>CM060932.1:632675845-635563345 GCA_030765085.1 Allium cepa | reverse complement strand
ATCCGTAATGTGATATTATTGTAAGGTTTCAAATTTCATGTCAATTGGATTTACCGTTTGTCCGGTACAAGCTAAAACGCCCAGAAAATCGTTTAATCGGTTTAATTTTAAATCGATCGTTTATTGCCATAACTCGCACAGATGACCGAATTAGCTTCCGAAACCTATTCCATTGTGTCCGGAACGCGGGTTAAACCCTAGAAACGCTGGTTACGGCGTGTGAATCGGAGTTCGGAATTCCGGAATGAATAGTGTCGTTCGATTCTCTATAAATAGCCTTCATTCACAAATAAAAAAAAATAAACCTAACCCTAATAGTCTACAGCCGCCACCCTTAGCCATCAATGGCCGAAAAACAACAGTCTTCTTCCTCATTTGTCTCCCAATCCACGCATCGTTTTGTGAAATCTCCAACTACATTATTGTAGAGCATCGAGTGATCGACATATTCAATGGATATGATCGCGAATGGAGCTGTATTTTGTGAGACAGGAAGCCGCGTTCTCTGCAGTTTGCGCACGCATTTCGAGGAGGAGGGGGAAGCCGAGTGCCACCATGTCTTGGCCGAGTGTTGCTCGTGTCGTGCTCTTCGAGGTGGAAGCTCCTGATCGATGTGAAGTGGTTTGTGTTTGGTGTAAATTTAAACCCTAATATGGAGCAATGGGTTCGGCTATTTACTGGGGATGTCGCGTGAACGAAGATGAAGAAGCAAGGGGGAGCGCACGGTCCTGATGCAAGCATGGAGATCCAACAGCCTGAGATAGTTAGGTTGAAATTTTAAAAGAAAATTTGTAATTTATTTATATTATAATTGTTCAAACTTTAAAATATGATATCTCTTTCATACGAGATCGAAAAAATGCGAAACCAGTCGTGTTGGAATCGTATGGACGAGCACTACGCGATGGAATTGGATTGGAGTCGTTTGGAGTTAGTGAAAATTTCGTGCAAAATTAAACGTCCGTTTAATTTTATTCGAAATAAATCGCTAAAACGAGATTGGAAATCAAGGTGAGAACTTCTCACTCAATCGAATCAGTTTCGATTTTTTTTTAAATAGTTAGATTTAAAATATTTGAATGCATGTTTGAATGATGATTGATATCTATTGATTGTTAAAATAGACATTATGCGCCGTTAGTAAGCGGATGTTATTTATTAAAAACATATACCGCGAATATTTCATAAACAGTGAAATTGGTATTATATATAATAGCAATATATATATATATATATATATATATATATATATATATATATTGGCATATGTATATATTGCAGTTGTTGATTTCCCGCATTGTATAGCGGATGAGACCCTATTGCGCCATCTATTAAGCGGATAATATTTTAAATCCCATATACCGCGATAATTTCGTACTGGAACGGAATTGGTATTGTGCTAACATCTGTGGATGCAGGAAAACAGGTTGGAGGGATCCAACTGGATTCCTCAACAGTTTTTATTTGAATTCAGATATTTTGATATTTGATGGATTATCATATCGATATATGATATCGTTGTTGTCGTAATTGACTATTTGGCGTGTAGCATCATTGGACCAAATTTTGGAACGTTAAAATGATTTTTAAAGTGATTTTTGAAAATATATTATATGTTTGGAAATTGATTCATTTTAAATAAATAAACGTTATAATTTTTAATGTTATAAAAATTATGATTTTTGAGAAATATAGTTAAAGGTTGATTTTTGAAAATATGGAGTTAATGATTTTATAAAATAGTTTAATCGGGATTTTTGAATCTATTATAAAAGTTGAAAATATAGGATTTATAAAATTTGATTATTTTATAAATCAAAATAGTAAAATTATAAAGGGGATTAAAGATGTTTTAAAAGAATAATAGTATAAATTGATTTATATAAGAATTTATAAATTGATATTTATAAATTAAAATATTTGAAGTATAAAACGAGTTTTTATAAGTGTTAGAATGAATTGTGAATGAACTTCAAAAATGAATGAAATTTATAGAATTATAAACGGTGAAGTTATAAACGGAATTTTATAAGCAGTAGGTTTATAAAATTTATAAAGTTATTGAAAGAATAGATTTGGATAAATAATTGAATCTTATAAGTTATAAGATTTATAATTATGAAGTTTAAAGGAACGATTGTGCAAACAAATAAATTCTAAGTATTTAACTTATAACATGAACTTTTGTTTTATAATTGAGATATAAATTGAATAGGTTAATAAAGGAATTTATAAAAGGAAGTTGTTATAAAATAAATAGAAAAGGAATTTATAAACGTTGTTTTATAAATTCGCAAATGACTTATTTTAAGAAGTAAATTGTTGTAACTTATTTATGGAGTTATATTCACATTTTAGATAGTGAATAATCCTTTAAAATAAAATGAATAAAAGGATGAAATTTGTTAACAAGTATATTCACGTTTTTGAATAGTGAATAATATGTTAAAGAAAATGTTTTGAATGTGATGTTTTAAATAGAATTAAAACGATCTAACGGTGTTTAAAATGTGTTGAGATTCGAAACCATAGATTTCAACATTTATTGTTGAAATAGACGTTTTCGAGAAATAGAAGGAAATGGTGGACTATAATACTATTGTTATAGTAAATGATTTTCGAAAGGAAATGTTTTGTATAGTATTGGGATTTATATATCTATTTTAATTTTGAATCCCTATACTAGTGTTTTTGGGTTGTCGTAACGATGTTTTACGCAATATTCGTTTTGGCCCAAATAAATATGTTTAAGAGAATGATTTCCTTAAAGAATGAAATATATACTTAATTTCGATTTAAGTATATTGAATATTCTCCAAGTGTTGAAAATAAATAAAATTTGTGAATTACTTATGAATAAATAAGTATGGAAATGTTTTTCCAATGTGAAATGAAACGTTTTGAGAATCTATCTTTTTGAAGATAAATTGAAAATGAATAATTGAAATCGTATATTCATAAATATTGTGAAATATAAATTCACTATGGAATTTATAAAAGAAAAGGGAATTTATTTAAAAATAAATATTGATTTATTTTTGAAGTGTGAAAATTATATATCTTGTAAAGATATCTTTGGGAAATAAATAATTTGGAAAATTATTTGGAATCTGGTGATGTTGTGCATATCCATTGATAGTTCAATAACCGACTATCAATATTTACCTTTGAAAGGTATTTGTTGTGATTTGTTGAATTTGAATGCTACACTTATTTTTAAATTATTGCGCTCGTTATTCGGATTACCCATTCCGAATAGTGATACGACGTAATGGATAGCATTGAAGATCGGTGTTGAAGACCCGGTATTTGCGAGAGCGATAGGATGACCTGTCGATTGACTCTGCACCGAGTAGCTACGGTATTGAGTTCTCCATATGTGATGGGAAATCCGATCAAGATTATGGATATCCGGATTGCAAGACTTCTTTGTAAGTGCCTTCGGTTCTGTTCGAGCCCGGAACAGACTTGTATGGATTATATGTCTGACGTTACAAATTGAGATATAAAGCAGATTTCTTTCAAATATATTTCTGTTGGTGGCGGAGAATTTATTCTTTTAGCTTAACACCCTTCTCTGAGACGTACGAGCTCAGAGGTTATGTAGTTGAATGTTATCAGCGATATATTCCCAATTTGGTAATGTGACATGCTGAGTGTTGCTGTGAAATGATCATTGTGTTGATTATTTGTGATAGGATCATTTATTTGATCGTCTATCTTGGTGATCATTTCTATGATCATTTGTTGACCCAAAGCATGGCTTTTGTATAAAGTATGTTTTTGTGGACGTGACTTCGTCGAGCCTCACACCCCGGGAATGGTCAAAACAGGAAAGATGCAGCAAGGTTATGAGGGGTAGCGCCCTTTAGGGTATGTGCATTTCCTTCTGGAAAAGGGTGGTATCATGGTATGGAGCCCAGATACTTACTCATGTTGAAAACACCTTATGATTGTGTGAATTGATTACGAGCGCTCGGTTAAAGGTCCCAAAGGACCGGGGGATGGCATATTCGGTCAGTTGTTACTCAGTTAGGGATAACCCGGCCTTGTGTTGGTAGAGATCCGGTTTGGTTCTCGGGGATGTCCTTCCAGAGGCATTCTCATGTGGCAATGGGAAGTTCCTTGGCCTGATCATTCGTTGGAAATCCAAAGAAACAATACGATCTTGTACGGTTTTAGTTGTAGAACCTGCTTCCTCAGGAGGTAGCTATAGTAGGCATAATATAATGGTACCTATGCTGGCTAAGATTTATATTCTACTTTCGAAATGAATTTCCTACACTATGCACTAATAATAATATCAAATGTTTCTTTTTAATGCGTATCAAGCATCTTTGACTATCATAAGGAGAAATCTCCTCCAAGTCTGCGTTTGCATTGTGTGTGTGGTGGGAGGTCTTATGGTAGTCTCATTTTAAAAAAACATTGCGAATTGACTTAAAAAAATATTCCTCTATTTTGATTTTAAAGATAAATAAACTGTTTTGAGTTCTCACACCAGTCACATGACTGACTCGGAGTTTATTGTTTTCCTTCCTAAACTCTGGGTGCCCACCAATTTCTACACGGGCAGTCAAGAGTTAGGTTTATCAGGATATTCTGGAGTTGCTGGAGGCAAGCTGGATGGCATGGCGTATTACTAGTATATAGTATTTCTTTTCCGCTGTTTGTTGTTGTCTGATGTTGTACACTCTGATGTAATGTAATAACTGATATAGTTCTTTGTTTAAAGATTATTCATTTATGTATTATATGTTGTTCCGCTGCGAATTGTGAGATTCTGTTATTGTTCTGTTGTTTTCTATTCCGTTCTATTTTCTATTATCTTTCCTCTCTATTTTCTATCTTCTTCTCTCATCTTCTGTCTCTTTCTTTTTCTTAAACATTGAGAATTCGTATTTCTGTTCATCTTGAGTTAATCTACGGAGATTAGTGTTTATTCAAGGAGTACGGATTTGCGGGTCATCACAGGTGGTATCAGGGTATATGGTTTAGCGACAACCATGGTTCTGTTGGATATTACTCATTAGAGATAGAGTCAGTAGTACTCTAGAATGAGTTTGAATGTAATAATAGCTATGAGAGCGTATTTGTTAGTGAATATAAAATTGTTGTATATTGTGATGATTGGTTTATTGAGTGGCATATGAACTTTCGTCAGCGCGGTCTGCAAAACTATGCCGAAGGGGTTTTATAAACACTTGAATAGAACAATTCGACACAGTATTGGTTTAAAATTGGGTAAATGAAATGATTTTACCTTGATCATATTTTATATATAAAGGGATAATTTTTCAAAATTATTAAAGTGTATGTAAGTTGATTGTTTAGTTGTTTGAATAATCTAAAGTGAAGAATAATTGTATAAGCAAAAGAATTATAAGAATTGAATTATAATTAAAGTGATTTACAATTGTGAAATAAACTTATATATATAAGAAGTGAAACTATACGAATATATTTATGAATATAAGTTGTAAATAAAAAATGAATTTAAAGTTAAATGGAAATTTACTTTAGAATTAGAAGCTGAATTGATTTGTAAGTGGGAATTTAAGTTAAGTAAAACCAAGTGATGTTTGTAAAATGGAGGTATATCTTAAGTGATGTTGAATGAAGTTGATATTGGTATCAAAGTAAATTAATAGAGTTAAGTGATAGATATGAACTTAAGTTATATAAATGAAATTCAACTTTTGTAATTGAATTGAATTAATGGGTTGAATATTAATCAATTAAATGTGAATAATTGATATGAAATAATGAATGGAAGTGTTAATTCATTAAAATCTAATGTTATTGAAAGTTGAATAGTTGAATGAAAATCAATTTATTTAACCAATTGAAAGTGATGGTGTTAAACCAAATTAAATGAGTATAAGCAAAGGAATTTGGTTGTAATAAATATACTTTGGTTGTTATATGATTGTTAGTTGATTGTATATAATTCATTAAGTGTTAATGAAATTGAGTTAATGAAATTGGAAGCTAAAGTAATTGGAATTCAATTGGAAGTTAAGTGAATCTTAAATAGAATTGAATTTGATTTGGAAGTGAACCAACTTGAATATGGATTAGTGAATATAAACTAATTGAAAATGAATGTTAGTAAAAACATCCACTGTAAATGAATCAAATGTGATTAAATTAAAAACCCATTTCATTGAATATTAATGAGAATATGAATGAATATTTATTGGTTATGGATGCTAGTTGGTTGATGGTTGAAAATATTGCTTTTATTGCATTTTCTATGTTGGCTCATGTAGTTGTTAGGTTGCTATATGATGTATATTGAGATTATTTTCATATATACATGTTCTCATGTTGTTTGTTGAGTGTTTAGTAGGTGCGGATCGCGTTTGCTTCGCATTTGGAGCTCGCTTTCGCGCTATATTAGCCGATATGCTCGCTAATAAAATATAAGGTACATATCTCGGATTACATACCGTACTTTTATACTTTTTTCTCTTCGGGATGCCTCATTACTTGATGAGATGTATATTTGTGATATATATACTGTCATTTTTTTTTCGGATCGAGCCGCGCAAAGGAGACTATGGCGAATTTTTCCGGAAATTTAAGGCGTTAGAAAAAATTTGAGAAAATTGGAAATTTTTGAAAACTTTAACTTTGATTTGGAATTGAAAGTTAAACAATAGTAGTTTGTTTTTGAAAAGATAACTAAGTATGATTTGAAAACGTAGTAAGTTATTATAAGAAGTTTAACTATGAATTTTAGGAAGTTAATAAATTCTGTAACTTTTCTTACTTGTTAATTTCGAGGACGAAATTCTTTTAAGGGAGAAGATTGTAACGACCCAGAATTTTAATTATTTAAAATTTGAATATTTAATTTATTTTAAATATTAATAAGTGAAATTTATAAGTCGAGTAAATTTTATTTGAATAATTGGATTTAATTGAATAATTAAATCGATAATTTAATATGTGAAAATACGGAAATAATTGAAAATTGGGTTAAATATGATTGAAAATGATTTGTAAAATTTTATTTTATCATATTGAAGTTAGAACGATATTTTAGAACTTTTAAAATCGAATTAAAAGTTAATTTGTGAAAATTGAATATTTTAATATTTAATCGACTAGTGAAATTAGTCAATTTTTGAACAGTCTCAGAATTGGACGAGACCAGTTCCATTGGATCCGTAATAGTTAGTTATTACTAGATTTCAATTTTCGTAGCAATCGGAGTTATCGTTTGATCGTGGCAGCTCGAGACGCATCGAAATTGTTTTAATATTAATTTGGCGAGTTAAAATAGCCATTTTTCAAAAAGTCTCGGATTTCGACGAAACCAGTTTCATCGGACCGTAATGTGATATTATTGTAAGGTTTCAAATTTCATGTCAATTGGATTTACCGTTTGTCCGATACAAGCTAAAACGCCTAGAAAATCATTTAATCGGTTTAATTTTACATCGATCGTTTATTGCCATAACTCGCACAGATGACCGAAATAGCTTCCGAAACCTGTTCCATTGTGTCCGGAACGCGGGGTAAACCCTAGAAACGCTGGTTACGGCGCGTGAATCGGAGTTCGGAATTCCGGAATGAATAGTGTCGTTCGATTCTCTATAAATAGCCTTCATTCACAAATAAAAAAAATAAAAATAAACCTAACCCTAATATTCTACAGCCGCCACCCTTAGCCATCAATGGCCGAAAAACAACAGTCTTCTTCCTCATTTATCTCCCAATCCACGCATCGTTTTGTGAAATCTCTAACTACATTATTGTAGAGCATCGAGTGATCGACATATTCAACGGATATGATCGCGAATGGAGCTGTATTTTGTGAGATAGGAAGCCGCGTTCTCTGCAGTTTGCGCACGCATTTCGAGGAGGAGGGGGAAGCCGAGTGCCACCATGTCTTGGCCGAGTGTTGCTCGTGTCGTGCTCTTCGAGGTGGAAGCTCCTGATCGATGTGAAGTGGTTTGTGTTTGGTGCAAATTTAAACCCTAATATGGAGCAATGGGTTCGGCTATTTACTGGGGATGTCAAGTGAACGAAGATGAAGAAGCAAGGGGGAGCGCACGGTCCTGATGCAAGCATGGAGATCCAACGGCCTGAGATAGTTAGGTTGAAATTTTAAAAGAAAATTTGTAATTTATTTGTATTATAATTGTTCAAACTTTAAAATATGATATCTCTTTCATACGAGATCGAAAAAATGCGAAACCAGTCGCGTTGGAATCGTATGGACGAGCACTACGCGATGGAATTGGATTGGAGTCGTTTGGAGTTAGTGAAAATTTCATGTAAAATTAAACGTCCGTTTAATTTTATTCGAAATAAATCGCTAAAACGAGATTGGAAATCAAGGTGAGAACTTCTCACTCAATTGAATCAGTTTCGATTTTATTTTAAATAGTTAGATTTAAAATATTTGAATGCATGTTTGAATGATGATTGATATCTATTGATTGTTAAAATAGACATTATGCGCCGTTAGTAAGCGGATGTTATTTATTAAAAACATATACCGTGAATATTTCATAAACAGTGAAATTGGTATTATATATAATAGCAATATATATATATTGGCATATGTATATATTGCAGTTATTGATTTCCTGCATTGTATAGCGGATGAGACCCTATTGCGCCGTCTATTAAGCGGATAATATTTTAAATCCCATATACCGCGATAATTTCGTACTGGAACGGAATTGGTATTGTGCTAACATCTGTGGATGCAGGAAAACAGGTTGGAGGGATCCAACCGGATTCCTCAATAGTTTTTATTTGAATTCAGATATTTTGATATTTGATGGATTATCATATCGATATATGATATCGTTGTTGTCGTAATTGACTATTTGGTGTGTAGCATCATTGGACCAAATTTTGGAACTTTAAAATGATTTTTGAAAATATATTATATGTTTGGAAATTGATTCATTTTAAATAAATAAACGTTATAATTTTTAATGTTATAAAAATTATGATTTTTGAGAAATATAGTTAAAGGTTGATTTTTGAAAATATGGAGTTAATGATTTTATAAAATAGTTTAATCGGGATTTTTGAATCTATTATAAAAAGTTGAAAATATAGGATTTATAAAATTTGATTATTTTATAAATCAAAATAGTAAAATTATAAAGGGGATTAAAGATGTTTTAAAAGAATAATAGTATAAATTGATTTATATAAGAATTTATAAATTGATATTTATAAATTAAAATATTTGAAGTATAAAACGAGTTTTTATAAGTGTTAGAATGAATTGTGAATGAACCTCAAAAATGAATGAAATTTATAGAATTATAAACGGTGAAGTTATAAATCGAATTTTATAAGCAGTAGGTTTATAAAATTTATAAAGTTATTGAAAGAATAGATTTGGATAAATAATCGAATCTTATAAGTTATAAGATTTATAATTATGAAGTTTAAAGGAACGATTGTGCAAACAAATAAATTCTAAGTATTTAACTTATAACATGAACTTTTGTTTTATAATTGAGATATAAATTGAATAGGTTAATAAAGGAATTTATAAAAGGAAGTTGTTATAAAATAAATAGAAAAGGAATTTATAAACGTTGTTTTATAAATTCGCAAACGACTTATTTTAAGAAGTAAATTGTTGTAACTTATTTATGGAGTTATATTCACATTTTAGATAGTGAATAATCCTTTAAAATAAAATGAATAAAAGGATGAAATTTGTTAACAAGTATATTCACGTTTTTGAATAGTGAATAATATGTTAAAGAAAATGTTTTGAATGTGATGTTTTAAATAGAATTAAAACGATCTAACGATGTTTTAAAATGTGTTGAGATTCGAAACCATAGATTTCAACATTCATTGTTGAAATAGACGTTTTCGAGAAATAGAAGGAAATGGTGGACTATAATACTGTTGTTATAGTAAATGATTTTCGAAAGGAAATGTTTTGTATAGTATTGGGATTTATATATCTATTTTAATTTTGAATCCCTATACTAGTGATTTTGGGTTGTCGTAACGATGTTTTACGCAACATTCGTTTTGGCCCAAATAAATATGTTTAAGAGAATGATTTCCTTAAAGAATGAAATATATACTTAATTTCGATTTAAGTATATTGAATATTCTCCAAGTGTTGAAAATAAATAAAATTTGTGAATTACTTATGAATAAATAAGTATGGAAATGTTTTTCCAATGTGAAATGAAACGTTTTGAGAATCTATCTTTTTGAAGATAAATTGAAAATGAATAATTGAAATCGTATATTCATAAATATTGTGAAATATAAATTCACTATGGAATTTATAAAAGAAAAGGGAATTTGTTTAAAAATAAATATTGATTTATTTTTGAAGTGTGAAAATTATATATCTTGTAAAGATATCTTTGGGAAATAAATAATTTGGAAAATTATTTGGAATCTGGTGATGTTGTGCATATCCATTGATAGTTCAATAACCGACTATCAATATTTACCTTTGAAAGGTATTTGTTGTGATTTGTTGAATTTGAATGCTACACTTATTTTTAAATTATTGCGCTCGTTATTCGGATTACCCATTCCGAATAGTGATACGACGTAATGGATAGCATTGAAGATCGGTGTTGAAGACCCGGTATTTGCGAGAGCGATAGGATGACCTGTCGATTGACTCTGCTCCGAGTAGCTACGGTATTGAGTTCTCCATATGTGATGGGAAATCCGATCAGGATTGTGGATATCCGGATTGCAAGGACTTCTTTGTAAGTGCCTTCGGTTCTGTTCGAGCCCGGAACAGACTTGTATGGATTGTATGTCTGACGTTACAAATTGAGATATAAAGCAGATTTCTTTCAAATATATTTCTGTTGGTGGCGGAGAATTTATTTATTTAGCTTAACACCCTTCTCTGAGACGTACGAGCTCAGAGGTTATGCAGTTGAATGTTATCAGCGATATATTCCCAATTTGGTAATGTGACATGCTGAGTGTTGCTGTGAAATGATCATTGTGTTGATTATTTGTGATAGGATCATTTATTTGATCGTCTATCTTGGTGATCATTTCTGTGATCATTTGTTGACCCAAAGCATGGCTTTTGTATAAAGTATGTTTTTGTGGACGTGACTTCGTCGAGCCTCACACCCCGAGAATGGTCAAAACAGGAAAGATGCAGCAAGGTTATGAGGGGTAGCACCCTTTAGGGTATGTGCATTTCCCTCTGGAAAAGGGTGGTATCATGGTATGGAGCCCAGATACTTACTCATGTTGAAAACACTTTATGATTGTGTGAATTGATTACGAGCGCTTGGTTAAAGGTCCCAAAGGACCGGGGGATGGCATATTCGGTCAGTTGTTACTCAGTTAGGGGTAACCCAGCCTTGTGTTGGTAGAGATCCGGTTTGGTTCTCGGGGATGTCCTTCCAGAGGCATTCTCATGTGGCAATGGGAAGTTCCTTGGCCTGATCATTCGTTGGAAATCCAAAGAAACAATACGATCTTGTACGGTTTTAGTTGTAGAACCTGCTTCCTCAGGAGGTAGCTATAGTAGGCATAATATAAGGTACCTATGCTGGCTAAGATTTATATTCTACTTTCGAAATGAATTTCCTACACTATGCACTAATAATAATATCAAATGTTTCATTTTAATGCGTATCAAGCATCTTTGACCATCGTAAGTAGAAATCTCCTCCAAGTCTGCGTTTGCATTGTGTGTGTGGTGGGAGGTCTTATGGTAGTCTCATTTTAAAAAAAACATTGCGAATTGACTTAAAAAAATATTCCTCTATTTTGATTTTAAAGATAAATAAACTGTTTTGAGTTCTCACACCAGTCACATGACTGACTCGGAGTTTATTGTTTTCCTTCCTAAACTCTGGGTGCCCACCAATTTCTACACGGGCAGTCAAGAGTTAGGTTTATCAGGATATTCTGGATATTCTGGAGTTGCTGGAGGCAAGCTGGATGGCATGGCTTATTACTAGTATATAGTATTTCTTTTCCGCTGTTTGTTGTTGTCTGATGTTGTACACTCCGATGTAATGTAATAACTGATATAGTTCTTTGTTTAAAGATTATTCATTTATGTATTATATGTTGTTCCGCTGCGAATTGTGAAATTCTGTTATTGTTCTGTTGTTTTCTATTCCGTTCTATTTTCTATTATCTTTCCTCTCTATTTTCTATCTTCTTCTCTCCTCTTCTGTCTCTTTCTTTTTCTTAAACATTGAGAATTCGTATTTCAATTCATCTTGAGTTAATCTACGGAGATTAGTGTATATTCAAGGAGTACGGATTTGCGGGTCATCACACTACCGAAAGAAGCAATCTAATGAGATGCTATATTTGTAGTTAAAGATTGAGAGTGGATATTTCGGTAAGGGTTCTCTTCAGGTTTGGGGTCTTAAGTGATTATAAAATCCTCCTCTTTCCTGTAGAAGAAGAATTAAATGACCCAATGAGATTTCCAAGCAATGACAGTCAGATAGTACCATTGAGCAGCATGCTTTTGGAAGTAGGTCTTAAATGATGGGCTCTGCCTTAATTAAGGTCGTAAATGACCAGAGTCTGCCTATTTCGTAATAAAAAGGCATTAAGTGGCCTGTGTACTGTTTATTACGTGACTATGATTTTATCGGCGATAGATGCGGTAATAGTTGGACATTAAATGTCAGAAGCCTTAAATAGCGATTAAAGGTCTTGTAGCTAGGACCCACCGACCATTGACAACATTGATAGGAAACCACCTTGTGAATAAATCTTAAATGATAGTGTCTACCTATATTAAGGTCATAAATGACAGAGTCTGTCTATTTCTCTTTTACATGTATTATAGAAGCCCGCTTCATATTTAGAAGTATTAAGTGGCAAATGAGCTAGGAAGTATTGAATGGTAGATATGGCTTCATTAGCATTTCATACCTTGGGAAGGGGTAAGTATTTAATCGTATGTGCAATGCAAGGCTAGAATAGAATTGCTAACTTTAATGGACATACTAATTAAATGGAAACATACATGTATAAGTTTATGTTATGGATAGTTTATATGCTTCTAGTCACCAGAACTTTATTCTGACCCCTCCTTATTACAACCGACATGATAGAATTTATAGAAATGGGTCACATGAGCTGGATGTGCTTTGTTGATGGAGAGTCTTCTTTCTCTCGTGCTCAATGCTAATGTGACAATCCGCTATCCAAGGAATACCATTAATTCCAAGGTAGTAGTCATAGTCAGTATACTTATCCTATTATTGTTTCTGCAATGAGTTTAAATTATTATAAACCTCCAATAATTCTCATGCTTATTTGCATGTACCAAATCCAACGATCTGCATTGATTGATTTGGGTTTCATTTTTTATTGAAATTTACTGTAACGACCTAATTTTTAGACTTCCGAAAGTCGACATCAATACGTCCACTGTATCAAATGCCGTACAATCGAATGCCAGAAAACCGAACCGTTAGGGTTAAAGAAGAAGAAGATAGAAGAAGAAACAGAAACAATAACAGAATCTCACATTTCGCAGTGGAACAATATATAATAGATAAATGAATAATCTTTAAAACAAAAGCACTATATCAATTTATACATCACATTACATTATCAGAGTTATGTACAAAACAACAGTGGAAAATAATATCATATACTAGTGATACGCCTCGCCATCCTGATTGAACTCTAGATCTCCACAGCATATTTTTCCGACTTCGCTCCAGAATAATGATAACCTGACTTTAGGCTGCCCGTATGAAAATTTGTGGGCACCCAGAGTTTAGAAAAGGAACAATAAAATCCATGTCAGTCATGGGAATGGTGTGGGATCTTAAAAACAGTTATTTTCACAAAGAAAGGAAAGGAAATCCGTTATGCTTTCGGAAAATGAAACTACCATAAGGCCTCCCCGCACACACATAATGCAAGCACACGATTGGAGGAGATTTCTCCTTATGATAGTCAAACATGCTTGATACGCAAAATCTCTTTGATATTATTATTATTGATGCATAATATGGAAAACATTTAGAAAGTACAATATAAATCTTAGCCAACATAGGTACCATTATATTATGCCTACTATGGCTACCTCCTGAGGAGGCAGCTTATACAATTGCAATCGTAAAGGGCTCGTATTGTTTCTTTGAATTTCCAACAAATGGTCAGGCTAAGGAACTTCCTATGCCACATGGGTACGCCTCTGGAGGGACGCCCCGAGAACCTAACCGGATCTCTACCAACATAAGGACGGGTTACCTCTGTAACTAGGTAACTACTACACGAGTATGCCATCGTCCGGTCGTTACCGACCTTTATCCGAGAATCCTTAACACCAACAGCCACAAAGTAATAAATTTTCAGCAATCACATAGTTTAAATATACGGGATCTATACCATGATACCACCATTTTCCAGAAGGAAATGGACATACCCTAAGGAGCATACCCCCAATAACCTTGCCACATCCTTCCTGTTTCGACCATTTTCGGGTCGTGAGGTTCGACGAAGTCTTGTCCATAAAGCTACGTTTTCCACAAAACCCACGCTTCGATCAACAAATGATCAGCAACACTTATCATGCCACATTACCAAATTAGGAATATATCGCTAGTAACCATCAACTGCATAACCTTTGAGCTCATACGTCTCGGAGAAGGGTGTTAAGCTAAGTGAATAAATTCTCCGCCACTAATAGAAATGTATTTGATAGAAACCAGCTTTACATCTCAAAGTCTAACGTCAGACACACATCCATACAAGTCCATCCTGGGTTCGAACGGAACCGAAGACACTTTAAAGAAGCCCTTGCAAATCCAGATATTCACCAATCATGTCCGGACTCCCCATCACAAAGAGTGATAAAATTTCTATACTGGAGCAATTCAGTGTAGAGACATTCAACAGGTAATTCTTTCGTTTTCGAAAATACCCGGTCTTCAACACCGTCTTCAAATGCAATCCCATTTCGTTGTATCATTATTTAGAATGGGTTTATGACACAAAGTCCTCTCCCGGCTAATCCGAATAATGAGCGCTTATTTCAAAAATAAGTACTACATTCAGATTTCAAGTAAATCACAACAAATTTTTACTTTGATCTTTTAAACAAAAGATCCATCAAAAAGATTCGATGTAGTTTCCGAATATCCATTTGGAATCCGACCGCCGGTCGCATCGAAATTCAATGCCATTTAAAGGCCGATATTGATAGTCGGTTATTTAACTATCAATCATTTTTCACAACAATTGTCAGATTTTAAATAATTTTCTCCCAATTATTTATTTTCAAAATATCTTCGCAAGATATATTTTTCACAATTCAACACTTTGAAAACAAATTTCAAATCACTTTCCTCACGTGGAATAAATTTTCAAAGATTGTTTGGTTCCACTGAAAAATTTGCTGAGTCCGAATACTTTAAAATAATTTAAATCACTTATCCAAAAGTGTATATATATATTTGGAAACATTTTAAAATAAAAATTATTTTAAAACATTTATTTAAATACTAGTTATGGAAATAGTATACCAATATCTCATATAAAAATTTCAAGCCCAAATTAATTTAAAAAATAAAATTATTAGATAGAGTATAACTATTTAAATAACCATTTTATAAATCAAATATTAATTAAATCTTTAAAACGATCACTTCTATAATTAAGTAAATAAATCTTTACTTTAAAGATTTAAAAAAAACTTAAGAAAATAATTTCTTCAAAGCATTCTTTTACAAACCAACTTTAGAAATTTAAATTTATATTTGAAAGCTACTTTATAAACATACTCAGCATTCCAGGGAAAATACACTATCCATTCTAAAATGGTTCAATTAAACCAACTAATAAATCTTTCTCGGTTTATTTTAATTTACATTCCAAATCTGTAAAATTCTTTCCACACTTTTAAAAATAAACCCATATTTATTTTTAAAACAATTTTTCCTTTCCTTTATAAATTCTCATTGTGAATTTAAATTTCTAAATATCCACTGATATATGATTTTGAAATCGATTTCCAAATATTCACTTTCAACACCAAATCAAATTCCAAATTGATTCCCAAATTTATTTAAACACAAAATCAAATTTCAAATTGATTCACAAATTTATTTCCTTTTAAAATATATTCCTTTATTTCTTCCAAATTATTTAAAATCCAAATTTCAAATAAATTCTTCACTTTTTAAACAATATCACTTAAAATTTATTTACTTTTTTCCATATTTTGGAATTCATTCGATAGGATTACAAAAAATCAACTTTTTTTCCTTTTCAAATTCCTTCTTTAAAATTTATTAAATTCTTAAAAATTAATTTATTTAAAAGTTTCTACTTTAATATCCAAAAATCCAATTTTTTTTATTTCTGGTATCCTACGATACCAAAAATATATTTAGCTAAAGCATAACTTTCAATAAATTTCAATCAGCAATATACTCATTCACAGATTATCAACAAATCAATGCACAATATATGAAACAAATTTAAATATTTGAGGAATCCAGTTGTGTAACGACCCTGGATTTTTATGAATTTAAATTGATAATTTAAATGAATTTTTGAATTAAAATTTGTAAAATTGATTTTAATTTACTTGATTAAGATTTGAAATTTAAATAATTCAATTTGAATTTGAATTCGATATTTGGAATTGAATTCTGTAATTTGAAACTAGGGATTAATGATATTACACTAGTCATTATGAGTTAAATCATTTTTAAAGTATTATTTTGGGAATTTGAATTTAACCCAGGGATTTCAACTTGTATAAATGAATCAGATTTCTAAAATGAAAACTGTTGTTTTCAAATAATAAACACTTTTAGATAAGAACTGAGATTCCAGTTAATTAGGGGAATTTCAAGATTAAATAGAGAAATGATTTTCCTAAGTTATGAATGAATTCTTTTTGAAAGCTATGAATTAAATCTGTTTATTTTTAACAGATTTAAATTGATGATTTGTTTAAATCAAATTGAAATGAAATTGTTTTGAAGGCTATAAGTTAAATCTTTGATTTAAAGATTTAACGAGTTAATCAAATTGAAATGAAAATTGATTTGGGAAATCTGTGAATGAATCTTTTGTTTAAAAGATTAAAATGTGAATTTTTTTTTAAAACCGTTAAAGGTTGTGAAAATGAATCCTTTTGTTTAAAAGATTTGAAATGGTGATTTGTTAAGCCATTTGAAGAAAAGTTTTGGGTAATAAGTTGTGACTTAATTGAAATCCCAATGTCCGTGTGTTTTTGAAATACCGCGCTCACTGTTCGGTTTAGCCGGGAGAGGACCTTTGTGTCATATATCCCATTCCGAATATGTGATATGTCGTTATGGATAGCATTTGAAGACCGGTGGTGAAGACCGGATATTTTCGAAAACGTAAGGACAACTCGTCGAATGTCTTTGCATCGAATGGTCCCCGGTATAGAGACTCCATATGTGATGGGGAGTCCGAACGTGATTAGTGAATATCCGGATTGCAAGGACTTCTTTGTAAGTGCCTTCGGTTCTGTTCGAGCCCGGAACAGATTTGTATGGATTGTATGTCTGACATTACAAATTGAGATATAAAGCCGATTTCTTTCAAATATATTTCTGTTGGTGGCGGAGAATTTATTCTTTTAGCTTAACACCCTTCTCTGAGACGTACGAGCTCAGAGGTTATATAGTTGAAGGTTATCAGCGATATATTCCCAATTTGGTAATGTGACATGCTGAGTGTTGCTGTGAAATGATCATTGTGTTGATTATTTGTGATAGGATCATTTATTTGATCGTCTATCTTGGTGATCATTTCTATGATCATTTGTTGACCCAAAGCATGGCTTTTGTATAAAGTATGTTTTTGTGGACGAGACTTCGTCGAGCCTCACACCCCGGAATGGTCAAAACAGGAAAGATGCGGCAAGGTTATGAGGGGTAGCTCCCTTTAGGGTATGTGCATTTCCTTCTGGATAGAGGTGGTATCATGGTATGGAGCCCAGATATTTAACCTATGTGGTTACTGCGAATTTATTACTTTGTGTTTGTTGGTTATCGGGATCCCGTGAGAAAGGTCGTTTACGATCGGGGAATGGCGTGCTCGTGTCAGTAGTTACCCAGTTAGGGGTAACCCGGCCTTGTGTTGGCAGAGTTCCGGTTTGGTTCTCGGGAATGTCCATCCAGAGGCCTTCTCATGTGGCAATGGGAAGTTCCTTGGCCTGATCATTCGTTGGAAATCCAAAGAAACAATACGAGACTTGTACGGTATTAGTTGTAGAACCTATCATCTAATATGGTAGCTATAGTAGGCATAATATAATGGTACCTATGCTGGCTAAGATTTATATTCTACCTTCGAAATGATTTGTTCTACACTATGCACTAGTAATAATATCAAATGTTTCTTTTTAATGCGTATCAAGCATCTTTGACTATCATAAGAAGAAATCTCCTCCAAGTCTGCGTTTGCATTGTGTGTGTGGTGGGAGGTCTTATGGTAGTCTCATTTTTAAAAAGCATTGCGAATTGACTTTGAAAATCTTTTGTTGAATGTTTTAAAGAATAAACTGTGTTTGTTGCTCACACCAGTCCCACGACTGATCCGGAGTTTATTGTTTCTTTCCTAAACTCTGGGTGCTCATTATTTTCTACACGAGCAGTCTAGAGTTGGGTTTTTCAGATATTCAGGTTTAGTAGATTATCTGGAGTTTGTTCAGTCTTTGGATCGCACCAGTCTTGCTTAGCTTGGTGCATTGTTATTGGGAGTTCGAGCTATTGCTGGATTGATTCTTGGCAATGGAGTTGCAGTTCTCGGAGTTCTCTTTTGGAAGACTATGCTAGATGTTATCATCTATTTTCTTTTCCGCTGCTATTTATTGTATCATATCTCTGATGTATATTGATATCTATTGGATCATCTGTTGTATCAGATATTGTATTAAAGCTGTATATCAATGTATCATTCTTTTATTCCGCTGTGTTATTACTTAATGTTGTTATAAGCTCCGGCGAATCGGATTTGAACGGTCGAATCTATGACATTCGAATACGATTTGAAGTATGGATGTCGATTTTTGAGCGGGCAAAATTCGTCTCGTTACATTTGGTATCAAAGCTAAGGGTTGAACTTTAGCTCAGGAGTGTAACACATTAAGTAACTCATTAGAGATAGGGTGAAGTAAATCCTAGAATGAGTAATCCTTAAGATATCCGTTTTAACGCCTCAGTAAATTCTCTTACTATCTACTGATAGTAAGTATGAGTGCAAGAAGAGAACGAGATAGAGGACAGGGCAATACGACTATAATTGGTCAAAACTCTGTAACAACAGTGGAAATAACTTTCTCTATCAATCTCCTTTGATTCGTTTCTAAATTCTTTTGATTGCTTCGTGACAGCTACAGAAAGAAGTTTCGAGATGATGTGGCTCTACGATTCGTTATAGAAAATCCTTATCTTTATCGATTTCTTATCAATTTCTGATTCAAACTTTAATGAATTTGAAATTTAGAATTAAAATTTTGAATAAATTGGAAATTTGAAATTGAGTTAAATTGATTAATAGAAGAAGAAGCTAAATCGAATAGTATCGATAAAACGATTCGTTTATAACCAAATTTTGAAATTCTGTTGTAATTTCTTGGGTTAGTCGAAGTCCGAAGAGGGACAAATTGGTATATATTTTGAGATATTCCGACTTGAATTTGGAATCCATATCTTGTATCTGAGAAATTGTAGAGATTGAGTCTATCTCTGTGTTGTTTTCGTGCCTGCGAATTTCGAGGACAAAATTCTTTTAAGGGGGGAAGTTTGTAACGACCCCGGATTTTTATGAATTTAAATTGATAATTTAAATGAATTTTTTAATTAAAATTTGTAAATTTGATTTTAATTTACTTGATTAAGATTTGAAATTTAAATAATTCAATTTGAATTTGAATTCGATATTTGGAATTGAATTCTGTAATTTGAAACTAGGGATTAATGATATTACACTAGTCATTGTGAGTTAAATCATTTTTAAAGTATTATTTTGGGAATTTGAATTTAACCCAGGGATTTCAACTTGTATAAATGAATCAGATTTCCAAAATGAAAACTGTTGTTTTCAAATAATAAACACTTTTAGATAAGAACTGAGATTCCAGTTAATTAGGGGAATTTCAAGATTAAATAGAGAAATGATTTTCCTAAGTTATGAATGAATTCTTTTTGAAAGCTATGAATTAAATCTGTTTATTTTTAACAGATTTAAATTGATGATTTGTTTAAATCAAATTGAAATGAAATTGTTTTGAAGGCTATAAGTTAAATCTTTGATTTAAAGATTTAACGAGTTAATCAAATCGAAATGAAAATTGATTTGGGAAATCTGTGAATGAATCTTTTGTTTAAAAGATTAAAATGTGAATTTTTTTTAAAACCGTTAAAGGTTGTGAAAATGAATCCTTTTGTTTAAAAGATTTGAAATGGTGATTTGTTAAGCCATTTGAAGAAAAGTTTTGGGTAATAAGTTGTGACTTAATTGAAATCCCAATGTCCGTATGTTTTTGAAATACCGCGCTCACTGTTCGGTTTAGCCGGGAGAGGACCTTTGTGTCATATATCTCATTCCGAATATGTGATATGTCGTTATGGATAGCATTTGAAGACCGGTGGTGAAGACCGGATATTTTCGAAAACGTAAGGACAACTCGTCGAATGTCTTTGCATCGAATGGTCCCCGGTATAGAGACTCCATATGTGATGGGGAGTCCGAACGTGATTAGTGAATATCCGGATTGCAAGGACTTCTTTGTAAGTGCCTTCGGTTCTGTTCGAGCCCGGAACAGACTTGTATGGATTGTATGTCTGACATTACAAATTGAGATATAAAGCCGATTTCTTTCAAATATATTTCTGTTGGTGGCGGAGAATTTATTCTTTTAGCTTAACACCCTTCTCTGAGACGTACGAGCTCAGAGGTTATATAGTTGAAGGTTATCAGCGATATATTCCCAATTTGGTAATGTGACATGCTGAGTGTTGCTGTGAAATGATCATTGTGTTGATTATTTGTGATAGGATCATTTATTTGATCGTCTATCTTGGTGATCATTTCTATGATCATTTGTTGACCCAAAGCATGGCTTTTGTATAAAGTATGTTTTTGTGGACGAGACTTCGTCGAGCCTCACACCCCGGAATGGTCAAAACAGGAAAGATGCGGCAAGGTTATGAGGGGTAGCTCCCTTTAGGGTATGTGCATTTCCTTCCGGATAGAGGTGGTATCATGGTATGGAGCCCAGATATTTAACCTATGTGGTTACTGCGAATTTATTACTTTGTGGTTGTTGGTTATCGGGATCCCGTGAGAAAGGTCGTTTACGATCGGGGAATGGCGTGCTCGTGTCAGTAGTTACCCAGTTAGGGGTAACCCGGCCTTGTGTTGGCAGAGTTCCGGTTTGGTTCTCGGGAATGTCCATCCAGAGGCATTCTTATGTGGCAATGGAAAGTTCCTTGGCCTAATCATTCGTTGGAAATCCAAAGAAACAATATGAGACTTGTACGGTATTAGTTGTAGAACCTTCCATCTAATATGGTAGCTATAGTAGGCATAATATAATGGTACCTATGCTGGCTAAGATTTATATTCTACCTTCGAAATGATTTGTTCTACACTATGCACTAGTAATAATATCAAATGTTTCTTTTTAATGCGTATCAAGCATCTTTGACTATCATAAGAAGAAATCTCCTCCAAGTCTGCGTTTGCATTGTGTGTGTGGCGGGAGGTCTTATGGTAGTCTCATTTTTAAAAAGCATTGCGAATTGACTTTGAAAATCTTTTGCTGAATGTTTTAAAGAATAAATTGTGTTTGTTGCTCACATCAGTCCCACGACTGATCCGGAGTTTATTGTTTCTTTCCTAAACTCTGGGTGCTCATTATTTTCTACACGAGCAGTCTAGAGTTGGGTTTTTCAGATAGTCAGGTTTAGTAGATTATCTGGAGTTAGTTCAGTCTTTGGATCACACCATTCTTGCTTAGCTTGGTGCATTGTTATTGGGAGTTCGAGCTATTGCTGGATTGATTCTTGGCAATGGAGTTGCAGTTCTCGGAGTTCTCTTTTGGAAGACTATGCTAGATGTTATCATCTATTTTCTTTTCCGCTGCTATTTATTGTATCATATCTCTGATGTATATTGATATCTATTGGATCATCTGTTGTATCAGATATTGTATTAAAGCTGTATATCAATGTATCATTCTTTTATTCCGCTGTGTTATTACTCAATGTTGTTATAAGCTCCGGCGAATCGGATTTGAACGGTCGAATCTATGGCATTCGAATACGATTTGAAGTATGGATGTCGATTTTTGAGCGGGCAAAATTCGTCTCGTTACAAGTTGGATCCCTCCAACCTGTTTCCCTACATCCACAGATGTTAGCACAACAATTAAATACCAATTCCACTTCGAGGTCGAATATCGCGGTATATGGGATTTATATCAAATCATCCGCTACTATGCGGCGCATAGGGTCTCATCTGCTATATAATGCGGGAAATCAATCACTCCGATACACACACAAACACACTATCATATATACTATTACAACCAAACCATCAATCAATAACTGAAATTCCAATTATTTTAATTTGAGTGAGAAGATCTCACCTTTGCTTACGCATGCAACCATTTTCAATCCAGCTTGTTTTCTTCACTGTATTAGACCTTGTATAAACAAGTTAATACAGTTGATTAATATTTTGAATTACTCAAACCCTTAATCACTAGTTATTTATTTAATTTTAGATAATAATTTGGATTTACACCAATAATTTATTTTTTAAACAAAATTTTCATTTATTAAAATATTTGAACCAAACAAATAATCAATCATCTTTTAAATAAATTTAATTAACTAATTATTTAATTAATTATTAATTTCCCTAATCAAATAATAAATTTCTATTTAATAAATTTAATTAACTAGTGATTTATGTTTAAATAACTTTATTTAAACAAAATTCCCTTAATAAAACATTTTATAACATAAATAAATTAAATCAGTTTATTTAACAAATTAATCATTTATACATATTATTTTAAAATAACTAGTTGATTTTTAAATGCGTATATGAACCTTGTCTAAATATATATACATATATATTTATCAATCTAAAAACTGAATAAATAAATACCTTACCGTATGTTTATATATATAATTCCAGATTCAAGTTAAATTAAAATTGACTTAAAAAAACTTTACCTTACTATCAAACTTTGTTTTGCCTGTTACGCGACCTCGAACTCCTCATCGAGCTCGCGCTGCCCACCATTTCGCTTAGCTCACGCCATTCCATGGAGTGCCATCAGCCATGACTCCCCTACACTCGCGATCCACAATTGCCTATTTAATAGTGACCCAAAATGCCGCGCTCCCTTTCACGATGCGCGATGCGCCGCCGCTGATGAAACTGCCTCGATGCCTTCGCCACCACTCGAAGATCAATGCCCAGAACTACTTGATTTCACGTGGCCGTAGCCACCTTCGCACGAAGCACGAACATCGCCTCGCGACTTTCCAAATCTTCCCAGGCCTCAATCCTCTGACTCGAAATTCCCTCTGCCTTTGGTTTCACGTGGTCGCGATCGCGACAAAGTGGAGCGAGTTAATACAATTTCGAATTGAAATCGAATTCAATTTTATATCCTTTATAATCCAGCCAATTTCTCTCGAATTGGTTTATTTATTTATTTAATGCGGTCATTATTATTTGATTTTCGACCGGAGGTGAAAGTGTTTCGTTTGATTTTTATTTTTCTTTTGTTTTAAGCGAAGATGAAAGCACGGTTATTATTATTTTTCTCAAACGAATGCGTGTAAATCTTTAACGAACATGTGTTGTAAATCAATGACAAGTGTTGGGATGAGGTCTAAAAATTTAAAGGGAGATG
This sequence comes from Allium cepa, assembly GCA_030765085.1. Taxonomy (NCBI): domain Eukaryota; kingdom Viridiplantae; phylum Streptophyta; class Magnoliopsida; order Asparagales; family Amaryllidaceae; genus Allium; species Allium cepa. Next base: position 635,539,443 of record CM060932.1, on the reverse strand, counting down.
TGTGTGTGTATATACATATATATATTATTTAAATTTAAATTTAAATTCAAATCGTCTCGATTCCGCAACTCAAAAATTTGACTTCCAATCGAAGTGTGCCGCCAGACGTTTATAATGTTAAACCCCTATTCCAAACGCGATGGAAAAGGTTTCGAGTCCAATTTCGATCGTATGGAGAAGATAGCTTTTTGGACCAGTTATAATATCGAATTTTCAATTTAAATTTTAACGTTTTCGCTTACCGTACGATCACACGACAACTCCAAATGCTACGAAAATTGAAATTTGATAATAATACAATATTACGAATCCAATGGAACTGGTTTCGTCGAAATCCGAGACTGTGTCTCGAAGTCCATTTTTAAATATCGATTTAAACAATTTAAATTCCAAAACTGATTAACGCATTTCTAAATTCAACTATGAAGTTTCCATATCTTCAGTATTATAAATATAAATTTTCCCAGCCTTTGAAATATTTTTAATCAGCTTAAAAATCAAGATTCAACATTTTACCCAACTTAAATAAATTAAATTCAATAATTTAATTGTAAATTCATCCTTATATTTCAAATTCAAGTTAAACTAACTTTCTAAAATTTAAAATCAATTAAATATTTTAATTTCAAATGTCCAAAATTTTCCGGATCGTCGCACTCTTCCCCACTTAAAAGAATTTCGTCTCGAAATTACAAGTTAAGAAGAATGATCCTTAACCCGTTTATCTTTTCGCAAGACCAAACAGTTTTAAACAACTTTTCAAAACAATCTTTTTATTAAAAACTCATTATCGTTTCAACTAACTTTCCAAAATCTTCTATGATTTTCAAACAACATTATTTTCTCGTCAATTCAAATTTAAATTCAAATACGAATTTTAAATTTTCAATATTTTCTCAAAATTTTTTGAACTCCCTAAACTTTCGAAAAATTTCGCTAGCTTCTGCTTTGCGCGGCTAGCTCGGTACGACTACAAAATGCCACAACGGGCCTCCAGATTTCAAAAGAAAATAAAAGGCCAAGTGGCTAGACAAGAAAATCATCAAATTTCATTTAGAAATTTAAACACATACCTTTTCATTGAGCAATTTAAATTATCTTCGAAATCAAATCCCAATTTATCTTTTACCTTTAACACACCTATACATCCTACTTATCATTTTGCTCAATTCTTTCTAAAAGTTTGAATATTTATTTCATTCAAATCCGTAATCGTACTTATATCATTCGTACGCAATACCTAATCCGATCACTCGCTCGATCACATAATTTCACTTTAGAACTAGTATCGTCCACCCGACTTCCGATTGCGGACTCAAATCTGGTTTCTTGATCAGAAACCGTCATTCTCCTTGCATAGCCATAAACTATGATTGAGAATTTCTAGAATCAACCAAAAATCCATATACAGGGTTCGCCGTCGAAAATCGAGTGAAAATTCCAACTCGGATAGATATAATTATCTCAAAATTCTGTGCTTGAATGCTGGATCGAATTGTTATATGAATAAAATAATATACGTGCATCCCAGCTATATTAATTTTCTTTTATTCACATTGATTTTCATTTCCTTATTCACAATTACCATTTCACAACTTCTAGTTTAACTTTCACTCAAATTGTTAACTTTGTATATTTCAAATAAAAAATTTACTTAAGAATTTCATCCTTTGTTTCTTAAGTTCGATATAAGTATTTTTACATACTTCTTATATTTATTTTCAATTACCACTTGTTTGCACAAAAAATGGGCAAACACCTCCAAGTTATGAATTAGTTGGTTTTATGTTGTTTCTAGTGATTTGGGTGATTTACGCAAATATATAAAAAGCAGGGACTAAACTGTAAAAGACACACAGATTTATAGTGGTTCGGCCAGAACGTGCCTACGTCCACTTTATATGTTATTCTCCTTTTCTATTCAGATTACAAGTACAAAGCTTCGATTACAAGTAACTGAAAGTTGTTTGAAAGTTCTATCCGTGCTTGAGCTCTCAAACTTGTTTGCCATTGTTGTACCCCTGCCCCTCTATTTATAGAGCGAGGCTGAGGGCAGGGGTCTTGGATGTATACGGCTGCTGGTGGGCCTGGGGTGGCGCAATCTGGCCTGGAAGAGTTGGTCCGGCACGCCCTGGTCCGGTGGAACTTGGTTCGGCAATGGGTGGAGTATGTTGGTTCGGTAGGAGGTGGTATGTTGTTTGGACCGGTAGTAGGTGGAGTGAGGGTTGGTCCGGTCGTAGGTTGGGGATGACCTGGTTCGGTTGTCGTGGGATGTTGATTCGGTGGAACCAGTCCGGTGAGATATTGGACCGGTGGGACTTGGTGGAGAAGTGGTCCGGTAGGAGCTAGGGAGTGGTTGGTTCGGTAAAAGGTGGTTCGGTGGTAGGCGAGGTAGGTTGGTCCGGTGATGGATGGACGAGGGATGGTTCGGCATCACTGGCCTTAGTCTGGTTCGGTGAGAACTTGGTCCGATAGTAGGGAAGTAGCTTGGTTCGGGATTGCTTCCTTATTCTTGGTTTGGTCGTGGTGGAAACGCACCCAACATTTGCCCCCCAAAGTGGGGCGTATGCCAGCATAAGTCGCACTTTGTTTTGGTTGGGACGTCCTTATTCGGTATGGTGTGCCGAACCTGTTGGTTCGGCCAACGCCTTTTGCCTATAAGTATGTGCCTAGAGTTTTCGTTTTTCCAGACACCTATCTCTGCCGAATCAACACTCTCGTCTCCACCGAATCAACACTTTCGTCTCTGCCGAATCAAACATATTAGTCGAACCAGGATCTTGTCTTTTCCGAATCAGGTGAGATTCTTTTCCGCCGAATGAGTTTATGTTCTTGTATTACCGGATGGACTTTAAGAGTTTGACCGCCGAATGAGATTGGACGTTGAGTGCCGAATGGGCCTTATATGCTTGGAATGCCGATTGAGGTTTTTCTTTGTACTGCCGAATGCACTCCTTGTTCTAACAACATATCTTTTGCTTTTGTGTTTGCAGGTAAATGTCTCGCAAAGTGGAAACTCGGTCAGAAAAACAGAGGAAATCTTTGGACAGAAGAGAGTCTCCCGCTGTGCCCCCAGTCCAGCTGGGACCAGCGCGACATGGACCTGCCCCGGGGTCATTAGTGGACGGATATGGCCCTCAGGAGCTTCTGAACTCTCCTCCCGATTGCTTTCCGAGCTCCCTCAAAGAAGGGCAACTTGATGTCATCGCTTACTCCTTTGGGATTGAGAAGGCGAGTATGCTGTTGCCGGGAGATGGTGTGATGCCGTATGTTCCTCCTGAAGGATATTTCGCTTACAGCCGATACCATTGTATGTGCGGGGCCATTCCCCCAATCAATGCCTGGATAGTCAGCTTTCTTACCTATTTGAAGGTGGCTCCCTTCCAACTTCAGCCTAATTCCTATGCTATCCTAGTGTGCTTGTTCATCATTTTTCAGAAGAAATATGGGCGTCCCCCTTCCAACCGGGAGATCCGATATCTATACAACTTCAGAGGCTATTAGAAGGGGTCTCCATACATTAGCTTGGAAGCGGCCGTGCCCTTCAAGCCGGTCCTGGATTTGTATTCGAGGCTCAGTTTGTTCAAGAAAGAATGGTTCTTCATCAAGGATGACTCTATTTCCTTGCGTCTTTTCACTTCCGGCTGTAAGTTGAACTTCATTTATATTTTCCTTGTCTCGACCGCAGTGCTTCTTCTTATATGCTTTTATTTCTTGCTAGCGACAGGTAGCTTTGCGGTCATGGAGAACGATTCCTTGGCTTGGATGGCTGCGGAAATAAAGGCCATTTCGGGACGGGATAGGTCGGCTTTACCTGATCAGGAATGCCACTCTCCTGGAGTACAACTTAATTCTGCCACGTCAATCTATGGTTAAGCAGAGAGATACAGCCGAGGAGAGGGCTGCCAAAGCTAAAGACGGGGCTACTGCGAAGAGTAGCAAGAGGAGACCTTTTTCGGTACCTCCATTCGTCGGGGGGAAGAAACTTAAGAAATCTTATGGACCCTCTTCCAGCACATGCCCAGATGTTCCAAAGGAGGAAAGTGGAGAGGAAGAAAGAGGCGAGGAGGAGAGCAGAGGCGATCGAGAAGGTGACGGTGGTAACGGTGGCGAAGGGCAGAGTGGTAGTGGCGTTGGTGCCTTGACTTCTGGGCAAGCGGGTGAGATTCAAGAGTGGACGGATGATGCCTTCCGTCAAGCCTTCGAGGGGTTGGGGGGAGGGCCGGCCTTGGTGGAGAAATCGAAGAAGTCTGATAAGGCCGGGACGGGTGCAAGTCTGTCTTCTGAGAGTATTTCAGCTAAGGCAACTCCGGCGGTTCAAGGTGAATTCTTAACTTCCACAGACTCCTTTTATGATAAGGACTTAGTAATATTTTATGGCCAGCTCCCGTCCTGGAATGAGATTCAGGACTTATTGCAGTATCCCACTCCCTCTCAGGGTTTGTAAAATGAACGCGTTTTCTTACTCCTTTTAACTTAACAAATTTCTCGGATCATAGTTTCATGCATGCTTGTAACACTTGGTTTTTATTTCAGGAACGGGTAAGGTGGCCAAGACATCAGATATTCGGCACCGCCTTGAACAATACAAGCTACTCAAAGCTTCCGCCAAACCGAAGCCGTCAATTAGCCGTCCCGGAGATGTGGTTGGCTATCGCCCTCTTCTCGGAGTTATTGAAGAAGATATGCAAAAGAGGAAGAGGGGCCGATCTTTGTTTGAACCTTCACCTGGCCCTCAGCCTCCAGTCCAGCCTGTCCATGATATTACTGAGGAAGATACTGAGTTCATGCCTTCCCCACATCCGTTCGAAAATCCAACCGTCACCCCGATAGACAACCCTGGTTTGGTTCGCAACCCATTTGCTGGCCACCCGGATCTGGACCCGAGTTTTCAGGACATTTCTTTTGACGAGGCCACGGGTGAGCATCTTCTCCCCCGCAATCCCATGGTACAGGTGCTTGATGAGGCTAAGTCCTTAGACCTCGATTTGCTTACTACTCGGATTGTGACCATGGGGAATGAGGCCAAGGCTAACATCGATCGGGTGGCTGAAGAGACCAAGAGGCTAATGGAGCATCACGCTCGACTGGCCAAGGCTGGAGAGGAAATCGGAAGTGCTAACATTCGGTTGCGGCTAAGGGTTTCTGATCAGGCCAAACAGCTTGCCGATCAGGCTATCCAGATATCCCAGCATGAGGCGGCCTCCAGACGACTAAAGAAAATCATGGAAGAGGCTAGCAAGGCTGAGTTGCGAAAAATGGAGGTTGTTTGCAAAGAACGAATTGACATGGCCATCGCAACGGTGGATGAGGTTCAGAGAGCGGATCTTGAGAAGGTAGAGGAGTTATCAGGGAGGCTTGAGGCCGCAGAGCCTGCTCAGGCCAAGCTGAAGGAGGAGATGGAAGTGATGCGGAAATCCCTTCAAGCTGACTGCTCGAGATACCGATTGGAGAGAGATGCTGTCATCGCACGGTTGTCGGCTTCTGTGGCCCAGATGAAAGAGTTTGAGGAGAACGAGGGGATGATGGATGAGATGCTCCAGGACATGTATTTCCGAACTTGGAAGCAGGGCAACCTGTCCTGGATGGACGACTATCCCCGGGTCATGGCTAGGATATATCTTCGGGCTTTGGAGGAGGCTAAGGCCGATGCGGATAAGGAAGGTGGCGCGGCTTTCAGGATGGGTGTGGTTACGGCCCAATTTACTAAGGAAGAGAAGGTAGCGGTTAAGGAGGGCATGCGACTGCTCGCTGCGGATGAGGTAGGCGTGCAACTAGATGGTGATGATCAGGGAGCAGGTGCTGGTAAGTCTTCCCTATCAATCTTTCCTTAACTTGATTGCGCATAATTTATCTGATGGATTCTTTTCCCGAATCGGACAGGTGGGACCCCTAGCCAGCATGTTGGGAGTTCTGACCCTGCGGTCAAGTAGACCCCGGAGGGCGAGCAGGATAGAGGCGGAGCCCTGCTGCAGCTGATTATTCTTTGGCCTTCTTGGCATTCCTGTAAATACTAGTCTCGCAGCTGATTATTCTTTGGCCTTCTTGGCATTCCTGTATATACTAGTCTCAAAACATTAATGTACTTTTGGGTTGTAATTATATCATTTGTAATGAACGACTTTATTTTTTGACATGTAATTTCATAACATAGACTGATTCTGCTATATTTGAATGCTTTTGTTACTTTGATGTGTCGCATAAGAAATATAGCTGTGCATGTGCTAGTGATTCAATTGTGTTTAATGCTAAGTTCTTGCTTAAACTATAACTTATGTTTGGTAAGGTTAGTGTGATGTGCGCATAAATTATAGCTACGTATTTATATACAAGAGGAGAAAGTACCACCCTTCAAGTTTTAGCTGTATATGGTAGCTTTGAATGTCTTGTGTAGCCGAGTATGGAATGCAGTTGAGTGTCATGTCATTTAGTTGTGAGTTCCTATTTCCATCGGCGGGCATCTCCTATTATGTGTCCTGTACTTTAGGGATCGTTATAGAGGATAGGAGGAAAGTTTTTATAAATAAAATGGAAATATAAGAAATAGTAAAACTTCCAATCACGGAAGGCCGTCGATATGCTTAAGTTCGTGGCAAACGGGTTTTGTAGTCACTTTCCCTAACTGTGGGCCTTGGAGACATTTGTCACCCATCTTACGCCTCCGCGGGGAGTTTATCTTTTTTACCACAGCCGCACTTAAGACATATCGGAGCCGAGATCGCGCACAGTAACTACCCGAGCCATTATGGCCCGTAATCGTGGGTATTATTCGATTTACTGTGGCCGGCTAGCGTGGGGGCCGATCGTCAACCATGAACTACCCTTGGCTGGCCACACCTTATGTTGGGGCTTAAAGTAGGTTCACCGTTGCCGGCGAGCCGAACGCCATAATGAGCTTCCATCGGCTATAGTAGGCCTTCTTGATGGCTTATAATTGGCTCATTACAGTTGGCATTGAGGGCAGTCGTGAGCAATGAGTTAACTCGCAGCAGAGGGATGCTGGAGCAAAAGTGTCTCATTGGCGAGTGCATAGATTCGTATAGTACCTGTTAAGTCTTGTCCAGGTGAAGCCGCGCTATGATGCGTCTTGAATGGAAATGCAGGATTCTGTTCAACGGAAAAGGATAAAACTCAACAAGTAGCCAAGACATAAAGGAATAAGTTAACATGAGACAAGATTTTTAGAGTGGTTCGGCATGAAAATGCCTACGTCCACTGATTCTCTTTGTTAATTCACTTCATATGGGCAGTACAAGTTAAGAAAAGTATCGACGAAGGTGTTGGATGTTCCATGCCCTCTGGAACACCTATCTGTCCACTGTTGAGAAAATATAAGCTCCGTTGTGGAGATCTTTATGAATTACATGGGGTCCTTCCCAGACTGGATCTAGCGCCCCGGGGCGCGCGAAGACCCGTTTAAGGACAAGATCTCCTTCTTGTAAGCTGCGGTGTTTGACTTTGGAGTTGTATTGTGCTGCTACTTTTTGCTTGTGAGCTGCTGCTTTGAGTGCTGCATCATTTCTTCTCTCCTCAATTAGATCCAAAGACATGTGGAGGAGTTCTTCATTCTCTTCTGGGTTGTAGTGGATCCTACGGTGGGAAGGCACTACAGTTTCAACTGGGAGCATGGCCTTCGATCCGTATGCCAAAGAGAAAGGAGTATGCCCTGTTGATGTTCTGTATGATGTGCGGTATGCCCAAAGTGCCGTAGGAAGTTCATCCACCCAATCGCCTTTTGACTTTTCAAGTTTCTTCTTGATTAGGGTTTTGAGGATTTTGTTGACAGCTTCGACTTGTCCGTTTGCCTGGGGGTAAGCCACAGATGAGAAGCTTTTGTGAATTCCGTGCTCTTGGCACCAGTCGGTGAATTCCTCGCTGTCAAACTGGAGTCCATTGTCCGATATGATTTTGAGTGGAACCCCGTACCTGCATAAAACATTTTTGATCAAGAAGTTGATAACTTTTGCCGAAGATATTTTATTTAGAGGCTCCGCTTCCACCCATTTGGTGAAATAGTCAACTGCCACTATGGCATATTTGGCTCCGCCTCGGCCCATTGGCAGTTGGCCAATCAAGTCAATTTCCCATATTGCAAAGGGCCAAGGGCTGGTCATTTGAGTAATCTCATTTCTGGGCAGTCGAGGAATCTTAGCAAATTTATGACATCTGTTGCATTTCTTGACGAAGTCCAAGGCGTCTTTGTTTAAAGTGGGCCAGTAATACCCGTATCAGAGTGTTTTCTTGGCTAGAGTCCGCCCTTCGGTGTGATCTCCGCAACTTCCTAGATGGATGTTGGACAAGACTTCCCTGGCTTCCCTTCCAGCGATACACCTTAATAAGGGATTAGAAAAGCCGCGCTGATAGAGGATGCCTTCTTGTAATGTGTAGCGGGAAGCTTTTCTTAAGATTTTCTTAGCTTCGTTACGCTCGTCGGGCAGTGTGCCGTCTTATAAATATTTCCGGATAGGAGTCATCCAAGTTTCCTCTTCGATGCAGCTATCATATTCATTGTCTCGTAACTCGGGGCTAGTTGCTGTGAGATGATTATTGTTCAGGAAGCGGTGCCGTCCATCATGCTAGCTTGCTTTGCCAGTTCGTCGGCCTCCTGATTCTCTTCTCGAGGAACGTGTTTGATTAAATAATGATCCAACTGATTGAGCAGCAGCTTGGTCTTCTTTAGATATGCCGTGAGTCGATCTCCTCGAGTTTGGAATTCTCCCAGTATCTGATTTACAATAAGTTGAGAATCACTATGGAGACATAAAGAACCGACTCCAATCTCCAGGGCAAGTTCTAATCCGGCTATCACTGCTTCGTATTCTACGTCATTGTTGGTGGCAGCGAACTCCAACCTTAGGGCGTAGTGCAGCTTTCTTCCCCTGGGGGTGATTATCACAACACCTGCCCCCGAGCCTTGTTCATTTGATGCTCCATCAACGAAGAGATTCCACTTGGTATTTTTTGCTACTTCAGATTGCTCCTTACCTTCGTTAGTAGTGAATTCGGCAATGAAATCAGCTATGGCTTGCCCCTTGATGGCGGTGCGAGGATGGTAGGTGATATCATATTGACTCAGTTCAATGCACCACTTAAGTAGTCTCCCAGAAGTGTCGGGGCGATGAAGTACCTACCTTAGCGGTTGATCGGTTAAAACTCGGATGGAATGAGATTGGAAGTAGTGTCGCAGTTTTCGTGACGTGATTAGCAAACAGTATGCTAGCTTTTCAAGTTTAGGGTATCTGGCTTCTGCCCCTGTAAATCTCTTGCTTACAAAGTATACGGGCCGCTGCGCGCGGTTGTCTTCTCTCACCAAAGCAGCGCTTAAAGCATGGGACGATACAGCAAGGTATAGGTATAGTTCCTCACCTTCATTTGGAGTTGAGAGTACTGGTGGTCTCTGGAGGTGTTCGATTAAGTTAAGGAAGGCTGTCGAGCATTCGTTAGTCCATTCGAACTTTCCTTTGTCTTTCCTTAGAGCCTCGAAGAAAGGGATGCATTTGTCGGTTGCTTTAGAGATGAACCTGCTTAGGGCGGCCATTTTCCCGTTTAGACTTTGCATCTCTCTTCGAGCGGATGGTAATCTTGATATCTTGCAAAGCCCGAATTTGTTCGGGGTTTGCTTCAATCCCCCTGGCATGGACGATGAATCCCAAGAACTTTCCCGACGATACTCCGAAGGAGCACTTTAGGGGTTTCAGCTTCATTCCATATTGGCGAAGTACTTGAAACATTTCTTCCAGGTGGTTTATATGATCGTTGGCTTTCCTCGATTTTACCAGCATGTCATCCACATAAACTTCCATAGTTCGTCCTATCAGTTTCGCAAACATCTTGTTGACGAGGCGCTGATAAGTAGCTCCGGCGTTTTTAAGTGCAAAAGGCATTGCTCTGTAGCAGTACAATCCCCGGTCAGTGATGAAACTAGTATGGTATTGATCGGGGGCGTGCATAGGGATCTGGTTATATCCTGAGTATGCGTCCATAAAGGATAAGAGTTCGTGTCCGGCTGTGCTGTCCACGAGCTGATCAATTCGGGGGAGTGGGAAGCAGTCCTTCGGACAAGCGTCATTTAAGTTGGAGAAGTCGATGCATGTTCGCCACTTCCCATAACCTTCTTTACCAGCACCGGGTTGGCGATCCATTCTGGGTAGATGGCTTCTCGTATGAAATTATTGGCAAGTAGGTTTTTTACTTCTTCCTCTAGGGCTGCTGACCGTTCTGCCCCCATGCTTCTCTTTTTCTGCTTTACTGACACCTTGGTGGGATCGATGTTCAGTATGTGGCATGCTACGTCTGGGGAGATTCCTGTCATGTCAGCGTGCGTCCATGAAAATACATCCATGTTGTGGCGAAGAAAATCAATGAGTTGATCCTTTAATTCTTCTTTTAGTTGAGATCCGATTTTCAATAGTCTACTTGAGTCATGTTTGTCTACAGCTACGAATTCCATAGCCTCTCCAGGCTCGGCGGTGGCCTCCTCCTCTTTGTCCCTGGGGTCTAATTCATTGAAAGGGTCACTGGTATATCGAAGAGGAGGGGCTTTCTTTAGTTGCTATGCTTCCAAGCTTTTCATGCAGAGAGTAGTCTCTGCATTTTTCCCTTTATCTCTTCTGCGGTTATTGCGAAGTTCAGTTACTTAGCAGTCTCGAGCAGCGTCTTGATCTCCCTCTACTTCTCCTATTCCGTTATCTGTTGGAAATTTCATCTTCAGGCACCACGGGGCTAGGACAATTTGGAAGTCAGATAAGGCTGGTCTTCCCAAAAAGGCGTTGTAGGCCGAGTGGTTCTCTATTAGTACAAATGTTTGTTTTCGCACAACGGAGCGGGGATGATTTTCTATTTCAACAAAGAGGTCCAGTTGCCCGAGGGGCATCTTTTCATCTCCAGTGAAGCCATGCAGCGGTTTGCTACAGGGAGACACATCCTTCATTGACAGCTTCATTTTGTCGAAAGCATGCTTGAATAGGATATTTATTGAACTTCCAGTGTCTACTAGAATCCGGAAAACTTTGGTTGGACCGAACCAAGCAGAAATGACCGTAGGATCCATGTGTGGGTACTGCCTTCCCTCTAGATCACGCCTACTAAATGTGATGTCGTCATTTTCTTTCCGTTTCAGGTGGCGTTCTTCCATAACAGAATTAACGTAGCCTCCATCGTTTCTAAGTGACTTACCGTATCTTTCCATCTCTGCCCAGCTTCTGTCGGCGATGTGTGGTCCTCCTAATATGGTATGGACCACTATCTTCTCTTGACTAGAGCCGCTGGTGTTGCGATTTCCTCCGCCTGCTTCCGGGAGGAGTAGCCCTGGATTCTCATCGGTAGGAGTCGAAGTCCTGTTCTGACCTTTAACATAGCGCTCTAGTCTTTTCCTTTTTATGTGTTCTTCAATCAAGTCCCGAAGATGGTGGCATTCATTGGTGTCATGTCCATGGGATTCGCGGAAGCGGCAGAATTTTCCAGACTTGAGTGCGTTATCTGATTTCTTCTTGTGCGGGGGGCACTTGTATCTAACTTCGTCTTGGGTTGCTAGGAAGATGTTTTCGATTGTTTCATTCAAAGGAGTGTAAGAGTCAAATCTTGATCCTGGTCGATATAAGCGCTTTTCTCCCTTCTTGCCCCCAGCATTGTCTCTAGATTCATTTCTCCGAATGTCCTTTGCTGTAGCGGGAACCCTGTCTGGAGTTGCCTTAGCCTGTTGTCCTGACTGCCTCTCAGTAGCAGCGTCTTCAAGTCTCATATATTTTCCAGCTTCATGGAAGAAATCGGGTAAAGTAGCTGGTTTTTCTTTCGTTAGTCTTCTAGCAAATTTAGTATCCAGGTGCACGCCACTCTAGAGGGCCATTAGGATAAGTTTCTCATCGGCATCTTGGATTACGGCCGCTGCGGCGTTGAATCGGGTTAGATATTGTTGCACTGTCTCTCCGGGTTTCTGTTTGATATTAGATAAGGAATAAACATCCTTGGGGTGTTCCACATGAATGCGGAACTGGCTGATGAACTTTTCTTTCAACATTTTCCATGAGCTGATGGACCCTTGAGGTTGGTGGCAGAACCAGGAGGTAGCAAGATCTGCCAAGAAAAGTGGGAAGCATTTACACAACACTTCCTCCGTTGCTCCGCTCATGAGCATATGCTGGGTGTATCTCTGTAAGTGTACGATGGGGTCAGAGGTTCCCTTGTAAGGTTCCATTGTTAGCATTTTCCATTCTCGGGGGGTGATGGAAACTTCGATATTACGGGTGAAGGGGCTGGTTACCCTAGCGCCTATCCCTCTATCTCTTTGGTCCCGTTAGACGCACTCTTTGAACAATCGCGCCAACCTTTCATCAGAACTTAGAGCGGATAGAAATGAGTTTGGTTCTTCTCGGCGGGATTGATTCCGTCCAGATGACTTGTAGGGATGGTATCGTCTATCACTCCTAACATTCTATAATGGCAGCCTCTGGTCTTCCGGGGGCATGCTGGGGTCAGCCACAGTTGGCCCTTGCCTTGATCTTTCCCTGCTGGGTTCTCTTCTCAGCACTTCCTCGGGTCCAATTTCGGGCTGGACTCCAGCTCGGCCCCATTCCTTGGTGTTTCTATGGTTAGGTAGCATGGCGGGCTCAGCTACATCCGACCCTTGCCTGGTACCTCCCTCGTTGGGTTCGGTCTTGGGTCGGAATTCGGGCTGAGTCCGGGCTCGGCTCCTACCATAGCTGTTTCTGTTGTTAGCCTCTTCGAAGAAGAAAGACCCTTGTCGTCTCGTAGATCCTCCAGACTGGGACTCACCCCATGATTCAGTGTTGTGGTTGGTTTCTTCGACATCCCTTAAGCGTGACATGAGTTGATCCACTAAGGCTTCTTGTTGAGATGCGAAGCGGTTGGTTACTTCAGCCACAACCAGATCCAGATCTTCCCTTGTAATTGGTTGTTCCGTAGCAGGGGCTGTCGGATCTGCCTGATTTAAATTTGCTGTTGGAACTGGACGATTGTCTTGGTCTCTGATCACCGGATCTGGGATACTGCCAGTTGCGATGTTCTTTCCTTTGTTAGCATCTTTCTTCCGTCCGGGAGGCATGTTTTCCAGGCAATGAACGATGCTGAAGCTTCGAGCTCCTGCTCTCAAGTGAAAGCACCAAATATGTTTTCACAAAAAATGGGCAAACACCTCCAAGTCATATGAATTAGTTGGTTTTATGTTGTTTCTAGTGATTTGGGTGATTTACGCAAATATATAAAAAGCAGGGACTAAACTGTAAAAGACACACAGATTTATAGTGGTTCGGCCAGAACGTGCCTACGTCCACTTTATATGTTATTCTCCTTTTCTATTCAGATTACAAGTACAAAGCTTTAATTACAAGCAACTGAAAGTTGTTTGAAAGTTCTATCCGTGCTTGAGCTCTCAAACTTGTGTGCCATTGTTGTACCCCTGCCCCTCTATTTATAGAGCGAGGCTGGGGGCAGGGGTCTTGGATGTATACGGCTGCTGGTGGGCCTGGACTGGCGCAATCTGGCCTGGAAGAGTTGGTCCAGCACGCCCTGGTCCGGTGGAACTTGGTTCGGCAATGGGTGGAGTAGGTTGGTTCAGTAAGAGGTGGTATGTTGTTTGGACCGGTAGTAGGTGGAGTGAGGGTTGGTCCAGTCGTAGGTTGGGGATGAGCTGCTTCGGTTGTCGTGGGATGTTGATTCGGTGGAACCGGTCCGGTGAGATATTGGACCGGTGGGACTTGGTGGAGAAGTGGTCCGGTAGGAGCTAGGGAGTGGTTGGTTTGGTAAAAGGTGGTTCGGTGGTAGGCGAGGTAGGTTGGTCCGGTGATGGATGGACGAAGGATGGTTCGGCATCACTGGCCTTGGTCTGGTTCAGTGACAACTTGGTCCGATAGTAGGGAAGGAGCTTGGTTCGGGATTGCTTCCTTGTTCTTGGTTCGGTCGTGGTGGAAACGCACCCAACACCACTTGGTTTTATATCTACTTATATTTAAACTGGATTTCCAATTTCATATGAATTCAATTCTTTTCAAACCATATTAAATTTGTCATTCCTTCAATTTGTTTCACTTACTAATTTCATTTTAATACTTTGCTTTATTTGATCAAACTTGACAAAATTTCCACTTTACTTTGTTTAACACAAATCAAATTCAATTTCCAATATTCAGTTTTAGTTCAAACTTTTAAACTTCGACAAGTATTCCAACTTATTTACATTTCACACTTATTTTAATTTAATTCAAAATTTCAACTTCTATAAGTTTCCCGACTTATTTCCACTTCATAATCATTTAAATAAGATACCAGGGTTTTTTTTAAATAATTTCTTAATATTTCAAAATCATTTTGAAATCAATTATATCCGAAATCCTTTGCATTTCCAAATCAAACCCAACTTTTGCAAACAATTTTAATCTAAAACATTTTGGCAGCAATTCTTCTCTTGGAAACTCGAAAATGAACACCGATGGTGTCGCGATCATGATCAGAATTATTTTCCAGCGACTGAAAAGAGTTTAGTGCTTTTATCCCTTTAAAAACATTTCCAAATATTTTTAATTCCAAACTCCACTAGATTTCAAATCCAATTCAAAATATTTTCCCCAAATAATATCACCACTATTTTTTTCCAAACCTTTGAAAATCATTTTCAAACTCAAAAGGGATTTAATTTCCAAAATTTCCAAATTTGAAATCCTTCAACTTTATTTTCAAATATTTCTCTAGAATTCTATTTCAAATTATAAATCACATTTACATTTTATATTTACAAATCCTATTCGTATACGAATTTATTTCTCGGCTTTTGATTATGATTTTAATTTCTTATTCAATTTTTAATGATAATAATTTAATATCATCACTTCCTATCAACCAAGCAATCATATACTATAATAATTTACGAAAAATTATTTCTTTTTATATACAAAAATAATTTGGGTAAAATTATTTCATTTACCCTATTTTAAAACAATACTATGTCGAATTGTTCTATATAAGTGTTTAGAGATTCTTATCAATAACGTTAATTACTCGTATCGAGAAGAATCCATATACCACTCAACAAATCAATCAACACAATATAAAACAGTTTTATATTCACTAACAAATACGTCTCATATCTGTTAATACACACAAACTCATTCTAGAGTACCGCTGACTCTATCTCTAATAAGTAATTTCCCCCACCAGAGCCAAGGTTGTCGCTTAACCAATTTCTCTGATACCACTCTGTAATGACCAAATTTTTCGACTTTCGTAAGTCGACATCAATACGTCCACTATATCAAATGTCGCACAATCGAATGCCGAAAAAACTGAACCGTTAGGGTTAAAGAAGAAGAAGATAGAAGAAGAAACATAAACAATAATAAAATCTTACATTTCGCAGCGGAACAATATATAACAGATAAATGAATAATCTTTAAAACAAAAGCACCATATCAGTTTATACATCACACTACATTATCGGAGTTATATACAACACAACAGTGGAAAAGAATATCATATACTAGTGATACGCCTCGCCATCCAGCTTAAACTCTAGATCCCACAACATACTTTTCCGACTTCGCTCCAGAATAATGATAACCTGACTCTAGGCTGCCCATGTGGAAAATTATGGGCACCCAGAGTTTAGAAACGGAACAATAAACTCCAGGTCAGTCATGGGACTGGTGTGAGATATTAAAAATAGTTATTATCACAAAGAAAGGAAAGGAAATCCACTATTCTTTTGGAAAATGAAACTACTATAAGGCCTCCCCGCACACACACAATGCAAGCACACAATTAGAGGAGATTTTTACTAATGATGGTCAAACATGCTTGATACGCAAAATCTCTTTGATATTATTATTATTAGTGCATAGTATGGAAAACATTTCGAAAGTATAATACAAATCTTAGCCAGCATAGGTACTATTATATTATGCCTGAAAGCAACCTCCTCCTGAGGAGGCAGGTTATACAATTACAATCGTAAAGGGCTTATATTGTTTCTTTGGATTTCCAACAAATGGTCAGACTATGGAACTTCCTATGCCACATGGGTACGCCTCTGAAGGGACGCCCCAAGAACCTAACCGGATCTCTGCCAACACAAGGCCGGATTACCTCTGTAACTAGGTAACTACTAAACGAGTATGCCATCCCTCGGTCGTTACCAACCTTTATCCGAGGATCCTCAACACCAACAACCACAGAGTAATAAATTTGCAGCAACCACATAGGTTAAATATCTGGGCTCCATACCATGATACCACCCTTTTCCAAAAGAAAATGGACATACCTTATGGGGCGCTACCCCCAATAACCTTGCCGCATCCTTCTTGTTTCAACCATTTCCGGGTTGTGAGGTTCGACAAATTCTCGTCCACAAAGCTACGCTTTTCACAAAAGTCATGCTTCGATCAACAAATGATCAACAATACTTAGCATGCCATATTACCAAATTGGGAATATATCACTATTAACCATCAACTACATAACCTCTGAGCTCGTACGTCTCAAAGAAGGGTGTTAAGCTCAGAGAATAAATTCTCCACCACCAACAGAAATGTATTTGATATAAACCAGCTTTACATCTCAAAGTGTAACGTTAGACACCCATCCATACAAGTCCATTCCAGGTTCAAACGGAACCGAAGGCACTTTAAAGAAGCCCTTGTAAATCCGGATATTCACTAATCACATCCAGACTACCCATCACAAAGGGTGATAAAATCTCTATACCGGAGCAATTCAGTGCAGAGACATTCGAAAGGTAATCCTTTCATTTTCGAAAATACCCAGTCTTCAACGCCGTCTACAAATGCAATCTCATTTCGTCGTATCATTATTCATAATGGGTTTTATGACAGAAAGTCCTCTCCAGGCTAATCCGAATAATGAGCGCTTATTTTAAAAATAAGTGTTATGTTTTCAAATTTCAAGTAAATCACAACAAATTTCCACTTTGATCTTTTTAACAAAAGATCCATCACAAAGATTCGATGTGGTTTTCAAACATCCATTTGGAAACCGACCCCCGGTCGCATCGAAATTGAAATTCCATTTAAAGGCCAATATCGATAATCAGTTATTTAACTATTAATCAGTATTCACAACAATCACCAGATTTTAAATAATTTTCCTCTAATTATTTATTTTCAAAATATCTTCGCAAGATATATTTTTCATACTTTAACACTTCGAAAACAAATTTCAAATCACTTTCCTCACGTGGAATAAATTTTCAAAGCTTGTTTATTTCCAGTGAAAAATTTGCCAAGTCTGAATACTTTAAAATAATTTAAATCACTTATCCAAAAGTATATATATTTGGAAACATTTTGAAATAAAAACTATTTTAAAACATTTATTTAAATATTAGCTAAGGAAATATTATACTAATATATCATATAAAAACTTCAAGCCCAAATTAATTTAAAATAAAATAAAATTATTATAGAGTATAACTATTTAAATAACAATTTTCTAAATCAAATATCAATTAAATTTTTAAAACAATCACTTCTATAATTAATTAAAGAAATCTTTACTTTAATGATTTAAAAAAAACTTAAGAAAATAATTTCTCCAAAGAATTCTTTTACAAACCAACTTTAGAACTTTAAATTTATATTTGAAAGCTACTTTAAAAACATACTCGGCTTTCTAGGGAAAATGCACTTTCCATTCTTAAATGGTTCATTTTAATCAATTAATAAATCTTTCTCGATTTATTTTAATTTACATTCCAAATCTGAAAATTTCTTTCCACACATTTAGAAATAAACCCATATTTTTTTTAAATTTCCCTTTCCTTTATAAATTCTCATTGTGAATTTAAATTTCCAAATATCCACTGATATACGATTTTCAAAACAATTTTCAAATATTCACCTTCAACACCAAATCAAATTCCAAATTGATTCCCAAATTTATTTCAAACACCAAATCAAATTCCAAATTGATTCCTAAATCTATTTCCTTTTAAAATATATTCCTTTATTTCTTCCAACTATTTAAAATCCGAATTTCAAATAAATTCTTCAATTTTTAAACAACATCACTTAAAATTCATTTATAAAAAATCTTTTCCCATATTTTGGAATTTATTCGATAGGATTACAAAAAATCAAAAAAAAAAATTCCTTTTCAAATTCCTTCTTTAAAATTTATTAAATTCTCACAAATTAATTTATTTAAAAGTTTCTACTTTAATTCTGAAATCCAATTTTATTTTTATTTTTGGTATCCTATAATACCAAAAATATATTCAGCTAAACCATAGCTTTCAATAAATTTCATTCAGCAATATAATCATTCACAAATTATCAATAAATCAACACACGATATATGAAACAAATTTAAATATTTGAGGAATCCAGTTGGATCCCTACAACCTGTTTTCCTGCATCCATAGATGTTAGTACAACAATTACCTATTCCACTTCGAGGTGGAATATCGTGGAATATGAGATTATATCAAATCATCCGCTATTATGCGGCGCATAGGGTCTCATCGGCTATATAATGCGGTAAACCAATCACTCCAATATATATATATATATATATGCTATCCAACCAAACCATCAATCAATAACTGAAATTCCAATTATTTTAATTTGAGTAAGAAGATCTCACCTTTGCTTACGCATGCTACCATTTTCAATCCAGCTTGTTTTCTCCACTATATTAGACCTTGTATAACAATTTTATATAGTTGAGTAATATTTTGAATTAGTCAAACCCTTAATCACTAGTTATTTATTTAAATTTAGATAATAATTTCGATTTACACCAATAATTTATTTTTAAAAATTTTTTTTCTTTTAATAAAATATTTGAACCAAACAAATAATCAATCTTAAATAAATTTAACTAACTAATTATTTAATTAACTATCAATTTCCCTAATCAAATAATAAATTTCTATTTAATAAACTTAATTAACCAGTGATTTATATTTAAATAAATTTATTTAAACAAATTTCCCTTAAAAACACTTTTTGTAATATACATAAATTAAATTAGTTTATTTAACCAATTAATCATTTATATATAAACTATTTTAAAATAACTGGTAGATTTTTAAATGCGTATATGAACCTTGTCTAAATATATATACATACATATTTATCAGTTTAAAAACTGAATAAATAAATACCTTACTGTATGTTTATATATATAATTCCAGATTTAAATTAAATTAAAATTGACTTAAAAAACTTTACCTTACTGTCGAATTTTGTTTCGCCTGTTACGCGAGTTAGTTCACGCCATTCCACGGAGCGCCGTCGACCACGATTCCCCTGCGCTCGCAATCCACCATTGCCCATTTGACAGTTACCCAAATTGCAGCGACGCCATCTCCCTATCAAGATGCGCCGCCGCCGATGAAACTTCCTCGATGCCTTCCCCACCACTCGACAATGCCTAGAACTACTTGATTTCACGTGGCCATAGCCACCCTTGCCTCCTCCTTTGCACGAAGCATGAACACTGCCTCGCGACTTTCCAAATCTCCCCAGGTCTCGATCCTCTGACTCGAAATTCCCTCCGCCTTTGATTTCACATGGTCGCGATCGCGACACAGTGGATCGAGTGAATACGATTACGAATTGAAATCAAATTCGATTTCGTATCCTTTACAACCGCGGCCATTTTCTTTCGAATTGATTGATTTATTAAAAAAATTCATGCGGCCATTATTATTTAATTTTCGAACAGAGATGAAAGTGTTTCGTTTGATTTTTATTTTTCTTTTGTTTTAAACGAAGATGAAAGCACGGTTATTAAATTTTTTTTCTCAAATGAACGCATGTAAATTTTTAATAAACATGTGTTGTAAATCAAATGACAAGAGTTGGGATGAGGTCTAAAAATTTGATGCGATATATATATATATATATATATATATATATATTATATTTAAATTTAAATATAAATTCAAATCGTCTCAATTCCGCAACTCAAAATTTGAATTCCAATTGAAGTGTGCCACCAAGCATTTATAATGTTAAACCCCTATTCCGAATGCAATGGAAAAGGTTTCGGGTCCAAATTCGATCGTATGGAGAAGATAGCTTTCTGGACCAGTTATAATATCGGATTTTCGATTTAATTTTAGTGCTTTTCTTAATGTACGATTACACGACAACTCCAAATGCCATGAAAATTGAAATTCGATAATAATACAATATTATGGATCCAATGGAACTGGTTTCGTCGAAATCTGAGACTGTGCCTCGGAAGTTTATTTTTAAATATCGATTTAAATGATATAAATTTCAAAACTGATCAAAGCATTTTCAAATTCAATTCTGAAGCTTCCATTATCTTCAGTATTATAAATATAAATTTTCGAAGCCTTTGAAATATTCTTAATCAGCTTAAAAATCAAGATTCAACATTTTACCCAACTTAAATAAATTAAATTCAATAATTTAATTGTCAATTTCATCCTGATATTTGAAGTTCAAGTTAAACTAACTTTATAATATTTAAAATCAATTAAATATTTCCATTTCAAATGTCCAAAATTTTCGGATCGTCACATTTAGGCCCGCTAAAGTGTGGGTTGTTATAGTCCTGATATGGTTTCGACAGTGTCTTCAAGCAAGGGGACAGACCGAACTTAACCCAAATAGAGAATTCGCAGCACAAGCTCAAGGTGCATCCCCGGCTCCTCTGCTTACTTTGGATTTTTCCAAGCTATGTTGTGATTTTCGAAGTCTAGTTAGAGCGAATTATTTTAGGACTGACATTTGTTGATATGCGGGCTTGACTAAGGAATTTGATCGGATATTTGCTATCATAGGTATGGAGAATGCAATCAAGAGACAATTGGATTCGAGGCAATTACAAGGAGAGGCCTTGAACCAATGGGAGATTGTTTTTAGAGATAGATGAGGTTGGAATTACTTGGATTGATTTTAAGAGGCGCATTGAGAATAAGTTTACATTGAAGGCTGAATGTAACGACCTGTATTTTTGAAAATTAAAAATATTCAATTAAATAAGATTTTGGTGCTTAATTTCGTCAGAAATTAATATTTATTAATGGAAAAAAATTATTAGAATATAATTTAATAATACTGATTGAAGGTAATTGACAACTGTTTTAATGTAATTTCAATTAATTGTAAGTTTAATAAGGAATAAAATAAATGATGTATTAAATGGTGAAATTATATGTTATTTAATTGAAATTGGTCTTATTATAGAACATGAAATTAATTATTTTGTGTGTAAATTTATTAACCTTTGTTTGTAAATAATAAATTTATAAATGAGTTTAAATTACTTAAAGGTAAATGTTATTTTATTTCTCATCTTATCATTTAACCCATTTTGAAATTAATTTGGAAACCAATGAAATTAATGCAATTGTAATATTTTAGTTCATATAAGAAAAAAGTTAACTGTAAAATAATGAGTGTAATAAAATGGAAACTTATGTTCAATTAACACATAAGGGATTTGTTGATTTAATAATGAGAACATGTAAATCAAATAAAAGAATTTGTTGAAATTTAAAATATTGTGAACTGGGATGTTATTACTATTGTAATTTAATGCCGAAATTAACGTAATATTTAATCTCGGATTTAACATGGAAAAATTTAATTTAAAAAAAATTAATTCTTGTTTAATCAAGAATGTTGATAGAATTTTTAATTTAGAATTTAAAAGCGATTAAACCAGTTTAATAATAATTCATTTTAATAACATGTAAAAATGAATATAATTTGATTTTAAATCTAATTTCTATTTACAATAGAATTAGGGTTTGAAATTAGTTTCATTGAGTATAAAAACCTATATTTCGATATATATAGGATGACTTATTTTCGTTTTGAGGATGAAATTTGCTTTTAGGGCCTTTGTTATCGCCTTGGCCCAATCGATCTGTTCCATCCATTCCTGTCCATATTTGCCTATATATATGTTGTTATAAACCCTAGCAGTCTTCTATTCTATATTATACGTACTTGTTAGTCTCATCTGCTCCTTTCCAATGGAAAACATCTCGAAACCCTAAATTCTGATTTCATATCAAATCCAAAAATCCAAACTTCTCAAACCATATCACTTAATATATTGTCACGAAGCTCTCGACGAATGGAATCTGCTTATGCAATTCTTTTTTCAATGGCAGGTTCCTTTTGTCCAGAAATCGGCGATTTACTCTCATCCATTCATTGACAATGTTTGGTTTAACGGTGGATCTTCATCCATTCGACGACCGTAAGTTGCTGCAGCGTAAAGGGCGACAAGTATGGGCGATTCATATGGTTGGATTGGTCTAGAAGTGCCTATATTCACTAGATCTAGGTGTAGAATGGAGGGGACGGCGAAGGTTTTCTGGTTAGCCGGAGGTGGCCGCGCGTGGTGGAGGAGGTTGGTTGGATACGACGAGGCTTGTGGCGATGTTGGATTGTGGTGGCAGTGCATCTAGGCGCGACGGCGACGTGAAATAGGTGGCGGCTATTTATGGGTTTTGTGTGTGTGCTGTTGAAAGAAGATTGATGAGAATAAGTTATTTACCCTTTTGCCCTTACTTATTTTAATTTGAATTTTAAATTTAAATGTTCTAACATTCATAACTTTTGCATACGAACTTCAATTCGCACATGGTTTCTTCCATTGGATTCGTGTCAATATTACAAACAATATGAAGCTGGTTTGGTTGATTTTGGAGACTGCTGAGATTTTGGGCATTAATGGGCTATAAATCAAAGGTGAGTGATTAAACTCACTCACGCAATACTAAATCTTCTTATGTTATTTGAATTAAATTTATGAAATGATAAGAATTTTATTGATTGATGTTTGGTAGTTTAAATTGACATTTAAGTTAATTTGAATTTTATATTGAATAAAATTGACATTTAAATTAATATTGAATTTAAATGCTAGTTAAACACCGATAATAGACAAATAGAAACTGTTGTGATATTTTAGCTGATCTGGGTGTTGATTGTTATTAGATGTCTATTGATTGATGTTGGATGTATGGTTGTTTATTTATTTGACATATCCTTGTTATTAACCTATTTATTATTTGACATCACATATACCGTCATTTGTATTATTTGAAACGAACTAAGAAATAGGTTGAAATGATATATACCTATGTCATTTAGTTATGGGTTGGAATGATATACATTCAACCATGTAATTAAATTAAAATAACTTGTCACTTAGCCATAGGGTAGAAAATATATACGGACACTGGATTGGTTAAATTAAATGGTTTTAAAAATCTTGTATTGAAATTGGTTTAAATTATATTATTGTAAAAGAAAAAATTGGATTTATATGAATTAAATTATCTTCAATATTCAAACTTTGAAATGTTGAAATTGAAACTGCTAAATGAAATTGTTTAAGGATTTATTGAAATCTTAAAGTTAGGATTTGAGAAATGACATAAATCTATCGAAAGTGAATGACTTGAAAGATTTAAACTTTAATTTAAACTTTGAATTTACTTTAAGTAAAATGGTTCTAAATTAGCATTTCCATGTTTGGACATAAAATGAATTTAAACTAAATTGTTTCAAAACGAGAATGTGAATTGGGACTTTTTTCCTTCGAATAAAACTTTTTAAAATTAGATTTGAAATAAATTTTAAAATCATTAAAATGAGGTTGATTTAAATGGAATTTTGAATCTGAAGTTTGGCTGAAATTGGAAGTCGAAAAATGGTAATCGTTATGTTTGGAATTTAAACCTTGTTGTGAAAGAAAGAAATAGTTTTAATATAAACTATTATAATATAAAAAATATTTTAATAATCAAATTATTTTAATATATAAACTATTTTATCCAAACTATTTTCAATATTAAATCTATTTTATATTCCAAACTATTTCTAATATATAAACTACTTTATATTATTCCAAACTATTTTTCAATATTAAAATTATTTTTAATTATACAAACTATTTTCAGTATGTTAATTATTCAAAACCATTTTTAATATTCCACGTATTTTAAAAGGGGAATTATTTAGATTTAAATCATTGATTTAAATATGAATGTCTTGATATGTAGGTATAACTTGTTTTGAATTCAAAAGAGACCAGGGCCGAATATTGGCATACTCTCTGTTAGTACCGGAACCACTTTAACAACTGTGTATGTGGTGGACGACCCAGAATGAAGTGGTTGGATTGGCGAACAATTACTGGATTAGAAAAAGGAGAACGATGATCGATGACCCCTGTACTTGTGCTAATTTGAAATGACAAAAATAGTATGGCTCGTCAGGGCCAAGTGGGCTAGCTACCCCTAGAGGACACACTTCTTCGTATTACTATATTGATTTTGACTTGATTGGTGCACCTTGATTTGATTTTGGGAGTGTTGGACGCGGGGAGCGGTCATGTGCTACCACCAGCCCTGCGGCCCAAACAGGTAGTATCCTACCTTGGACATTGCCTCACGTGCCTTGTCATACTTTTATCCTTCTACGCGCCCACTACGACTTTGTTTTAGTATGGACCTATAGAGGACTCACTAGTTACCGACATTACTGGTTGTGTTACAGGAACTGCATAGATGTAGCAACCCGATATTTTCAACCATTCGCATCCACACATGTCGGACTTGAATTGCTCAAAATACCTCGTTGTAAATAAAATTTGGCAAATCTCAAAATATACAGTAAATAAATAATCACATATCATAGACACAGAATAAATAACAATGCAGCGGAAGTAAAAGAGATAGTAGTTCATGAAGCTACTACAAATGTATAAGATACATCAGAGTTAAATAAGATACAACAGAAGAGAAACAAGATACATCAGGTACAAATCAGAATACATCACTAAAATCACCGGATACTGAAAGCAAAATAGATGGCTGGATCTTCAAGCAAAGCTCCAACTACGAAGATAAGTCTTGAATGCTAAATCACTCAGTCTAACTTGAGCGTAAGCAAAACACAAAACACTCGAGTCAGGACATAAATACTTATGAACTGTAAATCAACTCAAGTGAATAGCAATAAAATGCAACAGTAACTTGAACGATGCTTGGGATCGCCCATCCTTTAAGGATCTGTTAAGCTATTTACTATGTAGTAATATTGCGCTATTATAATAGTGTCTACAGTAAAATAAACTTACTTTAAAATAGCGTTAAGGGGTTACCCATATAGCCCTTAACACATAATAGTGCCAATAGTGAATACAGTACCCCCATATCTCCTGATCGGGAGACTATGAGAAGATACTCCATAGGTACGACACAAATAGAAACTCCTAGTAAGACACGCTATGATAGGTGACACGGCACACGAGGCAATGCCAAGGTAGATATGCCAATTACACACACGAGCTGGTGGTAACGTAACAGCCACATACGCCCACCTCGGAACACACTCCTAATCAAAATCGGAGGATGGCCATCAAATCAAGCACAAGTAAGAGTATAGTATCGAAGAAGTTTGTCCGACCAGAGGAGCTACCCTTTTTGGCCCGAGATTGCTCCCGTTTTAGCCACCTTATGCCAACTCACGGGAGTTGGGTGTTGGGGATGCGGATTAAGGATCTTAAGGCAGAAATAACACTAGAGGGGGGGTGAATAGTGTTTTAAAGAATATATGAACTATATGACTAAATTAAAACTTTCAACACAAATCTAAATAGAATTCTAACACAGAGTGATCACAGAACATATAACAAATGCAAATAGTAAAGTAAAGCAAGTAAAAGGAAAGAACACACCGGATTTTATACTGGTTCGGAATCCTCCTACATCTAGTCCTGCACCAAGGCAATATCATTGTACTGATTATTATAAGCCAATATCCAAATTACAACCCTCAATTTCTAAGGCCTTGAGGAACCCTCCTATCTCCGAGTCTGGGGTAAACTCTCTTGATTTACGGGACACAAGATCACCCTAATACTTTCTAATAACAATCCTTTTGAATGGATAGACTCTATGGACTTTTTGAATACAAATTAATCCTATAACTCTGAATAGCACTTTGATCTTTAGTAGAATGATGGAGAATCAAATAGAGAGAGTATCTAAATGATTTCCTATTGAGAATTTGGCAGAATAATGGCACGATCTTGAAAATATGAAGTTTTATGGATATGGAATGGTGGAGAAGAAAGAGTGAAGAAAAAAATAAAATTAGTTGTTAAAAAATTCGTTTTGGAAGCCTTTATATAGATGCTCAACAGTCATAACCATTGACGAAAGTGTGACGACCCGAAATTTCTAGCAATTTAAATTTGAATAATTAATTGATTTTTTTAAAATATTTAAAGGTTAGTTTTAACTTGAATTCAAGATATCAATATTTACTTGATAATTAAATCATTACATTATATAGTTTAAATATTGGATTTAATAATTGGATCGAGTAAATTATTGAACCTGAAATTTCTAAGCCTGTTCAAAATAATTTGAAGGCTTATAAAATTTATAATGATAATTCCGAAGATAATAGAATGGTTGGAATTTAATTTAAAGGTGATTTGTTCAGTTTTAATAATATAGCGTTTAAATTGAATTTAAAAATAGCCTTCCGAGGCACAGTCTCGGAATTCGACGAAACCAGTTTCATTGGATCCGTAATAATTAGTTATTATCGGATTTCAATTTTCGTAGCAATCGGAGTTGTCGTTTGACCCTGGCAGCTCAAAACGCTTAGATATGTT
This sequence comes from Allium cepa, assembly GCA_030765085.1. Taxonomy (NCBI): domain Eukaryota; kingdom Viridiplantae; phylum Streptophyta; class Magnoliopsida; order Asparagales; family Amaryllidaceae; genus Allium; species Allium cepa. The sequence continues at coordinate 635,512,791 of CM060932.1, read as the reverse complement.
TTAATCGATTTAATTTAAATTTGATCGTTTTCTTCTGTAACTCGCGCATACGATTGAATTAGCCTCTGGAACACGTTCCATTATGTTTGGAATGCGGGTATCACCTTATGAATGTCTGTCGGCTTGTCTGATTTTGGGTTCGAACTTTTCGATGCATCGTGAGATGTTTTTCAATATTTAATTATAACATCAAGCGTACTCTGTAAGCCATTTCCAAACCCCTATTTTATCTCCGTCTTCCTCTACAATTTAAAAATAGAAATCGATCTAAAAAAAAAGCAAAGATATAATGGCCGAGTTTTTTTTCCTTCCTTCATCTCCTCCCTTCTATTCGATTACAGAATAAAAAAATAAAAAAAGAGCATCATGTCTCCAGGCGTGCGATCGATTTGGGCGAACCAAAGTTATTGCTGCTCTCATCTAGGAGTGATCGCGACTTGAACTCGATATTTGTGTGGTTAGGGTTCCGTGTTTGAGGCCATGGCAGGGACGAGGTCGACGTTGATTACGAGATGTGGGTCTGCGATTTGGGTTCCTTGAGGGGACGTGGCATCGAGATTTGGAGGTCGAATTTTGCCATGGATTTGTAGTTGATGTTGGGGGTTCGGCGTTGGTTTAGGGGTGCATGCGTGATACTGTAGTCTTGGGCGACTAGCTCGTGCTTTGGGCAGCGCGTGGCGATATGTCGACGTCGAGAGGTTGTAGGCGAGGCTTGGCGGGCTCGCGAATGGGGTCGCAACTGAGAGGGATGACTGTTACTCAGTGGAGAAGTAACAATATTTTCTATTTGTTATTTAATTTACTATTCGGAAAAACATATATAAATATATTCACGGAGAGAAATCCTAGTTTGTGGAATTTTTATACAAATAAAAGTAAATATAACTAGCATGCTATAATATACTTAGGTAAGTGGAATTTTATGTAGATATGAACTATGAAAGAAGGGAATTTTTAAGTATTGAATATTTATAAAAAAAAAAAAATAATAGATTTGTGAAAAACTATAAATTTATTTGTTAGTATATGACTTTCAAAAGAAAGGAAATAATTATGTATTTTGGAAAATTAATTTGATTAGGCTAAATGGTAAATCGAATTTTATTAAAGAGTAATTGATAATTTAATTATTCCAATTATTAATAAACTATATAAATGTTTATTCAAGGTCAATAATCAAGGAATCAACTCGAGATTGAAGTGGATTTGCAAATAAAAGTAAAGGTGAGTAAACCTCACTCAGCTGGGTTGTTATTAGATTTCAATAGTCAAATTTAAATGATTGTTTCAATGCTTGAATTGATTTGATGTGTGTTGAGGATTGATGATTCGGTGACTTTGGTTTATTGGATGGTTTCCGTGTAAATTGTTGTTTGACTCGAAGAGTTAGGGTTTAAATTTGTTTAAACTCAAAAAGTAAATAGGGGTCGAATTAATTGATTAAGGATTAAGTCAATTAATGAAGTTTAATGAAATTAGAATAACCAGTGGGCGGTTTAATAAGAAGTTACTTGAAGTAATAAATAAAATATAATTACTTAGTGAAATAACTCAAGAGATTAATTAAATAGTTAATTAAGATATAATTAATTTATTTAATGAAGTAAATAAAAAGGGTAGATAATTGCAGGACGGGATTAATCGAGAATGATTAATATTGTGGTTGGATTAAAGTAATTGATTTAGATTAGAACAAATTAAAAATATAATTGGGAATCATTAAATTATATAATTATTGATGTAAATAGAGACTGATTAATGAAGATCGAATTAATTAAATAAATAATGCCTTATGAGTAATTAATTAATAAATGTAATTAAGAATTGATGGAATTAATATCGTGAAATTTAATAATTGTTTTGGTTGAGAATAATTAATATCGAGAAGCTAATTAAAGATAATTTCATGAACGTAACTGGAAAAAATAATTAATCCAAGGTGATTAATTAAGATGAATAATGAAGGTCGATTGGTTAATTGATTCGGAAAATAATTAATGACAAGAGAAGACTTCTAATGGTTGAGGTTAGAAATTCAATCAAATTTAAATTAATTAATAACGATGGCAAACAAGCTTTGCTTATGGACGATTGAATGGTATTGGATGTTTTGAACGAGTTGTCATCTCTTATATGAAATTGATGTGTATTTCGTATGGATAACTTGGGATAAGATGACATGAGACTCAAAGAGGGCGGGATCGGGTATTGAGGGATACCCGAAACCACTTCGAATTTCTTATAAATTAATATGAGTAATTGATAGGTTTGAATGATTGGTTTTAAATGTTTTGGATTATTAAATCTAAATTTTGGACACTTAGAAAACTAAATTTGGAAATAAGTTATGTCTGTAACAATTTGTGACTTGTAAAATTAGTTTGAGCTACTCAGGTTTTACATGAGTTGTTACTTGGTATTCTATGTTAGATGGGTTTAATCACGCTGGTTTCCAGCCTGACCCGGGTTTTACTTTGATGTAATACTCGGGTCAGACCGAGTATTACAGATTTTCAAATAGGTACGTTTTGGAGCTCAGGAGGCAAGCAGGATGATAATATCGCTAGAATATTCCGTTGTAATTATATTATTGTAATTCTGTGATAAATTGATTGTATATGACCAGCATTTGAATGTATGTAAAACTCTAATGTATTGAAATGTAATCACAGATATAGTATTCTTTAGTAAACTGTTATTTATTATCATATTTTATCCGCTGCGAATGTGAGTTGTTGATGTTTCTATTCTTCTTTTTCTATCTCTTTCTTCTTTTTCATAACTATCTGGAATTTTCGGGTTCGAAAATTTCGGGTCGTTACATTTGGTATCAGAGCTGAAAGGTTAAGCGAGAACCTTGGCTCTAGTGGGATTACTCATTAAATAGAGTCCAAAGTACTCTAGAATGAGTTGAGTATATATATATGAGCGCGTACTTGTTATTTACTTATATAAAGGTTTTTAATGATTTTATATAAAAATATATTTTGATATATAAAGGAATATTTCATTCTAATAAATATTAAGGCGATTGGTTGTTAAATTATTGAAATTAAAATTAAGAAATAATATAATACAACCAAACTGAAATTTAATAAAGATAAGTTTGAAATGGATTCAAACTGAAACTGAAGTTTAGAATTGGAATTAAATTAAGTAGGAACAAAAATACAACTAAATTAAAATTTAAGTGATTGAAAATGAAATTCTAAATCTAATCCCTGAATTGAAATTTAGGTTTCAAAGTAATGAAAATAATAAATAAGTATTATTTGGATAACCGGGATTTGTTGAAACAATGGGTTGTTTGAAATTGATTTGAATTTAAAACCGAAGGTTGTTTAAAATTTTAAAACATGGCTGGAAGGGCCAAGAAATAAATATGTATGTGTGGGTATACATGATGTCAAAGATAATTTGCAATAAACTCTAAGAGGTTGAGTTTTGATTTTTCTTGAAGTATGATGTAAAAACCCAAAGTGATATAAGTTTTTAAGAGGGGAGATTATTATTATGAAGTTTAAGGATTGAATGAGGTTAACTGGACTAAGTAAATTGAATTTAACTTGGAAGAAGTTAAATAAGTTTGAATGAACAACTTGGATTGAAGATTTTAAGATGAAATTGGAATTTAACTTGGAAAGACAAATGGTTGATTGGAATTGGGAATGTGTGTGATCTCAAACGGTTTGAGATTTAAAAATTGAAAATGGAGGGACGTTTTCAAATAAATTGGATGTTATCATCTTATTGTTAATAAAAATCTTTAAATTGAGAATGGAATTGTATAAATAAAATAAGTTTGAATAATTGAATTGTAAAATAAACTTGTTAAGAACTGGCTTTAAACTGGAAAATTAGATTGAATAATAAATTAAAATTTTAAAATAAAATTGTATTGAATCTTGAAATACATAAGTAAAAATAATTTAAAATGAGAATTTTGAGAAATTGGGCTCAAAAATTAAAATGATTAAACACTTTGATTTAAAGGTTAATTTGGTTTAAAGGGTTAAACCAACCTTTGAGAATTTAACTCGAATTTCTATAATTCGAGATAGTTTAAATTCAAGATTTAATTGAATCAGTTTAAAATTGAATTTGGTTTGAAATAATTGGATTGGTGATTGAAGATGTCTAAGTTTAAAATTTTTAAATGGGAAATTGGATTGGATTAAATTGAAGTGATTTGGATTCTGAAATTAAATTGATAATAATTCAAATTTAAAATTGAATAGGATTAAAATCAACTAGAATTTGATTTGAATTGGGAAAGAAACCATGATTGATTCAACTTGAATTGAGAATTAATCAAGTCCAATGGAATTTGGAGTTATTTGAATTGGAATTGGGTCAATTTAAATGGAGATTTAAATTGAATTGTTGGGGGAGTGAACAGTTGGACTCTTGATTATTTTTAATAAATTGTTTTGATATAGACTTATTTTTCTAAGCTATTAAATATATACAACCTTCCTTTCTTAAAGCCATATTATTTTATGGTTTGGAGTTATTTAACCATTTTTCAACTGTTTTCTAAACTAATTCCTATTTTTCAACTATTTCACAAACTAATTTCTATTTTACAACCATTTTGCAATTATCTACAATGTTTGGAACTATTTAACCATTCCTCAACTATTTTACAATTAGTTAACTATGTTAATAGCTATTTTGCAAACTAATAATTATTTTTCAACTACTTATCTATTTTTCAAAAATTTTAAGCTATTTTCTAAATATACTGGCCGGAGTTCAAACTGTTATTGATTAAATACCCAACTGGGATAAGAATTGAGGTAATAATCCAAATGGGGATAAAGGCAAATGTGAATAAGTGAATGTGAATAGAAAGGAAATTGATATTGGAAAGAGTAATCAAATTTGAATATTTAATTTTGGGTAAACAAAGTTATATCTTTGTATATATATTCTTCCCTTGTTAAATCTGTTATTGGAAGAAAAAGGATTTTGGAAGTGTGAAGTATAAAAAAAGATTTTATACGAGTTTAAAGTGATCCAAAGTTTTAAAAAATAATAATATATATATCTATATCTATATATATATATATATATATATATATATATATATATAAAGGATCTTGTGAGGATTTTGGAAAAAGGGTTTTGAGAACCTTTGGATTTGGAAAGGCTTTTGATTTTTGGGTAAAATCAATATTGAATTTGGAAAGCCTAGTTTGAGAATTATCGATTTTGGGATAATCGATTTTGTGTAAAGGATCTTTGTATGATATCATACTAGGTGTATGATTTGAAGATACTATATGTATAGTATAAAGTGTTTTGATGATTGCTCTGGGGAAAAAGGCGCACCCTTGAAATGAACTTCTCAGGAGTGCCACCGGGTGGTGCTGCCTTGAGCCCAAGGGGGGTTCTAAAGTTGATCCTGTGAGGAGTCCGGACAAAGCTAGTTCCTGAGGATTATTGGGTAGCGAAAGTCGATGACGCTGATGCCTACAGCGGCATTTGGGTTATGCTGTGACGACAGTGTAACTCCATGTCGCTGCGATCTACTGTGGGGACCATAGCGAAATCGTGTGGAGGATGAGTGTCAATGGTCTACACTTGATTTTGCCGGGAAGGCAACGCAACATCGGTAGACTGCGATCTATGATCAAGTGGAGTGGAGAAGTTTCATTTTTGGCAGCGAAATTCGATGGCGCTGATGCCTACAGTTATATGGGTTTTTGCTGTGATAGCTACGTAACCCCGGTTGTAGCTGCGATCTGTCGTGGGTTCCATGGTGTAATCGTGGGGCGCGGAGGCCTACAGTTATCTGTGGATTTTGTCAGGACGGCAACATAATCATCGGGTTAACTGCGACCATGGATGGGGGTGATGATTTTCAGAGCATTGTCACCAAAAATATTTCCTCTATTTTCAAAAACTGTTTCCTATATTTTTAATAAAATTATTTTTCAAGTAAATTTCACTGGATGTTGAAGCGGGTTTACCAAGTACTTATAGATTTTCAGTCCTACGCCTGATCAACGTATGACTAAATTTCTGTGAGAACAAGGATGGAATTGTTGAGACATCGAGTTATAAAGAGTTATAAAAAGTATTTTCATAAAGAGTTATTTTAATAGTATTATGTGACTTTAAAAGCTTTTCTAAAATTTTAAATAAAGGTGTTGGAATTCTGGAAAAATAAATGGAAATCCAAACTAGAATTTCAATGAAGTGATTTGTAATTAAAATCGAATATTGATTTAGAAATTTGAAATAAGCTAATTGGTTAAATAATTGTGTGATTAAGTTTGTTAATAAAATTTGACTTTGGTAAATAAATGGATTGTAAGTTAATAATGGAATTTGGAAGTGAATTCGGATTGTTAATAGAATTCGACTTAGATTTGATAATGGATTAAATAAGAAGAGATGTTGTAAAAATAAAAATAAAATAGAATGGGATCGAAGTAGTGATGGAATGAATTGCAAATAAAATCCAAGTGTGATTTGAATAATAAATTTGCAAATAAATTGGATATAAGAGAAGAGATTATAATAGAAATGGTTTGAGTTGCAAAACGAAGCCCACGTGGATAGAAATAAATTGAGAATGGACTTATATTAATAAAATAAATTCGATAACGAATTAAGTAAGTAAATTTAAAATTTAAAATGGGTTGATTGAGTTAAATAATAATGGATGAAGTCTGATTAAATAAAAACTAAAACAAAGTTGTGACTGGAATTGGATTATCAGACTTAACTTAAGTTCGGTGGCACATTAATTAGAAGTATAAATGAGTTAAGTATGTGGTTGGATATTATTTTGATAAATTGAGAAGGTGAATTTAAATTTAAAATTTCAAATTGATGGGCTAACTGAATTTAATGGAAGTAAACTTAAGTTTGATGTTGGAATAAATCAAAGTAAATTAACTTAAGTTTAAAATTTATGGAAGCTTGGCATTGAATAAGAGTGGAAGCCCATTAAATAAAAACTTGGATTGAATTAATTTGGGAAATGGTTATTAATTTATAAGTATTGGATGTGCCAAGCTTAACAAATTGTTCTGAATGGAACAATTGCGGAAATGAAATTAAATGCAATGAATGGTTGGTGAATAAATTAAGAATGAAGTGGAATTAATTACAGGATGGGTTGAAGAGTAATTTGAAGTAGTTATAAACTAAATAAATACTCTATTAAGCGAATATTGACGAATTGGTATAGAATAAATCGTCGTGTGGCATAAATAAAAAGTAATTAAATGCAATGAGTTAATAGAGATTAAATAAAATTTATTCTGAATCAATTAAAGTGAATATGAGCTTGTTTGGATTAAAAATCAATGGAATGTAAGCAATTGAGTTGTAAGCCATTAAAATTGATTGGAATGGCATATAATTTGGTTGAAAACAAATAGAATAAGCTTTAAAATTATATAAATCGCTTATGGTAAGCGTTTGGTGTTTGTTGCTTTTGCAATACATGTGTTTAGCTATTGAAGTAAGTGATATGCTAATAAATTTGCTATATATGGTACTTATATGTTTAAATTGAGTAAGTACGGGTATCTGAAAGCCGTTTGGCTAGATTTGGATTGCACTAATTGCTAAAATAAATAAGCTGCATGCTTAAAATGCTAAATAAGGTACGCCTACGCAATAAAAATAGGAAATATGAGCTGTTTTTGCATTTTCCGACCGGTGGGTCGATGTATACATATTTATATCTTTTGTCAAATTGCAAAAGCTCCTCCGTACAAAGGAGACTCTGTCAAAATTTTCTGAAAATTTTGGGAGTTAGAAATTTTTTGGAAAATTGGTTAACGACAAAACAATTTCAAATTGAAAATTAAAGTAAACTAGTAAATGAAACTAACATGAATCAATTTTAATGAAAGATAAAATTCAATATTAGAAATCGAAATAAAATTGAATTCATATGAAAACGGAAACAACAAAATTAAATAGCAGTATATGTGAAAACCTATATATATGAGAATGTATAAAATGATTTGTAAGGTTGCGATTGGATATTGTTGCTAAGTGAGATATGCAGGTATTAAAGAGAAAAGAGAAAATTGGATTTGATTCCAAGAGATAAATTTGAATTGCACGACAAAAAGGTATGTATTTAAAGTGCTGTATGAAATTAGATTGGGTTTTTGATGTAGCCACTTGGCTTTTGTTTTCTTTTTGGAATTTGGAAGCCGTAGAGGCCTTTTGTAGTAGTACCGAGCTAGCCGCGCAAAGGAGACGCTGGCAAAAAATTTCGGGAATTTAGAGAGATAGAAAATTTTGAGAAAATTTTGATAATTCAAAATTTGATTTAAAATTGAAATTTAGATAATTGAGCAAAGAGATATGATTTGAAACTATGAAAGGTTTTGAGAAGTTGGTTGATGTGATAATAGGTTTTTAATAAAAGATAGTTGGTAGGATGTTGAATTGTGGGTTTTGGAGGAAAGGTAAACGGGTATTGGTCCCTTCTTCCTAATTACTAATTTCGGGGACGAAATTCTTTTAAGGGGGGAGGAATGTGACGACCCGAAATTTCTAGCAATTTAAATTTGAATAATTAATTGATTTTTTTAAAATATTTAAAAGTTAATTTTAACTTGAATTCAAGATATCAATATTTACTTGATAATTAAATCATTAAATTATATAGTTTAAAGATTGGATTTAATAATTGGATTGAGTAAATTGTTGAACCTGAAATTTCTAAGCCTGTTCAAAATAATTTGAAGGCTTATAAAATTTATAATGATAATTCCGAAGACAATAGAATGGTTGGAATTTAATTTAAAGGTGATTTGTTCAGTTTTAATAATATAGCGTTTAAATTGAATTTAAAAATAGCCTTCCAAGGCACAATCTCGGAATTCGACGAAACCAGTTTCATTGGATTCGTAATAATTAGTTATTATCTGATTTCAATTTTTGTAGCAATCGGAGTTGTCGTGTAACCCTGGCAGCTCGAAACGCTTAGATATATTTTAATCAATTTAATTTAAATTTGATCGTTTTCTTCTGTAACTCACGCATACGATTGAATTAGCCTCTGGAACACGTTCCATTGTGTTCGGAATGCGGGTATAACCTTATGAATGTCTGTCGTCTTGTCTGATTCTGGGTTCGAACTTTTCGATGCATCGTGAGATGTTTTTCAATATTTAATTATAACATCAAGCGTACTCTGTAAGCCATTTCCAAACCCTTATTTTATCTCCATCTTCCTCTACAATTTGAAAACAGAAATCAATCTAAAAAAAAGCAAAGATATAATGGCGGAGTTTTTTTTCCTTCCTTCATCTCCTCCTTCTATTCGATTACAGAATAAATAAATAAAAAAAAAGAGCATCGTGTCTCCAGGCGTGCGATCGATTTGGGCGAACCAAAGTTATTGCTGCTCTCATCTAGGAGAGATCGCGACTTGAACTCGATATTTGTGTGGTTAGGGTTCCATGTTTGAGGCCATGGCGGGGACGAGGTCGACGTTGATTTCGAGATGAGCGTCTGCGATTTGGGTTCCTTGAGGGGCCGTGGCATCGAGATTTGGAGGTCGAATTTTGCCGTGGATTTGTAGTTGATGTTGGGGGTTCCGCGTTGGTTTGGGGGTGCATGCGCGATACTGTAGTCTTAGGCGACTAGCTCGTGCTTTGGGCAGCGCGTGACGATATGTCGACGTCGAGAGGTTGTAGGCGAGGCTTGGCGGGCTCGCGAATGGGGTCGCAACTGAGAGGGATGACTGTTACTCAGTGTAGAGGTAACTGTATTTTCTTTTTGTTATTTAATTTACTATTCGGAAAAACATATATAAATATATTCGCGGAGAGAAATACTAGTTTGTGGAATTTTTATACAAATAAAAATAAATATAACTAGCATGCTATAATATACTTAGGTAAGTGGAATTTTATGTAGATATGAACTTTGAAAGAAGGGAATTTTTAAGTATTGAATATTTATAAAATAATAATAATAATAGATTTGTGAAAAACTATAAATTTATTTGTTAGTATATGACTTTCAAAAGAAAGGAAATAATTATGTATTTTGGAAAATTAATTTGAATAGGCTAAATGGTAAATCGAATTTTATTAAAGAGTAATTGATAATTTAATTATTCCAATTATTAATAAACTATATAAATGTTTATTCAAGGTCAATAACCAAGGAATCAATTCGAGATTGAAGTGGATTTGCAAATAAAAGCAAAGGTGAGTAAACCTCACTCAGTTGGGTTGTTATTAGATTTCAATAGTCAAATTTAAATGATTGTTTCAATGCTTGAATTGATTTGATGTGTGTTGAGGATTGATGATTCGGTGACTTTGGTTTATTGGATGGTTTCCGTGTAAATTGTTGCTTGACTCGAAGAGTTGGGGTTTAAATTTGTTTAAACTCAAAAAGTAAATAGGGGTCGAATTAATTGATTAAGGATTAAGTCAATTAATGAAGTTTAATGAAATTAGAATAACCAGTGGGCGGTTTAATAAGAAGTTACTTGAAGTAATAAATAAAATATAATTACTTGGTGAAATAACTCAAGGGATTAATTAAATAGTTAATTAAGATATAATTAATTTATTTAATGAAGTAAATAAAAAGGGCAGATAATTGCAGGATGGGATGAATCGAGAATGATTAATATTGTGGTTGGATTAAAGTAATTGATTTAGATTAGAACAAATTAAAAATATAATTGGGAATCATTAAATTATATAATTATTGATGTAATTAGAGATTGATTAATGAAGATCGAATTAATTAAATAAATAATGCCTTATGAGTAATTAATTAATAAATGTAATTAAGAATTGATGGAATTAATATCGTGAAATTTATTAATTGTTTTGGTTGAGAATAATTAATATCGAGAAGCTAATTAAAGATAATTTCATGAATGTAACTGGAAAAAATAATTAATCCAAGGTGATTAATTAAGATGAATAATGAAGGTTGATTGGTTAATTAATTCGGAAATTAATTAATGACAAGAGAAGACTTCTAATGGTTGAGGTTAGAAATTCAATCAAACTTAAATTAATTAATAACGATGGCAAACAAGCTTTGCTTATGGACGATTGAATGATATTGGATGTTTTGAACGAGTTGTCATCTCTTATATGAAATTGACGTGTATTTCGTATGGATAACTTGGGATAAGATGACATGAGACTCAAAGAGGGCGGGATCGGGTATTGAGGGATACCCGAAACCACTTCGAATTTCTTATAAATTAATATGAGTAATTGATAGGTTTGAATGATTGGTTTTAAATGTTTTGGATTATTAAATCTAAATTTTGGACACTTAGAAAAATAAATTTGGAAATAAGTTATATCTGTAACAACTTGTGACTTGTAAAATTAGTTTGAGCTACCCGGTTTTTACATGAGTTGTTACTTGGTATTCTATGTTAGATGGGTTTACTCACGCTGGTTTCCAGCCTGACCCGGGTGTTACTTTGATGTAATTCTCAGGTCAGACCGAGTATTACAGATTTTCAGGTAGGTACGTTCTGGAGCTCAGGAGGCAAGCAGGATGGTAATATCGCTAGAATATTCCGCTGTAATTATATTATTGTAATTCTGTGATAAATTGATTGTATATGACCAGCATTTGAATGTATGTAAAACTCTAATGTATTGAAATGTAATCACAGATATAGTATTCTTTAGTAAACTGTTATTTATTATCATATTTTATCCGCTGCGAATGTGAGTTGTTGATGTTTCTGTTCTTCTTTTTCTGTCTCTTTCTTCTTTTTCATAACTATCTGGAATTTTCGGGTTCGAAAATTTCGGGTCGTTACAGAAAGGTTTTTAAACGAATGGACACTTCTTTTGAAATTTGAATTTTGAATCCAACTGTCACCATGTCGACATGGGGTATCCCCATATGTCGACGTCCCTCAGTTCAAAATTGTAGAGATGTTGTTTTGTAAAAGCATTTGAATTTAAAACAAGTTGAAACTTCTCTAAAGCAAAATAAAGTGTTTAAACAATATTTTGAGATAGAGAATGAATATAAAACATTATTTTAAATATATATATATATATATATATATAATTGATATAGACCGTCAATTATATAAGTAATATTTAAAATCAGAATAAGTTTTGATGTTTTAAAAATAGAAGTTTTTTAAAATCAGAATGGAGGAATATTTTAAGGCTAAAACAAAGTTTGAGAACATTTTTGAAAACATGATTTTGAAAGCTAAATTTTTTTTGAAAAACAGATTAAAAACATTTTGAAAAATCTATTCAAACTGAAATTGCAAGAACCATCCTACAGAGCTCCTCCATAGGACTCGAGAACTTGTACAAAGTAGTTTAAATGATTTTGATTTTCATGGGTTTGTAAGCCACTTGTCGTAGGTTTGTAAGCTACTTGTCGTGGGTTTGTAAGCCACTGGTTTCGATAGAAATTGGGTTCCATCCCAAAAGAAAATTGGAAGAAAGATGAGAGTGCTATTATGAAGTTTTAACAAAATACTAAACACTTATCTTGAGATCTTGAAATCTTGATTCTCTAGAGTCTTGAATCTTGAATCTCTAATCTTCATCTCGATGCTTGAATCTTTATACTGATCAGTCTTCGATAATACTTGCATATACTTCCTATATACATATATATATACATATATATATATATATATGAAAATGTTAGTATATATTTTATAAAGTAAAGTATAATAACTATATACGGTTGTTGTCATCAAAACATCATCAACTCAGTTCCTAACATTGGGTCCACGTAATATACCTCAAGAACGATGCCACTATCCTACTTCATTCTGAAATCTCCACCGCGTACACGGTTGTTAAAGTGGTTTTCGGAGTTGGCAGAGAGTATGACAACTTCCGATCCCGGTCTCTTTAACAACCAAACGTTATTATAACGTCGTGGTCATTTCAAAATAGTTTATACTTCAAAAATCAAATTATTTCATTTCAAAACTATATCCCTTTTCAAAATAGTTTATACTTCGAAACCAAAACCATTTTTATTTCAAAACTATATTCAAATCAATACGATATCATTTCCATTTCAAACATATATTCGTCTTTCAAAAATCATAATACTTTCAAAGTTATAACTCTTTTGAAACCAAAATACTTGAAATCATTACACTTTGAAAATCATAACATTTCAAAATCATACATTTGAAATTATGGTACATTCGTTTAATTCATTATTTTTTACAAATTTATTAAATAAAACCAAATTTTAAAATTTCAGTTTAATTCAATTCAAACCATTAGTTTCAATTAAATTCAGTTTCCCAACAAAACATTTCGAAACTTATCAATTACATATATCTCTGATTTAACTTTATTATTACTTAGTTTTGAAATATTCATTTCATAAATCCAATACTGTCATACTAATTTAACTTCAAATATTCATTTATCAAATAGATCAAATCAAATATCATTCCAAATTCACATTCTTTATCAAAATAAAGATTATGTCATTCAAAACCATTTCAAATCATTAAAATATCACATCCTTCAAAACCTCATTATCAAATCATTATTTGAATTAAATTTCAAATATTCAAATTTAAATATCATTTAAAATCAAATATATCATTCATTTATTATTTCAAATATCATTACAAAATACATTTCAAAATTCCATTCAAAAATTCATTTATCTCATTACATTTCATTCCATTTAACACATAACCAAGTAAACCTTATTTAAATTCAAATTCAATTTAAATTCCTAAAAATTTACATTTAAATATTAAATTATATTCAAAATTCCTTATATTTCACAAATAATCAATTTCCAAAAGTTAAATCATTTAACACTTTAAAATATAACTCAAACAGTGTTAAAATCTATAACATTTCAAAACATTGACAAATTATAGCAACGACATCATTTATAAGTGCTATCGTAGCTTCTAGTTTCCAAAATAGTTTAGTTCGGGAACAACGACATTTATAAGATGCCGTAATAGATATTTAGTTATTACAACATAGTTAAATTCAAAACCAACAACATTTAAAAATGCTGTCATAAGACTACAACATTTTGAAAATACTATTAATAAAATTCCAGACTTTATTTAACTTTTCAAAAACCACAAAATTTCAATTTTATAAAATTTTAAAATTATAAATCATATTTTTAGGCTTCTAAACATTCATATTTAATTCAATTTAACATATGATTTATCACAATAAAATTTTATAATTTAATATTAAATTTTAAAAACTCAATTCATTTGTTAAGTCAAATTCACTATTTATTAACTTATAAATTAAATAAAACTTAACATTTTATTTCAAATATCATTTCAAAAATTTAAATTTAATTTCCATCATTGAGTTACATTTTAAAACATAATTTAAAGTCAAAAATCACATTTACTTCAAATTTACATACTTAAATTCACAAATTCAAAACTAAATATTTAGCTTCCTCAAAACCATAAAATATATATTTTTAAATCAAAATTTCATACTTTAAAAATACATATCTTAAGAAAAATCATTTAAAAATATACCACAGGGTCTGTATATAATTTTCTAACCTAGGTCAAGTGATACAGATATATATCATTTCAATCCGTAGTTTAAAAAGAAAACCCGAGTTCTATCATTTCAAACCCGCAATCCCAAGTAAATAAAAAATAAATAAAAATCGCTCAAGCCTATCATTTCATCTCATAACGATTTTTCCCTATTCTAAAGTCCTTTCATCATTTCAACCCATAGTGATTCTATTCTAACAGGGTACTTGTAGTGTGAATATATGCATAAACAATATAAACAATGTCAATGTCACAATATAATGTCATATATCATATGTCAGGTGATAATTAACAAAGTAAATATGGTAATAACATGGCTTAGTATATCATATAATTATCATTTACTTGCGTAAACATTTTAAATTACTAAACACTTGTCATCGGTTTACTAATTCATAAGTAAAATGCCAAAGTGAGAAAGACTCAACTTTATCAAAGCTAGAGACAAATAACACACAAAAGAGCGATTCCAAAGGCACGACAAGCACGATTTTGATTTGAATGAATAGAGAGCCCTTAGTATTAACCTTTTATAAAAAAATAAACAAGACAATATAAACATATGTATTCAATACAGAATACATTGAAACAATTGGAAATTTAAAAGCATCAAGGAATAGAATGACTAGACCTTGCTTTAACCATCCAAATGCTTAGCCATGACATCATTTGCCTCAGCCATGATCAGGTCTAGACCTGAAATGCTCATCCAATGGTCAATAAAAAGAAGGCAAAACAATGGGTGATGATGGTAGGATTTGCAACTTGAAGAAGATAAAGGGTCAAGGCAAAATAAGTGGAGTTTTGGTGCATGTAGGCTCGCCTACATTATATTAGGCTCGGCCATGCTTTGATTCAGGTCAGGTCAGTGGAGAGGGGATGGCCAGAGGTGGTATACTAGCTGGTGGTGGCGGCTAAGGGGTGGCCATGGCAATATATGATGGGTAGGGTGAAGTATTGGCTCGGCTAGCATGGTTTTGGTGGAGTTTTTGCAAAGCTTTTGTGGTGATGGCTTCATCCAGTGGTCATGTCTAGAACTGGACAAGGGGAAGGTAATGGTGCTGATGTGGCTGGTGGTGATGAAGGAGTAGTGGCCTATCAAAGCACAAGAAAGATCAAGTCAAAAATCAATGTAAAATAAGAAGAAATATAAGAAAGAAGCCATAAAAAAACTTCAAAAAATTTCCCTCAAGAAGGAGTGGCCATGATTTTATGAGATAAGAAAGATTTCTCACATGAAAAATGAAAGGAATACATGGCTAGGCAAAGGAATGAATGGCCAAAAGCAATGAAAAGCCAAAAGAAAGATGAAAGGACAAGGGTAATGAAAAGTCATGGCATACGAAAGGGCTTTGACTCTTTATATTTCTTTTTCTTTTAAATTAAAATAAACTAAATACAATTCAGAAAATAAAATAAAATACCGAACAAAATAAAATGAAAAATAAAATAAATAAATAATTTAAATAAAAATATAAAATAAATAAGAAAATAGCTTAATAGTTGAAACTAGACTTTAAAAAATGAAAACAAAAATACAATAAGCATTTGAAAAATATAACTACACTTATAAATTATTTAAATATATATATATATATATATATATATATATATATATATATAACATGTCATATTACATAAATATTCAAATTTAGAACAAGATATGACAACCAAAAATATTATTTATATAAATTAAAATAAATAATTTTGTTAAATAGAACAATTTACATATAATATTGTAAAAAGCATAACTTTCACAATATAAATCAGATTTCAATGAAATGAAAAGCAGTATTCTGAAAATTTAATTTATTTTCATAATAAAAGATAAAATTCAAAAATTCAAAAATTTAAAATTTAAGTTTAAAAGCTAAAGTTTGACCAATTTGACCAAACTGACTAAAATTCACATTTCTGCAAAATATGTATTTAGTCATGTTTGAAATTATATTTCACATAAAAATCAAAATTTATAGTTAAAATAACAGACTTATTCATTTTAATAAATAAAATAAAAAATTTAAACCAGGAATTCAATTAAAATAATTAAAATATACAATTAAAATAATCAGAAAATACATGGTTGTTACACTCTCCCCCACTCAAAACTTTTTGTCCCCGAAAAGGAATGAGGTACGGGAAAACACAGAAAAAGATAGAATGAAATAGGATTAAGACGAGATGACAAAAAAATTGAAATTATACCTAATAACTGTTGTTATAGGTAAGTTTAACAAGGTGGAGATGATCTTCCCAAGATCCTCCAGCATCAAGAACACAATCACGAAAAAGATCTTCGAGAATCTGATTCACTCTTTCTGTTTGAACGACGGTCTGTGGATGGAAAGCAGTGCTCAGATTCAAAAATGAGTACCAAAGATTATCAAAGATTATAGAAATATTTCTAAACAGACTGGTATAAGAATAGCCTTCCCATTCTGTAGCAAGATAAGAGAAATAAGGACAACCAATAGATAGATTGAAAACAAAATAAGATAACAAAGTTGAAACCATGAAAATTTCAACATATATTGAAATTTAATTTTACATAAGTTAAATAAATCTTAACCATCTCAAATTTCATTATCTTATCATCTAATTATCTTAAATTAACGATTTCTAAAATCATGGATTTGAAAAATCATTTATTATACTCAAAATGTATTCAACAAATTTAATTCTTCTTTATTCCTCATTATAATTAAATTTATTCCTCTCAATATATTTTCTCACCAATGTTAAATAAATTTACACTCATTATTATTGCTTTAATGTATTCTTAGTTCCTTTAACATCATTTTATATTGTAAATTATTCCATTACCTTTTTCTCTATTTACCTCTGTTAATCTTTCTATAACTAAAATTTAAGTGTATAACATTTATTATAACCACTCAAATCTTATTTATAAAATCCTTTTATATTGTATATTATCCATTTACATATTCAACTTCTGAAAATTTAGGTAAGTAATATTGGAATGAAATTGTGTACTGTACAAATAAAACTTTCCAATTCAATCATTTCAAGCTTGAATATTTATCCAAATCTTGAAATTATACTTGAAATTATCCTTCAATAAAAAAATTTGGGAATTAAATTTCCAATAAATTCCAAACTATTTAGAGATAAATAAATGCACATATACTATATATATATATCCATTTAAATTTAAATCATATATCAGCATATGTTGTAAATCCAGTCTTATTTTAGAAATTCAAATCAATTCAATTTCCCAAAACAAAACTGTAGCAAGACTACAGAACGATCTCTTCACTTCGAAACTCGAAAATGAATGTCGATGATGCTACAGTCAACACCGAAGTTATTTTCCAGCGACAAAGAGAAGAGCACTAATTTTAAACTTTAAAATTCTTTGGAAAAATTTCTATTCGAAAATACTTTAAATAATATATCCTTTAAAACTTTAAACACAAGGTTTGAAACCATCAAATTAAATTCTCAAATTCTTGTTTTAAATTCATTTTAAATTTCCAAATAAATTTATAACCATGTTTATAGTTCAATTATTTATATATGAAACTAGAGATAATGATATACAAAATTAATTATTATTTCCTAACAACCAATTCAATAAAATCCACAAAAATTATAATATAGTTACAAAATTTATTTCATTTGAAAAAAAAAATTGTGTCAGTTTGCTATGTTCAAGTGTTTTGGAAATCTTATCGATAGTGTTGATCAGACGAATCAACCAGAAACCCAATCAACATCAACAACTCAAACAACACAATATATAAAACGTTTAAATATTAGTTTACAAATGCAATTCAAAAATGATTTGAAGATAAGTTGGAAACAAAGATGAGATGATTAAATAACAGAATAGGAAGATGGATAAGCTTACATAAATCGCGGGCAACCTTAACCGGGTCAACCATGACTTAAAGAATAAGATCGATGTGGATTTCTGGGGTAAGTCAACATTCGGTCTCAAGAGATAGAGTTTGGGATAATAAGAGGTACTAGCATCTAAACCGAGGATACAAAATCTCTGGTGAATCGATGCTGTTGTAAAGGAGTTTCCCCCTTTACAAATCAATTTGCGATTGGCGGGACCGCCGACTCATTATAAAGATCATTCGAAGTGGAGTTATGGGATACTCCAGAATCAGAAGAAGATGAATAGTGGGGGACACGAATGGATTTTGGAACCGCAGGGAACGTTCCAAAATTCAAAGGAATCGAGTCAAAAAGGAGGAGATTCAAACTCGAATGTAAGTGATTCTGTAAATACATTTACCATATATGCTAAGTTTTTCCTAAAGCTACCAAAGCTCTGATACCACATGTAACAACCCGATATTTTCAACCATTCACATCCGCACACGTCGGAGTTGAATTGCTCAAAATACCGCGTTGTAAATGAAATTTGGCAAATCTCAGAATATACATTAAATAAATAGTCACAGATCACAGACATAGAGTAAATAATAATGCAGCAGAAGTAAAAGAGATAGTAGTTCATGAAGCTACTATATATGTATTAGATACATCAGAGCTAAATAAGATACAACAGAAGAGAAACAAGATACATCAGGTACAAATCAGAATACATCACTGAAATCACTGGATACTGAAAGCAAAATAGATGGCTGGATCTTCAAGCAAAGCTCCAACTCTGAAGGTAAGTCTTGAATGCTAAATGACTCAGTCTGCCTCGAGCATAAGCAAAACACAAAACACTCGAGTCGGGACATAAATACTTATGAACTGTAAATCAACTCAAGTGAACAGTAATAAAATGCGACAGTAACTTAAAGGATGCTTGGGATCGCCCATCCTTTAAGGATCCGTTAAACTATTTACTATGTAGTAATATTGCGCTATTATAATAGTGTCTACAGTAAAATAAACTTACTTTAAAATACGTTAAGGGGTTACCCATATAGCCCTTAACACATAAAAGTGCCAATAGTCAATACAGTACCCGCATATCTCCTGATCGGGAGACGATGTGAAGATACTCCATAGGTACGACACAAATAGAAACTCGTAGTAAGGCTCGCTATGGTAGGTGACACGGCACATGAGGCAATGCCAGGGTAGATATACCAATTACGCACAGGGCTGGTGGTAAAGTAGCAGCCACATACGCCTACCTCGGAACACACTCCTAATCAAAATCGGAGGATGACCATCAAATCAACCACAAGTAAGAGTATAGTATCGAAGAAGTGCGTCCGACCAGAGGAGCTACCCCATTTGGCCCGAGATCGCTCCTGTTTTGGCCACCTTATGCCAACTCACGGGAGTTGGGTCCACGTAATATACCTCAAGAATGACGCCACCATCCTACTTCATTCTGTAATCTTCACCACGTACACGGTTGTTAAAGTGGTTTTTGGAGTGGGCAGAGAGTATGACAACTTCCGAGCCTGGCCTCTTTAACAACCAAACGTTATTATAACGCCTTAGTCATTTCAAAAAACTACTTCAAAAATCAAATCATTTCATTTCAAAACTATATCCCTTTTCAAAATAGTTTATACTTCGAAACCAAAACCATTTGTATTTCAAAACTATATTCAAATCTATACGATATTATTTCCATTTCAAACATATATTCATCTTTCAAAAATCATAATGCTTTCAAAGTTATAACTCTTTTGAAACCAAAATACTTGAAGTCATTACACTCTGAAAATCATAACATTTCGAAATCATACATTTGAAATTATGGTGCATTCGTTTAGTTCATTATATTTTACAAATTTATTAGATAAAACCAAATTTCAAATTTCAAATTTCAATTTAATTCTATTCAAACCATTAGTTTCAATTAAATTCAGTTTCCCGACAAAACATTTCAAAACTTATCAATTACATATATCTCTGATATAACTTCATTATTACTTAGTTTTGAAATATTCATTTCATAAATCCAATACGTTCATACTAATTTAACTTCAAATATTCATTTATCAAATAGACCAAATCAAATATCGTTCCAAATTCACATTCTTTATCAAAAATAAAGATTATGTCATTCAAAACCATTTCAAAATCATTAAGATATCATATCCTTCAAAAACCTCATTATCAAATCATTATTTGAATTCAATTTCAAATATTGAAATTTAAATATCATTTAAAATCAAATATGTAATTCATTTATTATTTCAAATATCATCACAAAATACATTTCAAACTTCCATTCAAAATTCATTTATCTCATTATATTTCATTCCATTTAACACATAACCAAGTAAACCTTATTTAAATTCAAATTCAATTTAAATTTCTAAAAATTTAAATTTAAATATTAAATTATATTCAAAACTCCTTATATTTCACAAATAATCAATTCCCAAAAGTTAAATCATTTAATACTTTAAAGTATAACTCAACCAGTGTTAAAATATATAACATTTCAAAACATCGACAAATTATTACAACGACAGCATTTATAAGTGCTATCGTAGCTTATAGTTTCCAAAATAGTTTAGTTCAGGAACAACGATATTTATAAAATGCCGTAATAGATATTTAGTTATTACAACATAGTTAAATTCAAAAACAACAGCATTTAAAAATGATGTCATAAGACTACAGTATTTTGGAAATGCTATTAATAAAATTCTAGATTTTATTTTTAACTTTTCAAAAACCATAAAACTTCAATTTTAGAAAATTTTAAACTTATAAATAATATTTTTAGGCTTCTAAAATTTCACTTTTAAATCAATTTAACAAATGATTTATCACAATAAAATTTTATAATTTAAAGAAAAAAATAAAATAAATAAGAAAATAGCTTAATAATTGAAACTAGACTTTAAAAATTGAAAACAAAAATACAATAAGCATTTGAAAAATACAACTGCACTTATAAAATGTTCCCAATATATATATATATATATATATATATATATATATATATAACATGTCATATTACACATATATTCAAATTTACAACAAGATATGACAACCAAAAATATTATTTATATAAATTAATAAACAATTTTGTTAAATAAAACAATTTACATACAATATTGTAAAAAGCATAACTTTCACAATATAAATCAGATTTCAACGAAACGAAAAGCAATATTCTTAAAATTTAATTTATTTTCATAATAAAAGATAAAATTCAAAAATTCAAAAATTTAAATTTGAAGTTTAAAAGTCAAAGTTTGACCAAATTGACCAAAATTCACATTTTTGGAAAATATTGTATTTAGTCACGTTTGAAATTATAATTCACATAAAATCAAAAAATTTAAAATAAAAAAATTATTCATTTTAATAAATAAAATATAGCATTTAAATAGGAATTCAATTAAAATAATTAAAATATACAATTAAAATAATCAGAAAATACAGGGTTATTACAATAGACTACCTGCTTAAAAATGTGCTAAGGGGGATTAATGTAAACCCTCAACGTTAGGGAAAATAATTATTTTATTAATAGACATTATATTTATAATGTATCTTACTACATATAGATAGTTTAACGAATCTTTAGGAGGTGGAAAATCCTGTAACATCTCTTAAGTTAGTGCACTCACGTGTACTCTTGATAGGAGATGGAAAATCCCGTAAACATCTCCAAAGCTATTACGCTCATGTGTACTTGTTATTGATTTAACTTATATAAGAACTTTTAGTTCTGAATCGAGTGTTTTGTCTTTTCATTACGCTCGGGCCAGCCTGAGTATTTAAGTGTTGAAGACATTAGTCCTTGAAGATGAAGATGGAGTTTTCTAGATCGTATTTACTATTATTTTTCCACTACATTATTTTGGTATGTTTGTTGATTGTACTCTGATTATGTTATAAAATTGTGTGATCAAATGTATATTATAAAGCTTCATGAACTGTTTATTTCATCATTATATTTTATCATTCCGCTGTGAGATTTTGCATTTTGTTCCCTTCTTTTCTCTTATTTTCTTATTAAATCCCATTGATAATTTGCCCTTTTAAATGGTTTATGTTAGAAATATGCGGTATATTGTCGATTTAAACTGTCCAAAAAGGTGGACCATGATAGTTGGTATCATGGCTTTAGTTTATAGACACCTTAGCCCGTTGGGGGTTAAACTCATTAGAGATATGGTTAGTAATACCCAAGAATGAGTCTGAGTATATACATCTATGAGGAGGCGCATTGGTTTATGCTATAAAAATGTTTTATATTGTATTAATTTGTTCTGATGAGTATTTATGAATTCTGGTCGGTAAATAGGATGCTATGGCATCAATAGGAATTTATAAACACTTGAACATCGTAAACGATACAATATTGTTTTCAAATTGGTAAATGAAATAAATTTACCTAGTATTATATTTTGTACATAAGAGAATAATTTTTATAAGTGGATATAATTATACGTGATATGTTTGTATGTTAGGAAGTGAAATTTTATAAATATTTGTTGTAAAATAGGATTTACAAATAAAATAAATATGAATTGAAAATTAGGAGCTTAAGTTCTGGTGTTTGAACTTGGTTTTTAAAGATTTGGAAAAAATATTATTATTATTATTTGGAAGTATTTACAAATAGAAATGTTTTAAAAATATTTTCTAAAGGGACTTGAAAGAACTGTTTAAAGGAATTTTAAAGAAAATAATTTATGTACTCCCCTCTTCTATCGTTGGAAAATAATTTCGATGATGATCGCAACATTATCAACGTTCATTTTTGAGTTTCAAAGTGGAAAGACCACTATTGTAGCATTGCTACACAGTTGCTTTTGGTGATTTTTTTTTAATTTAAGTTCGTGTGTATGATTTGATATACGAAAGATATAAGTATATATTATTCAAAATGATTTGAAATGAACCCGGTATTTGAATTTTTAAGTTTTCTATTTCAATTATTGAAATGAAATGGAATTTTCGATGATTTTAAATGATCGGAAACTTCAAAATTGAAATCTGAAATTTAAAGATAAGTGTTTGATAAAAGTATAAAAATTAAAGTTTTGTAACTTGAAAATTAAAAGATAATGGAATAGCATACAAGTATAAACTTAAGTAATAATAATGTTTCAAAATGAAATTATGTCTATAAAAAAAGAATTAAGATGTACGAGGAATGTTATAAACTTGAGTTAATGTTTTGAAAAGCTTAATAATTAAACTGTATAGCGAAAAGTGAATACAATTAAAGTAAATGATTATAAACTTAAGAAAATGTTGTAATGGTTCATAAAGTGATTTAATATTAAATGATACAATATATATATATAAAAATATGAATCAAAATAGTGAAAGTTAAGTATGAAATGATTCATCGATGAAAAATAATATTAACTGGAAGTCAAGTTATATATGAATTAAACTGCAAGAAACTTATGTAATACTTTTAAGAATTTATTTATTGATGATTTTAAATATTGAATGGGAAAAAATTTGTAAGTAAATACATGAAAATTAATAGTAAATGATCTTGTATGAATGAATGAGAATTGGAAAAAAAATGAAAAGTAATTGATGTGAAAAGAAATAAATACAATAAAATATGTAAGTTGTGCGTAAATCCTTTTATTTGCATAACAGTTCTGATTCAGATTCGAATACATGATTTGTAGAAATTCACATCAGCCCGAACTAGGATTTTTTTCTTAATTCTTGACGGCAAAATTTGTCGAATTCTTGATACGATTTGAAGTTTTCTATCATAGTTATAGCTATGTCAGGAAATGGAGATTTCTAATCAAGAAATTAGGTCAGAGTCCGCACTAGAGTGGTTGGATTAGTAATACTAGTTCGAAAGTGAAATTTATGTATTCAAATAAGGGATTAGAATTGATGTTGTGTACGAATGATTTATGTACATCATACAAACTTAAATAATATTTAAATTCTATGTTGTTTGGCTTATGGGAAGTTTAGGAAACGATACTTCAAATTGTTTGAGGATGTATGAATAATATATTAAATAATTATCTAAGGCTATTGAGCATAAGGTACACTTGATAGTTTATTCATCACCCTTGTATGACGAAAAGTTTCCGACCTGAACAAACTATTAGTTTTTTGCTGCTATGGATGCTTGATGGATTCTTTTGTTGCATATAATAGTTGTACTGTTTTTGTTTGTATATGATTATTATATATGTTGTGTGGCCTGTTCTATTGATTGAAACAGCTAATATATATTACTCTTTTATATAATTTAACACTCTATTGGATTATGTAAGTGAGATACGAGTTATGGAAGCAATAACTGTTGCTTTTGGTTTCATAAATAGAGTTTTGTTTGCTTGAAAAATAGGTACGTTTTCTGATTACGGTTTTTGTAACGGTATTTATATTTTTCCCATGTGTGGGAAGCTTCATTATTGAAATATGATATATATATATATATATATACAACGTAATTATTGATATTTTTATCTTTTTGGACCTAACCGCGCAAAGAAGATATAGTCGAAATTTTTCTTAAATATAGGACTTAGAAATTTTTTGGTAAACGTTGAGTTGTTTTCAAATTTGTACTAAACTTAAATTTGAAAATTAATTCTTTACATTTTAACTATTTAGAATAAACTATATCAATTTTTTTGATTATTTCTTGTTCTTTTTCGGGGACGAAAAGTTTTGTGTAGAGGATATTGTAACGACCTATATTTTAGACAATTAAATATTCAATTAAATAAGACTTTGGAATTTAATATTGTCAGAAATTAAATTTACGATTTATTAATGGAAAAAAATTAGAATATAATTTAATATGATTGAAGGTAATTGACAATTGTTTTAGTGTAATCTCAATCAATTGTAAGTTTAATAAGGAATAAAATAAATGATATATTAAATGGTGAAATTATATGTTATTTAATTGAAACTGATTTTAATATAGAAAAGAAATCAATTATTTTGCATGTAAATTTATAAACCTTTGTCTGTAAACAATAAATTTATAAATGCATTTCAATTACTTAAAGGTAAATGTTGTTTTATTTCTCATCTTATCATTTAATCCGTTTTGAAATTACTTGAAAATCAATGAAATTAATGCAATTGTAATATTTCAGTTAATATAATAAAAACGTTAAACGTTGAATAATGAGTGTAATAAAATGGAAACTTATGTTTAATTAACAAATAAGGAATTTGTTAAGAACATGTATATTAGATAAAAGAATTTGTTGAAATTTAAAATATAATGAACTGGATTTTACTAGTGTTGTAATTTAATGTTGAAATTAATGTAATATTTATCTCGGATTTAACATGGAAAAATTTAAATTTAAAAGATTACTAATTTCTATTTAATCAAGAATGATGCTAGGAACTTTTAATTTAGAATTTAAAAGTGATTAAACCAATTTAATAATAATTCATTTTAGTTAATGCGTAAAGATGAATATAATTTGATTTTAAAGCTAACTTCTACATACAATAGTTTGAAATTAGTTTCATTGAGTTTAAAAATATTGAAAACTTATATTTCGATATATATGATGAACTATTTTCGTTTCGTGGACAAAATGGGCTTTTAGGGCCTTTGTTATCGCTTTAGCCCAATCAGTCTGTTCCATCCATTCCTCTCCATCTTTGCCTATATATATGTTGTTATAAACCCTAGCAGTCTTCTATTCTATTTTTTGTATGTAATTGTTAATCTCTTATGCTCCTTTCTAATGGCAAACATCTAAAAACCCTAAATTCTGATTTCAAATCAAATCCAAAAATCCAAATTGCTCAAACCCTATCATGTAATGTTTCATCACAAAGCTCTAGATGAATGGAATCTGCAGCTGCAATTTGTTTTTTGATTGAAGGCTCCGTTTGTCCAGAAATCAACGATTTATTCTCGGTCGTTTATCGACTATGTTTGGTTTAATGGTGGATCTTCATCCATTCGACGATCGGAAGTTGCTGCAGCTTTGAGGGCGACAAGTAGGGGTGATCCACATGTTTGGATTGGTCTAGAAGTGCCTATCGTAATGAATCGTAAATTTTAACGATTTTTATAACGCTGTTAACTGAAATTTTCCTGAAAATAAGACAATAAAATTTTTAAATGAAAATTTGATATTTGGTATGCGTCTATTTAAACATAGCAAATGGTAAATTTTTATTGGAAAATATGAAAGTTAGTTCTATTGTGAAATTTTCAGTTTCAATTTAAATCAGTTGAAATTTGAAGAATATAAAATATTTTCAAAATCTAAATATTTTTACATAATAAAAATGTAAATCATTTTCTAAGTGAGAGTCATATTTCGTTTCGCCAAATTGGACTTCTATTGCCTCATTTATCTTATTTTCAGCGTTTTAGCAGCATTTTTGACAATGAAAATTCGATTTTTGATAGGATGATCATATCTCTTATAATTATGTTCCCTTCCATTCATCTCATCGTGGTGATTTCCATAGTATATTCATTTCCGTAATTCGGCATTCGGTATGCGACGAAATCTGCGAAACGATTAGCCGTATCGGTACTCGTTTGAGCCTTTTTGGCCTCATTGTGGCCATTCATTTATTCACTTGTTGAAAATACAATAGCTCCTAGTTATTAATATTCGTTGAATTTAATTCTTGGCTTTTATTATTCCCTCGTTTCAAAGTATTATTCCGATTCCAGTCTCTTCTTTACCCTTTCATTTCGTTCTGCTATTTCATATGAAGAATATAAAATTGTATATATAATCAATTATATATTTCCTTTGCAATCTGGAACGACCTCCTCCTTCTTTTTGAGTTGCTCATCTCTCCCTTCAACCGTGAACTCCACGCTCACACCAATTCTCTCCTGCACCGTTAGTGGATGGATTTCCTTATCATCGTCCTAGAAGAACAAAACAAGTTTATATATACAGTATACCACCTTCCGACGTAACTGTACCAAAATATCCCATCTTCCCCTAGATATTTCCAAAGTTATGTTTTGGGTCCAGATTTGGTAGTTGGTTATTTGAATATCAAATAAACAATCATTCAACCAAAGTATCACGAACTGGATTTTCGACCCTTGAAAAACGATGTTAACACATTCATTATATAGAATGCTGAGCAATCGAGTGCCAGAAATACCAGATCGTTAGAGGAAAAGAAGAAAGTGGTAGGAGAAGTAATAGAAACAACGACACAGAATCCCACAATCGCAGCGGAACAATATATAATAGATAATAACTTGTCTTTATACAAAAAGAACTACAATTGTTATTTACACATTACATCATCAGAGTACAATAAATCAACAACTCAATACCGGACAGTTATAATAATTTGTCCTCACAAATGTTGAATATACAACATACACGGCAGAATATAATCATGTACGTGTGTTACGTCTACATCATCCAGCTCGTCTCCTTAGCTCCATAGCATCCTATCCTAAATTTGTAATACTCAATCTGACCCGAGCATTATAATAAAATAACACCTTAGTCAGTCTGGAAAACAAGTGTGAGAAAACGCATTAAATTTGAATTATTAAAGTTATCAAATCCTTTGAAAATAAATGTATCTTGTAAGATCATGCCACACATAGACACGATGGGTTTTCCCCTTACGATAACCAAAACATTTTATATCGAAATCATCTTATATTATAATAGTTTCTAGGTACAAATACTTATTTAAATAGCCCAAATTGTTACATAAATTAAATTTCAACATATTAGGCTCTACAACCAAAACCCTAAAGGCACGTATTGGAGAATAGATTCCACATGAATGACTACGAACTGGGGTACCATCTATCACAGTACACATCTAGAAAAAGGTACCGAGGACCTTGCTGGGATCCTCTACAACATAAGACCGGACTACCCCTAACCTAGATAGACCGAATATGCTATTACCCCGGGTGTTCCTACCCTTTCTGAGTCTTTCCGCGCACCGTAGTAATAATATTCAAGCGTATCTAGAAAGGTGATAAACATACCATAATTGTGTGAGACCCACTTAGCCTTGCTGCATCTCTCATGATTTTCAGTCATTCCCGGTTGATGAGGCTACGGTAACCTTTTAAGGAATTTATACTTGAATGATCATTGTCCTCCAATGACAATGTACTGATAGCATTCATCCATACAAGTCCGTTATGGGTCTAAACAAAACCGATGGCACTATTCCTACTACATTCATTTTGGAATCGTCCTTAGGATTAGTAGCGATTAGCTCTTGCACTTCACTGCTCCAACTTCATTCCATGCACTTTTCTTCATTTCGAAAACATACTTGTTGGATCGAAGTGGTTTTCAGATAACTTATCCGATCCCGGTCTTTTCGAAATAACATTCGATATTTTCGGTAAACTTGACCCCGGTTCTTTAGGAAATAGACAGATGAAAATAAGATCGGAGATCACCTCCTAACCGTTATTGGACGGATCTCCTTATCATCGTCCTAGAAGAACAAAACAAGTTTATGCATACAGTATAACACCCTCCGACGGTTACTGTACCATATAATTCCCATGTTTCTCCTAGATTTTCCCAAATTTATGTTTTTGGGTAGACTTGATAGTCGGTTATTAAACAAATAAATAAATAATCATTCAACCAAAAAGTTCATTTTCCACTGAAAACACTAAAACTTAGTTAATTTAATTTTAATAAATTGAATCTCTTTATCATAAAGTATGTACTTATCTTACCGGAGTAAGTACGTTCACTAACAATTCTTTTCAAAAATATTTGAAAAACCCTTCAAATAAATATGGAAAGCAACACGTGGTATCCACCATGGATTCACATCTCAATGATTATGCCTCTATCCTATAGAAATCCAAAACTTAACTGTAAGCAATCTCTGCCTTCGATTTTGCCATGGAAGCATAACATTACTTTCCGAAACTTTATTTAATAATTTTCTCAAGATAATACTTATAAAATTTCTATATAAATTTCCAAGTTTTATTTAGCCAAATCCTCTTAAATAAAAGTTATTATATAAAACTATATTAATATTTTAATAATTTATCTAAAATTAATAATAACGATTAATTCTTAAATAATAATTAACTTAGTATCAACTCACTATAAACTAATTTAATTAATAATTAATATACTTTAAACAAACAATAATTAATTTTGATTTATTAATAATATCCTAATTGATTTACATGACTTATTTATAACTTATAATTTAATTTGACAATTTAAAAAAAAAATTAAAAAAACTAACTTTCTGGAATATTTCTAAGCACTTTTTTAAAATTTCCTAGTTAATAATTTAAAATCCCCTTTTTAAAATAAACCCATCTTCTTGATAAAAATATACTATTCCAATTCCAAAATAACTAATCTAATACTTACAATTCTCCCTTGATTTATCACCACATTAATCTACGTCCCAATTCCGCAAATCTCTTTTTCACATTTTCAAAAAAATCTATCGTTTTCTTTAAACCGTTTTGGTCACCCTGCTATAAATTCTCACCGTGAATTTATAGCTCAACTTTATCAAGTGATAAACTTTCACTTTATTTTAAAAAGCATTGTTTATAAATCCCATAGTCTCATCTTACGTTTACAACAGTTTCACATCACTTTAATCCACCAAAAATTGATTTCTAAACTAATTTCCATCTATAAATCAATTTCTTAAATAATCTAATATGTATTCCAACCCCACCCAGTCTCAATTATATTTCCATTTGTAATTAAGAAATCTTATTTAAGTTCTGGTATTTTCAATTTCACACTTTGATTTCCAAATTCACCTTTTTCCCAATCCATATAAAATATTGATTTAAAAACCTTTATATTTAAAACCAGTATCACCAATGAATTATTTTATAAAACCCTTATTTCAAATCTCTATTTACAATATTTTGAAATTGTTAAGTACAAATTTAAAGTCAAACTATTTATTTTATCCAAATAAATTTCTTTTAATTTATCCAAAATCTTATATAAATACTTCACTTCCAAAATCCCTTTTTAATTTCTTTTTCAAATATATATATATATATATGTATATGTATATGTGTATATATATATATTTATGGTATCTTAAAATGTCAAAATCTAGGCCAGTAGTACCATAGCATCCAATAAATTTTAAATCACACATTAGTCCATCCCACATTATTCAATATATCATATATAACTATATATGAAAATTAAATTTAACAATTTTGAGGAATCCAGTTGGATCCCCAACCTATTTTCCCTGCAACTATATATGTCAATACAACATAAAAATACCAATCCCACTTCGAGGGGGATATTGCAGTTTATATGATTATCCGCTAAAAATATACGGGAAAATCAATCCAACTACTAATATATATACTACTATATATATTATCACATTCAACTGATAATAATTTATCAATTCAACCAATCAATCAATAATTAATTTCAACTATTTAAAATAAATGCTAATCATCCAAATGAGTGAGATTTACTCATTTGGATTTTTATTGTCGCTTTAGCGTTTCGTTCGAATTAATTTGAACGTGTTTGAAATTTATCTGAAAATTCTAGAAACTCCAATTTCACCCAAACTAGATTCATGCCGTAGAATATTTTATTATGATCACAACTCAAAAAATTGCGTTCCAATCCGACCTAGCATTTTCGAATTACGACATTTATGCATTTGAATTTGATAATAAAAATTATATAACTAATTAAGTTTTCTTTTTAAAATCATACCAGGCCTACAAAAAAAACGTTCGACCCGACATTAACTCCTTCTTCTCCTTCCCCCTTTCCTTCTCCTGTGCACGAACACATCCCAGGCTGTGCGTGAAAAATGATGATACCGAGAATGACACGCCAAAACCTCAAGTAAACATCATCGACAAGCTTCTCCTTCCATTTACCATGCGTTCGACCACTAACAACGCTCGCTACCCACCCTCATGTTCATCGTGACATCTCTGTCCTCTCTTACTGTCATGACCCCCAAAAGATGATCGAACCACCCATAAAAACCACAATCACACCTCTCCGCTACCCCTAATTCAGATATGGCCCATCTATCATCACAACGATCGATTTCGTCAGACCTAGATTCGTTGATACGAACGGCCTCCTCCAGAGCATCGTGCGCGCATGATCTCTTCCTCTGCTACCACGCTGCCACCTTTCACACTCCCATTCAATCACGACCTGCCCCTTTTTTGTTATTTGTTCGGCCTTTTATTCCCTCAAGAATTTAAGAGAGATTTTATTTTTAAATTTTGTTTTTTTTTCTACTCGGCTGCGCGATTTAAAAAAGAGAAAAGAGGGAAGTGATGTTGGCATGTTTGAAGATGGCTACAATGTTTTGAAATTAGGGGGAAAAGTGCTAATGGGAGAGGGTATAACAGCCTAGTCATGTTCAAAATACATACATACATACATATATATATGTACGTATATATAATTTTCAAATCGTCTTGATTACGTATATATATATGTACGTATATATGTACGTATATAAATATTGAGTTTTCGATATTAATTTTAGCGCGTTTATATCCCGTACGACCAAACAATAACTCAAAGTGCTATGTAATTTAAAATCCAACAATAATACACAATTACAGATCCAATAGAACTGGTTTCGTCGAAATCTGTGACTGTGCCTCCAAAAGGCTATTTTTATAAGTTAATTCAAACGATATATTTTTAAAACTGAACAAACCACTTTAAAATTCAACTTAAAAAGTTTTATTATCTTCATTATTATTAATATAAATTTAATAAGCCTTTAAATTACTTTTATCAAGCTTAAAACTCTAAATTTTACTTTTTAAACAATTTTCAATTGTTAAATACAATAATTAAATTATCCAATAAATTGTTATATTTGAAATTCAAGTTAAAAATTAGCTTCTAAATATTTAAAATCAATTAAATATTCCAACTTGAAATAACCAAAATTCTGGGTCGTTGCATTCCTCCCCTCTTAAAAGAATTTCGTCCCCGAAATTACTAAGCTAAGAAGAATGGTCCAAAACCCATTAACTATTTCCCACACTGATCAGTGTAAACAACTTTCCAAAATCAATTTATTGTAACCATATTATCAGTTTTACACAAGTTCAACCATAGATGGGTATTCTTTTATCATTTCATCCAACAAGAATAGTTCTTCTAAGTCTAGGAATTTTTCTAAAACATTTTTATTCCAGATAATATTAGGTGTTCAATCATTTCAAGTTATAATTTAAAATCACATTTTAGTTATTAAAAATTTTCTATCTCCTTAAATTTTTCGAAAAATTTCGTCAGCATCTCCTTTGCGCAGCTAGATCGGAACAACTACAAATTGCCTCTATGGGCTTAAATCATCAAAAGAAAATAAAAGCCAAGCGGCTCAATCATAAAACCATCATATCCAAGCAAATTTCAAACATGTACCTTTGTGTCGAGCATTCCAATTTCTTTTTTGGTATCGAAGACATCAATTTAGTTCTTGCTTTTATATCCCTACATCTAATTTACTAATGATATCTAATTATAAAATCCAAAATCATTTTATTTAGCATTTTCAAATTTCCAACATTTACTTCATCAAAACACATACGATTGTACATATATCATTCGTACGCAATATCAAAATATGATCGCTCACTCTATCATACAATTTCACTTCCGAACTAATATCGTTCACATGAATATCTAGTGCGCACTTAGATCTAGTTTCTTGATTAGAAACCGTCATTCTCCTTGCATAGCCATATTCTATGATAGAGAATCTCAAAATCAATCAAAAATCCATATCCATGGTTCGCGTCGAAAATCGAGTGAAAAATCATAACTCGGATCGATATAAATTATCTCGAAATTCTATGCTTGAATCTAGATCAAACCGTCATGCGAAATAAATAATATACGTACAACTTACGTATTTATTTCCAATTTATTCTTAGCTATATCAATTTCTTTTATTCACATTTATTCTTCACATTCACCTATTTACATAGTATATCCATTCCATACTAATACCACCTAAGAATTATATCCATTTATATTCACTTTTATTTCATTCACTTCCAATTTTCCACTTTCAGTTATTTACCTTTATTTGATCTGCATTCAAATATTTACTTGGTATATTTTTCAATACCAATTTTCTCTTAAGAATTTTATCATCGGGTTTTCTTAAGTCAATTATAAACATTTATACAAAAGTACTTATGTTTACTTCCACTTCATCACTTAAGTTTATATCAATTTATATCCAATTTAATTTCAATTTTCCAATTTCACATTTGATTTTTATTAATCAACATTCCAAACTATATCCAAATAACTAATTGTTTTAATTATTTCACTTATTCATATCCCACTTCTCAATAGATTTTATTTCCAATAATTATTTCATTTAGCATACTTAGGCTAAATTTTCAAAATTCACTTTATTTAACTTGGTTCAAGTTAAATTTCAAATTTTTACTTTTCTTGCATTCTAAATCAACAATTTAAACATTGCTTTGTCTTGTAAATTTACAAACTTTATAAGTTATCAACTTATTTCTATTCCATTTACTAATATTTTTTCCGAATTCACTTCATTTAGTTAGTTTACTTTACTAATTTATTCCAATATCACACACTTTCATTTAACTTCTCTTAAGTTAAATTTCATTCTTCTTTTTCAACATTCAATTTTACCCACTCTATTTAACATACATTAAGGTAAGATTCATTTAAATTTTGCCTTCCGGATTTTATAAGTTTGATCTTATTTCTTCATATTTCCAATAAATGTGGAAATCAAAATCCCAGCTTTAAAAATTTTTGATTCAAAGTGTTTCAAATCATTTTAGAAATCATATATACACACAAAATCCGTTGGTATATCAAATCACCCTTTTGCACTTCAAACCAAAACCGGTTTTACCAAACAATCCTAATTAGTAGCATTTCCCCCTTTTGAAACTCGAAAATGAACGTCGATGATGCTGTTGTCATCACCGAAATTATTTCCTAGTGACCAAAGTGAGTTATGTGCTTTTGTTTCCTTTAAAAACCTTTTTCAAAAATATATCATTTCACAAATATTTTCCAAATAATATCACTATTATTTTCCAAGACTTTGAAAAACATTTCAAAACCAACGGGATCTAAATTCCCAAATTTCCCACTTTCAAACCCTTTTTAAATTGTTTTTATAAACCATATCAATTTTTAAATCACATTTACATAATTCCATTTTGTTATATGAAATTACTTCTTAACTGTTGACTATAATATCAACTTTTATTCAGTCACCACAATAACAAATGATAATAGTTTAATATTATCATTTCCTAATAACCAAGCACACCATATATAAATATAATAATTTCTAAAAAAATAATCTAGGTAAAATTATTTTATGTACCCCATTTCAAAACAATGTCATGTCGAGTTGTTCTGTTCAAATGTTTAGAGATCTCTATCAATAATGTTAATTACTCATATTGACCAGAATCCATAAGCCACTCAATAGACTAATCAAAATAATATAAAAAAGTTTTATATTCACTAACAAATACGCGCTCAGATCTATTAATACACTCAAACTCATTCTAGGATACTACTGACCTTATCTTTAACGAGTTCTCCCATCAAAGTCAAGATTCTTGGTTAACCTTCAGCTCTGATACCAAGTGTCATGAACCAGATTTTCAACCCTCGAAAATCGACATTAATACATTCACCGTATAGCATACTGTTAACCCGCCATTCGAAAAGGCCACGGACAGGCGGATTTAACTAATTTGACTTCACGATTACCAAGGTTGAAATATGATGGATTCAGTTTAGAGAGATAGAATTCACCTGGATATGCCGCTCGGCATCGAGGTGAGGTTATGCCGCTCTTCATGGAGTTGAGGTTATGCCGCTCGGCATCGAAGTGAGATTATTCCACTCGACATCGGGGTGAGGTTATGCTGCTCGCCATCGAGGTGAGGTTATGTCGCTCGGCGTGGAGTTGAGGTTATGCCGCTCGACATCATGGTGAGGTTATGCCGCTCGGCATCGAGGTGAGGTTATGCCGCTCGGCATCGAGGTGAGGTTATACCGCTTCGCATTGTAGCGAGGCTATGCCGCTCGACGTTAGCGAGGTCAGGGTCATTCGGCATAGGACGAATGTGGCTCGGTAGAAGGTCATTCGGCATGGGACGAATGTGGCTCGGTGGAAGGTCATTCGGCCTTGGAGATATGTGCTTCGGTGGAAGGCCTTGATGGGCCTATACCGTTCAGAAAGCCCAACAACTCAGGATTTGCCTATAAATACAGCATGTGGAGGTTCAGAAAAGGGATCTTATTTCTACTCTCTGACTTTCTCTTCTCTAAGGCTAAGCCACTCAGCCATAATTAAACTTTGGATTGTAACTGTAACCGATTTTTATAGCAATAAAAAGGAAATTTCTGGAGTGGACATAGGCCGGAGTTAGCCGGACCACTATAAATTCTATTTCTCTTTATTGCTTTCATTTTAATTTTCATTGTTCTTCATATTTATACTCTCTACATAAAATCTGTCTGTGAGCTGTGACTGGTACTTGGTGCTTTCACCAGGATTTGGGTGTTAGTGACCAATTTTGGTGCTAACATTTTGGTGCTTTCACTGAGAAAGCTAGCACTTAGGAATTTTGGAGCTTGGATTTTGGATTGAAAAGATTAGGAACTCGAATTTTGGAAAGAAATGGCTAGACCACCAATAAGGAAGCAAGTAACGGAAAGGAGCAATCAGGAAGGAAGTCAAGCGGCCTCTTCTGGAGCTGGAGATGATCATGCATCCATCTACATAACTCATGACGATATGCAGGTTATGATGAATTATATGCAGGAGAAGGTGATGAAATGGTAAGAGGAGATGATGCGGGATCTTCTAGGGCAATTTGAACAACGAGGAACTGCAGGCGCTCAAGTTCTAGAAACTAGACCAGAGGAACTCAACCCGTAGGTGGATGGAGTGATTCAGCAGGGGCAGCTCCCAATCAACAAACAACTAACAATCTGGATGGACTAAGACTCGAGGGCACACCACTAGGAAATGCTGGACAAGTTCCTGGAGGGATACTGGATGATGCTACGCGGCCCAACGCCAACAGGAATACATGAGTACGTGATGAGGAATACGTGCCAGAATTTCCTCAGGGACTTGGAGGGCAGTTTGGAAACATGGATAGGTGGCAACCCTTGGTTGGAAATGCTGGGTTGGCTGACATTATCAAGCGGACTATTCACGGAGGTCTGACAAACAGGGATTCAGAGGAAGTCAACAAAAGTTCGTTTACCCGAAACATCAGGACGGCTAGAAATCCACCCGATTTCAAACTTCTCCTCTGGAAGTGTACGATGGGAAGACGGATCCAACTGACCACTTGATGAAGTACACTGGGTATATGGAAGTGCTCTGGGCAACAGAGGAGGTTATGGCCTGATGTTTCCCTCTGTACTTGGCTGATATAGCTACCATATGGTTTAGACAGCTGGAGGATGGATCCATTAGAACATGGACGGAACTGGTGGACATGTTCTTAAATCAGTTTCGAGTTCACACAAAAAGGCCAAAGAACGTAATGACGTTGACGTCGGTTAAACAGGGGGTGGATGAATCGCTTAAGACATTCTTAACTCAGTTTAATGTAGCAGTTGCTTCGGTGGATTGGCCGGATCCATCAATGATTCTGATGGCTGTGGTATCAAGGGTCAGAGATAATTCGGATTTCAAAGTATCACTGATACGGGACCCACCGTTGGATCTTGGGGAATTCTTCCATGAAGCTGAGAGATTTCTCCGACAAGAAGATGCATGTTTGGACATGAGATCAAAGGAAGTAAACCTGATTAAGGTTGGAGGACTACCCGACGAAGCTCGAGTAAGGACAAGGATAAAGGGAAAAGGAAGCGCTGGGGAGAACCAAAGTTCTCCACTTACACAGGACTGAACGCAACATTGGAATGGATATTATTAGATACTCGAGATCGCCTTCCGTATCGAAGGCCGCCGAGGAGGGAGCCCTCAGAATGCGAAAGAGCATCGGGAAGGCACTGTCTTTTTCATGACCTGGACGGGCATGATACTAACAGCTGCTGGCATTTGAAGGACATAATCAAGGAGCATGTTAGGAATGGTTATTTTCGACAATATGTCGGAACTCAGAATGCGGCAGTGGAACAGGAGCAACCACCTTCTACCTTGAATGACGAGGGGATGAGGCCC
Organism: Allium cepa; assembly: GCA_030765085.1. NCBI lineage: Eukaryota > Viridiplantae > Streptophyta > Magnoliopsida > Asparagales > Amaryllidaceae > Allium > Allium cepa. The sequence continues at coordinate 635,475,149 of CM060932.1, read as the reverse complement.
AGGAATGGTGGCCGGTTGGTCATCAACTAATCTTGATGGTTTGAAATAAGTAACAAACTCTAGGCAATCAGGTAAATCACTTACTCATGTACGGGGTTGGAGATAACCCTCAGGCATGCTCTGAGATGATGGTTTACCGAGTCACCTCGGTTTGTGAAATCTGTTTTTTCCCTTTGACTTGGACATTTGCTTTTTCTGGTTTGGTTTTGGAGTTTGGTTTGAACTCCCTGTTTTGCTCATTTTTTTGGTTTGGATTTTTGATATGGATTTCTGGTTGGATTTGGATTTCGGATTGGATTTTGATTAGATTTTCCTTTGGATTTTGGCTAAAAGGTCGTCGAGCATGGACTATGCTCCACAAAGGTTCGAAGAGACCAGGATTCGGCCTAGGACTTTGGCCATATATTATCGGTTATTATTTCAGGTCGTCGAGCATGGACTATGCTCGGAAAGGGTCCGGAGAGACCAGTATTCGGCCTAGGATTTAGGCCCTATGTTATTGGTTATTATTGCAGGTCGTCGAGGGTGAACGATGGTCGGCACGGTTCGTAGTGGCCAGGATTCGGCTTAGGACTTAAACCATGACATTATTTTGCGTTCAGGGACACTGAACTAGGAACACCACGGAATTACTTAAAATAGGTCGTCAAGTGTGGATTGTGCTTAACAAGAACTTAGGAGGTTATGGATTTGGATACTGGCTATGAACAGCTAAGGATTTGGGTATGGACCCGGAACAGTCCAGGATTTGGACATCGACCCGTAGAGGTCATGGACGTGATTATTGGTTGTTGGATATGGGTGAATTAGGACTCTGTTGTCGAGTTTAGATGGATATGGATTTGGCTAAGGATTTGGCTACTGGATTCAAAAGTGGATGTTGACTCAGAGTAGTTGTAGACTCGGATAAGGATACAGCGATGGCATTTGGATAAAATGGGTTGGATTATGAATCAGAAGATGTAACTAACATACATACTTCGGATATCAGACTTGAGGCTATTCAAAACACACCTTCCAACGGTAAGGCGTGTTTTGGGGGGAAAATGTTAACCCGCCTTTCGACAAGGCCATGGACAGGCGGATTTAACTAAGTCAGCTTCATGATTATCAAGGTTGGAATATGATGGATTCGGTTTAAAGGGATGGAATTCACCTGGATATGCCGCTCGACATTGAGGTGAGGATATGTCGCTCGGCATCGAGGTGAGATTATGCCGCTTGGCATCGAGGTGAGTTTATGCCGCTCGGCATCGAGGTGATGTTATGCTGCTCGGCATGGAGTTGAGGTTATGCCGCTCCGCATCGAGGTGAGGTTATGCTGCTCGACATCGAGGAGAGGTTATGCTACACGGCATCGAGGTTAGGTTATGCTGCTCGACATGGAGTTGAGGTTATGCCGCTCGGCATCGAGGTGAGGTTATGCCGCTCAGCATCGTGGTGAGGCTATGCCGCTCGGCATGGAGGTGAGCTTATGCCGCTCGGCATCGTGGTGAGGCTATGCCGCTCGGCATCGTGGTGAGGCTATGCCGCTTGACATTGTGGTGAGGCTATGCCACTCGGCGTTGATGAGGTCAGGGTCGTTCAGCATGGGACGAATGTGGCTCGGTGGAAGATCGTACGGCCTTGGAGGTATGTGGTTCAGTGGGAAGGTCTTGATGGGCCTATACCGTTCAGAAAGCCCAACAACTCAGGATTTGCCTATAAATACAGCATGTGGAGGTTCAGTAAAGGGATCATGTTTCTTCTCTTTGACTTTCTCTTCTCTAAGGCTAAGGCACTCAGCCATAGTTAAACTTTAAATTGTAACTATAATCGATTATTATAGCAATAAAAAGGAAATTTCTGGAGTGGATGTAGACCGGATTTAGCCGAACCACTATAAATTCTGTTTCTCTTTATTTCTTTCATTTTAATTTTCATTGTTCTTCATATTTATACTCTCTACATAAACTCTGTCTGTGAACTGTGACTGGTACTTGGTGCTTTCATCAGGATTTGGGTGTTAGTGACCAATTTTGGTGCTAACACATACCAAGTAATCGAGTGCTGGAAATACCAGATCGTTAGAGGAAAAGAAGAAAGAGGTAGGAGAAGAAACAGAAACAACAACACAAAATAGCAGCGGAACAATATATAATAGATAATAACATGTCTTTATACAAAAAGAACTATGGTTGTTATTTACACATTACATAATCAGAGTATAATAAATCAACAACTCAATACCGGACAGTTATAATAACTTGTCCTCACAAATGTTGAATATACAACATACAATACACAGCGGGACATTATCAAGTACGTGTGATATGTCTTCGTCATCCAGTTCGTCTCCTGAGCTCTAAAGCAGCCAATCCTAAATCTATAATACTCGGTCATACCCGAGCATTATAATAAAATAACACCCGAGTCAGTCTGGAAAACCAGCATGAGAAAAACACACTCAATTTAAATTATTAAAGTTACCAAATCTTTAGAAAATAAAGGTATCTAGTAAGACCACGCCACACATAAACACGACGGGTTTTTCCCTTACGATAACCAAAATATATTATATCAAAATCATCTGATATTATAATAGTGTCTAAGTACAAATACTTATTCAAATAGCCGAAATTATTACATTAATTAAATTTCAGCATACAATAAAACCCGTAAAGGCACGTATTGAAGAATGGGTTCCATACGAATGACTATGCACTGGGTACCACCTATCACAGTACACATCTAGAAAAATGTACCGAGGACCTAACTGGGATTCCCTACAACACAAGACCGAACTACCCTAAACCAGGATAGACCAAATATGCTATCACCTCGGGAGTTCCCACCCTTTTCAAGTCCTTCCTCACACCGCATTAATATGATCTTAGGGTATCTCGAAAGGTAATAAGCATACCCTAATTGGGTGCGACCTATTTAGCCTTGCTGCGTCTCCCTCGATTTTCAATCATTCCCAATTGATGAGACTTGGGGCACTATTACCTTTTTAAGGAATTTTCACTTCGAATGCTCATTGTCCTCTAATGACAATATACTAATAGCATTCATCGATACAAGTCCGTTCTGGGTCTGAACGAAACCGAAGGCACTATTCCTACTATATCCATTTTGGAATCAACCTCAAGATTAGTAGTGATTAGCCCTTGCACTTCACCGCTCCAACTACGATTCCACTCTCTTGTCTTCATTTTGAAAACATACTCATTGGATCGAAGTGGTTTTCACATAACTTATCTGATCCCGGTCTCTTCGAAACAACGTTCGATATTTCCGGTAAACTCAACCCCGGTTCTTTAGGAAATAAACAGACAAAAATAAGATCGAAGATCACCTCCTAGCCGTCAGTGGATAGATGTCCTTATCATCGTCCTAGAAGAACGAAACGAGTTTATACGTATAGTATAGCACCTTTCGACGATAACTGTACCATATAATTTTCGTGCTTCTCCTAGATAGACCCAAAGTTATACTTTTGGGTCTAGATTTGATAGTCGGTTATTTAACTATCAAATAAACAACCATTCAATGAAAGAGTTCATTTTCCACTGAAAACACTAAGTCTCATTTAATTTAATTTTAATAAATTAAATCTCTTTATCGTAAAGTATGCACTTATCTTATCGGAGTAAGTATGTTCACTAACCATTCTTTTCAAAAATATTTGAAAAAATCCTTTAAAATAAATATGGAAAGCATCACACAGTATCCACCATGGATTCACGACATAATGATTACGTCTCTATCCGGAGAAATCCAAAACTTAACTGCAGGCAATCTCTGCCTCCGATTTTGCCATGGAAGTATAACATTACTTTTCTAAACTTTATTTAATAATTTTCTCAAAATAATACTTATAAATTTCTTTATAAATTTCCAAGTGTAACTTAGCCATATACTCTTAAATAAAAGTTATTGTATAAAACTATATTAATATTGAATAATTTATCTCTTAAAATAATAATACTGATTAATTCATAAATAATAATTAACTTAATATCAACTCATTATAAACTAACTTAATTAGTAATTAAATATATTTTAAACAATTTAAAATAATTACATAACTTTGAAACGATAATTCATTTTGATTTATAAATAAAATTCTATCCGATTTACAAGACTTATTTATAGTTTATAGTTTATTTTGATAATTTAAAAAATATTTAAATAACTAACTTTCTGGAATATTTCTAAACACCTTTTTTAAATTTCCTAGTTAATAATTGAAAATCCTCTTTTTAAAACAAACTCATCTTCTCGATAAAAATATACTTTACAGATTCCAATATAACCAATTAATACTTATAAATCTCCCTTGATTTATCACTAATTTGATTTACGTCCCAATTCTTCAAATCCCTTTATTACAATTTCAAAAGAAAAATCTATCATTTCTTTAAATCGTTTTGCCCACTCCATTATAAATTCTTACCGTGAATTTATAACTCAATTTTATCAAGTGATAAACATTCACTTCATTTTACAAAGCATTGTTTATAAATCTCATAGTCTCATCTTCACTTTACAACAGTTTCACATTACTTTAATCCATCATAAATTGATTTCTAAATTAATGCCCATTTATAAATCAATTTCTTACATAATCCAATCTCTATTCCAAACCCCACCCAATCTCAATTATATTTCCATTTGTAACCAAGAAATCTTATTTAAGTTCCTATATATTCAATCACACATTTTGATTTCCAAATTCACTTCTATTTTTTCCCAATCCATTTAAAATATTGATTTAAAAACCTTTATATTTAAAACCAGTATCACTAAGGAATTATTATTTAAATCCTTATTTCAAATCTCTATTTACAACATTCCGAAATTGTTAAGTACATATTTAAAGTCAAACTATTTATTTTATCCAAATAAATTTCTTTTAATTTATACAAAATCCTATATAAATACTTCATTTTCAAAATACTTTTTAATTTCCTTTTCAAATTCAAATATATATTTATGGTTTAAAATACCAAAAACTAGGCCAGTAATACCATAGCATCCAATAAAATTTAAATCATACAATAATCTATCCCACATTATTCAACATATCATATATCACTATATATAAAAATTAAATTCAATAATTATGCGGAATCCAGTTGGATCCCTTCAATCTATTTTCCTTACAACCACAGATGTCAATGCAACATAAAAATACCAATCCCACTTCAAGGGGGATATCGCAGTATATAGGATCATCCGCTATTATGCGGGACACATAGTGTAAAGGCCCGTCAATCTGTACCCTTTGAGTCGAACATAATTCTCATCAGTCCAACTCAAATTGAACGGAAATATGAATCTTTAGGGGTGAAGAAGAAAACGTAGAAGAAAAATAGAAACAACAACACAGAATCTCACAATCGCAGTGGAACCAAATATAATATATAATAACAGATTTTAAATATTGGAACCGTATAGTTAATATACATACCACTATCAGAGTACAACAATTCAATACATCAATCTGGACAGTTAAGTAACATGTCCTGATATACATAACTCACACGGCGGCAATAACCAAGTACGTGACATACTTCTGAACTCCTCCAGCTCGTCTCCTGAGCTTCATGGCATTTTAACCTGAATTTGTAATACTCGGTCTGACTCGAGCATTACAATAAAATAACACTCAAGTCATTCTAGAAAACCAGTATGAGAAAACACACTCAAGTTGAATTATTAACTTTTATCAAATCCTTAAAAAACAAAGGTATCTCGTAAGACCACGTCACAAATAAACATGATGGGTTTTTACATTACGATAACCAAAACAATTTTTATCAAAATAGCTGAAATGCTTGCATCTCACATTCCAGCATAATTAGGCGCAATCAAAACCGTACGGTGCTTATTGGAGAATGGATTACATCGAATGACTGGGCCACTGGGGTATTACCCACCATAGTACACCTCTAGAACAATGTATCGAGGACCACGCCGGGATCCCCTGCTACACAAGGCCGGCCTACCCTAATCCTGAATAGACTGAATATGTTACCACCCGGGGTGTTCCCACTCTTACCATCGACGCTCTTTCCATGCACAACCATATCCATAATGTAAAGGTTTCCGAGGACATCTAGAAAGGTGATAAAATAACCTACTTGGGTTCGACCCACTTAGTCTTGATGCATCTCCCCTGTTTTAGTCATTCCTGGTTGATGAGGGTCGAGGCTAAGCATTACCTTTCAAGAACAATTTTACTTAGAATGCTCGTCGTCCTCCAATGACGGTGTTCTGATAACATTCGTCCATACAAGTTGCCTTAGGCCTGGACAAACTGAATCACCGTCTTCATCATCTTCACTGTATTCATTTGTAACGTTCAAACCAGATTGAAGTGGTTACTAGATAATTAAATCTGGTCATGGTCTCTTCAAAACGATTAACGAAATTGACCAAAATTGATAGTAGGATATTTAACTATCAATAAACATCCAAAAGCAATCATCAAGCCTTATTATATCATTCCCAAAATTTATTTAATAATATCTTTATAAGATATTACTTTCAGTTCTTCAACATTGAAAATAGTCAAGTCCTTATATTTTTTAACGGAATATTCTACCCCTTTCCAATACTTAGAATATTTTTCCATTTCATCTTATATTTAACACTTAGGAAGTATTCTATTTATCTTCCATTCCTTTTCTCAAACATTATTTACAAATTATTTGTAAATTTCTTAACTCGTTTACACGAATTCTATTACTATAGAAATTCTTAAATCAATTCCCTTCAATAATTTCAAAGTCAAATATACCTACTCATAATTTCAAATTCCCTTCCTACTTCTTTTATGAATTATATTTCATTTTTGAAGCTCACTTTTTACTTACTACTTTGGAAATTTCCTCATTTTCTTCCTAATTTCCATTTTAAGTATTTTCTTATAAATCCTATATACCGAATAACCTCATTTCCTGACTATCGAGAAGGATTATGAATAAATTTTAAAACATTTCAAAGACTCTGTATATAAATATATATAATAATAAGTACTTAAAGGAATAATAATAATTTTTTTAAAGCATGTTCAAATAATTATCTAAAATATTGAAATACTCTTCATAACATCATTTTTGCCAAAGCCGAGTTTAAAAATTTGGGATATATTAAATAAATGGTAAGCATTTGAAAAATTAACTTCTTAAATACTAATCGACTTTAAATCACATAGTTTAATAAATAAAATTTTCCTTCTTAAATAAACGTAACTTATTAATAAATATATTTTTAAAACCCAATAACCAGTTTTTAAATTTATAAACCCCTCTCGATTTCCATAACATCACTTTGATTTTGGTCTCCTTAACCATTTCCACTTCAAAAATAGTATCCACTATTTTTCTCTCACCCTGTTTTCATATTTTAAATACAAATTCTTCCTATAAATTTATATTCTAAATTTATCATCTGATATCAATTATCTTTGTCGATAAACATCGTTTATTGATTTTTATAACTCCTTTGAGTTTCACTAAAAATAATCTCATTTATAAATTCCATTACTATAAAGTCAATTTCTTATAAATTTCATTTATTTTTACCCTTCTATTTTTAATATATTTTTCAACTTCTTTCTATATTATCCGAATATCATTTTTTTTTTTTAAAATTAGTCTTCAAAAATCCCTTTATATAATTAATTTTAAATTCCCTATTTGAAATATTTTCCTGCATTATTTAATACCATCAAAATTCACCATTTCTTATTCAAACCAATCTCTTTTAAATAATCCAAATTCCGATATATATATATATATATTTATATTAAAAATCTATTTTTAATTCCTCAAAATTTTAAAATAGTACATATGGTATATAATATACCCAAAATTAATTTCCATGCCATTATAACATTTAAAATTTTACAACACACAATAATCTAGTAGATTATATATATCTCTACTATTAATAAAGAGAATTCGATGAATAGATTTCCACGGTGTCTTTTTGAAATTCCAAAAATACCCTATATCCATCGATATAATCTCACCCGTTTGCAACCTCCACCACCGCCCACTTTTGAACCACCCATCAAAGGTAGTCACTATGACTTTGCTTGAAATAAAAATGAGGCGAGCACCAAAATTTTTGCACTTATAACACACATCCATACATAAATTTTTTAATAAATAAAAAGTAAATATTTCTAACTATTAGATGCATATACCTACGATTTACACTTGTATGAGTAATGCTAATATATTTGAGGAATCGAGCTGGATCCCTCCAATCTGTTTTTGTTCCTGCATCCACAGATGTTCGACAACTAAAAAAATACTAATCCCACTTCGAGGGGGATATCGTGGTATATAGGATCATCCGCTATTATGCGGGGAGCATAAGGTCTCATGTCATCTGTTATAATGTGCGGGAATATCACTCCAAATACTAGTATATATATACTACTATATATATAATTAAATATCACTCAACAGATAATCAATTTAACCAAACATCTAGAATTAATTTTAGCTTTTTAAAATTTAAAATCTAACAGTCCAAAAAGAGTGAGATATACTCACTTTGATTTATTTACAATCCATTTCTAATTTTTATTTCATATCCTACACCATCACGAATCCGTCGCAAAAATTCACACTTGCATCCGACCTTGTATGAATTTAATACAGTATTTATAGGAATTTGATTTTTTAGTAAAATTAACAAAATTAAATTTCAGTAATTAAATTAATTACCTTCCATACGTAAAACTCTAGTGCTGCTAACCTCGACATCCCAGGACACTGCTCTCTTCACTTCAAACCGTGCCCAACCATCTTGCTGTCATCACCTGTAATCTCAACCACGACCACCAACGCAAATGCCTCCGATGACAACATCTCCAGTACATGAAATTCTAAGGCCAGCTACTGACTTCGTCACCTCCTCGACACGCCACAGGAATACGACCTCCTATTCATTCGATCGCCGGCAGTTCCACCTCCATCACAAAGTTGTTCACTGTCGCTGCCACTGTTCGTCGTCGCTGAAATCACCAATCAAAATCGATAGTCAAAAGCTCCAATTACCGCGACGCATTGCTCTGCTCCATCTCCATTCATGACCCCCTAGACCGCCTCCATCAGCAGGTCGCCACCCCGCGAACTTCAACCTCTATTTCCTATTCCCCAGATCGTCGCCTTTGAGCTCGACCGAACATGTCGCAATGTTATCGCGTTTATTTTTTTTTCTTTTTCTGTTAAGTCGATTAAGATTAGGAAATGAAAGAGGTGAATTTGAATTGGAGAATGAAGAGGAACGTGAATTTATCGTGAAAGAGAAGGTTGGAAGGAGATAATTGCGACTTGATTTAAACGTGATTTGAACAGAAGGAAAAGAAAGAGGACAATGATTTGAGCGATTTGAAAAAAAAAGTGATATAAATGAAACAAGGGGCTATGATTTGCCCTTGATTTGATTATATATAATTTATTTTATTTCAAATATCTCACAACACATACCGTGAAATCTCGATCTCATATTTAGGCGTGCCCCTAGGCATTCATAATGTTACACTCCTACACCGAACACAATGGAAAAGGTTTCGAGTCCTAATTCGATTGTTTGGAGAAGATAGCTTTTTGGACCCCAACTATTATATTCAATTTTTTATATTAAATCCAACGCGTTTTATATACCGTACAACCAAGCGATAACTCCAACTACTATTGAAATCCGATAACAATTCACTATTACGGATCCAACGAAACTAGTTTCGTCGAATCCCGAGAACGTGCCCCGGATGGCTATTTTAAATGTCAATAGGAACAAACAATTTTTTAAAATTGAACAAATAACTTTTACATTGAATTTCTAAACTTTTATTATCTTCATTATTATCAATAAAAATTTTACAAGCCTTTAAATAATTTCTATCGGGCTTAAAACTCAAGATACAGTAATTTAACCAATTAACTTCAATAATTAAATTATCCAGTAAATTGCTATATTTAAATATGAATTTATTTTATAAATAAACACAAACTTTCCATATCTCAACATCAATCCATAATTCAAATTTAATATGTAAATCATTTAAATATTCACAATCGAACAACAAAAAATCCAGATCGTTACACATAGGGTCTCATCCGCTAAAAATATGCGGAAAAATCAATCCAACTACTAATATATATACTACTATATATAATGTCACATTCAAATGATAATAATTTATCAATTCAACCAATCAATCAATAATTAATTTTAACTATTTAAAATAAATGATAATCATCCAAACGAGTAAGATTTACTCACTTTGATTTTTATTGTTGCTTTAGCATTCCGTTCCAATTATTGGAACGCATTTGAAATTTATTTGAAAATTCCAGAAGCTTCAGTTTCACCCAAATCAACTTCATACCGTAGAATACGTTATTACGATCACAAGCAAAAAATGCATTCCAATCCGACCTAGCATTTTTGAGTTATGACATTTATAAGCATTTGAATTTAATAAAACAAATTATATAACTAGTTAAATTTTCTTTTTAATATCATTCCAGGCCTACAAAAAAACCGTTCGGCCCAACATCAACTCCTTCTTCTTCCTTCCTCCCTTTCCTTCTCTTATGCACCAACACATCCCTGGTTGTGCATGAAAAATGATGATACTGAGAATGACGTGCCGAAACCACAAGCGAACATTGCCGACGAGTTCTCGTTCTATTTCCCATGTGCTCGACCACTAACAATGCTCGCTACCCCCACCCCCTGAGTCATCACGACGTCGTCGTCCTCCCTTATTGTCGCAACCCCAAACGATGATCGAACCACTCACAAAAACCACCATCGCACCTTTCCGCTACCCCGAACTGAGATATGGCCTCGAATCCCCATATCGATCATTATAGCGATCGATGTCATCAGCCTTAGCTTCGTTGATAAGAACGGCCTCCTCTTGAGCATCGCGCGCATATGCTCCTTCCCTGTAGCCGCGCTACCCCCTATTACACTCCTATCGGATTGCCACTTGCCCCTTTTTTATTCGGCCATTTTTTTCAAGAATTTGAGAGGAATTTTATTTTCAAATTTTGATTTTTTTCCTTCTATCCGGCTGCGTAATTTAGGAGAAGAAAGGGAAGTTATGTTGGCGTTTTTGAAGATGGCTATAGTGTTTTGAAAATGAGGGGAAAAAGTGCTGATGGGAGAGGGTGTGACAGCCTAGTTAATTCCAAAATACATACAAGGATACACACACACACACACACATACATATATAATATATATATATTATTTAATTTTCAAATCGTCTCGATTACGTAACTTAAAATCTCGAACTCCTATTGAGGCATGCCGCTAGGCGTTTATAATGTTATATCCCTATTCCGAACGTAATGGAAAATGTTTTGAGTCCTAATTCGATTATATGGAGAAGGTAGCTTTTTGGACCCAATTATTATATTGAATTTTCGATATTAATTTCAGCGCGTTTATATCCCTTGATAACTCCAAACGCTATAAAATTTGAAATCCAACAATAATACACTATTATGGATCAAATGGAACATGTTTCGGTGAAATTTGAGACTGTGCACTGTAAGGCTATTTTTATACGTTAATTCAAATGATATATTTTTAAAACTGAACAAACCACTTTTAAATTCAATTTAAAAAGTTTTATTATCTTCATTATTACAAATATAAATTTAATAAGCCATTAAATTATATTTATCAAGATTAAAACTCAAAATTTTACTATTTAACCAATTTTCAATTATTAAATACAATAATTAAATTATCCAATAAACCGTTATATTTGAAATTCAAGTTAAAATTTAACTTTTAAGTCATTAAATAGTCCAATTTCAACTAACTAAAATTCTAGGTCGTTATACAAAGAGTTCATTTTCCACTGAAAACACAAAGTCTCGTTTAATTTAATTTTTAATAAAATAAATCTCTTTATCAAAAGCTATGTACTTATCTTATCGGAGTAAGTGCGTGCACTAGCCATTCTTCCAAAAATATTTGAAAAACATTTTAAATAAGCATGGAAAGAACCAAGTGGTATCAAACATGGATTCACAACTCAATGGTTACGTCTCTATCCAAGAGAAATCCAAAACTAAACTGCGGGCAATCTCCGCCCCTTCACCATGGAAGTTGTGATATTCCGAAATTTCAAACCTAATTTAAATGTGATAATCTCTTTAATAAGTTAACTAAAATTGATAAAATTGTTATTTTAAACAATAATAATAATTGGGTTGTAAATATATTGATTTTAAATGGAATTAATGTATACAAATGGAAAATGGATTTATTAAAATGATATGCATATATCGTATTGATTTTTAAATTGAATTTAAAATTTGATTTGAATTTGGATTGTTAAATTAGAATTCAAAAGATAGTTATTTATATCTTAAATCATACTTTGATTTTAAAGTGTATTTTTATGATTTTATTTAGAATATAAAATTTGTTTTATATTAATTTCTTTTTAGAGAGATTGATTTGTATAAATTAAAAATGTATTTATAAATTAGAAATTTTATTATAAAAACATTTAAAAATATATTTTTGCATGAAGAATTATATGTGTTAATTTGTAAATCCCTCTTATAACATGTGTTAAGAAATTAAACATGTTTAGTGACAAGTGTCACATTTTCTATATTATTTTCTTAATTTTAATAAATCAAAAATTGAACCTATATAATTCTACTTCATCTTCTTCATTTAAATTTTCCTATCTCATTTTCTAAAAGCAAGAAAAAATCTCTAGTTCATTCTTAAATCTGAAATTTATTAGCTTTCACCCTTTCAGCTAAAAATATAACACAAAAACAAGATCATTTCAAAAAATTTCAAGGCTGCAAGTGATTTCAAAGACTGGTATCAACTAGCATCTCCTCTGTTTTCAAAAAGGGCTTCAGCATTTTTGTTGCTTTTAAAGGAACCTGGTCATTTCAACAAAGCAACAGAGCAATAATCAAATTTTTTAACAACAAATTAGTCAGGCATTTCCAGTTTGTGAAGATATGCAGAACAACTTTTCCAAATTTTGCAAAATTTTTGGAGTCTCTGCTTTTAAAACAAGAACCAGGTGAGTAAACACATAAATTAAAAAGAATTTAGGAAGTTAATATCCTGCATGTGACCTTTGTGATGAATCTTTGCTTGCATGCGTATGTTTAAGCTTCTATGTATATGAAAGTTGAACCTGTGTATGTTGCAGTGAATATTCATCTCTGTTTTGAAAATACAGAGTCCAGAACTAATTTTTTTTCAAATCTCTTAATCCAGTTACTACTGGACTTAAAATTTCAAAACAAACATGATTGTAGGATCATAATCTAAGTTATAAAATTTTGTTTAAGGATTTTAAATTTGAAAACTTTCTGAAACAAAGATAAAACAGTAAAATCTTTAAATGTGATAAAATCAAGCATTCTGTTTTCTAGATTCGAGTATGCAACTAGAATCAACATTGTAAAACTTGATTTTTAATAACAAAATCAAGAGTTTTAGATTGGGATTGTTGGAGCATTTCTGGAATGACCAGAAATGACATTTTGATCGAAATCTAGTGACTGGGTGGATTGAGTGGTCGAGGCTTGGGTCGGAGCTTGTATGGTGATCGGAGAAGCTGAGAAAAATCGTGGAGGAGGTAATCAATCGTCGTGGAGATGGAAATTGGGTGGACTAGGGTTTAACACTGTGATTGGGTCGTGATCCGAAATGAGGTGACTGGGTAATTTGTGATGAATCGAGTGGCGCAAGATCAAGGGGATAGTTTCATAGAAGGTTTGCAGAGTTGTGGCCAAAGTTTCAAGGAGTACGGTGGTCGACGTCATGGGTTCGATGGGTTTTTAGGTGAAGTGGTTGTTCCAGATGTGTGCAAGCTGCTTCGATTTCGATTAGGGTTGCGCGATGGTTGGTCGGAGGTCGGAACCAAACCAGTGGTCAATGGGAGACATGCTCGTGGAGTCGCTGGAGGTGGCGGCGACGTTGATGCTTCGTGCACGTGCACGGTGACAGGGAGTTGTGTCAGGGATTGACGTATCGTTGTAACTCGAAGTGCTGATCGAGTGAGGGAGGTTTTTGCTCGCGTTGATGCTCGGGATGATGTTTGTTTTGTTCGTGCCTAGATTAGTGTGTGGAGTTGCCTTTCTTTCCAGTTATATGAAGTTTAAATTTTAACTTAAGCTAAAGAAAAGAAAAGGAAAAAGGAGAAGAAGAATGGAACTCGAGTTTGTCTCGAGTTTGGGTCAGGTCGAACCCAAAGCGAAGTTGATGTACTAAAAGATTTTTCAAACTAGATTTAAAATTTAAATTTAAATTAATTTAAACTACATTATGATAAATGTTAAACTGTTTGATTTAAAGAAGTTTTATACTTTGATAACTAAAATTTGAGATGTTTATGTATTCTTTTAAATTTAACTTTTAAAAAGTAATTAAGTTTAAACAAAGTGGAAATGTTTTAAATATGTAATAATTTTAAGTAATTAATGAAACTGATTTGTTTTGAAAATTAATTAAGTTTTTTTATGGTTAAAGATTACTTTAATTAATAAAGTAATTAAATTTAAATAAATTAATAATTTTGGATTAATTAATTTATAAAGATTAATTAATTAAGTAATTAAGGATTAATTTAATTATAATTAATAGATAATTAATTAAATAATTGAAGATTAATTAGTAAATGATTAGTAATTAATTAATTAAGTGATTAGTGTTTAGTTAATTAATAATTAAGAATTAATTAATTAATTAATTAGGGTTAATTAATTAAGTAATTAAATATTAATTAATTTATAATTAATAGTTAATTAATAGTTAATTAATTAATGATTAAGAATTAGTTAATTAAATGATTTAGGCTAATTAAATAATTAATTTAGTAATTAAGATAAATTAATTTATAATTTGTAATCAATTAAAAATTAATTAAGATTAATTAATTGTTAATTAAGGATTAATTAGTAATTAATTAAGGAATGATTAATTTTTAATCAAGTTTTATTAATAAATAATTAGAGTTATTAATTAATAGTTAAAGTATAATTAATTTATTTATTAAAGATTAATTAATTAATAATGAGGTTAATTAAGAAGTGATTAATTAATTAAATGATTGTGATTAATTAATTAATGATTGGTTAAGCAAGGTAAAGTGATTAATTCTTAAGTAATTAATTTAATTTGAATTAATTAAATTAATTATAATATGAATTAGAGATATGCTTGCTTATGAATGATTGTTTTGAATTGAATGTCTGGATTTGGTTGTAATGAATGATAATCTGAGATATTCTGTGATGAGATATTGTATATATCTATGATATAAATTGTTATTATCTATGGATAATGCTGTGTGAATTCAATGTTTAAAATTGAATTAAATTGTTTTATCTTCAAACAACTTGACCTTTAAGACACGTTTGAATTTCGATGAGACCGGGATCGGGAATCAAGTTTGATTATCCAAAAACCACATGGATTCAAGTTAACCGTTAGGTCGTGACATCTCAAAGTGAAGATCGGGATAGAGTTTAGAGTGCAAGGGTTATTGTCGTTAACTCTGAGAGTGATTCCAAAATGAGTGTAATGAAATAATGCCTTCGGTTTCATTCAAACCCGGAACAAACTTGTATGGATTGAATGCATTCAATACATCGTCAGGTGGACGATGAGCATTCTAAGAGATGTGTTCTATAAGGGTAATCGTAGCCTCAAGACTCATCAACCGGGAATGGCTAAAACAGGGGAGGTGCAGCAAGGTTAAGTGGGTAGCACCCAAGTAGGACGAGATTTACCCCTGTCTAGAGGTCCCTTCTTATTTCGGCTGTATGGGCAGTTGTTGGCCACAACTGCGGGGCTGTCTTGTTCAGGACTGTCCAGTAAGGGATGGTTCCGTCCTTGTGCTTCATGGGATCGGGAGTGATCCTCGGTATAGTGATCTAGGCCCCGTACTGTGACGGGCGGTACCCCAATAGCCCTACCATTGATGGAAACTCATTCTTCCTACATGCCCTTACGGTTTTGATTGTAATACCCACTTTTGTGGCTAGTAGTTGGAATTTAATCATGTAACAATTTCGGCTATTTTCTACTTACTTGAAAATCCTAGAACCTATTATAATATCACTGGATTTCCTATAAAATATTTTGGTTAGCGTAAGGTAGAAACTTACCCATGTTTATGTGTGGGAAGTCTTGCGTGATACCTTTTGTTTTCAAATGATTTTAAAGTTAGACAACTTTAACCTTTTTACTCACACCAGACCTATTTCTGACCCGGAGTTATTTTGTTTTTCTTAAACTCTTGGGTACTCAAATTTTTATGAGTATCCAAGTGATCAGGTTGGGATTGTCAAATGTTTTGGAAGCTGGAGCTGGAGTCCAGACGCATCTCTCAATCTTTATCCGCCATGTAGTGACATCTTGATGTTGTATTTTGGGTTGTTTGGTTAGGCAGACTCATATAAATGTCTAATGTAATGAAGTCATATTATTTTGTGTACTCTGATATGTAAAACTATGTAATGGATATGTGTAATATTATATTTTGTTCCGTTTCCGCTGTGAGATTCTGATGTTGTTGTTCTTTTCTTTCTATCTTTTCTATTTCTATCCTTTTCTTTTCTTATCGATGATACGTCTTTCTGAGAATTGAAAGACGGGTCGTCACAGTTGGTATCAGAGTTTAGGTTGAGAAACACCTAGGCTCTGGAGTAGTATCTATCTTGAGAGTGCATATTTGTAATTTTCTTATATAACTATATCTTTATCTAAATTGGTTGGGTTACCTGTCCAGGTAGCCAAAATGAGTTCAAGAGGAAGAAGGGGAAGGGTTGTAGGAAGCACATCGATCAATGATAGGAGAGGTCGGGCTGATAATGAGGCTGTTAATCCAGCACTGCCTCCAGTCAGTTTTGCTGCCTTATGCAAGGACTTCATCAGCCTTGGAGGTAAAACATTTAAAGGGTCAGAGACTATAATTGAGGTCCAAGCATGGCTATGCTCTTGTGAGAGAATCTTTAAGAGCATGAAATTATCGGATGAGTAGAAGAGGGTAATGGCTTCATGGCAATTACAAGGAGGTGCTGGAGCCTGGGGGGATGCAGTGACAACAAATGTCTCTGAGGACGATATGTCTTGGGAAAAATTTAAAGAGTTGTTTGAGGAGAAATTCATGCCAACAGCAGGGAAAACTCGTCTGTATCAGGATTTTCTGAATTTAAAGCAAGGAAGCATGACTATAGCGGAGTACGAGACCAAATTCAATGAATTATCTTGCTATAGACCAGGGCTCATTGACACTCCTCTCAAAAAGAACGAGATATTTGTGCAAGGATTGAGGCCATAATTTCATGAAAAGGTGACGACTCATTTGAAAGGATCTTTTGTGGAGTTAATTGATATGGCTCTGAGATATGAGGATTTGATGAATAAGATGTCAGTGGCACCAGTAGCAGCATCGGGAGGGAATTCTTCCAACCCAAATAAGAGGAAGTTCATTCCCAATTGGAAGAAGCAGAACAAGAAGAAGCCTGGAAGAAACAATGGACCTCGCAAATGCTATATATGTCAACAAGAAGGTCACTTGTCGAATAAGTATCCCAGGAAAGGATCTTAGCAACAGCAGCAGCAGTCGCATCATAGTGGACCGGGTTCGGCTTTAGTTCAGAAATCTCTATGCTTCAACTGCCACCAACCAGGTCATATGATCAAGGATTGCCCGCTACTTCATAAAGCCCAGCAGAATAAGGTATTTGCTTTGGAAGGTGCACCATCAACTTCATCTAAGGGCAAGGGAGTATTGGAAGGTACATTACTTTTAGATTGCAAGTATATTAAAGTTTTGCTTGATTCTGGTGCTTCTTTGAGTTTTATTTCTTTGGAATCTGTAGAGAAGTTCTTTCTTACCCCTAGTACCATAGACAATCCCATCTTTATATCTAATCCTATAGAGGGGGTAACCAAATTTGATATGATCTGTAAGGATTTGAGGATTTCCTATCTATCCCATTGTTTTTCTTATAACCCTTATGTGTTGGATTTTAAGTGGTTTGACCTTATATTGTAATCGATTGGCTTGATAAGTATAAGGCTGTCCTAATTTGCAATGAGAGAACAGTTCCGTTGGAAACTGATCTGGGTAGAATTGCTAGAGTAATGTATGATAACTTTGGAATTCACTTGAGTAGTCTTTTACATGGAGTTGAGACTTCTCAAGAGGAGGTTGAAGATATCGAAGTGGTCCAAGATTTTTCAAATGTCTTCGAGGAAGTCAAGTGTTTACTCCGCACCGAGAGATAGAGTTTCGCATAGATTTGGTTCCAGGAGCAGTACCAGTGATTCAGCCTAGTAGGAGGATGGCTTCTAGGGAGAGGGAGGAGCTAGTGAAGCAAACTCAAGATCTGTTGGAGAAGGGATTGATTAGGCCCAGTTTTTATTATTGGGGTTTTGCTGTGGTGTTTGTCACCAAGTCGGATGGGTCACTTAGGTTCTGCGTAGACTATCGAGAGTTGAACAAAGTGACCATCCGAAATAAGTATCCTCTTCCTCGTATTGATGATCTTTTTGACCAGCTGCATGGAGCTTCTGTCTTTTCCCAATTGGACTTAGCATCAGGTTTCCATCAGTTTAGGGTAGCTGAGGACAGCATTCCCTTAACTGCATTTAGGGGACCAAATTGTTTCTATGAGTGGTTGGTTATGCCTTTCGGGCTAACCAAGCTCCTGCCTACTTTGTCGACCTGTTGAACCGAGTCTTTCGAGATGTATTGAATAAGTTCGTTTTGGTGTTCATCGATGATATCCTAGTCTACTCTAAGACTAAAGAAGAGCACAAGCATCATTTGAGAATAGTGTTAGAGACATTGAGAAGGCATGTTTTGAAGGCGAAGTTCTCTAAGTGCCATTTTTGAAAATCAGAAGTCAAATTTTTGGGGCACATTGTTTCTGGAGAAGGTATCTCTATAGATCCGGTGAAGGTTGATACTATTCTGGAGTGGAAGCAACCTCGGACACTGACTGAAGTTCGCAATTTTCTGGGATTGGCTGGCTACTACAGAAAGTTTATTAAGGATTATTCCAAGATCTCTTCGCACCTAACTAAGCTGACAAGGAAGGGAGCTAAATTCAAGTGGACACTGAATGTGAGGAGGCTTTCCAAAATCTGAAGACAAAAATTGACAAGTGCTCCTGTGTTGTCTATTCCGGATGGGAAGAGCAAGTTTAAGGTTTATACGGATGGCTGTATAGTTGGGCTGGGTGCAGTTCTGATGCAAAATGGTAGGGTAATTGCGTATGCGAGTCGGCAATTGAAGCCACATGAAAGGAACTAAGCTACGCACGATCTAGAGTTATTGGCCATTGTTTTTGCTTTAAAAATCTGGAGGCACTATCTTTTGGAAGAGAAGTTCGAGTTATTTACGGATCACAAACTGTTGAAATATATTTTCTCTCAAAAGGATCTTAATCTGAGGCAGCAGCGATTGGTCGAGTTTTTGGCATCGTATGATTTGGATATTCTTATACCGCGGGAAAGGCGAACGTTGTGGTAGATGCTCTTAGCAGGAATGCAGTTCTGTCACTTTTGGAAGTGGTTCCATCTCTTCTGGAAAGGATTTCGAGCAAGCAAGAATATGATAGCAGATTAAGAGGAATCATCAGGAGAGTTAAGAAGGGTCAGTGTTCCAGCTTTAAGATTGATGACCAAGGGACACTGAGGATCAACGGAAGGATCTGTGTTCCAAATTTCATGGAATTGAAGCAGGAGGTCTTATCTGAAAGTCATCGCTCCAGATTAAATATCCATCCAGGAATCTCAAAGATGTATAAGGATATGAGAAGGATTTTCTGGTGGCCGGGCATGAAGAAGGATATTACTAGATTCGTTAATAGTTGTACTATCTACCAACAAGTTAAAGGAGATCAGCTGAAGTCAACCGGTTTATTGCAACCTTTGGATATCTCGATGTGGAAGTGGGAGATGATTTCGATGGATTCCATCGACGGTTTGCCTAGAACCAAGAAGAGAAATGAAGGAATATGGGTGATTGTTGATCGCCTAACTAAAAGCGCTCATTTTATACCCGTTAAGGCAACCCGTACTGCAGCTTCTCTGGCAGAGATTTTCTTGAGAGAGATAGTCAGATTGAATGGTGTTCCAGTTAGTATAGTAAGTGATCGAGATCCTATCTTCACCAGCAAGTTCTGGGAGGCTTTGCAACCGGCTATGGGAACAAGTTTGAGATTGATTACAGCATCTCATCCCCAGACAGATGGGCAGACGGAGAGATTTAATCGAATTCTAGAAGATATGCTGAGGGCATGTGTATTGGATTTTGGTGGATCATGGGAAGACCATCTACCTCTAGTGGAATTCTCTTATAATAACAGTTACCAAGCAAGTATTAAGATGGCTCCCTATGAAGCTCTGTATGGGAGACCGTGTAGATCCCCAGCCTATTGGATAGAGTCAAGAGATCGTCTTGTGCTTGGACCAGATATGATCCGTGAAGCATCAGCTAAAGTTGAGCTTATCAAGAAAGGACAAGAGCTGCTAAGGATCGTCAAAAGAAATATGTAGTTAAAAGACGAAGACAATTGGAGTTCGAGATTGGTGATTTAGTCTTTGTCAAAGTTTCCCCTATTAAAGGAGCAGTAAGATTTGGGAAGACAGGGAAACTCGCCCCGAGATATATTAGTCCATTCCGAGTTCTTGAGAGGATTGGTGCCGTAGCATACAGGATTGAATTGCCAGTCCGGATGGCTGGAATTCACAATGTTTTTCACGTATCTCATCTGAGGAAATACATGCACGATCCATCTCTTATTGTGGTGCCAGCTGTGCAGGAAGACTTAGAGGTGGAGCCGGATTTATCAATTGTTAGATATCCTGTTCAGATTGTTGATTAAGACGAGAGGCAACTCAGGAGAAAAATAGTGAAGCTTGTTAAAGTCCAGTGGAGTGAGTATCCCAGAGACTGTACCTGGGAGACTCTGGATAGTTTTAGGAAGGCTTATTCGGATTTGTGTCCGGATAGCTAGTGATGCTTGTATTGAATGTGTTGTTGTTTGGATGTTTTGGTTGCTTATGTATGAATGATAAATATGCTTGAATTGTTGAAATGAAATGAAAGTTTTGGATTATCCTTTGTTTAAATTTCGAGGACGAAATTCTTTTAAGGGGGGGGGGGAATGTGATATTTCGTAATTTCAAACCTAATTTAAATGTGATAATCTCTTTAATAAGTTAATAAAAATTGATAAAATTGTTATTTTAAACAATAATAATAATTGTTGTTGTAAATATATTGATTTTAAATGAAATTAATGTATACAAATGGAAAATGGATTTATTAAAATTATACGCATATATCATATTGATTTTTAAATTGAATTTGAAATTTGATTTGAATTTGGATTGTTAAATTAGAATACAAAAGAAGTTATTTATATCTTAAATCATACTTTGATTTTAAAGTGTATTTTTATGATTTTATTTAGAATACAAAATTTGTTTTATACTAATTTCTTTTTAGAGAGATTAATTTATATAAATTAAAAATGTATTTATAAATTAGAAAATTTATTATAAAAACATTTAAAAATATATTTTTGCATGAAGAATTACATGTGTTAATTTGTAAATCCCTCTTATAACATGTGTCAAGAAATTAAACATGTTTATTGACAAGTGTCACATTTTTTTATTATTTTCTTAATTTTAATAAATCAAAATATAAACCTATATAATTCTACTTCATCTTCTTCGTTTAAATTTTCCTATCCATTTTCTAAAAAGCAAGAACAAATCTCTAGTTCATTCTTAAATCTGAAATTTATTAGCTTTCACCCTTTCAAGTAAAAATATAACATAAAAACAAGATCATTTCAAAAAAATTCAAGGCTGCAAGTGATTTCAAAAACTGGTATCAACTAGCATCTTCTCTGCTTTCAAAAAGGGCTTTAGCATTTTAGTTGCTTTTAAAGGAACCTGGTCATTTCAACAAAGCAACAGAGAAATAATCAAATTTTTAACAACAAATTAGTCAGGCATTTCCAGTTTGTGAAGATCTGCAGAACAACTTTTCTAGATTTTGCAAATGTTTTGGAATCTCTGCTTTTAAAACAAGAACCAGGTGAGTAAACACATAAATTAAAAAGAATTCAGGAAGTTAATATCCTGCATGTGACCTTTGTGATGAATCTTTGCTTGCGTGTGTATGTTTAAGCTTCTATGTATATGAATGTTGAACCTGTGTATGGTGTAGTGAATATTCATCTCTGTTTTGAAAATACAGAGTCAAGAACTAAAAGAAAAATTCAAATCTCCTAATCCAGTTACTACTGGACTTAAAACTTCAAAACAAACATGTTCGTAGGATCATAATCTAAGTTTTAAATTTTGTTTAAGGATTTTAAATTTGAAAACTTTCTGAAACAAAGAAAAAAATAGTAAAATCTTTAAATGTGATAAAATCAAGCATTCTGTTTTCTAGATTCGAGTATGCAACTAGAATCAACATTGTAAAACTTGATTTTTAATAACAAAATTAAGAGTTTTAGATTGGGACCATTGGAGCATTTCTGGAATGACCAGAAATGACATTTTGATCGAAATCTGTTGACTGGGTGGATTCGAGTGGTGGCGGCTTGGGTCGGAGCTTGTATGGTGATCGTCGTGGAAGAGGTGATCAATCGTCGTGGAGATGGAAATTGGGTGGACTAGGGTTTAACACTATGATTGGGTCGTGATCAGAAAAGAGGTGATTGGGTAATTTGTAGTGAATCGAGTGGCGCAAGATCAAAGGGATAGTTGCATGGAAGGCTTGTGGAGTTGTCGCCAAAGTTTCAAGGAGTACGGTGGTCAACGTCGTGGGTTTGATGGGTTTTCAGGTGAAGTGGTTGTTCCAGATGTGTGCGAGCTGCCTCGATTTCGATTAGGGTTGCGCGATGGTTAGTCAGAGGTCGGAATCAAACTAGTGGTCGATGGGAGACATGCGTGTGGAGTCGCTGGAGGTGGCGTCGACGTTGATGCTTCGTGCATGTGCACGGTGACAGGGAGTTGTGTCAGGGATTGACGTATCGTTGTAACTCGAAGTGTTGATCGAGTGAGGGAGGTTTTTGCTCGCGTTGATGCTCGGGATGATGTTTGTTTTGTTCGTGTCTAGATTAGTGTGTGGAGTTGCCTTTCTTTCCAGTTATATGAAGTTTAAATTTTAACTTAAGCTAAAGAAAAGAAAAGGAAAAAGGAGAAGAAGAATGGAACTCGAGTTTGCCTCGAGTTTGGGTCAGGTCGAACCCAAAGCGAAGTTGATGTACTAAAAGATTTTTCAAACTAGATTTTAAATTTTAAATTTAAATTTAAATTGATTTAAACTACTTTATGATAAATGTTAAACTATTTGATTTAAAGACGTTTTATTCTTTGATAACTAAAATTTGAGATGTTTATGTATTCTTTTAAATTTAACTTTTAAAAAGTAATTAAGTTTAAACAAAGTGGAAATGTTTTAAATATGTAATAATTTTAAGTAATTAATGAAAGTGATTTGTTTTGAAAATTAATTAAGTTTTTTTATGGTTAAAGATTACTTTAATTAATAACATAATTAAAGTTAAATTAATTAATAATTTTGGATTAATTAATTTATAAAGATTAATTAATTAATTACGGATTAATTAATTGATAATTAAGAATTAATTTAATCAAGTAATTAAGGATTAATTTAATTATAATTAATAGATAATTAATTAAATAATTGAAGATTAATTAATAAATGATTAGTAATTAATTAATTAAGTGATTAGTGATTAATTAATTAATAATTGAGAATTAATTAATTAAATAATTCGGGTTAATTAATTAAGTAATTAAATATTAATTAATTTATAATTAATAGTTAATTGATTAGTGATTAAGAATTAATTAATTAAATGATTTAGGTTAATTAATAATAATTAATTAAGTAATTAAGATAAATTAATTTATAATTTTTAATCAATTAAAAATAAATTAAGATTAATTAATTGTTAATTAAGGATTAATTAGTAATTAATTAAGGAATGATTAATTTTTAATCAAGTTTTATTAATAAATAATTAGAGTTAATATTGAAGGATAATTAATTAATTAGAGATTAATTAATTAATAATGAGGTTAATTAAGAAGTGATTAATTAATAAAATGATTGTGATTAATTAATTAATGATTGGTTAAGCAAGGTAAAGTGATTAATTCATAAGTAATTAATTTAATTTGGATTAATTAAATTAATTATAATATGAATTAGAGATATGCTTGCTTATGGATGATTGTTTTGAATTGAATGTTTGGATTTGGTTGTATTGAATGATAATCTAAGATATTCTGTGATGAGATATTGTATATATCTGTGATAGATGTTGTTATTATCTATGGATAATGCTGTATGAATTCAGTGTTTAAAATTAAATTAAATTGTTTATCCTTAAACAACTTGACCTTTAAGACACGTTTGAATTTCGATGAGACCGGGATCGGGAATCAAGTTTGATTATCCGAAAACCACATCGATTCAAGTTAACAGATAGGTCGTGACATCTCAAAGTGAAGATCGAGATGGAGTTTTAGAGTGCAAGGGTTATTATCGTTAACTCTGAGGGTGATTCCAAAATGAGTGTAACGAAATAATACCTTCGGTTCGTTCGAACCCGGAACGAACTTGTTTGGATTGAATGCATTCAGTACATCGTCAGGTGGACGATGAGCATTCTATGAGATGTGTTCTATAAAGGTAATCGTAGTCTCAAGCCTCGTCTACGGGGAATGGCTTAATTAGGGGAGGTGCAGCGAAGGTTAAGTGGGTAGCACCCAAGTAGGACGAGATTTACCCCTGTCTAGAGGTCGCTTTTTATTTCGGCTGTGTGAGAAGTTGTTGGCCACAACCGTGGGGTTATCTTGTTTGGGACTGTCCAGTAAGGGATGTTTCCGTCCTTGTGTTGTAGGTGATCGAGAGTGATCCTGGGTACGGTGATCTAGGCCCCGTACTGCGACGGACGGTACCCCAGTGGCCCTGCCATTAGTGGAAACCCATTCTTTCTACGTGCCCTTACGGTTTTGATTGTATTACCAACTTTTTTGGCTAGTAGCTGGAATTTAATCATGTAACAATTTCGGTTATTTTCTATTTACTTGAAAATCCTAGACCCTATTGTAATATCACTGGATTTCCTATAAAATGTTTTGGTTAGCGTAAGGTAAAAACTTACCCATGTTTATATGTGGGAAGTCTTACGTGATACCTTTTGTTTTCAAATGATTTTAAAGTTAAACAACTTTAACCTGTTTACTCACACCAGACCCATGTCTGACCCGAAGTTTATTTTGTTTTTCATAAACTCTTGGGTACTTAAATTTTTATGAGTAGCCAAGTGATCAGGTTGGGATTGTCAAATTTTTTGGAAGCTGGAGCTATAGTCCAGACTTATCTATCTATCTTTATCCGTCATGTAGTGACATCTTGATGTTGTATTTTGGGTTGTGTGGTTAGGCAGACTCATATAAATGTCTAATGTAATGAAGTCATATTATTTTGTGTACTCTGATATGTAAAACTATGTAATGGATATGTGTAATATTATATTTTGTTCCGTTTCCGCTGTGAGATTCTGATATTATTATTCTTTTCTTTCTATCTTTTCTATTTCTATCTTTTTCTTTTCTTATCGATGATACGTCTTTCCGAGGATAGAAAGACGGGTCGTAACAGAAGTATACCATTACTTTCCGAAAACTTTATTTAATAATTATCTCAAAATAATGCTTATAAAGTTTCTATAATAATTTTCCAAGTTTTTTTAAATTCTAAGCAAATACTCTTAAATAAAAGTTATCATATGAACTACATTAATATTGAATAATTTATCTTTTAAAATAATAATATTGATTAATTCTTAAATAATAATTAACTTAATATCAACTCATTATAAACTAACTTAATCAATAATTAAATATACTTTAACAATTTAAAATAATTACATAAATTTGAAACAATAATTAATTTTGATTTATTAATAAAATTCTAATCGTTTTCAAGACTTATTATAACTTATAATCCATTTTGACAATTTTAAGATATTTAAACAACAAATTTTCTGGAATATTTTTATGCTAAAATCATTTTTAAATTGCCTAGTTTATTAATTAAAAACTGCACTATGCATTAACAATAATATCAAAAGGTTTTTGCATATCAAGCATATTTGACTATCATGAGGAGAAATCTCCACCAATTCCGCATTTGCATTGTGTGTGTAAAGAGAGGCCTTATGGTAGTTTCATTTTCTAAAAAGCATTGCAGATTTCTTTTAATTTCTTTCGTTTTCTGTTGTTAAAGATAAACTGTTTTTATTTACTCACACCAGTCCCATGACTAACCTGGAGTTTATTGTTCCCTTTCTAAACTCTAGGTGCTTACAATTTTCCACACAGGTAGCCTAGAGTTAGATTTTCAGATAATCAGCTAGTAGATATAGATTTGGTAGCCTTCAGCTTTTTTTTTTTGCAATTGGTTTGGAGTCTTTGGATTTTGGCGATCGCATGCGGGACTGATCTTGCTTAATACATCGTGATAGGGGTTCGAGCTTGTGGTTTGGAGCTTTGACTATGGAGATACAATATTGGATTCTCAAGGTCTCTCTTTCTATTGAAGTTAATATTGGTATTCCTCTATCGAAGACTTTCTTTCTGCTGTTGTGTATCTCTGATAAATGATGATATTCAATTGTATCGAATGTTGCATATCAATAAAATCATTCATTTTCTTCTGCTGTGTTGTTTACTTAATGTGTTATAAGCTCCGGCGAACAAGATTCGACGTTTGAATCTGCGACATGCGAATACGGGTGTTGTATTTGGTGCCGATTTTCGAAGGTCGAGTCCGAGTCATTACAAAATCACTCAACTTTATATGAATCTAAAAATAATAGACTTCTGATCAATAGTTCCTCACTATGTTTCCTTAGTCTCTTTCTTGAATGCGAGCTTTGTTCCTTAATTTTGCTTTTGGTTGGATTTACTTTAATTTTCCTCCTTATCATATTAATATATATATATATATATATATATATATATATATATACGTACGTACGTACATACGTACGTACGCACGTATGTATGTATGTATGTATTTTTAAAAGGTTTGAAAAAAGAAAAAGATTTGAAAACGAAGGATTGAAAAAAAGGATTAAAACAAGTAGAACTAAAAATGAAAGAGAAGAAGTTTTGAAGAAATAGAGGAAGGAAAAAAAGAAATGAGATAGAATAAGAAGATTTGAAGAAGAAAAAAGAAAAAGAAAAGAAGAAGAAGATTAGAATGTAGGCTAGGGTTTCATTTGCATCATATCTTATTTATAAAGTTAGAGTTAGGTTTAGGGCCAATGGGATTTGAAAAGAGAGACTGCTATCAATTAGAAATAAATGAAATGAGGTTTCAGGAAATGAAGTTGGAAAATGAACGAAAAAATAAAGTAAATATAAATAAACTAAGTATTGAAATAAAGTAAATATGAAAAGCCTTTTTAAAAGCAACGAGTATTAAAAAGAGGTAAAAGAAAGTATTAAAAATATGAAAATTAGTTCATGTTTGCAAAATGGAAAAGCTTCAGACAATGTAAATAGAAAGAAGTGATGGAA
This sequence comes from Allium cepa, assembly GCA_030765085.1. NCBI lineage: Eukaryota > Viridiplantae > Streptophyta > Magnoliopsida > Asparagales > Amaryllidaceae > Allium > Allium cepa. The sequence continues at coordinate 635,447,471 of CM060932.1, read as the reverse complement.
CAAATGAGGAAATAATGAAAAGAATGTGGCAATTATTAATTAGAAAGGTAATGAATGGACCAGCTCTATATTGTAAACAAACTTTTGGAATTCAAATTTCAAAAACAATTGTTCACTTAATTAATTTTCTTAACCCCAAACATACCAAAATTGACATCCATTAAAGATTTAATTAACACACAATAAATGAAAATAAATTCTCTACACATATTTGTGTCATAAATTAAAGGAATATACAACATTAAAAACTTTTCATTTCCCCCTCTCTTTGTGATTAGATTGGGGATTTAATAAAACATGTTAACATTTTGATTGAATGTTTTACTAGGAATGGATTAACATACATTCAAAAATATGATAGCAAAAATAAGGTAATATAAACAAGTGTATAGTATATATATGTACATCTTTATCGCCACTTATATTTTACATTCATAAATAAAAGCTATGAAAATAATCCATATAAGGAGGCAATGAATATAAGTGTAAGAGTAAATTAGAGGAGTGAAGATGTAAAGGTAAATTTTGTTGCAATTAAAATCTAATCAAGTCTAATTAAAAAGGAAACAGTCAAGTGTAAATCTATTTGACTCCCTTTATAATATCCTATTAACGTTTAATTTAATACCGTATGAGATTTAAAACTAAATAATCCCTTTTTTATGATTAAATTGGATCCAAATCATAAGTTTATATTTAAGTATAAACATATATGCAGTAAACTAGCATTAAATTTTGAAACAAGAACTGAATTAACTGGAAATAAGTCACCCAATTTAAATTTTTTTCAATATATGTTTAGAGTTAACGTCTTCTCTCTTTTTAATTAAAAAATCACATTAGTTGTCACCGATTTCTAAGTTAAAAAAATGAGACAATTCAATTCATTCTTATAGTAATTTAACGTATTTATGGAATTATTGTATACAAACCAAAAATTATTAATTTCTTCTTAAATAATTGATTTCTTATTCCTATAATAAAATTTTCAACTACCAGCATTTCAAATAAATAAACATATGATTTTTATTTAGTAAAGAAACATGTACTATTCTTCTTTTAACATTTATCACTCCAATCAATTGGAATTTACATTCATACATTCTCCTTATTAAACTTTACAATTATTTCCAATTTAAGCTCTACAATTACATTCCTAATTACTTTACCATCACAATTGATTGAAATCACATTAAAAACTGTCGATTTCATTCAATCAACATTAATAAATTACATTTTAAATTTATTTTCCCATTTATGAATCATAAATTTCAATTTCTTGCAATATTAAATTCCAAAATCTTATTTAATCTAATATTTTTAATATCAAAAATGTGGATCGCTACAATCTCCCACTCAAAACTTTTCGTTTTCGAAAAGGAACAAGAATGAATTAAGAAGTTTGATATATATATTTATTCAAAATAATCAATTTATAAACAATTAATTTACATAATTTAGTTTAATAAAAATTTGAAAATAACTCAACCTTTACAAAAAAATTCTAAGTCCTAAATTTATGGAAAAATTCGACAGATTCTCCTTTACGCGATTAGGTGTGGAAAAATAATAATATCAATAATTTTAATATGTATATCATATTTCAATAATAAAACATACCAAACTACAGGAAAAACAATAATATATCATTCCAAAACTGTAATCCAAAAACGTACCTATTTGTCGGGCAAACCAACTTTATTTATGAAACCAAAAGCAGTAGTTATTGCTTCAATAAACCTGTATTTCACTTATATTATCCAAAAGAGTGAGAATTATGTGCAAGAGAAATATTTAGTTGTTTCAATTAGTAACAAAAGCAAATCGACACAAAACATATGCAAACAAAAGAGTACAACCGTCATATGCAACCAAAGAATCCATCACACATCCATAGCAACAAAACTAATGGTTTGTTCAGTTTCGAAACTTCTCATTATTCAAGGTTGATAAACAAACTACTAAGTGTACCTTACGCTCAGCATCCTTAGATGATTACTTAATAGATTATCCATACATCCTTAAACAATTTTAAGTATCCTTTCCCAAACTTCCCATAAGCCAAATAGCCAAGAATTTAAAATATTATTTAAGTTTATTTTTATTAATTTCCTTTCATAGCATTTATTGTTCATTTATTTTCATTCATTCTACAATGATTATTTTTATTAATTTAACTTCATTACTTATAAAATTCATTTTCCATTCAATATTTAAAATCATCAATGAATAAAATTTTAAAGTATTACATAATTTTCCTTGCAGTTTAATTCATATTTATATATAACTTGATTTCAATTTAATATTTATATTTGCTAGTGAATCAATTCATACTTAAGTTTTTTTATTCTTTGATTCCAATTCATTTCTTCATATATAGTACCATTTAATATTAAAACAATTTATGAATCATCTCATCGTTTCTTTAAGTTTATAATTATTTACTTAATTTTAATTATTCAATTAAATTATAAGTCACCTCAAAACGTAACTTAAGTTCATAATATTCTAGTATTATCCTAATTCTTTTATTTATAAACATATGTTCATTTTGAGGCGTTTCTATCATTAAGCTTTCACTTGTACTTGTATAATATTCTATTACATATTCCTATTGACATTTCAACTTTTAAACATTTCTGGTAAGTTATATTCATGTTTTGAAGAATGCAAACTGAATATTATACAAATTTATCTTATTCTTTTTAGTTAGTAAAAGTATTCAATAATTTACATCTTCTAATTTCGTTGTCCTTGTATTTACAAGTGACAAATCTCCAATTCCTTTATATTCCATTAACTACTTAACTCTTAATTTCTTAGTTTTCATTTTAAAAGTTTCCAACTATTAAAGTTACGCTTCATTTCTGAACTGAAAATCATTAATTTAACAGGAACTTAAGAACTAAATGATCGATTCATTTCAAATCATTTTGAAATAATATATAGATACCTTTTATGTAACGAATAGGCATTTTCGACCCTCAAAAACCGACATCAATACATCCACTGTATAAAATGCCGAGCAGTGGTGTAATGACCCGAAACTTTGGGTTTTTGAAATTGGAATATTTAACTGATTTTAAATATTTTAAACTTAATTTTTTTCAACTTGAATTTCAAATATAACCATTTTTGTATAATTAAATTATTGAATTTAATAATTGAAAATTGGGTAAAATATTGAATCTGGAGTTTTAAGCCTGCTAAAAATATTTTAAAGGCCTATAAATTTTTTATTGATAATACGAGGATAATAAAAGCTTTAAAATTGAATTTAAAAGTGATTTGTTCATTTTTAAAAATATATCATTTAAATCGACATTTAAAAATAGCCTCCCGGAACACAGTCTCGGAATTCGACGAACAGTTCCGTTGGATTAGTAATAGTTTATTATTATCAAATTTCAAATTTTGTAGCATTTGAAGTTATCGTTTGGTCGTAGGGAATATAAACGCACTGAATTTATATCAAAAATTTAATATAATAAATGGATTCGAAAAGCTATCATCTCCATACGATCGAATTAGGACTCAAAATCTTTTCCATTGCATCCAAAATAAGGGTATAACATTATTAATGCCTGATAGCATGCCTCTATAGAGAATCAAGATTTTAAGCTATGAAATCGTGATGATCTGAAAATTTAGAAATAATATATAATATATATATACATTGACCAGTCAAAATTTCACATAAGCTTTTTTCTTTTTTCAAATCACTGTAAACCCACTCCATCATGTTTCCTCCTTTTAAATCAATCTCCCATTCCTTCTTAAAGTAGCCGAACACAGTGAATAATAGAAAAAAGAAAAACGAACTTCAGAAAAAATGGCCGCTCTCCTTTCCAGTTCAAATCAAAAGAGAATCAAGGTCTTCGAAACAAAGCGGTCGACGACTTGGGCTCGCGTAGTGATAGGGGAAGTCACGAGCATTGGGGCAGAGTGCAGTCGATTGCGAGTAATTAGCGGTGGCGATGGATGGTATTTTGGTCACTTGAGAAGAACGGCGATCGAAAGGCTAATTGGGTGATGGGTTCGAGTGCTTTGGTCTGCCTGGGCACGTGATGGGGAAGAAACAATTTGTGGCTTAGGATTCATGATCGAGTGGCCACGACTTCTAGGTTTTTAAAGGGTAATTTCTAATGCAGCGAAGTTCGTCATGGGGTGGTCGGCCAACGCCGGCTTCAGACTGGTGAAGCGAAGGTTCTATGCACTAACGTTTGCATGCATAGCTCGTTCACGAGGAAAAAGAGACTGATGTTAAGAAGGTAACGAGACTTACACATAGAAACTGTTTGGGATTTTTGGAGTCAATTGGAATATTTGATAATTCATCTGGTTGTTCAGCGAATTGAAAAAAAACAAGGTGAGTTAATCTCACTCAACTTTGGATTTCCACAATTAATTTTAAATAGTTAAAATTAATTATTATTTGTTCATTGAATTTGATAATTATTATTCGTTAGATGTGATATTATATATAGTAGTGTGTACATATATATATATATATTGGAGTGATTGATATTCTCGTATATATATAGCGGATGAGACCCCATACACCCCGCATAATAGCGGACGATCCTATATACTGTGTTATCCTTCTCGAAGTGGGATTGGTATTTTTATATTATGCTAACATCTGTGGATGAAGGTAAACAGGTTGGAGGGATCCAAATGGATTCCTCAAAAATGTTGAAAATTATTTTCATATCCATTGATAGTATTTATTTGAACAAACCATGATAGATTATATAGGAAATTGGATTTATTGGATGCTACGATATTGCTGGATATATTTTGGTATTTTAAAATATCAAAAAAATTATGAATATCGAATTTTTAAAGGAAATAAAATGAAGAATTTGAGCTAAAAATATTTATAGTAAAGATGGATAAATTAAAAAGGAATGAATTTAGGAAAATTAAATAATTGATTTTTAAAAACCTGTGTAATAATTTCAAAATATCAAAAAATAGAGATTTTTGAATAAGTGTGAATTAAAGGGTTTTAAGAATAAAACTTAAGCAATATTGTTTAAGTATAGAAGAATTTATTTTTAAGTTTGAGATTAAAATAGTTGGGAAAAATAAAAGGGGAATTTTGAAAATAAAATATGGAATTGATGTTCCAGATTTAAATAAGATTTTAAATCATAAAAAGTAGTGAATCTGAAATTAGTGTGTTTGGGATAAATTTGGGTTAACTAAGAAAATAATTTAAAAATGGAATTTAATTTGAAAATCGATTAAGTGTTGTCAAAAAGGGATGAAACGAAAAATGAGATTACGAAAATTATAAACTAAGTTTGTAATATAGACTGAAGTAAAATATCGGTGGATAATTTGAGATTATAAATTCATGGTGGGAATTTATAAGGAGATGGATAAATCATTTTAAAAATAAATAGTAGTTTTATCTCTATAAATGTGGGAAAGAAAATTTACGAGGTTGGAATGTAAAATTAAATTGGAAATAAATCGAGAAGGATTTATTACTATTGGACTGGCAATATGGAAGTTGAAAATATATTTTTCTTAGAAGTTAAGTTATTTAAAAAGTGAATTTTGAAGTATTAGTTAGAAAATTTAAAGTGTTTAATGAACATTCCAGAAATTAATTCTTTAGTTGTTTTAAAATGAGTTTAAGTATATTTTAAATTATGAATTGAGATAGTTATATTAAAATAATAATTATTTAAAAAGTAATCAATATTCTTATTTCAAAGGAATAATATATTTAATATTAATATTATTTTTACTAACTCTTATTTAAAAGTAGTTTTGTCTAAAATTAACTTGGAAAGTTTTTACACAAATTTCATAAGTATTATTTTGAAACTTTTTAAATAAAGTATCGGAGAGTATTGGTATACTCGCGTGGCGAAAATCGGAGGCAGTGAGCGCCTATATTTAAGTCTTGCATTTCTTTGGGATATAGGCGTAACCATTGAGCTGTGATCCATGGTTCGATATCGCAGTGGTACTTTCCACATATTTTTTAAAGGATTTTCAAATATTTTTGAAAGACAGTTTGTAAATTTAATGTAACGACCCGGACTTGACCTTCGAAAATCGACACTCAAATACGCCATGGCTGGTTATATAACTAAAACCGTACAGGACGCGTATTGTTTCTTTGGATTTCCAACAAATGGTCAGGCTAAGGAACTTCCTGTACCACATGGGCATGCCTCTGGAGGGACGCACCGAAAACCTAACTGGATCTCTGCCAATACAAGGCCGGGTTACCTCTGTAACTAGGTAACACCTATAAGTATGCCATCCCCAATCGTTACCTTTACTAAGTTTGGAAAGATAAGTTTGTATAATTTGGATAAACATCGTTTAAAATAAAATTTAAAAGAGATTTAATGTTTTCAGTGGAAAATGGAATATTTGGTTGAATTGATTATTTATTTGATAGTTAAATAACCGACTATCAAATCTGGACCTAAATATAACTTTTGAAATATCTAGGAGAAGCATAGGAATTATATGGTACATTTACCATTCGAGGTGTTACACTGTACGTATAAACTCGTTCGTTCTTCTAGCACGTTGATAAGTAAATCCGTCCACTAAATGGTTAGGAGGTTATCTCCATTTTATGTCTGTTTGGTTATTTCTTAAAGAACCAGGGTTGAGTTTACTGGAAATATCGAACGTTGTTCCAAAGAGGCCAAGATCGGATTTGTGATTCGAAAACCACTTCGATCCAACGAGTACGTTTTCTTAATGAATACAAGAGAACATGGAGTCGAAGATGGAGTAGTGAAGTGCAATGGCTAATCGCTTCTAATCCTAAGGGTGATTCCAAAATGGATGTAGTAGGAATAGTGCCTTCGATTTCGTTTGGACCGAGAACGGACTTGTATGGATGAATGCTATTAGTACATTATCATTGGAGGATAATGATCATTCTAAGTGAAATTTCCTTGAAAAGGTAATCGTAGCCTCTAGCCTCATCAACCGAGAATGATTGAAAAGCAGGAGAAAGGCTGCAAAGCTAAGTGGATAGCATCCAAGTTGGGTATATCTATCACTTTTCTAGATAACCTTGGATAATATCACTACATGTGAAAGAAGCTCGAAAAGGGTGGGAACATCCGGGGTGATAGCATAATCGGTTTATCCAGGTCAGGGATAGTCCAGTCTTGTGTGGCAGGGATCGATAGGTTCAATCTCTGTACAGTGTTTCTAGACATGTTCTGTGACAGGTGGTACCCCAATGCCTTGTCATTTAGTTGGAATCCATTCTCCAATAAGCGTCGTATGGTTTTGATTGTGCCCAAGTATGCTGGAACGTGAGATGCAAGCATTTCAGATATTTGAATAAGTATTTGTACTTAGACGCTATTATAACATTATAGGAATTGATATGAAATTGTTTTGTTTATCGTAAGATAAAAACCCGTCGTGTTCATGTGTGGCGTGGTCTTACGAGATTTCTTTGATTTTCAAAGGATTTTGAAAACTTTAATAATTAAAATTGAGTGTGTTTTCTCACGTTGGTTTTCCAGACTGACTCGAATGTTATATTATTATAATGCTCGGGTCAGACCGAGAATTATAGATGCAGGATAGGACGCTATGGAGCTCAGGAAGCGAGCTGGATGACGAAGTTGTACTATATGTATTTAAATTTATTCCGCTGTATGTGGTATGCTGTATATAACTGTCCAGTATTGCGCTATTGATTTGTGTTGTACTCTGGTGATGTGATGTATAAAAACAGTTATAGTTCTTTTTGTATAAAGATTAGTTGATATTTGTTATATATTGTTCCACTGTGATTGTGAGATTCTGTGTTGTTATTTCTATTTCTTCTTCTACCTCTTTCTTATTTTTCCTAACGATCTGGTATTTCCGGCATTCAATTATTCGACATGTAATATAGTAGACATATTGATGTCGATCTTTGGGCATCGAAAATCCAGACCGTGACACTTGGTATCAGGGCGGAAGGTTAAGCGAGAACCTTGGCTCTGGTGGGGGTTAGTCATTAGAGATAGGGTAAGTAGCACCCTTGAATGAGTTTGAGTGTATTAATATATATGAGCGCGTATTTGTTAGTGAATATAAAACTGTTTTATATTGCGTTGATTGATTTGTTGAGTGGCTTATGGATTTTGGTGAATACGAGTAATTAACGTTATTGATAGGGATCTCTAAACATTTGAACTGAACAATTCGACACGATATTGTTTTAAATAGGGTAAATGGGATGATTTTACCCAAATTATTTTATATATAAAGAAATAATTTTTAGAAAATTATTATAATTATATATGGTTTGCTTGGTTGTTAGGAAATGATAGTATTAAATTATTGTCATTGTGTTGTGGAAATTGAATAAGAAGTTAATGTTATAACTAAAAGTTAATAGAAATAATTCATAGATCAAAATGAAATTTTTAAATATGAGTTTATAAATGTGATTTATAATTTGAAAGCAAATCCTAGGGAAATATTTAAAATATAAATATAAAGGATTTAAAGGTTGTAAATTTGAATCTCGTTAGTTTTGAAAAATGTGTTTTTCAAAATTGGGAAAATAATGGTGATATTATTTGGGAAATATTTTTGAATTAAAATATTTAAAAATGTTTTTGAAAAATGTTTCAAAAGGAATAAAAGCACTGATCTCACTTTGGTTATTGGAAAATAATTTAGGTGATGAGTGCAACATCATTGACTGTCATTTTCGAGATTCCAAGGGAGGAATTGCTACCATAGTGATTTGAGTTGGAGTTGTTTGTAAAACTGATTTGATTTGAAATTCAAAGGCATAATATGAAGAACTTTGGGGCATATATGATTTCAAAAATGCTTTTGAAATACTTAAGTAATTGTTTAAAACTCTGGAAGTTTATTAAAAATGTTTATGGGATGTAAATAAGTTTGAAGACTTATAAGATTTGAAATTTTAATTGAATTGAAAATCAACTTGAATTAAGTTAAGTAAAGTGAATTTGAGTAAATAAGCCAAAGTAAGCTGAAGGGAATAGATATTGAAAATAGAATGTATTAAGTTGGAAATAAATTAGTGGATGAACAAATTGATTTAATTTGCAAGCTAATGGAATTGAAATTGAACATTGGAACGTTATTTACTTTGAATTGTGTTAAATAAAGTGGAACTGAAAAATTAGTCGAGCGGACTAAATAAAATAGAAGTTTGGAAATAAAATTTGATTGAGATTTGAAGTAAATTAGTCTATGGAACTAATTAAAGAAATTGGTTGATTAAATATGGTTTGAGATATGGTTGACAGAATTCAATATGTAAGCTTTGGAAGGTAAATTGAGTTGAAAAGGAATTGAAAATTAATTTAAATAAAAAGAATGTAAAATTAAGTGATGAAGTGAAAATAAGTATAGGAAGTTTTGTAAAATATTTATAATAAACTTAAGAAAATTTAGGGAGAAATTCTCAAGTAAAAATTGGTAGAGGGAAGATATATTGAGAAGTAGGTGTATGAAGATCTTATAAAAGTTGGGTAAAAGGAAAATTGTGAATAAGTGAATGTGAATTAAAATAAAGAAACTGATATAGCCAACAACTAATTGGAAATTGATACACAAGTTGTATGCAAAATTATTTATTCGCATAATGATTCGATGCAGATTCGAATATAGAATTTTGAGATAGTTATATCGATCCTAGTTGGGATTTTTCCACTCGAATTTTGACGGCGAAACCTGGATATGGATTTCTGATTGATTCTGGAATTCTCTATCGTAGTATATGGCTATACAAGGAGAATGACGGTTTCTGATCAAGGAACCAGATCCAAGTCTGCACTAGGAAATCCTATGAACGATACTAGTTCGAAAGTGGAATTGTGTGATCGAGTGAGCCATCGGATGTGATATTGTGTACGGATGATATATGTACATCGTAAGGCCTTAAATCAAGCAAACATTTAAAATTTTGAAAAGGAATAAATAAAATGATTTTGGAATTAAATGATTGGATATTATTATAAGTAAGGTGTAGGTAATTAAAAGCAAAAGATAAATTGATGTCTTCGATTTCAGAAGAAATTTTTTATTTGCTCGACAAAAAGGTATGTATTTAAATTGTTACATGAAATCGATGATTTTCTGATTAAGCCACTTGGCTTTTGTTTCCTTTTGATGATTTGAGTCCCGTAGAGGCGTTTTGTAGTTGTTCCGATCTAGCTTCGCCAAGGAGACGCTTGCAAATTTTTCGAAAATTTAACGAGTTCGAAATTTTTTAAAGAAAATTTGATCATTGAAAATTGATTTAGGATTTTAATTTGAAATGGTTGAGTAAAAGATATTATTTAGAATCCATGGATGAAATTGGAAGTTAGTAATAGTGATAATGCGGTTTAAATAGATTGAATTGAAAAATGGTTTAAACTGATTGGTTTTGGAAAAAAACAGTTAACGGGTTTTGGACCATTCATTTTACCTAGCAATTACGAGGAGTAAAATTTTATAAGGGGGATGGAATGTGACGACTCGAAATTTTGGGTATTTGAAATCAGAATATTTAATTGATTTTAAATATTTAAAAGTTTATTTTTTAACTTGAATTTCAAATATAACCATTTTTGGATAATTATATTATTGAATTTAATAATTGGAAATTTGGTAAAATATTGAATCTGGAGTTTTAAGCCGTTAAAAATATTTTAGGGGCTTATAAAATTTATATTGATAAAACTGAAGATAATAAAAGCTTTAAATTGAATTTAAAAGTGATATGTTCAGATTTTAAAATATATTGTTTAAATTGGCATTTAAAAATAGCCTTCCGAGGCACAGTTTTGGAATTTGACGAAACTAGTTCCATTGGACCCGTAATAGTGTATTATTTTTGGATTTCAAATCTCGTAGAATTTGGAGTTATCATTTGGTCGTACGGAATATAAACGCGTTGAATTTATATCGGAAATTTAATATAATAAATGGGTCCAAAAGCTATCTTTTCCATATGTCGAATTAGGACTCGAAACCTTTTCCATTGCGTTCAGAACAGGGGTATAATATTATGAATGCCTGGCGGCACACCTCGATAGAGGGTCAAGCTTTTAAGCTGCGAATTCATGACGATTTGATATTTTTAAAATAATATACGTACATACATACATACATACATATATATACATATATATATGTATATTGACCAGTCAAAATTTCACATCAGCCTTTTGCTTTTTCTCAAATCACTATACACCCACTCCATGACGTTTCCTCCTTTTAAAACAATCTCCCTCTCCTTTTCAAAGCAGCCGAATACAGTGAATAATAGAAGAAAGAAAGAGAAACGAACTTCATAAAAAATGGTTGCTCTCCTTTCCAGTTCAAATTAAAAGCGAATCAAGGTGTTTGAAACAAAGCGGTAGACGACCGAGGCTCACATAGTGATAGGGTGAGTCACGAGCGTTGGGGCAGCACGTAGTCGATCGCGAGTGAACAGTGGCGATGATGGATGGTATTCTGGTCACTAGAAAGGAACGACGATCGAAAGGTGTAACAACCCGTATATTTGGACCATTTAAATTGACAATAATCCTCACATGCCAACTTAAATAATAGAAAACACGAATCATTATGGGATTATAAATACATAAATGTAAATGAGAATCAATACAACATCACAGTCACAGAACAGTCACAGAATAATGCAGCGGAAATACATCGTCATAATAGCAGTTCATGAAGCTACTACATAAAGTGCAACAATGTCTAAACAAAAGGTGACTGCAAGGAAATACATAAATGTCCAACAGACACGGACATCAATACTGAAATAGAAATAGGCTGATAAAGATAATTGCTAAGTCTTCAGCATCTTCAACCAACCTTGATCAGCAAACTGGATAGCTTCAGACTGACCCGAGCATATACAAAAAGAAACACTCGAGTCAGGACTCAAAATCTTATACAGGATAATCAAGTGCAGGGAATAAAGTTCATAACTCAAAGATGAATAAAATAACATCTCTAAGGATCCGATAAACTATCTATATACACAATAGAATACGGTATGTAGGTAATGTCTAATTAGTAAAATAGAATATTAAAATAGCGTTAAGGCGTTGCCATAATTCCCCTTAACACATTTTATATTCCCAAAAGCATATACAAGACCGTAGTTTCCCCAAAACCGGAAGTCACCAGAGGGCAATCCATATACTCAAGGTACAAATCAAAACGTAGTGGTCGCAAATAGGATAATCAGTATGACAAGGTACATGAGGCAATACCAACTAGGATACTACTAGTTGCGTGATCCGGACTGATGTTGAGCATAGTAGCTACTATCTCAACACCGCGAAACAACACTCCCAAATCAAGGGGTGCACCCAAATCAAATCACAAAAGTAATAGATATGGTATCGAAGAAGCGTGTCAGCTAGAGGTGGCGATCCTCAATGGCCCGGCGCGGCTCCTGTTTTAGTCTTGTCAGGGGTTATCCAATATCCTTCTCTTTCTTCAGTCAACGCGTTCACCAAACCATCCACTTCATTCTGGATCAACACTTCGCGCATAACAGTTATTAAAGTGGTTTTCGGTATCGACAGAGAGTATGTCCATTCCCGATCTCGGTCTCTTTAATAACTACGTATTTATTACCCGATGGTCGGCTAAATTAACGTTTAAACAAATCAAAGTCCAAAAGTCAAGGTGCAAATTTGACTTCCAAAATTTGACATTTCACGATTCAATTTATCTTAGATATTTTTAAAACATATTTTCGAATGCAATTTTTTTTCAACATTTGAGTTACAATTTAAAATTAAATATGCAAGTTCGATTTAATAAGGTCTAAAAGTCGCTTATTAAATTTAGTTCAAAATCAACGAATTCAATTTAATGCTAAACTTTGTTTAAATTATTAAATCAAATTCTATTCATTCCACTTCATGTTTACACCCACTGTTATCATAAATTCGATTAAATCAATTTCGTTAACTAAATTCCTTTTTATCCAACTTCATTTGATTTATTTACCAATTCAATTAAATTTCTAAACAAAGAAGTCCATTTCCATTCATGATGTCTTGATTTGGTTAATACGTTAAATTTAAAATCATTTAAATTTAAATTATCCCAAATTTAAATTCATTAAATTAGTATGTCATAATTTCCTAAATCTCAATATAACTTATAACAAGTTCAAATCTATTTAATTAAAGCCTGAGTTTAAATTTAAATCTAACAAATCTTTAACTTATTAAATTCAAAACTTACTTGCTCCTAAATCTTATTTCAATTAAATTTTCAATTCATTTTATCCAATTTGGTAAGTTATTAATCCGTTTCAATTTAAATCCGTTAATTTTTTCCAACTTAAATCCCTAAGTTCGTTATTAAATTTCCAAACAAATTGTTAAGTTCATTCCTTAATTTAAAATATATTTCAATTTCGAAAGTGGTTTGTTGACCAATCGGGTTTCTTATTTTATTTTCTATCCTAGGCCAAGTTGTTTAATTCAGGTATTTATCATTTCAACCCAATATTATTTAATATACAACAAAGCATAGCAAAGGGAACTTGCAGTGTGATAACTGGGATGGTGTCAAAGTAAATAAACAAGCAATAGCAACCATACATAACAATTCGACAATTTTATTAAATAATCCCGAAATAATCGTATTAACTTACATTTGTTATTTATGCAAATTAATATAATTACTCCTAGAATCCACACTATCATTTCATGCAGATTAAAGATTATTACATTTTGGTTTTCACTTGGTGTCTATTATCAAATTACTACATCAATCATACATCCAATGGTTCAAAGTGTAGTTAATGCTATTTCTACGCGACGATTTATTTAACATTTAAAGGGGTCAAGTTCAACATATATAATAAATTTTAGATTGTTGACTATCCTAAATCAATATTAATTTCATATTAAATTTCACTTAGGTTAACAACCAAAATCAACATCACATATCAATTTTAGTGTCTCTACTATTTGTCGTAACTAACAATATTCAAATTTTACTTGCATAGCGATTTTCAATTTTTTTCAACAATTCTAACAATCAACAATTTAACATCCAAATTGATATAACCAACAATTTATCACTTGATTATCATAGCATAATGGATTGAGTCGTGAATGAAATATTCACCTTGCGTGGTTGAAGAAGATGATGGCGAAGCACGATGGCGAATAGATAAAGTGGACCCTAACGAGCATGACGCAAAATGAACACAACTGCAATCACCAAATAATTAATTGATAGTTTGTTTATTGCAATATATATCAATTGAGTATATATATGTAAGCCATACCAAACAAAGAACTAGATAGATTTTGATACGTTGAATGGAAGCCTACGACTGAGATCCCGGATCCGCAGTTGCTGGGACAAACACAGCAACAATAGTGAGCTAAGAGAAATATATATATATATATATATATATATATATATATATATATATATATATGAACAGAACTTGAACTATAACTTGTATGTAATTGTACAGCACTTTGCAACAAGATTCATATATATATAAAACCTTCTCTCTCCTCCCCCCTTTTCTTACTAAAATATGTACATCCAACTGCTTATAGGAACTAGGACATATCTACATGCAAACTGCATCGTTTCCCTATAATAAATTCAAAACCTCTCTACACTTTGCAACCAATTCACTGAATACATATCATAATATGTACACAAAGAAGCAAAGTGGTCGGGACTGTGGTGACTATGGGTGTGGGGCAGCAGTGGGACGCGGGTGGGTAGTGGGAACCTTAGGTGGTCGCGGCGGTCGGGGTGGTTGAGGAGGGTGCAGACGGGAGTGGACTGTGGGCGATTTGATAGGGGGACGGTAGGGGTGAACGTGGCTGGTAAAGGGGGAGGGGAGGGGGAAGAAGGCGGAACTGGTAGGGCGGCGACTGGCGCTGGTGGCTGGGCGGACTGGAAGGCGGTGGAGGCTGGCGGGTTAGGTAGGAGGCGGGGCGGGTTAGGCAGGGCGGAGTAGTGGTGGGCGGCTGCATGGCGGAGGCGGTTGCAGCATGGGCAGAGGCGGATCTTTGGAGGTTGTATGGGGACGTGGGGAAAGGGAGTGGAGCAAGGGCTGATGGGGACGTGGCGGAGGCTGCGGCTGGTGGAGTGCGGAGGCGGTTGCAGGGGAAAGGGTTGGAACTACCGGTGATGGCCGGCATAGCGTGGCGGTGGACGATGCTTGCGGAGGGGAGAGAAGGTCGTTAGTGGGGAAGTGAAGAAGAAACACAAAAGAAACGTGAATTAGAAGAAGGGGAGGGAGGAGAGAAAAAGGCAGAGCAGTTGGGTTTCTGTAGTTTTCTCGAAAAAGAGAAAATGGAAAGAAAAAAAATATGAACGAAGAAGACAGAGGGGGAGGGTAGCAACGTACCAATTTCTTTCTTGGCGAAGTGAAAAGTGATGCAGAGTAATAAATGTGACGAGCTGGTTTGCAGGGAAGTAAATGCAGGGAGATATATAACAGGGTTTAGAGTGTGCAGAGGACAATGCAATGATGATTTCTAAAATGGAGGCTATTTGGGTTTCCAAGGCAGCTGAATGGCTCCAAAATTTTTAAATGTTGAAATGTTGGGTGCCGGTTTGTGCTGCGTAATCGACCGGTTCTCGCTCCGTTAAAATTTATAATTCGCAACGCCGAACTCCGATTGACACAAATAATATACCGTTTTGATCAGCGCGTCGAGACGGACACAACGGTATAAAGATATTGATGGTTCGACACCGTTTGCAAAGTGGTAAATCTTATTGAACCATTTGCACGAGCGAACATTTTGGCTAGCAATTAAAAGCAAAATTTGACGAAACAAAATGCGCCGTCAAGTTCAGAATATTTTTCTTATGCAACATCGAGAAAAATATTTGAGTTCGGACGATAGAAAATTTTCACATAAGATTTAAACTAAAATGTAAATGCGACGAGCGTAATTTACTTCAATATTTTCCAACGGAATTTGGCGCACGCCTATGTCTATATAGACGCATTCCAAATGTGAAGTTTGGTTGGCAACGGAAATTGTTTGTGAAAATTCAAATTTCTACATAAAATAAGCGGTTTTAAAAATTTAAACTGGGTCCGAATTTTAGGGTCGTTACATTCTCCCCTACTCAAAACTTTTCGTCCCCGAAAAGGAACAAAGGAAAGAGTGGAAGAACTATAAAAGAGGTACGATAGATATAGAATAGATTATCGAATAAAGTAAAGAATATAGAATGGAATTTACCTTCAACAAACAATTCAGGATTAGAATCTCGGATACTCTCCTCGGTTTCCCAAGTACAATCACGATCATCGGGACTCCATTGGACTTTGACTAGGCTAACAGACTTCCTTCTAAGCTGCTTCGTATCCCTATCAACAATACGAAGTGGTCTCCTCTCTATAGTCAAATCCGGCTCAATATCAACCTCATCTAACTGAGCAATAGGAATGGTCATGGATGGATCATGTACAACCTTCCGAAGGTGTGAAACATGGAATACGTTGTGCACGCCCTCAAATTTCTCCGGCAGTGCAACTCTGTAGGCTAGTGTACCAATCCTCTCAGTGATAGTGAATGGTCCAACAAATCTAGGAGCTAGCTTCCCTCTACGACCAAATCGGATAACATTCTTCAAAGGTGATACTTTAAGAAAGACCTCATCTCCAAACTGGAATTTTAACTCTCTTCTACGCCTATCTGCATAGCTCTTCTGCCTATCCTGTGCGGTCTTCATCTTCCTTCTGATCTCATTAACCTTTTCGGATGCTTCTATAATCATATCCGGGCCAAGAACTAATCGGTCACCAGGCTCAATCCAACAAGCTGGCGATTTGCATGGCCGTCCATATAAAGCTTCAAACGGTGCCATATCGATACTCGCCTGATTATAAAGATAGTTATATTTCAATTCAAATTCTTACTTATTCAAATTGAAAATTTTCGGATTACCTGATAGCTGTTATTATAAGTGAATTCAACCAAATGGAGGTGGTCTTCCCAAGATCCACCGAAATTAATAATGCAAGCTCGGAGAAGATCTTCCAAAATCTGGTTTACCCTCTCAGTTTGGCCATCTGTTTGAGGATGATAGGCCATGCTCAGATTCATTTTAGTGCCCAAGACGTCCTGAAATGCCTTCCAGAATTTACTAGTGAATAAAGGATCTCTATCGCATATAATACTAGATGGGACTCCATGAAGTCTTACAATCTCTCTCATATAAATCTCGGCCAAACTCGAAGTAGTACGAGTGGTCTTAACAGGAATAAAGTGAGCAGATTTTGTCAACCTATCAACGATCACCCATATACTCTCGTTACCTTTTCTGGTCCTCGGTAATCCGTCAACAAAGTCCATAGAAATCTGATCCCATTTCCAACACGGAATCTCTAGGGGTTGAAGTAATCATGCCGTCTTCCGGTGATCGGCCTTGACTTGCTGGCAAGTGGTGCATCTACTGACATATATGGAAATATCTCTCTTCATCCCACTCCACCAATATAAACGCTTCATATTTCGATACATCTTGGTGACACCAGGATGAAATGAAAGTGATGACTGATGACTCTCTCTAAGCACTTCTTGTCTCAATCCATCAACATTTGGAACACAAATACGGTTGTCAATCTTCAGAACTCCATTACTGTCTATCTGTGCTCCCACTTTACTATCAACATTTCCAACTCTACCAAGAACTAACTCCTTCATGCGATAGAGCAAGGTGTCCTCATATTGCTTAGCTTTGATGCGATCCAAAAGAGATGGGGAGATAACAAGCTGAAATAGCATGCCTTCTACAAGATTACAACAAGACAATGCTTTGCTACGGCTCAAAGCATCAGCTACAACATTTGCTTTTCTAGGAGTATAATTGATGTCGAGATCGTAAGCAGCTAACATTTGTCCCCAAAAGATGGTGCCTCCATAGTTTCAAAGCGAATACAACTGCAAGAAGCTCTAAATCATGGGTTGCATAGTTTACTTCATGAGTCTTCAACTGACGACCAACATAAGCAATAACCCTTCCATTTTGCATAAGGACAGCGCCTAAACCTTCTCGACAAGCATCGGTATAGACAGTTAATCCTTCACTCCCATCAATTACCGCAAGAACTGGGGCTGAAGTTAACTTACGCTTCAACTCATTAAAAGCTGATTCACACTTCTCACTCCAAATAAACTTGACATCCTTTCGAGTTAAAGCAGTGAGTGGGGCAGAAATCCGAGCAAAGCGCTCAATGAATCTGCGATAAACCGGCTAGGCCCAAGAAGCTTCGGATATCAGTAGGAGTTTTGGGAGTCTCCCAATCCTGTAGATAAGTTTTCAAATTAGAAAGGAATACGATGGATCGAATAGAAATAACGAATAGGATAGAACTTACATTGATTACGGCGATCTTCGCTGGATCGACCGAAATTCCGTTTTCTGAAACAATATGGCCAACGAATCGCACTTCGTCTCGCCAGAAGTGGCATTTCGAGAACTTGGCTTTAAGCTGATGATTTTGGAGAGTTCCCAGAACATAAGCAAGATGTGTCTCATGCTCTTTCTCATCTTTGGAGAAGACGAGAATATCATCAATGAAGACGAGAACAAACTTGTTAAGGACATCACGAAAGACTCTATTCATTAAGTCGACGAAATAAGCAGGTGCGTTGGTCAAACCGAATGGCATAACCAACCATTCATAGAATCCGTTCTCGGTACGGAAAGCTGTCTTATGAATACTATCTTCCGCTACTCTGAGTTGGTGGAACCCAGTGGCTAGATCAAGTTGTGAGAAAACTTTAGCTCCATGGAGCTGATCGAATAAATCATTGATGCGAGGCATCAGATAGCGGTTCTTGAAAGTGCGCATGTTTAATTCCCGGTAATCAACACACATGCAAAGAGATCCATCTGATTTGGTGACAAAGACGACTGCGGCGCCCCATTTAGAACAACTTCTCCTGATCAAACCCTTAGCAAATAGATCATCAATTTGGGTTTTAAGTTCGGCTTTTTCTTTAGGAGCCATCCTTCTGTGAAGGAGAACTACGGGAGTAGCTCCAGGAATAAGGTCAATGCGGAAATCGATCTCCCGCTTTGGTGGTAGAGAGTTGACCTCTCCAAATACATCAGGAAATTTCTGAACAATAGGAGTAGTGCTAAGATCGTCTGGGTGAGCATCAAGAGAGAATATGAAGCTTCCGGCATATTTCTGAGGTGATTTGCATTCGATGACAAGTGGTAGACCCTTGTCATTAACTAGAGAAACAGATCGAGCTTTGCAAGAAATAATAGCATTGAATTTTCTTAACCAATCAGCACCCAACAAAATGTCAAATGCTTCGAAGCCAAGCACATAAAAATCCCAAGTGAATCGATATCTTCCATACAAAAGCACAACCTCTTTGCAAATTCTACTGAAGTTGGCATGTCCTCCAATAGGGTTGGAGACACATAAGGAAGTAGTAGCAAGAGTAGGTTCTAATTTGAGCTTATCACAAAGATCAATAGATATGAAGCTATGAGAAGCACCCGTATCGAATAATACCCGAACAAGTAAATTATGAAATGTAAAAATACATCGTAAGGTACCTCGGTCATCCTGAGCAGGTGGTGGAGGTGGTGCAGGAGTGGTGACAGCATAAACTCCTGATGGTGTGCCTTTCTTCCTCAATGGGCAATCTCTCTTGAAGTGACCTGGCTGGAGGCAGACATGGCATAAATCATTCCTCATCTGAGGAGGTGGTGGAATAGCAGCTCCGGTGGATGGACAACTATTAGCATAATGGCCCTTCTTATCGCATTTGAAGCAAGTGATCTTAGCAACGTCGATTGGGCTTTTCTGGGCATATCCTAATCATGTAGTCTTTTGCCAAGCTTTCTTTTGCTGATCGAAGTTCATCTTCCTCTTTCCGAGCTGGCTGGAAGAGGGCTGAGTAGGAGGGGCTTTGGCAGTGGGTCCCTGTGACAGCCCGCAAAATCCGTACCCCTTGAATCAACACTATTCTATACAAATTGACTCAAGTGGAACAGAAATACGAACCATAGGGTTAAAGAAGAAGAGATAGAAGAAGAAGAAACTAAAACAATATCAGAATCTCACAGTCGCAGCGGAATAAAATATAATAGTAAATATAGAACTTTACACAAAATGAAATCTATTACTGTTTATATATCATATCATCAGAGTATCTCACACATCAACAATCACAAAACAGACCTACCGTACAAACACAGCAGCGGAGAAATATATAGGTACATATAATACGTCTCGGACTCCAGCTCCTTTCCTGCTCCATAGCAACCTATCCTGAACATATAATACTCGGTCTGACCCGAGCATTATAATGAAATAACACCCGAGTCAGTCTGGAATACCAGCTGATAATAAATATGAATCCAAATTGATTATTAAAGTTTCAAAAATCCTTTGAAAACAAAAGCATCTCGTAAGACCACGCCACAAATAAACATATCGGGTTTTTACCTTACGATAGCTAAAACACTTTTTATAGAAATCCTCTGATATTATAATAAGGTCTATTTACAAATACTTATAAAATAGCTGAAATTGTTACATCTATTAAATTCCAGCTACTAGCCACAAAAGTGGGTAATACAAACAAAACTCGTACAAGGCTCGTAGGGAAAATGGATTTCCAACAATGACTAGGCACTGGGGTACCACCTGTCACAGTACGGGGCCTAGATCACCGTACCGAGGACTACTCCCTTCATCCCCTGCAACACAAGGTCGGAACCATTCCTTACTGAACAGTCCCGAACAAGATAAACCTTGTGGTTGGCGCGACCAACCACCCACGAAGCCGAAATATATAAGGGACATCTAGACAGGGGAAATATCTTGTCCTGCTTGGGCATGACCCACCTAACCTTGCTGCATATCCCCTGATTTTCAGTCATTCCCGGTTGATGAGGCTTGAGGCTAAGCGTTACCTTTAGAACGTTTTCACTTTGAATGCCCATCGCCCACCTGACGATGTTTCGCAAGCATTCATCCATACAAGTCCGTCCCGGGTTCGAACGGAACCAAAGGCACTACTCCTACTACATCCATTTTGGAAATATCCTCAGGATTAGTAGCGACTAGCCCTTGCACTTCACTGCTTCATCATCGACTCCGAACACGTTTTCCGCACGAAATGTACGAATCGGATCGAAGTGGTTTTCGAGAAATAAATCTCGATCCCGGTCTCTTCGAAACGATCACGCATTGTCCAATATTGATAGTCGATGATTTAACTATCAATTTATATTCATAAACATCCATAAGCATTCATCACACAATAAATAATTCCCACATTATTTATTTGCCTCAATATCTTCAAAAGATATATTTTCCAATTTTCAAAGCTCATTTGGAAACAATTTCCAAAACTCTTTCCTTACAAGGTAAATCCTTTACCATATATTCCCATTGGAAATAACCAAGTTAAAAACAATTTAGAATTTAATCACTTTAAATATTTTATTCTTAAATATACTTTCAAATGTATAAACTTACTACTAGTTACTTTCTCAAAATAAAATTTCAAAATATTCAAAGTAAAACTATTTTATAAGATATAACTTGATTTAAAATAAGGTTTTAGTTATACTATATTTTAAAATATAGTTTTAAAAGAAATTAATAATTTCAAACAACTTTATTCAAAAACTAGCCTTTAAGTAAATCCATTTGTAAAAATAATTATTAAGGTACTTTAAAAGTTTACTATTACTAATTTTTTAAGAATTAGGTTAAAATAATGATTTCCAAAACACTCTTTAAACAAGTTTAAGATTTTAAAACTTTCTTTTTATAAAAAATCAGTTTAAACTCGAACTTGATTTTCCCCAGGGAACCTCTCATTCCCACTTATACATTCCCGTAACCCTTCTTATGAATTCTGTCAATTTATTCCAATTCAGGTTCATATTTTAATAACATAAATTTACTTTCACATTTATCAACTGATAACGTTTCTCTTATTTATCATTCTTGATTCTATCAATTTTCAATTTTTCCATTCCAAATAGATTTCAAATTTTAATTCATTTAAATTCATTAATTAACAATATTTTTTATTTCTCAAAAATTCAATTTATTCATTTATAATTAAATTATGGATTTATAATTTATCCAGCAGTATTCCAATACAATTTTATTTCAGTTTTCCATCCAAACAGATTCCAATGTTTGTATTCCTTTAAATTCCTTATTTATTATAATTTCTTAATTTCTTTTGAAACCCAATTTAATTTCTAAATAATTAAACTCCAAATTCCTTTATAATTAACATTCTGGTTTTGAAGTTTATCTCTCAATATCACAATGCAATTAAATTCCAAATTTATCAATCACAATATATAAACAGGCATCATCATCAACTATAAAAATATTACTACATGATGAGGAATCCAGTTGGATCCCTCCAACCTGTTTTCCCTGCATCCACAAATATTAGCACATCACATATATAAATATCAATCCAGACTGATAATAACAATAATATGCAACCAATCACACAGATATTCAAATATTTATTATTTAAATCAGCCAATATCCAGATGTGAGTGAGTTAAACTCACTTTGAGTTTCGGCGAGCGTTCGAAATTTAAATTAAACCGAACGACGTTCGATTTAACCTAAATTTCTACTTGCCCGGACTGATTCCAGATCTGCACCATCGCGTAGTACGCGTCTCTCCGAGTCCAACGTTTCCAGTTTCGTCTGAATCTGACAACGTATGTGACATATATGAATTTTATAAGTTTCGATTTTGAATATAAACAATTTTTTTTTTTTTTTAATTTACCAAAACACGGACGAAAGCTTCTTCCCCCAATCCCCTTTACGCACGCTCGGTTCCCAGATAATTCAAACCCATCAAAAGAAATTAGGTTTTCGAACCGCCTCCACATCGTCAAGTTCGATGCCGATCAGACGCCGCCACGCTAAAGCTTGTCGCAGCCTCTACCCTCTCCCATAATTTCACAAAACTTTGCCTCCCCCTCCACACGAGAAGCACGTTGGAACGCACGGCGAGCGCAAATCCCCTGGCACCACCACGTCGCTCCAAACCAAATCTTGACCGTTGGATCTCACGATCTTCTCACTCTCTACAACTTTCATGTTGGGAGATTCGCGAATTAATGAGTGGATTAGGAGATTTTAGAGGAAGAAGGATAATCGTTACCGGCCATTGAAACAAAAGAGAGCGGCGGCTACGTTAGTTTGCTAGGGTTTAGTGAAAATTATATATATATAATATTGGTTTAATATTATTTTATTGATATTATTCTCAATTTAACATTGTATTGCAAACAAACTCCAATTCTCACGTACTAATAGGCGTTCCTAAGGTTTTTCCGCGTTCCGGACACAATGGAACAGGTTTCGTAAGCTAATTTGATCGTATGTGTGAGTTACGGAATTAAACGTTCAATTTAAAATTAAATCGATTAAAACGATTTCGATGCGTTTCGAGCTGCCACGGTCAAACGACAGCTCCGATTGCTACGAAAATTGAAATCCGATAATAACTAACTATTACGGATCCAATGGAACTGGTTTCGTCGAATTCCGAGGCTGTCCCCCGGAAGGCTATTTTAACTCGTCTATTTAATCTGGCGATTATCCAAATTGTCGAAAACGCTTAAAATTTTGCTTTTGAAATTTTTATTAACTTTACAATAAATCATATATCATTTATAAACACATTAACAATCATTTTGACTCATTTCGAATCAAAATCCGATTAATTGCATTTTTATATTATTAAATCCTATTATTAAATTAATATAAAATCACAAATTCAATCTATTAACTTTTAATTTCTTCCAATGGTCCAATATTAAAACTCAAACCCAATTAGACCTAAATTAAATTTTAGAATCTAATTTTATCTCCATTTACACTCGAAATTACCAATTACCCCAATTCTAATATTGAATTAGTGTTATTCAGTTACCAATTAAATTCCCGATTCAATATTTAATTATTGTTCTCAATTATTTGAAATTGAATAGAATTACTATAACTAAAAATTATAGCTTATTTTATTTCAAGCATCAATTTATAATCCATATTCAACGTTTAAAATGAATTAAATGTTCAAATTCAATGGCTTAAAAATACGGGATGTTACATTCCTCCCCCCTTATAAAAATTTCGTCCTTGAAATTTGCTAAGATAGAAAATACTCTCCAATCCATTTGCTTATCCAATTAGCTTAGTTAAAAGCTTATATCTACTCTCCCAAAATCCTTTAGCTTAATCCCAAACTCATTTGCTTTACTTATTCTAAAGCTTTAATTTTAACTTATAACTTTCCAAGTTAATTTAAATTTTCAAAATTCCCAAAAAAATTTCTAACTCCCAAATTTTTCGGAAAATTTTGGCAGAGTCTCCCCTGTACAGAGGAGCTTTCGCGATATCGCGATACAAACAAATATATATACATCGACCCACACGGTCGGAAACCAAAATATATCACAATATATATATCATTTCCCAATTATATTTGTGTAGGCGTACCTTTTTAGCAAATTTTAATAGCGAGCGGCTAATATTACGCTTATACGCGCTCCAACTCTCTCGAATGCCTTCTATACCTATACTAAACTCAAATAACGTATCAGTTTTCAAGATATGAGTATATTAACAACATTTCCAATGTAAATGCAAGCCAGACATATCCATTTACATTCCAAACATCACTTTGCATAATTTCATAAGT
Source organism: Allium cepa (assembly GCA_030765085.1). Classification (NCBI taxonomy): domain Eukaryota; kingdom Viridiplantae; phylum Streptophyta; class Magnoliopsida; order Asparagales; family Amaryllidaceae; genus Allium; species Allium cepa. Next base: position 635,422,752 of record CM060932.1, on the reverse strand, counting down.
AAATCATATTTTAAAGCATGTACTAAGTTTCTTTTCTAATGCCGGACTCCATTTCATTTCACAAAAATGTTTTTCATACAAATTCTGCTATTTCAATACATATTCATTCCCAAATGAGTAATATATGCTTTACTTCCATCGATTCACTTAATTTCAATTTCCATTTGATTCACCAACAAGGTTTATTTTTAAACTTGAAGCATTTTGCATTACTTTGATGATTCATATGCACAACCACTTAAGAAATTTCCAATCCATTCCAATTAATCCAAAAACCAAATCAATTCTGAATACAATAAGTCAACCAATTCATATTCACTTCAATATTATGAATATATGCTTTTAATTCATTTACTTTTCTTTTTAATTTACATGCATTTACATACAAAATCACCAACTAGATTCCAATCAATTTCCATTCATATCCAAAATCACTTAATTAGATTCCATTTATCTAATTAATTTAAAACCATCTTCTTCAAGTCAATTCGCTTACATTTATGTACAAACTCATAGAATTAGATTCCAATCCATATTAAATTATTCAAAAATCAATTTCGGTTGCTTGTTAAACAACTCAATTCCGAATACAAGCAATTTTTTATGCCATTCAAGCAAATTAATCGCCACTTAAGCTTATAACCATTTAAATTAATTTCAACTTAGATTTATATTAATTTTACTCCATTTTGAACCATCCATTTCAATTTTTAAATCACATTCTTATTCACACTTTTGAAATTTATTATTTACCTTAAGTTTATTTTTATTATATTATTACTGTTTTTATTATATTGTTTATATTATATATTTTTTTCTTCCCTACAATAACTATCTTAAAAGTCATTTTGAAGCTATTTCATAAGCTTAAAAATATCCATCTCATCATCTTTCTTAAATGATTTCAATTCTATAATATCTCAATTTGTTTTCATTTTATTTGATTCTTTCCAAATCAAACCATTTACAAATTTCAATCCAACTAGCTTAAACATTCAGCTTAAGTTTAAATTAATATCATTTCATCGTGGACTATTCTCAACTCTCACACATCTTTAATTCATACTTTCATATTCTATTACAATAATCAATTAAATCCATTTCATTTGCAAGTCCATTTTAGTATCTACACAAATTTACCCAAAACCACATTATAAATCTTAATGACAATTATTTATTTTGCTTAAGCATTCTTCACAATATTTTCATTTAATTTTCATTCAATCAAGTTCCAATTCCATTTATCTTGATTCATATATCCATCCAATCCCAATTTTTTTCATTGACACTTCATTATTTGTAATCACAAATTTAAATCTCATGCCACAGTTGGATTTCTATTTACTTTCTAAATTTTGACCAACTATCAAAATCTATTCACTACAATACAATTCCCATTTAATTGTAAGTCTATTTAGTCTCTAGCCTAATCCATCTTAGGTTTTTAAATAAACTTTCTCAATTCACCCTGAATTCATTTATAATGTGACCATTTTCCAATTATTTCATTAGCAGACTTAAATTCCTACCTTTCCTTTTTACTCCTTTGAATATAATCTAAATTTCTTTCAATATTATTTATTCCACAACTTGAAATTTAATTCCAATTTCATTATCAAACAATTTTCCATTTTTTTTCCATACATAAGTCCAAGACTTATTTTGCTAACTTAAGAACATCCACATTTATGTTCTCACTTTGCTTCATTAGACTTTGCATTTCCTTATTGGTTAAGTTTATAATTTTCCACACCATTCAACTCTTTCCATTAATGAATTACAATATCACTTCCATTCAAGAGTTTAGAGTGCTTACTTAAGTCCACTTGCATTTTATAAATCACAAAGTCAAATTATAACACTTAATAAATTAAGAATATGAATTTATTTATGCAATTATAAGCAATTTTACATTTCACCTTTATATCCAATTTAATTTAATTCCAATTCTTTTAGATTTAATTCAATTTCCAATTTCTCAATTGTAATTCTCCACATACAAGTTCAAAACTTAGTTACTAACTTGAGTTCACTTACTTCTTTTATATCTCACTTTATCTTATCCCATTTCACATTTCATTTATGTTTAGTTTGGGCTCACCATACCATTCAATTATTTCTCATTTGTAATTATACTCCATTACTCTATTTATAAGTTCACCAACTTATTTATTTTAAAGCTCATATTGCTCATTTCATTCCATCTACATCTTATAATCACAATTTCAAATTATATATATGTATCACTGAATTCTTAATGATACAAATCTTCTTTCAATTTAATCCCTTACACAATTTTAAATCCTCAATCTCAAATTATAAGTATACAACTTAATAACTTATGGGTACAATCCATTTCACAATGACCCACAATTTTCAAAGCTAACTTACATTTCAATCTAACCCCAAATCCATTAATTCTAAGTTCAATTTATTGAACTTGTCCAAGTTAAATTCAAATTTTCTATTTACTTCAATATATATTATTCACTTTCATTTACTTAGGTTAAATTTTCATTCCAAGACTAAAATTTTCATTTCTTACTTCTTATTAATATCAATTTCACTTAATAAGTTCAATAGTTAGTTCATTTTAATTTTACACATCATTTAAATATCATTTCCCAGAATTCAATTGCCTGGTTTCATTTCAAAACCATTTTGAAATATATCAAATATATACCTATTTGATATATCAATCAAATCTTCAGATTTTTCCAAAACAATTTGTTTATACCAAACAAACTTTCCCATTCTGAAAATTTCCAAAACAACTGTTATAACCAACCAGTCCAATCAATATCATAACCAAGTATTAGGGAAGCAATACATCACTTTAGAAACTTGAAAATGAATTCTAATGATGTGGCCAGCATCATCAGGATTATTTTCCAGCGACTGAAGTGAGTTCAGTGCTTCTTTACTCTCCCAAATTCATTTCAAACAGTTTCCATTCAAAGATATTTCCCCAAAATAATAGTTCACAATTGCCTTCAAACTCTTGGAAAAAAAATATTACCAAACATTTCCAAGATTTTAAATTTCCCACCCTTATTCTTAATGCATTTAAAAACCTTTCCAAAACTCCCGGGTTTAAATTCTGGTTTAATTTAAATTTAGCTATTCTTCTTTTGCATAAACCATGTTTATAGAATTTATTTGGTTATAACCATTTCAAAGTTTAGATTAGATTTTAGATTCCTATTTAATTATAGATATCCACATCTAAACAATCAAGTATATATAATAATATCAGAAAATTATTCTTTTTATATAAAAATATAATTTTGGGTAAAATTATTTCATTTACCCACCTTTAAAAACAATACTATGTCGGTTTATCTTGTTTAAGAGTTTAGAAACCCCTATCGATACGGTTGTACTTCCCGCACCGACCAGAATTCATAAACACTCAACCGATAAGTCAACACAGTATAAAACAATTTTTTAATATGCACTAACAAGTACGCCCTCATATCTATTATTACTCTCAACTCATTATAGAGTACTATTGACTCTGTTTAATGAGTAATTTCCCCACCAAAGCCTAGGTTGTCGCCAACCTACGCTCTGATACCAAGTGTAACAGCCCACAAAATCCGTACCCCTTGAATCAACACTATTCTATACAAATTGACTCAAGTGGAACAGAAATACGAACCATAGGGTTAAAGAAGAAGAGATAGAAGAAGAAGAAACTAAAACAATATCAGAATCTCACAGTCGCAGCGGAATAAAATGTAATAGTAAATGTAGAACTTTACACAAAATGAAATCTATCACTGTTTATATATTATATCATCAGAGTATCTCACACATCGACAATCACAAAACAGACCTACCGTACAAACACAGCAGCGCAGAAATATATAGGTACATATAATACGTCTCGGACTCCAGCTCCTTTCCTGCTCCATAGCAACCTATCCTGAACATATAATACTCGGTCTGACCCGAGCATTATAATGAAATAACACCCGAGTCAGTCTGGAATACCAGCTGATAATAAATATGAATCCAAATTGATTATTAAAGTTTCAAAAATCCTTTGAAAATAAAAGCATCTCGTAAGACCACGCCACAAATAAACATGTCGGGTTTTTACCTTACGATAGCTAAAACACTTTTTATAGAAATCCTCTGATATTATAATAAGGTCTATTTACAAATATTTATAAAATAGCCGAAATTGTTACATCTATTAAATTCCAGCTACTAGCCACAAAAGTGGGTAATACAAACAAAACTCGTACAAGGCTCGTAGGGAAAATGGATTTCCAACAATTACTAGGCACTGGGGTACCACCTGTCACAGTACGGGGCCTAGATCACCGTACCGAGGACTACTCCCTTCATCCCCTGCAACACAAGGCCGGAACCATTCCTTACTGAACAGTCCCGAACAAGATAAACCCTGTGGTTGGCGCGACCAACCACCCACGAAGCCGAAATATATAAGGGACATCTAGACAGGGGAAATATCTTGTCCTGCTTGGGCATGACCCACCTAACCTTGCTGCATATCCCCTGATTTTCAGTCATTCCCGATTGATGAGGCTTGAGGCTAAGCGTTACCTTTAGAACGTTTTCACTTAGAATGCCCATCGCCCACCTGACGATGTTTCGCAAGCATTCATCCATACAAGTCCGTCCCGGGTTCGAACGGAACCGAAGGCACTACTCCTACTACATCCATTTTGGAAATATCCTCAGGATTAGTAGCGACTAGCCCTTGCACTTCACTGCTTCATCTTCGACTCCGAACACGTTTTCCGCACGAAACGTACGAATCGGATCGAAGTGGTTTTCGAGAAATAAATCTCGATCCCGGTCTCTTCGAAACGATCACGCATTGTCCAATATTGATAGTCGGTGATTTAACTATCAATTTATATTCATAAACATCCATAAGCATTCATCACACAATAAATAATTCCCACATTATTTATTTGCCTCAATATCTTCAAAAGATATATTTTCCAATTTCAAAGCTCATTTGGAAACAATTTCCAAAACTCTTTCCTTACAAGGTAAATCCTTTACCATATATTCCCATTGGAAATAACCAAGTTAAAAACAATTTAGAATTTAATCACTTTAAATATTTTATTCTTAAATATACTTTCAAATGTATAAACGTACTACTAGTTACTTTCTCAAAATAAAATTTCAAAATATTCAAAGTAAAACTATTTTATAAGATATAACTTGATTTAAAATAAGGTTTTAGTTATACTATATTTTAAAATAGAGTTTTAAAAGAAATTAATAATTTCAAACAACTTTATTCAAAAACTAGCCTTTAAGTAAATCCATTTGTAAAAATAATTATTAAGGTATTTTAAAAGTTTACTATTACTAATTTATTAAGAATTGTGTTAAAATAATAATTTCCAAAACACTCTTTAAACAATTTAAGTTTTTAAAACTTTCTTTTTATAAAAAATCAGTTTAAACTCGAACTTGGTTTTCCCCAAGGAGCCTCTCATTCCCACTTATACATTCCCGTAATCCTTCTTATGAATTCTGTCAATTTATTCCAATTCAGGTTTATATTTTAATAACATAAATTTACTTCATTTATCAACTGATAACGTTTTTCTTATTTATCATTCCTGATTTTATCAATTTTCAATTTTTCCATTCCAAATAGATTTCAAATTTTAATTCTTTTAAATTCATTAATTAACAATATCTTTTATTTCTCAAAAATTCAATTTATTCATTTATATTTAAATTATGGATTTATAATTTATCCAGCAATATTCCAATACAATTTTATTTCAGTTTTCCATCCAAACAGATTCCAATGTTTGTATTCCTTTAAATTCCTTATTTATTATAATTTCTTAATTTCTTTTGAAACCCAATTTAATTTCTTTATAATTAAACTCCAAATTCCTTTATAATTAACATTCTGGTTTTGAAGTTTATCTCTCAATATCACAATGCAATTAAATTCCAAATTTATCAATCACAATATATAAACAGGCATCATCATCAACTATAAAAATATTACTACATGGTGAGGAATCCAGTTGGATCCCTCCAACTTGTTTTCCCTGCATCCACAAATATTAGCACATCACATATATAAATATCAATCCAGGCTGATAATAACAATAATATGCAACCAATCACACAGATATTTAAATATTTATTATTTAAATCAGCCAATATCAAGATGTGAGTGAGTTAAACTCACTTTGAGTTTCGGCGAGCGTTCAAAATTTAAATTAAACCGAACGACGTTCGATTTAACCTAAATTTCTACTTGCCCGGACTGATTCCGGATCTGCACCATCGCGTAGTACGCGTCTCTACGAGTCCAACGTTTCCAGTTTCGTCTGAATCTGACAACGTATGTGACATATATCAATTTTATAAGTTTCGATTTTGAATATAAACAAATTTCCTTTTTTTTTTTTAATTTACCAAAACACGGACGAAAGCTTCTTCCCCCATTCCCCTTCACGCATGCTCGGTTCCCAGATAATTCGAACCCATCACAAGAAATTAGGTTTTCGAACCGCCTCCACATCGTCAAGTTCGATGCCGATCAGACGCCGCCACGCTAAAGCTTGTCGCAGCCTCTACCCCCTCCCATAATTTCGCAAAACTCGGCCTCCCCCTCCACACGAAAAGCACGTTGGAACGCATGGCGAACGCAAGTCCCCTGGCACCACCACGTCGCTCCAAACCAAATCTTGACCGTTGGATCTCACGATCTTCTCACTCTCTACAACTTTCATGTTGGGAGATTCGCGAATTAATGAGTGGATTAGGAGATTTTAGAGGAAGAAGGATAATCAATACCGGCCATTGAAACAAAAGAGAGCAGCGGCTACGTTAGTTTGCTAGGGTTTAGTGAAAATTATATATATATATAATATTGGTTTAATATTATTTTATTGATATTATTCTCAATTTAACATTGTATTGCAAACAAACTCCAATTCTCACGTACTAATAGGCGTTCCTAAGGTTTTTCCGCGTTCCGGACACAATGGAACAGGTTTTGTAAGCTAATTTGATCGTATGTGTGAGTTACGGAATTAAACGTTCAATTTAAAATTAAATCGATTAAAACGATTTCGATGCGTTTCGAGCTGCCATGGTCAAGCGACAGCTCCGATTGCTACGAAAATTGAAATCCGATAATAACTAACTATTACGGATCCAATGGAACTGGTTTCGTCGAATTCCGAGATTGTCCCCCGGAAGGCTATTTTAACTCGTCTATTTAATCTGGTGATTATCCAAATTGTCGAAAACGCTTAAAATTTTGCTTTTGAAATTTTTATTAACTTTACAATAAATCATATATCATTTATAAACACATTAACAATCATTTTGACTCATTTCGAATCAAAATCCGATTAATTGCATTTTTATATTATTAAATCCTATTATTAAATTAATATAAAATCTCAAATTCAATCTATTAACTTTTAATTTCTTCCAATGGTCCAATATTAAAACTCAAACCCAATTAGACCTAAATTAAATTTTAGAATCTAATTTTATCTCCATTTACACTCGAAATTACCAATTACCCCAATTCTAATATTGAATTAGTGTTATTCAGTTACCAATTAAATTCCCGATTCAATATTTAATTATTGTTCTCAATTATTTGAAATTGAATAGAATTACTATAACTAAAAATTATAGCTTATTTTATTTCAAGCATCAATTTATAATCCATATTCAACGTTTAAAATGAATTAAATGTTCAAATTCAATGGCTTAAAAATACGGGATGTTACAGTCCCCTTGGCTTTGCCTCATATCGAAGGGCATAGTCGACAAGCTCTATGAAGGTGCAGTGAGTGCGGCCAGTAAGCAAGTCATAATACTGTGGTCTAGCTCCCATAATGAACTTCTCGTTCTTTAGAAGTGGTGTATCGATCAATCCCAGGCCAAACTTGGAGAGTTCGTTGAATTTCCTCTCGTACTCAGAAAAAGTCATAATGCCTTGCTTAAGATCCATAAATGCTCTATAAAGTTGGGTTTTCCCAGCAGCTGGCATCCATTGTGCCGAGAAAGTATCCCTAATCAAAAGACAGACTAGATAAATAACATTTCAAAGATTGAAAGAAGAATTAGACTACGAAATCCAGATAAATTTATACCTTAATTGGGCCCAAGTGATGGTGTTCTCCTCGATACGGGAAGTAACCGATTCCCACCAATCTTGCGCGGCATCCTGAAGTTGCCACGCAGCAAGCTGATGCTTCTGAGCATCAGTGATCTCCAATCCATAAAATATCTTCTCTAAGCCTTTGAGCCATTGCTGAGCCTCGATAATACCCTCGGATCCAGAAAACTTAGTACCACCTAGCTGTGTATACTTCTTGCTAAGAGTGGTGAATTTGACTGGAGCTAGGATGGCAGGTGCAGCCTGGGCAGGACCATGACCTCTTCCACCCCTATTGTTTCTTCCGGAGATCATCCTGAAATATCGAAAGAGATTTAGAACCAAGGATAGAAAATCATACAGCTTGAAGAAAATCTAATGAACGAATCAAAGAAGTTTGAATTTTAAAGGATCGGGATATTGAATCGATTCTCCTCATTCTAGGGTATTGCTACCCTATCTCTAACGAGTTTATATAATCTCAAACTAAGGTTTTTTTTACGGAAACCAAAGCTCTGATACCAACTGTAACAACCCATATATTTGGACCATTTAAATTGACAATAATCCTATTTATCCAACTTCATTTGATTTATTTACCAATTCAATTAAATTTCTAAACAAAGAAGTCCATTTCCATTCATAATGTCTTGATTTGGTTAATACGTTAAATTTAAAATCATTTAAATTTAAATTATCCCAAATTTAAATTCATTAAATTAGTAAGTCATAATTTCCTAAATCTCAATATAACTTATAACAAGTTCAAATCTATTTAATTAAAGCCTGAGTTTAAATTTAAAGCTAACAAATCTTTAAATCTTTAACTTATTAAATTCAAAACTTACTTGATCCTAAATCTTATTTCAATTAAATTTTCAATTCATTTTATCCAATTTGGTAAGTTATTAATCCGTTCAATTTAAATCCGTTAATTTTTTCCAACTTAAATCCCTAAGTTCGTTATTAAATTTCCAAACAAATTGTTAAGTTCATTCCTTAATTTAAAATATATTTCAATTTCGAAAGTGGCTTGTTGACCAATCGGGTTTCTTATTTTATTTTCTATCCTAGGCCTAGTTGTTTAATTCAGATATTTATCATTTCAACCCAATATTATTTAATATACAACAAAGCATAGCAAAGGGAACTTGCAGTGTGATAACTGGGATGGTGTCAAAGTAAATAAACAAGCAATAGCAACTATACATAACAATTCAACAATTTTATTAAACAATCCCGAAATAATCGTATTAACTTACATTTGTTATTTATGCAAATTAATATAATTACTCCTAGAATCCACACTATCATTTCATGCAGATTAAAAATTATTACATTTTGGTTTTCACTTGGTGTCTATTATCAAATTACTACATCAATCATACATCCAATGGTTCAAAGTGTAGTTAATGCTATTTCTACGCGACGATTTATTTAACATTTAAAGGGGTCAAGTTCAACATATATAATAAATTTTAGATTATTGACTATCCTAAATCAATATTAATTTCATATTAAATTTCACTTAGGTTAACAACCAAAATCAACATCACATATCAATTTTAGTGTCTCTACTATTTGTCGTAACTAACAATACTCAAATTTTACTTGCATAGCGATTTACAATTTTTTTTCAACAATTCTAACAATCAACAATTTAACATCCAAATTGATATAACCAACAATTTATCACTTGATTATCATAGCATAATGGATTGAGTCGTGAATGAAATATTCACCTTGCGTGGTTGAAGAAGATGATGGCGAAGCACGATGGCGAATAGATAAAGTGGACCCTAACGAGCACGACGCAAAATGAACACAACTGCAATCACCAAATAATTAATCGATAGTTTGTTTATTGCAATATATATCAATTGAGTATATATATGTAAGCCGTACCAAACAAAGAACTAGATAGATTTTGATACGTTGAATGGAAGCCTACGACTGAGATCCCGGATCCGCAGTTGCTGGGACAAACACAGCAACAATAGTGAGCTAAGCGAAATATATATATATATATATATATATATATATGAACAGAACTTGAACTATAACTTGTATGTAATTGTACAGCACTTTGCAACAAGATTCATATATATATATAAAACCTTCTCTCTCCTCCCCCCTTTTCTTACTAAAATATGTACATCCAACTGCTTATAGGAACTAGGACATATCCACATGCAAACTGCATCGTTTCCCTATAATAAATTCAAAACCTCTCTACACTTTGCAACCAATTCACTGAATACATATCATAATATGTACACAAAGAAGCAAAGTGGTCGGGACTGTGGTGACTATGGGTGTGGGGCAGCAGTGGGACGCGGGTGGGTAGTGGGAACCTCAGTTGATCGCGGCGGTCGGGGTGGTTGAGGAGGGTGCAGACGGGAGTGGACTGTGGGCAAGTTGATAGGGGGACGGTAGGGGCGAACGTGGCTGGTAGGGGGGGAGAAGGTGGAACTGGTAGGGCGGCGACTGGCGCTGGTGGCTGGGCGGACTGGAAGGCGGTGGAGGCTGGCGGGTTAGGTAGGAGGCGGGGCGGGTTAGGCAAGGCGGAGCAGTGGTGGGCGGCTGCATGGTGGAGGCGGTTGCAGCATGGGCAGAGGCGGAGCTTTGGAGGTTGTATGGGGACGTGGGGAAAGGGAGTGGAGCAAGGGCTGATGGGGACGTGGCGGAGGCTGCGGCTGGTGGAGTGCGGAGGCGGTTGCAGGGGAAAGGGTTGGAACTACAGGTGATGGCCGGCATAGCATGGAGGTGGACGATGCTTGCGGAGGGGAGAGAAGGTCGTTAGTGGGGAAGTGAAGAAGAAACACAAAAGAAACGTGAATTAGAAGAAGGGGAGGGAGGAGAGAAAAAGGCAGAGCAGTTGGGTTTCTGTAGTTTTCTCGAAAAAGAGAAAATGGAAAAAAAAATGAACGAAGAAGACAGAGGGGGAGGGCAGCAACGTACCAATTTCTTTCTTGGCGAAGTGAAAAGGGATACAGAGTAATAAATGTGACGAGCTGGTTTGCAGGGAAGTAAATGAAGGGAGATATATAACAGGGTTTAGAGTGTGCAGAGGACAATGCAATGATGATTTCTAAAATGGAGGCTATTTGGGTTCCTAAGGCAGCTGAATGGCTCCAAAAATTTTAAATGTTGAAATGTTGGGTACCGGTTTGTGCTGCGTAACAGGCCGGTTCTCGCTCCGTTAAAATTTATAATTCGCAACGCCGAACTCCGATTGACACAAATAATATAACGATGGGTTTTAGTGCTTTGGTCTGCCTGGGCATCTGATGGGGAAGAAAGAGTATGCGGCTTGGGTTTAATGATCGAGCGACCACGACTTCTAGGTTTTTAAAGTGTAATTTATGTTACAGCGAAGTTCGTCAAGGGGTGGTCGGCCCACGCGGGCTTCAGGGTGGTGAAGCCAAGGTCCTGTGCACTGACATTTGCGTGCACAACTCGTTCACGAGGAAGAAGAGACTGATGCAATGAAAGTAATGAGACTTACGCATAGAAACTATCTAGGATTTTTGGAGTCAATCGAAATATTTGATTATTCATTAGGTTGTTCAGCGAATTGAAAAATCATGGTTAGTTAATCTCACTCAACTTTGGATTTCCGCAATTAATTTTAAATAGTTAAAATTAGTTATTGGTTTTTTGTTGAATTTGATAATTATTATCCATTAGATGTGACATTATATATAGCAATATATATATTGGAGTGATTGATATTCCCATATATATAGCGGATGATACCCTGTACGCCCCGCATAATAGTAGATGACCCTATATACCACGATATCTCCCACAAAGTGGGATTGATATTTTTATATTGTGCTAACATTTGTGGATGAAGGTAAACAGGTTGGAGGGATCCAACTGGATTCCTCAAAAATGTTGAAAATTATTTTTATATTCAGTGATATGATTTATTTGAATAAACTGTGATGGATAATATTGGAAATTGGATTTATTGGATGTTTTAGTATTGTTGGATATATTTTGGTATTTTAAAATATCAAAAAATATGAATATTGAATTTTTAAAGGAAATAAAAAAGAAGAATTTTAAGTAAAAATATTTATTGTAAAGATGGACAGATTAAAAAGGAATGAATTTGGGAAAAATAAATAGTTGATTTTTAAAATCCTGTTTAATAATTGCAAAATATGGAAAAATAGAGATTTTTGAATAAGTCTAAATTAAAGGGTTTTAAGAATAAAACTTAAGCGAAATTATTTAAGTATAAAAGAATTCATTTTAAAATTTAAGATTTAAATAGTTGGGAAAAATGAAAGGGGAATTTTGAAAATAAAATATGGAATTGATGTACCAAATTTAAATAAGATTTTAAATCATAAAAGGGAGCGAATCTGAAATTTGTGGCTTTGGGATAAATTTGGGTTAACTAAGAAAATAAATTAAAAATGGAATTTAATTTGAAAATCGATTAAGTGTTGTGAAATAGGGATGAAACGGAAAATGAAATTATGGTAATTATAAACGAAGTTTATAATATAAGTGAAGTAAAATATCAGTGGATAATTTGAGATTATAAATTCATGGTGGGAATTTGTAAAGAGATGATAAACCGTTTTAAAAATAAATAGTAGTTTTATTTTCAGAAATGTGGCAAAGGAAATTCACGAGGTTGGAACATAAAATTAAATTGAAAATAAATCGAGAAGAATTTATTAATATTGGACTGATAATATGGAAGTTGAAAATATATTTTTCTGAGAAGTTAAGTTATTTAAAAAGGGAATTTTGAAGTATTAATTAGCAAATTTAAAGTGTATAATGAACATTCCAAAAATTAATTCTTTAGTTGTTTTAAAATGGGTTTAAGTATGTTTTAAATTATGAATTAAGATAGTTATATTAAAATAATTATTATTTAAGAAGTAATCGGTATTATTATTTCAAAGGCATAAATTATTTAATATTAATATTATTTTTAATAACACTTATTTAAAAGTAGTTTTGTCTAATGTTATGTTGGAATGTTTTTATAGAAATGTCATAAATATTGTTTTGAAAATTTTAAAATAAAGTTTCGGAGAGTATTGGTATACTTGTGTGGCGAAAATCGAATGCAGTGAGTGCCTAAAGTTAAGTCTTGGATTTCTCTGGGATAGAGACATAACCATTGAGCTGCGATCCATGATTTGATACCGCAGTGGTACTTTCCACATTTTTTTTAAAGGATTTTCAAATATTTTTGAAAGACAATTTGTAAATTTACTAAGTTTGGAAAGATAAGTATGTATAATTGGATAAAAAGTTTAACGTGTTTAAAATAAAATTTAAAAGAGATTTAACATTTTCGGTGGAAAATGGAATATTTGGTTGAATTGATTGTTTATTTGATAGTTAAATAACCGACTATCAAATCTGGACCTAAATATAACTTTGGAAATATCTAGGAGAAGTATAGGAATTATATGGTACATTTTCGTTCGAGGTGTTATACTGTACGTATAAACTCGTTCGTTCTTTTAGGACGTTGATAAGGAAATCCATCCACTAAACGGTTAGGAGGTGATCTCCGATCTTATTTCTGTTTGGTTATTTCTTAAAGAACCGGGGTTGAGTTTACCGAAAATATCGAATGTTGTTTCGAAGAAACCGATATCGGATTTGTGATCTGAAAACCACTTCGATCCAACCAGTACAATTTCGTAATGAAGACAAGAGCATGGGGTCGAAGATGGAGTAGTGAAGTGTGAAGGCTAATCGCTTCTAATCCTGAGAGTGATTCCAAAATGGTTGTAGTAGGAATAGTGCCTTCGATTTCGTTCGGACCGAGATGGACTTGTATGGATGAATGCTATCTATACATTATCATTGGAGGACAATGAGCATTCTAAGTAAAATTTCCTTGAAAAGGTAATCATAGCCTCTAGCCTCATCAATCGGGAATGACTGAAAATCAGGGTAGATGCAACAAGGCTAAGTAGGTAGCACCCAAGTAGGGTATGTCTATCACCTTTCTAAATAACCTTGCATATCATCACTACATGTGAAATGAGCCCGAAAAGGGTAGGAACACCCGGGTGATAGCATATTCGGTCTATCTAGGTCCGGGAGTGTCACGACCCAGATTTTCGACGCTCGAAGATTGACATCAATACGTCCACTGTATTAAATGCCGAACAATTGAATGCTAGAAAACTAGATCGTAAGGGAAAGAAGAAGGAGGTAGAAGAAGAAATAACAAAATAATAACAAAATATTACAATCACAGCGGAACAACATATAATATATAATAGTAGATTTTTATACCAAAGAATCTGTAACTATATATTACTTACAATCATCAGAGTACAACACAATCCATAGCACACAACTGGACAGTTATCATAAGTCATCCTCATTGAAACTGATTATGCAGCAACCCATACATGGAGGATAATACATCAAATACGTGATACATCCCGCCATCTAGCTTGTCTCCTAAGCTCCATAGCAGTCTATCTAGAATCTGCACTCTATAATACTCTGTCTGGCCCGAGCATTATAGTGAAATAACATCCGAGTCGGTGTGGAAAACCAGCGTGAGAAAACACACTCAATTTGTTTATTAAAGTTCCAAATCCTTTGAAATCAAATGTATCTCGTAAGACCATGCCACAAATAAACATGTCGGGTTCTTACCTTACGATAACCAAAACATATATATCAAATCCGTCTGATATTATAATAGTGTCTATAGGAAGTAAAATACAATTTAGCTAAAATGCTTGCATCTCACGTTTCAGCAATAGTTGGGCACAATCAAAACCGTGCATGTGCTTATTGGAGATTGGATTCCATACAATGGCAGAGCTACTAGAGTACCGTCCGTCATAATACTTGGTCTAGATCAGTGTACCGAGGATCCCCCTGATCCCCTACAACACTAGACCGGAGCTACCCGTTACTGGATAGTCCGAATAAGAACACCACGTGGTTGGGATCAGCAATCGCCCACACAGTCGAATAAAAAGGGACATCTAGTCAGCGATGACCTTACCCTAATTTGTTGCTAGCCACTTAGCATTGCTGCACCTCCCCTATTTTATCCATTCCCGATTGATGAGGCTCGAGGCTATGCGTTACCTTTTTAGCACACAATCGCTTAGAATGCTCATCGTCCCATTGACGATGTCCCGATAGAATTCGTCCATACAAGTCCATTCCTGTTCCGAATGGAATCGAAGGCACTACTCCTACTACATCCATTTTGGAATCACCCTCATGATTAGTAGTGATCAGCCCTTACACTTCACTGCTCCATCTTCGACTCCAAACTCTTGTCTTCCTCACGAAAACGTTCAAACCGAATCAAAGTGATTTTCGGGAAATTAATCCCGATCCCGGTCTCTTCAAATCAATTTAGCGCGTTGGCCAATATTGATAGTCAGTTATTTAATTATCAAATAACATCCACAAACAATCATCAGGACTTAATAATTTCCCAAATTATTTATTTCAAAATATCTTCGTAAGATATTCTTCTGCACTTCAACCTTTTGAAAATAGTTTTCAAATCACGTTTTCTCTTGCGGAATAAACTTCCCAATTGTTTTATTTCCACTGAAAATTACAAGTCTTAATACTTTCGGTTTTTAAATAATTTAAATCACTTTATCCAAATACATATACTTTAAAACACTTAAAATAAAAAACGACTTAAAGGACTTTATTCAAAATAAAATATATGAAATTCTGTACTAAATTTTCAAATAAAAACTTTAGCCAAACTACTTTGAAAATAAAGCTACTTTATAAAATATAAATATTTAATACTTATCTTTTAAATCATAATACCAATTTAACCTTAAAATAATTACTATTATAACTTAACTTAATAAATATGTAACACCCCGCCTTTTTGTATGTTTAAATCGACGATAAACCACACACGTTAGACTTAAACCATACAGAAGGGCGGATTGTTATGGGGTAAATAAGAAAAAGTGGAGAAAGAGAAAAAAACAAAATAGAATCTTGCAGTGGAACGATAAAATATAATAATCAAATAAACAGTTCATGAAGCTGTTTTACAAAAACGTTTGATTATACTTATACAATGCATATCAGAGTTACACATACCAGACAATAATAATTAATGCAGTGGAACAGTATGAATGCAGTGGAATAATATAATAAATAATAATAAATCTTCATCTTCGTCCTCCAGAATACGGTCTTACGAATCTTGAAACACTCAAACTGACCCGAGCGAATTGAAAAAACAAAACACTCGAGTCAGAACTAAAAGATCTTGTGTAAGTTAAATCAACATGAATAAATATGAGTGGAAAGGCATCAGAGATGTTTACGGGATTTGACATCTCCTATCCAGTGTCTAACGTGAGTACAGTAACTTAAGAGATGTTCGGGATTCACACCTCCTAAGGATCCGTTAAACTATTTACTATGTACTAATATTTCTCTATTATAATAATGTCTATAGTAAAATAAACTTACTTTTAAATAGCGTTAAAGAGTTACCCAATCTCCCCCTTAACACAATAATAGTCCCAGTAGTCCATCCAATATCATGGTCCCTCCTGATTGGAAAGCCACCAGAGGATACCACACGGGCTACGGAGAAAACCAAACTCGTACATGGCGCGATAGGGTAGGTGACATGTCACAACTAGGCAATGCTAGGGTAGATATACCAATTACGCTTCCGGACTAGTGGTAGCGCGTAGCAGCTACTACTGCCCACCTCGAGCCATGCCCCCAAAATCAAAAAGGGGCCCCAGTCAATCACAAAATAAAAGAATGGTATCAAAGGAGTGTGTCCGATAAAAGGTGCTACCTTCTTAGCCGTCAACCGCTCCTATTTTAGCCACCTTATGCCAACTCATGGGAGTCGGGTCCATGTATTTACCTCAAAGGAAACGCCGCCGCCATCCTACTTCATTCTGGAATGTCCACCGCGTACATGGTTGTTGAAGTGGTTTTCGAAGTTGGCAGAGAGTATGACAACTTCGGATCCCGGTCTTTTGAACAACCAAACGTTATTATAAAACCGCGGTCATTTCAAATAATTATACTTCAAAACCAGAATATAATATCCATTTCGAAACCATATAAATACGATATCCTTTCCATTTCAAAAATCAAACCAATATGATATCATTTTAAAAATCATAGTATTTCAAAGTTATAAAATTTCGAAACCAAAGACTTAAAACTACAACACTTTCAAAACGCAATACTTTAAAATTAATAACTTTGAAACATAAATTCCGACCCTTACATGGTTTAAATATTAAAATATTTTATAAAATAAACTAGCTTCTTAAATTTTGCAAATCAATTTCCAAACAATCTGAATTTCTTAATCTTAAATTTAACCAAATCCCCAAATCATAAATTTCAATTCAATTCGGTTTTCAAACAGACCATTTCCAAATTATATCGATTTCAAGAAAGATTTGATCCACACGAAAAATAAACCATTTCAAATTCAATATATTTCAAAACCTAAATATTCAATATTTCAAAACTAAACTTTATAATTCATATATATACCAAATTCACTTTATTATTTATTTTTTAAACATTTGCTTAATAAATCCACTATCCTTTAAATAAAACTTCAAATTTCAATAACTGAATATTCCTCAATTTATTTAGATTTGATACATTCACTTAAATAACCTTAAACCCGAATTAAGTTACAAACCATATTCTTTTAAAATCTCAATTGCAATAAGTTCCAAATGGATTCTTATTAAATATATTTCTTAATTAAATAAAATATCAAATAAATTTCCAAACTATCTTCTCATCCTTGATTTATAAAAATCAATACAAACTCTATATTAAAATATAAATTAAGTAAATACTTATCCATATTATATTTTAATAAAATCAAATTTTATTATTAAACTTCTTTTATACTTTAAACCAATTTTATACATAGCCTAAAACCAAGAATTTAACTATATATAAAATAACATTTATAAAATATCCAAATCAATATCTCATAAAACCATATATTTCTTTACAAAACCATAGAAAATCATTTCAAAATATTTTTATACATATAGACCGTGGTGTCTGTATATAATTTTCTACCCTATGGTCAAGTGATACGGATTTTTATCATTTCAACCCGTAATTTAAAATAATAATATGGTTATATATCATTTCAAATCGCAATCCCGAACGAAATAAAAATGCATAACAACTTGCAGTTTATAACAATATAAATACAACATCCTCTCGTCCAATATCAACCATCAACCGTTTATCACAATCATCATCCAATTCAACAATAACATCAACATAGAACAGATAACAATAACAGGTAATTACTGGCAGTTTATATTCAATAATAAATTAATTTTTACTGGCAGTTTATATGCAATAATAAATTGAACAACAATTTAATTCAATAAATTCAATTTGACTGGAATGATGATAAAAATATACCAAACAGTAATAAATAAATTCTAATCACATCAGAAGTTAATTTAACACACATAAGAAATTTTAGAAGTTGTGAGTGGGTTAAAACACTCACCTTTGGATTTAAATCGAATTTAAATTCAAATTTAAACCCAAAAATAAAATAGCCTCGGAAATCATCTAAACCAGTGTCAGAACGTGTAACGATCCCTAATTTTAAATTATTTTAAATTGACAATTAAATGAAATTTTGACTTAAAATGGTGAGATTTATTGATAAATTGATTTGAAAAATTCAATAACGAAGTCTTTAAATAAAAATAAAAATATCTCAAATAAGTTTATAGTTATATAAAAGATAAATTACAAAATATAAAGTAAAACATATTAGATAAATTCTAACATCTCGTTTAATATAGAACTTCATCCATATTTCAAAGTAATAAGTATAAAATAAAAATGAACAAGTAGATGTAATAGCTTGCAAAAATAAACCTGGTACACTTAAACATTAAAAGCAAAAGATAATATAAGAAGAAAATAACAAACAAAATATACTTACAAAATAAGTAAAGTAAAATATAAATATAATGTAAATAAAATAAGAAACAAAGTATGTAGGCTTGCATAAGAAGATATTTATGTATACATTCAAACAAAAACCAAAATCTTTCTGGTCAAAGAAAGTAGGCTAGACAAAAATATCCTAGTGCACAGCATAATTACATCTCAGCTGAGACAAAGTGATGCAAGACACAATGAAAAAAATATAATATGAAACCTAAAGTACAAAGTCATTAATGCAACATATCAAGGTAATTAATGCAAGATGTTTTAGCACACAACATCATCTTATCAGCCGAAATCTTGTTTGGTTAAAGCAAGCAAAGAAAGAAAAAAATGTAACTATATTCAATAGCTTGCAAAAGAAGTAGCCTAACTAGATACTAGCCTTCCCCAATGTACAACTGTTATTTTTCTATATAATTATATCTATATTTACTCTAGTCATTCCAGAAAAAAAACTGTAAAAGCAATTAAACAAAACCAAACCTGGAGAGACAGTATAAATCAGAGAAAATTTAACATTGAAAACAAGTTTCAAATCAAAGACTAAGCAAAGCAATTAAGCAACTAGATTAAATATCAAGCATTGATTCAAAGTTTTTAGATTAAAGACATAGAAAGCACTGTCTCTATTCAAAAAAAAGGCTCTGTCCATTGCAAACCCAGGTGAGTAACACTACTTTAAACCAAATTGAAAGGAATGATAAGTTATATACATGTTTGTGAACATGTAGGTTGGTATTTATATTGATATGAATTCTCTGTTTATACTTGAATGTTGGAAGCTCTGTACAGAGTGATAATTAAATTGTCCTCTGTCTTCATTTCAACAGTGAGCAAACTCCCCTATATCTCTTGGTATTTTTAATTGATGCTTAAAGTATTGTTAGAAATGATGGGTGATTTTTCTTGCTTGTCTGTGTGAGTACATGATGAGCTGTATATTGTGTACAGGTATGACTCTGTAGTATCAACAGAATGAAAATAACATCTTGAAGAAGAAGGAAGAAAAATCCTATCTTCCTTTCAAAACCAAATTTAGCTTTGATTCCTAAAAAGAAGTTGTTTGCAACATCCTGAACTTCATTTTAAAAATAATTTCGAGTCACAATATTATATAACTATTGTGAAAATAGCATTTTTATAGTAAAAGGAAAATCATATGTTAAAATTCAAATATTCTAATTTGTTAATTTGAATTTATATCTTGATTAAACACTCAAAGCTAAGATTTTTAACATGAAAATAATGATTTTTAAGTAAGAATAAAAGGTGCGGTTTCAAAGTGAACCAAAATTGCTTATTTGAGAATATCTGATGATTCAATTAAATTTCGAAGTTGAAATTCTTGTAGAAGCTTGCTTGATACTTGTGGATGTCAGGAAAAATGCTACATATTTTTTCCAATGCAAGAATGTTTGTGATGAATCGAATTTAGGGTTTAACGTGGATTTTGGGTTCGGCATGATTCTCGTGCTCGCGTAGAGGGAGGGATGGATCGAGTTTGATGATACCCAGGAAGGTGATGGAGGAGGCGTTGACGAAGCAATAACCGGAGTTTCGACCATTCCGATGATCTTGATGTCGAGAACGATGGGTTTCCCTGATCTGGATTTGGGTTTTAGGTCGATCGAACTACTCGATTTTGATTCGCGTGTTTATTTTTCAATTTGAATGTTCGAAGGGGCTCGCGGAGGAAGGAGTGATCGGTGAGAGTCACCGCGTTGACCTACGGTGGTCGAAATCAATGGGGTACGTTCACCATGTGCACGATGTATCTGGGTAGTGATGTGCTTCAGGTAAGACGAGGATTTTATATTTTGAACGAAGATGAGGAACTTGCGTTCGTTCTCAGGGTGAAGTGTGTTGGCCCGAGTTGCTTAATAATTTAACAGTTTAAAAAAAATGAGAAGAAGAAAAGAAACAGGGAAAAGAAGAAGAAGATGGGAAGAAGAGAGAGGCGCAAGGGAAGCACGGGGGAAACTCGAGGCCGACTCGAGTGGAAAGAGGAGCTGTCTCGGGTCCATTACCAATTGAACGTGCATGATTTTTTTTTGTTTTAGTATTTTTATAATTTTTAATTAAGAAATTAGTTAGTTAGGTTAATATTTGTTTTAAGGGTTTAATAAGGTAAGTGATGAAAGATAGTTGATTAATATAAAGTAATTAGAATGTAAATTAATTTATATTTGAAATTAAATTGATAACTTTAAATTAATTTTGTAATTAAAAATAAATCATATGTTTAAATCAATTTAAATCTTACAAAAGTTAGCTAATTACTTAAAGGTTAATAAATGGAAATTAACTTAAGTGATTAATTAGGAATTATAATTAATTAAATTGAGAAAATTTGATTACTTAAAGTAATTAAATAAGTAATTAATTTTAATAAGAAAGTTATGAAAAAAAAGAAGAAAGGGAAGAAGTGTTACAGGAAATGACTCGGGTAGTATGGGGCTTAGCTCGAAGTAACACTCGAGTTCATTTGGATGTTTTTCTCGGGTTAGTTTCAAGTCGGCAGCATTGTATTTAAAAGTAAGATTAAGTAATAGTTTTTCATCAAAAATTTGAACGCTGTAAAACTTATTAAGGTTTAAAGTTTTAAGTTGAACACTTAATAAAAGTTTAATTACCTTAGTTAATACATAACAACGTTTTAACAATTAATTATAATTACTTTAATTAAGTGATCACTTCAAGATAAGTATGGAATTTATTAATATTTAAGTTATAGTTAGTAATACATCGATTTGCACCAAGTTAAAGAAGACCTTTAAATGTTAATGGATAATTAATATTATGTAATCATTTTAGAAAGAAATTAAGAATAATTTCATTTTAATTATAATTAGAGTTTGAATAAATTTATGAGTAAGTGATAAACAAATCGTAATTAACTAATTAAATTTAATTAATGCATAATTAATAGTAAATTAGCTAAGGAAATTAATTAAGAATTTATAGTTGGTTAACTAAGTAGTTAATGGTAAATAAATGGGTAGTTAAGTTATTGATTAATAATTAAAGTTATTAATTAATAATTAAAGCGTTTGATAAATTAACTTATATCGAAAGATTTGTGATTAATAAATTGGAATTGGATAATTAATCAAATTTGTTTAAAATTAATTAATATTAATAAATCCGGAAATCAACTTAAGGTTAATCAATTGTTTGTAACTAATTAAGGGTAATTTATAAAATGGTAATTAATCAATTGATTAAAGATAAATGGTGAATTAAATAATTTAAAGATTAGTTATTTAATAATTAAAAGTTGGTGAATTATAATCAAAGGGTTGATTAATTAATTATAAATGGTTAATTAATGATTAAAGAAAGAATTAATCAAAATGATTTGTAATTAATATTATTTACCAGGATTAAAAATTCATAGGTAATTAATTTGATTTGAATGAATCAAACAATAAACTGATCTTCCTTATGGATGTTTGCATTCTATTGGATGATTGTATTGTTTGATACCCCTGATATGTGATGCTTTGTTTTGATTTGAGCTGTGTGACTTATTTATCTGTGATATATATATTTGTGATCTGTTAACAAAAGATAAGCGTTATAATTTATACCGCTTATCAACTATATTTCTGTGTTTTGATCTACGATGATTGAATGATGTTGCACTATTGTGTTAAACCCCTGGACCACACTTATACACACACAAATATGGATTTCACGAGGAAATCGATTAAGTCACAGATTTTGAAATGATTTATAAAAATTGAATATTTTAAATTCAAATGTTTTGGAAATGTTTTGGGATTAAAATGAAAAGCTTTTGGAATGGAATTTCAAGTTAAAATTTATTTTAATTTACTTGATTAAGTTTTGGAATTTAAAATAATTTGATTTAAATTTGAATTCAAAAAAAAATTTAGGAATTGAATTCTATGATTTGGAAACTAGGGTTTAGAAAGGCTATTCAACTTATAAATGAGTTATATGGGTAAAACTATTTAAAGGTATTGATTTGGGAATTTGAATTTAAATTCCAAGGTTTTAACTCGTGTAAATAAAATCTGTCTTTCTGAAATGAAAACTATTTGTTTACACATACTAAAAGCTTTCACATAAGTAACGAAATTTTAATTTGTGTTAAAAGGATTTCAAGTTAACAATGAAAATGATTTTTCCAAGTTATGGAAACGGTTTGAAAGCCATAAGATAAATCTTTGATTTAAAGATTTAAACGAGTTACTCCAATTGAAATGGAAATTGTTTTGAAATCCGTAAATGGATCTTTGTGAAACTGGGTGAACTTTGTGAAATAAATCTTTTTGTTTAA
The DNA here is from genome assembly GCA_030765085.1 of Allium cepa. NCBI lineage: Eukaryota > Viridiplantae > Streptophyta > Magnoliopsida > Asparagales > Amaryllidaceae > Allium > Allium cepa. The sequence continues at coordinate 635,399,317 of CM060932.1, read as the reverse complement.
AAGATTTGAAATGGTAATTTGTTTAACTATTTGAAAGATTTGAAATGGTAATTTGTTTAACCATTTGAAAGTAAGTTTTGGATTATTAAGTTGTGACTTAATTGAAATTCCTATATCCATATGTTTTAAATATTGCGCTCACTATTCGGTTTAGCCGGGAGAGGACCTTTGTGTCATATAACCCATTCCGAATATGTGATTCGTCGTTATGGATAGCATTTGAAGACCAGTGGTGAAGACCGGGTATTTGTGAAAACGTAGGATGACCTATCGATTGTCTCTGCACCGAGTCGCGCCGGTATGGAGATTTCCTAAGTGATGGGAAGTTCGATCGGGATTGTGAATACCTGGATTGCAAGGGCTTCTTCGGAAGTGCCTTCGGTTCTGCTCGAACCCGGAACAGACTTGTATGGTTGTATGTCTGACACTACACTTTGAGATATAAAGCAGATTTCTTTCAAATACATTTCTGTTAGTGGCGGAGAATTTATTCTCTTAGCTTAACACCCTTCTCTGAGACGTACGAACTCAGAGGTTATGTAGTTGAAGGTTATCAGCGATATACTCCCAATTTGGTAGTGTGGCATGCTGAGTGCTGCTGTGTGTTGGTGATCATTTGTTGATCATTTGTGATCAGAGCATGGCTTTTGTATAAAGCGTAGCTTTGTGGACGAGACTGCATCAGGACCTCACACCTCGGAAATGGTCGAAACAGGAAAGATGCGGCAAGGTTATGAGGGTCGCGCCCTTTAGGGTGTGTCATTCCCTTCTGGTAAAGGGTGATATTAGGTATGGAGCCCTGATATTTAACCTATGTGGTTGCTCCAATCTCATTTTCTGTGTGGTTGTTGCTTAGAGGTACCTCGGATAAAGGTCCCAAAGGACCGGAGAGTGGCATGCTCGAGTAGTAGTTACCTAGTTACAGAGGTAACCCGGCCAGCATAGGCAGAGATCCGGTTAGGTTCTCGGGACGTCCCGCCAGAGGCGATCCCATGTGGCAGTAGGAAGTTCCTTAGCCTGACCATTTGTTGGAAATCCAATCAAAACAATACACGCCTTGTACGGTTTTAGTTGTATTACCTGTCATGGAATGTGGTGGTAACCTGCTATTGAACATGGTAGCTATAGTAGGCATAAGTGCGGAATGCCTATGCTGGCTAAGATTTATATTCTACTTTCGAAATGTTTTCTGCACTGTGCACTTATAATAATAATATCCAAGAAATTTTCTGCGTATTAAGCATGTTTGACTATCATAAGAAGAAATATCCTTCAATTATGCGTTTGCATTGTGTGTGTGGCGGGAGGTCTTATGGTAGTTTCATTTTCTGAAAAGCATAACGGATTTCCTTTTATAAATCTTGTTTTATTTAAAAGATAAATTGTTTTTGTTACTCACACCAGTCCTATGACTGACCCGGAGTTTATTGTTCCTTTCCTAAACTCTGGGTGCTCACTATTTTCCACACGAGCAGTCTAGAGTTGGGTTTTTCAGATAGTTAGGTTCAGTAGATTGTCAGGAGCTAGTTCAGTCTTTGGACATGACTGACCTTGCTCAGCTTAGTGCACCATTATTGGGGGTTCTCGCTATTTCTGGATTGGTTCTTGGAGATGGAGTTGCAGTTTTGGAGTTCTCTCTTGAAGGCTATCTTGAGTTATTTGTTCCGCTGCTGGTGTTATCTATTTTTTCCTTTCCGCTGCTATTATATTGTATTATATCTCAGATGTATATCGATATCTATTGTATCATCTGTTGTATCAGGATGTTGTATCAGATGTTGTATATTGATATTCATTATTTCTTCCGCTGTGTTGTTTACTTAATTGTGTTATAAGCTCCGGCCAATCGAATTTGAACGGTCGAATCTGCGGCATTCGAGTACGATGTAAAGTATGGATGTCGATTTTCGAACGGGCAAAAAAATCGCATTCGTCACAGAACGTCAGAAATTTCAATATGGTCGCAGTGGAGAAAATGGTGCGTGAATTCAGCCTCGTATGAGAAAGATATGCTCATTAGTACAATTGAAATACGATTTAAAATAAAAAAGGACGAGTCAACACTACCCTAACCAGTTAACTGCCACGTCTGATCTCCATCTTCACGCACGTGAACTCTCATTCGAACCCAATTTTCTCACCGCTGATCGAAGCTTTGACCACGATTTACACTCACCGCCGACTACCAGAAGCCCGCCGACCGACCCCATTCTCCACGTCTGAACGAGCCGCTCCCACTGCCCTACCCATGCGCCTTCCGGTTGCTCAAAACTCGCCGCGCCGCTAAGCCACTTTGAAACCTAATTGCAAAAATCATGATGATCAAGCCATTAAAACCCCCAGCGAACAGCACCAGTGCACCACGCGTTCGCCACTCTACGCAGCAGTATCATCGATTTGATGATCAGAGGAAGACGATCGAACCACGATGAACGACCGTGGTTTATTTCTCGAATTCTGGCCACATAAAAATCCAGATTGAAAAATGGACAATAGAATTGACATGCGCCCTTCGAGAGCTTCTGATTGTTATAAAATTTGATAGGTTTTGTGGAGTTTGAATTTTAAAGTTGAGATTTGATTTGAAATTGAATTGGGAATGGGGTTTTGATTTGTCTGCCATTGAAATGAAGAGGTGAAAAGAAATTGTACGTACAGACAAATGATAATAAGGAAAATTAGGGTTTATAACAGGGTATATATAGACAAGGATGAAAATAGAAACAAATGGGCTTGATTGGTTTGGAAAATTGAACGATAATGGCCCAAAAGCCCGTTATGACTCCGGAACGAAATTGAGTCAACCCATATATCAAAATAGATGTTTTTAAATATTTAAACTGCAATGAAACAGGTTTCAAGTCCAAATTCCATCTTATGAAGAAGTTATGCTAAAATCAAGTTATTTCAAATTAATTTCATTTGATTTCAATTTAATTCATTTCAAGGCGTTTCGAGTCCGCATGATCAAACGACAAGTCCGATCGCTACAAAACATGAAATCCTACAATAATTCACAGTTGCAGATCCGATGAAAGTAGTTTCGCTGAAATCCGAGTCAGTGGCCAAAATGGCCATTTTCTAGTTCATTAAATAAATTAATAATTGATTAAATTAAATCAAGTTTCCAATTTCAACTCTATAAATAACAAATTTCCTCATTTTTGATTTCTCAATCATTTAGAATGATTTAAACAAATTTAAATGTCAACTTAGAGTTGATTAATTTATCGATTTTAGTATTAACCTCAATTTCATTAAATTCAAAATTATAAATTTAATATCCGATAATTCTATTTAATTTACTTTTCATTCTATTATTCAATTCATTATTATCAACGGATTAAATTATCATTGGATTCAAAATCTTTTACACTAATATTCTCACATTTCATCTTAATCTCCATTAACATAATATTTAAATATATAATTCCAATTAATTAAAATAAACCCAATTACTATAATTTTAATTCAGATAAATAAATAAATCTTGATTCCCATTCTTATGATCCAATCAATCATTATCCTATTCATACCTTATTATCAACTAATAATTATTGCAATTTATTATCTAATATTGATTTTATCAAAATTACAATTTATTACGTATTATTCCATCAATTAATATACTTTGAACTTATTCCCCAATTTATTAATTTCATTACTACTCTATAAACCTAGTAACCTTGTTTTTTCCCTTCATTACCTTAATAAACTCCAATTTAACAACTCCTAAACATTGTATTATATTTCACATTAATGTAACATTATTAAAATTTATTTCCAATACCAATTCCATCAAAACAGGTAACTTATAATAAATTTGTTATCATTAACTCTCAATCACATTCTTACAAGTTTAATCATTTCCAAACCATTGTTATATTTCCTACTAAACATTGATTATATTCAATTACCATTCAATATATATTAATTCATTAAATTAATTCAATATTTACGTTTGTTTTCTTATATTTGATTTATAGCCTAGTATAACATTTATATTAATTCCGTTTTACTAATTACCATCCATTATACATTTTAATTGTTCAGTTTATTGGGATGACGCTAAATTAGTTATTTATTAACTTGCATTAACATTATTACATTAATTTACATTCAGTCACTATTAATCAATATATTATTTCGTTGGTTACTTCAATACTTACTTTTATTTACCTATCTTAAATTTTATAACTAAGTGCAACAATTTACGCTATTTCATTATAATTCATAAAGTTTTTTTATTTCTTTCTAGATTTTATTACAAAAATCTTATTAAATTAACCAATTTTAATTATTGAAAATTTACGGGTTGTTGCACTCTCCCCACTCAAAACATTTCGTCTCCGAAAAGGAAAAGAAGGGAAAAGAGGAACTTATAAATCAATATATATTGTTCGAAACATTATATTCATAATAAATTTACAGAATAAGATAATTCAGAAAAAATATATAGATTTTTAAATAATTTAATCTTTTTACATTTAATAAAGTCAGAAAAACATTTCAAAATTTTTCTAAGTCCAAAATTTTACGGAAAATTTCGGCAGAGTCTCCTTTGTACGAAGAGGCTGGGGACAAAATATAATATCAAATATAACAATATACAACATATATCTTCAAAATAATATATCCCAACATGGGAAATATATATATATATATATATATATATATATAATAGCGCTAGAAAACCATAATCCAAAAACGTACCTATTTGTCGGGCAATTAACGCTTAGTTATGAAACCAAAAGCAGTAGAAATTGCTATCATAACCTCCATTTCACTTATATGATCTAAAAGAGTTAATAATTATATAGAATGAAATATTTAAAGTCGTTTCAAACAATAACAAACAAATCAACATAACAACCATCACTTGCAACAAGCAAACAACCATCACATAAAATCAACATACATCAATTATCCATTCATATCAAACAAAACAAATAGTCATTCGGGTTCAAAACTTTAAATTATACAGAATGAAAAACAAACTACTAAGTGCACCATTCACTCAACAGTCTTAGATGAAACTAAACAGATTATTCATTCACCCAAACAAATTCAAAGTATCTTTGCCCAAACAGCTATAAGTCAAACAAACAACAATTTCAAACAATAGACCACGTTCATTCTTATTAATTTCATTTCATAATATTTGTTGTTTGATTTCTTTTCTTACATATAATGATTTATCTTTTTAATTTACATTTATTTCTTGAAAATTTTCACTTATACTTACATGAATTCATTTTTATTTATTCATATTATTTAAATTTTCTTTTATTTGCATTACATTCATTCATTTCTCAATTTCATTTATTTACTTTAATAATAAATAGATTTAACATTAGCTTAAGTTCAAAATCTTATCTTACATTACTCATTTCATATTTCATTTAATTAGTAGTATTAAGATTTTGACTCAAGTTTATAACCCTCTTCATGTCAAATTTCTTATTTAGAAAGTAAATTTTTATTGAACACTTTCATTGTTTAAGTACTACTTGTATAATATTCTATTAATTTTCTTATTAACATTTCAACTTTTTAAATCTTTTGGTAAGTTATGTATATGTTAAAGAATGTAAATTGATAATAACACAAGTTTAACTTATTTTATTTTAGTTAACTTGATGTTCAATAATTATATCTTTTATTTTCATAGGTTACGTATTTCACCTTTCTGGAATTCATTTATAACCTAGCATTAATCTCTTATTTTAAATTAGTGGTTCCAACTATTACTTAGCTACATCTCATTTCACTACAATAATTGAAACTATTGACTAGCGGAAACTTAAGAACCAAATACCGGGTTAAATTCCTAATCATTTTAAAATAATACATAAAATATATACTTACAACTTATATATCCAATCATATTTAAAACGATTTAAAATTTATATTTTTTTATCAATATAATTCTGTAGTAAAACTACTAAAGTGGCCTTCCCACCCCAAAACTCGAAAATGAATGTCGATGATGCGTGCACTCATTACCGAAATTATTTTCCAGCGATAGAGAGGGGAGTACAGAACTTATTTCGTTCCAAAATTTCTTTAAAACAATTCTTTCAAATTATATTGAAATATTTATATCAGAAAATACTTCTACCAATATTATTATTATATTCCAAAATCATTTGAAAGAAATTTTCAAAACCTCAGAACTTAAGTTCTAAAATTTCCAATTTACATTTATTTTATTTTATCTTATTTTGTTTCCGATCAATATTTATAAATTTCACTACCTAACAACCAATACATTACAACCAAATATAGCCTTTATAAAAACTTATTTTATATATAGAAAATATAATAGGCAAAATTATTTCTTTCACCTATATTCAAAACAAATATTGTGTCGGTTTGTCCTATTAAGTGTTTAGAAATCCCTAATGATGTCATAGTGTCGCATGGACCAACCAGAATTTATAAATACAAAACGGAACAAGTTAACACAATATCAAAACCTTTTTATAACGCTAACAAATACGCTCTCTCATATATATACACTCAGCGACTCATCATAGGGTATTACTACCCGATTGAAGAAGAGTCAGACCCCACAAAGCTATGGTTTGTCGCTAAACGAAAGCTCTGATACCAGATGTAACATCCCGCCTTTTTGTACATTTAAATCGACGATAAACCACACACGTCATACTTAAACCTTACAGAAGGGCGGATTGTTATGGGGTAAATAAGAAAAAGTAGAAAAAGAGAAAAGAATAAAATAGAATCTTGGAGCGGAACGATAAAATATAATAATCAGTTCATGAAGCTGTTTTACAAAAATATTTGATTATACTTATACAATACATATTAGAGTTACACATACCAGAGAATAATAATTAATGTAGCGGAACAGTATGAATGTAGTGGAATAATATAATAAATAATAATAAATCTTCGTCTTCGTCCTCCAGAATACGGTCTTCCGAATCCTGAAATGCTCAAGCTGACCCGAGCGAATTTAAAAGACAAAACACTCGAGTCAGAACTAAAAGATCTTATGTAAGTTAAATAAACAGGAATAAATATGAGTGGAACGGCGTCAGAGATATTTACGGTATTTGACATCTCCTATCCAGTGTTTAACGTGAGTGCTGTAACTTAAGAGGTGTTCGGGATTCACATCTCCTAAGGATCCGTTAAACTATTTACTATGTACTAATATTTCGCTATTATAATAATGTCTATAGGAAAATAAACTTACTTTTAAATAGCATTAAGGAGTTACCCAATCTCCCTCTTAACACAATAATAGTTCCAGTAGTCCATCCAACATCATGGTCCCTCCTGATCGGAAAGCCACCAGAGGATACCAAATGGGCTACGGGAGAAAACCAAACTCGTACGAGGCGCGATAGGGTAGGTGACACGGCACAACTAGGAAATGCCTGGGTAGATATAGCAATTACGATTCCGGACCGGTGGTACGCGTAGCAGCTACTACCGCCCACCTCGAGACACACCCCCAAAATCAAAAAGGGGCCCCAATCAATCACAAAATAAAAGAATGGTATCTAAGGAGTGTGTCCGATAAAAGGTGCTACCTTCTTAGCCCGTCAATCGCTCATATTTTAGCCACCTTCGCCAACTCACGGGAGTCGGGTCCATGTATTTACCTCAACAGAAACGCCGCCACCATCCTACTTCATTCTGGAATGTCCACCGCGTACACGGTTGTTGAAGTGGTTTTCGAAGTTGGCAGAGAGTATGACAACTTCCGATCCCGGTCTTTTGAACAACCAAACGTTATTATAACACCGCGGTCATTTCAAATAATTATACTTCAAAACCAGAATATAATATCCATTTCGAAACCATATAAATACGATATCCTTTCCATTTCAAAAATCAAACCAATATGATATCATTTTAAAAATCATAGTATTTCAAAGTTATAAAATTTCAAAACCAAAGACTTAAAACTATAACACTTTCAAAACCCAATACTTTAAAATTAATAACTTTGAAACATAACTTCCGACCCTTACATGGTTTAAATATTAAAATATTTTATAAAATAAACTAGCTTCTTAAATTTCGCAAATCAATTTCCAAATAATTCGAATTTCTAAATCTTAAATTTAACCAAATCCCCAAATCATAAATTTCAATTCATTTCGGTTTTCAAACAGACCTTTTCCAAATTATATCGATTTCAAAACAGATTTGATCCACAAAAAATAAACCATTTCAAATTCAATATATTTCAAAGCCTAAATATTCAATATTTCAAAACTAAACTTTATAATTCATATATATACCAAACTCACTTTATTATTATTTAGTTTTAAAATATTTGCTTAATAAATCTAATATCCTTTAAATAAAACTTCAAATTTCAATAACTGAATATTCCTCAATTTATTTAGATTTGATATATTCACTTAAATCACCTTAAAGCCGAATTAAGTTATAAACCGTATTCTTTTAAAATCTAAATTGCAATAAGTTCCAAATGGATTCTTATTAAATATAATTCTTAATTAAATAAAATCTCAAATTTAATTTCAAAACTATCTTCTCATCCTTGATTTATAAAAATCAATATAAACTCTATATTAAAATATAAATTAAGTAAATGTTTATCCATATTGTATTTCAATAAAATCAAACTTTATTATTAAACTTCTTTTATACTTTAAACCAATTTTATACATAGCCTAAAACCAAGAATTTAACTATATATATATATAATAACATTTATAAAATATCCAAATCAATATCTCATAAAACCATATATTTCTTTACAAAACCATAGAAAATCACTTCAAAATATTTTTATATATATAGACCACGGTGTCTGCATATAATTTTCTAATCCTATGGTCAAGTGATATGGATTTTTATCATTTCAACCCGTAATTTAAAATAAAATACGGTTATATATCATTTCAAACCGCAATCCCGAACGAAATAAAAATGCATAACAACTTGCAGTTTATAACAATATAAATACAACATCCATTCATCCAATATCAACCATCAACAACTTGTCACAATCATCATCCAATTCAACAATAGTATCAATATAGAACAGATAATAAATAACAGGTACTTACTGGCAGTTTATATTCAATAATAAATTAATTTTTACTGGCAGTTTATATGCAATAATAAATTGAATAACAATTTAATTCAATAAATTCAATTTAACTGGAATGATGATAAATATATACCAAACAGCAATAAATAAATTTCTAATCACATCAGAAGTTAATTTAACACACATAAGAAATTTTAGAAGTTGCGAGTGGGTTAAAACACTCACCTTTGGATTTAAATTGAATTTAAATTTAAATTTAAATTTAAACCCATAAATCAAACAGCCTAAGAAATCGTCCAAACTAGTGTCAGAACGTCCGAAGTTTCAGTAGGGTCGCAGCAAAGAAAACGGTGCGTGAATTCGACCTCGTATGAGAAAGATATGCTCATTAGTACGATTGAAATTATCACGACCCGTCTTCCACTACCCAGAAAGACGCGTCATGAATTAAGAAAGAAAGGGATAGAAGAGGTAAAGAAAGAAGAGAAAGAAGAAACAACACTAGAATCTCAACAGCGAAACGAATAAATTATATTAATAACATAAGTATTTACATAATATACAATACCAATCAGAGATACACAGCATACACATCACATATACTAGACAGTTATAAACACCTGTCTAGTATTTACAATTCAACTCAATCACAACACAGAGATAACACAGCGGAAAAATATATCTAACGCAGAAGCCTCCTGCTCCATTGCTCCTCCATTATTCGTCAAAGCCAACCTGAATTCCCTTGGCTACTCATAAAAATTTGAGTACCCAAGAGTTTATGAAAAACAAAATAAACTCCGGGTCAGACATGGGTCTGGTGTGAGTAACAGGTCAAGGTTGCTTAACTTTTAAAAACCCTTTGAAAAGAAAGGTATCACGTAAGACTTCCCACACATAAACATGGAAAAGTTTTTACCTTACGCTAACCAAAACATTTGATAGGAAATCCGATGATATTATAATAGTGTCTAGGGTTTTCAAGTAAATAAGAAATAGCCGAAATTGTTACATTCATTAAATTCCATCTACTAGCCACAAAAGTGGGTAATACAATCAAAACCGTTGGCACTTATTGGATTTTGGATTCCATACAATGGCAGGGCTACTAGGATACCGCCCGTCATAGTACGTGGCCTAGATCACCGTACCGAGGAGTACTCCCACTCCCCTGCAACACAAGGCCGGACCCGTTCCTTACTGAACAGTTCTGAACAAGACAACCCCGCAGTTGTTTGCAACCAACTGCCCACACAGCCGAATATAAAGGGACTTCTAGACAAAGATCAATCTCGCTCTCCAGTGGGAGCTACCCACGAAGCCTTGCTGCACCTCCCCTGTTTTAGCCATTCCCGGTTGATGAGGCTTGAGGTTACGATTACCTTTATAGGACACATCTCTTAGAATGCTCATCGTCCACCTGACGATGTTCTGAAAGCAGTCAATCCATACAAGTTCGTTCCGGGTTCGAACGAAACCGAAGGCATTATCTCGTTGCACTCATTATTGGAATCACCCTCAGAGTCAACGACGATAACCATTGCACTCTAAACCACCATCTCGAATCTATAAGCACTATTCCGTCAACTCATTATGGAATCACCCACAGAGTTATACTGACGTATAACCCTTACACCTCGAGTCTTCACAAAGCCCCATTTGGATTCACGTCCTAACGTTATTTAGAATCGATGTGGTTTTCGGATATCCAAATATGGAAACCCGATCCCGGTCTCATCGAAAACCAAAGCGTGTCTTTTAGGGCCAAGTTGTTTTAAAGGTTTAAAAAAATTTAATTCAATATTATCTATATTACACACAGATAGAAAATTTCCAACATCATAATAGATAATCAGTATTATCATAACATCAGATAATCTACATTATCAACTCAAACAGATAATTCATATTATCAACTCAATGCAACCCTAACATCCAAATCACGCAACAACATTTACCTCATAACTGAGATTCCAACATCCAGGAAATAAATATCAATCATCATTCATAAGCAAAGACTTATCTATCCAATCTATAATTAATTTAAAATGAATTAAATTAATTACTTCTTCCTTAAATTAATTTAAAACAAATTAAATTAATTACTCATCCAAATAAATCTTGCTTATACATCAAAGAATTACTCTTAACAAATTACCCTAATTAATCATCTTGATTAATTATCCTTTAATTACATTCAAGTAATTATCCTCTAATTAATTTCACAAATTAATTAATCCAAACCAATTCCTGTAATTAACTTGTAATTACTTCATCAATTAATTAATCATAATTAATTACATTAATCCTTAATTAATTACATTAATTAATTCTTCATTGATTAATTGTTCTTAATTAATCAATCCTTAATCATATCATTAATTATATAAATTAATGATCTCAATTATTTTAAATAACTCCATTAAATTAATTATCAAAACCTAAATTAATTACACTAAGTAATTATTTATTAATTACTTAATTAAGTAATTATTCAACATACTAATTACATATTAATTACACAAGTAATTAATTCCAAAACTCCTCCATTAAATTACATCCAGTAATTTATTTTCTTCACTAAGTAATTTTCATTTGTAATTACTTCTCGAATCAAATCAATGATTAACTTAAATTAATTAAACTTAATTAATTAGCTTAATTAATCAACAACTTAATTAATTACAATTAGTAATTAATTTCCTTAATTACTTCCACTAAGTAATTATACTTAAATAATTCAAAGGATTATCTTAAATTAATTAATCCAATTAATTATTTAAAATTAATTACATTAATTAATTATAAAATAATTTCAAGTTAATGACCTTCATTAACTAATAACCATATCTTTAATTACTTTTCCAAAGTAATGACTGAATTAATTAATATTAATTCTTAATTTATTTAAAGAATCTCATTAATTAATCTTAAATTAATAAAGTGATAATTAAAACTTAATTAATTATTAATTACTTGATTAATAATTTCAATTCATTAATTAAATTAATCAAATTTTATTTAAATTAATTTCTAAATCACACTTTAATCAAATTTAATTAACTTACTTAAACTTTTATTTAATTAAATAAACCCTTAATTATTTAATTAATTAACCCAATTATTAATTAATTAAATTAAATAAAATCTTAATTACCTTGATCAGATAATTAAGTTTTCAAAACAATAAACAAAATCATTTATCTCATTAATGATTAAATTATCATTATTAAGGTAATTTAAAAACAAATTTTCTTTTATATTTTTATAAATTCCATTTTAAAATTAAAATTAAAATGAAATTAAATTTTAAACTTAAACAAGATTTTAAATATTTAAAAACTCTTTTGTTCTCATTTTAAGAATCACTTACCTCTTAAAACAAATTTTAGAAAAAATCATTTAGCTTCAGCCTATATTCAATTTAAATAAATTTAAAATACCTTAAATATTTCAAATAATATTGAAACATATAAATTCAAATCTTATTATAACCAAAATTCAAATCATGTTTTTTTTTTTAGTTTTAGGTTCAAAGATTTAAATTTAAAAATCTATTTTTAATTTCATTTCATAAGTTATAAAATTCTAAAATATTCCATTTGATAATAACATTTAAACTTATAATTTATTTTTATTCAAATTCAACTTCTAATTTGAATTCAGGTTCCAAATTCAGTTTTGACTTAGAAATTTAAATCTTGTTTTAAATCTTATTTCCAGATTTTTAAAAATCACTTAATATCAGAAACTGTGCAGATTTAATTATTTAATTAAATACTTTATTTTATTACTGCAATTTATTCAAATCTGGAATTCAAATCTATTTGAATTCAAAGTTTAATCTTACTTTAGGCTCAGATTTTAAACTAGCCTTGCTATTTTTTTAAATTTAGTTTTAAAATTCAAAACCTGAAGCAGAATCTGGTTACAGAAATAAGTTACTGCACCAAAGTAAACTACCCGAGTCAAATACTAATTTACTTCGAGTCAATTCATACATTACTTCGGGCAAATGCAGGAATGACCCGAGCACCAACAACTCCACCATCTTACAGCAACTAAATCTCCTCCATAAACCACTGTGCACATGCACATAGCCATGACCATCTTCCCGATCATCAGTGATGATCATTCCATCCACCATCCACCCCTGAGTCCACCTGAACACCAAAGCATCAGAGAATCCCCATTTCCAAAAAATTAAACAGAGCAGCCCTCTATTTTTTTCAAAACCTGGAAACGCAGCCTTTCCTTCAATTCTAAACCTGTCATCAATGATTTCACCCTCCACCGATCATCGATGAAGCTACAATTCTTGCTACTTACTCCCCTAGGGTCCAGCAACCATTCTTCAAAAATCCCAAACACTCGATAAATCCTGGAGAGAGAAAAATCGAAATTTTCTAACTGATCATGATACTAGGGTTACAGATCAATTTCCCCATTCCTCTGCTAATCCAGAGATTAAATCATCAGGTTGATAATTTGAATAAAGTTCCAGATTACTCATCTTTACCAACATGAAACAACAAACTCTCAAAATCCTATAATCAACAGCATTTTCCAAAATTCACCCTTTTCCAGGTCAAGGTGAACTACCTTTAAAACTTAAACTATATATTGTATACTCTTATTTAAAAATCTTGTTTCATTGAATGGTTTAAGATCACCATCTAAATTTAATAAATTAAGGAATTTTATGTTTTAAAACAATATCAGGATTTACTGAACCCTTTTTGATTTCCAGAGAAGATTTTTAATTAAGTTTGCCTTATTTAATTTTCAGGCTCAGTTTTATGGTTACCAAACAAAGTTAGTTTGTAATCCAATTTCTCAATAATGATTTAGACATGAGACAACAAAAGTTTGAATTTAAGAGTTTAAGACAGGTACATCAGCCATTACTGAAACTATCCAAAGCAAACATACTTATACAAGTATAAAGAAATCTCCAGAAAATCATGTACAACAATTTGTTGCAAATTTATCATGCATATCAATTTATTGTAAAGATAATATCATGCAACCAAATTTTGTTAAAGAAAAATTTAGGAGTTACTCACCAATTTTCCTGAGCAGAGCATCATGTTTATTGAAAAAAAAATTTGAACTTGAATTGCTTTGGACTGAAACTTTATGTTGCTTCTGATTATCTACTTCATGCATGCAGGCCATTCCAGGGATGAAATGCAGACAATTGATTCTGCAGTAACTCTAAAATTGCATGTTGATGAATGCAGATGATTTCCAGAGATGGAAAATACAGTTTGATGTTCTGGTTACAGGTTTAAACTTAATTTGTAATTTTGTTTGGGAAGTGAATTTCAGATTCTAGTTTCTTTTTGAGAGGAGTTACAGATTTCAAAGTTTGCAATGCAGGTTTTTGATTTGATAAAAATTTGATCTTAGTTTTTGAATGAGGAGTGTATTACAGATCTGTTTTTGAGAAGCTTTGAGTTTTCAAGTTTTTAAGTGAAGTATATTTTTGATTTTCTTTTGATTTTGAAAAGAGGATAAGGGAAAAAATTGAGAATGTTTATAAGGCTGAAATTAATTTATCAAAATAAAGAAAAGATAAAAGAAAACAATGACACATGTCACATTGCTTAATTTACAACTAACACATGTTGCTTAGATTGCTAATTTAATTACACTTGTTTTAATTAAATTAAGTTATATATTTAAATGTTTATAAAAGGGTTTTCTTAAATTTAATTTATGTTAGAATGAATATGCATGAATTTTCTCCTTAAAGTACATGTAAATAAAACAATTTATAATTTAAAACTTACAAAATATTCTAAAGAATCAATAAATTTGAATTTCAAAATAAAATTTCCAAATCAAATTAATTCTTTGAAATAAAACCAAAATCAATTTAAAAATGAAGATTCTATTTTCCTATTTTAATTCCTCTTTATATTTTTGAAAAATAGAATATTTATTAATATGATTTAAAATAACAATTTACAATTCTATATGATTTATAAAGAAACTATAAATCACCTTTATATTTAAATGAATTTAAATCATATGTTATCTTATATTTTAAACTTATATAAAATATACTCAAATCATATTTAATCAAATAATATTTTAAAAAGAAATAAAAATCAATTTTTACTTAAACTAAGACAATTTTAAACAATTTCCTTTATTATCAAACCCTATAGTTATTAATTAAATAGATTTTTAAAAACTTAATATTAATTAAAACATAATTTCTTAATTGCTCAATATTTTATTAAAATTTAAAAACAAACTTCATTTATTAATTGCATTTCAAAACAAAGATAAACTATAATATATATACAAATATATATACATTATAATTTAAACATTTATTTTAGCATTTAAAAGACAATCACAAATTTATTAAATCTGATTATTAAACCAAAATATATTTTATTAATCAATATTGTCAATATCAATTTAATTTTATATCAAGATTATTAAATTGATATTGTCTAAAATTCCAGGATATCACAGAAATACAATTTAAAATAAAAAAGGAAGAGTCAACACTACCCTACCCAGTCAACTGCCACGTCTGATCTCAATCTTCACGCATGCAAACTCTCATTCGAACCTAATTTTCTCACCGCTGACCGAAGCTTTGACCACGATTTACACTCGCCGCCGACCACCAGAGGCCCGCCGACTGACCCCATTCTCCACATCTGAACGAGCCGCACCCACTGCCATTCCCACGCATCTTTTGGTTTCCCAAAACTCGCCGCGCCGCCAAGCCACTTCGAAACCTAATCGCAATAATCATGACGATCAAGCCGTTAAAACCCCCAGCGAACAGCACCGATGCACCACGCATTCGCCTCTCTACGCAGCAGTATCATCGATTCGATGATCAGAGGAAGATGATCGAACCACGATGAATGATTGTGGTTTATTCTCACATTCCGGCCACACAAAAATCCAGATTGAAAACCGGACACTAGAATTGACATGCGCTCTTCAGGAGTTTCTGATTGATATAAAGTTTTATAGGGTTTGTGGAGTTTGAATTTTGAAGTTAAGATTTGGTTTGAAATTGCATTGGGAATTTGGTTTTGATTTGTCTGCCACTGAAATGAGGAGGTGAAAAGAAATTATACGTACAGAAAAATGACAATGACGAACAATTACGGTTTATAACAGGGTATATGTAGACAAGGCTAAAAATAGAAACGAATGGGCTTGATTGATTTGGAAAATTGAACGATAATGGCCCAAAAGCCCGTTCTGACTCCGTAACGAAATTCGATCAACCCATATATCAAAATAGATGTTTTTAAATATTTTAAACACAATCGAACAGGTTTCGAGTCCAAATTCTATTGTATGAAGAAGTTATGCTAAAATCAAGTTATTTCAAATGGATTTCAATTGATTTCAATTTAACTTATTTCAAGGCGTTTCGAGTCCGTACGATCAAACGACAAGTTCGATCGCTACGAAACTTGAAATCCTACAATAATTCACCGTTACAGATCCGATGAAACTGGTTTCGTCGAAATCCGAGTCGGTGGCCAAAATGGCTATTTTCTAGTTAATTAAATAAATTAATAATTGATTAAATTAAATCAAGTTTCCAATTTCAACTCTATAAATAAAAAATTTCCTCATTTTTGATTTCTCAATCATTTACAATGATTTAAACTAATTTATATGTCAATTTAGAGTTGATTAATTTATCAATTTCAGTATTAAACTCAATTTCATTAAATTCAAAATTTAATTTCCAAAAATTCTATTTAATTTACTTTTCATTCTATTATTCAATTCATTATTATCAAATGGATGAAATTATCATTGGATTCAAAATCTATTACACTAATATTCTCACAATTTATCTTAATCTCCATTAACGTAATATTTAAATATTTAATTCCAATTAATTACAATAAACCTAATTACTATAATTTAAATTCAGATAAATAAATAAATCTTGATTCCCATTCTTATTATTCAATCAATCATTATCCTATTCATACTTTATTATCAACCAACAATTATTGCAATTTATTATCTAATATTGATTTTGTCAAATTACAATTTACTACGTATTATTCCATCAATTAATATACTTTAAACTTATTCCCCAATTTATTAATTTCATTACTACTCTATAAACCTAGTTACCTTATTTTTTTTCCTTCATTACCTTAATGTACTCCAATTTAACAACTCCTAAGCATTGTATTACATTTCACATTAATGCAACACTTATTTAGATTTATTAAAATTTATTTCCAATTCCATCAAAACCGGTAGCTTATAATAAATTTGTTATCATTAACTCTCAATCACATTCTTACAAGTTTAATCATTTCCAAACCAATATTATATTTCCTACTAAGCATTAATTATATTCAATTACCATTCTATATATATTAATTCATTGAATTAATTCAATATTTACGTTTGTTTTCTTGTATTTGATTTATAGCCTAGTATAACATTTATATTAAATCCATTTTACTAATTACCACCCATTATACCTTTTAATTGTTCAACTTATTGGGATTGCGCTAAATTAGTTATTTATTAACTTACATTAACATTATTACCTTAATTTACATTCAGTTACTATTAATCAATATATTATTTCATTGGTTAATTCAATACTTACTTTTATTTACTTATTTTAAAGTTTATAACTAAGTGCAACAGTTTACACTATTTCATTATAATTTATAAAGTTTTTTATTTCTTTCTAGATTTTATTACAAAAATCTTATTAAATTAACCAATTTTAATTATTGAAAATTTACGGGTCGTTACAAAATATTTACCTTTAAGATTTTAAACAACTTAAATAATAAATTTCTCAGTAACATTCTTTTAAAACAACTTTAAAACTTTTAACTTATACTTAAAAAAAATCTACTTTGAAACTTACTTGGCTTTTCAGGAAAATATATATACCATTGCAATATAGTCCATTTAATCAGTTAATAAATCCTTCTCAATATAACAATTTAATTTACGTCCCCATTACGTGAATTTCTTTTCCACGCTTTTAAAAAAATAAAACCACCTTTTATTTTTAAAACAAATTACTATCTCCTTATAAATTTCCTATGACAACCCAGGATTTTTAGATATTTGAAATTGGAATATTTAATTGATTTTAAATATTTGAACGATAGTTTAACGTGAATTAAGATAATAGAAGTGTTAAAATTTGATTTTAAGGTGATTTGTTTAGTTTTAAAAAATATATCGATTAAAATCAATATTTTAAATTAGCCTTTTGGGGCACAGTCTCGGAATTCGACGAAACAAGTTCCATTTGATGCATAATATTGTATTATTATCGATTTCAATTTTTGGAGTTGTCATGTAATCGTATGATAGGTAAACGCATAGAAATCTATAACGAAATTTAATACAATAACTGGGTCCAAAAAGCTATCTTCTCCATACGATCGAATTAGGACTCGAAACCATTTCCATTGCATTCGGAATAGGGGTTTAACATTATAAACGCCTTACGGCATGCCTCTATAGGAGGTCGAGATTTTGAGTTGCGTAATTCGAGACGGTTTAAATTTAAATTTAAAAGTAATATATGTATATATATATATATATTGACTAGTCAAAACTTTTTTTATATATATTTTGGCCACTTGTCTGCTGGGTCATGCCATTTGTCGTGCACGTAAAGAATTTTGAGACACATGTTTCTTTTTTTTTGAAAAAAGGTAAAGCCGTGATTTAAACATAGAAAACATTTTGTTCGTTCATACTTGAATTCCTTTATCTCCAACTTTTGAAACTGCATGTTCCTCTTACTCCCCCCCCCCAATTCATTCGAACACGAATTCTAGATAGAAATAGAAATCAAACACCAGATTCTCGCTGTTCAAATAAAATGATGAACCTCCTCTCCACTTTCCTCCTTCGGCTTTCATGATAAATCAAAAGAGGTGAACGATCGAATCGAGATTTTGCAAGGGCCGAGGCAAAATCGCGGTAGGGATCACGCACAAAAATGGAGGACGTAAGTGAATCAAGGGCGAGCATTCAGGGAATGGCGTCGTCGATTTCATGATGAAGTTGGGTGAGGCGGCTTGTGATTAGGGTTTGGGTCCTTGGCATGCGTGCGTGGAATGAGGGTGGTCTGGTTGATAGGCGCTGGTGAGCTAGATGGTCGATGGCCATGTGTGGTAGCGTTAGAGCCACGGAGGAGTGATGGGAGGCTGCTTGATTATAGGAGTAATAAGGTATTCGTTTTCTTCTTCCTTAGATTAAACTTGTATAAATATATATATGTATATACCTATATTAGAGAAATTGTATATAAAGTCTAAAAGCAGGGAAACTTTTTTTTTAATAGAGAGATACATATACAGATTGGATTTTCAAAGAAGAATATGTATGAATTTATATAAAGGTTTATATATGCAGGTTTTCAATTTGTATATACATACAGAAAAAAATATTTATTGGTCTTTTAGCCTTCTCCTTGCTGCGGCACTGCCCTCGAGTCCGGCTCTCTAAGCCAGCACCTTTTTTAGTACTCCTTGAGCTAATCCCTCATTGTAAGGCAAAAATGATTCTGTTTTTAATTTAACAAACACACACACACACACCCGCATGCATATTTTAAATTAAAACGGTAAATATATGTATAGATAAGATTTTGAAAAGTATATAGGGATTTTAAAATGCTGAAGAGTTTATTTTGAAAATTTGACTTTTGAATATATATAAGTTATTTTATAAATATATATGTAGTTTCCAAGAAAAAAATAAATATACATATATACATTTTAAATTTACTAATTTATTTTAAAAACAATGTATTAAGGTAATTAACATGTTTAACTGGTTCATTTAATAATTTTAGTTACTAAAAGAATTTTAAAGAAAGGGAAATTGTTTAAAACTAAATTATTAGTCGAAAACCAAAGCGTTAGTTAAGTTAAATAGGTAATTAATTGTTCGATCAATTCAAATATTAATAAGCCATATGCATGATGTTTATACAAGGTCAAAAACCACGAAACGAGTAAAGATTTGAGAGGATTCAAACAAAAGAAAAGGTGAGTTCTTCTCACTCATTTGGATTGCTTAAATGATTTAAACGAATAAATTTAAATCATTGGATGTGTTTGCGCCAAAAATGGTCACAAACCCCAAGTATTGTGAAAGCACCAAACAACGAATATAATTCAACAATATTCAAGCAAAAGTCTCAGATCCAAGTAAGCAACAAGCAGCAATACAAAGATAACAGTTAGAAACGCAAGATTTATAGTGGTTCGGCTATCTCCGGCCTACGTCCACTTTAAAGTTTTAACTTTTATTGATGTTCTTTGCTGGTTACAAGTGATTGTAGCAGTAACAATGATTGAATATCGGCTATAACGGTGATGGAAGGAAGTAGAATCGAATCTGGCAGAGTCTGGACGTTGAATGGCAAAAAGAACCTTTTTCTGTAGGCTTCAGGGTGCTATTTATAGGTGTAGGAGGATGAGATCACGCTCAAACTTCAGGAGACTTCTTCTGGCACGTGAGTGGGCCCACGCGACCGACCCCACCAAGTTTTGACTCGATCTGAGATCGATACGAAGTGATTTCGTATCCAACAAAAAATGACCCAATCGAGCTGAAACTTGGCAGGAACATTCTTTACCTTATATAGAAGCTTCTGTGAAAATTTCATAGCATTTGGATCTGTGGATTGGGAGATATGATCGATGCAAGATTACGTTTTCATGCACACTGTCTCCTTCGAATCCATATTTTGTTTCCATACCTTTCGTATCGATCTAGAGCATGCGCGCGCAGTGACGTGGAGTGATGTGGAGCGAGTTTTCTGGATCGATCCTATTCTAGTAGCATATTGACCGATTCGTGTCCACAAACTTCGCCTTGTTTGTCTCGGTAACCATTGTATATATTGGATCGGTGGAGACGCTCTAATTCGTATCGGTGGAGGTAGCCTTGTTCGTATTCATCAACCCAATTCGTGTCATATCGACCAGTGTGGATCGATACGAATAAGCAGTATTAGCCTTAGCTCGGTGGATACGAACAATCATTCAAGTATGGCCACCTAGTGGATACGAACTAGAGACAACAGGCCCTCCAGCCGATGGATACGAAGCATATGGTAGGCGATCGAGACGAAATGAGATCGCTTGATGGATACGAATGTGGGGTTGATGGACACGAATGTATGGGCATCCTGATGGATACGAACCCGAAGGATTCGAAAAGAGCCAAGGCGGGGCCTATCTGATCGATTCAAGCTTGATTGATTCGAAGTATGCAGAACATGTTGGATTCGAATCTGATCGATTCGAAGATGATGGATTCGAACCTGATCGTTTCAAACCTGATCGATTCGAAGTTGCTCATTCTCGATGGATTCGAACTTGATGGATTCGAAGAAACCAATATGACAGCTCTCTAATGGGTACGAACAGTGCATCTTTTCTAAAGTGTATCGATCATATCTCATTCATATGAACTCCGATCCTGAAATTTGAAAGCTGGCTTTCACGGCTTTGCTTGTCATGTCTTGTCAATTGTAGCCCGATCCGGATTCGGGAAAAATTCATCGACATCCATGGTGGACCTGCAATCAATAATCGATATTTATGACCAGTAATCATTGATTTTCAGTCAGTTTTGGTTATCTCAGCTTTGCCAAAAGTTGGGATAACATTTTGCTCCCCAAAACACGCCTTTTGGTAAAAGGCGTGTTTTGATCAGTCTCAGTCGAATATAGCGAGTTCATATTTTATTCAGATCTTATAGCATGTTCGATCAAGTCCACGGCTGTTCGAAGCCAAATCGTTATCAATTTCTTCTACAGGAAGTTAAGAATGAAGTCTTTCAGTCTCTCTGGACTATCGTTGGTCATTTCTGACCCTTGCCAAGCCCATTCCAGACTTGGCAATTGAATAGAAAGATCCCATTGCACTCCGGCATTGCCTTCTATCCCTTGCACTCCGGCCCCAGCTAGGGCATATAGCGATGTCTTGGTTGTTCTAAACCGATCATAGCCTCTCCGGGCTATTGCTGGATCCCATCCTGTCACTCCCCGGTGAAGGGGAGGCAGCGTTAAGTGAGTCGATCCTGTCGCTCTCCGGCGAAGCAACTCACTTCTTGAACTCCGGACCTCGCCTCTGTGGGTATGGTCATAAAGCGATCATTTTCATATTGGTATTCAATATTCATCCTTTGACTCTCCGGTCAAAGGCTTATTTCGAGAAATTCTAATTTATTTATTTAAATTCAGGTCCTATATGTTCAATCTCAAACATAAGGAAAAAGCTAAACATTGCCTCTCTGGGCATATTGATCTATCTCCATCTTAGAGCATGCCTACAGATCTCTCCGGTTCCCGTACATGAGTAATTGGAGTAGCCGTTTACTCTGAGAACAAATCTAATGAAATTATTTGACTGATGTCCAAATCCTGGACTTGGCCCCTACCATCTTTAATAAGTCGATGACTAGTCGTGATCCCGATCCAAGATCGTTTCGGTTAGGTAAAGGCGGTAGTCGTTCAGGCCTTACCGCCGTTGTCCGTTCTCTGACATATTGTGGCAATCTACCACTCCTGGCATGTTCTTCCACCTAATCCTTTAGGTGACGGCATTCATCTGTAGCGTGCCCATCCAGCTCATGGAATAGGCAATATTTTCCAGTTCTGCGCTTCCGCTCAGTGGGATCTCTCCTGCATGGTTTTTGATAGGGGAGTTGCCCCCGAGTTTCAGTGTAAATCCTTTCTAGACTTGCTGTCAGATCCGTGTACTGTCTGATCGTAGGCTCTCGGAATTTCTTCCGTTTATCAGGACCATCACGTCCATCGTCCTGCTTTCTCTTTCCTTTGTCCGCTACGGACTGTTCCCTGGCGGTTCCTTCGCCCTATACAGCATTTATTTCTCTCCTTTTGGCCCATGACTCTTCCAGCCGAATGAATCTTTCAGCTTCATGATAAAATTCTCCAAGATCTTGTGGGGGATCTCTTACCAAAGAATCTTTGAATTCGTTGCCTTCCCCGACTCCTACTACCGCCGCCATCAAAACCATCGATGGATCCGGGCGATCCACAGAAGCCACCGTTGCATTGAACCGCAATAAGAAATCTTTTACGGACTCTCCGGTCCTTTGCTTGATTGAAGCTAGAGTCATCACACTCTTGGGTTGCGTCACATGGACCCTAAACTGTCTCATGAAGCAATCTACAAGCTCGCCCTATGTCCCGATTGATCCAGTGTCCAGTTGTCTGAACCAAAGCGCAGCTAAATCTGACAAGTATAGAGGGAAGCATCGAACCATCACTTCCTCGGGTGTCTCTAGCACTTCCATGTGCCTGATATATCTGGTAATATGCATCGTTGGGTCTGACCTCTCGTCATAAGGATCCAGCGTAGGAAGTTTGAACTTTGGAGGATTCCTTGCATTCCTGATATTCGGAGTGAACGGACTCCAGCTGACTTTTTGTAATCCTCCACTCAACAGTCCTCCTCTCATGATTCGTCGCACTAGACCATCATTCTTTCATCTCCATCCGGGGGCTGCCTCCTTGTCATGTTTCTATCCTGCCCTCCAAGTCTTGAAGGGAACTCCAGTACATACTCTTCATGTGGCTTAGTAATAGCAGCATTGACTCCAGCTTGCTGAGCTTCATCTATGGGTCTTCCAGTATCTGATCCTGAGGGTCTGCCCCCAAGTCCTTGTTGAATGCCTTCAAGTCCTGCACTACGGTCTTGAACCTGACCATCATTGGCCTCAGTAATCCTGACTCCTTATCCTGTACTTGCAGCCGCTGTAGTTGGCCCAAGGTTCTGCACATTCGCTGCCCTTATCTGCTCAAGAAAATTCTGCATCATCTCTTGGTGAGTCTTCATCATGCTTTCGCGTATCGAATTAGCCATAGCCTCCATCTCATCTCTAGTGATGTACATCGAGGCTTGTCCTTCTCCATCTCCAGAGGATGCTACTTCGCTTCCTCCTTGTTGGCTCTGATTAGCACTTTGTCTTGTTTGTCGAGTCATTTCCTATGAGTCGGGATTCTTCCAGCTCTTAAATCTGAATTCTGAATCTGGTGTAGCGGGTGCTAGTTCCTCTCAGTGAAAGCACCAAAGTGTTTGCGCCAAAAATGGTCACAAACCCCAAGTATTGTGAAAGCACCAAACAACGAATATAATTCAACAATATTCAAGCACAAGTCTCAGATCCAAGTAAGCAACAAGCAGCAATACAAAGATAATAATTAGAAACGCGCAAGATTTATAGTGGTTCGGCTACCTCCGGCCTATGTCCACTTCAAAATTTTAGCTTTTATTGATGTTCTTTGCTGGTTACAAAGTGATTGCAGCAGTTACAATGATTGAATATCAGCTATAACGGTGATGGAAGTAAGTAGAATCGAATCTGGCAGAGTCTGGACGTTGAATGGCAAAAAGATCCTTTTTCTTTAGGCTTCAGGGTGTTATTTATAGGCGTAGGAGGCTGAGATCACACTCAAACTTCGGGAGACTTCTTCTGGCACGTGAGTGGGCCCACATGACCGACCCCATCAAGTTTCGACTCGATCTGAGATCGATACGAAGTGATTCATATCCATCAAAAAATGACCCAATCGAGCTGAAACTTGGCAGGAATAATCTTTACCTTGTATGGAAGCTTCAGTGAAAATTTCATAGCATTTGGATCTGTGGATTGGGAGATATGATCGATGCAAGATTATATTTTCATGCACACTGTCTCGTTCGAGTCCATATTTCGTATCGATCCAGAGCATGCGCGCGTAGTGACATATAGTGATGTGGAGCGAGTTATCTGGATCGATCCTATTCTAGTGGCATATTTACCGATTCGTGTCCACAAACTTTGCCTTATTTGTCTCGATAACCGTTGTATATATCGGATCGGTGGAGACGCTCTAATTTGTATCGGTGGAGGTAGCCTTGTTCGAATTCATCAACCCAATTTGTGTTCGTATCGACCACTGTGGATCGATATGAATAAGCAGTATTAGCCTTAGCTCGGTGGATACGAACAATCATTCAAGTATGGCCACCTAGTGGACACGAGCTAGAGGCAACAGGCCCTCCAGCCGATGGATACGAAGCAGATGGTAGGTGATCGAGATGAAATGAGATCGCTTGATGGATACGAATGCGGGGTTGATGGACACGAACGTATGGGCATCCTGATGGATACGTACCCGATGGATTCGAAAAGAGCCGAGGCGGGGCCTATCTGATCGATTCGAACTCGATCGATTCGAAGTATGCAGAACATGTTGGATTCGAATCTGATCGATTGGAAGATGATGGATTCGAACCTGATCGTTTCAAACCTGATCGATTCGAAGTTGCTCATTCTCGATGGATTCGAACTTGATGGATTCGAACAAACCAATATGACAGCTCTCTGATGGGTACGAACAGTGCATCTTTTCTAAAGTGTATCGATCATATCTCATTCATATGAACTCCGATTATCCTGAAATTTGAAACACTGCTTTCATGGCTTTTCTTGTCATGTCTTGTCAATTGTAGCCCGATCTAGATTCGGACAAAATTCATCGACATCCATGGTGGACCTGCAATCCATAATCGATATTTATGACTAGTAATCATTGATTTTCAGTCAGTTCTGGGTATCTCAGCTTTGCCAAAAGTTGGGAAGGATGTGCTTGGATGAATTTAATAATTTATCTTTAAATGATATTATATATATATATAATAGTATATGTATATATTGGAGTGATTTATTTTCCATATTATATAGCGAATGAGACCTTATGCGTCCCGCATAATAGCCGATGACCCTTTATCCCGCCTTGAAACGTGATTGGTATTTTAAATTGTTGTGCTAACATCTGTGGACGCAGGGAAACAGTTTGGAGGGATCCAACTGGATTCCTCAAATGTCCAATTTATTGTATATTCAGTAATGTGATTTATGTGATAATCTGTGATGGATTATATTTAGTATACTGGGAATTGAAATTATTAAATGTTATGGTTTGGCCGAATATATTTTAGTATATTAAGATATCAAAAATATAAAAAAAAATTGGATTTTTGGAAGGAATTGGAGTAGAGAATTTTAAATAAAATAATTTTGTAGAATTGGATAAATTAAAAGAAGGAATTTGGTAAAGAATAAAAGTTGATTTTTGAAATCCTATCGAATAAATTCCAAGCATGGAGAAAGAGATTTTTAAAAAATGGAAATAAATGAATTTTGAGAACTTAAGTAGTGTAGTTTAAAATTTGAAGAATTCATTTTAAATTCAGGATTTAAAATGGTTTAGGAGAAATAAAAGGAGAATTTTAAAATTAAGTATGAAATTAGTATTTTAGATTTTAAATAAGATTTTAAATAAGACTTTTAAACTAAATAAAGGAGTGAAAATGGAATTGATGAGTTTTGAAATAAATTTGGATAAGTAAAAGAATTTATTTTAAAATGGAGTAAATTTTGGAAATCGATTTGAAAACTGACTAAGTGTTGAAACTGTGATTAAAGGAGAATGAGATTGTGAAATTTATAAACGGGGTTTATAAATTAAGCGAAATATTTATCAGAGAATAATTTGAAAGTATAAATTTAGGATGGGAATTTATAAGGAAAGGTTGATCTGTTTAAAGATAAATAGTGGTTTATTTTTAGAAGGTATGGAAAGGAAAGTGTATTTCCCTGAAAAGCCGAGTATATTTTCAAAGAAAGATTTCCAAGTACAAGTTAGAGGTTTTAAAGTGGTGTTAAAAGAATTTTTTAGAGAAATTGCATTATGTCAAATTATTTAGAATTTTAAAGTAAACATTTATTAATTTAGCTATAGTAATAATTATTTTAAAGGTTTAACTAGTATTATGATTTAAAAGATAATTATTTAATATTTATACCTTATAGAATAACCTTTATTTTAAATTTGTTTGGCTTAAGTTTTACATGAGAAATTATTAGTATTTTAAATAAGTGTTTTAAATAGTTTTATTTTAAGTGTTTTAAGTAGTTTTTATTTTTAAATGTTTTAAAGTACATATTTTTTGATAATAGATTTAAATTATTTTAAAATCTAATGTATTAGACTTGGAGATTTTCAGTGGAAATAAGCAATATTCGGAAATTTATTCCCCGAGAGAAAAGTGATTCGAAAACTGTTTTCAAAGGGTTGAAGTGCAGATAAATTCATATCTTGTGAAGACATTTTGAAATAAATATTTTGGAAAAAAATTTATTTAAATCTGATGGTTGTTTGTGGATGTTATTTGATAGTTAAATAACCGACTATCAATATTGGCTAATGCGTTGATCGTTTCGAAGAGACCGAGATCGGGATTAATTTCTCGAAAACCACTTCGATCCGGTTGGAACGTTTTTGTGAGGAAGACAAGAGCTTGGAGTCGAAGATGGAGCAGTGAAGTACAAAGGCTAATCGCTACTAATCCTTAGGGTGATTCCAAAATGGATCTAGTAGGGGTAGGCCTTCGGTTTAGTTCGGACCCGGAACCGACATGTGTGGACGAAGGCTATCAGAACATCTTCAGGCGGGCGATAAGCATTCTAAGTGAATGTGTGCTAAAAAGGTAACGCATAGCTTCGAGCCTCATCAACCGGGAATGGATAAAATAGGGGAGGTGCACACAAGGCTAAGTGGCTAGCAACTAATTAGGATAAGGTCATCCCTATCTAGAGGTCCCTTTATTTTCTGCTGTGTGGGCGGTTGCTGATCCCAACTACGAGTGACCTTATTCGGACTATCCAGTAAGGAGAAGATCCGGTCTTGTGATGCAGTGGATCGGGGTGGATCCTTGGTACGATAATCTAGACCATGTACTGTGACGGGCGGTACCCCAATAGCCCTGCCATTGATGGAAATCCGTTCTCCCTACGTGCCTTTACAGTTTTGTTTGTAGAGCCTAGTATTGCTGGAATTTAATAATGTAACAATTTCGGCTATTTAAATAAGTATTTGTATATAGTACTATAATATCATAGGATTTTATAAGAAATGTTTTGGTTACCATAAGGTAAAAACCTGGCATGTTTATTTGTGGCGTGGTCTTACGAGATACCTTTGATTTCAAAGGAGTTTGAAAACTTTAATAATCCAATTGAGTGTGTTTTCTCACTCTGGTATTCCATACTGACTTGGGTGTTATTTCGCTATAATGCTCGGGTCGGACCGAGTATTATAGAGTATAGATTCTGGATGGATGGCTATGGAACTCAGGAGACGAGCTGGATGGCGAGATGTAGCACACGTACTTGATGTAATTCTGCTGTGTTGTAGCTGTGTGGTCAGTTTTGGGACGACAAGTTAATATAACGGTCCAGTTGTATGCTATGGATTTTGTTGTACTCTAATGTTTTTTTTGGCAAGGCGTTGTACTCTAATGTTGTAATGTATAAACCGATATAGTTCATTTCGTTAAAAGATTAGTCATTTATCTATTATATATTGTTCCGCTGCGATTGTGAGATTCTGATATTGTTTTCAAATTCTTCTTCTACCTCCTTCTTCTTTAACCCTAATGATTTGGTTTTTGGGCATTTGATTGTTCGGCAATTGATACAGTGGACATATTGATGTCGATTTTCGGGCGTCGAAAAATCGGGTCGTTACATTTCCACCATGAATTTATACTTTCAAATTTATCCACTGATAAATATTTCACTTTATTTATAAACCCCGTTTATAAATTTCATAATCTCATCCTCTTTTTAATCACAGTTTCAAATAGATTTCCAAAATTAAATTCATTTAAAATAAATTCCTTTACTTAGTCAATTTTATTTCAAAACCCATTAATTTGATATTACTTCTTTATTATGATTTAAAATCTTATTTAAAACTGAAAATACCATTTTCATACTTTATTTCAAAATTCTCCCTTTATTTCTCCCAAAACATTTAAATCATGAGTTCACAAATAAATTCTTTAATTTTTAAACAGTACCACTTAAGTCCTCTAAATTCATTATTCCCATTTATTCATAAATCTCTTTTCCCATACTCGAAATTTATTCGATAGGACTTTAGAATCGAACTTTTATCCTTTCTCAAATTCATTCCTTTAATTTATCCAATTTCACTATATTTATTTTACTTAGAATTCACTCTTTTATTTTCCGTTAAAATCCAATCTTTATATTTTTGATATCTCAATATACTCAAAATATATTCAGTCAAACCATAGAATTCAATATTTCAACTCCCAGTATAATCAATATAATCTATCACAGATCATCAAATAAATCACATTGCTGAATATAAAATAAATTCAACTTTTTGAGAAATCTAGTTGGATCCCTCCAACCTGTTTCTCTGCATCCATAGATGTTAGCATAATATAGAATATCAATCCCACTTCGAGGGGGATATCGTGGTATATAGGTTCATCCGGTATTATGCAGGGCGCATAAGGTCTCATCCGCTATATAATACAGGAAATCTATCAATCCAATATATATATATATATATATATATATATATATATATATATAACATATCACATCCAAGCTAATATTAAATTAACAATTCAAACAAACAACCAATAATTTAAATTTAACTATTTAAGTTTAAAGGGTAATCCAAATGAGTGAGATTAACCCACCTTTGATTTTAACTTGCAGTCCGATCCGAACCGGCTTGTCTCTCCACGATTTCAGTCCTTATATAAACAATTCACGATTTACTACTATTTGAATTAATTAAACAGTTAATCACCATTTACTCCTTTAATTTAAATTATAATTTTGTTTAAACTAATCTTCCTTCAATAAATTATTTTTAGCAACTAAAATAATTGAATACGCTAATTTAACCAACTTAATCACCTTAATCCCTTATTTTAAAATAAACTAGTTTTGAAAATATTTATATACATATTTTATATAGATAATTTATATTTATATATTTTCCTTTGAAACCCATAGACTTGTAAAATTAATCTACATAGATTTTAAATTCTAATTTTATATAAACTCTTCACATTTTAAAATTCCTACATACCTTTTCCAGAGCCTTTTCTATATAAAATTTTCCCTATTTACCCATATTTAATTAAGTCAAAATAGGCAGGTATATATATACACACACATTTTGTATTCGTATAAAATTTTCCCCTTTACTGTAGTCTAAAACTTATTTATTTATATAATCTTATTCTGTCTCTTGTGCGTCTATATATATATATTAAGTTGAAAAATAAATTTGTAAACATATACCTCACTGCCCCCTAGTTCAACGCATGCACAAATCGAGGCTATCGCAACCTCGATCAAGCTCATCGCCACCGAAGCTTCCGCCTCATCGAAAGCAACCTCAATAGGCGAAGATCATGACCCTTCAGAAGCGCCGCGCCAACCAAAATCCTTCTTGCGTCTTCATGCAATGAAGCATCCCAATTACCAAATCGCAAGATTCGCCCTCAACTTGAGATTCAACGAACCTTGGCCACGCTTCCACTCGACTCCTCAGTCGACCTCCTGAATCTGTAGCCGTGCCATGAGAACGCACCTCAAACCGCCAGCGAGATGAAATGAGAAATCAAAATAAGCTGTAGTTCTTGTTCTTAATTATTTTGAAGAGAACGAGAGATTTTTTTAAGCAATCGAAACAAATTTGAACTGAGGGATTTTAGGAGGAGGTCACGTTTCGATTTCCTGGTCTTCGATTTGAATTTAGCAAAGAGTGGGGAAGGAATGAAGAAATGAAGTGATTTCTTGAGTTCAGCCATTAAACCTTTTCCAGAGTAGATTTTCTTTTCTTCCTTATTTTGAAACTGACGAACTTGTAAAAAGAGAAAGTGGGGAAAACTATGAGACATTATCGTGCTTCACCCAACTTGCTCCAGTGACACTTGAATTGAAACCAAAAAGTTCCGACAAGAAGGAAATACAGCTGAAAGAGACTAGTGTGTGTATATATATATATTTAAATTCAAATTGTCTCGATAAATGCAACTTACAATCTTGACCTCCTATCAAAGCATGCCGCTAGGCGTTTATAATGTTATACCCCTAGTCCGAATGCAAAGGAAAAGGTTTCGAGTCCTAATTCGATCGTATGGAGAAGATAGCTTTTTGGACCCAGTTATTATATTAAATTTTCAATATAAATTTCAGCGCGTTTACATCTCAAACGACCACATAACAACTCCGAAAGCTACGAAATTTGAAAATAGATAATAATATAATATTACGGATCCCATGAAACAGGTTTAGTCAAAATCTGTGACTGTGCCTCGGAAGGCTATTTTTAAATGTCAATCTAAACGATATATTTTAAAACTGAACTGATCACGTCCAAATTCAATTTTAAAAGTTGCATTGTCTTTAGTATTGTGAATATGAATTTTACCAGCCTTTAAATTATTTTTACTGGGCTCACAACTCCAGATTTACCATTTTAACCAGTTTCCAATTATTTTATTTAATAATTAAATCACTTAATAAATAGTGACATTTGAATTTCAAGTTAGAAATTAACTTTTAAATATTTAAAATCAATTAAATATTCGAATTTAAAATGTCTAAAATTCCAGATCGTCACATTCCTCCCCCCTTAAAAGAATTTCATCCTTGAAATTGCTAGTTAAGAAGAATGGTCCATCACCCATTTATTATTTTTCCAAAACCAAACAGTTTTTAACAACTTCCCAAGACAATCTTTTTATTAAAGACACACTCACACCCTTACTAATTTTCCAAACTCTTCCATAGTTTACAAACAACATTACTTACTCAACCATTCAAATTATAATTCAAAAATCAAATTTTAAATTATCAAAATTATCTCAAAAATTTTCTAACTCTATAAATTTTCAAAAAATTTTGCCAGAGTCTCTTTTGCGCTGCTAGCTCGGAACAACTACAAAATGCCTTTACGGGCCTCCAAATTTCAAAAAAAAGCCAAATGGCTATATCAGAAAATCATCAAATTTCATATGCCAATTTAATCACATACCTTTTTGTCGGGCCATTCAATATATCTTCTAAAATCAAAAATACCAATTTCATTTTGCTTTTAAAACACCTATATATCCTACTTAGCAATACCCAATTACAGAATTCAAAATCATTTTATTCATTTGCTCTTCAAAATTTTCAGTATCTAATTAATTCAAGTCCGTACGATGTACATATACCATCCGTACGCAATATTAATCTGATCGCTCACTCGATCACACAATTCCACTTCCGAACTAGTATCGTCCATCTGACTTCCTAGTGCAGACTCTGATCTGCTTTCTTGGTCAGAAACCGTCATTCTCCTTGCATAGCCATTTACTATGATAAAGAATTTCCAGAATCAATCGAAAATCCATATCCAGGGTTTGCAGTCAAAAATCGAGTGAAAAATCCCAACTCAGACCGATATAACTATCTCGAAATTCTATGCTCGAATCTGGATCCAATAGTTATGCGAATAAAATAATATAAGTACATCCTATGTATTAATCTCAATTGATTATTAGCTATATCAGTTTCCTTTATTCACATTTATTTCGATTTCCATACACTTATTCACAATTATCATTCCACGCACCCTTATTAAATCTTCGTACAAATATTAACTTAGAGTATTTTCCAATACCAAATTTTACTTAAAATTTCACCATTTCTTCTTAAGTTCAATATAAATATCTTATACACTTTAGTATTCCTTTTCTCTTTACCACTTAAGCTTTCACATCTATTTTGGTTTAACTCAAATTCTCAATTCCATTCTGAATTCAATTTTTCCTTCCATTTACTAATTCATTTCAATTTCCAGCAAATTTTAATTCTTAGAACTTTTTCTTTTAGTCCACTCAAACTATACTTTCAATTTCACTTTACTTAACATAATTCAAATTGATTCTAATATTCAATTTTCAATTCATTTGCTTACAAATGTAAATTTATTTGTTCCTCTACCCATTTGTTTTACAATCTTAATAAACTTATTTTCAGTAATCATTTCCTTTAGCCTACTTAGACTTTTTTCCTTAAATTTATTTTTATTCAACTTAATTCAATTTCATTCCCATTCAATTCAAAGTTTATGCTTCTATAGGTTTTCCAGCTTATTTACATTCCATTCACTCCATTTTAATTTGTTTACCTACCACCTTATTTTATTGGCTTTCCTACTTTCACTTAACTCTTTCAAGTTGAATTTATATTCTAACAAATTTTTATAAGTTATCAAACGTATTTATAATTCCATAAACATTTTAAATAAGATTCCAAAGTCTTTTAAACAATTTCCTAATATTTAAGAAATCATTTTTGAAATCAATTATTTATACATAATTCGTTTGCATATCAAAAAATCCTTTAAATTTTAAAACCAAACCCAGTTTTGCAAACAATTCCAATTTAAAACATTTTGATACCAAATTTCTCTCTTGGAAACTCAAAAATGAACATCGATGATGTTGTAGTCATCACCGAAATTATTGTCCAGTGATCAAAGCGATTTTATTGCATTTACCTCATTTAAAACATTTCTAAATATTCCCCATTCCAAATCTCACCAGATTTCAAATCCAATTCAAAAAGATTTTCGAATAGTATCACTATTATTCCTTTAAAACCTTTGAAAACCATTTTCAACTCAAAGGAAAATTAACTTTTCAAATTCCAAATACTTTTAACTCATATTCAAATATTACTTTGGAATTTCATTTCATTTCCAACTACAAACCACATTTATAGTTCACATTTATGAATTGCGTTTTGTTTTATAATTATTTCTCTTAACTTTGGCTATAATTTCAATCCCTTATTCCATTTCTACTTAACAATGATAATAATTTGATATCATCACTTCCTAACAACCAAGCAACCATATGTAACTATAATAATTTATGGACAATTATTTCTTTCGTATAAAAATAATTTGGGCAACATTATTTCGTTTACCCTATTTAAAAAAATACCATGTCGAATTGTTTTATTCAAGTGTTTAGAGATCCCTATCAGTAATGTTAATTACTCGTATTGACCAGAATCCATAAATTACTCAACAAACCAATCAACAACATATAAAACAATTTTTATATTCACTAACAAATACACACACATATTTATTAATACACTCAAACTCATTCTAGAGTACTACAGACTCTATTTCTAATGAGTTACCCCCACCAGAGCCAAGGTTCTCGCTTAACTTTCAGCTCTAATACCACAATGTCACGACCCGGATTTTTGATGCCCGAAAATTGACATCAATACGTCAACTGTATTAAATGCTGAACGATCGAATGTCGGAAAACTAGACCGTAAGGGAAAGAAGAAGGAGATAGAAGAAAAAATAACAATACAACAACAGAATCTCACAATCGCAGTGGAACAACATATAATATACAACAACAGATTTTTATACCAAAGAATTTGTAACCGAATATTACTTACAATCATCAAAGTACAACACAATCCATAGCACACAACTGGACAGTTATCATAACTCGTCCTCCCAGAAACTGATTATGCAGCAACCTATACATAGCGGATGATACATCAAATACGTGATACGTCTCGCCATCCAGCTCACCTCCTGAGCTCCATAGCAGTCCATCCAAAATCTATACTTTATAATACTCGGTCCGACCTGAGCATTATAGTGAAATAACACCCGAGTCAGTCTGGAAAACCAGCGTGAGAAAACACACTCAATTTTTTTTATTAAAATTCCAAATCCTTTAAAATTAAATGTATCTCATAAGACCACGCCACAAGTAAACATGCTGGGTTTTTACCTTATGATAACCAAAACATTTTTATCAAATCCTTCTGATATTATAATAGTGTCTATAGAAAGTAAAATAGAATCTAGATGAAATGCTTGCATCTCACATTTCAGCAATAGTTGGACACAATCGAAACCGTACAGCTGCTTATTGGAGATTGGATTCCATACAATGGCAGGGCTACTGGGGTACCGCCCATCACAATACCTAGTCTAGATCAGCATACCGAGGATCCCGCCTGATCTCTTGCAACACAAGACCGGTGCTACTCCTTACTGGATAGTCCGAATAAGATCTCCCTGCAGTCGGGATCAGCAACCTCCCACACAGTCGAATAAAAGGGACATCTAAACGGGGATGACCTTGCACTAACTAGTTTTATCCATTCCCGATTGATGAGGCTCAAGGCTATGCATTACCTTTTTAGCACACAATCACTTAGAATGCTCATCGTCCACCTGACAATGTTCTGATAGCATTCGTCCATACAAGTCCATTCCTGGTGTGAACGGAACCGAAGGCACTACTCCTACTATATCCATTTTGGAATCACCCTCTGGATTAGTAGGGATTAGCCCTTGCACTTCACTACTCCATCTTTGACTCCAAGCTCTTGTCTTCCTCATGAAAACATTCAAACCGGATCGAAGTGGTTTTAGGGAAATTAATCCCGATCCTGGTCTCTTCGAAATGATTAGCACATTAGCCAATATTGATAATCGGTTATTTAACTATCAAATAATGTCCACAAACAAACATCAGGTCTTAATAATTTTTCGAATTATTTATTTCAAAATATTTTTGCAAGATATTCTTCTACACTTCAACCCCTTGAAAATAGTTTTCAAATCACTTTTTCTCTCGCAGAATAAATTTCCACCCAATTGTTTTATTTCCACTGAAAATCACAAGTCTTAATACTTTAGGTTTTTAAATAATTTAAATCACTTTATCCAAATATAAATACTTTAAAACACTTAAAATAAAAACTACTTAAAAGACTTTATTCAAAATAAAAGTTGTGAAATTCTATACTAAATTTTCAAATAAAAACTTTAGCCAAACTACTTTTAAAATAAAGCTACTCTATAAAATTTGAATATTTAATAATTATCTTTTAAACCATAATACCAGTTTAACCTTAAAATAATTACTAGTACAACTTAACTTAATAAATATTTACCTTTAAAATTTTAAACAACTTAAATAATAAATTTCTCAAAAACATTCTTTTAAAACAACTTTAAAACTTTTAATATATACTTAAAAAAATCTGCTTTGAAACATACTTCGCCTTTCAGGAAAATACACCTACCATTCTAATATACCCCATTTACTAGTTAATAAATCCTTCTCGATTTATCACAATTAAATTTACGTCCCCATTCCGTAAATTTCTTTTCCACACTTTCAAAAAATAAAACCTCCTTTTATTTTTAAAACAAATTACTATCTCCTTATAATTTTCCACCGTGACTTTAAACTTTCAAATTTATCCACTGATAAATATCTCACTTTATTTATAAACCCCGTTTATAAATTTCATAATCTCGTCCTCTTTTTCATCACAGTTTCAAATTGATTTCCAAAATTAACTTCATTTAAAATAAATTCCTTTACTTACTCAATTTTATTTCAAAACACATTAATTCGATTTTACTTCTTTATTATGATTTAAAATCTTATTTAAAACTGAAAATACCAATTTCATACTTTATTTCAAATTTCTCCCTTTATTTCTCCCAAACGATTTAAATCCTGAGTTTACAATAAATTCTTTAATTTTTGAACAATACCACTTAAGTCCTCAAAATTCATTATTCCCATTTATTCAAAAATCTCTTTTCGCATACTCGAAATTTATTCGATTGGATTTTAGAATCAAACTTTTATCCTTTCTCAAATTCATTCCTTTAATTTATACATTTTCTCTATATTTATTTTACTTAGAATTCCCTTTTTTATTTTCCTTTAAAATCCATTCTTCATATTTTTGATATCTCAATATACTCAAAATATATTAAGTCACACCATAGTATTCAATATTCCAATTTCCAATATAATCAATATAATCTATCACAGATCATCAAATAAATCACGTTGCTGAATATAAAATAAATTCAATGTTTTGATGAATCCAGTTTGATCACTCCGACCTATTTCCCTGCATCCACAGATGTTAGCACAATATAAAATACCAATCCCACTTCGAGGGGGATATCGCGGTATATAGGGTCATCCGATATTATGCGAGGTTCATAGGGTCTCATCCGCTATATAATGCGGAAAATCAATCTGTGACGCCCCACCTCTATACCCACGCTAGCTAAGAATACTACGATGTAATGCTGTCAGCTAGCACGGAGAATAAGGCTGTTGAGGAGCGACCATCCATGTAATTGCTTTGTGCGAGCACCGATATGTCAGATAGTACAACATGCATTTTATTTCAAAAGAGGAAATCCGACCTACCAATACAAACTCAAAACTATTACACAGTGGCTATATAAATCCTTCGGAAACAAATATAGAAATAAGCATAACATAAATCAGTTACAGATAATTCATATCACAAAGGCGGAAATAGATATGAATATTCCACTAGGAAGTGCACATCAGAGTAATGGTCTAAAAAGATCCACAATAATACAAAAGAATAGCAACACGTGCTATACAAAAGAATACAACTATGAGTCCATATCTCAAGTGTATACAACAAAATAAACTACTAATCTAAGTAGTTAGCCAAAAGTCAAAGAAATCAATCCCAAGTGAGAAGTCAAGCTGAAGCACCTGTAACATCTCGGTCTGACCCGAGTATTATTTAATAAGAAAATAATAAACGGATCAGTCTAACTATAAATATCAGATGAAACGATATAGAATTAGAGATATGACCAAACACATAATAATCACAATACCAAGCTGTGATATATATATATATATATATATATATATATATAAGTAATTGAAAATCAATAAGAGATTAATCAATATCATCAAATCTACACAAGAATCAAAGGAAATGTCATACTCCTTATTTCGTTCACCAAACCATAAATATTGACGATTACATCAATGCCAATCACAAAAGTCAATGACACACGAATTCACCAATGCACACATATTGATAAAACTTATCAATGGAAATCACGAAAATTGGTGAAGCATAAATTCTAGAAATCATCTCAAGAAATCCAGTCAATGACACACGAATTCACCAATGCACACATATTGATAAAACTTATCAATGGAAATCACGAAAATTGGTGAAGCATAAATTCTAGAAATCATCTCAAGAAATCCATTCAATGACACACGAATTCACCAATGCACACATATTGATAAATCATATCAATAGAAATCACAAAAATAGGTGAAGAAGAAAATTCCAGAATTCGACACACGAAATCCAGAAATCACACAAAATAGGGGGGAGGCCTATCACACGAACGGGAGCATGAAAACTCACCAACATATGTATCACACGAACGAGACGCTATCTCATGGTAGCTAGCCATTAATTTTTGACACACGAACGACCCGAAGACCATGGGGCGCTACCCCATCAATTGGAGTCGAAACTCCACAAAACGGGGTTTAGTCTCCCTCGCAGACAAAGAGACATCGCACATTGCTAGTCTAAATCACAAAAATGATTGTCATGATCATCAAGAAGTGTCAATTACAGTAAGCTAGTAAATATATAAG
Source organism: Allium cepa (assembly GCA_030765085.1). Classification (NCBI taxonomy): domain Eukaryota; kingdom Viridiplantae; phylum Streptophyta; class Magnoliopsida; order Asparagales; family Amaryllidaceae; genus Allium; species Allium cepa. The sequence goes on along the minus strand of CM060932.1, from coordinate 635,360,809 downwards.
CTTAGCTTCATGTCCCATAACCACTAGCTTAACTTAAATATTTACGAACAAATTGTAGATCTCCACTAGAAAATTGTCACAAGAGATTCAATCGAACAAGTCCAAGAATTAACCGACGAAGTAAACGCAAGCGTTTCATACCACTCGTTTTACTAAGTCATTTAATTAGATTTCTCATACGAGTGAGGTAAAGGTTTGTATATACTAATAGATTGGAAATCGGTTTGAGAAAACGAGCTTTGTTATAAAATAGTGTTGAAATCATTTGAAGGAAGAGTTTTGATATTTACTACTAGTATAGATAACCTTTATATTTTTAAAGTGACAAATCACAAAGAAGATTGTAGGAACAATCAATCCCGAAAATACACATACGAAGATGTGAATAGAAATCCAACGAAACCGATAAAGAATCCATCGAAATGGATATTCAAAAATCCCTAAAAAGGAGTCATCAAAGTCATAATAAATGATAACAACAAATAGGAAACAACACAAATCGATTACAGTTGGAAATTCAAGCAACTAGGCGAAATAGGCAAAAATGCACCAGGTCTGTCGGCCGGCTACAGAGCTCGGTCGACCGGACCCTGTTCCAAAAAAGTCTCGGGAAGCAGGTCGGTCGGCTGAGCCCTGTAGCCAGTCGACCGGACCAGAGACAGAAAGGTGCCTATGCACCATAGTAGCAGGTCGGTCGACCGGCCACAGGGCTCGGTCGGCCGAACCTGTTCCCAGTCCCTTCCTAGACCATTGAATACAATGGCCAATCACTACCAAATTGCAACCGTACGAGCATCGGCACTAAGGATTTATGCCAATCGACTACCCGGCCCTATGAGCTCCTTGTTGCATCACCAAAAACACATTTGAACATCAAAGCTATGGTTTTTAAGAATTTGGCTTTCAAAACACCAAAATTGGAATATTCACAAAACCATTCCAAAGCAAAAGCAAATGCACATGAATAAGTGTTAGGAATTCATACCTAACAATCGAAGATAAATATAAGCATAGATGTGAGATAAAAATCTCACCTTTGAACCCAAACGATTGAAGAAGAAGCTTAAAAGCAGAGGAGAATCAACCACTCTTCAAATCCAACTCAAGAAGCTTGATTCTAAGCTAAAAAGAGAAACATTTTCCAAACTAGGTTTAGGAATTTTCTGAAATCAAAGAGAGGAAGAGTTGGTGAAGAAGAAGAGAAGCTTACCAATGGGTTCTTCTTGAGTTTGGAGCTAGAAATAAATTTGCAAATGGAAACTAGGGTTTTGGATTTCTATTTCCCATTCTCTTCCACCATTAATCTCTTTAGAACTGAAATTAGAGGAAGAGGGAGTGAATGAAGAGGGGGTTTCAGTTTGGGGTATTAAGTTAGAACATTGGGCTGAACCCAACCTAAACCCAAAGCCAAAGTGAAAAGTAGCAAAATTCTACTTTCTCCAAACATATCGAAGCTTATACTCGAAAAGGTCGCAGACGGCATTTTAAACTCAACGGGAGCGGTCCCGAGTCCTAATTCGACCGTATGCAAAAAGTAGCTTTTCGGACTAAATTCCGAGTATCAATAAAATATTTAAACAAAATATTTAAATATAAAATCAACAAATATGCGGGTTGTTACAGACTCCCCTCCTTAAAGAAATTGCATCCTCGCAATATTTAAGAAGAAGATATATAGTAATAACCATAAAAGCATATTCAACACAAAAGAAGTTTGAAATAAGAAGTTCACCTCAAAGAGCACGAGAAAGTAAGTTCGGATGTGATCGCTCGATGAACTCTCTAGACTCCCAAGAACAATCCTTAGGATTTGAAGACCATTGAACTTTCACAAGCGGAACATCCTTATTTCGAAGTCGTTTGACCTCCGAAGCAATAATACGAACAGGATGCTGCTCATAAGTTAAATTCGGTGAAACTTCAATCTCTTCCACAACTCCAGGCTCAACAATAGAATCGGAATCTCGAAGACACTTCCGAAGTTGAGAAACGTGAAACACGTCATGGATAGCAGAAAATTGAGACGGTAATAAAAGGCGATAAGCCATGGAACCAATACGTTCAGCGATAGGAAATGGTCCAATGTATCGAGGCGCTAACTTTCCCGATCGACTGAAACGTACAACACCCTTCATAGGTGAAACACGAATAAAAACAAGATCTCCAATAGAAAATTCTAATTTCCTTCTTCGGTTATCGGCATAGGATTTTTGTCTACTCTGGGCTTCTTTCATCCTATGTCGAATAAGTTCAATCTTCTCTGTGGAATCACGAATAAAGTCTGGACCTAAAACCAGCTTCTCACCGGCCTCAAGCCAACAAGAAGGAGATCGGCATGGCCTTCCATAGAGTGCCTCGAAAGGTGCCATACCAATACTAGATTGAAAGCTATTATTATAGGAAAATTCGACAAGAGAAATATGATCTTCCCAACTTCCACCGAAATCAAGCACACAAGCACGAAGAAGATCTTCAAGAGTTTGATTCACATGCTCGGTTTGTCCATCGGACTGGGGGTGATAAGCGGTGCTAAAATTAAGCTTCGTTCCCAAAGCTTTTTGAAGACTCTTCCAAAATCCACTAGTAAACAATGGATCACTATCACTAACTATAAAAGTAGGAACTCCATGTAATTTAACAATCTCTTTGATAAAGAGTTTGGCCAAAAGAGGAACGGTTCGGTTAGACCGAACGGGAATAAAATGGACGGATTTAGTAAGCCTATCAACAATCACCCATAAGCTATCATGACCCAAAAGAGAACGGGGAAGTCCGTCAATAAAATCCATGGAAATCTGATCCCACTTCCAAATTGGAATTTCTAAAGGTTGCAATAATCCACCGGGCCTTTGATGCTCGGCCTTAACGAGTTGGCAAGTCATGCAACGCTTAACGAAGTTAGCGATGTCAAGTTTCATTCCCTCCCAATAATAAAGTCGCTTCATATCCGCGTACATTTTACTACTACCGGGATGGATGGTAAATTTAGAACAATGAGAATCTTCTAAAATATCTTTACGAAGATCACTAATATTTGGTATGATAACTCTACCAAATTTCCGAATGCCGCCACGAGAATCGATATCAAAGTCTTTTAAACCTTCAATATCAATTTTATCCTTAATATTTTGGCCAAGAGGAGCCAATTCGGGATCTAGCCTTTGAGCTTCGAGAATGCGGTCTAAAAGAGAAGGACGAGCCTCAAGGCTACATAAAACAAATGATGAGCATAAATCGGATACGCGGTCTTTAATCTCACAAGTGGATAAGATCTCGAGATCCTTCCATTTGGATATCATCATAGAAACAACAGCTTGTTGTCTACGGCTAAGAGCATCGGCGACACGATTGCCCTTACCGGGAGTATAAAGAATATCAAGATCATATGGTGCAAGAGATTCGAGCCAACGCTGTTGACGCAAATTAAGTTCCTTTTGAGAGAATAAATACTTCAAGGATTTATGATCGGTATAAAGAACAAATTTCTCTCCTAAAAGATAATGCCGCCAAATCCGAAGAGCAAAAACAATAGCCGCGAGCTCTAAATCATGAGTGGCATATCTAGTCTCGGCAGGCTTCAATTGCCTGGAAGCATAAGCAATAACACGTTCTCTTTGCATAAGAACGGCACCCAAACCAACGCGACTAGCATCGGTATATACAATAAAATCTTGGTTTCCATTGGGAATCACAAGAATAGGAGCATCGGAAAGGAGTTCTTTTAATTTCTGAAAAGAAGCTTCACATTTGTCCGACCAAATGTATTTAACACCTTTTTTCATTAAGCTAGTGAGAGGCACGGCAATCTTAGAAAAGTTTTTGATAAAACGGCGGTAATAGCCCGCCAATCCGAGAAAACTACGAATCTCTGTCACACTCTCCGGTCTCTTCCAATCTTGAATCGCTTCAATCTTTGAAGGATTCACGGAAATTCCGGATTCGGAAATAATATGACCGAGAAACTTCATACGAGATTGCCAAAAATGGCATTTAGAAAACTTTGCTTTCAAACGATTACTCCTAAGAGTTTCCAACACAATCCGAAGATGCTTTTCATGCTCCTCCTCGGTTTTTGAATACACCAGAATATCATCGATAAAGATGAGAACAAACCCGTCGAGGAAGTCTTTGAAAACTCTATTCATAAGGTCAACGAAATAAGCTGGAGCATTTGTTAGACCAAATGGCATAACAAGCCATTCATAAGATCCATAACGAGTACGGAACGATGTCAAAGGAATGCTATCCTCTGAAATACGAAGCTGATGAAATCCAGTAGCTAAGTCTAATTGTAAAAAGACTCTAGCACCACTAAGTTAATTGAATAGATCATCAATACGAGGTAAAGGATATTTATTTTTGATAATAAGATCATTAAGCTTGCGGTAGTCAACGCAAAGCCTAAGTGTTCCATCGGATTTCTTCATAAAAATAGCTGAAGCTCCCCAAGGCGAGGAACTAGAGCGAATAAATTGCTTCGTCTCCAATTCGGATAATTGTTTACGCATCTCCTCGTTTTCTTTATTGGACATGCGATAAGGAGGGCGAGTGATAGGTCGAGCTCCAGGAATGAGATTAATTCTGAACTCAATTGCTCGCTTAGGTGGTAATCCTAAAACGGGCTCGAATATGTCGGAAAATTCATGAACGACGTGAATAAGAGAAATAATATCACCCTCGTCATCATCGTCGTCATCACGAGGATTTAAAGAATATAAAGATGCAACCAAGCTGGAATCTGAATCTTTAAGATTAATAGAAATCTGCTTAACAGATTGAGGATGTCGAAGATGAATAGTCCGCTCAGGACATAGGATATGAGCTTCATAACGGTTAAGCCAATCCATTCCCAAAATCATTCCAAAGCCTAAATAACGCATGACATGCAAATCGGCTCGGAAAGAAAAATCACACAAAATAATCTCGACATCTTTACACAATAAACTGATTGTCGCGGATCCACCAACCGGATTCGCAATTCTCAAAGAAGTCATTAAAAAAAACATCCAAAGAAAAGGTATCGACAAGTTCTTTTGATATAAAAGAATGGAACGCACCCGTATCAAAAAGAACACGAATAGGATGATCACGAAATAAAATAATTCCATCAAGGATAGAATGAGATATACCTTGACCACGAGATGTGTTGCCAGGGGCTTGAGCAACATTAAGCTTTCCCTCCTTCCTATTTTGAAGTTTGGGACATACATGCATAAAATGGTCCGGGCTTTTGCAATAGCGACAAGTACGAGGCTTTGAACACTTGTTCGCAAAATGGTCTTTCGAACCACAATTATAGCATTTCCCCTAAGTAGGGGAAAAGGTCTTTTCAACAGGAGTTGCTTGCCTCCCTTTCTTATTGGGATAAGGGCCTTTGAATTTGTTTGGCCTCTTCTTATTGTTGAAGTTTGGTTTAGAACCCACCACTTCAACATCATTCTCCATATCCGCCTCTTCAAGACGAAGAGCGATATCAATGAGTTGGTTAAAAGAAACTTCTAACTTTAGAAGTAATGGCTTCTTAAGATTTTTGTTTATGCCATAGACGAACCTCTGGTTCTTCTTTAAAGGGGTGTTGATGTATTCAACCCCATATTTGGAAAGCGGCTCGAAGGAGGCGGCATAATCTGTCACGGAAGAATCACCTTGAACAAGGTCTATAAACCGTCGAGCCAATGTCACTTTTTCAGCTTCTGGTACAAATTTCAACTCGAAGCGTTCCCGGAATTGCTCCCAGGTGAGATCCGCTTCATTAATCTCAGAAATAAGAAGTTCGTACCAGTCCAATGCTCTTTCTTGGAGCATACTGGAGGCCACCTGAACTCGGTGAAGGTCAATAAGATTCATGCGAGAAAAGATTCGATCGCATGACCGTAGCCAAGCCTGTACTTCAACAATAGTTTCGGAACCTTTGAATGGCTCCCCACCAAAATTAGTGTAATCGCTGCACAAGCGTGCAAATCCCAACTTTGGGTGAGTAGGTTTCGGGTTAGCTCCAGCTGCTTGAGCATTTGTCACTAAATCAAGAAGTTGTTGAGCAGTCATAAAAACTCCATCTTAGGGTGGAGTGCTAGAAGGTACGGCTCTGGGGCGGCCTGGTCTAGACATTTCTCTTCCTTTAGAAAGAAAGAAGAACAAGAAGAAGATTATTCACTAATGTATATCAAGCAATCTTGATAGATAAAACAAGGATCATAAAAGAAAATAGGATGAATCGGTACGAAGACTCGAAGTAAATCCTAAAGCACGACTCCTAAGATGGACTTAGGACGATGATCCTTGTTATAATATTCCATATTGTTCCGAAGTTTGACTCTGATACCAAGCTGTGACGCCCCACTTCTATACCCACGCTAGCCAAGAACACTACGATGTAATGCTGTCAACTAGCACGGAGAATAAGGCTGTTGAGGAGCGACCATCCATGTAATTGCTTTGTGCGAGCACCGATATGTCAGATAGTACAACATGCATTTATTTCAAAAGAGGAAGTCCGACCTACCAATACAAACTCAAAAATATTACACAGTGGCTATATAAATCCTTTGGAAACAAATATAGAAATAGGCATAACATAAATCAGTCACAGATAATTCATATCACAAAGGCGGATATAGATATGAATATTCCACTAGGAAGTGTACATCAGAGTAGTGGTCTAAAAAGATCCACAATAATACAAAAGAATAGCAACACGTGCTATACAAAAGAATACAACTATGAGTCCATATCTCAAGTGTATACAACAAAATAAACTACTAATCTAAGTAGTTAGCCAAAAGTCAGAGAAATCAATCCCAAGTGAGAAGTCAAGCTGAAGCGCCTTTAACATCTCGGTCTGACCCGAGTATTATTTAATAAGAAAATAATAAACGGATCAGTCTAACTATAAATATCAGATGAAACGATATAGAATCAGAGATATGACCAAACACATAATAATCATAATACCAAGCTGTGATATATATATAAGTAATTGAAAATCAATAAGAGATTAATCAATATCACCAAATCTACACAAGAATCAAAGGAAATGTCATACTCCTTATTTCGTTCACCAAATCATAAATATTGACGATTACATCAATGCCAATCACAAAAGTCAATGACACACGAATTCACCAATGCACACATATTGATAAAACTTATCAATGGAAATCACGAAAATTGGTGAAGCATAAATTCTAGAAATCATCTCAAGAAATCCAGTCAATGACACACGAATTCACCAATGCACACATATTGATAAAACTTATCAATGGAAATCACGAAAATTGGTGAAGCATAAATTCTAGAAATCATCTCAAGAAATCCAGTCAATGACACACGAATTCACCAATGCACACATATTGATAAATCATATCAATAGAAATCACAAAAATAGGTGAAGAAGAAAATTCCAGAATTCGACACATGAAATCCAGAAATCACACAAAATAGGGGGGAGGCCTATCACACGAACTGGAGCATGAAAACTCACCAACATATGTATCACACGAACGAGACGCTATCTCATGGTTGCTAGCCATTAATTTTTGACACACGAACGGCCTGAAGACTATTGGGCGCTACCCCATCAATTGGAGTCGAAACTCCACAAAACAGGGTTTAGTCTCCCTCGCAGACAAAGAGACATCGCACATTGCTAGTCTAAATCAAAAAAATGATCGTTATGATCATCAAGAAGTGTGAATTACAGTAAGCTAGTAAATATATGAGCTTAGCATCATGTCCCATAACCACTAGCTTAACTTAAATATTTACGAACAAATTGTAGATCTCCACTAGAAAATTGTCACAGAGATTCAATCTAACAAGTCCAAGAATTAACCGACGAAGTAAACACAAGCCTTTCATACCACTCGTTTTACTAAGTCGTTTAATTAGATTTCTCATACGAGTGAGGTAAAGGTTTGTATATACTAATAGATTGGAAATCGGTTTGAGAAAACGAGCTTTGTTATAAAATAGTGTTGAAATCATTTGAAGGAAGAGTTTTGATATTTACTACTAGTATAGATAACCTTTATATTTTTAAAGTGACAAATCACAAAGAAGATTGTAGGAATAATCAATCACGAAAATTCACATACGAAGATGTGAATAAAAATCCAACGAAACCGATAAAGAATCCATCGAAATGGATATTCAAAAATCCCTGAAAAGGAGTCATCATAATAAATGATAACAACAAATAGGAAACAACACGAATCGATTAAAGTTGGAAATTCAAGCAACTAGGCGAAATAGGCAAAAATGCACCAGGTCGGTCGGCCGGCTACAGAGCTCGATCGACCGGACCCTGTTCCAAAAAAGTCTCGGGAAGCAGGTCGGTCGGCTGAGCCCTGTATAAACAATTCACGATTTATTCTATTTGAATTAATCAAACAATTAATGTCCATTTACTCCTTTAATTTAACTTATAATTTGATTTAAACTAATCTTCCTTTAATAAATTATTTTTAGCAACTAAAATAATTGAATATGCTAATTTAACTAAGTTAATCACCTTAATCCCTTATTTTGAAATAAACTAGTTTCGAAAATATATTTATATATATATATATATATATAATATATTTATATATTTTCCTTTGAAACCCGCAGACTTGTAAAATTAATTTATATAGATTTAAAATTCTAATTTTATATAAACTCTTCATATTTTAAAATTCCAACATACCTTTTCCAGAACCTTTTCTGTATAAAATTTTCCCTGTTCACCTATATTTAATTAAGTTTAAATAGGCAGGTGTGTGTGTATATATATATATATACATATTTTATATTCGTATTATATTTTCCCCTTTATTGTAGCCTAAAACTTATCTATCTACATAATCTTTTTATGTTTCCTGTATATATATATATATATTAATATTAAATTGAAAAATAAATTTGTAAACATATACCTCACTGCCTCATAGTTCAATGCATGCACAAATCGAGGCTATCGCAACCTTGATCGAGCGTAACACCACCGAAGCCTCTGCCTCACCGAAAACAACCTCAACAGGCGAAAATCATGACCCTTCAAAAGCACCGTGCCAGCCAAAATCCTTCTTGTGGCTTCACGTGACGAAGCATCCCAGTTACCAAATCGTCAGATTCGCCCTCAACTCGAGATTCAACAAACCCTATCCACGTTTCCACTCGACTCCTCAGTTAACCTCACGAATCTGTAGCCATGCCACGAGAACGCACCTCAAACCCGCAGCTAGATGAAATGAGAAATCAAAACAAGCTGTTGTTCTTGTTCTTAATTATTTTGAAGGGAACTAGAGATTTTTTAGGCAATCGAAACGAATTTGAACTGAGGGATTTTGGGAGGAGGTCGTGTTTCGATTTCCCGGTCTTCGATTTGAATTTGGCAAAGAAAGGGGAAGCGATGAAGAAATGAAGCGATTTATTGAGTTCGGCCACTAAACCTTTTTCTAGAGTAGATTTTCTTTTCTTCCTTATTTTTAAACTGACGACCTTTTAAAAAGAGAAAGTGGGGAACAAGATGAGACATTATCGTGTTTCACCCAACTTGCAACAATGACACTTGAATTGAAACCAAAAAGTTCTGGTGTGAAGGAAATACAGCTGAAAGAGACTAGTGTGTGTATATATATATATTTAATTAGATTCAAATTGTCTCGATAAATGCAACTTACAATCTTGACCACCTATCGAAGCATACCGCTAGGCATTTGTAATGTTATAGCCCTATTATGAATGCAAAGGCAAAGGTTTCGAGTCCTAATTCGATCGTATGGAGAAGATAGCTTTATTGACCCAGTTATTATATTAAATTTCAATATAAATTTCAGTGTGTTTATATCTCGTATGACCACACGACAACTCTGAAAGCTACAAAATTTGAAATCCAATAATAATACAATATTATAGATCCCACGAAACTAATTTCGTCAAAATCCAAGATTGTGCCTCGGAAGGCTGTTTTAAATGTCAATTTAAACGATATATTTTAAAACTGAACCGATCACTTCCAAATTCAATTTTAAAAGTTGCATTGTCTTCAATATTATGAATATGAATTTTACAAGCCTTTAAATTATTTTTACCGGGCTCATAACTCCAGATTCGCTATTTTAAAAAAATTGCAAATATTTTATTTAATAATTAAATCATTCAATAAATAGTGACATTTGAAATTCAAATTAGAAATTAAATTTTAAAAAAATATTTGAAATCAATTAAATATTGCAATTTCAAATGTCCAAAATCTGGGTCGTCATTGGGATAGTCCGGTCTTATATGGCAAGGATCGATAGGTTCGATCTCGGTACAGTGTTTTTAGACATGTACTATGACGGGTGGTACCCTAATGCCTAGTCATTTAGTTGGAATCCATTCTCCAATAAGCGTTGTATGGTTTTGATTGTGCCCAACTATGCTGGAACGTGAGATACAAGCATTTGAGGTATTTGAATAAGCATTTGTACTTAGACACTATTATAATATTAGAGGATTTGATATGAAATTGTTTTGGTTATCGTAAGGTAAAAAACCGTCGTGTTTATATGTAGCGTGGTCTTACGAGATACCTTTGATTTTCAAAGGATTTTGAAAACTTTAGTAATTCAAATTGAGTGTGTTTTCTCATGTTGGTTTTCCAGACTGACTCGAGTGTTATTCTAATATAATGCTCGGGTCAGACCAAGTATGACAGATACATGACAGGATGCTATCGAGCTCAGGAGGCGAGCTGGATGACGAAGACGTATTATACGTATTTGATTTTATTCCGCTATGTATGTTATGTTGTATATAACAGTCCAGTATTGTGCTATTGATTTGTGTTGTACTCTGATGATGTAATGTACAAAAATAGTTATAGTTCTTTGTGCAAAAAGATCAGTTGATAGTTATTATATATTGTTCCACTGCGATTGTGAGATTCTGTGTCGTTATTTCTATTTCTTCTATTACCTCTTTCTTTTTTCCCTAACGATCTATTATTTCCAGCATGTAATATAGTGGACGTATTGCTGTCGATTTTCGGGCGTCGAAAATCCGGACCGTGACAAGTCAAGTGCCGAAAATACCAGTTCATTAGGCGTGAAAAATAAAAAGGGTAGAAGGAAGAACAGAACAACACAGAATCTCACAATCAAAGTGGAATAAAGTATAATATATAATAACAGATTTTAAATACGAGAACTGTACTGTTAGTATACATACCACTATAAGAGTACAACAATCCAATACATCAAATCTGAGCAGTTTAATAAATTTTCCTACATAGAGGAATAATAATCTAATACGAAAGTATGCCTTACCATCTAGCTCGTTCCCTGAGCTCCATAGCATCCTATCCGAAAATTGTAATGCTCGGTATGACTCGAGCATTATAATTAAATAACACCAGAGTCAGTCTGCAAAACCAGCGTAAGAAAACACACTCAATTTGAGTTATTAACTTTTCAAAATCCTTTAAAAAAAGGTATCTCATATGACCACGTCATTAATAAAAATGATGGGTTTTTCCCTCACGATAACCAAAACACCTTATAGAAAATCCAGTGATATTATAATAGTGTCTAAATACAAATACTTATTCAAATAGCTAAAATTGTTACATTAATTAAATTTCAGCATACTAGGCTCTAGAAACAAAACCGTAAGCTTGTATTGGAGAATGGATTCCAATGAATAACTAGGCCACAAGAGTACCGCCTGTCACAGTACACCTCTAGAACCATGTACCGAGGACCACGCCGGGATCCCCTACTGCACAAGACAAGCCTACCCCTAACTTGGATAGACCGAATATGTTATCACCCCGGGTGTTCCCACCCTTACCAAAGAGCACTCCTTCCATGCAAAACCATATCCATAAATGATAGGTTTTTCGAGGACATCTAGAAAGGTGATAACATACCCTACTTAGATGCGACCCACTTAGCCATGCCACATCTCCCTTATTTTTATCATTCCCGTTGATGAGGCTTGAGGCTAAGCATTACCTTTTAAGGAACAATTTCTCTTAGAATGCTCATCATCCTCTAATGACGATGTTCTGATAGTATTCATCCATACAAGTTGCTCTGGGTCTGGACAAATCGAATCACCGTCTTCATCATCTTCACGGTATTCATTCATAACGTTCTAACCGAATCGAAGTGGTTTTCGGATAACTAGATCCAATCTCAGTCTCTTCGAAATGATTAACAAAATTGGCCAAAATTAATAGTCTGTTATTTAACTATCAACACACATCCATAAACAATCATCATGCCTTATTATAATTTTCCAAAATTTATTTCACAATATCTTTATAAGACATTACTTCCCATACTTCAACATTTTGAAAACAATTTTCAATTCCTTATATCTTCAACGGAATATTCCCACCCTTTTTCAATACTTAGAATACTTTTCTCCATTTCATTCTATATTCAACACTTAGGAAGTATTCCATTTATTTCCCATTTCTATTCTCAAAACATGTATAAATTATATTTGTAAATTTCTTAACTCGTTTACACAAATTCTATAAATTTCGGAATTCTTTAATTAATTCCTTTCAATATTTCCAAAGTCAATTATGCTTACTTATAATTCCAATTTCCCTTTCTACTTCTTTATGAATTCTATTAATTTCCATGCTATTTTAACATTTAAAATTTTACAACACACAATAATCCAGCATTTTATATATATGAAAAATACTAAATGATTTGAGGAATCCGGTTGGATCCATCTAACATGTTTTCCCTGCATCCATAGATGTTAGACAACAATAAAATACCAATCCCACTTCGAGGCGGACATCGCGGTATATAGGGCCATCCGCTATTATTCAAGGCGCGTAGGGTCTCATCCGCTATAATATGCAGGAATATCACTCCAATACTAATAATATATACTACTATATACATAGCCATCCAACATATAATTATAATATTATCAATCAATCACGCATCTAATAATTAAATTTAAACATTTAAATTTAAAAGTAGAATTCCAAATAAGTAAGAAATTCTCACCTTGATTTTTATTTTGTCGAACATCCGGATTTTAAAATTTCTAAAATCCAAGCTGACTTCGAAAAATTCTAAACCAGTTTCTATGCATAGATTTCATAGCTACGAGTCAACTCGGCTTATTCCATAATTTTTGGACCTCGAACAAAGGAGTTACATATCTTATAAGATAACGATTTAATAAAAAAACATACAACTTAATTAATTTTTAATAAATCTCACCAAACCGTTAATCCTTCTTCCATCCTTCAGTCAAATGCCTGTTTGCACCCACCATTTGTCAAAAATTTTGATGCCATAATCGCTAGAGACGAACCCACCTTCTCGCGCGTCAACACAGTCGCGATCGAACTACATTGCCTAACTACAGAATCACGACCCTCCACCTCCGAACGCGACACCCTAGGCCATCATCCAATTGGAATGTGCGAACCCCCACCCAAGCCTCGAGATGGCTTGCTGATCCCCTAAAACAAGTCGCGACATCAGCTTGCAAACCCCGACCTCACGCTGCAACTAGAGTCGAGCTTCATCAAATCGAATCGCACCCCTGCCTCCACAGCCGCTCGCCTCCGACGTCGCCACATCTATATGAAATCGCAATCGATATTAAATAATGGTATATTATATATACATACATATGTGTGTGCATATATATATATATATTAAGAGGATTCGAATTTGAAGAAGATGGGGAATCTCGGGATTTTGAGCTGAAGATTGAATACGTGATTTTGTGGAATGAAAATTTGATTGAGAGGGGAGAAGTGTTTAATAGAAGAAAGAACGATGGGAGGGTAGCGTGTTAGTGAACATTTTCATGATTAAAATGCTTTGCATGCTCAGTAGGCAAAATTCAGATCCTAGATTGAGGAGATGAGACAGGTTTGACCAGGCATCTAATAAAAAAACAAAAAAACATTAATTTAAATTCACAACGTCCTGTTTTTCGTAGATTAAAATCTCGAGCTCCTACCGAGGTGTGCTGCTAGGCATTTATAATGTTATACCGCTATTCCGAACATAATGAAAAAGGTTTCAAGTCCTTGTTCGATCATATGGAGAAGGTAGCATTTTGGACCTAATTATTTTATTGAATTTTTGATATGAATTTTAGCGCATTTCTACTTTCTGCGATCAAATGATAACTCCAAATATTATGAAATTTGAAATCCGAAAATAATACACTATTACGGACCTAATGGTACCGGTTTCATTGAATTCCAAGACTGTGCCTCGGAAGACTATTTCTAAATGTCAATTTAAACAAGCTATTTTTCAAATTGAATAGAACACTTTTAAATTCAATTTTAAAACTTTTACTATCTTCACTATTATTAATATAAATTTACAAGCCTTTCCATGGTTTTTTTTTTACCAAGCTTAAAACTCCAGATTCACTATTTCAACTAATATCCAATTATAACTTCAATAATTAAATTATTAAATTGCAATATTTAAATATTGAATTTATCTTATAAATAAATCCAATTTTTTTTCATATTCAAATCAGTCTATAATTCAAATTTAATATTTAAAACCATTTCAATATTCAAAATTGAACAACGAAAAATCTAGGTCGTTACACTTTATCAAATTATACTCAAGAAATTAAAATTTGTAACGTCTCCAAAGGCTCAAAATCTGGCGTCTTCTCAAACTAATAGAAAATGGTCATCCTTGTTCTCCTCCTTGCCGAGAAATGCTGGAAGCTATTTGCCCAGATCCTTCGAACACTGATTCCTCCTCCTGAAGTCCTTCAGGAGATAGTTAACTAATGGAAAGATCATTTGGTTGGTTTCTTTCTTGATTCGAAATCTTCCTATGTGGATGTACATAATCACATTCATTCAGATTGGAAACTTAGAGGTGGTCTTTGTGTTAACTATATAGATGGGATGTTCTATTTCAAATTCTCTATTACGAAAGAGCGGCTTCAGTTTCTTGAGGCGGATCCATCCATTATTAATGGCAAACCATTCATCATTACAGTATGGAGTCACACAGTTGATAGAGCAAGAGATCAGGTGTTGTCTTTCTCTGTTTGGACTCATTTTACTCATATACCTTCTGTTCTTCAACCCTTGATTGGCCTTGATTGGCCTGCTAGCCTCGTTGGTAAACTCGAATGCTTTGATGCAAACACAGTCGCAAGAAAGAATCTTGTGTTCGCTAAGGCATTGATTGAGATTACTCCAGATAAACATCTCCCTTCTCATCTTAAGGTATTATTAGCGGATGGTCATGTTGCTCTTGTTGATGTTAACTACAGCTAAAAACCTGATATTTGCTTGGCATTCCACTCCTTCAGTCATATTTCTTCTGAATGCAACCTCTGCCCGAGGATCCAATTCCTACTAAGGTTCTGCTTCTGTGTCTGCCTGTTAGGAAATGGGTCTCCAAGGTTTTGTCAATTATGTCTACTCCAAACAAGGTTGCGGCCGTTGTTGCCCCTCCCTCCATTCATATCAGCTCGACGGAAACTTTTGTTCGATCAATTTTTGGGTAAAACAGTGGGGAGAAATCTTAGGTACATATGAAATATGAAATGAGATATTGTCCAGCATCGAAGTGTTATTACATGTTTGTAGGAGAAGAGGGTGAGAGTCGGCGATAATATTATCATTTAAAAGGGGTTGGCCTTGTTCTATCGATTGGTGGCGAGGAAGGGGATGTCAATCGCGCTGTTTTGGCGAATGATTGTTAGGATCGAAAGTATTTATATTCCTATGATTCAGAGGTCTTTGTTCCAGATATTGTAGCTCTGTTCTTTGGCTTTATCCATGTCCATGGGCCTATGTCAGCTGTTGATGACATTGGCCGAGAAGGAAAGTTAGGTTTTCCTTGTTTTAGTTGCTGAGGCACTTTGTCTCTCTCCTATTTTGTAGGTGTAGTGGTCTGGACACTATAACCCAGCTTTGTAGCAGATATACAATATGTCTATGTCTTGTACCTCATGTTTTAATTATTTGTTATAATAAAAAATGGTAAGGGACTATTTAACCCCCGTTGGCCTTGATAAAAAATAAAGAAATTAAAATTTGTTTATCAAAATAATGTGTAGAAAAGTTACTACAATGGCCTTTCCACTTTGAAACTTGAAAATGAATGTCGATGTTGCGGCTGTCATCACCGACATAATTTTCCAGCAATAGAAGAGGGGAGTACAGAACTTGTTTCCTTTTAAAATTCCTTTAAAACATTTCTTTCAAATCACATTGAAAATATTTATATTTGAAAATACTTCCCAATAATACTAATATTATATTCCAAAATCATTGAAAACCAATTTCACAACCCCAGAACTCGAGTTCTCAAATTTCCAATTTATATTTACTTTATTTGTAAATTTTATTTTACAACCAATATTTATAAAATTTCACTTCTTAACAAACAAATATATCACATAAAACTATATCCATTTATAAAATTTATACTTTTATATACAAAATATAACACTAGGTAAAATTATTTCATTTACATATATTTCAAAAACAATATTGTGTCGGTCTGCCCTATTAAGTGTTTAGAAATCACTATCGATGACGTGGCGTCATACTTACCAACTAGAATTTATAAATACTAAATGTAATAAATTAACACAATATACAACATTTTTATAACACTAACAAATATGCTCTCATATACATACACACACACACTCAGACTCATTCTAGGGTATTACTACTCTATCTCTAATGAGTCAGACTCCACAAAACTAAAGTTATCGCTAAACCTGGATCTAATACAAACTGTAACGACCCACCTTTTTGGACGGTTTAAATCAAAAATACTCCACACCTGTTAACTCAAACCATTCAAAATGGAGGATTGTTAATGGGGTAAATAAGAGAAAAGAAAGGAAGAAAACAGATTACAGAATCACATAGCAGAATGACAAAATATAATGATCAAATAAACAATCCATGAAGCTGTTTTACAAATAACCTTTGATTACACTTTTACAACACAAATTAGAGTTATACATACAGTATGAACAAATAAATAATGCTGCAGAACAACATGATGCAGTGGAATAAATATAATAAATGGTAATAATATACTAAATCTTCGTCTTCGTCCTTTAGAGATAAGGCCATCAACACTGAAATGCTCAAGCTGACTCGAGCATAATGAAAAGGCCAAACACTCAAGTCAGAACTAAAAGATCTTATGTAAGTTAAATCAAAATAAGTAAATATGAGTGTAACGGCTTCAGAAATGTTTGCAGGATTTTACATCTCCTATCCAGTGTCTAATGTGCGCGCAATAACTTAAGAAATGTTTGGGATTCCATCTCCTAAGGATCTGTTAAACTATCAACATATATAATACAATACACTATTATTTTATGTCTACAGTAATGTAAAGTATTAAAATAGCATTAAGGCGCTACGCATATCCCCTTTAACACATTTTTATATAAATACCGTAATCTATACATGTGACGCCCCACCACGAAACCCACATGAACAAAAAAGCATTACTAGGTAATACTGTCTGCTAATGTAGAGAATAGGGCTGGTTAGGAGCGACCATCTATAGCTTTGTCTTGAACATCTATTGAATATGTTGATAATTGCTCAAAATCACGATGCATTGCATGTAGAAATTCAATGGTCCGCTAATCCCAATATTAGCACTTGGAAAACCATAGAATTAATCGAGTGATCTTATCTTGTTTTTGTAACATCTTGTGTTGGGGTGAGAAATATTAAACTCGAGCTTATATATCTTCCTTTGCTTGATTAAATAAATAGTGTTGAATACAGCTCTTCTCTACAAATTGCGAGGACACAATTTTTATAAAGGGTAAGTCTGTAACAACCCTGGTTTTGGGTGATTACCTGTAAATATTAAATTATAACGGTAGTTATAATTTAATATTGTGAATTAAAAATAAATTAGAGATTTAAATTGTTTATTTGGAATAAACAATGGATTTGGAAAAAATGTGAAATAAAGTTTTAGAAACTTTATTTTTGTTTGTTTAGGTTAATAATCAGTGCAATATGATTTTTATTTAGTGAATGCAATAATTTTTGTAATTATTACCAAATGCTTCTTTTAATAATTTTTAAAGGAAGTAGTTGATTTTTAAATGTGTTCTTAATAAATAAAAAGGTGAAATTTGATTTAAAATAAGTTTTGAACATAAAATTGATGGAAAATGGTTTGTTGCATTTTATTACACAAGAAAATTATTTGTGTAATTTTTGGTATTAAAATGGAGTTTTGTGTATATATTGGTGAAAATTGGTTATTTAATTAAAAATAAGGGTTTTTAATAATAAAAATGTTTTATAATTAAAATTACCTTTTTATTAGCGATCAAAATGTTTGTAATGCACGAAAATGTATTTATATAATTTTATTAAGTTAAAACTTGGTGAAAACATGATAGTTTGGTTAATTAAACAAGTATAATTTAGAATTAATTGATAAATTAATTAACTTAGACTATTTTCTTTTCTTTTGGGCCAAGGCCCATTATCACATAACCTGAACAAAGAAAAGAAAAGAGAAACTCTTCTTCCTTCTTACTATACGTTCATTTACAGTAAGCAGTAAAAGGAAAAAGTGAAGAAAAACACTTTACCTTCTTCTCAAGTCTAAGCCAAATTCCCATTTCTCTTCAATTTAATTGTTGTTTATATCAAATTAAAGAGAATTTAATAGGTAATCAACTCCAAAATATAAGTATTTCGTCAAAATCTAGTTTTGAGAAATTGGGATTGCATGTAATCTCTTCTTTTGGGTTTGCATGTTTTGAGCTCTTACAGGTTGTTGAAGCCAAATCCATCTCCAAGCCATCAAATTTACTCTACAAAATAAGTATTTGCCACTACAACAAATAAGACCTTTAAAAGCGTTTCAAAAATGCTATAAATGCTATTAACAGCATTTTTACATACGCTGTATATTGACATGCGGTTATATGTCAGAGATATACAATGACATGGAATAAACGTTGTTAAATGTCCTTTTTTACAGCGTTTTCCTGGTGACATGAAATCATTTAATGCTCGTTTGGTTTAATTTAACGGCATTTTTAGAAAACGCTGTTAAAACAATTCGATGGCATTTTTAATACGCTGTTAAAACATTCAACGGCGTTTAAAAAACGCCGTTGAATGTTTTAATAGTGTTTGAAAAACGCCGTTAAATTGTATTTGGTTATGTTTTTAGATACGATTTAACATCATTTCTAAAATGCTGTTAAAACATTCAACGGCGTTTAAAAAACACTGTGGAATGTTTTAACACCGTTTTAAAAACGCCGTTAAATTGTATACAAAGCTAAGTCAATTAGGCATTTTCTACTTTTCTATAAATTCCATTTCAGTAAACACCAGTCATAATGTGTATATATATCACATTTCAAAATCAAATACCACATTTTGGACACATATTTGATAACCAACGTATGAAATTTCATAATCAAAATACACAATATTCTTACACCAAATGTACATAGTTCGTCATCAATAGTTCATAAATAAAATATAGAACAAGTAGAAATAGCAAAACAAAATCAAGTAGTACCTACGTCAAAACCAAAAAGTAGTTCTAGCAGCAAAAATAACTTCGATCCGTAACTCGTTGCAACCTTTTTTTGCATCACAGTCATCTATCTACTTGTAAAGAAAAAGTAATGATTAAGAATCAATTCATCAAAAAAGTGTACACAAAGTTATATTAGATTCATAATGCAGACACTAAATATTCATCACACCATTTCATTAGGCGATTGACTCATATAGACAAACTGGCCAAACTAGTATAGACAAACTGTTATATGCATCTTCGTATCTATAAATCAGAACCCATAAAATCTCCACTCATATAGAAAACCGGCCAAACTAAAGATGTTTTATTACAGGAGATTAAATTTATACACTAAGTGGAAATAAAAGGCCCAATTAAGAGTGAAAACTAGTAAATAACTACAAAGGAAAAAACATACACAATCTCCATTACTAAGACAGGTGGCGAGTGTGGAAGATGCCATGTTTCACTACATGTATTTGGACCCATAAAATACATTATGTGAGCATGGTTTTATGACTCTTCAAACCTATTGGTTTCCAGTACCTGAACGCCGGATTACAAGGTATAAAGAGTCAAGACAATGACTAACAAGGCTAGGAAAACATTAAGACAATACCATGCTAGAGACCCTAAAAAATACCTCATGTAATGATTCTATGAATGGGAATGAATGATCAATCTATGAACCCTGCTAAGTTGGGGCTGGCCTAGGTAAAATAGCTATGCCAGAATTCATTCTTGCAACACTTAATACTACAACTAACAATACAAGTAGACAAATAAGAAGAAGCCTAAATAAACATTGTATAATGACTACCTTTACTTGAGTACGACAGTTACATTATTCTCTTTACACAGTATCAGTGAATGTGTATGTTATTTTTACAAGATGTGTATAAATGGCTATAATGTTTATATCAAATAATAAATCAGTACCAGAGTAATATTATTTAATTTTTATTTTTCTATATTTATTTGCCTATACATATTGATTCTAAGATTGCTCTATGGTATGAATATTTACCTTTAAAAGATGCTTACGATTTTGAAGGCGATTGCAAACCGAAGAGGTGAATAGGGCCAACTGTGCATGCTCTGTTTGAGCCATCGGATCTGTGTTTCCTTTGCAGACCTATATTGTACGTACACATAACATCCCTATATCAGTCTCAGCTGCGCTCCAGTTCGAAATCCAGTCATCCCATTACAAATGCACATTTGTTTAGTGTCAAACTTCATACTTTTCAAATTTAATGCGGTGTTTATTAAAGAGTACTTACATATTGTTTCAGATCGTTATATATTTTTTCATGGTTCCTTTATCGCTACTGTTGTGCAATCCTCGTTGTTAGGAGATCAATAAGCTAATATATGAGATCTACTAGTTTTCCTACATTTCTAAGTTCATCACTTGTTCTTAATTGGAGAATTCTTTACTTGAGTATTCCTATGTTACATTACAACAACTATATCTATCTTTCTTTTTTTCTATTCCAGGCAACTAAATTGTAAAATAACTTATGATCACTACAATTGCAAAGAAAGCAAGGAGTCAATGATCACTGCTGATATAGTAAAGTCTTAGGAATATATTGCATTTAAATTTACTAGAAGGATTACAAAAATCAAGTAATCTGTTCCTAATAATGCAATGAACTAATATTCAATGCTGTCGGTATGTTAAATAAGTATAGTATTTTCACATCACAATACAAGAATATATAGACACTCAACAGAAGTATAGAACCATATACCATTATTCGCTTTTCACATGTATGCATTTTCAGTCCTAACTCAAAAACTCTCTATACCATGTAATGTAAAATGTAAGTCACCAAGGTTGACACTAAGAGCATCTATATAACAATAGTATCTTTTTTCACATTGAAAGAAGTGCCAGACATAACCGAGTTAGGCTGATGTTTAGGATATAACAATAGTACTATGATGACATACATAAGAAACTTTCATTTACTTACGCAACTGCACCAAACGTGCCAATGAATGTTACAAAACAAGAGTTTCTTGCAGTTAAAAGTGCCTACAACCAGTTAAAAGAACTATAAGTCCAATATCTTTTTGCTTGGTTTCTGAGAATATAGAATTAGCATCGAATTACGGATGTAATACATATTATTCATATGTTCAGAAAATCTTACTTTCAATAAAGTTCAACTGATACAATACAGTACATAGAAATGTTATATAGGATAATAATAATAGAATAAATTGGTTAACTTACTGCAATGAAAAAAGTTTTGTCCCCTAGTTCAGAGAAAAATATCAACAAGAATGCCTGCAAATTTAAGATGTTGAAAAATGTTAGAAGAAAATTCACTTGTCCATCTGATTGTTGCCATCAACGAATATAGAAGTAATCTAAGTTAAAAAAATGTTTAAATACAACTAGAAATTAAAATGTAAGACTTCACAAGGAAGCATTTTTGAAGCAAAACTTGATGAATCATAACAACAAATTATAGAAAGAGGTAAAGAATAAACCTGATGAATCATGTTTGTCATCAACATCGGTGATGTATAACACTTCCGCCTCAGCTACGTCTTCCTTATCTGCTTCATCTCCGAAGGCATCACCATATTCAATCCTATCATTCCCTACTGATATTACACGTCTCAAACAAAATGAATAAAAGAGTATTGATTATTGTTGTATTCTGTGTATAACTAAACCGCAAATTCTTTTTTGAGCAGAGTGCTTAAAGTAATAAATACATGTTCTGTATAGAAGTTCTAACCAAATTATTAACTAAAAAAATAAATTATCTAATCAGAAGTTCAACAAAACCATACTTGCTCAATCTTTCATATGCCGCTAGCATTTATGATGGAAGCGTCGATGCACAATACGTAGTTAATTAATCATTCAAGACAAAAACTACATTCCGTAGTTTGACATTCAGCAATTTGACAACCATTCTTCGTATAGTCTGAAATCAAAGGGTTACTAGGCTGTAAGATCAAACTGCAATATACATTGATTTCCTACTCAATAGATTAATAATGCATAATGCTCTAGCAATATTCAATATATTATTAATCCATATATGCAATATATCATTTTAACTACCTTTTTTATATATAATGAGAGTAAAATACTTATTGAACTAAATTGAAAATGAGACCCCATTTTAGCCGTTTCATAGAAATAATAAAAAGGAAGCGGTTCACAGTTTCTAGTGAATATTGTGGTGACTTCGGATAAGGATTTGTTTTCAGGCATTTGAGTGAAACGAAAGGTCATATGCTTATGGAAACAAAAGTTATGGCATTGATGCTTATATTTTGTATAATATCTGCTATTTTAATGCCTCTCTTTTTAAACAATGTTGGAGGAGAATGGGTTAATGCAAAGAAACATATAGAAATTGGTGTTCTTGGAGGAAAAATAATAAGCAAGTTTTACCTACTGTATTATTTACAAAAATTATGTTCTACCTTATCCATTTTGTAGATAATATCTTTAGGTGTAGTACTCACCAGTTGCATTTGGAAGGAACAATTAATTGTTTGTGTATTTGGAAGAAACAAGTAATTAATAAGCAAGTAATAACATGAAAGCATAAAGGCAATGTGAAGTATAAATATTGAACAGCTAACAAATGAACAGCAAGGACCTATAAAGGACGAAACAAGGATCAAGGTAATAAAGCTACAATCGCCAAGCTCATGCTTTTTAACAAAATGAATGTAGTAGGATATAATATGCTTTCAACTTTATGGCAGGGAGAAGTAAATAAATAAAACAATTTCAAAGTGTATTCGAGCTTTGAAGCAAACTAAACAGCGAACAGAACAGACTGCATAGCTATTTTTCTAAACAAAAGGATGGGCTATTAATATGTATATTTAAACACAGAGAGTATTAAATAGTTAATACATATAACCTATACCATAAAACATGAACTGTCATACGTCTTTTTTTGCATCTAATAAATGTTAGATTCATGAATACATGTACCCGGTCAAGTAACTCCTATATATTCACTTATATACCAATCCCATGCTCATAAGGGTATAAGTTTAATGTCTGTTTATTTTTAAACTAAGTCAAAAACTGAATTTTAATCAAATATTCTTCATATATTATATTCGATCCTATTAACTCTGTTTTTTTTCTTCTAACAAATATTACAAAATTTTATCATCAGGTAAAAATCCGAGCATAGGAGAATGTACAAAATGAAGGCTATATGTTTACCAATTTTAAAACAAAAGAAAGTACAATAGACAAAATCAAAATAGAGATTCAGATAACAAACAATTATATACTCACGCAACATCGATAATTATATACTCACGCATAAAATCATAATTTGCAAAATAATTGTTAAATAAGCACATACAGTCAGTACTCGAACATAATTTGTCAACGAAGATAGCTGCTTCCAATATATTTGACTATATAAATATTGGCATGATAAGTAGCTCACCTTTTTTCTTCATCTGTAATTGGATTGCTTGTTTTCTTAATTTAGGGTTTTTGGAGATTATGGGATTTGAGGAAGAAGAAACAGGCTGCTGTGTTACGGGATAGATTAAAGGGGGAAGAAAATAAAATTAAGAAAAGAAAGCAGGAGCATGAAAATTAAGACCACCAAACTTTGGATGGTTAAAATGCAAATGTTATAGGAAGAGATGGTAATACGCGGCTGAATAAAATTACAGCAAGCACCAGTACGTGGCGGTCTTTTGCTGCAATTAATAATAGATTTTGTTGAAGTCTCTAATATTTCAAGGTGAGTATTAGAACTCACAAATGCTACCTGAATCCAAGCTTCAAATTGCTATAAACTATGAAAAGTTTGCTTTTGCATCTTGTTTTTTGCTCGGTTTTGTTTGTGCTAAAAATATTCTGATTGCTCGGTTTTGTTTGTGCTAAAAATATTCTGACCTCCACTTTGCATGTTAATTTCTTGCAATTCTAGCGACGAAATGCTTCCGGAGTTTCTTCTGATAGTTCTTCATGTGTTGTAGTAAAAGTGTGCAAAATTTCATAGCAAAATTCTTTGGTTTGATACATGAAAACTTTGCTGCAAAATCAATGCATAGCCTGAAAATCACCTGCACTTTTTTGTTTTTGAACTGTTACAAACATGACATGATTCCATGTTTGAGACCATATAAATTTTTCATTTCCAATCGGAATTCATTGATTCTTTTTTATTTGAAACTGAAGTTTTCTAGTATGCGCACACAAATTTTCAGCTCAATATAAGGACGTTTAATCCTCTGTTTCAGGCCTGTAACTTGAACCCAAGATGGTTTTCAGGCCCGGGCAAATTTTTATTTAACTGTTGCAAGCATGATCTAAGTGCATGTTTGAGACAACGTAACTTTTTTATTTCCAAACGAAATTCATTGGTTCTTTTTTATTTGAAAGCTGAAATTTTCTAATATGTGTATACCAATTTACAGCTCAATATAAGGTGGTTTGACCCTCATTTTCAGGCCTGTAAGTTGAACCCAAGATGGTTTTCAGGCCTGGGTAAATTTTTATTTTTAAATTGTTGCAAACATGGCCTGAGTCCATGTTTGAGATATCGTAACCTTTTCATTTCCAGTCGGAATTCATTGATTCTTATTTTGTTTGAAAGACGAAGTTTTCTAATATGTGCACCCTAATTTTCAGCTCTATATGGTGTCGTTTGTTCCTCTATTTCAGGCTTATAAGTTGAACCCAAGATGGTTTTCAAGTCTGGGCACATGAACTATTGCAAACATGGCCTGAGTCCATGTTTGAGGCAGCTTAACTTTTTCATTTATAGATGGAATTCATTGATTATTTTTTTGTTTGAAAGCTGAAGTTTAGTACTATATGAAAACCTATTTTTAGTTCAATTAGAGGTCGTTCGACAACCTGTTTCATGTCCGAAATTTGAACCAAGAGAAGATTTCAGACCTGGGTATTATTTTGCCTATGCATTTTTCGTATTTCATTCTGAACTCAGCTCTGATACCAAGCTGTGACGCCCTGACCATAGACACACATTAACATCGTTCGGGTTTCTATCATAGTTCAAAAAGACAAGTGTGCCTAGGCCTGAAATTTGAACCCAAGATGGTTTTCAGGCCTGGGCACCCTTGTTTTTTTGAACTGTTGCAAAATGGCCCGAGTCCATGTTTGAGATAGAGTAACTTTTTCATTTCCAGTTGGAATTTTTTTATTATTATTTTATTTGAAAGCTGAAATTTTATACTATGT
The DNA here is from genome assembly GCA_030765085.1 of Allium cepa. Lineage (NCBI taxonomy): Eukaryota > Viridiplantae > Streptophyta > Magnoliopsida > Asparagales > Amaryllidaceae > Allium > Allium cepa. The sequence continues at coordinate 635,335,039 of CM060932.1, read as the reverse complement.
GTATACCAATTTTTAGTTTAATCAGAGGTCGTTTGGTCACCTATTCTGTAAGTTGAACCCGAGAGGGTTTTAGACCTGAGTAGAATTCAACATGGCTTCAGTCCATGTTTGAGATTTCATATCTTTAGTAGTTCATATCGAAATTCGATGAATCTTTTTCTAGTTCATAAATGAATTGTTCTACTTTAGGTGTATTGAATTTTAGACTATTCTGAGGTCATTAAGATTTTCAAATTATGTCCGAAAATTAAACCCAGAAGAAGATTTCAGACCTGGGTATTATCTTGCCTATGCATATTTATGTTCTTTTTCCATCCAACTTTTGACTTTTACTTCATATTTTTATGATATTTCTGAAATATTTTGAGGGCTATGATGCCTACTAATAGGCTAGCCAAGTTTTAATGAATTTGAATTCAAATTTGAGTTGAATTTGAATTGAATTGGAATGATGGTTTGAGTGATTTCTTTGATTTCGAGCACGGATTTTTCCGAACAATTGAATTTTTTTAAAATAAATTGGCATTTGAAAAAATTATTATATAATATTTATAAATTATTTTAAGCTATAAAATCTATTTATAGAATAAGGGAATTTTCAAACACTGTCTTCAATATTGATTTCGAAAAATGGTTTTAAAAAGTTGTTTTCTCAAAAAAATTATTTTATATATAAAATACACGTTTTTGCATTATTCGAGCAAATGAGAAGGAGAATTAAACAGTTTGGTAAAACGTGTGGTATGGGACACGTACGTTTACCTTATCGATTAATACCCGTCTTGTCAGTTTGATCGTTTTGACCTTCGGGTCGAGTTACCGATGAAATAAGGTAAACTTTTTACTACTTTAAGTGTGAAATTTACTAGCGGTTAGCAAACCGTTTAGTGTGAAAGTGTGGTATGAGGCACATGTTAACACTGTTCGGGTTTCTATCCGAGAGTTTGTGACACATTTGTCTAAGAGACGTATTTGCTAGTATTGGACCTTCGGGTCATTTGTCCTTCGGGTTGTTTGTCTAAGAAACGTTTGTCATTGCAACGTATTTTTCCTTTGGGATGTTGTCCTTCGGGATGTTTGTCTAATAGACGTATTTGTTTGTCCTTCGGGATGTTTTTCTAAGAGACGTAGTGCGTTATTTTGGGAGAACAATACTTGGAGGGCTTCGGCAATAAGCACGTGCTATACCTTCGAGATGATTTCATTGATTTCCTTGTGATTTTCCAAGTATATCGCCTTTTTACGTTATTGGCCATTTGAGCCATTCGAGATGTTATATATGGCGATTACATCGTTGGAAATTGAACTCCTTATTGAGTTCTATATTTGAGATTTGGGTTTTCCAACACTAGCGTCATTTTAGATTTGCCTTTTGGCGTATTATGTGAGATTTCCCTTTAGCATTTATTTGGGATTATAGTCTCCTATGTTGGAGATTTATATTTAATTGCCTTATGGCATATTTTGAGATGGTGATTTCTTTAACATTGTTTCGAATTGCCGATATGGCGGGTTTGTGATTTCTCCTCTTTGGAGTTATGATTTTTCCTAAACCATTTTTGATGATTTGTTATATGCCGATGATATGAGGCTTGCTATATTTAGAGTTTTGTGGATATTGATTTATCGCTTTGAGATTATATACTCATGCTAGTGATACTATATCATTTGTAGTAACCATACTTATATATAGAATAGTTTCTTCTCATTTGAGAAGAATATCACTCGTATCCTTATACCCATATTATCGTTTATCCATATTAACTGATTGTTTTAGCTAGACTGACCTGTGTATTTAATACTCGGGTCAGGCCACCGTGTTTCAAGTTAAGTACCCGTTAGACTCAACCTTTCCACTTCTGCTTGGATATTTTGCTACCACCTTTTTGATGTACCTTTTTGTGTAGACTCTGATATGTATATTTTGACTTGTTGTATATTGCATGGTCGTCATACCACTTTTGTGTATCATTTTGTATTACAATGGGAATGTATCTATATGTGTGTGTGTGTATATATCTGCTGTTTGTTGTTCTGTGATGTGATATGCATTTAGTAGTTGTGTTTTGTTCTGATAGATCCGTAGCCACCTATAGTTTCATATTAAGCATTTATTGGATATGTCGATCTACTTGAGTTAGAGGAAAAAATAGAGCATTTATAGACGTATTCAATATATATTTAAGACAAACTATAGATAGTCGCTCCTAACCAGCCCTATTTTCCGCACTAGCAGATAGTATTACCTAGTAAACTCTTTTTTAATATGGGTCTCGGGGTAGGGCGTCACAATACAAATACTGTAAGCTCCACCAAACCGGTGGTTTACTCAGGGAGCACTCCATAGGTACGACACAAACCAAATTCATAGTGGGCTCGATCAGGATAAATATGACAAGGCATGTGAGGCAATGCCTATGGTAGAATTTTACCGTTTTGCACTCCCAAACTGGTGGTAACGCATAGCAGCTACTAATTCCCACCACGATACCCACTCCCATAACTAAAATCAAAGGGTGGCCACCAAATCAATCACAAAGTAATAAATATGGTATCGAAGAAATTTTCCGATGGGGGGAGCGAGCCCACATAGCCTGGTATAGCGCATGTTTTAGTCATTTTAATTATGACCCGAAAGTCAAGGTTATCCATCATCATTCTCTAACTTCATTCCAGTAGCGTTCGCCAAACCATCCTACTTCATTCTGGATTCTCCACCAGGAGCACAATTGTTAAAGTGGATTTCGGTATTGGCAGAGAGTATGACAATATCCGATCCCGATATCTTTAACAATCAAATGCTCATTTCATACCGGTTGGTTCTTTCACATTTCCAAAACCGATTCATAATTGATATACTTCAAAATCATACCACTTTCGAAACCATATTCACTTTAAAATCATCCCACTTTAGAAATCATATTCACTTTCGAAATCATTATTCACTTTAAATCATGTTCATTTTTCAAAATCATAACCACAAAATAGGTTAAACCATCATATCAAATATCGGTATTTAAATTAAATTAAATCTAAATCATAACAGTTCCAACTTTAAACAGCTTGAATGTTGAAAGTAGTTTATATATTGGAGTAGATATACATTAAAAATAGTATAGATATTAATATATATATATATATAAATATATATTAAAAGCTGTTTATAATTTAAAATAATATATATTAAAATAGTTTATATTTTAGAAATAGGTTATAGATTCAAATAATTTATATATTAGAAATGATTTATATATTAGAAATAGTTTATATATTAAAATAGGTTGTATATTAAAAATAGTTAACGTGTTAAAAATTATTATATTAAACTGGTTTATATGAGAAAATATTTTATATGTTAAAAGAGTCTGTATATTAAAAAGTTTATATCGAAAATAGTTTCAAATTAGAATTGTTTCTTTAAATTTCATAAATCAATTCAAATCAACTTTAGTTCCAATATTGAATTTAAATGAATCACAATTCAATGATTTCAATTCAAAAGACTAAAGGTTTCAATTCAAATTCTCATTAAAACCCATTTCAATTTATATCAATTTCAAATCCATGTTTAAACTACAAATTTAAAACACTTCAAATTCGACCGGTTTCAAAGTTTAAATATTCAAATATTTACAATAACTCAATTTTGATAAATTTCATTTACAGTTCAAAATTTAACTTTAAGATTCAATTTAAATTATTTAAATAATTCATTTAAACCAATTCCAATTTCAACATTTTAAAGCTTGGATTTTGAAAATAATTCAATTTATATAAATCTAATTTTATTTCATAATATCATTTAACCGGATTCAAAAATTAAGAAATTAAAATCATTCAATTTAACCAATTCGGTGTCTGTATATAATTTTCTACCCTATGGTCAAGTAATACGGGTATATATCACTTCAACACACAATAATTTAAATTTTCGGATATATCATTTTAATCCATATGCCGAGTCACAATTTTCCAAATCCATAAAATCGCTTGGGTTTGTCATTTTAACCCATTACGAGTTTTCTCTATTCCACAAGACCGTTTAGGTATGTATCATTTCAACCCATGGTGATTTTCCAAATAATAACTAAGGGAACTTGTAGTGTGATAACAACATTTAAAATAAATATAACATTAAATCATCCAAATGTTAACAATTAACATCCATCACAATTGTCATTCATTATCAGGTATTTAACCACCAATTTAAATTCAATATTATAGCAATTTAATTCAAATTGAATTCAATTTCAATAAAATTGTCAAATTAAACTACCAAACAACAATCAGTAAATTTCTTATCACATCTTAAATTTAATTCAACTAACATAAGAAGGTTTAGCATTTGTGAGTGGATTAAATCGCTCATCATTATACGAATCTAAAAATAATAGACTTCTAATCAATAGCTCCTCTCTATGTTTCCTTAGTCTCCTTTTTGATTGCTAACTTTGTTCCTTAATTTTTCTTTTTGTTTGACTTACTTTAATTTTCCTCCTTATTATATTAATATATATATATATATATATATATATATATATATATATGTACTTTTAAAAGGTTTAAAAAAGAAAAAGGTTTGAAAAAATAAGAATTGGAAGAAGGATTAAAACAAGATGAATTGAAAATGAAAGAGAAGATCAAGATTTGAAAAGAAAGAAGAAAGTTTAAAATAGAATAAGATATGAAGAAGGAGAATATTTGAAGAGGAAGGAAAAAAATAAAATGAGAGAGAATAAGAAGATTTAAAGAAGAAAAATGAAAAAGAAAAAAAGAAGAAGATTAGAGTGGAGTCTAGGTTTTCATTTGTGTCATATCTTATTTATAAGGTTAGAGTTAGGTTTAGGGCCAATGAGATTTGAAAAGAGAGGCTAGCATTAACTAGAAATAAATGAAATGAGGTTTCAGAAAACGAAGTTGGGAAATAAACAAAAAAATAAAGTAAATATGAACAAACTAGGTATTGAAATAAAGTAAATGTAAATAGCCTTTTTATAAGTAGGAGGTATTAAAAGAGGTAAAAGAAAGAATTAAAAATACGAAAAGTAGTTCATGTTTACAAAACAGAAAAGCTTCAGAAATTGTAAATGGAAAGGAGTAATGGAACAACTGCGGAAATAATGAAAAGAATGAAATAATTATTAATTAGAAAGGGAATGTATGGACCAACTCTATACTATAAATAAACTTTTGGAATTCAAATTTCAAAAACAACTGTTCACTTAATTAATTTTGCTAACCCCAAACATACCAAAATTGACAACCATAAAAGATTTAATTAACACACAATAAATGAAAATAAATTCTCTACACAAATTTGCGTTGTAAATTATAGGAAATATGGCATTTAGAACTTTCATTTTTCTCTTTTATTGTGGTTAGATTGGGAATTTAAGCAAACATGTTAACATTTCGATTGAATGTTTTACAAGGAATGCATTAACATACATTCAAAAATATGATAGCATAAATAAAGTAATATAAACAGGTGTATAGTACATATATGTACATCTTTATCACCACTTATAGTTTACAATCATAAACAAAAGGTATGAAAATAACCCACATAAGGAGGCAATGAATGTAAGAGTAAGAGTAAATTAGAAGAGTGAAGATGGAAAGGTAAATTATATTGCAATTAAAACCTAATCAAGTCTAATTGAAAAGGAAATAATGAAGTGTAAATCTATTTTACCCCCTTCATCATCTCCTATTAACATTTATTTTAATACCATATGAGATTTCAAACCTAAATAATCACTTTTTTTATGATCAAATTGGATCTAAAACATAATTTTATATTTAGGTAAAAACATATATGCGGTAAACTAGCATTAAATTTTGAATCATGAACTAAATTTATTGGAAATAAATCACCCATTTTAAATTTATTTCACTATATGTTTACAACTAATGTCTTCCCTCTTTTTAATTAAAAGATTCCAATCACATTAATTGTCATTGATTTTTAAGTTAGAAAGAAATGAGACAATTCAATTCTTGTTTATAGCAATTTAACGTATTTACGGAATTATTGTATACAAACCAAAAGTTATTAATTTCTTATTAAATAATTGATTTCTTATTTCTGTAATAAATTTTTCAGCTACCAACATTTCAAATAAATAAAAATATGATTTTTATTTAGTAAAGAAACATATATTATTCTTTTTTTAACATTTATTATTCCAATCAATTGGAATTTACATTCATATAGTCATTTGTTTTCTTCCTTCTTAAACTTTATAATTATTTCCAATTTGTTTTCTTCCTTCTTAAACTTTATAATTATTTCCAATTTAAGCTCTACAATTAAATTTCCAATTAGCTTTACCATTACAATTGATTGAAATCACATTAACAATTGTCAATTTCATTCAATCAACATTATTAAATTACATTTTAAAAAATCTCTTCCCATTTATAAAGCATAGATTTTAATTTCTCACAATATTAAATTCCAAAATCTTATTTAATCTAACATTTTTAATTATCAAAAATGCCGGTTGTTACAAAGTTGGTTCTTTGGTTCTTATAGCTTCATGCTTGGGTTTTCCATGGATCTGAGTGATTTATCTCAATATCTCTTAAGTCTATATTGTGTGTGTATATATTGTGTTTAAATTATAAAGTTAAGGTGACATTAATTAAGTAAAGTTATAAAATTTGAAACCATCTTGAATTTGAAAGCAAATGATAAATTTATATTTTATAACATCACTTTTATACTATATTAGACAAATAGCATGGTCTTGACTTGATGTTTCAATGGTTATTTAACTTGTGTGTTAAATCTAGGAAAGTTTGAAAGTGTTTGAAACAAGAATAGTCGTTATAAGTGCATTTCGGAATCCCTTGTTTAAGGAATTTTTATAAATAAATGGGAAGATAATCTCAAGGATTTCTTTTCATGGTTTTAAGTACGCTAAGGCTAGTACTTACCATAAAAATTTAAAGACTTAAATCACTTGTTTAAGTGGTTTAAACTAGTTGCAAAGATTGTGCTTTTCAATGTTGTTTTAACAAGGACTTTTAATAGTATTTACAAATACTGTTGTAAGTCGTTTATTGTTTTAAGTGCTTCAAATGCGACACTTTAACTTATTTTTCATGTTTTAAATGGTTTTTGAATTCTTTTATTTATAAAATCTTTTTATGGAAGTTCGTAAAAAATTTGAGTATTAAAAAAAGAATAGAAGTTTAAATATAGTTTTAATGATTATTTTAGAATTTTGAAAGTGAAGTGCTGCAAAATGTAAAAGATGTTTTAAATCAAACTCAAGTAAAATTTTACATAGATATTTAAAACCTATTTACAATTATTTCTTAGGTATTATATATATATATATATATATATATATATATATATATATATATATATATGTATACACACATACAAACATACATATATATCTTAACAAAGGTGATTGATTGGGCTTAAAACTAAAAGCCAAAGAGTAAACTTATATGTTTGTGAGATTAAAGAATGAAGTGTCTAGGCAAGGCTTTAATGAAAACAGTGCTCTGACTTACCAGGCTTCACTCTTGAATGAGGAATAGTATAAGTTGAAATGTCAAAAACGTGTTAATCTTGTTGTTTACTTACTTGTTTAAAAAGGTAATTAATTTTGCTCTCTAAAAGCTGATGAAGTAGGCTTATCTATTTCGAAGAGCTAAAGATTAATGTCAAGTAGGAATGGGGCAATAGAGCTCTGAACTACTAGTTTCTCTCTTGAACGAGGAATAGTTATGTCTGGAATGTCAGATACGAGTTAAGTATATGAACATTGATTTGCATAAGCAACTGTTTTTAACTAGATAATCGATTAGTCGATGATCGGACTTAACTTGTAATCAAACTTAGATCGTTAAAAAGAATGTTTTAAAGATAATGCAAGTAAGTGAAATGGTTTTGGGTTTTTTATGAAAATAAGTTAATGACATTCACCTTTCACCCTTTTTGATTATACTTATAAATGTAAATAAATCTTTAAAAGAATGTTTTAAAGATAAGCATATGTGAAATGGCTTTGGGTTCGTAGTGACAATGTTTGAGTAACATTACCTAAATCTTTTGAATGGATTTGTGAAAGTACTTAGATCCTTAAAGTGCATATTTTGAGGGAAATTATAATAAAGGAATATTTATGAAAAAGATAGAAAAAACAAAGGTTTGAAGTAATAAATCTCGTCAATGATTTATGAATATATTTGTAATATTTCTAGATAAATATATAAATACTTTTTGAAGTATACGAAAAGTAAAGGTTATAAATAAGAAATCTTGTTAGTGATTTGTGAATATACTTATACCGTTTGAGATAAGTGTATGAATACGTTTTGAAGTATTGAAAAGTACAAATGGAGTAGAAATTCAGAAATGATGTTTTATTAGATAAAAGAGGTTTTATTAATAAAAGAGGTTTTAACTAATAAAAGATTAATTAAAAAAAAAAGGACTAGAAGTCGCTTATATGAATTAATCGTGCTTTGTATGACTTGATTGTGCTTTGTATGTTTACTCGTTTATGGGAAACACTTAGTCGTATACTTAGCACTAAAAACCGATGAAGTAGGCTTGTCTATCTGTGGGAATTCAGACTGATGTTCGTGTAGGGATATGAGTAATCGAGCTCTAACCTACTGGCTTCACTCTTGATCGATGGATAGTGTGAGATGAAATTATCAGATACATGATAAGTATATAAGACTTGGTTTTCATATGTGATCACTCTAATTGCCATTGAATGACCAAATTCATCGATTTAGTTTTAGAGAGACCGAGATCGGTAAGTGTTTTCGTTACCCAAATAACTTCAAGGCTAAGAAACATGTTCTATCTTTGGGAAGTGGATCTGTTTGAGATACGGGAATCTATATGGGGATTAAAGATCTATTAAAGATGCTCAATAATCATGTAGGTCTTCATGATATATTCAGGATGTGGGAATCCGTGTATGATTCTAAGATCTGTTGAGATATGGAAATCTATGTGTGGTTTCAAGATCTGTTTGAGCTGTAAGGATCCAATTTAGGATTGTGTTCTGTTCGAGTGACGAAGACTCATGTGAAAGATGTCGAATGTGACCTCGACATCGAAAATGCCTAAAAATAGAGGAGCATGCCTTAGGGTTTTACTAACCCGTGACAAGATATTATCACTCGAGATCTAGAGTATGCTTCTCAATTATTGGCCGACGAGGGTGATAGTGTTTAGGATCATGATTTAGATGTGGACCCGTTGTATTTAATTTATGGTATATTCTATCTAAAGATATACGACACTCGAAGGTAGTTTTCGACCCTTATGCATGGAGATTGGATTTCGGCTTGACTGAAGGGATCTCCATGGAAATTTCGTTATGCAAACGTTTCTTAACAATTTGATTATACCCTCTAATATGTTGTTGAATGTAACAAATGTAACCATTCCTGCCATATTATAATATTTTTATTCTATACCCTAGACATTATCTATTATATCACCTTGTGTACCTGTTAGATGGTGGTTCTTTTAGGGGATAACCATTATGGCATTCTATGTGGTCTTAAAAATACTAGTATATGTTAATCGCATATTGTTTGAGTTTCTCATACCATACTTATGTCTAATGCCTAGTTTTTTTTCTCTGAATTCCTTCCATGCTCTTTCAAATAGTTTGAAAAAGGTAGGTTTTCGTTGATGTTCACTAGAGCTCATGAAGACAAGATAGATGTTTCACTTATCGTAGCATTCTTATTTCCAGTGCATTACTATGTTGTACATATTAGCATTTGTGAGGACAAGTTGTTATAACTGTCCAAGCAGATAATTGTACTTAGGTTTTGTAACTTCAAGATTTCTGTATCAGAGTAATCCTTTATATTGTTCCTTTGATATTATAAATTATTGTTCAACTAGTGAGATTCTGATATTGTGCTCTTTTTTTTATTTTTTCTTTATTTTTTTATTTTACCCTAACAATTCGCCTTCCTGGCACTTGGATGCTCGGCACATGAATATCAAGGATGTATCGGTGTCCACATATGAGGATCGAAAGGGCGGATCATTACAGCTAGTATCAAAGCTGAAGCTTAAGCGAGAACTTTGTCTTTGGTGGGTATGACTCATTTAGAGATTGGGTAATGGAATGACCTAGTATGAGTTGAGTGTATTTTGCATATGAGAGTGTATTTGTAATTATTATAAACGTATACCTTAATGGTAATTATAATAATGAAATCAAAGATCTTATAATAGGTAACTTATATAAGTGAATTGCCAAAGTATAGTTTAATTAATGTAGGGATTAGTGATGTTTATCTATTATCCCTCGTTATTTAGTCTAGTTATGCTTGGCAAGTTTATGGGCATTAACTTTCATTTATTGATTGTTGAGTTATGCTCGACTAGTTTATGAATAGTTTTATCTTCTACTGCATGGGTAGGTAGGGCAGACAGTAAATTATGGGAACATTAAAATGAACACCTTGTGAATTTAGTTTCATAGTTTGACTATATGGCGTTCGACGGCAATGTTGGGTCAAAAGTTAGACTTAGTGAAAGATGTTTATTTTAACATGAGATAGATAAGTTTTTTAGTAAATAAACATGTGTAAAAAGAATTTAGACAACAAAATAATTTTATATAAGCACGGTTTATAAAACATGATTTATAAACAAGAAGGATTTAAATGATATTTTAAGAATTTAAATCCTTGGTGACTTTGAAAGTATTTTTCAAGATTTTGAAGAAAACAATTGTAGTATAATTTGAAAGTATATATTTGAGAAATTGTCTTATGAAATTGAGATTATGGTACTTATTAATATTTATGAAGCATTTGATACCATTTTAGAAATGATTTCGGTTAAGTCCAAAAGGCACGGATTGGATGTATTGAACTCACTTCTGTCACTTGAAAATAATTCTGGTGATGACATCATCAATGTTCATTTAAAGGTTTCTAAGTGGAGGATGCTACGAGATTGTTTTAGTAAGACAGATTTCGATTTAATTTTAAAGGTATGATTTGATATGCAAAAGATATATGTATATATTATCATTTAAAAATGATTTGAAATAAAACTCGGGTATCTAATGTTTTTCTTTGAAAAGAGATTTGATATGGAATTTTTAGTGTAGAGAAGTTTTATATGTATACTATATAGGGTGCCCGAGTGGTAACAGCATAGCCCGAAATAAATGTTCAAATCTTTCATGTTTTCCCTTTTCGGGTAAGGAGTGTTTAATAAATTATTGAAATTGTTAAGATATATTATGGACACATGTAGCCTATTCATTAGGATTGTATGGTATGTACAACATGTTATGATATGTTCTTTGGTAGATTTCATATGTTAAAATGAAGTTGATTTTCCGACGATTTTGGAAGTAGGAATCTTCTAAATCATTATAGAATTTGAAGCTAAGTGTTTTATGAAAATATAAAGTTGAGTTTACATAAAACTTGAATTAGGAAGGTAGTAAGTTAAAACGTGTTCTGAATTTATTGAACATCCTTATTAAGTAAAATAAAAATTAATGTATTTGTATATAATCTTAGGATGTAGTAGAGTATTATGCGAGTATGAACTTAAGTTATAAATGTTTATAAACTTGAAGTTATGTTTTATGAATTTTTTTGTAAATGATTTTAGTATTGGATGACATACTATATGGATAAAAGAATGTGATAAATTTATTGGTATAGTTAAGAAACCAATAGGATACATGTGTAAGTTGTATGTATATCATTTTATTCGCATGAATGGTCTAGATCCAGTATTCGAGTACGTGATTTCGAGGTGATTTGCATTGGTCCAAACAAGGATTTTTCACTTGATTGTTAATATTGAACACTTGATATGGATTGTTGTTATGATCTCAAAATTTTCTATCATAGTATATGGTTATGAAAGGAGAACATAGATTTCTAATTAAGGAACCTGATCAGAGTCCGCACTAGAGAGAGCGAGTGATCTATACTAGTTAGGAAGTGAAACTTATGTGATCGAGCAAGTGATCGGATTTAATATTGCGTATGGACGATCCGTGAGCATTATATGGGCTTTAGTATGTTTTTACACTATGTTTTGTTGGCTTATGGAGAGTTTAGGTGATGACTCTTTGATTTGTTATGAGGTAGCATGAATTATCAGCTAAGTAATAAGCTGAGGCTGTTCTGCGTATGGTACGCTTAGTAGATTGTTTATCGTCCTTATGCAATAAGGGGATTTTTGAACTTGAGAAAATCATGAGTTTTTTTGATAGTAATGGAATAATGTTAAATATTGAAATGTGATTGTTTCTTTGGTTGCTCGTGTTTGAATTTTGAGGACGAAATATTCAAAGTGTAGAATGATGTAATGACCCGGAGTTACGGACACTTTGTATTTAAATATCTAAAGTATTTAAATATTTGAATCTTGGATTAAATGTTACTAAAATGATTTAATAAGATTTTTTACCCCCTTTTAAATCATAAGTAATGATAGTAAACTTGTTTTTGAAATTTAAAAAAAAAATACTTTGAAAAAATTCGATAATGTGACCAAAAATCGTTTTATTGATAAACAGGTTTTTAACCACCAGAAGTTGTTTAGATTTTTTTTTACATACACTTATTTGCTTAGTAATAAAATAAAATTAAATTAAATATTTTTACTTTTATGAAAATAAGCTTTATGGATGATGTCATGCGTGAGGTAAAGGAAGATATTTAGGAAATGACCTTTCATGGTAATACTTAACTTTTAAGTAAAAAGAGATAGGTGTAAAGTTAACATGTGTAACGGAGGATCCCTTGTAACCTGTCATGGAAGGTAAGAGGTTTTTGTGACCTCTTTTAAAATCCTATATAAGGAAAGGTAAAACCTTAGGTATAAATCACTAATTCACTAAGCTTGAGATGAGGTATGAGAGTTGAAAAAGGTAGAAGCACTTAAGCACTAATCCACTTATTACTCTCTAACTTTTCAGAAGTTAACCAAATCATCTCCAATCTCTATTAAACTTTGGATTTAGGCCTAAAACATCATGGAAAGAATGATTAGAAAGTTTTAAGTGGGAGAAGGCGTGAGGAATAGGGGAATCAAAATCCATGTAAGGACATGAGCATGGGAGGAGGAGGAGTAATGGCTTTGGTTTGGAAGAGCTAAAGGTTCGACCTTTAGGCTTGTGTTGATTAAAGGACGTGGTTTTTTTGGTTCTTATAGCTTTGTGCTTGGGTTTGTCATGGACCTAAATGAGTAGTATCACTATCTCTTAAGTATATATTGTATAATATGTTGTGTTTGAATTATTAATTTAGAGTGACATTAACTAAGTAAAGTCACAAACTTTGGACCTCTCTTGCTTTTAAAAGCAAATTGATAACTTTTTATTATATAACATCACTTCTATTACCCTCTTAAACACATGCCATGATCTTCACTTTATGTTTAAATGGTTATTTAACTTGTATGTCAAATTGAAGAATGTTTGAAAGTGTTGGAATCGAGAATAGTTGTTATAAATGTATTTCGAAATCCCTTGTTTTCGAGAATTTTTATAAATATATGGGGAGATGTTCTTAAAGATTTCTTTCTGATATTTTGTACCCAAAAGGTAGTACTTATGATAAAAAATTTAAGCCTTAAGTCACTTGTTAAGGTGGTTAAAACTACTCGCAAAAATTGTACTTTTCAATGTTGTTTTATTAAGGACTTTTAACAGCATTTATAAATGTTGTAGTAAGTTGCTTATTGTTTTAAGTGTTTAAAATTCGACGTTTCGACTAGTTTTTTCATAATTTAAATGGTTTCTAAATTATTTTCTTTATAATTTTTTTTATGGAAGTTCTTATAAAATGTATTTAAGTAAAAAAAAGAATGGAAGTTTAAATACAGTTTTAATGATTAGTTATGAATCTTGAAAATAATGTGCTGCAAAATGTAAAACATGTTTTAAATTGAACCTCTAAATTAGTTATTTTCTTGTGATATTTTACATTGATATTTAAATCTATTTACAAGTACTTCTAAGGTATTAATTATATATATATATATATATATATATATATATATATATATATATATAAGTTTTGACAAAGGTGATTGGCTTGCCTTAAAACTCAAAGCCGATGAGTAAACTAATATGTTTGTGAGATTCAAGAATGAAGTGTCTAGGTTAGGATTTGATGCCAGTGCTCTAACTTATTTGGATTCACTCTTGAAAAAGGAACATTATAAGTTGAAATGTCGAAAACATGTTAATTTTGATGTTTACGTATTGGTTTAGAATGGTAATTGACTTTGCTTTACGCTAAAAGCCAATGAACTAGGCTTATCTATTTCTCAGAGTTAAAGATTGATGTAGTGTAGGGACGAAGCAATAGAGCTCTAACTTACCAATTTCCTTATGAACGAGGAATAGTTAAGTCGAGAAAGGCAAAAACGAGTTATGCATATGAATATTGATTTGTATAAGCAACTATTTTAACTAGATAATCGATTAGCCGACTATCAAACCTATCTTATTATTGTACTTAGATCTTTAAAAAGAATGTTTTAAAGATGATACAAGTAAGTGAAATGATTTCGGGTTTGTTGTGACAATGTGTTAATATCATTCTTCTTTGACCTTTTTTGATTATACTTATAAATGTAAAAAGATCTTTAAAAAATTGTTTTAAATCTAAGCGTAAGGGAAATGGAATAGGGTTTTTGGTGACAATTAAGTAACATTAGTCTTAGATCTTTTGAATGGATCTATGAAAGTACTTGGATCTTTTAAATGGTTATTTTGAATGAAATTATAAGTAAGGAATATTTATGGAAAAGATAGAAAAAGCAAAGGGTTAAAGTAAGAAATCTTGTTAATGATTTATGAATATAATTATACCGTTTGAGGTAAGTATATAAATGCTTTTTGAAGTACAGGAAACGTAAAGGTTTATAAGTAAGAAATCTTGTTAATGATTTGTGAATATACTTAACCAATTTGAGATAAGTATACTAGCACTTTTTTAAGTATTGAAACAGTACAAATTAATATTAGAAATTCATAAACATTGTTTTATTACATAAAAGATGTTTCAATAGTAAAAAAGGTTTAATAGTAAAAGGTTATTAAATGAAAAAGGGATAAGACATCGCTTATGTGTCTTAGTCGTGCTTTGTATGACTTAATTATGCTTTGTATGTTTGCTCGTTTATGTCAAACATTTACTTGTATAGTTAGCACTAAAAGCCGATGAAGTAGGCTTTACTATCTGTAGGAATTAAGATTGATGTTCTTGTAGGGATATGAGAAATAAAGCTCTAACCTACCGACTTCACTCTTGATCGAGGGATAGTGTGAGATGAAAATATCGATTACGTGATAAGTATACGAGACTTGGTTTTTGTATGCGATAGCTCTCATTATTATTGAATGACCAAATTTGTCGATTTAGTCATGGAGAAACCAGGATTGGTAAGTGTTTTAGTTCCCAAAAACCAATTCAAGGCTTTGACACATGTTCATCTCTAAGACGTGGATCTGGTTGAGATATGGGAATCTATATTGTGACACCCTACCCGAGACCCACATTAACAAAGAGTATTACTGGGTAATATTGTCTACTAATGCAGAGAATAGGGCTGGTTATGAGCGATCATTGTCTTAAATATCTATTGAATACGCCGACAAATGCTATATATATTTTTTCTCTCAAGAGCGGTTAATGCAGAGAATAGCGCTGTTTAGGAGCGGCCAAGTCGACCATGAGGTCGACATGGAGGTCGACCTCCTTGGCCCTTAGGTCGATAGAACGGTCAGCATAGGAGGCACTGGGTCGGCCTGCACGTCGACCCAGGGAAGGTGGCCGTCGACCTGGCCTACGGATATTCATGCAAAGATTTGAGCATTCAAACAACATTATTTTGCAATCAAATCTTATAGGCATGAACTAGTACAACTGAAATACCAACGGAAAGAAATCCAGTAGCATTTCGTTGCCGGAATCAAAAGATATAATCATGTAAAGAAGCAGTATAAATCAGTTTCATAGAAAAGAAAAACTGTCAACAGCAAACGGCTACAGTAGCTTATTTTGCATAGATTCAAGCATTTAGCATTTTTGTTTTTGCTAGATTTGCGAGCTGATCAACTCACCTTGCTGATAGATGATAAAAGTTTGGATTTTGCAGCAAAGTTGAAGCCTTTTGTTGAGATTATAAGCCTTGAGCACCTGTTGAGAACAATTACAGAACAAGCAAACAAATACAGTAAAAATTTAGAAAGCTTCTTACCATAAAAAGACTTGTGTGATGAAATTATATGATTTGGAGTTGTAAACCTTTGATTTATCTTTATCCTGCAAAAAGACTTGAAATTTGGTTGAATTTAATTGGAAATTGAGCTTGATTTTTGAACTTGAGAAGTTTGCTTACTGGCTTTGCTTTTAGGCTAAAGGAGGAAGAAGGAGAAGGTAATAAGAAATGAACGTACATTCTTTTTCCTCTTTTCTTAACTAGGCTAAGGTTAAATTGGGCTGAGATGGGTTTCAAAATAAAGAAATATTAAGGCTAAAAATCAACATTTACAAAGAAATATGTGTGTATATCCCATATACACAAATAAAAATCCATTTTCTTCTTATTTACACAAAATAAAAATATAAAAATTTACATACTTGTAAAATAAAACATTTCTTACCATATAAAAAGATTAATTTACATTTTTAAAACATTTTTATTATTAAAATCCTTTATTTAACAAAAATACACCATTTACTCAAATAAATAAATAAAACATTGTTTTTAACTTCTAAAATTCCACATAATTTATTTTCTCACTTAGAAAAATATTTCAAACCATTTAAAAACATTATTTATAGCCAAAACTTATATGTAACTCAATTTCCATCTTTTATTTCAATAAACTACCTTTAAAAGTTATTAAAAGAAGCTAATGGACAATAATTAATATAATTATTGTATTTTATCTAAAATGAAATCATTTTCATTATTTAAATCCCATATTCCATTTATTATTACTCCAAAAAAAAAGAATAAAGCTTGGAATTTCATTAACTCATTTTAAATTCCAAAATCCATTGTTTATGCCAAATAAACAATTTAATTTCTCCAATTTTAATTTAATTTACAATATTAAATTATAATTATCATTATAATTCAATATTGAAAGTTAATCTCCAAACCAAGGTTGTTACAGACTCCCTCCCTTAACAAAATTACGTCCTCGCAATTCCTAGAGAAGAATTTGTATCCAACTATTTAATTTCATCACTCAAAAAGATGAGAAATAAGCTCGAGTTAAAGAGATATTCGCACCATCGCTATGCAAACATAGAAAACCAGGATATAAATGCTCGATAAATTCTCTAGTTTCAAAAGTGCGGTCATTGGGATTAGCGGACCATTGAACTTTAACGAGCGGAACATCCTTGTTTCGAAGGCGTTTCACCTCCGAAGCAAGTACGCGAATACGTTGCTGCACAACAGATAGGTTTGGTGAGATCTCAAGCTCTTGCAAATCAAGACAATCGATAACAGAATCCCACTCTCGAAGACACTTTCGAACCTGAGAGACGTGAAATATGTCATGAATGCCAGATCGATGAGTTGGAAGCGAAACTCTATAAGCCACAGGGCGAATACGTTCGGTAATAGGAAATGGTCCTACAAAGCGAGGAGCTAATTTCCCAGTCGTACTGAAGCGCATAACCCCTTCCAGAGGACAAACACGAATGAAAACGAAATCACGAACAGAGAACTTGAGAGGCTTTCTATGGTTGTCCGCGTAAGATTTCTGGCGGCTCTATGCCTCTTTCATTCTCAAACGAATAAGAACAATCTTATCAGAAGAATCACAAATTGAATCTTGGCCAAGAATAAACTTCACTTCAAATTCCAACCAACAAGAAGATGATCGACACGGCCTTCCATAAAGGGCTTCGAAAGGAGTAATACCGATGTTGGACTGAAAACTGTTGTTGTAGGAGAATTATACAAGAGGTAGGTGATCCTCCCAACTACCACCGAAATCTAGAATGCAAGCACGGAGAAGATCATCAAGAATAAGATTCACCCATTCAGTCTATCCATCAGACTGCGGATGATATGCCATGGTGAAATTAATCTTTGTTCCCAAAGCTTGCTGAAGACTCTGCCAGAAATGACTCGTGAAAAGCGAATCGTGGTCACACACAATCGAACTAGGAACACAGTAAAGTCTCATGATTTCCTTGATATATAACTTGGCTAAATGAGAAGCACTCCTATTAGACTTAATGGGAAAGGAATGAGCTTATTTGTTGAGGCGCTCAACAATAACCCAAATGCTAGAATGGCCCGATCTCGTACGAGGTAGGCCATTAATAAAATCTATGGAAATCTGATCCCATTTCCACAATGGAACCTCTTGAGGCTGAAGGAGACTAGAAGGGCATTGATGTTCGGCTTTGATAAGTTGAAAAGTCATGCAATTACTCACATAACTCACCACATAGTGCTTCATGTCTTCCCAGTAATAAAGGCGATGCATATCAGCATACAACTTACTACTGCCGGGATGAATGGTATACTTAGAACGATGATAGTCTTCAATAATATCATGCCTAAGTGCATAATCATAAGGCACAACTAGAAGGTTCTTCTTGCAAAGACACATATGAGAATCAATGCTGAGCTCCCGCAACTCCTCATCATGGGACTCGGACTCACAAGTCAGAATAAAGTGCACAAGATCAAGATCACGCCGTTGAGCATCGACAATATGATCCAATAACCTAGTCAAGCTTCCAAACTAAATAATAAAATTGGAGAATCAGAAAATGAAGCTTGATCACGAATATCACAAAGGGATAAGGTCTCTAGAACCACTCGGTTAGCATCATAGATACAACAACCAAATGTTTGCGACTAAGCGCATCAGCAACACGATTATCCTTTCCAGGGGCATAATGGATATCGAAGTCATAGGAGGCAAAGAACTAAAGACAACACAGTTGCCTTATATTGAGCTCCTTTTAATTAAACAGATATTTCAAGGACTTGTGTTCGATATAGAGAATGAAGTTCTAGCCTAATAAATAGTGTCACCAAATCTTCAAGGTGATGAAAATGGCAGCTAATTCGAGGTCATGAGTGGCATAGCGAACCTCATTCGGTCATAGTTGCCTCGAAGCATAAGCAACTACCTGATCCTTCCACATAAGCACGACATCGAGGCCACAATGACTAGCATCGGTGTAGACAACAAGATTATGATTCCCTTCGGGAACCACAAGAATAGGAGCATTAGTGAGGAGCTCCTTCAACTGCTGCAAAGAAGCTTCACACTTGTCGGACCAAATATATCGAATGCCTTTCTGAGTAAGGCTGGTTAGAGGAAGCACAATGCAAGAAAAATCCTTAATGAATCGACGGTAGTAACCCGCCAATCCAAGGAAGCTGCGAATCTCATGAACATTCTCAGGCCTCTTCCAATTCTGGATGGATTCAATCTTCGAAGGATCGATCGAAATACCTTCGGAGGAAATAACGTGGCCTAAGAACTTAACCTTATTCTCCCAAAAGTAGCACTTGGAGAATTTGGCTTCAAGATGATGGTGACGGAGAGTACTCAAGACAAACCTCAAGTGATTAGCATGCTCGACTTCAGACTTCGGATTAACAAGAATGTCATCAATGAATATAAGGACGAACTTATCGAGATATTCCTAAAATATTCAATTCATAAGGTCGACAAAGAAAGCAGGAGCGTTCGGCAACGGTGTAACAAGCCACTCGTAAGGTCCATATCAAGTGTGGAAAGCCATAAGAGTAATGCCATCTTCCGTAATTTGGAGCTAATGAAGACCAATGGCAAGATCGAGCTGAGAGAAGACCTTAGCACCACTCATTTGATCGTATCGTCGATCCTAGGCAACAAATACCTATTTTTGATGGTCAGTTAAGCTTGTGATAGTTGATGCAAAGCCTAAAAGTTCCATCAAATTTCTTCACGAAGATGACCGTGGCACCCGCGGTGAAATACTGGACTAAATCAACTTCATTAGACTCAAGCTTTAAAAGATGTTTTTCAGTTCCTCATTTTCCTTCATAAACATCTTCATGAGAGCACGACTAGCTGGTTGCGCACCTGAAATAAGATCAATGTAGAACTATTCGTCGACGGAAATTCTATCGGTTTAGAAAAACGTCGAACGAATTTAAATTTAAAAATAACCGCAAGCGCACGGTGTACGAATGTAGCACATGGCGAATACGGGTTGATCCACAGGGAATTGTTGATTTTAAAATTCTATTCAATCAAATTAACTAAATTTGAAAGTGTGATTAGCTAAAAATGTAAGAAACTAACAAAAAGAAAAGTAATGAAAATATGAGAGTTAAATGACAATTTAGAGAATAAATCCACTCTCTAGATCATGTAGTTCAACACATGAAATCATGATCTCTCTTTTATGGTCATTAGTGTTTTAATTGATGTGTTTATTATAAGTATGACATATTTGAGCTATTGATTGGCCAACATAAGCCATCAAACTATAACACACCCCTTAAAACACTTACTAACTTTCATGAAAATTGATAAAGAAAATGAGAATGAAATCTATTTTAAGTATGTCCTATTAACTATTGATTAGAAACATAGACCATTAAATTTTAATTTCAAATCACTTTCTTATGCCATAATCATATATTGATGAAGAGGCATTTGTGTTAGTGATTGTTTAAGCATAGCCTATTTGGTGTCAACAATATAGACTATCAAATTCAAAGCAAAAACAACAAATAAAACCACTTCTATCATCATCATTAAGCACAAAAAGAGAGTATGAATTAACAAAATGTTGAAGCTACATTAATTAGAGAGCTTCATTATCCCTAAATTGAAGGGGTTTAGCTTCTCATATTTGTCGTTTTATTAACAAATGTAGCTAACAACATGAAAGCAAAATAAAGAGGAAAACGAGAGCAAAATGAAAAGATAAGCTAATTAACTTGCATAAAAAAAAGAGATCTACACTAAAACATTAAAAAGAGGCATGTAAAAGGAAAGAGCATGTATTAATAACATAAAAAAAAGGAAAATTACATGAAAATAAAAATGGCTAAGTAGCCATGAAAAGAGAAAGAGAGCTTTCATTTATTTGATCTAGACTAATGAAGATGAAGAGGAAGAGAGGAGGCCTAAGAGAGACTAAGAGAAGAGATGGATTGCATGAAACATATGGTTATTTATACATGTATGAAACCCTAATTCATATTTTTGGGGAATGCCCAAAATGCCCCTTAGGAAGTGTGGAGGCAAAGTAATCATTAACATGTCTTAATCCCTATTAAGTTTACATGAAACTATTAACTCCAAAAGCATGTGCATTAGCCTTTAATTTGTACATTAAGGTAGGTGGGTAGGTGGGGTCCTCCATGATGTTCACTTTGAATTATTTCCATCTTCATTCCTTTATATTCTTTGTGCATGCATATTTCTTCATGAAACCACTCCTATTTGAGACCAAACTCCTAAAAAATATATAAAAAATTGCAATTAATTTTTCGCAAAGAAATATATGCACACAAATGACCTTTTTGCCCCTATATGAAGATGGATATGTGGTAATTTGGAATTAATATAAATTTTGGTTAAAACAAGTTAAAATATCCAATATGATCATTTATTTAATTTAAATAGAATAAATATGGTGGTAAAAATATGCACATTTACGTGCACATCAAGTACCCCAACACTTATCTTTTTATTCGTCCTCGAATAAACTAAAACTAAGATCAATCCGTTTTCGTAGGAAGCACGATTGCATTGAGCATATGCAACAAGCCGTTAAACCTCTGGGTGTCCCCAGTAGGACAAGTGTTGTCTCGTGACAATTTTCAGCGGATACTACCCACAAAATCCAAATGCAGGATGAAAATATTTACAAAATTCAAAATTTACTTACAAAGAGATGGATGCTAGTTTTTTTAAAAATATTTACAAATGAATGATTTATTTTTAAATCGACACGAATAAGTTAAATATAGGTTTTGGCCATTATCTTGAAATTTATGACATTTACTCGTCAAAATTTCCAACAAAAATCAAGTTATCATAACAAATAGACTATAGTTTAACTCGTTGTTTTGGTTAGTAACATAGTGTAACTATGAAATGGATCCTTAGTTGATTATCAAAGTTTATCAAAGTGGTATTTTCATTTATTTTCAATAACAAATCAAATAAAATAAGTAAAAATAGTGTTAGGATTTCAATTGCTTGCTCTCTCATTATTTGCAAGAAAAATTACACACCTAGCTCAGGTAAACTGAGGCCAGATATACAACCCATGCACTGCCTTTCGGTCTTATGTGCGGGGAGTACAGAGCATGGCGAGTGCACACACTTTCATGCATACACCTATTGACCATAGGTGGTATTTATTAAGTCTGTTTTTTACATGTATTCCGTACATGCATAACCGTGAGGACTTTTAAATGAGTACGAAAGCACATAATTAAATATTCCAAGTAATTCACCCATGCATAACCGTGAGGACTTTTAAATGAGAGTGAATACTTGGATGTTATTATTTTTTATTTTTTATTATTTTTTTTTAAAGAGAGAGAGTTTTGCAAAATCATCTTAGTGCCATTTAACTTAGAAGACAAAAAAATGTTATATCCTTTACTTTAAATCAACCACTTTTTAAAACAAAGATTTTCAATTAAGATATACTTCATAATTAACACTTATGAATCTTCCTATATACTAGTTAAACCATTATTATTTGTAATCAAATTTCATTTTAATTTTTTTTAAGACAGATAAATTTCCAAAAATTTCAATTTAATAAGCCAAAACCATATATTTATCCTATAGTGTTTCTTTAAAAATAAATCAAAATGCTTAAATAAAATTGTTGTTTTATTTTGTTGTTTTTTTTTTAGATTTTTTTTTTGCAAAGAAAAAGTAAAAATAAATCATGAAAAATCAAAAACAAAGGTGAGTCTCCCCCCACACTTGATTTTGACTGTGTCCCCACAGTCAACCAAAGTGAAAGGAACGTTTATTATTATTTACATGAAAATGAAATGTATTTACACGAGATCAGAAAGTATATTGTCAAAAAGTAAATGAAACGTTCTTCCAAAGACCAATTCATTTGTCTCGTCAAGTATATGAGACACAGCTCAAGCACAGAAAACCAAACCGTAAAAGATTTCGAAGTTGAATGTTGATTTGGAAAAACGAATGTCGTTTTGTTGAAATTTGAATGGGTTGTTCTGTTTTCGATGATTTTTGGGGTTGATAAAACAATTGATTGAAATTTAATTTTATTTTCTCCAAGTTGAAGTTCAAACTTATTATTGAAAACTTCTTCAAAATTATCGATTTCAAAGTCAAAATGGTGATCAAAATCTTCCCCGTCAGAATTTAATGACTCATTTTCGAAAAGTCCATAAAATCGCGTTCATTAAATTCATCTTCCTTTATTGGATTATCAACAACTTCATCATACATATCCATTTCAAAATCCAAAGTTGTTGTAGTCAAATTTTCAAAATCGAGAAAAGGAAGGTCGAATTTTAAATTTGGCTCCACACCCTCAAAGGAATTGAAATCCAACTCAATTACCGTGTTTTCAACAACTTCATTAAGATCATCATTTTCAGTTTCAAAAGTTTTCGTTTGAATATCGTCGATTGTGGTAAAAGATGGATTATCATTTGACTCGTCACACGTTGGAATTTGATTTTGTTTTTCATGTTGTTTCATATATGTTTCAAACAACGAATTCGTGTGATCATCGTAAGTTTCGTTCATTTTGCTCAACAAAATCCAATTTATAGTTATTAACTTGAGAATTTTTGATTTGGATTCGCTGAGAACAAAAAATTTCACTCATATCGTAATCAAGATTATTCCCATTGCCAAAATTATTTGAAAAGTGGATCACATTTTCGTTTTGATTTTGAAATTCATTTTGGCATAGGTTATCATCGAAATCGTTTGAATTTTGGATCGAAGTCAAATTTTGAAATCCTTGACTCGAGTTATTACGCAAATAAGAATTACATAAATCATTTATCTCTTGATTTTGTTGTTTTGAAAGTTCGAGTAAAGATGAAATCATTTCAATGCTATTTTCAAGAGTCGAAGGTGGTCATTGTTTTGAAAATTTTGTTGTTCAAAATTTGAATTATTTACACAATTGTTGTTAAAATATCCATACGAATTTGGACTGAAATCATATGGATTATATTGATTTTCACAATTATTGTAAAATTCAAGTGAATATGGAAATTCAGACATTTTCAAGAATGTTTTGGTATTTTTTTTATAAAGGAAAAAAATTATTTTTTTCAAAATGGAAAATTTATTTTTGTTTTGTTTTTTGATTTTTCAATTTTTGTTGAAAAGATTTTATATTTATTTTTATTTTTTCTAATTTTTTTGGATTTTTGAAATTTTTCTTTTTTTAAATATGCATGAACTAATACAACTAAATGAATGCAAGGGTCTAAATACAGAATTTCTATCCTAAGTTATCCCAAAATTGTATAATCACAAATTGTCTTAGATAAACAAGATAGTTCTCAACCAGGTAACAGATAGGATTTATCGGTGCACCACGAATCACCATAGCAATGCAGCCGAAGGTTTAAGTACCTTCAGAGGAACAATTCAGTATAATATTTACGGATCACCGTAATATTTATAACTGATTATTGCTCTGCCATATCCTAGGCACCAAGAAATTAAATTGTTCAAAGAAGACAAATTGTCAATATACAATTAAGAGCTATCGTTATTATTAATCAAAATCTAAGATGAAATGCAAAACTGAAATTAAACATGTATTAACAATGCAACTACAATGGATTTTTGTTTTTTTTTTTTGATTTTTTTAATGTACAAATGCAAATGCAAATGCAAACTACTAGCAATGCAAAGAAAAATAAAAACAATAGATATAGCAAGCAACAATTTATTTTATTTTGAAGCAAAGCGAAGCAATTATTTTTGGTAGCAGATCTTTCCCTTCTGAAATTCTGCTTTGACAACCTGAAATAAAAACAAGATATGTACAAATTTTTTGTTTGCAACAAAACCTAAAAAGGAGAAAAATGAAAACAAGAAAGAAGAAGAAAAAAGCGAGCAAATTCAACAAACGCAAATTTAGTAAGGAAAACAAAAGCCAACTTTTTTTCTTAACAAAAGAGTTCAGATAAGAACTTTAAAACCCAGTCTCAACCATAAAAACATTTTTTTTTGTCGAAAATAGAAAAACAAAAGGAAAAATAAACTCAGAAGAAAAAAATAAATAAATAGAAACTAAGCAGAACGAATTGAAAACCCACCCGGCCCAATTTCTACTTCCTTAATTTCTAAATTCGTAAACAATTCAAAGTTCATGAAATCACAGTTCAATTTGTTAAATTGTCAACAAAACTCTCGCCTTCAATTTCATGAAATCCCAAAATTCCCAAAATTCGTATATGTATGCAGTCTGGTTGATGATCTTCGAGCAATTTGTTAGGTCGAGGCGATTTGGGTTTGGGTGTAGTAGTCGAGGAGGATGAAGGAATTGTGGTTAATGTCGACGTGCAAGTAGGCAGTGAAGTTATGGAAGTCGGAGGCGTTTCGATGTTTCTGAGTAGTTCGTAACCGCGATTGCTGACAGTTTTGGGAATTGAAGTTGCGACTGAATATTGGTTTGGGGTTGCGTTGTTCGTGGATGGGTGATGGCTGAGGGAAGTGCTGTAGCTGCAGGGTTATGAAGACAGGCTTTTGTTTTTCTTTTGGGTATGTCAAGAAGAGAGATGTCGCTGTTGTGGAGGAGCAGTTGGATATGAAATGAAGTTGATATGGTAGGCCGCGAGTGATGGTTGTTTCAGTGGTGTGTTCGATGGTCTGGAGGGTGGCAAGCAGGTTGTGGTTGTAATCGCGGTGACTTGGTTGCGGGTTGAGGTGAAGTGTATTGTGAAGTTTCTGGTTGTGAGGCACGTTTGGGAGCAGGTTGAATTGCAGCAGTGGGTGGTGGGTTTATGCTTGTGAATGGGAAGTTTGGTCGAGTTGTTAAGGCAAATTGTGTGTTGTAGATGATGCACTGGTTTGGGTGGTCGGTTTTGATTGTGGAAGGGGATGACTGCAATGGTTTGTATTGCACTGGCAAGGGAGATGACTGAAATGGTTTAAGTGTGCATAAATAGTGGAGATGGGAAGTGCCTGTGGTGGTTTGCTGTTCAGATGGTCAGTGGAAATGTTTGGAAGTGTTGATAAAGAGGTTGATAAGGTGGAAGATGGAGTGGAATATAGCAGAGAGTACTTTAGTGTCGCAGAGAGTATTCAGGTGGAGTGACGGGAGAGCACTGATGAAGTGATGTTAACAGGGGTGGAACAGAGGAAGTTGTTGAATGGTTTGTTGTGAAGTAGCTTGTGATGTTTTGTGACAGAGGTGATTTTTGGGGAAATGCAAGTGGTTGATGTCAGAAATGAAGAAGAGAAGGTGGAACTGTGGTATGGGGAATGAACTTGCTTGTAGTTTGAAGATGTTATTGGTATATGGATGAAGTCTGGTATATGGCAATTGACAGTAGATAGATGGTGGTGATTGGTGTTATCCCGCTTTTTGGCAAAGTCGTGATACCAAAAGATTGGTCGAAAACAAAAGACAGTTCGTCTCAGAGATTGGTTGTACTTCACTTCACTATGGATATCGATGAATTTTGTCCGAGCACGGACCAGCCTACAATTGATAGGACATGACAGGCAAAGTCATGGGAACCAGCGTTTCAAATCTCAAGTCAATCCGAGTTCACACGCTCAAGTTATGATCGATTCAATTTGAAGGAAGGAGCACCATGTTTCGAATCCATCTTCAAAGCCTTGGTTCGAATCGATCCTGATCGTATCGATCGAAGGAGTGGCCCTGCGTTCGTAGCCGTCGAAGTGTGTTCACTTCGTATCGATCGAGTCAGCAGCATTCGAACCCATCGAGTTCGTATCGATGGGCTTCGAAACCATCGACGGGGGTGCGCTTTGTGACAATTGGCTAGAGTCCACTTCGTGTCCATCGAGAAGCTATATAGCTCGTATCCATCGGATAAAGGACTATTCGAAACCATCGACCTTTGTTTATTCGTTCGTATCCATCGATATAACTGCCGTTCGAATCCATGGCCCATAACCTATTTGAATCCATCGGAAGTCTTTCGTACCCATCAGGTGCTGGCCATTTCGAACCCGCGAACAATCACATGGATCCACCAAGTCAACAAGCATAGATGACGTGTCATTCCACGATACGAAGTAGGCGAGATCTAAGGAGTTGATGCGTTCTACTAGGAGAAAAGACCGGATCGACTCGAAGGAAGCGCGCCAACTCATCACAGAATCATGTGAGGTCATGGAGTCGAAGGCATCAGTTCGAAATCATCGATTCGAACCAGATAGCCACACGAGGAACATCATTTCGAATCCACGATAACTCGATATCCACAAGTCCAAATGCCACGAAATTTTCACAGAAGCTTTCATACATGTTGAAGAATGTCCATACAAAATTTCACCTCGATTGGATAATATTCTGATCGATTCGAATGGAGTTCGAATCGATCCCAAAGTGGGCCCAAATTTCCTAAGGCCGAACGCGTGGGCCCCCTCACGTGCCAGAAGTGGTCTCCCGAGTTTCCAGCGAAATATCAGCATCCTACGCCTATAAATAGAGCCCCAGAGCCAATAGAAAAGAGATCTTTTGGCGATTCAACGTCCAGACTCTGCTGGATTTGATTCCATACTTCATTATCGCTGTTGTAATCAGATTTGAAAGCTATCATCAATTGTGATCCGCTGTAATCGATTGGAATCATCAAGTGAATCAATAAAGACATAAGCTTCAAAGTGGACGTAGGCAAGATCGCCGAACCACTATAAATCATGTGTTTGTGATTGATATTTGTGAATTATTGTGATTGTTATTGCTTAGATCTGAGTTCTATATTGATTGTTGCTGATTTGTGTTCATAAACGGGTGCTTTCACGATATTGGGTGTTTGTGACCAATTTTGGCGCAAACAATTGGAAGTGATACGTTTGATGATGACTGTTAGGCTGGTGATGACGGTGGAGTTGATTAGGAAGTTGTTGGTGTTTAAAGTACTATTTGTTTTTGTAGTGGTTAGATGTGTAGGGTGGTATATAGAAGTATTGGTTGTGTGTATGCAGGGGATGTTGAGCTGTTAGGGAACAGAGGGGAGGTTTTGGAAATGGACAGTGGTTTGGATTATTGGAGATGGAAGGTTTGTATGCAAATGCAGGTTGTACTTATAGAGGTTTGGTATGAGTGGTGAAACTGGAGAGGTAATAGGAGGTGATGGCGATTGTGAAGTGATTGCGAGTAAGCGAGTTGAATTCTCTGGTGAAGTTGTGGTTTCGAACTTTGGAGATGTAGTGGTAGTTGCTGCAGGTTGCAATGATCTGGGGTATTTGAGGTCGTGGAGGCTTGTTTGCTTGTGGACTTGGCAGAGGTTGTTGATTGTCTGGTGTGTGTGGTGAAGTTGTCAGGAAGTTTTGATGGGTGGTTAACTTATTGATGGTTGTAGAATGGATGTGCAAGTTAGTAGAAGTGAAACTGGTTGCAGAGAAATTCAAGGGAGTAACAGAGAGGGTTAGATGGCACTGCACAGTGAAATGAATAGTGAACTGTGGTGTTTTTTTTTGTAAATGTAAATAAAAAAAGGAATTGAACTGTACATTGTAACTGAAATTTTAAAGAAAATTAATAGGAAATAAAATATTTTTATTTTTGTTTTGAAATTTTGTATGTTTTTTTTAAATAGAAATGCAATTGCAAAATGAAAAATTACAAACACACAAACAAATGCAAGCACAAATCAAACACACAACAACTTTTTTTTAAATGCACTCAACAAGAAACAAACACACAATATAATCAAAAGAAAATAATTTGAATAATAGAAAATAAAATCAAACAAACTCCCCGGCAATGGCGCCAAAAACTTGTTCGTCGACGGAAATCCTATCGGTTTAGAAAACCGTCGAACGAATTTAAATTTAAAAATAACCGCAAGCGCACGGTGTACGAATGTAGCACATGGCTAATACGGGTCGATCCACAGGGAATTGTTGATTTTAAAATTCTACTCAATCAAATTAACCAAAGTTGAAAGTGTGATTAGCTAAAAATGTAAGGAACTAACAAAAAGAAAAGAAATGCAAATATGAGAGTTAAATGACAAATTAGAGAATAAATCCACTCTCTAGATCATGTAGTTCAACACATGAAATCATGATCTCTCTTTTATGGTCATTAGTGTTTTAATTGATGTGTTTATTATAAGTATGACATATTTGAGCTATTGATTAGCCAACATAAGCCATCAAACTATAACACACCCCTTAAAACACTTACTAACTTTCGTGAAAATTGATAAAGAAAATGAGAATGAAATCTATTTTAAGTATGGCCTATTAACTATTGATTAGAAACATAGACCATCAAATTTTAATTTCAAATCACTTTCTTATGCCACAATCATATATTGATGAAGAGGCATTTGTGTTAGTGATTGTTTAAGCATAGCCTATTTGGTGTCAACAATATAGACTATCAAATTCAAAGCAAAAACAACAAATAAAACCACTTCTATCATCATCATTAAGCACAAAAAGAGAGTATGAATTAATAAAATGTTGAAGCTACATTAATTAGAGAGCTTCATTAGCCCTAAATTGAAGGGGTTTAGCTTCTCATATTTGTCATTTTATTAACAAATGTAGCTAACAACATGAAAGCAAAATGAAGAGGAAAAAGAGAGCAAAATGAAAAGATAAGCTAATTAACTTGCATAAAAGAAAAGAGATCTACACTACAACATAAAAAAGAGGCATGTAAAAGGAAAGAGCATGTATTAATAACATAAAAAAAAGGAAAATTACATGAAAATAAAAATGGCTAAGTAGCCATGAAAAGAGAAAGAGAGCTTTCTTTTATTTGATCTAAACTAATGAAGAGGAAGAGGAAGAGGAAGAGAGGAGTCCTAAGAGAGACTAAGAGAAGAAATGGATTACATGAAACATATGGGTATTTATACATGTATGAAACCCTAATTCATATTTTTGGGGAATGCCCAAAATGCCCCTTAGGAAGTGTGGAGGCCAAGTAATCATTAACATGTCATAATCCCCCATTAAGTGTACATGAAACCATTAACTCCAAAAGCATGTGCATTAGCCTTTAATTTGTACATTAACGTAGGTGGGTAGGTGGGGTCCTCCATGATCTTCACTTTGAATTATTTCCATCTTCATTCCTTTATATTCTTTGTGCATGCATATTTCTTCATGAAGCCACTCTTATTTGAGACCAAATTCCTACAAAAATATATAAAAAAATTCAATTAATTTTTCTCAAAGAAATATATGCACACAAATGACCTTTTTGCCCCTATATGAAGATGGATGTGTGATAATTTGGAATTAATATGAATTTTGGTTGAAACAAGTTAAAATACCCAATATGATCATTTATTTAATTTAAATAGAATAAATATGGTGGTAAAAATATGCACATTTACGTGCACATCAAGAACTCGATCGCCCGCTTGGGTGGCAAACCCGAAACATGCTCAAATACATCAAAGAAATCACAAACAACAGGTATACGAGATATATCATCAACATCTCATGAGTCTAGAGAATATAAAGCCATTTTGGAATTTTCCACATTCTGAATAGTAAGTGATAGCAGAGCAGACGAATCTGGATGTCGAAGATACAAAACTCTCTCAGAACAAATAATCCAGGCATCTTATTGCACTAGCCAGTCCATAACCAAAATCATATCAAAATAAAAATAAGAAATAACGTGCAGATTCACATGAAAGTAAAATTCATATAAAACAATCTTAAAATTATCACAAAGCATGCTTAGGGTTGTGGATCCCACGATAGGATTCGAAATCCTCAATGAAATAACAAGGCATAAACATCCAAAGAAATAGCATCAATGAGCTCTTTCGATATGAATGAATGTGACGCACTCGTATCAAAGAGAACTCGAATAGAATGATCATGGAATAAAATAGAGCCTTCAAGGAGAAAAGGAGATGTACCTATGTGCTGAGAAGACGCTCCAGAAGCATCACTACATTCAGTTTGCCAGACTGGGTATTCGAAGCAAGGACAAGTGGCAATTCGATGACCCTCCTTGCAATAGCGGCAAATAATAGGCTTAGGGAAGTCGCGGATCATGTGGTTAGGAGAACCACAATTGAAACACCCCTTCCGAGTAGGGGGTATTCCACTAGGCTGATAACTAGGACCAGATCCAATGGCTTTCTTCTTATTGGAGGGGAAAAACTTTGGCTTATGAAATGGGAACTTCTTCTTATTGGGGTTCTTGTGAACCTCAACCTCATCACCACTCTCATACTCCTTCTTGATGGCTTCAAGATGAAGCGTCGAGTAAACCAACTCCTCAAAAGAAAGTTTAAGCTGGAGCATCAAAGACTTCTTGAGATACTTCTTAAGACCAAAGACAAACTTCAGATTCTTCTTATATGGAGTGCTAATTAATTCAAGATCATACTTAGATAAGGCCTCGAATGATGAAACATAATCAAAGATGAAGGACTTCCCTTGCTTCAACTCAAGGAAGCAATGGGCCAATAAAGCTTTCTCAGATTCAGGAATGAATTTGAGCTCAAATCGTCCCCAAAACTTAGTCCAAGAAAGAGTCATCGAGCTCGGCTATTAGAAGCTCGTACCAATCATGGGAATGCTCTTGTAATAGGATAGATGCTACAAGAACTCTGTCATGGTGAGAAAGATCCATGTGAGAGATGATGCACTCGCATGTACAAATCCAAGCTTGGACCTCAAGAATGCACTTGGAGCCTTTGAACGGCTTTCCTTCGAGATGAGACAAATCGTTGCACAAGCGCGCAAAGACTGACTTGCGCGGAGGAGATGCTTGAGTAGGAGCTGGAGGCTGAGTGCTCCTAAATAATTCCATAAACTAACGACAAACATATAAACGCCATTTGGATGCGAGCTGCTGGATTGCCCAGCATCCGAGCGTCGTCTCCTGCCTCTTCAAGCCATTAGCTAAAAGTTAAGATAAGATAAAGATTATTCACAGAGTAGATATCATTAATTCAATAAGGAATACTACAGAATTAAAATGCATTCCTATATGTATTCCCAAACTTCTATCTACCCTAAAGGACACGAAAAAGTCAAAGGCACGATGATTAAGGGATTCATAGAACTTGTATAACACTTAGATGTAGCGTAATATGTGCTTCTGTTCTGTGCTTATCATATTTTGTTCTGAACTCTGCTGTGATACCAAGTTATGACGCTTCACCCCGAGATCCACATTAACAATGAGTATTACTGAGTGATACCGTCTGCTAATGCGGAGAATATGGCTGGTTAGGAGTGACCATTTATAGCCTTGTCTTAAATATCTATTGAATATGTAGACAAATGCTATATATTTTTTCTCTCAAGAGGATCGACATAGCCAATAATACTTAATATAAATCCATAGGTGGCTATAGGATCTATCATAACAAAATACAATAACTCAAAATCAAAACACATTACAGAATAGCATAGCATCATATTTATATATGTGTGTGTGTGTGTGTGTGTGATAACCCGGATTTTGGACATCTGATTAATTGATAACTAATTGATTTTTACTATTAAAGTACTGATTTTATTTAGTTGAATAAATTAATACTGATATCTGGATGTATATTATAAATAGATATATGCAAACTCTAAAATTGGCAAAAATATTATTTTCAAACAAATTAAATTTGTGTTTGTTTATGTGTGTGTGTATATATATATATATGAGTTGGTTTTAAATTGAATTTGAATTTGAGATTGAAATTCAAAAGATAAATATCTTGAAATAAATTGAATTTTAAAATATATGTATATGATTTTTATTAGTATAAAATTGGTTTTATATTATTTTCTTTTAAAAGATTTGCTAAATATAAATTAGGAATAAAATATTAACTAAATAGAAATTAAATATAAAGTTTTATAAAACATTTAAATATATATAAACAAATGCATATTACAAGTGTTGAGATATTAGCATGAAGTTTTAACAAATGTAAGCTATATTAACAAGTGTCACCAATTTTCTTTTATTTTCTTTTATTTTTAATTTATAATTGAAGCTATAAGTATATCCCTCCACTCCTCTTTTTCATTTCTTTGATATCCTCACTTTCAAAAAACCAAAGCTTGTAAACATACTAAAGCCAGAGAAAATTATAAAACAGCAAATTCAGCCAGATCATCAAGAAATTCATCTTAGTTTTTAAAACAAGATTTCCAGTTCAAATCAAAGAAAGCATTTTCAAGTTCCAGTTCAAAATCTAGCATCCCAGTTTCAAATCCTCTCTGCTCATCATTTAACAAGTGAGTGAACAAACTGATACTTGTTTAAATCTATTGCATGTGATGGAATCTGAAATAATGATGTGATAATTGTTTGCATGAGTGAAATTTTGGCTTGCATGTTATAACTATGCAAATATATAAGTGTGCATGTCTGGATATATTTATGCATCTCTGTTTCTAAGTTATAGGGTTTAAAATCTAAAAAAAATTCAAACCTCCTCCTCTAATCTTTGATAGGCTTTGGAATTCAAATAAGTATGATTGTTTAAACATGAACTAAGTTTTAAAAATATATTTAAGTACGATAAGTTGGGAAATTTTTTGGAAATTAAGGAAACAGTGAAAATTGTAAACATATCAAAATCTCGACTTAAATAATTTATGTTTTCAGGTATATAATCTATTTTGTTTCCAAAAATCACGAATTTTAAGAATCAAATCCAGATTTTTAGTGCTAGATCGGGTGAGATAATATTAGTTAATCAGAAATGGAACATTGGGCTATTACTGGTGATCAGCAAGGCTTGGAGGGTCGAGTTTGTTACTGGAGACGGCGAGGGAGTAGGCGGCCTCTAGAAAAATGGCAAGTGAATTTTTAAGCCACTGTGGCGGCGGCTTTCGGTCGGAGTAGGAATTCGGATACAGATTTGGTCAAGGCTGGGAATTTGAGTGCTGCAGCGTGTCTGGGTCACCGGACTCATTCGTAGGTTGGGGCATGGAAGCGTCAATCTTCGACGGAGTTATGGACGGAGTTTCATGGGTGCTGGTGGAAGGCGTCGTCGGGTCGAGGGATTTTTAGGTGATTGTTGTTGTTCCAGTTTAATCGAAATAGCTCGATTTTGATTTTCATGTTATGGTGAAGTCTGGGTGGTCGGGATTGATGACCGGAATGGTCGTCGATGAGCGGGAGATATCGGTGATAATCGAAAAGGCTTCGATGATCGGTGCACGTGCACGGCGAGGCTGGTGTATCAGTGTTTGGGGAAGGAGTTGGTTCTCGGGGAGGTCTCGGGGAAAGGAGAAGTTTGCTCGGGTTAGTCATCGAGTTTGAGTGTGAATGTTAATTCCTATTAACAGTTTTAAGTTTAACAAGTATTTAAAAAAAAAGAGAAGGGTGCTTTTTCTCAGCGCAGGACTCGAGCAAGAACCAGGTTGGACCCGAAGTAATATAAAACTATTTTAAATTTAAATTGAAAACAAGCTTTTAAATTTAAATAAATCAAGTTTAAATCTATTTCTTAAATCTATTCTTCATATAATAAATGTTTTTAAATAATTGATTTAAGAAAGTTATATAATTTGTTTAACTTGAATTTGTTAAGTTAAAATTTGTTAGTTATTTTAAACTTAGTTTAGAAATGTAATTTAAGTGTTAATTAAAAGGATAAAATGTTTTAAATTTGAGTGTTGATCATAATTAAGTAATTAATAAGAATAATGGTTTATCTTAAAGTTAATTAAGGTCATGGATAATTAATGATAAATTAAATTAATAAAGTAATTAAAGAGAAATTAATTAATTTATGATTAAGGATTATTTAATAGTTGAGGATTATAAATTAATTAATTGGTAATTAGAGATTAATTGATGTAAGTAATTAGAGATTGATTCCTTAAATGATAATTACTTAATATAAGTAATTAAAAGATTAATTTGTTAAGGGTTAATTAATTTAATTAGTAACTAAAGGTTAAATTAATTAAAAATTAAAGGTTAATTAATAATTAGAGAATAATTTATTAATAATTAAAGGTTAATTAATTTGAGGATAATTAACCAATGGGATAATTACTTAATGAAAGTAATTATGAATAATTAATTTAGAAGGATAATTAAAGGATGATTAATTAATTAATGGTTTGAAATTAATTAATATTAAGTAACTAGAATTTTAAAGTAATTAAATTAATTAGAAATGGTTCAATTAATATATCCTGCTTATAAATGATTAAGATATATTGAATGACTTAGATTATTTGATATCTCTATCATCATCACACAGATAGAGATATGAGATACTTGGTGATATGAGATACTTTGGTTGAACTGTGATATTATGGGTTATTTATTTGAGATGAATTGTTGTGTGAATGTGAAATCCTGAATAATAAATTATATTGTTTGAACTTAAACATTTGGCTTAGAGAATAACAATTGACTCGAAGAGACCGGGGTCGAGTATCAGTAAATTTCCGAAACCACTTTGATTTGTAATCTACAATAATTCTTTATAGATTTGATATGTGCAATAAATAGGCTGGAATGGAATAATTTAAGTAAACTTGACCATTGAAACTATATAGAGGTACTTAGGGATTGATTTGTGAAATAAGTGTTGGTACTAACAAGTTAAGAACTCGTTGTGCGGTACGAGTTACCCTAGGTTTTCAAATAAGTCTTAATTCTGTATTTTCAAATTTTATAGTTTTACTCACGCTGGTTTCCAGCCTGACCCGGGTGTTACGTTGGTGTAATACTCGAGCCAGACCGAGGATTGTAGTTATAGTTTAGGACGTTCTGGAGCTCAAGAGGCGAGCTGGATGGTCGGAAGGTATGGAGTTTACTGCTGTGTATTTGTGTTTAATTTGATTATGATCTGGGTCAAGTAAATTATAACTGTCCAGTTTATTTGTAAATGATTGTACTCTGATGTATTGTTATAAAATTAACAGTTACAGCTTTCTTTACATAAATGTTGTTATTTGATATTATATTTTATCTGCTACGAATGTGAGATGTTGTTGTTTTCTGTTCTTCTTCTACCTTCTTCTTCTTTTCGCTAACAATCTGGGATTTCCATCTTTTGATTGTTTGGCACTTTTATAGTGAACGTATTAGTGTCGAATTTTCGGGGTCGAAAATTTCGGATCGTTATAATATATATATATATATATATATATATATATATGTATGTAT
The DNA here is from genome assembly GCA_030765085.1 of Allium cepa. Classification (NCBI taxonomy): domain Eukaryota; kingdom Viridiplantae; phylum Streptophyta; class Magnoliopsida; order Asparagales; family Amaryllidaceae; genus Allium; species Allium cepa. The sequence continues at coordinate 635,298,697 of CM060932.1, read as the reverse complement.
GTATGTATGTATGTATGTATGTATGTATGTATGTATGTATACACATACATACATACACACACACACACACATACATACATGCATATACAGATACATGACAAAGTATACAAAATGATACATGTCAAGTGGTGTAGCAACCACAATATACAAGAAAGTCAAAAGAATATACAGTTCAGAGAAGCAAACAAAAGGACTACATAAAAAGCTATAACAAAAAGAGCTAGCAAAATAGTCCACGCGGAAGTAGATTAGGCTAGGTCCAAAAGTACCTAACCTGAAACACCTTGGTCCAACCCAAGTATAAATACACGGGTTAGTCTAGCTAAACAACACAGTTTACAAGGATAAGCGATGATATGAGCATAAGAATAAAGTGATAATATTCCCAAATGAGAAGGGACAATCTAAAGTGTATAGTTACTTCATATGATGAAGGGTATTACTACACAACATGTAATCTCAAAAGAGATAGAATAACCCATAAAACGCTAAAAGTAGCGAGCCTCGTATCATTGGCATTCATAAAACATCAATTATTATTTAGGGGAAAAACCCAAATCAGCAATCCAAATCATGCACAAAGAGATCCCATCTTAAACACGCCATAAGGCAAATATATCTCCAAAGAGGAGAATAAAATCTCAAGTGAAAGCCAAAAGGCAAATCTCAATAACGCCAGTGTAGGCAACTCAAGTCTCAAAAATAGAACTCACTAGAGTTCAATTTCCTATGAGGTAATCGCCATATATAATATCCCAAATGGCTCAAATAGCCAACAATAAAAAGGCGATACGCTTGGGAAATCACAAACATCAATGAAATCATCTCAAAGGTATTGCACGTGCTTACGGCCGAAGCCAGCCAAGTACTGTTCTTTCAAATAAGATGCCATGTCTCTTAGAAAAACGTACCCAAGGACAAAGAAATAAGTCTCTTAGACAAACATCTCAAAGGACAAATACGTCGCAATGACAAACATCTCTTAGACAAACATCCCGAAGGACAAATGACCCAAAGGTCCAGTACTAGCAAATACGTCTCTTAGAAAAATGTGTCAGAAACTCTCAGATAAGAACCCGAACAGGGTTAATGTGTTTCCCATACCACACGTTCGCACTAAACGGTTTACTAACCGCTAGTAAATTTCACACTCAAATCTGTAAAAAGTTTAACTCATCTCATCGGTAAACTCGACCCGGAGGTCAAAACGATCAAATGGACAAGTCGAGAATTAACCAATAAGATAAAATCACTGTCCCATACCATATCTTTTACCAAACCATTTAATTCTCCTTCTCGTTCGCTCAAAATGTGCAAAAACGTGTAATTTATATATAAAATAATTTACTTTGGAAAATAAACTTTGAAAACCAATTTCCAAATCAACTAGAAACCCATATTTGAAATTCTCTTATTATAGAGAATAAATAGATTTTATATTTGAAAATACTTCAAAATGTTATACATTAATTATTTTGAAATGCCCATTAATTTTAAAAGTCATTTCAAAAAGATTCAGAGAAAACTGTGCTCGAAAACAAATAAAAACAAGGAAAATCGCTCAAATCGATATTCGAATTTGAATTCGATTTAATTTCAAAATAATTAAAATTTTGAATTATTAGATTTCCAAAATTTGGTTAGTCTACTGGTAAACATCATGGCCTATAATCATCATTAAAACACCATGAATATAGCTGGAAAAATAAGGCAAACGAAAGTCGAGAGCATCAAAACACATAAGGGACAAGGCAACATTTTTCCTCTGGCCAAGTCGACCACGAGGTCAACGTGGAGGTCGACCTCCTTGGTCCCTAGGTTAACCGTAATGGTCGGCCTAGGAGGCACCGGGTCAACCTGCATGTTGACCGAGGGAAGGTGGCACTCAATCTATCATATGGACTTTGTTCCAGGTTGAATTATGAGCTCCGTATTGATATTCGAGTAAAGATTTAAGCAATCAAACGACATTATTTTGCAACCAAATTTTACAGGCATGAACTACTACAACCGATCTTCCAATAGAAAGAAATCTGGCAGCATTTCTTTACCAGAATCAAAAGATATAAGCATGCAAAAAAGTAGTATAAAACAGTTTCATAGGAAAGAAAAACTGTCAATAGAAAACTACTACAGTAGCTTATTTTGCACAGATTCAAACATTCAGCATTCTTGTTTTTTCTAGATTCGTAAGCTTATCAACTCACCTTACTGATAGATGATAAAAGTTTAGATTTTTCAGCAAAGTTGAAGCCTTTGCTTGAGATTATAAGCCTTGAACACCTGTAGAGAACAATTACAGAACATGCAAACAAGTACAGTAAAAAATTAGAATGCTTCTTACTGTAAAAAGACTTTTGTGATGAAACTGTATGATTTGGAGTTGTATACCTTTGATTTATCTTTATCTTGCAAAAAGACTTGAAATTTGGTTGAATTTAATTGGAAATTGAGCTAGACTTTTGAATTTGAGAAGTTGGTTCACTCGCTTTGCTTTTAGGCTAAAGGATGAAGAAGGAGAAGGTAATAAGAAATGAACGTACATTCTTTTACCTCTTTTCTTAACTAGGCTGAGGTTAAACTGGGCTGAGTTGGGTTTGAAAATAAAAGGAAATAATATGTTAAGGCTAAAAATCAACACTTAACAAAGAAATATGTGTATATATCCCATATACACAAATAAAAATCCATTTTCCTCTTATTTACACAAAATAAAAATATTAAAATTTACATACTTGTAAAATAAAACATTTCTTACCATATAAAAAGATTAATTTATATTTTTAAAACATTTTTATTACTAAAATTCTTTATTTAACAAAAATGCACCATTTACTCAAATAAATGAATAAAACATTGTTTTTAACTTCTAAAATTCCACATAATTTATTTCCTAACTTAGAAAAATATTTCAAACCATTTCAAAACTTAATTTATAGTCAAAACTTATTTTTAACCCAATTTTCATCTTTTATTTCAATAAACTAACTTTAATAATTACGTTTCTTTTAAAAGTTATTAAAAGAAGCTAATGGACAATAATTAATATAATTATTATATTTTCTCTAAAATAAAATCATTTTCATTATTTAAAGCCCATATTCCATTTATCATTACTCCAAACAAAATAGAATAAAGCTTGAATTTCATTTACTAATTTTAAATTCCAAAATCCATTATTTAGTCCAAATAAACAATATAATTTCTCCAATTTTAATTTAATTTACAATACTAAAGTATAATTATCATTATAATTCAATATTGAAAGGTAATCTCTAAACTAGGATTATTACATATATGGAGATTCGAGATCCGATTAAAATGCTTGAATATATTTAGTTGTTCATGATCTATTCAATATGTGGGAATCCATGTGTGATTTTGAGATCTATTGAGATATGGGAATCCATGTATGGTTTCAAGATCTATTCGAGACGCGAGGATCCAATTTGGGATTTTTTTTCTGTTCGAGTGATGAAGACTCATGTAAAAGATGTTGAACATGACCTTGACATCGAAATAGCTAAAAACAATGTAGAAGCATAGCTTGCGGTTTTGCTAACCTACGGTAAGATATTATCACTCTAGATCTAGAGTATGTTTATCGATTATTGGCTGATGGGAGTGATGGTATTGGGGATCACGTATTTTGATGTGGATCAGTTATGTTAACCATATGTTATATTCTATCTACAGATATACGACGCTTGAAGGTAGTTTTTGATCCTTGTGCATGGAGATTGGATTTCAGCTTGATCGAAGGGATTTCCATAGAAAATATGTTATGTGAACTTTCCTTATCGGATTTGGTTATGCCCTCCAATATGCTATTGAATGTAAAAAAATGTAGCCATTCCAATCATGTTACAACATTTATATTCTACAGCCTAGACATTATCTATTATATCACCTTGTGTACCTATTAGACGGTGGTTCTTTTGAGGGGATAACCATTATGGAATTCCATGCAGTCTCAAAAGTATTATTATATATTGATCGCATATTTCTTGAGTTTCTCATACCAGACTTATGTCTGACGCATGGTTTCTGTTTTCCTAATTTCCACACATGTTCTTTCGAGTATTTTGAGAAAGGCAGGTTATTGTTGATATTCGTTGAAGCTCGAGAAGACGAGCTGGATGTTTCACCTATCCTAGAGTTCTTATTTCTGTTGCATTACTATATTGTACATATCAGCATTTTTGAGGATATGTTGTTATAACCGTCCAGATTGATGATGGTGTTTAGATTTTGTAAATCTGAAATTTCCGTATTGGAGTAACCCTTTGTATTATTCGTTTGATAGTATATAGTGTTGTTCCGCTAGTGAGATTCTGAATTTTTGTTCTCTTTTTTCTTGTGTATTTATTTTTCTTTTTATTTTACCCTAACAATTCATCCAACTGGTACATGGATGCTCGACATACGAATACCATGGATGTATTAGTGTCGACATTTAGGGACTGAATGGGCGGGTCATTACACCATTCTTTAAAAGAGATTTTGCCCCCAAAAATAACCAAGGAAAGATAGCGTAATGCGCACTAAACAACTATGTTGTGCAACCAATTTATTTATAACTATCACAATCATTTACTCAACCAAAAATGCAATGTGATTATGTGTGCAACGTACTATACGTGAGCTCAATCCTAGCATGAAAGTAAGGTTATGACATATGGGCATGTATGCAAGCATCCTAAATATATATAAAATTCTATATGAGTGCAAAAACAAAAGTTAAAGTGTGGCAACCATCTGTTATCATCCAATCTAGCAACCATGATTGAAGCAAAAACCTATATTTTTGAAGAGAAAAGTTTGCAAGATAAAAACTCAAGATGAGAAACCTTCACCTTTTCTTTATTTTCCTATGTTCTTTCCGCTGGGTTATTTCCCCATCTACTCGAACCAAACCAAAAAATTTCATTATGAAACCTTTTAAAACCGTGCTCCATAATGCGTGTGGTGGCATGGGGAAGGAAGGAGGGGGCGATAAGCTCCGTTTTAACATCAATTAACTGATTAGGCTCTATTACGAAGGCAACATGGTATAGACGTTTCCTCAAGTATGGAACATGAAATACGTCATGGACTCCTGCTAACTAGTTTGGAAGCTTCACCCAATAAACAAGTTTTCCCATCATATTTAGAATCATAAAAAGGCCCAACGAACCTTGGCGCCAATTTTATCGATGTACCGAACCTTATAACCTTTCTAAAGGGGAAACCTTAACGAATACCATGTTCCTAACTAAAAACTCCAATCCATTTATTCACCTGTCATCATAGGACCCCTAACGGTCCTGTGTGATCTTCATTCGCCTCCTAAATGCTTCTACCCTTTTCAAGGTCCTCCAAAATCCATGAAGCAAGCTCTCCCCAATTTTCTAAAATCCTCGTTCACCCTTTCCGTCAAACTGTCGGTTTATGGTTGAAAGTGGTGCTAAGGTCCAAAGTCATTCCTAAAGCAGATTGCAAAACTCTCCAAAGTTCGCTAGTGAGCAAGATGTCTCTATCACTCACAATACTAACTAGAACTCCATGAAGTCGCACTGCTTCCTTGACATATATTTAAGCTTGAGATGTTGCAGTTCGATTATTCTTATCGGGAATAAATGTGCTGATCTACTATGACCTAATTAGCATAATTGTCTTTATGTAATCCGCCTATAAGTTCATCGACATATGCTCCCATTTCCAAGTTGGAATCTCCGATGGTAACAACAACCCTTCGGGCTTGCCTTCCTTAATCTTTCTGCTTTGGCACATCAAACATCTGGAAACAAATTCCTCATGCTTGACTAATTATAAATTTATCCTCATATCCCTTTACACCTTATCATATTCAGGGTGAATGGTGATGCTCCACAAGTTTTGGGTTTGAAGCATTCTATCCTCATTTCCTTTCTAACTTCCAGTCTTATCCTAGGTTTACTGCTAGTTGAGTATCCTTATGAAATTTCCTTATTTACGATGTTCCTCCATATATATATATATATATATATATATGTATGTATGTATATATAGCAGTCTAATCTCATCCCTAAAATCAACATAGTGATAAAACAAAAACATGCCTTATACCATATCAAACATTTTTCCTAAAAGAGATAACTAGCGATTTTCAACCCAGAAACTCAATAAAAAAATTTTACTAAAAGCTACCCTTAATCATTAACTAGTGCTAATGAAGTTGGGATCCTAATGCTCCTTACCAATTTAAGATGTGTACTCCTAGAATGTCATTCCACCATTATCCACCTTCTTAATTTTCCTTTTAATTGTAATAAATATCCATTACCCGTAAAAACTGGTCATTAATGTCAAAATTGACAATCTCTAATCAACTCTTATTAAATCTATTTCAATCTATTGCCAGTTTCAAATTTTCTTATTATAGGTATTAAATTCCTTCATAAATACCATATTATCTTCCTTAATCAATCCCTATTTAATTTATTCTTATCCTTTATTTTCTACAAACTTATTGCCTATTAAATCTACAATTAATGTCCTAAATCCTAGTCCTATAATTACTGCGCTGTTTATAATTAATACAAATATGTTGTAAATTACGTCACTTATATGTTTCTTATTTTTAATTATTAATTTTTAAACTAGAACATTCATTTCCCTATTTTATTTTATTAGAGCCATCCTCCCTAATAAGATTACAGTTAAATATTTCCATAAATTAAAGGGATATTTTTGCCTTGCTTGAAATTACAAGGGATTATTTCATTTTCTTTTATTGAAATAGATATTGTGAACTAAGAAAAAGAATATCTATATCTTACACCTCTCTTTTCCTTTTTAGTATATCTCTTGTAAATTAAAACGCCGCACTTTTATGAATTTAAGGAATTAGATAATTCACATAAATTACACGGAGCTTGTTTCCAATAAATCAAAATATGGAAATTGACATTCCAAGGGCAACCTAATTTACAACCCCATTTATAGATATGTAGTATCTTTAAACCTTTACCACCATTCTACAATAAATGTTTGGACCTGATTTCAAATTTCTAGATCCAGTTGTACATACTACTCTTATTATCCATATCCTGAAGCTTTTAACCTTTTCTAGATAGTGATCACTTTCTACTCCATAAAATATAAACTTAGAAATCCACATTACGCTAGTATACAACATTTGAAATTCAAACTTGCAAAAGAATTTCCACATCCTTAAAGAAAACTTTTAAGCATACTTTTCAAAAGAATTTCCTACTTCCAAAAACAGTTTTGGGAATTGAATTCATAAAAACGGCTAATCATCATGTTTTATTTTATTCCATATGTCTATTCCATTTTTATTGAACATTCGAAAAAATCTTCCCAACAAATATTTGGACCCAACTTGTCACAGTTTTTGAAACAATTATTACCTTATTGTTAACCCTAAGTTTAAAAGTTCTACAATTGTTTAGTAAAATAATTTTTCTTTTCTAATACTTTTACTTCGAAGACTTACTTCTTTAAAAGTAGGGTCTTTAATCTAGAACATTCAAAACTCAATTGCTATTTCAAACCATTAAAAATTCAAAAAGGATTGCTTAATCCCAAAAGGAGGCAAAGCAATTTTCCTTCTTCAAAAACTTTTTTATCAAAGATTTATTCCCTTAAAAGTTTGTCTTTTAATTTGAAACATCCAAAAACATCTTTTTATAAACTTAACAATGAAAAGTGGTGGACGGGCAAACTCCTATCCGATTTTTTCCTTTTCCATCTTTCTCCTATCCCATTCTCATCGCTTCTCTCCTACAATATCTCTAACTAGACCGCTAACCCTATTTTATAAGTTCGTAACGCTATTCCTATCCAAATCTTTCAATATTGCCTCTATTGATATTTTTCCTACTTAATTTGATTCAACATCATTTTAATCAAGTTCCATTTCCGTCTTAAAAAGAAGAATTTTAAAGAACTTTCAAACTTATGAAAATAGGAAAAATAATCAAGTCCAACTTACACTCTACTTTACATTTATTTCAAAAGGAAAAAAAATCCCTTTATCAAAAATCTTTAAACCGAATTTTTTTTGACCCAACCAATTTTTTTTAGTCTAAGAGTTTCAAAAATGAATAACCCTTTTTGCCAAAAACATTTTAATCGAAGCTTTTGACTCCACAGCTTCTTTTTATTCACAAATCTTCATCTTAAAAAAAATTTCAAATTTATGAATTTCCAAATTTCCATATATGTTGTTTTTCCTCTTTCAAAACAACAACTTCTTAAGAATTGTTTTCTCTATTGCATTTTCATCTTATTTTATCCCTTACTTCCGGATGTTTACAATTATACTACCTTGTAGTATTTAATTACAGCATAACTTGCTCATTTACTGCTTCTATAAATGTTGACTGTTTGTAATAGATGATTATTATTCTAACCGAAAAATTTATAAGACATTTATTTATTCATTCCAATCTTTCCTATTATCTTTCCATAATTTCCCTAACAATCACTTTTTTTTAGTTGGTTCATTTGTATCCTAACTAAATTATTATAACTCCCTATTTATTGCCCTATTAACTTTATAGTTACAACCTTTTCCATTTACATTCCTTACAATACAACCTTCGTCGCCCATTCCTTACTCTATTTATTATTCAAACCCATAGTCGCCTCACCCAACCTTTTGGAATATGATCACAACTACTTCTATAGTTGAAAATTATATAGTAAATTCACATTAAGTGCACACATATATTTATATATAGTAGAATTCTAAAAAATTGCATTCAAAGACAACAAATATGCCACTCATACGTATACCTATCCCAATTGATCAGGTAACCTAAGCTCTAATACTAGCTGTAATAACTCGTCCCGAAACAAACTTAATTTCAACATAACAAAAGCCCATCAAACCTTAATCCCATCTCAAGGCGACCTGTAAAGTTGATAAAATTAAAACAACATACAATACACAGAGCTATCTATCTATAAATTCAGAATCTAATAACTGAATGGATAAAATATAATATCAAAAATGATTACCCATCTCGTAAAAGCCATTTCATGATATGTTAAATATTACAACATGTCTACATAAAGCCTCCATAGTAAAATATTCCAAAATAACATAACTGTCTAAACTCGGTACAATAAAAATAATTAAAAAGCATAAATAGATAGATAACTGGCACAGGTCTTCACCTCCACTTTCATCTTCTAAACTATCATTACACTCTCTAACCTGTATTATAATGTGGAGTGTGTAAAAACAACAAATGTCTGGTGAAATGGAAATCTCAAGCTTTACAATAATTGCACTTAGGGAGTATTATTTAAATAAGAAATATATCTTATGTATTAAAATCATAACTTATGTATAAAATCAACTGTAAGCAGAAGGCTCTTCTGATCCAACTATATAACATACATAAAAAATCAACTGTAAGGCCAAAGGCTCTTTTAGTCTAGCTATACAAAGTCAACTGTAAGCCCGTATGCTCTTCTAATATGACTATTCAAAAGTCAACTGTAAGCCTGAAGGCTCTTCCTGCCTGAAATTAGAACTTTTACATAACTAGCATTTTCGATGTAAGAGAAAGCACTTGAACCACTTAATACCTCTTTAATGGGATATAGACAAACTCCGATCATTTGAGACCTATAAAATAGGCAGATCCTTGTTGTTTAAGACCTCACCCCAAGCTGTGTCCCTACATGGTTCTTTTGTAATGACATTGTAAAAAATCCAATTAGACCACTCAACACTTCACCTAAGGAAAAGGCGAACCCTACAATAGCCACTTAATACCTCTAATCTGAAGCACACCATTTCTAAGGATTTGACCTACCCATCCAAAAGGGTAACTTTTAACCCATAACCCACTTGTAACATCTCACATTAGTTCGACTATTCATAGATACCGGTAGCCAGATTAACTGGGAAAGTTACCCTATGATATTGGGACTAACTTCGCGTCCACTGTGGTTATTTATTATAGACGATGTCCAACATTAATCCACAAAGCCATACCGCCGGTAGCTAGATTTAACTATGCAGACTACCATGTAGCTTTGGACTAAACTCGCATCCCTATAACTTAGTCATACCTTATATATATACCAACTATATACATACATTATCCTACATGATTAATAATTGAGGCCAAATACGATATCCCTTATTATGCCTCTAGTTAAGGATTAACTCTCTAATTTACACTAATTTCCTTTCTACAAATAAATGTTAACTGATTATTCTAATAATACTAATTAACACACTCAATATGCTGTAATCAATATGCACTGGTTTTAATAGCCAATACGTTAATATTATATACATATATTTTTACGCATGGAATTTAAGGTTTAATCATTAAATTACAATAATTCGATAATAATTCATTTACAAGGTGTTTTGAAATATCAACATCATACAAATCAACAATTCCAACAAGAACTGCTACTATCATAGCCAAATAAAATAAATTCGTACAAACATGGGATACCTACAACTTGATCCGTATAAATAAATTAGAATCCTTACTTTGTTTTAAAGAACATAACTTTACAAATTAGATCGCTTATGTTCAATTCAACCTTTATACACATCTTTTTGGAGTGACAAATGAGTTCCTTATTTATTTACGTGATAGAAATAGGCGGTTCAGACCAAACACCATTTCTAATTTATTTCCTTTTTGAACCCTTTAATACTCCAATTTAAAATAGGGAAATTAGGTTGAATGGATCATAGATTATCTAATTATAAACTAATAATTAGATTATAATATATTAATACCAAAAACATTTATAATTCCAACATATACAAAGATTGATGTCTACTTAACAAATTTCTTGGGGTTTTAGATGTTATATTTTCATTTACCAAAATTTCTCAAGGCATACATTAAATCCAAATAAGTACTACTCAATTACAAAAATATGAAAAACTCGATATTTCCACTCACATTAGAATTGTTTGCTTCCTAAATGAATTTGATTCCACTATGTCTGATTCTTTCAGATCTTCTTCTTTTCAAATACGCAACAAAGTGAGCTGTATATTGAAATTAGATCTAAAATTAGAAATTGAAGAGGAATAGAATTAGAAATCAAAAGAACTAAACATCTAACCCTCTTAACTAGAAATTCTAAGTGATTCTGGAACCCAATGAAGAAGAAAAGAAGATGAGATCCGATGTACACCACTCCTAATTCTCTGTTTGGTCTTTCCCTTTTTTTTGAATGTACAACAACTAGATTTTTTTTGTATTAGATTTTAGAAATTAGAAGATTTGGAGAAGAAAGATTAAGTTAAATTGGAGATTAGATAAAAATTACTTTAATACCCCTATTTTTAATAACATTATTTAGTATATGTAGCTAGATAAATTAAATAGAATAATGTAAATAATCAGAGTGATAAGGGGACTAAGATTTTAAAAAAATTATGGGTCATGCTTAATTATATAAATAGGCCAAAGAATGGCTTATATGCTAATTAATTTTCACAAAGGCATATTGGGAAATAACCGCATTTTATCACAATAACCCTTATATATCCACAGCTATACATTCATTCACGTTTCATTTTTCCCATTCACATTCATTTTCATTTCTCAAAAATCAAACAAATGAAAACCTAAGAGGAGCTGGCCATTACAAGGAAGAAAATGAGAAATTTAATCCAACTAAGGAATTCATGCTAGGAAAAAATTAGTCTCAATCCAAGCTCCTTAGCCTAATCAAGGTGAATAATAATCTAAATCATCTCTATTTTGTTTTATAATCATCTATTTTTATGATTATTGGATGATGATATGTTTGGATTTAAAATACGTTTGATTTAAATCAAGTTGTTTAAAGATGGTTTTATATGGTTTTAGAGTAAAAACTGTTTGTAGATGATTCTGAATGCTATGGATAATTATATGTTACGTAAAATATGATTTTGGAGATGGGTTTCAATTTTTGTAATTTTCCAAGCTATGGAAAATTTGATATGAATTTTCAAAGGAAAATTTGTATAATTGGGTTTAATTTTAATTCAAGCATTTTTGGAGGAACTTGGGTCTGAAATTTTTGTATGTTAGACAACATATTGAAAGTGGATTTCTATAATTTTTGGGGATTTTTCCTAAGGGATTTTTCCTATTCGAAATGTTTTAAGGCAACCAATCAAAGGATTACAAATAGGTAGGTTAGTTATAAAGTAATTACTAATGATAGCATTAATTCAACCTTACCAAGAAAAGTTGGTTCCGCCTCTTTTAGATGCCCTTTCGACCTTATGCCTTTGCTTCGACTTAGTTGAAACCAACCGTGCCAAAACCAACCAAGTCAACACCAACACAGAAGGTATCACATTGATGGTACGTAGTGGATTGGATGAAGGCAAAAGGCATAGTGTCAAAAGCATTGCTTCCGCTGGGGTCGAAACGTTTGCTTTGTTTTCAAATGTTAAACACTTGCTTCGTTTTTACCAAGAGTTTTGATGTAGTCGAAACATATGGTTTCGAGAGGAGTATTCTAAATAGCTTTCGAAGAGGGTAGCCTTCTTGTGTTTTTAAAGTATAAGCTTTCGAATGGGATCTTTATTTATAAAATAATGCTTTCGGAAATATGGTTTTGACCTTGTTGAAACCTTACTGCCGTTCTTTTGCCTTTCAAGAGTATTGAAGCCATCAATGCTTTCAAAGGGTGGCTTTTGTTTTAAAATTGTACTAAGCCACTTCTTAAATGCTTTTGAAAGGTTTTAAGGGTTTCGAAGGCAATGGCTTCGAAAGGGGATTTCGTTGCTAACCTTCAACGTTTAGCTTAAAAATATTGAAGCTTTCAAAAGGATTGTGCCGACACCATCACACTTTCCCCAAACATTTTTATATAAAGATTAAAGGTTTTGGAAGGGACACTTTCATATACATTCATTTTCACCCAAAAGAGTTTTCAAAGTAAAATCCAACGGTTTCGAAAGAGTTACTATCATTGGTTTCGAAGCTATGTTTCTAAGGATTATTAAGTAATGTTTTGGTACTTTCGAAAGGTACAGTTGGTTTCGAAAGAGATAACTTAAAGAGCTTCAAAAAGTATATATTCAGTGTTTTGAAAAGAAGTTTTCAATGCTTTCGGAGGAGGGTATCTAGGGGTTTCGAAAGTAAAGTTTTAAGGTTTCGAAAGCCATATTTTTCAGAACCTATAACCCAATCTCATTTTAAAGGAAAACCATTGCATAATAAAAGGATTTTGAAATGATTTAAGTATGGATACTAAACCACAGGAGTTGGTATTATTATGTTATTATGTTTACTTCTTCATATATATATATATATATATTCACATTGTAATGGACCCATAACTGTATTTTGGGGGGAAAAGGGCAGAATAACTAGCTAGGTTGATCTAGTAGTGAATATAAATTGAATTTACTCCTGAATGAGTAGAATTGCTTCAGGAGGTCAGATAGACCATAATATAGGGTGCTAAAATATTGATTAAAGAAGTTATCACGTAGACGGGTTCATAGTAAACCCATGAAAACTATGTTTAGGAAAAGTTATTGGCAAATGCCTATAGGTTCATAGTAAACCCATGAAAACTATTGTTTGCGCCAAAATTGGTCACAAACACCCAAAGTCGTGAAAGCACCCGTTTACGTACTCAAATCAATAACGATTAACACAGAACTCAGTAACAATCAATATATAATTCAGCTCTAATCAACAAATCACAACAATTCACGAACAACAATCACAAACACAGGATTTATAGTGGTTCGGCGTTCGTGCCTACGTCCACTTTGAAGGTTTTCTCTTTATTGCTTTGCTTGATTAAATCGATTACAATGGATTACAGCCGACAATTGCTTTGAAATCTGAATACAACAGCGATTCTGATAGTTAAACTTGAATCCGGCAGAGTCTTGGCGTTCAATGGCGGAAAGATCCCCCTTTCTGAAGGCTTCAGGGTGCTATTTATAGGCGTTGGAGGCCCAGATCTTGCTGAAACTTCGTGAGACTCCTTCTGGCACGTGAGTGGGCCCACGCAACCGACCCCACCAAGTTTCGTCTCGATCTGACATCGTTTCGAAGTGATTTCGAACCCATCAAGAAATGGTCCAATCGAGCTGAAACTTGGCAGGAACATTCTTTACCTCATATGGAAGCTACTGTGAAAATTTGGTTGCATTTGGATTTGAGGTCAAGGAGATATGCTCGGTTCGAAATTGGCATTTTCGGTTGGCTGTGCGTTTCGAACCGACCATTTCGAAACCAGGAGTTCGAACCCATGTACGCACGTGATTCTGCAGTGACGTGGCGCGTACTCCACGCGTCGATCCAGATTTATCTCCGAGTTGACCGCTTCGAATCCATGGATTTCGCTGACTTCGTATCGATGATCGCTGTGTAGTTTGAATCAATCAACTACGTGACTCTCATGTTGACCTGTCTGTCTAGTTCGAACCGAAGGGATGGAGCTTCCTTCGTATCGATACATGTGATGGATACGAAATCAAGCTCCGCGATGGTTTCGAACGTTCATCGGTTCGAACTAAGCACCAGCGTGGATGATTCAACGCTCATGGATACGAAGATGCAACCTAATAATGGATACGAAAAAGTGTTTTTAGCATGGATACTGATGGATTCGAACACAATCAATTCGAAGTTAACAGTGGCCGATGGGTTCGAAAATGGCAGGGAGCGATGTGCTCGAAGCAATGGGTTTTGGATGGGTTCGAAATGGATGGTTTCGAAGCAGTGAGTATCGGATGGTTTCGAAGTCATGGGTTCGAAGTGGATGGCTTCGAAGCCACGGGTTCGAAGTAGATGGGTTCGAAACCATGGGTTCGAAGCGGCTGGGTTCGAAGGCGATGGTTTCGAATCAGACAATGACTACTTTTCTTCACACTGAATCCATCATATCTTGAGCATACGAACTCGGATTGACTTGAAACTTGAAATGATGGCTCCTACAACCTTTCTTGTCATGTCCTATCAATTGTGGCCTGATCCGGACTCGGGCAAAATTCATCGATATCCATAGCTAAGTGATGTATAACCAATCTCTAAGACGGACTGTTTCCCGTTTTCGACCAATCTTTTGATATCACGGCTTTGCCAAAAAGCGGGATAACATTTTGCCCCCCAAAACATGCCTTGCGGTAGGAAGGTGTGTTTTGTAATGCCTTGAGTTGGATGTTCGTATCCGATTATCAACCTGCAAAGAACTCAATAGTTTCATATGTCCTCAAATGACGATCGTTCGGGATCGAGCCATTTGGGATGAAGTGCGGCCGTTCATGGTCAAGCGCTCAACTTCAAATGACGATCGTTCGTGATCGAGTCATTCGAGGGGAAGTGCGACCGTGCGCGGTCGAGCGTGCAAATGCATGCTTCGATCGTTCGGGATCGTATGCTGCTTGAAGTGAATCGGGACCGTTCGCGGTCCGTGCCGTTCGTGGCATAAGATGGAATAGGACCGTTCGCGGTCGATGCCGTTCGCGGCGAATGATGAGATGGGACCGTTCGCGGTCGACTGCCGTTCGTGGCAAATGATGATCGTTCGCGACCAAGTGCCGTTCAAGGCGAGTGGTGACCGTTCGAGGTCGGATTTCATAATCAGCGAGCCATGACCGTTCGCGATCGATGGCGTTCGAGGCAGGAAGTGATCGTCCGCGATCGTGTGCCGTTCAAGGCGAATTCGTGACCGTTCGTGGTCGGATGTCGGACCTCAAGTGACGACCGTTCGCGATCAAGCCATTGAGGTAAGGTGAGTTATGACTGTTCGAAGTCGGGTGCCGTTCGAGGCGGATTGTGTGTGTGCCCGGGAGGGCTTGATGTTATCGATGCCAGGGTCACGTTCGGGTGAGATCCTCGATCGTTTGTCAGGGCGGTTCATCGCCATCTCAGAGCATGCCTAAGGATCGTTCGCGACCCCCATACATGTGTACGTAGCTTAGTCATTCCAGAGTTATCAAAATCAAATAATTATTAAACAGATGAGTTCCAAAAACAATGTCCAAATAAACAAAGTCCAAACGTTCAAATCAAAATGAAACGAAAGTAAAGCATGGATGTCAAAGTGTAAGTTCCCACTACGAAACGGTCAACGATCATTCAGAGCATGTCTGGAGATCGTTCGCGATCTCGCACATGTGTAAATGATTTAATTACGTTAGTGGAAGCTTACAACTTGTTCATCGTTGTCTTACTCAATTGATAACCATACGGTGCCTTGATTCGGGGTCGCCCCTAGCTGATGTGGACGGTGGTCGTTCTGGTTCCGCCACAGGGGCTCGTCTCCTTACATATTGAAGTAGCATACCGTTCCTGATATGCCCTTCCACCTCATCCTTCAGGTGCCTACAATCGTTAGTATTATGACCATTTAACTCATGGAATACACAGAACTTATCTGATTTCCTTTCGTCAGAGGTAGGGTCCCTTCGCATCGGCCTACGGTACGGAATCTGTTCTTTGGTATCCTGATAAATTCGTTCCAGGCTCTCGTTCAACTCGGTGTAGGTGGTGAATCGCGGCTCCCTTCGTTGCCGCTTCGATCTGTCTCTGTCATTCTCAATTTTTCTTTTACCTCTATCCTTGTCCGAATCCTTTTTAAGAGGCTTTTCGTCTCTAAATGCAAAAATTTCTATCCCATCTCTTTCTTCTCTCTCGGCATTCGCATCTTCTAATCGTAAAAACTTTTCTGCTTCATGATAGAATTCCTCCAGATCTGTGGGTGGATCTTTAGTCAATGAATTCTTGAACTCTGTGCCGTCAGCTATTCCGGACACAGCTGCCATTACCACCATGGATGGATCCGCTCTATCTACTGAAGCTGCTGCTGCATTAAATCGTGTTAGATAACTTCTCAAGGTCTCTCCGGCCTTCTGCTTTAGGGTTGCCAGAGTCATCACGTTCTTGGGTCTTGTAATATGAACCCTGAATTGCCTCATAAATCTCTCTACTAAACCATTCCAAGTTCCGATGGATCCGTTCTCCAACTGTCTAAACCATAGTGCAGCGATATCTGTCAAGTATAATGGAAAACACCGGGCCATAACCTCCTCCGATGCCCCCAGTACTTCCATATGCCTCATATATTTTGTCAGGTGAACCGTGGGGTCCGTTCTCCCGTCATACATATCCAACGATGGTAGTTTGAAATCAGGTGGGTTCCTAGCTTGCCTGATTGATGAAGTAAAAGGGCTTCTATTAACATCTTCCAAATCTTTGTTCACCATACCGCCTCTCAAAGCTCTCCTAACTATCTCTGCTAATCGGTCATTGTCTCCGAGATGTAACCCTTGTTCACTACTTCCAACCTGCCCCCCGAGTTCACGAGGTAGCTCCGGGATCTGCCCCCTTGACTGAGCGTTTGCATCTCTACTACTACCGGGTTGCGCAGATGCTCCCCTTTCTCCCTCCGAAACTGGATCAACGTTCTCCAAGGGTGTGCCCCCTAATCCAGGTGCCACTCCGGATGGTCCTGCTCCGTTCTGGACTCCATTGGCTTCCCTATTCTGTGCTCCGAGCTGTCCTATCTGATGGAGTAAACTCTGGATCATTTCCTCTTGCCTCTTCATCATAGTTTCCATCTCGTCCCTAGTAATGTATATTGATGGTTGATTTGCTCCTGACGAAGCCTCTTGGCTTCCCTGTGGTTCACTTCTCTCAGTCCTTGGTCTCCTACTCGATTGCCTTGCCATAATTCCTAAATCTGAACTTCTGAACTTTCAAATCCAACTTCTTCCTGAGTTCAATTCTCAGTGAAAGCACCAAAATGTTTGCGCCAAAATTGGTCACAAACACCCAAAGTCGTGAAAGCACCCGTTTACGTACTCAAATCAATAACGATTAACACAGAACTCAGTAACAATCAATATATAATTCAGCTCTAATCAACAAATCACAACAATTCACGAACAACAATCACAAACACAGGATTTATAGTGGTTCGGCGTTCGCGCCTACGTCCACTTTGAAGGTTTTCTCTTTATTGCTTTGCTTGATTAAATCGATTACAATGGATTACAGCCGACAATTGCTTTGAAATCTGAATACAACAGCGATTCTGATAGTTAAACTTGAATCCGGCAGAGTCTTGGCGTTCAATGGCGGAAAGATCCCCCTTTCTGAAGGCTTCAGGGTGCTATTTATAGGCGTTGGAGGCCCAGATCTTGCTGAAACTTCGTGAGACTCCTTCTGGCACGTGAGTGGGCCCACGCAACCGACCCCACCAAGTTTCGTCTCGATCTGACATCGTTTCGAAGTGATTTCGAACCCATCAAGAAATGGTCCAATCGAGCTGAAACTTGGCAGGAACATTCTTTACCTCATATGGAAGCTACTGTGAAAATTTGGTTGCATTTGGATTTGAGGTCAAGGAGATATGCTCGGTTCGAAATTGGCATTTTCGGTTGGCTGTGCGTTTCGAACCGACCATTTCGAAACCAGGAGTTCGAACCCATGTACGCACGTGATTCTGCAGTGACGTGGCGCGTACTCCACGCGTCGATCCAGATTTATCTCCGAGTTGACCGCTTCGAATCCATGGATTTCGCTGACTTCGTATCGATGATCGCTGTGTAGTTTGAATCAATCAACTACGTGACTCTCGTGTTGACCTGTCTGTCTAGTTCGAACCGAAGGGATGGAGCTTCCTTCGTATCGATACATGTGATGGATACGAAATCAAGCTCCGCGATGGTTTCGAACGTTCATCGGTTCGAACTAAGCACCAGCGTGGATGATTCAACGCTCATGGATACGAAGATGCAACCTAATAATGGATACGAAAAAGTGTTTTTAGCATGGATACTGATGGATTCGAACGCAATCAATTCGAAGTTAACAGTGGCCGATGGGTTCGAAAATGGCAGGGAGCGATGTGCTCGAAGCAATGGGTTTTGGATGGGTTCGAAATGGATGGTTTCGAAGCAGTGAGTATCGGATGGTTTCGAAGTCATGGGTTCGAAGTGGATGGCTTCGAAGCCACGGGTTCGAAGTAGATGGGTTCGAAACCATGGGTTCGAAGCGGCTGGGTTCGAAGGCGATGGTTTCGAATCAGACAATGACTACTTTTCTTCACACTGAATCCATCATATCTTGAGCATACGAACTCGGATTGACTTGAAACTTGAAATGATGGCTCCTACAACCTTTCTTGTCATGTCCTATCAATTGTGGCCTGATCCGGACTCGGGCAAAATTCATCGATATCCATAGCTAAGTGATGTATAACCAATCTCTAAGACGGACTGTTTCCCGTTTTCGACCAATCTTTTGATATCACGGCTTTGCCAAAAAGCGGGATAACAACTATGATTAGAGAGAGTTATTGGTAGGGGCCAATAAGTTTGTAGTGAACCTTTGAAAAATATATCCGGATTAAGTTATTGACAAATGTTAATAGGTTCCTTGTCAACCCATGAAAACTAGGATAAGAGGGAAGCTATTGGAGTTACCAATAGGTTCAGGGAGAACCCATGAAACGATAAAGCTATTGGCAGGAGCCAATAGGTTCTTAGTGATCCCAGGAAAACTATGAAACTAGACAAGGAGTCCATAAATATTAAATAGGTTAATAGTCAACCCATGAAAACTATCAGGTTATTGGTTTTAGATATCCCGGAATTTCAAACAATTTAAAATGTGATAATCTCCTTATTCATTTTTTTCAAACAATAAATAATAATGTGATTTTTTAAATATAAATTTAAATAGATTTTAAATAGAATAATTATTTACAAATTTAATAATGGATTGTTTTATAAATAGATTTTTAAATAGAATTATTATTTTCGAATTAATTTAAGTTTGTTTAAAATATATATATTTGAATTGATTTTGAATTGGATTTTAAATTTGAATTTGAATTTGAAATTTGGATTTAAATTTCAAATTTAAAAGGATATATATCTTGAAAATATTTTGGATATAAAAATATATGAATAAGTTTTTATATAATATTTTATATTATTTTAAGAATTTTTTTGATATAAATTAAGAAAGTATCTATTGTATACAAAGTTTTATATTAACATTTAAAAATAGATTAAATATATTTTATATGATTTTATTTAGAATATAATTGGTTTTTATTTTATTTTCTTTTAAAGGATTCTATTTATATAAATTAAGAATAGCATTTATTAATTAAGAAATGTATTTACTAATTAGGAAATTAAATATAAAAGCTTTTAATTCGTTTTAAAAATTTATAAAACATACATAATTACAAGTATTTGATTATAAATGCTTGTTATAACATGTGTAAGTTAATTAGAAATTGGTAATGACAAATGTTGTTAAATTGAACAAGTGTCACAATTTGTTTTCATTTTCTTTAATTTTAAATAAATCATAATTTACATTATATAAACATACATCTCCCATCTTCTATTTCTTTTCTTATCTTCTCATTTTCAAAAGAAAGCAAAAATAACCTGTAATTCATTTCTAAACAAGAAACAAGCATGTAAACATTCCTAAAAACAAATTAAAAAACTGTAAAACATTTTTACAAACTCAAGAAAAGCCTGTAACAAATTATCAAACCTGGAATATCAAGCAGGATAACCTCTATTTCAAACTTAAATCATCTCAACAACTAGCCTCAAGGTCAAAAAGGATTTCCATTTTCAAACTTTCAAGGCTCAAAGTATTTTCTGCTGCAAATTCTAGCATTTCAGTTTTCAAAAAACCAAAGTTTCCAGTTTTCAAGCATTTTCTTCAACATTTCCAGATTTCAAAATACAAGCTCTTTGTCTTTTGAAAAGGTGAGCAATTTTTTTTTAAAAAAAAGTTTAAGTAAATATAAATCTGTGCTTGAGAATTTCTGAGGTGAATAATACTCTACATGTATATATATATATATAAGTATAATATATATGTGTGTGTGTGTGTGTCTATATATATATATATATATATATATATATATATGAATAGGTTCAGGTGTGCATGTCTGATTGTATTCATGTTTTCCTCTGTTTTCATATTACAGAGTTTAAATCTAGATCAAAATCCATTTTCTCTTCCTCTGATTCCTGAGAGGATTTAGTTTTCAAACAATAAATGTTTGTTAAGTCATAGATTTAATCTTAAAATGTATTTAAGTAAAATAATTGGATGTTTATTTGGAAAATGGAAAGACAGTGAAATTTCTTTTAATCGTGTTAAAATCAAACATTTTACTTTTCTACTTCAGGAATGTAACATGAATCAATTTTGTGAAATACGATTTTTAAAATGAAGATCATAATTTTTACTTTGGAATCATATGAGTAATTTTAGGTTGACCGGAATATGGTTTTGAGCAATTACCAATGGTTGGAGGATCTAGGGTGGTCGGGAACTTGACTGGAGGTGGTAGGGAAGTGGTCGAGGCCGGGAAAAATGGTGGGAGTTTTTCTTCGTCGTCGTGGCGGTGGCGGTAGGTCAAACTAGGTATTAACCCTAGTTTTTTTCTCATGGTCGGTTTTTTGGTGTACTGAATCACCTCTGGTGATTCGAGTGGCATCGGAATTTGGGAAATGGTGGCGTGGAAGGTTGGCAAGGTGTGGTCGCAGTTGCTCGACCTCTAGTGGTCGGAATAGTTGGGACGAGGAGTTTTTCTGGTTTGACATTTTGTTCCAGTTTCATCAGTGTGCCTAGATTTGGATCATGGGCTTGTGCGAGTGGTTTGAGGGTCGAGAACGAAGAACTGGGTGATGGTTGATGTGCCGAAGGTGTCATGGGTGGTCGGAGCTCTGGCGAGCTAGCGTGCAAGGCTAAGTGAGTCGCGCTTAAGTAGGATAAGATCTTCCCCTGTCTAGAGTCCCTTTGTATTCGGCTGTGTGGGCGGTTGATAGCTACAACCGCGGGGTTGTCTTATTTGGAACTGTCCAGTAAGGGATGGTTCTGGCCTTGTGTTGCAGGGGATTGGTATTGATCCACGGTACATTGATTTAGGCCACGTACTGTGACGGGCGGTACCTCAGTAGCCCTGCCAATTTATGGAAATCCAACTTCCAGAAGTGCTCACAGACTTGATTATATAACCCACTTTGTGGCTAGTATGCTGGAATTTAATGAATGTAACAATTTCAGCTATGTGAATATTTATTTGAAAACCCTAGACCCTATTATAATATAACCAGATTTCCTATCAAATGTTTTGGCTATCGTAAGGGAAAAACTTATCCATATTGGCGGAGAATCTTACGAGATACCTTTTCTTTCAATAGTTTTGCAAGTTAAACAGCTTAACCATTTACTCACACCAGACCCATGTCTGACCTGGAGTTTACTTCTGTTTTCTTAAACTCTTGGATACTCAAATTTTTATGAGTACCCAAGTGATCAGGTTTTGGTTGACGAATTTGGATAGCTTGGAGCAGGAGTCCAGATGTAGCTATATCTATCTATTTCTGCTGTGTTGCAGTCTTTGTCTGTTGTATTTTGGTTGTAATGGATAGACAGGCTATGTTGTGTAATCTGTGTAACTCTGATGTGAAGACTATGTAATAGTCATGTGATATATTATATTTTGTTTCGTTTCCGCCATGAGATTCTGATATTGTTTAGTTCTTTCTTCTATCTAATCTATTTCTACCTCTTTCTTTCTTATTGATGATGTGTCTTCCTATGGAATGAAGGGCAGGTCGTCTCACTTGGTATTAGAGCATAAGTTGAGATAACACCTAGGCTCTGGAGTAGTGTCTATCTTGAGAGCGCGTACTTGTAAATTTTATATAACTATATACCTATCTAAATTTGTTGGGTTACCTGTTTGGATTTCCAACATGAGTTCTAGAGGAATTTCATCTTTTCCTTTATTTGGTTGACCGTCCTATTTTTGTATCTAATCCTATAGGCGAAGTAACTAAGTTAGATAGGTTTTGTAGAAGCTTAAGATTTTCTTATCTCCCCCATAGATTTTCTGGTAACCCATTTGTATTGGATTTCAAAGAGTTTGATCTTATTCTGAGTATGGATTGGTTGGATTAGTAAGGCTGTTTGGTGTGTAAAGCAAGGATTATGTCTTTGGAGACTGAGTTGGGAAGAATCGTAAAAGTGACTTGCGATGATTCCAGAGTTCATTTGAGCAATCTTCTGCATGGAAGCAAGGCATCTCCATAAGGTGTAGAGTCCACTGAAGTGGTCAGAGATTTTTCGGATGTTACCGAAGGAGTGAAAGGTTTGCCCTCATCGGGAGATAGAATTTCGGATCATCTTAATTCCGGGAGCACTACCTGTTGCTCAGCCCAGTAGAAGGATGGTGCCGAAGGAGAGAGAAAAATGGTGGAGCGGACCTAATATTTCTTAAAGAAAGGTTTAATCCAGCCTAGTTTTTCCAGTTGGGGTTCAGTTGTTGTCTTTGTGAACAAATCGGATGGGTCTTTGAGATTCTGTGCGGATTTGATAAACTGAGTTTTTTGGGATATGTTGATTAAGTTTGTTCTTGTGTTCATCGATGATATTCTTGTCTACTCCAAGTCTGAAGAGGAGCTCAAGCAGCATTTGGGGTTAGTGTTAGAGACTTTGAGGAGGCATGTTCTGAAGGATAAATTTTCGAAGTGCCATTTTTTGAAATCGGATGTCAGATTTTTAGGGCGTATTGTTTCTGGAAAGGGTATTTCTGTAGGTCCAGCTAAGGTAGCTATCAAGAATGGAAGCAGCCGCAGACTCCGACAGAAGTCCACAATTTTCTGGATTTGGCAGGGTTCTATAGGAAGTTTATCAAGGATATTTCTAAGACTTCTTCGCACTTAGCCAAGTTGACTCGAATAGGAGCAAAGTTTAAGTGGACCCTCGAGTGTGAAGAGGCTTTCTTGGATTTGAAGGCAAGGCTGACCAGTGCGCCTGTTCTAGCTATTCTTGATGGAAAGAGTAAGTTTAAGGACCACACGGGCATTTATGTGTGCCAGAAGTGGATGGATTGAGTCAAGAATGGTCAATATTCCAGTTTTGAGATTGATGGCCAAGGAACATTGAGGATCAACAGAAGGATTCGTGTTTTGAATTTCAAGGATTTAAGGCAAGAAGTTTTGTCAAAGGGTCTTCTAGTGGTCGTGTATGAAGAAGGATATAGCTGCTTTCGTCAATGGATATGCGATCTGTCAGCAGGTGAAGGTGATTAGTAGAAGACCGCTGGTTTGTTGCAGCTTTTGGAAGTTTCAAAGTGGAAGTGGGAAATGATTTCTTTGAATTTCGTCGACGGTTTGTCAAGAACCAGGAAGGGAAATGAAGGAAGATGGGCGATTGTTCGATTAAGGCAACCCGTACTACAGCATCTTTGGCTAAGATTTTCTTGAAGGAGTTTTTCCAACTGATTGTTGTTCCCGTCAGCATTGTTAGCGACCGTGATCTTATCTTCAACAGCATGTTTTGGGAGGCTTTTCTATCAGTTTTGGGTTCGAGTTTGAGTTGAGTACTACCTATCATCCCCAGTCAGATGGAAAGGATGAATAGAATTCACGAGGATATGCTGAGGGCTTGTGTTTTAGATTTTGGTGGATTTTGGAAGGACCACCTACGTTTAGTGGAATTCTCGTATAATAATGGTTATTAGGCAAGTATCAAGATGGAACCCTAAGAAGCTTTTTATGGAAGACCTCGTAGATTTCCATCCTGTTAGGTAGAGTCCGGAGATCGTCTTGTTCTTGGTCCAGTTTTGATCTGTGAGGCATCTATGAATGTGGAGCTTCTCAAGAAGAGTTTGAGAGCAGCGTAGGATCGCTAGAAGAAATATGTGGACAAGAGACGAAGACAATTGGAGTTTGAGATCGGAGATTTGGTCTTTCTCAAAGTTTCCCGATTTAAAGGAGCGATTAGGTTTGGTAAGACGGGAAAACTTCCCAAGGTATATTGGTCCGTTTCGAGTGCTCGAAAGGATTGGTGTTGTGCCTACAGGATTGAATTGCCAGTCCGGATGGCTGGAATTCACAATGTTTTTGCATATCTCATCTGAGGAAATACGTGAATGACACATCTCTTGTTGTGGAGGCAGTAGTGCAGGAAGATTTAGTGATTGAGCCAGACTTATCTGTTGTCAAGCATCCTGTCCAGATCGATGATCAAGATGTGAGGCAACCTAGAGGTGTAGTAGAGCGAAGATTCCAGAGTTTGTCTTGAGAAACTCTAGATAGTTTTAGGAGGCTTATCCGGAATTGTTCCCTGATAGCTAGAATTGTTTGTTGAATGAATTGTTTGTTTGGATAAAATTATTTGTTTGGTTGATAGTATATGGTTGATATGTATGCTTGGATTGTTGAAAAAAATTAAAGCTTTTGGATTATCTTTTGTTTTAAATTTCAGGGACGAAATTCTTTTAAGGGGGGAGGAATGTGATATCCCGGAATTTCAAATAATTTAAAATGTGATAATCTCCTTATTAATTATTTAAAATTGGTAAAGTTTGTTATTTTAAAACAATAAATAATAATGTGATGTTTTTAAATATAAATTTAAATATATTTAAATAGAATTATTATTTACAAATTTAACAATGGAATGTTTCATAAATAGATTTTTAAATAGAATTATTATTTTCAATTTAATTTATGTTTGTTTAAAATATATATGTTTGAATTAATTTTGAATTGGATTTTAAATTTGAATTTGAATTTGAATTTTGGATTTAAATTTGAAATTTAAAAGGATATATATCTTGAAAATATTTTGGATATAAAAATATATGAATAAGTTTTTTTATGTAATTTGTTTTATATTATTTTCCTTAAAGAATTTTATTGATATAAATTAAGAAAGTATCTATTGAGTACAAAAGTTTTATATTAACATTTAAAAATGGATTAAATATATTTAAAAAAAATTATTTAGAATATAATTGGTTTTTATTTTATTTTATTTTAAAGGATTTTATTTATATAAATTAAGAAAAGCATTTATTAATTAAGAAATGTATTTATTAATTAGGAAATTAAATATAAAAGCTTCTAAATCATTTTATAAATTTATAAACATGCATAATTATAAGTGTTTGATTATAAATGCTTGTTATAACATGTGTAAGTTAATTAGAAATTAGTAATGACAAATGTTGTTAAATTGAACAAGTGTCATAATTTGTTTTCATTTTCTTTAATGTTAAATCAATCATAATTTACATTATATAAACATACATCTCCCCTCTTCTATTTCTTTTCTTATCTTCTCATTTTCAAAAGCAAGCAAACATAACTTGTAATTCATTTCTAAACAAGAAACAAGCCTATAAACATTCCTCAAAAACAAATCAAAAGCTGTAAAACATTTTTACGAACTCAAGAAAAGCCTGTAACAAATTATCAAACCTGGAAAATCAAGAAGGATTACCTCTGTTTCAAACTTAAACCATCTCAACAACTAGCCTCAAGGATAAAAAGGATTTCCAGTTTCAAACTTTCAAGGCTCAAAGTATTTTCTGCTGCAAATTCTAGCATTTCAGTTTTCCAAAAAATCAAAGTTTCCAGTTTTCAAGCATTTTCTTCAACATTTCTAGATTTCAAAATACAAGCTCTCTGTCTTTTAAAAAGGTGAGAATTTTTTTAAAAAAAAATTTTTTAGTAAATATAAATATGTGCTTGAGAATTTCTGGGGTGAATAATACTCTGCATGTATATATATAAGTGTAGTATCTGTAAATATATGAATGGGTTTAGGTATGCATGTCTGATTGTATTCATGTTCTCGTCTGTTTTCATATTGCAGAGTTTAAATCTAGATCAAAATCCATTCTGACTTCCTCTGATTCCTGAAAGGATTTAGTTTTCAAATAATAAATGTTTTTTTAGTCATAGATTTAATCTTAAAAATGTACTTAAGTAAAATAATTGGATGTTTATCTGGAAAATGGAAAGACGGTGAAATTTCTTTTAGTCGTGTTAAAATCAAACATTTTAATTTGCTATTTCAAGAATGTAACAAGAATCAATTTTGTGAAATATGATTTTGAAAATGAGGATCATAATTTTTAGTTTGGAGTCATATGAGTAATTCCATGTTGACCGAAATATGGTTTTTGAGCAATTACTGATGGCCGGAGGATCTAGGGCGGTCGAGAACTTGATTGAAGGTGGTAGGGAAGTGGTCTAGGTCGGGAAAAATGGTGGGAGTATTTCTTCGTCACCATGTCGCTATGGTAGGTCGAACTAGGTCTTAACCCTATTTTTTTCATGGTTGGGTTTTTAGTGTACCAAATCGCCTTTGGTGATTCGAGTGGCATCGGACTTTGGCCAATGGTGGCGTGAAAGGTCGACAAGGAATGGCCGGAGTTGCTCGACCTCTGGTGGTCGGAATAGCTGGGATGAGGAGTTTTTCTGGTTTGGGTTTTTGTTCCAGTTTCATCGGTGTGCCTCGATTTGGATCGAGGGCTTATGCGAGTGGTTTGAGGGTCGAGAACGAAGAACTTGGTGATGGTCGATGTGCCAAAGGTTTTGTGGGTTGTCGGAGCTCTAGCGAGCTAGTGTGCATGTGCATAGGTAGTGGTTTATGTCAGGTGTTTGGGTAGGGGTATTCGCTCGAAGGAGTGCTCGGGTGATAGAGGGATGGACTCGAGTTTTGTCTCGTGTTCGTGAGTGAAATTTGTTTCAGGCTTTTAACATTAAAATTTTAACTAACTTTAAAAAAAAGAAGGAAGTGGTTTACACGGGCAAGACCCGAGTGGTCTTCGGGTTGAACCCGAAGCAAGGGTTAAACCAATTTTAAAAAGTTTTAAAATAAAGCAAGGTTTTAAAATTTAAATAATTTATCTTAAAAACTTTTCTTATATAATTTCTTTTATAAATAATAATTGTTTTCTTTAACATTTGATTAATAAGTTTTGAAATTTGTTTATTTGAATTTTTTAATGTGGCGACCTGACTTCCTAACACTAGAAAGTCGCATCACTAATGAAGAAAGAAAGGGATAGAAGAAGAAGAGAAAGAGAAAGAAGAAACACAACAACATCAGAGAACTCATAGGGGAACGAATGAAATATAATATATCACTTAAAATATTACATAATATCATATTACATCAGAGTACACAACTTATACAACACATATTAGACAGTTATAAACATCTGTCTAGCCATACAACTCAAGAAACACAAGATACAGGTACCGAACAAACACAGCGGAACCATAATATATCTACACGTGGAAGCCTCCTGCTCCATATCTCCTCCAGAATTCGTCAAGCAAACCTGAATTAATTACATAACAAATAATTAATCTCATCATTTAATGATCCTTAATTCATAAATTAATTAATACAATCAAAACCGTTGGCACTTATTGGATTTTGGATTCCATACCATGGCTAGTAGCTGGAATTTAATAGATGTAACAATTTCGGCTATTTCTTATTTACTTGAAAACCCTAGACACTATTATAATATCACTGGATTTCCTATCAAATGTTTTGGTTAGCGTAAGGTGAAAACTTTTCCATGTTTATGTGTGGGTAGTCTTACGTGATACCTTTCTTTTCAAAAGGATTTTGAAAATTAAGCAACTTTAACCTGCTACTCACACCAGACCCATGTCTGACCCGGAGTTTATCTTCTGCTTTCTTAAACTCTTGGGTACTCAGATATTTACGAGTAGCCAAGGGATTCAGGTTAGCTTTGACAAATTGTGGAGGAGCAATGGAGCAGGAGGCTTCTGCGTGTAGATATATATAGTTTTCCGCTGTGTTGATTTCTTTGATTCGTTTGTTTGAGTTGTATTGTATTGAGTTGTATAACTAGACAGGTGTTTATAACTGTCTAGTATGTGATGAATGAACTATGTAACTCTGATAATACTTGTAAACTATGTAATATTTATGTTATTAATATAATTTATTCGTTCCGCTGTTTAGATTCTGATGTTGTTTCTTCTTTCTCTTCTTTCTTTTCTCTTTTCTATCACTTTCTTTCTTCAAGATGATGCGATTTTCTGTGGTGTGAAAGTCGGGTCGTCTCACTTGGTATGAGTAGTCAAGTGCTTTAGGTTTGCTTAACGAATTCTGGAGGAGTTATGGAGCAGGAGGCTTCCACGTGTAGATATATTATGGTTCCGCTGTGTTTGTATTGTATATGTATCTCGTGTACTTGAGTGGTATAGTTAGACAGATGTTTATAACTGTCTAATATGTGTTGTATAAGTTGTGTACTCTGATGTAATATGATACTATGTAATATTTTATGTGATATATTATATTTCATTCGTTCCGCTGTGAGTTATTTGATGTTGTTGTGTTTTCTTCTTTCTCTTTCTTTTCTTCTTCTATCCCTTTCTTTCTTAATTGGTGATGCGTCTTCCTGGAGATAGGGAGACGGGTCGTCACAGTTTGTTATTTTAAAACTTAAGATAGAAATGAAATTTTAAAGGCTTTTATAAAAGCAAGTTTTTAAATTTAAATTTAAATTAGTTTTAAAACTATTACTTGATAATGTTTTAAGTACTTAAAGGAAGTTATGATTTGGTAACTTTAATTTATTAATTTAAATGTTTATTTTATTTCAAAACTTAATTAAATGTTTAATTAAGGAAGTTAATTATAAAGGTAAAACATTTTAAATGTGTAAATGATAATTAAATCATTAATGAAGATAATGTTTATCTTAAGGTTAACTAAAGTTTTAATGAGTTGGAATTAATTAAGTTAATTAAGAAATTTAGGGTATAATTAATTAATTTAATTAATTAATGTTAAAGGATTAATTAAGAAATTAACTTAAGTATAATTAATCAATGTGATTAATTAATGATTTAGGATTTATAATTAATAATTAAGGGTTAGAAGTTAATTAATTAGAGGTTAATTAATTTGTAATTAAGGATTATTAATTAAGTAATTATAGATGAATAAATTGGTAATTAAGAATTGATAAATTGCTAATTAAAAATTGACAAATGAGTAATTAATTATTAATTGATTTGTAGTTAAGAAGAACTTAATTTTAATTAAGTTTTATTAATTAATAATTAGGTTTTATTAATTATTAATTAAAGGGTAATTAATCTCCAATTAAAGATTAATTAAGGATTGGTTAACTGTTAATTAAGGATTGATTAACTAGTAATTAAGGATTAATTAATTTGTAATTAAGTTTTGTTAATTAATAAGTAAGGTCTATTAATTAATAATTAATGGATAATTAATTAGTTAATTTTAGATTAATTAATTGGTTATAAAAGTAGTTATGGATTAATTAATTTGTTATTAAAGAGTATTAATTAATAACTAATGTTTAGTAATTAATAGTTAAAGAATAATTAATCTATGATTAAAGATTAATTAATTAGTTTATAAAGTAATTAAGGAGTGATTAATTAATTAAATGGATTGTAATTAATTAATGATTGATTAAGTAGGATTAGGTGATTAATTCTTAAGTAATTAATTTAATTTAAGTTAATTAAATTAATTATGATATGGATTAATAATTCCTATTTATGGATGATTGTTTGTAGAATGTCTGGATTGGTTTGCTATCTATTTGATGATATTCTATGATATTCTATGATGTGATATTGGATATATCTAAGATAAATGGGTGATATTTATCTGTGATGAATGCTGTGTGAATTCAATGTTTTTAAATTGAATTAAATTGTTTGACTTTAAAACAACTTGACCTTTAAGATACGTTTGGATTTTGATGAGACCGGGTGCGGGTATCAGATTTGATTATCCGAAAACCACATCGATCCAAGTTAAACGATAGGTCGTGGAGATCTCAAGTGAAGATCGAGATGGAGTTTTAGAGTGCAAGGGTTATTGTCGTTAACTCTTAGGGTGATTCCAAAATGAGTATAATAAGATTATGCCTTCGGTTTTGTTCGAACCCGGAACGAACTTGTATGGTTGAATGCTATCAGACCATCATCAATGGAGGACGATGAGCATTCCAAGATGTGTTCTTTAAAGGTAATCGTAGCCTCAAGCCTTATCAACCTGGAATGGATAAAACGGGGGAGGTGCCGCAAGGCTAAGTGAGTCGCGCTCAAGTAGGATAAGATATTCCCCTGTCTAGAGTCCCTTTTTATTCGGGTGTGTGGGCGGTTAATAGCTACAACCGCGGGGTTGTCTTATTCGGGACTGTCCAGTAAGGGATGGTTCTGGCCTTGTGTTGCAGGGGATTGGTATTGATCCACCGTACATTGATTTAGGCCACGTACTGTGACGGGCGGTACCCCAGTAGCCCTGCCAATTTATGGAAATCCAACTTCCAGAAGTGCTCTCGGACTTGATTATATAACCCACTTTGTGGCTAGTATGCTCGAATTTAATGAATGTAACAATTTCAGCTATGTGAATATTTATTTGAAAACCCTAGACCCTACTATAATATAACCAGATTTCCTATCAAATGTTTTGGCTATCGTAAGGGAAAAACATGTCCGTATTTATTGGCAGAGAATCTTATGAGATACCTTTTCTTTCAAAGGTTTTTCAAGTTAAACAGCTTAACTATTTACTCACACCAGACCCATGCCTGATCCGGAGTTTACTTTTATTTTCTTAAACTCTTGGGTCCTCAAATTTTTATGAGTAGCCAAGTGATCAGGTTTTGCTTGACGAATTTGGATAACTTGGAGCAGGAGTCCAAACGTAGCTGTATATATATATATTTGCTGTGTTGCAGTTTTTGTCTTTTGTATTTTGGTTGTAATGGATAGACAGGCCTTTATAACTATCTAATGTGAAGATGTTGTGTAATCTGTGTAACTCTGATGTAAAGACTATGTAATAGTTATGTGATATATTATATTTTGTTCCGTTTCCACTATGAGATTCTGATATTGTTTAGTTCTTTCTTCTATCTATTCTATTTCTACCTCTTTCTTTCTTATTGATGATGCGTCTTTCTATGGAATTAAGGGCGGGTCGTCTCACTTGGTATCAAAGCATAGGTTGAGATAATACCTAGGCTTTGGAGTAGTGTCTATCTTGAGAGCGCATATTTGTAAATTTTATATAACTGTATACCTATCTAAATTTGTTGGGTTACCTATTTGGATTTCCAACATGAGTTATAGAGGAGTTTCATCTTTTCCATTATTTGGTTGACCGTCCTATTTTTGTATCTAATCCTATAGGCGGAGTAACCAAGTTTGATAGGTTCTGTAGAAGCTTAAGATTTTCTTATCTCCCCCATAGTTTTTCTGGTAACCCATTTGTATTGGATTTCAAAGAGTTTGATCTTATTCTGGGTATGGATTGGTTGGATTAGTAAGGTTGTTTTGTGTGTAAAGCAAGATTATGTCTTTGGAGACTGAGTTGGGAAGAATCGTAAAAGTGATTGCGATGATTCCAGAGTTCATTTGAGCAATCTTCTGCATGGAAGCAAGGCATCTCCATAAGGTGTAAAGTCTATTGAAGTGGTCAGAGATTTTTCGGATGTTTCCGAAGAAGTGAAAGGTTTGGCCTCATCGGGAGATAGACTTTCGAATCGTCTTAATTCCGAGAGCAGTACCCATTGCTCGGCCCAGTAGAAGGATGACGCCGAAGGAGAGAGAAGAGTTGGTGGAGCGGACCCAAGATTTCTTAGAGAAAGGTTTAATCCGGCTTAGCTTTTCCTGTTGGGGTTTAGTTGTTGTCTTTGTTACCAAGTCGGATGGGTCTTTGAGATTTTTTGTGGATTTGATAAACTGAGTTTTTCAGGATATGTTGATTAAGTTTGTTCTTGTGTTCATCGATGATATTCTTGTCTACTCCAAGTCTGAAGAAGAGCTCAAGCAGCATTTGGGGTTAGTGTTAGATACTTTGAGGTGGCATGTTCTGAAGGATAAGTTTTCGAAGTCCCATTTTTGGAAATAGAAAGTCAAATTTTTGGGGTGGATTGTTTCTGGAAAGGGTATTTCTGTAGATCCAGCTAAGGTAGCTATTATTCAAGAATGGAAGCAACCGCCGACTCCGACAAAAGTCCGCAATTTTCTGGATTTGGCAAAGTTCTACAGGAAGTTTATCAAGGACATTTCTAAGATTTCTTCGCACTTAACCAAGTT
The DNA here is from genome assembly GCA_030765085.1 of Allium cepa. Taxonomy (NCBI): domain Eukaryota; kingdom Viridiplantae; phylum Streptophyta; class Magnoliopsida; order Asparagales; family Amaryllidaceae; genus Allium; species Allium cepa. The sequence continues at coordinate 635,265,765 of CM060932.1, read as the reverse complement.
GACTCGAATAGGAGCAAAGTTTAAGTGGACCCTCGAGTGTGAAGAGGCTTTCTTGGATTTGAAGGCAAGGCTGACCAGTGTGCCTGTTCTAGCTATTATTGATAGCAAGAGTAAGTTTGAGGACCACACGGACATTTATGTGTGCCAGAAGTGGATGGATTGAGTCAAGAATGGTCAATATTCCAGTTTTGAGATTGATGGCCAAGGAAGATTGGGAATCAACGGAAGGATTCGTGTTTAGAATTTCAAGGAGTTGAGGCACGAAGTTCTTTCAGAGGGTCTTCTGGCGGCCGTGTATGAAGAAGGATATAGCTGCTTTTATCAATGGATGTGCGATCTGTCAGCAGGTAAAGGTGATCAGCAGAATACCGCTGGATTGTTGTAGCCTTTGGAAGTTCCGAAGTGGAAGTGGGAAATGATTTATGATATCCTGGAAATTTGGGCAATATAAATTTGATAATCTATGTTATAAATTTAATTTAATTTGATAATTTTAATAACTGATTTGGAATTTGATTTAATAATCATGTTTTAATAAATATTTAAATTGAAAGATTTTATCTTTTTAAAGTAAATAAATTGTTTTCTGTTTATAATATATATATTTTTGTATATATTGTAAGTTGATAAACTTTGATTTTTGAATTTAGTGAATGAATTGATTTTCTAATTCTAATTTATTGTTAGTAAATGAATTTATTTTCTAGTTCTAATTTATATTTGATAAATTGGGAATTTGATTTAAATTTGACATTTAACTTTTCATCACAATTCAATAAATAATGTTATGATTTATACTATGACAAATCTTATTTGTTTTAAAAAATTTATTTAGCTTAAAAATATGAACTTAAAATTTGATAAATATGAAAGCTAAGTTTTGCTTTATATTACTTGGGATTTATATATATAAGAATTTACAATGTAAATTACAAATGATCTTAGTTTGTTATAATCTCTTTTAACAAATTATTTGATATTAATTAATTTGTTTTTTTTAATAAAATTATAATACTTAAATTCTTTTGAACATAAATAGATTTTGTAAGGAGTAAAATTGTTGTTTTTAATTTTAATAAAATTATATATGCATTTATATATGTAACTTGATTATTAAAATTGGATTTGATAAATTAATTTAAGTTTGAATTTAATGTTTTAAAAGAATAAACACTTAAATATATAGGAATAAGTTTATATTTACAATTTGATTGTTTTCATTTCTTTTTAATTTAAAAAGAGGTAAATTCATTTATATATACATAAGAATGATAAATTGAGGTTTTAAAGTATTTATAAACAATTTTAAACTAAAATATTCTTAATACATGTGTTAATCTCCTAATACTTAAATTGACATATGTAAGCCATTAATTAAAACAAAGAGACAAATGTTAAAATTTAAACAAGTGTCCTATTTAGATTTTCTTTTTCTTTTATTGTGATAAAATTAAAAATCTACTTATATTAATACATTCCTTCTCATATCATTTTTCTTTTTCAAACTTAAGAAAATCATTCATATTCTAAAAATCTAAATTCATCTACCTTCAAATAAATCTGCAAAATCTATTTCCCTCAAAACCAAAAACTATCTGAATCATACTCATTAACCTGAAATGCAAATCATTCTTAAATCTGATGCTCTCTTCAAAAATCAGTAACTTAAAAATCATTCTGCAATTTAAAACCTGTAGCTCTTCAATCTCATCAACCTGAATCAATCTACAACTCAATAGAACTGCATGCACTTCCTTTTATAAAAGACTGCAAAGTTTTGAGCTTCATCAACCAAACCTGCGTTGTTTTCTGGAAGCAAAGGCATTTGCAGTAGATTTAAAATGGATCTGGGAACTGCATACATCAAGGAGTAGAGCATTTCAGTAAAAATAAGATGGATGATTTTAGAGGCAAACTAAAATTAAAAAAAAACAAATCTAAAAGCAATTTGAAGCTTTCAAGTTCAGAGCAACTCGGGGTCAGGCTTATCTAAAACAAAGGTGCTCTGCTAATAACATATCAGGTGAGTAACAATTTATATTTAATAAACTTAAGTAATAAATTTGTTGCTTTATATTTCTAGAAATAAGTGTGCTTGCATTGTTATATTTCAAGTTTATTTTTGATGGATGTATGAATCAATGCCTGCTGTTTGAAACTATGGTTTTTACCTGTTCTAGGATTCAGATTTAAACTCTGATAATATTCATGGTATCATTCTATAATCAGTGTTATTATTTAAGGTTTTTAATCATAGTATGTTATATAAGTTAGAGTTCAATCTTATTAAAAAAAATGAAATAAGGATAAAACTGCGATGTCTCTGTATAAACAAAATAAGCAACAGAGCAAAATGTCTGTAAACAATATTTGAATGTTTCAGATTTATTTATTTAAGTTTTTAAATAAGTTACTTGATTATTAACTTAATTTTTAAAACTATAATCTGAATTTTTAGATTGCATTCAACTGAAAATTTTTGGTTTAACCTGAAAACACAAATTGGTTTGGTTCAGTCAATCTATGGGTTTGAAGTTGCTTGTGTTTTCTTTTGTTGATGGAGTAATGTGTGTAGTTTATAGGAAAAAAAATAGATGATGGATTAAAGCAATAAGGCAGAAGTGATTTGGGTTTGAAAATTTGAACCCTAATTTTTCTGTGCTTAAGAAATTGGATCACTGTGATTAAATTAGGTAACCGAGCTTTACCTATTTTGAGATGATGGTAGCTGGGGTGTGGGGGAGTCCATGGCCGAAGGTGGTACCATTTTAGTGGTTGGAGGAGAGAGAATATTGATGATCTTCATTTCGACATTTTTCCAGTATTGGGAACTTAAATGCTTAAAATCGATTTAGGGTTTCTGTAGTTGAATTGGGGGTTGATTTGGTGTTTGGAGGGGATTTGTGACTTGCGTAGGGGATCGTGAGTGGCCGGAGGAGATGGACGTGGGTGTGCAGGTGTACAGTGGTAATGGCGTGACAGTTGTTTTGGGGGAGAAAGATCTCGCGTTTGTGACGAGTCGTATTATGTTTTGCTCGAAGTACCTGAACGTTGGACTCGAAGCTTTGGGATGTTGACTCGGGGCAGACATCAAGTAGGCTCGGGTGGATTATTGTTTCAGGTTTGTGAAAACCTGAGTTGTTTCTTAATTAGCAAATTGAAAAATGATGATTCTCGAGTTACTCGAGTGATTTCGAGTTGTTCGAGCTAATTTGTTGCAGTTTAGAATTTGTCGTGTTTCAAATTTTAAACTGAATTTCAAAATACTAAGTAAAGAATTTAATTAGGTTTTAAATCTAACTTTAATTGGTGAATTCAAGTTTTGGTTTGAATCATGACTGGAAATAAATAAGCTTTTAAACTTAAAGTTGTTTTAACTTTAAAAGAAGTTTATTGTTTAAGAATGTTTTTTAAGAATTTAAATTGAAATTGAAATATAAAGTAATGTAAAACCAAGTTTAAATTTGATTCAAATTTGGATTTGAATCTTTGGTTTAAAAATAAATTTAAGTTTTATAAATTTAAGTGTTTAAACCAAATTTGAATGATAATTTAAATGGTTTTAATTTTAAAGGAAATTTGTTTTAACTTTTGTAAAATTTCCTTTATAATAAAAGTATTATTATCAATTAAAGGTTTTAGATTGATTTTTAAACTTGTTAAAGTTAGTAAAAATGTTTGTATTTAATTTAATTATTAGAGTAATTAAATGAATAATTAATTTATTTAATAAATTAATAAAATAAATAATTACTTAAAGTAATTAAGGGTTAATCATAAAGGTTTAAGATTAATTAATTTTAAATTAATTAACTTGTAATTAAGAATAATTAATTAAATAAAATTAGTTTTTAATTAAGGATTAATAATTAATTAATCAGGTAATAAAGGATTTAATTAAGTTTAATTAACACTTAATTATTTAATTAATTAGGGGTTAATTAATGGGTTATTAATGATTAATTAAATAGTAATTAATAATGATTTAAAATAAGTTAATTATTTTAGAAAATAATTAATGAGTTGTTAATAGTTAATGAAGGACATTAACTAAGGATTATTTAATAATTAATTAATGTGATTAATTTTAATTATTGATTAGATCAATTAATTTAAGATAATCTTTTGTGTGAATTGTTAAGTATAATTATTTATGGAAGTAATTAAGGAATTAATTACCTATTGTAATTAATTGAGTTAATTTGATTAGTTTAAGTTAATTAATTCATTTTAATTAATTTAAAATTAATCAATTGATGATTTGTGAAGGATAATTACTTAATGTAATTTAATGAAGAGGAATTACTTAGAGAAGTAATTAATGGGTAATTACTGTATGTAATTAATTGGAAGTGATTTGATATTGAGCTATTTAAATATAATTACTTTGTGAATTAATCAAGAGATTAATTTGAGATAATTAATTAATGAGTAATTAATTTGTTTGGTAAAGTAATTAAGGGTAGTTAATTACTGAATGGGTTAATCAAGGGTGATTAACAAATATGGTTTAAATTATGATTAATTTCTTAATGTAATTAATTTAAATAAGGTAATTAATTAAAATGTAATTAGAGATCATTAATTAATATAATTAATGATGTAATTAAGATTGATTAATTAAGATTAATTAATCAATAATAAGTGATTAAAGGTAATTAATTAATGTAATTAATTAAGGATTAATGTAATTAATTATAGTTAATTAATGATGAAGTAATTAAAGGTTAATTACTGTATTTGGTTAAGTATAATTAATTTGAAGAAATTGATTAGTGTATAATTACTTGAATGTAATTAAGGGTTAATTTATCAGGGATGATTAATTAGAATGAATCATAGGATGATGATTAATTAAATGATTGATAAATTATCAAAAGTGGTATGAGCAAGTTGATATTTTTAAAGTAATTAATTTAATTTACTTTAAATGAATGGAATGATGTAATTAATTTAATTCATTTTAAATTAATTATATTTGGTATGGTCAATCATTGCTTATATGGTTGGATAGTGTTGTTTGCTTTGGATGGTTAGAATCTCAGATATGAGATAGATAATGTTGAGTGATTTGGATGCATTGGTTGCATTGTGATGTTGATATAGATTATCATTTTGGATAATGATAATATGGTTTATCTGATATGATGATGATGCTGATTATCTGTGTGAATCTATGATTTATCTATCTGTGTGTATAAAGATAATGAAATTGAATTGTTTAAAAACATTTAAAACAACTTGGCCTTAAAAGACACGCTTTGGATTTCGATGAGACCGGGATCGGGTTTCCATATTTGGATATTTGAAAACCACATCAATCCAAATTTACGTTAGGTCGTTAATCCAAGTGGAGCGAGTGAAGACTCGAGGTGTAAGGGCTATACGTCAGTATAACTCTGTGGGTGATTCCGTAATGAGTTGACGGAATAGTGCTTATAGGTTCGAGATAGTGATTTAGAGTGCAAGGGTTATCGTCGTTAGCTCTGAGGGTAATTCCAGAATGAGTGTAACGAGATAATGCCTTTAGTTTCGTTCGAACCCGGAACGAACTTGTATGGATGGAATGCTTTCAGAACATCGTCAGGTGGACGATGAGCATTCTAAGAGATGTGTCCTCTAAAGGTAATCGTAGCCTCAAGCCTCATCAACCGGGAATGGCTAAAACAGGGGAGGTGCAGCAAGGCTTCATGGGTATCTCCCACTGGAGAGCAAAATTGATCCCTGTCTAGAGGTCCCTTTTTATTTCGGCTGTGTGGGCAGTTGGATGTACACCAACTGCGGGGTTGTCTTGTTCGGAACTGTTCAGTAAGGAATGGGTCCGGCTTTGTGTTGCAGGGGAGTGGGAGTACTCCTCGGTACGGTGATCTAGGGCACGTACTGTGACGGGCGGTACCCCAGTAGCCCTGCCATTGTATGGAATCCAAAATCCAATAAGTACCAACGGTTTTGATTGTATTACCCACTTTTGTGGCTAGTAGCTGGAATTTAATAATGTAACAATTTCGGATATTTCTTATTTACTTGAAAACCCTAGACACTATTATAATATCACTGGATTTCCTGTCAAATGTTTTGGTTAGTGTAAGGTAAAAACTTTTCCATGTTTATGTGTGGGAAGTCTTACGTGATACCTTTCTTTTAAAAGGTTTTTCAAAATTAAGCAACTTTAACCTGTTACTCACACCAGACCAATGTCTTACCCAAAGTTTATCTTTTGTTTTCTTAAACTCTTGGGTGCTCAAATTTTTACGAGTAGCCAAGGGACTCAGGTTTTCTTTGACGAATTATAGAGGAGCAAATGGAGCAGGAGGCTTCTGCGTTAGATATATAGTTCCGCTGTGTGTTCTCTGTGTTAGTATTGTTTTGTCTCTGAGTGGTATTATGTTGTAAATACTAGACAGGTGTTTATAACTGTCTAGTATGTGTTGTATATCTGTGTACTCTGATAGTGTTTGTAGACTATGTAATATTTTATGTTATTAATATAATTTCTTCGTTCCGCTGTTGAGATTCTGATGTTGTGTTCTTCTTTCTTCTCTTTCTTTTCTCTTTTCTATCCCTTGCTTTCTTCATGATGATATGACTTTTCTGGGAGTAGAAAGTCGGGTCGTCACAGTTGGAATCAGAGCATTAGGTTGAGTGAATGCCTAGGCTCTGGAGTGGTGTCTGTCTTGAGAGAGCATATTTGTAGTTTTATTATATATATATTTATATATTTATTCTACCTAATTGTTGGGTTACTTGTTTGGGTTTTCCAATATAGGTTATAAAGGTAGATAAGGTAGTAGGGTGTGTAAAACGACTACTACTCTTGGTTGAAGTTTGGTGTTTGAGATTGGTAGTGATGCTGTCGAGACTGTAGACCTAATACTGTCTCGAGTGCGTTGTGCAGAGTATAAGATTTCAGAGATCTCTGAAGGTAACCTGTAAAGGTTCGGAGTCTATCTTTGAATTGGATGAGTAGAGTTTGGATCTATCGGCTGGGAAGAAGAGAATGATGGTATCTTGATATCTCAAGGAGTAGTAGCTGCGTGATGAGATGCAGTGACTATGGATGTTCTCGAAGATGTTTTCTTTGGAACAAGTTAAGGAGGTGAGTCTGCTTCGATGTTGTGGCTGGATTCAGCAGGATGTTTCTGTCCGGTTTAAAGCCCGAGTTTCTCGAAGAATTTTGGATTAGGAAGTCTTTGGCGTCGATGTCAGCAGAGCGTTCGGAGTGTTCTGTGTGCCAGCAAGAAGATTTTCTGGTTAGCAGTTTCTGAAGATAGAGTTCAGAAGCAGCAGAATGGATTCCATTTTTTTTCCGATGGATTGGATAGATGTGCGTAAGCTGTTCTGATCGATAAAGGGAAAACAGTTTTCTTCGGATATTAGGCTGATTGATCGCAAAAGTGACTTGCGATAGTTTGAGTGTTCTCTTGAGCTATGAGGAGTTTGTCCTTACCTAGAGGCTGAGTTTTCTTATCGACTGGATTCTAGGAGTGATACTGGAGGTTTAGTGAAGCAGCTTTGGATCAGATGGTGCATCTGAGATTTCTTTTATGGATCTGTTGAACCATATTTCTGTGATGTGTTATCCAGTTTGTGCTCGAGTTTTTCTTCTGCTTCAGATCAGAGTTGTGCAGCGGAAGCGGTTTGGGAATGTTTTTGTTTTATCTTTTCCGAATAAGAGAAGAAAGTTAGTCCTTTGATATTTGTGGAGTAGAGTTGGTGTTTTTGGTTTGGGATTGATCTTAAGGAGATCATTTTTGTTGGATTGTTTTGGTCCAGTTTGTTTCTAAAGACATCAGCGAAGGTTGAGCTGATCGGGAGAGTTGAGATAGCCCAGGATTGTCAGAAGTATTTTGTGGATAAGAGACGAAGGAATTTGGATTCCGGAGTCGGAGATTTGATCTTGAATAAGTTTTCTCCGATCTAAAGAGCTATAAGATTGAGTAAGACTGGGTAAGTCAGCTCCGAGATGTTTTGGATCTTTTCTGTGTTCTTGTGAGAATTGGTGTTTGATTTTCAAAGTTGAATTGTCAGTTTGGATAACTAAAATTCGATGTGTTTCACGTATCTCTGAGGGTGTACGTGTATGTTTATCTCTGGTTGTGTAACCAGCAGTTCAGGAGGATGTGATTGTTGATTCAGACTCATCTATAGTCTGATATCCTGTTTAGTTTTGTAAATTTAGTTGGATAGGAGCTCTATAGCTTAATAGTATTGATTATTTAGATTCTATAGAGCGAGTATCCCGATATGTAAACTGGGGAAACTCGTGAAATTTTATCCAGAATTATTCTGGATAATTAGATTTGTTTTGTTTGAATTGGTTGCTATGGTTGTTAGCATATGTTTGATAATATATGCTTCTGTTTTAAAATAAAAATCTTAAGATAGATTACTAAATTACCTTTGCTTTTAAATTTCGAGGACGAAATTCTTTTAAGGGGGAAGGAGTGTGATATCCTGGAAATTTGGGCAATATAAATTTGATAATCTATGTTATAAATTTAATTTAATTTGATAATTTTAATAACTGATTTGGAATTTGATTTAATAATCATGTTTTAATAAATATTTAAATTGAAATATTTTATCTTTTTAAAGTAAATAAATTGTTTTCTATTTATAATATATATATTTTTGTATATATTGTAAGTTGATAAACTTTGATTTTTGAATTTAGTGAATGAATTGATTTTCTAATTCTAATTTATTGTTAGTAAATGAATTTATTTTCTAGTTCTAATTTATATTTGATAAATTGGGAATTTGATTTAAATTTGACATTTAACTTTTCAACACAATTCAATAAATAATGTTATGATTTATATTATGACAAATCTTATTTGTTTTAAAAAATTTATTTAGCTTAAAAATATGAATTTAAAATTTGATAAATATGAAAGCTAAGTTTTGCTTTATATTACTTGGGATTTATATATATAAGAATTTACAATGTAAATTACAAATGATCTTAGTTTGTTATAATCTCCTTTAACAAATTATTTGATATTAATTAATTTGTTTTTTTTAATAAAATTATACTACTTAAATTCTTTTGAACATAAATAGATTTTGTAAGGAGTAAAATTGTTGTTTTTAATTTTAATAAAATTATATATGCATTTATATATGTAACTTGATTATTAAAATTGGATTTGATAAATTAATTTAAGTTTGAATTAATATTTTAAAAGAATAAACATTTAAATATATGAATAAGTTTATATTTACAATTTGATTGTTTTCATTTCTTTTTAATTTAAAAAGAGGTAAATTCATTTATATATACATAAGAATGATAAATTGAGGTTTTAAAGTATTTATAAACAATTTTAAACTAAAATATTCTTAATACATATGTTAATCTCCTAATACTTAAATTGACATGTGTAAGCCATTAATTAAAAAAAAGAGACAAATGTTAAAATTTAAACAAGTGTCCTATTTAGATTTTCTTTTTCTTTTATTGTGATAAAATTAAAAATCTACTTATATTAATACATTCCTTCTCATATCATTTTTCTTTTTCAAACTTAAGAAAATCATTCAGATTCTAAAAATCTGAATTCATCTACCTTCAAATAAATCTGCAAAATCTATTTCCCTCAAAACCAAAAACTATCTGAATCATACTCATTAACCTGAAATGCAAATCATTCTTAAATCTGAAGCTCTCTTCAAAAATCAGTAACTTAAAAATCATTCTGCAATTTAAAACTTGTAGCTCTTTAATCTCATCAACCTAAATCAATCTACAACTCAATAGAAATGCATGCACTTCCTTTTATAAAAGCATGCAAAGTTTTGAGCTTCATCAACCAAACCTGCATTGTTTTCTGGAAGCAAAGGCATTTGCAGTAGATTTAAAATGGATCTGGGAGCTGCATACATCAAGGAGTAGAGCATTTTAGTAAAAATAAGATGGATGATTTTAGAGGCAAACTAAAGTTTTTTTTTAAAAAAACAAATCTAAAAGCAATTTAAAGCTTTCAAGTTCAGAGCAACTCAGGGTCAGGCTTATCTAAAACAAGGGTGCTCTGCTAATAACACATCAGGTGAGTAACAATTTATATTTAATAAACTTAAGTAATAAATTTGTTGCTTGTCTATTTCTAGAAATAAGTGTGCTTGCATTGTTATATTTCAAGTTTATTTTTGATGGATGTATGAATCAATGCCTGCTGTTTGAAACTATGGTTTTTACCTGTTCTAGGATTCAGATTTAAACTCTGATAATATTCATGGTATCATTCTATAATCAGTGTTATAGTTTAAGGTTTTTAAGCATAGTATGTTATATAATTTAGAGTTTAATCTTATTAAAAAAATGAAATAAGGATAAAACTGTGATGTCTCTGTATAAACAAAATAAGCAACAGAGCAAAATGTCTGTAAACAATATTTGAATGTTTCAGATTTATTTATTTAAGTTTTTAAATAAGTTACTTGATTATTAACTTGATTTTTAAAACTATAATCTGAATTTTTAGATTGCATTCAACTGAAAATTTTTGGTTTAACCTGAAAACACAAATTGGTTTGGTTCAGTCAATCTAGGGGTTTGAAGTTGCTTGTGTTTTCTTTTGTTGATGGAGTAATGTGTGTAGTTTATAGGAAAAATAATATATGATGGATTAAAGCAATAAGGCAAAAGTGATTTGGGTTTGAAAATTTGAACCCTAATTTTTCTGTGCTTAAGAAATTGGATCACTGTGATTAAATTAGGTAACCGAGCTTTACCTATTTTGAGATGATGGTAGCTGGGGTGTGGGGGAGTCCATGGCCGAAGGTGGTACCATTTTAGTGGTCGGAGGAGAGAGAATGTTGATGATCTTCATTTCGACATTTTTCCAGTATTGGGAACTTAAATGCTTAAAATCGATTTAGGGTTTCTATAGTTGAATTGGGGGTTGATTTGGTGTTTGGAGGGGATTTGTGACTTGCGTAGGGGATCGCGAGTGGCCGGAGGAGATGGACGTGGGTGTGCAGGTGTATGGTGGTAATGGTGTGTCAGCTGTTTTGGGGGAGAAAGATCTCGCGTTTGTGACGAGTCGTATTATGTTTTGCTCGAAGTACCTGAACGTTGGACTCGAAGCTTTGGGATGGTTGACTCGAGGCAGACATCAAGTAGGCTCGGGTGGGTTATTGTTTCAGGTTTATGAAAACCTGAGTTGTTTCTTAATTAGCAAATAGAAAAATGATGATTCTCGAGTTACTCGAGTGATTTCGAGTTATTCGAGCTAATTTGTTGCAGTTTAGAATTTGTCGTGTTTGAAATTTTAAACTGAATTTCAAAATACTAAGTACAGAATTTAATTAGGTTTTAAATCTAACTTTAATTGGTGAATTCAAGTTTTGGTTTGAATCATGACTGGAAATAAATAAGCTTTTAAACTTAAACTTGTTTTAACTTTGAAAGAAGTTTATTGTTTAAGAATGTTTTTTAAGAATTGAAATTGAAATTGAAATTGAAATATAAAGTAATGTAAAACCAAGTTTAAATTTGATTCAAATTTGGATTTGAATCTTTGGTTTAAAAATAAATTTAAGTTTTATAAATTTAAGTGTTTAAACCAAATTTGAATGATAATATAAATGGTTTTAATTTTAAAGGAAATTTGTTTTAACTTTTGTAAAATTTCCTTTATAATAAAAGTATTATTATCAATTAAAGGTTTTAGATTGATTTTTAAACTTGTTAAAGTTAATAAAAATGTTTGTATTTCATTTAATTATTAGAGTAATTAAATGAATAATTAATTTATTTAATAAATTAATAAAATAAATAATTACTTAAAGTAATTAAGGGTTAATCATAAAGGTTTAAGATTAATTAAATTTAAAGTAATTAACTTGTAATTAAGAATAATTGATTAAATAAAATTAGTTTTTAATTAAGGATTAATAATTAATTAATCAGGTAATAATGGATTTAATTAAGTTTAATTAACACTTAATTATTTAATTAATTAGGGGTTAATTAATGGGTTATTAATGATTAATTAAATAGTAATTAATAATGATTTAAAATAAGTTAATTATTTTAGAAAATAAGTAATGAGTTGTTAATAGTTAATGAAGGACATTAACTGAGGATTATTTAATAATTAATTAATGTGATTAATTTTAATGATTGACTAGATCAATTAATTTAAGATAATCTTTTGTGTGAATTGTTAAGTATAATTATTTATGGAAGTAATTAAGGAATTAATTACCTATTGTAATTAATTGAGTTAATTTGATTAGTTTAAGTTAATTAATTCATTTTAATTAATTTAAAATTAATCAATTGATGATTTGTGAAGGATAATTACTTAATATAATTTAATGAAGAGGAAATACTTAGAGAAGTAATTAACGGGTAATTACTGTATGTAATTAATTGGAAGTGATTTGATATTGAGCTATTTAAATATAATTACTTTGTGAATTAATCAAGGGATTAATTTGAGATAATTAATTAATGAGTAATTAATTTGTTTGGTAAAGTAATTAAGGGTAGTTAATTACTGAATGGGTTAATCAAGGGTGATTAACAAATATGGTTTAAATTATGATTAATTTCTTAATGTAATTAATTTAAATAAGGTAATTAATTAAAATGTAATTAGAGATCATTAATTAATATAATTAATGATGTAATTAAGATTGATTAATTAAGATTAATTAATCAATAATAAGTGATTAAAGGTAATTAATTAATGTAGTTAATTAAGGATTAATGTAATTAATTATAGTTAATTAATTAATGAAGTAATTAAAGGTTAATTACTGTATTTGTTTAAGTATAATTAATTTGAAGAAATTAATTAGTGTATAATTACTTGAATGTAATTAAGGGTTAATTTATCAGGGATGATTAATTAGAATGAATCATAGGATGATGATTAATTAAGTGATTGATAAATTATCAAAAGTGGTATGAGCAAGTTGATATTTGTAAAGTAATTAATTTAATTTACTTTAAATTAATGGAATGATGTAATTAATTTAATTCATTTCAAATTAATTATATTTTGTATGGTTAACCATTGCTTATATGGTTGGATAGTATTGTTTGCTTCGGATGGTTAGAATGTCAGATATGAGATAGATAATGTTGAGTGATTTGGATGCATTGGTTGCATTGTGATGTTGATATAGATTATCTTTTTGGATAATGATAATATGGTTTATCTGATATGATGATGATGTTGATTATCTGTGTGAATCTATGATTCCATATTTGGATATGAGATACTTTGGTTCCATATTTGAAATAAATAACCCATAATTTTCGAAAACCACTTTGATTAATTATATTTGGATATGAGATACTTTGGTGTCAATTAATTATATTCCAAATATGGAACCTATTTATTGCACATATCAAATCTATAAAGAATTATTGTAGATTACAAATCAAAGTGGTTTCGGAAATTTACTGATACTCGACCCCGGTCTCTTCGAGTCAATTGTTATTCTCTAAGCCAAATGTTTAAGTTCAAACAATATAATTTATTATTCAGGATTTCACATTCACACAACAATTCATCTCAAATAAATAACCCATAATATCACAGTTCAACCAAAGTATCTCATATCACCAAGTATCTCATATCTCTATCTGTGTGATGATGATAGAGATATCAAATAATCTAAGTCATTCAATATATCTTAATCATTTATAAGCAGGATAAATTAATTGAACCATTTCTAATTAATTTAATTACTTTAAAATTCTAGTTACTTAATATTAATTAATTTCAAACCATTAATTAATTAATCATCCTTTAATTATCCATCTAAATTAATTATTCATAATTACTTTCATTAAGTAATTGTTTGTTTGGTTGATAATGGATACTTTGATTTGTAATCTACAATAATTCTTTATAGATATGATATGTGCAATAAATAGGTTCCATATTTGGATATTATAATTCCTTATAATATTATGGGTTATTTATTTCAAATGATGATAATTAGAAATGGTTCCATATTTGGATATCCGAAAACCACATCGATCAAAATTTACGTTAGGTCGTTAATCCAAGTGGAGCGATTGAAGACTCGAGGTGTAAGGGTTATACGTCAGTATAACTCTGTGGGTGATTCCGTAATGAGTTGACGGAATAGTGCTTATAGGTTCGAGATAGTGATTTAGAGTGCAAGGGTTATCGTCGTTAGCTCTGAGGGTGATTCCAGAATGAGTGTAACGAGATAATGCCTTCGGTTTCGTTCGAACCTGGAACGAACTTGTATGGATGGATTGCTTTCAGAACATCGTCAGGTGGACGATGAGCATTCTAAGAGATGTGTCCTCTAAAGGTAATCGTAGCCTCAAGCCTCATCGACTGGGAATGGCTAAAACAGAGGAGGTGCAGCAAGGCTTCGTAGGTAGCTCCCACTGGAGAGCAAGATTGATCCCTGTCTAGAGGTCCCTTTTTATTTCGGCTGTGTGGGCAGTTGGATGTACACCAACTGCGGGGTTGTCTTGTTCGGAACTGTTTAGTAAGGAATAGGTCCGGCTTTGTGATACAGGGGAGTGGGAGTACTCCTCGGTACGGTGATCTAGGCCATGTACTGTGACGGGCGGTACCCCAGTAGCCCTGCCGTTGTATGGAATCCAAAATCCAATAAGTACCAATGGTTTTGATTGTATTACCCACTTTTGTGGCTAGTAGCTGGAATTTAATAATGTAACAATTTCGGCTATTTCTTATTTACTTGAAAACCCTAGACACTATTATAATATCACTTGATTTCCTATCAAATGTTTTGGTTAGCGTAAGGTAAAAACTTTTCCATGTTTATGTGTGGGAAGTCTTACGTGATACCTTTCTTTTAAAAGGTTTTTCAAAATTAAGCAACTTTAACCTGTTACTCACACCAGACCCATGTCTGACCCAGAGTTTATCTTTTGTTTTCTTAAACTCTTGAGTACTCAAATTTTTACGAGTAGCCAAGGGACTCAGGTTTTCCTTGACGAATTATGGAGGAGCAAATGGAGCAGGAGGCTTCTGCGTTAGATATATAGTTCCGCTGTGTGTTCTCTGTGTTAGTATTGTTTTGTCTCTGAGTTGTATTATGTTGTAAATTTTAGACAGGTGTTTATAACTGTCTAGTATGTGTTGTATATCTGTGTACTCTGATAGTGTTTGTAGACTATGTAATATTTTATGTTATTAATATAATTTGTTCGTTCCGCTGTTGAGATTCTGATGTTGTGTTCTTCTTTCTTCTCTTTCTTTTCTCTTTTCTATCCCTTTCTTTCTTCATGATGATACGACTTTTCTGGGAGTAGAAAGTTGTGTCGTCACATGATTTCTTTGAATTTCGTTGACGGTTTGCCCAGAACCAGAAAGGGAAATGAAGTAATATGGGTGATTGTGGACCGATTGACCAAGAGCGCCCATTTTATTCCGATTAAGGCAACCAGTACTGCAGCATCTTTGCTGAGATTTTCTTGAAAGAGTTTGTCTGGCTTCTTGGTATTCTAGTCAGCATTGTTAGCGACCGTGATCTTATCTTCACCAGCAAGTTTTGGGAGGCTTTTCTATCATCTTTAGGTTCGAGTTAGAGTTGAGTACAGTCTATCATCCCCAGTTAGATGGAAAGGCTGAATAGAATTCTCGAGGTTATGCTGAGGGCTTGTGTTTTGGATTTTGGTGGATTTTGGGAGGACCATCTTCATTTAGTGGAATTCTCGTATAATAATGGTTATCGGGCAAGCATCAAGATGGCACCTTATGAAGCTGTTTATGGAAGACCTTGTAGATTTCCATCCTGTTGGGTAGAGTCGGGAGATCGTCCTGTTCTTGGTCCAGTTTTGATCCGTGAGGCATCCTGCAAAGGTGGAGCTTATCAAGAAGAGTTTGAGAGCAGCGCAGGATTGCCAGAAGAAATGTGCGACAAGAGACGAAGACAGTTGGAATTTAAGATCGTAGATTTGGTCTTTGTCAAAGTTTCCCGATTTAAAGGAGCGATTATATTTGGTAAGACGGGAAAACTTGCCCAAGGTGTATTGGTCCGTTCCGAGTGCTCGAAAGGATTGGTGTTGTGCTTACAGGATTGAATTGCCAGTCCGGATGGCTGGAATTCACAATGTTTTCACATATCTCATATGAGGAAATATGTGAATGACCCATCTCTTGTTGTGGAGCCAGTAGTGCAGGAAGATTTAATGATTGAGCCGGACTTATCGGTTGTCAGGCATCCTGTTCAGATCATTGATCAAGATGTGAGGCAACCCAGAGGTGTAGTAAAGTGAGGATTCCAGAGTTTGTCTTGGGAAAGTCTAGATAGTTTTAGAAGGCTTATCCGGAATTGTGTCTGGATAGCTAGAATTGTTTGTTGAATGAATTGTTTGTTTGGATAAAATTGTTTGTTTGGTTAATAATGTATGCTTGGATTGTTGAAATAAAATAAAAGCTTTTGGAATATCTTTTGTTCTAAATTTCAGGGACTAAATTCTTTTAAGGGGGGAGGAATGTGATATCCCCGAATTTCAAATAATTTAAAATGTGATAATCTCCTTATTAATCATTTAACATTGGTAAAGTTTGTTCTTTTCAAACAATAAATAATAATGTGATGTTTTTAAATATAAATTTAAATAGAATAATTATTACAAATTTAATAATGGAATATTTCATAAATAGATTTTTAAATATAATTATTATTTTCAAATTAATTTATGTTTGTTTAAAATATATATATTTGAATTGATTTTGAATTGGATTTTTAAATTTGAATTTGAATTTGAATTTTGGATTTATATTTGAAATTTAAAAGGATATATATCTTGAAAATATTTTGGATATAATATATATGAATAAGTTTTTTTATATAATTTGTTTTATATTATTTTCCTTAAAGAATTTTATTGATATAAATTAAGAAAGTATCTATTGAATACAGAAGTTTTATATTAACATTTAAAAATGGATTAAATATGTTTTAAAAGATTTTATTTAGAATATAATTCATTTTTGTTTTATTTTAAAGGATTTTATTTATATAAATTAAGAAAAGCATTTATTAATTAAGAAATGTATTTATTAATTAGGAAATTAAATATAAAAGCTTCTAAATCATTTTATAAATTTATAAAACATACATAATTATAAGTGTTTGATTATAAATGCTTGTTATAACATGTGTAAGTTAATTAGAAATTAGTGATGACAAATGTTGTTAAATTGAACAAGTGTCATAATTTGTTTTCATTTTCTTTAATTTTAAATCAATCATAATTTACATTATATAAACATACATCTCCCCTCTTCTATTTCTTTTCTTATCTTCTCATTTTCAAAAGCAAGCAAACATAACCTGTAATTCATTTCTAAACAAGAAACAAGCCTATAAACATTCTTCAAAAACAAATCAAAAGCTGTAAAACATTTTTACAAACTCAAGAAAAGCCTGTAACAAATTATCAAACCTGGAAAATCAAGCAGGATCACCTCTATTTCAAACTTAAATCATCTCAACAACTTGCCTCAAGGATAAAAAGGATTTCCAGTTTCAAACTTTCAAGGCTCAAAGTATTTTCTGCTGCAAATTTTAGCATTTCAATTTTCAAAAAATCAAAGTTTCTAGTTTTCAAGCATTTTCTTAAACATTTCCAGATTTCAAAATACAAGCTCTCTTTCTTATAAAAAGGTGAGTAAATTTTTTAAAAAAAAGTTTAAGTAAATATAAATCTGTGCTTGAGAATTTCTGAGGTGAATCATACTCTACATGTGTGTGTGTGTACAAGTGTAGTATCTGTGTGTGTGTGTGTGTGTATATATATATATATATGAATGGGTTCAGGTGTGCATGTCTGATTGTATTCACGTTCTCCTCTGTTTTCATATTGCAGAGTTTAAATCTAGATCAAAATCCATTCTCTCTTCCTCTGATTCCTGATAGGATTTAGTTTTCAAAAAATAATTATTTGTTTAGTCATAGATTTAATCTTAAAAATATGCTTAAGTAAAATAATTGGATGTTTATCTGGAAAATGGAAAGACAGTGAAATTTCTTTTAGTCATGTTAAAATCAAACATTTTAATTTGCTATTTCAGGAATGTAACAAGAATCAATTTTGTGAAATATGATTTTTAAAATGAAAATCATAATTTTTAGTTTGGAATCATGTGAGTAATTCCAGGACCGAAATATGGTTTTTGAGCAATTGCTGATGGCTAGAGGATCTAGGGTGGTCGGGAACTTGACTGGCGGTGGTAGGGAAGTGGTCTAGGCCGGGAAAAATGGTGGGAGTTTTTCTTCGTCATCGTGGCAGCGGCGGTAGGTCGAACTAGGTCTTAACCCTAGTTTTTTTCATGGTCGGGTTTTTGGTGTACTGAATCGCCTTTTGTGATTCGAGTGTCATCGAACTTTGGGAAATGGTGGTGTGGAAGGTCGACAAGGCGTGGCCGAAGTTGCTCGACCTCTGGTGGTCGGAATAGCTGGGCAAGGAGTTTTTCCCGTTTGGGTTTTTGTGCCAGTTTCATCGGTGTGCCTCGATTTGGATCGTGGGCTTGTGCAAGTGGTTTGAGGGCCGGGAACGAAGAACTGGATGATGGTCGATGTGCCGAAGGTTTTGTGGGTGGTCGGAGCTCTGGCGAGCTAGCATGCATGTGCATAGGTTGTGGTTTGTGTCAGGTGTTTGGGTAGGGTTATTTGCTCGAAAGAGTGCTCGGGTGATTGAGGGATGGACTCGAGTTTTGTCTCGTGTTCGTGAGTGAAATTTGTTTCAGGTTTTTAACTTTAAAAGTTTAACTAAGTTTAAAAAAAGAAGGAAGTGGTTTACTCGAGCAAGACCTGATGGTCTTCGGGTCGAACCCGAAGCAAGGGTTAAACCAATTTTAAATAGTTTTAAAATAAAGCAAGGTTTTAAAATTTAAATAATTTATCTTAAAAACTTTTCTTATATAATTTCTTTTATAAATAATAATTGTTTTCTTTAACATTTGATTAAGAAGTTTTGAAATTTGTTTAATTTAAATTTTTTAAGTAAACTTTAAAGTTATTTTAAAACTTAAGTTAGAAATGAAATTTTAAAGGTTTTTATAAAAGCAAATTTTTAAATTTAATTTGAAATTTGTTTTAAAACTATTACTTGATAATGTTTTAAATATTTAAAGGAAGTTATGGTTTGGTAATTTAATTTATCAAGTTAATGTTAAATATGCGCTTATATGATTTTTGTTTGATGATAATAAACATATATACATTCGTTTAAATGTATTTGTTAATATACTATTTTATTTTTCACAGATTAAGTAAATATTTGCTGAATAAAATAAATAACACGGAATTTGAATTCAAACGAATATTTTATTCAAACAAATATTTATTACAATTTTGAATAGTACAAATTCAAGCTCTCGCTATACACTATACAACTTTGATACAAATTCAATTACATCACAATTTCACATTTACAAATGTCCTCACTACATATCACTCACACTCGTATTTTGTCTTCAACTTCATTCCAGTTTGAATCCAGCATCTGAGCAATCTGCAAAAATATTCACTAACGCAGTAAAATTGAAAAAGAAATATTTTTGCAATATAAAATAAAACGTGACTTTTTGAAAATATAATATGCCTCAGTTATTTGGGTTGTTCGTCATAATTTAAATTTGAATCCATCATACACGAACAACTTGTGACATACACAGTGTATCACTGTATATGTCACAAGGCCGTGCACACCGATATACACTTGATTGATTTACAGGGACAGGTGAGCACAGGTCAAACCCAAATAAAAAGCCGGGTTCAACTCACGTGCAATAACATAAAAGTCACAACTCTCAGCACAAGGTCAAACCCAAGTTTTAAAACTGGATTCAACTCAGGCGCAACTCAAATGTACACATGAATGCTATGTTCAAACATGACACAGCCTCAAACCAGCAGTATACAAGTACAAGACCACCAAGGAAAACCAGTGACAATATAGATTCAAGTACTGCAATAAGTCGATGCAAACATACATGAACAAGAAGTGCACCAATGAACCATCAAAGAGTGCAACACAGTGAAGAGACCAAGTGCACGACTAAACTGACGATGAATACAACATGAAGCACTGCAACTCAAGGAGATAGGGTCGACCAAAAATCCAAATGCACATATGAACAGCTAAGGATAAGAGGTCAATACAACATAAAGAGTGCAACAGGTTATACTACAGAAATGAACACAGTAGACATGTGCAGCAACAGTGAATGGCAATGCACCAACCAGAAATTCAATGAAACAAAGACACAGCAGTGTCAAGTGAAACAGTGGATAAGCCCAGACGTTCAAATAACCATAAGTGTGCTCAAAGCAAAACTAGTGCCAACATGAACAAAAACATGAAACAACACATACAACAAGTACAATGTAACAAATGTGCAAATATATACAAGTTCAATATCTTGCATTCATGGACCATACTGTACAGTTCAAAACTGTATCAAACAGTAGCAAATGCATGTACAAACTGTAGTGAATGCAGATGGTAAACCAGAGATCAGACAAGATCGAACGAGCAAGCTAACCGGCAAATGAACAGAGGCAACAAGGTCAGAGTACAATGCAACATTTTCAAAATGCACAAATATACAATGCAATGAATATCAAGCGATACAACTGCAAGTATCAAAACCAGGTTGAACAACTACAAGTACAAGTTCAAGGCCAGAATGACAAAGTGTATGCAACTGCAGGAAGTTAACTTGAGAATTCATGAATGTATACATGAATCAGGCTACAGCATGAACAAGACTACATGAACACAGTAAAGACCGAGTTCAACATCAAGGGTGATCAAGCCAAAAAATTCACGTAATTCATAAAATCAGAAATGGCCGAAGTCAAAAGCAAAACAACATCGTGGTGATCACGAAAATTAAATCAAAACCGTGGTAGCAAATGTAATTGACCAAGTCACGAAAATAAATCAAAGCCGTGACCACCAATCAATGAATATACAGGAATTGAAAAGGTCAGAAATCATCAGCATCGTTCAAGAATAATAAAGTGGCCGAGATGAAGAATTTGACAAATTCAAATATAATTGTACGAACGAAAATTCAGGGCATTGAACCCTATATAAACCATTCAACATCATCGGCAACAGATCAGAGTTCGAATACGAAAATCGAAAGGTAACAAAGCATAAATTCTTACCAGAAGGAAGAATCGAACTCGGTAAAAATTAAAGGAGCCGTGAAGCAAAGAGAATAGAGCATCGATCATCAAGCAATCACGAAGAACAATCCACCTGATCGAAGTAATTAAAGTCGGCTTCTTCAATTTTACACAAAGCCCTAATTTTTAAAACGAAGAAGAACGAACGAAGAAACAACGGCCGCCATCTCCATTTTTCACGAACAAAGGAAATAAAAGAGACGGGTTGAATTACTAAAGAGGGCCGGCCTAATTCCTCTAAAAAGACTTCTATTTTATTAAGGGCTTTTAAAAATAGGGTTTTATTTTATTTAAATTGTTTTTAATTGTATTTTCTTTTTAAATCGTTTTAAATTTCTAGTCGTGTGACTAGGTGACAAGCTACGTGGCGTAGCTTGAGAATTCGCAACTCGGTGGTTGAGTTGTGGCAAGGTTTTAAGCGTAGAGTTAGATTAGTCAATAGCGGGTATAGTGAGTTTACGTGTCTAAGCGAGGGACTATCTAATTTCTAGTAGAAACCTTGGGGGCAGCACGTAGGCAGGGTTTTGCCGAAGCTGGGTAAATTCTGTGTTGTTCTATTTTTTCTGTTATTTATATTCTGCGATATCTGTGCTGCTATTCTGTGATCTGAATTGAATATTTTATAAGCTTCTGCGATTAATTTTTATAATTTACACTATCACCCTATTCACCCCCCCTCTAGGGTGAAATCGATCCTACAGTTAAATGTTTATTTTATTTCAAAACTTAATTAAATGATTAATTAAGGAAGTTAATTATAAGGGTAAAATGTTGTAAATGTGTAAATGATAATTAAATCATTAATGAAGATAATGTTTATCTTAAGATTAACTAAAGTTTTAATGAGTTGGGATTAATTAAGTTAATTAAGAAATTTAGGGTATAATTAATTAATTTAATTAACTAATGCTAAAGGATTAATTAAGAAATTAACTTAAGTATAATTAATCAATGTGATTAACAAATGATTTAGGATTTTAATTAATAATTAAAGGTTAGAAGTTAATTAATTAGAGGTTAATTATTTATAATTAAGGACTATTAATTAAGTAATTAGAGATGAATAAATTGGTAATTAAGAATTGATAAATTGGTAATTAAAAATTGATAAATGGGTAATTAATTATTAATTGATTTGTAATTAAGAAGAACATAATTTGTAATTAAGTTTTATTAATTAATAATTAGGTTTTATTAATTAATAATTAAAGGATAATTAATCTCCAATTAAAGATTAATTAAGGATTGGTTAACTATTAATTAAGGGTTGATTAACTGGTAATTAAGGCTTAACTAATTTGTAATTAAGTTTTGTTAATTAATAATTAAGGTTTATTAATTAGTAATTAACTGATAATTAATTAGTCAATTTAAGATTAATTAATTGATTATAAGAGTAATTATGGATTAATTAGTTTGTTATTAAGGAGTATTAATTAATAATTAAGGTTTATTAATTAATAGTTAAAGAATAATTAATCTGTGATCAAAGATTAATTAATTGTTTATAAAGTAATTAAGGAGTGATTAATTAATTAAATGGATTGTAATTAATTAATGATTGATTAAGTAGGATTAGGTGATTAATTCTTAAGTAATTAATTTAATTTAAGTTAATTAAATTAATTATGACATGGATTAATAATTCTGTTTATGGATGATTGTTTGTAGAATGTATGGATTAGTTTGATATATATTGGACGATATTCTATAATATTCTGTGAAGTGATATTTCATATATCTGGGATAAATGGGTGATATTTATCTGTGATGAATGCTGTGCGAATTCAATGTTTTTAAACTGAATTAAATTGTTTAACTTTAAAATAACTTGACCTTTAAGATATGTTTGGATTTCGATGAGACCGGGATCGGGTATCAGATTTGATTTTCCGAAACTACATCAATCCAAGTTAAACGATAGGTCGTGGAGATCTCAAGTGAAGATCGAGATTGGAGTTTCAGAGTGCAAGGGTTATTGTCGTTAACTCTTAGGGTGATTCCAAAACGAGTGTAACGAGATAATACCTTTGGTTTCGTTCGAACCCGGAATGAACTTGTATGGATGAATGCTATCAGACCATCGTCAATGGAGGACGATGAGCATTCTAAGATGTGTTCTTTAAAGGTAATCGTAGCCTCAAGCCTCATCAACCGTGAATGGCTAAAACATGGGAGGTGCAGCAAGGCTAAGTGAGTCGCGCTCAAGTAGGATAAGATCTTCCCCTGTCTAGAGTCCTTTTTTATACGGTTGTGTCGGTGGTTGATAGCCACAACCACGAGGTTGTCTTATTCGGGACTCTCCAGTAAGGGATGGTTCCGGCCTTGTGTTGTAGGGGATTGGGAGTGATCCTCGGTACGTTGATCTAGGTCACGTACTGTGATGGGCGGTACCCCAGTAGCCATGCCATTGTATGGAAATCCAACTTCCAATAAGTGCTCTCGGACTTGATTGTATAACCCACTTTGAGGCTACTATGCTGGAATTTAATGATTGTAACAATTTCAGCTATGTAATATTTATTTGAAAACCCTAGACCCTATTATAATATAACTTGATTTCCTATCAAATGTTTTGGTTATAGTAAGGGAAAAACTTGCCCGTATTTATTAGTGGAGAGTCTTACGAGATACCTTTTCTTTCAAAGGTTTTTCAAGTTAAACAGCTTAACCATTTACTCACGCCAGACCCATGTCTGACCCGGAGTTTATTTCCATTTTCTTAAACTCTTGGGTACTCAAATTTTCATGAGAAGCTAAGTGATCAGGTTTTGCTTGACAAATTTGGATAGCTTGGTGCAGGAGTCCGGACCTATCTATTTCCGCTATGTTGCAGTCTTTGTCTGTTGTATTTCGGTTGTAATGGATAGACAGGCCTTTATAACTATCTAAAGTGAAGATGTTGTGCAATGTGTGTAACTCTGATGTAAAGACTATGTAATAGTTATGTGATACATTACATTTTGATCCATTTCTGCTGTGAGACTCTGATATTGTTTAGTTCTTTCTTCTATCCATTCTATTTCTACCTCTTTCTTTCTTATTGATGATGCGTCTTTCTATGGAATGAAGGACGGGTCGTCTCATGGTTAACCTATGAAAACTAATAAGTTAATAGTGACCCTAGAGACCATAGCCAAGACAGGTAGTCAGAATAAAATGGGATGGGAAGTCCTGAATTGATTTACTTGTTTGCATATCATCATACTACTTTGAAATTTTATATTTTAACCATTGTGGATGCAGGAGCATGGTATAGGGTTTAATAAATTTTTAGGATACTGGTGAGTGGAAAACCCATTCCGATAAGCGGCATCGTCTCACCAGATATCTCAATGGTTTGAGATAGCAGATTATTATTCATACCGGACTTTATGTCTGACTCAAAGTTTTTGTTTTCCCCTTAAACTCTTTGGTGCTCAATTGATTTTGATCAGTTTGAGAGTTGAGGTTTTCATATACCTCTTTAGATGAATAAGCTTGCGGAGACATGCATGAGGCATGATAGCTATTTAGAGTTCTCTTTTCTTTTAATTCCACTATATTGTTGTTGTAAGCCAAAATTGTTTAATTTCCGAGTTATATACACTGATCATCCAAGAGGGCATCTTCATATGTCGCTCTTGGCTTATATTGTAATAAATATATTTTCTATGAACATAGTTAACAATGGTGGGATTATGTCAATGTATCTAACATTACCGTATTTGATCATTGAAAATCACTAATTATGGATGACTGCAGCATACGTAGCTATTACTTTTGGGCCTCCAAGTTGGGGATGTTACAAGTTGGTAACATAGCACGGTTTATGAAAC
Source organism: Allium cepa (assembly GCA_030765085.1). Classification (NCBI taxonomy): domain Eukaryota; kingdom Viridiplantae; phylum Streptophyta; class Magnoliopsida; order Asparagales; family Amaryllidaceae; genus Allium; species Allium cepa. The sequence goes on along the minus strand of CM060932.1, from coordinate 635,240,767 downwards.
TTAAAAGAAATTTAAACCTAAAAGATTTTCAAAACATAATCAAATGAATCAGAAAATAAGATCAGGGTTTAGGATAACCCTATAGTAACGTATTTGTATTTGATACAGATATATATAAACATACACACACTTATATATATAAATACTTATATATATATAAGTATATATTCCCCTCTCTCTTTGACCATTCTTATGTATCTTACTAAGGCTCATATGAAGATTTACGAGAAAAAGATATGGAGGATAGAAATGGAAGAGGAAATCTCGGTGGAGGTAGCACCATAACTAACGAAAATGCTCAACCCACCAAGAGGAACCCAGGTCGATAGCTAATGCTAACCAAAATCCTAATGCCAATGTTGGTGATGGAAATCCACCAGTAGATATGGGGCCAATGTATCATTTTTTCGTCAATATGATGCAAGCAAAAGTTGCTGTTGGAGTAGCTGGAAATGTGGGAAGAGCTAATCTCGTGACTGTAGTTAGAAATAATTATGCTAAGCTGAGGATTATACCTGTCTTGGTGGGAAGCCATTTCCGGGATGGAGAATGCCATATGAGTTGAAAATTGGCTGCTGCATTATGAGCTTATCTTTGTTGATTTTGGTTTAGATGATGAGTAGAAGAGGAGGCTAGACTCTAGGCAGTTTCATGGGTCGGCGCTTCATTGGTGCAATGGTGTTACTGTCGGAATTCTGGAGGAGGAATTAACTTGGGTTGATTTTAGAAGGAGATTTGAGTAGAGCTTTATGTCTGAGGTTTCTAAATCAGCATTGTTGAGGAAATTTTAGGATCTAGAGCAGGGAGAGATGTTAGTTGTTGAGTATGCCACTAAGTTTGATGAGTTGTCCCATTATGGATATAATAGACACCATCATCAAAAGGAATAAGAGGTCCATTAGGGGACTGAGGCCCGAGATTGCTAGGGCGACCTTACCACATCTCTGTGATCCTAGTAATGTAGTTGTAAAGATGAAAATCCGCAATGAAGAGATGCTTGTTATTTGTACTAGAGAAGAGGATGTTCTTTGTAACGACTCGAAAATTTTAATGATTTTATTTAATTAATTAATTAATTTAATTTTTGTGAAATTTTAAATAATAAAAAAATTGGAAATTCAAATATAATATTTGGAATTCGTATAATCAAACATTGCAGATGGTAAATTTTCATCTGAAAATATGGAAGTTAATTTCTTGTGTAATTTTATTTCAATTTAAATCAGTTAATATTTGATGATGATTAAATGTTTTTCAAAATAGAATATTTTTCTATCTAAAATTTGAAAATCATGTTCTGAATGAGACGTCATAATTCATTTCTCGAAATTTAGACTTCTATTTCTTCGGTTATCTTATTTTTGAAAAATTTGCTGCATTTTTTGGGTACCGATTATCGACTTTTGATCGGATGATCGTACCACTGATATCTGTATGTCGTTTTGATCGTCTCGTTATGCTGATCACTGTGGTATATTCAATTTTGTATTCTGAAGTTCAGTTCACAGTGAAATCCGAGAAAAACGATTTCGTGTCGGTACCAGTTTTTAAAACCTTTTGGTTTTCCTTACCCTTTACATTCCAGTGTATATTAATTCAACAGCCTCTAACCGTAAATGTTTCTCTAAATTCATAAAACAAGGTTGCTATTCCACCTTTCTATTGGTTCGTTTCATTTCCTTTCAGTTTGCTTGAGAATACATATTATAATACCAATTCATATATTAATATTTGGTCTGTAGCTTGTTTTTTCCTTCTCTCTGCTTAGCATCATCAAACCCAACCGAGCTTTATCCTCCACGTCGTGCCTCTACACAAGACAAAACACCACGTGCTGTCCATATAACACCAGATCTCCTCCCCTCTAGCCGACGAACCCCTAGTCTAGTTGAAGCTTCCTGCCACATCCCCTCTTGCCGAGCTCAGCCACGGTGCCTTTCACTTCTACTTCTTTGAATGGTATTGTATATGTCTACTTTTTGATTACAGTGTAGTATATCTAAAATTTATTAAAAGTTTATTGATTTTTTTCTATGGATGTTGTCTATGCATATGTCAGTCTATATGTATATTTTGGCTTTAGCCGTGCTATTTATATACCTATACAAGTTGTATTAACCTAGTTACTGTCTTTATATATTATGTCATTTTGTTTGTATATCTGTTACAATTGTTACATATATATATTTTGAAAAAAAATTATATTTTGTTGCCTACATCTGTTATACAAGTTGTTTTATGAGTTGCGTACAATATATATAGAATTGCGGAGGATTGTATATATTAGTATTGATTTTCGTTTACTGTATATATATACACTATATAAAGACTGGGTAAATTGCGTAAGTTATACTAGTCACATATTGATCTGTTGTGTTTAGGTTACAAAAATTTTAATAGTAAGATTTATATGTATGTGGATAAGATGTGTGCGAAATGTCTGTGTTATGAAAGGCAAGTTATACAAGTATAGGTTAGACAGTACATATATATTTATATTTTCGTCGGTTACAGCACGTATGGGTTGTTTATATAAGTCATACAAGTGATAGTCATTCCTTGTAATCTATTTTCTCCTCTTTGCTTCTACTAGTTTGATTTATATATTATTTTTTTTCCAAAAGTATATGTATATAACTATTGTTATTACTCTTAATGTATATGTCAGTTGTGTCAATTTAGATATATATTTTACATTCATTTCTGCGTATATATATTGCAGTGCTTATACTAATTTTATTAATAAGATACGTATGTTTTATATAAGTAAGCTATTTTGTTTACACATAATGTGTTAAAAATTGCATATACATGTATAGATTACAAACGGGTTATAATATACAAGTTCTAATAGTTATATATATAGTTCTTAAACAATGTTTGCAGTTTGTAGAAGTTGTTTGAAATTTAATTTTAAGAGGAGTATGGGTATTGTCATTTTTGAAGAAAATATAGATATTGTTTTAACATATATGTGTTGGGCGATATATTAGTTTATATAAATAGTTGTGTTTAGTTTAGTATATTTCTAAAAGATGTATTACATAGGCGTCAAAAATTTAAATATTGATTTTTAATAAAATAAAAAAAATATTTTTCCATGCTATTAAACTGATTCTAATTGTCTCATCAATTCTGATTTATCAGCTTTGTTCGTCAAATTCGTGCCAATCTTGCTTTGCCTAGGAATTCATGCTTGGATTCGTAATCCATTCCATTGTCAATTCTCTCTAGCCTCGAAAGGTGAGCAATCACTCACGATTAACGTTCTTATATTTATTAAATTTGATTTCAATTTAAACGATAATAGAAATATGCTACTGTTCGTTATTTACATTTCTATATATATGTTATTATCCTTATTAGTTCACCTATGACATTTGACACCATTTTATGTTATTTATATTGATGATATGTATCTGTTATATTATTGTCATATCTGTTATCACTCTGCAAGTTCCTGGTTAGTCTAGAATTCACAATGTGTTGAAATGATACATATCGAATGGACTTTAGAATAGGAGAAAATCGTTATGGGTTGTAATGATGGACCCAAGCGATTTTCATTGAATTGAATTTGGGATCACGGGTTGAAAAGATATATACTCGTACACACACACACATACACATTACAGACCGAAAAGATAAATATCTGTATCACTTAATCATAGGATAGAAAATTATATACAGACACCATCGTCTATTTATAAATGTTTTAAAATGATTTATATGGATTTGGAAAGGAATGTACGGTTTTATTCAAATATTGGTTTTAGATATCTTATAAATGTTATTTTATATAGAGTTAAATTCTTGATTTTAAGCTATGAATAAATTTGTTTTAATATAAAATAAGTTAATAATAAAGTTTGATTTTCTTAAATATAATTATGGTTAAGTATTTAAATTATATGTTAATTTAGAGTTTATAATGATTTTAATAAATTAAGGCTAGGAAGATAGATTTGAAATTGGTTTGTAATTGTATTTAATTAACAATTATATTTAATTAAAATGGATTTGGAACTTATTGAATTTGAGATTTTAAAGGATATGGTTTTTATAACTTGACTTTGGTTAAGGTGATTTAAATGAATATTTCAAGTTTGATTAAATTGAAGGGAATATTCAGTTTAGATTATTCGAGATTTACTTAAGTGATATTGGATTTATTAAGTGGATATTTCAAAACTAATAACGAAGTGAAATTTAGATATATATGAAATTTTCAAATTTAGTTTTGAAATGTTTGAGTATTTAAAGCTTTGGAGAATATTGAAATTGAAATGGTATATTTTGAGATTCAAATCTGTTTTGAAACTAATATAATTTGAAATGGTTTATTGAGAAACTGAATGGAATTGAAATTGATGATTTGACACTTGATTAAATTTGAATTTTAGAATTTGAATTGACTTGGAATTGATTTGTGAGATTTGAGGAAGCTATTTTATTATATAAAGTATTTTAAATTCTAATTGAAACTATTTATATATTTTACTTTATAAACTATTTTAATGTATATCACTTTTATATAAATTATTTTACTTTATAAATTATTTTATTTTATATACTATTTTAATATCTAAATGGTTTAAGTAGTAGAAGTTATAATTTCAAATTATGATTTTTAAAGTGTTATAATTTCAAATGTTTTGGTTTTGAAGTGCTATAACTTCGAAGTACTATTGGATATATTTGAAATGGAAATGATATCTTATTCGATTTTGAAATGGGAATGATATCTTATTTAGTTTTGAAATGGAAATGATATCGTGTTGATATGGTTTTTGAAATGACAATGGTATATTGGTTTTGAACTATAAACTATTTTGAAATGACCAGGTGTTATAATAACGTTTGGTTGTTAAAGAGACCGGGATCGAAAGTTGTCATGCTCTCTACCAACTCCGAAAACCACTTTAATAACTGTGTACGTGGTGGAGATTCCACAATGAAGTAGGATTGTGGCGACGTCTTATTGAGGTATATACGCGGACCCAACTCCCGTGAATTGGCATAAGGTGGCTAAAACAGGAGCGATTCCGGGATGTAACATCCCGATATTTTCAACCATTCACGTTCTAACATGCCAGAATTGAATCGCTCAAAATATCAAGTTGTTAATTTATATTTGACAAAACTCAGCATATACGGTAAATAAAATAACCACAGAATCACAGACAAAGAGTAATATAACAATAATGCAGCAAAAACAAGAGAATAGTAGTTCGTGAAGCAACTATATATATATAATAGAGTCAAATAAGATACAACATAAGTCTCGAATACCATAGTCAAATACAAGATCAGAATACATCATTGGAATCAACTGAATGTTTGAAAGCTGGATAGATAGCTGGATCTCCAAGCGAAGCTCCAACTCCAAAGGTGAGTCTTAGAAGATGTATCACTCAGTCTGACCTCAGCGTAAAGCAAAACACAAAACACTCGAGTAAGGATTAACATTCTTATATCAATAAATCCAACTGAAGTGAAATAACAACTGAAATACAAGTAACTCAAAGGATGTTTGGGATAACCATCCTCTAAGGATCCGTTAAACTATCTACTATGTAGTAATATACGTTATTATAATAATGTCTAAAGTAAAGAATAATATATTTAAAAATAGCATTAAGGCGTTACCCATATCCCCCTTAACACATTTTATAGCGCCAATAGTCTATATAGTACCGTAGTACCTCTTGATCGGGAGGCTACTAGAGGACACTCCATAGGTACGACATAAAACCAAAATCGTATAAAGAACGCTAGGGTAGGTGACACGACACAACGAGGCAATGCCAGGGTAGATATACTAATTATGCATCCAGGCTGGTGGTGATGCATAGCCGCAGCTACCTCCCACCTCGAGCCACACTCCCAAAATCAAAGGTGTGCACCAATCAATCACAAAGTAATAGAATAGCATACGAAGAAGTGTCTCAATAAGAGGACCTACCTCACTGACCCGAAATCGCTCCTGTTTTAGCCACTTTATACCAACTCACAGGAGTCGAGTCCACGTATATACCTCAATAGGACGTCACCGCCATCCTATTTCATTCTGGAATCTCCACCGCGTACATGGTTGTTAAAATGGTTTTCGGAGTTGGCAGAGAGTATGACAACTTCCGATCCCGGTCTCTTTAACAACCAAACTTTATTATAACACCACGATCATTTCAAAATAGTTTATATTTCAAAACCAAAATATCATTGCATTTTCAAAAAACATATAAATACGATATCCTTTTCCATTTCAAAACCAAATAAGATATCATTTTTATTTAAAACCAAATCAATATAATATCATTTTTATTCCATATTCACTTCTAGAATCATAGTACTTTCGAAGTTATAACACTTCGAAACCAAAACACTTGAAATTATAATACTTTCAAATCATAATACTTTGAAATTCGTAACTTTGAAAGATAACTTCCACCACTTAAATGGTTTAGATATTAAAATACTTTATATAATAAAATAGCTTCTTCAATTTCACAAATCAATTCCAAAACAACACGAATTCCAAAATTCAAATTTAACCAAATCTCAAATCATAAATTTCAATTCAATTCAGTTTTCGAATAACCATTCCAAATTTTATCGATTTCAAAATAGATTTGAACCTTAAAATAAACCATTTCAAATTCAATATATTTCAAACTTTAAGTATTCAACAATTTCAAAACTAAATTTGATAATTTCATTCTATTATTTAGTTTGAAAAATTTACTTAATAAATCCATTATCATTTAAATAAACCCAAATTACAAATAACTAAATATTTCCTTTAATTTATTTATGCTTGAAATATTCATTTAATTCACCTTAAACCAAAATCAGGTTATAAAATCATATCCTTTAAAAATCCCAAATTCAATAAGTATTAAATCAATTTAATTGAATAAATTCTTAATTAAATACCATTTCAAATCAATTTCAAATCTACCTTCCCAACCCTCATTTTGTTAAAAATCATTATAAACTCCATATTAAAATAAAATTTAAATATTAACCATATTAATTTTAATAAAACCAAACTTTACGATTAAAATTACTTTATATTAAACAAGTTTATACATAGCTTAAAATCAAGAATTTAACTATATATATAAAATAACATTTGTATAATATCTAAAATCAATACTTATATATAAAACCGTATATTTCTTTCCAAAACCATAGAAATCATTTCAAATTAATTTATATATAGACCATGGTGTCTGTGTATAATTTTCTATCCTAGGTCAAGTGATATGATATTTATCATTTCAATCCGCAATTTAAATATATATACGGATATGTATCACTTCAACCCGCAATCCTGAAATTCAATTCAATTGAAAATCGCTTGGGTCTATCATTTCAACCCATAACGATTTTCTCCTATTCTAAAGTCCGCTCGGGTATATATCATTCAACCCATAGTGAATTCTATACTAATAGGGAACTGGCAGAGTGATAACAGATATGAAAATAACATAACAAGCATATATCATCAAAATAAAATAGATAATGGTGTCAAATGTCACAAGTGAATAGATACAGATAATATCATATATAACAATGTAAACAAATAACAATACCATATTTCAATTGTCGTTCCAATTGAAATCAAATTTAATAAATATAAGAACATTAATCGTGAGTGATCGCTCACCTTTCGAGGCTAGAGAGAACAGGAGATGCCATGGGTACGAACACAAATACAGACACTAAAATTGAGTTACGAATCCCAAATCAAATCTAGATAGGTACGAATCGACGAACACAGCTGATAAAATAGAATTGACGAGAATAGGTTAAAACTGGATCGATGAAGATAATGGATATAAGTGAACTCATATATATAGCTGTATATATAACTATTTATATATAAAAATCATATTTCAAACACATTAAATTATATATATTCAAAAATCATTGTTTTTAAATAAAATCCATAAAATAAACATATTTACATAATAAAATTTGAAATAAATACATATATGTATCTACTTAAAACGAAATACTTACATATATAAAGTGTGTTTATCTGCAATTATTAAAATATATTAAAAATCAATAATAAAATATATAACATAAAAATCTATATATTATATTACATTTAAAACAAGTATTTAAAACCAATATAATACCAATCTATAACTTATGTATTATATGAACAACCTTACACATTTATATATTAGGAAAAATTATTAAAACATGTAGCCTAACCACTCCTATATAACAATATACAGTTAAAAGCAATCTGTCAACTATATAAGCTACTGAAAATCGTCTATAGACTATATATAACAAATATAAGTGAGCTTCCTCTAACAGACACACTATTACTAACATATATTAAAGGTAAGCTAGTAAACAACATATATATGTATTTTATTATATTCGTTTGCAAAACATGTATATACATATAGACCTGACATGCATATAATCGTCAAATACAACTAATAGCCTATAGTATAATAGGTAAAACAAATAAAAGATACATACCCGCCCGCAACTTATAAAACAAATAGATTTATATGTCTCTCGTAAGCTTAAAAAGAAAATGACAGGTTATGTAAAGTAAACTACATAAACACAACAGCTTGAATATATCTACATAACTATTATAGCTTTTACGTTAAAACCAACAAGTCATATGTGTAAAATATAATAATATATATACAACATAAAAACAACATATATATATATAAATCTAATATACCGATCGAAAGCTAATGTATAGTTTATGAAATTATCAAAACACACAAATCGAAACACAATATAGATATTTATAATAATATATCAAAGCTTAACAATTGAATTATATAAAACAAGGATTTGTAAAGATCTATGTATATAAAATATCTATATGCATGTAATATATATAAACAATATGGGAACCTTTCTGCCAAAACATAGTTATGCAACAGTACATGAAAAAGATAGAATGCAACATATAAATATCAAAGCAATATATATGTACACACCTTGTTTCCTTTCTCCTTCTTTTTTTCGAAGGAAAGCTTGCATAAACCGTGAGCGAACAAGTTATTACATGGAAATACAAGCTGATATGTATATGTGATTTTATAGAGGAAACATAGGTTCAGCTCTGGGTTGCTCGGGGTTTATACGATGGGTGATGATGATCTACGCTCGGCTGCAGCGATGGGGATAGGTGGGGCAGAGATGCTCCTGGTGGTGTACGATGTGCGTTCGATGGGGATGGGCAAGGCCAAGGATGCGAGGTCTCGGTTGGAGGATGTGGTGGCTGTCAGGGGGTGGATGGCGAGATGGTGGCTGATTTGGAAAGATGGAAGAGGTTGTTGCACCGAGCGATGGGAAGAAGCAAGGTGGTACCAGCGCTTGGAGGCTAAAAGTGAACAAGGCCAAGGTGGAAGGGAAGATGGTCGACGATGGGAAAAATGAGAGAGGGGAAGGGAATGGTAATGGGAGGAGAGTGAAATGAGGTTTCCGAAAAATATAACTTGACAGAGCCGAAATATAAGTATTAATATTTTATTTATGCATCACTAATACCAAAGCCAGGGAAGAGCAAACAATACGAGCGATCAGAAAATGAATGGACAAAACAGTATAAAATGATGACGTTGGAATAATAAAAGGTTGGTGGCTATCTGATTATACGGTGGATATTGAATGGACGCAAAAACCCAAAAGGCACGAAGCGGGTACTGGTACAGTTAACCCGTTTCATGGATTCCACGGCGTACTGGCCTCCGAAACACACATACGGATATACCATGGAGATCAGCATGACGAGACGATCAAAACAATATACAGATATCAATGGTACAATCATCGTATCAAAAGTCTATACGGGCACTGATATACGTTGTTATTCCATACGGAAAAATCCAAACAGAGCTAGAAACGTCCGAAATTTGCAAAACGAATTACGTAGTCTTATTTAGAGTGTTCTAAACCAATTTTCTCACGTTGACATGTTTAGGTTTCGAAACATTTTAAATTCACCTGTTATTAACTAATTTAAACTGAGCTAAAATTACACAACAACATAAACATTCATATAATTAATTGAAAATTTGCCAATTGCTATGCTTAGTTAGATGTATTTTAAATATCAACTTTTTATTTCAAAATTTTATTGTTTAAAAATTTGACAAAATTTCAGTTAAAAATGTTATTAAAACAATTGAAATTAACGGGTCGTTACACGGGCCAATGAGGTAGCTCCTCTGATCGGACACACTTCTTCGATACTATATTCCGACTTTGTGATTTATTTGGTGGCCACTTTTGATTTTTGATTTTGGGAGTGTGGCTCGAGGTGGACGTTAGCTGCGGTTATGCGTTACCACCAGGACGGATGCGTAATTCGTATATCTACCCTGGCATTGCCTAGTTGTGTCGTGTCATCTACCCTAGTGTGCTTTACTACGAGTTTGATTTGTGTCGTACCTATGGAGTATCCTCTGGTGGCCTCCCGATTAGGAGGAACTACGGTACTGTATAGACTATTGGCACTATATATGTGTTAAGGTGGAAAATGTAAAGCCTATACACTATTTTTAAGTAAGTTTATTTTAGTTTAGACATTATTATAATAGCGTATATTACTACATAGTAGATATTTTAGTGGATCCTTAGAGGATGGTTATCCCAAACATCCTTTGAGTTACTTGTATTTCTGTTGTTATTTCACTTGAGTTGGATTTATTGATATAAGAATGTTAATCCTGACTCGAGTGTTTTGTGTTTTGCTTTACGCTCGGGTCAAACTGAGTGATACAGCCTTTTAGACTCACCTTTGGAGTTAGAGCTTCATTTGGAGATCCATCTACATCTTTTCAGCTTGAAGTTATTCAGTTGATTCCAGTGATGTATTCTGATCTTGTAGTTGACTATTGTATTTGAAACTTCTATTGTATTTTATTTAACTCTGATACATATATATAGTAGCTTCTATTGACTTTGTTTCCACTGCATATTGTACATTACTCTGTGTCTGTGATTCTATGATTTATTTATTTACTGTATATGCTAAGTTTTGCTAAATATAAATGAACAATCTAGTATTTTCAGCAATTCAAATCTGTCATGTGTGGATGCGAATGGTTGAAAATATCGGTTCATTACAGTTGGTATCAAAGCTTTGGATTCAAGCAAAACTCGGTATATATAGTAGATTTAATTATGGAATCACTTTCGTTCGAGTTTGAATCCCTTCCTCTTTGGTTCGATTTCCTTTGAATTTTGGAACTTCCCTATTCGTTTTGAAACTCACTTTTTTCTTCCCGTATCCAAATTCTTCTTGATTCTGGAAGTATCTCACAGCTCTACTGAATGATATGTAACGGGGTGAAACTCCTTTACAACAAGCATTGATTTACCGGCGATTTCTGTCTCCTCGGTTTACGATGTTATCTATCTCCTGCTATGCCTGAATTCTATCTTTTTCGATCGAATGTCGATTTGCCTCGGAATTCTGCATCGATCTTATTCTTGAAGTCACGATCGACCCGGTTAAGGTTGCCCGTGATTTATATAAACTTATCCATCTCCCTATTTTGCTATTTAATTATCTTATCTTTGTTTCAAATCTATCTTAGAATCAAAATTCTCTTTGATTTGAGCCCATCCAATTTGAATCTGTATCCTTGCTTTGAAATCCATTCTTGTATCGTCGAGCGAGGGAGTGTATTTGTAATTAATATAAAATGTCTTATATCTATTGTGCTGTTTGAGTTGTTGATGTTGATTTGGATTTTCGATCGATTCGTCTGATCAATGCTATCGATTGGAATTCCAAAACGCTTGAACAGAGCATACTGACAAAATATTATTTTCAAATTTGGTAAATGAAATAAATTTTTATGTGATTATATTATATATATATAAGTAAAATTTTCAGGATAAATTGGTTGTTTGAAATGATAATATTAGATTATCATTTATTGTTCTATAAAATGAGTTTATAAACATGGTTTATAAATTGATTTAGAATTAAATGAATTTAAATCAGGAATTTGAGAATTTAATTTCGGTGATTTCAAAATTTGGTTTTAAAGTTTTAAAGTGTATATTGGTTAAAGTATTTTCGAATAGAAATAGTTTTTAAAGAAATTTAATGTTTAAAATCAGCACTCTTCTCTATTGTCGCTGGAAAATAATTTCGGTGATGACTGCAGCATCAACAACATTCACTTTTGAGTTTCAAAGTGGAGAGACCGTTCTATAGCTTTGCTACACGTTTGTTTAGAAATTAAATTGATTTGAAATTTATAAGTATGACTGGATTTATAATGTATATATTGGTATATGATTATAGATATGGTTTGATACACAATATTTATTCATCTCTAATTTGTTTGAAGATTAATCGAAAATTTAATTCTTAAATTTTCTTAAAGGATGACTTCAATTATTAAATAAAAGCCAAAATTTTGAATGAATATTCAAACTTGAAATAATTGAATTGGAAATTTTACTTGTATAATACTCCATGAAATTCTAATATAACTTACCTAAATCATACACAAGTGAATATGTTATTGAATAATATACAATGTATATGATTTTGAAGGAATTTTTTTAAAATAAAATTTGAGTAGTTATAATAAATGTTCATACTTAATTTATGGTTATACAAAATGTCAATTAAGATAAATTGATTAATAAGATAATGAATAAATGAGTTAAGTTAAAGAAATTTTGTTTTGAAGGAATTAATAAATTTGAAATTAAATCAACTCCATGAAATACTTTCAATCTAAAATAAATTGTTGAATACTAATTAATTTGAATTGAAATTTATATGGTTTAGATTAATTGTTTCTATTGAATTTCAATCTATTTTTCTTTCTGGTTGGTTCTATTCTCCTACCTCCTTCCTTTTCGGCGATGAAAATTTTTGAATGGGGGAGAGTGTAACGACCCAAATTTTTTAATGATTTTATTTATATAATTAATTAATTTAATTTTTGTGAAATTTTAAATAATAAAAAAATTGAAATTCAAATATAGTATTTGGAATACGTCTAATTAAACATTACAGATGGTAAATTTTCATCTGAAAAAACGGAAGTTTATTTCTTGTGTAATTTTATTTCAGTTTACATCACTTAATATTGGATGATAATTAAATATTTTCCAAACCTGATTATTTTTCTATAGAAAATTTGTAAATCATCTTTTGAGTGAGACGTCATCATTCATTTCTCAAAATTTGGACTTCTATTTCGCCGGTTATCTTATTTCTAACAAATTTGAAGCATTTTTTGTGTGCCGATTATCGACTTTTGATCGGATGGTCGTATCACTGATATCTGTATGCCGTTTTGATCGTCTCGTCATGTTAATCTTTGTAGTATATTCAATTCTATGCTCTAAAGTTCAGTTCACATCGAAATCCGAGAAAAACGATTTCACATCGGTACTAGTTTTTAAAACCTTTTGGTTTTCCTTACCCTTTATATTCTAATGTATATTAATTCAATAGCCACTAACCATAAATGTTTCTTTGAATTCATCAACAAGGTTGCTATTCCACCTTTCTATCGGTTCGTTTCATTTCCTTTTAGTTTGCTTGAGAATACATATTATAATACCAATTCGTATATTAATATTTAGTCTATAGCTTGTTTTTTCCCTTTTCTCTGCTTAGCGTCATCAAATCCAACCGAGCTTCATACTTCACGTCATGCCTCCACACAGGTCAAACCACCACGTGCTGCCCACATAACACCAGATCTCATCCCCTCTAGCCGACGAACCCCTAGTCTAGCCGACGAACCCCTAGTCTAGCCGAAGCTTCCTTCCGCATCCCCTCTTACCGAGCTCGGCCACCGTGCCTTTCACTTCTACTTCTTCAAATGGTATTGTATATGTCTACTTTGTTGATTACAGTATAGTATATCTCAAATTTTATTAAAAATATATTGATTTTTTTCTATGGATGTTGTCTATGTACATGTCAGTCTATATGTATATTTTGGCTTTAGCCGTGCTATTTATATACCTATACAAGTTGTATTAACCTAGTTACTATTTATATATATTATGTCATTTTGTTTGTATATCTGTTACAATTGTTATGTATATGTATTTTGGAAAAAAAATTATAATTTGTTGCCTACATCTATTATACAAATTGTTTAATGAGTTGCGTACAATATATATAGAATTGGATAGGATTGTATATATTAGTATTGATACTGTATATATATATATAATATATATATATACACACACACTATATAAAGACTGGGTAAATTGCATAAGTTATACTAGTCACATATTGATCTGTTGTGTTTAGGTTGTAAAAATTTTAATAGTAAGATTTATATGTATGTGGATAAGATGTGTGTGACCTGTCTATGTTATAATAGGCAAGTTATACAAGTATAGGCTAGACAGTACATATATATTTATATTTTCGTCGGTTACAACATGTATGGGTTGTTTATATAAGTCATGCAAGTGATAGTCGATCCTTGTAATCTATTTTCTCTTCTTTGCTTCTACTAGTTTGATTTATAATTTGTTTTGTTTTCCAAAAGTATATGTATATGACTGTTGTTATTGCTCTTAATGTGTATGTCAGTTGTATCAATTTTATATTTTACATTCACTTCTACCTATATATGTTGCAGTGTCTATACTAAGTTTATTAATAAGATACGTATGTTTTATATAAGTAAGCTATTTTATTTACACATAATGTGTTAAAATTGCATATACATGTATAGATTATAAACGGGTTATAATGTACAAGTTCTAATAGTCATATATATAGTTCTTAAACAATGGTTGCGGTTTGTAGAAGTTGTTGTTTGAAATTTAATTTTGAGAGGAATATGGGTATTGTCATTATTGAAGAAAACATAGATATTGTTTTAAACACACACACACACACACACACACACACACACACACACACACACACACATATATATATATATATATATATTGGATGTTATACTAGTTTATATAAATACTTGTGTTTAGTTTAGTATATTTCTAAAAGATGTGTTTTATAGGCGTTAAAAATTTAAATATTGATTTTTAATAAAATAGTAAAAATATTTTTTCAATGCTATTAAACTGATTCTAATTGTCTCATCAATTCTAATTTATCAGCTTTGTTCATCAAATTCATGCCAATCTTACTTTGCCTAGAAATTCATGCTTGGATTCGTAACTCATTCCATTGTCAATTCTCTCTAGCCTCGAAAGGTAAGTAATCACTCACGGTTAACGTTCTGATATTTATTAAATTGGATTTCAAGTAAATGACAATTGAAATATGCTGCTGTTAGTTATTTACATTGCTATATACATATTATTATCTATATCAGTTCACTTGTGACATCTAACACTATTATCTGTTATTTATATTGATGATACATACCTGTTATATTATTATCATATCTGTTATCACTCTACAAGTTCCCGTTTAGTATAGAATTCGCAATATGTTGAAATGATACATACCAGAACGGACTTTAGAATAGGAGAAAATCGTTATGGGTTGAAATGATAGACCCAAATGATTTTCATTGAATTGAATTTGGGATTATGGTCGAAATGATATATACCCGTATATATATGTAAATATATATATAAATTATGGATTGAAATGATAAATATCAAGTATGACTTGACTATAGTATAGAAAATTATATACAGACACCTTGGTCTATATATATAAATGTTTTAAAATGATTTCTATGGATTTGGAAAGGAATATATGATTTTATTCAAATATTTTTTTTTTTTTTTTTTTTGAACGGCAAGGAGGGTTGAATGGACCCTAACCATGTTTATTAAACACACAAACAGTAAACAAAACAGAGCAGGCCAAACTGCTCCAACAAACACAGAGATACAACTTAGAATTGAAAGAAAAACACAAGACAAACAAGCAAGAACACAAGTACATACACCAACCCCTTAATCCATAGTATCATACGCAGATTGATGTGAAGCCTTCTCCCTAACCTTAGCAGTAATAACACTGATTAAGGCAGTAGCAGACTTCCTACTGTTATCAAATTCCCTTGCATTTCTCTCTGCCCAAATTGCATTCACGTACACCTTCAATATTAACAAATGCCACAAGGTTGTTGAAGTCATCCACCTAGTCTTCCTGAACAACCTATTCCACTCAGCATCACCATGCAGTATGGTATCATTGTAGCCAGCACTATTGAGACAAGCTTTCCAAATTTTTGATGTAAAACCACAGCCAAAAAACAGGTGGTCAGTATCTTCAGCAACAATATTGCAGAAAACACACCTCAAGTCCACAGTAAACCCTCTACTACATAATTTCACCTTTGTCATCAAAGCATTTCTGAGAGTCTTCCACAAGGAGAAATTGAGGCTATGAGACGTAAAGCTGTTCCACACTCTTGAATACCATCTAAATTCAGAGTTACCTGTTTCTCCAATAAGTGCTTTGTAAATGCAAGCAATTGAATGCCTTTCATGTTTTGCTGTCCATACATAACCACCACCAACAGATGGTAACTTGTAGGCATTCACAGACTCCCATAGTTGATTGATGTTAGGGTTGGAGGTGTAAGGCAACATAATGACACCATCAACACAGTAATCATTAGCACTTGCATTAATAGGGATGCCAGTTTGAATTACCTGATCATAAGTAAGCATGTCATACAATATCACACCTCTTCTCACCCAAGGATCAAACCAGAACCTTGCAACACAGTCAGGGGAAACGATCAGCTGGACATGGGGAAGTAGAATGCTTCTTAGATTTAGGATGGCTCTCCACACCCAGCCACACAGAGGAGATGGATCCATAAGCCAAAAATGTCTATTTCCAAGGTGATGTTTCCTAGCCCACTTAACCCAAATGTTAGGCCTGTCATTAATCAGATTATCAAAGTGCTTAGAAAAGGCAGCTTGATTCCAAATAGGCAAACACTTAAACCCCAACCCACCAAGTTTAAGTGGTTTTTCCACTTTGGCAAAAGCAATAGGAATAAGTTTGGTTGAGTACATATTTCCAGTCCAAAGAAAGTGATTCATAGCTTTCCTAATTTTCTGCAGTAGAGAAGATGGCAGCAAAAAGCATCTGCTCCAATACACTGTCATTGCCTGTATAATTGATTTGATGATAGTAGTTCTACCAGCCTGAGATATCTTGTTGCTTGCCCACCTGTTCATGGCCTCAGTAATTCTTTCAAAGAGTGGTAAGCACGCACTGGTCCCAATTTTCCTCGATGACAATGGAATTCCCAGGTGTATGGTACCATCAGGAAGGTTGGGAAGCTGATAATCATGAAAAATGGTCCGCTTATCAATCTCATTTAGACCAGCCACCAGGAGGTAAGACTTGCTGCTGTTGACCTGAAGACCAGTGCAATTCTCAAAGGAGGTTAGAATGTCTTTGAAACAGTTTATAGTGGAGACAGTTGGCTTCATGAAAAGAATCACATCATCAGCAAAGAGCAGCGAAGTAATGTTAGGATTCCTGCATTTGGGATGTAACTCAAATTTATTCAGTCTGACTTGCTTGTTTATAAGTTGAGTAAAAAATTCCATGACAATAATAAACAGATAGGAGGACATTGGATCCCCCTGCCTGATTCCCCTTTTACTTCTGAAATAACCAACATTGCCCCCATTATAACATAGGGAGTAAGATACTGTGGATATACACGTATATATCCAACTAACAAAATGGCAAGGAAACCCCATTAAACTCATAATACCAGTTAAAGCTTCCCAACACACAGTGTCATAAGCTCTTCTGATGTCAAGCTTCATCATAGCTCTAGGAGATACCTGGCTACGACCATACCCATTTAGAAGTTCGTGAGTGACCAACACATTGTCGAGGATACATCTATTGTTCAAAAAAGCAGATTGATTGTCAGATATAACAGATGGAAGCACAAGCCTGAGCCTTGAAGCAATGACTTTAGATATGCATTTGTATATTATGTTACAACAAGCAATTGGGCGAAAGGAATGTAAAGTTGCAGCATGTTTTACTTTGGGCACTAAACACAGATTGGTGGCATTGATAGGTAATGGCAATTTATTATGAGAAAAGAAATTATGCACTGCAGCTAACAGGTCATCAGCAACAATATCCCAACATTTTGTAAAGAAGACAGCATTAAAGCCATCAGGGCCACCACAAGAATCTCTCTTCATTCCAAACATAGCATTATATATCTCTTCATTTGTCACCGGTGAGTATAACAGCATCGTATCATCAGCAGTCAAAACTGGCATAGGGGTATTCAAGAGCTCATCTATAACTGGCGTCACTGTTTCATTGGGGGAAAAAAGGTCAGTGTAATGCTTGAGGAAAGCCTTGTCAATGTCATGGGGATTATTTAATATGGAACCATCATCACACTGAATTTGGTAGATGTTTCTTTTGGCATTTTTAATTTTAAGGGAGGTGTGAAACAACTCAGTGTTCCTATCCCCATGCAGATCCCACTCTTTCCTCAACTTTTGTTTCTTCATACTTAGCTCAGCAGTTAGGGCATCAGATAAACGCTTCGTTAACTCATGTTCCTGTTCTGAAAAGATTATATTACCTGGATCTTCAAGCATCCTCAGCTGGATTGTTGATAGCTCTCTCTGCAAGACAGAAGAGTACTTGTTACCATCACCATACTTGTTCTTGGCCCATTTCTTTAAAGCTTCCTTGGTGGCCTTCAGTTTGCACTGCAATATAGTCATTTTGTTACCACTTTGAGGACATTTCCAAACTTTAATAACTAATGGCATAAATTCTGGATCATTTATCCAGGAATTAAAAAATTTAAAACTTGAGTTTCTTTTAATGGCATCACACTGAGGAGCTAAGAAAACAGGAGAATGATCTGATAGAAGTGGGGGAAGAATATGATTTAGGGAGTTGGGGAATTGCGTTAAGGCTTTAGTGTTTTGAAAAGTCAAGTCCAATCTACTCATGGTCCTCACACCAGAGCGACTTTTGTTATTCCACGTATACTTTGGTCCAACAAACGCTGCTTCATGTAAATTTGAGGTAGTTATGGCAAGGTTGAGAGGGGCAATGTCAGAGATTGAAAGTGGTTTGCCACCACAGCGGTCGTCAGCAGACAGCATGCAGTTAAAGTCACCCATGACAAACCAAGGGTGAGTTTCCTGCCTAAGATGTGGTAAATACTCAAGCATTTCCTGCCTAGCAGTAGGGTGGTTATCTCCATAGATGAAGGTCAGGTAAAAGGATGTAGAGGTTGAATGGTGTAAAGCTTGAAAATGGATGAATTGCTTATGGGATAATATTGGGGTTAGGGAGTATAAGTTGGGATCAGACAGCACCAAAATTCTTCCATATGGTGCCTCATCTAAATTATGATGATAGCTCCATAGTGGGTTGATAAAGTTTGCTGCTTTGAGGGTAAGATCTTTGTTGAGTTTGGTCTCAAGAATGCCAAATATGCCTAAATTATTCTCAGAAATTAAGTGTTTTGCTTGCACAAGTTTGATTTCCAAATGTGCTCCTCGAATATTCCAGAATCCAAAATTTTGTAACATGGGAAGGTAATGGATTTTGAAATCGCGTAGACCTACGAAGGCCTGAGTTTGGTGTTTTTTCTTTATCAGGTAAGGTTTCTCCATATTCAACATAGCAACCTTTATCAAAGTCAGTCAAAGATTTCTCCTTTTTTTTCCTGACATTGCAAAGGTTAATATTATTTGGGATTGGAGTGTTGAGATGGTCTTGGTGAGGATGATCATGTTGTTTTAGATAACCAGGCGGTGGTATGATGTGTGAGTAAATGGTTTTGGGTAGGTTGCTTGGGGGTGTGGATTCAACAGTAGCATGCATACAGATATTGTGTGCATGCATAGCAGTATTTTGCTCATGAGGTAGAATCTGACTATGGGAACAAGAAGCTTTTTCATGAGAGGTTTTATTTTCCTCGTTGCAGTATATTAATGAAGGCACAGATATACCATCCACTATGACATTGTTATCAATTATGTTTGCATTTCCTATTGAATCAGGTACCTCCTTTTCTTTTTGTTTTCCTTTTCTCACTTCCTTTCGTTTTGTCCTTCCACTTACTACCAGCTCCTGAACAAGCTTGCCATACCTATCTGCTAGATGATAGTTTGCATCTAACTCAGCAACATCACAGTGTTTAACATTGTTCATGTTGTTCACAGCATGCATTCTCTCATTAGCCTCAATACCTTCCTTGCAGGCAATAACAGTTGTTCTAATTAACCGTTCATCTTCTTTTTCACTTCCTCCTTCCTCACACTGATCTTCATTTACATCACTTACTTCTTGCAAAACTTGGAATTTATTTCCTAACTTCATTCCCATCACCTCAACAACCTCTCCTTCTTCAACTTGCTCTTCCATATTTCCTTCTGTATTCAGTGTTGCACTTCCTTCTTTCCTTGTTATATTGTCACTTCCATTCCTTGTATTACCTAACCCAGTATTCTCCTTTCTCTTAATTGACTCATTTTTCCTTTTGTTTCCATGTTCAACTTTCTTCCATATCCTGACAGAATTATTTTTGGCATTTTTAACATTTTGTTCTTTCTCTGCTGTGTCTTTTTCTGGTACTTGTTTTGGTATGGTATTCTTTTTACTATTCAGATTTTCATCTATCATAACACTATTCTTGCAACTTGAAATGTCGTGCCCAAATACCTTACAAGAAGTACAAGCAAGTGGTCTCCACTGATATTCCACAAATACAGTTTGCCTTGTTCCATCCTTGCACAGTACTTGGAAGTTGTCCACAAGGTCAGAGATAGGGGTCACTTCCACCAATGCTTTTGCGTAGGTTAGCCTTTCCATTTTCTCCGTACTTTCATCTAGACATTTTACACTTCCAATTCTTCCTGCAAGCCAGTTGATACCAAGAGGGGACCATGCTGCTAGTGGGATGTTGTAGATATGTATCCATACTGGCACCGAAGTGACCGATCCACACACGTTACTTACCGTGGGGTCCCATTGTTTAATAATAAACAATTTATTCTTCATTATTATCGGATCATCCTTGATGATCTTGCTCCGATCATCCTCATCAGAAAACAGGAATAGGAAGACAACACCATCAGACTTGACTTTTAAATTTCCTTTCAAACGCCACACACGCTTGAGATGTTGAACTACCGCAGTAAACGACAGGGGTTTATCAAGGAAGAACCCGACTAAATAATCACACCATATGCTTTGCCCTGCTTCCTGAACAACATCAGGTAGAACAAGAGCATCACCATCAAACTGATTAATAAAGTTAACAGGTATGTACTTCCCCGCATTACGTGGTTTATTCTTGAAAAGAGAAGTCCATGTCTGTTGACTAGAGGTAACGGGATGGGTGGAAGGCTGTGCTAACTTGGAAGTATCAGAGGAAAGGGAGGGAGCATCAGTAGGCACAACCAAAGAGGTAGACTGATGCTTTGGAGGGGGTTCAGGTTCAGGTAAGGACGACACAAGGTTAGGGGTTGAATGGCCTGCAGCGGGTAGAGGAATGATGTGGGATGGGTGGCCTGGAATGGGACGAGGAGAAGGGTGCTCTGCCATTAAAAAAAGAAGAAAATATTATTTTTGATTGATTTTATTCAAATATTGGTTTTAGATATCATATAAATGTTATTTTATATATAGTTAAATTCTTCATTTTAAGCTATGAACAAATTTTTTTTAATATAAAATAAGTTAATAATAAAGTTTGATTTTATTAAATATAATTATGGTTAAGTATTTAAATTATATATTAATATAGAGTTTATAATAATTTAATAAATTATGGATGGTAAGATAGATTTGAAACTGATTTGAAATTATATTTAATTAAGAATTATATTTAATTAAAATCTGTTTGGAACTTATTGAATTTGATAAGATATGGTTTTTATAACTTGAATTTGGTTTAGGTGATTTAAATGAATATTTCAAGTTTGATTAAATTGAAGGGAATATTTAGTTTAGATTATTCGAGATTTACTTAAGTGATATTGGATTTATTAAGTGGATATTTCAAAACTAACAATGAAGTTAAATTTTGATATGTATGAAATTTTCAAATTTAGTTTTGAATGTTTGAATATTTAAAGCTTTGGAGAATATTGAAATGGTATATTTTGAGATTCAAATCTGTTTTGAAACCAATATAATTTGAAATGGTTTATTGAGAAACTGAATGGAATTGAAATTAATGATTTGAGACTTGATTAAATTTGAATTTTAGAATTTGAATTGACTTTGAATTGACTTGTGAGATTTGAGGAAGCTATTTTATTGTATAAAGTATTTTAAATTCTATTTGAAACTATTTATATATTTTACTTTATAAACAATTTTTAGTATAAACAATTTTAATGTATATCTCTTTTATATAAATTATTTTTCTTTATAAACTGTTTTATTTTATATACTATTTTAATATCTGAACGGTTTAAGTAGTAGAAGTTACGATTTCAAATTATGATTTTCAAAGTGTTATAATTTCAAGTGTTTTGGTTTCGAAGTGCTATAACTTTGAAGTGCTATGATCTTTGAAAATGGATATATTTTGTAACATCCCCAAATTTAAGCCCACTCTACTTTGATAATTGAATTAATTTTGAAATCAAATTGTGAATTAAATAGAGTTTTTTCCTAAATAAAATAAAATATTAGTTGTTTATATATATTAATTTTAAATTTAATTGAAAATTAATTTGAAGATTTGGGAATACAAATCTAAAATGTGTTTGAATTTCCAAATTCAGTTAGATGTATGTTTATTTCTTTATATAAATGGGTTATCATTTGAAATTTGATTCGAAGTCTGAATATAAATGTATCGAAAATAAATTTGATTTGGAATTCAAGAATGAATATTTTAGAAATAAAATTGGATTTATTGATTTTATATTTCCAAAGGACTAATATATATGGATATATATATATATATATATATATATAATTACTTATTTCTAATGAAAATTTTTCAAATCATTTGTTTTAAATTGTATAAGTACAAAATAGAATGTAAGGAAACTAGATAAAATTTTGTTTTCTGATTTTAACAAGTATGTATTTTGATGTGAAGATTTTACTTTGAATTTAATGTGGTAAATTTTTAAATGCTATTTAAAGGATAACTTCCAATATGATATTAAACAAGGTTAAATAAAAATTTCAAATTAAAATAAAAACAAGGGTTTATTCAAAAATTTATAAATAAATTAACAAAAAGGGATTAAACATAAAAGTGATTGTTTTTGACATTTGTGAAAATATAATGTCATGCATCAACAAATGTAAACTAAGTGATAACATGAACTACAAGTGGCAAAGAAATTGTTTTCTTTTGAATTAAGTTTAGAAAACATGCATAAGAGAAAAAAAATTGAAACCAGGCCATTTTTCTTCACTTTTCTTTCATATGTTTAAAGTGTTAAAACTTGAGAAAATCAGATTTCTCAAGATTTTTCAAAACTGCAAAAAAAATCAAAAGCCTAAAGCCTGCATATATTTCAAAATTTGATCAAGGCAAACAACAAGTAGCAGCTTAAATTCAAATGCATTCAACTCAGTATCAAATCTGAGAAATTCATAAGATCAGATTCAAACAAGATGATATCAAACAAAGCAGATTCAAAGTCTTCAATCTGGGAAAGGAGAATTAAAACTGAAAAATTCAAAAGCAATAGTTTTAAAACCAACAGATCTGTTCAAATATTAAATGCCAGATTCAAGTTTACAATGTACACCAGGCTCAAACCTACTTCCCTGTTCTCTGTTCAAACAAACCAAGGTGAGCAAACTTTTTTAAAAAATTTATTAAACCTGATATTTTTGGATGATTTTTGAAGTTATGATCTGAAATATGCTTGTATGATTGAATGCCTGAGAATTTATGTGTACATATGTGTGTTGATATCTGTATACATGTCTGGAAACAAGCTAAGCAGGCTTCTGTTCAAACACAACAGGATCTAAAACTTGTTAAAATTTTCAAATCTAATCTTCTAATTCCCTTTAGGCTTTAATGTTCAAATGAAATGTGTTAGAATGATCAAAATCTAAATTTTAAAAATATTATTAATTGTTAACAACATATAGGATTACTGGAATATAAACATGTCTCAGAAAAATAAACTCAAGTCAAAAGTCGAGTGTTAAATTTCCATATTTTGATTATATGATCGAATTCGTAATAGGAAATGATGAATTTTGATATTAAGATCTGGATTTTTAAGTTTTTTTTCATCGAGAGGTTATGAGTTGTCGATTTTGGGCTATTTGTAAATTGTCGGTGATCGGCATGGTGGTTGTCAACATGATTGTGGTCGAAGTTAGCTGAAGAATTGAGGATTACAGGAAAAATAAAGTGAGAGTTTATTAATGGCCATGGTGGCCAGGCGATGGCAACGTAGGGTTTTGAGAGCAGTTTTGTGGAGATGGTTGCCGAGGTAATCTTGACGACGAGAGGGCATCGGGGTTGATCGCGTGTGGGGTAATCGGTTCTTTGTGATGCGGCGTTACTTTAGGTTGGACGGCGTGTGCTCCTGAGGTCGGAGGCGATGGACCGAGGAAGGTTTTCCGATCGAGGTGGTTCTGAACTTGTTTGATTTGGGTTCGTTTTTGATTTGCTGGTGAGTCGACAAATCTTGGTGGTCATATAGGATGGTGGAATAGTCGGCGACTTATAGGAGGTACTGGCGATGGTTAGAGAGGTAGCGAATGCTGGTGCATGTGCACGGGTGACAATATTGTATCTGGAAATTTTAATAGTTGGACGAGATGAAGATTACTCGGGTCAATCCCGAAGCATTCATGAGTTTGTCTCGAAGCAGAAAGAAGCTCGTGTGCCTAGTGTCTTTGCTCAGGGATTTCGAGTGTTGTCTCGGGTTATATTTTGTTCAAGTAACAAGAACTTGTGTTTTAAGATGTTTCTGAGTTTAATGCAAAGTAAACTAAAGTTTTAGAGTTATGAAAATAATTATTTCACAAATTAATATTTAATAATGTTTTAAAATAGAATGAAGACGATGTTATGTTCTAAAGCTAAAATAATTTTTTAGAAAAAAAAAAATATATATTATAAATGAACAAGTTTTAAAGGAAAATAATCCAAGTTTAATTAATCAAGTAATTAATGAATAATTAATTTAAAATAATCACTTAATGAAGGTAATTAAGAATGGATAATTAGTGACTAAAGATTGATTAATCAAGTAATTTAAAGGTTAATTGATTAATTTATGAGATTTATAAATTAAGGTAATTAATTTGAGAATAATTAATTTATTTAAAGGTTAATTAATTATAATTAAGAAAAGTAATTAAGGGATGATTAATTAATGATGGTGATTAAGACTTAATCAATAGTAATTAGTGATAATTAATTTATTGATTAAAGATAATTAACGAAGGTAATTATGTGTGGTTAATTAATTTAAACCACACGATTTATTCATCTTAATTGAAGATGTTTGATTTTTATTGTATGTTGTGATATCTATGTTATGTGATTGTGATGCAATGTAATATGAAATGCTTTGTGCTAAGCTGTTATATCTGTGATGAATATACTGTTGTATCAATATGAAAACCCCTTGGCCCGTAAAACGGCATTTGAATTTCGATGCGACAGAGAGTCGGTTTCCAGTTGGTCATCCGAAACCCACATCGAATCGTAATAGTGAATCTTTGTGATCGATAAATTTACTTTACCTGTGAACCTGTGAATGAAGATAAGCGTTATGGGTTATATCGCTTATCGATATTGATATGATTGAATCCGTGATGATCGATGTTGTGCACTATTGTGTAAAACCCTTGGACAACACCTTACACACACAAATATGGATTGCACGAGGAAATCGTTAAGTCACAGATTTTTGAATTTAATTCGAAATAGTTTTAAAAGTTGAGTTTTGAATCCAAATGGTTTTGAAAATGGAATTGGGTTGAATTTGACAAAGGCTTTTGAAAAGGAGTTTAAAGATAAAGGTTATTTTTGAATAACTTGATAAAGTTTTGAAATTTAAATAAATTGATTTAAATTTGAAATTGAATTCTATATTTGGGAATTATGGTTTAAAAAGGTTATATAAGTTATGAATGTGTTTATAGGGTTTTAAACAATTTTAAAAGTATTGTTTTGGTAATTGGAATTTAACCCAAGTTTTTGAAAGGCTTGAACTTGAGAAAATGTAATCAGATTTTCCTGAAACAAAAACAATTTGTTTTTAAATAATAATAGATTTCATATAAGGAAGGATTTCCAATTTGTGTTAAAAAGATTTCATGTTTGAAATAAAATGGTTTTGAAAGCTATAATTGAATTTTGTGAAAGATGATTGAACTTTGTTTTGAAATTGAAGAGGATTTTAAATGATGTATCTTTTATATATAAAAGATCTGAAACGGGAATTGTTTTGAAAGTTATGAATGAATCTTTGGAAATGGTTTTGAAAGCTATAAAACGAGTCTTTAATTTAAACACCGGATGAGTTAATCCAACTTGAAATGAAATTGTTTTGAAAGGCTATGAATGAATCTTTGTGAAAGATTGATGAACCTTGTTTTAAATTTAAAGGGGTCTTAAAAGTGAATCTTTTGTTTAAAAGATTTACATGTGGAAAGTGTTTAAACCATTGAAGGTTTTTGAAATGAATCTTTTTGTTTAAAAGGTTGGGAATGGTAATTTGTTTTAACCATTTGAAAGAAGGGTTTTGGATAATAAGTTGTGACTTAACTGAGATCCCATTATCCATATGGTTTTTAAATATTGTGCTCATTATTCGGTTTAGCCAGGAGAGGACATTTGTGTCATATAACCTATTCCGAATAATGATACGACGATATGGATAGCATTTGAAGACCGGTGGTGAAGACGGAATACTTTCGAAAGCGAAAAGATGACCTGTCGAATGTATCTGTACCGACTGGCTCTGGTATAGAGATTTGAGCACCTATTGTGATGGGGAGTACAGACGTGAATAAAAATTATCCGGATTGCGTCGGCTTCTTCAGAAGTGCCTTCAGTTCCGTTCGAACATGGAACAGACTTGTATGGATGTGTGTCTGACATTACACTTTGAGATGAAAAGACGGTTTCCATCAAATACATTTCTTATTGGTGGTGGAGATTTATTCTCTTAGCTTAACACCCTTCTCTGAGACATACGAGCTCAGAGGTTATGTAGTTGATGGTTGCTAGTGATACATTTCCAATTTGGTAAAGTGGCATACGAAGTGCTGCTGATCATTTGTTGATCAAAGCATGGCTTTTGTGAAAAGCGTAGCTTTGTGGACGAGACTACATCAGGACCTCACACCTTGAAAATGGTCGAAACAGGAAAGATGCAGCAAGGTTTCAGGGGTAGCGCCCTTAGGGTATGACCATTCCTTTTGGAAAAGGGTGGTATCATGGTATGGAGCCCAGATACTTACTCGTGTGGACACTGTAGTATACTTATTACTGTGTGATGTTGTTGTTGGAGGGCCCTCGGATAAAGGTCCCAAAGGACCGAAGGTAGCATATCTTAGGTTTTATTCCCCAGGAAGGGGGTGGCCGGCCTTGTGTTAGCAGAGAGCCGGGTAGGTTCTCGGGACGTCCTGCCAGAGGCGTTCCTATGTGCAATAGGAAGTTTCTTAGCTTAACCATTTGTTGGAAATCCATTCATCCAATACGCGCCTTATACGGTTTTAATTGTATTACCTGCCATCTACTTATGGTGGCGCCCCACTGTTTGGATGTTACCTATAGTAGGCATAGTTCGGAATGTCTATTTCTGGATAGAATTTATATTACACTTTCGAAATGGTTTTTATGCACTTCGCACTTATAGTAATAATATCAAATGACTTTTTGCGTATCAAGCATATTTGACTATCATAAGGTGAAATCTCCTCTAATTCTGCGTTCGCATTGTGTGTGTGGCGAGAGGTCTTATGGTAGTTTCATTTTCCAAAAAGCATTGCAGATTTCAATCTAAATTCTTTTGTTTGTTTAAAGATTAAACTGTTTTGTTTGCTCACACCAGTCCCACGACTGACCCGGAGTATATTGTTCCCTTCCTAAACTCTGGGTGCCCACAATTTTTCACACGGGCAATCTAGAGTTGGGATTTTCAGATAATAGATATCGATTCAGTAGCTTTCAGGTTCCTCTTTGGTATTCTTTGGAGATCCTGGATATTGGATCCTTTGGATTCAAGACTGACCTTGTTTAGCTTGGTGAAACTTGATGGGGGTTCGAGCTATCTATGGAGATTGTTGATATTAATGTTTCTTCTGGAGTTTCAAGTTCTAGTTGTTTCCGCTGCTAGTTCATTGTGTTTCCGCTGTAGCCTTGTATCTTAGCTCTGATATTTATTGGGTTGTGTATCATTGTTGTATATCATTCTGGATACTGTATCATTGGAGTTGTATCTGATATTCATTTCTTTTTCTTCCGATGTGTTGTTATACTTAATGTGTTATAAGCTCCAGCGAGCCAGATTCGACGTTTGGATCTGTGGCATTCGAATATGAGTGTCGTATTCGGTGTCGATTTTCGAAGGTCGAGTCAGGGTCGTTAGAAGTGGTATCATAGATGAAGGTTATAAAACTTTAGCTCAGGAGTATAACACATTAAGTAACTCATTAGAGATAGGGTGAATTATACCCTAGAATGAGTATATCCCTAAGATATCTGTTTGAATGCCTTAGTAAATTCACTTACTATCCACTGATAGTGAATATGAGTATAAGAAGAGGACGAGATAGGGACAGGGGAGTACCACTACAAATGGTCAGTACCCTACAATAGCGGAAACAACTTTCACTATCAATCTCCTTTGATTCGCCTTTTCAATTCTTTGATGATTCCTGGCAGCTCTAGGAAGAAGCTTTGATATATTTGCATGGGACACAAACTCCAGATGGGTCGGAATTGTTTGTTTGGATGAATTGTTTGCTTTGGTTGCTATGATGGATAAATATATTTTTGGTTGTTTAAACTAAAAGATTTGGATTGCACCCATATATATGTTTATTCTGTTGGGTCCAGGTATATTCTTCGAGTGGTTAGTTATCTTTTGAACTAACCAATACCTGTGTATACTCGTAGATCTGGTGACCCGAGTGTCTTGTATTGTATGAGTTCATTCTCATCATTATTAGTGATATTCTGATTTGGTAAGCCAAATGCAGAATAGATATTCAGTTTGATCTGGTGATTCATCTCTCTATCTCTCTATATTCTTTTGTTGTCTCCCTTACAAACTTCGAGGACGAAATTTTCTTAAGGGGGGAATCTGTAACATCCTCGGATTTTAGCCCACTCTAATTTGATAATTCAATTAATTTTTGAAATCAAATTGTGAATTAAATAGAGTATTTTCCTAAATAAAATAAAATATTAGTTGTTTATATATATTAATTTTAAATTTAATTGAAAATTAATTTGAAGATTAGGGAATGAAAATCTAAAATGTGTTTGAATTCCCAAATTTAATTAGATGTATGTTTATTTCTTTTTATAAATGGGTTATCATTTGAAATTTTATTCGAAGTCTGAATATAAATTTATTGAAAATAAATTTGGTTGGGAATTCAAGAATGAATATTTTAGAAATAAAATTGGATTTATTGATTTTATATTTCCAAAGGACTAATATATATGGATATATATATATATATATAATTACTTATTTGTAATGAATGATTTTTCAAATCATTTGTTTTAAATTGTATAAGTACAAAATAGAATGTAAGGAAACTAAATAAAATTTTGTTTTCTAATTTTAGAAAGTATGTATTTTGATGTGAAGATTTTACTTTGAATTTAATGTGGTAAATTTTTAAATACTATTTAAAGGATAACTTCCAATATGATATTAAACAAGGTTAAATAAAAGTTTTAAATTAAAATAAAAACAAGGGTTTATACAAAAATTTATAAATAAATTAACAAAAAGGGGTTAAACATAAAAGTGATTGTTTTTGACATTTGTGAAAATATAATGTCATGCATCAACAAATGTAAACTAAGTGATAACATGAATTACAAGTGGCAAAGAAATTGTTTTCTTTTGAATTAAGTTTAGAAAATATGCATAAGAGAAAAAATTTTGAAACCAGGCCATTTTTCTTCACTTTTCTTTCATATGTTTCAAAGTTTTAAAACCTGAGAAAATCAGATTTCTTAAGCTTTTTCAAAACTGCAAAAAAATAAAAAGCCTGAAGCCTGCATATATTTCAAAATTTGATCATGGAAAACAACAAGTAGCAGCTTAAATTCAAATGCATTCAACTCAGTATCAAATCTGAGAAATTCATAAGACCAGATTCAAACAAGATGATCTCAAACAAATCAGATTCAAAGTCTTCAATTTGGGAAAGGAGAATTAAAACTGAAAAATTCAAAAGCATTAGTTTTAAAAAAACAGATCTGTTCAAATATCAAATGCTAGATTCAAGTTTACAATGTACACCAGGCTCAAATCTGCTTCCCTGTTCTCTGTTCAAACATACCGAGGTGAGCGAACTTTTTTTTTAAAAATTATTAAACCTGATATTTTTGGATGATTTTTGAAGTTATGATCTTAAATATGCTTGTATGATTGAATGCCTGAGAATTTATGTGTACATATGTGTGTTGACATCTGTATACATGTCTGGAAACAAGCTAAGCGGGCTTTTGTTCAAACATAACAGGTTATAAAACTTGTTAAAATTTTCAAATCTAATCTTCTAATTCCCTTTAGGCTTTAATGTTCAAATGAAATGTGTTAGAATGATCAAAATCTAAATTTAAAAATATTATTAAGTGTTAACAACATATAGGATTACTGGAATATAAAAACATGTCTCAGAAAAATAAACTCAAGTCAAAAATCGAGTGTTAAATTTCCATATTTTTATTATATAATCGAATTCGTAATAGGAAATGACGAATTTTGATGTAAAGATCTAGATTTTTAAGTTTGTTTTCGTCGAGAGGTTATGAGTTGGTCGATTTTGGGCTATTTGTAAATTGCCGGCGATTGGCATAGTAGTTGTCAACATGATTGTGGTCGAAGTTAGCTGAAGAATTGAGGATTACAGGAAAAATAAAGTGAGAGTTTATTAATGGCCATGGTGGCCAGGCGATGGCAACGTAGGGTTTTGAGAGCAGTTTTTGTGGAGATGGTTGCCGAGGTAATCTTGACGACGAGAGAGCATCGGGGTTGATCGTGTGTGGGGGTAATCGGTTCGTTGTGATGCGGCGTGACTTTAGGTTGGACGGCGTATGCTCCTGAGGTCGGAGGCGATGGCCTGAGGAAGGTTTTCTGATCGAGGTGGTTCCAGAATTGGTTGATTTGGGTTCGTTTTTGATTTGCTGGTGAGTCGACAAATCTTGGTGGTCATGTGGGACTGGCGATGGTCGGCGACTTGTAGAAGGTACTGGCGATGGTCGAAGAGGTGGCGAACATTGGTGCATGTGCACGGGTGACAATCTTGTGTCTGGAAATTTTAATAGTTGGAAGAGATGAAGATTACTCGGATCAATCCCGAAGCATTCATGAGTTTGTCTCGAAGCAGAAAGAAGCTCGTGTGTCTCGTGTCTTTGCTCAGGGATTTTGAGTGTTGTCTCGCGTTATATTTTGTTCAAGTAACAAGAACTTGTGTTTTAAGATGTTTCTGGGTTTAATGCAAAGTAAACTAAAGTTTTAGAGTTATGAAAATAATTAGTTCACAAATTAATATTTCACAAAGTTTTAAAATAGAATGAAGACGATGTTATGTTCTAAAGCTAAAATAATTTTTTTGAAAAAATATATATATATTATAAGTGAACAAGTTTTAAAGGAAAATAATCCAAATTTAGTTAATCAGGTAATTAATGAATAATTAATTGAAAATAATTACTTAATGAAGGTAATTAAGAATGGATAATTAATGATTAAAGATTGATTAATCAAGTAATTTAAAGGTTAATTGATTAATTTATGAGATTTATTAATTAAGGTAATTAATTTGGGAATAATTAATTTATTTAAAGGTTAATTTATTATAATTAAGTAAAGTAATTAAGGGATGATTAATTTATGATGGTGATTAAGACTTAATCAATAGCAATTAGTGATAATTAATTTATTGATTAAGATAATTAATGAAGGTAATTATGTGTGGTTAATTAATTTAAACCACACGATTTATTCATCTTAATTGAAGATGTTTGATTTTTATTGAATGTTGTGATATCTCTGTTATGTGATTATGATGCTATGTAATATGAAATGCTTTGTGCTGAGCTGTTATATCTGTGATGAATATACTGTTGTGTGAATATGAAAACCCCTTGGCCTGTAAAACGGCATTAGAATGTCGATGCGACAGGGAGTCGGATTCCAATTGGTTATCCGAAACCCACATCGAATCGTAGTAGTGAATCTTTTTTATTGATAAATTTACTTTACCTATGAACCTGTGAATGAAGATAAGCGTTATGGGTTATATCGCTTATCGATATTGATATGATTGAATCCGTGATGATTAATGTTGTGCACTATTGTGTAAAACCCCTAGACTACACCATACACACACAAATATGGATTGCACGAGGAAATTGTTAAGTCACAGATTTTTGAATTTAATTCAAAATAGCTTTAAAAGTTGAGTTTTGAATCCAAATGGTTTTGAAAATGGAAATGGGTTGAATTTGACAAAGGTTTCTGAAAAGGAGTTTAAAGATAAAAGTTAATTTTGAATAACTTGATAAAGTTTTGAAATTTAAATAATTTGATTTAAATTTGAATTCAAAAATTTGAAATTGAATTCTATATTTGGGAATTATGGTTTAAAAAGGTTATATAAGTTATAAATATGTTTATAGGGTTTTAAACCATTTTAAAAATATTGTTTTTGTAATTGGAATTTAACTCATATTTTTCAAAGGCTTGAACTTGTGAAAATGGAATCAGATTTTCTCGAAACAAAAACTATTGGTTTTCAAATAACAATAGCTTTCATATAAGGAAGGATTTCCAATTTGTGTTGAAAAGATTTCAAGTTTGAAATAAAATGGTTTTGAAAGCTATAATTGAATTTTGTGAAAGATGGTTGAACTTTGTTTTGAAATTGAAGAAGATTTTAAATGATGTATCTTTTATATATAAAAGATTTGAAACGGGAATTGTTTTGAAAGTTATGAATGAATCTTTGGAAATGGTTTTGAAAGCTATAAAATGAGTCTTTAATTTAAACACCGGATGAGTTAATCCAACTTGAAATGAAATTGTTTTGAAAGGCTATGAATGAATCTTTGTGAAAGATTGATGAACCTTGTTTTAAATTTAAAGGGGTCTTAAAGGTGAATCTTTTGTTTAAAAGATTTAAGTGTGGAAATTGGTTAAACCATTGAAGGTTTTTGAAATGAATCTTTTTGTTTAAAAGGTTGGGAATGGTAATTTGTTTTAACCATTTGAAAGAAGGGTTTTGGATAATAAGTTGTGACTTAACTGAGATCCCATTATTCATATGGTTTTTAAATATTGCGCTCATTATTCGGTTTAGCTGGGAGAGGACATTTGTGTCATATAACCCATTTCGAATAATGATACGATGATATGGATAGCATTTGAAGACCGTTGGTGAAGACCACATACTTTCGAAAGCGAAAGGATGACCTGTCGAATGTCTCTGCACCGACTGGCCCTGGTATAGAGATTTGAGTATCCATTGTGATGGGGAGTCCAGACATGATTAAAAATTATCCGGATTGCAAGGGCTTCTTCGGAAGTGCCTTCGGTTCTGTTTGAACCCGGAACAGACTTGTTTGGATGTGTTTCTGACATTACACTTTGAGATGTAAAACCGGTTTCTATCAAATACATTTCTTATTGGTGGCGGAGATTTATTCTCTTAGCTAACACCCTTCTCTAAGACATACAAGCTCAGAGGTTATGTAGTTGATGGTTGCTAGTGATACATTCCCAATTTGGTAATGTGACATACGAAGTGCTGCTGATCATTTGTTGATCAAAGCATGGCTTTTGTGAAAAGCGTAGCTTTGTGGATGAGACTACATCAGGACCTCACACCCTGAAAATGGTCGAAACAGGAAAGATGCAGCAAGGTTTCAAGGGTAGCGCCCTTAGGGTATGACCATTCCTTTTGGAAAAGGGTGGTATCATGGTATGGAGCCCAGATACTTACTCGTGTGGACACTGTAGTATACATATTACTGTGTGATGTTGTTGTTGGAGGGCCCTCGGATAATGGTCCCAAAGGACCGAAGGTAGCATATCTTAGGTTTTATTCCCCAGGAAGGGGGTGGCCGGCCTTGTGTTAGCAGAGAGCCGGGTAGGTTCTCGGGACGTCCTTCCAGAGGCGTTCCTATGTGCAATAGGAAGTTTCTTAGCTTGACCATTTGTTGGAAATCCATTCATCCAACACGCGCCTTATACAGTTTTAATTGTATTACCTGCCATCTACTTATGGTGGCGCCCCACTGTTTGGATGTTAGCTATAGTAGGCATAGTTCGGAATGTCTATGCTGGCTAGAATTTATATTATACTTTCGAAATGGTTTTTACGCACTTTGCACTTATAGTAATAATATCAAATGACTTTTTGCGTATCAAGCATATTTGACTATCATAAGGAGAAATCTCTTCCAATTCTGCGTTTACATTGTGTGTGTGGCGGGAGGCCTTATGGTAGTTTCATTTTCCAAAAAGCATTGCAGATTTCAATATAAATTCTTTTGTTTGTTTAAGGATTAAACTGTTTCGTTTGCTCACACCAGTCCCACGACTGACCCGGAGTTTATTGTTCCCTTCCTAAACTCTGGGTGCCCACAATTTTCCACACGGGCTGTCTAGAGTTGGGATTTTCAGATAATAGTTATCGATTCAGTAGCTTTCAGCTTCCACTTTGGTATTCTTTGGAGATCCTGGATATTGGAGTCTTTGGATTCATGACTGACCTTGCTTAGCTTGGTGCAACTTGATGGGGGTTCGAGCTATCTATGGAGATTGCTGATATTAGTGTTTCTTCTGGAGTTTCAAGTTTTAGTTGTTTCCGGTGCTAGTTCATTTGTGTTTCGGCTGTAGCTTTGTATCTTGGCCCTGATATTTTTTGGGTTATGTATCATTGTTGTATATCATTCTGGATATTGTATCATTGGAGTTGTATATGATATTCATTTCTTTTTCGTCTGCTGTGTTGTTATACTTAATGTGTTATAAGCTCCGGCGAACCAGATTCGACGTTTGGATCTGCGGCATTTGAATATGAGTGTCGTATTTGGTGCCGATTTTCGAAGGTCGAGTCAGGGTCGTTAGATATTTGAAATGGAAATTATACCTTATTTGGTTTTGAAATGGAAATGATATCTTATTTGGTTTTGAAATGAAAATGATATCGTATTGATATGGTTTTTGAAATGGCAATGATATTTTGGTTTTGAATTATAAAATATTTTGAAATGACCACGGTGTTATAATAACGTTTGGTTGTTAAAGTGACAGTGATCGGAAGTTGTCATAATCTCTGCCAACTCTAAAAACCACTTTAACAATTGTATATGCGGTAGAGATTCCACAATGAAGTAGGATGGTGGCGACGTCCTATTGAGGTATATATGTGGACCCGACTCTCGTGAGTTGGCATAACATGGCTAAAACATGAGCAATTCCGGGCCAATGAGGTAGCTCGTCTGATCGGACACACTCCTTCGATACTATGTTCTGACTTTGTGATTTATTTGGTGGCCACTTTTGATTTTTTATTTTGGGAGTGTGGATCGAGGTGGGCGGTAGCTTCGGTTATGCATTACCACCAGTCCGAATGTGTAATTGGTACATCTACCCTGGCATTGCCTAGTTGTGCCGTGTCACCTACCCTACCGTGCTTTACTATAAGTTTGATTTGTGTCGTACCTATGGAGTATCCTCTGGCGGCCTCTCGATCAGGAGAGACTACAGTACTGTATAGACTATTGGCACTATATATGTGTTAAGGTGGAAAATGTAAAGCCTTAACGCTATTTTTAAGTAAGTTTACTTTACTTTAGACATTATTATAATAGCGTATGTTACTACATAGTAGATAGTTTAACGGATCCTTAAAGGATGGTTATTCTAAACATCCTTTGAGTTACTTGTATTTATGTTGTTATTTCACTTGAGTTGGATTTATTGATATAATAATGTTAATCCTGACTCTCGTGTTTTGTGTTTTGCTTTACGCTCGGGTCAAAATGAGTGATACAGCCTCTGAGACCTACCTTTAGAGTTGGAGCTTGATTTGGAGATCCATCTACATCTTTCCAGCATGGCGTTATTCAGTTGATTCCAGTGATGTATGATGATCTTGTAGTTGACTATTATATTTGAAACTTCAATTGTATCTTATTTAACTCTGATATATATATAGTAGCTTCATGAACCACTATTCACTTTGTTTCCACTGCATATTGTATACTACTATGTGTATGTGATTTTGTGTTTTATTTGTTTACTATATATGCTGAGTTTTGCCAAATATAAATGAACAATCTAGTATTTTGAGAAATTCAAATCTGGCATGTGTGGATGGAATGGTTGAAAATATCGGATCGTTACAGTTGGTATCAGAGCTTTGGTTTGAAGTCACGGTCGACCCGGTTAAGGTTGCCCGTGTTTATGTAAACTTATCCATCTCCCAATTTTGTTATTTAATTATCTTATCTTTGTTTCAAATCTATCTTAGAATCAAAATTCTCTTTGATTTGAGCCCATCCAATTTGAATCTCTATCCTTGCTTTGAAATCCATTCCTGTATCGTCGAGCGAGGGAGTGTATTTGTAATTAATATAAAATGTTTTATATCTATTGTGTTGTTTGAGTTGTTGATGTTGATTTGGGTTTTCGATCGATTCGTCTAATCAACGCTATCGATAGGAATTCCAAAACACTTGAACAGAGCATACTGACACGATATTATTTTCAAATTTGGTAAATGAAATAAATTTTTGTGTGATTATATTATATATATAAGTAAAATTTTCAGGAAATTAATAAGCTAATTAAATTGGTTGTTTGAAATGATAATATTAGATTATCATTTATTATTCTATAAAATGGCTTTATAAACATGGTTTATGAATTGATTTGGAATTGAAATGAATTTAAATTAAGAATTTTAGAATTTAATTTTCGATAATTTCAAACTTTGGTTTTAAGTTTTAAAGTGTATACTGGTTAAAGTATTTTCGAATAGAAATGGTTTTCAAATAATTTTAATGTTTAAAATCAGTACTCTTCTCTATTATCGCTGGAAAGTAATTTCGATGAGGACTGCAGCAGCATCGACATTCATTTTCGAGTTTCAAAGTGGAGAGACCATTCTGTAGCTTTGTTACACATTTGTTAAGAAATTAAATTGATTTGAAATTTCTAAGGTACGACTTGATTTATAATATATATTGGTATATGATTATAGATTTGGTTTGATACATAATTTTTATTCATCTCTAAATTATTTGAAGATTAATCGAAAATTTAATTCTTAAATTTTCTTAAAGGATGATTTCAATTATTAAATAAAAGCCGAAATTTTGAATGAATATTCAAACTTGAAATAATTGAATTGGAAATTTTACTTGTATAATACTCAATGACATTCTAATATAACTTACCTAAATCATTCACAAGTGATTATGTAATTGAATAACATAGAATGTAAATGATGTTGAAGGAATTTTTTTAAATAAAAATTGAGTGGTTATAACAAATGTTTTATACTTAATTTATGGTTATATAAAATGTCAATTAAGATAAATTGAATAATAAGATAATGAATAAATGATATAAGTTAAATAAATTTTGTTTTGAAGGAATTAATAAATTTGAAATTAAATCAACTCCGTGAGATACTTTGAATTTAAAATCAATTGTTGAATATTAATTAATGTAAATTAAAATTTATATGGTTTAGATTAATTGTTTCTTTTGAATTTCAATCTGTTTTTCTTTCTGGTTGGTTCTATTCTCCTACCTCCTTCCTTTTCGGGGACGAAAAGTTTTGAGTGGGGGAGAGTGTAACTACCCGAAAATTTTAATGATTTATTTATTTAATTAATTAATTTAATTTTTGTGAAATTTTAAATAATAAAAAAATTGGAAATTCAAATATAATATTTGGAATACATCTAACTAAACATTATAGATGATAAATTTTCATCTGAAAATATGAAAGTTTATTTCTTGTGTAATTTTATTTCAATTTACATCAGTTAATATTTGATGATAATTAAAAAGTTTCCAAACCTGAATATTTTTCTGTAGAAAATTTGTAAATCATTTTCTGAGTGAGACGTCATAATTCGTTTCTCGAAATTTGGACTTCTATTTCTCCGGTTATCTTATTTCTGACAAATTTGCAGTATTTTTTCGGTATCGATTATCGACTTTTTATCGGATGATCGTACCACTGATATCTTTATGCCGTTTTGATTGCCTCGTCATGCCGATCTCTACGGTATATTCAATTGTGTGTTTTGAAGTTCAGTTCACAGCGAAATCCGAGGAAAAAGATTTCGTATTAGTACCAAATTTTAAAACCTTTTGGTTTTCCTTACCATTTATATTTTAGTGTATATTAATTCAATATCCTCTAACCATAAATGTTTCTCTGAATTCATCAACAAGGTTGCTATTCCACCTTTCTATCGGTTCGTTTCATTTCCTTTCAGTTTGCTTGTGAATACATATTATAATGCCAATTCGTATATTGATATTTTGTCTGTAGCTTGTTTTATCCTTTTCTCTACTTAGCATCATCAAACCCAACCGAGCTTCATCCTCCACGCCGTGCCTCCGCACAGGCTGAACCACCAGGTGCTGCCCACATAACACCAGATCTCCTCCCCCCTAGCCGACGAACCCCTAGTCTAGCCAAAGCTTCCTACCGCATCCCCTCTTGTCGACCTTGCCCACCGTGCCTTTCACTTCTACTTCTTTCAATGGTATTGTATATGTCTACTTTGTTGATTGCAGTATAGTATATCTCAAACTTTATTAAAAGTATATTGATTTTTTTCTATAGATGTGGTCTATGTATACGTCAGTCTATATATATATATATATATATATATATATATATATATATATATATATTGGCTTTAGCCGTGCTATTTATATACCTATACAAGTTGTATTAACCTAGTTACTGTCATATATATTATGTCATTTTGTTTGTACATCTATTATAATTGTTACGTACATATATTTTGAAAAAAAATTACATTTTGTTGCCTACATCTATTATACAATTTTTTTATGAGTGGCATACAATATATATAGAATTGCGGAGGATTGTATATATTAGTGTTGATTTTCTTTTACTGTATATATACACACACACACCCCATATAAAGACTGGGTAAATTGCGTAAGTTATACTAGTCATATATTGATCTGTTGTGTTTAGGTTATAAAAATTTTAATAGTAAGATTTATTTGTTTGTGGATAAGATGTATTTGACCTGTCTGTGTTATAATAGGCAAGTTATACAAGTGCAGGTTAGATAGTACATATATATTTATATTTTCGTCGTTACAGCATGTATGGGTTGTTTATATAAGTCATACAAGTGATAGTCAGTCCTTGTAATCTATTTTCTCTTCTCTGCTTCTACTAGTTTGATTTATATTTTGTTTTGTTTTCCAGAAGTATATGTATATAACTATTGTTATTACTCTTAATGTATATGTCAGTTGTGTCGATTCATATATATATATATATATATATATATATATATATATATATATATATATATATTACATTCACTTCTACGTATATATGTTGCAGTGTCTATACTAAGTTTATTAATAAGATACGTATGTTTTATATAAGCTATTTTGTTTACACATAATGTGTTAAAAATTGCATATACATGTATAGATTACAAACAAGTTATAATGTACAAGTTCTAATAGTTATATATATATATATATATATATATATATATAGTTCTTAAACAATGGTTGTAGTTTGTAGAAGTTTTTGTTTGAAATTTAGTTTTGAGAGGAATATGGGTATTGTCATTTTTGAAGAAAATATAGACATTGTTTTAAACATATATGTATTGGGAGATATATTGGTTTATATAAATACTTGTGTTTAGTTTAGTATATTTCTAAAAGATGTATTTTATAGGCGTCAAAAATTTAAATATTGATTTTTAATAAAATAATAAAAATATTTTTCCATGCTATTAAACTGATTCTAATTGTCTCATCAATTCTAATTTATCAGCTTTGTTCATCAAATTCGTGTCAATCTTGCTTTTCCTAGGAATTCATGCTTGGATTCGTAACCTATTCCATTGTCAATTCTCTCTAGCCTCGAAAGGTGAGCAATCACTCACGATTAACGTTCTTATATTTATTAAATTTGATTTCAATTGAAACGACAATTGAAATATGCTGCTGTTAATTATTTACATTACTATATATATGTTATTATCTATATCAGTTCACCAGTGACATCTGACACCATTATCTGTTATTTATATTGATGATACATACCTGTTATATTATTGTCATATATGTTATCACTCTACAAGCTCCGGTTAGTATTGAATTCATAATGTGCTGAAATGATACATACCCGAACGGACTTTAGAATAGGAGAAAATCATTATGGGTCGAAATGATAGACCCAAGCGATTTTCATTGAACTGAATTTAGGACTATGGGTTGAAATGATATATACCCATATATATATATATAAATTATGGGTTGAAATGATAAATATCTGTATCACTTGACCATAGGATAGAAAATTATATACAGACAACGTGGCCTATATATATAAATGTTTTATAATGATTTGTATGGATTTGGAAAGGAACATGTGGTTTTATTCAAATATTGGTTTTAGATATCATATAAATATAATTTTATATATAGTTAAATTCTTGATTTTAAGCTATGAATAAAAATTTGCTTTAATGTAAAATAAGTTAATAATAAAGTTTGATTTTCTTAAATAAAGTATTTAAATTATATATTAATATAGAGTTTATAATGATTTTAATAAATTAAGGCTAGGAAGATAGATTTGAAATTGGTTTGAAACTGTATTTAGTTAACAATTATATTTAACTAAAATCGATTTGGAACTTATTGAATTTGAGATTTTAAAGGATATGGTTTTCATAACTTGACTTTGGTTAAGGAGAATTAAATGAATATTTCAAGTTTGATTAAATTGAAAGGATAGTTTAGATTATTCGAGATTTACTTAAGTGATATTGGATTTATTAAGTGGATATTTCAAAACTAATAACGAAGTTAAATTTAGATATATATATATATATATATATATATGAAATTTTCAAATTTAGTTTTGAAATGTTTGAATATTTAAAGCTTAGGAGAATATTGAAATTGAAATGGTATATTTTAGGATTCAAATTTGTTTTGAAACCAATATAATTTGAAATGATTTATTGAGAAACTGAATGGAATTGAAACTAATGATTTGAGACTTGATTAAATTTTAATTTTTTAACTTGAATTGACTTGGAATTGATTTGTGAGATTCGAGGAAGCTATTTTATTATATAAAGTATTTTAAATTCTATTTTAAACTATTTATATATTTTACTTTATAAACTATTATTAATATAAACTATTTTAATGTATATCTCTTTTATATAAATCATTTTACTTTATAAACTATTTTGTTTTATATACTGTTTTAATATCTAAATGGTTTAAGTAATAGAAGTTATGATTTCAAATTATGATTTTCAAAGTGTTATGATTTCAAATGTTTTGGTTTCGAAGTGCTATAACTTTGAAGTACTATGATCTTTGGAAATGGATATATTTGAAATGGAAATGATATCTTATTTGGTTTTGAAATGGAAATGATATCTTATTTGGTTTTGAAATTGAAATGATATCGTATTGATATGGTTTTTGAAATGGCAATGATATTTTCATTTTGAAGTATAAACTGTTTTGAAATGACCACGGTGTTATAATAACATTTGGTTGTTAAAGAGACCGGGATCGGAAGTTGTCATACTCTCTACCAACTCCGAAAACCACTTTAACAACTGTGTACGTAGTGGAGATTCCGGAATGAAGTAGGATGGTGGCGACATCCTATTGAGATATATACATGATCCCGACTCCCGTGAGTTGGCATAAGGTGGCTAAAATAGGAGCGATTCTAGGCCAATGAGGTGGCTCCTCTGATCAGACACACTCCTTTGATACTATATTCTGACTTTGTGATTTATTTGATGACCACTTTTGATTTTTGATTTTGGGAGTGTGGCTCGAGATGGGAAGTAGCTGCGGTTATGCATTACCACCAGTCCGGATGCGTAATTGGTATATCTACCCCGGCATTGCCTAATTGTGCCATGTCACCTACCCTAGCGTGCTTTACTACGAGTTTGATTTGTGTCGTACCTATGGAGTATCCTCTAGTGGCCTCCCGACCAGGAGGGACTATGGTACTGTATAGACTATTGGCACTATATATGTGTTAAGATGGAAAATGTAAAGCCTTAACGCTATTTTTAAGTAAGTTTATTGTACATTAGACATTATTATAATAGCGTATATTACTACATAGTATCTACTTTAACGGATCCTTAGAGGATGGTTATCACAAACATCCTTTGAGTTACTTGTATTTTTGTTTTTATTTCACTTGAGTTGGATTTATTGATATAAGAATGTTAATCATGACTCGAGTGCTTTGTGTTTTGCTTTACGTTCGAGCCAGACTGAGTGATACAGCCTTTGAGACTCACCTTTGGAGTTGGAGCTTCATTTGGAGATCCATCTACATCTTTTTAGCTTGGAGTTATTCAGTTGATTCCAGTGATGTATTCTGATCTTATAGTTGACTATTGTATTTGAAACTTCTATTGTATCTTATTTAACTCTGATGTATATAGTAGCTTCATGAACAACTATTCAGTTTGTTTCCGATGCATATTGTATATTACTCTATGTCTGTGATTCTATGATTTATTTATTTATTGCATATGCTGAGTTTTGCCAAATATAAATTAACAATCTGTTATTTTAAGCAATTCAAATCCGGCATGTGTGAATGCGAATGGTTGAAAATATCAGGTCATTACATTCTTTAAGAAGAAGGAAGCCCAAAAGGGAGAGGCTGCCAAGAAGGCAAAGGCTGATTTAGTTTGTTTCCAGTGTGACGAGAAATGTCATTATGCTCTTGAGTGCCGGTCAGGCAAGGGGAAGATGGCTATAGATAAGAAGAATGTGAAGTGCTTCAAATGTGATCAAGTTAGGCATTAGTGCGTCCAGAACTGGTCAAGGCATACAAGGGAAATGTTTTTGTTGTTGGGCCATCATCTATTAAGCCAACTGCAGGTGATAAAGGGAAGACTGTGATGGAAGGTACATTTTTGATTCATCGTATACTAGTTAGCATACTATTTAATACCGGTGCATCATATTCATTTATATCCCAGAATTTGATTGATAGGTTATGCTTAGAACCTACATACCTTGTTTCTTCCTTAAGGGTTGCGAATCCAATGGTAGGGTATGCAACTCTAGGGATGAGATGTGACTAGTTAGAACTAGACTTGTTAGGTCATATATTTGCATGCAGTTTGTATGTTTTCAATTTTGTAGATTTCGAAATCATTTTGCGTATGGATTGGTTGAGTGATGTGCACGTGAATGTGCATATTTTTATATCCATATTTAATCTAGTTTAATTAAATAAATGAGCATAATTTTAACATGTTTAAATCAAATTTTAAATTGTTTTGAAATTATCATTTATTCATCTTCCTGATCCAATTTCAATTCAACATACAACTTCGGAAATCAAACTCCACAAACTATATCGAATTATATATGGATTTGAAGCTCTCGACGAGCGCAATTCAAATATATTATTCATTTTTCAATCTGGGTTTCAGTGTGGCCGAAAATCGATGAACTGTTCACGGCCGTTCATCGCGTCTCGACCAAACTTGTCCGATCGCCAAATCAGTGGTACCGTTGTGTGGAGAAGATTGAGAGAAGCTCATCGGCATGGTTTGTGGGACGAGATGACGGCTAGATTTGGCGTTAAAATTCAACCTAGGGTTTTAAATAGGGGCAGCGTCGTGATTTCTGGAGGTCGATCGATTGTCGCGGTGGTGTGGCCGTAGGGGGGTTTAAGCGACGGCAAGGCTTGGTGATAGTAGGCGTGGCCAATGGTGGCCGGAGGCGGCGCAGTGAACGTTGAACGGTGGCAGCGAGTTCGTGCTGTAGGCTATAGGGTTTGCCTCGTGACAATGCAAGCAACGGTGATGTGTTTTTATTTTTATTTTTATTCATTTTGTTTATTTCAAAATCGTATAACTTCAAACTACTATAACTTTTGCATACTAACTCCGTTTCACGCGCGGTTTTCTCCGCTAGGATCGTATTGAAATTTTTGATATTTTATCCTTGGTTTAGATGAATTCTGAGAATATTTAAATTTTGGATTTAAATTGGACTTAGATTCAATTGAAATTCAAAAAGGTGAGTGTTTTAACCCACTCACAACTTCTAAAATTTCTTACATTTGTTAAATTGATTTATGATGTGATTAGAAATTCATTTATGATTGTTTGACATATTTTGAATCATCTTAGTTTATTTGAATTTATTTAGATAAATAGTTATTTAATTTATTTTTGAATATAACTGCTAGTAAATACCTATTATTTATTATTTGTTCTATATTGATGTTATTGATTGAATTAGACGATGATTGTAATAAATGTTTGATGATTGATATTGGATGAATGGA
The DNA here is from genome assembly GCA_030765085.1 of Allium cepa. Lineage (NCBI taxonomy): Eukaryota > Viridiplantae > Streptophyta > Magnoliopsida > Asparagales > Amaryllidaceae > Allium > Allium cepa. The sequence continues at coordinate 635,195,985 of CM060932.1, read as the reverse complement.
TGTTGTATTTTATATTGTTATAAACTACAAGTTGTTATGGATTTTTATTTTATTTGGGATTGCGGATTGAAATGATATATAACCGTATTTATATTTTAAATTACGGATTGAAATGATAAATATCCATATCACTTGACCATAGGATAGAAAATTATATATAGACACCGTGGTATATATATATATAAATATTTTGAAATGATTTCTATGGTTTTGTAAAGAAATATGTGGTTTTAAATAAATATTGATTTTAGATATTATATAAATGTTATTTTATCCATGATTTTAAGCTATGAATAATTTTTTTTAATATAGAATAAGCTTAATAATAAGTTTGGTTTTATTGAAGATAATATGGTTAAGTAATTAAACTTTATTTCAATATAGAGTTTATAATGATTAAAATGAAATAAGTTTGGAAGATAAATTTTAGATTTATTTAAAACTGAATTTATTTAAGAATTAAACTCAAATAAATCTGATGTGAAATTTATTAAATTTAAAATTTTAGAAGGTATGATTTTATTAACTTGATTTTGGTTTAAGGTGAATGAAATGAATATTTCAAGTATAAATAAATTGAAGGAAATATTTAGTTATTTGTAATTTGAATTTTATTTAAGTGATAATGGATTGATTATGTAAATTATTTCAAAACTAAATAATAGAAAATTGAATTGTTGAATCGTAATTACCAACTTAGTTTTGAAATTGTTGAATACTTAAAATTGAAATATATTGAATTTGAAATGGTTTATTATGTAGATCAAATCTTTTTTGAAATCGATATAATTTGGAATAGTTTAATTGGAATCTGAATCGTATTGAAATTTATGATTTGGGACTTGGTTAAATATAAAATTTTGGAATTCGAGTTGTTTTGGAATTGATTTGCGAAATTGAAGAAGCTATTTATTATATAAAGTATTTTAATATTTAAACCATTTAAGTGATGGAAGTTATGTTTTAAAGTTACGAATTTCAAAGTATTATGGTTTGAAAGTGTTATAATTTCAAGTATTTGGTTTCGAAGTGTATAACTTTGAAAGTGCTATGATTTTGGAAAAAGGACATATTTGAAATAAAATGATATTATATTGATTTGGGTTTTTATAAAAATGATATCATATTGATTTATTTATATGGTTTTGAAATGGATATTATATTCTGGTTTTGAAGTATAATTATTTTGAAATAACCGTGGTGTTATAATAGCGTTTGGTTGTTAAAGAGACTGATATCGAAAGTTGTCATACTCTCTGCCAACTCCGAAAACCAACTTAACAACTGTGTATGCGGTGGAGAACTCAGAATGAAATAGGATGGTAGCAACATTCCTTTGAGGTATATACGTGGACCTGATTCCTGTGAGTTGGCATAAGGTGGCTAAAACAGGAGCGATTGACGGGCTAAGAAGGTAACACCTTTTATCGAACACACTCCTTCGATACCATTCTATTACTTTGTGATTGATTGGGGCCCTTTTTTATTTTGGGGGTGTGGCTCGAGGTGGGCGGTAGTAGCTGCTACACGTTACCACCGGTCCGAAAGCGTAATTGGTATATCTACCCTAGCATTTCCTAGTTGTGCTGTGTCACCTACCCTAGCGTGCCTTGTACGAGTTTGATTTGTGTCGTACCTATGGTGGTAGCCTCCCGATCAGGAGGTATTACAGTACTGTATAGACTATTGGCACTATTTATGTGTTAAGGGGGATATTGGTTCACTCCTTAACGCTATTTTAAAGTAAGTTTATTTTACTATTAGACATTATTATAATAGCATATATTACTATATAGTAAATAGTTTAACGGATCCTTAGAAGAGGTGAATCCCGAGCATCTCTTAAGTCACTGCACTCATGTTAGACACCGGATAGGAGATGTCAAATCCATAAACATCTCTGACGCCGTTCCACTCATATTATTTACCGTTGATTTAACTTACATAAGATCTTTTAGTTCTGACTCAAGTGTTTTGTCTCTTCAATTCGCTCGGGTTAGCCTGAGCATTTTAGGATTTGAAGACCTTATTGCTGGAGGAGGAAGAAAGATTGCATTATTATTTATTATATCACTCCACTACATTCATATTGTTCCGCTGCATTGTTATTTATTATTTTGGTATGAGTAATTTTGATTTTGTGTTGTATAGGTATAATCAAATGTTTTGTAAAACAGCTTCATGAATTGTTATTTGATAATTATATTTTGTCATTCCGCTGCAAGATTCTATTTTGTTTTCTTTCTTCCTTCCTTTTTCTTATTCACCCCAATAACAATTCACCATTTTATATGGTTTGAGTCTGACGTGGGAAGTTTATCATCGATTTAAAATGTACAAAAAGGAGGGATGTTACATTTTGTCATCAGAGCTTTGGTTTAGCGATATACCTTAGCTTTGTGGGGTCTGACTCTTTATTAATCGGATAGTAATACCCTATGATGAGTCACAAAGAGTATATATATATGACAGAGCGTATTTGTTAGTGTTATAAAGAGGTTTTGATATTGTGTTAATTTGTTCTGGTTTATATTTATAAATTCTGGTTAGTGCATGGGACGCTATGACACCAATAAGGATTTTTAAACACTTAATAGGACAGATAGACACAATATTTGTTTTGAAATATAGGTGAATGAAGTAATTTTTCCTATTGTATATTTAATATATTTTATAAATGGTATATTTGGTTGTAATATATTTGGCTGTTAGGTAGTGAAATTTATAAATATTAGTTGAAAATAAGATTTGAAATAAAATAAATGAAGATTGGAAACTTAGAACTTGAATTTCGGGATTTTTGGAAAATTTCTTTTGAATGATTTTGGAATATAGCAATAATATTTAGAAGTATTTGTCTGATAAGTATTTCAATAAAAATTGAAAAGGGGTTGTTTTAAAGAAAAATTTGGAAAGAAACAAATTTTGTACTCCCCTCTTTTTCCCTGGAAAATAATTTCAATGATGAGTGCATGCATCATCGACATTCATTTTCGAGTTTCTAAGTGGGAAGGCCACTATTGGAGATTTATTTGGATAAACAAATCTAAGTTTTAAGTATTTTAAATATAATTGGATATATAAGTTGTAAGTATATACATTTATCTATTATTTTTAAAATGATTTGAAATTTAACCCGGCATTTAAATCTTAAGTTTTCGTTAATTAATAGTTTCAATTATTGTAGGGAAATGGAATAAAACTAATTAATAACTTGAACCTTTAATTAAAATAAGAGATTAAATGCTGGGTTATAAATGAAATAACAAGAAAATTGAAATTTGTAACCTATAAAACAAAAGATACGATTTTTGAACATTAAATTAATTTAAAAGAAATGAGATAAACTTGTATAAATTTCAATTGCATTCTTAAAAAGCATATATATGACTTACCAAGTATTAGAAGTCGAATGTTTAATAAGAAAATGTATGAAAATTGTACAAGTGAATTTATGTTATGAAAGTTTTCAGTAAATTGATTTTATTAGTAAGAATTGATGTTATAATGGTTATATACTTAAGTTGTATATTGGAAGGTTATTGTAATTAAATGTGATAGAAAAGGGATCATTGTACGTAAAAGATTATAAAAATAAGTTAATGAAATAGTTATGCCAAGTAACTGAATTGAATATGATTATTATTAAAAATTGAAAGTAAATAAATGAAATTAAGTAGTGAATGAATAAATAAAATACAATAAAAAGACAATTGATAGGATGTGAATAAATGAAATGAAGTTAGCAAGTAATGAATGAAATCAATGAAGATAAGCATTAATTGAATGAAAAGGAAATCAAACAATCAATGTTATGAAATGAAATTAATAAGAATGAATTGATCTATTGTTTGAAATTGTTATTGTTTGGTTTATGGTGTTTGGGCAAGGATACTTTAAAATTGTTTGGATGTATGAATAATCTATTTAGTTTCATCTAAGACTGTTGAGTAAATGGTACACTTAATGGTTTATTTTTCATTCTATATAATTTAAAGTTTTAAACCCGAAAAACTACTTGTTTTGTTTGATATGGATGGATAATTGAATTGTGTTGATTCTGTATAATGATTGTATGCTATGGTTGCAAGTGATTGTTGTTGTTTGACAATGATTTGTTTGCTAGTGGATGAAACAAAATTAATATTTCATTCTATATAGTTAGTCCCTCTTTTAGAATATATAAGTGAAATACAGGTTATGGAAGCAATTGCTACTGCTTTTGGTTTCATAATTAAGCGTTGATTGCCCGACAGATAGGTACGTTCTCGGATTACGGTTTTATAGCGTTGTTATATTATTTTTCCCGTTGTTGGGATATATTATTTTGAGATATTGTGATATATATTATTATACTTGATGTCATATTTTCTCCCGAGCCTCTCCGTACAAAGGAGACTCTACCGAAATTTTTCGTAAATTTTGGACTTAGAAAATTTTGAAAAATGTTTTCCAAACATATTAATTTGAGTATAAATAGATTTAATGGTGATAAAATTGGTATATTTTATTTAAAATAATTAATTTTGAAATTTTTTTGTTTACAAAGTTAATATTTTGAATAAGATGTATTGTTTATCTATTTCTTTCTTTTCCTCTCTTTTTCCTTTTCGGGGACGAAAAGTTTTGAGTGGGGGAGGGTGTAACGATCCGTAAATTTCGATAATTAAATAGGTTAATTTAATAAGATTTTGTAATTAAATTTAGAAAGAAATAAAAGCTTTATAATTTATAATGAAGCGAATGTTAAAAATGAAATGTAGCAATGGTAATTAAAAGTAACTATTGACAATTGAAGTGAAATCCCAGTAATGAAATAGTGTAAATTGTTGCACTTGGTTATAAAATTGAAAATAAGTAAATAAAAGTAAGTATTGAATTAACCAATGAAATAATATATTGATTAATAGTAACTGAATGTAAGTTAAGATAATAATGTTAATGCAAGTTGATAAATAACTAATTTAGTGCAATCCCTATTAATTGAAACAATTGTAAGCTTATGATTGATTGTAATTAGTAAATTGGAAAATAAATTGAAAGTTATATTAATTGATGAAATAATATGTAATAAATTGAAATTTGATAGAATCAATGCTAGATAAGTAATTATAATAATTATTGGTTGATAATAAAGTATGAATGGGATTAAATTAGGCAAATTGTGATAATTATTAATCGTTTACCCATTTATTTAATTTATTTAATTAGATCTAAATCCATTGCAATTAAACGTAATTAAAAACTACGTTAATATGAATTTAGTTGATGACTTTAAAAATATTAGGGTAATTGGATATATACTAATGCTAAATTTATCCATAAGATGATGATTGATTGAATAAAGAGATTGAATACAAATGGTATTAATTTAATTGAAATTAAAATATAATTTATTTGAATTTACTTAAATTGAAGGTAAACACTATAAATTTTGCAATAAACCTTATTTGATTGATATGGAAATTCTGGTTAATGAACTAGAAGTTTATTTGTAACCAGAAATGATAGAAATGGTAAATAATTAAATTTGAATTGAAGAAGTGATTAATTAATTTAATATTAAATTATTTTATTAACGGGAAAATAGTCATTGGCCACTGAATCGGACTTTGACGAAACCAGTTTCATCGGATCCGTAATGGTGAACAATTATAGGATTTCAAGTTTTATAACGATCGGGTTTGTCATTTGATCGTACGGACTCGAAACGCCTAAAAATCAATTTAATTGAAATCAATTTGAAATAACTTGATTTTAGCATAGCTTCTTCATACGATGGAATTTGGATTTGAAACCTGTTGCATATGTTTTAAAATATTTTAAAACATCTATTTTGATATATGGGTTGATCCATTTTCGTTCCGGAGTCGAAGCGGGCTTTTGGGCCGGCATCGTTCATCTATCCAAACCAATCGTTTCTGTTCCTCTATTTTCAGCTCTACCTATATATATATCCGGTTATAAACCCTAGCAACCTTTCTGTTTCTCATTTTTGTACGTGTAGAAACTTCTATTGCTCCTCTTCCTCAAGGATGAAAATCCTAATATTCCCAATCCAATTTCAATTCAAAATACAACTTCAGAAATCAAACTCCGCAAACTATATCGAACTATATATGGATTTGAAGCTCTCGATGAGCGCAAGTCAAATATATGATTCGTTTTTACATCTAGGTTTCGGTGTGGCCGGAAATCGATGAAATGTTCACGGCCGTTCATCGCGTCTCGACCAAACTTGTCCGATCGCCAAATCAATGGTATCGTTGTGTGGAGAAGATTGAGAGGAGCTCATCGGCACGGTTTGTGGGATGAGATAACGGCTAGATTTGGCGTTAAAATACAAACTAGGGCTTTAAATAGGCGGCGGCGGCGTGATTTCTGGAGGCCGATCGATTGCTGCGGTGGTGTGGCCGTAGGGAGGTTTAGGCGACGGCAAGGCGTGGTGATAGTCGGCACGGCCAGTGGTGGCCGGAGGCGGCGCAGTGAACGTTTGAACGGTGGTGGTGAGTTCGTGTTGTAATCTATAGGGTTCGCCTCGTGACAGTGCAAGCAATGGCGACATGTTTTTATTTTTATTCATTTTGTTTATTTCAAAATCGTATAACTTCAAACTGCTATAATTTTTGCATACTAACTCCGTTTCATGCGCGGTTTTCTCCTCTATGATCGTATTGGAATTTCTAACATTTTGGCGCTGGTTTGCAAAAATTCTGAGACTGTTCAAATTTTAGGTTTAAATTGGATTTAAATTCAATTTAAATTCAAAAAGGTGAGTGTTTTAACCCACTCACAACTTCTAAAATTTCTTATGTTTGTTAAATTGATTTATGATTTGATTAGAAATTATTTATGACTGTTTGGCATATTTTGAATCATCATCCCAGTTTATTTGAATTTATTTAGATAAATTAGCTATTTAATTTATTTTTGAATATAACTGCCAGTAAATACCTGTTATTTATTATTTGTTCTATATTGATGTTATTGATTGAATTGGATGATGATTGTGATAAATGTTTGATGATTGATATTGGATGAATGGATATTGTATTTTATATTGTTATAAACTGCAAGTTGTTATGAATTTTTATTTCATTCGGGATTGCGGTTTGAAATGATATATAACCGTATTTATATAATTAATTGCGGATTGAAATGATAAATATCCGTATCACTTAACCATAGGATAGAAAATTATATACAGGCACCGTGGTCTATATATATAAATATTTTGAAATGATTTCTATGATTTTGTAAAGAAATATATGGTTTTAGATAAATATTGATTTTAGATATTATATAAATGTTATTTTATCCATGATTTTAAGCTATGAATAATTTGTTTTAATATAGGATAAGCTTAATAATAAGTTTGATTTTATTGAAGATAATATGGTTAGGTATTTAAATTTTATTTCAATATAGAGTTTATAGTGATTTAAATGAAATAAGGTTGGAAGATGAATTTGAGATTTATTTGAAACTGAATTTATTTAAGAATTAAACTCAAATAAATTTGATGAGAAATTTATTAAATTTGAAATTGTAGAAGGTATGATTTTTATAACTTGATTTTGGTATAAGGTGAATTAAATGAATATTTCAAGTATAAATAAATTGAAGGAAATATTTAGTTATTTGTAAATTGATTTTTATTTAAATGATAATGGATTGATTATGTAAATGATTTAAAAAGCTAAATAATAGAAAATTGAATTGTTGAATCGTAATTACCAACTTGGTTTTGAAATTGTTGAATACTTAAAATTGAAATATATTGAATTTGAAATGGTTTATTATGTGGATCAAATCTGTTTTGAAATCGACATAATTTGGAATAGTTAAATTGGAATGCGAATCGTATTGAAATTTATGATTTGGGATTTGGTTAAATATAAAATTTTGGAATTCGAGTTGTTTTGGAATTGATTAGCGAAATTGAAGAAGCTATTTATTATGTAAAGTATTTTAATATTTAAACCATTTAAGTGATGGAAGTTATGTTTCAAAATTACGAATTGCAAAGTATTATGATTTGAAAGTATTATAATTTCAAATGTTTGGTTTCGAAGTGTATAACTTTGAAAGTGCTATGATTTTGGGAAAAGGATATATTTGAAATAAAAATGATATTATATTGATTTGGGTTTTTATAAAAATGATATCATATTGATTTAGTTTTTGAAATGGAAATGATATCGTATTTATATGGTTTTGAAATGGATATTATATTCTGGTTTTGAAGTATAATTATTTTGAAATGACCGCGGTGTTATAATAACGTTTGGTTGTTAAAGAGACCGGAATCGGAAGTTGTCATACTATCTGCCAACTCCGAAAACCACTTTAACAACCGTGTATGCGGTGGAGATCCCAGAATGAAGTAGGATGGCGGCGGCGTTCCTTTGAGGTATACACGTGGACCCGACTCCCGTGAGTTGGCATAAGGTGACTAAAATAGGAGCGATTGACGAGCTAAGAAGGTAGCACCTTTTACTGGACACACTCCTTCAATATCATTCTATTACTTTGTGATTGATTGGGGCCCTTTTTGATTTTTGGGGTGTGGCTCGAGGTGGGTGGTAGTAGCTGCTACATGTTACCACCGGTCCGGAAGCGTAATTGGTAGATCTACCCTGGCATTGCCTAGTTGTGCCGCGTCACCTACCCTAGCACGCCTTGTACGAGTTTGATGTGTCGTACCTATGGAGTATCCTCAGGTAGCCTCCCGATCAGGAGGTATTACGGTACTGTATAGACTATTGGCACTATTCATGTGTTAAGGGGAATATTGGGTCACTCCTTAACGCTATTTTACAGTAAGTTTATTTTACTATTAGACATTATTATAATAGCGTATATTACTACATAGTAAATAGTTTAACGGATCCTTAAGAGATGTGAATCCCGAGCATCTCTTAAGTTACTGCACTCACGCTAGACACTAGATAGGAGATGTCAAATTCCGTAAACATCTCTGACGTCGTTCCACTCATATTATTTACCGTTGATTTAACTTACATAAGATCTTTTAGTTCTGACTCGAGTGTTTTGTCTTTTCAATTCGCTCGGGTCAGCCTTGTTAGGAACTGAGTTGATGATATTTTGATGACAACAACCTTATATAGTTATTATACTTTACTTTATAAAATATATACTAACATTTTCATATAGATATATATATGTATGTATGTATGTATGTATGTATGTATGTATGTATGTAGGAAGTATATGCAGGTATCATCGAAGACTGATCAGTATAAAGACTCAAGCATCAAGATGAAGATTAGAGATTCAAGATTCAAGACTCAAGAGAATTAAGATTTCAAGATCTCAAGATAAGTGTCTAGTATTTTGTTAAAACTTCATAATAGCACTCTCATCTTTCTTCCAATTTTCTTTTGGGATGGAACCCAATTTCTATCGAAACCAGTGGCTTACAAACCTACGACAAGTAGCTTACAAACCTACGACAAGTGGCTTACAAACCCACGAAAATCAAAATCATTTAAACTACTTTGTACAAGTTCTCGAGTCCTATGGATGAGCTCTGTAGGAAGGTTCTTGCAATTTTAGTTTGAATAGATTTTTCAAAATGTTTTTAAATCTGTTTTCAAAATGTTTTAGCTTTCAAAATCATGTTTTCAAAAATGTTTTCAAACTTTGTTTTAGCCTTGAAATATTCCTCCATTCTGATTTTAAAAACTTCTATTTTTAAAACATCAAAACTTATTCTGATTTTAAATATTACTTATATAATTGACGGTCTATATCAATTATATATATATATATATATATATATTTAAAATAATGTTTTATATTCATTCTCTATCTCAAAATATTGTTTAAACACTTTATTTTGCTTCAGAGAAGTTTCAACTTGTTTTAAATTCAAATGCTTTTACAAAACAACATCTCTACAATTTTGAACTGAGGGATGTCGACGTATGGGGATACCCCATGTCGACATGGTGACAGTTGGATTCAAAATTCAATTTTCAAAAGAAGTGTCCATTCGTTCAAAAACCTTTCGCCAATGGTTATGACTGTTGTGCATCTATATAAAGGCTTCCAAAACGAATTTTTTTTAACAACTACTTTCTTATTTTCTTCACTCTTTATTCTCCACCATTCCATATCCATAAAACTTCATATTTTCAAGATCGTGCCATCATTCTGCCAAACTCTCAAAAGGAAATCATTTAGATACTCTCTCTATTTAATTCTCCATCATTCTACTAAAGATCAAAGTGCTATTCAGAGCTATAGAATCAATTTGTATTCAAAAAGTCCATAGAGTCTATCCATTCAAAGGATTGGTATTACAAAGTATTAGGGTGATCTTGTGTCCCGTAAATCAAGAGATTTTACCCCAGACTCGGAGATAGGAGGGTTCCTCAAGGCCTTAGAAATTTAGGGTTGTAATTTGGATATTGGCTTATAAAAATATGTACAAGGATATTGCCTTGATGCAGGACTGGATGTAGGAGGATTCCGAACCAGTATAAAATCCGGTGTGTTCTTTCCTTTTACTTACTTTACTTTACTATTTGCATTTGTTATATGTTCTGTGATCATTCTGTGTTAGAATTCTGTTTAGATTTGTGTTGAAAATTTTAATTTAGTCATATAGTCCATATATTCTTTAAAACACTATTCACCCCCCTCTAGTGTTATTTCTGCCTTGAGATCCTTAATCCGCATCCCCAACAATTGGTATCAGAACATTGGTTTTCATTGTTTTCATAATCTGAAACTTGAAAAACATAAAAATGGCATTTTTGGAAAATTGTGTTAAAACTGTTTTGAATATATGCATTCCATCAAAGTTTCATAAGTCTGCATATAGTTATTTTGAAAAATCAAGTTATCTACCGAATTGGTGTGTTATGCAGGAACAGACATGTTATATGGCTTTTCACAAATCAACACCCAATGGACAAACTGTGCAAATTGAGAAAGATAAATGGATACTTGATAGTGGCTGTTCAAGGCACATGACTGGAAATCCCGAGTTACTCAAGGACATTACTTATCAAGATGGTGGATTAGTCAATTTTGGTGACAACTCTGAAGGATATGTGGTTGGCGTCGGCAATGTCGGTAACTCTAAAACTTTACTTATTTCTGATGTTTTATTAGTTAGGAACTTAAAACATAATCTGCTTAGTATAAGTCAACTTTGCGATAAAGGTTTTAAAATTAACTTTGGAAAAGATAAATATCACATTGAAGATGATAAGTCTAATATAATTTTTGAAGGTATTAGGAAGAAAAATATGTATACCCTTAGTATGAAAATTTCAAATGATAACTTATGTCTTTTGGCTAATACAAGTGACCCTTGGATTTGGCATAAAAGATTTGGCCATTTGAATTCCAATTTATTATCAAGGCTATCAAAACTTGACTTAGTTAGAGGTCTACCCAAGTTAAACTTTAAAGTAGATAGTATTTGTGATGCTTGTCAATTAGGAAAACTTAAGAAAAGTTCATTTAAATTAAAACATGCTATTTCTACCTCTAGTCCTCTAGAATTACTTCATTTAGATTTATTTGGTCCATCTCAAGTTCAAATAATTAACCATAGTAAATATGTTTTTGTTATAGTAGATGATTATTCAAGATATACTTGGACAATCTTTTTAAAACATAAAAGCGATGCTTTTGAAATATTTAAAAACTTTTCTAAAAGAATTCAAAAACAACATTCTTTCAAAATTAAAACTATTCGAAGTGATCACGGTGGTGAATTTGAAAATGAAAATTTTGAGAATTTATGTACTCAGAAGAGAATTACTCACAACTTTTCATTTCCAAGAACTCCACAACAAAACGGAGTAGTAGAACGTAAGAATAGAACGATTCAAGAGTGTGCTCGTACAATGCTTTCTGATAGTAATTTACCTAAATATTTTTGGGCTGAAGCAGTTGCTACAACTTGTTATATATTAAATAGAATTTTAGTTAGACCATTAACAAATAAAACTCCATATGAATTACTTTATAATAAGAAACCTATAGTTGCTTATTTCAAAGTCTTTGGGAGTAAATGTTTTATACTTAATACAAAAGATAATTTAGATAAATTTGAACCAAAAGTTGATAAGGATTCTTTATTGGTTATTCTAATAGAAGCAAAGCAATCAGAGTTTTTAATTTAAAAACTAATACTTTTGAAGAAACTATGCATGTATCTTTTGATGAAAATCTTAAAGATATTGTACAAATATATGATGAAGAAGATTTTATAAATTTAAATCAATCTAATGAAACTATTAGTGAAATAAATCAAGCTAATAAGAGATTTAAAATATCAAAAGATCATCCTATAGAAAATGTTTTAGGAAATATTGAATCTGTAGTAAGAACTAGAAATCAATTAAGTAGTATGAGTAATGTAGCCTTTATATCAACAATTGAACCTAAAAATCCAAAGAAAGCATCGTCTGATGATTCATGGATTCTTGCTATGCAAGAAGAATTGAATCAATTTACCAGAAATGATGTATGGGAACTTGTTCCTAAACCTGAGGATAAAAGTATAATTGAAACTAAATGGGTTTATAAAAATAAAATGAATGAACTTGGTGAGGTCGTAAGAAATAAAGCTCGTTTAGTCGCGCAAGGTTATTGTCAAGAAGAAGGAATTGACTATGATGAAACCTTTGCCCCCGTAGCAAGATTAGATGCTATAAGAATTCTACTTGCTTTCGCTAATTATAATAATTTCAAATTATATCAAATGGATGTTAAAAGTGCTTTTCTAAATGGTTTTGTCAAAGAAGATGTTTATGTTGAACAACCTCCACTTTTTGAAGATAATAAATTTCCAAACCATGTATACAAGTTAAAGAAAGCTCTATATGGTCTAAAACAAGCTCCTAGAGCCTGGTATGAAAGACTAAGATCTTATTTACTTCAATCTGGTTTTGAAATTGGTAAAGTAGATACAACACTCTTTATTAAAAGAAATAATCAAGATATTCAACTGGTTCAAATATATGTAGATGATATAATCTTTGGATCAACTAATAACATAATGAATAAAGAACTTTCAGATATAATGACTAAAGAATTTGAAATGACTCGCATGGGAGAATTAAGTTTCTTCTTAGGGCTTCAAATTAAACAACTAGAAAATGGAATCTTCATAAGTCAAGAAAAATATGCTAAAGACTTAATCAATAAATTTGGTTTAAGCACCTCTAGTGGGAAACCAACTCCAATGTCAACAAATGTAGGTTTAAGTAAAGAAGATAAATCAAAAGATATTGATCAAACTTTATACAGGGGTATGATTGGTTCGCTACTTTATATAACGGCGAGTCGTCCTGATATTATGGATAGTGTTTGTCTCTGTGCAAGATACCAATCACAACCTAAAGAAACTCACTTAAAAGCTGTTAAAAGAATTTTAAGATATGTAAAATACACTTTAGATTATGGTTTATTTTATCCTAAAAATAATACTTTTGATTTAATATCATATAGTGATGCTGATTATGCTGGTTGTAAATCAGACCGAAAAAGTACAAGTGGAACTTGTCACTTTCTAGGACATTCACTGGTTTCCTGGTTCAGCAAGAAACAAAATACTGTTTCCTTGTCAACAACTGAAGCAGAGTATATATCTGCTGCTCTGGCCTGTTCACAAGTCATATATATGCAACAAACTTTAAAAGATTTTGGAATTAACATAAGTAAATCACCAATATATTGTGATAATACTAGTGCAATAAATCTATCTAAAAATCCAACTCATCATGCTAGAACTAAACATATTGATATAAGACATCATTTTCTTAGAGATAATATAACTAAAGAAATAATAACTCTAGATTATATAAATACTGAAAAAAAATTGCTGATATATTAACTAAACCGTTAACCGAACAGAATTTTACTAAATTTAGAAGAGAATTAGGTATTTGTTCAAAATCTGAAATATAAAATAATATAATATAATAATCAATAAAAATTCAAAATAAAAATTACACTTTTTCTGAAAGACATGTCGACATGCCCCATCCCCTGATGTCGACATACCCAACAAAAAATTGAAAATAGAATTTCCCTCCAAAGTTAGTTATTTGGTTATTTATCTATTTATTTCGTTTTCTCTCCTCTTTCTTCATCATATTCTCTGTAAATAACTTCTGAAACAATAAAATAATGGCCTCCTCTTCTACTAATGAACCCACTTCACCCACATCTCCTCATTCTGGTCCATTTCAATGATCTACGCACACTCGAGTGATCAAATTGCAAGAGAAGATGAAAGATATCCTTCAATTGTTGACTGAAATTCAAGTAAGTCAACTTAGGATGGCTAGAGAACAACAAAGGCAAGGGAATATTATTAGGAATGTACAAAAATTCCTTATGGATAACCGTACAAATCCTATTAATATTGAAGACTCTTCACAAGCCATGGAATCAGAGAAAGAATAACCTATGGAAGAGCCACAAGAAGACCAAGAGGAAGATCAACCTTTTCCTCAACCCGAAGTCCCTATAAATGTGGACGAGAGCATTATTTGCGTTGGTGAGATCCTTGTTGATACTAATGGAAACATAATTGAACAACGTGGAAACTTTTGTCTCCACTACCCCAATTGTTCGATTCATAAGTCTCCTACAGTTAAGGATCGCCATTAAAGCGTACTTTCTTTTTTTATTCTTTGTTTTACATTGTTCTGTTTGTTCGTGTTTGTGTATGTTCTTATATATGTCGTAATAACAAAAATGTGTTCACTTATACTCATTGTTTCATGCTTGTTCTATACATATTATTTGTTCATACTAATCATTCTTGAATTCTTAAGTAGTTAATAGTTTTTGTTGATGACAAAGGGGGAAAAAGTTATAAAAATATATGTGATTGGTGTAAGGGAGAGTCATGGAATAAAGGGGAGTTGTAGTTTTAAGAAGAAGTCACGGAGTAAGGGGGAGTTATGGAGAGTTATGGTATGGTAAGAATATTTTATAAATAAAGGTTGTCATCATCAAAAAGGAGGAGATTGTTAGGAACTGAGTTGATGATGTTTTGATGACAACAACCTTATATAGTTATTATACTTTACTTTATAAAATATATACTAACATTTTCATATATATATATATATATATATATATATATATGTATATAGGAAGTATATGCAGGTATTATCGAAGACTGATCAGTATAAAGACTCAAGCATCAAGATGAAGATTAGAGATTCAAGATTCAAGACTCTAGAGAATCAAGATTTCAAGATAAGTGTCTAGTATTTTGTTAAAACTTTATAATAGCACTCTCATCTTTCTTCCAATTTTCTTTTGGGATGGAACCCAATTTCTATCGAAACCAGTGGCTTACAAACCCACGACAAGTAGCTTACAAACCTACGACAAGTGGCTTACAAACCCACCGAAATCAAAATCATTTAAACTACTTTGTACAAGTTCTTGAGTCCTATGGAGGAGCTCTGTAGGAAGGTTCTTGCAATTTCAGTTTGAATAGATTTTTCAAAATGTTTTTAAATCTGTTTTCAAAATGTTTTAGCTTTCAAAATCATGTTTTCAAAAATGTTTTCAAACTTTGTTTTAGCCTTGAAATATTCCTCCATTCTGATTTTAAAAACTTCTATTTTTAAAACATCAAAACTTTTTCGGGTTTTAAATATTACTTATATAATTGACGGTCTATATCAATTATATATATATATATATATATTTAAAATAATGTTTTATATTCATTCTCTATCTCAAAATATTGTTTAAACACTTTATTGTGCTTCAGAGAAGTTTTGACTTGTTTTAAATTCAAATGCTTTTACAAAACAACATCTCTACAATTTTGAACTGAGGGATGTCGACATATGGGGATACCCCATGTCGACATGGTGACAGTTGGATTCAAAATTCAATTTTCAAAAGAAGTGTCCATTCGTTCAAAAACCTTACGCTAATGGTTATGACTGTTGTGCATCTATATAAAGGCTTCCAAAACGAATTTTTTTAACAACTACTTTCTTATTTTCTTCACTCTTTCTTCTCCACCATTCCATATCCATAAAACTTCATATTTTCAAGATCGTGCCATCATTCTGCCAAACTCTCAATAGGAAATCATTTAGATACTCTCTCTATTTGATTCTCCATCATTCTACTAAAGATCAAAGTACTATTCAGAGTTATAGGATCAATTTGTATTCAAAAAGTCCATAGAGTCTATCCATTCAAAGGATTGGTATTAGAAAGTATTAGGGTGATCTTGTGTCCCGTAAATCAAGAGAGTTTACCCCAGACTCGGTGATAGGAGGGTTCCTCAAGGCCTTAGAAATTGAGGGTTGTAATTTGGATATTGGCTTATAAAAATCTGTATAAGAATATTGCCTTGGTGCAGGACTGGATGTAGGAGGATTCCGAACCAGTATAAAATCCGGTGTATTCTTTCCTTTTACTTACTTTACTTTACTATTTGCATTTGTTATATGTTCTGTGATCATTCTGTGTTAGAATTCTGTTTAGATTTGTGTTGAAAGTTTTAATTTAGTCATATAGTTCATATATTCTTTAAAACACTATTCACCCCCCTCTAGTGTTATTTCTGCCTTAAGATCCTTAATCCGCATCCCCAACAAGCCTGAGCATTTCAGTTGAAGACCTTATTGCTGGAGGACGAAGACGAAGATTGTATTGTTATTTATTATATCATTTCACTACATTCATACTGTTCTGCTGCATTGTTATTTATTATTTTGGTATGGGTAACTCTGATTCTATGTTGTATAGGTATAATTAAATGTTTTGTAAAACAGCTTCATGAACTGTTATTTGATTATTATATTTTTGGCATTCCGTTGCGAAATTCTATTTTGTTTTTTTTCTTTCTTCCTTTTTCTTATTCACCCCAATAACAATTCGCCATTTTGTATGGTTTGAGTCTGACGTGAGTAGTTTATCGTCGATTCAAAACGTACAAAAATGTGGAATGTTACAATTTGTTTATTGATTGCGTTTTTATTTTATGTGTTGATTTGCAATTTTAAAAAAAATTGTGTTGCGTGTTTGTGTGTGATTTTTGTGTTCATTGTATTTATGTGCTTCTTTTCTAGTTTCATTTGCATTTGCATTTATACACACACACACACACACACATATACATATGTAAAGATACATACGTACGTACGTATGCATACATGCATACGTACGTACGCGCGTATGTACGCACGCATCCATACGTACGTATGCATACATGTATGTACGCATACATACATACATACGTATGTATATGAAACATACACAAAAAATTTAAAAAAAATATATTTTCGATTTCATTTTACAATCTCTACTTTGTTTTTACAAATTTTCACCCTTTTTTTACAGACTGTTACACTGTTTGTACAACTATGCACTGCTTTTGCACACAGCTTCTACCTTCTCTGCCTTAACATCCCTCATTTCTGCCACAGACCAACTTTTGTCAACACTTCACTGCAAGTCTTATCAACAAAACTACACTGCACTGTGTCACCAAAACTTCCAGCTTACTGCCTTGCAACATTACCTTATCATATCTCTACTTCACTTCCATCAAACTCCTCAATATCACTGTCTGAAACACTCCTCTCATTCATACCAAACCAACCATATACAGACCACATTTCAACACATGTACCACTACCGACAGCATCACATTTCTCCGACCACCATATTAGCCACATCCTACATACATCACCCTTTTACAAAATACAAACCAGAACCGCCATATACCCATCAACTCTCTATTCTGTAAACAGTGCACATCTCACTGTGTACATCACAAAACCATTTTTTAATTGCACTTCTGTGCACACTGCCTATAACTCACTGCAGTGTTTATCCTTCATACCTACCATTCCCCTTACAACAGCAGCTCCACCATCTTAACTGTTGAATGTTTTTCAAATAAGATACCCTACGGAGGGAGGGTCCAGGGGGGTGGCAACCCCCCAAGGTGGGTTGCGAGGGCAACGCCCCCGCTACGGGGTTTGACCTGCCCGGTAGCAAGAATATCTTCGATACGTTTGTTATTATCACTTGCTTCAATTCACAATTTATTTGTCCATCAAATGGATGTAAAAATTGCATTTCTAAATGGTGAATTAGAAGAAGAAGTGAATATGGAACAACCAGAAGGATTCGTTTTATCCGGGCAAGAGAAGAAAGTTTGTAAACTTCTAAAATCTCTTTACGGATTAAAACAAGCTCCAATGCAATGGCATGAAAAATTTAATAAAATCATGCTATCAAAAGGATTCAAAGTAAACGAAGCAGATAAGTGTATATATTCTATATACAAAGATGGAATATGTGTAATTGTTTGTTTGTATGTGGATGATATGCTAATATTTGGTTCAAGTATAGAAAGTATAATAGAAACCAAGAAATTTCTAGAATCTAATTTTGACATGAAAGATTTGGGAGAAGCTAATGTAATCTTAGGAATCAAAATAGTGAGAAAAGAAGGATCAATCTTATTGACACAATCTCATTATATTGAAAGTATCCTTGAGAAATACAACCACTTAGATCTCCCGTTAGCAAAAACGCCTATTGATCCTAGTGTCAAATTAATGAAAAATACCAGTAGATGTTGTGATCAGTTAAAATATGCTAGTGTGATTGGTAGTCTTATGTATGCCATGCATTGTACTAGACCAGATATAACATATGCTATAGGAATCTTGTGTTGATTCATTAGTAATCCAGGAAGAGAGCATTGGAATGCAATATCAAGAATTCTAAGATATCTGAAATGGACTATGAATTATGGTTTAATTTTCAAGGGAGAACCGACTGCACTTGAAGGTTACAGCGATGCAAGTTGGAACAATATAGAGTCCAACTCTAAATCCACTTCAGGATGGATATCTACAATACGTGGGGCCGCCATATCATGGATTCTAAGAAACAAACATGCATCTCTGACTCAACTATGTTGGCAAAATTTATAGCACTTGCAGATGCATGCAAAGAGGCTGAATGGTTAAGAGATTTATTAATAGATATTCCGATTTGGACAAAATCTACTTCGGCTATTAAAGTACATTGTGATAGTCAAGCTACTTTGTACAAAGTAGCACAAAAGACTTACAATGGTAAACAAAGACATCTTAACCTTCGACATCAATTTATTAGAGGATTACTCAAACGAGGTGTAATTACAGTCGACTTTGTTGAATCAAAAAATAATTTAGCAGATCCTTTGACGAAAGGACTGGCTAGAGAGATGATTGCGAAAACATCAATAGGAATGGTATTGAGGTCTATGTGAATTCATTCTTCAATAGGAACCCTACTTATGTTTTGAAAAACAAACAGAGTTCAAAGGGTAAGAACAAGTTGAAGTATGAAATTGGAGATACACTAGAGTACAACAATAGATCCCATTACAAAAGGAAAATCTCTAGTGTATAATTTCTGCAAGAAAGAGGATGAAGAAAATTCTTAATGGATTCATTTATAAGGAGGAGTGACTCGCAGAATCACTTTATTTAAAACCCACCTATATGAATGAGAAAGTTAGGCCGCTTTCTATGAGATCGGGCCGTGTCTATAGCATTCATGAAATCAGGATATTACGCAAGGCCGTTTAATGCGTAGGAACAAAGAATTACACTATTTATGAAATTAGTATGTGTGATGACTCCGGTAAGTCACTAAAAGGTCCTTGGTTCAAGACACGTTCACCATAGCACCTTGACAAACTTTGAGTTGTTTACACTAAGTGAAAATTCAAAGCCGTAAGCTACTTTCATATATGTACTATTTTCTACGACGAGCTTAAAATATTGGTTTATAAGAGAAGCTTTTTGAAAAAAGATGGGGAATGTTGAATGCTTTTCAAATAAGATCCCCTACGGAGGGGGGGTCCAGGGGGGTGGCAAACCCCCAAGGTGGGGGTGCGGGGGCAACGTCTCCGCTAGGGGTTCGACCTGCCCGGTCAGGTCGCAGGGACCAGGGGGCAGCGCCCCCTAGCGGGGTGCGGGGCAGCGCCCCGTCCGAAACGGTACGCTTTCATGACTGTTGAATTAAAATTCAACAGCCAACGGTAACAACCGTTTTTTAACGGTCGCGACCACTCAAAAGGACACATCACTCTCTATATAACTAAACATTCATCAACGCAGAGAATTACCCCATTCTTCTTCTTCTATATCAAACTCGTCTGAAAACTTCTGAGTGTTTTTTCTGATCTGAGCAAGTAATCACAACTTGCTCGAATTAATCTCCATTGTATCCTGCAAGAAAGTTTTCGTTCTACCCGCTGTGATAAAGAAGGGGAAAACATTCTTAAAAGACAACGATTTCTTCGTGCCTTGGAGTGATTAGTCATACATTATACTATTTTAATCAACATTAACAAACTCCATCAGCCTGCCACTTCTCCATTAATCTGCATACAAATCATCAAACTGCGGCCTCATCAAACAACCACATCCTTGTCATACTCTTTTGCATCCCTTGTGCACCCCCTTCAAACACTTCACCTATACATACAAACTTCTCCACAACATCCCTACAACTCACAACCATCACAGTGCCCATAACCAAACTCAACCATCACCAGAAACTCCTATATACTAGTCACAGCAACCATTCCCCCATCTCCATACAACAGCAACACCCCTTGCCATTCTTCAAACTATTCAACTTCACTGCACCAAAATATCACAACATAAGTGCACTAACAACTACCACCAGAGCATCTCATTCATCCGCCTCCATCCCCACTGTCATCTGCATCACCTTCTTCATTCATCAACTTGTTTCCTTTTGCATATCACCAGAACCACTGCCAAAGACCAAACAACATCATCACCTACACTACCTCAACCCAAACCATCACATATCATCACCTTACTTCATCAACTCCACATATCATTAACCTGCACATATTTCAACAGTGTACATCAAATAGACCTGCCATAACAATCTTTTCACAAACTAATGCATACCTTCCACCTGATCACCTGATCAGAAACAGTGCCATCACCAGAAGCACTGAAACCACCATCTCACTGTCTACACTACTTCATCACTCTGCCTTTCCACACAACACCCCTAACCATCTCTGCTATCGCTTCTCTGCAGCAAACTAACAAAAAGAACACAGTCACATCGAAACTACATCCATCTCTATGCACTGCCTGACCAAACTGCTCACTGCCTACCTTCTCTTCACCTTGCAATTCACATTCAACCAACCACTGCTTACAAACACATCTACCACATACTTACATCTACTTCAGATTCACATTCAAATACATTCACACTGCAATTCACATTTTTCATTCATCAACCTGAAAACCATCAAATACCTGCACATCAAATACCTGCACATCAAAAACCTAAAAACCAACTGACCACTCTGGCCACATACCCCTGCGTTTCATCCTCTACATCAATCCACCTACTTTCCTACATATCATCAAGCTTCTTCCATCATCAAACACGCCAGTGAACAACACTGCTGCCTTACCAATAGCACTGCAGCCATCTCCTTACTGCGAAGCTTCACACACTCTCATTGCCTCTGTCATCTCTACCTACACGCATCACAATCCTCCCCCAAACCCATAACCATCACTACCTTGTCAACATCATCACTCATTCATAAAACAGAAACCACAACCACCACTTCAACGTCCAAAACTTTCTCTGCCTAATCCACAAACAGCTACTCCATGGCGACCCGAAATCCTCTATCTGCATCACCAACAACAATCGAACTCCCTCAAACCGATTCCAATAACAAAGAATAAAAAGGGATTTCGATTTGCGAAATTGAACATAATTTGGGTGCGAGATTTTGTGAATTGGAGAATTTTGGGTGTTCTGTTCGTTTATTTTATGGTCATAGATTGAGAAAGTGAAATTTATTTGGTTTTGTTCATTTTAGTGGGTCGCGCCCTAATGATGATAAAAAAATACTTTCATCTTTTTAAGTCTCTTTTAATGAAATAAGGGGGATACGTCCACGGATGCCGGGCAGTGGAAATGTGACTTTGGTTCTGCTAAAAAGATACAGATTCGATTACTAGCATGTGCTTCTCTATCCTATATAAATTTAGCCGGAGTATGGAAAGTGAAATTGCTCTGCTTTACTTGCTTATATAAAAATATCGCTGCTTTGAAAAATAAATAATTTGTTAATAATTCTGCACGCTCTAGCAATATGCTCTTACCACTTGTTTTTATAAGCTTTGCATTGTTGATTGCTTGCATTTTAAAATAAATTTTCAAAAACAAAAATAACAACAAATTTCATTCATAGTTGCATCGTTAAAATCATGTTTAATTTCTATTTTGTATTCATCTCATTTTATTTTATTTTCTAAGAGCAATACCCAAGATGAGGGATTTCATCATCCCTTCCTTAGCCCACAAATTATATTACATCTTAAAATTGATTAATAATAACGGTTAGACATTTGGCTTAAGAATGTCACAAGCTCACCTGAGGCTTAATTGTATATTGACAAGTTGTTCTCTTTCGATAATTTAGTTTTTTGCTGTCTAGGCTATGGTAGGGCAATAATCAATTATAAAATCATGATGATTCATAAACAATTATACTGATTGTTTCTTTGAAGGTACTTAAACATGCGGTTGCATTGTTACGCTGATTTATAGTGCACCGATAAATCATGTCTATTACCTGGCTGAGAACTATCTTGTTGGATTGAGACAAAGAGTGATTATACAATTTTGGGTTAGGAGCTACTTAGGATAGAAAATTTGTAATTAAGCCCTTGCATTCATTTAGTTGCATTAGTTCATGCATATTTAAAAAAAAATCAAAAGCCAAAACTAAAAAAAAATGTAGATATTTCTTAATTTAGTTTTTAAATCCTTTGAAAATTTTCAATCAAAATCAAAAATCCAAAACCAAATTTGAGTAACTTTTTTTTTAGAAAAGCAAAAGTTCAAAAAAATAACAATAATCATTTCAAAAACAAAACAAAAATCAATTTCCCTTTTTAAAAATATATTCTCTTTGTTAGCTTTTCTTTTAAAAAAATCCAAAATAATTTTTTTTTGAAAATGTATGAATTTTCCTATTCACAAGAATTTTACAATAGTTGTGAAAATGAATATAATCCATATAATTTCACACCAAATTCTTATGGATATTTCAGTGACAACTATTGTACAAACAATTCGAATTTTGAACCATAAAGTTTTCAAAATGATGTCCAACCCTTAACTCTTGAAAATAGTATTGAAACTCCCCTCTACTTGAACTTTCTACAGAAAATGATCAAAAGATAAATGGTTTGTGTAATTCATATTTGTGAAATAACTCAAGTCAAGGATTTCAAAGTAATAAAAAATTGAATTCACTTCAAAATTCAAATGGTTTCGAGTATAACCCATGCCGATTCAATTTCGAACTTCAAAATGAATTTCAAAATCAAAACGAAAATGGGAACAACTGTTTAAATGATTTTGGAAATGGGAATTGTTTCAACGATGGTGAAATTTTTCACTCTCAACAACTTCAAATTGAAAACTCTCAAATTAAAAATTATAAATTTGATTTTGTTAAGCATATGGAAGAAAGTTACAAAGACAACATGGATTTATTGTTACGTGAGAAACAAAGTCAAATCCCAATATGTGACGAGTCAAGTGATAATCCATCTTTTACCAGAATTGACAATATTCAAATAACATATTTTGAAATTGAAAATGACAATCTTAATGACGTTGTTGAAAATATGGTAATTGTGTTGGATATCAATCCTTTTGAACGTATGGAACAAAATTTAAAATTCGATCTTTCTTTTTCCAATTTCGAAAAATTGAATGCAACAACTTCAGATTTTGAAATTGATACATGCGACGAAGTTGTCGATAATCCAACAAAGGGAGACGAATTAAGTGAACACAAGTTTTTTGGACTTTTCGAAGATGAGTTGTTGAATTCCGAAGGGGATGATTTAAATCACTATTTTGATTTTGAAATCAATAATTCCGAGGAAGTTTTCAATGATAGGTTTGAATTTCAAATTGGTGAAAATAAACTGGAACTTCAACCAATTGTTCTATCTACCCTAAAAATCGTCAAAAATAAAACAACTCATATATTTATTAATAAAACAACATTCGTTTTTCCAAATCAACGTTCAACTTCGAAACGTTTTATTGTTTGGTTTTCCATACTTAAGCTTTGTCTCTCATTCCCGACGAGACAAATGAATTGGTCTTCGAAAGACTATTTCATTTACCCTTTAATGGTATGTGTTTCTGATGTCGTGTAAATAAGCAACGTTTCATTTTCATGTAAATATAGTTCATATTTTTATTTATTTTTCTCCTTTCACTTCGGTTGAATGTGGGGACACAGTCAAAATCAAGTGTAGGAGGGAGTCTCATCTTATTTTTGACTTTCCATGGTTTATTATTATTATTTTTTGCATTTTGCTCCCAAAATTCAAAAAATTTAAAATAAAAACAAAACAAAAAAGAATCCAAAAACAAATTTTCTTTCTTTTTAGCCTTTTGATTTATTTTTGGAGAAACACTATAAGATAAGTGCAGGTTTTGGTTATTAAATTGAATTTTTGAAAAATTATTTGTCTCAATAAAAATAAAATAAAGTTTGATTACAAGTAACTATGGTTTAACTAGTACATAGGAAGATTCATGGGTGATAATTATAAAGTATATCCTAATTGGAAATTTTTGTTTAAAAAATGGGGGATTTAAATTAAAGGATAGAACATTTTTGACCTTCTAAGTTAATGGTGCTAAGATGATTTTGCAAAACTCTCTCTTTAAAAAATAAAAATAAAAATATAACAAAAAAAAGAAGGAAAAAACAAAAATTATATATATATATATATATATATATTATAAACATAGAGTCATGTGTTCACACGCAAATGTGTACACTCGACATGCTCTATACCCTTCTCACGTAAGTCCGAAAGACAGTGCACGATCAGTATATCTGGCCTCGTTTTATCTGAATTAAGTGTATGTATATAAAAATTATTTTATTAATAATGCCTACTGTCGATAGGTGAACACACTTGTGTGTTTACTCGCCACGCTCTATATTTCCCTCACGTAAGTCCTAAAGGCAGTGCATATGTGATATATTTGGCCTTAGTTTTCTGAGTTAGGCATATGTAATATTGTTAATATAAAAAAATCAAATAAAGAGAGAATAAGCAATTGAATTCAAGCACTATTTTTACTTATTTGATTTGACTTGTTATTCAAAAGAAATAAAAACACCACATTGACAAACTTTGATAATCGACTAAGGATCCATTTCATAGTTGCACTATGTTATCTACTGAAACAATTAGTCAAACTAGAGTATAACTATGATGATAACTAAATTTTTATTGGTAATTTTGACAAGTAAAAGACTTAAATTTCTCGATAATGACCAGAACTTATATTTAAGTTATTCGTGTCAGTTTGAAAGTAAAATTTTCATTTGTAAATATTTTCAAAAACTTGCATCCATATCTTTGTAAATAAATCTTGCATTTAGAAATTTGTCATTTCGCATTGGATTTTGTGGGCAGTATCCACTGAAAACCCTCATGATACAACACTTGTCCTACTAGGGACACCAGAGGTTTAATGGCTTGTTGCATACGACTAATGCAATCATGTTTCCCATGAAAATGGATTTATCTTAGTTTTAGTTTATTTGAGGACAAATAAAAAATAAGTATCGGGGTATTTGATGTGCACATAAATGTGCATATTTTTACTTCCACATTTAATCTAATTTAATTAAATAAATGAGCATACAGGGTATTTTAATATGTGTTAACCAAATTTTAAATTCTTTTTAAATTATCATTTATTCATCTTCATATAAGGGAAAAATGGTCATTTTTGTGCATATATTAATTTTGAAAATATCTACTTGGCATTTTATTTTTATTTGTAGAAAACTTGGATGGAAAATGGAAAATAGAAGAAGTCTTCATGTATTCATGCATGAACAAGAGAAGGAAGCGAATGAAGGTGAAAATAAATCAATTCATGAAATCATGGAGGACCTCACCTACCCACTTACCATGATGTACAATTAGAAGCTAACGCACATGTCAGTGGCTATTAAAGTTACATGCACAAATAATGGAGGATTAATTCATGCTAATGATAACTTGGCAGCAACACTTTCTCGAAGCTATTTTGAGTAGTCTCCAGAAATATGATCAAGGTTTCAAAACATGTATAAATACCCCTTATGTTTCATGTAATGAGCTCTTAGCCTCCTCTTTAGTTAGTTTAGTTTGAGGCTCAAAAAAAAAACCCTCTTTTCTTTTTAGTGGCTTCTTAGCCTTCTTTCATGGAAGTTTCTTAATGCAATTTTAATTTAAGTACTTATCTTGTTTATTTCTTCTTTTGTTAATAGTGTAGATCTTTTAATTAGCTCTCTTCTTACTTAACTTTCATTTCCTCTTATTTTTGTTTCATGTTGCAATCTACATTTGTTGAAATGATAACAAATATGAGAGACTAAAGCTCTTTAATTTAGGGGTAATGAAGATCTCTTTATCATGTAGATTTAATATTTTTCTCATTATGTTCTCTTTTTATGCTTAATGGAATGTTTGATGTGGTAAGTATTTTGTTTCTTAGCTTTGAGTTTGCTAGCATATGTTCTTGACATCGAATAAGATGTGCTTAAACAAACACAAATTACCTCTTCATCTACATATGATTTTGGTAACGAAGTGAATTTTAGAATCAAAAATTGATGGTCTATATTACTAATCAATGGTGAATAAATCATGCTTAGAATAAGTTTTTCAGGTTCATTAACATTTTCATGAAAGTTAACTAGTGATTTAGTGGGTGTGTTAAAGTTTGAGGGTTTATGTTGGGCTAATTAATAGCACAAATATGTTTGCAGATGTCTTTGAGTTGGTTACAGGATTACCATCGAAATGAGCTATTGAGTTCGAATAGATCTTGTGCCAGGAGCCGAACCTGTGAGTAGACCAGCTAGTGGGATGACATAAACCGAGATGAAGGAATTAAAGGTGCAGCCAGTTGACCTGAAGGAAGGAATTTTATTAGACCAAGCAGTTCGCCGTGGGAGCGGCCGAGATGTTAATAAAGGAACCAGATGGGTCGTTGTGGATGTGCCTCGACTATCGTGAATGAGAGGACGATCAAGAATAAGTATTCTTTGCCGCGAATTAATGATCTATTTGATCAGTTGTGTAAAGCCAGAATGTTTTCCCAATTGGATTTGGTGATAGATTTCCATCAATTAAGGGTGGTAGAGTACAATATTCCTTAGACAGCATTTCAAGCTGGTCGTGTGAGTAGTTAGTAATGTCATTCGAGTTAACGAATGCACTTGCTTTCTTCATGGATTTGATGAACCGAGTTTTCCGATAGTATTTTGATAGATTCATATTGGCTTTATAGATGACATTTTAGCATACTCTAAGGATGAAAGAAAAACATGAGGATCATTTTAGAATAGTTCTTGAGACACCGAGGCAGCATCAATTGTTCGAACTAGATATGGTTCGTATGAGTAGTTAGTAATGTCATTCAGGTTAACGAATGCACCTGCTCTCTTCATGGATTTGATGAACCAAGTTTTCCGAGAGTATTTTGATAGATCCATATTGGGTTTATAAATGACATTTTAGCATGCTCTAAGGATGAAAGAGAATATGAGGATCATTTTAGAGTAGTGCTTGAGACACTGAGGCAGCATCAGCTGAAGGTGAAGTTTTCCAAGTGTCGTGTTTGAAAGAAAGAGGTTAAGGTCCTTGGTCACGTGGTTTCAGAGAAAGGCTTGTCAGTCGATCCAGATAAGATCGAAGCTGTTAATAATTAAAAGAGATCAGAGAAAGTGACTAAGATTAGAAGTTTTCTTGGACTTGCTGGCTATTATCAAAGGTTCGCCAAGGATTTCTCGCGAATAGCAGCACCTTTAACTAAGTTAACCAGGAAGGAGGTGAAGTTTGTTTGGTCTGAAAAATGTGAGGAAGCATTACTTAAGTTAAAGCATTTGTTGACCAATGCTCCTGCGTTAGTAGATCCAGACGGAAACCAAGGGTTGGTGGGGTATACCGATGCATTTGGGACTGGATTAGAAGTTGTGTTGATGCAGAAGGGTAAAGTGTTTGCCTACGCTTCACGACAGATTAGACCGATGAAGTAAGATATCCTACTCATGATTTGGAGTTGACAGGGGTGATCTTCACATTGAGAGATTTGAGTTATACATAGATTATAAGTCATTAAGATATTTATTCTCTCAGAAGGAGTTGAATATGAGACAGCAGAGATGGCTGGAGTTTTTGGCTGCTTATGATTTTGGTATAGAGTATACACCTGGGAAATAAAATAAGTTAGTGGATGCTCTTAGCAGAATACACTAGAATGTGGTGTTAGCTATGTTGGCAGAATGGAAGGATTTAGAAGCTTTGACTACTTGTAGTGTGCAGTTAAGATCGAGTACTAGTTCTAGTCAAAGTACTATCATATTGTCCAGTTTGGAAGTTTGACCAGTGTTGATCGAGAGGATTGCTTCTAAGCAGAAGGAGGACCCATTTCCAGCGGAGACGATTAGAAGGCTTAAGGTTGGATCTGAGATTGATGATCTAAAAGAGTTTAGTCTTGACCAGAAGGGGTGGTTGAGAAAGAAGGGATGGTTGTGTGTTCCGAATGTTGAGGACTTAAGAAAAGAAGTTCTTGCAAAATGTCATTGATCCAAGTTTACGATTCATCATGGAGGGACCAAGATGTTCAAGATATGAAGAGGAGCTTCTATTGGGAAGGTATGAAGAGAGATGTTTGCTTATGGGTTAAGTAGTGTACAAATTGTCAATAAGTAAAAGCCGAACATCAGAAGTCGAGTGAATTGCTTCAACCTTTAGAGATTCCAGTTTGGAAATGGGATTCGATATCCATGGATTTTATAGATGGGTTCCCAAGGTCAAATAGGGTAATTGAAAGTATATGTGTCATAGTGGACAGGCTGATCATGAGTGTCCATTTCATTCCAGCCATGTCAATTAGGACGGCACCTGTTTTAGCTAAGTTTTTCATGAAGAACATAGTTAGACTACATGGGATTCCTAGTAGTATAGTCAGTGACAAGGATGTTTTGTTCACTAGTGGATTGTGGAAGAGTCTACAGGAGGTGTTAGGCACTAAGGTACTTTAGTTTTCCTATAACAATAGTTATCAGACTAGTATAGGAATGACGCCTTTTGAAGCTTTGTATGGAAGACCATGAAAATCACCAGCATGTTGATTAGAGACTGGAGACAGATTATTCTTCCGTCTAAATTTGGTTAGGGAGGCATCAGAGATGATTGAGTTGATCCGAGAAAGGGTGGAGGTAGCTGAGTCGAGATAGAAGAGTTACGAAGATAAGAGGCGCAAAGACCTAGAATTCTTAGTTGGAGATAAGGTATTCATTATGGTATCACTGATGAAGGGTGTGGTACGATTTGAAAAGTCGGGGAAACTGGCACCGAGATATGTTGGTCCATTCCAAATTATAGAAGGATCGGAAAGCTCGCATATAGAGTAGAGTTGCCGAGCATTATGGCAGGTGTCCATAATGTATTTCATGTGTCTCATTTTCGTAAGTATGTGCATAATCCAAAGACTACTATTCCTCTGATAGGGTTGGAAGATTTGATAGTCGAACCTTATTTGACTTTTATTAGATAACAAGATCGGGTTGTAGCGAGAGATGAGAAAAGATTAAGGAATAAGACAATCAAGTTGGTGAACGTTCAGTGGAGCGACAATGAGAGGGACTATACTTAGGAGAAAGAAGACAGGATTATAGATACTTATCCTGATCTGCATCGAGGATAGGTTTATATTATATTTATATAGATATTTTCTAGTTAAGTAGACTACTATGGTAGTTAGAAGTCATTACAAATGATTTATGTGTTTAGTATTTAGTTCTTACCGAATTTCGAGGACGAAATTCTTTAAGGAGGGATGCCTGTAACATCCTATTTTTAATAGCATTATTCAAAAGGTTTAACTAGATAAATTAAACAGAATAATATAAATGACTAGAGTGATAAGGGGATTGAGATTTGAAAAAAAAATTATGGGTCGTGCTTAATTATTTAAAAGGCTTAAGAATGGCTTATAGGCTAATTAATTTTCACAAGGGCATATTGGCAGGCATCTTATTACCATAACCCTTATATATCCAAGGCTATATATCCATTCATGTTTCATTTTTTCCATTCATGTACATTATCATTTCTCAAAAATCAAACAAACGAAAACCTAAGGGAAGCGGCCATTACAAGGAAGAAAAGGAGAAAATTTAATCAAGCTAAGGAATTCAAGTTAGAGGAAAATTAATCTCAATCTGATCTCCTTATCCTAATCAAGGTGAATAATAATTTAGACCATCTCTATTTTTTTATATAATCGTTTATTATCAGATTTAAGATTAAATACATTTTTACGATGACTATATGATGATATGCTTGGATTTAAAATATGTTTGATTTAAATCAAATTGTTTAAAGATGGATTTTTACGGTTTTAGGGTAAAAACCGATTGTACATGATTTCGATTGCCATGGAAAAATTATATATTATGTAAAATATGATTTTGGAAATGGGATTCAATTTTTGTAATTTTCCAAGGTATGGAAAATACGATATGAATTTTCAAAGGAAAATACGCATAATTGGGTTTAAAATTTTAATTCGAGTATTTCAGGAGGAATTTAGATCTTAATTTTTTTTATTTTAGATAACATATTAAAAGTGAGTTTTTCTAATTTTTGGGGATTTTTCCTAAGTGATTTGCTATGTAAATTAAATTATTTAAAAAGAAGGACTTATATGCAATATTGATTTTGCTTAATGGAACGACCTATTTGTTAATTATACCTTGATTTAGATCTGAAAATAAGTGGCAGTTATTTTGTAAGGATTTGAAAAGTTTTAAGGCAACCAATCAAAGAATTACAAATAGGCAGGTAAGTTATAAAATAATTACTAAAGATAGCATTAATTCAGCCTTGCCCAGGAAAGTTGGTTCCACCTCTTTTAGAAGCCCTTTCAACCTTATGCCTTCACTTCGACTTAGTCTAAACCAACCATGCTGAAATCCACCAAGTAAAACCAATACACAAGGTATCACATTGATGGTACACCGTGGATTAGAGGAAGGCGGAAGGCATAGTGTCGAAAGCATTGCTTCTGCTGGGGTCGAAACTTTTTCTTTGTTTTCAAATGTTAAACGCCTGCTTCATTTTTATCGAAAGCTTTTGATGTATTCGAAATGTATTCTTTCGGAAGGAGCTTTCTAAATAGCTTTCGAAGAGGTCTATCATCTTATGTTTTTAAAGTATAAGCTTTCAAATGGGTTGCTTTATTTCAAAAATATTACTTTCAAAAATGATGGTTTCGACCTTGTCGAAACCCTGCTGTTGTTCTTTTGCCTTTCGAGTGTACTAAAGATATCAATGATTTTGAAGGATGTCCTTTGTTTTAAACTTATACTAATCCACTTCTTAAATTCTTTAGAAAAGGTTCAAGGTTTTCGAAGGCAACGGCTTCGAAAGGGGGTTTCGATGCTAACCTTCAAAGCTTGGCTTAAAAGTTTTGAAGCTTTCGAAAGGATGGTGCCATGCCATCACACTTTCCCCAAACCTTTTTATATAAAGATTAAAGGTTTTGAAAGGGTATCTAGGGGTTTCGAAAGTAAAGTTTTAAGGTTTCGAAAGCCGTATTTTTTAGAACATATAACCCAATCTCATTTTAAAGGAAACCATTGCATAATAAAAAGGATTTTGAAATGATTTAAGTATGGATACTAAACCACAAGGGTTGGTATTAATATGTTATTATGTTTACTTCTTCATATATATATTCACGTTGTAATGGACCTGTAACTGCATTTTGAGGGGAAAGGGGCAGAATAACCAGCTAGGTTGACCCAGTAGTGAATATAAATTGAATCAAATTCCGAATGAGTAGGATTGCATCAAAGAGGTTAGATAGACCAGAATATTGGATGCTAAAATATTGAATAAAGAAGTTGTTAGGTAGACAGGTTCATAGTAATCCCATGAAAACTGTGTTTAGGAAAAGTTATTGGCAGGTGCCAATAGGTTCATAGTAAACCCATGAAAATTGTGTTTAGGAAAAGTTATTGGAAGATGCTAATAGGTTCATAATAAACCCATGAAAACTATGGTTAGAGAGAGTTATTGGCAGGGACCAATAGGTTTGTACCGAACCCATGAAAACTATATTAGGATTAAGTTATTGACAGATGTCAATAGGTTCCTAGTCAACCCATGAAAACTAGGATAAGGCAGACGTTATTGGAGTTACCAATAAGTTCAGGGGAAACCCATGAAATAGTAAAGTTATTCGCTGGGGCTAATAGATTCTTAGTAATCCTATGAAAACTATGAAACTGGACAAGAGGTCCATAAGTATTAAATAGGTTAAGAGTCAGCCCACGAAAACTATCAGGTTATTAGTCAACCGGTGAAATCTAATAGGTTAATAGTGATCCTAGAAATTATAACTAGGACAGCTAGTCGGAATAAATGAGGATTGGAAATCCAAAATTGATTTACTTGTTTGCATATCATCATACTATTTTGAAATGTTATATCTTAACCATTGTGGATGCAGGAGCATAGTAAATGGTTTGAGATGGTAGATTATTATTCATACCAAGCTTTGTGTCTGACTCGAAGTTTATGTTTTCCCCTTGAACTCTCAATTGCTTAATTGATTTTGAGTAGTTTGAGAGTTAAGGTTTTTAGGTACCTCTTTAGACGAATAAGCTTCCAAAGACGTGTAAGAGGCATGATAGCTCTTTAGAGTTCTCTTTTATTTTGATTCCAGTATGCTGTTGTTGTAAGGCAAAGTTGTTCAATTGCCGATTATATACTCTGATCATCTAATGGGCATCTTCATATGTCGCACTTGGCGTATGTTGTAATAAATATATTTTCCTTGAACGTGGTTAGCGATTCTGGGATTATGTAATGAATCTAAATTTCTTTGAAATGGAATGAGAAGGTTGATTGTTGATTTTAATTTTTTTTTCATATTCATGTGTTTTTGTTATATTAATGTATCTAACACTGTCGTATTTCGTCATTGAAAATTAATAGCTATGGATGACTGCAGTATCCATTGCCATTAGTTTTGGACCTACAAGTGGGAGATGTTACAATTACTTACCAGAAAGTGTATTGTTTCTAAAACCCTAAGAGGAAAGTTTTTGATAAGGCTTAGCCAGCATTTCCAAAAAATTTATGCATAAAAGTGGGGATTTAAGGTTCTATTTATGGAGATGAGAAAGAATTAGAGCCGTTGGATTAAAAATAATAAAGTTTTGATCAATAAATAAGCAAAATCCCTAGCCGCCCGACAACCCACCAGTCGATGGTTGCCCAAGGGCGGTCGATGGGTCTCCCTTCTGAGACCGTTGGTTTCTACGTTGTTTAATCAATGTTAATTATTTATTAAATACCTTATTTAATTTATATGCTAACTAAATTTGCAATTAACGTTCACTTAAACGTTAAGTCTCCCATAACATTAGCTATTATTTAAATTTAATCTTTTAATTTCAAATTCAAATATTTAAATTTTCATATTTAAACTGTTTGATTCATTTCAAATTCGAAAACTTCAAACCTCCATTACTTCTCTGTTTGAAATCTTATTTCAACATATACATGAAATTGATCAAAAAACCGTCATGGATACAATGGTGCAACTTCCATGACGAAATTTCGAATGTACAAAATTTCTATATTTTACCTTAGTTTTATTACTTAATTTCTTATTAAATTTTACGAGGTTTTAGAGTTGGTAGAGGTTCAAATTATAGCCAAAATGCCTCGACCGGTCGACCGCTCAGTATGATAGCTCGACCACTAGAGGTCGACCAGTGGGGTCTCGATTTAATTATTATTTATTACTATATTTAGTTATTACGTTCTGATTTTTTTGAACGCTTGTAACTTCTTCGTTTCAACTCTAATCGTGAAACTCCAAGTATGAAAGTTGCTAAGAAAATTGCCACAAACACAATGGTGTACTTTCCGTGGCCAAATCCTACTGTTTCTCGGATTTCATTTTTGGAGCCTAATTTTTTACTAAATTATTATCGTAAATTTGTGGGATGTTACAGATATGCTACTATGTCTTTAACCAAAATTTCTAAGATTCGACAATACTTTCCCGACCATTTGAAATGTCTTATGCTCTTGTAATCTTTATTTCTTGAGATTCTTTTGTCCATCGAGCCATGTCTTTGAATCACTTGTGTTATCCTAGTTTTGTTCTTGTATCTCTTGTGTTATCCTTGTCTTGTTCTTGTCTTCTAAGCCTTGATTATTTTAGGTCTTCTTGATTTTTCCTTGAGTTCTTCTATTTATTCATCTTGATATATGGTCCACTTGTACTTGTATATTCCTGCAATATATTTGAGTACTGTACTTGTATTCCTTACAGTGTAATCTAAATAACTTGGAAAATATTTAGTGACAATATTTATGTGGTTGTTGTCATCAAAATCAATATGTAACAACACGTCTCGAAATAGGCCTAAATTACAACCTAAGAAAGGCCCATTAAAATTTAGACCCATTCCAAAGCTGGCTGTTTGTTGGTATAAAGAACAATACATAGAGCAATTTATCTACACCTTCAAAAACTCATAGAGGAAGGATAAAATATAATATCAAAACAGTATCCATTTTATTTAAAATTCATATGTCATAAGAAACATAGCACAATACCATAAACAATCGTAACCTATCCGAAGTACAACATCCCAAAGTTACAAAATCATTTAATGGATACATTGAAAATTGAGGAATTAACACAAGTGAATAAATAGTAACCGCACAAGTCTACGTGTCCACCACCTCTTTTTGAAAATATGCATCAACATCTCTAACATGTGTTGTAATAAGAAGGGAGTAAAAATAGCAATATATAGTGAATAAAATCTTAAGTCTTCCTATAATAGTACTTAGGAAGTATAATTTAAACAAGAATATGTCTAACTTATCTTAACCATATTATAATTTTTTAGATCTAAAGCCCTAAGGCTTTTCCTGTCCATTATTCTTTCAACCCAAAAACCCATATCTATCATCAATAATGTCTAAACAATGTAAGAGATAGTACCCAAGTCACTTAATACCTTTTTAATAGTAACTAGGCAGACTCTGACCATTTAATACCTCATTTAAAGCTAGTCGACATCATTTACTATTTATCCCAAGGATGACTTCTTTCTGGTACTATCTAGTTGACATTGCATGGAGTCTCTTTAGGACACTTACACTTTAAATATAAAGTGGACCCACTCCAAGATATCCTCTACCAGGACCAACCATTTACCATGACCATTTATTACTTCTATCATGGGAAAGAGGCGAACCCTTAACTAACAACTTACTACCTTCAATCTTCGAATCAGGTCTCTGTATTATTACCCCTAACCCAACTCTGGCGTCTTACATTATTCCGGCTATTCGTAGGCACTGGTAGGAAGATTAACTGGGAAGGTTTACCCTACAAAATTGGGAGTAACCTCGTATCCTCTATGGTTACTTATTATTAGTGATGTCTCACATTAGCTCCAAGGTCACACCGTTGGTAGCCAAATTAGTTAGGCATACTTCTATGTGCTTTTGGTAGAGCTCGCATTCCTATAACTTAGTCATAATCTAAAACACTCTCTTCGTATATTATCCCGCATCTCACCATATTAAAAATCAAGGTATTATAATAAAAACTCTTATTTTGTCTTTACAATTAATTACTTCTCTAAGGGAGATTTAATGATAATTAATATTATATCTACTACATAATTAATACATTATAATTGTATGTTATTTATGCTAATGTACACACACAAGCACACATGTCTAAAATAAGCGTGTGAAGATAGCGCCCTAAACTAGTGTTTAAATGTCAAATCTTCAAATTATATAAGTTCAATTCTATATCAACACATATTCCATATATCCAATATCCAAAATCAAATAAATAGACTTGTATAAAAATGGAATCCATTACCAACTTATTTTATACTAAAATAACGGAATCAGTCATTAATAAAAACTTACAATCCAAATACTTCTACGCTCGATTCAACATCTATATATAAAATTGAAATGGGAATTTTTATTTAAATTATGGAAATGGGCTATGTAAACTACGAATAAATGAATCCATACCTTATACACTATTTCCAATATATTCTTTTCAAAACCATTAATCAGATCCAAAGAAAAAGATAAGAAGTGGAATAGAATGTAGAATATTAAATTCCAGTGCTTACAAAATTCTAGTATTTTAATATAAAATAATTTAGATTCAAACTTAAGAATTGGAATTTCACCTTAGGGAAATTTCATAGTTTTAGTGTGATATTTGCACAAACAAAATTTCCAAAAAGCGTATATCAGATCCAAGTTATACTATACAATTACTAAAATAGAAAACACTACGATTTCCACTCACAATTAATCCATAGCTCTTCCCTTTTTGGTTTTGATACACCGGCTTTAATCTATTTCGGATCTCTCTTTTTAAAAATATACAACAAGGGTATTGTATTCGAATTAGATTCAAAAATTTAGGGATTAGAGGAGAAAAGGATTTGAAATTGAATAATTAAACATCTAAAATTCTTATCTGAAACCCTAAGCTGTTTTTCTGAATCTTTGAGAAGAGAGACCGACAGAGCTTCATTTCGTTCACAAAATAATTTGTGAATAAAAGTGAGGAGGATAGACACTTATTTATAGTAGTTAGAAAGCAATAGAACCATCAGAATTAAGTCAGTTTAAAACAATAAAATCTGAGTCGTTCAATTGCTGGAAACCTTAGCCACCATCAACGAAGACCGGTCGAGCGCTGCTACTCTATGACCGACCAACCTATGGTAGGTGATCGACCGGTGGTCATGTTTGGGGAATGCTTTCTTACTACTGTTGATTAATTTATTTCATTTCGTAATTAAACTTTTGACGTTAAACTTGATATCAACATTTACATAATCCCTAATCCAATTACTGTTAATTTTTAAATTTCTAATTTTAGAATTAATCATTAATTTGAATTCGAATTTCATTTAAATTATTTTAAATTTGAAAACTTCGAACATCCGTAACCTTTCCGTTTAAGCTCCATTTTCAAATATTATATATATAAATCGAACAAAAAATCGCCGCAAACTTGATGGCATAACTTCCTTGGCCAAATTCTGAATTTTGCAAAATTTCTAGTTTTAGCCTTATCTTATTTAATAAATTCATTTTACTTATTATTTATTATTAATTTATACAGAGTGTTCAATACTCCCCCATTTAAGAAGGATTTCGTCCTCGAAATCTTCATGGAACAGATAGCGTAATGCATAATAACATTCATGTTATACCACAAAGTTATCTACACATCCATCTACTCAACCAAAAGTGCAATGTGATTATGTACATAGACATGCTATATCTGAGCTTAATCCTAGCAAAAGTGTATGATCGTGATATATAGGTATGTAAGCAAAACATCCTAAACATGCATAAAATTTCTATATGAGTGCAAAAAGTGATAAAAAGAGTATAGCAACCTTCTCCTACCAACAAATCTAGTAAATCTGATGTAGCGAAAACCTAAATATAGAGGGAAAATTTCATGAGTAAAAAGTTCAAGATGATAATTCCTCATGCTTTCCACCGGATTTTCCCTCCATTGTACTCGTACCAGCCTAATTACTTTGTTGTAGAGCTTCCTAATTGTATGTTCCACAATGCTTGTGGTGGCATGGGATGCTATCGGCTCCGTCCAATGTCTCCCAATTGATTAGGCTCTACCACAATGGCTTTGCTATGAAGGAATTTTTTCAAATGTAAAATGTGAAAAAATTCACGGACTCCTACTAATTTATCCGGTAGCTCCACACGATAAGCAAGTCTTCCTATCTAAAATCGAGAAAGGCCCAAAAAACCTTTTGTGTTAACTTTCCTGACTTTCTAAATCTCATGAATTTTTTAAGAAGGGAAACTTTGATAAACATAGTGTCTCTTACTTTAAACTTTAACTCTTTTCTTCGCTTATCCACATAGGATTTCTAGCGATCTTGTGTGGCCATTATTCGCTTCCTATCCAATACTACTTTTTATTTTTGACACATCAAACACCTAGTGGAAAATTCTACCACCTTCTTCTTCATCTTTGTCTAATAGAAAATTCACTTCATATCATTATACATCTTACCACCTCTGGGATGAATGGTCACCCTTGAATGGTGTCATTCTACAAGCTAAAATTTATTTTTCCTAAAATTCTAAACTTTTGGAATTGAAGCATTCTTTATTCCTATATTACTCACTTAATTTCCTCATTAATAAGTCTTACCTGCAGCTTATCACTAGTTAAGTTCTTTTATGAAATTTCCTTAACTACGATGTTTCTCCATATATATATATATATATATGTATGTATGTATGTATGTATGTATGTATGTATGTATGTATGTATGTATGTATGTATGTATGTATGTATGTATGTATGGCAGTTTAATCACATACATAAAATCAACCTAATGATAAAATAGGAACATATCTTATACCATATCATACACTTTTTCAATAACCTAATGGAGATAACTAACGATAACAACCCAAAAACTCAAAGAAATTTTTGCTAGAAGCTACCATTTATCATCAACTGGTGTTAAGGATGTTGTGTTCCTAACACTTCTTACTAAAAATTAAGATAAACTTCCTAGTATGTCATTCCACTTAATTATCTATCTTAGTCTCCAAGAAATGTAGTCCATCTATTACTTCAGTTAATATATTCATAATAGTTGATTTATGGTCAAAGTTGAACCATCCCTAATCAATCCTCATTTAAATCTCTTTAATCCTTTTACTAGTTTCAAAACTCACTTATTATGTTGATTCAATTCCTCCATAAATATATATTTGATTCCTTAATTAGTCCACATCTAATTGCTTTTAATTCTCTATTAATTGCAAATTTATTGGCCATTAAATCTATAATTAATGTCCATAAATCCTAGTCCTGTTATTACTTTGTTTTTAATAGCTAATATGAATATTATCGTAAACTACGCTTTTCATATAATTTTATTTTTGTACATTAAGCGCGGTTAACTTATGTCTATATATTTCTTGTTTCTAATCATTAATTTCTAAACTAGAACATTCTGTTCCACATTTTAATTTATCAAAGCTATCCTTCTAAAAATGATTACAACTATGATTTTTCATTAATTAACCACGGTGAGATCTTTGCATTGTTTGAAATTACAAGGAATTATTTCTTCTCTTTTATTGAAATAGACTGTGCAAACTGTGGAAAAGAATATCCATTTCTTACACATCTCTTTCCTTTTTGTTATCCTTTGTTAATTCAAACGACATACCATTATACATATTTTGGAATTGGATAATTTATGAAAATTACATGGAACCTACTCCAAACAAATAAAAATAATAAAATTCACATTCCAAGTCAACTAGGGAACCCTAATTTAAAACCGAATTATAAATTTGGAATATTTTTGCAACTTTACTAACATTCTACAATTAAATATTTGAAAATGATTTTAAATTTTCATATCAGGTTGTACATATTATTCCTATTTTATTCATATCCTTAAACCTTTACCATGTCTTACCTACGTAGTGATCCCTAACTACTCCATAAAGTTTTGTTTGGTTCTCACCATTCTTTATAAAACTAAAATTTCAACAACATGTAAGTTAATTTTCAATTAAGTATTTATATATAAATGAACTTAGTATAATATATTCAAAACCAGCGTTTATTACACCATTCATTTATGAATCATGGCCTACACTTATGAACAGTTCATTGACTACCAGTTTAAGGATATATTATTATTATTATTGTTATTATTATTATTATTATTATTGTTTTCCAATTTTAACTCCTTTTAAATCTATTACAAAGACTATAACTTCGATAGCATTTCAAAATAATTGATTTTCCTTTATTAGACATTTATCGTTTCAAAGATATTTCTAGTTACAAGACAATTATTTTAGTTGACTTCAAATCATAATCAATTCACATGCATGCCAAATTTCTAATTTCAGGTTGTTATATTATTCCAAAGATATACATCAACATTTACTGCTTTATTACTCAAAATGTACTATCACTTAACTAATTAATTTTTTTTAAGCCTTAATTAAACTCCTCCAATCTTTCGCAACCTTTCCTTATCAACCATAATTTATTTCTCTTTCATTGCCGTTTTAAATTCAATAATAATTTACTCTTACTCATACAAATTCTTAATACAAAAATGTATGTATAATTCTCATCCTCGCATAAATGCTTTTTCCTTTAACAGTCACAAATTTATCCCAACTTATTTATTGATTACCATCATTTAATTCCATCTAATTGTTAAATGTTTTATCAAAAACATCTTCTATAATTTAAAACAATGAAAAATGAAGTAGACAAGAATGACTTTTATCCTATAAATTTCAAATTAGATTAGTGATGTTATTTTATACAAATCCGAATGCTATTTCTATCCAAATCTCCATATTGTCTCTATTTATATTTTTCCTAATTAATTGGCTTCTACTTCAGCTATTATTCTCCATATTGTCCTTACACAGGAATGTTCCTAATATCCTAATTATTCTTATTCGTCCATTCCCTTAATTTAATTAAGTTCCATTTCCGTTTATTCCCCTTTTTAGAAAAAATTTAAAGAAATAAAAACTTCTAAATTTATGAAATAGAGGGAAAAAATCATTAAGTCCAAAATATGCTCTATTTTAAATTTATTTTAAAAACGAAGAATTCCTTTCTTTAAAAATTGAAAACTTTTTGACTCAACTAATTTTAAAATAGAAATCAAAAAAAATTACCAAAAACTTTTTAATCAGAAACTTTTTAGTCAACAAATTTTTAAACTATGAATTTCCAAATTCCCTTACCATTTCAAAATAACAACTACCCAATAAATCCTTTGAAAAACTTATTCACAACATTTCAAGAAAATTTCCATTTTATCAAATTCTTTCCCATGGGTTGGATTTAGAAATTGACTTTAATTTTACTTTCTTTTGAATTTTCCTCTTCCTTGCTCAATCTTTACAAGAATCCCCATTATCCCTCTATGGTGATTAATGTACATCTTCTTAACGGGATTTGCACCACTCCTTCAGATCTTGCTTTACTCCTATCATTCCTTGGTTATGAATGTTTAGAACACATTGGTTCTTATCTTTCGTCTATTTTTATGTATTAGGCTAGGACCACTAATCTAATTTTAAAGACATTCATTTATTCAATCTAATTATACTTATTATGCCTTTCTTATCTGTCCATGATTACTCTATAATATCTTTTATCAGTTCCTTTAATCCATTTATATCCTTTTTAAATTCTTGCAACTCTCTATTTATTGCATATTTGATGCCCTATTAATTTTGGAGTTACAATCTTTTCCATCTACATTTCCTAAGATAGCATTATACACCGAAGTAAAGATTTTCCTAACGTGTTTGTGTATATTTAAAATAAGTGTATGTGTATATTTATTTTTATATATATTCTTATATATATTTTTATATAGTAGGGTTTTTAAAAATACTTCCAAAAATAACAAGTAAGCCAATAATACATGTACTTATCCCCGTTGATCAGGTAACCTAAGCTCTGATACAAAATGTAATGACCCACCTTAAAACATGCCTAAATTCCAACTTACAGAAGGCCCATCGAAATATATGCCCTTTCCAAATATAGTATTAGTTGGTATAAAGAATAATACACAGAGCTATTTATCTATACATTTAGGTACTTGCACTAGAAGGATAAAATATAATATCAAAATAGTACCCATTTTATTTAAAATTTAAATGTCATAAGGAACATAACACAATACCATAAACAAATGTCAACTATCTGAAGAGTAGTACTCCAAAGTTCCAACATTATTTAATGGGTACATCAGAAATAAAGGAAATAACACAAGTAGATAAATAGTGATGCCACAAGTCTGCGTCTCTGCCGCCACCTCCAAAAAACTACATCAATATCTCTAACCTATGTTCTAATGAGAGGGAGTCAGAATAACAATGTCCAGTGCATAAAATATCATGCCATTCTATAATAGTACTTGGGCAGTATAATTTAAATAATAATATATCTTACGTATCCTAACAATATTACAAGTTTTCAGATCATAAGCCCTAAGGCTTTTCCAGTCCATTATTCTTTTGACCCAAAACCCATATCTATCATCATTAGTGTTTTAACAATGCGAGAGATAGTACCCAAGCCACTTAGTATCTTCATAATTGTAACTAGGCTGACTGTGGCCATTTAATACCTCATTTAAGACAGTCCCTATCATTTACTACGTATCCCAAGGTGGGATCCTCCACAGTTCTATCTAGCTGACATTGCACAGAATATCTTTAGGCCACTTACTACTTCAAATCTAAAGCGGACCCTCTCTGAGGTATCCTCTATCCTGACCCACCATTTACCCCGACTATTTAATACTTCTATTATGGGGAAGAGGTGGATCATCAACCAGCAACTTATTACCTTCAATCCTAAAGTAGGTCCTTCGTATGACCGGTAACCCAACAATGATGTCTCACATTACTCTTCCTTTTCATAAGTATTGGTAGATATATTAACTTGGTAGGTTTACCCTACAAAATTGGGACTAACCTCATGTCCTTCGTGGTTACTTATTATAGGCGATGTCTCACATCAGCCCCAAAGTTACACTGATGGTAGCCAAATTAGTTGGGCATGCTTTTGTGTGCTTTTGACTGACCTTGCATCCATATAACTTAGTCATAATCTAAAACACTCTCTTCATATAATATTACATCTCACCATATCACAAATCAAGGCCTTATAGGGAAAACTCTTATTTTGCTTTTACGATTATTTACTTTCCTAAGGGCGATTTAATGATTATTAATATTATATCAACTACACAATTAATACGTTATAATTATATGTTATTTACACACACACAGATCTAAAATAAACATGCGAAGATTGCACCCTAAACTAACTTTTAAATGTCAAAACATCAAATTTATACAAGTTCAATTCCATATCAACACATATTCCATATATCCAATATGCATTATAAAATCAACAGACTTGTATAAAAATGGAATATATAACCAACTTATTTTATACTAAAATAACAGAATCAATCACTAATAAAAAATTACAGTTTAAATACTTTTACGCTCGATTTAACTTCTTTGCATAAAACCAAAAAGGGAATTTTTTTTTAAATTATGGAAATAGGCAGTGTAAACTACAAATAAAGAATCCATACCTTACACAGCATTTCCAATTTACTCTTTTGAAAACCCATAATCAGATCCAAAGAAAAGGATAAGAAGTGGATTAAAATTTAAAACATTAAATTGCAATACTTACACAATTCCATTATTTTAATATGGAATAATTAAGATTCAAACTTAAGAATTGACATTTCGCTTTAGGTGAATTTTGGGGTTTTAGTTTGATGTTTGAATAAACAAAATTCCACGAAGGCATATATCAGATCCAAGTTATACTATACAATTACTAAGATACGAAACATTAAGATTTCCTCTCACAATCAATCCTTAACCCTTCCCTTTTCAGATTTGATATGCCTGCTTTAATCTCTTTCAATCTCTCCTTTTAGAAATATACAACAAGGGCATTGTATATGAATTAGATTTGAAAGTTTAACGACTAAAGGAGA
Source organism: Allium cepa (assembly GCA_030765085.1). Taxonomy (NCBI): domain Eukaryota; kingdom Viridiplantae; phylum Streptophyta; class Magnoliopsida; order Asparagales; family Amaryllidaceae; genus Allium; species Allium cepa. The sequence goes on along the minus strand of CM060932.1, from coordinate 635,152,151 downwards.
AAATGGTTAGAAATTGGATAATTAAACATCTAAAATTCTTACCAGAAATCCTAAAGTATTTCTGAATCTTTGAGGAGAGAGATCGACTGAGCTTTGCTTGGTTCTCGAAATAATTTGTGAATAAAAGTGAGGTGGCTAGGCACTTATTTATAGTTGTTAGAAAGCACTAGAACCGTCAGATTTAAGTCGGATTAAAATAATAAAATCCAAATCGTTTAATTTTTAAAAACCCTAGCCACCATTAACAGGGACTGGTCACCTTCCCTTACCCTACCGATCTACTGCTAGCGGTCGATCCAACCATCGTAGGAGGTCGATCGGTGGTCCTATTTTTGAAATGTATTCCTACTACCGCTGATTAATTTATTTTCCTTCTCAATTAAAGTTTTAACGTTAACTTTGATTTTAACATTTACTTAATCTTCAAGTCTAATTACTATTAATTTTTGAATAATAAATTTTGGAATTAATTATTAATCTGAATTTGAATTTAATTTAAATTATTTTAAATCCAAAACTTCAAACGTCCATAACACTTTCGTTTGAGCTCCGTTTTCAAAACATTGTGTATGGAAACTGATTAGAAAATCACCATAAACGCAATGACATAACTTCTGTGGCACAATTTCAGCATTTGAAAATTTTCCGCTTTTATCCTTATCTTATTTAATTAATTAAAGTTATTATTATTTCTTTTTAATTTTTGCAGGGTGTTACATAATACGTGTGGTGTTAGCAATACACATGCTTATATATTATTATATACAATGACACGTTCAGAATATATACGATATATTAAAATAAACATTAAGTTATGTTAATATGATTAATTAAACAAACAAAAATATTTGAGAACAAAATATGGTTTTATTTTAATAAATAGGTTGGATCTAATGCTAGTTAATAGATCACATTGGCCTATTAAGATCCAAATTGGGATTTTTTAAATTTACTCATTTCATCCACTACCAAAACGAGATAGATCCAACACTGTAAACTAGGCCGTATTAGTAAGAAATAACTAAACGGGTTAAAAAATAAGGGTTTCTATCATTGATTATTTTTGAATCATCTGATTCTTGTACATCAAGTCTAAAAGTAAAATGGTTAAGTACCATTCAGTAGGAGCAATAAAAAAGTTGATAAACTCTTAGACTAGCACATACTAATGTATGTGATCCTATGTCTACAACTATAAAAGGTGGAACATCGTACTTTGTAACTTTAGCTAACGATTTGTTTAGATATAGATATGTGTTTCTTATGAAACATAAATTGTAGGTCTATGACAGATTCATCGAATATAAGGACCAAGTAGAAAATCAAATAATAAGAAAATATAATTAGTTTGATTTGATTAAGGTGGTGAGCATATAAATAAGAATTACAAGAGTACCTAAAAAAATGGAATTATCTCGCAAGTCACTCGTTTATATACTCCACAATCAAAGGTGCTCCAGAAAGGAAAAATTAAACTTCGTTAGACATGGTTCGATGATCAGTGACACTAAGTTGCCTCATTCATTTTAGGATATGTGTTAGAAACTGCCACATATATGTTACCCATTAAATATGAGCCTAAAATTTTATATGAGTAATGGATTAGGAAGAAACCCCTCCTTAATTACCTTAAGGGTTGGGGTTATCTAAGAACTTAAGCCTTAGTAAGATTGAGGCAAGATCGATCTTATGTAAGTATATTTATATCCAAGAAATTCTTATGGATTCATATTCTATCATTCAAGGAACAAAAAGCTTTTTTTTTTCTAGAAATTTCACTTTTTTGGAAAATGAATTTCTCTCATAAGAAATTAGTGGCAGTAAGATAGACTTGGATGAGAACTAAGAAACTTCCATAGGGACTTAATATATTGATGGTAATTCAACACCCATTAAAAATATGTAGTCTTGTAGAAGGTCTAATAGAGAATCTTACACGCTAGAGAGATACTGCTAGTTTATCTATAAAGGCCCACAAATCCGCACCCCTTTGAGTCGAAAATATTTCACCTCAGTTCAACTCAATTAGATGGAAATACGAATCTTTAAGGCTAAGCAAAAAGAGGTAGAAGAAAAATAGAAACAACAACACAGAATCTCACAATCGCTGCGGAACAAAATATAATATATAATAACAAATATTATATAAAAGAAACTATAATAGTTTATGTAATTACAATAATCAGAGTGCATCAATGAATACATCAAACTGGACAGTTATATAACTTGTCCTTAGACAGCGGAATATAAGTCAAGTACGGAAATATGTCTGAGAAACTCCTCCAACTAGTCTCTTGAGCTCCATAGCATTTAACCTGAATATGTAATGCTCAGTCTGACCTGAGCATTGTAAATAAATAACATCCGAGTTAGTCTGGAAAACAAGCATGAGAAAATACACTCAATTTGAATTATTAACTTTCCAAAATCCTTTGAAAACAATGGTATCTCGTAAGATCACGTCATAAATAAACACGACAGGTTTTTACCTTACGATAACGAAAATATTTTCATCAAATCCGTATGATATTATAATAGTGTCTATAGAGAGCATGTGTAACAACCCGTAATTTTTTATAATTAAAAATTTGTAAATTTAATAAAGTTTTGTGATTTAGTGTTGAAAGAAATAAAATTTGTGATGTACTAATGAAATAATAACTAAAATGTAATGTAATAATGTTAATTTAAGTTAATTATTAACAATTTGATGAAATTCCAATTAATTAAAATGGTTTAAAAGTTATACTTGGTTATAAAGTGAATATAGGAAAATAAATGTAAATATTGAATTAATTAATGAAATAAAATATAACTGAAATAAAGTGAAATAATATTAATTTAAGGTAATTGATAACTGCTTTAAATGTAATTCCAATTAATTAAAAGAATTAAAGAGTTATAATTGATATAGGTTGTAGATAAAGTATAGTAATGTATGCATTAATTGATAATTGGATTTAAGAAGAGATTGGTAATATAAAGGATGTATTAATTAATTACATAGTGTGCAATAAATAGAAATTAGATGGAATTTGTATAGTATAAGTTGTGATAACCATTGGTTGTAAATAATAAACTTACAAATATTATTAAATATTGAAATGGTGACAATTGTTATTTCTTACCAATATAATTAATCAATTGCAATTAAATGTAAATAAATGTTACAGTACTGTAAGTTAATACGATAACTGCAAATTTTGGATATAATAAAATGTATGGAAATGTTAACAAAATGTATGGAAATGTTAATTAATCAAAAGAATGAAACCAAGGTAAAATAATTAATTAGGATTTTAAATTATAATTAATGTGTAAAATTGATAAAAATTCAATATAATGGAAATATAGTAACTAATACAAATAAAAGGTGGAAATGGGAGAATATTAATGTAGTAGAATATAAAAAAATATTAACTATGCCATTAGAGTAATAATTGATTGAATATAAAGATTTAATCAAATTAAATCAATTTATTAAGATTAAATTTTAATTAATTAGATTTAATTCAAGTTGAAATTGAATACTGTAATTAGTGTAATAACCAACACTGAATTGTTATATAAACTTGTATTAAGTCACTATAAATGTCTAAGTGATTTAAAATTGATGAAATACGTTAACCATCAAATTCGAATGAAAAAATAATTTAATTAATTAATTATTAATATATTTAATTAACGTGAAAATTAGCTATTTTAACCACTATCTCAGATTTTGACGAAACCAGTTTCATCGGATCCGTAACGATGAATTATTGTAGGATTTCAAGTTTCGTACCAATCAGACTTGTCGTCTGATCGTACGGACTCGAAACGTGTAGAAATTAATTTAATTGAAATCAATTTGAAATAAGCCGGTTTTAACATAACTTCTTCATACGATGGAATAAAGACTTGAAACCTATTCCATTGAGTTTAAAATTATCAAAAACATCTATTTCGATATATGAGATGACCCATTTTCGTTTCTAAAACGAAATGGGCTTTTCGGGTTGTTTATAGTTCAACTTTCAAATCAATCTTGTCCATTCATCTCTATTTCCGACCTGCCTATAAATATCATGTTATAAACCCTATCTATTCTCATTTGTGATTTCAGTATGTACAACTCCATCTATCTGCTTCCTATTCCTTCCAATGGCTGCAAATCCTAATCCAATTTTAAATTCAAACTGCAAATCAAAATCAAACCAAAAAAATAAAACTCCTCCAAATCATATCATATTATATACCGTTCTGAAGGTTTCGATGACTCGAATCTGCGTCAACTGTTCGTTTTTGGAAATGATGCTCGGGTCATTCTGGAATCGCAGTCACAGCCTCGAATTTTTGAAACCCTAAGCTTTAGTCGATGAAATTGACTTTGGGGGGTTTGGTAGAGTTTGTCGAGGGGAGATCAACGCTGGTGGCCTTGTCGCATATTATGGATGGAGGTGGTCGTATTTAGCGCCTTAGCTTCCAAGTGGCGACGCATTGCAGCTTAGGTGACTGGAGTAGGTGCGATCGATAGAGGATGGAGAGGCGGTTACGTTGGAGGCGGCGGTGTTGGCTAAGATGGTCAGAGGTTGGCGAATTCGGTGGTCAAAATTGGCGATGGGCAGATTGATTGGGTTTGAAAACAAGGTTGTGCCGCGTTGGGTAGTGTGACGTGGCCTACAAAAGGGGAGGGTAATGTTTTTGTCTTATTTTATTTAATTTAAATTTCAAATTTCAAAACTTCTAATCACCATAACTTTTGAATACAAGGTCGGATTCACGCGTGGTTTATTTCACTGGGATCGTATTGAAATTTCAGACATTGCGACGCTGACTTGGATGAATTCTGAGACCGTTTGAATTTGGGCCCTAAATTGGATTTTAAATCGATTTAATTCAAAGGTGAGTGTTTTGACCCACTCAAAACTTTTAAAATTTCTTATGTTAGTTAAATTAAATTTATGATGTGATTTGAAATTTATTTATGGCTATTTGGTATATTTAAATCATCATTCTAGTTAATTTGAATTTATTTTGAATTTATTGTTATTTAACATATTATTGAATTTAAATTGCCAGTTAATTTCCTATAAATGATAATCTGTTATTATGTAAATTATTAGTTGAATTGAATGATGATTACGATGGATGTTCAATTGTTGATATTGGATGATTGAATGTTATGTTCAAATTATACGCTGTCATCACTCTATAAGTTGCCTTAGTTATTGTCTAGAAAAATCACTATGGGTTGAAATAATATATACCCGAACGATATATAGATTATGGAAAAATCATTATGGGTTGAAACGATGGACTCGAGCGATTTTATGGATTTTATTTAATTCAGGAGTGCGGCTTGAAACGATATATAACCGTAGAATTTTAAATTGCGGATTGAAATGATAAATATCCGAATTACTTGACCCTAGGGTAAAGAATTATATACGGACACCAAATTGGTTAAATTAAATGATTTTAAATCCTTAATTTTTGAATTTAGTTAAATGATATTTTGAAATAAAATTTGATTTATATAAATTGAATTATTATCGAATTTTGAGTTTATGTTAAATTTGGAATTTCAAAGTTGAAATGATTTATTGGAATTGATTTATTGAAATGTTTGGATGTAACTTTAAAATCTATTTTAAACTAATTTAAATTATTTCCATTAAATTTAACTATTTTAATAAATTTAATGCTATTTTAATTTATGCTAATCTATTATAACTCATTTAATCCAAATTAATCTATTTTACCAATTTTAAACTAATTAAATTTATTTAATCTATGTTAAATCTATTTAATATAATTTAAATCTATTAAATCTATTTTAAATTTGTTTAATCTATTTAAAATCTACTTAATATAATTTAAATCTATTTGATCTATACTTAATCTATTTAATCATTTTAAATCTATTTAAATCATTTTAAATCTAATTAAATTAAATTTAAATCTAATTTGACTATTTTTACTATTTAACTATTTTAATCTATTCAAACTATTTTCAAACTAATTTCTAAAAATTCAGACGGTGTAAAGTCGAAGTATTCATATCTAAATCCATGATGTTGATACAACCTAAGTTGTAATTGGGAATTGATATCTTTTCGAAAATGATATATTTGAGTAATATGGTGATTTTTGAACGATGATTTAATTAACCTATCTTATCGATGAATTCAAAATTGGATATGACTTTAAGGGTAAATATGACTTTGGAAGTGAATATAGTTTGAAAGTGAATATTATTTCGAAAGAGATATGATTTTAAATTGAATATGATATTTTGATATAAATTATAAATATATAAAAACATGCTACGTAGTAACATTATAAAATAATTTATGAAAAATAACACGATAAATAATTTTTTTAAAAGATATCACCTTACAAAGCTATGCAGTAGCATTATAAATTAATTTATGAAAATAATATTACAAACGTTCAAAAAATAAAACGAAAATGATATCAACTTATCTAAAAGTCATAAAATGAAACTAAAAATTAGATACAATTCATAAAAACCTACTAGAAGCAAAAATAAATGCTAATATGCTTCATAAACTAATACTAGAATTTAAAAATGCTATTATAAAATAATCGTGTGAGATACAATAAAATTGTTTATAAACTGCTACTAGAATATTTAAAAAACCACTACAGTTCAGAAACTACTGCTACAATTTCATAAAATGCTATTATAAAATAGCATTACGAACATAAATACACATAATATAATTTATTTACAGAAAACAAGAATGATACAACACGGTAACATTACTACACAGATCTAAAAAGATGTTACAACTGTTTATAAACCGCTACTACAATTCATAAAATGCTACTATAAAACAACATTACTAACATAAATATACATAACGTTATTTATTTAAGAAAATGATATTATACAGTATCATTACTACACTCATCTAAAAATATGATATAGTTGTTTATGAACTGCTACTACAATTTAAAAAACGCACTACAATTTAGAAATTGATACCATAATTCATAAAATGCTAATATAAAATAGCATTGCGAACATAAATATATATGGTGTAATTTATTTAAAAAGAACAAATAATAATGCTAAAACTAATACAATTCAAAAACTATTACTACAATTCATAAAATGCTACCGTAAAATAGAATTATGGACAGGAATATACGCAATTGTGTTTACTAAAAGAAAAATGATACTATAGAGTAGCATTACTACACACTATCGTCTTCTCCCTTAATTTACCACTTCTTCTCTCTCAATTTTGTAATTCTTCTCTAACATCACTTCACTCATTCTGGAACTCGAAATCATTGCTGCTACCAAAGCCGCCCCTCTCTGTCCGTGCTCTCTGTCTCTACATCTTCAAAGCACTTCAACTTCATGCCTTCTCCAAAACCCTAGCCAACCACTATTGCATCCACCTTGGTCACCGTCGCCACCGTCAAGATCTACCGTTCCACCATCGAGATCTACTGCATCACCGTCGAAATCTGTTGCACCTCTATCTAGATCTGCCGCATGTTGTTCCTCGTGTGAATAGTTAACTTACTGTTCGTTAAAAGTAATGTATCATTCTCACTAAAATTTTGTATTCTTCTATAGTTAGTTGAAAAGTTTCTCTTTCTCGCAAACTAAAATTTGTAAGATTTGTTTATTTTCTTGTAAACAAAAATATTATTCACATAAACACAAAATAAGATCACATGCAAATTATTAAAAAGAATAAAAAAAATCAGTTATTCACGGAGCTGCTAATGCACCTGATACAACATATAACATTTTAATTATTCTAAATTTTTTGAAAGGATCTTGTTTTTGTAGACACGATATAGATCATGTGGAACATCATATTCATGATGTAGATTTAACATCTCAAAGTTTTATTTGATTTCGAATAATGAAGTTTCAAAAGACGTAGTAGTGTATGTATACAAGTGTATACATGTGGGAGTAGTGTACGTATACGAGTGTATACATGTGTGTGTTTATACATAGACATACATCATCATTTTTATATTCTCTGATTCATGCCCATTTTAAATTTGATATCTAGGTACGTTAGAACTTAATGATTTTTTGCATGCATGAACGGCATGTCACAAACATAATCTTCGTAAAATAAAATAAATCTTATTTTTATACTTCTACAGCATAATAGTTAATTATGCAAAATATTTAAAAATATCTGTTATAATAAGTGAGGTGTTTTACATCTTATGAAGCAAAGCCTATATTGTTATATTGACAACTCTATTTGAGTAGCAGACAAAAATGCATTGGCTGTCTAATTACAGCTCCATTTCTTGTTCAATTTCTACATCCTTGCACGTATTTGCATCCCTAAATTTAACCGGAGGCAACATTTTTGCAGGGTAAACATTTCATGCATCTTATCCATAGGTGGCCAATTAATAAGCACATGAGACCTGCCTTTTGCCACTCGTGAATTAGATAAATAATCCTTCTATGTCATCTGCCAAAGCTCCATCGTCCCTACATAAAGAGACCATAATAGCATAACTATCTCACAACAAAACATACATAAAATACTATCCCATAGCTTGATAGCTGGCTAAAGCATACGGCTATGGAAACGTACAAACCAGGCAACAAAATGCCTTTGCTGCTAACACTGCTTTGCATTTTATCTTCATTCTTAACCGATGTTCAACCGCTAGACTGGGCCCTCAAGGCAGCTAGTGAGGCAGAGGCAGTTGCTGCTATCTACTGCTCGGAACATGGTAGAGCTTTTCTGGATGGACGTCTTTCTGAAGGTTCTCCAAAATGTGAGTGCAATAACTGCTATGAAGGTCCGGACTGCTCTAAGCTGACCCCAAACTGTAAAGCTGATGTTGCCAGGTACATATTCCTATACATTGTTTATATATCTACATGCAATGCAATGCATTTTGGTATATGTGTATAATTGATTACTAATGTACTTACGTATGCAGCGGAGATGCACTGTTCTTGGAGGAGTACTGGAAGGAACACAAGGAAAATACAGCAGTGTTACTTTCAGGATGGCACAGGATGAGCTACTTCTTCAATCCACAGAACAACTTCATGTCATTTCAGCTAGACCAAACCATTAGAGAACTACACGAGCTTGTTGGAAATGCTGAAACTACAGGGAAGAAATTAGTGTTTGGTGTTGGTGTCACTCAACTTATCCACGGACTGATTTTTACTATGTCCAATGGTAGACCTGAGACTAAGCCATTTAAAGTAGTCGCTCGTGCTCCTTACTACTCCGTGAGCTAATTTCTCTTTTTTCAATTTATGGATGCATGTCTGACGTTTTTCACTTCTACGTATTTTTTTGCTTCTTATTAATGAAGTTATGTACGGTACACAGGTGTTTAGGGATCAAACAAAATATTTCGACATGGATGGCTATGAGTGGGCAGGAAATGCATACGACCATGTGAACGCTCCAAACCCCCAAGATTACATTGAGATGGTGACTTCACCAAATAATCCTGATGGCGAACTTATAACAAGCGAGTTAATCAAAGGCTCTAAAGTCATCTACGACATGGTTTACTATTGGCCTCATTACACACCAATCAAGTTTAAAGCTGATCATGATATCATGCTGTTTACCATGTCCAAATTCACCGGACATTCTGGCAGCCGGTTTGGGTATGCATTTTTATTTATTTATTTATTTCACATTTAACAGTGTTACTTCTTCCAAAATATAATGTTATAATATGACACAAATAAACTCAGGTGGGTGTGGATAAAGGATGACGATTTGTATCACAAAATGTTAGATTTCATGGCAAAGAACACCGAGGGAACTTCTCGCGAAGCGCAGCTGCGAACACTAAAAATATTGAAAGAAGTGACGGCAATGATTAAAACACATAAAGGCACTCCAAGAGACATCAATACTTTCGCTTTCGAGCATCTGAGGCAGAGGTGGGAAAGTATTACCAGGCTACTCGATAAAAGTCATAATAGATTCTCTTATCAATCACTTCCTCAGAGCGAATACTGCAATTACTTCCGAAGGGATCGATCTCCTTCTCCATGTATGTATATAAATCAGTCAACCTAAATAGATAACATATATAGCTAATTTGACATTACTAATTTTGAAATGGATTTTATAGCATATGCGTGGGTGAAGTGCAACAGGCCAGAAGAGAAAAACTGTTCCAAAGTATTCGAAGATGGAAAAATTATAACACAAGATGGGCTGCGTTTTGATACAGAAAATCGATATGTGCGCATCAGTCTAATCAAGACAAATGACGACTACAAACAATTGATGCATTATCTGACTAAAATGGTGGAGGAAACGAGGCCTAAGGCAATCCAGGAGATTTCTTCCGGAGCCGATGAGAGCAGCCGTCGTCCATTCATATAACTTGGTTTGAACTGTGTTGTTGTTTCAGAATTTAATGTATTGTCGTTGTTAGGGAAGATGGTAAGACTTGCTGCTAGTTTGGTGGTGTGAGAAGTGCTGATGCAATGAATAAAGTTCACGGCTGTTGAATGATATTTGTTTTCTGCGTTTACATTTATTTAGTTTTTGAATCCTTTTACCTTCAGTTTAACATATTTGAATGTACAATGCTTTTCGAAACAATGCGCAATATGCAGTCCATGTGCAGTCAGTACCCAAAAAGATTATAAGAAACAATGTTAGAACAAATAAGGTGATTTATTCTGAATTTTAGGATTAAAAAAGAAAATAATTTGTGATATGAAAAAAGAAAAAATGAATTAATTGATTTTAAATCGATCAATTATGTAGCGTTTGAGAATTGCTTAATCCTCCAACAATCTACACGCATAACACAATCGTATAAATATTACACTTGGAGAGACGGTATCAATCCACAAAAACAATATATTTATTCGCTCCTGTAACTCTTCATTTATCCAAGCAGTAAAGAAAATTTATGGTTTAATTTGTGAGTTATCATGTTAATTTGTTTCTATTCTTAGTCATTTATTTATTTATTATTATTTGGTTGCTTTGTCATCAAATCGGTTGTTCTAGATCTTAAATAATTATTTATGATCCTGATAAATTGAAAAAAAAAACAAAGGCTTTTTAATGAAAGGGCATCACAGCCCAACACACTAAGTTTCCAGGCCAGTGGAAAGTAGGATTATGTTCGCAGTGCGTAGCAATTGCAATTACGTTATTGCCACTATTTTCCATTTTTTCCATCATCTTATTTTATATGGAAAATTATATCAGTACGCCGTAAATTACTGTATGTACACCGAATAATTAGCTAAAATTATATACATTATTTTTTACTTAACATACACTGTACGTATTACGAAACTATCCTCATTTTGGAATAAAATAAAACACTTATCTCATTTCATTAATTTAACCCCTTTCATGCATTAACCAACTAAGGTTCCTAATTTTCCTAAATTGACTTCTGTAAATTTCAATTTTCAAATTTAGATACCTCAACTGGAATTCAAATTTATTTAATTATTTATCTATACCAGATTAAATTAAATTTCGATAGTCAAATGTTAAGCTATTCGAATTTCGATGTTAAATTTTAAACTTTATTTAGTTTGAGTAAGAGTTAGAGAAGAATTTAGTAGTCTACAAATAATAATAATTTCTTTAATGAATTTTTAAAATTTATTATTTATATTTAATTTGTAGTGAAATTTTTTAATTTTTGACTATGAATAAATACAACTTAAAACCGTATAAATACAATTTGATACCAAAAGGAATTCAAATCTAGTTCAACTAACGATGTATAAAGATTTAGTTACTTATGAAAGGAATTGTACTAACTATACTATGAATTTGTGATTCTTTAATATTGAATTTTATTTTTATTAAATAAAGGCATTTTTGTCTAATATTTAACTTAAATTTTTATGGTGTAGGTAAAATAATTAATGGTGCATGAATAGAATTTGTGTTTTATCAATGATGCTCAACAAATTAGAGTTTCTTCCTCATCTCAAAATTAAATTAACTTTTTTAGGATTTCAGCCTCAATAAATTTTGAATCTTCATCCATTAACTCAAATCAACACTCATATCTATCACATGACTTCAAATTCTACTTTAAAGGTATTATTTACACTTTTGAATTTACAAAAATTGATGTTAGCAGTAGTTTATTGCAAGTTACTTCTTTTCGATGTATTTATTCAATAAATAGTCTCTATGAAAAGTTTTAAGGTTAATCTTTTAAACTTATACCGATTCAGTATAAGTTAGATGCTATCAAGTTTTAACCCGTAAAAATTCAATTTAGTTAAACCTAATTCAAATTGAATCCAATTCTTGTTGATTCAGCAATAAAAAAATTGAAGTTGTAATGTTAATCTTTTATGATTCTAAATAAAAATGACTATTGTTATCATTTCATTCAGTTAAATTCTTAACTAACTGTGACAAACTTACATCTATAAAGATAAATAATTATATCTTTTGATCTTTTTTGAAATATACAATATGTATATGGGTTGGCATCAAAATCGACCACCAACACTCATTTATGTGAAAGCGCCAATATCCAGTCACAGTTCTTAGATAGTATATCTAATTAATGTAGAGAACATAATATAAACAACAACAAAATTAAAATTGGAAGCAGGTAAAAAGAGACAAAATTTATAATGGTTTGGTTAACTCCGACCTACGTCCACTTTAGAATAATCCTTGATATTATACCATAGTTTATTTTGCAGTTATAATCTGAAATCCAAAAATAAAACTGGCAGAGTATAGCCTGGGTAGAAATTGAAGTGGAGTAGAAAGAAGCCTCCTTTGTTGATAATGTTTGATGTATATAGGAGAAGACGTGAAAATATCTTACTCAAAACCCGGATCTGGAACCCTGAAGCAAAGACAAGCCTGCCCATAAAGTTTGGGGCCCATCCGAGCCCATAATAGGGATCATTGTCAATCCTTATTTTGGTGGAATTCATAGGGTGTGATCCCTATGGTGGGTCCCCCATGATGTTATCTTCTTGCACTCTAAATTTCATGTTGATAGCATCTATAGATCTTGAGTTATTGATTGATCATTACTGCAAATTCAACTAAACCAATCCTTGAATAGGGATAGGGGCCGATTCCTTTATAAGGATACAGGCTGATCCCTTCAAGTTGCTCCTTTAGGGTTGCGATCCCTAATGTGTTCCTTTTATTGTGTTATGCTTATACTCTAAGTTTCATGTTGATAGCATATGTAGATCTTGAGTTATTGACCGATCATTACTGCAAATTCAACTAAATCAATCCCGGAATGGGGATAGGGGCCTATCTTTCGAAACTCCTCCAAATGATATGTGATCCATAGGGGAACTTCTCTATGTTGTATTATATTTAGCCTTTAAGTTTCATGCCAATTGCATCAGTAGAACTCGAGTTATTGATCGATCTTTGTTTCAACATGTTGTGAAGGCTGACTATAGTCGATCCTTACGGGGGGAAGAGGCTGATCCCTTCAACTTGCTCGAAATCCCTAAGGTAGACTACCTAGGGTACCTTCTTCTTCTTTCCAAAGTTTCATTTCAACCTGCCCTGTGGTTGTTCAGTTATGGAGCGATCATCGTTGAGTTCTATTGTGTGCATCCATTTTATTCTAATCCCTTTATTCTGATCCCTCTTCTAGGGGAAGTATTGGTTCCATACATAGTCATTTTTTAAGTGTTGTCCATCTGAATCCATTCAACTATAGTCTATAGTTTAATATATAACTGATTTCCAATCCCGGTAACAATCTCACCAAGTTTTCTGCCTTGATGATCATGAAATTTGTTGGGTTGAATCCGCCTGGGTACTGCCTTGCCAAAAAGGCGGGTTAACAATATGTATATGTATGTTTATATGTGTGTGTATATATATACACATATTTGTGTATGTATATATATCTGTGTGTGTGTGTGTGTGTGTGTATGTAAATAAAATTATTCTTTTGTTGTTTCTACATTTTAATTTTACTGCTGTTAAACCAAGTATTTTGGACTAAGTAGCTTCGGTGGTAGGTTTATTTATTTTATATTCATTAGATTTTATCTGTTTATTAAAAATAATTTTTTTCCTCTAATATCATTAGCTACTACAATTTTGAGAACATAACAGTTTTTATAAACTAACAAGTTTTTGATGGTACTGATGAGATAGCTAAATGTCTTAGCTGGATGAAAAGTAATAAGACAATCTTAGTTTTATGTCTTTACCGAGGAATGGTTTTCTTGATAGTAGGTATATCAAGTATTATGTATGTGTATATATCATTTTCATTATTTAGAATTAAGGAAAAAACATAGTAACTATTTGTAAAATTATGTGTATATATCATTTTCATTATTTAGAATTAAGGAAAAAACATAGTAACTATTTGTAAAATTAGTTAATTGATGCTATTTAATGATAATTTGATGTGAGATTTCTCAATCTTGTACCACTAATAATCATATTGTATAATGGTTCATGATAACGCTTCAAATGTAACACATTTTGTGAGGACATGTTTCTTCGACTGTCGAAAATTGACACTAATACATACTCGGTATTCACATGCCGCAAATCCAAGTGCCAAAGAAGTGGATTCTTAAAGGTAAGAAAGAAAATAAAGAAAGAACAGAATCTCACATATATTATTTTAATATAAACTTTACAGCGGAAATTTAAGTACATTTATCAGAGTTTAAACATGGGCAGTTATATATTTCTGTCCTTACAAATGCAGAATACTATAGCACAAAAGTGCGATGGAAATAGATAAAGAAGTTCAGAAAAATCTTCTGACTCCATGCTTCGAGCTCCATCCAGATTTCTTCTAAACTAAACTTGACTACTAGGCTGGCTTGGAAAATTAGGGAACCCAAAGTTTAAGTGAAAGAAAAATAAACTCTGAGTCGGTCATGGGACTGGTGTGAGAACTCAATATACACGTTTGAAAATAAAATGGTATCTCGTAAGAACACACCGCTCATAAACATGAAAAGTGTTTTTACCTTATGATAACCAAATTTTATTACGTAAAAATAAGGGATATTATTTTTAATGACATTTATTTGAAAACATTTGCAAGTAAACTTATTAATCTTAGCCGAAATTGTTACATTGATTAAATTCCAGCATATTAGCCACAAACTGGGTTCTACAAAAAAAACGTAAAGCACTTACTAAAGAATGGATTTCTACAAAAATGACCAAGTGAAGGGACTACCTTCTGATAGTACATCTCTAGGGTAATGTAGCGATGCTATAGAACATCTGCACCTCTACCAATACAAGACCAGCCTACCACTCCCTAGACAGTACTGAATATGTCATCACCCCGGTCGTTACCCATCTATCTGAGCGCTTGTTTACCACACACCACATTAATTTAAACCCAAATGACATAGTGGGTAGAAGTATATCTAGAAGCGGATGATCATACCCTAATGGTTGCGAACCATATAGCCCTGCCACATCTACCATGTTTTGGTTATTTCCTGGTGTGAGGCTTTAGGTAACGATTACCTTTCACATTACACCACATATTTTTACTTTGAATGCCATATTGCTTTCCATAATCACACAACCGATTTCTACAAACTATAACTCTTAAGCTCATGGGTCTTAGGAAAAGATGGTAAGCTAAGAGTAGTTGCCGTCTTCACAACCAAATAGATGTTATGTTCATAGAGACCAACTTATGTAACTAGAAATGAAACATCGATCATTCGTCCATACAAGTTGTCCAAGAATAGGACAAACCAAAGCACTCCCCTATCACATACTGTCGGGAGTTACCCATAGGATTAGTAGGAAGAAGTCCTTTGAACCCAAAGAATTTTAGAAATGAAGGGACCACTTCTACTTTAGTTATTTGGAAGCTAACAAAAAGTATCAAAAAGCAGTCCTTCCACCCCGAAGATCTTTGTTCTACATCCTTCATTTTCTTTATCAGGTCTTCATTTTACAAACTCGTATATTGGTTCGAAGTGTTTTTTGGATAAGAATCACTCAAATCTGATCCCGGTTCCTTCGAAGCAACATCGATAAAAGAAATGTGCAGTAAATAGGGAATTTTTTTGATTTATTGTTTCCTTTTTATCAAAAATATCTTCAAGAGATATATATGTTTCAAAACATTTCTTTTCAGTATATATGGAATCATTAAACCACTCTTATCAAATCCTTTGATTACTTAAAATCTTTTTAAATCCTAGAGTAATTCTAAATCATTTCATTTTTCACTTAGGAAAATATTTTCAAATGATTTCATTTAAATATGAACAAAGATTTCTTAATTCAAACTCAAAATTTTGATTGAGTTAAAACCATGTAATCTAGGATGTTAATCCAAAACCAGTAAATATTAAGTGAGCAGAATCTACAGAAATAATTTATTTCTGCTCACTATCAATTCCCGTATTTAACAAGTACCATGGACGGAATAACGATGAAATCATCTTTTAAATTCCATGAATAGTACGAGTTCACTCTTTGGGCGTTAACACTGAGTATAAGAAGATTATCTCCATAAATTCCAACTTATTTATATTTGGAAAATTTATCCTTTATACTTCATAAAATTTTGATCGGAGTAAATCAAATTTACTATTCCCTCTATCTGGCCAGTTCAAAAAGCCAGGGAGAGCAGGAAACTGGTTTTCCAAGCTCGAGCCTAGACACTATCTTTTTGACACCTACAAGGCGGACAAGTTATTTGAACGACTCTAAGTCATTTAACATTTAACCATTCTATAAATCCATTAATATCCTCTTTAAAATACTTTATAAATCATTTGAAAAAATATAAAAATATTTGAAATATTTCAAAAGTTATAGAAAAGTGCTTTGGAAAGTGCTTTTTAAGCTATATTGATCAAAATGACTTTTTGTCATTTGGAAATTCTTATCTATAACTCAAATTACTTTCAAAAAAATTTCGAAGACTTTTAGAATTTATTTCTTATTTTTAAAAAAATTTAAATATCACTTTTTAAAGAAATCCTTTTATGGATTCTGAATTGCAAAATCGCGGTTTTTCCAAAAACTTGTTTTACTTGTATTTCAAAATCTGCTTTTCAAAATCTCGATTTATTTTTCTTTATTCGAATATTGTGGATATAGTAGTTTGGAAAATTCTTATCTCGAATAATTCCGAGCTAAATTCCATTCTATATACTCGTTGACTTTTATGGTGCAAAGTCGTGAACTGCGATTACGCGACGTGCCTAAATTTGACTAAGTATCATTCCTACTTCACCAAAACACATTTATATGTTTATAAAACATTTCAAACTCATTTTTAAACCTTTTTAAAGAAGTTTAACATTCCATATACACCAATTCATTAAAATAGAGGAAAGTAATTTCATTTGTGCTTATCGACGTGTATTTCTCTGACTTGCATGTATATTTAACATTCATATTAAATAATCATCATCAACAATCATAACCAAACATATATATAGCCTCCAATATCATATAATACTATAATTCTAGGTTCTCACTTTCATTTTTCCAACGTGCTAGTCTAAAATCGGCTACAGCTTCGCTACCGTCACACCAGAGCTTAAGGAATCAAGTCAAAGACCTTTGGAAGGTCACAGCCCAAGCTAGAAGAGGTGGAAGAACTCGGCCATGGTGGTGATGGGGGATGGCCCTGAGCTTCAGGAAGAGGAATGGAGGAGGTTCAAACTAGTTTTGAAGTGGATCAATAATTTATATGTATTATACAATTTTAAATTTCTTTTTCTAAATATTTTTCCATTACTTTTTTAAGAATAGAAGCCATGAAAATAAGCTTGAAGTGGAGAAGAAGATGATAGGAATATGGTGAAAAAATATGAGAAAGTGGATGGGTATTTATAGGAGAAAATTTGAAACAAATATCTAATGGTGAAATTACCATTTTTCCTTGACCCATACCCTCCTAGCCCCCTTAGCGCATGGCTCCCCCACTTTAATATGTGATGGTGATGTAGAGGTAATGGTGATGTAGAGGTGATGGTGTGGTGATGGTGTTGTACGGTGAGTTGATGTGCACAAGAGGATAACAACATTAAAATGACTTCGAACAACTTTAGTTTGTTAAATTGTTGCAATCCAGGAAATCGATTATCGGTCACATTTTCACTTATTAACATTAGTAATTATTTACAAAAATGGCTATTATATCGATAAAGCGATATCGAATTTTCTCTTATATTTTTAAATCAAATATATATATTCATAAAATTATTTCAAATGATATATTATCACTTTATAACTTAACCAAAATGAATTACCATGGCTTAAAACAATTATTGGAATAATTATAATAATTATTGAATCGTTAAAATTAAATTAATAAATCGATTATCATATTTAAGGGCATTACTAACAATGTCATGAACACATTAAATTTTCGAAAATACAATAATTTTTTTTCATACCCTTGTTCAATTATAAAAATAATTGTATGTGTCCAGCTCCTTACACGACGTTTTACGATTATAGAGTTGTTTATTGATAAAATGATTTTCGGACATTTTATCGAGTTAAATTTCGAGGGAAATATTTTTGTAAATATTTATTCAAAATAAGATTATTATTATTTATTATCACTCAAAACAATATTATTTGTATTATCAATATTTTATTTCAAAAAATTTAAAAATAAATATAATTTATTAAACTGATATATTAGCGGGTCGTTACAAACTTTTCCCCTTAAAAGAATTTCATCCTCGAAATTACCCAAAGAAAACTCAAACGTTTGCCCAAAATATTTATTTTTAAACTTACATTCATATGATGTATATAGATCAACCGTACATAATATTGTTAGTCCCTGAGAAGATGGTTTTGATGACAACAACCTTAGAATAAGATTATAAAACATAAATACTAACATTATTGTTTAAATATATATGTATGTGCAGGATATATACAGGTACCAAAGAATGAAGGCTGTACAGTATAGAGATTCAAGACTGAAGATATCAAGATTGAAGACTCATGAGTATCAAGATTATCAAGAGTTCAAGATTTCAATAATAAGTAATTAAATTAGGAATTTTGTTAAAACTCCTAGAAAAGCACCGACATCTTAAAATCTATTTTATTCGTGGAATGGAATCCACTTCGAGCCCGTTAAAGGGATGGAACCTTAAGTAGGATGGAACCTACGAAAAAACTAGTGGAACATTGTTTTGTATCCACTAACTTTTATTCAAATGTTTTATAAAAGTATATCTTGTTTTCAAAATGATTTCAAAATCTTCTTTTAAAAAAAATCAAAAACATCTATCCTGGTTTTAAAATACTTTTAGCCTTAAAATAATCTTTATTTTCAAAATCAATTTATTCTTGGTTTTAAACTATTTTTAATTATAATATATTTAACTTTTAATATTTATACGTAGATTTAAATATAAAATTATAGTAAAATTTTACATATGCCAAAATATTATTCTCTATACTTATTTATATATTTTAACTATAGTTAAGTATATCTATAAAGTTTAAAATATTTTTAATACAAAATAGAAGTTACTTTCAATGAAAACAAATTACCAAAAATAACTTAGGCCTGTCGACAACCCCGAGGGACCCTTGTCGACAAGGTGACAGTTTATTTCAAAAGTTTGAATTCCAAAGGAAGTGTCTATTCATCATATCCTTTCACGAATGGACGTGGCTGTTGTTCTACTATAAATAGAGGTTGTTTTAAATTAATATATATATATATATATATTCTCTGATTTCACTCTTCTTCTTCTTCCATATTTCTTTATATATATTTTACCATTACTCTGCCGAAATCACCATTGAATCTAACTAGATCATTTCTGATTTGATTCTTTATCACTATCTCAACAAGATCCCAGTGCTATTCAGAGTTATAGACTTCTTTGTAATTAATCGAGTGAGAAAAGGTATGATTGTAGCCTGTAAAATCAATCAAGTGAGAAAAGATGTGATTGTAGCCTAGAAAATCAATTGGGTGAACTTGTTTCCCGTAAAATCAAGTATTTCTATCTAGAGGATTGTGAACCTGGAGTGGTGTAACTCATGGCCTTGAAATCGAGGGTGTAATTGTAAGAACTGATTTTCAAAGGAAATCTGTATTTGTGTTGTGGGACTAGACGTAGGGTAACTCTAAACCAGTATAAAATTCAGTGTGTTCTTTTCTTTATTGCTTTTACTTTATATCTACATCTATGTTTGATTCTGTAATTATATCCATGTATGAATATTTCATACATTTGTGTTCAAATTAACATAAACTCAAAAAGAATTAGTAATTCCTTAAAACACTATTCACCCCCCTCTAGTGTTAATTCTAGCCTTAAGATCCATAATCCGCATTTCTCACATTTGGTATCAGAGCAAGGTTTTCAAAGTTTCATAATATGATTTATCAGAGCAAGGTTTTTAAAATTTCATAATATGATTTTTGAAAAAGCTTTTAAAACGGCTATGTTTAAAAAAGCTTGTTATTACTAGTTTAGAAATATTCAGATCATCATTATCTCTTGAGTCTGCATATAATCAATATTCAAATTCAAATTGTCTACCAAAATTGTATGATGTGCCGGAAACATTTTTATGGGTGTTGAGGAATCAATCCACAATAGACAAATTGTGCAGATCAAAAAGAATAAATGGATACTCGATAGTGGATGCTCTAGACACATGACTGGTAATCCAGATATTCTGAATGATATAATATACAAAGACGGAAGACTAGTTAACTTTGGAGACAACTCAAAAGGATATGTGATTGGCATTGGCAAAGTCGGTAACTCTGAAACTCCTATCGCTACTAATATTTTGCTAGTTAAGAATCTGAAACATAATCTGCTAATTATTAGTCAACTTTTCAAATAAAGGATATAAAATTAAATTTGAAAAAGATAAGTGTCACATTGAAGATATTAATTCAACCTTTTCGTTCCCTTCTCCTTCCACTGGACCATTTCAACGAACTACGCTTGCATGAGTGATAAAAATGGAGGACTCCTTGAAGGATGCACTGCAACTTATGATTGAAATTCAAGTAGTGCAAATCAGAATGGCAAAATAACAAGAACGGCAAGGCAAAATTCTTAGAAACTTGCAAAAGGTTCTAATGGACAACCAAGCTAATCCGATCTTGATTGATGAAGAATCTTCGGGAGATCAAGTGTAAGAGGATAGCGAGGAAGAAGAAGAAGCCCTCATGGAAGAAGAGCACGCTGAAGATGATGACAAAGTTGTTTGCGTTGGCGAAGTGTGCTTTGACAAGGATGGAAATCTAGTCGATCAACGTGGAAATTTCTGTTTCCACTATCCAAATTGCTCGGTTCATAGATCTTCCATTTTCAAGGACACATATTAGTTCTTTTCTCTCTTTCTTATTGCTATATGATCTTACTTATGTTTTCTGCGCAAATGTAAATATAACAATAATAAATGATTTGTGTTCTTATACTTGAATTCTCACATTATCATTATTATAAGTATTATCATATATGGATTCTTAGCTAGGATAGTTAGTAGTTAAGGATTAAGTTTTTGTTTTAGAATTAAGTGTTGATTATTTATGATAACACTATCATTATAATCACATGTTATATAGTATTAGATTAAGGGGGAGTTATATAGTTTGGAATTAGTTTTTGTTGATGACAAAGGGGAGGAAGTATAAAATATGATAGTTAGGCATATATTAAGGGGGAGTTATTAGTTTTAGGGGGAGTTATTAGGATAGAAGTAATATTTTATAAACAAAGGTTGTCATCATAAAAAAAGGGGATATTGTTAGTCCCTGAGAAGATGGTTTTGATGACAACAAGCTTAGAATAAGATTATAAAATATAAATACTAACATTATTGTTTAGATATATATGTATATGCAGGATATATATACAGGTACCAAAGAATGAAGACTGTACAGTATAGAGATTCAAGACTGAAGATATCAAGATTGAAGACTCACGATTATCAAGATCATCAAGAGTTCAAGATTTCAATAATAAGTAATTTAATTAGGAATTTTGTTAAAACTCCTAGAAAAGAACTGACATCTTAAAATCCATTTTATTCGTGGAATGGAATCCACTTCGAGCCTGTTAAAGGGATGGAACCCTAAGTAGGATGGAACCTACGAAAAATCTAGTGGAATATTGTTTTGTATTCGCTAACTTTTATTCAAATGTTTTACAAAATTATATCTTGTTTTCAAAATGATTTCAAAATCTTCTTTTAAAAAAATTAAAAACTTCTATCCTGGTTTTAAAATACTTTTAGCCTCAAAATAATCTTTATTTTCAAAATCAAATTATTCTTGGTTTTAAACTATCTTTTAATTATAATATATTTAACTTTTAATATTTATACTTAGATTTAAATATAGAATTATAGTAAAATTTTATATACACCAAAATATTATTCTCTATACTTATTTATATATTTTAACTATAGTTAAGTATATTTGTAAAGTTTAAAATAGTTTTCATACAAGATAGAAGTTATTTTCAAAGGAAAACAAATTACCAAAAATAACTTAGGCCTGTCGACAACCCCAAGGGACCCTTATCGACAAGGTGACAGTTTATTTCAAAAGTTTGAATTTCAAAGGAAGTGTCTATTCGTCATATCCTTTCATGAATGGACATGATTGTTGTTCTACTATAAATAGGGGCTGTTTTAAACTAATGTGTGTATATATATATTCTCTGATTTCACTCCTCTTCTTCTTCCACATTTCTTTATACACATTTTTACCATTACTCTGCAGAAATCACCATTGCATCTAAATAGATCATTTCTAGTTTGATTCTCTATCACTATCTCAACAAGATCCTAGTGCTATTCAGAGTTATAGACTTCTTTGTAATTAATTGAGTGAGAAAAGGTGTGATTATAGCTTGTAAAATTAATCAAGCGAGAAAAGGTGTGATTGTTGCCTAGAAAATCAATTGGGTGAACTTATTGCCCGTAAAATCAAGTATCTCTACCTAGAGGATTGTGAATCTGGAGTAGTGCACCTCGTGGCCTTGAAATCGAGGGTGTAATTGTAAGAATTGATTTTGAAAGGAAATCCGTACCTATGTTGCGGGACTGGATGTAGGGTAACTCCGAACCAGTATAAAATTCAGTGTGTTCTTTCCTTTATTGATTTTACTTTATATCTGCGTCTGTGTTTGATTCTGTAAATTATATCTAGGTCTGAATATTTCATACATTTGTGTTCAAATTAATATAAACTCAAAAAGAATTAGTAATTCCTTAAAACACTATTCATCGCCCTCTCTTGTGTTAATTATAGCCTTAAGATCTATAGTCCGCATTTCTCACAAATATATCATTCGATCTATTATTCGAATTCACAACTTTACTTTCAAACTATTATTGGTCCCTCAATCCTTTAGTGCAGACTCTGACCAAGCTTTTCGATCTGAATTTTAGATTGACTCTGACCAAGCTTTCCGATCAGAATTTTAGTTTTCCTTACATAGCTCTCAACTATGATATAAAATAAGTTCTAACCACTAACCCTCATCAATATTAGTCATCAAAAATCGAGTGATGAATTCTTTTTCGGACCAGTGTAAACACTTCAAAGTTCTACACTCGAATCTTAGATTATATCATGCGACAAAATAATCCATATAATTCATTTGAATTAAATAATCTTTCCAAAATTCTTATTTAGAAGATTCATAACAATGGGAAGTTAGAAAAAACATCATATTATAGATTTTCATACGTTTACATCATTCAAATTTAAGCTTGGGTCCAAAAAAAGAAAACCCACCTCCCTTACACTAATACGATACAAAATACTAAATACAACAACATCGGTGTCAAACTTATACATACATATTAGAACTACTATTAATTCCCCAAAGTCTCTTTTACTCCTCTGAATCCGAAGCTGATGGCGGACTCCAGTCACCAAGGTCTACCATAACTTCTCCCTCTCCTTCTTCATCACTACCTAGCTCATCGTCGGCCTCAATGCCGTCCTCTTCATGTATTTCCCCACAACCTGGGGTAGCTATGGTTGGATCCATAGTACATGTACCATACCAACTGGTACTCATACTATTGAATGACAAGATTGTTAATTGAAAACTTTTTAGAAAACCGAGTGCATACTATAGTATGGCTGCAAGTTTGGCACTTATTACAACATCTACAGGTCTATAAGTAACGAATGAAATTGGAGACAATAGTTTGATTATAAAATCTACTATAAACTGTAGTAATTATCATATAATATGGTTATAACATTTACCTAAGAAATACACTAATAACAAAATGAAAGGTTGTCTTTTGTAAGAATATATTGAGAAGGATATATATAAGCAACATTTTGATTTTCAATGCTAAGTATAAACTTTATGGTTGCATTTGCAAGCAATTCCTAATGATAATTTGTTGATATCCATACATTTTCTCCTTACACGTCTAGTATTTTCTTAGATGAGTGCCATGCTTAAATTAACTACCCTTGTCAAAAACGTATGTAGGCTTTTATATACGAAAATGAAATTGGCCAATTAACATCACTACAATAGAAGGCATAATATATTTTAACATTAAGTTGTATCTAGCTGAGATTAATATATATTTATTTGACAACGATTCATAATCAACCAATACATAACAATGAAAGGACAAATATTATTATAGGCAATAATATGATCAGCTCAGTTCAACACCCAAAAATAATAAGTTAGAAACACTATTATGGAGCTATTAAAGAACATCCATAAAGTATACTATTTGAGTCCATCATAGTGAGACCATAAGAATTACAGTAGTATCACATCTATAAATATGACTATTAACTCATATGCTAATTTTTATATATCACGATGATGTTTCCTTTATATAAAACAACGGATCATGAATTATTTAAATAAAAATTTGTCAGTTTAAGCATCTCCAACTCCATGATGGAACCACACAATATCATAAGTATCATGCCACTTCATTGTATGTAAGATAATTAAAAATAAATGGTTTCTTCCCGCTTATCTAGTACCTTTTTGATAGTATGACCAAGGCTGACCGATTCAAGTCTCACTTGATGAAAGAATTCTAAGCATCATATTATAGGTAATGACGTGTCATTCACCTTAATTTAAAAATCACTATGCAAACTTATTAAGTATCTGTAGTCTGCATATTAACTATTCCAGTAGTATCTCAAATATTATAAATTGGTTTAAAGGCCCAATAATGATAAATCTAACATAGCATTATGAAAATGTACTCGTAGTGATTTAAGAACATCTGTATAACAAATTAATATTTTCATTTCATTTTGATGTTTCAAGCGCAATTCATAAAACATGAAATATGCATGATCTATGCATTTAAAAAATAGTAAACTTTTCAAGAACCATTGCAAAGAAAGAATGACTCGATGACAATGGACTCTGAAATTAACAATTTTGGTTCCTTTTAATATGAGAGATGAAACCAAAAATAAAATACCAATGTAATAGCAGTAGAGAAAGCGAGAACTCTAACATCTTTATTCTGCCTTTCCACACTGTCATACTATGAATAAGTTATTCTCAAATAGAGTACAAAGAAAGAGACGGGAGCAATAGTTAAAATAATAAAAATAATCCTGTCATTCAATTAACAATGGCATTGAAGTAGAGGGGGCAAGGAAAACTAAGAGGAAAAGAAAGAAGATCCAGGGTAATTGGTTTAAACAATTTTGAGCAAGGAAGAGGGATAAATTTGGAGAGGATTATCTAGAAAAATTAATAATTTTATAAATGAAATTTGAAAAAAAAACTAATATTCTTGAGAAACATTTGATATCTCGCTACTTGTCCAAGAAGGAGGGTTTAGAAAGATCCCTAGCCATGGGGATAAAATGTCTCACATTTTCCATTCAGTGCATAAGAACATGGGAAATATGAAAGACAATTGTACCCTTGTTAATACAGCAAAACTTAGAAAGGACATATCAGTAATTTCAAAAACTTCAAAATAGGGTATTCCTATTATATATAGATACAAGGTTATGCCAAATTATTGTTACTATATATATTATAAATTATTTAATATTCATAATGATCGAAAATACATATGCATATGTTATTTTTTGAAATCCTAATATTTATATTATTCCCTTGTGAAATTTTGACACACATTTATTAACCGCAATACACAAAAATCAATTTGCCTACTAACCATTTAGCTAATAATCTATATGAATTATATTGTTATAATATTTATATTTTGAACACGAATATTTAACATTAATGTATAAAATTAAAATTATATGAATTATTAATTAATTTAAACAAGGTGAATAATAAAAAAATATTATTAATTTCAACAAACAAAACAAATATTTTTAGTAAATTAAAATACTCTTCAAACACTTTTATTAATTAAATAATAAATTTGATTAAGTATAAACAAAAGGGCAATTTAAATCAAAGAAAAAAGTTGCAAAGTTTTCTGAATTGTAGGACAACATTTGCAAAATTTAACCAAAGGACACCTTCATATCTCGTTCACCCAAACATGCCAAATTATCGCTTTCGACACTACAACATCCCACTTTGTCGCTCCCTACGCCGCTGCATCCCTCATGTCGCCTATACCTTTGGTCAGCCGTTGCTCATAGTTATCGACTTCCGTAGTTGTTCCCACCCTAGCTGTTGCATCATGAAAACCAAACCCAAAAAAATAAAAGCACGCCTTTACTCGTTGTCCACTACCCCATATCAACTCGACGTCTAGAATGATCAATCGTGCCGGAAATCAAAATTTAGCAAATCGAAAACCCCAAAGTACAAACCCATCGATGATATCTACCCTGCGCCGCCACGTTCGTTCACCAGAACACTCGTCGATTCTCTCACAGAAGTGCCATGTTGTCATGCAACGATCTAACATACTCCAGTCAAACTCGATGCATAGTTGGCGGTGCAGTTGTCAAATGAACGTCACGACCAAAACAATGGCAAAAACCCTACCACTAAGATCTGATGTCGCCATGGTGAATGAATAATTCATCCAATATTTTTGCCAAGTCTAACATCTCCTCCGGTACCTCCAGCCGCGATCCATACCCCAAGATCACCTTGATTGTCAGGAAAAGACGAAAATACAATCCACGGTCATCTCTTGATTTCTTAGGATTTACTACCCTAAAAATTATGATTCTATTTCCTAAATTCATCATTTACCATGACGAATTCAAATATATAACCAAATCTAAAAATTTTGAATATTAGTTTTCGACTAATTCCAACTTATTACTGAATTTTTCTTAATTTTCAGATTAATTACCAAATTAAAATCTTTATCACTATTTTTGGAATTGGTATTATGTCGTTATGAACAAACTTCATTCAGAGATCAAAATTAAATTATAATTGCATAAGGAGATTTAGATTTTTTTCTCTTAGAACAAATTGATTGAGCCCGAAAATACAGAGCAGTCTGTATATCTGTATACATACATTAAACAAAGGAATTTCCAAGCATATATCCAAAAAAAATCAAATAAGCAAACCATATTACAACCTTCCTGTACAAATTTATCACATGCATCCCTATTTACGTTGAATGAAACTATTTTAAGGGATAGTTTACTCACCTCTTATAAAACACAGAGAATATGCACCCTGGTTTTGATCTGATTTCCAGTCTTGATAATGATCTGAAAAATTCTCACTTGAATTTGCTTGAATCCTTAATCTGGTTACTTAGTTGAGCAGAGTTTCTTTGATCTGTTTGTTATTTGAAAATCTAGAATTGCTTGACTTAGATTAATATGTTGTCTGATTAATTTTTCTGTTTTAATGTTACAGGGTTTTGGTTCTTAGTTGAAAATTGTAGATCAGAAAAAAAAAATGTAAGAGAGGAGAAAAAATATGTTATATAACCTAGTTTGATTTATTTTAGCATAAAAAGAAAAAAAAATCACTTGTTAAATTTGCTTACAAATGTCATTAGCATGCCATAATCAATGTACACTTGTATTTAGATAAAAACTTAGGCTTACATTTGTATTTACAAGAAACAATTTATTTACATTTGTTATTTTGTAGGTATATTAATGTTTCTCTACTAATTCATATGTCTATTTTGTATTTATTAATTTTATTTATCATGTTTTTAAATGTTTGTGTGTATATATATATATATACAAATTAAATTTTATCTCATGTAAAATTTTAAAATGTATTAACCTTTAACCTTATTAAAGCTTTTTATTTAACCTTTTTTATTATATTTCCCATTTTAGATAAATACATTTCCTTCTTAATCAACTTATGTTTTACAATTTATATTTATGCATTTTTCTAGTATTTATACATATACAACCTTAAAAGAGAATGATTTTAAATTTTTTAATTATACACTAAAAAATCATATATATTTATTCTTTTGGATTTTACAAATCACCAATTCAAATTTAATTTAAACCAACTCATAAATATATTAAACAAACACAAATTAAATTTGGGTTGAAGATAATAAGTTTTCCCTATTTTAAATAATCATATTAGGAGATTATCAAATAATCATCTTCCCAGATATGAATATTAATCATCAAATTTATTTGTTTCATTCTTAACAATCAGCATTTCTATTAATTTACCCAGTTAATTATCAATTAACATATATTTCAAAATTCGAGTTACCACAATCAAAATAGGTGTTTTAAAATATTTCAAACACAATGGAAAAGGTTTCGAGTCCAAATTCCATCGTATGATGAAGTTATGCTAAAATAAATATTTTTCAAATTGATTTCAATTTCATAAATTTCAAGGCGTTTCGAGTCTGTACGACCAAACGGCAAATCCAATCGCTACGAAACTTGAATCCAACAATAATTCATCGTTACGGATCCGATGAAACTGGTTTCGTCGAAATTGGAGTCAGTGGCCATAATGGCTATTATTACACTAATTAAGTAAATTTATAATTAATTGATTAAATCCAATTTTAAATTCTAAAATTGACAATTTATCACCTTTATATTTCTCAAACATTTACAACGATTTAAACAAATCTAAATGTCAATTTAGAGAAGATTATTTATAAATTTCGATATAAATCCTCAATATTTTTAAATTCATAATTATAAATAAAATTTCTAATAATGCTATTAAATTCACTTTTCATTCTATTATTTAATTCATCGTTATCAAAAGGAAGCAATTTACATTGGTTCACGATTGTTTAGATTTATTTTCTTAGATTTCATCTACATTTCCATTTATGCAATATTTTATATATTAATTTTCATTTTAATTGCAATAAATCATGTTATCGTAATTTAAATTCAAATAAATAAATAAATGTTGATTCCCATTCTTATTTTTCAAATAATCATTATCCTATAAACATATTTAACATTTGTTTACGTTTCATTACACTAATACTTCTATATACATCTTAGATTTTTATAAATGGTTATATTTCAAAATGTGAAATCTTGTCTATTACACATATTAATTAAGGTTTTAAAACCAATTAATAAAATTTCCTTAGTCCAATCCTTTTTACCAAATCAATTATTATCCAATAAACAAAAATAACATTTGTTTACCCTTTATTACAATTGTACGCTCAAATTTTCATCTTTCCTTTTCATTGACTACTCTATTTCTATTTTATTATTTCTACCAATATATACTCTAATTGCGATGGCATCCTAAATCAATTCATTTACTTGGGTTCATACTTCCCACTATATCTATTACTACACTATGAATAAATTCACAATTCCATTTATTTCATTATTACATTAGCACATTCCGTTACAATTCTTAAATACTTCTGCTTTTATTTAATTACCGTTACTATATTATTATTATTCCATTAGCTAATTAAGTAATTGCATTAATACATCTTTATTTCCATTCCTTAAATTTACACTTAAGTTTATGTCCTATTCGACTAATTATCGTAACACTGAATAAAATTTACGTTATTCCCAAATGTAACAGTTACAACAAATTAATAGGACAATTAAATAGAAACTTACGACCATTACTATTTCTATTTGCATTCACTCTTTCCGTTATTGTATTAATAGAATTCCATTCTAGTTAATATTTTTAGTAATGATTCACTAATTCAACATTTTCATTTGTTGCTTATATTAAACTTATAACCAAGTAAGACACTTCACATTATTTTCAATTAATTGCAATTTTATTCTAAATTGTTCAATTTTAATTACAATTGCTACATCTAATTTCTAACATTGTATCACCTTCCCATAAATGTAACATTTAATATTTTTACTAAAATTTGTTTCTAATTCCATCCACTAATTACATCGGTAATTTATAGTAATTATTTACATGCCAAGGTTACACTTAAGTTTATCCAGCTTCAACTAATTATTATAATTACCTACATAATACCGGATTCATTCAATTATTATAAATTATATACAAATCCTTTAATTTACATTACTTATTTTAAATTTCATACACAAGTGCACAATTTACGTTATTTCACTTTTATTGATTTTACTTCAATTGTCAACAATTGGTTGCTACAATTCATTCTTAAACTTTTATTTCCATACAAATTATAAAATTTTATTTCTTTTCTAATATTTAATTACAAAATTCTCATAATTCAACAAATTTAATTATCGAAATTTACGGGTCGTTACACTCTCCTCCACTCAAAACTTTTCGTCCCCAAAAAGGAAAAAGGGGAAAAAGAAGAATTAAGAAGTCATTATATCTTATTCAAAAATATTAACTTTATAAACAAATAGGTTTACAAAATTTAATAATTTAAATAAAATATGTAAATTTATAACTATTAAATCCTTTTATACTTAGATTAATAAAGTTTGGAAAACATTTTCAAAATATTTTCTAAGTCTAAAATTTTACGTAAAATTTCGGTAGAGTCTCCTCTGTACGGAGAGGCTTGGGAGAAAATATAATATTAAATATAACACTATACAACATATATTTACCAAAATAATATATATCCCAAGCCGGGAAAACAATATAATAACGCTATAAACTGTAATCCGAGAACGTACCTATTTGTCGGGCAAATTACGCTTATATTATGAAACCAAATGCAGTAGCAATTGCTTCCATAACCTGTATTTCACTTGTATAATCCAAAAGAGTTAATAACTATATAAAATGAAATATTTAAGGTTGTTTCAACCACCAACCAACAATCAATAATACATACAACAATTACTTGCAACCAGGTATACAACCATCATAAAGAAATCAACACAAATCAATCATTCATTCATATCAAACAAAACAAATAGTTGTTCGGGCTCAAAACTTTAAATTGTACGGAAAGAAAAATAAACTAATAAGCGTACCCTTCACTCAACAGTCTTAGGTGACACTAAATAGATTATTCATACCTTCCAAACAGATTTAAAGTATCCTTGCCCAAACTACCATAAACCAAACAAACAACAATCTCAAACAATAGATTAAGTTTATTCTTATTAATTCCATTCATACTTTTTTGTTTGATTTCTTTTTCATTCATATAATGGTTTATCTATAAATATCTTCAACAGTTTACTTAAGTTCATTATCATTCATTTATACTACTTCATTTCATTTATTTACTTTCATTTATTACTAAATTCCATTTATAATACTTACCTTTCTATTTCAATTAGTAGTCTTTTCAATTACACTCAAGTTTATAATACTAAACATCAAATTCTTAAGGTGATTCATTAAAACCTTCCATTATATAAATTTTTCTTGTACAGTTTCTCATTACATTTTCTTATTAAACATTTCAACTTTTAATATTTGGTAAGTTATATATTCTTTTTAAGAATGTAATTGAAACTTATACAAGTTTTACTCATTTCTTTTAATTAATTAATTGTTCAATAATTTAATCTTTTGTTTTATATATTACAATTTCAAACTTCTTTTAATTTCATTTATAACCAGGCATTTAATCTCTTATTTTATTAAAGGTTCCAATTATTAGTTAACTTCCATTTCACTACCTTAATTAAAAATATTAATTAGCGAAAAATTAAAAATTAAATACCGAGTTTAATTTCAAATCATTTTAAAATAATAGATAAAAATATACTTACAAATTTATATATCCAATTATATTTAAAAAAATTAAAATTTATATTTATTTATCAAAATAAATCTGCAGTAAAACTACTACAGTGACCTTCCCACTTCGAAACTCGAAAATGAATGTCGATGATGCGTGCACTCATCACTCTCAAATTTCGACGAAACTAGTTTCATCGGATCCATAACGGTGAATTATTGTAAGATTTCAAGTTTCGTAGCGATCGGACTTGTCGTCTGATCGTACGGACTCGAAACCTGTAGAAATTAATTTAATTGAAATCAATTTGAAATAAGCCGATTTTAGCATAACTTCTTCATACGATGGAAGAAGGACTTGAAAGCTGTTCTATTGAGTTTAAAATTATCAAAAACATTTATTTCGATATATGAGATGACCCATTTTCGTTTCCAAAACGAAATGGGCTTTTCGGGTTGTTTATCGTTCAACTTTGAAATCAATCTTGTCCATTCATCTCTATTTCTGACCTGCCTATAAATAGCCTGTTATAAACCCTAACTGTTCTCATTTCTGATTTCAGTATGTACAACTCCATCTATCTGCTTCATATTCCTTCCAATGGTTGCAAACCCTAATCCAATTTTAAATTCAAACTGCAAATCAAAATCAAACCAAAAAAATAAAACTCCTCCAAATCATATCATATTATATACCGTTCTGAAGCTTTCGATGACTCGAATCTGCATCAACTGTTCGTTTTTGGAAATGATGCTCGAGTAGTTCTGGAATCGCAGTCAAGCCTCGATTTGAAATCCTAAGCCAATTTAGGGCTTTATTATTTGAGCTTTAGTCGATGAAATTGACTTGGGGGTTTGGTAGAGTTTGTCGAGGGTAAATCAACGCTGGTGGCCTTGTCGCATATTATGGATGGAGGTGGTCGTATTTAGCAAACTTGGGTTCGAAACCTTAGCTTCCAAGTGGCGATGCACGACAGCTTAGGTGACCGGAGTAGGTGCGATCGACAGAGGATGGGGAGGTGGTTACGTTGGAGCGGCAGTGTTGGCTAAGATGGTCAGAGGTTGGCGAATTCGATGGTCAAAATTGGTGATGGGCAGATTGGTTGGGTTCTTGCGTTTGAAAACGAGGTTGTGCCGCGTTGGGTTGTGTGGCGTGGCCTACGAAAGGGGAGGGTAATGTTTTTATCTTATTTTATTTAATTTAAATTTCAAATTTTAAAACTTCTAACCACCATAACTTTTGCATACGAGGTCGGATTCACGTGCGGTTTATTTCACTGGGATCGTATCGAAATTTCGGACATTGCGTCACCGACTTGGATGAATTCTGAGAACGTTTGAATTTGGGCCCTAAATTGGATTTTAAATCGATTTAAATCAAAGGTGAGTGTTTTGACCCACTCACAACTTCTAAAATTTCTTATGTTAGTTAAATTAAATTTATGATGTGATTTGAAATTTATTTATGGCTGTTTGGTATATTTAAATCATCATTCTAGTTAATTTGAATTTGTTTTGAATTTATTGTTATTTAACGTATTATTGAATTTAAATTGCCAGTTAATTTCCTATAAATGACAATCTGTTATTATGTAAATTATTGGTTGAATTGAATGATGATTATTATGGATGTTCGATTGTTGATATTGGATGATTGGATGTTATGTTTAAATTATATGTTGTCATCACTCTACAAGTTCCCTTAGTTATTGTCTAGGAAAATAACTATAGGTTGAAATGATATATACCTGGACGATCTATAGATTAGGGAAAAATCGTTATGGGTTGAAACGATGGACTCGAGCGATTTTATGGATTTTATTTAATTCAGGAGTGCGGCTTGAAACGATATATAACCGTAAAATTTTAAATTGCAGATTGAAATGAAAAATATTTATATCACTTGACCATAGGGTAGAGAATTATATACGGACACCGAATTGGTTAAATTAAATAATTTTAAATCCTTAATTTTTGAATTTAGGTAAATGATATTTTGAAATAAAATTTGATTTATATAAATTGAATTTTATCGAATTTCGAGTTTATGTTAAATTTGGAATTTCAAAGTTGAAGTGATTTATTGGAATTGATTTATTGAAATGTTTGGATGTGACTTTAAAATCTATTTTAAACTAATTTAAATTATTTCCATTAAATTTAACTATTTTAATAAATTTAATGCTATTTTAATTTATGCTAATCTATTATAACTCATTTAATCCAAATTAATCTATTTTACCAATTTTAAACTAATTAAATATATTTAATCTATTTTAAATCTATTTAATATAATTTAAATCTATTAAATCTATTTTAATTTTTTTTAATCTATTTAAAATCTACTTAATATAATTTAAATCTATTTGATCTATATTTAATCTATTTAAATCTATTTAAATCTATTTAAATTTAATTTAAATCTAATTAAACTATTTTTACTATTTCACTATTTTAATCTACTCAAACTATTTTCAAACAAATTTCTAAAAATTCAGACGGTGTAAAGTCGAAGTATTCATATCTAAATCCATGATGTTGATACAACCTAAGTTGTAATTGCTAATTGATATCTTTTCGAAAATGACATATTCGAGTAATATGGTGATTTTTGAACGATGATTTAATTAACCTATCTTATCGATGAATTCAAAAATGGATATGACTTTGAGGGTAAATATGACTTTGGAAGTGAATATAGTTTGAAAGTGAATATGATTTCGAAAGAGATATGATTTGAAATTGAATATGATATTTTGATATAAATTATAAATATATAAAAAATGCTACGTAGTAACATTATAAAATAATTTATGAAAAATAACACGATAAATATATTTTTAAAAGATATCACCTTACAAAGATATGCAGTAGGATTATAAATTATTTATGAAAATAATATTACAAACGTTCAAAAAATAAAATGAAAATGATATCAACTTATCTAAAAGTCATAAAATGAAACTAAAAATTGGATACAATTCATAAAAACCTACTAGAAACAAAAATAAATGCTAATATGCTTCATAAACTAATACTAGAATTTAAAAATGCTATTATAATATAATCATGTGAGATACAATAAAATTGTTTATAAATTGCTACTAGAATATTTAAAAAACCACTACAGTTTAGAAACTACTGCTACAATTTCATAAAATGCTATTATAAAATAGCATTACGAACATAAATACACATAATATAATTTATTTACAAAAAACAAGAATGATACAACACGGTAACATTACTACACAGATCTAAAAAGATATTACAATTATTTATAAACCGCTACTACAATTCATAAAATGCTACTATAAAACAGCATTACTAACATAAATATACATAATGTTATTTATTTAAGAAAATGATATTATACGGTATCATTACTACACTCATCTAAAAATATGATACAGTTGTTTATAAACTACTACTACAATTTAAAAAATGCACTACAATTTAGAAACCGATACCATAATTCATAAAATGCTAATATAAAATAGCATTGCGAACATAAATATATATGGTGTAATTTATTTAAAAAGAACAAATAATAATGCGAAAACTAACACAATTCAAAAACTATTACTACAATTCATAAAATGCTACCGTAAAATAGAATTATGAACAGGAACATACGTAATTGTATTTACTAAAAGAAAAATGATACTACATAGTAGCATTACTACACACTATCATCTTCTCCCTTAATTTACCACTTCTTCTCTTTTAATTTTGTAATTCTTCCTAACATCACTTCACTCATTTTGGAACTCGAAATCATTGCTGCTACCAAAGCCGCCCCTCTCCATTTGTGCTCTCTATCTCTACATCTTCAAAGCACTTCAACTTCATGCCTTCTCCAAAACCCTAGTCAACCACTATTGCATCCACCTTGGTCACCGTCGCCACCGTCAAGATCTACCGTTCCGCCATCGAGATCTACTGCATCACCGTGGAGATCTGTTGCACCTCCTAGATCTGCCGCATGTTGTTCCTCGTGTGAAAAGTTAGCTTACTGTTCGTTAAAAGTAATGTATCATTCTCACTAAAATTTTGTATTCTTGTACAGTTAGTTGAAAACTTTCTCTTTTTGCCAACTAAAATTTGTAAGATTTGTTTATTTTCTTGTAAACAAAAATGTTATTCACATAAACACAAAATAAAATCATATGCAAATTATTAAAAAGAATTTAAAAGAAAAATCATTTATTTACGGAGCTGCTAATGCACCTGATACAACATATAACATTTTAATTATTCTAATTTTTTCGAAAGGATCTTGTTTTTGTAGACACGATATTGATCATGTGGAACATCATATTCATGATGTAGATTTAAAATCTCAAAGTTTTATTTGATTTGTAATAATGTAGTTTCAAAAGTCGTAGTAGTGTATGTATACGAGTGTATACATGTGTGTGTGTTTATATATAGACATACACATCATCTTTTTTATATTCTCCGATTCATGCCCATTTTAATTTTGATATCTTGCATGCATGAACTGCTTATCACAAACATAATCTTCGTAAAATAAATAAATCTTTTTTTTTTAAAAAACTCAGGAGAATCCGGCGGATCTGTAAACTTCCGAGGAGGATATAGTAAAGTCATCTGCTGATCCAAGCCCCCATGCCCCCCGGTAAATTTATATAGGATATGGAAGCGTATGGTAGAAATCGAACCTGAGTCTTTTTATCAGAACCCAAGTCTCCTTTTCACTACGCCGCACCCGCGGACAAAATAAATAAATCTTATTTTTATACTTCTACAGCATAATAGTTAATTATGCAAAATATTTAAAAATATCTGTTATAATAAGTGAGGTGTTTTACATCTTATGAAGCAAAGCCTATATTGTTATATTGACAACTCTATTTGAGTAGCAGACAAAAATGCATTGGCTGTCTAATTACAGCTCCATTTCTTGTTCAATTTCTACATCCTTGCACGTATTTGCATCCCTAAATTTAACCGGAGGCAACATTTTTGCAGGGTAAACATTTCATGCATCTTATCCATAGGTGGCCAATTAATAAGCACATGAGACCTGCCTTTTGCCACTCGTGAATTAGATAAATAATCCTTCTATGTCATCTGCCAAAGCTCCATCGTCCCTACATAAAGAGACCATAATAGCATAACTATCTCACAACAAAACATACATAAAATACTATCCCATAGCTTGATAGCTGGCTAAAGCATACGGCTATGGAAACGTACAAACCAGGCAACAAAATGCCTTTGCTGCTAACACTGCTTTGCATTTTATCTTCATTCTTAACCGATGTTCAACCGCTAGACTGGGCCCTCAAGGCAGCTAGTGAGGCAGAGGCAGTTGCTGCTATCTACTGCTCGGAACATGGTAGAGCTTTTCTGGATGGACGTCTTTCTGAAGGTTCTCCAAAATGTGAGTGCAATAACTGCTATGAAGGTCCGGACTGCTCTAAGCTGACCCCAAACTGTAAAGCTGATGTTGCCAGGTACATATTCCTATACATTGTTTATATATCTACATGCAATGCAATGCATTTTGGTATATGTGTATAATTGATTACTAATGTACTTACGTATGCAGCGGAGATGCACTGTTCTTGGAGGAGTACTGGAAGGAACACAAGGAAAATACAGCAGTGTTACTTTCAGGATGGCACAGGATGAGCTACTTCTTCAATCCACAGAACAACTTCATGTCATTTCAGCTAGACCAAACCATTAGAGAACTACACGAGCTTGTTGGAAATGCTGAAACTACAGGGAAGAAATTAGTGTTTGGTGTTGGTGTCACTCAACTTATCCACGGACTGATTTTTACTATGTCCAATGGTAGACCTGAGACTAAGCCATTTAAAGTAGTCGCTCGTGCTCCTTACTACTCCGTGAGCTAATTTCTCTTTTTTCAATTTATGGATGCATGTCTGACGTTTTTCACTTCTACGTATTTTTTTGCTTCTTATTAATGAAGTTATGTACGGTACACAGGTGTTTAGGGATCAAACAAAATATTTCGACATGGATGGCTATGAGTGGGCAGGAAATGCATACGACCATGTGAACGCTCCAAACCCCCAAGATTACATTGAGATGGTGACTTCACCAAATAATCCTGATGGCGAACTTATAACAAGCGAGTTAATCAAAGGCTCTAAAGTCATCTACGACATGGTTTACTATTGGCCTCATTACACACCAATCAAGTTTAAAGCTGATCATGATATCATGCTGTTTACCATGTCCAAATTCACCGGACATTCTGGCAGCCGGTTTGGGTATGCATTTTTATTTATTTATTTATTTCACATTTAACAGTGTTACTTCTTCCAAAATATAATGTTATAATATGACACAAATAAACTCAGGTGGGTGTGGATAAAGGATGACGATTTGTATCACAAAATGTTAGATTTCATGGCAAAGAACACCGAGGGAACTTCTCGCGAAGCGCAGCTGCGAACACTAAAAATATTGAAAGAAGTGACGGCAATGATTAAAACACATAAAGGCACTCCAAGAGACATCAATACTTTCGCTTTCGAGCATCTGAGGCAGAGGTGGGAAAGTATTACCAGGCTACTCGATAAAAGTCATAATAGATTCTCTTATCAATCACTTCCTCAGAGCGAATACTGCAATTACTTCCGAAGGGATCGATCTCCTTCTCCATGTATGTATATAAATCAGTCAACCTAAATAGATAACATATATAGCTAATTTGACATTACTAATTTTGAAATGGATTTTATAGCATATGCGTGGGTGAAGTGCAACAGGCCAGAAGAGAAAAACTGTTCCAAAGTATTCGAAGATGGAAAAATTATAACACAAGATGGGCTGCGTTTTGATACAGAAAATCGATATGTGCGCATCAGTCTAATCAAGACAAATGACGACTACAAACAATTGATGCATTATCTGACTAAAATGGTGGAGGAAACGAGGCCTAAGGCAATCCAGGAGATTTCTTCCGGAGCCGATGAGAGCAGCCGTCGTCCATTCATATAACTTGGTTTGAACTGTGTTGTTGTTTCAGAATTTAATGTATTGTCGTTGTTAGGGAAGATGGTAAGACTTGCTGCTAGTTTGGTGGTGTGAGAAGTGCTGATGCAATGAATAAAGTTCACGGCTGTTGAATGATATTTGTTTTCTGCGTTTACATTTATTTAGTTTTTGAATCCTTTTACCTTCAGTTTAACATATTTGA
Organism: Allium cepa; assembly: GCA_030765085.1. Classification (NCBI taxonomy): domain Eukaryota; kingdom Viridiplantae; phylum Streptophyta; class Magnoliopsida; order Asparagales; family Amaryllidaceae; genus Allium; species Allium cepa. The sequence continues at coordinate 635,112,933 of CM060932.1, read as the reverse complement.
ATGTACAATGCTTTTCGAAACAATGCGCAATATGCAGTCCATGTGCAGTCAGTACCCAAAAAGATTATAAGAAACAATGTTAGAACAAATAAGGTGATTTATTCTGAATCTTAGGATTAAAAAAGAAAATAATTTGTGATATGAAAAAAGAAAAAATGAATTAATTGATTTTAAATCGATCAATTATGTAGCGTTTGAGAATTGCTTAATCCTCCAACAATCTACACGCATAACACAATCGTATAAATATTACACTTGGAGAGACGGTATCAATCCACAAAAACAATATATTTATTCGCTCCTGTAACTCTTCATTTATCCAAGCAGTAAAGAAAATTTATGGTTTAATTTGTGAGTTATCATGTTAATTTGTTTCTATTCTTAGTCATTTATTTATTTATTATTATTTGGTTGCTTTGTCATCAAATCGGTTGTTCTAGATCTTAAATAATTATTTATGATCCTGATAAATTGAAAAAAAAAACAAAGGCTTTTTAATGAAAGGGCATCACAGCCCAACACACTAAGTTTCCAGGCCAGTGGAAAGTAGGATTATGTTCGCAGTGCGTAGCAATTGCAATTACGTTATTGCCACTATTTTCCATTTTTTCCATCATCTTATTTTATATGGAAAATTATATCAGTACGCCGTAAATTACTGTATGTACACCGAATAATTAGCTAAAATTATATACATTATTTTTTACTTAACATACACTGTACGTATTACGAAACTATCCTCATTTTGGAATAAAATAAAACACTTATCTCATTTCATTAATTTAACCCCTTTCATGCATTAACCAACTAAGGTTCCTAATTTTCCTAAATTGACTTCTGTAAATTTCAATTTTCAAATTTAGATACCTCAACTGGAATTCAAATTTATTTAATTATTTATCTATACCAGATTAAATTAAATTTCGATAGTCAAATGTTAAGCTATTCGAATTTCGATGTTAAATTTTAAACTTTATTTAGTTTGAGTAAGAGTTAGAGAAGAATTTAGTAGTCTACAAATAATAATAATTTCTTTAATGAATTTTTAAAATTTATTATTTATATTTAATTTGTAGTGAAATTTTTTAATTTTTGACTATGAATAAATACAACTTAAAACCGTATAAATACAATTTGATACCAAAAGGAATTCAAATCTAGTTCAACTAACGATGTATAAAGATTTAGTTACTTATGAAAGGAATTGTACTAACTATACTATGAATTTGTGATTCTTTAATATTGAATTTTATTTTTATTAAATAAAGGCATTTTTGTCTAATATTTAACTTAAATTTTTATGGTGTAGGTAAAATAATTAATGGTGCATGAATAGAATTTGTGTTTTATCAATGATGCTCAACAAATTAGAGTTTCTTCCTCATCTCAAAATTAAATTAACTTTTTTAGGATTTCAGCCTCAATAAATTTTGAATCTTCATCCATTAACTCAAATCAACACTCATATCTATCACATGACTTCAAATTCTACTTTAAAGGTATTATTTACACTTTTGAATTTACAAAAATTGATGTTAGCAGTAGTTTATTGCAAGTTACTTCTTTTCGATGTATTTATTCAATAAATAGTCTCTATGAAAAGTTTTAAGGTTAATCTTTTAAACTTATACCGATTCAGTATAAGTTAGATGCTATCAAGTTTTAACCCGTAAAAATTCAATTTAGTTAAACCTAATTCAAATTGAATCCAATTCTTGTTGATTCAGCAAAAACAAATTTTGAAGTTATAATTTTAATCTTTTATGATTCTAAATAAAAATGACTATTGTTATCATTTCATTCAGTTAAATTCTTATCTAATTGTGACAAACTTACATCTATAAAGATAAATTATTACATCTTTTGATCTTTTTTGAAATATACAGTATGTATATGGGTTGGCATCAAAATCGACCACCAACATCCATTTATGTGAAAGCACCAATATCCAGCCACAGTTCTTAGATAGTATATCTAATTAATGTAGAGAACATAATATAAACAACAACAAAATTAAAATTGGAAGCAGGTAAAAAGAGACAAAATTTATAATGGTTTGGCTAACTCCGACCTACGTCCACTACAGAATAATTCTTTTTATTATACTATAGTTTATATGCAGTTAAAATCCGAAATCCAAAAATAAAACTGGCAGAGTATAGCCTGGGTAGAAATTGAAGTGAAGTAGAAAGAAGCCTCCGTTGTTAATACCATGTCTGCTGTATTTATAGGAGAAGACATGAAAATATCTTACCCAAAACCAAGATCTCGAACCCTGAAGCAAAGACAAGCCTGCCCATAAAGTTTGGGGCCCATCATATCCCATAACAGGGATCAGTATCGATCCTTATTTTGGTGGAATCATGGGATGTAATCCCTACGGTGGGTCTCCCATGATGTTATCTTCTCGCTCTCTAAATTTCATGTTGATAGCATCTATAGATCTTGAGTTATTGATTGATCATTACTGCAAATTCAACTAAACCAATCCTTGAATAGGGATAGAGGCCGATTCCTATATAAGGATATGGGTTGATCCCTCCAAGTTGCTCCTTTGGGGTTGCTATCCCTAATATGTTCCTTTGGTTGTGATATGCTTGTACTCTGAGTTTCATATTGACTATAGATCTTGAGTTGTTGATCGATCATTACTGCAAATTCAACTAAATCAATCCCTGAATGGGGATAGGGGCCGATCTTTCCAAACTCCTTCAAATGATATGTGATCCCTAAGGGAACTTCTCTATGTTGTATTATTTTAGCCTTTAAGTTTTATGCCAATTCGATCAGTTGAACTCGAGTTATTGATCGATCTTTGTTACAATATGTTGTGAAGGCTGATTATAGTCGATCCTTACGGGGGGAAGATGCCGATCGCTCCAACTTGCTTTATTTGATGTCCCTAGGGTAGACTATTTAGGGGCCCTTCTTCTTGTTCCAAAGTTTCATTCAACCTGCCCCGTGGTTGTTGAGCTATGGAGCGATCATCGTTGAGTTCTATTGTGTGCATCCTTTTTATTCCGATCCCTTTATTCTGATCCCTTTTCTGGGGGAAGTATTGGTTTCATACTTAGTCATGTTTTGAGTGTTGTCCATCTGAATCCATTCAATTATAGTCTATAGTTTAATATATAACAGATTTCCAATCCTGGTAACCATCTCTCTAGGTTTTCTGCCCTGATGATCATGAAATTTGTTGGATTAAATCCGCCTGTGTACTGCCTTGCCAAAAAGGTGAGTTAACAATATGTATATGCATATGTGTGTTTATATATGTGTGTGTGTGTGTGTATTTGTATGTATATGTATATGTGTGTATGTATATATGTATGTAAATAAAATTCTTCTATTGTTGTTTCTACAAGCAAGTATTTTGGGCTAAGTAGATTCGGTGGTAGGTTTATTTATTTTATATTCATTAGCTTTTAACTATTTATTAAAAATAATTATTTTCCTTATTATCATTAGAAACTACAATTATGAGAACATAACAGTTTTCATAAACTGACAAGTTTTTGATGGTACTGATGAGATAACTAAATGTCTTAGCCGGATGAAAAGTAATAATGACAATGTTACGTTTTATGTCTTTATCGAGGAATGATTTTCTTGATAGTAGGTATATCAATTATTATGCGTGTGTACGTATCATTTTCATTATTTAGAAATAAGGAAAAAATATATTAATTATTTGTAAAATTAGTTATTTGATGCTATTTAATGCTAATTTGATGTAAGATTTCACAACCTTGTACCACTAATAATCATATTGTATAATGGTTCATGATAACGATTCAAATGAAACACATTTTGTGAGGACCCGTTTCTTTGACTCTCGAAAATCAACACTAATACATAATCGGTATTCACATGCCGCAAATCCAAGTGCCAAAGAAGTGGATTCTCAAAGGTAAGAAAGAAAATAAAGAAAGAATAGAATCTTACATATATTATTTCAACATAAACTTTACAGCAGAAATTTAAGTACATTTATCAGAGTTAAACATGAGAAGTTATATATTTATATCCTTACAAATGCAGAATATTATAGCACAAGAGTGCGATGGAAATAGATAAAGATGTTCAGAAAAATCTTCTGACTCCATGCTTCGAGCTCCATCTAGATTTCTTATGAACTAAACATGACTACTAGGCTGCCTAGGAAAATTAGGGCACCCAAAATTTAAGTGAAAGGAAAATAAACTCTGAGTCGGTCATGGAACTGGTGTAAGAACTCAAAATACATGTTTGAAAATAAAATGGTATCTCGGAAGAACACACCGCTCCTAAACACGAAATGTGTTTTTACCTTATGATAACCAAGTTTTTATTATGTAAAAGTAAGGGATGTTATTTTTAATGACATTTCTTTGAAAACATTTGCAAGTAAACGTATTAATCTTAGTCGAAATAGTTGCATTGATTAAATTCCAGCATATTAACCACAAACTGGGTTCTACAAACATAATGGAAAGCACTTACTAGAGAATGGATTTCTACAAAAATGACCAGGTGAAGGGACTACCTTTCGATCGTACATCTCTAGGGGAATGTAGTAAGGCTATAGAACATCTGCACCTTTACCAATACAAGACCAGCCTACCATTCCCTAGACAGTACTGAATATGCCATCACCCCGTCGTAACCCATCTATCTGAGCGATCGTTTACCACACAACATGTTAATTTAAACCCTCATGACATAATAGGTAGAAATATATCTAGAAGGGGATGATCATACCCTAATAGTTGCGAACCACGTAGCCCAGCAGCATCTACCATGTTTTGGTCATTTCCTGATGTGAGGCTGTAGGTAACGATTACCTTTCACATTACACCACATCTTCTTACTTTGAATGCCATATTGCATTCCATAAACATGCAACCGATTTCTACAAACGTATATCTCTTAAGCTCGTGCGTCTTAGGAAAAGATGGTAAGCTTAGAGTAGTTGCCTTCTCCACTATCAACAGATGTTACGTTCATAGAGACCAACTTATGTAACTAGAAATGAAACATCGGGCATTCGTCCATACAAGTTGTCCAGGAACAAGACAAACCAAAGCACTCCCCTATCACATACTGTCGGGAGTTACCCATAGGATTAGTAGCAAGAAGTCCTTTAAACCCAAAGAATTTTAGAAATGAAGGTACCACTTCTACTTTAGTTATTTGGGAGCTAACAAGAAGTATCAACAAGCAGTCCTTCCACCCCGAAGGTCTTTTTTCTACATCCTTCATTTTCTTTATCAGGTCTTCATTTTACAAACTCATATATTGGTTCGAAGTGGTTTCGGATAAGAATCACTCAAATCTGATCCTGGTTCCTTCGAACCAACATCAATAAAAGAAATGTGCAGTAAATAGGGAATTTCTTTTGATTTATAATTCCTTTTTATCAAAAAATATCTTTAGGAGATATATATCTTTTAAAACATTTCTTTCCAGTATATATGGAATCATTAAACCTCTCTTATCAAATCCTTTGATTACTTAAAATTATTTTAAATCCTAGAGTAATTTTAAATCATTTCATTTTTCACTTAGGAAAATATTTTCAAATGATTTCATTTAAATCTGAAAAAGATTTCTTAATTCAAAACTCAAAATTTTGATTGAGTTAAAACCTTGTAATCTAGGACGTTAATCCAAAACCGCTAAATATTAAGTGAGCAAAATCTACAAAAATCATCTATTTCTACTCATTATCAATTCCTATATTTAACAAATACTATGGACGGAATAACGATGAAATCATCTTTTAAATTCCATGAATAGTACGAGTTCCCTCTTTGGGCTTTAACACCGAGTATAAGAAGATTATCTCCATAAATTCCAAGTTATTTATATTTGGAAAATTATATCATTTATACTTTAGAAAATTTTGATCGGAATAAATCAAAATTCCTTCTATCTGGCCAGTTCGAAAAGCCATGAAGGGCGGGAAACTGGTTTTCCAAACTTGAGTCTAGACACTATCTCTTTGACACCCACAAGGCGGTCAAGTTGTCTGAACGACTCCAAGTCATTTAACATTTAACCATTCTGTAAATCCATTAATATCCTATTTAAAATACTTTATAAATTATTTGAAAAAATATAAAAAATATTTGGAAAAGAATGGTTGCGTTTTAAAACTATATTTCAAAAGTTATAGAAAAGTGCTTTGGAAAGTGCTTTTTAAGCTATATTGATCAAAATGACTTTTTATCATTTGGAAATCCTTATCCATAACTCAAATTACTTTTAAAACATTTTCAAAGACTTTTAGAATTTATTTCTTATTTTTAAACAATCTTAAACATCATTTTTTAAGGAAATCCTTTTATGCATTCCAAATTGCAAAATCGAGGTTTTTCCAAAAACTTGTTTTACTCATATTTCAAAATCTGCTTTTCAAAATCTCGATTTATTTTTATTTATTTGAAAACTATGGATACAGTAGTTCAGAAAATTCTTATCTCGAAGAATTCAGAGCTAAATTCCATTCTATATACTCGCTTGACTTTTGTGGTGCAAAGTCGTGAACTACAGTTATGCAACGCGCCTAAATTTGACTAAAATATCATTCCTACTTCACCAAAATACTTTTATATGTTTATAAAACATTTCAAACTCGTTTTTAAACCTTTTTAAAGAAGTTTAACATTCCATATACACCAATTCATTAAAATAGAGAAAAGTAATTTCGTTTGTGCTTATCAACGTGTATTTCTGCGACTTGCATGTATATTTAACATTCATATTAAATAATCATCATCAATAATCATAACCAAACATATATAGCCTCCAATATCATATAATACTATAATTTTAGGAGTTTCTCACTTTCATTTTTCCAACGTGCTAGCCTAAAATCGGCTATAGCTTCGCTACCATCACACCAGAGCTTAAGGAATCGAGTCAAAGACCTTTGGAAGGTCACAGCCCAAGCTAGAAGAGGTGGAAGAGCTCGGACATGGTGGTGATAGGGGATGGCCGTGAGTTTCAGGAAGAGGAATGAAGGGGGTTCGAACTAGTTTTGAAGTGGATCAATAATTTATATGTATTATACAGTTTTAAATTACTTTTGCTAAATATTTTGCCATTGCTTTGTTAAGCATAGAAGCCATGAAAAGAAGCTTGAAGTGGACTATATTTTGAAATCTGTTTGATAAAGTTCTGGAAACTTGTTTATTTTATTTTCTTTGAAAAAAACTGGATACAAATTTCGTTTGTTTAAAAATGAGGCAACCCGAGCTACCCAATAACATCTCGAGTCAATACCCGATACACTCTCATCTCCATTCCACATGAAACTCGAAGTCGATGTCACACAAACCACCATTTCCCACGAAGCCTTTACTCAGCGAACATCAGGTACAACAGACATCTGTGCACGTGTACACTATGGTCCAACTTCTCCGATCAACGCTCAGGTCATCAACAGGTCGGCGACACTACCCCATATCAACTCGACGTCTAGAATGATCAATCGTGCCAGAAATCAAAATTTAGCAAATCGAAAACCCCAAAGTACAAACCCATCGATGATATCTACCCTGCGCCGCCACGTTCGTTCACCAGAACACTCGTCGATTCTCTCACAGAAGTGCCATGTTGTCATGCAACGATCTAACATACTCCAGTCAAACTCGATGCATAGTTGGCGGTGCAGTTGTCAAATGAACGTCACGACCAAAACAATGGCAAAAACCCTACCACTAAGATCTGATATCGCCATGGTGAATGAATAATTCATCCAATATTTTTGCCAAGTCTAACATCTCCTCCGGTACCTCCAGCCGCGATCCATACCCCCAAGATCACCTTGATTGTCAGGAAAAGACGAAAATACAATCCACGGTCATCTCTTGATTTCTTAGGATTTACTACCCTAAAAATTATGATTCTATTTCCTAAATTCATCATTTACCATGACGAATTCAAATATATAACCAAATCTAAAAATTTTGAATATTAGTTTTCGACTAATTCCAACTTATTACTGAATTTTTCTTAATTTTCAGATTAATTACCAAATTAAAATCTTTATCACTATTTTTGGAATTGGTATTATGTCGTTATGAACAAACTTCATTCAGAGATCAAAATTAAATTATAATTGCATAAGGAGATTTAGATTTTTTTTCTCTTAGAACAAATTGATTGAGCCCGAAAATACAGAGCAGTCTGTATATCTGTATACATACATTAAACAAAGGAATTTCCAAGCATATATCCACAAAAAATCAAATAAGCAAACCATATTACAACCTTCCTGTACAAATTTATCACATGCATCCCTATTTACGTTGAATGAAACTATTTTGAGGGATAGTTTACTCACCTCTTATAAAAACAGAGAATATGCACCCTGGTTTTGATCTGATTTCCAGTCTTGATAATGATCTGAAAAATTCTCACTTGAATTTGCTTGAATCCTTAATCTGGTTACTTAGTTGAACAGAGTTGCTTTGATCTGTTTGTTATTTGAAAATCTAGAATTGCTTGACTTAGATTAATATGTTGTCTGATTAATTTTTCTGTTTTAATGTTACAGGGTTTTGGTTCTTAGTTGAAAATTGTAGATCAGAAAAAAAAAATGTAAGAGAGGAGAAAAAATATGTTATATAACCTAGTTTGATTTATTTTAGCATAAAAAGAAAAAAAAATCACTTGTTAAATTTGCTTACAAATGTCATTAGCATGCCATAATCAATGTACACTTGTATTTAGATAAAAACTTAGGCTTACATTTGTATTTACAAGAAACAATTTATTTACATTTGTTATTTTGTAGGTATATTAATGTTTCTCTACTAATTCATATGTCTATTTTGTATTTATTAATTTTATTTATCATGTTTTTAAATGTTTGTGTGTATATATATATATATACAAATTAAATTTTATCTCATGTAAAATTTTAAAATGTATTAACCTTTAACCTTATTAAAGCTTTTTATTTAACCTTTTTTATTATATTTCCCATTTTAGATAAATACATTTCCTTCTTAATCAACTTATGTTTTACAATTTATATTTATGCATTTTTCTAGTATTTATACATATACAACCTTAAAAGAGAATGATTTTAAATTTTTTAATTATACACTAAAAAATCATATATATTTATTCTTTTGGATTTTACAAATCACCAATTCAAATTTAATTTAAACCAACTCATAAATATATTAAACAAACACAAATTAAATTTGGGTTGAAGATAATAAGTTTTCCCTATTTATAATAATCATATTAGGAGATTATCAAATAATCATCTTCCCAGATATGAATATTAATCATCAAATTTATTTGTTTCATTCTTAACAATCAGCATTTCTATTAATTTACCCAGTTAATTATCAATTAACATATATTTCAAAATCCGGGTTACCACAATCAAAATAGGTGTTTTAAAATATTTCAAACACAATGGAAAAGGTTTCGAGTCCAAATTCCATCGTATGATGAAGTTATGCTAAAATAAATATTTTTCAAATTGATTTCAATTGATTTCAATTTCATAAATTTCAAGGCGTTTCGAGTCTGTACGACCAAACGGCAAATCCAATCGCTACGAAACTTGAATCCAACAATAATTCATCGTTACGGATCCGATGAAACTGGTTTCGTCGAAATTCGAGTCAGTGGCCATAATGGCTATTATTACACTAATTAAGTAAATTTATAATTAATTGATTAAATCCAATTTTAAATTCTAACATTGACAATTTATCATCTTTATATTTCTCAAACATTTACAACGATTTAAACAAATCTAAATGTTAATTTAGAGAAGATTATTTATAAATTTCGATATAAATCCTCAATTTTTTTAAATTCATAATTATAAATAAAATTTCTAATAATGCTATTAAATTCACTTTTCATTCTATTATTTAATTCATCGTTATCAAAAGGATGCAATTTACATTGGTTCACGATTGTTTAGATTTATTTTCTTAGATTTCATCTACATTTCCATTTATGCAATATTTTATATATTAATTTTCATTTTAATTGCATTAAATCATGTTATCGTAATTTAAATTCAAATAAATAAATAAATGTTGATTCCCATTCTTATTTTTCAAATAATCATTATCCTATAAACATATTTAATATTTGTTTACGTTTCATTACACTAATACTTCTATATACATCTTAGATTTTTATAAATGGTTATATTTCAAAATGTGAAATCTTGTCTATTACACATATTAATTAAGGTTTTAAAACCAATTAATAAAATTTCCTTAGTCCAATCCTTTTTACCAAATCAATTATTATCCAATAAACAAAGATAACATTTGTTTACCCTTTATTACAATTGTACGCTCAAATTTTCATCTTTCCTTTTCATTGACTACTCTATTTCTATTTTATTATTTCTACCAATATATACTCTAATTACGGTGGCATCCTAAATCAATTCATTTACTTGGGTTCATACTTCCCACTATATCTATTACTACACTATGAATAAATTCACAATTCCATTTATTTCATTATTACATTAGCACATTCCGTTACAATTCTTAAATACTTCTGCTTTTATTTAATTACCGTTACTATATTATTATTATTCCATTAGCTAATTAAGTAATTGCATTAATACATCTTTATTTCCATTCCTTAAATTTACACTTAAGTTTATGTCCTATTCGACTAATTATCGTAACACTGAATAAAATTTACGTTATTCCCAAATGTAACAGTTACAACAAATTAATAGGACAATTAAATAGAAACTTACGACCATTACTATTTCTATTTGCATTCACTCTTTCCGTTATTGTATTAATAGAATTCCATTCTAGTTAATATTTTTATTAATGATTCACTAATTCAACATTTTCATTTGTTGCTTATATTAAACTTATAACCAAGTAAGACACTTCACATTATTTTCAATTAATTGCAATTTTATTCTAAATTGTTCAATTTTAATTACAATTGCTACATCTAATTTCTAACATTGTATCACCTTCCCATAAATGTAACATTTAATATTTTTACTAAAATTTGTTTCTAATTCCATCCACTAATTACATCGGTAATTTATAGTAATTATTTACATGCTAAGGTTGCACTTAAGTTTATCCAGCTTCAACTAATTATTATAATTACCTACATAATACCGGATTCATTCAATTATTATAAATTATATACAAATCCTTTAATTTACACCTATTTACTTATTTTAAATTTCATACACAAGTGCACAATTTACGTTATTTCACTTTTATTGATTTTACTTCAATTGTCAACAATTGGTTGCTACAATTCATTCTTAAACTTTTATTTCCATACAAATTATAAAATTTTATTTCTTTTCTAATATTTAATTACAAAATTCTCATAATTCAACAAATTTAATTATCGAAATTTACGGGTCGTTACACTCTCCTCCACTCAAAACTTTTCGTCCCCAAAAAGGAAAAAGGGGAAAAAGAACAATTAAGAAGTCATTATATCTTATTCAAAAATATTAACTTTATAAACAAATAGGTTTACAAAATTTAATAATCTAAATAAAATATGTCAATTTATAACTATTAAATCCTTTTATACTTAAATTAATAAAGTTTGGAAAACATTTTCAAAATATTTTCTAAGTCTAAAATTTTACGTAAAATTTCGGTAGAGTCTCCTCTGTACGGAGAGGCTTGGGAGAAAATATAATATTAAATATAACACTATACAACATATATTTACCAAAATAATATATATCCCAAGCCGGGAAAACAATATAATAACGCTATAAACTGTAATCCGAGAACGTACCTATTTGTCGGGCAAATTACGCTTATATTATGAAACCAAATGCAGTAGCAATTGCTTCCATAACCTGTATTTCACTTGTATAATCCAAAAGAGTTAATAACTATATAAAATGAAATATTTAAGGTTGTTTCAACCACCAACCAACAATCAATAATACATACAACAATTACTTGCAACCAGGTATACAACCATCATAAAGAAATCAACACAAATCAATCATTCATTCATATCAAACAAAACAAATAGTTGTTCGGGCTCAAAACTTTAAATTGTACGGAAAGAAAAATAAACTAATAAGCGTACCCTTCACTCAACAGTCTTAGGTGACACTAAATAGATTATTCATACCTTCCAAACAGATTTAAAGTATCCTTGCCCAAACTACCATAAACCAAACAAACAACAATCTCAAACAATAGATTAAGTTTATTCTTATTAATTCCATTCATACTTTTTTGTTTGATTTCTTTTTCATTCATATAATGGTTTATCTATAAATATCTTCAACAGTTTACTTAAGTTCATTATCATTCATTTATACTACTTCATTTCATTTATTTACTTTCATTTATTACTAAATTCCATTTATAATACTTACATTTCTATTCAATTACACTCAAGTTTATAACACTAAACATCAAATTCTTAAGGTGGTTCATTAAAACCTTCCATTATATAAATTTTTCTTGTACAGTTTCTCATTACATTTTCTTATTAAACATTTCAACTTTTAATATTTGGTAAGTTATATATTCTTTTTAAGAATGTAATTGAAACTTATACAAGTTTTACTCATTTCTTTTAATTAATTAATTGTTCAATAATTTAATCTTTTGTTTTATATATTACAATTTCAAACTTCTTTTAATTTCATTTATAACCATGCATTTAATCTCTTATTTTATTTAAAGGTTCCAATTATTAGTTAACTTCCATTTCACTACCTTAATTAAAAATATTAATTAGCGAAAAATTAAAATTAAATACCGAGTTTAATTTCAAATCATTTTAAAATAATAGATAAAAATATACTTACAAATTTATATATCCAATTATATTTAAAAAAATTAAAATTTATATTTATTTATCAAAATAAATCTGCAGTAAAACTACTACAGTGACCTTCCCACTTCGAAACTCGAAAATGAATGTCGATGATGCATGCACTCATCACCGAAATTATTTTCCAGCAACAGAGAGGGGAGTACAGAACTTATACCTTTCCAAATTTCTTTTAAAACATTTCTTTCAAATTATATTGAAATATTTATATCAGAAAATACTTCTAAAATATTATCATTATATTCCAAAATCATTTGAAAGAAATTTTCAAAACCCCGGAACTTAAGTTCTAAAATTTCCAATTTGATTTATTTTATTTTCAATCTTATTTCACTGTTATTTATAAATTTCATTACCTAACAACCAATATATTGCAACCAAATATATATATATATATATATATCATTTAAAAATTTATTTCATATATAGAAAATATAATAGGACAAATTATTTCATTCACCTATATTAAAACCAAATATTATGTCGGTCTGTCCTATTAAGTGTTTAGAAATCCCTATTGATGTTATAGGGTCTCATGCACCAACCAGAATTTATTAATACAAAACATAACAGATTAACACAATATTAAAACCTTTTACAATACTAACAAATACGCTCTCATATATATACCCTCAACGACTCCCATAGGGTATTACTACCCTAGTAATAAAGTGTCAGACCTCACAAAGCTAAGGTTTATCGCTAAACCAAAGCTCTGATACCAGATGTAACGCCCCGCCTTTTCGCACGCTTTAAATCGATACACGTGCCAATTCAAACCATACGGGAGGGCGGATTGTTATGGGGTGAATAAGAAAAACAAGAAAGAAATTAAACAAAACAGAATCTTACAGCGGAAGGATAAAATATAATAATCAAATATACAATTCATGAAGCTGTTTTACGAAAACATTTGATTTTACTTATACAATATATATCAGAGTTACACATACCAAAGAATAATACAATGCAGTGGAACATTTTGAATGTAGTGGAGTACTATAATAAATAATAGTAATGCAAATCTTCGTCTTCGTCCTCCAGAATAAAATCTTCAAATTCTGAAATGCTCGGACTGACCCGAGCGAATTGAAAAGACAAAACACTCGAGTCAGAACTAAAAGATCTTATGTAAGTTAAATCAACAGAAATAAATATGAGTGCAGTAACTCAAGGGATGCTCGGGATTTACATCTTTTAAGGATCCGTTAAACTATTTACTATGTAGTATATTTCGCTATTATAATAGTGTCTAATTGTAAACTAAACTTACTTTTAAATAGCGTTAAGGGCTTACCTATATAGCCCTTAACATAAATACGCCAATAGTCTATACAGTGCCTGCATATCTCCTGATCGGGAGACTACGAGAAGACACTCCATAGGTACGACACAAATAGAAACTCGTAGTAAAGGCTCGGTATGGTAGGTGACATGGCACAACTAGGCAATGCTAGCGTAGATATACCAATTACGCTTCCGGGTTGGTGGTAACGCGTAGCGCGCAGCTACCGCCCACCTCGAGCCACACCCCCAAATAATAAAAAAATCAAAAGCGGCCACCGAATCAATCCAAAAGTCAAAGTATAATATCGAAGGGATGTGTCCGATCAAAGGTGCTACCTCATTAACCCGTCGATCGCTCCTGTTTTAGCCATCTTATGCCAACTCATGGGAGTTGGGTCCACGTATTTACCTCAAAGGAAATGCCTCCACCATCCTACTTCATTCTGGAATCTCCACCGCGTACACAGTTGTTAAAGTGGTTTTCGGAGTTGGCAGAAAGTATGACAAATTCCGACCCCGGTATCTTCAACAAGCAATCGTTATTATAACACCGCGGTCTTTTCAAAATAGTTTATACTTTAAAATCAGAATATAATATCCATTTCAAAACCATATAAATATGATATCATTTCTATTTTAAAACCCAAATCAATATGATATCATTTTTATTTCAAATATATCTTTTTCCAAATCATAGTACTTCCAAATCTACATACCTTGAAATCTATAGCTTTGAAAACATAACTTAATATACTTCAATGGTTTAAATATTAAGTTACTTTATAAAATAAAATAGCTTCTTTAATTTTCACAAATAATTCCAAATACCGAATTGAACCTCTCAATAAACCATTTCAATTCATATATTTCAAAGCTTTAAATATTCCACCATTCAACTAATTCTTGATAATTATATATATATATATATATATATATATATATCAATTTCAAATACTATTATTTAAATTTGAAATGTTTACTTAATAAATCTAATATCATTTAAGCAAAGCCTTTATACTTCAAATAACATGATATACTTTCTATTTAATTTAACTTGATAATACTCATTTAAAGCGATTGATATTCATTTAAATCCTCTAAACCAAAATCAAGTTATAAAAATCATACCCTTTAAAATCTCCATTTTTATTTATTTTTCAAATCAAATTTTATTTAAGTAAAATTTTCAAATAATTCAATTTAAACCAATATCATATTTATTTCCAACTTAAATTTCATTTAAGTCATTTAAAAACTCTATATATACAATATCTTAAGTAGGTACTTAACCATATAATATAAAACTATTAAACTCCATTATTAAACTCATTTTATTAATCAATTTTATACATAGCTTAAACCAAGAATTTTACCATATGTAAAATAACCTTTATCAAATATCCGAATCAATATCTCATAAAAGCATATATATTTCTTTATAAAACCATAAAAAATCATTTCAAAATATTTTTATATATAGACCGCGGTGTCTATATAAAATTTTCTATCCTATGGTCAAGCAATACAGATATTTATCATTTCAATCCGTAATTTAAAATAAAAATTACGGTTATATATTATTTCAAACCGCAATCCCGAATGAAATAAAAATGCATAATAACTTGCAATTTATAACAATATAAAATACAGCATCCATTCATCCAATATCACCCATCAACCATTTATCACAATCATCATCCAAATTCAAACAATATATCAATATATAACATGTGATAATAACATGTATCAACTATCAGTTTATATTCAAAAATAAATTATAACTGTTTAACTGGCAGTTTATATGCAATAAAATAAATAACAATTTTACTAGCAGTGTGACGACCCGTAATTTTTAACCATTTGAAATTGGAATATTTAAATTGATTTGAAATATTCGATAGAATAATTTTAACTTGAATTCAAATATCCCTACTTAATGGTTAATTAAATAATTGAAGTTGAGCTAAATATTGGATCTGGAGTTTTTAAGCCGGTCAAAAATAATTTGAAGGCTCATAAAATTCATATTGATAATACTAAAGAGTATAGAAGTGATGAAATCAAATTTAAAAGTGGTTTGTTAAGTTTTGAAATTTATATCGTTTAAATTGAATTTAAAAATAGCCTTCCGAGGCACAGTCTCGGAATTCGATGAAACCAGTTCCATTCGGTCCGTAATATTGAATTAATACCGGATTTCAAATTTCGTATTGAACGGAATTGTTGTGTAAGCATACGACTTACAAACGCATTGAGAATTTATATAGGAAGTTCAAATCGAATTCATTCTTTCACATAAACTTATAACTTTGTTCCTTCCCAAACAAATCAACGTGTGTATGACCTTTTCTTTGATTTTTATGTTATTTTATTTTACACGTTACCTTATCTTCCCTTAGAAGCTTTCACACGTCTTTAAAAATAAACGTAATGGTTGAAAATAAATTCACATCTTCCCGTTTACAAACCGTGCCTTTCCCTTCTTCATATTTCAGCTTGAAAATCAAACCTAGGTCGCGAATTTCGATTCACCCTCCTCGTCCCTTTTGAAAATCAAACCTAGGTCGCGAATTTCGATTCACCCTCCTCGTCCCTTTAAGCATTCTCGAATCAATAGCAGGTATTGCGACGGCGCTCGAACACGATTAGGGTGGGATGGGGTTTCGCGAGACGAACTAGGGTGCGAGCAGCGTGGAGGGGGCGTTCGTTTTCGAGCTCGATGGCATAGGGTTTGGGCTCGAGTGTGATGGGTAGATGAACGCGACGTCGTCGCGATTAGGAGGGCAGGCGGAGGTAAGGTCAAAGTCGCGGCAGCGACTGCCTGGATTTGCTCGAGGTGGAGATCTTGTTGCGAGTACCTAATGAAGCGGGGGGCATCGTGAAGGGGTGGCTCACTTGGAATTTGGGCCAGTTTCGTTTGGTGAGGTTTTCTTTTCTTCTGTTTTTACATCTTGAATTCATATATATAAAAAAAAATGAGGGAAATAATTTGGAATTTTTAGTAAGTTATAACCAGCTCTGCCTTCATTTGATATAAATTAATATATATATATATATATATATATATATATATATGTTTATATAAGGATTTAGAAATGCACCCTGTGATCTACAGATTATTTTGGCAATCTTCTTTATAAATTAATGGTGAATTAAACTATTTTAGCTACTAAAGATTTTTAAAGGTGATATTGGTTGTTTTAATAATAATAACAAAAATAAATACAGTTTACAATTGTGCTTAGGTGATTTATGTGGTTAAGGAACCTATTTGGTTACTAAAAATAATTTGGAAAAAAAAGTAAATAGTTCAAATAAAATTATTAGTTTTCGTTAAATTGTTAGTTTAAATTTAAATCATCAGATAAATTAAATTATTAAATGATTTAATGGTAATTAATTGTTCGATTGATTCGAAATTAATAAAAAAAATCATCATCCAATGTTATTCAAGGTCAAAATTGGGAAGAAACTAATCGAGAATGAAATGGATTTGCAAATTCAAGGGAGCAAAGGTGAGTTAATCTCACTCAGTTAATTTAAATTAAATTTAAATGATAAAATTTAAATAATTGTCTGAATGGTTGAATTTGATTCATGTGCTATAGTATGGTATATTTTGGAATTGGCATTTTGTATTGTGCTAACGTCTGCGGATGCAGGGGAAAAACAGGTTGGAGGGATCCAACTGGATCCCTCAACATTTATTTAAATTATTTAATATTCCCTGTTGTGATTGTTGATATTCTATGATGAATTATGTTGGAATATTAAATGCCTTGGTTTGATTGAATATATTTGGATATAATGAGCTACCAAAAATATATAAATTGAATTGTGGGAAGAAAATAAAAGAAGTGAATTCATAAGGAAAATAGTTATAGAATAATTAAATAAATTCAAGAATGAATTAGAAAAAAAAATAGTGACTTTAAATGCTAATAAATAAAACTTGAGTAGAAAGGAAATTTGAATAAACAGAAAGTTAATGAATTTAATCTTTAGTGATGTTATTTAAAAGAACAAACCATTTATTTTACAATTTAAGATTTGAACTTTGAAAGAATAAAGGAGAAATTGGGAAGAAGCTGAAATTGGAATATTTCAGTTAAATGATTAAAAAAAAAAATCAAATGGAAAATAATAATTAAAATAAATTCCATAATTAACAAATTTCGGAATAAACCGAGTAAGTAAAGAAATTTAGTTCAAAAGGAATAAATTGGAAATCAATTTGGAGAATTGATTTAAGTAATTGAGATTGGAAATTCTCCCTCGATAATCAAGTACGTTTTCAAAGTAGATTTTAAATTAAAGGTTTAAAGTTGTTTTTAAAAGTAAGTTTTGGAAAACGTATTATTTCTAAATATTTAATTCTAAAGTAAATATTTTCTTTTATTCTATTATAGTAGTAAGAGTTTAAAGAGTGACTTAGTATTTGTTTTAAAAGTAAAAATCTAGTTTTATACTTTATCAATTAACCTTATTTTCAAATATTCATACAGTTTGTATTTTTAACAAAATGTTAAAGTAGTTTTAATTTAAATTTTTCAAAAGTATATTTCAAAGTAAAGTGTTTTAAATTATTTTAAAAATCTCGTTTTGTACTTGGAAATTTCAGAGGAGATAGAAAATACTTGGGAAAGTTTATTCTGGGAAAGAAAGATGGGTTTGAAACTGTTTTCAAAGGATTGAAAATAGAAATATATCTTGTGAAGATATTTTGAAGTTAATAAATAATTGGGGAAATTGTTTATTTTGGATGGTTGTTTGTGAATGATAATTGATAGTTAAATAACCGACTATCAATATTGGCCAAATGCGCTGATCGTTTCGAAGAGACCGGGATCGAGATTTACTTCTCGAAAACCACTTCGATCCGGTTTGTACGTTTCGTGAAAACGATTTTGGATTCGAAGATGGAGCAGTGAAGTGCAAGGGCTAATCGCTACTAATCCTGAGGATATTTCCAAAATGGATGTATTAGGAATAGTGCCTTCGGTTCCGTTCGAACCCGGGACGGACTTGTATGGATGAATGCTTGCGAAACATCGTCAGGTGGACGATGGGCATTCTAAGGGATATGTTCTAAAAAGGTAACGCTTAGCCTCAAGCCTCATCAAATGGGAATGGCTGAAAATCAGGGGATATGCAGCAAGGCTTCATGGGTAGCCCCCACTGGAGGGTGAGGTCATCCCTGTCTAGATGTCCCTTTATTTCGGCTTAGTGGGCGGTTGCTGATCCCAACCGCGGTGTGATCTTGCTCGGGACTGTCCAATAAGGGATGGTTCCGGTCTTGTGTTGCAGGGGAGTTAGGGCGGCTCCTCGGTACGCTGATCTAGACCAGATACTGTGACAGGTGGTACCCCAGTGCCTAGCCATTAGTTGGAATCCATTTTCCCTACGCGCCCGTACGGTTTTGATTGTGCCCAACTATTGCTGAAACGTGAGATGCAAGCATTTCAGCTAGATTCTATTTACTTTCTATAGACACTATTATAATATCAGAGGATTTCTATAAAAATTGTTTTAGCTATCGTAAGGTAAAAACCCGACATGTTTATTTGTGGCGTGGTCTTACGAGATGCTTTTTTTTTCAAAGAATTTTTGAAACTTTAATAATCAATTGGGTGTGATTTTCTCACGCTGGTATTCCAGACTGACTCGGGTGTTATTTAACTATAATGCTCGGGTCAGACCGAGTATTATAGGATACAGGAAATGCTGTGGAGCTCAAAAGACGAGCTGGATGACGATACGTACTCTCGTATTTGTATTTACATATAATTCCGCTGTGTTGAGTTGTTGTGTATTCATTGTATGATTTGGATGTTGAGCTGTGTTTGCTGTACTCTGATGATGTAATATATGTAAACAAATATAATTGATTTTGAGTAAAGAGTATTTATTATCTATTATATTTTATTCCGCTGCGATGGCTAGATTCTGATGTTGATTTTGTTTTCTCTTCTTCTACCTCTTCTTCTTTAACCCAAATGGTTCGTATTTCTGTACAACTTGAGTTGATTTAGGGAGAATAGTATTGACTCAAGTGGTACGGATTTGCGGGCTATTACACTTGGTATCAGAGCTTAGGTTGGTGATAACCTTGGCTCTGGTGGGAAATTACTCATTTAAAATAGAGTCCGTAGTACTCTATAATGAGTATGAGCGTATAAATAAATATGAGCGCGTATTTGTTGGTGGATATAAATTGTTTTAATATTGTGTTGATTGGTTTATTGAGTGGCATATGAACCTTCGCCGGCACGGTCTGGACAACTATATCGAAAGGGTTTCTAAACGCTTGAATAGAACAATCGACACGGTATTGTTTTAAATATGGGTAAATGAAATAATTTTACCCAAAAAAATATTTTTTTGATATAAAGAAAGTTTTTGGTAAACTATATAGCTATTATATGGTTGCTTGGATGTTAGAAATGATGATATTAAGGTATTATCATTGTTAAGTGAATTTAACTAGAAATTGAAAGTATAACCAAAGTTTAAGGAAATAAATTCATTATAAAATGGAATTCATAAGTATGAGTCATAAATGAAATTTATAAATTGAAATATAATCAAGTAAGAATTTGTATGAGCATAAGCTATGCAAATGAATTATAGTAAAATTGATTTAAGCAGGATTTGGAAATTTAAAACCCGGAGATTTTGGAAGTGTTTTGAAGATAAATAACAGCAAATTGTTTTGGTGATGTTTCTGAAAAGAAATCTGTTTTAGATGGGTTTTGGAAGTAATATAGCATTGAAATCACTTGGATTATTGGAAAATAATTCCGATGATGACGGCCGCATCATCAGTATTCATTTTCGAATTTCTAAGTGAAGAAATGCTACCAAATTGATTTTGTTTAGAAAAGCAAGTTGTTTTTGAAATTCCAAAGGAAATTTGTTGGGAATAAAACCAGGGTTCGTTTAATTTTTGAGAAGTGTGATTTTGAAATGTTGGAGATTTCAAAATAATTTGAAATCAAAAGCCGGGTGTATAAAATTCTGATGAGATAAGTTGTAAGCTTATAAATTGAGATGATTTTTAAATCAGAAATGGAATATAAGCTTTGAAGGTTGGAATTTAAATTTAAAGAGAAAAGTTAAAAGTGGAATTAACTTGGATTGGAAAATAAAATTTAACTGGATTGAAAATTAATTTAAATAGGCTGGAATAATATCCAATTGTATTTGAATCAAGTTGAAATTGAATTGAGTTAAGTAGATTTTAGTTAAAGCAAAATTGGATTGGAATGAGAATTCAATTGAATTAGTGAATGAAATTAAATTCTTACCAGGATAACTGGAAAATAAGTTGGATAAGAAATAAATTGGGTAAGAATTTGATTGAGTTAAATAAATCACAATAGCATATAAAAGAATTGAAAATGCATGGAATAAAAATATGCTTGAGTTATAAATAAGTGTAAAACTCGAGGTAAAAATAAAAGAAGAATATATTCAAGCCTATAATGAATGGAATAGTGTAAATAATAAGTTGTGACTTATGAAATTGAAAATGGAATATAATCCAAAATAAATATTTTGATGAATTGGGAAATGATAAGAAAATCCAAACTTGAATTACAAAGCATATTAAACTTAAGAAAATTAAATGGAGTGATATTTGGAATTGGAATTCAAGTGTTGGATTATAAACAAGGGAAAAACTAATTAGGTAATGAATTAGTTAATGAAATTGAATTGTGAGTTTATGATGAAGTTGGAAATAAACTCAAGTTATAAATTAAAATTTATTCAAATTGTTGATGAAGTGGAAGTAATTGAGAATGAAGCTGAATTGTGAGTTAATAAATTGGATGGTAAATTAAAGGTGAATGATAGAATCAGAACTTGAGTTATTAATTAAAATTAGACTTGAAGTGTTAACAAAATAAATATAATTTGAAAGTATAGAATAAAAATAAAATGGGTTAGAATAGTAATGGTATGAATTGCAAATAAAAATCCGAATAAGTGGAAATAAATTGGAAATGGCATTGTAATAAATTGAATGAGTTAAATCTGGAAAGTTAATTTTTATAATAACTAATCAAATAAATTAGTAGTCTGAAATGGGATTGGATCAAAATAGAATCAAGTTAAATTGAAAAGCGAACTTTGTTTGCAAAATGGGAATGAGCTTAAGTGTAAAATTTGAATAAATTGAAGAAAATCGACTTAAGCTAAATGAATGAAGGAGAGTTGAATTGAATTCAACTTAAACAACGTTTAATAATAATGGATTGGTTTTAAATCAAATGAAAATAAATTCTAATCGAAACTTGAGATATGGTTTTGTGGGTTATAGGTAATATTTAAGGGAATGAAAATTTAAATGGATTGAGTGGGTAAACTAATTATATTGAATAAATAAATGATGAAATAAATAAGAATCAAATGCAATGTGGTTTAAATAGGTTGAGAAATGGTTATGGAATGAAATAGCTTGGATTGTTTCCGAGCGAAATAAAATAGTTTGGAATAAACTAACCTGGAATGAAATGTAAATGAATGGATTGTAAATGAAAATTTAAATGGAATGTGTCGAGCTAAATAAATGATTGTGAAAAGGATTAAAATAAAAGGGAAATTTAAGTGGCAATCAAGATGAACCTAAAGTGTTAATGGTTTTGTATGGAACTTGTTTGGATAATGGAACTAGTTGGTTAATAAAATGAAATGCAAGTGAATGGATTCAAATCTGAAATGCAATGAAAATGAGAATATATGGATCGTGAATAAATTTAAAAACGGAATATAATTAAGTATAACTTGAGTTGGAATCCATTTAAATTGGTTGTAAACAATTAAAATTAATATGGGAATATTTAAATTGCTTACGGAAAAATGTTTGATGTGCATTTCTTTAGCATTCATATGTTTAACCCTTGTAACCAAATGAAATATAGTTAAACTGCATATATTTGGCACTTACATGTTTAAATTGAGTAAGTACAGGTACCTGGAAGCCGTGTGGCTGGATTTGGTTGTGCTTTTTGCTAAAAATAATAAGCTGCATGCTTAAAAATGCTAAATAAGGTACGCCTACGCAATAAAAATAGGAAATATGAACTGTTTTTGGTTTTTCCGGCCGTGTGTGTCGATGTATATATATTTATCTCTTTTGTCAAATTGCAAAAGCTCCTCCGTACAAAGGGGACTCTGCCAAAAAAATTTGTGAAAATTTTGGGAGTTAGAAAATTTGTAGCAATTTTGGAAATTTTTATTAACGACAAAACAATTTCAAACTAGAAATTGGAAAAAGTTAGTGAATGAAACTAATTAAAATAATGACATAAATTAGTTATAAATGGAAAATAAAATTTAAAGTTTAGAGTTGAAAATAAATTGAATTCGTATGGAAATGAAAGAATCGATTTGAATAGAAATAGATATAAACTAAAGTCGGAGTGAAATAAATATAAGAAACAAATAAAATACTTATACTAACTTAAGTATGAAATGGTGCATTCTTAATTGAAAATGGAATATCACAAATACATTCTAAGTTGATATTTGGATTAATAAATATTGACATTGGTAAGAAAGTTGATATAATGTTTTGGGAATATGGTGATGGGAGATTAGTGCTAAGCAGGATATGCAGGCAATATAAAGGGAAAAGAGAATTGGATTGATTTCAAAGGATATAAATTTGAAATGCTCGACAAAAAGGTATGTATTTAAATTTGGTGTGAAATTTGATTGGGATTTGGATTGAGCCACTTGGCTTTTTGTTTTCTTTTTGGATTTGGGAGGCCGTAGAGCCATTTTGTAGTTGTACCGAGCTAGCCGCGCAAAGGAGACGCTGGCGAATTTTTTTCGGAAATTTAGGGAGTTAGAAAAATTTTGAAAAAAAAAATTGATAATTCAAATTTTGGTTTTAAATTGAAACTTGAATGTTAAACCAATAGTATAGTTTGAAACTATGGAAAAGTTTGGAAGGTTAATAGGAATAATAATGAGTCTTTTATAAGAAGATAGTTGGTGATGAATGGATAGAAATTGTTTGGTTTTGGGAAAAAAATAGTGACGAATGTTGGAACATTCTTCCTAATTAGTAATTTCGGGGACGAAATTCTTTTAAGGGGGGAAGAATGTGACTACCCGGAATTTTTAACCATTTGAAATTGAAATATTTAAATTGATTTGAAATATTTGATAGAATAATTTTAACTTGAATTCAAATATCCCTACTTAATGGTTAATTAAATAATTGAAGTTGAGCTAAATGTTGGATCTGGAGTTTTTAAGCCGGTCAAAAATAATTTAAAGGCTCATAAAATTCATATTGATAATACTAAAGAGTATAGAAGTGATGAAATCAAATTTAAAAGTGGTTTGTTAAGTTTTGAAATTTATATCGTTTAAATTGAATTTAAAAATAGCCTTCCGAGGCACAGTCTCGGAATTCGATGAAACCAGTTCCATTCGGTCCGTAATATTGAATTAATACCGGATTTCAAATTTTGTATTGAACGGAATTGTTGTGTAAGCATACGACTTACAAACGCACTGAGAATTTATATAGGAAGTTCAAATCGACTTCGTTCTTTCACATCGAGAATAATAAAATAAAAACTTATAACTTTGTTCCTTCCCAAACAAATCAACGTGTGTATGACCTTTTCTTTGATTTTTATGTTATTTTATTTTACACGTTACCTTATCTTCCCTCAGAAGCTTTCACACGTCTTTAAAAATAAACGTAATGGTTGAAAATAAATTCACATCTTCCCTGTTTACAAACCGTGCCTTTCCCTTCTTCATATTTCAGTTTGAAAATCAAACCTAGGTCGCGAATTTCGATTCACCCTCCTCGTCCCTTTAAGCATTCTCGAATCAATAGCAGGTATTGCGGCGGCGCTCGAACACGATTAGGGTGGGATGGAGTTTCGCGAGACGAACTAGGGTGCGAGCAGCGTGGAGGGGGCGTTCGTTTTCTAGCTCGATGGCATAGGGTTTGGGCTCGAGTGTGATGGGTAGATGAACGCGACGTCGTCGCGATTAGGAGGGCAGGCGGAGGTAAGGTCGAAGTCGCGGCAACGACTGCCTGGATTTGCTCGAGGTGGAGATCTTGTTGCGAGTACCTAACGAAGCGGGGGGCATCGTGAAGGGGTGGCTCACTTGGAATTTGGGCCAGTTTCGTTTGGTGAGGTTTTCTTTTCTTCTGTTTTTACATCTTGAATTCATATATATAAAAAAAATGAGGGAAATAATTTGGAATTTTCAGTAAGTTATAACCAGCTCTGCCTTCATTTGATATAAATTAATATATATATATATATATATATATATGTTTATATAAGGATTTAGAAATGCACCCTGTGATCTACAGATTATTTTGGCAATCTTCTTTATAAATTAATGGTGAATTAAACTATTTTAGCTACTAAAGATTTTTAAAGGTGATATTGGTTGTTTTAATAATAATAACAAAAATAAATACAGTTTACAATTGTGCTTAGGTGATTTATGTGGTTAAGGAACCTATTTGGTTACTAAAAATAATTTGAAAAAAAAAGTAAATAATTCAAATAAACTTATTAGTTTTCGCTAAATTGTTAGTTTAAATTTAAATCATCAGATAAATTAAATTATTAAATGATTTAATGGTAATTAATTGTTCGATTGATTCGAAATTAATAAAAAAAATCATCATCCAATGTTATTCAAGGTCAAAATTGGGAAGAAACTAATCGAGAATGAAATGGATTTGCAAATTCAAGGGAGCAAAGGTGAGTTAATCTCACTCAGTTAATTTAAATTAAATTTAAATGATAAAATTTAAATAATTGTCTGAATGGTTGAATTTGATTCATGTGCTATAGTATGGTATATTTTGGAATTGGCATTTTATATTGTGCTAACGTCTGTGGATGCAGGGGAAAAACAGGTTGGAGGGATCCAACTGGATCCCTCAACATTTATTTAAATTATTTAATATTCCCTGTTGTGATTGTTGATATTCTATGATGAATTATGTTGGAATATTAAATGCCTTGGTTTGATTGAATATATTTGGATATAATGAGCTACCAAAAATATATAAATTGAATTGTGGGAAGAAAATAAAAGAAGTGAATTCGTAAGGAAAATAGTTATAGAATAATTAAATAAATTCAAGAATGAATTAGAAAAAAAAAACAGTGACTTTAAATGCTAATAAATAAAACTTGAGTAGAAAGGAAATTTGAATAAACAGAAAGGTAATGAATTTAATCTTTAGTGATGTTATTTAAAAGAACAAACCATTTATTTTACAATTTAAGATTTGAACTTTGAAAGAATAAAGGAGAAATTGGGAAGAAGCTGAAATTGGAATATTTCAGTTAAATGATTAAAAAAAAAAATCAAATGGAAAATAATAATTAAAATAAATTCCATAATTAACAAATTTCGGAATAAACCGAGTAAGTAAAGAAATTTAGTTCAAAAGGAATAAATTGGAAATCAATTTGGAGAATTGATTTAAGTAATTAAGATTGGAAATTCTCCCTGGATAATCAAGTACGTTTTCAAAGTAGATTTTAAATTAAAGGTTTAAAGTTGTTTTTAAAAGTAAGTTTTGGAAAACATATTATTTCTAAATATTTAATTCTAAAGTAAATATTTTCTTTTAATCTATTATAGCAGTAAGAGTTTAAAGAGTGACTTAGTATTTGTTTTAAATGTAAAAAACTAGTTTTATACTTTATCAATTAACCTTATTTTCAAATATTCATACAGTTTGTATTTTTAACAAAATGTTAAAGTAGTTTTAATTTAAATTTTTCAAAAGTATATTTCAAAGTAAAGTGTTTTAAATTATTTTAAAAATCTAGTTTTGTACTTGGAAATTTCAGAGGAGATAGAAAATAGTTGGGAAAGTTTATTCTGGGAAAGAAAGATGGGTTTGAAACTGTTTTCAAAGGATTGAAAATAGAAATATATCTTGTGAAGATATTTTGAAGTTAATAAATAATTGGGGAAATTATTTATTTTGGATGGTTGTTTGTGAATGATAATTGATAGTTAAATAACCGACTATCAATATTGGCCAAATGCGCTGATCGTTTCGAAGAGACCAGGATCGAGATTTACTTCTCGAAAACCACTTCGATCCGGTTTGTACGTTTCGTGAAAACGATTTTGGATTCGAAGATGGAGCAGTGAAGTGCAAGGGCTAATCGCTACTAATCCTGAGGATATTTCCAAAATGGATGTAGTAGGAATAGTGCCTTCGGTTCCGTTCGAACCCGGGACGGACTTGTATGGATGAATGCTTGCGAAACATCGTCAGGTGGACGATGGGCATTCTAAGGGATATGTTCTAAAAAGGTAACGCTTAGCCTCAAGCCTCATCAAATGGGAATGGCTGAAAATCAGGGGATATGCAGCAAGGCTTCGTGGGTATCCCCTACTGGAGGGTGAGGTCATCCCTGTCTAGATGTCCCTTTATTTCGGCTTAGTGGGCGGTTGCTGATCCCAACCGCGGGGTGATCTTGCTCGAGACTGTCCAGTAAGGGATGGTTCCGGTCCTGTGTTGCAGGGGAGTTAGGGTGGCTCCTCGGTACGCTGATCTAGACCAGGTACTGTGACAGGTGGTACCCCAGTGCCTAGCCATTAGTTGGAATCCATTTTCCCTACGCGCCCGTACGGTTTTGATTGTGCCCAACTATTGCTGAAACGTGAGATGCAAGCATTTCAGCTAGATTCTATTTACTTTCTATAGACACTATTATAATATCAGAGGATTTCTATAAAAATTGTTTTAGCTATCGTAAGGTAAAAACCTGACATGTTTATTTGTGGCGTGGTCTTACGAGATGCTTTTGTTTTCAAAGAATTTTTGAAACTTTAATAATCAATTGGGTGTGATTTTCTCACGCTGGTATTCCAGACTGACTCGGGTGTTATTTAACTATAATGCTCGGGTCAGACCGAGTATTATAGGATACAGGAAATGCTGTGGAGCTCAGAAGACGAGCTGGATGACAATACGTACTCTCGTATTTGTATTTACATATAATTCCGCTGTGTTGAGTTGTTGTGTATTCATTGTATGATATGGATGTTGAGCTGTGTTTGCTGTACTCTGATGATGTAATATATGTAAACAAATATAATTGATTTTGAGTAAAGAGTATTTATTATCTATTATATTTTATTCCGCTGCGATGGCTAGATTCTGATGTTGATTTTGTTTTCTCTTCTTCTACCTCTTCTTCTTTAACCCAAATGGTTCGTATTTCTGTACAACTTGAGTTGATTTAGGGAGAATAGTATTGACTCAAGTGGTACGGATTTGCGGGCTATTACAGGCAGTTAATATGCAAGAAATAAATAACAATTTTACTGGCAGTTAATATGCAATGAATAATTAAGAAACACTTAAATTAAATAATTTAATTTTACTGGGATGATGATTAAAACATGCCAAACAAGCATAAATAAATTTCAAACCACATCATATATAAATTTAACAAACATAAGAAATTTTAGAAGTTGTGAGTGAGTTAAAACATTCACATTTTGAATTTAAATTGAATTTAAATCCAAATTTAAACTCAAAAATTTGACAGTCTCCAAATTCATCCAAATCAGCGCCAAAAATTCTGGAATTTTATTACGATCCTAAAAAAATCGCGCGTGAAACAGAGTTCGTATGAGAAAGATATAACGAAAATTGTGTCTGAATTTTAATTTTAAAAAAAATAAAAAAAGAATACATTACCAATCCAAGCCACGTCATCCCATTTTCATCTCCAGTAACCCTTTCCCATACGCGAACCAGACCCATCCATAACCCTAGAACGCACGCAACGCCGCTACCTCAATGAGACTTTTCAGCCACCATTACATCGCTCATGTCAGGCCTACCGCCCCTCTTACTCGCGCGACCCTCTCTCCCTAGCCCTCCCCCACCCCCCCCCCCCCACGACACCTCCGGTTTAAAACATGCCCGCAGCCGCCACTAGGGTTTGACCCTATTTGAATTTTTGCCGACGGTCTAACTGTCCAAACGACAAACGAACTATGCCGTTGCGATCCCCTTTGTCCACTCTACAAAACCCAGAAAGGGTTCGACGATCCGACAAATTTCACCAATGCATGATGGACGGCCGAGACTTCTTCGATTTTTACCGGTCAAACGACAATCCAAAACGAAAAACGAATTTCATCAGAAGATTACACAGTTCGAGAGCTTCAACATATATTTTTTTCTGAATTTTTCTGAGGAGTTTGAATTTTCATTAGTTTTTTGAATTTGCAATTGGATCTAGGGTTTGCAGCCATTGAGAAAGAGGAGCACAGAAGTTTCTGTACATGTAGAAATGAGGAATAGAGGCTGCTAGGGTTTATAACTGGATATATATATAGGCAAATTGAAATAGAATAGATGGATCAGGTTGAATATATGCGCTAACGCCAAAGTGGCCCAAAAAGCCCGTTCTGACTCCGGAATGAAATTGGGTCAACCCATATATCAAAATAGGTGTTTTAAAATATTTCAAACACAATGGAAAAGGTTTCGAGTCCAAATTCCATCGTATGAAGAAGTTATGCTAAAATCAATATTTTTCAAATTGATTTCAATTTCATAAATTTCAAGGCGTTTCGAGTCCGTACGATCAAACGACAAGTCCGATCGCTACGAAACTTGAAATCCTATAATAATTCACCGTTACGGATCCGATGAAACTGATTTCGTCGAAATTCGAGTCAGTGGCCAAAATGGTATTATTACACTAATTAAATAAATTTATAATTAATTGATTAAATCCAATTTTAAATTCTAAAATTGACAATTTTATCACCTTTATATTTCTCAAACATTTACAACGATTTAAAAAAAATCTAAATGTCAATTTAGAGAAGATTAATTTAGAAATTTCGATATAAATCCTCAATTTTTTTAAATTCAAAATTATAAATAAAATTTTCAATAATTCTATTAAATTCACTTTTCATTCTATTATTTAACTCATCATTATCAAAAAGATGCAATTTACATTGGCTCACGATTGTTTACATTTATTTTCTTAGATTTCATCTACATTTCCATTTATGCAATATTTTATATATTAATTTTCATTTTAATTGCAATAAATCATTTTATCGTAATTTAAATTCAAATAAATAAATAAATGTTGATTCCCATTCTTATTATTCAAACAATCATTATCCTATAAACATATTTAACATTTGTTTACGTTTCATTACACTAATACTTCTATATACATCTTAGATTTTTATAAATGGTTATATTTCAAAATGTGAAATCTTGTCTATTACACATTAGTTAAGGTTTTAAAACCAATTAATAAAATTTCCTTAGTCCAATCCTTTTTACCAAATCAATTATTATCCAATAAACAAAGATGACATTTGTTTACCCTTTATTACAATTGTACACTCAAATTTTCATCTTTCCTTTTCATTGACTACTCTATTTCCATTTTATTAGTTCTACCAATATACACTCTAATTGCGATGACATCCTAAACCAATTCATTTACTTGGGTTCATACTTCCCACTATATCGATTACTACACTATGAATAAATTCACAATTCCATTTATTTCATTATTACATTAACACCTTCCGTTACAATTCTTAAATACTTCTGCTTTTATTTAATTACCATTACTATATTATTATTATTCCATTAGCTAATTAAGTAATTGCATTAATACATCTTTATTTCCATTCCTTAAATTTACACATAAGTTTATGTCCTATTCGACTAATTATCATAACACTGAATAAAATTTACATTATTCCCAAATGTAACAGTTATAACAAATTAATAGGACAATTAAATAAAAACTTA
This sequence comes from Allium cepa, assembly GCA_030765085.1. NCBI lineage: Eukaryota > Viridiplantae > Streptophyta > Magnoliopsida > Asparagales > Amaryllidaceae > Allium > Allium cepa. The sequence continues at coordinate 635,081,981 of CM060932.1, read as the reverse complement.
CGACCGGTACTATTTCTATTTGCGTTCACTCTTTCCGTTATTATATTAATTGAATTCCATTCTAGTTAATATTTTTATTAATGATTCACTAATTCAACATTTCCATTTGTTGCTTATATTAAACTTATAACCAAGCAAGACACTTCACATTATTTTCAATTAATTGCAATTTTATTCTAAATTTTTCAATTTTAGTTACAATTGCTACATCTAATTTCTAACATTGTATCACCTCCCCATAAATGTAACATTTAATATTTTTACTAAAATTTATTTCCAATTCCATCCACTAATTACATAGGTAACTTATAGTAATTGTTTACATACCAAGGTTACACTTAAGTTTATCCAGCTTCAACCAATTATTATAATTACCTACATAATTCCGAATTCATTCAATTATTATAAATTATATACAAATCCTTTAATTTACACATATTTACTTATTTTAAATTTCATACACAAGTGCACAATTTACGTTATTTCACTTTTATTGATTTTACTTCAATTGTCAACAATTGATTGTTACAATTCATTCTTAAACTTTTATTTCCATATAAATTATAAAATTTTATTTCTTTTCTAAGATTTAATTATAAAATTCTCATAACTCAACAAATTTAATTATCGAAATTTACGGGTCGTTACATTTGGAGAGCTTGCTACCTCATTTCCATTGCCTTCGGCCATGATGAGATCTAACTAATCAAGATACAAGAAAGAGAAACAATAGGATAAAGAGCACTGTAAAAGTGATGACTAGTAAACGCTATGCAGCCAGCACGTATCAGGTGATGAATTTCTTTCTGATGATGCTTTCTTGGCGAGGCACAGAAGAAAGAAAAGCAGTGATGATCAGAAAGTTGTAGAAAAACAAATATGCAGTTTTATAGTTTTTGAACAGAACTGTAAATCCCTATTCAAGAAGTGGGTAATAGAGTATCTTCGATGATGATGATGAATCTGAGAAGATCACCACCAGTGCAGCCACCTTCAGGTGATGAAGATTCTTTGATGAAGGTAGGCACGACACTCGTTGGTTAACCGCTAGGTTAGATTGGCTCCGATACCATTTTAAGAAAACTGATGAAATGTGTTTGAATTGTAAAAATAATTTCTTTTCTTTACTGGTCTTATTGATGCAAACTTAGTTATACTGCTTCTTTGTATTTATACAAATATATGAGGCCCATTGGGCTAACTTTGTTACAGTAGAAGTAAGAGGTGGGCAATTATACCCGATATCCAGTTTATAACAGATAAACGTTCGTTCTTTCATAACTCTTCATAAATATAAATAAATCAAACCACATTTCTTATTAATAATATGCTCTAAAACTAGCACAAGATTGAATTTCAAGAAAATGTTGCACATGACCATCGTTGCTTGGAAAGACTAGGTAGCAGCAACATATGTTGTTTCAGCAAAAGGCTCCTCAACATGAGCTGTTAAAGCCTTGGCTACAACCTCGCATGCACATATCTTCATGTAGAATGTATAAGCAACCCCTTTCTCCAAGTGTTAGTTTCACAGTATGTTCACTAAATTTTTTGATATAATACAGTGTGTTGTTTCACATTATATAATGCTTATGGCTTGCTGCTCAAGATAGACCGAGGCATATGTAAATACCACTGTATATATTTGTGTAGTGATGACAGAATGAGGTGGATGAAATCATTTTTACTTTTTCCTAATTATCTTTCTAAGAATAACAAACTTATCATGGTATTGGAGCTTCCTTTCGAAATGGCCAAAATTCCTCCAAAAGTTTGAGATCTCAAACGTAAACCCTAAATCGTAGAAAGAAGGAGAAAGATCCGACTCATCATCTTCTTATCTCTTCTTAATCACAAGTTGATTCATTCAGATCTGCCATTAATCTAAGATCCAAATAGTGTCATATGATAATAATTCAAACTCAAGAGTGAATTCATCAAACACAGCAAATATTACAACAAATAAAGCTTCCAAAAGCTTAGAAGAATCACTCAAGTCAATCATCAATCCACAAACACAACTAATCACAAACTTTGGATGAAAATAATTTCTTGCTATGGAAATTTCAAATTGAGACTGCCATCAGAGGATATGGATTACAAAACTTCATTGATTCTGCATCCACTGCACCACCTCATATCACCATCAATCAAGAAGACCAATCCAACATAAATCCAGAGTTTGTTATGCACCAGAAACAGGATAGTTTATTGTGCTCTTGGCTCTTACCATCAATTAATCCAAGTCTCCTATCACAAATTATAAGATGTAAAACCTCACGTGAATTTTGGAATGCGATTCACCAAATTTTTAGTTCACAGGCCACTATAAGAATCATGAGTTACAAAGAGGAAGCTATAGAATATTAAGAAAGAAAATATGAGCATAAGTGAGTATCTAAGCAAGGTGAAAACTCTATGCAATCTGCTGGAGTCTTCAGGACATAAGGTAGGTGAGATTGAACAAGTTCTAACCATTCTTAATGGACTTGACAATGAATTTGAGGCAGCAGTAGCAGTGATATCATCTAGAGAAACTACTCCTACTGCTCAATATGTTTCATTAGCTCTACTAGCTCACGAAGGCAGGCTTGAACAGAAGAATGTATTCACATAAGAGTTCTATATCAACTATGCAACACATTCAAGAAGCAAGGATCCTTAACATCCCTTCAAATCAGAACCATCATTGAGCAATGCAAGAGACTTTCAAGGAGCACGAAATGGACAGTTGTATGGTAGAAGTGGCATGTTCGACAAAGGAAGAGGTAGAGATAACAACAGATCGAGACGCCAAACCTGTGAAAAACTTGGACAAACTGCCCTCAGATGTTACTTCATATTTGATTCCAAGTTCACAAGCAACCATCAAATCTCTCCTAATCAAAACATCGCAAGAAACTATCCCGACAATGCCAATCTTACTCAACTTCAAATCGATGTGAAACATAATTTTAGAAGCAACAGCTGTTTGAGTGCAAGACAAGATGTGCTGGCCAGAGATGAAGACATAAAAGATGATGCATAGTTTCCGGACTCAGGTGCAACACACCATGTCACTAACAATCTCTAGAATTTAAACCTTGGTGGATCTAAATATCAGGGTAAGAATTTAATTTATATGGGAAATGGTACTCCTCTAGACATTACTCATATAGGGTGTGCATGCATTAATATTTTAGTAAAGATAAACATTACTTCTGAAAAATCTACTAAGAGTACCTCATATCAAAAAGATTTTGATTAATGTCTCACAGTTTGAAAAAGACAATGGAGTATACTTTGAATTTCATCCTAAAATCTGTTTAATTAAGGATAACATGAATAGGGAAATTTTACTACAGGGGGAACTACATGATGGACTGTACAAATTCGACTTTAGGTCAACAAGTCCAAGTGATAAGGTAATGTGTTGTAATGTTGTTGACAATGAAACAAATGACACCTATGATTTATGGCATAAGAAACTTGGTCATTCAAATGTGAATGTAATGAAACAAGTGGTTAATATAAAGAAGATTTCATACACGAATTCTGCATCACCATATGTTTGTACTCAATGTCAGTTAGGTAAAAGTCACAAGTTACCCTTCAATACATCAAATATATACCACATATAATCATCCTTTAGAATTTGTCGAATGTGACCTATGGGGACCTGCACCCATAAATTCAGATTATGGGTACAAATATTATATTACTTTTGTACATGCATATACAAGATATACCTGGATTTACTTTCTGAAGTCTAAGTCTGAAACAAGTGAAGCAATGAGGTAGTATGTTACTCAGTTGAAAGACAGCTTGAAAGAAATGTAAAAGTACATCAAACAAATGGTGGATCAGAGTTTAAACCTTTAAAAGAGCATCTCAATGAAAAAGGGACAGTACACAGATACACAGGCCCCTACACTTCTCAACAGAAAGAGATAGTAGAAAGGAAGCATAGGCACATAGTGGAAATGGGTTTAACACTATTAGCTCAAAGATCATTACCTTTGAAGCTTTCGTCGGAAGTTTTTCAACTGAAGTATATCTGATCAACTATTACCTACAAATTTTTTAAGAAACATAAGTCCATCTGAAGCACTACAAGGCAAGAAACAGATTATAGAAGCTTGAAAGTCTTTGGGTGTTTATATTTCCCTCTACTAAGACCCTACAATGCTCACAAACTTGATTTCAGATCCTCATCTTGTAGGTTTCTTGGTTATGGAAACTGTCAAAAGGGATACAAATGGTTGACTAGTAGTGGAAGAATCATAATGTCTAGCCATGTGATGTTTAATGAAAGATTATTCCTATTCTCTAAAGAAGAGATAAAGAGTATGAGTAAAGTTACAATTCCACTAAATCCATACCACCTATACCTCTCTATATCCAAGATGAAAAAAGACATGGTGAAATAGTAGTAGAAGAGGAAAGTATTCATAATACACTCTCATCAGCATCAAACAACATCGAAAATAGAAATACTACAAATCATGACATGGAAGAATCTGAAGAGAACTAGAACCATTGACATGAGTCATGACTCACCAATACAAGATACTCAGCAAACTAATGCCTCAGATAGCATAACAAGAGGAAAAAATAGACACATATCAACAGAAAATGTGGTACAATAGCAGAGACATAATATGACAAGTCGTGCAAAGAGATGAATCTTCAAACAAAAGATTTACACAGCTCAATCTGCACAAAGTGAACCAACTAACTTTGAGCGGGCAGTAAAACATTTAGAGTGGAGGACAGCAATGGAGGAGATATATACAACCTTAATAAGAAACAACAATTTAGAAATTGGTCACTTTACCTAGAAATAAATCAGTAATAGGGTGCAAGTGGACTTACAAGCTAAAGCACAATGCATATGGAATCATAACTAAGTACAAGGCAAGACTCGAAGCGAAAGGATACACACAGCAACTAGCCTTTGATTTCAAAGAGACCTTCTCACTGGTGATAAAACCAACTACCATTAGAGTAATATTGACTATAGCACTACATATGGGATGGCAGATGAAACAGCTAGATGTCCTTGATGCTTTTCTAAATGGAGATCTGGAGAAGGAGGTTTATATGGAGCAGTCTTAAGGGTTTGAATGCAACAGTGAACAGCAGATGGTGTGCAAACTAAACAAAGCCATTTATGGATTGAAACAAGCCCCCAGAGTTTGGTTCGAAAAGCTCAAAAAAACTTAATAAGTTTGAAATATTATTCGCTAAAATCAGATAATTCTTTTTTTTCTAAGAGAGACAATGATCTGTAATATATGTTTTAGTATATGTTAATGACCTTCTTGTCACAGGAAGCAGCAAATCTAAAATGAACAAGTTAACTTGCCTCCTTGGCAATCAATTTAAGCTAAGGGATCTTGGAGAACTGAATCTCTTCTTGGGAATCGAGGTGAAAAAGCCAAAGGAAGGAGTACTTCAGCTCAGTCAGAAGAACTACATCCAATTAGTATTACAAAAGGCAGACATGGATAAAGCAAAGGCTCTACCTACACCGATGATCAGCAATCTCCATATGTCTAAAAATGCAAGAGATCCATTCGACAATCCACATCAATATAGAAGAACAGTGGGAGCCTTACAATACGTTACTAGTATGAGGACAAAGATTGCATTCAACATCAACAAGGTCTGTCTTTTTATGCAGAATCCTTCAAATGCACACTGGAAGGCGGTGAAGAGAATACTTAGATATCTGGCTGGAACAACAAATTATGGATTGAAACTCTACACTAACAAGACATTAGATATTAGTGCATTTGTCGACGTTGACCAGGCAACTGATAGAGATGATAGGAAATCAGTGAGTGGATATTGTATATACGTTGGGAGGAATGTTGTTTCATGGTGCTCGAAGAAGCAGCCCACATTGTCAAGATCAAGCACAAAGGCGGAGTATCGAAGTCTTGCTGGAGTAGCTTCAGAGATCATGTGGCTCAGGTCATTGCTATCAGAGATACTAAATGAAAAGAGTAGAGCTGCCACTGTTTGGTGTGATAATCTAAGCACTATGTCACTCACTACCAATCAAAAGTGCTTCTTTCTAGAACCAAGCACATTGAACTAGACCTCTACTTCGTTAGAGAGCAGGTAGCTCAAGGTGAAATTAGCATAAATCATATTCCTGCACTGTATCAGAGAGCTGACATTTTGGCAACACTATCTTTAACTCAGTTTGCAAGGCTAAGGAAATAATTAAACGTAGATGAAGTTAAAGAATAAGGAGACATCAGAGAAGAACGAGATAATGATAGAAGAGGAGATGTAGAGAGAGAGAGTTTGATTTTAGGGGAAGTGTTAGAAGTAATAAAAGTTTGACATAATACAATGTGTTATTTCCCATTAAATAATGTTTATGTCTTGTGCGCAAGATAGACTGAGTCATATGTGTATCCTACTATATATACTGATGTGTAATGATGATAGAGTGAGGTGAATGAAATCATTTTTACTTTTTCCTAATTATCTTTCTACGAATAACAAACTTATCATTCACTCACATGAGTTCTAGGTGCGCTAATTGCTGGGCTAGTTGCCATAGCGGTCCTCTATACATGCACTTTTTTGTTCATATCCACTTCATCAAATTTATAATAAGTTTGTTAATACCAATTGGTGAAGAAATTGATCTGAATCTCACATCTACTATTTTCATTCTTGTAGTAAAATACTTTATACGACTGTAAATATAGAGTAAAACTTTTTTTACCCTAAATAAAAGACTCAATGTAATCCATCAAACTGAGAGGTTAAGGTTGAACGTGCACTGGTCCCCAAAACGAAAATACATTTATCATCTTTGTTAGAAATATTTATACAAGTATGTGTGTACCCATTTTAATAAATAAACACACTAACTGTGTTACTAATTTTTGTCTTAGTAAGCTTTTCCTTTTTTCAAAAAGATAAATACATTAATCATTTATTTCCAAAAAGCAAAATTTGTTTATCTTTTTTCTTAAAAAGATAAATACGTAAATGCATTTTCAAAAGTTAAATTATATTTGTATTTTTTCGTAAAAGATACACTAGTGCACAATCTGTCTGTTGCGTTGCTTTATTTGCGTCAGTTTAAGTAAAAACCATAGCAAATGGTATCATTTACGTCGGTTCTTATTAACAACCGTAGCAATTGGGCTATGAAAAGTATTATAAAATTAAAAAAACAATTTGTGACGGTTTTCGTCTACAATCGTAGCATATATATATATATATATATATATATATATATATATATATATGTATGTATGTATGTATATGTATGTATATATGTGTGTATACATATGTAAATAGGGTAATTTGCGACGGATATATGAATAACAGTAGCAAATGCATGTTGCAAATACATACCATAAAATATACCCCCTTTAAATCATTCACGTGGCTTCCACCACATCTCTTAGCTTCTTCAAAACCAAATCGATTTATCCCCAAAGTAAATCTTAGCCTCAAAACTAAAATTTCGACACTACCGCTGTAAGTAAACGTGCCGTCACATCTTAGAAAACACGTCACCACTTGATTTTGCTAGCGATCCTTAGATATGAAGTCATTGTAGGCTAGAGGTACGCATTCGATCTTGCCTCAATATGGAACCACTTGCATTGTCGGATTTAAGTACTCGGAGTCACTAAAGTTCGCTGCTCTTGGGTATGTGAGTGGTGTTGTTGATTGAATTTGAAAGTGGCATCTTGGATCTACGTTGTTAGAGCATGCTTGAAATTGCGATGAAGCTGCTGATCCAATACTTGCTGTGATAGTTTGGAGTTCACACTATCACATTTCTCCTATTCTTGGATCTGAAGATGAGTGCCGCACTTGTTCTTAATTTGGGGAAAAATCAATATTTCTATGTGTAGCATTGTCCATACCTCCCCTCTAAGTGAAAGTATTCCTTGTGTTATTAAATTTGAAGAATATGGACGTGAAAGATCGGTTTTTCGGAGCTAGGTGGTTTCAGATCATTGGATTTGGCCTTACTTCCTTTTCCACCTGCAAAATTTACATGGACATGTAACCTAATTTTCTTATTCCATTTATGTGCATCGCTAAGAATGTCTAATAAAGTTTTAAGATATCTTGTCATGTATAAAACCATGTATAAAATATAAAGACCTATATATAGTCGGGAGGGAGGGCTAAAATGTTTTAATTCTGTGCACAAAATTCCCCTATTTTAATTTGACTTCAGGGGTGGTTTGAGATCTAAATATCTCAATTTGTTTGTATATATAGTTGGCGTAGAGAATTCAGGTGCAGGTTCCATTAACTGTAACATTATGTCATATACTATGATTTTGATGTTCTGTGAAGTCATGGCTACATCTAATTGCCTTTGTTTGTAAACTAGGGGAAAGTATGCACCGATATTAACACATGTTCCAACTATACACACAGTGTTATATGTCCACCATTAGTCTGCGTCTTATCCAACACAAAATCAGATCGTTTTATCTTATCCTGTTTTTCACCCAATATGGGATATCCAAGTGCACCGGGTGCGACCATTTTATAAATTTGACTGAAACGACGAATAAGAAGGAGACAAAGTAGTCCTCTTTGATATAAGGAGACAAAGCAATCCTGTACTAATTAAGGACTATTTGTGGACCTTGCTCCACCAGCCACAATTTTGTAAACTATACACCTCTTGTGATGCCTATGACTTTCAAACACCAAAAAATAGCTTATCTAAGTTGATTCAAATGGAACATTAGCATTTCCTTTCATACATTGCTATGGGCACGTGATTTAACATTTCTAAAACATAACGCTATAATTCACTTTTGTACCTCATAATACAGAACACGACAAGACTATCATGATTAAAGCATAGAAAAACTATTCATTATACCTAACAATTGAATCAACCTATAGTTTACATCACTGAATGAATGGATGAATGATAAAGTATAAATGAGTCCTACATGTATATGAAGTCAAGCATTATGACACAACCGATTAATATGAGTCGGCAATTTAATATGTAAATTAAAAAATGTTGCAACTGGTGACAATAATCAAAAATAACTACAAGGCAAACCTCAAGGTCAAAACTGAAAAATTGGACAAGAAATTTCAAGAACCAGATTTTACACTGTTTACCTCCACATTGAATGAGAATTTTTATTTCATTTTGGAAACATCTCTAGATTCTTACTATTTCTCAGGATTCTTACTAGTTTGTCTATGCTTTTAGATACACAAACAAGCGAGTGTCTTAAAGAAAATGGTGGTTGTTGGCAGGATACTCAGTTTAATGTAACTTCTTGCAAGGTATGTCATCCTAATTGTAATGTTTACTATTCATAAAGTTTATTATTCATTTGATTTACAAGAAATATAGCATTAACAAACATGTGTAAGAGTTCTTCATAAAAATGGTAGTAATTCTTTTATAATCACACTGCATATTAGTAGAAAATTATGACTTCCTATTTTAATGCTTAGTTACATAAAATTATGACTATAAATGTTGGAGTCGATCGAGCTCTATTACCGTATTTTGAAAATTTCTTTTAATGTTGAGCATTTAGTAAACCTTATTTGTACCGAAATTTTCTTCTATGCATCTGAATGTATAAAAAATGGTATTTCTGTCAATAGATAGCCGAAGGACGTAGATTCTACACTTGCCTAAGGATCTTGGTCTAAAAAGATATTGAATTCATTTACCAACAATATATTAAGTTTCACACATATGAATTTGAACAACTTTTTATGGGGTCAACGTAATGACATACCTGACATATACGTAGTGTATTTAACAATGTAGAGTTAGAAATTTTAAGGATATTAAATGCATCAAATACGATATACTAAGCTATTTAAGGAAAATGATATTTTATGAAACATATATGAAAAATTAATATCAATTTCTTTTATATAACTTGAAATTTTATTGATTCTGTGCTAAATATAAATAGGAACAAATTAAATGGAATTTACCTTCTCTTTTATACCATGTACCCGATGAACTTCAGAGCCAACCATGTTCGCAACTAAAAAAAGCATTATTAACCTTTTAATTTATTGCCATTAATAATTTTACCTCATTGTTTTATAAATATAAAACACTAGATTTTGCACTTTGATCCCAATAAAGATAAAATTATAGTAGAAGTTAAGTGCATAAGGTTTTTCGCAGGGAAGATGCAATGGATTTTTTTCTGACTTCTTCAGAAAAATTTAACAGTTACACCCATACATGTTTTTTTCATGTATTGTAGCCGATGACAAGCTGTTTACAAGCGTTGGTTCTGCATTTCTTACTCTATCGAATAACCTTTTTGTATAAAGGTGCCCTCATTATTTTGATATCAAAACACAAGTATCAGAACCACAAAATGATTCAATATTTTTACCTTTTTTGCAATATTTAGAAGCTGTTTAGCTAGACTTCTGTATTTATTAAATGAAAAATGAAAAATTAACAACCAATGATAAAAACAAATAATAGGTTATTGATATAGAAAACATTCATATTTTCTTATTTTGCATTGTAGTATGTTCTTCCTTACGTGCTCCTTTCTTATTAAAATCAGGTGTGATGTACTTGAATATTTTCTTCCTGTCCTGAACTGTTTTGGTTGAAGAATAATGTAAGTACTAAAAGAGTCCTGTAGAGCCCCTCTTGACCTAGCCATGTGACCAAATATTTTTATTGCCATTATTGCATCACTTTATGCAGGGTGGTACTATAGGCTTGCCTAGACAATCTTTACTCCCTCTTGTTAAAATCTAAAAATGTATTTAGACAACGATTAGGTATTATTTAAGGCTCAATGCCATAGAATTGTTATCTTTTATCCATATGATTCACTCTTATCTTATACTAATCGGCTGTTTAAGCTAGACTGACCAGTGTATTTTTATATACTCGAGTCAGACCGAGTTGTTTCAGGTTATATACCTGTTATTGGACTTTGCTTTACTGCTTTTGCCTTCTTTATCTACTTATCTATTTTTGTGCAGTTTTGTAGTCTTTTTAATTAACTCTGATATGTATCGATATTTTTGACTTGTTGTATATAGTATGGTCTTAGTACCACTTATGATGTATCATTTTGTATTGTACTAGGATGTATCAATTTATATGTATATATATATGTATATTTGTTTGCTGTTCTCTGATTTGATGTACATTTTGTATAGTATTTTGTTCTGATAGATCCGTTAGCCACAGTAGTTTTGTATTAAGAATTTATTTAATATGTCGATCCACTTGAGAGAGAGAAAAAAATCGAGCAATAAATCGATGTATTCAGTAGATGTTTATGAGAAAGCTATAGATGGTCGCTTCTAACCAGCCCTACTCTTCGCATTAGCAGACAGTGCTACCCAGTAATACTCTTTATTAATGTGGGTATCGGGTGGGGCATCACAGCTTGCCATATATAAATATTAATGTGCTAGTTTTAGAAGATCTTATCTCCTTGACTGCTCCAAAGCACATACAAAATTCTAAATTTTTAATTTATATCAATTGATACTTAAACAAAATACTAAATTTTTATCCAAAATACATGAGTTTTGAAAATGGCCTAATTCTGATTAATCCACGATTGATTCCCATCCAAATGATTAACCCATAAATCCATACTTATAGAGCCTAATGGTTTTTACAACCTTGGTTATTAGTATAACACCAATACCGCTTTTCTGAAGGAAAAATTATCCATTTATATTTTTGACCGTGGTTTGATGATTTTTTATGGAACTTGGCTATAATTATAGTTTGCGGAATCAAAATCAAGGTCTTTGATTACACAATGAAATATCTTATCACTATTACTATTACCAGTTGTCAATTGGCGTATAGTTTCAATGACAAATAAACAAATGCTTTAAAAGGTAAAATAAATGGATTTCCAATATTTTATCAACTTATCATGTTGACATGATGTAACAACCCGCATATTTATCGATTTTATATTTAAATATTTTATTTAAATATTTTGTCGGTACTCGGAATTTAGTCCGAAAAGCTACTTTTTGCATACGGTCGAATTAGGACTCGGGATCACTCCCATTGAGTTCAAAATGACGTTTGCGATCTTTTTAAGTGTAAACTTTGATATGTTTGGAGTTAGAGTAATTTTGCCACTTTTTACTTAGGGCTTTGGTTTGGGCTGGGCCCAATAACTTATGTATTCAGTCCCAACTCCACTCCAACTCTTCATTACTTCATTTCTAATTCCTAATACTCAAGCTTTAGCAACAATGGTGAGTGGAATGGGAAATTAAAACTCCAAACCCTAGTTTTCTTTTGCAAATCAAACTCTAGCTCCAAACTAATAGAAGAACCCATTGGTAAGCCTTCTCTTCATCTTCTCCAACTCCTTCTCTCTTGAATTTCAGAAATTCCTAAACCTAACTTTGGGAATGTTCTTCTTTTTGAGCATAGATTCAAGCTCGTTTGAGTTGTGTTGAAGAGTGGTTGATTCTCCCTTTGCTTTCAAGCTTCTTCTTCATTTGTTTGGGTTCAAAGGTGAGATTTTTATCTCACATCTTAGTCTATAATTATCTTCGATTGTTAGGTATGAATTCCTAACACTTTTTCTTGTGCAATTGATTTTGGTTTGGATTGATTTGGTGTATATTCCAATTTATGGTGTTTTGAAATCAAAATCTATGAAAATCCTTTTATGGATATTTAGACATTGATATTTGAGGTGTATCGAAGAGCCGTTAAGGCTGGGTTGTCGCTTGGCATAAATCCTTAGCCGTTGTCGCTTGATCGATCGCTTCCGGTATCCAATTGGCCATTTTTGGCCTAGGTTCAGGGAATGCCCTAAACCCAGATTCAGACGTCTGAAACGTAATATTCAGACGTCTGAATATTGTTCTGGGAAGATTTCTATCCCCAGATTCAGACGTCTGAATATATAATTTCAGACGTCTGAATTGGTTCGTTTGGTACCAGAAAGGAAATAGGCTAAAAAGTGCCTATTTCAGACATCTGAAATCATGGATTCAGACGTCTGAATTTTGTTTCTAGAAAATATTTTATTTTCCAGATTCAGACGTCTGAATCCTTGATTTCAGACGTCTGAATCTGCACTCTTTTTGCCTATTTGCCTATTTGCTTGAGAATTCCAACTTTAATCGATTCGTGTTGATTCCCTTTTGTTATTATCACTTATTATCGACTTTGATGACATTTTCTTCGTGATTTTTGGGAATATCCATTTTGATGGATTCAGTATCGATTTCTTTGGATTTTATTCACGTCTTTGAATGTGAATTTTAGTGATTGATTGTTCCTACAATCTTTTTTGTGATTTGTCACTTTAAAAATATAAAGGTTTCAATACTAGTAGTAAATATCAAAACTCCTTCGTCAAAACGATTTCAACACTATTTTATTACAAAGCTCGTTTCTTAAAACCGTTTTCCAATCTACTAGTATATATACAAACCATTACCTCACTCGTATGAGAAATCTAATTAAACGACTTAGTAAAACGAGTGGTATGAAACGCTTGCGTTTACTTCCCCGGTTAATTCTTGGACTTATTCGATTGAATCTCTTGTGACAATTTTCTAGTGGAGATCTACAATTTGTTCGTAAATATTTAAGTTATGCTAGTGGTTATGGGACATGAAGCTAAGCTCATATATTTACTAGCTTACTGTAATTGACACTTCTTGATGATCATGACGATCATTTTTGTGATTTAGACTAGCAATTGTGCGATGTCTCTTTGTCTGCGATTTAGACTAGACCCCGTTTTAGTGTGATTTCGACTCACACATGTGGGGTAGCACCCCATGGTCTTCGTGCCGTTCGTGTGTCAAAAATTAATGGCTAGCTACCATGAGATAGCGTCTCGTTTGTGTGATACATATGTTGGTGAGTTTTCATGCTCCCGTTCGTGTGATAGGCCTCCCCCTTTTTTAAGATTTCTGGATTTCGTGTGTTGAATTCTGGAATTTATGCTTCACCAATTTTAGTGATTTTCATTGATATGATTTATCAATTTTTGTGCATTGGTGAGTTCGTGTGTCATTGACTTGTTGTGAATACAAGTTTTGGGTATGAAACCCTTTTTGGATCTTTGTGAAGATTTTTGTGATATTGATTAATCTCATGTTGAGTTTCAATTACATACTTATTGTAGTATGCCCGTATGGTTATCATATGTTTATGTCATATCTCTTATTCTATATCATGTCATTTGATACTTATAGCTAGACTGATCCGTTTATTATTTTCTTATAAATAATACTCGGGTCAGACCGAGATGTTACAAGTGCTTCTGTTTGACTCCTCTTCTGGGATTTGCTACTCTGACTTTTGGCTAACTATTTAGATTAGCAGTTTTTGTTGTATACACTTGAGATATAGACTCATAGTGGTATTCTTTTGTATAGCACGTGTTGCTATTCTCTTGTATTATTGTGGATCTTTTTAACCACTACTCTGATGTACACTTTCATGTGTTAGTTATATATTCATATCTTCTTCCACCTTTGTGATATGAATTATCTGTGACTGATTTGTGTTATGTTTATTTCTATATTTGTTTCCGAAGACATTATAGCCACTGTGTGATAGTTTTGAGTTTGTATCGGTATGTCGGATTTCCTCCTTAAATGAAATATGCTTTACTGTCTGGCATATCGGTGCTCGCACAAAGCAATTACACGGATGGTCGCTCCTCAACAGCCTTATTCTCCGCGCTAGTTGACGGCATTACCCCGTAGTGTCCTTGGCTAGCGTGTGTATAGAGGTGGGGCGTCACACATGAGCACAATTTTTTTATGGTATATATTGAATTTAATCAATGACCGCTGTTAATAATCGCAGAATAGTTGTTTTTTTTCCTTCTAATGCATTTAGCATGTATGTTGATCTTGACATGGCACTATATGATGTTTATAAGTCAATGATCATTGATAATAGTGGTAAGACATATGGTTGTGTAACTAAAGTCTAATGGTCTTTGATTCGTCTTTTCTAGGCATTTATGTGTATATGTTTATGTCTATTCATATGTAATTTTTACTCCCACTCTTTGTTTCTAGGCGGCCAAAAAAGCTGTAGATTATGCATTGAATGCTTCTAGAGTAGAAGAACAAGTAAACAAGGCACCCACTGCTGCTCGAGTTGCTGCAATTAAAGCAGCTCAGAACCGTATGGATGGAAAACATCTTCATACTGAAGTTTAATCCAAGGTATTTCTATATAAAACTGTACACTTTTGCTTCTTTGTATGGTCAACCAATCATAGGAGAGTCGTAGTAATTTATATCCATTGTTTTAGTAATTTATGTATAGAAATAGAAGGTTATGTTATTAATGTAATCCATTATGTGAATTTTATTTAATATTTGAAGCCAAATGCCAGTCTACTGCGATGTTTATTATAAAAAGCCGTAGCAAAAACTAGGAAATTTGCGACGGTTATTTAACATAATCGTAGTAAAATGTCATCCTTTCGAAGCCAAAATGATAGTTTATTGCGATGGTTGTTACGAAGAACAGTCGTAAAAATAGGCTACTTGCAACGGTTGTTTAATCCAACCATTGCAAAATGTCACCTTTTCGAAGCCAAAATGACAGCTTAGTGCGACGGTTGTTATGAAAAACTGTCGCATAAAATAACTTTGTTGCGACGGTTGTTATGAAAATCTATCGCATAAAATAGGTTTGTTGCGACGGTTGCCATAAATAACCATAGCAAAAAGTAGTTTTCTGCGACGGTTTAAAAACCGTCTCAACAGATTTTTGCTTGTTGCGACGTCTGTGTTTGCAACGGTTGTTGAACCATCACAACAGGAATTAAATAACCATCGCAAATGACCTGATTTGTAGTAATGAGATTAATACATTTACCTTTTCCTCAGAAAGATGAATGTGTTTATCTCCTTTGTCGAATATATTCATACAAATAAATATCTTTATTTAAAACAAAATACTTAAGGTTATAATTTTAACTAAGATATATGTAGTTTAATTCAACAAATACATCCGTGTTCTTGCGAAATGAATCACATATTTTTTAGGCTATAACATATACCATTCTAAAAAAAGAATGAACAATTTTCAAGTTCACAACATGCATACTTACATCAGGCAGAGAAATTCATCAGGTTAGGAGGTGTTTATGTTGAAATTATTCGTCACAATATATCAAATCAAATGGTTACACCAAATCAAAGTTAGATCCTATTTTGGAGAAGATATTTTTTGGTGGAAAACTTCTAAGTTTCTTTCTCTCCAAGTTATCTTCATCTATATAAATGCATAGGCTTTAATCATTTAATCAAGAAAATGAAGTGATTAAAAACATTTTTTAAATTTAGAAGTCTTTTATTCTAATTTTTAATCTCTCTTGTATCTCCTCAAATTCATTAATAAAGGAAAGATTTGGATCCAATTTTTTTTCTTTTTGTTGAATCTATAATTGTTCATTTCAACGGTTCTTTTAGTATCCTAACCGATGAATCTAGATCGATTTAGTAAAATTACATTAATAGTTAGCATCAGAGCTAGAGTGTAACAACCCGAAATTTTCTAACCCGAAAATTCTAGATAGTTATGAAAAAGAAGAAAAAGATAGAAGAAGAAGAACAGAACACCAAACATCTCACATTCGCAGTGGATAAAATATAATAATAAATAATAACAATTTACAAAGAATACTATATCTATCGATTACATTTAATATACATCAGAGTTTCACATATATACACAGAACTGAATATTTACAATTATCATGACTGAGATTAACAATAATATAAATACAGCGGAATACTCTATACGATATCGCCATCCAGCTCGTACCCTGAGCTCCAGGACGTCCTCACCTGAAAATCTGTAATACTCGGTCTGACCCGAGCATTACATCAAAGTAACACCCGGGTCAGGCTGGAAACCAGCGTGAGTAAACCCAACTAACAAGGAATACCAAAAGTATACAACTCATATAAACCTGGGGTACTTATATCAATTTACAACTTTACAAGTTGTTATAGACGTCACCTATTTCACAATGCAATTAAGTGCCAGAACTTAGATTATATGGTCCAATTCACTTAAATCATTTCATTACAACCTATTGATCCCACGTATCAATTTGTAAAGAATCGAAGTAGTTTCGGGTATTAACTATTACCCGACTCCGGTCTCTTCAAATTCAGTTTATCATAACACAAATTATTCAAGTGAAATGTAATACAACTTTAAATAAAAGATGTCCCCTTTACTTAGAAATTCCTTATTGATAAATAACCACATTATCATTGCCCATCCAAACACATCATATCACGAACCATTTCATATCAGGGTATCAGTCAAATTAGGGCATTAAATTATCATATACATCAGCAAGATAAATCAATCACACCATCTCGAATAAACCCAATTAACCATAATTGAATTAAATCAATTACCTTTAAGTCTTGCTTATTTATTACTTTCAACCCAATTGATTAATCATCCCATATTCATTCATCTTAATTAATCCTCCTTGATTAATTATTCTTTAATTACATTAAGATTATCATCATTATCTAATTACTTCCATTAAGTAATTATACTTAACCATATTACATGAACGATTATCCTTAATTAATCAATTAAACTTAATTAACTGTATAATAAACTTCAGTTAACGCTTTTCATTAACAATTCTTTAATTACTTCTCTATAGTAATTAAATTTAACGTACCATTATTGATTACAAATTAATTTTTTTCTTGATTAAATTAATCTTAAACCTTACTTAATTCATATCAAAATAATTTGATCTACTTAATTTATTACTTAAGAATAAACCATTTTATTCTGCTCAGTTAACCACTAATTAATCAACTTATTTATTAATTTTACTTAATTACTCACTTAATTAATTAATTCTTAATTATTAATTGTACGTAACCTTAATTATTAATTTATAAAACTTAATTACTATTTATTAATCGCTAATTACTTAATTAACCATTAATTACCAATTAAATTAATTATTAATCCTTAATTAATTACCACCATTATTAATTTAATTAACTTTAAATAGTTAATTAAATTCATAATTACAAACTGGTTAAACACAAGATTATTAATCCTTAATTACAAATTTATTTAAGCTTAAATTATTCATTTAATCACCATTATAAATTAATTGCATCCTTAATTAACTTTCAATTTAAACTATTTATTAATCTAAATCTCTCTTAATGATTTTGAATCAACTCTTAACTTTAACCATGTTAACTTTAATAACTTTATTAATACCGAGCTTTGATTAACAAAATGACTTAGTATTTTATTATGCTAACCCTGGAAATGGAACCCGAGGGAAACTTACGCTCACTGGAGTTAAAACCCGAGTCTCCCTAACCTTTCCCCCGCGTTCCTTCTCTCCTCTCCTCCTACTTCCTTCATCTTCTACTACCTATTCTTTCCTCCTTTCCATTATTTATTTTTAAGTTTGAGTAAACAAAAACTACAGTATTCTAAAACTTTCACGTACCACCAGGAAAAACACTAAAAGCAACACAACTACATCCCCGAGTAGCAACTCGCGATGACCCTTGTTTGAAGTCGCTGACATCCACCACTGCTGTGCACGTGCACGACAGTTAGCCGTCACTCCGACGAACCACGACCCCTCCTACACATCACAAATCGACCACAAACTCGCAAGCAATCATCAATTCAATGCGAAAACACAAAACCAAAAATGTACCCCTCTCGTTCGAACTGCCATACGAACGTGCCAATATAACATCGCCACGACCACCCAACGTCGACCGCAAGTGAAAAGCGACTTCGGCCACACCTCGCCATAATCCTCCGCTACCACCTCCTAGAAGCATGTACGGCTCGATCCATCCACAGCGATGAAATCGACGAAATTCAGAACACGAAATAAAACTCGAACCAAACCCTACTTTCGATTCGTCTCAACAAATCTTACATTAGAAAAATTTTCTAACATTTTTCCCATATTCGAGAATCCTCAAACTAGCTGTACCACAAATTTCAACATTTAAAACTTGTTAAATCAACAGAATTTAATGAAATTGCAATTTGAGTTCATATAGGGACTGCTCCATGTATACACACCTAAAAATCATCGTTTTTGTTTTAATAATCTCACCTTTGTATACTTAATCAAGATATGAAATCAACCACAATTTAAAACATTCAAATTTTAACATATGATTCCCTTTCCCTGGAAACTTGAATATCCAGTATCTATATCACAGTGTAGCTCCTCAAACAAAATCCCAAACTCTAAGTTTAGTTCAAAACAATCTTATTTAATTTAAATTCCTAAGTATTTGAGGTTTTTCCCTGTTCCCTTTACTCAGTAGCTTGAAAAAAAAAATAAAAAAAAATGACAGAGTATAGCTTCCAGCAAACAGCAAACAACAGGACTTCATATTTTCGAAAGATAGCAAGCACAAAATTTCCATAAATCAATTATCAAGATCTAAACTTCGAGATGATATGTTTACTCACATGCATTTCAAAATAGCAGAGGAAACCGGGTTGAAATACTCACTTGAAATAATTTAACAGAGATCAGATTTCAGTTTCCAGAAGAACACAGTCTTGATTTGTTTTCCAGTCTTCAAGCTTTGATTAAGTTGTTGAATTTAGTTCAGATTTGTTTACATTTTTTTTTAGCTTATGAACGAAATGAAACGTATTAGATGATATATGTAAGAAACCAAATGTGCAGGCTTGATATACCACTGCTGGTCACAAAGATTTTTAGTTGTACTAGTATATTTTTGTTTATATTTTGGCCAGAGATATTTTTATCAAAATGGAGGCTGAAAAGAATTTTGTTGTGCTAGCATTAATGACCTTTGGCTTGTTCTATAAGCTTATATTTATTCTTCTCCCTCTTTTTTTTTATATACTGGTGCAGCCTGACTTTATCTCAGTGTCATACATATATATAGTTTGCTTTTGTTTCACTTCATACTTAACATCATTTCATTTGTACAACCTGTATTTGCTTGCTTCTTCTTTTCTTCTTTAGTTTTTCTCTAGTTTACTATGTTCATTTGCTTTTTGTCCTATTTCTTATACTCTGGTTTCCTTATGCTTGCTGAACAAAATAGAATAGAAAGATGGTCACAT
This sequence comes from Allium cepa, assembly GCA_030765085.1. NCBI lineage: Eukaryota > Viridiplantae > Streptophyta > Magnoliopsida > Asparagales > Amaryllidaceae > Allium > Allium cepa. The sequence continues at coordinate 635,061,859 of CM060932.1, read as the reverse complement.
ATATATACTAGAGAACATAATGTACACAGGGAGGTATTATCTGGTTATGCTATCTTCTTTCTTTGTTTTATTTTGAACAGATTTTCCTAAATATGTTGAATTGACAAAATATTGAGGTGATGGCATTTAATGCCTTTGGTTTCCCATTTTGTTTACACATTATTATTACCTTTTTCTGTATATAGATATTTTGTATTTGATGTTACTTATCTCTTTTGCATTTAAGAACAAAGATAATTTTAATATGTAAATAGATTTTCATTATTCTTGCATATATGATTACACAGCAAATTTGTTATCACCTTTGTTAAAGATTTTGTAAAAATTATATCTTACATGTCATTGTTTTTCTAACTTATCTTATACTTACATCATAGTTTTCTTATGTTTATGTTTTATATTCCAACTATCAATATTTAAATTACATCCATTATGGTGTACTTTCATTTTATACTTATATTTATTTAGATATGTACTTTTTTAAAAATTAAGTTATATTCATATGTTAGACTTATTTTTATTTTGATCGAATTTGATTTTTATTTCAAACATTATCATCCACATCTATATATTTATTTATCACATGTTAACAAGAAAAAGTATTTTAATTCAATTATATAAGACAAATTTTATTCTATATATTTTTGAAAGATTTTATTTAAATAGTATTGAAAGATTCTCTTTCAAATTTTTGAATCCATACTTTCTTTACAAACACAAATATAACTGATAAGAATCAAAGATCTTATCAGTTTATAAAATGAAAGCTAGTATTTTTATTTAAATTAGATTAAATATTTATTAAAATAATGTTGCCAAAATATCGGGTCATCACATTCCTCCCCCCTTTGAATCTTTTCGTCCTCGAAAAGGAACGAAGCCAGATTTGTTAAAATACTTAAAATCATATAAATTTTCTTGGATATTTTTGTTTTTACTTTAAAATATAGCACATCAATTCAATTCAACCATTCAACTATTCAACCAATCATTTCAATTTAACAATCTAAATTTAAATAAAAACCCAGAAGCGTGAGATTTACTCGCCTTTGATTTTGTTGTATGCAATCCATCCCAAATTGGCTTGTATCTTTGATTTTATACCTTGTATGACAATTATATAATTTTATTAATATTCGAAACAATCGAATAATCAAAAAAATTTCTCCAGTAATTTATTTTGAACAAATTTCCCCTTATAAATTCATTTAACTAAAATTTAAATTTTAAACAAATGATTCCTGTTTAATAAAATATTTTTACCAACTAAAATAAGTTAATATGCTTATTAAACCAATTACCACCAGATATGCATATATGAAGTTAAACAAAACTGTTTCATTTTCTTGAGTAAATAACAAGACTGTAGTTTTGTTTACAGGAAAACTTCTTGACGTATCGATATGTCTCGCTGTTAGATCCAGACATTAGTTTTAAAATTTAAACTTCAGTGACAGTAAAAACAAATATGTGTTCACATCGGTAGCTTTTTATAAAAATATTTCTTATGACTCGATGTTTCAACCAGTCCATCCTTGTTCCCACAGAAATTCAGTCATACGTTGATCAGGCGTAGGACTGAAAATCTATAAGTACTTGGTAAACCCGTTTTCAACATCCAGTGAAAATATTTGAAAATAAGTTTTTTTTTTTTCTGAAAATATCGAAAACAGTTTTTGAAAATAGAAGAAATATCTTTGGTGAGAATGCTCTGAGAATCATCACCCCTGTCCATGGTCACAGTTACATTCCAGGGTTACGTTGCAGTCACAACAAAAGTCCATGTAACTGCAGGCTCTCCGCGGCCTCTCGATTACGCCATGGAACCCACACAGCAGATCACAGTTACATCCAGGGTTACGTTGCCGTCGCAGCAAAAGTCCATGTAACTGCAGGCTCTCTGCGACACTCTGATTTTCGCTGTCGAAATGAAACTTCTCCACTCCTACATAGATCGCAGTCTACCGAGATAAACTCAAACGCAGACTGTTGGCTCTCAGCGGCACACACGACTTTCACAATGTTAGCATAGGTCGCAGTTACATCCTGGGTTACGTTGCAGTCACAACAAAAGTCCATGTAACTGTTGGCTCTCCGCGGCACACACGACTTACGCTATGGTAAACTCAACTTATAATCCTCAGGAACTAGTTTTGTCCGGACTCCTCACAGGATCAACTTTAGAACCCCCTTGGGCTCAAGGCAGCACCACCCGGTGGCACTCCTGAGAAGTCCATTTCAAGAAAGCACCCTTTTTCCCTAGAGCTATCATCAAAACACTTTATACTATACATATAGTATTTTTCAGATCATACACCTAGTATGAATTTCATCAAAGCTCCTTTACACAAAATCGATTATTCCAAAATCGATAATTCTCAAACCAGGCTTTCCAAATTCAATATTGATTTTACCAAAAACTCAAAAGCCTTTTCAAATTTAAAGGTTCCCAAAACCTTTTCCAAAATTCTCATAAGATCCATTATATCTGTATATATATATACAGATATATGTAATTTTTAAAACATTTGATCACTTTAAACTCGTATAAAATTCCTTTTATACTTCAAACACTTCCAAAATCCTTTTCTTTCAACAATAGATTCAATAAGGGGAGAATATATAACAAAGATATAACTTTGTTTACTCAAAATCAAATATTCAGATTTGATTACTCCTTCCAATATCAATTTCCTTTCTATTCACATTCACTTAAATTTTCATTCACTTATTCACATTTGCCTTAATCCCCATTTGGATTATTTCCTCAATTCTTATCCCAGTTGGGTGTTTAATCAATAACAGTTTGAACTCCGACCAGTTTATATTTAGAAAATAGCTTGAAAATTTTAAAAATAGATAAGTAGTTGAAAAATAATTATTAGTTTGCAAAATAGCTATTAACATAGTTAACTAATTGTAAAATAGTTGAGGAATGGTTAAATAGTTCCAAACATTGTAGATAATTTCAAAATGGTTGTAAAATAGATATTAGTTTGTGAAATAGTTGAAAAATAGGAATTAGTTTAGAAAACAGTTTGAAAAATGGTTAAATAACTCCAAATCATAAAATAATTTGGCTTTAAGAAAGAAAGGTTGTATAGTTTGGAAAAATAAGTTTATATCAAAACAAGACAGTCCAGAGTCAAAACTGTTCACTTCCCCAACAATTCAATTTAAATATCCACTTCCATTTAAATTAACTCAATCCTAATTTAATTAACTCCAATTTCCATTGGACTTGATTCATTCCCAATTCAAATTGAATTGATTCTCAATTTCCTTCTAATTTCAAATCAAATTCCATTTAATCTTTAAACTTACAACCTTAAGTATAATTTCAATTATACACCCTCTATTTATTATCAATTACATTCACATTTACTTTTAACTTAGAATTATACATTTTATTTAGCCAATATATTTTTGTTATTCCATAAACATTTAATCAAGATTCAAGAGTTTAAAAAAATTTCCAAAATTTCAATATCACCTTAGAATGCAACTATATCCAAAATTCTTTGGCAAATCCAATTATCCCTTTGAATTTCAAAATCAAACCCAATTCACAAACAATCCCAATTTAAAACAATTTGGTAGCAATTTCTCTTCTAGAAACTCGAAAATGAACATCGATGATGCTGCAGTCATCACCGACTTTATTTTCCAGTGACCAAAAGAGTTCAATGCTTTTATCTCTCTAAAAACACTTCCAAATATTTTTGATTTCAAATCTCCCAAATTTCAAATTCAACACAAAAATATTTTTGAAATAATACTATTCTTTCTTCAAAACCCTTGGAAACCACTTTCAAACCCAAAGGAATTTTAATTTTTCCCAAAATTCCAAACTCCCAATCCATCAAATTCATATTTAAACATTACTCTGGAATTTTCATCTTACTCTATTTCAAATATTCTCTGGAATTCTATTTCAAATTATAATCTCATTTATTTATGAAGTTTGTTTCAATTTATAAATTACACTTACAATCTATATTTCAAATTCTTTTTTTTTTTGATTTTAACCCAATTCCACTTTAATTACAATTCCAAGATTATTCTAATTACTTTGGACTAGTATCCATTCAATTGAACCCACTTCAATTTCAATCATTTCAATTCAATCCAATTCAAATCTTCCATTAAATTTTTGAACTTATACATCTTCCATCCAAAATCCAATTAATTCAAATCGGATTCAATTTGAATGAGTTCAATTCCAACTTCAAATTTAAACCATCTCGAATTATATAATTCAAGCTAAATTCTCAAAGATTGGTTTAACCTTTTTAAACCAAATTTAACTTTGTTCATTTAAAGTTTCAAACAATTCTAATTTCTGAGTTCTAATTCTAGAATTTCATTTTTTAATTAGTTTAATTTTAATTTGGTTGTATTATAGTCCGTCTTAACTTAATTCCAATAATTTAACACCCAATCACCTTAATATTTATTAGAAGAAAATATTGCTTTATATATCAAAGTATACTTTTATATAAAATCATTTAAAACCTTTATATAAGAAAATAACAAGTACGCGCTCATATATATATACACTCAACTCATTATAGAGTTCTACAAACTCTATTTAATGAGTAATCCCCACCAGAGCCAAGGTTCTCGCTTAACCTTCAGCTCTAATACCAAATGTAACAACCCGAAATTTTCTAACCCGAAAATTCCAGATAGTTATGAAAAAGAAGAAAAAGATAGAAGAAGAACAGAACACCAAACATCTCACATTCGCAGCGGATAAAATATAATAATAAATAATAACAATTTACAAAGAATACTATATCTATCGATTACATTTAATATACATCAGAGTTTCACATATATACACAGAACTGAATATTTACAGTTATCATGACTGAGATTAACAATAATATAAATACAGCGGAATACTCTATACGATATCGCCATCCAGCTCGTACCCTGAGCTCCAGGACGTCCTCACCTGAAAATCTGTAATACTCGGTCTGACCCGAGCATTACATCAAAGTAACACCCGGGTCAGGCTGGAAACCAGCGTGAGTAAACCCAACTAACAAGGAATACCAAAAGTATACAACTCATATAAACCCGGGGTACTTATATCAATTTACAACTTTACAAGTTGCTATAGACGTCACCTATTTCACAATGCAATTAAGTGCCAGAACTTAGACTATATGGTCCAATTCACTTAAATCATTTCATTACAACCTATTGATCCCACGTATCAATTTGTAAAGAATCGAAGTGGTTTCGGGTATTAACTATTACCCGACTCCGGTCTCTTCGAATTCAGTTTATCATAACACAAATTATTCAAGTGAAATGTAATACAACTTTAAATAAAAGATGACGCCTTTACTTAGAAATTCCTTATTGATAAATAACCACATTATCATTGCCCATCCAAACACATCATATCACGAACCATTTCATATCAGGGTATCAGTCAAATTAGGGCATTAAATTATCATATACATCAGCCAGATAAATCAATCACGCCATCTCAAATAAACCCAATTAACTATAATTGAATTAAATCAATTACCTTTAAGTCTTGCTTATTTATTTCTTTCAACCCAATTGATTAATCATCCCATATTCATTCATCTTAATTAATCCTCCTTGATTAATTATTCTTTAATTACATTAAGATTATCATCATTATCTAATTACTTCCATTAAGTAATTATACTTAACCACATCCCATGAACGATTATCCTTAATTAATCAATTAAACTTAATTAACTGTATAATAAACTTCAGTTAACGCTTTTCATTAACAATTCTTTAATTACTTCTCTATAGTAATTAAATTTAACATACCATTATTGATTACAAATTAATTTTTTTCTTGATTAAATTAATCTTAAACCTTACTTAATTCATATCAAAATAATTTGATCTACTTAATTTATTACTTAAGAATAAACCATTTTATTCTGCTCAGTTAACCACTAATTAATCAACTTATTTATTAATTTTACTTAATTACTCACTTAATTAATTAATTCTTAATTATTAATTGTACATAACCTTAATTATTAATTTATAAAACTTAATTACTATTTATTAATCGCTAATTACTTAATTAACCATTAATTACCAATTAAATTAATTATTAATCCTTAATTAATTACCACCATTATTAATTTAATTAACTTTAAATAGTTAATTAAATTCATAATTACAAACTGATTAAACACAAGATTATTAATCCTTAATTACAAATTTATTTAAGCTTAAATTATTCATTTAATCACCATTATAAATTAATTGCATCCTTAATTAACTTTCAATTTAAACTAATTATTAATCTAAATCTCTCTTAATGATTTTGAATCAACTCTTAACTTGAACCATGTTAACTTTAATAACTTTATTAATACCGAGCTTTGATTAACAAAATGACTTAGTATTTTATTATGCTAACCCTGGAAATGGAACCCGAGGGAAACTTACGCTCACTGGAGTTAAAACCCGAGTCTCCCTAACCTTTTCCCCGCGTTCCTTCTCTCCTCTCCTCCTACTTCCTTCATCTTCTACTACCTATTCTTTCCTCCTTTCCATTATTTATTTTTAAGTTTGAGTAAACAAAAACTACAGTATTCTAAAACTTTCACGTACCACCAGGAAAAACACTAAAAGCAACACAACTACATCCCCGAGTAGCAACTCGCGATGACCCTTGTTTGAAGTCGCTGACATCCACCACTACTGTGCACGTGCACGGCAGTTAGCCGTCACTCCGACGAACCACGACCCCTCCTACACATCACAAATCGACCACAAACTCGCAAGCAATCATCAATTCAATGCGAAAACACAAAACCAAAAATGTACCCCTCTCGTTCGAACTGCCATACGAACGTGCCAATATAACATCGCCACGACCACCCAACGTCGACCGCAAGTGGAAACGCGACTTCGGCCACACCTCGCCATAATCCTCCGCTACCACCTCCTAGAAGCATGTACGGCTCGATCCATCCACAGCGATGAAATCGACGAAATTCAGAACACAAAATAAAACTCGAACCAAACCCTACTTTCGATTCGTCTCAACAAATCTTACATTAGAAAAATTTTCTAACATTTTTCCCATATTCGAGAATCCTCAAACTAGCTGTACCACAAATTTCAACATTTAAAACTTGTTAAATCAACAGAATTTAATGAAATTGCAATTTGAGTTCATGTAGGGACTGCTCCATGTATACACACCTAAAAATCATCGTTTTTGTTTTAATAATCTCACCTTTGTATACTTAATCAAGATATGAAATCAACCACAATTTAAAACATTCAAATTTTAACATATGATTCCCTTTCCCTGGAAACTTGAATATCCAGTATCTATATCACAGTGTAGCTCCTCAAACAAAATCCCGAACTCTAAGTTTAGTTCAAAACAATCTTATTTAATTTAAATTCCTAAGTTTAAATTATTTATATGAAGAAGTATTTGAGGTTTTTCCCTGTTCCCTTTACTCGGTAGCTTGAAAAAATAAATAAAAAAATGACAGAGTATAGCTTCCAGTAAACAGCAAACAACAGGACTTCATATTTTCAAAAGATAGCAAGCACAAAATTTCCATAAATCAATTATCAAGATCTAAACTTCGAGATGATATGTTTACTCACAGGCATTTCAAAATAGCAGAGGAAACCGGGTTGAAATACTCACTTGAAATAATTTAACAGAGATCAGATTTCAGTTTCCAGAAGAACACAGTCTTGATTTGTTTTCCAGTCTTCAAGCTTTGATTAAGTTGTTGAATTTAGTTCAGATTTGTTTACATTTTTTTTTAGCTTATGAACGAAATGAAACGTATTAGATGATATATGTAAGAAACCAAATGTGCACGCTTGATATACCACTGCTGGTCACAAAGATTTTTAGTTGTACTAGTATATTTTTGTTTATATTTTGGCCAGAGATATTTTTATCAAAATGGAGGCTGAAAAGAATTTTGTTGTGCTAGCATTAATGACCTTTTGCTTGTTTTATAAGCTTATATTTATCCTTCTCCCTCTTTTTTTTTTATATACTGGTGCAGCCTGACTTTATCTAGTGTCATACATATATATAGTTTGCTTTTGTTTCACTTCATACTTAACATCATTTCATTTGTACAACCTGTATTTGCTTGCTTCTTCTTTTCTTCTTTAGTTTTTCTCTAGTTTACTATGTACATTTGCTTTTTGTCCTATTTCTTATACTCTGGTTTCCTTATGCTTGCTGAACAAAATAGAATAGAAAGATGGTCACATAAATATACTAGAGAACATAATGTACGCAGGGAGGTATTATCTGGTTATGCTATCTTCTTTCTTTGTTTTATTTTGAACAGATTTTCCTAAATATGTTGAATTGACAAAATATTGAGGTGATGGCATTTAATGCCTTTGGTTTCCCATTTTGTTTACACATTATTATTACCTTTTTCTGTATATAGATATTTTGTATTTGATGTTACTTATCTCATTTGCATTTGAGAACAAAGATAATTTTAATATGTAAATACATTTGTCTTCTTCTTGCATACATGATTACACAGCAAATTTGTTATCACCTTTGTTAAAGATTTTGTAAAAATTATATCTTATAGGTCATTGTTTTTCTAACTTATCTTTTACTTACATCATAGTTTTCTTATGTTTATGTTTTATATTCCAACTATCGATATTTAAATTACATCCATTATGGTGTACTTTCATTTTATACTTATATTTATTTAGATATGTATTTTTTTTTAAAATTAAGTTATATTCATATGTTAGACTTATTTTTATTTTGATCGAATTTGATTTTTATTTCAAACATTATCATCCACATCTATATATTTATTTATCACATGTTAACAAGAAAAAGTATTTTAATTCAATTATATAAGACAAATTTTATTCTATATATTTTTGAAAGATTTTATTTAAATAGTATTGAAAGATTCTCTTTCAAATTTTTGAATCCATACTTTCTTTACAAACACAAATATAACTGATAAGAATCAAAGATCTTATCAGTTTATAAAATGAAAGATGGTATTTTTATTTAAATTAGATTAAATATTTATTAAAATAATGTTGCCAAAATACCGGGTCATCACATTGACAGTCGTTGGAAGTTAGTTGGCTTTAGTGGGATCTAAGTATATTTTTAAATAATTATGTAGTGAATCGATTCAATGAAAAATGAGATTTTGGAGCCTGTTGGAAGCTAAAGAAGGAAGCGTTGCTTAAGGAGGAGAGATTTTTAAAATAGTTTCAGCACTAGATAATAGAAATGCCTATCAACAGAGGAATTGGAGGAGAGGAAGAAGAGGCCCCTACAACCCTTCATTCGTGCCTTTTAGATGAGATCCTTACAGAGTTTTCTCATATAAAGAAGGCGAAGAAGCTATAGGATGCGTTGACAATGGCATATCAGGATAAGCCTTTGGCAAACCGTATTGTCCTTCAACATCAACTTTATAGCTTTAGAATGAAACTGGAAACCTCACATTCTGAGCACATAGATACCCTTACCACTTTGGTGATGAAATTAAAGGCAATGGATGTAAATATTACAGATAAGCGTAGGTGGTCATACTATTATGCTCAGTGCCTTTACAGTATGGTGCATTTGTGAATTTCATGATCTATGGGAGAAGTACCATTACCCTGACTGATGTTAAAGTAGAGTTGCATAGCGAAGTGTTGACAGGGAAATTGGCTACTAATGAAAGTGGAGATGGTTCAGAGGCTTTTTTAGGAAGAGAAAGCAGAAAAAATCCAAATAAGGCAGTGCTAGATTGAAGCCTAGAAGTGGATTTGTTACTTATGTAAGAAGCCTGGACGTTTAAGTATGAGTGTCGGAAATTGAAGAAGATGAAGAAGAGAGAAAAAAGTAGAAGAGAAAACATCGCCATCTACAGAATAAGTATAGACATCAGATGAGAGAAGTGATAATGACATATCTGTTCTTTAAGCTGGTGCATCATTTATGAGGAGTGCACTATGGATTATTGAATCTAGAGCATCTTATCACATGACAGTGCATATGGCTTGTTTCATCACTTATAGGGAAGTTGACGGAGATTTTGCTCTTATGAGAAACAATGCATCTTGTCATATGTTTAGTGTTGGAAATGTAAGGATTATGATATTTAATGGGGTGATTAGGACTATTACTGATGTGAGACATTTACCGCAGATACGTAGGAGTTTATTTTCGATTGGATCTTTTAGTAAGCTTGGTTTGAGGATTGTTATAGAAGATGAGAGGTTGACTATAGCAAAGGGTTCATGGATTTTAATGAAAGGTGTAAGGGAGGCAATTTATTGCTATAGAATGAGAGCACTATTTTAGGAGAGTCGACTATAGAAGTTGGTTCTTCTGATCTAGACTTGACTCGGTTGTGGTATCTTAGGATGGGGCATGTTGGAGTGCAGAGTTTAGCGTTATTACACAGGCATGGCTTGATTAATTATGTCGATAAGTGAATGCTTAGCTTTTGTGATGGACGTGTGCTCGGTAAACATAAAAAGGCTGTTTTTGATGTTGGTTCACACAAAGCAATGGAAGTGTTGGAGTATGTGCATATTGATGTGTGGGGGCTTTCATCGTGTGCTTCGCTAGGTGGAGCAAAGTATTTTTTCTCTTTTATTAATGATTTCTCGTCGAAAGTCTAGGTATATTTCGTGAAGTCCAAAAACTAGACTATTGGCATGTTCCTTAAGTGGAAAGCATTAGTGGAGAAACAGTCAGGGAAGAAGCTGAAGTTTCTAAGACCAGACAATGGTGGTGAATTTGTGTCATAAGAATTCATCTTCTATTGTGAGTCCGAAGGTACTAGTAGACATTATATCACACCGATGATCTACAATCGAATGGTGTGGCGAAGAGAATGAATCGGACTCCGTTAGAGAGAACTCGATGTTTGAGATTGACTGTTGGTTTAGACAAGGAATTTTTGGCTGAGGGTTTATCTATGAGAGTTTTCCTCATCAACCGCACACCTTATTATTCCATAGATATGACCCTTAGGAAGTATGAAAAGGTAGTCCTATGAGGTATTATTCCTTAGATTGTTTGGATGTCCAGCTTATGTTCATGAGACCAAGCGTAAGTTGGATCCAAGGGCGAGCAAGTGTGCTTTCCTTAGGTATATGAAGGAGTAAAGGGGTATAGGTCGTGTCCTAGTATGAAAAGGAATATGACTAGCAAGCATGTTTGGTTTGACAAGAAGGCTATCTTGAAGGTGGAGCCTACATCAGTTGATGATAGTTCGAGGATAGAGGAGTACCAAACACAGAGTAAGTCATCGAATTCTTTCGATTGAGAGATAGTTAATGATGTTACCGATGGACTATGGTTGATGAGGAGGTTTAGACTCATGGTGGATCTTAGTCTCAGTCTAGGCCAGTCAGAGATAGGAGCAAGCGCTTCATGATTTTGTTGGGCTTAGTATTGAGGATATTTATTTAAATGACATGGTTATATATGCTTTGGGTGTTATTTATGATCAGCCAAGGGACTATAGAGATGCTACTATGTCTACTGATTATGATAGATAGAGGCTAGCTATAAAGGAAGAGATGAAGTCATTGCACAAATATCACACTTGGGATTTAGTGCCTCTTCTATTGGGAAAACGAGGCATTGGTAACAGAGGGGTCTATAGAGTGAAAGAAAATAGTGATGGTGATGTGAAATATAAGGTGAGATTGGTTGCAAAGGGGTATGCACAACGGAAGGATGAGAAGTTTTATGACGTATTCTCTTTAGTTTTGAGACATAGTTCGATTCTTGTATTATTTGGTTTAATTTCTCATTTCAATCGGGAGCTTAAGAAATTAGATGTAAAAACCACATTTTTGCATGGAGATCTCGAAGAGGATACTTATATCAGTTAGTCAGAGGGGTTCATCAATTCCATTAAGCTAGAGGATGTGTGCAAGCTGAACAAATCTTTGTACGAACTGAAGGAATTCCTAAGACAGTGGTACAAAAGATTTGACAAGTTTATGCTTTCATAAGGATTCACCAAGAGCTAGAAGGACCTGTGTGTTAAGAGATGCGAGACTGGTATGATTTATTTAATGTTATATGTGGATGATATGTTGATTGTTTCACATTGTAGGTGGGTATTGTTGAGTTGAAGGTAGAGCTATGTAGGGAGTTTGATATGAAGGAATTAGGAAAGGCACAACGGATACTAGGGATGGAGATTATCAGAGATAGACAGAGAAGAGAGTTAAGACTCACTCTGACATAGTATATCAAGAAAGTTCTCGTTCGATATGAGATGGAGAAGGCAAAACCAGTTGCTACTCCATTGGACTCTCAGTTTATTTTATCTCATAATACGCCTCCTAGATCAAATACGGTGAAAGTTCTTATGGAGGATATCCAATATGCTAGTGTTGTAGGGAGTTTCATGTATGATATGGTGTGTACCAGACCAGATTTAGCTCATGCAGTAGGTGTTGTGAGTCATCATATGTACAATCTGGGCAAAGTTCATTTGCAAGTAGTGAAGTGGATTCCTAGATATTTGAGAGGAACTTCGAATGTTGGCTTGTTATTTGGAGGAATTGGTTAGGATCTTGTATTTATTGGATATTGTAATTTGGATTATGCAGTGGATAAGGATGGTTGGATGTCGGTATCGGCTATGTGTTTACGCTTGGTGCAGGGCCCATTTCATGGAGATCAAAGCTACAATATTTTGTTGCTTTGTCGACTATCAAGGCGGAGTTAGTTGCTACTGTGGAGGCGACTAAGGAGGGGTTGTGCTTACTACAGTTGCTAGATGATCATAATATAATGAAGAAGACTGTGGAAATTCATTCAAACAGTCACAATGTTATACCTCTGATGGAGAATGAGACTTACAGTGCATGCACCAAACATACAGATGTGCATGGGTTCTTTCTTATGTTGGAAGAGAAGCATCAAAAGATAAGTTAGCAAATGTGCATACAAAATACAATTCGGTGCGCATGACGAAGTCAGTTATGAAAGAGAAGTTTGAGCATTGCTCAAACTTGCTTAGCTTGGCTAGATGCTAATGGCCCAGACCCGGTGAAATCTTTCCTTTATTTATTGAGTTGGTGAGTCGAGATGTGTGGAGAAAGACTGGAGAACTGTATATTGCATCATGGTGGAGTGTTGAAATTATTTTGCATAATATATCAAATCAAAAGGTTATACCAAGTCAAAGTCAGACTTATTTTGGTAGAGATATTTCTAGTGGAAAACTTTAATTTTCTTTCTCTCCAAGTTATCTTCTTCTATATAAATGCATAGAATTTAAACATTGTAATGAAGCAAATAAAGTGATTAAAAAAAAATATTTTTTGTCTAGAAATCTTCTTTTCTAATTTGTAATCTCTTTTGTATCTCCTCAAATTCATTAATAAAAGAAAGATTTGGATCCAGCTTTGATCTTGTTATTGAATATGTAATTGTTCAAATTAACATATCTTTTAGTGTTCTAATCAGTGATTCTAGATCAATTTACTAAAATATATTATATTATATAGAAAAGAGAAGATGAGACCATATATATTCTTTTTTCTCATTAATTCTTGCTTCTAATCCTTTTCTCTGATTGATTTGAGAGAGAAAATTTCACCTACCCCTCTAATAATTACTTACCATTCCAAGCTCCAAATTAAATTTCCATTATATATTAATAACAATATACCCTTTCATTTTCTGTTTCAACTATTCAAAAATGTATCCCGTCATTCTCTCTTCCTACTTTTATTTTCTCAACTTCTTATATAAAATAAATCATTTTTTGTTTTAGCTATTCAAAAATGTTCCATGCTCATTTCCTTTTCTTACATTCATTCTCTCAACTTCATATCTAAAATAAAATATTATCATATTTGTGTTTTTCCACTAAAATATAATTGGAAAATTTTCTCTCTTTGGACGTAATCACAGAATTCCCTCTTCCATGTTTTATGGCATCCTTCATGCTTTTGGGTATGCAATATTTTTTTTTAATTTTATGTTGGTTAACATGAATTAGAGTTGGCTTAGTGTTGATACTAAAAAAATTAATATGTCAAATAAAATATTTCTTAATTTTCAAAAAATGGTCTTTTTAATAGATCATGGTTGGAAAAATCAAGTTAAGAGATATCATTCTTCCCAAAAGTTACTCTAATCGCCTTTTTTAGGGTGTAGGTAAGATATTTTTATTTTACTTCCATGGTAATTTTGCAATGATTATTTAAGTTTATATTTATGTGTTGCATTGTATTACTACCTTGCTTTTAATGTTATGGATCTAAAGAGCCCCCAAATTTTTTGGCATATTGGACCGATCAAGCTTGATTTAAAAGTTTGAATTGTATTTTGTTATTTATCTCTTCATTAAGTTCGATATTGAATTTATTATTTTTATTCAAAATTACTGATATTTTATTTCAGTTTTATGTCTAATGTTTTGTCTCTTGTGATTTTTGTTTTGATTTGTAGGATTATGACTTAGGTTATTTATTTGTAATAGGTTACCAGATTTATAAATGCTATTTTGAAAAAAAAATCTTATCTTTATAGCATATAGCTCTTTGTTTCATATGTTTCTATTTATGACATTCTTATTTCCACGTACAATTATCCTGCATTTATTTTTCCTTTATGTTCTAACAATAGTTCTTTTCGTCTTCTCTTCATTTTCAACACAAGAATTTTTGTATTCCTCGGTTATTTCCCACGTTCAATAGTTTCACTCCCATGTTCAATATTATCTACCTAAACCAAATTAAGAATTCTTTACAAAAAAAACTTTGATCGATTTTTATTTCTTTTATTTTGACTAGAATTTAGTGATTCACTAATAGTTCTTCACGTTGCCTTTATCTTAAATTATTTGTGAATATATACATATTTTATAGAGATTGTGTTCTACCTTACTTTTTGTAACAACACGCCCAAAAAGGACATAATTTCGATCAAATAAAAGCCCGTCGAACCTTAGACCCGTCTTAAAACGAGCTGTTAGGTTAGTAAAATTAAACAATAAACTATACATGGAGCTATCTATCTATACTTCCAGATTCTCATAGTGAAATGGATAAAATATAATATTAGAAACAAGTACCCATTTCATAAAAGAAAGTTATTTCAAAACATAACTTGTTAAACATTACAACATGTTTACAATAAGCCTTGATAGTACAGTATCTCAAATTAACATAACTGCCTGAACTAGGTGTAATAAAATACTTAAAAACATAAATACATAGATAACTGCTACAAGTCTTCATCTCCACCTTTAACTCCTAATCAACATTACTCTTTCAAACCTATGTTGTAATGAGGAGTGGGCTAGAACAACAAATGTTTGGTGAAATGAAAATCTCAAGCTTTACCATAGTTGTAATTAGGCGGTAGTGTTTAAATAAGAAATATGTCTAATGTATAAAATCATAACATATGTATAAAGTCAATGGTAAGCCCAAAGGCTCTTCAGGTACAACTATACAACTTTCATAAAAAGTCAACTGTAGATCCAAAGATCCTTCAAACCCGACTGCATAAAAGTCAACTTTAAGCCCTAAGGCTCCTCGCTTCTCCAGTTGGACTATACAAATTTAACATAATTAATGTTTCCGCTGTAAAATTGTGACAACCCACATTCCAGGAGGTTTAAATCGACAATAATCCACACATGTCCAATCCAAACAATCCGGAATATAGATAGTCAATGGGGTTGATTAAGAAAAGTGAGAAAAGAAGAAGAAAACAAACACAGAATCTCACAGCGGAATGATAAAATATATATAATTAAGTAAACAGTTCATGAAGCTGTTTGCTATACTTTTGATTAAAATTTATACAACATTTATCAGAGTTGTATATATACAACAGAACAAATAAAATAATGCAGCGGAACAAATAACGATGGAATAATACTAGTAATAATATACCAAATCTTCATCGTCTAGAGAATAATTTTCGATAAGCTGAAAAACTCAGGACTGACCGGACCGTAATGAAAAAACAAAACATTCGAGTCAGGAATAAAATATTCTTATGTGAGTCAAATCGATATCACATATAACATGAGTGTAATAGCATCAGAGATGTTTACAGGATTTCACATCTCCTCTAGTGTATAACGTGCATGCAATAACTCAAGAGATGTTACGGGATTTTCCATCTCTTAAGGATCCGTCAAAATATTTTTATGTAGTAAAATACGCTACATATATAATGTCTAATCAATAAAACAAATATTTTTCTTAGCGTTAAGGCTTTACCTTAACCCCCTTTATTACGTTTTAAAGCATTTTTGTACAGTTAATATTTGACACCACTAGTAGAACGTCAATAGTCAAGGATGCGCCGTGATACGACAACACTAAACCAAAATCATATGAGTCTCATATAGAGATGAAAGTATGACAAGGCACATTAGGCAATGCCCAAGGTAGGATACAACCAGTTTACCCTTCTCGGCTGGTGGTAATGCATCATAGCCACGATCACCCACCTCGTCCAACACTCCCATAAAATCCGAGGGTGTTCACCAATCAATCACAATGTAAATGATGGTAATACAGAGAAGTGTGGCCGCTCAGGATAACTAACCCACTTAGCTGGTACGACTCCTAATTTAGTCATTTCAATTTGGCACAAGTGCCAGGCAAATCCATCATCCTTCTCTTTCTTCAAATCCAACAAAAGATGCCAAATCCAACCACTTCGTTCTGGATCATCACTCCACGTACACATTTGTTAAAGTCGTTCCTGTATTGAGATGCCCATATCCGGCCTGGTCTCTTTAACAACCAAACATCATTTTACACATCTTTGAAATTTTTACATTTTGAAAATAGTTCATACTCGATATCAAAATATCATATTCCCTTCAAAATCTAATCTATTTCGAAATCATCATATTTACTTAAAATATACCATTTCACTTCAAAAATCATTTTTTGCCTCAATATTTCGATTTCGCTTCCAAAATCAATTCGAATTTCAATTTAGGTTAAATCTTTTCACCCCTTTGACCAGTTTTAATTTTAAAAAAAATAGTTTGAATAGTTTTAAAATAGTTTAAATACTTAAAATAGTTAAAGATAGTTTAAAAAATCATTTTGAATTTCAAATTAGGTTTAATTTTTTTGCCCCTTTGACCAATTTGTATTTTTTAAAAATAATTTGAATAGTTTTAAAATAATTTAAATAGTTAAAATAGTTTCAATGGTTAAAATAGTTAAAAATACATTAAATGGTTAAATTAGTTAAAAATAGATAAATAGTTAAAATAATTAAAAATAGTTTCAATTGTTAAAATAGTTTAATATAAAATAGTTTAAGTATAAAAATGGTTTATATAGCAAGATAGTTTGGAAAATACAAAATAGTTTGAATAGATTTCAATTTAGGTTGAATTTTTTCACCCCTTTGACCAATTTGAATTTTTGAAAAATACTATGAACAGTTTTAAAATATTTAAAAGTAGATTAAATGGTTTATATAGTTAAAAATAGATTAAATGGTTAAATTATTTAAAAATAGATAAATGGTTAAAATAGTTAAAAATAGTTTAAATGGTTAAAATAGTTTAATATAAAATAGTTTAAGTGTCAAAATGATTTATATAGCAAGATAATTTGGAAAATCCATAATAATTTGAATATTTAAAAAGACAAATTTAAATAGTTTATATCAAAATCATTTATTTGAAAATAGTTCCAAATCAACTGATTCAATTTCCAAATTTTCCAATTAAAATCACTTTTAAATTTCCATTTCGATTTCAAGTCGAATCTTACTTCGATTCCAAATTAATTTCGATGCCAATTTCAAATTAATTTAAATTCCAATTCCAAATTAATTTCAATTACAATTCCATAATAACTTCAATTTCAAATTTTGAACCATTTCGATTTTTATCAATTCCGAGTTCGATTTTCAAAACACGTAAACCAGTTTATTTTCAATACTCAATTTGAAATCCAAATCCTCAAATATAATTCAATTCTAAGCTCAATTTCGAAATAGCCCGATTTCCATAAATTCGATTTTCATTTTCTTAAAATCAAATCATTTAAATAAATTTTAAATCAAAATTTTGATAATCATTTAATTTAAACAATCCCGCATTCGTATATAATTTTCCTTCCTATGGCCAGGTGATCAGTTATTTCAATTTAATTTTAGGGATAGATATATATCATTTCAACCCAAATCACAGCGTCATAGGTATATATCAATTCAACTTATTTCTTAATTTATTTGAAATAATTCAATTTATTATTTTATATATTGTAACTATATACAGGATGATAACATGATATGTCAAAATAAATAAACATCGATATCATCCAAACATCAGTCAATAGCATCCATCACAATCAATCATCCAAACAGTCAGTAAACCACAACGATAATATCGAGTATTTTACTGGCAATTAAATTCCAATTTCAAATTTGACCATCAAATATTATTTTTAACAGTTAATTCAAACGAAAATTTAGATGACAATCAAATTTATCAGACAACGATCAATAAATTTATATTACTTCATAAATTTAAAATTAACTAGCAATAAAATATTTTAGTACGTTGTGAGCGTTATAATAACACTCACCTTTTATTTTCTATTGTCGCCAATGCATTCCAGTTTGGAACTAAAACTGAACAACGTCCGACTTTAGCCCAAATTCCAATAGTCTCCAAATCCGTCCAAACCACTTTCATTCCGAAGATCTCATCATCACGATCGCAATGAAAAATGTCTCGTTCTAATCGGACCATGCATGCATGAGTTATATAATTTTTAAGTTCATCAATTAATTATAATTATATTAAACTCTAATTACATATTATAAAACCCATACCCAAACAAAAAGAAGCCCGGCCCACTAACATTCTTCTTCCTCCTAACTCCACTGTACAAGACTCGAGCTCTAACCCAAATATCCATGTACATGTTCCACACGGATACCACGAATGACTCGACAAAATCACAAACCAACATCCCAACACACTCCTCTCATCGTGCTCTGCTCGGCCATCACCACCACATTGCCTCCACCACCCCAATGCAAAACGCAACCGACTCGACACCCCCTTGCTACAGTACATGGTCGTAACTTCCTCCCCTTGACCGCACCTCACCAAAACTCATCCCCGGGTGCGCCTCGCCTCCCTCATCATGATTCTACCCTCCATTTCCCAAAACGAGGTCCAAATCAATAGCAAACTCCGACCCTAGTTTTTGAAACTGTCATTTGACCACTGCCGCATGCTTCTAGACAAGCTCGAACACCACCAAATCGTTACAGCTTGAAGCCCTTGCCAAGACATAAATTTAGGAAGGGGTTTCATTTTTTTTTTTGAGTAGATTATAAGAATTTGATTTTTGAAGTTCTCATTTCTATTTTTTCCTTTGTGAAAAGCCTAAATGAAAGAGAGAGGGAAGAACAGCCTTTAAAAGAAGGTGGATACATCGTAGGGTGGATGGAAAAGAAAGAATGTTGGCTGATGTGATGGAATGGTCAAGTCAATGCGTATATTATTATTATTTTAAATTTAAATATCTGGATGTTTATTTAGGACTCCTATCGAGGCATGCCGCTAGGCGTTTATAATGTTTTACCCATATTACCAACTCAATGGAATAAGTTTCGAGTCCCAATTTGATCGTATGGAGAAGATAGCATTTTGGACCCAATTATTGTATTAAATTTTCGATATTAAATTCAACGCATTTCTACCCCGCACGACCAAACGATAACTCCAAACGCTACCAAATTTGAAATTCGATAAAAGTACACTATTACAGATCCAATGTAACTAGTTTCGTCAAATTCCAAAACCATGCCATGAAAGGCTATTTTTATATGTTAATTTAAATAAGTTATTTTTAAAATCGAGCGTATCACTTTTAAATTCAATTTAATTTTTTTATTATCTTCATTCTTATAAATATAAATTAAATAAGCCTTGAAATTATTTTTATCTAGCATAGAAATCAAGATTCAATTAGTTACCCATATTTCAATTATTAATTAACAATCGAATTATCCAATAAATCATTATATTTGATATTCAAGTTATTAAATATATAAAATTTACTTTTCAATATTTAAAATCGATTAAATAAACAATTTCAAATAACCTAAACATTCTGGATCGTTACATTTCTCCTCCTTAAAAGAATCTCATCCTTGAAATTTCTAAGGTAAGAAGAATGGCCCAAAACCCAATAACTTTTTCAAAACAAAATAGTTAAAAACAACTTCCCAAAATCAATTTGTTGAAACCATACCACTTGTCATTTTTATTAATTCCCAAATTCATCCATAGATCCCAAATAATATTATTTAGTCAATCATTTCAAGTTATAATCCAAAATTATATTTCCGTAACTGAAAATTTTCTAACTCCTTAAATTTTCGAAAAATTTCGCCAGCGTCTCATTTGTGCAGCTAGATCCGAAGAACTACAAGATGCCACTACAGGCCCTAAACCAACAAAAGAAAAAAAGCCAAGTGGCTCAATAATAAAATCATTAAATCAAATGAAAAAATAAACATGTACCTTTTTGTCGGGTAAATCAAATTTTTCTTAATTTTAAATACCTGCATCTTATTTACCAATGATATCCAATCATATAATTTAAAATCATTTTATATTTTGCATTTTCAATTTCCAATATTTGTTTTACTCAAGCCCGTATGATGTACATATCTCATCTGTATGCAATACCAAATCTAATCTCTCACTCGATCACATAATTTCACTTCCAAACTAGTATCGTTCACACGACTCTCTAGTGCGGACTCGAATTTGGTTCCTTGATCAGAAACCATTATTCTCCTTGTATAGCCATATACTAGGATAGGGAATTCTAGAATCAAATCAAAAATCCATATCCGGGGTTCGCTACGAGAATCGAGTGAAAAATCCTAACTCGGATCGATATAAATTATCTCGAAATTCTGTGCTCAAAACTGGATCAAATCGTTATGCAAATAAAATAATATACATACAACTTACGTATTTATTTCTATTGATTCCTAGCTATACTAAATTCCTTTGTTTATATTTACTTCATTTCATTCAATTATTCACGATTACCACCCACATTGCATTATTCATATTACTTAATTTCATAGTATTATTTTCAATAACAATTATCTCTTAAAAAATTTCTCATCAAATTTCTTAAGTCAATTACAAACATTTTTTTGCGAAGGTTCTTATGTTTATTACCATTACACCACATAAATTTATATCCACTTCTATTCAAATTCAAATTCAAGTCCATTTAACTCAATTTATCTCCCAATTTTGAATATCGAATTTTATCAACGATATCCCAGACCATATTTACTCACTAATTAAATCAGTTAGTCCACTTAGCCAATTTCATTAATTATTTCGAATCTTAATAAATTCCATTTCCAAATTTTTATTTTGTTTAGCCCTACCTAGGCTAAATTTTCAAATTTCACTTTATTAGTTCAATTCAATTCAATTAATTTTTCCACTTCACTAATTTATTCTACTACCACAATCACTTTACTTAACTTTTCTTAAGTAAAATTTAATCTCTAATCTCAATTTCACAATTTATTTTCTTATCTATATCATTTCTTAAATTTATAAGTTCAAAACTTATCTTTATTTATTTCACAACACTTAGATAGCAAATTTCAGAATCTAAACACCCGGTTTAATTTCGAATCAATTTGAAACCATATGTATATATACTTATTTCACTTTTATATCAAATAAAAAATTTTAATTTCTTAAAATCAAAAACTTGTTTATCAAAACAAGACTCCATTAGCAAATTATTACGGTAGCAATCCATCATGTAGAAACTCAAAAATGAACACCGATGATGTCGCGATCATCATCGGAATTATTTTCCAGCAACCGAAGTGAGTTCACTGCTTTTATTTCTTTTAAAACCGTTCTTGATGTATTTTTTACAAAAATATTTCCAAAATAATACTATAATTATTATTATTTTCCAAAACACTATGAAACATATTTCAAAATCTTCGAGACTTATATTCAAAACTTCTCAATTAAAATTTTTAATTTATAAGTCACATTTGTAAATTATATTTTCAAAATTTCACATCTTTAAAACATTTCACAAATGTTTATCATTGTTTATTTTGTAATAAACATCTTTTAATAAGGTGCAACAACCAATTAATGATAATAATCAATATTATCATTCCTAACAAGCTGCACACTATCAATACCCAACTAATTTCTAAAAAATAATTTCTTTATATATAAAATATAATCAGCATAAAATTATTTCATTTACCCAATTTCAAAACAATACTCTATCGAGTTGTTCTGTTCAAGTGTTTAGAGATCCCTATCAATAACGTTAATTACTTGTATTGACCAGGATCCATAAGCCACTCAACAAATCAACCAACATAATATAGAACAATTTTATATTCACAAAAAAATACGCGCTCATATATATACACTCAAACTCATTCTAGGGTACTGCTTATGTAACAACCCGCATATTTATCGATTTTATATTTAAATATTTTATTTAAATATTTTATCGTTCGTCGGATTTTGGTCCGAAAAGCTACTTTTTGCAAACAGTCGAATTGGGACTCGAGACCACCCCCATTGAGTTCAAAATGACGTTTGCGACCTTTTTGAGTATAAACTTCGATATGTTTGGAGATAGTAGAATTTTGCTACTTTTCACTTAGGGCTTTGGGTTGGGTTTCAACCCATTAACCCCACTTATTACTCTATTTCAGTCCACCTCTCCTCTTCACTTCATTCTTATTCTCCTAACACTCAAGCTTCAACTGAAAATGGAGAGAGGAATGGAAAATTAAAATTCAAAACCCTAGTTTCCTTTGCAAATACAAATTCTAGCTCCAAAATCAAAGAGAACCCATTAGTAAGCATCTCCTTCTTCTTCTCCAACTCATTCTCTTATCAATTTCAGAAATTCCTAAACCTAATTTAGGAAATGTTTCTCTTTTTAGCTTAGATTCAAGCTTGTTGAGTTGGAATTGAAGAGTGATTGTCGTTGTCATTGTTCTATAGCTTCTTCCTCCTTGTTCTTGTGTATAAAGGTGAGATTTTTATCTCACATCTATGTCTATATCTATCTTTGTTGTTAGGTATGAATTCCTAACACTAATTTATGTTCATTTGCTTTTGGTTTGCATTGATTTGGTGAATATTTCAATTTGTGGTGTTTTGTAGTCAAATCTTTAAAAATCCAATCTTTGATGTTTGAACATGTTTTTGGTGATGCATCGAAGAGCCTATAGTGCTGGGTTGTCGATTGGCATAAATCCTTAGCATCCATCGCTCGTTCGATCGCATTTCGGTTTGGATTTACCATTTTTGGTCTAGGCTGTTTTTTTTGCCTAGCAGAAGATTTCAGACGTCTGAAATTAGTTTCAGACGTCTGAAATTAGTTTCAGACGTCTGAAACCAAATCCAGACGTCTGGAAAGGGGTCTGGAAAAGGCAGAGACTAAATCCAGATGTCTGAAACAAAATCCAGACGTCTGAAATCAAATTCAAACGTCTGGTCGAAAATTTCAGACGTCTGAAATGGCCCAGGAATTAAAAATAGAAGGGAGAAAACACATATACTTCCAGATACTAGGGCCAGACGTCTGGGAACACCTACCAGACGTCTGGAACTGTTTAATTTGCCTATTTTGGCTATTTTTAAGTATATTTCCAATTTTAATCGATTCGTGTTGATTCCCTTTTGTTGTTATCATCTATTCTCGACTCTGATGACATTTTCTTTGGGATTTTTGGAAATATCCATTTTGATGGATTTGATATCGATTTCTTTGGAATTAACTCACATCTTCGTATGCGAATTTTAGTGATTGATTGTTCCTACAATCTTCTTTGTGATTTGTCACTTTAAAAATATAAAGGTTTTCTATACTAGTAGTAAATATCAAAATTCTTTCATCAAAACGATTTCAACACTATTTTATTACAAAGCTCGTTTCTTAAACCGTTTTCCAGTCTATTAGTATATACAAGCTTTTACCTCATTCGTATGAGAAATCTAATTAAACGACCTAGTAAAACGAGTGGTATGAAACGCTTGCGTTTACTTCGTAGGTTAATTCTTGGACTTGTTCGATTGAATCTCTTGTGACAATTTTCTAGTAGAGATCTACAATTTGTTCGTAAATATTTAAGTTAAGCTAGTGGTTATGGGACATGAAGCTAAGCTCATATATTTACTAGCTTACTGTAATTGACACTTCTCTTTCATCATGACGATCATTTTATGTTTAGACTAGCATTGTGCGATGTCTTTTTGATTTGGTTCATCGGATGTCACGCTGGACGACGTCGTTGTTCCCTTTGATTGTGATTTGGTTCATCGGATGTCTGCGATGCCTTTTTGATTTGGTTCATCGGATGTCACGCTGGACGACGTCGTTGTTCCCTTTGATTGTGATTTGGTTCATCGGATGTCACGCTGTACGACGTCATTGTTCCCTTTGATTGTGATTTGGTTCATCGGATGTCACGCTGTACGACGTCGTTGTTCCCTTTGATTGTGATTTGGTTCATCATATGTCACGCTGTACGACGTTGTTCATCATATGTCACGCTGTACGACGTCGTTGTTCCCTTTGATTGTGATTTGGTTCATCGGATGTCACGCTGTACGACGTCGTTGTTCCCTTTGATTGTGATTTGGTTCATCGGATGTCACGCTGTACGACGTCGTTGTTCCATTTGATTGTGATTTGGTTCATCGGATGTCACGCTGTACGACGTCGTTGTTCCCTTTGATTGTGATTTGGTTCATCGGATGTCACGCTGTACGACGTCGATGCTCCGAATTATTTGATTTCTGGATTTCTTGTGTTGATTTCTGGAATTTATGTTTCAGAAAATTTTACGATTGGCATTGATATATATGTCATTTATTGTGGCTCGGTGAAGGAAATTAGGAGTATGACATTCCTTTCTATCTTTAGGAAGATCTTTGCGATATTGATTAATCTCTTATTGATTTTTCAATTATTTATTTATCACAGCTTGGCATTGTGATTATTATACGTTTAGTCATATCTCTTATTCTATATCATTTCATCTGATATTTATAGCTAGATTGATCCGTTTATTATTTTCTTCTTATAAATAATACTCGGGTCAGACTGAGATTTTACAGGTGCTTCTGCTTGCCACCTTATCGGACCATCATATGATCTTTTGGCTAACTACTTTAGTTGGGTAGTTCTTGTTGTATACATCTAAGTTATTGACTCCTTGATGTACACATATTCGTTTGGCTTGCACTTGTATCTATTCTTTTGTGATATAGTGGATCTTTTTAGACCGCTACTCTGATATACACTTCCTAGTGTAATATTCATATCTATTTCCGCCTTTGTGATATGAATTGTCTGTGACTGATTTATGTTACATTTATTTCTATATTTGTTTCCAAAGATATTATAGCCACTGTGTAGTAGCTTTAAGTTTGTGTCGGTATGTAGGATTTCCTCTTGAGATGAAAAGTTATATTTTTATCTGGCATATCGGTACTCGCACAAAGCAATTATACAGATGGTCGCTCCTCAACAGCCTTATTCTCTGTGCTAGTCAACAGCATTACTCCGTAGTGTTCTTGGCTAGCGTGGGTATAGAGGTGGGGCGTCACAGCTTGGTATCAAAGCCAAACTTCGGAACAATGTAGAATAATTTAACAAGGATCATCGTCCTAAGTCCATCTTAGGTGTCGTGCTTTAGGATTTAATTCGAGTCATCATACCGATTCATCCTATTTGCTTTTATGATTCCTTGTTTTATCTATCAAGATTGCTTGATATTTATTTTGAGAATAACTTTTTCCTCTTCTTTCTTTCTTTCTTAAAAAAGAGAAATGGTTAGACTAGGCCATCCCAGCGCCGGTCAATCTAGTGCTACTCCCCAGGATGGAGTATTCATGTCTGCTCAGCAGCTTTTAGATCTCGTGAAGAATGCTCAAGCTGCAGGACCCATTCCAGAGCCTACTCATCCTAGATCCGGTTTTGCACGCTTGTGCAGAGACTATACCGATTTGGGTGGAAGGCCATTCAAAGGATCCGAGATTGTTATAGAAATTCAAGCTTGGCTCAAATCATGCGATCGCATCTTTTCTCGCATGAACCTTATTGACCTTCATCGAGTCCAAGTGGCTTCTAGCATGCTCCAAGAAAGAGCGTTAGATT
Source organism: Allium cepa (assembly GCA_030765085.1). Lineage (NCBI taxonomy): Eukaryota > Viridiplantae > Streptophyta > Magnoliopsida > Asparagales > Amaryllidaceae > Allium > Allium cepa. The sequence continues at coordinate 635,035,627 of CM060932.1, read as the reverse complement.
GGTATGAGCTTTTAATTTCTGAAATCGTTGAGGCGGATCTCACTTGGGAGCAATTCCGGGAAAGATTCGAATTGAAATTTGTGCCGGAGGTTGAAAAAGTAACTTTGGCCCGGCGTTTTATTGACCTTGTTCAAGGTGAATCTTCTGTGACAGATTATGTCGCATCTTTCGAATCTCTTTCTAAATACGGGGTTGAGTATATTAATACCCCGATGAAGAAAAATCAGAGATTTGTCTATGGCTTGAATAAGAATCTTAAGAAGCCATTGCTTTTGAAACTTGAGGTTTCATTTGATCAGCTTATTGATATCGCTCTTCATCTTGAAGAGGCCGATAGAGAAAGCGATATTGAAGTTGTGCGTGCCAAACAGAACTTCAACAACAACATGAAGAGGCCTATTAAATTCGAAGGCCCCAATCCCATCAAGAAAGGGAAGCAACTAACTCTGGTAGCAAAGTCTCCTATCTCTAGTTGTGGACGATGCTACAATTGTGGTTCCACGGACCACTATGCAAGGGAGTGCCTGAAACCTCTCTTTTGCCGTTATTGCAAAATTTCAGGTCATCTTATATCTACATGTCCCATTCTTCAAAGTAGGAGAGAGGGAGAGCTGAATATTGTGCAAGCTCCTGGTAAAACTTCTCGTGGTCAAGGTATTTCTCATTCAATCCTTGATGACATTTGCTTTGTGATTATCTTGTTCGTGGTCTTTTTGATATGGGTTCCATCTCACTATTTTATATCAAAAGAACTTGTTGATTCTTTTTCTTTAAATATTTTGGGCTTGATGACTTCTTTGAGAATTGTGAATCCGGTTGGTGGATCCGCAACACTTAATTTGCTTTTTATTGATGTCGAAATTATTTTATGTGATTTTTCTTTCCGAGCCGATATTTTTACTTAGGCTCCGGAATTGATTTGTGCGATAGGATTGGCTTAATCATTAATGAAGCCTATATCCTATTTTCTCGAGTGGACTATTCATCTTCGACATTTTCAATCTGTTAAGCAGATTTCTATTTTTCCTTTATGATTTTGATTCCAACTTGATGGCATCATTTTATTCCTTAAGCCCACTTATAAGGAAAGTGTTATTTCTCTCATTCATGTAGTTTGAGAAATTTTCCGGTATTTTTGAGCTTTTCTTAGGATTATCACCTAAGTAATCTTTTGTGTGGTGCTAAGGTCTTTTCAGTTTGACCTTACCACCGGTTTTCATTTGCTATGAGTTGCGGAAGTTAGCGTTCCACTTACTGCATTCCGCACTTGTTATGATTCCTATGAATGAATTATTATGTCATTCAGTTTGTCCAGCTTATTTCATCCATTTTAGGTATCGAGCATTCTATCGAATATCTCGATGATTCCATTTTTTTGCATTTATTGATTTTGGATGAAAATAGCAATTTAAAATTTTGTAAAGTCTTTTTCATAAGATTTATTTAGAAGTATAACTGGATTTTTCTTCTTAAAACGAACAAAGAATATTCTTAGAAGTTTTTGAGAAACTTACTTATCCTATAGAATATGATTTTGAGTTTGTATCGGTATGTCGGATTTTCTCTTGAAATAAAATGCATGTTTTACTATCTGACATATTGGTGCTCGCACAAAGCAATTACATGGATGGTCGCTCCTCAACAGCCTTATTCTCCATGGTAATTGACGGCATTACACCGTAGTGTCCTTGGCTATCGTGGGTATAGAGGTGGGGCGTCACAGCTTGGTATAAATGGATGTACCATTATTATACTACATCGTTGTTCCGGTTTATCGATTCATTGGACGTACCGTTTTTGTACTACGTCAGTGTTCCGAAATTATTCGGGCTTTGGTTCATTGGGCGTACCGTTTTGTACTACGCCGTTGTCCCAAATTATTTGAGTTTCTCGTTTCTCGGGCGTACTGTTATTATACTACGTCGTTACACCAGCTCAATGTCCGCAATGGGGGACTATACCCTGTCAGGAGGAGTTTCGACTCACCAGGAAGAACTTCGGCTCAATGTCCGCAATGGGGAACTATACCCTATCAGGAGGAGTTTCGACTCACCAGGAGGAGCTTCGGCTCAATATCCGCAATGGGGGACTATACCCTGTCAGGAGGAGTTTCGACTCACCAGGAGGAGCTTCGGCTCAATGTACGCAATGGGGGACTATACCCTGTCAGGAGGAGTTTCGACTCACCAGGAGGAGCTTCGGCTCAATGTCCGCAATGGGAGACTATACCCTGTCAGGAGGAGTTTCGACTCACCAGGAGGAGCTTCGGCTCAATGTCCGCAATGGGGGACTATACCCTGTCAGGAGGAGTTTCGACTCACCAGGAGTAGCTTCGGCTCAATGTCCGCAATGGGGGACTATACCCTGTCAGGAGGAGCTCCGGCTCATTTTTATGGGATTGGCCATCCTTTTATTGTGATTTCTGGATTTCTATTTGATGATTTCTGGAATTTATGTTTCACCAACTTTTACAATTGGCATTGATATGTATGTCATTTTATTGTGGCTTGGTGAATGAAATAAAGAATATGACATTCTTTTTGACGCTATGAGATTCTTTGAGATATTGTATGACTTTTTTGGATTTTCTAATGTATACTTGTCGTAGTATGACATTTTTGGTTATCATACGTCTTTTTATTATATCTCTTCTTATATCTCATTTTAACTGATTATAGCTAGACTGATCCGTTTATTATTTTCTTCTTAAATAATACTCGGGTCAGACTGAGATTTCATAGGTGCTTCTGCTTGACTCCTTATCGGACCATCATCTGATCTTTTGGCTAACTACTCTAGTTTGGTAGTTTTTTTTGTTGTATACATTTAAGATAGACTCCTTGATGTATGCATATTCTTTTGTCTAGCGCTTGTATCTATTCCTTTTTGTGATATTGTGGACCTTATTAGACCACTACTCTGATGTACACTTTTATGTGTAATATTCATATCTATTTCCGCCTTTGTGATATGAATTATCTATGACTGATTTATGTTATGCTTATTTCTATATTTGTTTCCGAAGAATTTATATAGCCACTGTGTAGTAGCTTTGAGTTTGTATCGGTATGTCGGATTTCCTCTTGAAATAAAATGCATGTTTTACTATCTGGCATATCGGTGCTCGTACAAAGCAATTACATGGATGGTCTCTCCTCAACAGCCTTATTCTCCATGGTAATTGACGGCATTACACCGTAGTGTCCTTGGCTATCGTGGGTATAGAGGTGGGGCGTCACAGCTTTGTATTGCCCATTTAGTGTTTTAAGAATTCTGGTCGATGCACTTGATCAACGTTATCGATAAGAATCTCCTAAACGCTTTGATGAGACAGTCAGACACGATATATTGACTTGTAAAACGTAAATTTATCTAGAAGGATAATTACTTAAAGATGATTGTAATTTTGAAAGTTTTAGTTTTTCGGGAAAGAGGATTATTTAAAAAAGAACTCTTCCTTTAGATACTCTTATTCTTGTGATTCCTGAAGGGGAACCAAGACTTTGCTATTTGTACCGATACTAGTCGTATTGGTTTGGATACCGTTCTCTTGCAAAGGAGAATGTGCTATCACTTGTGCTTCTAAAATCATTATAGCTTATCGAGATTAGATATGCCACTCATGATCTAGTACTCGCGGCTATTGTTTTTACTTTTGGAATTTAGCATCATCATATTTGAATGAGAAGTTTGTTCTCTACCTCGATCATAAATCTTTGGAATATTTATTTTCTCATAAGGAACTTCATGTTGACTCGAGTTCCTGGCATCTTATGATCTTGATATTCTGGAAATCGTGTTCCCAGCGCGCTTTGTCGTAGGCAACAAGTTGTTGATTCTTTGATGTTGTCTGAATGGAATTATCTTTTTATCAAGTTCATCGAACGTTTTGATACACTTCATTTTATTGAGCTTTATCTCATTTTTTTATGGACTAGCGTCCGATGTTCATTTATGGTGTTCGGTTCATTGGATGTACTGTTATTATACTACATCGATGTTCCGTCTTATCTGGATCAATGGATGTACCATTATTATATTACATCGTTGTTCCGGTTTATCGGTTCATTGGACGTACCGTTTTTGTACTACGTCGGTGTTCCGAAATTATTCGGGCTTTGGTTCATTGGGCATACCGTTTTGTACTACGCCGTTGTCCCAAATTATTTGAGTTTCTCGTTTCTCGGGCATACTGTTATTATACTACGTCGTTGCACTAGCTCAATTTTTTGCTATTCTTGACGTTCTCCACGTCTTTTATCTACGGAAATGCCTTAGGGATTCCGGTTTTTATTCTTGTGCCCGGTGATATTGTGGAAATTGAAGTTTCACCAGATTTGATTTATGAGCAACATTCCATTCGCATCATTTCTTCGGAGGTTGAGCGACTTCGGAATAAAGATATTATTTTTGTGAGAGTTCAATGGTTCTCGAATCTTAGGGATTACGCTTTGGAATCTAGAGAATTCATCGAGCGACCCCGTTCTTGCTAACTCTTTCGTGCTCTTTATGGTGAACTTCTTATTTCAATTTTCTTTTGTGTTGATATGCTTTTATGGTTGTTACTCTTTATTTTCTTCTTAAGTATTGCGAGGACGCAATTTCTTTAAGGAGGGGAGTCTGTAACAACCCGCATATTTATCGATTTTATATTTAAATATTTTATCGTTCGTCGGATTTTGGTCCGAAAAGCTACTTTTTGCAAACAGTCGAATTGGGACTCGAGACCACCCCCATTGAGTTCAAAATGACGTTTGCGACCTTTTTGAGTATAAACTTCGATATGTTTGGAGATAGTAGAATTTTGCTACTTTTCACTTAGGGCTTTGGGTTGGGTTTCAACCCATTAACCCCACTTATTACTCTAGCTCAGTGCACCTCTCCTCTTCACTTCATCTTATTCTCCTAACACTCAAGCTTCAACTGAAAATGGAGAGAGGAATGGCAAACTAAAATTCAAAACCCTAGTTTCCTTTGCAAATACAAATTCTAGCTCCAAAATCAAAGAGAACCCATTAGTAAGCATCTCCTTCTTCTTCTCCAACTCATTCTCTTATCAATTTCAGAAATTCCTAAACCTAATTTAGGAAATGTTTCTCTTTTTAGCTTAGATTCAAGCTTGTTGAGTTGGAATTGAAGAGTGATTGTCATTGTCATTGTTCTATAGCTTCTTCCTCCTTGTTCTTGTGTATAAAGGTGAGATTTTTATCTCACATCTATGTCTATATCTATCTTTGTTGTTAGGTATGAATTCCTAACACTAATTTATGTTCATTTGCTTTTGGTTTGGATTGATTTGGTGAATATTTCAATTTGTGGTTTTTTGTAGTCAAATCTTTAAAAATCCAATCTTTGATGTTTGAACATGTTTTTGGTGATGCATCGAAGAGCCTATAGTGCTGGGTTGTCGATTGGCATAAATCCTTAGCATCCATCGCTCGTTCGATCGCATTTCGGTTTGGATTTGCCATTTTTGGTCTAGGCCGTTTTTTTTTGCCTAGCAGAAGATTTCAGACGTCTGAAACCAAATCCAGACGTCTGGTTGAATAATCCAGACGTCTGGAAAGGGGTCTGGAAAAGGCAGAGACTAAATCCAGACGTCAGAAATTAATTTCAGAAGTCTGAAACCAAATCCAGACGTCTGGTTGAATAATCCAGACGTCTGGAAAGGGGTCTGGAAAAGGCAGAGACTAAATCCAGACGTCTGAAACAAAATCCAAACGTCTGAAATCAAATTCAGACGTCTGGTTGAAAATTTCAGACGTCTGAAATGGCCCAGGAATTACAAATAGAAGGGAGAAAACACATATACTTCCAGATACTAGGGCCAGACGTCTGGGAACACCTACCAGACGTCTGGAACTGTTTAATTTGCCTATTTTGGCTATTTTTAAGTATATTTCCAACTTTAATCGATTCGTGTTAATTCCCTTTTGTTGTTATCATCTATTCTCGACTCTGATGACATTTTTTTGGGATTTTTGTAAATATCCATTTTGATGGATTTGATATCGATTTCTTTGGAATTAACTCACATCTTCGTATGTGAATTTTAGTGATTGATTGTTCCTACAATCTTCTTTGTGATTTGTCACTTTAAAAATATAAAGGTTTTCAATACTAGTAGTAAATATCAAAATTCTTTCATCAAAACGATTTCAACACTATTTTATTACAAAGCTCGTTTCTTAAACCGTTTTCCAGTCTATTAGTATATACAAGCCTTTACCTCATTCGTATGAGAAATCTAATTAAACGACCTAGTAAAACAAGTGGTATGAAACGCTTGCGTTTACTTCGTCGGTTAATTCTTGGACTTGTTCGATTGAATCTCTTGTGACAATTTTCTAGTGGAGATCTACAATTTGTTCGTAAATATTTAAGTTAAGCTAGTGGTTATGGGACATGAAGCTAAGCTCATATATTTACTAGCTTACTGTAATTGACACTTCTCTTTGATCATGACGATCATTTTATGTTTTAGACTAGCATTGTGCGATGTCTTTTTGATTTGGTTCATCGGATGTCACGCTGTACGACGTCGTTGTTCCCTTTGATTGCGATTTGGTTCATCGGATGTCACATTGTACGACGTCGTTGTTCCCTTTGATTGTGATTTGGTTCATCGGATGTCACGCTGTACGACGTCGTTGTTCCCTTTGATTGTGATTTGGTTCATCGGATGTCACGCTGTACGACGTCGTTGTTCCCTTTGATTGTGATTTGGTTCATCGGATGTCACGCTGTACGACGTCGTTGTTCCCTTTGATTGTGATTTGGTTCATCGGATGTCACGCTGTACGATGTCGTTGTTCCCTTTGATTGTGATTTGGTTCATCAGATGTCACGCTGTACGACGTTGATGCTCCGAATTATTTGATTTCTGGATTTCTTGTGTTGATTTATGGAATTTATGTTTCACCAACTTTTACGATTGGCATTGATATATATGTCATTTATTGTGGCTCGGTGAAGGAAATTAGGAGTATGACATTCCTTTTTATCTTTGAGAAGATCTTTGCGATATTGATTAATCTCTTATTGATTTTTCAATTATTTATTTATCACAGCTTGGCATTGTGATTATTATACGTTTAGTCATATCTCTTATTCTATATCATTTCATCTGATATTTATAGCTAGACTGATCCGTTTATTATTTTCTTCTTATAAATAATACTCGGGTCAGACTGAGATTTTACAGGTGCTTCTGCTTGCCACCTTATCGGACCATCATATGATCTTTTGGCTAACTACTTTAGTTGGGTAGTTCTTGTTGTATACATCTAAGTTATTGACTCCTTGATGTACGCATATTCGTTTGGCTTGCACTTGTATCTATTCTTTTGTGATATTGTGGATCTTTTTAGACCGCTACTCTGATATACACTTCCTAGTGTAATATTCATATCTATTTCTGCCTTTGTGATATGAATTGTCTGTGACTAATTTATGTTACGTTTATTTCTATATTTGTTTCCGAAGATATTATAGCCACTGTGTAGTAGCTTTGAGTTTGTGTCGGTATGTCGGATTTCCTCTTGAGATGAAAAGTTATATTTTTATCTGGCATATCGGTACTCGCACAAAGCAATTATACAGATAGTCGCTCCTCAACAGCCTTATTCTCCGTGCTAGTCGACAGCATTACTCCGTAGTGTTCTTGGCTAGCGTGGGTATAGAGGTGGGGCATCACAACTAACCCTATCTCCAATGAGTTACCCCTTAAAGCCATGGTTATCGCTAAACCAAGACTTTGATACCAGCCGTGACTACCCATGTTCTAGGAGCTTTAAATCGACTAATCCACACATGTCCAATCCAAATAATCCGAAATATAGAAAGTCAATGGGGTTAATCAAGAAAAAATGAGAAAAGATGAAAAAAACAAACATAGAATCTCGCTGCAGAAAGATAAAATAAAATAATCAAATAAACAGTTCACTAAGCTTTTACTATACTTTAGATTATAATTTATAGAACATTGATCACAGTTATATGTATACAACAGAACAAATAAAATAATGCAGTGAAACAAAAAATTTATGGAATAATGCTAGTAATAATATACCAAATCTTCGCCTTCGTCCTCCATAGAATAATCTTCGATAAGCTGAAAGACTGATCCGAGCGTGATGATAAGATAAAACATTCGAGTCAGGACTAAAATATTCTTATGTGAGTCAAATTGATATCGCATATAACATGTGTGTAATAGCGTTAGAGATGTTTATGAGATTTCACATCTCCTATCCAGTGTATAACGTGCGTGCAATAACTCAAGAAATGTTACAGGATTTTCCATCTCTTAAGGATCCATAAAAAAAATATGTAGTAAAATACACTGTATATATAATGTCTAATCAATAAAATAAATATTTTTCTTTGCCTTAAGGCTTTACATTAACCCTCTTTAACGCGTTTTTAAGCATTGCCATACAGTTTGCGTTTGACGCCACCGGTAGAACATCGGTAGACAGTGATGCGCCGTGATACGACAACGCTAAACCAAAACCATATGGGTCTCGTATAGGGATAAAAGTATGACAAGACACATTAGGCAATGCCCAAGGTAGATACTACCAGTTTACCCTTTCCGACTAGTAGTAACGCATCATAGCTATGATAGCCTACCGCATCCAATGCTCTCATAAAATCGGAGGGTGTGCACCAATCAATCACAATGCAAATGATGGTAATACTAATAAGTGCGTCCAGTTGGGGTAGCTAACTCACTTAGCCGGTATGGATCCTATTTTAGTCATTCAAATTGGCACAAGTACCAGGCAAATCCATCATCGTTCTTTTTTTTCAAATCCAACAAACGATGCCAAATCCAACCACTTTGTTCTGGATCATCATTCCATGTACATAGTTGTAAATGTGGTTTCGGTATCAATAGAGAGTATGCCCATATTCGGCCCCGGTCTCTTTAATAACCAAATGTCATTTTACACACAGATTGGTACTTTTACATTTCGAAAACAGCTCATACTTGATATCAAAATATCATACTCGCTTAAAAATCAAATCCATTTCAAAATCATCATATTTACTCAAAATATACCATTTCACTTCAAAAATCATTTTTTTTTGCCTCAATAATTTGATTTTCACTTCCAAAATCATTTCAAATTTCAATTTAGGTTATAATTCATTTAAACCCAATTCGTGCTTAAATCCAAGATTTAATTATCAACATTTCACCCCTTTGATCAATTTGAATTTTTTGAATAGTTTTAAAATAGTTTAAATAATTAATATAGTTAAAAATAGATTAAATGTTTAAAATTGTTAAAAATAGATTAAATGGTTAAATTAGTTTGATATAAAATACTTTAAGTACCAAAATGATTTATATAGCAAAACAGTTTGGAAAATCCAAAATAATTTGAATATTTAAAAAGATAGATTTAAACAGTTTATTTCAAAATAATTTATTTGAAAATAGTTTCAAAGTCAACTGATTCAATTTCCAAATTTTCCATTCAAACCAATTTTAGATTTAATCGATTCAATTCCAATTTCAAGTCGAATCTTACTTCGATTCCAAATTAATTTCGATGTCAATTTAAAATTAATTTAAATTCCAATTCCAAATTAATTTCAATTACAATTCCAAACTAACTTCAATTTCAAATTCTGAAACATATTGATTTTTATCAATTCCGAGTTCGATTTTCAAAAACCAATTTAAGACACTTAAACCAATTTACTTTCAATACTCAATTTGAAATCCAAATCCTCAAATATAATTCAATTTCGAGCTCAATTTCAAAATAGTCCAATTTCCATAAATTCGATTTATTAGAATCAAATCATTTAAATAAATTTTAAATCAAAAATTTTATAATCATTTAATTTAACCAACCTAGCATTCGTATATAATTTTCTATCCTATGGCCATGTGATCAGTTATTTCAATTTCATTTCAGGGATGGATATATATCATTTCAACCCAAATCATAGTGTCATAGGTATATATCAATTCAACCTATTTCTTAATTTATTTAAAATAATTCAATTTACAGTTTTATATACTGTAAATGATATACAGGATGATCACATGATATATCAAAATAAATAAACATCCAAATGTGCCAAACATCAATTAATAACATCCATCACAATCAATCATCCAAATCGTCAGTAAATCACAACAATTAATATCGGCTATTTTAATGGAAATTAAATTGCAATTTCAAATTTGACGATCAATTTTTTTAATAGTTAATTCAAACGACAATTTATATGACAATCAAATTTATCAAACAACGATAAATAAATTTATATAACTTCATAAATTCAAATATAACTAGCATAAATATATTTGAGTATGTTGTGAGCATTATAAAACACTAACCTTTTATTTTCCGTTGTCGCCGATGCATTCCAGTTTGGAACTAAAACCGAATAACGTCTTATTTTATCACAAATTCTGATAGTCTCCAAATCCATCCAAACCAGTTTCATTTCGAAACTCTCGTAATCACGATCGCAACGCAAAAAGTCTTGTTCTAAGCAGACCGCGCATACAGGTGTTACACAAATTTTAAGTTCATCGATTAATTATAATTATATTAAACTCTAATTACATATTATAAAGGCCATACCCAAACAAAAGAAACCCGACCCACTAAGGTTCTTCTTCCTTCTAACTCCTATGTACAAGACTCAAGCTCTAACCTAAATATTTGCGTGTAGGTTCCACACTGATACCACGAACGACTCGACAAAATCATGAACCAACATCGCTAATAGACCCCTCTCATTGTGCTCGACTCGGCCATCAACACCACATTGCCTCCAACACGCTGATGTAAAACACAACCTGCTCAAGACCACCATGCCACAGTACATGGTCGCGACTTCCTCCCCTCGACTGCATCTCACCAAAACTCGTCCCCAGGTGCGTCTCACCTCTCTCATCACGATTCTACCGTCCATTTCCCAAAACGAGTCCAAATCAATGGAAAACTCCAAGTCGTGAAAAGCCTAAATGAAAGAGAGAGGGAAGGACAACATTTAAAAGAAGGTGAATACATCATAGGATGGTTGGAAAAGAAAGAATGTTGCCTGATGTGATGGAATGGTCAAGTCAAAGCATATATTATTATTATTTTAAATCCTAGTATGTAGATATTTATTTCGAACTCCTATCGAGATGGGCCGCTAGTCATTCATAATGTTATACCCCTATTCTGAATGCAATGGAATAAGTTTCGAGTCCCAATTCGATCATATGGAGAAGGTAGCTTTTTGGACCCAATTATTATATTGAAATTTTGATATCAAATTCAACGCGTTTCTATCCCATACGACCAACCGTAACTCCAAAACGCTATGAAATTTAAAATCCGATTATAAGACAATTGTGGATCCACTCGAACCGGTTCCATCAAATTCCAAGACTGTGCCCTAGAAGGCTATTTTTATATGTTAATTTAAACAAGCTATTTTTAAAATTGAGTGGATCACTTTTTAATTCAAATTAAATTTTTTATTATCTTCATTCTTATAAATAGAAATTAAATAAGCCTTGAAATTATTTTTATCTAACCTAGAACTCAAGATTCGGTTATTTACCCAAATTTCAGTTTTTAATTACCAATTAAATTATCCAATAAATCATTATATTTGAAATTCAAGTTATTAAATCTATAAAATTTAATTTTAAATATTTAAAATAAATTAAATAAACAATTTCAAATAACCCATAAATTCTATGTCGTTACAAAATAGAAGTACTCAAATCCTTAATACCACTTTAATGGAAATTTGGCAGACTCTGACCATTTAAGACCTATAAAATAGGCAGATCCCCGTTATTTAAGACCTAACCCCAAGTCGGGTTCCTACATGGCTCTTCTCACTAACATCGTAAGAAATCTTATTAGGTCAATTAATACTTCACCTAAGAAAGAGACTGACCCTACCATAGCCACTTAATACTTGAACCCAAAGCGAACCCCTCCTACGAATTTCACTTACCGTATCCAAAACACAATTTATGACTCATAACTCATTTGTGACAATTCACATTAGTCCGACTTTTCGTAGGTGCTGGTAGCTAGATTAATTCGGCAGGTTTATCCTAAAGGAATGGGACAATCCTCGCGTCCATTGCAATTATTTATTATAGGCGATTTCCCACATTAGTCCGCAAAGCCACACCACTAGGAGCAAGATTGAACTAAACAGACTTCCATATAGCTTTGGACTAACCCCGCTTCCCTATAACTTAGTCCTAACTTATATGTATTTCTACTATATACATATATCACCATACACGAATAATAATTGGAGCCATATAAGGTATCCCCTTATTACGCCCCTAATTATGGATTAATTCCCTAATTTACTCTAACTCCCTCCCAATATATTAATATTACTCAACTATTCTAATAATACTAAGGTCTAATCAATACTTGATGACAATTCGATAATACTTGGCTTATAAGGCATTTTGAAATATCAATCTCATACAAATCTACAATTCCAAAAGGAACATCTATTATGCATAGTCAAATAAAATAGATTTGTACCAACATGGAATATCTACAACTTATTTCATGTTAATGCGTTAGAATCCCTTTTCTGTTTTAAAGAACGAATCCTCACAAATTTGATCCTCTATGTTCAACTAAACCCTCGTGTACATCATTTTGAAGTGAGAAAGGAATTCTTTATTTATTTAAGTGCTAGAAATAGGCGATGCAAACTATAACAATCCAATTCATAATTTACATACCATTTCTAATTTATTTTCTTTTTGAATCCTTTAACACTCCAATTCAAAAGAGGAAAAATATGTTAAACTGGCCATAGAGTATCTAATTCTAATAATTAATAAGATTCTAAAATACTAATACCAAAAACAATTATAACCCCAAGATATACAAATATTGATATTTACATAGGGAAATTCTGGTGGTTTTAGGTGTTATGTTTTCGCTACCAAAATTTCCCAAAGCATACATTAAATATAAATAAATACTATTCAATTATAAAAATGCAAAAAACTTGATATTTTCACCCATAGAGAATTGTTTGCTTCCTAACCGGATTTGATTCCACCATATCTAACCCCCTTTAAGATCTCCTTCTTTATACAACAAAGTGAATTGTATATATAGATTAGATTAATAATCAGAAAATAGAGGAATGAGTTAGAAATTAAAAGGAATAAATATCTAAACCTATTACCTTAAAATCCTAATGATTTAGAAATCAAAAGAAGAAGAAAACGAGATCTAATTTCGACTACCCCTAATTCTTTGTTAGATCTTCCCTTTTTGAATATATAACAAATTGTATATGTAGATTAGATTACAAAATTAAGAAGATAAAGAAGAAGGTTTGAGAATTTAAATTGAAACTGAAATTAGAAATCAAAATTAATTATTATTGTTTACTGTTTCTAAAACACCAAAAAGAGAGATTTTGATAGAGCTTCGCTAGCATTCTCAAAATTTTATAAAGGAAAATTAGGGTCTATGGATCTATTTATAGAGGTAAGAAGGAACTAGAACCATTGAGTTAAAATCAAACAAATCCGAACCATTTAAAATAACAAAACCCAAGCCGTCGTTCACCATTATACTTCCCGTCAGCCGATAGCCTTGACCCACCGGCCGTGGTTCTAGGGCCGACTGGTCCCCGTCCGATTACATTGATTTATTACCCGTTTTAATTTATCAATGACCAAATTAATTCTTATATTAACTCATGTTAACTCAAACATTTTCTTAAATGTTATTCTCAGCCAATAATTTGAAATTCAAAATTCAAACTTTTAATTTCAAATTCAAATATTCCAATTTAAACTCGTTTGAATTAATTTTAATTAAAAACTTCAAATATCCATAACTTTTTTATTTTAACTCCGATTTCAACATATTATATATGAAAATTGATCATAAAATTACCATGGATGAAATGGTGCAACTTCCATGGTCAAATTCCAAAATTTACAAAACTTTCCTTTTTAACCTTATTTTAATTACTTAATTTCTTATTAAATTTTATAGGGTGTTACACTTTCAATTTTACTGTTTCTATGGAAATATTATTTAAGGACGTCTTGAAAAATCGCCAATTCTATTAACATTGAGTAGTAATTTTAATTTTTTATTTATCTTTTTATTTAATTCGGTGTTAAATTTGTTGTTTTGTTTGATCCCATTGAGATCGATTAAAAACTTTGACTTCATCGGTTCGTTTTTTGATGATATTCTTCCTTTCATTTGTAAACAAAAGTAGCTTTATTGGTTTATTATTTGATGATATTATTCCTTTCATTTATAACAATTATATCTCTTTTTCTTAGAAAATTCATTGTAATTGGTAATAAGAATATCCACATTCACTGGAATAGTGTAACGACCTAATATTTTACCGCTTTGATTTATGAATATTTAACTAATTTAAAATATTCAATTAATGGTTTTTAATGGTCAAATAAAACTCTTTTAATTAATAAATAATAATGGTGAACTTATTTTGACAGTTTGTTTAAAAAATAAATAGCTCGATGAAAAATTGAAAATGTGATCGAAAATCGTTTTTTGGATTTTTGACTTTTTATCGAATGAAATTTGTCGCAACGTTGTTGCATATATATGTGCACTTTGTAACATACACTTATATATATATAATAAGTGAGTTGATAAAGTAAAAATAATTTGTAAAATTAAGTATAATTAAAATGTTAAAAAAGTAATTAATTTAGTTAATAAAGTAAGAAAAGACACTTCTTTCTTAATTTAGGTGAAAAGTACTAAAAGGACTCAAGTAAAGGAAGGTGGTAATGGCAAATGCGATAAGAAAAGTGTGTTGTATAAGTTTATAAAGGGTAGTAGCTTTTTAAAAGGAAAGGAGTAGCTTAATTTAAGGAAGGATATTTGAAGTCATTTTCCACTTATTATTTCTATAAAGGACACCCCTTACTCCTATTTTTTTCAGTTTATTTCATTCCCATCTTTTACTTTCTTTCTTCGTCTTCTTTTTCCATGTCTTCCTCCTTGTCCCATAACTCAAAACCAAGTCAAAACTTCCTCTTTTCTTCTCAAACTTCTTCCATACTCCTAAAATAACATTGCAACAACAACCACCATCTCAAAAACTTTGTCCACAAAACCCCTTAACCTTTCATGGTCGTAGGCACCAGAAGATTAGAGGAGGTGGGCCGTGAGCAATTAGGAGGAAGGGGAGGCCTTTGGCCATGAATGCAAGGTGAAAGGAAGGATCTTGTATTGTTTCAGGGTGGTCGTAGTATCCTTTGGTTTGTTTTGGTGCTTGTTTTGAAATGAGATATCTCACTTTAAATTAATTTTAAAAATTGAGCTGAATGTTGTAATAATTTAGTGCCAGCCTATAGTGTTTTATTTTTTATGTATATATATTGTTGCTATTAATTCCTACTTGAAAGAGGATGACATAAATAACTATTGTGTTGTAGGGGACTAAAGCAAAGAGAATGGAAGTTGAAGTGTCTTCATGGTGAATAGATCGGTATAGAAACACTTCGAAGAATGGAAATTTTATAGAGGGGTTCTAAAGGATTTCTTGCCTTGTTGATTTTTATGTACGTATATTATTGATTATGCAAATGCTTATGTATATGAAAAGTGGATTTTGCATAATTATAGGTAACTTACTTATTGTTAGTTTTATTGCAACATTGAAATCCCATTCTCGCTTTTAAGCGATATATCGCTTGTTATCTAAAGTGTTTTGAAATGATTTCGAACTTAACTTTTTAAAAAAAATCAAAGTTATTAAAGTAATTTAACGTATAGAAAAAAAATTAGTTTAAAAGTTATTTGATTTACACTAGAAGTTTTAAAAGTTACGGTCCATGTAGCGATAGTCGCTGTGTATGCAATTTTGAAATCGATGATTTTTGTAAAGTAAAAAGAGTTGTCTATTTAGATATTTGAAAAGTCTTTTCAATATGTATGGATCCTGAACAACTTGTATGGATGAATGGTGGTATTGCATTGTTGCTTGGAGGGTAGTGTTAGCATTCCAAGTCAGATTTGCTAAAATAGTAAAATGTAGCCTCAAGCCTTACACCCTATAATGACTAAAGTAGGGGATATGCTTCAGGGCTATGTGATTTTCTATTATTAGGGTATGGTCAATACCTGATCTAGATCGATATTTCCAAACTATGAATGCTCAAATCCTAGTACGGTTGTATGCATCAACCGGGGTGGTGACATAATCGGTACTATCCAGGAAGAGGTAGGCTGATCCTAATTTGTATGGGGTTCATGTGAGGCCCTTCGTATATTTTTCGAAAGGTGCACTATGGCAAGTGGAACCCTAGTATCTTTGTCATTGTATGGAATCCATTTTCCAATACATGCTTTATGGACTTAGTTATGTCCAAATACTAGAATGTGAGATGTAAGCATTTTAGCTATATTCCATATTTATTTTAAACCATAGACATAATTATAATATCATTGGATTTTATATTTAAAATGGTTTGGTTATCATAAGGTAACAACCCATCTGTGTTTATGTGTGGTGTGGTTATATAAGATAATTTAATTTTGAAAGATTTTACAAGATATAACAATCCATTTGATTTGTGTTTCTCGTGTTGGTTTACCAGAATGATCCGAATGTTATTTTCTTATAATATTTGGGTCGAACCGGAGTATTTTTCCAGAGTTAGCTTTATATGCTAGGAGATTTTGACGATGAGCCAGATGCTTCCAAGACTAGACATATTTTATTTTCGATTGTATTTCTTGTTTTGTATTTATCGGCATTTGTAAGGAATGGCTGTTATAACTGTTCAAGCTGATCACAATTTATACTCTGATTGTTGTATGAATATTAAATTTTCATTTTATAAAGAACATTTGGGTATTATATTTTATTCGTCGAGATGTAAGATTCTGTTCTATCTTTTCATTTCCTTCACCCTAACAATTCATCTTTACGGCACTTGGATGTTTGACAAGTGAATACATGGATTTATTAGTGTAACGACCAGAGTTTTTAATGTAAAATTTTGAATATCTAAATAGGTTAAATATTGGCTTTGGAATTTAAATTTAGTTAATGAGTTTTTAAATTTTAAATTTCAAATGATTTTGACAATTTTAGAAATCGTCGATTTAATCGACAATAGTGATCCAAGGCACAGTCTCAGAATTAGACGAAACCATTACCATTCGATTAGTAATAGTGTATTATTATCAGATCCCAAATTTCAGAGTGTTTAGAGTTATCGTTTGGCCGTACGGTATAGAAATGCGTTGAATTTAATATCGAAAATTCAATATAATAATTGGGTCTAAAAAGCTAGTTTCTTCATACAATCGAATTAAGACTCGAAACCTTTTCCATTGCATTTGAAATAGCGGTGTAACATTATAAACATGTGGTGGCATGCCTCGATAGGGGTTTGATATTTTGAGTTACGTAGAATGAGATATTTTTATTTTAAAATAAATAAAATTTAAAAATCAAACCTATTCCCACACGCCATCTATCACTTTTAAGCCGCCCTTTCACATTTTAAAAATCACATCTCCTCTCCTTTCATCCTTCAGTTCAAATCACGTATGCCTGCCTTCTTCTTAATTTGAAAACTAGGAACCATATAAGTGGAAAAAAAGAAAAACAAAGAAAGAGAAAACGAAGGGGAGTCATGCGTCGCCATCCTCCTTTATCTCTTGATCGACATCACGATGTATATTATAAAAAAAGAGGAAATCAAAATCACGATTCTTGGAGAAGCATTAAGGGAGCAGCGAGAGGAATGGGTGCTAGTATGGCGGGAGAGAGGCGTCGTCGAGCTCTAGTTGCTCGCGTGGCCGACTGTACCGCAGGCGACCTCCCTTGAAGTCACGATTTTGGAGATAAGCGACTTGGGAGGAGGCGATCGAGCATGGAGGTTGGTCGGTGTGCTTGATTCAAGGAGTTTGGAAGTGACAATTCTCCACAAACACAGTAGAGGTGTTGGTCTATTTCTATCGTTGGACGACTTGGTAGAGGTCTGGATCTGCAGTAATGTAAGGATGCGAGGCTAAGCTACCTCCAGGCGAAAGGAAGGGGTCACAAACATGAAAGGAGGAGTGGTATGCATGAAGTCGTGTACTTGCTTGCTTTTGGATCTCGTAGTAGAAGTGGGTGGTCTTTGGCAAGGATTAGGGAAGCTCGTCGATCTCGTTCTAGTTTGGGTTATTATTCAATGTCTTGTTGGAACGAATGATGGAGGTATAAATTCTATAATTAAATTTAATCATATATTTAGTTATTTAATTAAAAGTTCAAAATTTGAGATAGCTAATAAATTTAAGTAAAATTTGCATTCGAGGTCCAATATAAATGAAATCAAGATGCAGTGAGAAATACACAAGCTGGAATTAAAATTTCGATCGATCAGCACATTCGAAAATCAAGGTGAGAATTTATCACTCATTTGGATTGCCACATTTAAAATTAAATGTTTAAATTTAGTTATTGGAAGTTCGATAGGATTGATATATTTTAATTATCTGTTGGATGATTATATAATATATAGTAGTATATATATTAGTATTTGGAGTGATATTCCCGCACAGTATAGCGGGTGAGACCCTATGCGCCTCTCCTAATGGTGGATGACCATTTATACCGCGAGTGGGATTGGTATTTTTTATTTTGCATTAACAACTATGGATGCATGGAAACAGGTTGGAGGGATCCAACTGGATTCCTCAAAATATTGAATTTAATTTCATATATTATGATATATGAATTGTGTAGAAAATCTATTGTAGATTATTATAGTGATCGGAATTATTGGATGCTATTGTAGCACTGGCTTGAATTTTAATATTTTTAAGTAACATAAATATTATTCTTTGGAATTCGAAGGAATAAAAAGAAATATTGGATATAACAATATTTATACTGGAAATTAGGATATTTTAAAGAAAACTGAATTGAAAAATAAAATAATATGTTTTTGTTTAAGTTGTACTTAACTATTTGTAAATTATTTTAAGGTAGAGATTTTTTAAAAATGAATTATATAAAAAGAATTTACAAATGGTATTAGGGAAAAATAGAAAGGAGTTGGAATCGATATTTAAAATGGGTTGAAAAATAAAGGGAATATATTAAAAAAGGATTTATAAACGAGGTTTAACAAATAAAATTGTTTTATGGATAAGTGAAACCCAAAGGAGTTTATAAATTTATAAACAATGTTTATAAATAAGGAATATGATCTCAGTTGATAAGTTGGAATATGAGTTTATAATGTGAATTACATCGAGTTATGGGAATCCTTTTGGAAAGAAATAGTTGAATCCATTTTTGAACGTGAAAATAGTGATAAAATTAAGGTATAATCGATGAGATGGATTTATAAACTGAACTTGGCAATATTGGATTTTTAAAATAGATTTTTGTCGAGAAATTAAAAATTACTTAAATGTGATTTTTAATTACTATGCTATATAACTTAAACTATTATTTAGATTTAGAATATTCTGAAAAGTTAGTTATTATAATATTTAATATTTATTGAAATAAATTCTAATTTTATTAATCAGCTTTGTGAATTAATTAGTTATAAAAATGATTTGGATATGAGTTACCGATGTTATTTGGAATGTTTTGGTTTACTTAAACATAATTTAAAAATTAAAAACTATTCCTTAAAAATACTTATTATATATATATATATAGTTTTTAAAAGATTAAAGTTATTTATAAATTCTCTCGAGATTGGAAGCGAAGTTTATTAAACGTGTATGATTTAGAAGAGAAATCTTACAGTGGGATTTTTGGATCTTAAAGAAAACTCCAAAGTGTTAAAAATACAAGAAATTTGGCAAATGAATTAGAATTTATAAAAGAAGTTAGGAATGGGTATTTGGAGATGTATACAAGCGCATTCGACCTTGGAAATATTAAGGGATTTACAAATAAAATTTGTAAATTTTTTTGGGAAATAGGAAATAAATGGACTACTTCTTGAATATTGGAAGTAAAAGATCTTAGAGAATATGCTTATAAATATTCCTAAGTATTCGACAGGAAGAATTTGAAAATATTTAACTTCAAGATTTTAATTATAGAAATATTTTCAAAGGGATGGATTATCATTGGAAGCGAGAAAAATATTCTTAGTATTGAAATGACTTGAAAATATCCTGTTAGGGATATAACAATTCGAGTTTGATTTCCGCTATAAAAATATTAGAAGGGTTTGAATATATATATATATATATATATATATATATATATATATATATATATCTTATAGAGATAATTGTGAATATATTTGGAAAATTATAATATGGCCAGATGATTACTTATGGATGTTTTATCGATAGTTAAATTACCGACTATCAATATCGGCCAATTTCGTTAATCGTTTCGTAGAGACTGGGATCAAATTTAATTATCTGAAAGCCACTTCAATCTAGTTTGAACGTTATGAATGAATACCGTGAGGTTGATGTAGATGGTGATTCGGTTTGTCCAGACCCAAGGCAACTTGTATGGACGAATGCTATCAGAACAACGTCATTGGATGACAATGAGCATTCTAAGAAGAATTGTTTCTTGAAAGGTCACGCTTAGCCTCGGGCCTCATCAACCGAGAATGACTAAAATAGGGGAGATGCAGCAAGGCTAAGTGGGTTGCACCCAATTAGGGTATGTTATCACTTTTCTAGATGTCCTCGGAAACCTATTTATTATGGATATGGTTGTGCACGAAAGCAGCACTCGATGGTAAGGATGGGAACACCCGGGGTGATAATATATTTGGTCTATCCAGGTTAGGGGTAGGCCGGTCTCTTGTAACAGGGGATTCCAGCTAGGTCCTAGGTACATTGTTCTAGAGGTGTACTGTAATGGGCGGTACCTTAATGGCCTAGTCATTCATTGGAATCCATTGTCCAATACGAGCTTACGGTTTTGTTTGTAGAGCCTAATATGCTGGAATTTAATAATGTAACAATTCCAGCTATTCAAATAAGTATTTATATTTAGACACTATTATAATGTCACTAGATTTTTTGTAAAATGTTTTGGTTATCATAAGGGAAAAACCCATCGTGTTGATGTGTGACGCGGTCATACGAGATACCATTGTTTTTCAAAGGATTTTGATGACTCTAATAATTCAAATTGAGTGTGTTTTCTCATGCTGGTTTACCAGACTGACTCGGGTGTTATTTTATTATAATGTTCGGGTCAGACCGAGTGTTACAGAGTCAAGATAGAATGCTACGGAGCCCGGGGGGAGCTGGATGATAGAGACATATCTCCGTACTTGATTTATATTTCCTCTATATGAGGAAAAGTTATTATAACTTTCTAGATTGATATGTTGATTGTTGTACTCTGATGATTGTAAGCATATAAACAGTTACAAGTTCTTTTATGTAAAAATCTGTTATTATATATTATATTTTGTTCCGCTTGGATTGTGAGATTTTGTGTTGTTGATTATTTTTCTTCTATCTCTTTCTTCGTCTTTACCCTAGTTATTCGCTCTTTCGTATAATTTGGGTTGAACAAGAGTGGATTATTATCAATTCAAAGGGCAAGGAACTGCGGGTCGCTACAATTAGTGTCGACTTATAAGTATCGAAAAGGCAGGTCGTCACAATTGGTACTAGAGTTGAAGGCTAAGCGAGAACTTTGGCTTTGGTAGGGTAATATTGTTAGAGATTGGGTAAGTGACACCCTAGAACAAAATGAGTGTATTATGTATGAGAACGTACATTTCTTGGTGCTATAAAAAATATTTTATATTGTTTTGAAGTAGGTAATTGAAATTATTTTACCTAGATTTTATATTTTATATATAAATGATAATTTTCAAAAATTATTTTATAGCTTTTTTGTTGTGATTGTTTGTTAGGGAATGATGATATTTATTTATCATCGTTTGTTGATGGATTATTTATGCTTGGGAAGTTTATGAGCGTTTATGGTTTGATTGAATTAAATACGAACACCTTATGAATTCGGTTTCACAATTTGACTATAAGGCATTCGTAAATAACCATCTTTTAGTTAAATTTACTGCTTTGATTTGTGAATATTTAATTAATCTTAAAATTCAGTTAATGGTTTTTAATGGTCAAATAACCCTTTTTTGGTTAATAAACAATAATGATAAATTCATTGGGAAGTTTGTTTACAAAAATAAGTAGTTCGATGAAAAATCAAAAATGTGATCCAAAATCCTTTTTCCAATTTTCGAACTTTTTATCGAACGAAATTTGTCGCAACGTCGTTACTTGTGTAGTTAAAGCGCTTGGCAGATTCAATGCGATGAAGGTGCAAAAAGTCATAGCGGGATACAACGAGGATATAGTGGGATATAGTGGATGACTCTTAAATTGCATATAAAACTCGTATTTAATATTTTCATAAATATATAAATGGTAATTAAATGAAAAATTAACATTTAATTAAATTATAATTAATACATAAATAATTTTAAATAAAAACATGTGCGAATATACTATTAATAAATGTAAAACTATTATATAACATAATTGAATTTGATATAATATTAGAGTATTTTTATTTCTAAAAATATATTAAAATTTTAATTAAATAAATTGATTTTATAAATTTTATAATGGATAAATCTCATTTTTCAATTCATTTTTTTAAAGAAGATAAAGTGGAAATAGTGGATTATAGCTTGAATAACGAGATATAGCAAAAATAGCGGGGCTTAAAGCAGAAAGGTTATATTTGAGGCTATATGAAAAAATCGTAGCGCTAGAAATCTGCTATGAGATATAGCAGGGATATGGCGCGATAATAGCGGGGCATTTATTGCACAGGTTGTTACATACATGTGTACACTTTTGTAACATACACTTATACATATAATAAGTGATTTAATAAAGTAAAAAGGATTTATAAAAGTAAGTATGAATAAATTGTTTAAAAAGTAATTAATTAAGTTGATAAATTAAGAAAAGACACTTCTATCTTAATTTAAGTGAAAAGTACTTAAAGGACTTAAGTAAAAGAAGGTGGTAATGAGAAGTGTCTAAAGGAAAGTGTGTTGCATAAGTTAATAAAGGGTAGTAGCATTTTAAGAGGAAAAGAGTAGCTTCATTTAAGGAAGGGTATTTTAAGTCATTTTTCACTTTCATTTCTATAGAAGAAATCTCTTTCTCTCAAATTTTTTACTTTATTTTATTTCCAACTTTTACTTTCTTTCTTCATCTTCTTTTTTCATATCTCCTCCTTGTTCCATAACTCAAAACCAAGTCAAAATTTCTTCCATATTCTTAAAATAACATAGCAACCACCATCATCATCTCAAAGATGTAAACTTTGTCCCCAAAACCCAATAACCCTTCATAGCCGTGAGCAATAGAAGAGAGGAGGAAGGGGAGGGCTTTGGCCATGAATGCAAGGTGAAAGGAAGGATCTTGTGTTGTTTCTAAGTCGAGGGTGGTCATATTAGCCTTCGGTTTGTGTTGGTGCGTATTTTGAAGTGAGATATCTCACTTTTAATTACTTTTAAAATTGAGTTAAATGTTGTAATAATTTATTTCCAACCAATAATGTTATATTTGTGATGTGTATATATTGTTGTTATTGATTCCCACTTGAAAGCTGTAACAACCTAGAATTTTTTCACTTTGATTTGAGAATATTTAATTTAAATTTAATTATTCAATTAAAAACTAATAGTTAAATAGTCCTATTTTAATTTATAACTAATGATGGAGAATTCATTTTTGAACTATTTTTTACAAAAATATGTATTTGAATGGAAAACTGAAAATGTGACTGAAGCCGCCTTTTTGGATTTTCGGCTTTTCATTGAATGACAAGTTGTAGAAGGTTGCAATACCTTTGTTTATACTTAAAAAACATTTTCAATGTGTTTAAAAAAATTATTTTGAAATGTAGTAATATATAGTAATAATAATAAGAATTTAATATATTTTAAAAATAATATAAAAAGATGGATTTGAAATCTGAAGTGAAAAAGTTAACAAAGGTATACAAACTCATCTTAATATCCATTATATTTTCAAAAGCTTGTCACTTTGATTGGTTTGGAAAAGATGGCAAAGTTGAAAAATGAGTTAAAGAATTTTTATAAAATATTCTATAAAGAAATATTTTGGTTACAAGTTGTGTACATCATCCCTTACTCCATTCTTCATTTCACTCAACGCTTCACATTCATTTCTTCTCATCCTTTCCTCTTCTTCTCTTACAACCCACCTTGGAATAAGCCTAGATTTCGACCCAGAAAATGCCCACCAGAACTTAGATCAATTCTAAGGCTGGTATTGGTTGGAAAATGAACTAACAATACAAAGCAATAACTAATTTTTTAGAACTCACAGCGGATGGTATAAAGTATAAAGTCAAAATTGTACTCATTTATTTCAAATTTGAAATATCAAAATACAAAACGTCATAAAACTGTCACATAAGATTAGTTACATCGTGTGTCTATATGGGTACAACATAAAATATCATAAAAGATAATAATAACTATCATAAGCTTAAGCCACTCCACCTTTAAGCATCATCACCATCATCACTCCTTTAACCTGTGTTGTAATGATAAGGGAGTTCGAACAGCAAACGTCTAATGAATAAAAACCTCGAGTCCTACAATTTTAATATTCGAACAATATATTTCAAAATAAGAATATGTCTAACGTACATAAAACCATTTAATTCTTCTTATAAGGAAAGGTGTCGGATTCACAATCAACCACTTAATACCATTCTCGAAACAAGTTTCTAAATCCCATAACCCAAATCACATGTTATAAATGTCTAATAATGGAGAGATAATATCCAAGCCGCTTAATACCTTTTATTAGATAATAGACAGACTCTAGCCATTTAAGGCCTCAATTGAGGCACACCCCATCATTTAATACCTATTTCCAAGGCGGACTCCTCAATGGTAACTATCTAGCAGACATCATATGGATCTCTCGAGCCACTTAATACTTCTTTATGGAAAAGCGGACCCTCAATCAATCATTTAGTACCTTACCCCGAAGTGGACCCCTACCAAGATACCACCTATCATGCCTGATAACTAGCCCCTTGGCCAACTAATAATTCATTTAGGGAAAAAAGGCAGACTTTCAAACAACTAACATATTATGACCCATACTCATAATGACGCCTCACATTAGTCTGACTATTCGTAGGAACTGGTAGCCAGAGTAACTGGGCAGATTTACCCTATATAATTTGGGACTAACCTCTCATCATCAATAATAATTATCATAGGAGATGTCTCTCTTTAACAGTAAGTATACACAACTACTGGTAGCCTAAGTGAAGGGCAGACTCCTATCATGCAAATCTACTGACCTCACATCCCTATAACTTAGCCATAACTTAAATGTTCTCTATACATAAATAATACTCATCTCACCGTTTCATAAATAAGGCCTTATAAGGAATCTTCCTTATTGCGCCTCAAAATATCAATTACCTTCCTAAAGGGAGAAATTAATAATAATTACTAGTTAATTAATTACGTAATTATGTGCCATAATTATACATTTATTACATTAATAGAAATAAATATATATTCACGCCTAATCAATTCTAGCGTACAGTTTATATGCCTCAAACTAGCATGAAATGTCAATTCTTTTGACCAAATTACTAATACAAGTCCTTTTTCTTCAAATTACTAAGATTTCAATATCTATAGCTAGGGATTAAATATTCATATTCAAAACTGTAATACATAGACTTATAAAAAGAGAAACCCAATTTATTACATCAATAAAATGGAATATCCTAAACAAAAGGAATTGCAACCCTAAATTCATATTCTATTCAACTCCTCTTCTACACAGACATAAATGGAGGGATTTTGTGTGGAATAAGTGGTGTAAACTATGAATAGAATTCGTACTTTAAACCCTTATTTTCTTACTGAAAACTCATAATTTGAATCAAAAAGGAGGAGAAGTGGAATAGACTATAAAATTATCAAAAATTATAGAACACTACAAATTCCATCAAATTAACATAAGTAATCGAGAATCTCCATTAAGAATTGATATTTTGAAATAAAAAAGAATTTTGGGAGATTTTACCTATTTTGTTTTTGCAATCCCAAAATCCACAAGGCATATTCAAATCCATAGATATATACTAATCTATTACAGAAATAAAAATGCTAAGGTTTCCATTCACAGATTATCCTTAGCTTCTTTTGTATGGATTTGCAACGCCAAAGCAACTCTTTTTCAGATCTCCTTCTTTTGATATATATACACAGCGAAGGATAGGTGTATATATATAATTCTGTTAAATTCAGAGAGGTTGGAGGAGAAGAAAATAAATTAAAAGAATAATTAGAAAAGAATTAGAATCCTCACCTTAACTTCTAATTGAATTTCTAAATATAGAAGAAGAGAGAATATGGCAAAGGTACGAGGTACTTTCCAAATATTTATGAATAAATGTGGAGATGATAGGGTCCTATTTGTAGGAGTTGAAATGCACCAAAACCATATGATAGAGTTAGGCGAAAAATGGATGAATATGGAGCGTTTAATGCTGGAAAAAAACTCTTGTTGCTACTTGAGTAGTGGTCAACCGCCCCCCATAGACTGATCATCCGCTAAGGATTGACGGTTTGGGGTTGAAGGCATCAATCTCTACTTCTATTTGGGGGTGCGCTGATTTGTTTACATGTTTATTTTATTCTCTTGTTAACTTTAAATGTTAATTGTTTAACATAACGGTTATTTAACCCCCAAGTAACCCTATAGTTAATTTTTGAAACTTAAATCCTAAATTCAAATCCTCATTTGAATTGAATTCAAACTAAATTAAATTTAAATTTAAAAGCTTCAAACGCTCATAACTTCTTCGTTTGAGCTCCATTTTCAGCATATTATATACAGAAATAGATCTAAATTTTGCCACAAATGCAACTGAATAACTTTCATGGTAAAATTTCCATTTTCAACCCTACCTTATTTAATTTTATTCACTAGATTCATGTACGGTTTATTATACAGGGTGTTACATCTTTTCTTTTCTTGTAAATGAAACAACTCCTTCCTCTTTGCTTCAAAAATCATTCCCTCTCAAACCATCAACATTTTTACCAATGTTCCAACAAAAAATTTGTTTGCTTTCACTTGTAGTATTTTAAAAAATAACAACTCAAAGTTCAGTTAAGCGAGGTGGCTGGAATTGGTCGAAAGTGTAACTGTCAAATATTGGTCATTTTCGACAAACATGAATTGAGAAATGGAAAGTATGGATAGGTTTGATTGGTTAATATGGGAGTTTTAGAGGTAATCATGTGATTTTTAATAGTTGGAATCAAAGGTGGTGATGAGATGAACCATTTCCGTTCATATGGCAAATTCAGGCGGGTTAGTGGTCGAGGGGAGGAATGATGGTGCTAGATGGAAGCTAGATGGAAGCTCAAGTCGAGGCGGAGGTTTTTGGATCGATCGGGGTGGCTCCTATGGTCAGAGGTGGCAGGTCGAGGTGGATTTAGGGTTTTTTGGTTTTGGTTCGGATTTCTTGCTGGGGACGAAAGTGTGGACCCCAAGCTAGCCGTCGAGGTGCTAGAAGGTGCATGTGGGGTAGCAATCTTGATGGCGGTGGCTGTATGGGTGATCATTGGCCAGAGCGATGGCGTAAAGGAGATGAACGAGGTGGTTTTTTAAAACTTGGACGTGTTTCATTTAGGAGTGAAGGTTGGATTTTGAGATGACCAAAGGGGGTGGCGAAGGGTGCAGACGGTCGAGCAAGGCAAGGCGAATGTATGGGTATTGGTGGATCCACATTCGGTGGTGCGAGGTGGTGTGCCCATGCACAACTGTGCACGTCTTGGATTCTATGTGGTTATGTTGGGGATTTTGATTAAAGAGAGAAGAGAAGCGGGTCGGGAGTAGCATGTGGGCTTTTGTGGTTAGGTGAGAAACCTATTTTATGTTTAGTTGTTTTATTTATATGAAGTGTATTAAGTTTATATAACCATACCTTACTCATTTTAAACCCGATTAACCCACGGATCTTCATGTTAGACATGTATTGACGAGTATAACGTTTTGGTATAACTTATTAACAGTTTTGTTGAAGTATAATCTTATGATATTATAATAATGATTGAATTTGATTATGTAGCTCTAAATAAGAACATGATTAAATTAATTATACTTCGTTGGTGTTATATATTTGGCCAAATAAAACAATGTTATGCTATTATTAACTGAATAGATTATTGATGACATTTGTTTAGCAGAATAAATCCCCATTTCGCTATAATTAACTGAATAGATTACTGATGGCATCTGTTAGCAGAATAAATCCCCATTCTGCTATTACATTTATTCATATGTCAGTTAATTAATATGTGGATTGATAAATATTGGATAAGTGATGTATTAAGTAGTGATTGTGAATGGTTGATTTTATTTACATATATGCCTGCTTATGCAAATACTAGTGATAAGACTTAGAAAATTAATTAAAAATAAGTGGTTGTTTGTTAAAGTACCATTGTGGTCGCTAAGCCTCTTTTTGAATTTGAAAGGTTATTGATTTAAATTAACTTCAATTTCATAACAAATTGAGGTTAAGTGTTTATTTAATTATAAATGATTTTAATTATTTTATAAATGGTGTTTAAGTTAATTAATTGTTTTGTTAACGACGTTTTAAACTAAGTTAATTAACTTTAATATTAATGTTATTTAAAGTTATTTAATTATTTTATTGATGTTGATTTAAGTTAACCAATTTATTTAATAATTGTTTAAGTTAATTAATGGATTTGATAAATGATGGGCTAAGTTAATTACTTGTTTTATTAATAATGTTTTAAAGTTAAATAATTATTTTACTTGTGATGTTAAAAGGTAATTAATGAATTTAATAAAGGAAGTTCATAAATGAGGTTTTATAAAGGGATTTTATTTATTAAAAGGATTTATTTAAAGGAGATTTACAAGTGATATTTTGTAAGGGGATTTATAAATGAAAATTCGTAAAGGAGTTATATAAGAGATATTTTGCAAGAGAGGTTTATAAATGATATTTTATAAAGAAAAAAGGGACCTATGAATGGTAACTTATAAATAAAAATGGATTTATAAGTGATATTTTGATAATAACAAGATTTATTAATTATATAAAATTTATAAAATGATTTAAAGTATTATAGGAAGGATTTTATAAAGAATATTTATAAAGGAGTTTATAAAAGGAGTTTGTAAAAGATTTTAATAAATAGGAACCAGTTTGATAAATAGAAAAGAGTTTATTAATAGAGAGGGATTTTATAAATCATTTTAGAGATTTATGAAAGAGGTTTTATAATTTAATTTGGAGATTTATAAAAGGATTTGAAAATACGAAATGGGCTTATAAAAAGGAAATTTCATAAAAGGAATGAGATTTGATTTTGGTAATTAAGCATTCTTAATTATGGTGGTGTGGATACATTCATTTCATACTTAACACCAAATAATAGGTGGTTTGGTTTATAATAAGATATGTTTTAAATGATATCTGTTTTAACCAATTCAAATATGAATTTGGAAAAGATAAAGTCTTCCTTAACTTTATAAATATACTTATACCGTTGAGATAAATATATGGATATATTTTCTAAGGATTGAAAGTATAATGTTGTGTAAATATACTTATACTGCTGAGGTATGTATATGAATGTTTTTCAAATATTGAAAAGAGTATAAGGAGTTTGTGAAAATATCTTTTGTGAAGATATCTTAAATAAAATATTTAAAAGAGATTTAATTAATGGAAGATTAATTAATAGAGGCTTAGTGAACGCCACATCGAATTAATCTTTGTTTAATTTTTTGTTTATTTGATAGTTAATTTATCAACTATCAAATCTTGGCCAAAATTTAACTCTAGAAATATCTAGGAGAAATTCGAGGAGTTATATAGCATAGTCATCTTCAGTGATGTTTTACTGTGCATATAAATCTCATTTTTTTCTTCTAGGACAAATGATAAGGAAATTCATTCGTAAATAGTTTAAAGGTGATCTCCACTCTTATGTAGTGTCTGATTATTTTTAAAGGAACCGGAGTTGAGTTTACTAGAATGATCGATTTGGTTTTGGAGCGATTGGTCAACAAGGGAGTGTACTTATATGAGATGACTAGAAATCGTAACCGCTACAAAACCATATGCACGTTTTATGCTTTGGAAGAGATTCAGGACTGGCTCGAGATGACGGGATCGAAGACAGAGCTCTTTGAAGTGCAAGGGCAACTTTCTATTAACCTTGAGGGTGATTAC
Organism: Allium cepa; assembly: GCA_030765085.1. Classification (NCBI taxonomy): domain Eukaryota; kingdom Viridiplantae; phylum Streptophyta; class Magnoliopsida; order Asparagales; family Amaryllidaceae; genus Allium; species Allium cepa. The sequence goes on along the minus strand of CM060932.1, from coordinate 635,005,324 downwards.
AAAACGAATGTAGTAGAAGTAATGCCTTCGGTTTGTTCATATCCTAAACATCTTGAATGGATGAATGTTGACATTGCATTGTTGCCTGGAAGGAAGTATAAGCATTCCAAGTAGGATTTTCTAAGATAGTAAAAAGGCAATTGTGACCTCACAAGCCTCACAACCCAGTCATGACTAAAACAACGGATATGCAGTAGATCTATGTGGTTCGCTACCATAGGAGTAGTCATTCCTCGATCTAGAATCGGTATCTATGGATTTGGTATGCGTGTGCACGATAAGAGTGGGGCCATAGCTGGTGCACATGTTTTGTAGACTTAGTGCCAGGGAATGATGTAATCCGATATGCATTGTTAAAGGGGCTGCCAGTTCTGTGTTGGTAGAGGTTCTATGTGAGGCCCTTAAAGGTGTACCGTGGCAAACAGTATCCCAATAGCCTTGTTATTGCTGGAAATCTAATCTTCAACACGTGCCTTTACAGATTTGATTGTATACCTATTATGTTGGAATGTAATTAACGTAACCATTTTGGCTATGATTAATATTTATTTTCAACCCCTAGACATTATTATAATACCACTGGATTTATTGATAAAAATGGATTGTTTATCGTAAGTTCAAAACCTTCATGTGTTTATGTGTGGTATGGCCTTACGGAATACCTTTATTTTGAAAGGAATTTATAATATTAAACGTCCATTTGGTTATGTTTTTCATGCTGGTTTTACCAGACTGATCCAAGCATTATTTTTCTTATAATGCTTAGGTCAGCCCGAGCATATTTTCCATATTTAGTCGGACACTTTTGAAGCTTTGAGAGACGAGCTGGATTCTCCAAGGCATATTCATGTATTTTATCTTTTGCTATTTTGTTCTTGTTGTATTTATTAGCAATTGTAAGAGAATGTTGTTATGACTGTCCAAGGCTGATGATATGTTGGTTTTGCTCTGCTGTTATTATGTATATTAAAGGTTTTTTCTTTTGTAAAGACTTGCTGCATATTATATATTACTCAGTACATTATGAGATTCTGTTCTGTCTTTGTCTTTCTTTTAAAATTTATCTTTCCGGCACTTGAATGTTCGACATTTAGATACCGTGGATGTATTATTGTCAAATTCTGAGGATTGAAAAGGCAAGTCATTACAAAAGCGGATGATAATAATAACCATTGTGTTGCAAGGGACTAAAGCAAAGGGAATGGAAGTCAAAGTGTCTTTGTAACAAATAGTTTTGTTGTCGAAGAACTTCGAAGAATGAAAATTTTGTAGAGGGATCCTAAAGGATTCCTCGCCTTGTTAATTTTTATTTACATATGTTAGCAGTTATGTAAATGCTTGTGCATATGGAAAGTGTAATGACCAGGGATTTTCGACCCTAGAAAGTAGACACTAATACGTCCATTGTATTACGTATCAAGAAATTGAATGCCGAAAAATCCGATTGTTAGGGAAAAAGAAAGAAGGAATAAGATGAGAAGAATGCTATACAACACAGAATCTCACAGTGGAACAAATAATCTATAATATACATTCAAATCTTCACACAAACAAACTGTAATATATGTATTTTAAAAGATCAATCAAGTATACCAACCTATTTCAGCCTGAGCAGTTATAACAGCACGTCCTCACAATTGCTGATAAATACAACAACGAATACCGCGGAAGAATAACCATCTATGTGAATATGTCTCTGGCCCTCCAACTTGTCCGTTGAAGCTCCAAAGCATCCAACAAATCTGTGACATGCTCGATCTGACATGAGCATTATAATAAAACAACGCCCGAGTCAGTCTGGAAAACCAGCATGAGAAAACAAACCCAATTGGATTTTAAAGTTATAGAAATCCTTTGAAAAATCAAGAGTATCTCGTAAGACCACACAGCATATAAACATGAACAGGTTTTTACCATACGATAACTAATACCATTTCATATGAAATTCTCTGATATTATAAAGGGTCTAGATACAAATACTTATTAACCTTAGCCAAAATTGTTACATTGATTAAATTCCAACATAATATGTATACAAATAAAAATGTAAAGTTTCGTATTGGAAAATGGATTCCATACAATGAGTGGGCTACCGGGGTACTGCCCGTCACGATACATCTCTAGACAAAATAACACCTAGGACCTCGTTTGGTTCCCCTACCAAGACAGAACAGCCTACCCTTTACAGGATAGTACTGAATATGATCACCCCTCCATTAGTGGGCCCCGACGCATACAAATGAGAGATAATAGCGACTCTAAATAGGGATGATCATACCCTACTTAGGAGCGACCCACTTAGCCCTGCTGCATCTCCCCTTTTTTAGTCATTCCCGGTTGATGAGGAATGAGGCTACGTTTTACCTTTATATAACACTTCCCATTTAGAATGTTAATATTGACTTCCAAGCAATAATGCGATACCTGCATTTATCCATATAAGTTTGTTTTAGGACTGAAGAAACACTTGAGAGCTCCATCTCCAATCCGTAATCTTTAAGATTTCTTCACTTCGAGGCGCATTTGTTGGATCGAAGTGGTTGTCGGGTAACATACTCGACCACGGTCTCTTCGAAACAACCCTTCGATAATTTCTGATAAACTCAACCCAGGTACTTTGAGAAATAAACTGTCAAAGATAAGATCGGAGATCATCTCCTAACTGCTAGTGGACCGATTTCCTTATCATTATCCTAGGAGAATGAAACAAGATTTATATGCATAGTACAACATCATCGGAGATGATAGTGCCACATAACTCGCGTGTTTCTCCTAGATATTTTCAAAGTTACATTTTGAGTCCAATTTCGATAGTTGGTTATTTAACCAATGAATAAAAAGCATTCAATCCAGAATTTATTTCATAGGTAAAACCAACAATGGTTATGTAACGACCCGAAATTTTCGAACCCAAAAATTCCAGATAGTTATGGAAAAGAAGAAAGAGATAGAAGAAGAAGAAGAAGAACAGAACACCAAAAACTCACATTCGCAGCGAATAAATATAATAATAAATAATAACAGTTTACAGAAGAACATTTTATCTGTTGATTACACTTTGATACATCAGAGTTTCACATATATACAGTCACTGATCATATACAAAATCATGTCTCGGATATATAATAATATACTGGAGCGGAAAATACTCTATACGTACTTGTCATCCAGCTCGTCTTCTGAGCTCCAGAACGTCCTAACCTGAAAATCTATAATACTCGGTCTGACCCGAGCATTATTGACGCAGCGGATGTTATGGAAACAAATGTAACTGTGAAAAGTAGCAAACGGAGGATTGAAGATACTAAAATGCCCAAATTCGTTGATCACAAAGATACCGAATTCTAGCTATCTTCGACACTCTGATCGCGCACGATACCGTGAAAGAAGATCTACAATTCTTCAAACGTTAATCAAGCGCACTTGATACCGTGAATTGTCTTCAACGATCGTTGATTCGAGCGCACTCGAATAACCGAAAGTGGAGATAGGAGATTATAATCAACTACCAATTTAAGATGAAAGCACACAGCAATCAAACAAGAATTTTATTCAAAAATCAACCACCCAAAAAGTTACAACACACTCCCTATTTATAGCATTTTTGACCCAGACCCTTAAGTCGTTGCCGACCTAATTCCTCACGACTCACGACTCATCCTTAGGTCGTACGCGACCTAACACATCACATACATACACGACTCAAAGCAATTACATCACACACGACAGACCGACACAGCGACTTAACGACTCACAACACGGAACTACCATCGCGACCTAAACATGACCGACTTAAGAACATAGCGACTCAACAATCACCACGGCTTATCAGATACAACGACTCAACATTGTATACGACTCAAAACACGAACGACTTAAAAGTTACAAAAAACTTATGTCCATAGCGGCTTACGTCCTATTTCCAGAAGCGGTTTAACATTAGGTCGGTCCATGCTTTCTTCCTTAGGTCGTTGTCGACCTAACCTTCTTCCGTAGGTCGTAACTCTTTAGCTCGAGACCCTTTAGGTCGTAGCTCCTTTTTCCTTGCGTTGTTAAGTCGTAGCCGACTTAATCTTTGCACATTCTCCACTCGTGCTGCTATTTTGATATCTCGTGGTGCTCCTCCTGTATCCTTATGTCGTAGCCGACCCAAGTCATTAGGTCGTGGTCGACTTAGAACCTTAGGTGAATCTGGTGATTGTGTTACATCATTCTCCCTTGGTTGATAGAAATTCGACCTCGAATTTTCACTATCCTCTTCCACAACAATCTCGTTTCCACAATACGGACTTAAATATTTTGACGTTGAAAACATCAGAAGTATGAACATCATCTGGTAACTTCAATTGATATGCATTCTCATTGATTTTCTTCAAAATTTCAACTGGACCAATTTTCCGCGCTTTCAATTTATTGTACGTTCCCACCGGAAAACGATCTTTTGTCAACACTGCGTAAACCAAATCACCTTCGTTAAATTCAATACTTCGTCGTTTCAAATCTGCAAATCTCTTATATTTCTCATTTGACTTCTCCAGTCGTTCCTGAACGATTTTATGACATTCCGCCAATCCTTCAACAAAATCAGCAGCTCGTTTAACTGTCCCCCTCGGTTGTGGTATTATCGTTAAATCCAACGGTCCCCTTGGCAAACTTGAATATACAATCTGAAATGGACTGTAACATGTACTACGATTCACTGCATGATTATGTGCAAACTCTGCCTGACATAACTTCATGTCCCAACTCTTCAAATTGTCCTTCACAAGACATCGCAACAAATTTCCCAACGATCTGTTGACAACTTCTGTCTGTCCATCTGTTTGCGGATGATAAGTGCTGCTAAAGTTTAACTTCGTTCCCACCATGTTCCACAAACTTAACCAACGAGTATCTCTATCCGACACAATAGAATCTGGTAACCCATGAAGTCGATAGATCTCCTTGAAAAATAACTGAACAACATGAACAGCATCCGCCGTCTTCTTGCAAGCAACAAAATGTATCATCTTCGAGAAACGATCCACCACAACATATATCAAGTCATTTCCCCTTTGCGTTCTCGGCAAACCCAATACGAAATCCATACTAATGTCCACCCAGGGTTTTGTAGGTACAGGTAAAGGCATATACAAACCCGCATTTGTAGCTGTCCCTTTTGAAACTTGACAAACATGACATCTCTGAACAAACCTTTCAACTTCCTTCCTCATCGATGGCCAATAGTAGGATTGAGAGATTAACTGCAATGTTCGGTCTCTACCACATGTCCTTCCTCATGAAGCTCCTTTACTATCTTCATTCGCAAGCTACAATCCGGTATACACAATTGATTCCCCTTAAATAAGAAACCGTCAATCAACACAAATTCATCAGTATTTCCCTCCTTAACTTTCTCAACAAACTTCTTAAAGTAAAGATCTTCTTCAATCATCTCCGGCAATAATCCAAACCTGTCACTTCAACTTTCATTATCGTTAATAAATGACTCCTCCTACTCAAAGCATCAGCCACGCGATTCGTTATCCCTGATTTGTGCTTCACGACAAAAGTAAACTGCTGCAAATAGGCAATCCAGGATGCATGCCTTGCTGAAATCTTGTCCTGCCCCTGCAAATGCTTCAAAGCTTCGTGGTATGTGTAAAGAACAAACTCCTTATGGAACAGATAGTGTCTCCAATGTTTCACTGCTTGCACTACAACATAAAACTCCACATCATACGTACTATATCTCATCTTTGCCCCTGATAACTTCTCACTAAAGTATGAGGACGTCCCTTCTGACTCAACACCCCTCCAATCCCAACCTTAGAAGCATCAGTGTGTAACTCAAATAACAACTGAAAGTCTGGTAATACAAGAATTGGTGCTGTCTTCAAAAGTCCTTTGATTAGTTCAAAAGCAAACCCTGCTTCCTCCGACCAAGAAAACTATTTCCCTTTCATACAATCAGTAACTGGAGCCATCACGCTACTGAAGTGTGGAATGAATCTTCGGTAGAATGACGCTAGCCCATGAAAACTTCTAACTTCTGTAATTATCCTCGGTTGTGGCCAATTCCTGATTGCTTCAACTTTATTCTGGTCCACCTGTATACCTTCCTCTAAAACAACATAACCCAGAAATAAAACACTATGCGTCATAAACACGCATTTCTTCGTAGCAGCATAAAATTGTTCCTCACGAAGAATAATCAGCACTTCCCTCAAATGTTGAACATGCTCCTCCATACTCCTGCTATATATCAGAATATCATCAAAATATACCACCACGAATTTCCCAATGAATGGTCTAAAGGTTTGACTCATCACCCGCATGAACGTACTAGGTGCATTTGATAAACCAAATGGCATAACCAACCATTCGTATAGACCCTCCCTGGTTTTAAAAGCACTCTTCCACTCATCACCTGGTCTAATACGAATTTGATGATATCCGCTATTCAAATCAATCTTTGAAAAGATAGTTGCCCCAGTCAACTGATCTAGCAAGTCATCTAACCTCGGCATCGGGAATCTGTACCTCACAGTGATCTTATTCAGCGCCCGACTATCGGTACACATCCTCCATGTTCCATCCTTCTTTGGTACCAACAAGGTTGGAACCGCACAAGGACTTAAACTTTCCTGCACACGTCTCTGCTCAAGCAGCTCTTCCACCTGCCTCCTTAACTCTTCGTGTTCCTTCGGACTCATTCGATAACGTGGTCTATGCGGTAATACTGCTCCTGGCACAAGATCAATCTGATGTTGAATATCCCGCAATGGTGGTAACTCCGTTGGCAATTCTTCAGGAAATACGTCTCTGAATTCTTCCAATACCGGCTTTACTTCCTCTGGAACTTCTACAGATTCGGTGGCTTCATGTCCAATCAACAAAAATACCTCTGGATTCTCTTCTACTTCTTCAATAAATTCCTTCAAAGTCAATAAAGTCTTCAGCTCCTTAATCTCTTCTGACTTGCTTTCTTCTTGCTGTCTCTTCTTTGGAACCAAAATGATCTTAACACCTTCAAACATAAAACTGTAGCTATTGGTCCGACCGTCATGCTGCACTACTCGATCATACTGCCATGGTCTTCCCAAAAGTAAATGACAAACATCCATTTCCACAATATCACACCAAATCTCGTCTTTATACTTCTTCCCAATAGAAAATGGAAATCAAACTCGCCTGTCCATCTTCACTTCTCCTCCTTTTCTCAACCACGCTAACTTGTAAGGATTTGGATGCTTCTCTGTTTTCAGCTTCAACTTTCTCACGGCTTCCGTAGAAATAATATTGTCACAACTTCCGGCATCAATCACAAACTTACAAACTTTTCTCAGAATAGTACATGTAGATTGAAAAATGTTACTCCTCAACCAACTAGCTTCTTCTTCTTGCTTCGGTATTAAACAAGACCTCCTCATCATTAGATTACATCCTTCATCTCCTGACGCAATATCCTGTTCATCCTCCTCAGCTGGACTAGAATAACCTTCATCAACATCCTCACCTTCAACTTCAGCAATCATAGTTCGTTTCTTTGGCTTCGGACATTCATTACTCTTGTGACCCACTTCCTGGCAATTGTAACACTTGAAATTGTTGTTGACCTTTGTCTTCGCAACTTCATTCACAACTGGTTTACTGATAGATTTAGGAACATTAGAACTTCCACTAACACCCTTCACTTGATTGTTGGAATTAGTAAACACACAACCTCCACGTCTTCCCTGCTTCTCCCAAGCCAACGCTTTCTGATGTGCTTCTGCTACAGATCTAGGATCAAACATATTCACCATATCTTGAATCTGCATCCTCAATCCTCCAATAAATCTAGCAGTCAGCTATTCCTCTATCTCAATAATGTCATTTCGAGCAATCAGTTGATAAAATTCGTCAGCATAATCATTAACAGTCTTCGTCCCTTGCCTCAGATTCTGCAACCTCTGATACATAAGTGATTGATAATTGTAAGGCAGAAATGTAGCTCTCATTAACTTCTTCATCTTCTCCCATGATTCAATCTTCGACTTCCCCATCCGTTCTCGTGTAAGTTTAGTCTGCTGCCACCATGCTAAAGCTCTACCTCTCAAACGAGTAGCAACCAACTTAACTCTTCGATTCTCCGGGACTTCTTTGAAATCAAAGATCTCTTCAACATTTGACAACCAATCAAGGAATTCTTCTGCTACCATTCCTCCCTAGAACTCTGGAATTTCCATCTTCATACCCGATTCCCATCGACGATCATCTTCAACATCTCGATATGAATTTCGAACTTGGTCTCGATCTCGATAATGAATGCTAGTTCTATCACCCTCTTCATTAAAATCAAATGTATGTCTATATCGATCTCGACCATCAACATCCCTTCGATCACGCATGTCTCTTCTACTATGTCTCTCTTCATCTCTATAGGGCTCATCTTCAAACTCATGTGGAGTTCTTCTCTCTTCATGTCTATATTCATGGTGATCTCTCCTTGATGAAATTGATGTTTCTCTTCTCTCTCTAAAAGACTGTGGCGATACCCTCTTCGCTTCCGTAACCGATGGCGAAACTCTGTTTCCTCCATGGTTCGAGATTGGTGATCTCCTCCTTTGATTTTGATTTAAATCATTCATCAACTTCTCTAACTTTCCAATACCTTCATCAAATTTCTCATTAATACGTTGTTCCATTTGCTCGGCCTCTTCTCTTCTATACAACGCTTCAACATTTTGATGACGATTAGCTCTTCTCGGCGGCATGATTAAATCAACACAAACACTTCAAAACTTCACAAACAAACAAAGCACGGCTTCAAACTTCAAAACAAACTTCACCAAGGCTCGGCTACTTCTCTCAAGTGTACACGGCCTACCTTCAGCAAATAATAACAAAGTGATGCGCGATCCAAACTTGACACAAAGTTATGCTCGGCCTTCACTCAAAATACCTCAAACTCTTCTCCAAAAATTCAAACACTTTCCGGACTTTGATTCAAAATGAAATGGATCGAAAGCTTCTAAATTGTTGCAACTTCAAGATGAACACGATGAACAACAACTTCAAACTCCTTGGCTCCAAGACTCGGCTTAGCTATGATTGGCTAAGTCTAGCTTTGATACCAAACCTGACGCAGCGGATATTATGGAAACAAATGTAACTGTGAAAAGTAGCAAACAGAGGATTGAAGATACTGAAATGCCCAAATTCGTTGATAAAAAAGATACCGAATTCTAGCTATCTTCGACACGTTGATCGCGCACGATACCGTGAAAGAAGATCTACAATTCTTCAAACGTTGATCAAGCGCACTTGATACCGTGAATTGGCTTCAACGATCGTTGATTCGAGCGCACTCGAATAACCAAAAGTGGAGATAGGAGATTACACTCAACTAGCAATTTAAGATGAATGCACACAGCTATCAAACAAGAATTTTATTCAAAAATCAACCACCCAAAAAGTTACAACACACTCCCTATTTATAGCATTTTTGACCCAGACCCTTAAGTCGTTGCCGACCTAATTCCTCACGACTCACGACTCATCCTTAGGTCGTACGCGACCTAACACATCACATACATACACGACTCAAAGCAATTACATCACACACGACAGACCGACACAGCGACTTAACGACTCACAACACGGAACTACCATCGCGACCTAAACATGACCGACTTAAGAACATAGCGACTCAACAATCACCACAGCTTATCAGATACAATGACTCAACATCATATACGACTCAAAACACGAACGACTTAAAAGTTACAAACAACTTATGTCCATAGCGGCTTACGTCCTATTTCCAGAAGCGGTTTAACATTAGGTCGGTCCATGCTTTCTTCCTTAGGTCGTTGCCGACCTAACCTTCTTCCGTAGGTCGTAACTCTTTAGCTCGAGACCCTTTAGGTCGTAGCTCCATTTCCCTTGCGTTGTTAAGTCGTAGCCGACTTAATCTTTGCACATTCTCCACTCGTGCTGCTATTTTGATATCTCGTGGTGCTCCTCCTGTATCCTTATGTCGTAGCCGACCCAAGTCATTAGGTCGTGGCCGACTTAGAACCTTAGGTGAATCTGGTGATTGCGCTGCATCAATTACACCAAAGTAGCACCCGGATCAGGTTGGAAACCAACGTGAGTAAACCCAACTAACATGGAATACCAAAGCAACTTATATAAACGGGGTAACAAATATAAATTTAACCAATCATAATTTACTATAGAAAATGCTTATTTCACATACAAATTTCTAAGTACCAAACTTAGATAAAATAATCCAATTCACTTAAACCATTTCATTTCAGCCTATTGATTTCACAAATCAATTTATAAAAATTCGAAGGGTTTTCGGGTATTTCCCAATACTCGATCCCGGCCTCTTCGAGTCTCATGTCATCCTAATCCAAGTTATCCAAATGGAATATGCGACATTCATATCAGAGATTTCAACACATTCAAACATCCAATACCATTCAATCATCCATAAGTAAAGCTTAATCGCATACAAATCAATTCAATTGATTCTAATTGAATTCCAAACCTCAATCACTTAGATTTCTTCTTTCAATATTAATTAATTCCCAATCAATTGATTAATCAATCCTTCATTTTCATCTTAATTAATCACACTGGATTAATTAACTTTAATTACATTCAAGTCATAATCTTTTTTCGCAATTTAATTATCCTTAACCCAAATCAGTAGTAAATCTTCAATTACCTGTATAATAAATTTGTCATAATGCACCTAATATTGATTAATTTATCTTAGTAAATTAATTTTTAAATACGCCATTAATTATACAAATTAATAGCTTCCCATTTATATTTCAATCTATCCTAATCTAAATTAATTACTTTAATTCAACCACAATATTAATCATTCTCGATCAATTTCAACATGTAGTTAATTATCTCTCTTTTTTTGTCTTTTAAAACTTCATTAAATAAATAAATTCCTCCTTAATCAATTATCTTAATTAACTCTTGAATAATCTCAGAAAGTAATTATATTTTATTAATTACAATAAGTAGGTACTTATTTAATCATCCAATGCTCATTTTGATTTAAATTGAACTTAATTAATTCTCCCAAATCATTAATTAATTAAATTAATTAATTATCCATTTAAATTACCCTACCTATTTAACGAACCACCAATCATTTAACCCTTATTAACTAACTAAAAAAAAATCTTCTTATTTTATAAGATTTAAGTTTAAACAATTTTTAAAACCCAAATGCGTCGAGTCAGACAACAAATAACTCGAGAACCAACCAACCATAATTTAAAATTACTAGATCATCAGTATACATCCAAACAACACAATCATTCATCCAATTATTTAAATTCAACCATTAAAATTTAAATAAAACCCAACAGAGTGTGATTTACTCACCTTTGCCTTTGTTTTGCAATCCACCCTAACTCGACTCGTTTCCCATGTTTCATACCTTGAATAAATATTAAATGATCTTATGAATATTCAAACAATTTGGACAAATCAATTTCTATTTAATAAATTCCATTTTACCTAACAAGTCAATTTCAAACTAATTTCCTGTTTATAAAATATTATCTATTTATCAAATAATTCTACAAGTTAATTAAATAAATTTGATTTCCATTTTATAAATTTAATTTAAACTGCTTATTTACTTTTTTAAAAATTCTTTTAGTAGCCAAATAAGTTTATTTCACGAATAAATCAATATAATACACTATCAAGAAATAATCTAATGAGCTTGAAATACGTATATATATATTGATCGGATTTTATTTTCATTTTATTTTATTTATTTTTCTTGCTATAAACTAAAACTCCTGCATATAATATTCCCTAAAAATTCTGTTTTAGGCTCTAAACAACTTAAATCTGAACAAAATATACTAGCATGTAAAACGAGAAAAATGAAAATCAATTACCTCCTCCTGCCGCAGATCGTCACCGGCGCTCGAGCACCCATCGGCCAGAGCCCACCTTAAAAACAGCTCATCTCCTCAAAATCACGTCGCCATCGCTGCCTAGTTCCCTAGCCCCTTCGACTTCGACTAAGTTGTTCGCACGCGTGGAGACAGTGAGAAGCCTGAGCCAATTCCACGACCCCCAATGCTCGCATCACCTCGCGACGCTCACAAAAATCAATCGAACAACCTCGAGAAACCCTACGCCCGGTCGCGACTTCGCTCTATGCTTCGATGCTCAAGTCCGCGCCTGCTCAATCACCTCGCGGCATTGAAATGCCCAATTCCCCGAAACCCTACATGCGCCGCATCCAATTCGAACGTGCAATTGCTCGAGTTTGCCCCTCGAGCATCTCGATATCGCGTACACCCTCCATTGCTACCCACGCGAGTCGCCCCCCTTTCGGTCGCCATTTTTTTTAAACGAGATCGACTTTGGGAAAAAAAATGGAAAGGCACGGCTTTTATTTCTGTTAGTTGATTAAAGAGGGAATGAAGAATAAATATCGGCTGGGAAGCTTCACGAGTACGCGTTGGATAAAAATATCTCTGACTGTTTTGTACTTCAAATTTTATCATATTATAAAATTTCCAAAACGCCCTGTTAATCGCTACTAGAATTTCAAATTCTTGTTAAGGAATGCTGCTAGTCGATTACAAGGTTTTACTCGCGTTCCGAACACAATGGAACATGTTTCGGAAGCTAATTCAATCATATGCGTGAGTTACGGAACAAAACGATCAATTTTAAATTAAATCGATTAAATAGTTCTACGCGTTTCGAGATGCTAGGGCCAAACGACAACTCCGATGGCTACGAAAATTGAAATCCGATAATAACTAACTATTACGGATCCAATGGAACTGGTTTCGTCGAATTCCGAGACTGTGCCTTGGAAGGCTATTTTTAAATATCGATTTAAACGATATATTATTAAAATTGTACAAATTACCTTTAAATTAAATTTTAACCATTCAATTATCTTCAGAATCATCCTTATAAATTTTATAAGCCTTCAAATTATTTTAAACAGGCTTCGAAATCCCAGATTCAACAATTTACCCAATTTCAATTATTAAATTCATTTCTTAAACCATATAATTCAATGGGTTAATTACCCAGTAAATATTGATATCTTGAATTCAAGTTAAAATTAACTTTTAAATAATCAATTAACAATTCCAATTTAAATTGTTGGAAAATTCTGGGTCGTCACATTCCTCCCCTCTTAAAAGAATTTCGTCCCCGAAATTACTAATTAGGATGAATGGACCAATACCCTTTTACTTTTCCCCAAAACCCAAAATTCAATAGTCTAACCAACTTGCCACAATACATTCTTTATTAAAGTTCCATTATTACTTCAACCTATTTCCCAAAACCTTCTATAGTTTCAAACATACCCTTTTGCCCAATCATCTAAATTTCCATTTAAAACCAAATTCTGAATTATCAAAATTTTCTCCAGATTTTTCTAACTCTCTAAATTCCCGAAATTTTTTGCCAGCGTCTCCTTTGCGCGGCTAGCTCGGTACTACTACAAAAGGTCTCTACGGGCTCCCAAATTCCAAAAGAAAAGAAAAGCCAAGTGGCTACATCAAAAACCCAATCCAATTCATACAGAAATTAAAATACATACCTTTTTGTTGGGTAATACAAATTAATCTTTTGGAATCAAATCCAATTCCCTTTCCCTTTAATACCTGCATAACTTACTGAGCAATAGTATCCAATTATAGCCCTTTCAAATCTTTACATACTTATCCTTACAGAAGTTTTCATATCCTTCCCTATTCAAACTAGTTTTCCCCACTTCATACGAATTCAATTTACTTTAAATCTTGAATGTTGAATTTTATCTTTCAAGTATATCTGATTCATATTAGTTTCATATACTAATTTGCTTTAATTCCCAATTTGAAATCGTTTTGCCGTTAACAAAAAATTTCCCAAAAATTTCCAAAAATTTTCTAACTCCCAAAATTTTCAGAAAATTTTGGTAGAGTCTCCTTTGTACGGAGGAGCTTTTGCAATTTGGCAAGAGATATAAATATATATACATCGACCCACCCGGTCGGAAAAAGCAAAAACAGTTCATATCTCCTATTCGTATTGCGTAGGCGTACCTTATTTAGCATTTTAAGCAAGCAGCTTATTTATTTAAGCAATTAGTGCAATCCAAATCCAGCCAAACAGCCTTCAGGTACCTGTACTTACTCAATTTAAATATGTAAGTTCCATATAAGAAAATCTATTTGCATCGCACTTATTTTTAATGGCTAAACACAAGCATTTCACTTATATTCAATAGCTAAACACATATATATCATAAGCAACAAGCACCAAAACACTTCCCATAAGCTATTTATATAATCTTAAAGCTAATTCAATTGCTTTCAACCAATTTATAAACCATTTCATTTAATTTCAATGGTTTGCAACTCAATTTCTTACATTCCATTGATTTTTAACCCAAACGAGCTCATATTTACTTCAATTAATTTTAAAACCAATTTATTTACTCTCTCTCAACCCAAAGAATTTTAATTTCTTTTGTTTGCAACAACGGCAATTGTTTTTATATATAATCGGCGATACTCTCTTAAAAGAGTATCTATTTCAGTTTATAATCTACTTTAAATTAATTTTCAACTCATTCTGAATTTAATTTCATTTCATTTCTAATTTATTTATCAACCGTACATTGCATTTTATTTCATCCCCGCATTGGATTCATTCAAAACAATTTATTAAGCTTGGCACATTCAATACTTATAAATTAATAACCATTTCCCAAATTAATTCAACCCAAGTTTTTATTGAATGGGCTTTCACCCTTATTCGAAGCCAAGCTTCCATAAATTTTTAAACTTAAGTTAATTTACTTTCATTTATTCCAACATCAAAATTAAGTTTACTTTTATTTGATTCTCATTTAATCATCTTCCATTAAATTCAGTAAGCCCATCCATTTTAATTTTAATTCATCTTCTCAATTTATCAAAATAATATCCAACCACATACTGAACTCATTTATACTTCAAATTAATATACCACCAAATTTAAGTTCAGTCTGATAATCCAATTCCAATCACAGTTTTGATTTAGTTTTTATTCAATCAGACTTCATCCATTTATTATTTAACTCAGTTAACCCGTTTTAAATTTTTAATTTGCTTACTTAATTCGTTGTCGAATTTATTTTATTAATACAAGGCCACTCTCAATTTATTTCTATTCACTTGGGTTTTGTTTTGCAACTCAAAACATTGCTATTATAATCACTTTTCTTATATTCAATTTACTTGCAAATTTCATTAAACATTATTCAAAACACCCTTGAATTTTATTTATAATTCAAACCATCACATTTTTCAATCCAACTATATTTTATTTTTAATTTACAACATCTCCTCTTATTTAATTCATTATCAAATCTAAGTCGAATTCTATTTACGATTCGAATTCATTACCAAATATTATTAATCTACAATCCATTTGTTTACCCAAGTTAAATTTTATTAACATAAACTATTAAATAATTTATTTAGCTGATTGGTTTACCTTCACTTTTAATTTAATATTCGATTTCCTTTAATTATAAAGAATCACTTCATTAAATTTTCCCGAGTTTTAATTTTATAATTTCAGTTCGGATTTCCTTTGATTTTCCAAAATCCCAACGCCTTTATTTCAAAATTTTAGAAAAGCTTTTAAAGTCACATAATACTATTAAAATAACTCTTTATAATTTTATAACTCGATGTCTCAACCAGTCCATCCTTGTTCTCACAGAAATTCAGTCATACGTTGATCAGGCGTAGGACTGAAAATCTATAAGTACTTGGTAAACTCGTTTTCAACACCCAGTGAAAATACTTGGAAATAATTTTATTGAAATATAGAAAACAGTTTTTGAAAATAGAGGAAATATCTTTGGTGTGAATGCTCTGGAAATCATCACCCCCATCCATGGTCACAGTTACATCCCAGGGTTATGTTGCCGTCACAGCAAAAGTCCATGTAACTGCAGGCTCTCCGCGGCCTCTCGATTACGCCATGGATCCCACACAACAGATGACAGTTACATCCAGGGTTACGTTGCCGTCACAGCAAAAGTCCATGTAACTGCAGGCTCTCCGTGGACTCTCGATTACGCCATGGATCCCACACAACAGATCACAGTTACATCCAGGGTTACGTTGCCGTCACAGCAAAAGTCCATGTAACTGCAGGCTCTCCGCGGCCTCTGATTTTCGCTTTTGAAATGAAACCTCTCCACTCCTATATAGGTCGCAGTCTGCCGATATAAAATCAAACGCAGACTGTTGGCTCTCAACGGCACACACGACTTTCGCTATATTATACCATAGGTCGCAGTTACATCCTGGGTTACGTTGCCATCACAACAAAAGTCCATGTAATTGTTGGCTCTCAACGGCACACACGACTTCCGCTATGGTATACACTACTCATAATCCTCAGGAACTAGTTTTGCTCGGACTCCTCATAGGATCAACTTTAGAACCCCCCTTGGGGCTCAAGGCAGCACCACCCGGTGGCACACCTGAGAAGTTCATTTTAAGGGAGCACCTTTTTCCCCAGAGCCATCATCAAACATTTTATAATATACTCATATAGTATATTCAAATCATACACCTAGTATGAATCTCATAAAAATCTCCTTTTCACAAAATCGATTATCCCAAAATCGATAATTCTCAAACTAGGCTTTTCATATTTCAATATTGATTTTACCCAAAAATCAAAAGCCTTTCCAAATCCAAAGGTTCACAAAACCCTTTCCAAAATCCTCATAAGATTGTTTATATATATATTCAGATATATATAATTTTTAAAACTTTGGATGATGTCAAACTTGTATAAAATTAATTTTATACTTCAAACACTTCCAAATTCCTTTTTCTTCCAGCAATAGATTCAACAAGGGAAGATTTATCTTATATAACAAAGATATATAACTTTGTTTGTTCAAAATCAAATAATCAAAGTTGATCACTCTTTTCAATATCAATTTCATCTAAATCCGTACGATGTACATTTATCATCCGTACGCTATATCAATCTGATCGCTCACTCGATCACACAATTTCACTTTCGAACTAGTATCGTCCACCCGACTTCCTAGTGCGGAAACAGATCTGGTTTCTTGATCAAAAACCGTCATTCTCCTTGCATAGCTATAACTATGATAGAGAATATCCAAAACGAATCAACAATCCATATCCAGGTTCGCCGTCGAAAATTGAGTGAAAAATCCCAACTCGGATCGATAACTATCTCGAAATTCTGTGCTCGAATCTGAATCAAATCACTATGCGAATAGAATAACATACGTACATCCTACGTATTTATTTCCATTGATTATCAGCCAAATCAATTTCCTTTCCATTCACATTTCCTTTAATTCTCATTGAATTGTCACTTCAATTCTTACTTCCGTTGGGTATTTAAACCAATTAATAGTTTGAACTCCGACCAGTTTTAGAAAATAGCTTGAAAATTTAAAAATAGATAAGTAGTTGAAAATAATTATTAGTTCACCAAATAGCAATCAAATAATTAACTAATTGTAAAATAGTCGAAAAATAATTGAATAGTTTCAAAGATTCTAAATAATTGCAAAATAGTTGTAAAATAGAAATTAGTTTGTGAAATAGTTGAAAAATAGTAATTAGTTTAGGAAACAGTTGAAAAATGGTTAAATAGCTTCAAAAATAATGGTAAAAAAAATATAAAATAAGTTAGCTTTAAGAAAGAAAAGTGGTATATATTAAATAGTTTAGAAAAACAAGTTTATATCAAAATAATTTATGTTGAAAATAGTCAAGAGCCAACTGTTCGCTTCCTCAACAATTCAATTTAAATTCCCATTTAAATTGACCCAATTCCAATTCAAATAACTCCAAATTCCATTGAAATTTAGTTAATCCCAAGGCAACTTCAATTCTAGTTAATTCAAATTAAATTCAATTTGTACTAATGGAATTTAAATTTCAACTTTAACCCATCTCGAATTATATAAATTCGAGTTAAATCCTCAAAGGTTGGTTTAACTCTTTAAACCAGATTAACTTTTATTTTAAAAATTTTAATCTATTTAATTTCTGAGTCCAATTCTCAAAATTCCATTTTAAATATCTTAACTTATGTATTTCAATGTTCAAATAAGAATTCAATACAATTTTATTTGTTTTCAAAATTAAATTTATTATCCAATTTTATCTTCCAGTTTGAAGCCAATTCTTAAACCAGTTCATTTTACAATTCAATTATTCAAATTTATTGTATTTATATAATTTCCTTCTCAATTTAATGATTTTTATTAACAATAGGATGATATCATCCAATTTATTTTAAAACGTCCATCCATTTTCAATTTTTAAATCTCAAACCCGTTTTGAGGTCACACAGATTCCCAATTCAAATCAACCATTTAACTTTACAAGTTAAATTCCAATTTCATCTTGAAATTTCCAGTTCTGGTTGCTTTTTCTACACTTATTTAACTTCCCAAAGTTAAATTCCAATTTACTTAATCCAATCAACCTTACTCAATTTGAATTTCTGCTTGAAACTTCAAAATTCTTTTCCTCTTATAAGCTCAAAACTTATACTACTTTGGGTTTTTACATCTCATTTCAGGGAAAGATCAAAACTCAACCTCTTAAAGTTTATTTCAAATTATCTTTGATATCATGTATATCCATACATATATACATATTTATTTCTTGGCCCCTCCCAGCCATGTTTAAAAATTTTAAACCACCTTTGGTTTTAAATTCAAATCAATTTTCAAACAACCCATTGTTTGCAACAGTCCCAATTATCCAAATAATACTTATTTATTGTTTCTCATTACTTTGAACCCAAATTTCCAAATTCTGGGATTAGATTTAGAATTTCATTTTCAATCACTTAAATTTTAATTTAGTTGTATTTTTGTTCCTACTTAATTTAATTCCAATTCTAAAGTTCAGTTTCAGTATGAATCCATTTCAATCTTATCTTTATTAAATTTCAGTTTGGTTGTATTATATTATTCCTTAATTTTAATTCCAATAATTAACAATCAATCACCTAAATATTTATTAGAAGGAAATATTAATTTATATATCAAAATATATATTTTATATAAAATCATTTAAAACCTTTATATAAGAAAATAACAAGTACGCTCTCATATATATATATACACACACACACACACACACACTCAACTCATTCTAGAGTACTACAGACTCTATTTAAATGAGTAATCCCCACGAGAGCCAAGGTTCTCGCTTAACCTTTCTGCTCTGATACCAACTGTAACGACCCGAAATTTTCGAACCCGAAAATTCCAGATAGTTATGGAAAAGAAGAAAGAGATAGAAGAAGAAGAAGAACAGAACACCAAAAACTCACATTCGCAGCGGATAAAATATAATAATAAATAATAACAGTTTACAGAAGAACATTTTATCTGTTGATTACACTTTAATACATCAGAGTTTCACATATATACAGTCACTGATCATATACAAAATCATGTCTCGGATATATAATAATATACTGCAGCGGAAAATACTCTATACGTACTTGCCATCCAGCTCGTCTTCTGAGCTCCAGAACGTCCTAACCTGAAAATCTGTAATACTCGGTCTGACCCGAGCATTACACCAAAGTAACACCCGGATCAGGCTGGAAACCAGCGTCAGTAAACCCAACTAACTTGGAATACCAAAGCAACTTATATAAACCGGGGTAACAAATATAAATTTAACCAATCATAATTTACTATAGAAAATGCTTATTTCACATACAAATTTCTAAGTACCAAACTTAGATAAAATAATCCAATTCACTTAAACCATTTCATTTCAGCCTATTGATTTCACAAATCAGTTTATAAAAATTCGAAGGGTTTTCGGGTATTTCCCAATACCTGATCCTGGCCTCTTCGAGTCTCATGTCATCCTAATCCAAGTTATCCAAATGGAATATGCGACATTCATATCAGAGATTTCAACACATTCAAACATCCAATACCATTCAATCATCCATAAGTAAAGCTTAATCACATACAAATCAATTCAATTGATTCTAATTGAATTCCAAACCTCAATCACTTAGATTTCTTCTTTCAATATTAATTAATTCCCAATCAATTGATTAATCAATCCTTCATTTTCATCTTAATTAATCACACTGGATTAATTAACTTTAATTACATTCAAGTCGTAATCTTTTTTCGCAATTTAATTATCCTTAACCCAAATCAGTAGTAAATCTTTAATTACCAGTATAATAAATTTGTCATAGTGCACCTAATATTGATTAATTTATCTTAGTAAATTAATTTTTAATTACGCCATTAGTTATATAAATTAATAGCTTCCCATTTATATTTCAATCTATCCTAATCTAAATTAATTACTTTAATTCAACCACAATATTAATCATTCTCGATCAATTTCAACATGTAGTTAATTATCTCTCTTTTTTTCTTTTAAAACTTCATTAAATAAATAAATTCCTCCTTAATCAATTATCTTAATTAACTCTTGAATAATCTCACAAATTAATTATATTTTATTAACTACAATATGTAGGTACTTATTTAATCATCCAATGCTTATTCTGATTTAAATTGAACTTAATTAATTCTCCCAAATCATTAATTAATTAAATTAATTAATTGTCCATTTAAATTACCCTACCTATTTAACGAACTACCAATCATTTAACCCTTATTAAATAACTAAAAAAAATCTTCTTATTTTATAAGATTTAAGTTTAAACAATTTTTAAAACCCAAATGCTTCGAGTCAGACAACAAATAACCCGAGAACCAACCAACCAAAATTTAAAATTACTAGATCATCAGTATACATCCAAATAACACAATCATTCATCCAATTATTTAAATTCAACCATTAAAATTTAAATAAAACCCAACAGAGTGTGATTTACTCACCTTTGCCTTTGTTTTGCAATCCACCCTAACTCGACTCTTTTCCTATGTTTTCAGACCTTGAATAAATATTAAATGATCTTATGAATATTCAAACAATTTGGACAAATCAATTTCTATTTAATAAATTCCATTTTACCTAACAAGTCAATTTCAAACTAATTTCCTGTTTATAAAATATTATCTATTTATCAAATAATTCTACAAGTTAATTAAATAAATTTGATTTCCATTTTAAAATTTTAATTTAAACTGCTTATTTACTTTTTTAAAAATTCTTTTAGTAGCCAAATAAGTTTATTTCACGAATAAATCAATATAATACACTATCAAGAAATAATCTAATGAGCTTGAAATACGTATATATATATTGATCGGATTTTATTTTCATTTCATTTTATTTATTTTTCTTGCTGTAAACTAAAACTCCTGCATATAATATTCCCTAAAAATTCTATTTTAGGCTCTAAACAACTTAAATCTGAACAAAATATACTAGCATGTAAAACGAGAAAAACGAAAATCAATTACCTCCTCCTGCCGCAGATCGTCACCGGCGCCTCGAGCACCCATCGGCCAGAGCCCACCTTAAAAACAGCTTATCTCCACGAAATCACGTCGCCATCGCTGCCGAGTTCCCTAGCCCCTTCGACTTCGACTAAGTTGTTCGCACGCGTGGAGACGGTGAGATGCCTGAGCCAATTCCACGACCCCCAATGCTCGCATCACCTCGCGACGCTCACAAAAATCAATCGAATAACCTCGAGAAACCCTACGCCCGGTCGCGACTTCGCTCTATGCTTCGATGCTCAAGTCCGCGCCTGCTCAATCACCTCGTGGCATTGAAATGCCCAATTCCCCGAAACCCTACATGCGCCGCATCCAATTCGAACGTGCAATTGCTCGAGTTTTCCCCTCGAGCATCTCGATATCGCGCACACCCTCCATTGCTACCCACGCGAGTCGCCCCCCCTTTCCCCCTTTCGGTCGCCATTTTTTTTTAAACGAGATCGACATTGGGAAAAAAAGGGGAGAGGTACGGCTTTTATTTCTGTTAGTTGATTAGAGAGGGAATGAAGAATAAATATCGGTTGGGAAGCTTCACGAGTACGCGTTGGATAAAAATATCTCTGACTGTTTTGTACTTCAAATTTTATCATATTATAAAATTTCCAAAACTCCCTGTTAATCGCTACTACAATTTCAAATTCCTGTTAAGGAATGCTGCTAGTCGATTACAAGGTTTTACCTGCATTCCGAACACAATGGAACATGTTTCGGAAGCTAATTCAATCATATGCGCGAGTTACGGAAGAAAACGATCAATTTTAAATTAAATCGATTAAATAGTTCTACGCGTTTCGAGCTGCCAGGGCCAAACGACAACTCCGATGGCTACGAAAATTGAAATCCGATAATAACTAACTATTACGGATCCAATGGAACTAGTTTCATCGAATTCTAAGACTGTGCCTTGGAAGGCTATTTTTAAATATCGATTTAAACGATATATTATTAAAATTGTTCAAATTACCTTTAAATTAAATTTTAACCATTCAATTATCTTCAGAATCATCCTTATAAATTTTATAAGCCTTCAAATTATTTTAAATAGGCTTCGAAATCCAGATTCAACAATTTACCCAATTTCAATTATTAAATTCATTTCTTAAACCATATAATTCAATGGGTTAATTACCCAGTAAATATTGATATCTTGAATTCAAGTTAAAATTAACTTTTAAATAATCAATTAACAATTCCAATTTAATTTGTTGGAAAATTCTAGGTCGTCACAGGTTAAGCACATAAGCAATCACTAGCCTCTTTTAACAAATCTTTCATTCATAAAAATCACTTTGTAAATTACTTATATATAAATACCTTTACAATGATACACTCGCTAATCCCTATTTCAATACTTAGAAAATAATTATACACTTATCTCAGTATAAGTATATCCATAAAACTAAGAAAGATTGTTGTTTATTTGATTTGAAATCATTTATAAAGCTCTTTATAATTCGCTAAACAATTATAATTGTGATGACCCACACTCGACCTTCGAAAATCGACACTCAAATACATCACCTGTATTCGAATGTCGTAGATTCAAAGGTCGAATCTGGTTCGTCGGAGCTTATAACACATTAAGTAAACAACACGGTGGAAGAAAATGAATGACTTTATTGATATACAACATTCGATACAACAATGATACAATAACCGATACAAATGATATTAATATCAGAAACAAGATGCAGCAGCGGAACAATATCACTAATTATGGTCTTCCGAAGGATAGAAAGAAAAATAGAATCCAAACTGCATCTCCAATTGCCAAAGCTCTAAAATTCGAGCTCGAACCACCATCACATTGAAGTTAACCAACTCCAATCTTAGAGAAACAAATGTGATCGCCAAATCCAAAGGGTAGATGCTATCGAATCTACATCTACTATTTGATTATCTGAAAAATCCAACTCTAGGCTGCCCGTGTGGAAAATTTGTGGGCACCTAGAGTTTAGAAAGGGAAAAATAAACTCCAGGTCAGTCATGGAACTCGTGTGAGCAAACAAAAACAGTTTATTTGAAAACAAAACACCAAAAGCATTTACAAAATTGAAATCCGCTATGCTTTTTGGAAAATGAAACTACCATAAGGCCTCCCGCACATACACAATGCAAGCGCACAATTAGAGGAGATTTCTCCTTATAATAGTCAAACATTCTTGATAAGCGAAATCCTTTTTGATATTATTATTAGTGCATGGTGCAGAAAACATTTGCAAGTATAATATTAATCTTAGCCAGCATACGTACCATTATAGTATGCCCACTATAGCTACCATGTTAGATGGCAGGTTCTACAACTAAAACCGTACAAGACGCATATTAGTGATTGGATTTCCAACAAATGGTCAGGCAAAGGAACTTCTTGGGCCACATGGGTACGCCACTGGAGGTACGCCCCGAGAACCTAGCCGGATCTCTGCCAACTCAAGGCCGAGTTACCTCTGTAACTAGGTAACACCTATAAGTATGCCATCCTCGATCATTATCGACCTTTATCCGAGGATCCTCAACACCAACTATAACGAAGCAATAAATTTGTAGCAACCACATAGGTTAAATATCTGGGATCCATACCATGATACCACCTTTTTCCAAAAGAAAATGGACATACCCTAGGGGCGCGACCCCTAATAACCTTGCCGCATCTTTCTTGTTTCGACAATTTTCGGGTTGTGAGGTCCGACAAGGTCACGTCCACAAAGCTACGCTCTGCACAAAAGTCATGCTTTGATCAACAAATGATCAGCAATACTTCGTATGCCACATTACCAAATTTGGAATGTATCACTAGTAACCATCAACTATATAAATTCTTAGCTCATACGTCTCAGAGAAGGGTGTTAAGCTAAGAGAATAAATTCTTCATCACCAAACAGAAATGTATTTGATAGAAACAAGCTTTACATCTCAAAGTGTAATGTTGGACATACATCCATACAAGTCCGTTTTGGGTTCGAACAGAACGGAAGCCACTTCAAAAGAAGCCCTTGCAATCTGGGTATTCACAATACCGATCAGACTCCACATCACATATGGAGATCTCTATACCGGCGCGACTCAGTGCAAAGACATTCGACGGGTAATCCTTTTCGTTCTCTAAAATACCTGGTCTTCACCACCGATCTTCAAATGTTATCCATTTCGTCGTATCATTAATCGAAATGGGTTATATGACACAAAGTCCTCTCCCGGGTAAACCGAATAGTGAGCGCTTAATTTAAAAAACATATGAATATTGGGATCTTAGTTAAGTCACAACTTAAACCCCGAAACATTTCTTTCAAATGGTTTAAACAAATTTCCACTTTTAATCTTTTAAACAAACAGATTCACTTCACAAAGTTCACCAATCTTTCATAAAGATTTATTCATAGCTTTCAAAACTATTTCAATTCCAAATCTTTTATACAAAAGATACACCTTTAAGATCCTCTTCAATTTGAAAAGTTCACAAACCTTCAACAAAGATTCATTCATAGCTTTTAAAACAATTCCATTTCAAACTTGAAATCTTTTCAACAAAAAGTGGAAATCCCTTCTTTATTTGAAAGCCATTATCATTTGAAAACAAATATTTCTTGTTTTGGAAAAATCCGATCAAATATATACAAGATATAGCTTTAAAAGTATAAACCAGAAAATCAACGAACTACCGTATCATCGGCAAGTTCTAATTTGAATTAAATCCAAATTCCCAAACAATTTATTTAAAATAGTTTTTGTATATATATATATATATTATATATAAACCTTTCAAACCATGATTTCCAAAATAATTTCAAATAATATTTTCAAACTAAAATTTTAATTTCAAAACTTCCCTTTCAAAAGCTTTCCATATCCAATTCCATTTCCAAAACCATTTTTGGATTCAAAATTCAACTTTCAAAACCATTTTGAATAAAATATATTAAATTCAAATATCTGCGACTTAACCGATTTTCTCGTGAAATCCATATTTGTGTGTGTATGGTGTAGTCCAGGGGTTTTACACAATAGTGCAATATCATCAATCATCACAATCCAATATAGCAATATCGATAAGCGGTATAATCCTATAACGCTTAACTTCATTCACAGATTCACAGATAAATAATACAGATTTATGCAGATAAATAAATAACATTCATCACAGCTCAAATCAAAATAATCCATATCACAAAGTATCGCACATCAAGGATATCGAACAATTCAAAGCATTCCATACGATCCAAAAATCCATAAGTAAAATCAATTAGTCATCTGATTAATTTAAACCATATTAATTACTTATGAATTCAATTACTAATCCTTGTTAATTAGCATTAATTAATTACAAACCATTTTAATTAATTAACCTTTAATCATTTATTAATTAACCTTTAATAATAAATTAATCAACCTTTAATTATTAATTAATCAACCTTAATTAATAAATCAATCAACCTTTAATCATTAAATAATTAACCTTTAATTATTTAATTATCCTTTAATTAATTACATTAATTAATTAACCCTTAACTAATTCATCATTCCTTAATCACTTTCATTGATTAATTAATCTTTAAATCATTATTTAATTAACCTTAATCATGTAATTAATTAACCTTAATTCTTAATTAATTAACCCTTGATTATTAATTAATTAATCCTTAATTATTTATTAATTAACCTTTAATTAATTATTAATTAAATAATTATTCTTTAAGTAATTATATTAACAAATCATTAACTACTTAATTAATTGAAAGATAAACCATTTTATCTTTATTAATTACTTAAATTATCATTTAAACCTTATTTAATAAATCTTGTAATTAATTATCATTAAACACTTAACTTAAACCTCTAAGTTAAATTGAGAAATAAAACACTTTATCCTTTAATCATTTACTTAATCACAATATTAAGTTTATTTAAAAATAAATTTTTCAAAACAAAGGTTATATACTAAAAACATTTTAAACTCAAAATAATTTATTTCTAAAACGTTTTAATACATTCCAAACTTAATCAAACATTCGTTATATAAAAGAATTAAGTAAGAAATTGTTTAACTTTCAAAACTTGTTTAATTTTAAAAAAAAAACTGCAACAATATTAAAGCCCGAAGTAACTTCGAGTTAAAGCCCAAAATCCCCGGGCCTTACTTCGAGCTAACCTACATGCTTCTCTTGCTTCGAGACAAACCCGATCGATCTCGAGTTCGACTTCGAGTAAACCTTCTTCCTTAATATAACAATTGTTCCAGATACTATTATTTGCTCATGCACATGCATAGAAACTCCAGCGAACACCAATCGATGTCGCGATCACCGACGAGTCGACGACAATCCCCACCAGCCACCAAAGCACCCAGAAACCCAAGATGTTGACGAACTCGCGATCGAGGTATGCGACCAACCTGTGAACTCGAACTCCGATCAACAAAAACACTTCCCCTCGATGATTCCGACCATCTGAAACATCGCCATCACGCTCATCTTATCGTCAACGATCCCTCTTTCGACCCCAACAACCCCGGTCGATTCCGATTCGACGTTGGGGATGCCATTGCCTCAATAACACGATCGACTTAAAACTGGTTTTAAGCCCTAGATCGATCATGTTTGCCATCCATGATGATCCGAAATTTTATCGAAAATTTTTCCCTAACTCTCCGACCTCCCAGCAAGCTACAGTTACGATCACGAGGTCCATCATCTTGTCGATCGGTAGAATTTAATGAAATATGTGATTCGATTCAACCTTGAATTCCTCTTTTCAATTCTCTACTAAAAATTCTGATTTCAATTTTAAAAATCATGATTTTTGAATACAAGATGAATGGTATAAGTGAATCAAACAATTATAACATTCAATTTAATCATGTTTTGAAATTTTTTCACTGTATATTTAAATTTCCAGATAAACATAAATAAATTCTTCTCAAAAATATTTTTAAGACCTAGTTCTTGATGATACAAACACATTTCATTTAGATCATAGACTAAATATCATTGCCTAAGGAGATAGGGATTTATAAACAGGTTTTTAAAACCTGTAAATGATGAACAGAGACAATTTTTTTCTGTATATTGATATACA
Organism: Allium cepa; assembly: GCA_030765085.1. Classification (NCBI taxonomy): domain Eukaryota; kingdom Viridiplantae; phylum Streptophyta; class Magnoliopsida; order Asparagales; family Amaryllidaceae; genus Allium; species Allium cepa. The sequence continues at coordinate 634,977,756 of CM060932.1, read as the reverse complement.
CACATCAATCCACGTATATCTATTTATGCGGATGCATTTTCATCCAATACAACATTTTTCTCAACAACAACAAATATGAACATCAAGATTTATCACAGATTCAAATTTAATACGTCAGTTTGCTCACCTGGATGTTTTGAACAGAAGATAACCTGCCTTGTTTGCATATCTGGAACATTTAAATTGATATGAATTTTTTTGATGGTTGTGTTTGATCTGGTATCCTGATGTATTTGAATTGATCTTGCTTTAATCTTTACTTTGCTTTTCCAGGTTTTGATTTCGAAAAATTATCTATGGTTTGAACTAAATTTGATCTGCATCTTGTTTCCAGGTGGAGATGCTTCAAGTTCAATTGTTTTGATTTGTTTCAGACTTTTGAATCAGGTTTTGTTTTTGAATTAAATATGTTTGATTGCTTTGAATTTCTCTAATGAATTAACTTGCTTTAAGCTTTTCTGGTTTGTAGTTTGTATTTCAGGTTCGAGAATTTTAGAAAGACGAAGAAAGGTTTATTTTTGAATTGAACTATGAAGCTAATTTCTTATTTGTATATTATTCAATTTCAAAAGAAAATGATCTTTTCCACTTGTTAACTATAGATCATTAAAACTTTACACTTGTAATTGCATGTAATCTTATCCTTACAAATGTTAAAATGTAAAAATTTTATGTTTAAATCCTTAATTAGGTTTATATTTATATAGTTCTTATATTTTTAAATGTTTTCAAACCCTTAAGTATTTATAATTTATGTCTTAACATATGTTTAAATATTTATTAATATCTTATTTTAATTAAAATATTTATTTTATTTTATAACCATTATATAACCTTTAAGAAAATGATTTTTAAAACTAATTATACTTACATAAATAAACACACATATTATATATAAGTTTCTTAAAATATAGATTTTAACTATAAAATATCTTTTGAAAATTATCATATTAATTTAAAAATAAAATTTTCCAAACTTGTACACATATACAAAATTAGAAAACAAATTTCTATTAACTTAAAATATAGTGTTTTTCAAATTCAATTTATTTTTTCCAAAATATCTATTTTAGAATTTCAATTCCAAAATTCAAATTAAAAATCCATTTATATACATATATATAAATAAACAACACATAACTTTATTTATTTTGGAAAAATTCAATTTAATTCACAATTTGAATCTAAAATTTATACTAATTTCCAATTTAAATTTGGCTTAAAAACTGGGATCGTTGCAGATTCCCCCTTAAGAAAATTTCATCCTCGAAATTTTCTAGACAAAGAGACAACAAAGGATATAAAAAGATAGAGAGATGGTTTATCTGATCAAACTAAATATTTATTCTGCATTTGGCTTACCAAATCAAAATATAACCAATAGATACAAGATCAAACTTGTTCAATACTTCATGAAATACTCCGGTTATCTGGATCTACGAAATATGCATGGGCATTGGTTAGTTCGAAGGATAACTAACCATTCGTAGAATATATCTGAACCCCAAAGAATAGACAAATAAATTCAATCTACTTTAACTTCATATTTTATTAACCAATTTATTTCAATTAAAATTTCAATTTCATTAAAGTTTAAAAGTGAAAAGCTGATAAGAAATTGATGAAGAGAATATGAATTAGGACTTATCTAAACAATTCATGGGGCCACCATCACACCAGAGCTTCTCCTTGTAGCTGCCAGGAAGCCATCCAAAAATTGGAAGTATTTGATGATAAAAGAGATTGATAGAGAAAAGATTGTTATCGCTGTTGTAGGGTATTGACCGTAGTGGTATTTCCTCGTTCCCTACCTCGTCCTCTTCTTGCACTCATACTCATTATCAATGAATAGTAGGAGAATTTACTGAGGCATTTGGACGGATATCTTAGGGATATACTCATTCTAAGGCATTTATATCCCTAATGAGTTACCTAATGTGTTATACTCCTAGCTAAAGTTCTTACTCAACCTTCAGCTCTGATACCAAATGTGACGACCTGGACTCGACCTTCGAAAATCGACACTCAAATACATCACCCGTATTCGAATACCGCAGATTCAAACGTCGAATTTAGTTCGTCGGAGCTTATAACACATTAAGTTAACAACACGGCGGAAGGAAATGAATGACTTTATTGGTATACAACATTCGATACAACAATGATACAATAACTGATACAAATGATATCAATATCAGAAACAAGATACAGCAACAGAACAATATCACTAATTATGGTCTCCTGAAGGATAGAAAGAAAAATAGAATCCAATCTACATCTCCAATTGCCAAAGCTATAAACTTTAAGCTCGAACCACCATCACATTGAAGTTAAGCAACTCCAATATTAGAGAAACAAATGCGATCGCCAAATCCAAAGGCTGGATGCTATTGAATCTACACCTAATATTTGATTATCTGAAAAATCCAACTCTAGGCTGCCCGTGTGAAAAATTTGTAGGCACCTAGAATTTAGAAAGGGAATAATAAACTCCAGTTCAGTCATGGGACTGGTGTGAGCAAACAAAAATAGTTTATTTGAAAAAAAAACACCAAAAGCATTTAAAAATTGAAATCCGCTATGCTTTTTGGAAAACAAAACTACCATAAGGCTTCCCTGCACACACACAATGCAAGTGCACAATCGGAGGAGATTTCTCCTTATGATAGTCAAACATGCTTGATACGCGAAATCCTTTTTGATATAATTATTAATGCATAGTGCAGAAAACATTTGCAGGTATAATATTAATCTTAGCCAACATACGTACCATTATAGTATGCCTACTATAGCTAACATGTTAGATGGCAAGTTTATAACTAAAACCGTACAAGTTGCATATTGATGATTGGATTTCCAACAAATGGTCGAGAAAAGGAACTTCTTGGGCCACATAGGTACGCCTGTGGAGGGACGTCCCGAGTACCTAACCAGATCTCTGCCAACACAAGGCCGGCTTACCTCTGTAACTAGGTAACACCTACAAGTATGCCATCCTTGGCCATTACCGACCTTTATCCGTGGATCCTCAACAACAACAACCACAAAGTAATAAATTTGCAGCAACCACATAGGTTAAATATCCGGTCTCCCTACCATGATACCACCTTTTCCCAGAAGGAAACGGACATACCTAGGGGCACGACCCCTAATAACCTTGCTGCATCCTTCCTGTTTCGACCATTTTCGGGTTGTGAGGTCCGACGAAGTCATGTCCACAAGGCTACGATTTACACAAAAGCTATGCTTTGATCAACAAATGATTAGCAGCACTTCGTATGCCACATTACCAAATTGGGAATTTATCACTAGTACCCATCAACTACATAACCTCTGAGCTCATACGTCTCAGTGAAGGGTGTTAAGCTAAGAGAATAAATTCTCCGCCGTCAAACAGAAATGTATTTGATAGAAACCGACTTTACATCTCAAAGTGTAATGTCAGACATACATCCATACAAGTCTGTTCCGGGTTCGAACAGAACCGAAGGCACTTCAAAAGAAGCCCTTGCAATCTGGGTATTCACAATCTCGATTGGACTCCCCATCACATATGAAGATCTCTATACCGGTGCGACTCAATGCAGAGACATTCGATGGGTAATCCTTCGTTCTCGAAAATACCCGGTCTTCACCACCGGTCGTCAAATGCTATCCATTTCGTTATTACATTATTCGGAATGGGTTATATGACACAAATTCCTCTCCCGGATAAACCGAATAGTGAGCGCCTAATTTAAGAAACATATGGATATTGGGATCTTAGTTAAGTCACAACTTAAAGCTCGAAACCTTTCTTTCAAATGGTTTAAACAAATTTCCACTTTTAATCTTTTAAACAAAAAGATTCACTTCACAAAGTTCACCAATCTTTCACAAATATTTATTCATAGCTTTCAAAACTATTTCAGTTCAAATCTTTTATGCAAAAGATACACCTTTTAGATCCTCTTTGATTTGAAAAGTTCACCAATCTTTAACAAAGATTCATTCATAGCTTTCAAAACAATTCCATTTCAAACCTGAAATATTTTCAACAAAAAATGGAAATCCCTCCCTTATTTGAAAGCCATTATCATTTAAAAACAAATACTTTTTATTTCAGAAAAATCTGATCAAATTTACACAAGTTATAGCCTTTAAAAGTATAAACCAGATTGTCAATGAACTATCGTATCATCGGCAAGTTCTAATTTGAATTAAATCCAAATTCCCAAACAATTTATTAAAAATAGTTTTAAATACAAATATATATATATATATATTGTATAAACCTTTCAAACCATGATTTCCAAAATAATTTCAAATAATATTTTCAAACTAAATTTTTAATTTCAAAATTTACCTTTCAAAAGCTTTCCATATCCAATTCCATTTCCAAAACCATTTTTGGATTCAAAATTCAACTTTCAAAACCATTTTGAATAAAATAGTATTAAATTCAAATATCTGTGACTTAACCGATTTCCTCGTGAAATCCATATTTGTGTGTGTATGGTGTAGTCTAGGGGTTTTACGCAAGAGTGCAATATCATCAATCATCACAATCCAACATAGCAATATCGATAAGCGGTATAATCCTATAACGCTTATCTTCATTCACAGATTCACAAATAAATAATATAGATTTATCACAGATAAATAAATTACATTCATCACAGCTCAAATCAAAATAATCCATATCACAAAGTATCACACTTCAGGGATATCAAACAATTCAAAGTATTCCGTACAATCCAAACATCCATAAGTAAGATTGATTAGTCATCTGATTAATTTAAACCAGATTAATTACTTATGAATTAAATTACTAATCCTGGTTAATTAACATTAATTAATTACAAAACATTTTAATTAATTAACCTTTAATAATAAATTAATCAACCTTTAATTATTAATTAATCAACCTTAATTAATAAATCAATCAACCTTTAATCATCAAATAATTAACCTTTAATTATTTAATTATCCTTTAATTAATTATCTTTAATTAATTACGTAAATTAATTAATCCTTAATTAATTCATCATTCCTTAATCACTTTCATTAATTAATTAATCTTTAAATCATTATTTAATTAACCTTAATCATGTAATTAATTAACCTTAATTCCCAATTAATTTGCCCTTAATTATTAATTAATTAATCCTTGATTATTAATTAATTAAGCTTTAATTAGTCTTTAATTAAATAATTATTCTTTAAGTAATTATATTAACAAATCATTAATTATTATATTAATTAAAAGATAAACCATTTTATCTTTATTAATTACTTAAATTATCATTTAAACCTTGTTTAAAAAATCTTGTAATTAATTATCATTAAACACTTAAACCTCGAAGTTAAATTGAAAACTAAAACACTTCATCATTTAATCATTTACTTAATCACAATATTAAGTTTATTTAAAAATAAATTTTTCAAAAACAAAGGTTATATGTTAAAAACATTTTAAACTCAAAATAATTTATTTCTAAAACCTTTTAATACATTCCAAACTTAATTAGACATTCGTTATATAAAAGAATAAAGTAAGAAATCGTTTAACTTTCAAAACTTGTTTAATTTAAAAAATTTAAAAATGCAACAATATTAAACCGAGGTAAATTCGAGTCAAAGCCCAAAATCCCCGAGCCTTACTTCGAGCTAAGCCACATGATTCTCTTGCTTCGAGACAAACCCGATCGATCTCGAGTTCGACTTCGAGTAAACCTTCTTCCTCGATAAAACAATGGTTCCAGATACCATTATTTGCTCGTGCATGTGCACAGAAACTCCGGTGAACTTCGATCGATGTTGCGATCACTGACGAGTCGGCGACAATCCCCACCAGCCACTAGAGCACCCAAAAACCCAAGATATTGACGAACTCGCAATCGAGCTATGCGACCAACCTGTGAACTCGAACTCCGATCAACAAAAACCCTTCACCTCGACGATTCCGGCCGTCTGAAACATCGCCATCACACTCATCTTATTGGCAGCGATCCCTGCTTCGATTCCAATAACCTCGGTCGATTCCGATTCGACATTGACGTTGCCATTGCCTCAAGAACACGATCGACTTAAAACTGGTTCTAAACCCTAGATCGATCATGTTTGCCATCCATGATGATCAGGAATTTTATCGAACATTTTTCCCAAACTCTTCGACCTCCTAGCAAGCTACAGTTACGATCACGAGGTCCATCATCTTGTCGATCGCCAGAATTTGATGAAATATGCGATTCCGTTCAACCTTGAATTCCTCGTTCAATTCTTTACTATAAATTCTGATTTTAATTTTAAAAATCATGATTTTCAAATATGAGATGAATGGTGTAAGTGAATCAAACAATTATAACATTTGATTTAATCATATTTGAAAAAATTTCACTGTATATTTAAATTTCCAAATAAAGGTAAATAAATTCTTCTCAAAAATATTTTAAGACCTAGTTCTTGATGATACAAACACATTTCATTTAGATCATAGACTAAATCTTATTGCATGAAGAGATAGGGATTTATCAGATTTTTAAAACCTGTAAGTGATGAACAGAGACATATTTTTTTCTTCTGTATATTGACACACACACACACCACATATATCTATGTATGCAGATGCATTATCATCCAATACAACATTTTTCTCAACAACAACAAATATAAACATCAAGATTTATCACAAATTAAAACTTAAATGGGTCAATTTGCTCACCTGGATGTTTCAAATAGAAGATAGCCTAACTGGTTTGTGTTGGAACATTTAAATTGATCTGATTTTTTTTATTGTTGAGTTTGATTTGTTATCCTGATGTATTTGAATTGAGCTTTGCTTTAATCTTTACTTTGCTTTTCCAGGTTTTGATTCCAGAAAATCATCTTTTGTTTGAACTAAATTTGATCTAAATCTTGTTTCCAGGTTGAGATGCTTCAAGTGCAATTGTTTTGATTTGTTTCAGACTTTTGAATTAGGTTTTGTTTTTGAGTTAAATCTGTTTGATTGCTTTGAATTTTTCTAATGAATTAACTTGCTTTAAGCTTTTCTAGTTTGTAGTTTGTATTTCAGGATTGAGAATTTTAGAAAGATGAAGAAAGCTTTTTTTTCGAACTGAACTATGAAGCTAATTTCTTATTTGTATATTATTCAATTTCAAAAGAAAATGATCTTTGCCACTTGTTAACTATAGATAATTAAAACTTTACACTTGTAATTGCATGTAACCTTATCCTTACAAATGTTAAAATGTAAATATTTTATGTTTAAATCCTTAATTAGGTTTATATTTATATAGTTCTTATATTTTTAAATATTTATAAACCCTTAAGTATTTATAATTTATGTCTTAACATATGTTTAAATGTTTATCAATATCTTATCTTAATTAAAATATTTATTTTCATTTATAACCATTTATATAACCTTTAAGAAAATGATTTTAAAACTAATTATACTTAAATAAATAAACACACATATTATATATATATATAAGTTTCTTAAAAATATAGATGTTAACTTAACAGCTTTTGAAAATTATCTTATTAATTTCAAAATAAAATTTTCCAAACTTGTACATATATACAAAATTAGAAAACAAATTTCTAATAATTTAAAATATAACGTTTTTCAAATTCAATTTATTTTTTCAAAATATCTATTTTAGAATTTCAATTTCAAAATTCAAATTAAAAATCAATTTATATGCATATATATAAATAAACAATACATATCTTTATTTATTTTGAAAAAATTCAATTTAATTCACAATTTAAATCCAAAATTTATATTAATTATCAATTTAAATTTGGCTTAAAAATCGGGATCGTTACAATAATCCATTTTTTAAATCTCTTGGACCATTTATAAAATATTTTTATACATTTTAGTCGCCTATAAATTCCTTTTGTACATCTCCAAAACTCGTTTATAAATTCTTTATAAATCTCTAAACCAATTATGAAACTTCTTTTATAAATCCATAAACCCGCCTCTAAAATTCTATAAATATTTAACCACTATTAAAACTCTTTCACCTAATAAATAATCTTTCCTTAAGTCTCAAACTATTTTATAAACTCCTTTATAAAATCCAAGTCTTTCAAATCTATTTATGGGTCTCGAACATGTATATAAACAAATAAAGATCATTTACTTCTAAAATAGTATTATATACAAAAATAATTATTAAATTAAATAATACAAATAAATAAATAAATATTATTAACCTTAAACATATTAAAATAATAATTAATCATTTCAAAAACAATAATAATAAATCTTTACCTTATTACAAATAATTAAATTTTATTTTCAAAACCTTATTAATAATCCTTATTATTAATTTCTAACCATAATTGTAACAACCCGCAAATCCGTACCCCTTGAGTCAACACTATTCTACAACAATCAACTCAAGTTGTACAGAAATACGGACCATTTGGGTTAAAGAAGAAGAGGTAGAAGAAGAGAAAACAAAATCAACATCAGAATCTAACCATCGCAGCGGAATAAAATATAATAGATAGTAAATAATCTTTACTCAAAATCAAATATATCTGTTTACATATATTACATCATCAGAGTACATCAGTCATAGCTCACAACAATAACATACAATGGATACACAACAACTCAACACAACTGAAAATGTCTATATATACAAGTACGGTAGTACGTATCGCCATCCTGCTCGTCTCCTGAACTCCACAGCATCATATCCTGTATCCTATAATACTCGGTCTGACCCGAGCATTACAGTTAAATAACACCCGAGTCAGTCTAGATTACCAGCGTGAGAAAATCACACCCAATTGATTATTAAAGTTTCAAAAATCCTTTGAAAATAAAAGCATCTCGTAAGACCACGCCACAAATAAACATGTCGGGTTTTTACCTTACGATAGCTAAAATAATTTTTATAGAAATCCTCTGATATTATAATAGGGTCTATATACAAATACTTATAAAATAGGCGAAATTGTTACATCTATTAAATTCCAGCTACTAGCCACAGAGTGGGTAATACAAACAAAACTCGTACAAGGCTCGTAGGGAGAATGGATTTCCAACTAATAACTAGGCACTGGGGTACCACCTGTCACAGTACGGGGCCTAGATCACCGTACCGAGGATTACTCCCTTCATCCCCTGCAACACAAGGCTGGAACCATTCCTTACTGAACAGTCCCGAACAAGATAAACCCCGTGGTTGGCGCGACCAACCACCCACTAAGCCGAAATAATAAAGGGACATCTAGACAGGGGAAATATCTTGTCCTGCTTGGGCATGACCCACCTAACCTTGCTGCATATCCCCTGATTTTCAGTCATTCCCATTTGATGAGGCTTGAGGCTAAGCGTTACCTTTATAGAACATATCCCTTAGAATGCCCATCGTCCACCTGACGATGTTTCGCAAGCATTCATCCATACAAGTCCGTCCCGGGTTCGAACGGAACCGAAGGCACTACTCCTACTACATCCATTTTGGAAATATCCTCAGGATTAGTAGCGACTAGCCCTTGCACTTCACTGCTCCATCTTCGAATCCAAAATCGTTTACATGAAACGTACAAACCGGATCGAAGTGGTTTTCGAGAAATAAATCTCGATCCCGGTCTCTTCGAAACGATCAGCGCATTTGTCCAATATTGATAGTCGGTGATTTAACTATCAATTAATATTCACAAACATCCATCAAACAGTAAATAATTTCCCAAATTATTTATTTATCTCAAAATACCTACACAAGATATATTTCTATTTTCAACCCTTCGAACACAGTTTTCAAACCATCATTCTTTCTTTCCAGTATAAACTTTCCCAAGTATTTTCTATCTCCTCTGAAATCACCAAGCACAAAATAGATTTTTAAAATAATTTAAAACACTTTACTTTGAAAATATATACTTTTAAACATTTAAGTTAAATTACTTCAATACTTTGTAAAAATACATACTATATGAGTATTTGAAAATAAAGTTACTTAATAGGATATAAAACTAGATTTTCACTTTTGAAAACAAAATACTAGGTCACTTGTTAGGTAATTACTACTATAATAGATTTAGAAAAAATACTTACTATTGAATTTAAATATTAGAAATAATCAATTTCTAAAACTTGCTTTTTACAACATCTTTAAAACCTTTAAATTTATTTAAGAATTTACTTTAAACATGTACTTGGTTATCCAGAGTAAAATCCTAGCTTCAATCACTTAAATCAATTTTCCAAATTGATTTCCAATTTATTCCCTTTAAATTCAGAATTTATTAATTTCAGATCTCATTTCTTGATTCCAATTTTTAGATTTCTCAATTACTTCTTCATTCCTTTAAATAAATTTAAACTTTAAATTTTAAAATAATTATTTATTCCTTTAATTGATATAACTTAAGTTTGCAATTCATCAATTTCATTTTATTCAAAATTCCATTTCTCTTCATACTCGAAGTTATTTAGTATTATTTTCATATTACTTCTATTTCCTTTCAATTCATTCTTAATTTATTCAAACTTTCTATAATTATTTCGCTTACAAATTTACTTCTTTTTAATTTCTTTCAACAATCCAATTCATATAATTTGGTAATTCATTATACCCAAATATCCAATCAACCATAACATTCAATATACCAATATAACCCATCATAAGATATCAAATAATCACAACAGAGAATATGGAATAATTTAAATAAATGTGAGGGGTCCAGTTGGATCCCTCCAACCTGTTTCCTTGCATCCACAAATGTTAGCACAATATAATATGCCAATTCTAAAATATCATACTAAATCACATCACTCAATTCATCCATCCAAACAATTATTTAAATTTAAACATTTAAATTTAAATTAACTGAGTGAGATTAACTCACCTTTGATTTAATTTGCAATTCATCCAATCCGACTTGATTTTCCATGATTTCGGACCTTGTGAGAATAATTATACAATTAATCAGATTATTTAATTGACTAAAAATTTATCCAACCAATCATTTTCTTTTCAATAAAAGCCAATCAGCTAATGATTTAGTTTTTAACTCTTTACGGTATGATTTGTCAATATCCAAGATAATCTACCAATAATCAACCACTGATTAAATTAACCATCAATTTAATTTAAACTAACCATTTGGTTTTAAAATAATAACTTTAAAACGTATGTAGGTATATTTATTTTCTTTTGAAACTACATATATATATATATACTTATATAGAATTGATAAAATTTAACTTATATAAATTTTTCAACATTAAAAACCCCTTTTATTTGTCAAAATCTTTTATATATATTTATATTATATGTTTATTGTTTATCTATTTAAAATCGATATCTTAAACCTTACTGTGAAAAAAATGACTTTCTATTAACTATACTATCTCAATGTAAATTATTTAAATCAAAATAACTTACTGTAAGTTATATATGTATTTCTTGTTCTAAGAATAACTCTTACAATATAAATTTCTATCCTACATATATATATATACATATTTTGAACTAAATTTAGTTACTGTGAATTTAACTGAAACAGAAATTGAAATGTATATATATTTTAAATTGAAAGTAAATGATGACGAATACCTTACTGTATAATTTATATTCATAAAAATTTAAAGCAATTAAGTTAAATACCTCACAGCTCCTAACGAAAGCAGCGAACTCACCCCATCACATACCTGCGATGCGACAACTCCCAGAGCCAACCCATCGCCACCAGTCACGCGGCCCTTCAAATCAAGATATCGTGAATCCCTCCACCGCCTATCACCACCAATCAAGTGCCGCATCCCACTTCCTGTGCCATCGGGACGCAGCGGTGCTTGACCTACGAGCCTCCCCAACTTTAACACTTCACCGCTGCCGCGAACTCCAGCAAGCTCGACCCTGACTACAACTCGTGCAAGCGCCAAAATGCGACCGCGAGCTCGATTTTGAGGAGAGGCCGCTCTGCCCTTATTTCACTTGCAGCCATTATTTATATTATTTTTTTTGTTTTTTTTCTGAGGGCGAAATTCGATTTCAATTCTTGATTAAGGGAAGGGTTTTGTTTGAAGAGGTGGGGCTTCGGCCTATTAATTTTTCTCTTGAACGAATTGAAGTGGAAATTTTAGGGTCGGCCATTGAAAATTTTTCAACGAACTGGTCTTGATTTATTTTCTTTTACGAGAAAAAGGCTTGATAAAAGTGACGAGCGATGGAGTATACTGGAAGATATGGGTAGCGTGCTGAGGAATGGATAAAGGATGGCGTACACAAGAAGCTTAATTAATTAAATTCCATTAAATTATTATCAATCAAGTTTTCAACGCGTTATTATATCATACTCTCACAAACTAACTCCAATCAATACGAAATTTGAAATCCGATAATAATTCAATATTATGGACCCAATGAAACTGGTTTCGTCTAATTCCGAGACTGTGCCTCGGAAGGCTATTTTTCAATCCAATTCAAACGATATATTCTTAAAACTGGAGAAATCAGTGTTAAATTCAATTTTAAAATTTCTATTATTCTCAGTATTATCAATATAAATTTTCAGGCCTTCAAATTATTTTTAATAGACTTAAAACTCCCGATTCAACAATTTACCCAACTCCAACTTATTAAATTCTATTATTTAATTATCAAATACATAGCGATATTCGTAATTCAAGTTAAAATTTGCTCTATTGAATATTTAAAATTAATTAAATATTCCCATTTTAAATGCTTGAAAATTCCGGGTTGTCACATTCCTCCCCCCTTAAAAGAATTTCGTCCCCGAAATTACAAGTTAGGAAGAATGATCCAATACCACTTACTATTTTCCAAAACCAAACAGTTTTTAACAACAACCCAACAATCTTTATTAAAGACACGCTATCCATCTTACTAACTTCCCAACTCTTCCATTAGGTTTCTACCAATATCATTGACCCAACCCATTCAAATGTAAATTTTAAACCCAATTTAAATTTTCAAAAATTTCTCAAAAATTTTCTAACTCTCTAAATTTTCGAAAAATTTCGCTAGCGTCTCCTTTGCGCGGCTAGCTCGGTACTACTACAAAAATGGCTCTACGGCCTCCCAAATCCAAAAAGAAAACAAAAAGCCAAGTGGCTCAATCCAAATCCAAATCCCAATCAAATTTCATACCAAATTTAAATACATACCTTTTGTCGGGCAATTCAAATTTCTATCTCTTGAAATCAATCCAATTCTTTTTCCCTTTATATTACCTGCATATCCTGCTTAGCACTAACATCCAATCGCAATATTCCCAAAACATCTTATCACTTTATTCCAAAATGTCAGTATTTATTCATTCAAACATTAACTTAGATTATAATTGTAATATCAAATTTCCAATCTAGAATTTACCATTCCTTTCTTAAGTTAGTATAAATACTATATATGTTTCTTATATTTATTTTCATTTTCCACTTTAGTTTATATCTATTTCTATTCAAAGTAATTCTTTCATTTCCATACGAATTCAATTTATCTTTAACTTTAAATATTGAATTTTATTTTTCATTTATAACTAATCCATGTCATTATTTCAAATTAGTTTCCTTTACTAATTTATTTTAGTTTCCAATTTGAATTTGTTTATCGTTAACACAATTTTCCAGAAGGTTCAAAAAATTTCTAATTCCCAAAATTTCTGAAAAAATTTGGCAGAGTCTCCTTTGTACGGAGGAGCTTTGCAATTTGACAAAAGAGATAAATATATATACATCGACCCACATGGTCGAAAAAATCAAAAACAGTTCATATTTCCAATTTTTATTGCGTAGGCGTACCTTATTTAGCATTTTAAGCAAGCAGCTTATTATTTTTAGCAAATAGCACAACCAAATCCAGCCACACGGCTTCCAAGTACCTGTACTTGCTCCATTTAAACATGTAAGTGCCGAATATATGAAGTTTAACAGTATATCACTTATTCACACTAGTTAAAACATATGAATTTTAAAAGAAAATTCACCAAACATTTTCCGTAAGCAATTTTTACAACTTTCATAGTAATTCAACTATTTCAATTAGTTTACAAACCATTTTCATTCAAATTTGAATGGTTTAAAACTCAATCGCTTACATTTAATTTATTCTTAAGCAAACTGAACTCATATTTAGTTCAATTGCTTTCAAAATCAATTTATTTTACTCCTATCAATCCATAGAATTTTTAATTACTTCCATTTACATCAAATGACAATTAATTCTATGAAATTTGACAAGATCTATGTGAATAAATAAGTATTTATGGTTTATAACCATTTTAAATGGATTTCAACTCAATTCTATTTCGTTTTTAAATTTATTCACGATCCAATTATTCTTATTTTCATTGCATTTCAGATTTGAATCCATTCACTTTACATCTCACTTTATTAACCAACTAGTTCATTCAAAACCATTTACAACCTAGGTTCATCTTAATTGCCACTTAAATTTCCCCATTTATTTTAATCCATCCTCAATCATTTATTTAGCTCAACACATTCCATTTAAATTTCATTTACAATCCGTTCATTTACATTTCATTCCAGGTTAGTTTATTCCAAACTATTTTATTTAGCTCGGAAACAATCCAAGCTATTTCATTCAATAACCATTTCTCAACTTATTAAACCACATTTCATTTGATACTTATTTATTTAAGAATATCATTCCATTAAATATTATTTATAACTCACCGAATTTTATTTCGATTAAAATTCATTTTCACTTGATTTAAATCCAACCCAATATCATTAAACTTGGTTCAAGTTGAATTCAATTCAACTCTCCTCCATTCATTTAGCTTAAGTCAATTTACTTCAATTTATTCAAATTTTACACTTAAGCTCATTCTCATCTTACAATCAAAGTTCTCTTTTCAATTTAACTTGATTCTATTTTAATCCAATCCCATTTCAAACTACACATTTATTCGATCAATTATTATATATTTTAACTTTTTAGATTCATCTCATTCAATTTATTGCTTGGCTAATTTCCAAGTTATCTCCACTTATTTGGATTTTATCTGCAATCCATACCATTACTCATTTAATCCATTTCCATTTTTATTCGATACATTCCCAATTATATTTAATTTGTTAACACTTCAAGTTAAAATTTTAAATTAATAACTCAAGCTCTAATTCTACCATTCACTTTAAAATTACTATCCAATTTTATCAATCACAATATAATTACATTTACATCACCATCGATCCAAGTCGAATGTGATTTATAACTTGAGTTTTATTTTCCAACTTCATCTTAAACTCACAATTCAATTTCGTTAACTAATTTATTACCTAATTAGTTCTCCCCTTATTTATAATCCAACACTTGATTTTTTTTTAGTCTCAAAATCTCTTCATTTAAATTTCTTAAGTTCAAATTTATTTTATGATTCAAGTTTGGATTCTCATTTTATTTTTAATTCATCAAACACTATTTATTTTGGAATTTGCATTCCATTTCAATTTTATAAGTCTCCACTTATAATTTACACAATTCCATTCATCATAGGCTTAAATATATTCATCTTTTATTCTTAACTCAAGCCTTATGCTTATTTATATCCCAAACATATCTTTATTCCCATCGATTTTTAATTCTTTTACAAGTCATTCTAATTTATTTATTTCAATTCCAATTCTTATCCAATTTATTTTCCATTTGTTTAGGTAAGAATCTAATTTCATTAATTAATTCAATTGAATTCTCATCCCAACTCAATTTTACTTTAACTCGGATTTATTTAACTCAATTCGATTTCAACTCAATTCGAATACAACTGGATATTCTTTCAGCTTATTCAATTAATTTCAATCCAGTCAAATTTTTATTTTCAAATCCAAGTTAATTTCATTTTCTACTTTTCTCTTTAAATTTTAATTCCAACATTCAAAGCCTATATTTCCTTCCTGATTTAAAACTCATCTCAATTTTATAAGCTTACAATTTATCTCATCAGGATTTTTAAACTCCCGGCTTTTGGCTTCAAATCATTTTGAAATCTCCAATATCTCAAACCACATTTCTCAAAAAATTTAATCCAATCCTGGCTTTTATTTTCAACAAATTTCCTTTGAAATTTTCAAAAACATCTTGCTTTCCTAAACAAATCAATTTGGTAGCAATTCTTCACTTAGAAATTCGAAAATGAATACTGATGATGCGGCCGTCATCATCAGAATTATTTTCCAATAATCCAAGTGATTTCAATGCTATATTACTTCCAAAATCCATTTATAACAATTCCCTTTCAGAAATATCTCCAAAACAATGCTATCATTTATCTTCAAAACACTTCCAAATTTTCGGGATTTAAATTTCCAAATCCTGCTTAAATCAATTTTTTTTCTATAATTCATTTGCATAGCTTATGTTCATACAAATTCTCATTTGAATATATTTCAATTTATAATTTACATTTATAATTCACATTTATAAATTTCATTTCATAATTGAATTTATCTTCTCAATCTTTGATTATATTTACAATTTCTACTTAAATTTTCACTTAAAAATGATAATACTTTAATATTATCATTCCTAACATCCAAGCAACCATATATTAGCTAAATAGTTTACAAAACTTTTATTTATATCAAAATATATTTTGGGTAAAATTATTTCATTTACCCACATTTAGAACAATACCGTGTCCATTATTCTATTCAACTGTTTAGAAACCCCTTCGATTCAGTTGCGCAGACTGTGTCGACGAAGGTTCGTATGCCACTCAATAAATCAATCAACACAATATTAAAACAATTTATATCCACTAATAAATACGCGCTCATATCTATTAATACGCTCAAACTCATTTCAGAGTACTATAGACTCTATTTTAAATGAGTAATTCCCACCAGAGCCAAGGTTATCTCCAACCTAAGCTCTGATACAAACTGTAACAACCCGCAAATCCGTACGCCTTGATTCAACACTATTCTACAACAATCAACTCAAGTTGTACAGAAATACGAACCATTTGGGTTAAAGAAGAAGAGGTAGAAGAAGAGAAAACAAAATCAACATCAGAATCTAACCATCGCAGCGGAATAAAATATAATAGATAGTAAATAATCTTTACTCAAAATCAAATATATCTGTTTACATATATTACATCATCAGAGTACATCAGTCATAGCTCACAACAATAACATACAATGGATACACAACAACTCAACACAGCTGAAAACGTCTATATATACAAGTACGGTAGTACGTATCGCCATCCTGCTCGTCTCCTGAACTCCACAGCATCATATCCTGTATCCTATAATACTCGGTCTGACCCGAGCATTACAGTTAAATAACACCCGAGTCAGTCTGGATTACCAGCGTGAGAAAATCACACCCAATTGATTATTAAAGTTTCAAAAATCCATTGAAAACAAAAGCATCTCGTAAGACCATGCCACAAATAAACATGTCGGGTTTTCACCTTACGATAGCTAAAACAATTTTTATAGAAATCCTCTGATATTATAATAGGGTCTATATACAAATACTTATAAAATAGCCGAAATTGTTACATCTATTAAATTCCAGCTACTAGCCACAGAGTGGGTAATACAAACAAAACTCGTACAAGACTCGTAGGGAGAATGGATTTCCAACTAATGACTAGGCACTGGGGTACCACCTGTCACAGTACGGGGCTTAGATCACCGTACCGAGGATTACTCCCTTCATCCCCTGCAACACAAGGCCGGAACCATTCCTTACTGAACAGTCCCGAACAAGATAAACTCCGTGGTTGGCGCGACCAACCACCCACTAAGCCGAAATAATAAAGGGACATCTAGACAGGGGAAATATCTTGTCCTGCTTGGGCATGACCCACCTAACCTTGCTGCATATCCCCTGATTTTCAGTCATTCCCATTTGATGAGGCTTGAGGCTAAGCGTTACCTTTATAGAACATATCCCTTAGAATGCCCATCGTCCACCTGACGATGTTTCGCAAGCATTCATCCATACAAGTCCGTCCTGGGTTCGAACGGAACCGAAGGCACTACTCCTACTACATCCATTTTGGAAATATCCTCAGGATTAGTAGCGACTAGCCCTTGCACTTCACTGCTCCATCTTCGAATCCAAAATCGTTTACACGAAACGTACAAACCGGATCGAAGTGGTTTTCGAGAAATAAATCTCGATCCCGGTCTCTTCGAAACGATCAGCGCATTTGTCCAATATTGATAGTCGGTGATTTAATTATCAATTAATATTCACAAACATCCATCAAACAATAAATAATTTCCCAAATTATTTATTTATCTCAAAATACCTTCACAAGATATATTTCTATTTTCAACCCTTCGAACACAGTTTTCAAACCATCATTCTTTCTTTCCAGTATAAACTTTCCCAAGTATTTTCTATCTCCTCTGAAATCACCAAGCACAAAATAGATTTTTAAAATAATTTAAAACACTTTACTTTGAAAATATATACTTTTAAACATTTAAGTTAAATTACTTCAATACTTTGTAAAAATACATGTTATATGAGTATTTGAAAATAAAGTTACTTAATAGGACATAAAACTAGATTTTCACTTTTGAAAACAAAATACTAGGTCACTTTTTAGGTAATTACTACTATAATAGATTTAGAAAAAATACTTACTATTGAATTTAAATATTAGAAATAATCAATTTTCTAAAACTTGCTTTTTACAACATCTTTAAAACCTTTAAATTTATTTAAGAATTTACTTTAAACATGTACTTGGTTATCCAGAGTAAAATCCTAGCTTCAATCACTTAAATCAATTTCCCAAATTGATTTCCAATTTATTCCCTTTAAATTCAGAATTTATTAATTTCAGATCTCATTTCTTGATTCCAATTTTTAGATTTCTCAATTACTTCTTCATTCCTTTAAATAAATTTAAACTTTAAATTTTAAAATAATTATTTATTCCTTTAATTGATATAACTTAAGTTTACAATTCATCAATTTCATTTTATTCAAAAGTCCATTTCTCTTCATACTCGAAGTTATTTAGTATTATTTTCATATTACTTCTATTTCCTTTCAATTCATTCTTAATTTATTCAAACTTTCTATAATTATTTCGCTTACAAATTTACTTCTTTTTAATTTCTTTCAACAATCCAATTCATATAATTTGGTAATTCATTATACCCAAATATCCAATCAACCATAACATTCAATATACCAATATAACTCATCATAAGATATCAAATAATCACAACAGAGAATATGGAATAATTTAAATAAATGTGAGGGGTCCAGTTGGATCCCTCCAACCTGTTTCCCTGCATCCACAAATGTTAGCACAATATAATATGTCAATTCTAAAATATCATACTAAATCACATCACTCAATTCATCCATCCAAACAATTATTTAAATTTAAACATTTAAATTTGAATTAACTGAGTGAGATTAACTCACCTTTGATTTAATTTGCAATTCATCCAATCCGACTTGATTTTCCATGATTTCGGACCTTGTGAGAATAATTATACAATTAATCAGATTATTTAATTGACTAAAAATTTATCCAACCAATCATTTTCTTTTCAATAAAAGCCAATCAGCTAATGATTTAGTTTTTAACTCTTTACGGTATGATTTATCAATATCCAAGATAATCTACCAATAATTGACCACTGATTAAATTAACCATCAATTTAATTTAAACTAACCATTTGGTTTTAAAATAATAACTTTAAAACGTATGTAGGTATATTTATTTTCTTTTGAAACTACATATATATATATACTTATATAGAATTGATAAAAATATAACTTATATAAATTTTTCAACATTAAAAACCCCTTTTATTTGTCAAAATCTTTTATATATATTTATATTATATGTTTATTGTTTATCTATTTAAAATCGATAAATTAAACCTTACTGTGAAAAAAATGACTTTCTATTAACTATACTATCTCAATGTAAATTATTTAAATCAAAATAACTTACTATAAGTTATATATGTATTTCTTGTTCTAAGAATAAATCTTACAATATAAATTTCTATCCTACATATATATATACATATTTTAAACTAAATTTAGTTACTGTGAATTTAACTGAAACAGAAATTGAAATGTATATATATTTTAAATTGAAAGTAAATGATGACGAATACCTTACTGTATAATTTATATTCATAAAAATTTAAAGCAATTAAGTTAAATACCTCACAGCTCCTAACGAAAGCAGCGAACTCACCCCGTCACATACCCGCGATGCGACAACTCCCAGAGCCAACCCATCGCCACCAGTCACGCGGCCCTTCAAATCAAGATATCGTGAATCCCTCCACCGCCTATCACCACCAATCAAGTGCCGCATCCCACTTCCTGTGCCATCGTGATGCAGCTGTGCTTGACCTACGAGCCTCCCCAACTTTAACACTTCACCGCTGCCGCGAACTCCAGCAAGCTCGACCCTGACTACAACTCCTGCAAGCACCAAAATGCGACCGCGAGCTCGATTTTGAGGAGAGGCCGCTCTGCCCTTATTTCACTTGTGGCCATTATTTAATTATTATTTTTCTTTTTCTGAGGGCGAAATTCGATTTCAATTCTTGATTAAGGGAAGGGTTTTGTTTGAAGAGGTGGGGCTTCGGCCTATTAATTTTTCTCTTGAACGAATTGAAGTGGAAATTTTAGGGTCGGCCATTGAATTTTTTTCAACGAACTGGTCTTGATTTATTTTCTTTTACGAGAAAAAGGCTTGATAAAAGTGACGAGCGATGGAGTATACTGGAAGATAAGGGTAGCTTGCTGAGGAATGTATAAAGGATGGCGTACACAAGAAGCTTAATTAATTAAATTCCATTAAATTATTATCAATCAAATTTTCAGCGCGTTATTATATCATACTCTCACACACTAACTCCAATCAATACGAAATTTGAAATCCGATAATAATCCAATATTACGGACCCAATGAAACTGGTTTCGTCTAATTCCGAGACTGTGCCTCGGAAGGCTATTTTTCAATCCAATTTAAACGATATATTCTTAAAACTGAAGAAATCAGTGTTAAATTCAATTTTAAAATTTCTATTATTCTCAGTATTATCAATATAAATTTTCAAGCCTTCAAATTATTTTTAATAGACTTAAAACTCCCGATTCAACAATTTACCCAACTCCAACTTATTAAATTCTGTTATTTAATTATCAAATACATAGCGATATTCGTAATTCAAGTTAAAATTTGCTCTATTGAATATTTAAAATTAATTAAATATTCTGATTTTAAATGTTTGAAAATTCCGAGTTGTCACAATAATTATCCGTGGAATAATTAACCCTTCCAAATATTAATAATTTGATAAATTCTTTAAAACCATATTAACTGTAAACAAATAACTTTAAATAATACTAATAGAATTAGATAACCTTAAAATAGTATTACTATAATTAATTAACTTTAAAAAAATATTAATATAATTAAATGCTTTTTAAACAATATTAATGTGATTAAATAACTTTAAAACAATACTAACATAATTAAATACTTTTTAAAACAATATTACTATAATTAAATGGATAATCTTTTAAACAACATATTTTCGAAAAACAATTTTTGATATAAAAATCGTTTCCTATCATAAAAATCAATTCCAACTCAAAGGGCAATTTTATAGTATTTTTAAAATAGTGGAAAATAGGCATAAGGACAAACTTTGAAAAAAAATTAGGTTGAAGAACAACAAGTTTCATTTTTAGGCTGAAGGACAAACTTTGAAAATAATTAGGCACAAAGACAATGCTACTTGGAACTAGCATTTTGTATAGTGTAAAAACTGAATAAAATGCTAATTAGAACTAGCATTTTGTACAGTGTAAAAATTGAATATAATGCTAGTTAAAATTAGCACTGTCCTTTAGCCTAATTTTTCCTAAAGTTTGTTCTTCAGCCAAAAAATGAATCTTGGTGTCCTTGAGACAAATTTTTTATCAAAATTTGTTCTATTCCCTAATTCCCTCTTTAAAATACTACTTTGAGGCCAATAGCCAATGAACACTCAACCTATATCGATATTGATTTCTATCGCTACAGGATATTTGTTTTCCAAACATATAACAATATTACAACCATAGTGTCCACAATCATGTTCATTATTCAATAATTCATGTAAAATAAATATTATTGAAACAATTCAATAATAGCCAGGAATTCCGTTTCATCCCTTTAACATGTTTCCCCCTGCATCAAAATATATAAATCAACTGCTTCGATGCGGGATTCGTATACAAAGGGTCATCCTTTCTTACATAGAAACGTAATAGGGTCCCACCAGATCCAATAGGCGGGAATATATCCAAACCAACTAATGAATATAGTAATCATCCAAACATCTAATCAATAATTTTTATCAGCTACAAATATTACTAATAGCCAAAAAGGTGAGTTTATCTCACTTTTTTCTTGTGTCGCTGATGCATATCATTTTGGAACTAAAATCGAATGACGTCCGATTTAAGCCCAATATCAACAGTCTCCAAATTCATCCAAATCATTTCCAGCGCGAAGCTTACATCATTACGAGCACAATGCCAAAATTCGTGTCTTAATCGGATCTCGTGTGCAAAATTTATTAAATAATTAAATTATCAACAATTAAATTTATAATTTAATAAACTAATTATAAACTTAACTTTAGTTACTTTTTTTAAAACTCCTTCATTTTCCCTTCAAATTCTCCCTCCCTTGTGCATGTGTGCACCATTTCCATGTGTTTTACTTCACTACCTCCCTCGACCGACCACGAACGCCAAAATTGACATTACCATCGAACTCCTAGCACCATCCCCCATCTTCAAGACCTATGCACGTTGCCTCCGAACCCCACATCAAAAACGCAATCTGCATCCTCTTCATCCCGTTGCCCCACGACTGGACCCCTCCTCCTTCAACCGTAGCCTTCGTAAACCCTTTCAACGATGCTAAAATCCACTTTATGCCCAATCCCATCCTCCAATCAATGCCTAAATCTTACTTGATCCTAAACCCTAGTTCTAATCTCTCTAATCTATGCACTCGTGCCACTCGCCACCACCACAACCACCCTCTAATCACCATCGATTGAAGTTTTTACCGACACAAAACCGTAGAAACAAGAATCAAATTTTTTGTTGAGAATAGCTCTGTTTATGAATTTTTTAGTTTTGTTTCGAATTTTTATCTACTGTGAATCCAAATGAAAAATGAAATGGGAGGCAGAAAGTTATTTAAACAGATGAGGGAGGTATAGGCTAAGAATAGGGGCACGGCTAGGGGTAAGTATGGGGTAAGCAGGGTTATATAATAATATATATTTATTTTCCAATTAAAATATCAAGTTTGAAAATTTTGAAAAATCTCAAACTCTTATCGAGACGTGCCGTCTGGCATTCTACATGTTATACCCCTATTTTGAACGCGATGGAACTAGTCTTGAGGCCTAATTCGATCATATGCAAAAGATAGCTTTTTGAACCCAATTATTATATTAAATTTTTAATTTTAAACTCTTCGCATTTCGATCTCACACCACCAAATTATACATCTGATCGCCATGAAATTTGATGGCGTACAATAATTCACTATTATGAACCTAATGAAACTGGTTTTGTCAAAATGTAAGACTGTGCCCCAAAAGGCTATTTTTATATGTTAATTAAAACAAGTTAATTTCAAAATCAGTTAAATCACTTTTAATTCCAATTTGAAAGTTTTATTATCTTCGTTCTTATTAAATAGAATGTAAAAGAGCTTTTCAATCATTTTTAACCAACTAAAAACCCAAGATTCAATTATTTAAACAAATTCAATAATTAAATTCAACAATCAAATTATCCAACAAATCGCTATATTTATAATTCAGGTTATTTACCTCATAATATGAACTTTTCAATATTTAAAACCATTAAATATTTCAAAATAAAATGACTGAAATTCTAGGTTGTTACAGTTTTCCCCCTTAAAAAAAATTTGTCCCTGAAATTGCCAAGGTAAGAAAAATGCCCGAACTCGTTACCTTTTAAGACAATTATTTGAAATAACTTACCGAATCCTTGTTAACTTTCCTCAAAAATCAACTCATTGAAACTTTATTATTACTTTTACAAAGTGTTTAACGAACAGTTTTCTATCGAGTTAGAAAACCCATCGAAATTTTTTGAAATAAAAATAACCGCAAGCGCATGGTGTATGATTGTAGCACATATGCGAGTACAAGTCGATCCGCAGGGAATTGTTTCAATCAAATTAAACCAAAGTCGATGGAAAGTTAAGCTAGAGAATTAACTAATTAACTAACTAAAAGAAAAGAGAAGCAAATATAAGAGTTAAGTGACAATTTAGAGAATAAACCCACACTTTAGATCATGTGGTTCAACACATATGAAATCATGATCTCTCTTTTATGGTCATTAGTGCTTTAATTGATGTGCTTATCATAAGTATGGCATATTTGTGCTATTGATTAGCCAACATAAGCCATCAAACTATAACACACCCCTCAAACCACTTACTAACTTTCATGAAACTTGACAATGAAAATGAAATCTATTTTAAGTAAGGCCTATTAACTATTGATTAGAAACATAAACCATCAAATTTTAATTTCAAATCACTTTCTTTTGCCATAATCATATTTGATGAAGAGTCAATTAGTGTTAGTGATTGTTTAAGCATAGCCTATTTGGTGTCAACAATATAGGGTATCAAATTCAAAGCAAAAACAACAATTAAACCACTTCAATCATTTTTACTAAGTACAAAAAGAGAGCATGAATTAACAACTAGTTGAAGTTATATAGTTAGATAGCTTCATTACCCCTAAATTGAAGGGGTTTAGCCTCTCATATTTGTCATTTGATTAACAAATGTAGCTATCAACATTAAAGCAAAAAAAAGAGGAAAATGAAAGCTAATGGAAAAGAAAACTAATCTAATTGAATAAAATAAAATAGATCCACACTACAACATGAAAGGAAAGAAACAAGAAAAGGAAAAGAACATGTATTAAATTGCATAAAAAAGTTAATGAAAAGAAGAAAGGGCTAAGTAGCCATGAAAAGAAAGAGAGCTCTCATTTTTTTTCCTAAAAAAAGAGACTAAGAGAAGAGAGCCTAAAAGAGAGACTATGGAAGAAGAGGGTTACATGAACATAATGAGATATTTATACAAGCAAGAAATCCTAATCCATAATTTGGGGAATGCCAAAACTACCATTCAGAAAGTATGGAGGCTAAGTAGTCATTAGCTTCTACTAATCATCACTTAAGTGTCCATGATGCCATTAATTCCATAAGCATGTGCATTAGCCTCTAATTTGTACATTAAGGTAGATGGGTATGTGGGGTCCTCCATGTTCTTAACTTTGAATTATTTCCTTCTTCATTCCTTTGTATTCATTTTTTGCATGCATGTGTATTCATGAAATCACTCCTATTTGAGATCAAATTCCTACACAAATATATATAAATTTCCAGTTAATTTTTCTCAAAGAAATATATGCACACAAATGATCGTTTTGCCCCTATATAAAGATGGATATGTGACAATTTGGAATTCATATGGATTTTGGTTAAAACAAGTTAAAATACCCAATATGATCATTTATTTAATTTAAATAGAATAAATATGGTGGTAAAAATATGCACATTTACGTGCACATCAAATACCCCCACACTTATATTTTTATTCGTCCTCGAATAAAGAAAAACTTAGATAAATCTGTTTTCATAGGAAGCACGATTGCATTGAGCGTATGCAACAAGCCGTTAAACCTTTGGGTGTCCCAAGTAGGACGAGTGTTGTCTCGTGAGTGTTTTCAGCGGATACTACGTACAAAATCCAAATGCAAGATGAAAATATTTACAAAATGCAAGATTTATTTACAAAGAGATGAATGCGAGTTTTTGAAAATATTTCCAAATAAAGGAATTATTTTTAAATAGACAGAAATAAGTTAAATATAGGTTACGGTCATTATCTTGAAAATTTATGGCATTTACTCGTCAAAATTTCCAATAAAAATTAAGTTGGCATAACAAATAGACTATAGTTTAACTTGTTGTTTCGGTTGATAATAAAATGTAATTATAAAATGGATCCTTAGTTGATTATTAAAGTTTATCAAAGTGGTATATTCATTTCTTTTCAATAACAAGTCAAATCAAATAAGTCAAAAATAGTGCTAGGATTTCAATTGCTTACTCTCTCTTATTTTTTTTTTGAAAATTTTATTGATATTTACAGTATTTATATATGCCGAACTCAGATAAACCGAGGCTAGTTATATTAGCCATGCACTGCCTTGCGGACTTATATGAGGGGAACACAGAGCATGGCGAGTGAACACACGAGTATGAACACCTATTTACTATAGGCATTATTAAAAAGAAATTTTATATACACATCTAGCTCAGATAAACTGAGGCCAGATATACCGATCATGCACTGCCTTTCGGGATTACGTGAGAAAGGTACAAAGCATGGCGAATGTACACAGAAGTGTGTACACCTGTCGACCGTAGGTGTTAATTGAAAATATTTACATATATACAATTTTTTTTGAAAGCGAGAGTTTTGCAAAATAATCTTAGCACCATTTAACACAGAAGACAAATAAATGTTATGTCATTTACTTTAAATCAACCACTTTTTAAAACAAAGATTTTCAATTAGGACATATTTCATAATTAACACCATGAATCTTCCTATATACTAATTAAACCATTTTTATTTGTAATCAAACTTTATTTTTATTTTTGTTAAGACCAGTAAATTTTCAATTTAATATACCAAAACTATATATTTATCCTAATTGTTTCTTTAAAAATAAACCAAAATGCTTAAAAAAAGTTTTTTGCATTTTAAAATTTTGATTTTTTTTGAGTTTTGGAAGAAAAAATGAAAAGTTAATCATGAAAAATCAAAAAGAAGATGAGCCTCCCCCACACTTGATTTTGACTGTGTCCCCATAGTAAACCCAACTAGAAGGAGAAAAATAAAAACGTAACCTTTATCCAAAAACTGATTCATTTGTCTCGCCAACTATGCAAGACACAGCTTAAGTGTAGAAAACCAAATCGTAAAAGATTTTGGAATCGAATGTTGATTTGGAAAAACGAATGTCGTTTTATTAAAAATCGTACGAGTTGTTTTATTTTCAATAATTTTTGGGGTAGATATAACAATTGGTTGAAATTCAAGTTTATTTTCACCATTTTGAAATTCAAATTTGTCATTGAAAACTTCTTTAAAATTATTGATTTCAAAATTAAAATGGTGATTTAAATCTTCCCCTTCAAAATTCAACAACTCGTTTTCGAAAAGTCCAAAGAAACCATGTTCATTGAAATCGACTTCCTTACTTTGATTATCAACAACTTCATCGCATATTTTAAGTTCAAAATCCAAAGTTGTTGTATTTAAAATTTTGAAATCGAGAAAAGGAAGATCGAATTTTCATTTTGGTTCCACACCTCAAAAGAATTGAAATCCAACTCAGTTACCGTATTTTCAACAACTTTATTAAGGTTGTCATTTTCAATTTCCAAAGTTGTTATTTTAAAATCGTCAATTGTGGTAAAAGATGGATTATTACTTGACTCGTCACACGTTGGGATTTGTTTTGTTTATCACGTTCTTCCAAATATGTTTCAATCAACAAATCTGTGTGATCATTGTAAATTTCGTCCATTTGCTCAACAAAATCCAATTTATAGTTATCAACACGAGGATTTTCACTTTGAAATTGTTGAGAACATATATTTTCACTCGTAACGTGGTTAAGATTATTCACATTGCCAAATTCGTTTGAAAAGTTGTTTTCATTTTCATTTTGAGTTTGAAATTCATTTTGGAGTCGAAATTGAATTTTCATGGGTTATAATCAAACTCATTTGAATTTTGAATTGAATCCAAATTTTGAAAATTTTGACACGATTTTTCGCACAAATACAAATTACACAAATCATTTATCATTTGATTTTGTTGTGTGGAGATTTCAAGTAAAGATGAAATGTTATTTTCGAGATTCGAGGGTTTATCATCGTTTTGAAACGTTGTTGTTCAAAATTCGAATTGTTTGAAGAATAGTTGTCGTTAAAATATCCATACGAATTTGAAGTGAAATCATATGGACTATATTGATTTTCACAATTATTGTAAAATTCAAGTATACGGGGATACTCGGACATTTTCAAGAATGTTTCTGTTTTCTTATAAAGGAGAAATATTTATAGATAGAATTTATTTTTTAAAATGGAAATTTTTTTTGTTTTGATTTTTCAAAAAAAAAAAATTGAAAAGGTTTTTTTTTGGATTTTTGATTTTCTAAAAAGAACTAAGTAAATTTTTTTTTTGATCTTTGGAATTTTGATTTGAAAATTTTCGAAGGAAAAGGAAAAAAAACTAAGTTAAGAAATATTTACAATTTTTTTTTTATATGCATGAACTAATGCAACTAAATGAATGCACTGGTTAATTACAAATGATTTATCCCAAATTAGCCCAAAATTGTATAATCACAAATTGACTTAGATAAACAAGATAGTTCTCAGCCAGGTAACAGACAGGATTTATCGATGCACCAGAATCGCCGTAGCAATGCAGCCGAAGGTTTAAGTACCTTCAGAGGAACAACCATTATAATATTTACAAATCACCGTAATATTTATAAATGGTTATTACTCTGCCGTAGCCTAGACACCAGGAAATTAAATTATTCAAAGAAGACAGATTGTCAATATACAATTAAGAGTTACCCATGTGTAACCGTTATTATTAATCAAATTCTAAGATGAAATGCAAAGCAGAAATTAAATGTGTATTAACATTGCAACAACGATTGGATTTTTTTTTTGTGTTTTTTTTAAAATAAAAATAAAAAGTGCAAGCAAACAACAAATGCAAGACAAACAAAAACAATAGATATATACAATGCAAGTCAAATAAAAATAAAATTATAAATAAGCAAGCAGTTATTTTTTTTGGCATGCTCGGCAAAGCAAGCAATTCTTCCATTCTACTTTGGCAACCTAAAAAAACAAGAGATATATATACAGAGTTATATATATATATATATATGAACAAGGTAAACAAAAGAAGATTGAAACAAAATAATTAAAAGAGAAAGTTGTTTATATTAACAAAACTAAAAACAATTAAAACTAAACAAATCAAAACAAAACATAAGAAAATAATAAAAAATAAAAAATATTCACTCAGGCCCACCCACAAACGTTATAACCCGATCCACAACAATTCAAAACAAAATTCGTTTTCTTTTGTAACTCCTCCCCAAATGATTTCAGCAAATAATTCTTTCACGATAAAAATTTACTCAGCCAATTCTTTTAAAATAAAATTCCAGTTTCGCTTTCTATTGTTCGAATTGGGTTTGGAAATGGAAGCTAGGTTGCTGTTGTTGATTGGATCTGCATATTGGCTTTCGAGTTCGAGGATCGTGGTTGATTAAGTTTGGGTTTCGATTGGGGTGGTCGATGTCAGAAGTTCGTAAATGGTCGAAGGCGGTTGGTTTTGGGTTAAGATTGAAGTCGAGGTTGATTTGTATGAAGGCGTGAGGAAGGCAACAATTTTGGCTGAAGGTGATTGTGGGATGGCGACGTAAGATAGCTCGGCAGGAGGAGTTGCAGGCAGATGGGGTGCACGAATGAGGCAGTCGTCGTTTCGACGATTGTTTGCACGGAGGTACGTGCGACTGCAGGGGATTGTTCGACGTCGGAGTTGGTTGATGTCTTGGATTTAGCAATGTTGTAGTGGTGGTTTTGTTGTGCGGTGGTGTTCTCTGAGCATTGTTGGGTGGCGAATGCAGCAGCAGTGATGATGTGGATTTAAAATTAGGGGGATGATATAATGTTATGGTGCAGTCGGATTGTATGGCACAGTGGCGATGTTGAGCAAGGGGACAGTGGTGGTCGAAGTGCTACTCTGTGGTGAACAGTTTGTGATGTAATGGTGGTTGGATAGGAGATGGTTCAAGTGATAAGTAGTCAGCGTGGAATAGTTGTTGATGGTAGAGCTATTTGATGATGTGAAGTTTTGAGTTGGTTCTAGTGAGGCTATGAAGACGAGTTGTTGATGTTGATATGTTGTTGTTGTCGATGCTAGCAACTGCTAGAGCCGATTTGAAGATAGAAGCACTTGTGGTGATCGTGAGTTGTAGTGACTGTAATGTAGTGGCAACTGGATTAAAGTCAGGGGTGTTTGAGCTGTATTTCTGAGTGTTTGGATGAATTGTGTATGATATGGTAACAACAGCAGAGGTAGGAGATGGAAGTTGAAGCGGACTTGTGGGTGATGGAGAATGTGGTTGTGATGGTCAGAGGAGAATTATGGATATGAAGTGAAGCTTGTATGTTTTGGTGGGGAAGAACTGTTGACAGGCAAGTTTGAATGGAGAAGTGTTTAAGCTGCAGCAGCAATGGATTATGAAGATGAGTTGATTTTGTAAGGCTGGAGTGTGGTGTGATGTATTGGTGGGGCTGGATAGTGCTAGGAACAGTGAACGGTTTGAAGAAGAGTGTGCTGGTGAATATATGTTTTGATTAAGTGGTGATGTATGCTCAGAGATGAAGTATGGTTTGCAGAGGTTGTGAAAAATAGGCTAATGGGACAGTGGTAATAGAAGAAAATGTAGGAGAAAATGCACAGAAAGAAAATGTAATAAGAGAAAACAAATGTAATGTAAAATGAGAAATGCAAATCAAGGCAACTGTACAGTTAATAGTGAATATTTTTTTTTTTGGTTTTGAAATGGTTATGCTCTTTTTTTTTTAAATATGGAATATGCAAACGAAAATAGAAAACAAGAGACGCACATACAATATTTTTTTAAATGCAAACACACACAAAATCACACAATAAAAATCAAATGAAAAATAATTCGAAGGATAGAAAAATTAAATCAAAATAATTCTCCGGCAATGGCGCCAGAAACTTGTTTAACGAACAGTTTTCTATCGAGTTGGAAAACCGTCGAAAATTTTGAAATAAAAATAACCGCAATCGCACGGTGTACGAGTGTAGCACGTTTGTGAGTACTGGTCGATCCGCAGGGAATTGTAGATTTTAAAATTGTATTCAATCAAATTAAATCAAAGTCGATGGAAAGTTAAGCTAGAGAATTAGAGAATTAACTAACTATCTAATAGAAAAGAGAAACAAATATAAGAGTTAAGCGACAATTTAGAAAATAAATCCACTCTCTAGATCATGTAGTTCAACACATATGAAATCATGATCTCTCTTTTATGGTTATTAGTGCTTTACTTGATGTGTTTATCATAAGTATGACATATTTGTGCTATTAATTAGCCAACATTAGCCATCAAACTATAACACACCCTTAAACCACTTACTAACTTTCATGAAACTTGACAATGAAAATGAAATCTATTTTAAGTATGGCCTATTAACTATTGATTAGAAATATACCATCAAATTTTAATTTTAAATCACTTTCTTTTGTCATAATCATATTTTGATGAAGAGACAATTAGTGTTAGTGATTGTTTAAGCATAGCCTATTTGGTGTCAACAATATAGGCTATCAAATTCAAAGCAAAAAAAAAAATTTAAACCACTTCAATCTTTCTTACTAAGTACAAAAAGAGAGCTTGAATTAACAACTAGTTGAAGCTATATAATTAGAGAGCTTCATTACCCCTAAACTGAAGGGGTTTAGCCTTTCATATTTGTCATTTGATTAACAAATGTAGGCAGCAACATGAAAGCAAAAGGAAAGGAAAACGAAAGCTAATGGAAAAGAAAACTAATCTAATTGCATAAAATAAAATAGATCTACACTACAACATGAAAAGAAATAAACAAGAAAAGGAAAAGAACAGGTATTAAATTGCATAAAAAAGTTACACGAAAAGAAGAAATGGCTAAGTAGCCATGAAAAGAAAGAGAGCTCTCATTTTATTTTCCTAAGAGAAGAGAGCGTAAAAGAGAGATCAAGGAAGAAGAGGGTTACATGAACATAATGGGTTATTTATATAAGCATGAAACCCTAATCCATAATTTGGGGAATGCTCAAACTACACTTGAGAAAGTGTGGAGGCCAAGTAATCATTAGCTTCTATTAATCATCATTTAAGTGTACATGAAGCCATTAATACCATAAGCATGTGCATTAGCCACTAATTTGTACATTAAGGTAGGTGGGTATGTGGAGTACTCCATGTTCTTCACTTTGAATTATTTCCATCTTCATTCATTTGTATTTATTTTATGCATGCGTGTGTCTTTATGAAACCACTCATATTTGAGATCAAATTCCTACACAAGTATATATAAATTTCCAATTAATTTTTCTCAAAGAAATATATGTACACGAATGATCATTTTGCCCCTATATGAAGATGAATATGTGACAATTTGGAATTAATATGGATTTTGGTTAAAAAAGGTTAAAATACCCAATATGATCATTTATTTAATTTAAATAGAATAAATATGGTGGTAAAAATATGCACATTTACGTGCACATCACTAAGTTCTCCAATTTCATTCATAGATTCCAAATAATATCATCTCATTCAATCATTTCAGGTTATAACTCAAAATCAAATTTTATCTATCATAAATTTCTTAAAAATTTCTTAAAAATTTTCTAACGCCTTAATTTTACGGAAAATTTCACCAGCGTCTCCTTTGCACGGCTCACTCAGAACAACTACCTATCGCCACTATGGCCCCAAACCAACAAAAGAAAACAAAAGCCAAGTGGCTCAATCATAAAACCATCGAATCTAATAATGATTTAAACATGTACCTTTTAGTCGACAAAAATATTTTACTTATGAAATCATAGACATCAAACTCGCTCTTGCTTCTATATACCTGCATCTTATTTTTCAATGATGTCCAATCGTATAATTCATAATCATATTCTCCTGCAATTTCAATTTCAAACTTTTGCATTACTAAAGCTACACGACGTACATATATCATCCGTATGCAATATCAAATCTGATCACTTGCTCGATCACACAATTTCACTTTCGTACTAGTATCGTTCACACGACCACTCTAGTGCTGACTCGGATCTGGTTCCTCGATTAGAAACCGCCATTCTCTTTCCATAGCCATATACTATGATAAAGAATTCCAAAATCAATAAAAAAAATCCATATCCAGTGTTCTCCTTTGAGAATTGAGTGAAAAATCCAAATTCGGTTTGATGTACGTCATCTCAAAATCACGTGCTCGAATCTGGATCAAACAGTTATGCGAATAAATTACATAGTATATTTACATTCAATTTATTACATTCAATCATTCACACTTCTTTATTCACATCCACTTATGAATGTTCCATCAAATTTTATGTTTAGCAATGCTTTACTCCATACAAAATTCATTTATGAATCATTCATAAAATTTCACTCAAATTCATAAACATTACATACAACACTCCTTGTGTTTACAAGCACTTCACAACTTAAGTCCATATCCATTTTAAATCAATTTCAATTACATTTAACTCAATTCATTTTCCAAAGATCATTTCATTTAACTTAACATAAGTTAAATCTTCTTTTCAAATTTGCTTTCTTCACATTTATATGTGACAATTTTAAAACATTTCTTTACTTACTATTTCTCAAAATTTACAAGTTATAGAACTCTTTTTCTCATATTTCCATAAAACATTTAATGGAAATTACCCTATTCTTATTTACTTCAAATCATTTTGAGATCATATATATACATAATTCCCTTGGCATATCAAATTGTAATTTTGAATTATAAAACCAAAACTAGTTTTACCAAAATAAAACTCCAATGGTAGCAATTCTTCTCTTGGAAACCCGTAAATGAACGTCAATGATGCTGCAGTCATCACTGAAATTATTTTCCAGCGAATGAAGTGAATTCAGTGCTTTTTATCTTCTTTTAAAACCCTTTTAAAAATATTTCCATTCAAAATATTTTCCTAAATAATAATATTATTACTTTCCAAAGCTTTCAAAAACCATTTCCAAACCAACGGGATTTAAATTCCCAAATTCCCAACTTTTTACTTACAAATCATCTTTATAATATACTTCAGAAATTTCATTTCATTTCAATTTTTAAATCACATTTATAAACCATATATTTATATAATCTCACTTTGGGTATATAAAATCATTCCTTATTTCCATTATAATAATATAGCTTTTATTAGAACACAATAATAAAAATGATAATAATCAA
Source organism: Allium cepa (assembly GCA_030765085.1). Lineage (NCBI taxonomy): Eukaryota > Viridiplantae > Streptophyta > Magnoliopsida > Asparagales > Amaryllidaceae > Allium > Allium cepa. Next base: position 634,943,544 of record CM060932.1, on the reverse strand, counting down.
AAATATCATTTTCTAACAACCAATCACATCTTATATATCATAATAGTTTTCTAAAAATTATTCCTTTATATGCGAAAATAATTAAGGTAAAATTATTCCATTTACCCAATTTCAAAACGATACAACGCTGAATTGCTCTGTTCAAGTATTTAGAGATCCCTGTCAATAATGTTAATTACTCGTATTGACCAGAATCCATAAGCCACCGAATAGACCAACCAACATAGTATAAACATTTTTATATCACTAACAAATACATGATCATATATATACATACACTCAAACTCATTCTAGGGTGCTACTTACCATATCTCTAATGTGTACCCAACCAAAGCCAAGATTCTCGATTAACCTGCAGCTTTGATACCAAGTGTAATGACCGAAGAATTTTGACCCTCGAAAATCGACACTAATACGTCCACTGTATTATGTGCCGAGCAAACGAGTGTTGGAAAACTTGATTGTTAGGGAAAAAGAAAGAAGGAAGAAGATAATAAGAAAACTAAACAATACAAAATCTCACAGTAGAACAAATAATCTATAATAAACATCAAATCTTTAGACACAAAAAATGTAATATACGTATATTCAAACATCAATCAGAGTATACCAACTTATTTCAGCCTGGACAGTTATAACAGCATGTGCTCACAATTGATAATAAGCACAACAATGAATATAGCGAACGAATAACCATCTATATGAATGCATCTCTACCTCCAACTCATCCCCTAAAGCTCCAAAGCATCAAACTAAATCTGTAATATGCTCGGTTTGACCTGAGCATTATAACAAAATAACAACCGAGTCAGTTTTGAAAACCAGCGTGAGAAAACACACCCAATTGGATTTTAAAGTTATAGAAAACCTTTGAAAAATCAAGAGTATCTTGAAAGACCACATCGCACATAAACATAGACAAGTTTTAACCCTACGATAACTAAAACCATTTCATATGAATTTCTCTGATATTATAATAGGGTCTAGGTATAAATATTTATTAACCTTAGCCGAAATAGTTACATTATATAAAGTCTAACATAATATGTGTACAACTAAAACTGTAAAGGCTCATATTGAACAATGGGTTACATACAATGACTGGGCTACTGCGGTACCTCCCATCACTGTGCATCTCTAGGTAAAATAACACCGAGGACCTTTGTAACATCCCATATTTTATTAACATACTTTAGGATATTTAATTAGTTAAGTTAAATAAAAGAAAGTAAGTTGATTAATGGATTGAGATTTGTGATTTAATAGGGGTAGTCGTGCCATGCTAATGTGCAAATCAAAATGAGATAACGTGAAATAAAATGGACTAAGGAAATAGATAAGGGAAAATTTGGAATAAAAATATTCTTATACCCTAAACCATTCATAAGTTCATGTCATTGACTAAAATTTATCGAGTAGAGGCCGACTACCATTTTAAAGAACAAGAAGAGGAAAGCTAAAGGCAGAAGCTAAATCAAAATCAAATTCACTCAAATCTCAAATCCTTAATTTCAATAACTAAGATGAATAATGACTACATCTCTTATTTGTTAAATGTTTTCAGTTTTAAGGAAACCCGGATTTATCTTGCATAGTTTAGCCATGATTTTGATGGACAAAATGTTTATATTTGCTTGTTGATGATTTATCCTTATTCATATAGATTTCATGATATGTTTTGATGTGAAAACCCTATTTAATTACATCCAAATACCTTGTGATTTTAGATGAAATGATATCTTAGAGATGAGTTTCAATTTTCATAATTTTCTGAATAAATATGGATTTTATATTAATTTTCTAGTGAAGAAAATGATTTATTGAGTTATAGATAATTTACGATTAAATTATATATAATTTGGGTTTGAAATATATATATATGTTAGAAAACATATTAAAAAGGATTTTCTGAATTTTTGTAGAATTTTCCTATGTGTTTTGATGAATATATAAAATTATTTAAGGTATGGGACCTATGTTTTATATATTTATAAAAGGAGAAGGGGTATTTGTAAATAAATTAAAGTGTTGATTTCTAAAATCTAGGCAATGCTTTTAGAAAAGAAATTTGCAACGAATAAAATTTTGAAAAACAAGGCAGGTTATTTACAAAGATTACTTAAAAAGGTTAAAAATCAGTTTTACATGCAAAATGTATATTTTGCCACTTTCAGCACCTTGCTTCTGACTTAGATGGCTTTCGACATAGCTCCTCCGTCTCCACCATCAATGAAAACCAATGCGAAGGGGTCGAAGCGCTGCTTTATTATAAATAAGAATGCTCCTGCTTCACTTTTGACTTGGTTTGCTATCAACTTGGTCAATGATTTTAAAAGAATGGTTTTAAAGAGGTTGTGCCTTTGTTTTTAAATATGTGTACTAGGTTGAAGCCCTTTTGCTGTTGCTTTCCTACCTTTCGACGCCAATGGTTTCGGAAGGTATACTTGCTTTTAAAAAAAATTAGCTGCTTCTCCAATGCCTTTGGAAGGATGATTTCGACACCATCACTTCTTTACTTAGGTTGGCTTTCGAAAGAGTTGCTTTCGACCATGTTGTTTGTGACCCTTAGAGATTTTTAAAGATTAACCTAAAGGTTTTGAAAGAGATGGTTTGGAATGTTTTCAACAGGTGTTTCCACATGTTTCAAAAATTAAACCCAAATGATTTTGAAAGTTTTAAGGTTTTGACGCTTTTGAATGGTTTTTAAGGAAGGTTTCTAAGGGGTGGTTCCCCGGTGGTTTCTAAATGTTTAAAGGAATGGTTTTCCAATGGTTTTGAAAGGCTATGTTTAAAAGTCTTAAAGATAGGATGTCAGAGTATTTTAGTTTTCGAAGGAAAAGGTATTTCAATGGTTTCGAAAGGTTTATGTAAATTGTTTCGAAAGGAAGGTTTTAGCCTTTTGGCCTAGATGAAGGAAAGAGTTTATTTGGTTATGAAAGAGATACTTTCAATGGGATCGAAAGGGGTACTTTCGAAGGTTTAAATGTTTTCATCAACAAATATTTAGATAAAGTATATATAACATGGCAAGATGATTTTAAGTAAAGCATAGAATATATGTCTTTTCCTTGTTTAAGTTTGGTTTAAAGATCTTGAATCAATTTGAGATGAAAAAGGCTTTCAAGGAAAATTTAAGGGAAGGTTACCCTAAGTAAAAGGACTGAATATTTGTAATTCGATAGTTAAATAACCAACTATCGAAATTGCAACCAAAACGTAAATTTAGAAATATCTAGGAGAAACATGTGAGTTATGTGGCACAGTCATCTCCGATGATGCTATACTAAGCATATAAATCTCGTTTCGCTCTCCTAGGACAATGATCAGGAAATCTGTCCACTAACGGTTAGGAGCTGATCTTCGATCTTATCTTTGACCATTTATTTCCTAAAGAATTGAGGTTGAGTTTACCGAAAATTATCGAAGGGTTGTTTCGAAGAGTGATCAAGTATGTTACCTAAAAATTATCGAAGGGTTGTTTCGAAGAGACAGTGATCAGGTACGATTCATAGTAGCTAAGAATGTAAGCGAGAATGAGGACCCAGAGAGATGGTCGAGATTCGAGGTGGATAGCCGTGGCATTTTGAGAATAAGTGTTAGATTATGTGTCCCAAATGTTGATGGGATTAGGAAGGAAGTTCTAATAGAGGGTCACCATTCTAGATTGAGAATACATATTGGGGTCACTAAGATGTATCAAGACATGAAGTGAACATTCTAATGGGAGGGCGTGATAAGGGATGTTTCCATCTTTATAAGCAGGTGTGCTAATTGCCAACAAGTAAAAAGTAGTCACCAGATGACGGTTGGACTGCTTTAGCCGCTTGAGATTCCTAAGTGGAAATGGGAGTAGATTTCTTTAGACTTCATCGAAAATTGCCTAGGTCGAGGAGGGGCAATGAAGGTGTGTGGGTTATTGTGGATGGATTAAACAAGAGCATGCACTTCTTACCTGTTAAAACTATTAGAATGGCTTTTAGTTGGCAAAGTTATATGTTAATGAAATCACCATATTGCACGATGTATTTTGTGATATCGTGAGTGATGGAGATCTAATATTCACAAGCAAGTTTTAAAAGGGTTTGCATGTGGCCTTAGGGACTGAGCTTAGTTTGAGTACCGTTTACCATCCACAAACTAATAGGCAAATGGAAAGGGTGGACTGATTTTTATAGAACATACTTAGAGCATGCATTTTAGATTTTGGAGGTTCATGGAAAGAACACTTACTACTTGTTGGGTTTTCGTACAACAACATTTATCAGGACAGTGTTGGAATGACACTATTTGAAGCGTTGTATAGAAGGCCTTACAGGTCTTCATCTTGTTGGGTAAAACTCGGGGATCGTCTTGTGCTTGGACCGAATATGATTTGGGAGGTGTCAGATAAGGTCATAAAGATCAGAAGTGAATCAAGAAAGCGTAGAATCAATAGAAGAGCTATGTAGACAAGAGGCGTAAAGACTTGGAGTTCTCTGTTGGAGACTTTGTGTTTGTAAAGGTTTCTCCGATGAGAAATGTAGTCCGATTTGGAAGAACTAGGAAGTTGGCTCCTTGATATATAGGACCATTCCCGATTCTGGAGAGGATTGGTACACTCACGTATAGAGTCGAGTTATCGATTAGGATATCATGTATGCACAATGCATTTCAGTCGCATTTGCATAAAATTGTGGATGATCCTTCAATGATAGTGGAAGCATCGCAGCAGAAAGATTTGGAGATTGAGATAAATTTGACTGTATTGAGACAGCCTGTTCGTATTATTGATAGAGATACGAAGCAATTGAGGACTAAGGTTGTGAAGTTAGTTGAGGAGCGAGGGTGCTCGGGATTTAACATGGGAAATAGTGGATAGTTTATGGGAGTCCTATCCGGATTTGATCTTAGACTAGAGATTTCTTATTTTAGTATTGTATATATTTTGTAGTGTACTCACTACTCGAGGTGAAGTCGGTTGGTATGCATTTTGGTTTGTAGTTTAGTTTGTACATAGTTTTAGCAGTTCTCTATATATGTATCTTGTTCTTCTTTCTTCTTTGATTATTGTTCTTATTTGAATTTCAAGGACAGAATGTTCTAAGTGGAGGAGATTATGGCGACTTGGAAATTCGAATACTTCGTCTTTTAAAATCGAAACGTTTTGAAACATAATTAAGTGTTATAAATATGATTTTATAATCTTGTTAAACATAATTTAATTAATATATAATGGTAAGAAACTTTTTTTCAAGAATGTTTACAAAAATATATCCTTCAATGAAAATTCAGTAATGTGACTGGAAATTGGTTTACCGGTATACAGCCTTTTAATCAATATAAGTTGTTTGAACTCTTACGCACATATCTAATGATCAAATGAACACATTAGCAACTAATTAACATGCACACCCCTCTTCATAAAGCATGGAACATTTTTGAAGCTTCCATTAGGATAAAAGATATTACTATGAGAAGGTTATAAGTGTAATTAGCATAAAGGAGAAGTGATTGGAGGTAAGGCTTTCATAGCATGGTGGGGGGAAAATAAAGCTTTAAGAGCACCATATGAAGCTTATAAAAGGAGGGCACACCCTTAATTATTATCCACAGATTTACAAAGCAAAAGTGAGCACTCTTTAATGGCTTCTTCTTCTTCTTCTCTAAATTCCTAAAGCAAATTAATTGCAAATCAAATCCAAATCAACTCAAACTTGAAGTGAAGACTTAGGGAAATATTATAACACCTTTCACTATGTCAGAACTTGAAGAAACCAATCCAACCTCTCATCACACTCCACAGCCATGAGCTATTTATGGCATTTGAAGGCAAAAGGCCAGTGCAAGGTAAGGAGGGGGAGGAAGATGATGGTTTCTATAATGACCCGTAATTTTCAATAATTAAAAGTATTTAATTTAATAAGATTTTGAAATTTAATATTGAGAGAAATTAAAAATTCATGATTAATTAATGAGAAAAATAATTATAATATGATTTAAGAATGTTGTTGAATATCATTGACAACTATTTAAATGAAATTTCAATCAATTGAAATAATTGTAAAGTTAATTTGGTATAATTGTAAATAAGGAATTAAATTGGTAATTAATGAAATTAATGAAATTGAGATATTATAATTAATATGGTAAAAGATGATAATTGTAAAATAATGAATGTAAGAAAATGTAAACTTATGTTAATAAAAAATTCATGGGATATTGTTGATTGAATAATAAGAATGTAAATCAGATAAATAAATTTATTGGAATTTAAATTATAATTAATAAAGTTATTACAGTTGTAATTGAACGCCGCAATTAGTGCAATATTTTATCTAACATGGAAAATTTGTTTTAAAAAATTATAAATTTCTATGTAGTCAAGAATGTTAAATTATTAACTTCTAATTTTGAATTTAAAAGTGATTAATCAATTTAATAATAATTTATTTAATTAACATGAAAATTAGCCTTTTTGACCACTGCCTTAGATTTCGACGAAACCAGTTTCATCGGATCCGTAACGGTTAATTATTTAGGATTTCAAATTTCGTAGCGATCAGACTTATAGTTTGATCGTGCGAGCTCGAGACGCGTAGAAATCAATTTAATGAATTCAATTAAAATAAGCTGATTTTAAACGATAACTTCTGTGTACAATGTAATTAGGGTTTGAAACTAGTTCTATTGATTTTAAAAATATCAAAAATATATATATTTCAATATATTGGATGACCCATTTTCGTTTCAGAAAGGAAACGGGCTTTTTAGGTTGTCGTTATCGTTTCGACTTAATTCGATCTGTCCATTTGTTCATATCTAGCTTTCCCTATATATAGGCTATTATAAACCCTAACTGTTTTTCATTTCATTATTTCTGTATATATCTCTACTTCGCATTCATTCCTCTTTTTTCAAACGACAGAACACCAAAACCTAATTCCCAAATTCAATTGCAAATCAAATCGAAAAATTTAAACTCCTCAAATCATGTTGAATTATATATTGTTGGAAAGCTCTCAACGAGTGTAATCTTCTGCCATAATTTTTCTCTCGATTTGATGAATACTTTGGCCAGAAATCATAGGAGAAGTTTCGGCCGTCGATTAGGGTTTTTGATCCAACAGTGGATCGTCGATTATACGACGATCGGAGGGTTCAGGCGCGTAGATGGTGAGTAGAAACGTTCATTGTTGTGTTCGTTTGTCTCCAGCATGTCATGGATCGCCAGAAAAGGTGAAATATGCAGCGGCGGTGGTCTTTTCCTGGGATGATGGGAGAGTCGCGCATGGAACCCGGGTGGTCGGCCGGAGGTGGAAGGGTGAACGACTTGCTCAGATCTAGGTGGAAGTGGTCAGAATGGCGACAGTTCGAGGATCAAAGGTGGTGGCTGCATGTTTACGTGGGTTCGAACGAATGAGGGTGAACGTGCAAGGGTTTCTGAGAGGTAGAATTACGATAATGCCCTTCTTTTTTAATTTTAATTTTAATTTTTCCAAACTTCTAACTATCGTAACTTTCTCATACGAATTCGGATTTGGGTGCGGTTTTCTCCATTCCGATCGTTTAAAAATTCCGTACAATAAGGAATTGGTTTAGCTACATTCCGAGACTATAAAAATTTTGGACCTAATTTAGATTTTAAATCGACAACAAACCAAAGGTGAGTGATTTAACCACTCACGAATACTAAACCATCTTATGTTAGTTAAATTTAATTTATAATGTGATTGGAAATTTATTGATTGCTGTTTGGTGATTTAATTTTTCAATTAAATTTAATTTGTGTTTTTTTGAATTGAGTTGCCATTTAAATTAATATTGAATTTAATTTGTTAGTTAAAAACCTAACAATGATAAAGTGTTAATTGTTGTGATTTATTGGTTGATTTGAATGATGATGGATGTTTAAATGCTGACATTTTGGATGATTTGATGTTATGTTTATTTTATATACTTTTATCGCACTACAAGTTCCCTTAGCTTGCTCTTAGGAAAAATCAATATGGGTTGAAATGATATATACCCAAGCGATATTATAGATTATGGAAAAATTGTTATAGGTTGAAATGATAAACTCGAGTGATTTTATGGATTTTGAATTTTACTCGGGATTGCGGGTTGAAATGATACAACCCGTAATTTTAAATTTATTACGGGTTGAAATGATATATATCCGTATCACACTACCATAGGGTAGAAAATTATATACGGACACTGGATTGGTTAAATTAAATGATTTTAAATCCTTAATTTTTGAATCCAGTTAATTGATATTATGAAATAAATATAAACTAAATTATTTTCACAATCCAAGCTTTCAAAATTTTGAAATTGAAATTGGTTTATTAAATTCTTTAAAGAATTTAAATTGAAATCTTAAAGTTGAATTTTGAAATATAAATACAATTTATCAAAATTGAGTTATTGTAAATGTTTGAATTTTTAAACTTTAAAACCTATTGAATTTGAAATGGTTTAAATTTGTAGTTCAAACATGGATTTGAAATCGATATAAACTGAAATAGTTTTTGTATGAGAATTTGAATTGAAACCTTTAGCCTTTTGAAGTGAAATCGTTGAATTGAGATTGATTTAAATTGAATTTTGGAACTAAAGTTGATTTGAATTGATTTGTGAAATTGGAAGAAACGGTCCTAATTTGAAACTATTTTCGATATAAACTCTTTTAATATACAAACTCTTTTAACATACAAAATATTTTTCTCATATAAACCATTTTAATATATTAATAATTATAACACATTAACTAGTTTTAATATATAACCTATTTTAATATATAAACTATTTTTAATATATAACATATTTTAACATATAAATTATTTTTAATATATAACCTATTTTTAATATATAAACTATTTTAACTTATATATTATTTTTAATATATAAACTATTTTAACTTATAACCTCTTTTTAGTATATAAACTATTTTAACTTAAACCAATTTTTAATATATAAACTATTTTAACTTATAACCTATTTTTTAAATATTAACCGTTTTAACTTGTAACCTAGTTTAATATTTAATCTATTTTAATGTATATAATATTTTAAATTTATAAACAACTTTTAATATATATATATATATATTAATGTATAAACTATTTTTAATGCATAACTATTCCAATATATAAAGTAATTTCAATATTCAAACTGTTTAAGGTTGGAACTGTTACAATTTAAATTCACTTGATTGAAATATGAATATTTTGATATGATGGTTTAACCAATTCTTGGGGTTATGATTTTGAAAACATATATAATTTAAATTGAATATGATTTTGAAATGATCATGATTTGGAAGTGAATATGATTATGAAGTAAATAATGATTTCTAAAGTGAAATGATTTTGAATTGAATATGATATTTTGATATCAATATGAATTGGTTTTGAAAATGTAAAAGAACCAACGGGTGTAAAATAAGCGTTTGGTTGTTAAAAAGACCAGAGTCGGATATTTTCATACTCTCTGCCAATACCGAAAACCACTTTAATAAATGTGCGTGTAGTGGAGAATCCAGAGTGAAGTATGATGGTTTGGCGAATGCCACTATATGATGGTTTGGCGAATGCTACTGTATGAGGTATGAACGCAGCCCTGATCCCCTCAGGTCCGCTTAATATGACTAAAACATGAGCTATACCAAGGCCAAGTGAGCTCGCTCCTCTGATCGGGCATGCTTCTTCGACATGATATTCGTTACTTTGTGATTGATTAGGTGGCCACCCTCGATTAGATTATGGGAGTGTGTTCCGAGGTGGGTAGTAGTAGCTACTATGCATTACCACCAACCTATTTCTGCAAAACGGTAGTATCCTATCCTAGGCATTGCCTCGCATGCCTTGACATACGCCTTATCGAGCCCATTACGAGTTTGGTTTATGTCGTACACTATGCAGTGCCCTCTGATAACCCTTCAGTTTACAAAGGAATTACAGTACTATACTGACTGTGGCATTTATAAAAATTTGTTAAGGGGGATATGGGTAACGCCTTAATGCTATTTTAATACTTTACTTTACTGTAGACATATTATATTAGCGTATTATATTATGTATGTAGATAGTTTAATAGATCCTTAGAAGATGGAATCCCAAACATCTCTTAAGTTATTGCACACACGTTAGACACTGGATAGAAGATGTAAAATCTCGAAACATCTCTAAAGCCATTATACTCATATTTACTTATTTTTATTTAACTTACATAAGATCTTTTAGTTCTGACTCGAGTGTTTTATCTTTTCATCACGCTTGGATCAGCCTGAGCTTTTCGGTGTTGAAGACTTCATTTCTAGAGGACGAAGACAGAGTTTATTAATCTTATTATTATTATTCCACTGCATCATGTTGTTTCGCTGTATTATTTATTTATTCCTACTGTATGTAACGACCCGTAAATTTCGATAATTAAATTTATCAATTAACTAGATTTTGGAGTTTAATGTTGTGAGAATTAAAATTTAAGATTTAATAATGGAAAGATAACTAGAATGTAACTGTAATAATGTTAATGTAAGTAAGTGGATAACTAATTCAATGCAATTCCAATTTATTGAAATGATTATAAATATAAGATTTGGTTAAATCAAATGCTATATTAAACAGCGAAATGTATGAAATTAATTGAAATTGATTGTTATAGAATAATTGAATAGTATGTGAATTTATTAACTGGTTAATAAGCAATAAACATAGAAATGTTTTAGAATTGATAAGTTATAATAATGGTTCAATTATAGATTTACTATTTAAATTCATTGGAAATCAATTTGAAATAAATTTCAATAACTATAATTAAATATTATGTTAATATGAGTTAAACGATAACTGAAAATGTGAATGTAATTAAATGTACAAAAATGTCAATTATATTCATAAAGCAATAATTGATTTAATAATTAGAGCGAAACCAAGATAAATGAATTTAGTGGGGTCTTTAAATTATTGTTAATGTGAAAATCGACAAAAATTCAGTATAATTGAAATATTGCAACTAACATTGTAAAAGATGGTAATTATAGAATATTAATGCAATAGGATGTAAACCAATGTTAACTATGTCCATAAAGTAATGATTGATTTAATACAAAGATTGAAATCTAATTAGATCATTTTATTGGAATTAGAATATAATTACTTGGAATTAAATATAATTAAGTATTGTGGTTAATGTAAGAAAATGCGTCAATTGTAGAAAATGAAGATAACAAGATAGAAATCTATGTTAATAATTTCATAAGGTATTGGATGATTTAATAGTAGGAGCGTAAATCAAAATAAAAGAATAAAAATGAATAAGTTTAGTAAAGTAGTAAACATATGCTTATTTATTTGACATGTTTTGTAGCGGAATGGTAGATTGTAGAGATGAGAAACTATAATTTAGTAAGAAATGTATGACTACTGTTTGTATCTAATAGTGTATAAATATGTTTAAATGTGATGACACAGAAAATTTTGAACATTTGAAATAGAGTGTTTAATTGAATTTTAAATATTTGGGAGTTATTTTTAACTTGAATTCCAATTTTAACAGTGAATTTGGCAATTTAATTATTGAATTTTATTTATTAAAGTTGGGTAAAATATTTAATCTTCAGTTTTGAGCTTGTTAAAAATAATTTGAAGTCTTGAAAAATCTGTATCGATAATACTGAAGATAATAAAAGTTTCAGGGTCGAACTTGAAACTGTTTTGTCCAGTTTTAAATTTAGATCGTTTAAATCGATTAAAATAGCCTTCTGAGGCACAGTCTCGGAATTTGACGAAACAATTTTTATTGGATACGTAATATTGTATTATTATTGGATTTCAATTTCCGTAGCATTCAGAGTTATCGTTTGGCTATAAGATAAGCAAACGCGCTGAAAATTATATCGAAATTTAATTTAATAACTAGTTCAAAAAGCTATATTCTCCATACGATCGAATTTGGACTCGGAACCTTTTCCATTGCATTCGAAATAGGCATATAACATTATAAACGCTTGGTGGCATGCCTCGATTAGAGATCGAGACTTTGTGTTGCGAAACCGAGACAATTTAAATTTGAATTTAAATTTAAATAATATATATTTGATGTAATAACTCCTCAAGGCAAAATGACATGTTTCTTCATTCCTTAAACACTTGGCATCTCTTTTATTACACGCTTCTCTTTCTTTTGAACTTTAGACGAGCTTTTTTATAAAAAAACATATAGAGAAACTCGAGCCAGATGAAATAAAATAAAGTTCCCCTTTTACTCCTCTTCAAACAGAAATCGAACTCAAATTTTTTTTTATGGCAGCAAATAAATCGCGCCTTCCTTTTTTCTACCCACAACATTCTCGTTTATAAGCAAATCAAACAGTGCCTCTTCAATTCGAGATCGATGCAAAAGCCGATAGGAAAACTTCAAGACGAATCAATGGCGAGCTTTATCTCGCGTCGTCATGGTCGCGGCATCGTCACACGAAGGTCTCGCAAGCATGTCAGAGCATGGTGATTAAATGGATTGACGACATGAGTTTCGTGCCGAAAAGGAATGCGGCAACGAAGGAGAGGCTCGAGCTAGGTTAATCGATTTTGGAGAATTAGGGGTGGAGCGTGTGCTCGAAGTCGATGCTGGGGCGTATGAGATGGATGGGCGGCGATAATCGATCGGGCAGTTGGCGTCGGAAGGATTTGAGCTCGAGTGTGATGGCCTTGAAATAGGCGACGTGGTCGGCATCGGGAATCGCGATGGTAATAGGTCGAGGTGAGATTTTTCTAAGTTAATCTAGGTTTTTTAAGCATTTAAGTAGCTAATTTCTATTTTACTTTAAAAGAAGAGTTTTTTACAGTCTAGGAAATTATTGTTTTTATTAGATTAGAATATATGTATATTTTCAGTTATAAAGTGTTTAAAAAAAATATGTATATATAGAAAGGATTTGAAAGGAAAATATACATGTAGGATTTCGTAGAAGTTTTTAAAAATATATTGTTTTTGAAAACAGAAAATTTAGTTTGCAAAAATAATTTTGAAAATAAAAAGGAAAGTTATGTAGCATTAGTTTTTGAAATCTAGTGATTTTTTTGTTTCACATTAAATAATAAATATGCATGTACACATAATATTAAAAAAATGAAATAAAAATTTATTTTAGGTATAAAAACAATTCTGTTTGAATATATACAGTAAGAATTTTAATGTTAAAAGTTTTTCAAATCTATATAGATTTTTTTAGTATATATGTAGTATTAAAAGAAAAATTAGTTTAACATTTATTTATTAGTTTAAACCCAAATTTATTATTTAAATTAAATAAATAAATAGTGATAAATTGTTTGATTAATTCAAATATTAATAAATCATAAATTGTTTGTACAAGGTTCAAAAATCGTAAAATCAAGCTGGATTGAAAATGGGTTGCATGCATAACAAAGGTGAGATCATCTCACTCAATTGGATACCCGATTTAATTTAAATTGTTAATTTAAATTATTGGTTGTTTGCTTAGATGATGATTGTTATCAGTTGTATTGAATTAGACCCTATGCGTCGCATAATAGCGGATGATATTATATATTAAACCCATATACCGCGATATTCCACCTCGAAGTGGAATTGGTATTATATATGTATTTGGAGTGATTGATTTCCCGCATTATTTAGCGGATAAGACCCTATGCGCTGCATAATAGTGGATGATATTTTATAAATCCCATATACCACGATATCCCACCTCAAAGTGGAATTGGTATTTAATTGTTGTGCTAACGTCTTTAGATGTAGAGAAATAGGTTGGAGGGATCCAACCGGATTCCTCAAATATTTGAATTTGTTTCAATGATTGTGAGTTAATTTTTTTATAATCTCTGTGTGATTATGTTGTGATTGAAATTATTGGAGGCTATAATTTAGCCGAATATATTTTTGATATCGTAAGATACCAGAAATAGATAAAATTGGATTTTTGAAATTTAAGTAGAAAGTTTAGAGTAAAAAATTATTTTTGAATTGGGTGAATTTAAAAGAAGGAATTTAAATAGATAAAGTTTTAGTTTTGAAAACTTATCAAGTTAATTCTAAAATATGGGAAAAAGGCTTAGTAAATGGACTTCGGGTAATATTATTCAAGGGTTGAAGGATTTATTAAAAATACAGATTTTAATTAGTTTGGGAGATATAAAAGAATTTATTTTAAAAGATAATAAATTTGAAAATCAATTTGAGAATTAATTTGGTATTTGAAAATAAATAAATTAGGAAATCGATTGGAATTGTTTTGGTATTTTAAAAAATAAATCTTTGGGAAATCGATTTGAAATCGATTTAGTGTTTTGAAAATAAATTTGGAATTTGAATTGGTGTTTGAGAGTGAATATTTGGAAAACGACTGAAAATCGTATATCGGTGGATATTTGAAAATTTAAATTCACAATGGGAATTTTAAAAAGGAAAGGGGAATTTGTTTTAAAAAATAAATATCGGTTTATTTTTAAAGGTGTGGAAAAATCTATGGGGTTGGAATGTAAATTTAAAATAAATGGAGAAAGGTTTATTAATTAACGTAGATGAACCATTTGTAATGGAAAGAGAATTCTTCCCTGGGCAGCCGAGTATATTTTTAAAGTAGCTTTTGAAGTATAAATTAAAAGTTTCTAGGAATTGATTTGAAATAATATTATTGGAGAAATTAGTTGTGGAAATTGTTGTAAATCTTTAAAGTAAAGATTTATTTATTTAATTAATTATAAAAGGGATCGTTTTAGAGATTAAAATTGATATTTGATTTATATAGTCGATATTTAAGTAGTTATACCTTATCTACTAATTTTATTTAAAAAGTAGTTTGAAATTGAAGTTTTATATAAGATATTGTTATAAAGTTTTCATAGCTAATATATAAAATAAGTATTTTAAAAATATTTGAACTTGGCAGATTTTTAGTGGAATTAAATGAATATTTGGAAATTTATTCCACGTGAGGAAAATGACATGAAATTGGTTTTCAAAGGTTTGAAAAGTGAAAAGTGAATTGAAATTTGTTTTCAAAGGTTTGAAAGGTGAAAAGTGATTTGAAAATTGTTTTCAAAGGTTTGAAAGGCGGAAAGTGATTTGAAATTTGTTTTCAAATGGTTGAAGTGTTAAAATTTATATCTTGTGAAGATATTTTGAAAATAAATAATTTGGGAAAATTATTTAAATCTAGGTGATTGTTGTGAATATTGTTTGATAGTAACTGTTGTGAATATTGATTGATAGTTAAATAACTGACTATCAATATTGGCCTTTAAATGGCATTTGAATTTCTATGCGACCAGGGGTCGGATTCCAAGTGGATATCCGAAAACCACATCAAACCTTTGTGATTGTGATGGATATTTTATTTAAAAGATCAAAGTTTAAGATCAAAGTGGAAATTTGTTGTGATTTGTTTGAAATCATATGGAACACTTTTTTTTTAAAATAAGCGCTCGTTATTCGGATTAGCCGAGAGAGGAATTTGTGTCATAAAACCCCTTCTGAATAATGATACGATGAAATGGGATTGGATTTGAAGATGGTGTTGAAGACTGGGTATTTTCGAAAACGAAAGGATTACCTGTCGAATGTCTCTGCACTGGGTTGCTTCGGTATAGAGATTTTATCACCCTTTGTGATGGGGATTCCGAACGTGATTAGTGAATATCCGGATTTGCAAGGGCTTCTTTGAAGTGCCTTCAGTTTCGTTCGATCCCGAAACGGACTTGTATGGATGTGTATCTGACATTGCACTTTGAGATGTAAAGCTGGTTTCTATCAAATACATTTCTATTGGTGGCGGAGAATTTATTCTCTTAGCTTAACACCCTTCTCTGAGACGTGCGAGCTCTGAGGTTATGTAGTTGATGGTTACTAGTGATATATTCCCAAGTAATGTGGCATACGAAGTGCTGCTGATCATTTTTTGACTGAAGCTTGACTTTGTGTAAAGTGTAGCTTTGTGGATGAGACTTTGTTGGACCTCACACCCTAGAAATGGTCGAAACAGGAAAGATGCGGCAAGGTTATGAGGGTCGCGCCCTTTAGGGTATGTCATTTCCTTCTGGAAAAGGGTAGTATCATAGTATGGAGCCCAGATATTATACCTATGTTGTTAGTGCAAATTTATTATACTTTGTGGTTATTGCTTTGTGATTGAGGATCCTCGGATAAAGGTCGCAAATGACCGGGGGATGGCATACTCGTGTAGTAGTTACCTAGTTGCAGAGGTAACCCGACCTTTTGTTGGCAAAGAACTGGTTAAGTTCTCGAGACGTCCCACCAGAGACGTACCCATGTGGCAGTAGGAAGTTCCTTAGGCTGACCATTTGTTGAAAATCCAATCTCCAATACGCGTCTTGTACGGTTTTAGTTGTATAACCTGCCATTTACCTATGGTGGCGCCCCACTGTTTAGATGGTAACTATAGTAGGCATAGTTTGAAATGTCTATGCTGGCTAAGATTAATACTATACTTTCGAAATGTTTTCTGCACTATGCACTAATAATAATATCAAAGAGATTTTGCGCATTAAGCATGTTTGACTATCATAAGGAGAAATCTCCTCCAATTCAGCATTTGCATTGTGTGTGTGGCGGTAGGCCTTATGGTAGTTTCATTTTCCAAAAGCATAGCGAATTTCTTTTTTTATTGTCTTTGTGAAAATAACTGTTTTTAAGATCTCACATCAGTCCTACGATCCTGGAGTTTATTGTTCCCTTTCTAAACTCTAGGTGCCCATAATTTTCCACACGGTAGCCTAGAGTCAGGTTATCAGTTATTTGGGAGCGAAGTCAAGAAGTTGCTGTGGAGATTGGGAGTGAAGCTGATGGCGAGATGTATTATTATACTATGTATTATCCGCTGCGTTGGGATTGTTGTAAGTTCAATTTTATTATGGATTAGATGTTGTAAATGCCTAGTGTTAGATGGTGTCGTTGTAAACTATGATAATGTATTGTATAACTGATATAGTGCTTTTGTTTTAAAGATATTCATTTATCTATTATATTTGTTCCTCTGCGAAATGTGAGATTCTGTTATTGTTTTCTGTTCTTCTTCTATCTTCTTCTTCTTTAACCCTAACGGTTTGGTTTTTCGGCATTCTATTGTGCGGCATTTGATACAGTGGACATATTAATGTCGACTTTCAAAAGTCGTAAAATCGGATAGTTACATTTTTGGTATCAGAGCAATTGGTTAAGAGACAACCTTGGCTCTGTTGGGTGTTACTCATTAGAGATAGAGTCAGTAGTACTCTCGAATGAGTTTGAGTGTAATAATAGATATGAGCGCGTATTTGTTAGTGAATATAAAATTGTTTTATATTGTGTTGACTTATCGGTTGATTGTTTATAGATTCTAGTTGGTGCAGTTTAGCCAACTGTATCGATAGGGGTTTCTAAACTTTTAATCAAGATAACCCGACATAGTATTGTTTTAAAATAAGGTAAATGGAATAACTTTACCCAAACTATTTTCATACATTAATGAAATAATTTTCTGTAAATTACTATAGTATATGGTTGCTTGGATGTTAGGAAGCGAGAATATTAAATTATTATCATTGAAATTGAATAAAAAATTGTAATCATAATCAACAGCTGAGAAATAAATTTATATACAAATGGAATTTGAGGATGTAGATTGTAAATGTGATTTATAATTTGAAATAGAATTCCAGAGAAATATTTGAAAATAAAGTTGAAGGATTTGAAATTTGGAAAAGTTAGGAAATTAAATTCCTTTTGAGTTGAAAATGATTTTCAAGGTTTTGAAAAAAAAAGTTTTTGAAGGGATAAAAGCACTAAACTCTTTTCGGTAGCTGGAAAATAATCCCGATGATGATTGCGACATCATCGGTATTCATTTTCGAGTTTCCAGAAGAGAAATTGCTGCCAAAATATTTTAAAATTGAATCTGTTTGCAAACTGGGTTTGCTTTTGGAGATTCAAAAGATAGTTTGAATTGATTTCAAAAATGGTTTTGAAATGTTGAAAAGACTCTAGAATCTGATAAAAATAGTTATGGGATAAAATTTATTAAGGTGGAAAATAAAGTTGTGAATGAATAAATGGATTTACAATTGCAAGTAGATGAAAATGAAATTGAATGTTGGAATTCATTTTGAATTTGTAAGCAAGTAGAACTGGAATTGGAATTGAATTTGATTTGAGATAAACAAAGTGAAATATTGAAATAAAATTAGTTAGTGAAACTAATTGAAGGAATGACCAAATAAATATGGTTTGAGATGAATTAAATTAATATGGAATTAGAAAATCCAGTTTAAATATAAGTGGTTATAAACCAAAATGGTGAATTGAAAATAAATTTTTGGAAATGAGCAAAAGAATAAGACTAGAATTGAAAACTTAATATCGAAAACCAATTTGAATTGTGTGAAATCAAATGAAGTTGTAAAATTAGTTCAAAGTGAATTAAAGGTAATAAAGGTGGAAATAAAGAAATGGTTTGAGATAAAATGAATTGGAATTTGTAATGAATTTGTAAATGAAACTAATTTAAAATAGTGATATGAATCAGTTATGAATGAAAGATAGTGGATAAAATTCAATATTCAGAAGGTAAATTGAATCCAAATAGAATTGAAATTGTAAATTGAATTCAAATGAAACTGAAAATGTAGGATTGAATGAAAATGGATATGGTTGTTAAATAGCATACAGGTGATATGAAGAAAAATGGAATTGGGATCTTGATTTCGGAGATAAATTTGAATTGCTCGAAAAGGTATGTATTTAAATTTCAGTATGAAATTTGATGATTTTCTTGTCTACCCGCTTAGCTTTTCGTTTTGAATCTGAGGGTCCATGGTGCCATTTTGCAGTCGTACCGAGCTAGCCGCACAAAGAAGACGCTGGCGAAATTTTTCGAAAATTTAGAGAGTTAGAAAAAGTTTTGAGAAAATTTTGAAATTTTGAATTTAAATTTGAATTTGAATTATTCAAGAAAACTAGGTTGTTTGGAAACTATGAAAGATTTTAAAAAGCTAGTTGAAGTGATAATAAGAGTTTGTAATAAAAAGATTTGTTTGGCAAATTGATAAAACCGTTTGGTTTTGGGAAAATAATAAGCGGGTTAAGGTTCATTCTTCTTAACTTGTAATTTCGGGACGAAATTCCTTTATGGGGGAAAAATGTGACGATCCAAAAAATTTAGAACGTTTGAAATGGAGTATTTAATTGAATTTTAAATATTTGGGAGTTATTTTTAACTTGAATTCCAATTTTAACAGTGAATTTGGCAATTTAATTATTGAATTTTATTTATTCAAGTTGGGTAAAATATTTAATCTTCAATTTTGAGCTTGTTAAAATTAATTTGAAGTCTTGAAAAATCTATATTGATAATACTGAAGATAATAAAAGTTTGAGAGTTGAACTTGAAACTGTTTTGTTTAGTTTTAAATTTAGATCAATTAAATCGATATTTAAAAATAGCCTTCCGAGTCACAGTCTCGGAATTCGACGAAACTAGTTCCATTGGATCCGTAATATTGTATTATTATCGGATTTCAATTTCCGTAGCATTCGAAGTTACCGTTTGGCCGTACGATAAGCAAACGCGCTGAAAATTATATTGAAATTTAATTTAATAACTAGTTCAAAAGCTATCTTCTCCATACGATCGAATTTGTACTCGGAACCTTTTCCATTGCGTTCGAAATAGGCATATAACATTATAAACGCCTGGTGGCACGCCTCGATTGGGGATCGAGATTTTGTGTTGCGAAACCGAGACAATTCAAATTTAAATTTAAATTTAAATAATATATATATATATATATATATATATATTTGATGTAATATTTCCTCAAAGCAAAATGACACGTTTCTTCATTCCTTAAACACTTGGCAATCTCTTCTATTACACGCATCTCTTTCTTTTGAATTTTAGCCGAGCTTTTTTATATAAAAAAAAGAGAAACTCGAGCCAGATGAAATAAAATAAAGTTCTCCTTTTACTCCTCTTCAAATAAAAATCGAACTCGAATTTTTTTTTATGGCAGCAAATAAATCGTGCCTTCCTCTTTTCTACCCACAGCTTTCTGGTTCATAAGCAAATCAAACAACACCTCTTCGATTCGAGATCGATGCAAAGCCGATAGGCAGACTTCAAGTCGAATTAATGGCGAGCTTTATCTCGCATCGTCATGGTCATGGCATCGTCGCGCGAAGGTCTCGCAAGCATGTCAGAGCACGGTGATTAAATGGATCGACAACATCAGTTTCATGCCAAAAAGGAATGCGGCATCAAAGGAGAGGCTCGAGCTAGTTAATCGATTTTGCAGAATTGGGGGTGGTGCGTATGCTTGAAGTCGATGCTTGGGCGTACGAGATGGATGAGCGGCGATAATCGATCGGGCAATTGGCGTCGGAAGGATTTGAATTCGAGTGTGATGGCCTTGAAATAGCCAACGTGGTCGGCATCAGGAATCGCGATGGTAGTAGGTCGAGGTGAGATTTTTCTGAGGTAATCTAGATTTTTTTAAGAATTTAAGTAGTTAATTTTTATTTTACTTTAAAAGAAGAGTTTTTTATAGTCTAGGAAATTATTGTTTTTATTAGATTAGAATATATGTATATTTTTAGTTATAAACTGTTTAAAACAAAATATGTATATATAGAAAAGGATTTGAAAGTTAAATATATATATATATATATATATATATATATATATATATATCTGTGTAGGATTTTGTAGAAGTTTTTAAAAATATATTGTTTTTGAAAACTGAAAATTTAATTTATAAAAATAATTTTGAAAATAAAAAGGAAAGTTTTGTAGAATTAGTTTTTGAAATCTAGACATTTTTTTTCACATTAAATAATAAATATGCATGTACACAGAATATAAAAAAATGAAATGATAAATTATTAGTTTAAACCCAAATTTATTAGTTAAATTAATAAATAGTGATAAATTATTTGATTAATTCAAATATTAATAAATCATAAATTGTTTGTACAAGGTTCAAAAATCGTGAATTCAAACTGGAATGAAAATGGGATGCATGCATAACAAAGGTGAGATCTTCTCACTCAATTGGATACCTGATTTAATTTAAATAGTTAATTTAAATTATTGGTTGTTTGCTTGGATGTTGATTGTTATCAGTTGTATTGAATTAGACCCTATGCGTCGCATAATAGCGGATGATATTATTTATTAAACCCATATACCGCGATATTCCACCTCGAAGTGGAATTGGTATTATATATATATATATATATATATATATATATATTTGGAGTGATTAATTTCCCGCATTATATAGCGGATGAGACCATATGCGTTGCGCAATAGTGGATGATATTTTATAAATTCCATATACCGCGATATTCCACCTCGAAGTGGAATTGGTATTTAATTGTTGTGCTAACGTCTATGGATGCAGAGAAACAGGTTGGAGGGATCCAACTGGATTCCTTAATATTTGAATTTGTTTCAATGATTGTGTGTTGATTTTTTTATAATCTCTGTGTAATTATGTTGTGATTGAAATCATTGGAGGCTATAATTTAGCCGACTATATTTTTGGCATCGTAAGATACCAGAAATAGATAAAATTGGATTTTTTGAATTTAAGTAGAAAGTTTATAGTAAAAATTTATTTTTTAATTGGGTGATTTTAAAAGAAGGAATTAAATAGATAAAGTTTTATTTTTGAAAACGTATCAAATTAATTCTAAAATTTGGAAAAAGGCTTAGTAAATGGATTTCGAGTAATATTATTCAAGGGTTGAAGAATTTATTAGAAATACGGATTTTAATTAGTTTGGGAGGTATAAAAGAATTTATTTTAAAAGATAATAAATTTGAAAATCAATTTGAGAATTGATTTGGTATTTGAAAATAAATAAATTAGGAAATCGACTTAGAATTGATTTGGTATTTTAAAATATTAATCTTTGGGAAATCGATTTGAAATCGATTTAGTGTTTTGAAAATAAATTTGGAATTTGATTTGGTGTTTGAAAGTGAATATTTGGAAAACGGTTGAAAAATGTATATCAGTGGATATTTGAAAATTTAAATTCACAGTGGGAATTTTATAAAGGAAAGGGGAATTTGTTTTAAAAAATAAATATCGGTTTATTTTTAAAGGTGTGGAAAAATCTACGGAGTTGGAATGTAAATTTAAAATAAATAGAGAAAGGTTTATTAATTGGCATAGATGAACCATTTTGTAATGGAAAGAGAATCCTTTCCTGGGAAGCCGAGTATATTTTTAAAGTAGCTTTTGAAGTATAAATTAAAAGGTTTTAGGAATTGATTTGAAATAATATTGTTGGAGAAATTAGTTTTGGAAATTGTTGTAAATCTTTAAAGTAAAGATTTATTTATTTAGTTAATTATAGAAGGGATCATTTTAAAGATTAAAATTGATATTTGATTTAGAAAGTGGATATTTAAGTAATTATACCCTATATACTAATTTTATTTAAAAATTAGTTTGAAATTGAAGTTTTATATAAGATATTGGTATAAAGTTTTCATAGCTAATATTTAAAATAAGTATTTCAAAAATATTTGAACTCGGCAGATTTTCAGTGGAATTAAATGAATATTTAGAAATTTATTCCACGTGAGGAAAATGACTTGAAATTGGTTTTCAAAGGTTTGAAAAGTGAAAAGTGACTTGAATTTTTTTGTCAAAGGTTTGAAAAGTGAAAAGTGATTTGAAAATTGTTTTCAAAGGTTTGAATGGTGAAAAGTGATTTGAAATTTGTTTTCAAATGGTTGAAGTGTTAAAATTTATATCTTGCGAAGATATTTTGAAAATAAATGATTTGGGAAAATTATTTAAACCTGGGTGATTGTTGTGAATATTATTTGATAGTAATTGTTGTGAATATTGATTGATAGTTAAATAACCGACTATCAATATTGGCCTTTAAATGGCATTTGAATTTCGATGTGACCGGGGTCGGATTCCAAGTGGATATCCGAAAACCACATCGAACCTTTGTGATTGTGATGGATCTTTTATTTAAAAGATCAAAGTTTAAGATCAAAGTGGAAATTTGTTATGATTTGTTTAAAATCTGATTGAACACTTATTTTTAAAATAAGCACTCGTTATTCGGATTAGCCGGGAGAGGTCTTTGTGTCATAAAACCCATTCCGAATAATGATACAATGAAATAAGATTGCATTTGAAGATGGTGTTGAAGACCGGGTGTTTACGAAAACAAAAGGATTACATGTCAAATGTCTCTGCACGGGGATTCTCCGGTATAGAGATTTTATCACCCTTTGTGATGGGGTTCCGCACGTGGTTAATGAATATCGAGATTTGCAAGGGCTTCTTTGAAGTGCCTTCGGTTTCTTTCAATCCCGAAATGGACTTGTATGGATGTGTGTCTGACATTACACTTTGAGATGTAAAGCTAGTTTCTGTCAAAATATTTCTGTTGGTGGCGGAGAATTTATTCTCTTAGGTTAACACCCTTCTCTGAGACATACGAGCTCAGGGGTTATGTAGTTGATGGTTACTAGTGATATATTCCCAAACTGGTAATGTGCATACGAAGTGCTGCTGATCATTTGTTAATCGAAGCATGACTTTGTGAAAAGTATAGCTTTGTGGACGAGACTTCGTCGGACCTCATACCCCAGAAATGGTCGAAACAGAAAAGATGCAGCAACGTTATGAGGATCGTGCCCTTTAGGGTATGTCATTTCCTTCTGGAAAAGGGTAGTATCATGGTATGGAGCCCAAATATTTTATCTATGTTGTTGCTGAAAATTTATTATACTTTGTGGTTGTTGCTTTGTGGTTGAGGATCCTCGGATAAAGGTCGCAAACGACCGGGGGATGTCATACTTGTGTAGTAGTTACCTAGTTACAGAGGTAACCCGGCCTTATGTTGACAGAGAGCTGGTTAAGTTCTCGGGACGTCCCTCCAGAGGCGTACCCATGTGGTAGTAGGAAGTTCCTTAGCCTGACCATTTGTTGGAAATCCAATCTCCAATACGCACCTTGTACAGTTTTAGTTGTATAACCTGCCATTTACTTATGGCGGCACCCCACTGTTTAGATGGTAGCTATAGTAGGCATAGTTCGAAATGTCTATGCTGGCTAAGATTAATATTATACTTTCGAAATGTTTTCTGCACTATGCACTAATAATAATATCAAAGAGACTTTGCATATTAAGCATGTTTGACTATCATAAAAAGAAATCTCCTCCAATTCTGCGTTTGCATTGTGTGTGTGGCGGGAGGCCTTATAGTAGTTTCATTTTCCAAAAGCATAGAGGATTTCTTTTTTTATTTTCTTTGTGAAAATAACTGCTTTTAAGATCTCACACCAGTCCCACGAATGACCTGTAGTTTATTGTTCCCTTTCTAAACACTGGGTGCCTATAATTTTCCTCACGGGTAGCCTAGAGTCAAGTTATCAGTTATTCGGGAGCGAAGTCAAGAAGTTGCTGTGGAGATCGACAGTGAAGCTGGATGGCGAGACGTATTATTGTACTATGTATTATCCGCTGCATTGGGATTGTTTTAAGTTCAGTTTTATTATGGATTAGATGTTGTAAATGCCTAGTGTTGGATGGTGTCGTTGTGAACTCTGATAATGTATTGTATAACTGATATGTGTTTTTGTTTTAAAGATATTCATTTATCTATTATATTTGTTCCGTTGCGAAATGTGAGATTCTATTATTGTTTTCTGTTCTTCTTCTATCTTCTTCTTCTTTAATCCTAACGGTTCGGTTTTTCGGCATTCGATTGTGCGGCATTTGATATAGTGGACATATGGATTTTCGTTTAAGTTATTAAGTTAATTTAAATGGAATATTAATTATTTAATTAATTAATAAGATGGATGTTTAATTAAGTAATTAATAATTTTTAAGTTAATTAAAAACTTAAGATTTATTAATTAAGGTTAATTAATCTATAATTAAGGATTGTTAATTAAATTTTAAATTAATGATTGAGATTTATTAATCAAGTGATTAATGATTAATTAAAGATTTTTAATTAACACTTAATTAATTAATAATTAGAGATTAATTAATTTTAATTAAGTATTAATTAATTTGTAATTAATAATAATTAAAATAAGTTAATTTCTTAATTTAGTAATTAAGAAATGTTAATGAAGAAAATTAACTTAAGATTATTTAAACAATTAATTAATGTGATTAATTTTAAATAATTAATTAGATTAATTAATTAATAATAATCAACTGTTTAAGTTTAATTACTTAATGAAAGTAATAAATGAATCAATTACTTAGTGTAGTTAATTTGATTAATGTGATTAGTTTAGATTAATTAAGTTTAATTAATTTAAACATTTGTGGATTGGTTGATAATTACTTTATGGAATTAATGGGTTTGTAATTACTTAGGGAAGTAATTAATTGATAATTATTGAATGAAATTAAAGATGTTTAATGATGAGAGTAATTTAAATTAAATTACTTTAGAATTAATTAAGGGGTTAATTGAGATAATTTACTAAGAATAATTAATTTATGGGATGAGTAATTAAAGTAGTTAATTACTGGTTGGTTATTAATCAAGAGTGATTAATATATGTTTGGTTTAATTTCAGATTAATTACTTAATGTAATTAATTTTAATAGAGAAATTAATTAAATGTAACTAGAATCATTAATTAATTAATTAATTAATGATGTAATTTGGAATTGATTAATTAGGGAATAATTAATAATGAATAAATGATTTATGTAATTAACTTTAGTTAATTAATTAATTAAATAATTACAAGTTAATTATTTGCAAAAAAAATTAATATAATTAACTTGTGTAATTAATATTAAAGGCTAATTACTTGTTGTAGTTAGAGAGGGTTAATCAGTAATGATTAATTGAAATGAATAATGAGTTGGTAATTATTTAATTGATTTGTAATCATTTAGTGATTAAGAAAAGCAGGAATTAATGATGAAGTAATTAATTTAATTCATTTTAAATTAATTAGAGATTAAGTAATTAATTTAAGTCATTTTAAATTAATTATAAAATGGTGTGATCATTAGATCATTGCTTATGTTTGATGGATGATATTGGTTGCCATGTATGGTTTGTAATCTCAGCAATGAGATGAGTTATGTTATGTTATATGGATGCATTGGTTGCATTTGGATGATAATATGGATTATCTGAATTATCTGTGAATGATAATGTTAATTATCCATTGTTATGTTGTGAATTTTCTATCTGTGTGTATATAGATAATAAATTGAATTGTTTTAAACTCTAAAACAACTTGGCCTTAAAAGACACGTTTTGGATTTCGATGAGACCGGGATCGAGTTTCCATATTTGGATATCCGAAAACCACAACGGTCCAAATTAACGTTAGGTCATGAATCTGGAGTGAAGATGAAGATTCAGCGTGCAAGGGTTATCGTCGTTAACTCTGAGGGTGATTCCAAAACGAGTGTAACGAGATAATGCCTTCGGTTTCGTTCGAACACGGAGCGAACTTGTATGGATTGAATGCTTTCATAACATCGTCAGGTGGACGATGAGCATTCTAAGTGTTATGTCCTATAAAGGTAATCATAGCCTCAAGCCTCATCAACCGGGAATGGCTAAAACAGGGAGGTGCAGCAGAGCTTCGTGGGTAGCCCCACTTGAGAGCGAGATTTACCCCTGTCTAGATGTCCCTTTATTTCGGCTTAGTGGTGCGGTTGCTGATCACAACTGCAGGGTGGTCCTGTTCGAAACTGTTCAGTAAAGAATGGTTCCGTCTTTGTGTTGCAGGGGAGCGGGCGTACTCCTCGGTACGGTGATCTAGGCCACGTACTGTGACGGGCGGTACCCCAGTAGCCCAGCCATTGATGGAATCCAAAATCCAATAAGTGTCGTACGTATTAGTTGTGCCCAAATATGTTGGAACGTGAGATGTAATCATTCCAGCTATTTCTGTATTTTACTTGAAAACCCTAGACCTATTATAATATCATTGGATTTCCTATCAAATGTTTTGGTTAGCGTAAGGTAAAAACTTTTCCATATTTATGTGTGAGAAGTCTTACGTGATACCTTTTCTTTTCAAAGGTTTTTCAAAGTTAAGCAACCTTAACCTGTTACTTACACCAGACCCATGTCTGACCCGGAGTTTATCTTTGTTTCCTTAAACTCTTGGGTACTCAAATTTTTACGAGTAGCCAAGGGAATTCAGGTTAGGATTCAGGTTAGCTTTGACGAATTATGGAGGGGCAATGGAGCAGGAGGCTTCTGCGTATAGTTATATAATTTTCCGCTGTGTTGGTATCTCTGAGTGTCTTCTGTATCGTGTTTGAGTTGTAATAACTAGACAGGTGTTTATAACTGTCTAGTATGTGTTGTAATGTATGTGTAACTCTGATAATTGATGTATACTATGTAATACTTATGTTATTAATATAATTTATTCGTTCCGCTGTTGAGATTCTTGTGTTGTTTCTTCTTTTTCTTCTTTCTTTCCTCTTTTCTATCCCTTTCATTCTTAAGGATGATACGACTTTTGTGGAGAAAAAGTCGGGTCGTCTCAGTTGGTATCAGAGCGCTAGGTTGAGTGAATACCTAGTCTCTGGAGTGGTGTCTATCTTGAGAGAGCATATTTGTATTTTTAATATTTATATTTATATTTCTACCTAATTGTTGGGTTGCCTGTACGGGTTTTCCAATATAAGTTATAAAGGTAGATGAGGTAGTGGTGTGTGTAACACAACTACCATTGGTTGGAAGTGGATTTGTCGAGACTGTAGACCTGATACCGTCTCGAGTGAGTTTAGCTTGGTGTAAGTACTTCATCGATCTCTGAAGGAAACCTGTTAAGGTTCGGAGTTCATCTTTGAAGTACAGAGTTGAGTTTGGATCTTTCGGTAGGGCAGAAGCAAGCAAGTGATGGTGTCTTGATATCTCAGGAAGTAGTAGTTGCGTGATGTGATGCAGTGCAGCTCGGAGTGTTCTGAGTTGGCAGGAAGTTCTTCTGGCTGAGTAGTTTCCTGAAGTGGAGTTCATAAGCAGCAAGAGTGAATCCTTTTCTTCGGTGAATTGGCTAGGCCGGCATAAGATGTTCTGTTTGGTTGAGAGAGAGCAGTTTTCTTTGGATTTAGGCTGAGTTGATCGCAAAAGTGACTTGCGATAAGTTGAGTGTTCTTTTGGATTGTTGGAGTTGCCCGGATGTCTTCAAGGAAGTCAGAGTTTGTCCGCATGTGGAGATCGAGTTTTCTTATCGATTTGTGTTCCAGGAGTGGAACTGGTAGTTCAGTTAGTAGATGGATGGTTCCTTGAGATAGAAGTGGGTGAAGCAACTCAGGTTTCGGAGGAACATCTGAGTTTTCTTTATAGATATGTGGAACCATATTTCTGTGCTGGGTTGTCTAGTCTGTGCTTGTGCTCTTCGTCAGCATTTTCTTCTGCTTCGGATCAGAGTTGTGCAGCGGAAGCAGTTGGGAGTATTTCTGATTTTCTTTTCCTGGATAAGGAAAAGTTAGTTCTATCTTCTGTTGTTTGTGGAGTAGAGATTATTCCTGGTTTTTAAGTGATCTTGAGGAGATCACTGGATTGTTTTGATCCAATTGTTTCTAGAGGCATCAGCGTAGAGTTGTGCTGATCAGGAAGGATGTTGGTAGCCCAGGATCGTCCGAAGAGATTTTATGGATAAGAGGCGGAGGAATTTGGATTCTAGAGTCGGAGATTGGGTTTTGGTTAAGTTTTTCTCTGATCCATAGAGCTATATGATTTGGAGGGTCTGTGAGCTAGCTCAGAAGTGTTTTGGGTTTCTTCTGCGATTGGTAAGATAAGTGTTTGGTTTTCTAGAGTTGAATTGCCAGTTTGGATAACTGGGATTCAGAGTGTTTCACGTATCTCTGAGGGAGTACGTGTTTGATATTTTTTGTTTTAGAAACAGCAGTTCATGATGGTTTGTTTGTTGAATCAGACTCGTCTGTGGTCTGATATTCTGTTTAGAGTTATTGTTAGGAGCTCTATAGCTTGGTAGTTTTTTATTGTTTGAATTCTATAGAGCGAGTATTCCGATATATATATATATATATATATATATATATATATATATATATATATATATACCGGGGAAACTCGTGTAAGTTTTATCCAAAATTCTTTTGGATAATTAGATTTGTTCTGATTGTGTGAATTGTTTGCTATGGTTATCAGCATATGATTAACATATGCTGTATTTTAAAATAAAATCTGTAAATAGATTATTAAATTACCTTTGTTTTAAATTTCTGGGACGAAATTCTTTAAGGTGGAAGGATTGTAATATCCCGGAATTTATGGCAATTTAAATTTAATAATCTTTGTTTAAAATTTAAATTAATCTGATAATTTTTGTTAATAAATTAAAATTGATTCTATAATCTTCTTTATTTAAATAATTAATTAGAGAATTTATTTTTAATAAGCTAATAAATCTGTTTTCCATTTATTATATATATATATATATACTTATATATATATTAAATAGATAAGTTGTTTTTAATTAAATTAGTATAGCATAATTTTAATATTTTGAAAATTGGGAATTGTGATTTATTTTTGATTTAAGCTTTTCAAAAATATTTAATAAAATACTATATGATTTTAAATATATAAGATAAATGTTTTATTGGTTTAAATTATATATTGACTTAACTTGAATATTTAAAATAAGCTACAAAAATGTTTGTGTTATTCTTTTTTGAAATATTGATTAATAAATATGATTTGTAAATTAAATATGAAAATTTAAAATACAATTTAAAATATGAATCATGTATTCAATTAAATAACAAATAAGTTATAATCTCTTTATAAATTTATTTTAAAGTGAACAAAATATTATTTTTAAATAATTGATTTGTATATTGTTTTTATTTACAATAATACTTGATTTATTCTTTAGAAATTATTTATCTCCATAACTAAGTATAAGAAACTAATTAATTAAATTTAAACATTCATTAACTTTAATTTAAAAATAACAAATCATTTATAAAGACATGTGTAAGTAATTTAAGACATGAATTAACATGTGTTAAGTATTTAAGCAAGGTAATTTACAACTGTTAACATTTTAGCCATGTTTCAAAATTTTAGTTTTAATTTTTCTTTAATTTTAATGTAAATCAAAATATTGTTATTTAAACTTGCATGCTTTCTTTCCCCTTTCTTTTCTCATTTTTCATTTCATAAATTAAGAGAAAATTTCCAACTAAAAACCTGTAAAATCAAACTCCTCATATCATAATGAAAATCTGAAAACAAACTATCTAAAATCAGTAACCATTTTCTAACCCTAAAGTTCATTTTCAAACAAATTGTAAATCTTGCATTTCAAACAAAGCATGTAGCTCCTCAAACCTGCATGTAAAATCTGGGAAAATAATTTGCATCTGCATTTCATTCAAAAACCTGCGTAATTAGAATCTGGAAAATCAAGCAAGGGCCTGCATGCAACAAATAAAATCATAAAAACTCAAGTTTTAAAAGCATCAATCAATTGAAGCTCAAGTTTAAAGGGCATTCAAAACATTTGCAAAGGATATTCTGCATGCATAATTAAAGGGGATGTGCTCTGTCTGCATAATTAAAGGTGAGTAACTCTAATTTTTTAAAATAAATTAAACAGATAAAAATTGTTTCATGCTTACAAATTAGAAATATACATAAATGTGAATTTGCTATGAACATTTTTACATGTGAATATAATTTTGGGTATAGTGTTAACTGTGCATTTCTGTTTCCAAATTTCTGTCTCTTGTTGATTCTAGATTCTTTTCTTTTGACTTTTTTTGCTGTTAAGATTTAATTTTGAATGGAACTTGTATATTATAAGATGAAGTAAGTTTTAAATTTTTTATATATGATTAATAAAAGCCTATATCACCTGGAAGTGAAACAAACAGAACAACAATTTATATAATGAGGAAATTCAAACTATAGAAATTCATGTTTCAGGTTTATAAATAAAAACATCAAACAAATTCATGAATTTTAAATCAAATATTACAATTTATAGTGTTTTAAACAAAGTACAGTTTCAAATTTACTGTATTATACATATTTGATAAGCACAGTGGATGTTTGCATTTGATTTGGTTGAATTTGTTTTTGGAGATAGTGTAGCTATCATAGATTATAGGAAAATTCTTAGTTTGTATTAAAATTGGGTTTTGATGATGAGATTGGGATTTTCAGTTATGAACCCTAGTTTTACTGGGTTTAAGGAAATTGATTACCTCTACTTCAATAATAGATCGAGTTCTAAGATCTCTAGGGTATTGCTAGATGATGGATTGATGAAGTCGTTGACGGAGATTCAAAGGTGATGGTGGCCGGAGATGGGAGGAATCGTCGTTGACAGGTTTTGATGAGTATACTGTGTCTGATGTTTCAGATTTTGATTTTAAACTCGAATTCGAGTTCGAGTTGAATTCTGAAGGATCTGAGGTTTGAAGGGTGATGTGAGGTTGCCGGCCGATGGGAGATGACCGTTGATGGTGGCCAGTGATGGCCGGAGTTGATGAATGGGTGCACAGTGATGTGGTGTGCATGTTGGTGATGATTATTGGGTTACAGGGTTTTGGATCTCGTGATGATCTCGTGGAAATTGAGTTATGACTCGAAGCAGGAAGATCTTTGACTCGAAGTAAATCATTGGGTTGCTCGTGCATTATTTGGTGTTTCTGGTTTTAGAAAAGAACAGAAGCCTGTTTTCATTTCTGTTTTAAAAGCAAGTTTAAAATGCAAACCAAAATTTAAACTAAAATTTAAAACCTGAATTTAAATTTTGAATTCAATCAGTTTAAATCTTAGGTTTTGAAATAATTTAAATTTTGAAACTTTAGTTTGGTCTTAAGCATAATCAGGAAATCTGCTTACAGTTTTTAAATTTTAAAAGTTAAAGTTTAAATGTAAACTTAAATTTGAACTTAGGTTTTAAAACCTGAATTTAAAATATGAATTCATATAAGTTTGAATTCTGGTTTTTAGAAATAATTTAAATTCAGAAAAAAAATTAAGTTTGTTTTTTTTCTAATTTAAAGGTAAAGTTTAAATTGTAAGTTGAAGTTCAAAACTGGAATTTTTAAACCTGAAATTTAAATATGAAATCAATAGTTTAAATCTTCGATTTTGAATTATTTTTGAATTCAGAAATCCAAGTTGTTTTAAATCAAGACAGAAAATTGTTTTTTCTGTTTTTATTTATTTTAAAAGTAAAATTTTAAAATGCAACTGAAAATTTAAAACAAAGTTTAAAATCTGGAAACTGAAATATGAAATTTAGAGTAGATGAATCTGAGTTTGAATTTAATTTAAATCTGGGAATTTAAATTTAGATTTTTTTTTTTAACTTTTAAAGTATAAAGGAACATTGGTTTTGAATTTGAACTATGAGTTTTAATTTATGAAATAAAATTTAAAATAAGTTTAATTCCAGTTTTAAAAACCTGGAATTTGACTTTAATGTCAGTTTTTTTTTAAAAATAAAATAAAATCAGTTTTTATATTTAAATTTTATTTTAACTATTTTAGAAAAGGTTAAATAATTTGAATTTAAAAATGAAGATGGATATGCAAGTAAAGCTTTAAGTTTAAATTTGCAATAAAGATTTAACTGTAATTCAGTTTGAAATTTAAAAAGAAAATTTTTAAATTGAATTTGTTTGAAATGAATTTGTTTTATAATCTTTTAAACCTTTATTTTATAAAAGGTATGTTCTTATTTACCGAAATTTGTAAATCAGAAAGTGCCTTTCTATAGTCCTCACTGGTGGCTTTGACAGAGATTTTGCCTGTTGTATTTCGACTGGATCATTTTCTGGCCATTATTCTATGATGTTGTGACGATCGATAGAATTCCCGGCTTTGATACCAAATGAAAGTGATTGATACCAAATGAAAATGCTATGATACCACATGAAAGTGACTATGTGTGGCTAGTTATCACTTAGGATCATGTAATATGGAATGCATTATAATCTAAATGTGGAAACAGATAATAATAGTAAAGTAAATAAGAATAAGCACACTAGGAGTTTTTATACTGGTTCGAATTTCCCATTCTACGTCCGCTCCTAGACTTCCCTCTGGAATTTCACTCAATAACCCCTCACTTTACCCGGAGGAATAGGTAAATAACACCTAACCAGCCGAACATGATTTTTCCGCCTCAATAGCCGAAGAGGACTTTTCCGCCTGATATAAACTAACAGGACTTCTACAATTTTGATAAAGTTGTTTGACACTTTGTGTTCTTAATAACACTAATTTATCTTTGATAGCACACCCTTCCTATAATCTTTCCTCAAGTATATATTGTGTGTGTGAAGATTAGAAAGGAAGATATTGCTTAGAATCGAAGAACATGTTAATTAATTCAGAGATTCAACCAATATATAGAATGTGATTGCTTGTAGAATGCAGAGATAGATAGTAGAGAATATAGCAAGAAATCAAAATAAAAATTGGTGATTTGAGAAGTGATTCTAACGTGTTTATATAGTGAACAAATAGTTAGAACTATTCACGAAGAGTTTCAATCAAAAGATGCAGCCATATCTCTTCAATTTGAATCATAACTCTTCGCAGATAGAAGTGTCTCTTCAAAAAAATGACTGTTAGAGTCGGTCAGTCGACTTGGTAAAAACGATCATTCGACTGACAATTCAAAGATAGTAAAAAACAGTGCATATCTGTGTACTGAGCATGGTCAGTCGACTGGCTGTTTTTGGTCAGTCGACTGAATTTGAAAATATAAACGTGTATAATATGTGCATAAGTTCAATAGGCTGTTTATAGATATTCAGTCGACTGAAAGACTTTGTTTAGTTGACTGAATTCCATTGATAATCAAAAGTTACCATAGCTCATTTTGTTAGACCATTCGCCTTCTAAACGAGTGACTCGAGTTTGAGCCTCGCTCTATGTATTTTTTGAAAACTTGATTTTGATTAAAATATGCATGCAAGTTTATTTGAATGTGAATGATGATTTTTGAGGAAATATTTTAACAATGCGCTAAACTAGACTCTATATACGTATTTGATGACTCATGTTAAAATATATAACTGTATGAACCATACTTTGAGTTGTTGAGTCTGGATATTGTCGTAGTCGTAGGTTCGTGAATTGTTGTTTCATTTCAGTGATTAAAATCTATGATCCAAAAAAAAGTAACTTTAGATCCTATAGATCAACATATTTATCATAAATTAGTTTTAGAATCTTTCTTTTATTATTCAAATCTAGAAAAAAAATTGGAAAAAATTTAACTGTTTCATATATAAATGGTAAGATCCCATGGATCCATGACTACAAATCTAACAACTGTTTATTTCTCCATTATATCTTAAACCTAAAACTAAAATACTTCAAATTAATAATTTCCTTGGATATACAGAATAAATTTCTAAAATATTTGAATTTTTTCAATTTAAAACATAATCGAAAATAAATAATTCAAAATGATGATTTGTTACATAAACATTTATAAATCATTTTGACACGCATTTTTATCTCAAACTCACTTTCAATATCCTCATTTAAACCTAATTCTAGAAACTAGATGTTTTCAAAATGAATAGTTCGTTTACCAAATATGTTTAGGTTATTTAGATCTATAACACAAAACAAAACACAATCAAATTCAATCAATTTATTTGAATCTGACAACAAAAGATGTCAAATTGAAAACTTGTTTTCCAAAATAATTATAGATCTCGTTGGTCTACAAGTTGAATTCAAAAGCATTCAAAAATAGACAAGTTTTAAATCAGTTCGAATGTATAAATGTAATAAAATGAAATCTTTCGTCTAAAACATGTTTAAATCTCAGAGATCTATCCATTGAGCATGATATTACTCGAATTTTGTGACTTATAATAAATTCAAAATCAAATCATGTTTCAATTATTTTTATATAATGAAAAGAAAACTGCTTACTAGTTAAAGATTGTGCTGTAATATAGTAAAAACATAGAAAGATACAAAGCCATGAGAGGGGACATTTCATTATCTGCAGGTGTAAATGTATAATACAATTGAGCTCTACTTATAAGCTCTTAGTGAAGAATGAAGATTACAATAATTCACATATAATATTTAAAATATACACCCTTATAATTTATATATATTACAACAAATGGTTAATTATTCATTTTTTTCCATATAATAGAAAATATATAAAATGGAAATCTTGATGAAACGAATCAAAAATAAGGACTACTTATTATTATCGTAACAATCTCGTTTACATAAAGATGAAAACATGTTTTATCAAAGAAGTTCGGAGTCATTATCATTCATGACCTTGGAAGTGTAAAAAAATTTCCACTAAAATTTGTTCCCCTTTGAAATACAAAAAGACATTTAATTTTTTATATTGCCAATTCCTTATTTAGCGATAAAAAGATGTCCTCTTTGTCCAATTCTAACGGTTTTCCATTAAGTTTAGAAGAAGAGGAAGGAAATAAAAAAGGGAGAAGGAAGTAAAGCGAATTATGTGGGCTTTAATAAGTTGAAGAATATGTGAATCAACACACTTGGAATTTCAATTTCATTTTCTTTCATAGAATATGAGAATGGTTTATGAATGAGAAAGCGCAAGTGGGAATATGAGTAAATGGAAGTGATAAGTCCAAAAGACGATGGTCAGGATTGAGAAAAGTGTGTTGCTGTTGTCATCCTTTTTTTTCTTCGAGCCACAATTATAATTTATTTGATATTAATACTATTTATGTAACGTGACCATCATATTCTATTCTTTCACTCGGCTCCAAATAACCGTGGAAAAATTCATTCCAGTGCCTTTTCCAACCGACCATGTCCACTAACCTACGTTCACCTACAATCGTCGCAAAGTAAATGTTGCGGCTACAGTTAGCCGATAGCAAGGTAAAACACGTAAATATAGGGTTTTAGTCAACGGTGAGCAAATCTAAGAATTATCGACGACCAACTGAACTACGATTTGGTGAGCTATTGACTTGTTGACGAACGACCTGACTTCATTGATTTTCCTCTGGTGGCGGCGTTAGTTCAAAAAGGAAGAGGGAAATGCATGTTTTGAATTTTGGTTGCTTGTTCACATGAAGAAAATAGTGATTGGCATTAGAAAAAGAGAAAAGAAATGGTTTAAGGTGGCCTTTAATTTTGGTTGACAGAAGAAAAAAATTAAACGTCAATAGTACATTTGAGAAAATAGCCAACCGCAAGTGAATGCTTAGCGCAAATTAAAGAGAAATCGTCTTGGTTTTAAATAATGAACAGAAAAGTAAGAGGGAAAATGTAAAAGTGTATCTTAAATTAAGAATTCAATATTTGAACTTTGATTAAATGAGGTTTATTTAATTAATTTTTTTGAACTATATATAAAATACAATTGTTAAAGAAGATAAAGAAGCGTCAATGCTATCAACGATAATTTTAACGGGTAGATGAAAAGACTTAGTAATAGTAACGTTTGGGCATTAATTCATGAATTTATATTGGTACGTTAGGAAAGTTAAAAGGTTAAAAAAAATTAAGGGGCCATATATGAAAATAAAAATGCTTGAATTAAGCATAGATCGACATTTGAATTGAGTTGGAATGGGTGAAGAGGAAAAAATTGTATGAGATTGATTTCTTATGTGATAGAGTTTAATTAGATTAAATGAATTTTAAAATAAATAAATTAACTTATTGAACTTTATATGTAAAATAGAATAGACAAGGATGCCAAGAAGCATGAATGCTTTGAATAATTATAACACACGGATGAAAAGATTTAGTACCGGCATCGTTTGAAAATTAATTTGTAGATTTGTATTGCAATGACATAATGTTGAGAAGAAGAAAACGTTGTGGGGCCAAAAATTAATGAAAAAAGATTAAAATTAAGGGGATCTGAGCGTTTGCATTGAGATTAAACGATAGAAGGAAAACACTCAGTGATCGAATTTCTTCTATAAGTAGAATATGTTAAATTGAGTGGGAGAAATTATGGCTAAAATATTTGGTGAAGAAGAGTTTTTTTATGGGATAAGAAGAGGAGTTTTTGTTATGTAATGGTTTTATTTGAAGGATTTGAATAAAACGGAGTATTAAATGAGTTAAAAAGGAGTTGAACCATCTACTTCAGAAAGTCACCACGTCAATACACCAAAAAATCAATGAATAAAAAAGGAATTAATGAAAGGAAAAAAAAAAGATAGAAGTGTTGAGTTTTAATAGTAGAATTAGGACAAACCTATGCTAAGCACACAAACTTGATCTAGAAATCTGATTAATAGGTGCCAATAAAATTATGTTTTTTTTCTTAAATTTCTCACAAACTTTCAGATGCATATGGCTGAAAATAATATAGAAAGTTATTATTGTTCTCAACGTTGTTAATTCACATATGACAATAATTTGTGCACGGCCAACAACTTGTAAAGCAGCGAAATTCAATGGTAATAAAACTACCACCAGCGTACAATCAATGACATCATTAGTTTTAAAACCACAAATCATGAATAAAAAGGAAAATGGGCATTATTTATCTATGTAGAATAAATTAATATGTAGAATAAAATGGTCAAATGCCCATATCTAAACCAATGAAATCATAGGCAATATCGTTGTAAATATAATTATGGTTGCCCAGTTACAAATTCATAAATCTTTATCCTGCTACAATAAAAATATTACGCAGCACGGATACAACAAAACAATAAGAAAATCAAATAGGTAAGAATGAGCCTATCATATACTTCAATTTGCCTATACCAAAAGCAGAAACAAAAGATATATTTACTTACCCCTTACCATACAAATACTTCCACATGCATCATTATGTTCCAACCCAACACACCTTTTCAAACGAATCAAAGCACAATTTAAAATTAAATCTCAGGCATGCAAGTTATAAACATCCACATCTGATCCATGCGTCTATATGATCCCTTAATAAAGAACCATGCTTCTATGTTTCTCCATTCAAATTCCAAATCAAGTGAATGAGGTAGTTTTTACTACTTTTGAACATAGAGCATTCCAATTGAGTGTGTTCTTATATATGTTTGTGGCATAATAGACATGGAGAATGAGTTTCGCCCTTTGAGCGAAGATGAAATTACTGTTTGAGCTTGCTGCCCAGTTTGATGGTGAAAACTTGTTTGTGGTTGTAGCAAGACAATATCTGGTTAGGTATTCATGATCTTAGTTGGATTCAAAGCAATAGCAAGGGCAATTATCTATTTAGTCTTCTCTTTGTAGAAGGCTGAACACAACAAATTGGTTAGTAGTAAAGGCAGAGAGATTACTAAGAGAGATTCAATATCAGTTTAGGTAAATAATCCATATATAACATGATCAAAGTTTAGCTTTTCTGAAGGCCAACAATAAATTAGCTGAATCCAAATCGATTGCACAAATTTACTTTGAATCATTCAGTAAAAATATGTTCCGGCAAATCTACATTACGTAAGTTGTTAACTAAAATAGTGGATTCGAGTCCCTACTTTCATTACAATAATTTGTATTTATGAGATCACTTACTTGCCAATGATGGAATTAATCTTTTGCTCATTATGTGTCAATAAAAATATTGCTACTAAATTCATTTATATGACCAATTTATCCGCATGCAGTTTTGTCAAAATGCACATTTGCCTTATAAAACACTATGTATGATATTAATGCATAGTGTGCTCACGCCTCATTATGAATTTTCATGTGTGCACACTATAAAAACATGCTAAGCAATGTGACTTCCCAAACAAAGGTTCACTCCTAATGTTCTCATATCACTTCATCACATTATTAGCATCATTATCATCCTTGCTTAAAATGCTAATTACAAAAGACACATGTATAATCCATGCGAGGAAAGGTCTATAATCAATTGACATGAGCGCAATAAACAAATAATTGTAATCCATTATAAATATAAGGGAGAAAGTAAGGTAGTGTTTGGTTTATTATTTTTAGTTTTAGGTTTTCGTTCATACAAAAATGCACACGACGCATGTATATTGTCAAAAACGATTAACTTAGAAAACGAAGTTAACATACAATTCATTCTTCCGTCGTCTCTCTATCCTCTTCGTTCTTCCATTCATCTTTCTTTCATCCTCTCCGTCGTCTCTCCATTCTTCTCATATTTGACATACATATTGAAAACCGAAAACACGAAATTCGTTTTTAAACCGAACACTACCTAAGTGTCTATACACAAACTAAATTATGCTTAAAAAAGACGCTAAATTGAAATTTGCACTTATAAATGAGCTTATGCCTACATCATTTCTATCTTACGCTATCCTTTTTTTCCATCTTATTTATTTTTCAATATTCTACCTGAACTTTTAACCAGATAACAACTCATCAAATTGTGAAGTTTATAAAACGTTGTTAATTTTGCTAGTTTTTATATACACCAGCTTATCTATTGTACTTCAAAATAGAAGGTTTCAAATGGAAAGAATGCTAAAATCTTAATGTTGTTACTGTAAGACAACTGAATTATGTTTTTTAAGCATGTATGTGTTTTGTTGTAGCCTAACAGATTTAAGAAAAGAACATCTTATCTGCATAAATAAATTTAATCAAAGGAACATGTTGTTATTCATTCTAGTAAAAGGGGGGAAAAACACGAGCTCATCATTGATCATAGACCATGAGAAAAGAGTGTGTAAAACACACCATTGAACATAACAAAAATAGCTAACTTGGTAAATGCTGCATAAACGTACCATTTGTACGACCTTATTCAAGCTAATAGCACTTCGTTTTCATTAATACATAACACCCATGTAGTCAAGCAATGTATTGTTTATATGATCTTACTCAGAAATGGTAGTCAAGCTAACTGCATTTCTTTTTCTTTGATACACAATGCCTTTGCAGGGATTGCTTCTGGAGGTTTCAAGATCACAATTTAATAAAAAGGAAAAAGATGGCAACAATAAAGAAAATTTGAAAACGAACGGGAAAAGATCTATAGCACCAATTTTTAATATTACCTTCTTGATATATTAGTCAGAATAGTCAGAGCGCATATAAATCTGCAGCCTTTGTTGTAAAATTTTCAAATAAGTTTTGGGGCTTTGGGTTATTATTTGGAAGAAAAGAAGGAAATAAGAAAGAAATGATAGTCCCACATGCCAGAAAATCAAAGACTATATTTGTATAAATATAGCTTTCTCATATGGAAGTTGGGGTCTTTGGAATTCCACATGTTTGCTTTGTTGTGGGAAGAGAAGTAATGCAACAGTACGTGCGCTCCGCCGTCGGTCTTCTGACTGAACCAGGCTGGGTCAGTACTGGTTCTGGGTTCGAATTTGAAAATATTTTTGGATCATATGTGAACAGTAACGGGCCAGATTTCAGCCCACTAAGGACCCAAAAGCCAAAATTCCTGAGTTTGAATAAATTGCGGGAAATTTTTAATGTTTTCTAAAACGTTACAAGAAATGAATAGACGTGACGTTTAAATATTGAATGGATAAAGCCGATCGTAACAGTTGTGAACCGTAGCAAATAGTTGTGACGCTTAGCGAATGACACCTCTCTGCCACTATAAATAGTGACGCCCAGAAAATGTTAGAAAGCATTCTGAATCTTCTTCTTCACAGAGCACTTTTGCAACGCCAGAAAGTGTTACAAAACACTACGCCACCATTACACTGTTTTGTGACGCCTCCAATGTGATGCAAACTTAAAAAACGTCGTAGAATTGCTCTCTTATTCCTCTTTGTTCTATTCTATAAAAATTGCATCATCAGAAACCATTACTGAAGTGTTCTTGGTCAGATCAAAGGCGTACAAACTTTGAATCCGGTTACGCTGTTATAGGGCTTTATTGAATGCAGAAAGTCGATAGTTTGATAACCCGTTTGTACCTGGTGGGTTGAACTATTGTCTGAAAGAATCTATTCCATAGATACTTAAAGTCAGAAGTAAAACATTATCTTCATCGCAATTGCCATCAAATTCACCTCAAACCGCAAAATCCCCAACAAATTTCAGGCAATCATTTTAGAACCATGGAAGGTTCGAGCACTCTACAAGTTATGAATCAGCATCTACCTCGATTGAATTGTTTTG
The DNA here is from genome assembly GCA_030765085.1 of Allium cepa. Taxonomy (NCBI): domain Eukaryota; kingdom Viridiplantae; phylum Streptophyta; class Magnoliopsida; order Asparagales; family Amaryllidaceae; genus Allium; species Allium cepa. The sequence goes on along the minus strand of CM060932.1, from coordinate 634,902,464 downwards.
ATAGCGACAATTTCACTCGTTGACAAGAGACGATGAAATTTTTCTTGGTCACCGTCAAGTTGTTCTACATTTTGGAAGATGACTTGGAAGAAATCCCAAAGGAAACTGATAAGGATGATGCTGCTCTAAAGGCTAAACATGCAAAGCGCAAAGAGGGCGATTTTTTATGCAGAGGCCATATTCTGAATGCGCTATCTACCCCAGTCTACAATGCTCATAGGACCTTGGAAACAGCGAAGACACTCTAGATTGTCCTGGAGAATAAGTACCGCATATCCAAGGCCAGTAATAAAAAGTTTCTTATTTCTAATTTTATGGATTTCAAAATGGTCACCAATAAACTCATAATTGGACAAGTAAGCGAAATCTTACTGTTGGTGAATCAACTTAAAGATGCTGGAATTGATCTCCCTGAATCTTTTGTTGTTGGAGTTATAATTTCTAGACTTCCACATAGTTGGAATGATTATAAGAAAAAGATGAAGCATGCGGAAACGGATTATAATTTAGACAGTATACATCGCCATCTTCATATTGAAGAAGACTCTCGCAAACGCGATCTAGATGATAATCCACAAACTAAGTCCCATTCTAAGGCAAATAATGTTGAAATTACTGATAAGTTAAAACCAAAGAATGAGACGCAGTTTAAGAAGAAAAATCATTCCAAAACCAACAGCAAAAATAACGATGCTTGCTATTTTTGTAACAAGCCCGGCCATTATGCCCGAGACTGCCATTTGTGGAAGAAACAACAAAAAGTGAATGTGGTCGAAGACTCGCTTGTGGCTATAGTGCAAGTGGCGAAGTCCATTAGCGGCAATGAAAATGATTGGTGGTTCGATACTGGAGCAACCATTCACATTTGCAAAGACCATAATCTGTTCAAGAGTTACGAAGAAAATAAGGAAGAAGCCAACAAAGTTACTGGAGCAAATAAGGTTCCAAGCAAAGTTCTGGGAAAAGGCACTATAGAACTTCCTTTCACCTCTGGAAAAGTTCATACAATAGTCAATGTATTTTATGTACCTGATATGTGTAAGAATTTGGTCTCTGGATACCTTCTTAACAAAGGAGGATTCAAGATGGTGTATGAGTCTGATACGCTAAAGTTGTTTAAGAATGGTAGATTCATTGGATAGGGATACTCTTGTAACGGCATGATTAAGTTAAATCTAATAAAGAAATCTTCTGTTTGTATTGTTGATTCTATTAATTTATGGCATGGTAGATTAGGACATGTTAATTATAATTCCATTAGAAATATTAATAAATTAGGATTACTTTCTAATTGTGACTTCGATACCATCTCTAAATGTGAAATATGCGTTCAAGCAAAAATACACCGAAAATCCTTTATATCCGTAGAAAGAAAAACTAGTTTGCTTGATTTGGTATATAGTGATGTGGGTGACTTAAAAAGTCATATCACCTATGGTGGTAACCAATACTATATAACATTCATTGATGATTATACTAGATATGCATATGTATATCTAATGAAAACAAAAGATGAGGCGTTTGACAAATTCAAAATTTACAAAGCAGAGGTCGAAACACAATTAAGAGTTAAAATTAAAATATTACATTCAGATCATTGTGGTGAATATTTCTCAAATGAATTCACCTTGTTTTGTAAACAACAAGGTATAGTTCACCAATGTACTGCCCTATATACACCACAACAAAATGGTGTTGCTGAAAGGAAGAATAGAACTTTAGTGGAAATTGTTAATGTCATGCTCATAAGTTATAATTTGCCTTATAAACTATAGGGTGATGCTATGTTATCTGCGTGTTATATTTTAAATAGAGTACCACTTAAAAAGAATAATTTTCCCTCCTTATGAATTATGGTTTAACAGGAAACCTAACCTAACTAGACTTAAAGTTTGGGTTGCTTGGCATATGTTAGAAAACCAGACCCTAAACGACCAAAGTTAGGAAATAGAGCATTTAAATGTGTTTTCAAAGGATATTCACTTAATAGTATATATAGATTCCTTATTCTTGACACCCTAAATGTTATAGAATCTATAGATGTAGAATTTTTTGAAAATCAAACTATTGAGATCGCATTGAGATCATCTAGTCCAGAACCTAATATGGCTAATGATATCAATGACGATGATTATGCTCCTTCTCAAAACAGCAAGGAAGTATCAGTACCAGATAATAGTACCGAACAACGGAGAAGTAAAAGAGCAAGAATAGAGAAGGACTATGGTCCTGACTTCATTACATATCTTGGAGAAGGCAGTAAGGACGAAGTCCTAAATATGACTAAATATGTAATGAACGTCGATGACTATCCCAAAACTTATTCTAAGGCTATGAGTTTCAGAGATTCCAATTTCTAGAAAGAAGCTATCAATGATGAAATGAGTTTCATACTGTTAAACCAAACTTGGGTTTTAACCGATTTACCTCCTGGTGCTAAATCTATAGGATGTAAATGGATATTCAAGAAAAAGTTGAATACAAATGGATCCATTAATAAGTTTAAAGCCAGAATAGTTGCTAAGGGATATAAGCATAGACATGCAGCAGATTACTTTGATACATATGCTCTAGTTGCTCGCATATCTTTTATACGCTGTTTAATTGCACTTGCATAAATTCATAAATTATTCATACATCAAATGGATGTAAAGACTGCTTTTCTAAATTGAGATTTAGAATAAGAGATATATATGGAACAACCTGAAGGTTTCAAAACCCCATGCTAAGAAAATAAAGTTTGCTAATTAGTGAAATCTCTTTATGGCCTGAAGCAAGCTCTCATGCAATGGCATGAGAAATTTGATAAAGTTGCACTGTCATATGGATTCATTGTTAATGATGCTACTAAATGTATTTATAGCAAATCAAATAACAACGATAGTGTTATAATATGTTTATACGTTGATGACATGATAATATTTGGTTCCAATATATCTTGTGTGAATGAAACTAAAAAGTTTCTGTCTTCTGAATTCGATATAAAAGATCTAGAAGAGGCTGATGGAAATTAAAATTGTTAGGAAAGAGGGGGAGTTATTACTAACTCAATCTCATTACATAGAGAAATTCCTATAGAAGTATAGTCATTATGATGACAAACCAGCACCAACTCCTTTAGATCCTAGTATTAAATTAGAAAAGAACACTGGACGTACTATCTCTCAACCAGAGTATTCCAGTATTATTGGGAGTCTTATGTATGTTATGCATTGCACTAGACCAGACATCGCACATGTTATAAGTGTATTATGTCGATTTACGAGTAATCCAGGTTTCGAATATTGGAAAGCTATTTTCACAGTTTTAGCTTATTTGAAAGGAACCATTGAATATGGTTTATCTTATAAAAGATATCCAGCTGTAATAGAAGGATATAGTGATGCAATCTGGAACAATGTAGAATCCAAATCCAAGTCTACTACTGGATGGATCTTTGCATTAGGAGGCGCTGCTGTGTCTTGGGCTTCCAAGAAGCAGACCTGTATTTCTGACTTAACAATGTTGTCAGAATTGATTGCATTAGAAGATGCATGTAAAGAAGCAGAATGGCTTAGGAATTTATTAATGGAAATCCCTTTATGGAACAAGCCATATCCAGCAGTCTTGATTAACTGTGGAAATCAAGCAACGATATGCAACGTGTCTAATAAGACATATAATGGAAAGTCTAAACATGTGAGTCTAAGACATCAAATGGTGAGACAGTTACTCAAAAGAGGATTTATAGCTGTTGACTACATATAAACGAAGAAAAACTTGGCTGGCCCACTTACAAATAGTCTTCCAAAGGCAATGGTTTCTATAAAGTCACAAGAAATGGGACTAAGGTCTGTGAATGAAGGTTGATCATCCTTAACAGAAACCCAACTTATGTGTTGAAAAGGATAGACAAAGATCAATGGGTACCAACAAGTTAAGAGAATGATTATGAAACACACAATCGATAATCCCATAATATTTAGTGTTGGATTCTACAAGAACAAAGGATGAATATATATCCTTAATAAGTCTAGAAACCTCAAAAGGTGTATCGCATAAACACCTTAAGAGACTTACCTATATGAGTATGGAAATCAGGCCGTTTTCTAGGAAAGTAAGACCGCTTTCTAAGTAGACTCATGAACTAGGATTTAAGCACATGGTCATTAACATGCCGAGCAATACAGAACACTTTACCTAAGGAAATCAACGTGCGTGATTGTTCCGGTTTTATCATTAGGGATACTTGGTTCAAGATTCCTTCACCATAGAATCTCGATAAGGCTTTGAATGGTTTACACTAAGTAAAGGTTCAAATCCAAAAGATACATTTTATTTATGTGTTGGTTTTCACGATGATGCAAAACTTGATCTTAGAACTACATAGGATTGATCCCATTTGGGTATGTTGGAAGTCACTCTAGTGATGCAGCCATCCTATTTATTAATTATTTCTTATTTTGAAAATTGGGGGAGATTGTTGTAAAATTTTCAAATAAGTTTTGGGGCTTTGGGTTATTATTTGGAAGAGAAGAAGGAAAGAAGAAAGAAAAAATAGTCCCACATGCTAGAAAATCAAGGACTATATTTGTATAAACATAACATTCTCATGTGGATGTTTGGGACTTGGGGCTCCCACATGTTTGCCTTGTTATGAGGAGAGAAGTTATGCAACACCACACGCGCGCCGCCGCCATCCGTCCGTCCGACCGAACCGGGCGGGGTCGGGTACGGGTTTCGGGTTCGAATCCGAAAATATTTTTGGATCATATGTGAACAGTAACGGGCCAGATTTTAGCCCGTTAAGGACCCAAAATCAAAATTCCTGAGTTTGAATAAATGGCGGGAAATTTGAAATATTTTCTAAAACGTTAAAAGAAATGAATAGACGCGGCGTTTAAATAGTGAATGGATAAAGCCATTTGTAACAGTTGCAAATGGTTGTGACGCTTAGCGAATAGACACCTCTCTACCACTATAAATAGTGATGCCTAGAAAACGTTAGAAAGCATTCTGAATCTTCTTCTTCTTCACAGAGCAGTTTTACGACGTCAGAAAGTGTTACAAAACAGTGCGCCACCATTACTCTGTTTTGTGACGCCTCCAAGTTGTTGCAAACTCAGAAAACGTTGCAGAATTGCTCTCTTCTTCCTCTTCCTCTTCATTCTATTCAATAAAAATTGCATCATCAGAAACCATTACTGAAGTGTTCTTGGTCGGATCAAAGGCGTACAAACTTTGAATCCAATTATGCTGTTATAGGGCTTTACTGAATCCCGAAAGTCGATAGTTCGATAATCCGTTTGTACCTGGTGGGTTGAACTATTGTCTGATAGAATCTATTCCATAGATCCTTAAAGTCAGAAGTACAGCACTATCTTCATCGCAATTGTCATCAAATTCATCTCGAATCGCAAAATCCCCAACAGCCTTTAGAAACATTAGGAAAGAAATTAATGAATTACTTATGCAATGCGAAAGATGGGAACAATTAATGAATATTTGAAAATGAATGGAAAAGGATCTATAACACCTAAAATGTGGATTTTGTAAAATTACTTTCTTGATATAATAGTCATAACAATCAGAGTGTATGTGAATCTGCAAGCTTAGAAACATTATGAAAGAAACTAATGAATTACTTATGTAATGCATAAGATAAATAACATTTTAATATGAATGGAAAAATATGTAGAGCGCCTAAAATGTGGATTTTGAAAATTACCCTATATTGGTATAATAATCCGAATAGTCAGAGTGCATGTGAATCTCCAGGCTTAGAAACATTTGGAAAAAAAGTAACGAATTACTTTTACAATTCAATGTGGCCTTGAAAATGTACTACTTACAAATAAAAGTCAATGTAATTTATAATACAAGAAAATAGGCATAAGGACAAACTTAGAAACCTCTTTAGGTTGAAGGACGACAAGTTTATTTTTTTGGCTGAAGGACGATACTGGTTATAACAAGGATTTTGTGGTGTAAAACTGAAGGTAATGCTAGTTACAACTAGCATTTTATATAGTGTAAAAGTTGAATATAATGCTAAATATAATTAGCATTTGTCATTCAGCCTAAAAATAAAACTTCATGTCCTTCAACCTCATTTTTTTAAAAGTTTTCCCTTTTACCCTAATTCACTCTTTATATGCTACTAGTGTGTAGCCCGTGCATTGCATGCTGTAAAGTTGTAAAAGTATTGTATTAATAAATATTGGTAAAAATAGAAATTATTTACGTAGTGTTAGAGAACCATGGTTCTCTAACACGTAGTATATGGTAAATATGTTGTGTTATCTATTATAAATCAAAAATTTTATCATTCTTTATGTATATAGCATTTGTTATATAATTTAAATTCGAATTAAAATTTGATTTTACCATTTGATTAATAAGAATATGGTATATATATATATATATATATATATATATATATATATATATTAAAATTGACAACTTTTAAGTTTTATTGGACAAATTAATAATTATTAGCTACTCAAATTTATCTCTACTATTAATAATGATAGTTCAATTAACATACAATCAACCGTGTCTTTTTGAAATTCCAATTTTACCCTTCCGTTCTTTTGAGCCCCCTTTCTCTCCTTTCTCACCTCTATCTGCTTACGCAAGACTAAAAAACCCTAACAGAGGCAATTCCAGATCTAAGACGATTCAACACCCAACATCTTTCCAATGCCTCTGTCTGCTTACGCAAGACTAAAAAAAACCTAACAGCCCAACATCTCTCCAATGAACTGCATAAACTAAGCGCACTTCAGGGCAATTTCAGATCGAACGCGATTCCATGTATTCTCCAACAAGTCGCAAAAACTAGGGTTACTTCACCGTAAATCCAAATCCGATGTCTTCTCCAACTTCGCCCATGATTAATGCTTACGGATTGATCAACGATCGACTAAGGTGCGTTCACTGCTCCATAAGTATTCGGTAAATTTGAAAGAAATTGTGTTAATGATTTAATTTTATGACATGATGAATTGTGCTGACCTTCATGTAGATTAATATGTGCGAGCAGTTTTGAATTTACTTCTTTGGATAGTCATTTGCTTTCACTTATTTCCAATCTGCGTATTTTGTATGAGCTTGGTGGTAGGATGCTTTCGATATATTTTGTTAACAAATATTCACAGATTTAATTCCATTTTGCATAAAGTTTTCTAAATTTGTAGTAACCTGACATTATGAGATTTATACGTTAACAATTGGATTAAGGTAAAACTAAAATGTGCCTATGTACACATGCGAAGACAAAGTCTTTGCATCTTATGTATGAAAACATATAACTAGAGCTCAGAAGTCTATATATGATATACATATCAATAGTTTATGCTTAGAAATGAAAAGATAAATTGTTGAACATTAAATATTTTGAATGAGATTGCTTTTTAGGAGAAAATTCATTAAACTATAAATTTTATTATAATAATTAATACACTTGATTATTTACCTGTCTTCAATACATTGGCTAGGCTAAACAAAAAGGTGTTGGATCATAAGATAAATATTCATGTGAATAGTGATTTACTCTTTATTGAAACTACGTAAATGCTTATAACTTTTCTATGCTTTTGTTTTCATCGCAATAATTATTACTTTGGAAAATGCTTATACTTTCATCTTTAAATAGAAATGTTTGAGATCCCTTGAACTATGGTTGATTCTTTGCCTTTCATTTTCATTACAAAGAAATTACTTAATGCAATCACGTCCATGGTATGTTAAGATGCAAATCAAACTAAAAGTAGCTGATTATGTACGTAGAACAAAAAGAAAATATACTAACTTCCACATGCAGGAGATAATAGTGTGTATATATATATATATATATATATATATATATATATATATGTAACACTTGAAAAGAAAATGCATAGATTATGCATTTTGTTATACTAAAAAAATGAAGAAATAATCAAAATCAGAAAATAAAAATACATATGTGTACTTTTTTGCTTTTGAATTTTCAACTCAAACAGTACCTCCAACAACTACATGTTGAGTTGGTATAAGTGAATAGTTTTTGTCAACGATTTTACTCTATTAACATTCAAATGAATTTTACTGCCTAAGATAAATAAAATATTTGACGCTAGATAATATTTGAAAATGCATTAACTATCATAGTTTTGTTTAAACAACGACAGGCTGTAGAAGGGAGATGAGAGTAGATCTAGATCTGGATCTTGATTTTTTTGTTAAAACTAAATGCATAATATGATAATAAGAAATGAAAATTAAGTTAAAAATTCTTGATGTGTCTCTTCAGATATGAGAAGCAAAAGAATGTTTGCTTCCACTGCATGGCAGTAGTACTGAATAATTATGTAGATCGACAATTACAACATTGCTGAGACCCCCTGTAACTAAGTAACCTTCTTATTTGGTAAGAGAAACATATCTGTAATCTAATGTCTAAATTTTTTTATGTTTCCATATATCATCTCATTATATCAAAAGATATAAGTGAGAAAAAATTACGTTAACGTAATGACCCGCCATCCGTCTCCACAGAATGACGCATCATTAATAAGAAAACGGGGATAAAAAAGAGAAAAGAAAGAAGAGAAAGAAGAAACAACATCAGAATCTAAACAGCGAAACGAATAAATTATATTAAACATAAATATTACATAGTTTACAACCACTATCAGAGTTACACAGATAATACAATACATACTAAACGGTTATAAACATCTTTCTAGTTATACAACTCAAAACAGTACAATGAAAACTACTCAGAGAAATCAACACAGCAGAAATATATATATCTACACGCAGAAGCCTCCTGCTCCAATGCTCCTCCACAATTCGTCAAAGCTAACCTGAATCCCTTGGCTACTCGTAAAAATTTGAGTACCCAAGAGTTTAAGAAAACAGAAGATAAACACCGGGTCAGACATGGGTCTGGTGTGAGTAACAGGTTAAGGTTGCTTAACTTTTAAAATCCTTTTGAAAAGAAAGGTATCACGTAAGACTTCCCACACATAAACATGGAAAAAAATTTACCTTACGCTAACCAAAACATTTGATAGGAAATCCGATGATATTATAATAGGTCTAGGGTTTTCAAATAAATATGAAATAGCTGAAATTGTTACATTTATTAAATTCCAACTACTAGCCACAAAAGTGGGTAATATAATCAAAACCGTTGGCACTTATTGGATTTTGGATTCCATATAATGGCAGGGCTACTGATGTACCGCCCGTCAGAGTACGTGGCCTAGATCAACGTACCGAGGAGTACGCCCGCTTCCCTACAACACAAGGCCGAAACTATTCCTTACTGAACAGTTCCGAACAAGACAACCCCTAAAGTTGGAGCTCAACAACCGTCCACACAGCCGAAATAAAAGGGACCTCTAGACAGGGGAAATTATCATCCTACTTGGGAATGACCCACTTAGCCTTGCTGCACCTCCCCTGTTTTAGCCATTCCCGGTTGATGAGGCTTGAGGCTACGATTACCTTTAGTGAACACATCACTTAGAATGTTCATCGTCCACCTGACGATGTTCTGAAAGCATTCAATCCATACAAGTTCGTTCCGGGTTCGAACGTAACCGAAGGCATTATCTCGTTACACTCATTTTGGAATCACCCTCAGAGTTAACGACGATAACCCTTGCACTCTGAACCACCATCTCGAAACTGTAAGTACTATTTCCGTCAAACTCATCACGGAATAACCCCCAGAGTTATACTGACAAATAGTTCTTACACATCGAGTCTTCATAAAGCTCCACTTGGATTCACGACCTAACGTTTAATTGGAATCGATATGGTTTTCGGATATCCAAATATGGAAACCCGATCCTGGTCTCATCGAAATCCAAAGCGTGTCTTTTAGGTCCAAGTTGTTTTAAGGTTAAACAATTCAATTATCTATATACACACAGATAGATAACTCACAAATCACAATTGATAATCACACTATCAAATAAACAGGTAATCCACATTTTCATCAAAATAGATAATCCATATCACCATCACAATAGATAATCTATATTATCATCGCAATGCAACCAAAGTATTCATATCATACCACAAAACATTACTTATCTCATTTCTGAGATCACAACCATTCAAGGCAATCAATACCATCCATTCATATATAAGCAATGATTTACTCATCACAATATAATTAATTTAATATGAATTAAATTAACTATCTCTACCTCTAATTAATTTAAAATGAATTAAATTAATTACTTCATCTTTAATTAATTTAAAATAAATTAAATTAATTACTTCACCAATATAAATCTTGCTTACTTAACCATTTAATTGATTACAATCAATTAATTAATCACTCAAATTTAATCACCTTAATTAACCACCCTTGATTAATTATCCTTAATTACATTCAAGTAATTATCCTTAACTAATTTCACAAATTAATTATTCTCAAACAAAAACAGTAATTAACCTTTAATTACTTCAATTAATTAATTAACCATAATTAATTACATTAATTAATTATCTTTAATCACTTGTCATTGATTAATTAATCATAATTAATCAACTTTAGTTACATCATTAATTATAATAATTAATGACCCTTAATTATATTTTAATTAATTACGTTATTAAAATTAATTACCTTGAGTAATTAACCATAATTATTAATCATTCCAGATTAATCACATTCAGTAATTAACTAACTTCATTACTTCATTAAAACAAATTAATTATTCCTTAACTAATTTCTTAATTAATCCCTTGATTAATTACTAAATAATTTAAATCCAAATTACTTACATTATTAAACATCTTCCATTAAATTACAACCTGTAATTATCAATCAATTACTTTACCAAGTAATTTCCAATCCATTAATTACATTAAGTAATTATCATTAATACATCCAGTGTTTAAAATTAATTAAACTTAATTAATTAAATTAAACAATCACATTTATCTCAATTAATTACCTTAAGTAATTAATTCTTAATTACTTCATTAAGTAATTACACTTAAACCATCCACACATGATTATTATTAAATTAATTAATCTAATTAATTATTTAAAATTAACCACATTAATTAATTATGAAATAATCCTAGTTAATGACCTTCATTAACCATCCTCTAATTATTTAGTAATTAACCTAGATTAACCGTTGTTAATTACAATTTAAATTATCTTTAATTATCCATTAATTAAACTCTAATTATTTAATTAATTAACCTTGATTTAAAACTTAATTACTTACTTTATAATTCTTAATCATTAATTAAAAATCTAATTAATGATCTTTAGTTTCAAATTAATTAATCCTTAATCAATATTCATTAAACTTTAATAAACTAATTAAATAAATTAAATAATTATTCCTTAATTACTCCATTTATTAAATTAATTTCAAAACATTAATCTTAATTAATTTTAAGATAAAACATTTCTAATTTATGTTTAATTTTTTTTTATTTTAAACCAAGTACTTTTGAACTTGCTTTTAAATTCCATTTCGAATACAAGATTTACAATGAATAAAACTTAAAATTTAAGCCAAGTTTAAACAATTTAAAACTTTTTAAATTTACAAGACAAACAAGTCCTTGTCAAATATAAGAAATTCATAAGGTTTGATACTAAATTCATTTTTACATTTAATAATTTAAATTTAAACTTTACATACAAATTTGTTTAAACCTTCAAATCATAAAATTCTTTTTATTTCAAAAACTGAAGTTCTTATTAACTTCTTGATTTCCAGATTAAATCTTACTTTAAAACTTACTCATATTTAAAAACTTCAGATTTAAAATTTGAAAACTACCCACCATTATAAAGTAGTTTAACATTCAAGTTTTAAACTTTATATTTTTTTTAAAATTGAGATTCAAAATTTAAACTTGGATTCAATTTAAACTTAAATTTAAAACCAGGATTTAAACTTTTCTTACATCTAAAAGTTTCAGAGTTTTTTGAAAAAAAAATTTAAACAGAAATCCCAGGTTTCAGTAAAACCTGTAAAGCACAAAACAACCCGAGGCCATCACAAAATTTCTTCGAGTCTTCTACCTAACCTCCCCGAGCCAAATGCCTTACTGCTTCGGGAAAATCTCAAGAACTCCCCTGCTACCAAACTTACCCAAACCTGTCATCATAAAATACATCACGTGCATATGCACGGCGAACTCCGGCCACATAAATTGCCGTTGATGATCTCTACACATCAGAAGCCAACACTACAACTCACCAAGAACTTCAAATCGAACTACCATCCTCGAAAACTCAATCGAACACCCAAATTCAAACCTGGAAACCACCATCAGGTTTCTGCTTCAAACCTGTCAACGGCGGAAACTCGCCGCTCCGACCACTTGACGATCAACTACTCCGGCCTCATCTTCAACTACGACCCAACAATCAAACCCCAAAACGACAAAACACTCGGTCAATTGTACAACTCGAAAAGTTCGATTCTTTAAACCACTTTAAAACTAGGGTTTAAAATTGAATCTCAAAACTGCACCTTACACGATGATAACCATCGCCATCCCAGATTTTTCCTAGCATCAACAAACCCTCCTATACTACCAAGAAGAAACCCGAGACCTCCCAATTCAAAAATCACTTGAATTTGCTTAATATCCTATTTCAGTTCAATATCCAAATGCAGCTTCAACTAATTCCTAAAAATACAAATTCTTGATTTAAAAATCAAGCTTTTATTAATACTTTTGTTTTATGATATTGAATTACAAATTTAACATGTTTGAGTTTTGATAAAGATCAACATGCACTGATACATTCAATATCTCCAGAGGTAAAACAACTCTGTTTAGTTTGATTTAATTTTTTAATTCTAATCTATGATAAGAAAACATTTTTTAAAAAAAAAATTCAGATACTATCACAAATTAAATCAAGTGTAGAGGATTTTTAAATGGAAAGATGGATCTGGGGACAAAGCAGAGCACATACAGCATGCATACACAAACATATTTACATCAAACTTTTATAAATACACAAACAATACTTATTTATATCAAAACATTTCAACATGCAACCTAATTAAAATTTAAGATTTTAAAGTTACTCACCATTTTAAAAGAAGCAGAGCCTCTGATTGAAAGGCTCATTGAATTTGCAGATGTAAAGCTGTTTGCATGCCTCTATACAAAATGTTTTGAATTTTCTTCAGATCAGGCTTCAATTTGAAGATGTACAGATTAAAAATGCAAGTTTCCCTTTTGCTTCCAGGTTGCATGCAGAGTTCATTTTCCAGAATGTAGAAAAATGCAGTTTTTTTTGCTTTTTTTAGGTGCATGCAGGCCAAATTCCTAGATTTTATAAAAATGATGCAGTTTGTTTTGGATTTATACAGGTATTTGAATATGCAGGGTTTGATTTTTGAAGAGGAGTTTTGATTTTGTATTTTGAAATGGAAGCTACAGATTTGATATTGCAGGGATTTGAACTGCTTTGATTTTGAAGAGTTTACTGATTTTTGACAAAGCTTTGAATTTGGTTTCGAAGGTGCATGTAATTGCTGATTTGCAGATCTGCATTTTATCATGAACTTATAGATTTTTGAATAAAACTTAAATTTGGGTTTCATGTTTTCAGATCTGCATGGGATAGGTTTAAGTTTCTTTGTCTTTTGAATTGAGATGAGAAAAGAAATAAAGATATGAAGATGTAGGTTTATATAAGTGTAATTTCAGATTTATTAAATAAAAGAAAAAGAATTAAAATAATTTGACACTTTTAAACTCATTTTAACATTTGTCAAATTGATATGTCAATCTTATAACACTTGTCCCTTTTTTTTTAAAGTAATTGTATTTGATTTACAAGTTAATATATGTATTAATCTTAATTTAAATTTATTAGTTAATATTTAATATGTATATAAATTCATAAAAGAAATAAAAACAAATCATGTTTATAAATAAACTTATACATATAAAAACTAAAACAATTAAAATCTATACTTTGGAATTTAAATTCAAATTAAGTTCAAAATCCAATATTTAAAAAAAACAAGTTGTAAATACAAATTAAACTTGAAATAACGATTGCCATTTTGTTCAAAATTTATATGTAAATCAATACACTATTAATATTATTTTTAAAAATATCTCAGTATTAAATTAAAATAATTTTAAAAGAAATTATATTTTTATTAATAAATTATCTATTTTATTAAGCCATAGAACTTTTTGTTTGTTAATTCATTTTCAATTTAAAACTCAAGCCAAATTATTTTAAACATTTAAATATTTTTCTTATCAATTTTAAAATCATATATTTATTTGTTAAATAGCTTTGAAAACTTAATATTAAATTAATAACAAAATTTCCAAATTATTAATGTATATATTAGAATTTTAAATCATGATTCATTAATTAAATTTAAACCAAGCTCATTTATTTAATAACTTTGAAAAGCTAATATTAAATAAAAACATATTTCCAAATTACTAAAAATATTAGAACTAAAAAATATGCTTTATTTATAATTTTAAAACAAAGTTAATCTATTCACAATATAAACCATATATTTATATTATAAATAGAAATCAATTTTTTTTAAAAGATAAAGTAACCAATTAAATATTTATTGAAGAAGATTATTAAATCAATTTGAAATATTATTAACAAAAATATCAATATCAATTTAATTTTAATACAGATTATTAAATTGATATTGTTAAAAATTCCGGGATGTTACAATCCTTCCCCCTTTAAAGAATTTCGTCCTCGAAATTTAAAACAAAGGTAATTTAATAATCTCATTAAATATTTTAAATTTTAAACACAAGCATACATCAAACATATGCTAACGACCATAGCAGCCAATTCATCCAATCAAGCAAATCTAATTATCCAGACAAAATTCTGGATGAAATTTCTTCGAGTTTCCCAGGTGTGTATATATATACTGGGATACTCGTTCTATAGAAATCAAACAATCAATACTATGAAGCTATAAAGCTCCTATTCATCTATATCTATAACACTAGACAGGATATCAGACTACAGACGAGTCTGACTCAACAACCAAAACTCAAGAACTACTGGTCCCATAACCAGAGATAGATAAAACACGTACTCCCTCAGAGATACGTGAAACTCATCGAATCCCAGTTATCCAAACTGGCAATTCAATCCTGTAGATCAATCTCTTATTCTCCAAGATCGCCAAAAAGATCAAAAACACTTCAGAGCTAGCTTCTCAGACTTACCCCATCTTATAGCTCCTTTTCAATCGGAGAAAACTTATCCAAAATTAAATCTCCGACCACTGGGATCCAAATTCCTCCGACTCTTATCCTCAAAACTCTTCCAGACGATCCTGGGCTACCTACAGCCTTACTGATCAGCTCAATCTTCGCTGATTCTAGAAACAAACTAAACCAATCAATTCAACATAACGATCTCCTCAAGATCAACCCTATTCCTCAAACATCAGAAGACTAAACTCACTTCTCCTGTCCAGAAAAGAAAAGCAGATGCACTTCCAAACTGCTTCCGCTGCACAACTCTGATCCGCAGTAGAATGCTGAAGAAGAACACGAGCACAAACTAGACAACACCTCCCAAAAATATGGTTCATCGGATCCATAAAGAAAACTCAGAAGTTCCTTCAAAACCCTGAGCTGCTACACTAAACTCTATCTCTTAGAACCATCCTTCTACTAAGCTGAGCTACTGGTAGCACTCCTGGAATCCTAGTCGATAAGAAAACTCAATCTCCAAATGCGGACAAACCTCTGACTTCCTTGAAGACATCCGGAAAAGTTCTGATAACTCAAGAGAACACTCAAACAATCGCAAGTCACTTTTGCGATCAATCCAAACTAAATCCAAGGAAAACTATTCTCCCTTTACCAATCAGAATAGCTTACACTTAACTAGCCAATCCACCCAAAAACGAGTCCACTTTGCTGCTTCTGAACTCCACTTCTAGAAAAACTTCTCAGCCAGAAAACTTCCTGCCAACGCAAAACACTCTGAGCTGCACTTCTGACACAGATGCCAAAGATCTCCTAATCCAAAGCTCTTCGAGAAACTCGGACCACAAACCAAACACAAACGTCCTGCTGAACTCAGCCACAACACCGAAGCAGACACACTTCCCTATACTTGCTCCAGGAGAAAACATTTTCGGAGACATCCATAGTCACCGCGTCTCATCACGCAGCTACCACTTCCAGAGGTATCAAAATACCATCACACACTTCTGCCAAACCGACAGATCCAAACTCAACTCATCCAACTTCAAAGATAGACTCCGAACCTTACAGGTTACCTTCAGAGATCGATGAAATCCTTTATCACTCACTAGAGACGGTATTAGGTCTACAGTCTCGACAAATACACTTCCAACCTCAAACAATCAAACTCCAACCAATGGTAGTCGTGTTACACACACTACTACCCCATCTACCTTTATAACTTATATTGGAAAACCCAAACAGGTAACCCAACAGAAAGGTAGAATAAATATATTTAGTAATATATAAAAATTACAAATATGCTCTCTCAAGATAGACATCACTCCAGAGCCTAGGTATTCACTCAACCTAATGCTTTGATACCACTGTAATGACACGCCATCCGTCTCCACAGAATGACGCATCATTAATAAGAAAGAAAGGGATAGAAAAGAGAAGAGAAAGAAGAGAAAGAAGAAACAACATCAGAATCTAAGTAGCGGAACGAATAAATTATATTAAACATAAATATTACATTGTTTACAACCACCATCAGAGTTACACAGATAATACAACACATACTAGACAGTTATAAACACCTGTCTAGTTATACAACTCAAAACAGTACAATGAAAACTACTCAGAGAAATCAATACAGTGGAAATATATATATCTACACGCAGAAGCCTCCTGCTCCATTGCTCCTCCACAATTCGTCAAAGCTAACCTGAATCCCTTGGCTACTCGTAAAAATTTAAGCACCCAAGAGTTTAAGAAAATAGAAGGTAAACTCCGGGTTAGACATAGGTCTAGTGTGAGTAACTGGTTAAGGTCTCTAAACTTTTAAAATCATTTTGAAAAGAAAGGTATCACATAAGACTTCCCACACATAAACATGGAAAAAAATTTACCTTATGCTAACCAAAACATTTGATAGGAAATCCGATGATATTATAATAGGTCTAGGGTTTTCAAATAAATATGAAATAGTCGAAATTGTTACATTTATTAAATTCCAGCTACCAGCCACAAAAGTGGGTAATACAATCAAAACCGCTGGCACTTATTGGATTTTGGATTCCATACAATGGCAGGGCTACTGGGGTATCGCTCGTCACAGTACGTGGCCTAGATCAACGTACCGAGGAGTACGCCCGCTGCCCTGCAACACAAGGCCGGAACCATTCCTTACTGGACAGTTCCGAACAAGATAACCCCGACAGTTGGAGCTCAACAATCGTCCACACAGCCGAAATAAAGGGACCTCTAGACAGGGGAAAATCTCGTCCTACTTGGGCATGACCCACTTAGCCTTGCTGCACCTCCTATGTTTTAGCCATTCCCGGTTGATGAGGCTTGAGGCTACGATTACCTATAGTGAACACATCACTTAGAATTCTCATTGTCCACCTGACGATGTTCTGAAAGCATTCAATCCATACAAGTTCGATCCGGGTTCGAATGAAACCAAAGGCACTATCTCGTTACACTCATTTTGGAATCACCCTCAGAGTTAACGATGATAACCCTTGCACTCTGAACCACCATCTCGAACCTATAAGCACTACTTCCGTCAAACTCATCACGGAATCACCCCCAGAGTTATACTGGCGAATAGTTCTTACACCTCGAGTCTTCACAAAGCTCCACTTGGATTCACGACCTAACGTTTAATTGGAATCGATGTGGTTTTCGGATATCCAAATATGGAAACCCGATCCCGGTCTCATCGAAATCCAATGCGTGTCTTTTAGGTCCAAGTTGTTTTAAGGTTAAACAATTCAATTATCTATATACACACAGATAGATAACTCACAAATCACAATTGATAATCACATTATCAAATAAACAGGTAATCCACATTTTCATCAAAATAGATAATCCATATCACCATCACAATAGATAATCTATATTATCATCGCAATGCAACCAAAGCATTCATATCATACCACAAAACATTACTTATCTCATTTCTGAGATCACAACCATTCAAGGCAATCAATACCATCCATTCATATATAAGCAATGATTTACTCATCACAATATAATTAATTTAAAATGAATTAAATTAACTATCTCTACCTCTAATTAATTTAAAATGAATTAAATTAATTACTTCATCTTTAATTAATTTAAAATAAATATAATTAATTACTTCACCAATATAAAGCTTGCTTACTTAACCATTTAATTGATTACAATCAATTAATTAATCACTCAAATTTAATCACCTTAATTAACCACCCTTGATTAATTATCCTTAATTACATTCAAGTAATTATCCTTAATTAATTCCACAAATTAATTATTCTCAAACAAAAACAGTAATTAACCTTTAATTACTTCAATTAATTAATTAACCATAATTAATTACATTAATTAATTATCTTTAATCACTTATCATTGATTAATTAATCATAACTAATCAACTTTAATTACATCATTAATTATAATAATTAATGACCCTTAATTATATTTTAATTAATTACTTTATTAAAATTAATTACCTTAAGTAATTAACCATAATTATTAATCATTCCAGATTAATCACATTTAGTAATTAACTAACTTAATTACTTCATTAAAATAAATTAATTATTCCTTAATTAATTTCTTAATTAATCCCTTGATTAATTACTAAGTAATTTAAATCCAAATTACTTACATTATTAAACATCTTCTATTAAATTACAACCTGTAATTATCAATCAATTACTTTACCAAGTAATTTCCAATCCATTAATTACATTAAGTAATTATCATTAATACATCCAGTGTTTAAAATTAATTAAACTTAATTAATTAAATTAAACAATCACATTTATGTCAATTAATTACCTTAAGTAATTAATTCTTAACTACTTCATTAAGTAATTACACTTAAACCGTTCACAGATGATTATTATTAAATTAATTAATTCAATTAATTATTTAAAATTAACCACATTAATTAATTATTAAATAATCCTGGTTATTGACCTTCATTAACCATCCTCTAATTATTAAGTAATTAACTTAGATTTACCATTGTTAATTACAATTTAAATTATCTTTAATTATCCATTAATTAAACTCTAATTATTTAATTAATTAACCTTGATTTAAAACTTAATTACTTAATTAATAATTCTTAATCATTAATTAAAAATCTAATTAATGATCTTTAGTTTCAAATTAATTAATCCTTAATCAATATTCATTAAACCTTAATAAATTAATTAAATTAATTAATTAATTAATCCTTAATTACTCTATTTATTAAATTAATTTCAAAACATTAATCTTAATTAATTTTAAGATAAAACATTTCTAAATTATGTTTAAAAGCAAATTTTATTTTAAACCAAGTACTTTTGAACTTGCTTTTAAATTACATTTCAAATACAAGATTTACAATGAATAAAATTTAAAATTTAAACCAAGTTTAAACAATTTAAAACTTTTTAAATTTGCAAGACAAACAAGTGCTTGTCAAATATAAGAAATTCATAAGGTTTGAAACTAAATTCATTTTTAAATTTAATAATTTAAATTTAAACTTTACATACAAATTTGTTTAAACCTTCAAATCATAAAATTCTTTTTATTTCAAAAACTGAAGCTCTTATTAACTTCTTGATTTCCAGATTAAATCTTACTTTAAAACTTACTCATATTTAAAAACTTCAGATTTAAAATTTGAAAACTACCCACCATTATAAAGTAGTTTAACATTCAAGTTTTAAACTTTAAATTTTATTTTTTTTAAACTGAGATTTAAAATTTAAACTTGGATTCAATTTAAACTTAAATTTGAAACCAGGATTTAAACTTTTCTTACATCTAAAAGTTTCAGAGTTTTAAAAAAAAATTAAACAGAAATCCCAGGTTTCTGTAAAACCTGTAAAGCACAAAACAACCCGAGGCCATCACAAAATTTCTTCGAGTCTTCTACCTAACCTCCCCGAGCCAAATGCCTTACTGCTTCGGGAAAATCTCAAGAACCCCCCTGCTACCAAACTTACCCAAACCTGCCATCAGAAAATACATCACCGTGCATATTGCTTAAAATCCTATTTCAGTTCAATATCCAACTGCAGCTTTAACTAATTCCTAAAAATACAAATTCTTGATTTAAAAATCAAGTTTTTATTAATACTTTTGTTTTATGATATTCAATTACAAATTTAACATGTTTAAGTTTTGATAAAGATCAACATGCACTGATACATTCAATATCTCCAGAGGCAAAACAACTCTGTTTAGTTTGATTTAATTTTTTAATTCTAATCTATGATAATAAAACATTTTAAAAAAAAAATTCAGATACTATCACAAATTAAATCAAGTGTAGAGGATTTTTAAATGGAAAGATAGATCTGGGGACAAAGCAGAGCACATACAGCATGCATACACAAACATATTTACATTAGACTTTTATAAATACACAAACAATACTTATTTATATCAAAACATTTCAACATGCAACTTAATTAAAATTTAAGATTTTAAAGTTACTCGCCATTTTAAAAGAAGCAGAGACTCTGATTAAAAGGCTCATTGAATTTGCAGATGTAAAATTGTTTGCATGCCTCTATACAAAATGTTTGAATTTGCTTCAGACCAGGCTTCAATTTGAAGATGTACAGATTAAAAATGCAAGTTTCCCTTTTGCTTCCAGGTTGCATGCAGAGTTCATTTTTCCAGAATGCAGAAAAATGCAGGTTTTTTTTTTGCTTTTTTTTAGGTGCATGCAGACCAAATTCCTAGATTTTATAAAAATGATGCAGATTTGTTTTGGATTTATACAGGTATTTGAATATGCAGGGTTTGATTTTTGAAGAGGAGTTTTGATTTTGTATTTTGAAATGGAAGCTACAGATTTGATATTGCAGGGATTTGAACTGCTTTGATTTTGAAGAGTTTACTGATTTTTGACAAAGCTTTGAATTTGGTTTCGAAGGTGCATGTAATTGCAGATTTGCAGATCTGCATTTTATCATGAACTTATAGATTTTTGAAAAAAACTTGAATTTAGGTTTCATGTTTTCAGATCTGCATGAGATAGGTTTAAGTTTCTTTGTCTTTTGAATTGAGATGAGAAAAGAAATAAAGATATGAAGATGTAGGTTTATATAAGTGTAATTTCAGATTTATTAAATAAAAGAAAAAAAATTAAAACAATTTGACACTTGTAAACTTATTTTAACATTTGCCAAATTGATATGTTAATCTTATAACACTTGTCCCTTTTTTTTTTAAAGTAACTTGTATTTGATTTACAAGTTAATATATGTATTAAGCTTAATTTAAATTTATTAGTTAATATTTAATATGTATATAAATTCATAAAAGAAAAAAAAAATCATGTTTATAAATAAACTTATACATATAAAAATTAAAACAATTAAAATCTATACTTTGGAATTTAAATTCAAATTAAGTTCAAAATCCAATATTTAAAAAAAAGCAAGTTATAAATACAAATTAAACTTGAAATAACGATTGTCATTTTGTTCAAAATTTATATGTAAATCAATACACTATTAATATTATTTTTAAAAATATCTCATTATTAAATTAAAATCATTTTAAAAGAAATTATATTTTTATTAATAAATTATCTATTTTTTTAAGCCATAGAACGTTTTGTTTGTTAATTCATTTTAAATTTAAAACTCAAGCCAAATTATTTTAAACATTTAAATATTTTCTTATCAATTTTAAAATCATATATTTATTTGTTAAATAGCTTTGAAAACTTAATATTAAATTAATATCAAAATTTCCAAATTATTATTGTATATATTAGAATTTTAAATCATGATTCATTAATTAAATTTAAACCAAGCTCATTTATTTAATAACTTTGAAAAGCTAATATTAAATAAAAACAAATTTCCAAATTACTAAAAATATTAGAATTAGAAAATATACTTTATTTATAATTTTAAAACAAAGTTAATCTATTTACAATATAAACCATATATTTATATTATAAACAGAAACCAGTTTTTATTATTTTTTTAAAAGATAAAGTAACCAATTAAATATTTATTGAAGAAGATTATTAAATTAATTTGAATTATTATTAACAAAAATATCAATATCAATTTAATTTTAATACAGATCATTAAATTGATATTGTTAAAAATTTCAGGATGTTACAGTTATGCTTCCAAAGTCTATTGGAGGATGACATTGGCACATCTTGACTTTTGGATTCAGCAAACGAGTACCATAGTACAAAATCTGAATGTGTAGAAACCACCATGGTTGATAATGTAGTGAAGTCTCTCAAGGAATGGGTTGTTTGATAAGGACCAGGCATGTCAGCTTCACATAATTTTTACAGAGAACTACATGTGATAATATGTAATGGAGTGTTTATGATATTTAATAAAAGTTTTGATCAATATGTTATGTGTTTGTAACTTCGAATGTTGTTAAAATACAGTTGATGAATTGATGAATGGGAAATTAAGGATGTGTGTGTGTGTATGTATTAAATGTTATATATTCATTTCAAAAGTGTGAGCTTTTATCTCATTTCCAACTCTGTCGACCAATGTTGATTCTACCATTTTGCTAAAATCTACTGATCGGATTCTTTTAACTATTCTCAACAGGTTCTTTTATCTATTCTCAAATTTGCTACCCCCATACCAATAAGAGTTGCATTTTGAATTTTATATTTTATTCCAAACAGAAAATGTTAAATGAGTGAATCGTTGAATTGTTAATACTACTTAGAAGTATGTTTAAATTGATTATTTATCCATACATTTTATTATGCTCAAAATTTTAAATCTAGAGAGACAAATGGAATATCTTTTCAAACCTTCCAACATTAAATATTAGTTCATCATTATAAAACATAGGTTAAATTAAGCTATAATATCTTCATGCCACGTGGATATTAACTAAAACCAAAAATCTTATTTGTAGCTCACATCTAGATTCCTATTAGAAGTAGGCTCATATATATCAATCATTTTATAACTTGCATAATAGTACCCATTTATACATGCTAAAGACAACAAAGGCAGAGCATTTGTGTTCAAGTAAAAGAAAAAAAAACCCATTATATATATGTGTGTGTTTGTGTGTATGTATGAATATATGTGTGTGTATGCCCACATACACCCCTCCCCCGACTTCTATGACATACAAGCTTTCTCCAGAACCAAAACTCATAAGATGTAGTCTATTTAAGTCTATTAGTAAAGTAACAATTAACATATATTTGAGATCTTCTGTATTTTTAATTTTTCCAATTACGAACTGATTTTTAGCTTGCCTGTTTTTGCATTAATGCGTTATAACTCATGCTTCCATAATCGAATGATGTCAAGAAAGTTACCCATGCATGCACATTGTTATTAGAGCAGGCCCATCTGGGCGTGGATATAACATCACTCTTTTTCTTATCTGTTCAAGTGATGCTCTTCAATGTTTGAATAATTCACATATTATCATGTTGTACTAGATTATAGAATGGTAGCATTTGTTGTTTTAATTGGATACTGCTTAAATTGATTCAATAATTTAATCCCTGTAATTAACTTGAGTTTATTGGTTCAATGCAGATAAATGGTAAAGCTCAATCATCATTAATCCGATATCCATCACACATCAATCTCAGGTAATTATTCGCTAATTTAGTTTAATTACTTCATGTTTTAAGTATTATCTACGTTCCCTAATGATTCATGTGCTATAACTTAATTCAGGATTAGATCTTAATCTCTTAATAAGTATTAACAGCTTTGGGAAATTTTTTTATTTATCTTTACAAGTTGCTTTATTTTCACAACATCTTTTATTACGATGACACAACCATTGCTTACATCGCGAATAACCTCATTCCTACCTCACTTAACGCTACAATCAAATTGTTTTGAATTGTTTTGGCATACTACTTTCAAAAATTAGTGATTTTGCAGTCCCCTTATCTCAAGGTACAATTCTTTTTTTAGAACATCTTAAATTCAATATTTTGTTGGGTGTTTTCATTGTTTTTAATGATATACTAAACAAGGATGAGTCAGAACTTTTCGACATGCTAATGATGAAAAGAGTTAAATTAGAACTTGCTTCTTCATAACACCTGCACACTTTATCTTTCTGCTTCTCCTAAGAAAAATAGGAATAAATTTCATAGTTGTATATAAAAGGTAACATAATTATTACTTATAGCTTGCTTCAATTATTATTTTCACAACTTTCTTTAAATTTTTATCAATCTATCATCGGTTACTTACATTTGTTTTTGTCTAATGGACCTTTTAAATTTTTCAATAGGCTAATTGATACACTAAGAAAAGATGAATTGGGTTCTGCTTCATCTAGATGCCTTCATACGTTCTTTTTATCTTCATGCTTCTTCTAAGTTAAATTGTTAATTCGTCAATTATTATATCACTTTTCACATTAAGTTGTTAAAGATTGCTTTAATTAATATATTTGTATCGTACTTTAAATTTTTACTTGATTAATTTGTCAAATTCTCATATCATTAATCATTTTTTTTTTGAGATTTAACAGCTAGCCGACGAAAATATTGAAAAGAGTGGAGATTCAATTTTGGAATAGATTTCAAATGGATATTAATGCAACACCAACTCATTGTTAATGATGCTATATAGCAGCGTTAAATTAACCCCTATGATACTCAATGATACTTTATAAGCATGCTAATGCATAAGTCTGCTACCATGAAAATTTATCTCAGCATGTCAAAAGTTGCGGTAGCAAATCGAAAGAGCCAGTGCTTTGATGGAGGTCTCCAATGTTTACCTCTACAGTGTGCTTTTTGATGGATTGAGCTTGAGGAGGAAAAAATGACTAAAATTGGTAACATTTTTTGGTTATATAACTTGGTTTCAATCCAAAGATTCTACGTTTAGTTCTAGCATAAGAAACTTATCCATATCTGTTGACTGTTGGATAAAAGAAATAAGTTCAATGCTTATGTTAACTGCAAGGAATTAGGGAGCCATTAAACGATCATAATTTTTTTTATAGCTATTTGCATTATAGCTAGCTTTCCATTTTAGGTCTCATCTATGAGCCTGACTATTTCAACTGTAGCTACTATTGAACAATACATAAGATAATTATCTTTTTAACTCAAAGCCATCGAAAGAGATCAATTTCAAGCTATAAAGCAAAATTTTCAAAAGCTATTACCTTTTGACACTCTTAATATGTTGAATATGACATCCTAGGGTACATATGAACATATTGTCATGATAGAATTTGAAAACATTTTCATATTTAAAGAAAATGTGCTATAGTCAACTAATTTATTGGGTAGTTATCAATTTCATCTTACTAATCTTGAATCTCAAAGGAAAACAAGGAAATTATTATTGTATTCCTATTTCCAGCACTTCATGTTGATGTATAGTTTTTATTTTCTAGACTCCAGATGAATAAAAAATCATGTTTGAGGACTAATGCCAGATTTCATACCATGCATAGGAGACAACTGATCAGACGAAGATATGTTTGAGGCAATAAGCTCAGCAATGATGGGTTCAACACATCTCTATCCTCAACAGCAGAAGTTTTTGCTTGCACCATGGGTGAAAGCCTAGCAAAGTTAAGTACTACTTGGATGATACTGTAGAGATTGTTAGGTTGATGCAAGGGTTAGCTGAAGTTTTCGAACGGATCGTCACGTAGTGACCAAGGGAAAAATATCTATAGGATCTGTTTGTCTTATTATATTGTCGATGATGCTGAAAAATGTTATGTTATGCTAAATCTGTATAATGTGGTGGAACTTTGAAGATGTGTATATCGTTTGTTAGTATGTGTATTGGGCTCGGTTTTATGTTTAGCTGAGTTTATGAAGCTGTGGGAATCATATGGTGGAATTTGACCGGTGTACAAGGAAGAAAATGTTGGTAAGGCATAGTGTATTTTTATGGGTCTCGATGCTATTTTAGTATGTTGGAATATTGATGCACAGGCCGTTTTGTTTATATTTATCTTGGGGCTTTCTTATTTGGAAAGCCATCTGGAGTTTCGTTTGCATAATTTTATTTTCCTTTGAGATAAATTGGTTTAAGATATAAGATTTGTTAGCAACCATGTAATAATACAATTTGTATGAATGCCTGTGTTTTTTTTGCCTGTTTGATCACAGCGGATCGTTGACGTGTTCTCAAGTAAGTTTTTTGAATGCTGAATTCTTTCATTCCAAATTATCAATAAAAAAGATTTAATGACAAATTCTTTCATTTCAATTTATTTTATGGTAAGTTACCCTTTGATTATTTATTTCTTTGATCCATTGACGTATTTTGATCAAAGCTCACTTGCAAAAAGTGTAAAAGTTCTTTTGTTTTCTTCAATCTTTAATCTGCGTTCAGTTTGTTGGTGCCAAATTGAATGTATATCAAAGTAAATTAATTAACACAATTTCAATATCCATATCTCATAGTTAAACCATGCTTCACTAAAAAGTCGTGCATATGATTTATCAGGTTCACGGAAGCTTTTGGGTCATTTGCTGTTTACTCAATATTAATAGAAGAGTAGTGTAGTCAATTTGATTGTAAGAAGTGGAAAAACATAAACATGGTCATATATCAGAATCACCTTTCAAATTTGAAATTTCAAAAAGTCACGATGGAATCTTATTCATTGAATTCTTCCCATTAATAGAAGAGACGAAGCCATGTTGTGAAGTGATAATTATTTAGACATATTCTCACATTAGCTAAAAGAGATTATGCATGTATAAATACAAGTACTATTTTTCATTTTTAGTAGTATAAAATAAACTAAAAAATAAGAATCGAATGATAAAACTTTAGCATTACAAAAAAAATTGTTCTATGACTGTTCTTCAGTTGTTTTGGTTTTCTCGGACGCTATTTTAGGTTTGGTTTATGATGGAAATGGTTCTTTCAAATTCGAGTGTTCTATATTGTCTGTAATTTAGGTACGAATTCATCGGTCGTAGTTTCATCTGATTCCGAGTTAGTATGATGAAGTTATTACACTATGTACAAAAAAATAGCGGGTTCTGCCTAGGCAGAGTTCAAATACGGGGATGTAGTCTGTATTTTCTGAGTACAATTGTCACCATGGAGAACTACGATATACATTTACTAGATTAAGTATCCAAGTGTTCCTTATTGTCTGTAATTTAGATGTGATTTAATCGGTCAAAGTTTTGCCTAATTCTGAGTTGGTATGAAGAAGTTGTTGCAGTCTAAACCAAAAAAATAGCAGCTTGACCTAGGCGGAGTTCAAATATGGGGATGTTACTATCAAATTTATTTTCATTGGTATAAATAAAAATGCATGTACGTTGTGATTAAATGCAGGCCCACCTAGGAATGCATATGTACTCTTTTAAATAATTTATATTTAGTTATTAAATTAATTAATAAATTTAAATATATGAATTAAGTGTAATATAGTAAGACGAATCGAAGAGAATCTTTTATTGCCATTATCATAAAAATGTAGGTATTTAAGTGTCAAACATGAAAAGAATTAGTAAACATTGTGTATAATTGTGAAAATGATAACTTGCATAGATTTAATTTTTAAATACGACAGAACTAAAGAGATGTGACAAAACTTCTACCACTAACTTCCATTACTATTGAGAGGGTTGGAATTTCTCTAGCCTACTATTATTTATTTCATAGATGATTTGTTGAGGTAAATAAAATATAAATTATTTTTGTTTTGCGGCGTTTATGTACGTAATGATTATTATACTGTATATTTTTACATTTGAACAAAAAAAATCCCATTTTTGTTGATATAAATATTATATGCATATTGAAATTATTATTATTTGTGATTTAATAGACAAAACAATGAATGATGGTTAGCTGAATTTATTTTGATATTTAACTAACTTTAATGTATGGATTAAATGTAAAATATTGTAGAAAGCTGAGTAAAAGTATTTAACTCCAGAAAATATAAAAGATGAGAATCTGAATGTAATGTTGTTGGTGAGAATTTGTTGAACAATGATAATTTTTAAAATCATAAACTATATTAAGGTATTTTGAAATTAAGCAGCATGAGAGAACAAAGAAGAGAGAAAACTGCCATAAGTGCAAATTCATTCTATATTAGTATATAAGCGTGTATCGCATGCATTTCATATGGTATGATTTAGAAAAATTATTTTATACACATTTTTAAGAAATTGAATTTACTGTGTAATATATGGTGAATTTGTTAAGATAACCGAATAATGTATTTAACTTATTATTTTTTAAGTATGTAACTTTTGTTTTATGATTTATGCACTTTATTTGTAGAAATGTTTAATTTTTCATTTTGTAGATAATATTGAGTTTGATACTAATGTAAGAAAATAAATGAAAGTTGGCATAGTAAATTCATTTTAAAATTAATAATTATATATAGCTCAATGGATAACTTTAATATACTTATAATTTGAGTTTAATATTTTGCTTTTAGTACCTTTTTAAAAGATAAAGGATATGTAGACTGTATTTCAAATATTACTATCGGAAATGAAAAAATGCCTAAAATGAAAGTGTAATAGTAATGAATTAGTATATTTTTAAGCATTTTAAGCTCTTGTCGTTATTATCAACATCAGAAATTAGCAAAATACTGTATAAGTGATAAACAAAATATTTGTTTAACGACTAAAAGAAATGCTGATTAAAAGAAACACTAGAAATTATATTGCTATTTTAATTTTGTAAAAATAATAATTTGATTTTTAAACAATCGTTTCATATCTCATTAATCTTATTTTGTAATAAAACTTTTAAAATATATTGACTCCTACTTCAAAAAAAAAAAAATACATAAGAAAAACAATTCTAATCAAAATATAGTATATGTTAATCTATTGATTAACGTAAATAATGAATATAGATAAGTGATATTTAACCTTTTTAGAAAAGATATTAACTGAAATATTTATTTATTTCAAAATTACAAACTATGGTATTCATTACTTATAATTAGATTAATGTTATTTAAAAAAAATTAATGATAAAGAATCACTTGATGTATCAATTTTGAAAAGAAAAAACTTTGTTAATGTTTGTAATATACCAAGTTTAGTATGAAAATTTACGTGTGCTTTTCTTTGTAATGATGCATTAGTTTAAAAGAAACAAACTATGTAAATTTGAATGTAGTATAATACAAAAGGACTAAAGGTACTTTTGTATGTAATTATGAAAGTTACAAGTTATATTGACTTGAATGAAATATTAATTTTATAATTTTGTCAATATAAGTGAGATATACAATACACTGAATTGTCTTTTAAGGACCTACTAGACCAAATAATAATATTAGTTATTTGGATTTATTTCAAAGTTCAAATTTTAGATCATTAATTAGTTAGAATAAATGGACATAAATGTAAAATCATACTTAGGAGAATGTTAAAAATAATTGTAAGAATTATTAATTATTTACATTTAAATGTAAAATAATAATGAGAAGAATTAGTAGGACTTCGTAATAATTATTACAATGGATAAATGGTAGGAATTTGAAAATAAAATATATAGAGAAAATTAAGGAGAGAGGAGGAAATGCTAGAATTATTAAGGGAGCGGAAAATTCTTCCGCTTTACTATTATTTAATTAATAGATTCATAAGGTTTGGAAAAATAAATCAACACGTAGATGGGTATAATGTCATACTTTATTACTAGTGTGTAACCCGTGCGTTGCACACGGTATGTTGTAAAAAAATATTATAACTATTTTTGAAGAATAGAATTTATTATGCAATATCTGATGAATTTGTTAAGATAAATGAGTTATAAATTGAAATTACTATGTTTATAACTATGTTATTTTTGTTATGAGATTCATATTTTCTAATACTTGAATAAAAATTAACTATAACTTTTGTTGATAAAAATGAGTTATATATCGATTTATTACTTTTTAGAATTCGTTATTTATCAATCAAACAAATGAAAATAAGTATTCTTAATAAATTTGAAAATTAATATTTTTATAAAATTTCAATAAATAAAATATCCATGTACATATAGTTTAAAATTGACATTTAGCTTTTGATACGTTTGACTAAAAGGTAAATGATGTATACATTAAATTTCAAATATTACTTGAAAAAATGACGACAAATACATAGAAGTAGAAGTGCAATACTAAAGACTCAATATATTTGTATACATTTAAAGTTCTTACATCGTATATTTATCAAAATAAGTACATGATAATATCCAAGTGATAAAAACATATTTATTTAACTACTAAAAGAAATATTAAGCGAAAATAAGACCTAAAATGTTATAAATCACATTGTTATTTTAATTATGCAAAGAATGATTTTTAACCTTTGTTTCATACCTCACTATTTTATTTTATAATAAAACTTTCCAAAAATATTTAACATTTATGTAAAAACGATAATAAAATATGAAAGAAAAATAATTCTAATCAGCATATGGTAAAAAATTTGTCCATTGATTAACTCAAATTATGAATATAAATAATTAAACTGTAACATATTGCACAAAAACATACCAATTGAAAATATTTATTCTTTTTTCAATATATTACGTAATACAAACATTCATCACTTATCATTAACTATACTGTTATTCTTCAAAAAATATAATTAATAATGGCAAAGAGTCCATTTGACATACCAATTTTAGAATGGAAAAACGTTATATATGTTTATAATGATGTACAAATTTTGAAAAGAAATTTTTTGTATATATCTGTTTGTAATGAAATACCAACTTCAAAAAAAAATTATGTATATATTTCTTTGTATTAAATAACTAATTTTAGAAAGAAAGAAATTTTATGAACTTAAATGTAGAAAAATATAAAAGTATCAAAGGTAATTTTGTACATAGTTATGAAAATATTAAATTATAGGAACTTGAATAAAAAAATAGTTTTATCATTTGTGTTAGTACAAATGAGGTATACATATTGAATTTTATCTTTTATGATTTATTAGATCAATTAATAAATATTTGTTAATTGAATTTAGCTAAAATGTTTAAATTCAATATCAATTAATTAATTCAAATATATTGTAACAGCCCTAGTTTTTAGCTATTTATTTCTTTTAATTTTTTTTAGGAATATAATTTATATAAATTGTGTTTACCAATATTGTTTAAATATTTAATTTAGAGAATTAAACTCGTTAATTTAATATGATTTTTGTAACTAAATTTAAGAAGAAGAAAAAAAAAAGGAAATTTTTATAATGTCTAATGAAGTGTGTGGTAACTAAATGTTTTGGATATTATCATAATATCTGTTGTTATACCCATTCCCTAAAAATAATGAAAAGGAGAAAATTTGTAACATATTAAAGTAGTTAATTAATTATGTTAATTTGGTAGGTTATGACATGCAAATCATGTTGGTGGAATATTCTCAATTTTGACATATTAATTATGTTAGCAGTGAACATTGTTAAGCAATTTAAAACAATGAAACTTACAATCAATTTATTTGATAAATCTACCTTATTCCTAGTTAGCAATTCAAAACTTGAATAAAGGCACATACGGATATTTTAAAATGGAGTTAATGACAATTAATAGATATTTCAAAAAGAAATTTATGACAATTAATAGAGAAATTAATTGTAAATTTTCAGTAGTTGACCAGAATTAATTTATTGAATAATTAATGCAAATTAATAAAATTGATGAAAGATAAATAAGTTAATTCTTTTGGTTAATGGCATGAGGACACGAGGTTAATCCCCATTTTGTAGGAGAAATCTGCCCGTGTAACCAGTCCGGCTACCAGTGCCTACAAAGCGGACGGATTAATGTGAGACGTCGCAGGATTGATAATTAACAAAAAGGGTTAATTAACTAATTAAGTTAGTAACCAAATTTGAGTATGTAATTAAAGGAGGATAATTAATTGGTAATATGGTAATTAATTGAAATCAATTAAGGAGGGTAATTAAAAGGGATAAGGTAATCAATTGAAATCAATTAAAGGCAATTAAAGGGGAATTAATTGATTAGAAGAATATGGAAATCAATTAGAGGGAATTAACTAATTTTGAAGTTTTAACTTTGTTAAAAGATAATTAAATTCGCAATATTAAAGTGAATATGGTATACATGTATATATGAAAACCAATTTAATTCAATCAAATTGGAAATCAAATTTGCCTTCCTTTGCGCGTGACACAAAATTTTATTCTTTTAACATTTTGACATTTGCCTCTTACCATTTGTTTCTTGAGCATGTCACTGTATTCATTTATTCACGCAGCCTTATCCACAAAAATATCAACTCTTCCAATTGCCATTTTTCCTCTCACCTAAATTAAATGCATTCAAAATTTAATCTTGCCTATCTTTGCAAATTTTCGCATACCCATTATATCTCTCTGTTTCCACTGCGTTTGTTTTGCAATAAATAAATTTTTCGAACCATTGATCAAGTAAATATTTATGTAAGCATTTATTACTTTTGCCTTTTCAGTTAAAAGCTTTTTCATTGCTTACCATAAATCACGCAAGAGCTCAAGTTTTGCTTCCTCAATCAAATCTGTTCAAATTTGCAGTAACGCATGCTTTAAATTTAGATTATAACTGGTATAAATCACGCAAGCTATCTAAAAAAAAAATCCAAAAGAGTGATATCGTTCAAACATAAAACTGGAAAGAGAAATCAACGCATGCATTTATCACAATTTTCGTGTAGCGTTCAAACAAGAAGAACTGGAAATAAATCTCTTGCCTAAACGCATGCACTCAAAAATCAACGCTTGCATTTATTTCTTACGTTTTCAAACCTGCCTATTTATCTCCCCTTTTTATTTCGCAAGTTTATCTATAAATACTTTGCCTCATTCACATAAGTTTTCATATCTCCTTGTTTGTCCCTCTCTGGTACAAGCTTCTATCAGGTAAATAATTTGCATTGTTTATTTCTTTGCTTCTTCCAATTTTCCTTCCTCCTTCTTGTGTTCTCTGATTTCCTTGCTCGGCTACTTCCCCATCATGCCGTGCCATTTATAAATACATATAGAACTTTGTTAGTAGTAGGCTGGAAGAAATGATATAAATTGATTGTAGGAAGCTAGACTATGGAATTAGTGTAGTTATGATGTAGTTAGTGGTATTGTGGATTTGGATAAGTGCAGTTTGAAGAGGAAGGCATAGAAAAAAAAAAAAAAGAATTACAATTTAATAATGGAGAAGATAAATTGATAAGGAGAAAATGATATGAAATGTTGTTTAATTCAAATAAACAATATTGTATGAATAAATCTTGGGTGAATATAATAAAATGACATTTATTTCAATTTTTAATGGTTGAAATAAATTTAAGATGGTTAAAAATAAATTTAACTACTTATTTGAGAATTTGGGTGGATAAATATCAATGGATTGTATTTATTATGGTTAATAAAAGGATATTGGTGATGTATACCAATAATCACCTTTTAATGTTTAATAATAAAAGTAAAAGAAGAAATAATTTGCCTAAACATGATGAACATGTATGTGAAATAAAGTATTATTTAATGAATTCGAATGTAGTTAGTGGCTACATTTGATTAAATCGAATAATTTGAACAGTATTGTGTTTGTTGCCAATATTGTCATTTTATTTAAATAAATATATATGAGAATGAAAATAATTGATCATGATAAATATGATTAAAAATGTGAGAAATAATTTAATAATGTCTAAACATGTATTTGTTTTGTTTGGGTGCATAACATCTTTTTATTCAATCAATTGTATTAAATTTGCAATTTATTTTGCAATTTATTCAATTTATTTTATGCATGCGTACGGTTGAAGTATGGGCCTAGGATATGTTGAGACGGTTAGCGGGTTGTAGTAGTCGAGCAAGTTGAACTAAATTTCTTTTATTCTATTCGTTCCAGTTGTTCTGAAATTTTGCTTTGACCGTAATTTTTAAATTCGCATACTTGGTATTTGGATCTTATAGATTTAAGTCAAGGCTTTGCATCCGCCGAAGTTTGATCGTGCTTTCTGTTTTTTTTTCCGAAGTAGATACCGTGTTTGATTTAGATCCACTGCAGCGTTTAAGGTGAGTATTCCTCACCAGACATATGTACATATATTTTGTGAATTTTCGCATATGTATGTGTAAAAATTTTATTTAAATATTATCTGTCTGTAGTATAACGTAGAATGATGAATCCCATTTAAATTGACACCTCATCAGTTATTATCTGTTGTATTATTTCTGCAGTTATATTATATTATTGTTTATTTACTGCTTAAATCACCACTGCAAGTTCCCTGTTAAATTTAGATTGTTGTGGGCTGAAATGATAGGCCTAAATGATGATTACTGTGCTATTATTATGTTAACTGTTTAACTGTTAACTTGGGATTGCGGGTTTGAAATGATAGAACCCGGGGTTTGTAAATTACGGATTGAAATGATATAAATCCGTATCACTTGACCTAGGCTAGAAAACTATATACAGGCCCGTGGTCCTTATAATATTTTCTGAAATATTTAAAATTATTTTGGAAGTTAAATATTTGATTTAATATCTTTAAAGGATTTTATATTGATTTTGAATGAGTTATAAATGTTAATAAATAAATAAATAAATATTTGAATAAAATTTTCGAATATAACTTATTTTGGAAATTCTGGATTTTTGAAAGGATAAGATTTCAGTTAAGAAATATATATATAAGTTATATTTGGAAATATTTATTAAGTTAAACAATCTACTAAAGCATTTAAATGCTGTCTTTTGAAATTGGACTAGTTTTACCCGTAACTTTAGGTAGCATTTCCTAAGTGCTATAGAATCTGGAATTTGATTGTTGTGAAATTTAAGGAATTTGATAAATTATATTTATGTTTAAGTTTTGGAGACCTTTAAGATATGAGATTTATAACTGGATTTTTCTTAATAAATTTAAGATGAACATTCTAGTGTTAAGTAAATTTTGAAATTATTTAATGGCATAATTTTGGAGTTTTATCTATGGAATTTATGGGAATATTCAAGACGAAATAATAAACACTAATTTGTTGAAAGAAAAAATATCCAACCTTAGTTTTGAATATTAATACTCCAATTGGATATATATATATAGGAATTGAAATGGTCTTGGGAACATGAAGTGATATTTAAATTATGGTTTAAAATAAAGAAATATATTTGTAAAGCTATGTAAATTATCTTCTTTACAAAGTAACCATAAAGTTAAACCATTTATATCCAAACCATTTGTGTTTTGGGAGTTATGTTTTTTTTAAAAGAAAAATTTCCAATATATTATGGTTTAAAGGTATAATTCAAATATTTGGTTTCCAGATATTATAAATTTTAAGCAGTATGGTTTTGGAAAAGAATTATATTTGAATATAACGATATCATGTTGTTTTGGGTTTTAAATGATATCGTATTTATAGTTTTGAAATGGAAATGTTTATACTGGTTTTAAAGTATAAATTGTTTTAAATGACCACGGGTTATAATAACGATGGGTTGGCAAAGAGACCGGGATCGGATATGGACATACTCTCTGTCGATACCGAAAACCACTTTGACCAACCGTGTACGCGGTGGAGATTCCAGAATGAAGTAGGTCGGTGGTGGCGTTTCCTGTAAGGTAAATACGTGGACCCGACTCCCGTGAGTTGGCATAAGGTGGCTAAAACAGGAGCAATTCCAGGCCAATGAGGTCATTCCTCTGATCGGACGCTCCTCTTCGATATTATACTATGATTTTGGATTGATTCGGTGGCCACCTCTATATTTTGATTTTGGGGAGTTAGTCCGAGGTGGGCGGTAACTGCGGCTACGCGTTTCCACCAGCCTGGATAGCAATTGGTATATCTACCCTGGCATTGCCTAGTTGTGCCGTGTCATCTACCATACCGAGCCTTGTACGAGTTTAGATTTCTCCCGTAGCCCGTGTGGTATCCTCTAGTTGCTTCCCGATCAGGAGAAGCTATGATATTGGATGGACTACTGGGACTATTACGTGTTAAGGTGGAAA
Organism: Allium cepa; assembly: GCA_030765085.1. NCBI lineage: Eukaryota > Viridiplantae > Streptophyta > Magnoliopsida > Asparagales > Amaryllidaceae > Allium > Allium cepa. The sequence continues at coordinate 634,866,287 of CM060932.1, read as the reverse complement.
ATGTAAAGCCTTAATGCTATTTAAAAGTATGTTTATTTTATAAATAGACACTATTATAATAGCGCAATATACTACATAGTAAATAGTTTGACGGATCCTTAGAGGATGGGCGGTCCCAAGCATCCTTTAAGTTACTTGCTCTATATTACAGTACACTTGAATTAGCTTACATTATATAAGTATGTATGTCCTGACTCGAGTGTTATGTTTTATTTTTCGCTCGGGTCAGCCTGAGTTGCAGCTTCAATTTCTTCTCCGTAGCTAGGACACTCAGTAGATCATTCGCGCTGCTGGAAGTTGTTTCAGCCTTTATCTTTTCTGGAATTCAAGACTTTGAAGACTCTATCTCTATTTATGTCTTAAAATTTGTATTGAGGATTATAGACAATGTAAGTTCTGTTTTGTTGAAGTTATATCAGTGGCTTCATGAACCACTAAATTTTTAATTTCCGCTGCGAGATTCTGATATCTGTGTATGTGATTCTGTGATCTATTTATTGTATATTCTGAGTTTTGCCAAATTTATTCTACAACGCAGTATTTTGAACAATTCAAGTCCGACAATGTGCGGATGCGAATGGTTGAAAATATTGGGTCGTTACATTTGGTATCAGAGCTTTGGTTCTAGGCAAAACTTAGAATGTATGGTAAATTTGATTTACAGAATCACGTTCATTCGAGATTGAACCACTCTCTTTTCGAATTTTGGAACATTCCCTACGGTTCCAAAGCTCATTCGTATCCCTCACTTTTTCATCTGCTTTAGATTCTGGAGTATCTCATAACTCCACTTCGGATGATCTTTATTGTAAATTGGCGGTCTCGCCATTATTCTAATAAAGGGGTGAAACTCCTTTACCATTAGCATTGATTCACCGGAGATTTATATTTATCCTCGGTTTATATGCTAGTATCTTTGGTTATTCCAAATTCTATCTCTTCGGATCAAATGTAGATTTACCCCAACCACATCGATATGGCTCTTTAAGTCACGGATGACTAGGTCAAGGTTGTCCGCGACTTATATAGACTTACCCAGTTTCCTTATTCTGATCTTCTGATTTCAATTTATCTTGAATTCTATTTGATTTGAGTTCATCAAATTTGAGTCTCTATCCTGGTTTGAGAAGTTTATTCCTATATTTGAAATTAAAATCTAATATTATATATATGAGTATAATTTTCAAAATTTTATAATTAATTTAACTAGTTGTCAAGAGATAATAGTTTTGATTTTATTTATGGTGTTGTAAGCCATGTGTTTGTCTAATAAATAAGTGAATATAAAACAATGGTTATAAATTAATTTGGAAACAGAAATGAATTTAAAACTAAAACTTGAGAATTAAATTTCTGATGATTTCAAACCTTGTGTTTAAATTTTAAAAGGATGTAATAAGTATTTTTGTATAGAAATTTGTTTCCAAAGAAATTTTAAAATTAGTGCTTTTCTCTTTGTCACTGGAAAATAATTTCGGTGATGACTGCAGCATCATCGACATTCATTTTCGAGTTTCGAAGTGAAAAGACCATTCTGTAGTCTGGCTACAGTGTTTCCTTGAGATTTTAATTGATTTGAATTTCTAAAGTATGACTTAATATATATAGATATATAATTTAAATTTGATTTGACATATTAGGTATATATATTTAGTTATCTCTAAATGGTTTGAAGGGAATCAGGAATTTAATTCTTAAAGTTATCTTGAGGAAGGAAAATAAATATAATAACAAAAATTTGAATAAAAAGGTTCCAATTGGAGATAATTAAATTGAAAGTTTTATTTGTATAACACCCAATTTCATTTAATATAACTTACCTTGATTTTCAAAAGTTAACATGTAATTGGATAATATACAATATAAAAGGATTTTATGAGTGGTTATAATAAATATTATACACTTAAATTTTAGTTATAAAAGATTAATGGGGATAAATAAGGAAAAGGAATTTAAGGAATTTTATTCAAATGTCTTAATAATCAAATTAATTTAATATGGATCCGTAAATCTAACCAAGAGATTTTAATAAAAGGTTATTTCCTGAAATGAATATGTTTGTGTAATAAACAAGGTATCTTTGAATAAGGAAAATATATTTGAAAGGGATATTTTTGGAGTAAGGATTATATATCTTCAAATCATAGTTTAATTGATGTCTAAATAAATAGTTAAGACGTATTCTAATATCACTAAATTTTGATAATTGAGAATTGGTTTTCAAATGGAAATTCAAGGGTAACTTATTGAAGGAATATCTTATTTATAAGATAAGTATTTTTAATAAAGTGTTAGGTTATTTGTTAAAATTCAGAGTTAAGTACATAATAAACTGATTAGGAATACTATTATATCTACTATAGCATATTATGAGTGCTGCTGTTTCTAAAAATAAAATGTTTTGGAATTTTTTTTTTATAAATGAACTTAGGAATATTTCAACCTTGAAATGAATATTGTTTGGCATTGAATTTAAAGGGTATAAATGAAGATTATTTTAAAGGTATTATGATTTTAGTAGCATGATTTCCAAATGATAATATTTATAAATTTAATGATTTCAAAGCATTATGATTGCAAATTTATTATCTTATTTGTTTTCAAACTATCTTTAAGTGTCCTTGGTTTCCCTATCTGCTACAGAATGAGGAGGCTATTGCTTATACCAGTCTATTTAGAAATCTTTTCTATAATCTTTAAAAATCTTTGTTACTCATCGGGGCCTGAGCACCGCTTACCACCCATAGACCGACGGTCGAACTGAAAAGAGTAAAACCGATTCTAGAAGATCTTTTTCGTGCTTCAAATCCGGAACTATTCGTTTAAAGTTCTTGTTTATCTAGCTTATCTTCCTTTGTTTCTTTTCTTTTGTTCCTTTTCGAGGACGAAAAGTTCTTAAGTGGGGGAGAGTGTAACAGCCCTAGTTTTTAGCTATTTATTTCTTTTAATTTTTTTTTAGGAATATAATTTATATAAATTGTGTTTACCAATATTGTTTAAATATTTAATTTAGAGAATTAAACTCGTTAATTTAATATGATTTTTGTAACTAAATTTAAGAAGAAGAAAAAAAAAGGAAATTTTTATAATGTATAATGAAGTGTGTGGTAACTAAATGTTTTGGATATTATCATAATATCTGTTGTTATACCCATTCCCTAAAAATAATGAAAAGGAGAAAATTTGTAACATATTAAAGTAGTTAATTAATTATGTTAATTTGGTAGGTTATGACATGCAAATCATGTTGGTGGAATATTCTCAATTTTGACATATTAATTATGTTAGCAGTGAACATTGTTAAGCAATTTAAAACAATGAAACTTACAATCAATTTATTTGATAAATCTACCTTATTCCTAGTTAGCAATTCAAAACTTGAATAAAGGCACATACGGATATTTTAAAATGGAGTTAATGACAATTAATAGATATTTCAAAAAGAAATTTATGACAATTAATAGAGAAATTAATTGTAAATTTTCAGTAGTTGACCAGAATTAATTTATTGAATAATTAATGCAAATTAATAAAATTGATGAAAGATAAATAAGTTAATTCTTTTGGTTAATGGCATGAGGACACGAGGTTAATCCCCATTTTGTAGGAGAAATCTGCCCGTGTAACCAGTCCGGCTACCAGTGCCTACAAAGCGGACGGATTAATGTGAGACGTCGCAGGATTGATAATTAACAAAAAGGGTTAATTAACTAATTAAGTTAGTAACCAAATTTGAGTATGTAATTAAAGGAGGATAATTAATTGGTAATATGGTAATTAATTGAAATCAATTAAGGAGGGTAATTAAAAGGGATAAGGTAATCAATTGAAATCAATTAAAGGCAATTAAAGGGGAATTAATTGATTAGAAGAATATGGAAATCAATTAGAGGGAATTAACTAATTTTGAAGTTTTAACTTTGTTAAAAGATAATTAAATTCGCAATATTAAAGTGAATATGGTATACATGTATATATGAAAACCAATTTAATTCAATCAAATTGGAAATCAAATTTGCCTTCCTTTGCGCGTGACACAAAATTTTATTCTTTTAACATTTTGACATTTGCCTCTTACCATTTGTTTCTTGAGCATGTCACTGTATTCATTTATTCACGCAGCCTTATCCACAAAAATATCAACTCTTCCAATTGCCATTTTTCCTCTCACCTAAATTAAATGCATTCAAAATTTAATCTTGCCTATCTTTGCAAATTTTCGCATACCCATTATATCTCTCTGTTTCCACTGCGTTTGTTTTGCAATAAATAAATTTTTCGAACCATTGATCAAGTAAATATTTATGTAAGCATTTATTACTTTTTCCTTTTCAGTTAAAAGCTTTTTCATTGCTTACCATAAATCACGCAAGAGCTCAAGTTTTGCTTCCTCAATCAAATCTGTTCAAATTTGCAGTAACGCATGCTTTAAATTTAGATTATAACTGGTATAAATCACGCAAGCTATCTAAAAAAAAAAAATCCAAAAGAGTGATATCGTTCAAACATAAAACTGGAAAGAGAAATCAACGCATGCATTTATCACAATTTTCGTGTAGCGTTCAAACAAGAAGAACTGGAAATAAATCTCTTGCCTAAACGCATGCACTCAAAAATCAACGCTTGCATTTATTTCTTACGTTTTCAAACCTGCCTATTTATCTCCCCTTTTTATTTCGCAAGTTTATCTATAAATACTTTGCCTCATTCACATAAGTTTTCATATCTCCTTGTTTGTCCCTCTCTGGTACAAGCTTCTATCAGGTAAATAATTTGCATTGTTTATTTCTTTGCTTCTTCCAATTTTCCTTCCTCCTTCTTGTGTTCTCTGATTTCCTTGCTCGGCTACTTCCCCATCATGCCGTGCCATTTATAAATACATATAGAACTTTGTTAGTAGTAGGCTGGAAGAAATGATATAAATTGATTGTAGGAAGCTAGACTATGGAATTAGTGTAGTTATGATGTAGTTAGTGGTATTGTGGATTTGGATAAGTGCAGTTTGAAGAGGAAGGCATAGAAAAAAAAAAAAAGAATTACAATTTAATAATGGAGAAGATAAATTGATAAGGAGAAAATGATATGAAATGTTGTTTAATTCAAATAAACAATATTGTATGAATAAATCTTGGGTGAATATAATAAAATGACATTTATTTCAATTTTTAATGGTTGAAATAAATTTAAGATGGTTAAAAATAAATTTAACTACTTATTTGAGAATTTGGGTGGATAAATATCAATGGATTGTATTTATTATGGTTAATAAAAGGATATTGGTGATGTATACCAATAATCACCTTTTAATGTTTAATAATAAAAGTAAAAGAAGAAATAATTTGCCTAAACATGATGAACATGTATGTGAAATAAAGTATTATTTAATGAATTCGAATGTAGTTAGTGGCTACATTTGATTAAATCGAATAATTTGAACAGTATTGTGTTTGTTGCCAATATTGTCATTTTATTTAAATAAATATATATGAGAATGAAAATAATTGATCATGATAAATATGATTAAAAATGTGAGAAATAATTTAATAATGTCTAAACATGTATTTGTTTTGTTTGGGTGCATAACATCTTTTTATTCAATCAATTGTATTAAATTTGCAATTTATTTTGCAATTTATTCAATTTATTTTATGCATGCGTACGGTTGAAGTATGGGCCTAGGATATGTTGAGACGGTTAGCGGGTTGTAGTAGTCGAGCAAGTTGAACTAAATTTCTTTTATTCTATTCGTTCCAGTTGTTCTGAAATTTTGCTTTGACCGTAATTTTTAAATTCGCATACTTGGTATTTGGATCTTATAGATTTAAGTCAAGGCTTTGCATCCGCCGAAGTTTGATCGTGCTTTCTGTTTTTTTTTCCGAAGTAGATACCGTGTTTGATTTAGATCCACTGCAGCGTTTAAGGTGAGTATTCCTCACCAGACATATGTACATATATTTTGTGAATTTTCGCAAGTGTATGTGTAAAAATTTTATTTAAATATTATCTGTCTGTAGTATAACGTAGAATGATGAATCCCATTTAAATTGACACCTCATCAGTTATTATCTGTTGTATTATTTCTGCAGTTATATTATATTATTGTTTATTTACTGCTTAAATCACCACTGCAAGTTCCCTGTTAAATTTAGATTGTTGTGGGCTGAAATGATAGGCCTAAATGATGATTACTGTGCTATTATTATGTTAACTGTTTAACTGTTAACTTGGGATTGCGGGTTTGAAATGATAGAACCCGGGGTTTGTAAATTACGGATTGAAATGATATAAATCCGTATCACTTGACCTAGGCTAGAAAACTATATACAGGCCCGTGGTCCTTATAATATTTTCTGAAATATTTAAAATTATTTTGGAAGTTAAATATTTGATTTAATATCTTTAAAGGATTTTATATTGATTTTGAATGAGTTATAAATGTTAATAAATAAATAAATAAATATTTGAATAAAATTTTGGAATATAACTTATTTTGGAAATTCTGGATTTTTGAAAGGATAAGATTTCAGTTAAGAAATATATATATAAGTTATATTTGGAAATATTTATTAAGTTAAACAATCTACTAAAGCATTTAAATGCTGTCTTTTGAAATTGGACTAGTTTTACCCGTAACTTTAGGTAGCATTTCCTAAGTGCTATAGAATCTGGAATTTGATTGTTGTGAAATTTAAGGAATTTGATAAATTATATTTATGTTTAAGTTTTGGAGACCTTTAAGATATGAGATTTATAACTGGATTTTTCTTAATAAATTTAAGATGAACATTCTAGTGTTAAGTAAATTTTGAAATTATTTAATGGCATAATTTTGGAGTTTTATCTATGGAATTTATGGGAATATTCAAGACGAAATAATAAACACTAATTTGTTGAAAGAAAAAATATCCAACCTTAGTTTTGAATATTAATACTCCAATTGGATATATATATATAGGAATTGAAATGGTCTTGGGAACATGAAGTGATATTTAAATTATGGTTTAAAATAAAGAAATATATTTGTAAAGCTATGTAAATTATCTTCTTTACAAAGTAACCATAAAGTTAAACCATTTATATCCAAACCATTTGTGTTTTGGGAGTTATGTTTTTTTTAAAAGAAAAATTTCCAATATATTATGGTTTAAAGGTATAATTCAAATATTTGGTTTCCAGATATTATAAATTTTAAGCAGTATGGTTTTGGAAAAGAATTATATTTGAATATAACGATATCATGTTGTTTTGGGTTTTAAATGATATCGTATTTATAGTTTTGAAATGGAAATGTTTATACTGGTTTTAAAGTATAAATTGTTTTAAATGACCACGGGTTATAATAACGATGGGTTGGCAAAGAGACCGGGATCGGATATGGACATACTCTCTGTCGATACCGAAAACCACTTTGACCAACCGTGTACGCGGTGGAGATTCCAGAATGAAGTAGGTCGGTGGTGGCGTTTCCTGTAAGGTAAATACGTGGACCCGACTCCCGTGAGTTGGCATAAGGTGGCTAAAACAGGAGCAATTCCAGGCCAATGAGGTCATTCCTCTGATCGGACGCTCCTCTTCGATATTATACTATGATTTTGGATTGATTCGGTGGCCACCTCTATATTTTGATTTTGGGGAGTTAGTCCGAGGTGGGCGGTAACTGCGGCTACGCGTTTCCACCAGCCTGGATAGCAATTGGTATATCTACCCTGGCATTGCCTAGTTGTGCCGTGTCATCTACCATACCGAGCCTTGTACGAGTTTAGATTTCTCCCGTAGCCCGTGTGGTATCCTCTAGTTGCTTCCCGATCAGGAGGAGCTATGATATTGGATGGACTACTGGGACTATTACGTGTTAAGGTGGAAAATGTAAAGCCTTAATGCTATTTAAAAGTATGTTTATTTTATAAATAGACACTATTATAATAGCGCAATATACTACATAGTAAATAGTTTGACGGATCCTTAGAGGATGGGCGGTCCCAAGCATCCTTTAAGTTACTTGCTCTATATTACAGTACACTTGAATTAGCTTACATTATATAAGTATGTATGTCCTGACTCGAGTGTTATGTTTTATTTTTCGCTCGGGTCAGCCTGAGTTGCAGCTTCAATTTCTTCTCCGTAGCTAGGACACTCAGTAGATCATTCGCGCTGCTGGAAGTTGTTTCAGCCTTTATCTTTTCTGGAATTCAAGACTTTGAAGACTCTATCTCTATTTATGTCTTAAAATTTGTATTGAGGATTATAGACAATGTAAGTTCTGTTTTGTTGAAGTTATATCAGTGGCTTCATGAACCACTAAATTTTTAATTTCCGCTGCGAGATTCTGATATCTGTGTATGTGATTCTGTGATCTATTTATTGTATATTCTGAGTTTTGCCAAATTTATTCTACAACGCAGTATTTTGAACAATTCAAGTCCGACAATGTGCGGATGCGAATGGTTGAAAATATTGGGTCGTTACATATATGGACTTAAATGTAAAATAATATAAGAAAAATAGGAGAAATTCATAAATAATTGTAAAAATTATTGAACGTTGGCATTTAAATGCAAAATGTCGGGAGAGAATATTAGCAGAACATTGTAATAATTTGTATATAATTGTGGAAATGTAAAATAATGTGGACTTAAATGAAAATTTAGTTTTACCATTTTATCAATATGCATGTGGTACACATACGGAATTGTCATTTTTTTAAATTTATTAGATCAATTAATGAATATACATTAAGTGTATTTACTTAGAAAGCTTAAATTTAAGGTCACCTAACTAAATATAATATTTACGGACTTAAATGTAAAATAACATAAAAAACTTAAAAGAAATCTGTAAATAATTGTAAAAAATTAGTATTAAATTTTAATCATAGAAGAGGCAACCAATGGAAACATTGTATTGATTATAATAACAATGAATTTTGAGAATGTGAAAATAAAATATCTAGAGAGAACTAAGGAGAGAGAGAGAGGAGGAAATTCCTAAAATTAATGAGAGGATTTTAAATTATTCTACTTTACTATTATTTAATAGATATATGGCTGACTTGTTCTACCTTCTGTACATATCCAAAATTACTTGAAGATGAACCGTCATTTTGATATTCAAATTTTGAGAATTCAATACCCTTATCCTAAATCTTTCAAGTAGTATTAAATATCTGGCTTGCTTAATTTGTAAATTTTCAATTACTGTAACTAAAATATCAGCATAAAATGGAAGTAAATTCAACTTTGAATTAGGGAAAATAGAAGATAAGATATTTCGGTTTTATAGTTTCCACCAAGTTGTTGTAAAGTTAGAAGTCTTGAAGCATTCGACGCGGTATGCACAAATCAATGTCAAGCTAACGGTTGCTGATGCTATCATGAGATTCGAATTATCAGAAACCTCAATGACAACTTTTACCCTCGTCAAATAGGATTATATTAAACACAGTACACGAATTTAAACCCAAAACACATTTTTCATTGTAAATAGCAAGATAACTATGGAGCTTCTCACCAGAAAATAATTTATTTCAATTGTGGATTCACAAGTATCTACCGAAACAGAAGGGAGCATAGGAAAAAATGGCGGAGGCTCGGAAAAGAGAGCACTGATGATGTGGGTGAGGAAACGATCAAAAAACAATCAGGCGATGGTGTGATGGGGACAAACATCAGCTAATTCGTCAAGAGTCAATTTGACAGGCACTGCATTAAGTTATGATTAGGGTAGACGAGAAAAAGGGTGAAGAACAAATTAAAAAAAAATATTTCTTGCAGTATAAGAAGTGAACTTTGAATTTTCATATACACGTGGTTTATGTCGATTACTGAAATTGTCGCTGCCAAATAATTTATTTATTTTCACAAGTTTCGATTATTAATATTCCAATTTTTACATCCACACATTTGAGCATTTTCTATGAACTCTAATTTGATCGCTACATTCGCAAGAATTCATCGTTCTCCTCGCTCAACCTATTGAATTCTTATTTTAAATTCATGTTTTCCAATGAATGAAATTTGCCGCTTTTTGGTTTCAAACTAGCAACCTTAATATAATCTATTTCTACCATTGAGGCATTTGAACTTAATGCAATGTCAATTCAGATTATGTTATTTTAGTTTTTGATTTTTGTAACTGTATCAAAACTTGTACTTTTTTATGAGGTTATTTTTAATTAGTTATTGGTATTTTTTTTTGTCTATAGATGTAAAGAGTTATGTTATATGTATGATGAAAATCTCTGTCTTTAAATGTTTTTATGTTATGTCTATTTTGTGAAGGTGCTTAAGGATGTGATTGAAAATAAGTTGAATACTTAAGATAAGCAGACTGGAATCGGTTTCATATAACCCGCTGAAGACTTGGTTAAAGTTCAAATTTCTCTTTCAATGATGTTATTTTATTTCCATTCCCTAAATTTATACACTGCTTTATTTTAATCCATGGCATGATAGTGGGGAGGAAGAATATGTAATGACAGTCTCAAAGAGATTTAATTCATGCTTTTATTTGATTATTTCAGCTTCATCGATATACTTTTGCTTCTACTGGTGTATGAATCTAATTTGTACACTTGATTTGAGATTAATAAACTAATGTGTTTTGGCATCGCCTTAATACTAAAGTGATGAATACGAAAACACAGGGTTGATACAAATACATCAATTACTTTAAAGCAGCAATGAATGAAGGATTTCAACAATCCAAATAGCCAAATTTTGTTTCTTTTTGGTAATAGCTCATTCCTGATTTCTTTTTTCAGTATATTGGTAGTTATCCAAGCTTTATATAAAAATTTTAACTGTGTACTGCGCTAATACATTCAGTAATTGGCAATTTTTTAACTAATTATTTCCATGCAAATTTAGTAACAATGAAAGCCATTACTTTTTGTTAAAATCTTAGTTAACATCACTTATTATTCTTAAGTCTACTGTGAATATTTGATTGAATTGAAATTGCTATCATTTTAGTTTTATTCAGAGAACATTGTTGTGTAGATTGGGATAGCTACAAATGCATGGCTCCTGTATGATTGATCAATTTCAGTTCTCTTAGTTATTTATTGACTTTAAAACCAAAATTTTATATGTTAAATATTTGAAAAAAGTTGATAATTGACAAATTAATCAATGAATTTGCATACAAGTAGCTATGAGAGTGGAAGAAAAGCTACTTTGAATACACAACCTAACATGCATGAAAGGATTAAGGCTATTCAGGTTAATTCCTCGATATATATTGGTATAAATATTCACATTTGTTATCCCATACTTCTTTTTCATTGTTCATGTGAAGTATGTGCTTTATAAGTGGTTGGTAAGATTAAAAATAGGTAAATGTTTTGAATTATTGAAAAAGAAATACTAAATGAAGAGAAAACTTTTCTAGAAAAAAACAGTAAATAAAAAATAAATATCGATTTTCCCTTATAATTTCAAAAAAAGGGACATAAGAGAAAACAGGTAAATTTATACACCTTCGGACTCAAAATCTACTTGTTTTCAATTTTGATCACTTGACCGTGATTGATTCACTCTCACTCTTTTGGTTTTATCAAAATTTTTGGTAAAGTTGAATAAAAATTGTGACCCACTTGGTTCACCAAACTTTTTCGCAAATGAATATTTATTAAGGGAGAATTAATTTGAAGGACAAAATTTGTATATTTTTAGCCTCAAGGACACGACCTCAATATTTAACCACAAAGACAAATATTCTTCTAAAAATTATTCATAAGGATGAATATTCTTACAAAATTATTCATAAGAACAAACATTCTTCTAAAACTGCTAACGAACTAAAAACTGCCACGAAGAACTACAAACTGATAACTAAAAACTACTACTAATAACTAAAAACCGATACCTAAAGAAAATTGTCCTTCAGGTCAAAATATTGAAGGTCTGTCCTTAAAATTAAAACGCTGAGAAATTTTGTCTTTGACAATAATTTCCTGATTTATTTTTCCTACTTAACCAACAAAGTGTCATCTCAGGTGTTAAGTTCTAAATAAGAGTGCGCGATTTGTAAATGTTCTTTAATGCAAGCATAATCCATGATAAATGTTCGATGGGGGTACTTGCAGGTTAATCACCTAAAGTTACAAAATTTCTTACTATAATTGTGGATCATCGTTTGCATCACTCTTCTCTCTCTCTCACTGCATCACTCTTTTCATTTTTATTTTTTTTTCCTCTTCATTTTCATCACCCATTGAATCTTGAAGTGTATTTTGAAATCTAAATGGTTTATTTTAATAGCTTCCACCAAAATGTTGGTATATATTTTAATTAATACCTTCCAACAAAAGTTGTTCAAAATTCAATATTTTGTTGATTAATTTTGTTCTACCTCTTAAAATCCCTTCATAAGCAAATATGAACTCCCTTTAACAATGCTCATTTAAAATATATTCCTATTTATTATGGCCATCTGCTAAGCTGTAATATCCCAGGTTGCTTACATCACAATGACATCTTTCAGATGATTAACACAAATAGTATATTTGGCAGCCTAAATGTCTACTGTTGCATGGATAAATCAATTTATATATGTAGAAATTAGATATATCTGGGTATAAAATCAAGTTCGGATTGTGAAATAAGTGATATCGAATAATAATTGCAATGACTTTTGTGACGATCCCAAACTCGATGTCCGATAAATGACATCAAATTCGCATCGCCGGAGCTTATAACAACAATTAGATGAATATAAAACAGCGGAACAGAATCAATATCATAAACATCATCACAGTTACAACATCAAAATAATATCATACTACAACAGATTATATAAGACATACATACACCACAACTCCAAATACAACATCATGATAATATAACAGTGATCATATATCCAAAAGTCCTCAAATGAGAGAGGTGATGACGAACTCCCAAAATCTAAACACCTGAAAATCTCCAAAAGCTCCCAAGTACATCTCCTAGATAAGAGCTCTAAAATACTGCTACTCCAAAATATAGAAACCTGCTACTAGGCTGCCTGTATGGAAATAATGGGCACCCAGAGTTTAGGAAAGAGAACAATAAACTCCGGATCAGTCATGAGACTGGTATGAGTAAACAAAAACAACAGTTACTTTTAAAGAAACTAGATTTATAAAAGAATTTTCGGTATGCTTTTAAAAATGGAACTACCATAAGACCTCCCACCACACACACAATGCAAACGCAGAATTGGAGGAGATTTCTTCTTATGATAGTTAAATATGCTTGGTACGAGAAAAGAAATTCTTTGATATTATAACTAGTGCATAGTGAGGAAAACATTTCAAAAGTAGAATATTAATCTTAGCCAACATACGACCATTATCGTATGCCTACTATAGCTACCATCTAAACGGTGGGGCGCCACCATAAGTAAATGGCAGGTTCTACAACTAAAACCGTACAAGGTTTCGTATTGGGAATTGGATTTCCAACAAATGGTTAGGCCAAGGAACTTCCCATTGCCACATGGAAACGCCTCTGGAAAGACGCCCCGAGAACCTAACCGGATCTCTGCCAACACAAGGCTGGGTTACCCTTCAAACTGGGTAACAACTGACACGAGTATGCCATCTCCCGGTTGTAACCAACCTTTAACCGGGGCCCAGCAACAAATCACAAAATAATATATATATATATATATATATATATATATATATATATATATATATATCTGCGATATCAACATAAGTTCAGTATCTGGGATCCATACCATGATACCACTTCTATCCAGAAGGAAATGCACATACCCTAAGGGGTGCTACCCCCAATAACCTTGCTGCATCATTCCTGTTTCGACCATTCCGGGGTGTGAGGCTCGACGAAGTCTCGTCCACAAAGCCATGCTTTGGTACAAAGCCATGCTTTGGGTCAACAAATGATCAAAGAAATGATCACAAAGATAAGTGATCAAAACAAATGATCATATCACAAATGATCAAACAATGATCATTTCACAGCAACACTCAGCATGCCACATTACCAAATTGGGAATATATCGCTGATAACCTTCAACTACATAACCTCTGAGCTCGTACGTCTCAGAGAAGGGTTTTAAGCTAAAAGAATACAAAACTTAGTCATAAAATTTTGTTCAAATACAAATTATTCTGAGAATACAAAACTAAAAATCCAAATTTTTGTTTTAAAATTCATGCTTTGCAGTATCGATTCAATAAATATTCTCGAATTAATATTTTACAACAATTTATTTTTATCAATAATAGTGGAATACCTGTAAACCAAAGTTACAGTGGTGATAATCCACTGCATATTTAAATAAACTTTGCAAAACCTTGTTTCTTGGATTTAAACAACTTGATTTATTTGAAAAACCAAAGCTTGTTAGTGATTAAAGCAAATAGACTTCAGTTTAAAAACAAATGTAATCCTTGCATGAATGTTTACAGAGAACACAGAGCATCACTGGAGTATTATCATACTGAAATATGAACAAAGCAGTTATAATTGAAGTTTAAACTATTTTAAATAAACTTAATATCCTTTACAAAATCATGTTTACTCACCTGGAAATCTTTGAAAACAGAGGGTTTATTGATTTTTTTTTTTAAACTGCAGGTTGAATCTTCTCTTCTTTCTTTCTTTCAGTAAATTGTTTTGAACTTTGAATGAAAAGTGATGTTTTTCACTTTTCTTTTTCTGATTTTTGCAAAAATTTGTTGAACCTATAAACTAAGACAATTGCCATGTATATAAGGAGGACATGCAGGCTCAAGTAGAGTACAGAGCATCATTGTATTGTATACTTATTCTATACAAGCTTTGTACTTTGCAACTATTTGCACATTTTTTTTTTTACTATTTCGAACTGACTTGTTCCTGGGCTGAGTTGCAATGCATTAAATGAAGCATGTAAATGGAATGTTCATGTTCCCTTTTTCTATGTTGCAGCATGTTCTTGTTCAATTAGATTTTATAAGTACATTTTTATATCTTTGTTTGTTGACTAACAAACTAAATTTTTGACTGAAATGATTTATTTTCTTTGAGCTAGAGGGGATGGCATTTAATGCCCATGCTTCCTTTGCATGTTACAGCCAACTTAGTTTAAAATTTTTCTTTTATTGTTTTAAATCTGGCTGATATGCTTTGTGGAGGCTTGCATTTAATGCAAGTATGTTTTGTGATGCTTCCATCTTGTGTACTTACGGCATAGTGCTGTTTAACTTGATTATTATAAGTACATTTTATTTTTTTATTTTTATATTGAGGCTTGCATACTTTATTTTCCTGGTCCTTCATTTGTTTACATTGCTAATTGAAAGTGTTTTGCTTTCTTATGTCTTCATATTGGTTTATGAAAGTGTGTGTTTCCTTTTACAGTTTATATTTCTTCACTCTTTTGTTATCTTGGTTTAATTGTTTAATTGTTTATTTGTTTATTTGTTTAAATGTTAGATTATAATTATGTGATTTAAATTTTATAATTTTATCATAACTTACATTAACAATTTTATTTCTATTAAAAGATCATCTATCAATATTTAAATTTAAAAGTTCCAATAAATTACCAAATTTTTAAATTCAAAATTTTTCGGGATGTTACAACTTTTACTATTTTAATGCGCACAAAATATCTATTTCACATGAATATACATACATATGTATGTACACACGCACACACACATATATATAGACACACACACGTACATATATACGTATACATACATACATATATATTTATGTTCATTACTCAACCCGCATTTAATCAACATGTTCAAAAAAGTTCTTAGGTTCCAAATCCAAAATTACGACCTAATCGCATCGTTGATGTCCGATCATCGAACAAGTGTTAAAGTAGATGCTTAAAAAGTCTACAACCTTATAATAGAGTGAATGCCAATGTTTGTTTCATGATCCATAGACTGAGATTTGGGCGGATTACCATTAGCTTTGATGTCCATTAATCCAACTCAAATCGTACAGTACATCCATATAGTATGCCTCTTTATCATCATCAAGATTTCTCTATGCAACGCTTTTTTTTCCTTTTCCATAGATACCGATGCTCTGCTTGGGAGTTTATTTTCTACCGGTTTTGACTGGTTTTGAACGGCTTTGTATTTCAGGTGTTATCATAACCCCTGCTTGTAATTTTTTTTCACATCGGTTATTGTTGGTTATAAGACCGGTAAAAACCGGTGCAGCGTAATTTTCATGGTATTCTCAACCCATCAAATTGGAGTATTTTGAGGGGTTATAACTTTTTTTTCAATTATACCCCCACAAATTATATTATAGAATTAATCTTCATAAAATTTGAGGATACATATGTAATGTTACTTTAGTGGAAAACTGTCAAAACTGATGTATGTTAAACTCCTAAGCATGCGTTGATCGGTTATAACAACACTTCATGTAGACCGATCAAAATCGCTACGGTCATTAATAATCAAAACCGCTACTCTCAAAACCTCTTATAACCATTACCACAAAACTCCCAAGCGGAGCCTGAAAGTTTTATAATTAAAGAGAATGATAAGACCGCTTCAAAATGCTGATATAGTTGGTCCACTTGGTGATATTTTATTTTGAGCATAGAAATCTTATTCAACCGATTGGTGATTCTTATGAATGTAATCCGCCCAATCAAATTCATTTACCACTTCAATATAATCTTGAATTGTGCCCACTTGCACATCAACATCTATTTAAATTTGGGATGATTTCTCTAATTTATTTCCAATAATTAAACGATGTACAAATTCAGTGCTACTTGGTACGTTTTCATCAAAGTAATTAGACAGATTCCTATATGCACTGGTACAACAAATTCTTTTGTAGCCCTACAAAGTCAACAGGGAACCAAATTCTTAGTAAGCCAAAAAAATCTATGTGATTTGTAGTCTATAACTAATTTTCTATGAGAGACATTTAATAGTTGATCGACGGTAATATTTGTACTCGTGTTTTGGAACAGAATTGCAAATGTTTTACTTTTGAATGCGATAAAATATAGTTTGCAAAGAAGATATCAAAAGAATACCGAATAAGCTCTAATTGGAAATGTAAATTTTGAGGTACCACCAGCATCCTATGTAATGTGCACACACTTTTATGAAATCTGAAGGTATGATCTTAGAGTGCACTATAAATAAAGGATGTAGGCCATGCACATTCCTGGATTACCTAAAGTAAACGTCCAGAAGCCTCCGATATGCTACTTTTGTCTCTAACTTCTTTTTAGACATTCTTATTGATATCTACTTCTATAAAAATTAAAGTGAACATAAAACAGTTTCAATTATCTATAAAATCGAACGATTGATTATCATAATAATCTTATGAAAATCAATAATTTGTCACATTTGTACTGCTAACTAGAATATTTGTGTATGATGCTTTTTTACCTTGCAATTTTTGCATTTTAGGAGTGTACACAAGTATCCCTCTCAAACACACATGTATATATACACGTATACATATGCATATACATAAATATCCATACATAATATTAGAAGATACTTTGATAGAAAACTCTATCAGCAAATGCTTGATATCTAATAATATTTATTATCAGCTTTGGTGACTTTACTATCATGATATCTTAAACTGAATATAATTATTTTGGTTGTGGAAGTATGATAATGTATACATGAAGACGTAAAAGAAAAAGTTTCTACGGTATTATACTTTTTTAACTAAGAAATATCTCTTTGTTGTGCATGCACAATCTATCGAATTCAGTGAAAAACTAAGATAAACTTTATAATAAAAAAATCGAATAATTTAAAGACGTTTGATCTGAAAATAATTGTGAAAAAATAAAGTTCATATGATTAATAGAATATGCTACCGTAGAAAATGTGTGCTGCCTACATCCAAGTTTTATTTTATATTATACTTAATAATTGAGTTGTAAGTAGATTAATAGTTTTGAAACAATCCATTTACACAAAAGTAAACTGAAATATATTTAAATTAGTTAATGGAATAAATTTAATACATAATGATGGAAGTGTATATAATGTAATGGAGTGTATGACATTTTCCAGTTATTTCCATTATGGTTCCATTTAACGTCGGGTTAAGATGATATGTGAGTAAATTAAAATATCCGTGAGTAATGGAAATATTCTCAAGGCAAAGAGTTTGCTCTTAAAGTGCTTAATATCTAAGTGACTAATAAAAAAATTTAAGTAATAGCCAAAATTGTTTTTATTTTTTTCTAACTAGCATATACTATGCAGGTTGAGCACTTCATCAATTGTCCTCGCCCCATTGAAAAGAAGGGCACACAATGGTCCGCAGGCTTAGTGCAGTTGGCAGGAGCATCCGACTCCCTCGTAGAGGGGAGAGGGTTCGATTTCTGGCAGCCGCATGCGTTGTCCGAAAGTGCTTAATAGCACAAAAGTTTTATTCTATGATTAGTTCTTAGAAGATAATCACAGGAATTTTATATATTTATTATCGTTTTTCATGATTTGTATCTAAATATTCATGTTTTTCAAATTTGCTCAATCATTTTTTTGTTGTTGCATGTACGATGGTCTTATGCAGGTCAATATCAGTTGGAAATCCATGCTCATTTGAAATCCTTTTGGCATAAGATTATACCCTCTTATTTCGTATAAGCTCATGAAATGAATTGTAAGATGATAAACATAACTATATTTTCTGTTAGTACATAATTTTCCATTTTAGCAAATGACGAATGAGATGGTTGTACAAAACACTTATAAAGGTGTTAAAGATTGGTATATGTTAGAACAATTTAAATTATTCTTCATCGGTCATGTTAGAACATCAGTTTTTTAAATCAAAAAATAGGTTTCAGATTTACATAATTGCCTTCTTTCATTTATAAAGCGACCGTTTTATCTATCAAAAATTTAGGGCTACTTAGCATATGTTATATGAAGCATGGTATGATATATTGAGCCTAATATGTAGACATTTATATCGAATGGTCTAGAATGTATTTCGAATAAGTCTAATAAACTTTTACTACGTCTGGCTCAAATACGGAAAACGCGACCACTCTTTATATGTGTAATTTTCGTTATTCCGAATTAGCAACACTCATTATATATGTTTAGGTCCATCATATTGTATTTGGAGGGCATCACTTTTCTGCATAATATATTATGACCGTCCTTCTAACATTAGTGTGAATATTATACATCATCATTAGGACAATGCAATGCTAATGCATACATGAATTCAAATCGGTGGCTTTATTACAAGTCATTGATTGACTCATTAAAGGGGTCTATTTTAAACCTATAGCTAATTATAGCGCCTCTTCATGTGAACCTTATGAAACGTAACATCGATGCGTCTTAAAATGAGCATTGTCAAATATGCAATTGACCTACTATAACCTGATGTTGAATTCATTTGATACATGTCTTCCTTTTGGATGATTTGAGGTAATATTTGATATTGATTTATGTAGTCTATCATCGTTTGATAGTGGCAATATGTATATTCTGGATTTTTGAAAAAAATTAGGTGCTTCAAGTTTTGGATGAGTAAGATTGTTCAAAAAAAGAGTTTGTAAATAAAGAGATTGGTAAATGGAAGCAAATAATCAGACCGTTTATAGACATTAAGGTACTAGACGTGGGATCAAGGTTGATCATCTCATATTGGCTATGAATCATGATTTTTCAATATATAATGAATTTCATACCGTACATGGCTAGCGGATATGGTTTCCTGGAGGGACTATTAAAGTGCTGATTTTTGATATAGAAGTGTTTGTTATCGGGACTACAAGATATTTGTTCGACATTACTGCACGAATCCCGTTGAGGAAAGTTGGTCTTGATTATGGGCATAGTACTGGCCATGGGACTAGATATTATATGAATGTTTGTTATAGAATAGAAGGAAATAAGAAGACATTAGAGAAAGAGGAAAAAATATTTTATTCACTACAAAGATTAATCATACATTTTCACTAAAATAATATTTTATTCACTACAAAGATTAATCATACATTAACATGTTTTAGGTACCTAAACCATTTCTAGGGTAATTTGACAATCATGTCATTAGTCTCTTCAAGAGCACCCTTAAGTGTTTCTTCAAGAACACTCACCTCTTTTATTTGTCATCTTTATTACTTACTCCAAAGTATTTCAAACTGACTTTTGTACCATATTTCAGATGTGGTTTACACATTTTGATCCTTCAGGGATTCAAATCTATATTGGAGAAAGTCTACTGAGGATATTATTAATAATTTGTTCAAGTTACTTATTATTTTACATCATTATACATGTTAACAAATATTTGGCACTGATGATCAAAATGAACTTATATCTATTTATCCTCTCCCTCAATGTTGATGAACATTGTTACATTAAATAATAATCATATTTGAATTCTCATTTTGATCCATTATCATATTGCTACTAGCAAATACACCATACATATTAATAATAATAGGATGATTCTTTTATCAGTTCATAAGATGCATTCAATTGATGTTGCTTATTAGACTTTGTTCTCATTCATTGATCTAGCTAATTTGGGGAATTTGCTTATTATGTAGATCATTTGAAGACATGACTTTGGGTCATTCAACATTTATGTTGATTGAATTTTAAATCACTGAATTATATCTATGCATAATTTATAAGATGAGCTCACAACAAACTTCAGGTTGTTATTTGATTATCTACATATATAGATATATACGTACTTCCACGAATTACATATATATTATAAATTTGCATATTCTTTTTTATTTGAGTCGGTGATTTTTAGAACAAACTATTACAAGGATCAAAACTGTAAATTTTTGTTTATAGATCAATGTCAATGTGAATCCTCAAGACCGCATTATAATATTCAAAACATCTGGTTTAAAACCATACTGAACTTCTGGTTCAAGTAAATTATATAAAAAACTTCAATTTTTTTAGTTTTATTCCTTAATTACATCTCAAATATCATTTTTAAACACTAATTATGATTACTTATTAGAGAATAATACATAGTTATAATTGCATATAAACATTTCTACACATCTCTTCTGCAGAGTTCAACAAAAGATATATGCTTACAAAATAAAATAAAATAATAAGAGTATCTTCTGGACACTTAGAATTTTATAAAATAAGAGATATACACATTACATAGCTCTTAAATTTTAATTAGAATCAAATCTAAACTAAATTGGAATCCTTTATAATCAAATTTCTTTACATTTATTTGGTTTGCTAAAATTACCAAATATATAAAAAAAAATCTCTTCTAGAGATATTTTATCATTTCCAAATGTATTAGTCTCTTGTAGAGATATTTTACTATCACAACTTTTGGAGCAAACTTATCTCTTCCAGAGATATATATGCAAACTATCAGAATGTCATATCAATATACAATATTTCTTTTACATAAATTACCTAATTACTACTTTTTCAGTAGCATAAAATATCTCTACCGGATATTTTTGTTGTAACTTCTTTTGAAATGCTATATCAAACTTTAAATATAGTAACAAAATTAGATGGACCAAATGAAAGTAATATGCAAGAGATAAAACTAATACTTCTGGAATACAATACCTTTTTTTAGAGATAAATTATTGTTATTACTTCTAAATTTTATATGATATTCCTTCAGGGAATACAATGTTTCTTTTTTAAGAGAATGCAATCTAGCCAAAGTAAAATTTCTATAACATCTCTTCTGGGATGTTGGACTTTGCAACATAAATTTTAAACAAAATATCTCTTCAAGAGATTAACATGTGCACACACATCTATAAACTTAAATAGTATGTTATATGAGTTATCTCCTCTGGATAATACTAAAATGTATTTCATCGATTAAATAGTTTGACTAATGCACTCAAAAATAATTTGTCAAAACTTTAGGTTTTATAACATAGTGCTATTAGTAAAGATCAGATCAATATTTAGATATAGGAAGACATATATATTACAAAACACTACTAAAAAATGATAAAATGTTGAAAAGAGTTAAACATTGAGAAGAAAAACAAAAAGAATAAAATAGACAGAACACAGAGAAGAGTCATGTAGACATGTACAGGATTATAGAAACTTAGGAACACGAAAACCACATTTTTAAGACCATCATATCTATAGGTATACAGAACTATCCAGTTAATTATAATAGTAGCAAATATAATACAGTGGTAGAGTTCATGTTGTTTGACAAATAGTTCAGGTTCAAAACTTCAGATTTCCAACAATATGTTTATACGTAGTAATATAGGAAGCCAAAAATTGTTAACTTATGAGTAAATTATGGCTCTACTAAAATCTTCTAATGTGATCAAGGTGAAGACAGAAATCACAACTGTCCCAAGCTACCTAGGCTATTAGTAGATTACATTAAAACTTCATCAAGTGCTAAAAAAACACATTGATACACATAATGTATATCATCCAGGCTATACCAGGGTGGTGTAAACATAGTTCCACTATAACTGTAATGAGAAACATAAATAACAAATAAAAATAAAAATAATCAAATGCAATAGTTTCTCATCAACGTAAGAATTATATTGTAGAATTAGCAGCAAAACAGAGACAAATTTGTAAGGAAACTAATGGTATAAAAGCTGTATGCATCATTTTTTTTCACTTTCATTTTTTCATTCGAGTTCATTGATAATTGATTCTTTTGTCAAACGCATATTGATGCTGCTATTTCTTGTCAAATAGCATATTATATGTATACCTCGGGTTAGCTACAGAATAGTCCTACTTTGAATGGCATCGCCAAAAAAACTTTGAAATTTAAGTCAAGTTTCTCCTTTTTTTAACTATGAAATAATCATATATGGAACCTTATATCCATGGTACTCAAGATGTACCCAAAATCTAAACTTATGAATTTAATACGCTTTTAAAATGGTACATATATGTAATCAGGGTATTATAAAGTTATACTATTATAGGGTTCCAGCACATGTACTTAAAATTATCAACTTAAACTTAATACTTTTAAAACCACTGAATATGAAACCATGTTGTACATGTCTGAAGTTAAATTCATAATTAAAAATCGAATGGGTCTGAAATCATTTTGAATAAACAAACTAAAAACCTGTTGAAATTAATTTTACAAATCAAAGCTTTTGCAATTATGTTTCTTTTGAAATCATTTCTTTTTGAAAACCCTCTTCGCCGGAGTCAATGAATTCAAAAACTTCTTATTATTATCATTAGACTAAAATCAATAAATGATCAATAACTTTGAAATCGAGTTTGTAGTTACTTGAAAACTCACCTCCTCTCAGCTGATTTTTGAACCACTGTTCTTCTATAGAAAATAATAGATATCATCTCAATTCTTCTAAGCATGCTAATGTGTCAATCTCTTCCATCCTTGATTCTTCTATGTGAATATGATGATTTTGCAAAAAGATATGCTCGACAAGTGCAAAGTAATGAAGCAGGTCCTGAATAAATCTCCAGATCTAAGACAAATCAAATTAAGTCGAGAAGGTAATCGCAAGGTCCTGCTCTTGTTCGAGGTCGATATGATGAAGCATGGTCGGGTCTGAGGTGGAGCTGCAGTCGCGTGGTATAGTTGGAAGCATTACGTTTGGAGCTTGCGGGTGGAGGTGGAGGGCCATTAAACATGAGATGCAGTGAAGCGATTTGCACCGACGACCTTTGCATTTTATTGGATAATTGAAATTGGGATGGACGATTTAGGATTTAGGGTTTTAGAGAAATAAATGGATCTATTAGAATAACAAATACACTTGAGAAAGAGTTCGCGCTGATAATGGTTATACAATAGAACATAGGAAGATATTAGGAAAAAAGCAAAAATATTTTATTCACTACAGAGATTAATCATACATTTTCATTACATTAGCTCATTTATATAAAGGCCTAAAAGCTTGAGATAGAACTAATCGCATGATGTGGGACTAAACACAAAAACAGGATATAGCATATTCACTATTTATATTTACATATATTATAACAATATTCACGATGATAGGATAGGAAAACAAATTACTCTTTTTCTGTACTTTAAAGAGCTTAATTACTTAATTGTTATAGGTTCATTTTCACTTAGTTTTAAACATGGTTTAAAATTCCGGTGGAATTCCGGTTATTCCGTTCCGGTTCCATTCCGGTTCCGCACATAACTGGAATGGAATCCGATCAAAATTACGCTTCCGGTCTAAATTCTGGATTTGCTTTTCGAATATTGAAAAAAATGTAAAACAAATCAAAAAATACAACACACATATGATAATTAAAAAAAGAAAACAAATTAAACGGAAAAATAAATAAATGGAAAAGAAATCATGTAGTTTCATAAAAAAGTTGTCATACTTTTGTTAATTTACATCAAATCATAATAAAAAATTCAAATTTGATCAAAATTTTAAAATCTCAAACGAACAATACATAATCTTAAACAATGGTATTTTAATTAAAGTATGTATTTTATGTGTAATGTAAAAAATATGCTATACATTTATGATAGTATTGGATATTTAATAGCGGATATAGCAAACTAAAGCAAAAGAAGTACGGGAATTAGAAAACTGGAATTAAAGCTATTATGTACAAACAATTACCAGCTTCCATAAATATGTAAAAAAAGAGTCTGTGTTTGGAGTAAATTTTTACGATTTAATTGTATTTAAAAAATGATTTCTCGAAATTATTTGGATTTTTTTAACATGGTGCAAAATATTTCGAGAAATTATTTTATGAATTAATGATTGTATTTTTAGGAAGAAAAAGATTTTCATTTTAAAAGAAGATAGAATCTTTGATCTAAAATTGAAAATGTTTTGCTTTTAAAATGCACTGGAATTCTCTTCGCTAGTAGATTCCTCTTTGGTATTTTAGATGGGTTATTCCAGTCAGTAAATGGAAAAATCACTATAAGAGGATTGGAACAGGGTGATTATATGACTTGTGATGGATGTCTAGAGGAGTTCCGATGATGGCGACTTGACGATGGGAGTCATTATGATGATCCACAAGGACGAGTTCAAGAAGGAGAACTCGTAGGTAGGATGATAAGATGTACCTATTGGTTGTGTGCTATGAGATCAGGGATAACCAAAATCTTTAGTGAATTCTAGTGAAGAAGGGGCATGTAGAGACACGCACCTGAACTATGCGGATTTTGGATGCTTATATCGATGGATTACCCTGGACTTTACTCGAGTGGTTTAGTTCCTGGTCGTCTAATTGGTAAAGATTTAGGCATTCATGTAGTGTGATGCCCTATTGAGATATGTATTCGCTGACCTTATAAGGATGGCCATTTACATCATTATTCCAAAGCAAAATACCCTTAGGATAGTGGGTATTCGTTGACCTTATGAGGGTGATCATTTAGAAGAGACCATAGGACGTGGGTTTGAAGATCGAGGGTTCTTGCAACTACAATATAAGTAGATTGCCATATTATTTTAAGGATGTAGTCATGACTTTGCACATACTATTGTAAGTATGTTTCCATGGAGGGGTACATGAATTATTTTGAAAGGTGTAAAAATGAGGTGGTATACCAATTATTTTGAGAATGAGACCATGAGAAAGTTCCTCGACGACATTGAAGATACACGTATTTTGATGGATGCATAATCCATATAAGGATTAGCACACACATGTTATTTGTTGATATGATGATGTGGTGATTTCCTATTTGGTATGTATATGCTTTATTTTTATGAGCCATATTGATTGTGGATTTGTGTTTATTCTTATTAGGTATGCATGCTTGGATTATCCTAAATTTTATTGTGTATTTCCACTATGGATGGTTGTGTTTGGATTGCTGAGATGTGTGTTGTAACTTATGTATAAAGTTGATCTGTGGTTGGGATTGTTTCACCCTTTATTGATAGAGTTTTATTGTTATATACTATAGTTGGATGCATGATTGGAATTAAGTGTTACTATGGTATGTGTGTTGAATTCGTTACCGTGAATGAATTGTTGTGTGTCATGATTAATTATATTGTGCAGATGTCATGTACTACAAATAAAAATGGTTGATTATGACTAATATGTTTTTCCATATTTTATGAATAAATCCATAATGAGACTTAATTGAATTCGTCAATGGCTATGTTTGGGAAATTGTGAGAGCGTAATTCTTTTAGGGAGTGAAGAATATAATGAGCCACAAATTTGATACTGTAAAATATTAAATAAATTAAAAAAGAAGTATTAATAAAGGGGTGAATTAGCTATCATTTTATAACCGTTGCGAAGGTGTTTCCAGGATAATCAGTTTGATATATAGTTTTGATACATTTAGAGTTATGGTTTGAGAAATATAGGCTCCGTAGTGTTTAAATTGAGTTACTAGCTATTTCGGGACAAACTAGATAAATAGCCCATAACCCAACCTAACGACTATATAAGTGAGGCTACGAAACCCTACTCATTATGTCTATCTTCGAGATTCTTTCCTAATCCCGAAATCAACCATAATTTTCTATAATGGTAACTGGTAAATTAATTAAAAACTGATTAAAATCCGAAGTGTCCAAACCCTATTGAATTATATACCATTAGAAAGCTCTTGACGAATGGAATAAACAATTGTTTGCTTTTGGGTATGATGTTTAAGGCGGCTGGGAATTGGCGATTTATTAACGGTCATCTGTTCTAAGGCTTGGTGATCAATAGTGAAACGTCAATTATGGGATGATTAGAAGCTACTGGGTTACAGAGGACGATGAGGGGAGTTCATTTGTACGATTGAATCAAGTTATTAGTGCTTATGCTGACTGGAAATTTGCAAATTTTTGGCCAAGATTGGATTCGTTGGTAGAGGAGTTTGTTGGCACCGGATTTGGTTGTGATTGGTTAGAGGGTAAGGCTAGAGGTGGGCAACACAATGCTAGTGTCTGACCTAGTCGAAGCATACTTTAGCGGTGGCAAGGTTAACGTGAAGGTGGCGGTTGGAAGTTGGTCATGATCTTGAGGTTAATGCAGTAGGTGATATTTTTATATTTTAGCCTGTAAATTCTATTTATTTACATATTATACCCCGCGACTTCTAAATGCCATACCTTCCACATACGAACTCTAATTCATGTATGGTTTCTTCCTTTGGGCTCATGGTGGATTCTGGACGAAATAGCACTAGGTTTGCTTAGTTTGGAGACTATTGGAAAAATGCGTTGGTACGAATTATTTAATTTAGTTAATAGAAATTTAAATTATAAAATCCATAATTATTAATGAAAAACCATTTTCATTGATGTATGTTATGTTCTATGGATGACTATTTAATTATTACAATATTTTCAATGTATAGTTCCTTGATTGGGTAATTACTACCGACTGTCATATTTTTGGACGTTTATTAAATTTTTTTTTGATTTGGACTAAAAATAATTAATTAGAGTAAATTGGATTGTAATGAGAAAAATTGAATAAATAAATCGTAGATAAGGTTATTTATAGATTTTGGGTAGTTTATGTGAATAACAGAGATTTAACGGACTTTACTTAAATTAAAGTATGGAACTAAATAAGGTTATCATTTATGAATTTTTGGATAAATTCATAAATTATAACTAAAACTATATTTTAAATTAATATTTGGGGATTTTATTATTTATAAAATAGATTGAGACTTTAAGGAATAATAAGTAAATAAAGAAATTATTGGTGTTTGATGACTATGTGTTATTATTATTGTGGTTGCCCTATATGATGTTTTGCTGAGACGGATGAGTAGTAATACTATTCTCTTTTTCTACTGTATGCTTTGGTTGCGATGGTTATATGCTTTCATAAGCTGCAGTGATTGCATTGCTTGTGATGGTTGCATGGATTCTATTGTTGCAATATGCTAATAAGAATTTGGATGTAGGAGAAGAGCGAGAAATAGAACTATGTGGGCTTGATCCCTCAAAAGGGGTATATAGGTTGTACTTTCCTATGAAATAGCTATCAGGCCTACCGTTGCAGTGTATAGGGTTAAGCAAAGTCCAAACATAGTTGATATCTTTTATTTCTTTATTATATATATATATATATATATAATAAAGAAATAAAACTATGTGGGCTTGATCCCTCAAAAGGGGTATATAGGTTGTACTTTCCTATGAAATAGTTATCAGGCCTACCGTTGTAGTGTATAGGGTTAAGCAAAGTCCAAACATAGTTGATATCTTTTATTTCTTTATTATATATATATATATATATATATATATATATATCGGTAGCGTTGTGAGGTTATAGGTAGGAACAGAAGAGAAAATAGAAGTGTAGATTGTAAGGCTATATCGTCGATAACTTATTTGGTATATTCTTTTATACCATTGTTATATCCTTTATCCGTTAATGATAATTGATGTATTGAAATGTAAATCGATGCGATAATTTGTAAAATAATTGTATAATTGATATAATGCTTATTTCTATTGATGTTTGATTCCTTTGGGATGTTTTTCATTTTTATTCACTATTTTAGATTTTTGATTTTATCTACCCACGGTCCACTACTTTTGTATGAAATTAGCTCTGACCGTATTTTGACGTTGTTTATAATTGATTTTAGATGTTAAAAATAGTGGGTCATCACAGCATAAATCTAAGGCAATGGCACGCATCTTGAGGTATCATGCCCATCCCATTATTTCAAATTCAAATTATCCTGCCTAAGTCAAATTATCCACCTAAATCCAAAATTAACATGCCTAGACTCATTATCCAGGCTAAATCTATTTCATCAATCCACGACATTCAATCCCAACAACACGGATGAATGACACATGACAAGATCAAATGGTAATGAGTCGGTACGAGATGTGGCTTTAGTAATCTATGTGACTTCTTTC
This sequence comes from Allium cepa, assembly GCA_030765085.1. Taxonomy (NCBI): domain Eukaryota; kingdom Viridiplantae; phylum Streptophyta; class Magnoliopsida; order Asparagales; family Amaryllidaceae; genus Allium; species Allium cepa. The sequence continues at coordinate 634,837,487 of CM060932.1, read as the reverse complement.
TGCTATAAAAGAAAAGGACTGTAGCAGTAAAGAGAGTGAGAACTTTTGATATTTGGAGAATTAAAAATTGTAAATGGTTGTACAAAATCTCCATTAAGTTTAGTTCTTATACTAGAAAATAAATATTAATATTTTGTGATCTGACCCATGGACGTGGGATTTATTAACATCTGAATCATGTAAATTCATTGTTTCTTTTACTTTACTGCATTTTTACACACTTCTCTGTATTTGGGTTTGTTTAATTTGAATCCATCTATTTAGGCATTTTAACAAATAGTTAAACTGCAACCCTCATAATTGTGTGAGCATTCAGACACATAATTACTACTAATCACAACCATTTAATAATAATCTACTTGCTAATTCCCAATCGTGCAAGCATACAATAACACGATTACTTCAATATTTGGGTGTAGTGATTTCGAAAAAAATTTCCCAAATTTAACGCTAGAAGGAGGGCTGAGCCCCCAACATAATTTTTTACAAAATTGCCAAACACCCAAAAACAACCATACCTCTACCAAAAAGGCACTCACTAACTCCATAAAATACTAACTCTTCTACTCCTCCTGTGACGACCGCCCATGACTCATGCACTAAACAAGGAAAGAGTGCGCTGTAAAGTGTGCTAGGCCGCCATGGACGATCATCAAGGTAAGGCAAACATAGAATAATCTATCGTATTACTCACAGCGCATGGATAAAATACAATAGAAAAGTATACATAGTGAAGCTCCATAGAACAGAATCTTATCATATAGACTCATAGTAATTTTATACAAACATCTGAATAGTCAATACATCAAGCCTCACTACATAACACTCAGAGAATCAAACAAACAGCGGAACATCCAGTACATATAGTAAGAAGAACAATATGCAAAAGCCTCCAGCTCGTCTTCGTCATCAACAGCGTTGGTCACTAAGAACAGATCCTGTCACCTGCTACCTAGTCTGCCCATCCTAACACGGATGAACAGCCCAAGGTAATAAGAGTTAAACATAAAACCTTGAGTCAGACAAAAGTCCTAGTGAGCAGTAAATCAACTATCAAACATACCAAAAGAGCATAAAGGGTAAAAAGGAATAGAAACCCAACCATCCCACTCCACCTCTTTCTACAGTGATAGCCCCCAGACCCACTAAGCAGGAATAAACATAGCAAAGCAGACAATTAAAGTAAAGCGACTATCACTCGGATCAAGGTCGATGTTTTCCAAGCATAAACCCCCAAGGCCTAAACCAAGATCAGATAAGCACCCACAAAACATCGCTCTTGAGACCGAATAACCATACAACCAAAACATCCAAGCATCCATGACTCTGGCTATCACTGTTATCATTGCCTCGATATCACCGTTAATTGAATGATCGGCACATTCTTTCAGCTGTAAGTCAAGGACTAATGGTAACCCCGGTTCTAGACATAACCCCGCACGTCATCGTGACCCGTGCCTAGGACTATCGAATCTGCCCAGAGTACTCGACCACCTACATGTAGTCTTTTGGGTGTCCCGACCACCTACCTGTAGTCGTTTGGGCGCCCCATGTACTCTTGCTTTGAGTTTGCTAGAACCTTCAATAACGATGAAATCCAAGCCTTCTAGTCATCCTCCTCGACGACTATTCTCAAACTTGCCCAAGCTACTTCTCGAGCCCACCATTATCCACAAACTCGAATCATATCACCGAGTTATCAACATGCTTGGGATGATCCCGTCTGGATTAAACCAAGGCTTTCTCATATCATACTTTGCTTCATCGCATCATAGCAAAGTCCCATCTCAACATCATGGTCAAATCTATCCATGTGAGCTTTATCATCCGCTTCATATGCCACAAGCAACTTTCCTTGTCCAAGAGCCTTTCCACTTAGCTTTTGAATCATCTTCGACCAACTTGTCCAAATCAAGTCATCAATCAACTAATTTCTAACAATCAATCAGGTCAGTCATTAATCCAAGTAATCAATTATTCAAACAAAATCTAAACAAACAGTTATAACAATATTGGCAATTTAGTAAATAAAGAGTCCAAATCTAACAAACATGAATTCTAAGTAATATCTTATTGAATGAACTAGCATAGGTTAACATGTAGTAAAACGGATATCAAAACTTGATGGACAATGGATCTACATGCATACTTAAGGAAAATGCATGAAATCACTATCTTTAACACACAAACAAACCACCGATCCAATATACTCCGTTAGGTCCGTGTGAGAGATAACTACCACTCACCGAATCACCTAAACACCACAAAAGCAACCAACTTCAAATCTCTCTTCAATGGATGGAGATCTTCAACTTTGGCTCTTTGATCTTCGATTTGATCTTCAAATTAGATGGATGGAAACACAAGATTAAAGTGGAGAAAAGAAGTGAAGAAGTGTTGTAGTCGAGCTCTCAAAATAGCAGCACTTTGTCGCTTCAAAATTCGGTGCCAAAAAGTGAACCAAACCCCTCCATTTATAGGCAAATCCATGAGTCGTCTGCCCCCATAAGTCGTCGCCGACCTAATGACTTACGTCCTAATACTCAAGCCTCCTTAAGTCGCTTACTCGATATTAGGTCGCTCACGACCTATAACATTGCCGACCTACGACCTAAAGCACTGCCGACCTAATAATAAATACCACAGTGCAACCAAGCGACTTAACAAACGCGGCCGACCTAACGACCCAACACCTTATGCGGCTTAGCGACCTAATGACTCAGCCTTCATGCAACTTCACTCAACATAGAAAGTCTTACGACCTAAGCCTCCCCACGGCTTACGACCTAACTGAGATGCCGACCTAACCACACAAGGCAAACCACCATAGGTCGCATACGGCCCAACGACTTACGACCTAACCCTAAGTCGCTTGCAACCTTAGGTTGTCTTACGACCTAACTATAACCCGGCGCTAACCACTAGGTTGCTAAATTCGCTTCAACCGACCCATCCCTAAGCCGCTAGCCACAAACTTGCTAACTACCTTAAGTCGGTCACTCTATAGGTCGGTCCAATCCTTAAGCCGTGAACCTCTAACTCGTTCACTTTCCTTAAGTCGCCTACTATCCTTAAGTCGTTCCACCGACCTGACTTTCACACGAGCTAACTCTGGATGGCTCATTCCTATAGGTCGGTCAACAAATTAAGTCGCTCCATTCCACTAAGTCGCTCACACGAGCTAACTTCCACACGACTTAAGCTCCTAGGCAAGGTGAGCTCTGGTTGACTCAAACAATGCAAACGACCTAAAGACAAAAATTTTACGATTTATCGACACGTAAAATACGGGTCGTTACATTCTCTCCCCCTTAGGAATTTCGCCCCCAAAATTCCAAACAATCAAGAGCAACCAAAACTATTCGGCATGCCTACCATCCGTAGCAATCAACAAACCATGCATCCAATTACTAACCTAGCATGCAGAATTCTAAGACTAGAACAAGTTACAAAATCATGAGATGTCACGACACCTTAGGGCCATACCTCGAAGAGTTCAGGATGAGCTGCCTTCATCCTCTCTTCCTCCTCCCATGTACAGTCGTTAACATCATCACTCCATTGTACCTTCAGCAACTTGACTATCTTCCTCCTAAGCTGTTTCGTGTCAGTTCCCACAACACAAAGTGGCTTACGAGGTCTTCTAACAACTGGATCAACCTCTAAATCTTCATAGCTATCATCAGAAACCACTGTATTCGAGTCGTGCACATATTTCCGTAGATACGATATATGAAAAACATTGTGCATACCCGACATCTTTTCTGGTAATTCTAACTTATAAGCGAGCTTTCCAATTCGCTCGATGATCGGGAATGGTCCAACAAATCTCGGAGTCAACTTTCCTTTCTTCCCGAATCGAATAACATTCTTCAGTGGAGAAACCTTAACGAAAACCATATCACCTACGTCGATTTCCAAATTCTTACGACGCTTATCGGCATAACTTTTCTGACGATCTTGGGCTGCCTTCATTCGTCGTCGAATGATCTCTATGCAATCCGAAGTCTGTCGAATCATTTCGGGCCCAAGTATCAGCTTTTCTCCAGTTTCCAACCAACATATCGGAGAGTTACACAGTCTTCCATACAGTGCTTCATACGGTGCCATACCAATACTTGACTGGTAACTGTTATTATATGCAAATTCCACCAAATGAAGATGATCTTCCCATGATCCTCCGAAATCTAAAACACATGCTCTAAGGAGATCTTCCAAAACTCTGTTGACTCTCTCGGTCTGACCATCTATTTAGGGGTGATAAGCTGTACTCAAACACAACTCGGTTCCCAAAACTTCTTGGAAGCTCTTCCAAAATCCACTAGTGAACAATGGGTCTCGATTGCTCACAATACTCTTCGGAATACCATGGAATCAAACTATCCACTTAACATACAACTCAGCCAATTTCGATGCAGCCTAGTTGATCGAACAGGAATGAATCTTGCACTCTTAGTCAAACGATCTATGATTACCCAAATCCCTTCATTTCCTGCTCTGGTCCTAGGTAACCCATCAATAAAATCCATCGATATTTGCTCCCACTTCCATGTAGGAACTTCTAATGGCTGAAGCAATCCGCTTGGCTTCTTCTGTTCGGCTTTAACCAACTGGCAGTTCATGCATTTGGAAATAAAATTTCCAACATCCTTCTTCATACCTTCCCAATAAAAGGTTCTCTTCATATCCCGATACATCTTATTTCCACCTGGATGAATTGTCAACTTCGAGTGATGACTTTCCTTAAGAACTTCATCTCTCAATTCATCTATATCGGGAAAACTAGTCGTCCTTGCTTCCGAAGCCAACCCTCTCGATCAACTTCGAATCCTTTATCCTTCTCTGGGTCTGATCCAGATTCCAAATCTCGGATAATCTTGACAAGCTTATCGTCTCGTTTTTGGCTCTCTCCAATTCTTTCCACTAGAGTAGGTCTTATCGATAAGTTTGCCAACATCTCAGGTTCCAATTCACTTCTAGGCCTGAAGTCATATCCAGCCAAAAACTCGAGACTCTTCCATTCTGAAAACATGGCTCCCAATCCTGCATGTCTTCGACTTAACGCATCTGCTACTGCGTTACCTTTTCCCGGAGTATAGGCTATACCAAAATCATATGATGCTAAAAACTCTAGCCATCGTTGCTGTCGAAGATTCAAATCCTTTTGGAAGAACAGATACTTCAACGACTTATGATCTGTAAACAACTCGAATCGAACTCCCAATAGGTAATGTCTCCACATCTTCAGAGCAAATACAATCGCCGCTAACTCCAAATCATGAGTCGGATAATTCCTTTCATGCGGCTTCAGTTGTCGACTTGCATATGCAACAACTTTATCCTTTTGCATTAGCACTGCTCCAAGTCCAGTACCACATGCATCAGTGTAAACCACCATCTCATCGTTTCCACTTGGAATAGTCAAAACGGGAGCACTTGTCAATCGCTCTTTCAGGATTCCGAAAGCTTTCTCACACTTACCATCCCATCTGAACACTTGGTTCTTTTTCGTCAATCCTGTTAATGGTGCAGCTATCTTGGAAAAGTCTTTGATAAACTGACGATAGTATCCTGCTAATCCAAGAAAAATTCTCACATCAGATGCATTCTTAGGTCTAACCCAATCCTGGATTGCTGCCACCTTGGCGGGATCAACCGCTATTCCACTTCCAGAAATAACATGGCCTAAGAACCTCACTTCGCTCTTCCAGAAGTGACACTTCGAAAACTTAGCCCTCAGTTGTTGTTTTCGCAAGATCTCCAAAACAATACGCAAGTGGGTCTTGTGCTCTTCCTCAGTTCTGGAATAAATCAGAATATCATCCACGAACACAAGTACGAACTTGTTCAACTGATCCCTGAAGACTCTATTCACAAGATCCACAAAATATGCTGGTGCACTGGTCAATCCAAACGGCATTACCAGCCATTCAAAGAAACCGGATGGTGTCCTGAAAGCAGTCCTCGGCACACTATCCCTAGCCACTCTTAATTGGTGAAATCCCGTTGCCAAATCCATATGAGAAAACACCTTAGCTTCGTGAAGCTGATCAAACAAGTCATCTATTCTCGGCAATGGATGCTTGTTCTTCTTAGTCACTTTATTCAGCTCACGATAATCCACACACAACCTCAACGATCCATCCGCTTTGGTTACAAACACAACCGGTGCACCCCATTCGGACACACTACGCCGAATGAATCCTTTCCGAAAAAGGTCATCAACTTGCACCTTCAACTCTTGCTGTTCCTTAGGCGCCATCCGCCTAAGAGGCATCACAATGGGTCTGGCTCCTTCAACTAGATCGATACGAAACTCAATCTCCCTATGCGGCGGTAACCCTTTGACAAGACATCCTCAAATCCATTCACAACAGGCACCGATGACAGTCCATCCCGTGGAACAACCAGCGAATACATGAAGCTCATGAAGACGCCTTCTTCCTGCTTACATCGTATCACAACCTTTCGCCCCTCCACATTCTCGACTGTCACCTCCAGCCTCTTACAATCAACCCTTGCCGCATACTTCCTAAGCCAGTCCATTCCCAAAATAATTCCGAACCCCGCAAAGTTCAGAACAAAACAATCACAAACAAAAGAGCAATCATGACTCGACACAACTAGACCACGGCATAACATGCACAAACAAGACGAACCCCCAGCTGGATTAGTCACAACTAATGGTCTATCAACAATCTCCGGTTTCAAACCCAACCGGCCTACAAGGTCATTACAAACAAACGAACGCGACGCCCTAGTATCAAACAACACTCTAACTGGAACACCACAAATGGAAAGAGTACCTTGAACCACCACACTCTTTCCTTTCTCTTCAGCAGTAGGAGCCTTCAAAGATGATGGCACAACCCCCAAAGCATAAGCTTGCACAATCTGCCTGTCCTTTCGCGGTTCTGAACAATTCTTCTTGATATGCCCCGGCTTATCACAGTTGTAGCACTTCCCTGGGACCTTAGAATTCTTGCAATCTCTGGAGAGATGTCCCTTCTGCTGACAGTTGTAGCAGGTCACTTCACCCTTCGGCCTCTTGTGGCCATCCTTACCCCTCTGTTGCCGCTGCTTCCTTTTCTTATTTTCACCCTGCTGTGGTTTAGGCCCTTCCTTGGTTATAACAACAACAGATCCTTCCTTAGGAAACAGAATCTCATGCCTGAGAGCTTTCTCCACAAGCTTCTCAAATGGGTCATCCAAATGATCCACCAACTGCCTCCCAAGATAAGTGTCCAAGCCTGTCACAAACTTCTCATTCTTCTGATAAGGGGATTCAATATATGACCGAGCATACTTGGACAAAGCTTCAAACTCAGAAACATACTCAAGAACCGGTCTTCCACTTTGCTTGAGCTCCACAAACTTCTTGAACAGAACAGATTTCTGAACTGTAGAAATAAACTTAGCTTCAAATCTAGCTTGGAATTGCTCCCAAGTGATCTCTTCCTCTAGAGTATCAATGGTGATAGAGTTCCACCAATCAGAAGCTCTCCCCTGAAGCTGTCTTGATGCAAGCTTCCTCTTAGTTGCATCCTTAATTCCCAAATCACCAAAGATCCTTCTACAAGCATCTATCCATCTCTGAACCTCTATGGTTGATTCTGTTCCCAAGAAAACCTTTCCTCCAAGAGCAGTATAGTCCTTACACAACTTAGCAAAATCCACTGGTCTTGGAGCTTGAACTTGAACTCCAACATCTACTGATGGCCCCGGAGCTGGCATCCTCCTCATGATCGAAGTCATCATAGCCTCGAACATAGAAGCATAATCAGCAGCCCCCTCAATAGTACGGCCTTCCCTAGCAGCTGGTCTCCCTCTTCGACTCATTCCTAATATCTAAAAGAAATGATTAATATACCCTGAGAAACAACTTCATAAGAAGTTCAAATTCTTCTAAACTACTACATTAGTAATTAACCATCGAAATTACAATTACGTCTCTCATGCGTAGTTACGTCAGCGAGCGTTGGCTAAAATCGATTAACTAAAGCTCTGGTACCAAATGTGACGACCGCCCATGACTCATGCACTAAACAAGGAAAGAGTGCACTGTAAAGAGTGCCAGGCCGCCATGGACGATCATCAAGGTAAGGCAAACATAGAATAATCTATCGTATTACTCATAGCGCATGGATAAAATACAATAGAAAAGTATACATAGTGAAGCTCCATAGAACAGAATCTTATCATATAGAATCATAGTAATTTTATACAAACATCTGAATAGTCAATACATCAAGCCTCACTACATAACACTCAGAGAATCAAACAAACAGCGGAACATCCAGTACATATAGTAAGAAGAACAATATGCAAAAGCCTCCATCTCGTCTTCGTCATCAACAGCGTTGGTCACTAAGAACAGCACCTGTCACCTGCTACCTAGTCTGCCCATCCCAACACGGATGAACAGCCCAAGGTAATAAGAGTTAAACATAAAACCTTGAGTCAGACAAAAGTCCTAGTGAGCAGTAAATCAACTATCAAACATACCAAAAGAGCATAAAGGGTAAAAAGGAATAGGAACCCAACCATCCCACTCCACCTCTTTCTACAGTGATAGCCCCCAGACCCACTAAGCAGGAATAAACATAGCAAAGCAGACAATTAAAGTAAAGAGACTATCACTCGGGTCAAGGTCGATGTTTTCCAAGAATAAACCCCCAAGGCCTAAACCAAGATCAGATAAGCACCCACACAACATCGCTCTTGAGACCGAATGACGATACAACCAAAACATCCAAGCATCCATGACTCTGGCTATCACTGTTAACATTGCCTCGATATCACCGTTATTTGAATGACCAGCACATTCTTTCAGCTGTAAGTCAAGGACTAATGTTAACCCTGGTTCTAGACATAACCCCGCACGTCATCGTGACCCGTGCCTAGGACTATCGAATCTGCCCAGAGTACTCGACCACCTACCTGTAGTCTTTTGGGTGTCCCGACCACCTACCTGTAGTCGTTTGGGCGCCCCATGTACTCTTGCTTTGAGTTTGCTAGAACCTTCAATAACGATGAAATCCAAGCCTTCTAGTCATCCTCCTCGACGACTATTCTCAAACTTGCCCAAGCTACTACTCGAGCCCACCATTATCCACAAACTTGAATCATATCACCGAGTTATCAACATGCTTGGGATGATCCCGTCTGGATTAAACCAAGGCTTTCTCATATCATACTTTGCTTCATCGCATCATAGCAAAGTCTCATCTCAACATCATGGTCAAATCTATCCATGTGAGCTTTATCATCCGCTTCATATGCCACAAGCAGCTTTCCTTATTCAAGATCCTTTCCACTTAGCTTTTGAATCATCTTCGACCAACTTGTCCAAATCAAGTCATCAATCAACTAATTTCTAACAATCAATCAGGTCAATCATTAATCCAAGTAATCAATTATTCAAACAAAATCTAAACAAACAGTTATAACAATAATGGCAATTTAGTAACTAAAGAGTCCAAATCTAACAAACATGAATTATAAGTAATATCTTATTGAATGAACTAGCATAGGTTAACATGTAGTAAAACGGATATCAAAACTTGATGGACAATGGATCTACATGCATACTTAAGGAAAATGCATGAAATCACTATCTTTAACACACAAGCAAACCACCGATCCAATATACTCCTTTGGGTCTGTGTGAGAGATAACTACCACTCACCGAATCACCTAAACACCACAAAAGCAACCAACTTCAGATCTGGACAGCAAAGGATCTAGCTTGATCCGACAAGATTCCGATTCAAACGATGAAATCTCTCTTCAATGGATGGAGATCTTTAACTTTGGCTCTTGGATCTTCGATTTGATCTTCAAATTAGATGGATGGAAACACAAGATTAAAGTGGAGAAAAGAAGTGAAGAAGTGTTGTAGTCGAGCTCTCAAAATAGCAGCACTTCGTCGCTTCAAAATTCGGTGCCAAAAAATGAACCAAACCCCTCCATTTATAGGCAGATCTATGAGTCGTCTGCCCCCATAAGTCGTCGCCGACCTAACGACTTACGTCCTAACACTCAAGCCTCCTTAAGTCGCTTACTCGATATTAGGTCGCTCACGACTTATAACATTGCCGACCTACGACCTAAAGCACTGCCGACCTAATAATAAATACCATAGTGCAACCAAGCGACTTAATAAACGCGTCCGACCTAACGACCCAACACCTTATGCGGCTTAGCAACTTAATGACTCAGCCTTCACGCGACTTAACTCAACACAGAAAGTCTTACGACCTAAGCCTCCCCACGGCTTACGACCTAACTGAGATGCCGACCTAACCACACAAGGCAAACCACCATAGGTCGCATACGACCCAACGACTTACGACCTAACCCTAAGTCGCTTGCAACCTTAGGTCGTCTTACGACCTAACTATAACCCGGCGCTAACCACTAGGTCGCTAAATTCGCTTCAACCGACCTATCCCTAAGCCGCTAGCCACAAACTTGCTAACTACCTTAAGTCGGTCACTCTATAGGTCGGTCCAATCCTTAAGCCGTGAACCTCTAACTCGTTCACTTTCCTTAAGTCGCCTACCATCCTTAAGTCGTTCCACCGACCTGACTTTCACACGAGCTTACTCTGGATGGCTCATTCCTATAGGTCGGTCAAAAACATAAGTCGCTCAATTCCACTAAGTCGCTCACACGAGCTAACTTCCACACGACTTAAGCTCCTGGGCAAGGTGAGCTCTGGTTGACTCAAATAATGCAATCGACCTAAAGACAAAAATTTTACGATTTATCGACACGTAAAATACGGGTCGTTACACCTCCCCTGATTGAAATAGAGCATAATGCTGCCAAATCAAAAATTACAACAATACCACAACTTCCAAACCTATAATATGCACACCATAAAGTTCCTTACTGGATCCCATCCTCAAGGCCTTAAACCATTTTACATCTCAAACAAATGAAAAGATGACTGGACTAGAAAGAATAATGGCCCAATACCAACTAGAAAAACTATAACCACCCACATTTTTATGTATCGGTAAATCATACAAATATTATCTTTATAACAAAATTGGGTCAGATTCTATTATAAGAGGAATGTTGAGTATTCAAAATATTGATCTCTATAATTAGTTGTGGATGGTGTAGACCCTAAAAGTTTTTTAAGTCCTATAACTTTTGATAGGAGCCGAGTTAAGGTTTGAAATCAATTCCAAACGAAAAATATGATGGTTCCTCGTTCTATAGATTGGTTATAGTAGATTTTTAGACTTACTATTTAGGAGATATGACTATTTAAAGTTCAGATTGTTTTTAGGTATTGGCAGGTAATTAACTTACACCCAATTAAGCCTATCTGATTATTTTGGGATGTATACCTAAGCCTAGCTAACTTGACAACCCCTAATCATTTTCTAACTCCTTGAAACTTTCCCAACCACAATTAATTAACTTATAAGCCAAAACCATCAATTTCCTTTCTAATTAAAGCCAAAACAAGCAAGTAAAGTGGAGATTAGCAAAGGGATCAAATAATCTCATAATTAGGTGTCTTGGTGAACGTATAGCAGTAGTGAGCTAGACCTGCCTCGTTTTTGGTGAATCTAGGTGATTTGGTGAGTGATCTACCATCTTTCATGGCTTTTAAATGTTTATAAATGATGAAAATATGTTTTTTTAAATATTTTCCAAGTTAAAAACGATATGCATAAATGGTTAATATTTTTTGAATGAATTTAAATACTTTTAAATCGTTTTATATTGATTTAATATGAATTTCCATGCATTATTGTGTCATATGGATGTTAGGTTAGATCTTGGTTGATGTGATTCTTATATTTTATACATTTGATGCTTGTTTGGTTGTGTTTGTGCGTTTATTTACCCATAATAGGAGAGGGTGTATCGACGTGCATTGTTAAGTATTGATTTTTTCTAGAGAGTTTGGAGTCAAATCAATGTAAGAGAGTTACAGAAGGAGTAAAGGCGTATATATTAGATATGGAATGACTCGGAAAAATGCAGAAAGAAGATAAGTTTCTAGGGTGACCGATCACCTTCAATCGATCAAAGTTTCTCCAAAAAAGGTGCGATCGATATGGGGTGCTCGACTTAGAGGGTTGAAGCCATACAATCAATGGCATTTGATTTGGTTAGCTAGATTAAAGATAGAGGAAGAAAAAAGACAACCAATCCCACTTATATAGAAAGTAGCATGAAACTCTGGGCTAAGTGGAGGAAAACATAGTGATGAATTTGGCAAGTACATAGAAAACTCGAGCTTAGAAGTGAAGGAGTTAGAATTAGCCAAGCAGGTGCTAACTTAAATGGGTCGATGCCGAACCATATTGTTTGGCACCGAACAATGCCCTTGTAGGGAAGGGGCTTTAGGGAAGATGGTTGAGTGCTTCGAGAAAAGTGTGTCATTTCTTTGAGGAAGGTTGAAGGAAGTTAAAATTTGGGTAAGCGTTCAATATGATCATTCGACATTGAATGATCACCATTGATCACTAGAGTCATGTAACGCCCCGTATTTCACATATCAAAGGATCATAAAATATTATTATTTAAATCATATAAAGTCTTATGACTCTATAACTTTGGAAAATGATTAGTATGGTCATTTTCCATCCTTAGAATTTTATCGGACAGTTTGGACTCATAAATTCTTTTATAGCCTGTAACTTTTGATAGAAGTTGAATTATGGTCTAAACCCACTTTCTTTAGATTGGGTTGATGGTTTCTCTTTCCATAAAGGTTTCTCTTTTCGTAATGTAGTCATAATAGAAAAACGAACTTATCATTTAGGAGATACGACTATTTTAATTTTAGACTATTGCTGGCTAGATCAATGGGCAATTAGCTAAGCCCACGGACTCATTTTCGGTTTTGTGCCTAATTAGGATTGATGGAACAGATCCTAATAATTTCCCTCTTCCCAAAAATAAGTCCAAACCTCCATTAACCTAATTTCCATAAAATAAATCACACTTTTCATACTAAATCTAGCCTAAACCATGTTAAGAGGGTAATTAATAAAGGGTAGATCTTGATTTCATTTTTTGGCTACTTTGGAACTTGTTGGCTTACTATCCATTTTAGGTTTAGGGATTAAGTTAGTAATTTTGGGTATTAGGTGGGTGATATGATATCCCTCACTATTCTATGTATGTTTAAATAGTTAAAAGTGATGTATTAAATATGAAATGTTAAAACTTTTTAAACTTTAATATAACCTTAATAACATACTTTTGGCTCGATTTAAAAAGACAATGGTGGATTTTTAATAATGTGTAACCTCTTGTGAATCATATTTGTCATTTTGGCATAAAATTAGATCTAGGCAATATTATAAATGTTAATCATATTTAAATGAATTGTATATATTGTTTGAATACTTATGAATATTGTATGTATGTTGTATATTGGATGCCTATGTTTGTTGTATGTTTTAACATGTCTTGTGGAGCTGGAAACTGGTCATTATTTGAGTGTTTTAGGAAGAAAATTGCTCAGAATTTGATGCAACTTGGATAAGAGGATGTGCAAAGTCCGGGAAGCCTATAGTTCAAATTGCAGGTTGGTTAGACTTGATTTATATACTTAAATTCACTTGGTGGTAGGTTGAAAGCTAGTCGGTAGTAGTTGCAAAGCAGCTTGGTGGTAAGGCTGCTACGGGTCGAGGGTAGGAAAACTTTGAGGCAGGCTTGGGTTAAGGAAAGAAAGGAAGTTTCAGGACTTAGCTTCAAATTTGGAAAGAAAATCAAGTCGATACCAACATCTTAAGGTCGGCACTAACATCTTTATGAGCGAGTGTGTAGGGGTGTGGACTTCAGGAAAGTGAAAGGTGTGGCTCTAGACAAGCACGTAAGTGAAGTGGTCGAGGCATGAAGTACTTAGCTAAATTCTAGCCCTAGTAATTTATATCGGTACCAACATGAACTCATTTATGTTGGCACCAACATGAATTGGAGTGGCCAATCCAGGCCAAACTCCTAAGGGATGCTAAGTAGATCCTGTAGGTCATGGTGGAGTTGTTCGTTCGTTCGACGTTTGGTTGTGAATTGGTAGTGCGATGAAGGATGATGATTTCTAGATGAAAAAATGTTGGAGTGCTTCGATATTATGGCTGCAGGATGTTGAAGTGCTTATTTTATAACTGATTTGGATGTATAGAAGTGTTTCGAAGTAGATGACTAGATCGATGGAGTCATGATGATGATTATCCACTAAGGCGAGTTCGAGGAAGGGAACCCATGGATAGAACATTGAAGGGTTCTATCAAGGAAAAGAAGGAACTTTGATGGATTTGTGATGATGAATGGAAAGTAGATGGACTGATGAAGGGCTCGTATACGTGTGCTAAAGAATCGTTGATACTTAGATTATTTCTTGATGCACTCATAAGTAGGGATATTATGAGGACGCTCATTAGGTACTTGGAATGGCTACCCCAGATCGTTAAAGGGATATGTATACCATAGATCGAGGAAGGGATTTAGTGTCAGCTATAGGCTAGTGTTCTGGTACAGAGAAAACATAGATTTTTTTCATTAATCCTTGGTATAGGAATGGTCAACGAGTAATCATATATCTAGGGTACATTAAGTGATAGTGAGGATTGTTTGATGGATGCCATGTTTGCTATAATTGCAGTTATTGTTGATTGTAGCTCTAGGGATGTTACATGATGTAGGTGTCCAGGAGATCAATATCTAGACACCTGATAGTATACCAAGATGTTTATATACTTTATGATGATAGTAGAGTAGCATATTATCCATGTGTGTGCTAACTCTTCGGATGTAGGGACAGGTCAGGTATGATTCATATACCTTTGTTCCTTACTATATCGACTTATATAGTATTTTGAGATTTTCTTGTTACTCACACTAGACTGGTGTTGGACTAGAGATTTTATGCTTCGCTTCTTGTTATTTCGGGCACTGTCAAATGAGAAAACTAGATAGCAGGTTTAGGTGATATATATTGCTATGTAGAGGATGAGAAAGGGTGGTGCCTTCTTGTATTATATTTGGATTTACTATTGCTTATTCCGTTGTGCAACACTATGGAACCCTGGTGCACTATGAAACCCTGGTAGTGTTGTTTATTCTATTTAGATACGGTTATTTTTTCAGTTTATTTTTAGTTTTATAATCTTTACCATTATCTTGTCTAACTTTGTGAAACTTTGTACTATTATATTTGTGGTTAATTTAGTTATTATTGTCTCGTCTGTATTATATATATGATTGATATTATATTTTATTTGATGCGTTGTGAGATATACGATGGAATCTGTGATTGTTTTTCAATGTTTTTCACCCTTGACAATCATCATACATTGGTTGGGCACTATAGCAGCGCACTTTATCGGTATATTTGGTGCCGGAGGTGTAGGGAAGTCGTCACATTTGGTATCAGAGCTTGTGTTTCGTAGTTAACCTGAGTTGATACCATGATCTAGTAGAGGTAGGGAATGAATTATCATCCTAAATTGGATTGAGAGTGTGTATGCGTGTGTTTACACACATACACACACACACGAGAGAGAGAGAGGGAGTACTTGTTATACATTTTGGTTTCAAAATTATATAGTAGTATATATAGTATACAAGTCACATTGAACACATGAGTACCATTGATAAAACTTTCTTTATAAAAGACCGATCATTCTTGTTACAGATCGAGAATGAGCCAACATACAAGAAATGTTGTGTGGATCTCCATCTTTAGAGTTGAGGAAGGAGCAAGTTTGGGGCCTGCTTACCCTGACTTATTAGCAATGTTCAATGCGATTATGATGAACATACTGCAAAATGCCCAACCAGCAACTCATAATGTTGCAGTTGGTGTGGTGCTTAAGTGTAGTTTCCCAAAGTCGATTTCACAAAGCCGAATAAGGATTTTGCTAGTCTGGTGGCAAATCATTTCAGGAATGGAAGTGCAAGATAGGTTGGATACCATTAAAGGATTTTCAGCGACTTCGAATTGGATGATGTGATGAGGAGAAGATTGGCCTCTCGACGGCTCTAAGGTAGAGCTATGAATTGGTGGAACACTGTTCATGTTGCTAGTACGAGGAACCATTTTACTTAGGGTCGGTTCAAAACTTGATTTGAGGAGATGTTTACACCTATTGCCCAAGAGTTGGTGCTGTTTAGGAAGTTTGCAGAGCTGAAGCAAGAGGGCATGTCTGTCTTCGAGTATGCTGCAGAGTTTGATGCTTTATGAAAGTACGAGATGTCTTTCATCAATACTCCATTGAAGAAGAAAGAAAAGCTTATAATGGGTTAGGATGATTACTTTGAGGAGAAGCTTGTAGGGTACATTAATGAGCCATTTGAAAAGGTAGTAGAGAAAGCCCTTCGACTTGAGAGTTTATACCATAAGTCCAAATCAACCATTATTGTTAAGGAAGAGCAAAATCCACGGCAAAGCAATGGAGGCAAGAAAAATGGAATGGAAAGAGGAAGCAGTACCGGGGGAAGGGTGCCGAGAAGAAAAAGTAGAACTCTATTTGCTATAACTATAGTGATAGAGGACATCAGAGTAGGGATTGCAAATCCAAGGAAAGAAATGTCATAATTGTGGCAGGACTAGGCATAGAGTTGCCTGAATGAGTGAAGCAGAGTCAGGTGGTGAAAGCATATGTTTAGATGTTGTCCCGACTTCGTCGAGTGCTCCCTCGACGAAGGAGAAGGGGAAAGGTGTCATTATTCATTGTATGATTTCTATTTATGGTGTTTCCATACATGTTTTGTTCGATATCGAGACTTCATGTTCCTTTATATCTAGTGACCTAGTAGATAGATTACGAGTGAGATTCAAAATAGTTGACCAACCTTTAGTAGTGATGCACCCTATTAGAGGCTCGATTAGTCATTGTATGGTTTGTCGTGGTTTGGTTTTATCAAGTCATGAATGCTCTTTTGTTCATGATTGCTTTGTTTTATGTTTCATTGGGTTTGGTATTTGCGAATGCACTATTGAGGAAGTAAGCGGTAATGGTGGATTGTGAGTAGCTGTTGGTGACAATGGGGCTAGAGCTAAGGAGGGGTATAAGGTAGA
Source organism: Allium cepa (assembly GCA_030765085.1). Lineage (NCBI taxonomy): Eukaryota > Viridiplantae > Streptophyta > Magnoliopsida > Asparagales > Amaryllidaceae > Allium > Allium cepa. The sequence continues at coordinate 634,820,428 of CM060932.1, read as the reverse complement.
GATGGACTACCTACCAGAGGATGAGGTTATGGTTAGCTTCCTATGTTTACTAGAGGTCCAACAAGATGAGTTGTCATCTGTGCCTATAATTAGAGTGTATCTAGACATGTTTGAGGAGGTGACCGAATTACTGCCATATCAAGAGATTGAGTTCCACATAGACTTAGTGAAGGATAACAAACTGATAGTTATGCCTTTGAGGAATATGGCACCCATAGAGTAGAAGGAGTTAAAGGTGTAAGCGAGTAATTTGTTGAGAAGATGGTTCATTCACAGGAGTATATCTGAGTAGGGGGTAGTCATAGTGTTCGTCACTAAGACAGATGACTCTCTTAGATTGTTTTTTGACTACCGTGAGTTGAATATGGTGACGAGAAAGAACAGGTATCTACTTTCGTGTATTGATGACTTATTCAGCTGGCTCCACGGCTCGTAGGTGTTCTCTTAGTTGGATCTTGCGATGAGATTTCACTAGTTGAAAGTAGTGAGAGAGAGTGTGCCAATCATTGCATTTTGTATGCCTCATGTTTTCTCTGAGTGGTTGGTTATGCTATTTGGGCTAACCAATGCTCTAGTATATTTTTTTTGATCTCATGAACCGTGTTTTCAAGGACCGGCTATATAAATTTGTGCTTGCGTTCGTGGATGGTATTCTAGTCTATTCTAGGATAGAGTAGGAACACAAGACACACTTGAGGATTGTGCTTGAGGTGCTGAGGAAGCACATGTTGAAAGAAAAGTTTTTGAAATGTCATTTCTGGATGAGAGAAGTGAGATTAAGGGTCATATCATCTTTGAGAAGGGTATCGCAGTAGATCTTGCCAAGGTGGCAGCAATTCAAGAGGAGCCAACCCAATAATGATAACGATGTGAAGAGTTTTCTTGGATTGGCGGGATATTGTAGACGTTTTATCAAGGACTACTCGAAGGTAGCAACACCATTAACTAATTTGACGAAGACGTATCAGGCCTTTGTTTGGGATGCGAAGTGTGGGCATGTGTTTGTGAGTATGAAGGAGGGTCGACGAGTGCACCAGTGTTGACATTCTAAGAGGAAACGAGGAGATGATGGTATACACTGATGCTTGTGGTACAGAATTGGGTGCAATACTGATGCAAGAAGATAAGGTTGTCGCGTATGCTAGTCGATGGCTGAAAGCCATACAAAGGAAGTATCCAACGCATGATTTAGAGTTGGTGGTGATGGTGTTTGATTTGAAGACATAAAGGCATTATCTATTATGATAGAGGTTCGAGTTGTTCATGGACCATAGATCCTTGAAATATCTTTTCTCTTAGAAGGACCTTAACCTTCGTCAACAACGATGGTTAAGGTTCTTAGCCTCCTACTACTTTAGCATTTCTTATATGCTTAGTAAGGGAAGTGCAACCGTCGATGCTTTAAGTAAAATACATGCCAGTTTGGGAGTGATGTTCCTAGAGTGGAAACAATTAGAGTATATGTTATCCTGCCTTTTGATTAGGCAAAACCTGAACAGATTGGACAAATAGAACTTAGAGTTATCAAGGCAGAAAGTCCAAAAAGATAGCCCAAGAGTCCAAAAACCAAACTTAGACAGAGCCACGGAATCAAAGCCAAAACCATCGAAGGCAACAAGGTAATGGGATCCCTCAAGTTGGGGATCGGTACCGACTCCTGTTAAGGTCGGTACCAAATACAACTTGGGTAGAACCCATCTTCTGCCTACATGCTTATCTCTATGCCAAAAGCCTATATCATAAGTTAATTTTTTGGTTCAATGCATTTCTCCATTGAACTCCACAGACACGTGAAGTTACAACCTTGTTCTCTTTCAACTCCTTCATTTGGGCTCAGAAACAAGCTAAAACTAGTATAAATACTATGGAATCAGGAAGCTAACTACAAGTTGATTTGAGATGAGGGATTGAAGATGCCAGATATGGACATCTTGGGGATCGGTATCGACTCCCATTTAGGGATTGGTACCGAATCCTAACTTCTGTTGAGGTAGAACCTATTATTTTTGGATAAGTGGTCAAATTTGTGCAAAATGGTTTAGAGATATTTTAGACTAGATTTTAGGCCCCTTACCTCTATAAATATGGGGTAGGGCTCCTTTTTTAGGGTTATTTTGGTTCTAGTTCTATTATTTCTTATGTTCTTGTAATTCCAAAATTCTAAATGTTAGAGTTGTACCAACCCCCAAGAACTTCTGCCTCCAAATTAGAAATAAGCAATAAAAATTAATTGTGGACGTAGGCCTTGCTTTGCCAAACTACTATAAACGATTGTGTCCTATTTATTTCCTCATTTTCATTTACTTATCCTCATTTAATATCTACTACATAAATTTCTAGGTGTTTGTTCCATTTTTGACTTAAACATTTTGGTCCTTTCATTGGGAAAACATATTCTCAGGCCATTTGGATCCATCATCTATTATTGGATTTCCTATATCAAAGAGATAAATCCAATCTCTCTATCATTTAATTCTATAACTCAGATTTGCAAAGGTCTACCAAAAATCTTTTTTCCACAGCCCCATCAAGAAGAGATCATTCCACCAATTCTAGAGCTACTATAAAAATCAAGAATTAGAATACTCAGCAAAGAGATGGAGTTTTCTGACCAACTCAACTTGAGGTCTAGGCTCCAACTGACATTGTGACTAGAGTGGAGATGGGTAGGATGATGAAGCAGATGGAAAACAGATTCCAAGCTTGCCAACAAGAGATGAACAACATGATGCAACAATGCTTGAGCTACTGAATGAGTTGACTCAAAATAGACGTAGATAGAGTAGAAGGCATTCCAACTCAGAGTCAGAGACTTCTTCTTTATACGAGTGAAGATAGAGGGAAGAATATAGAAGAACACTCAATATGCTACTGGAACTTCCACATAAGGAAGAGGACGAGCCTTAGGCTCGAGTTCTAGAAGGCGGAGTGGATATCATCCCTAGACATGCAGTTGAAGTTATGAATCTGGAAAATTACAATATTGCTGATGATGATTCTCATGGGAATCAAATAGCGAGAATTTTGGAAAATGGGTCCCTAGAGTTTAGGGAGACTAGGCATCGTGCACCTTCTCGAAAGCATTCATTGGGCCGAACACTTGGGACTGGACCCGATCAACACCGTTTAGTCAAACCTGTTGATTCGGATTACCCGGAAGATATGGTTATGAAGTTGGTTAGTGAAAATAGATCTAGTACTAATGATGATTGGGAAACATATGCTAGTCGAAACCCGTTCATAGAGGACATCCTTCACGAGAAATACCCCTAGAGATTCAATACGTTAATGATGCCATTGTATGGAGGAATAACAGATCCTAGGCAACATTTAATAAGATATATATGGCATATGGATTCAGCCAGGGCTTCAGATGCTGTGAAATGCCGTTATTTCCTAACCTTCTCAAAAGGGGTGGTTATAATATGGTTCACTGGGCTTCCACCGAGGTCCATATCATCCTTTGCTAAATTGTCATGGAAATTCATGGAGTAATTCCATTTGCACACCTCACGTCTGAAACACATGATGCCATTGTCTAACGTATATCAAGCTAAAGGAGAGTTGTTACGGGACTATTTAAATTGGTTCCAAATGGCTGTAATAGAAATAATGGATCCGAAGGAGGATATGGTGTTGATGATACTTTGTAGAGAAGTTCATCCCAACTTGGATTTTGGGTATTAGATAAAAAGAGAGTAGCCATCGATGTTGGAAGCTTTCTATAGGAAAGTAAATGAGTATCTGCGCTGGATGGATGGACGTAAGCGCCCATAAAGGATTGATGCTAGAAATTTGAATGAGCCGACTTAGAGTAATATTACGGTAAAGCAATCTGGAGGAAGCTTTGAAAATGTTGATGTGAAAGTTGGTAATTAGAATAAAGAGGGAAAACAAAATAATGATAGGGCAAAGAACAAATAATAGGAATCGTTTCAGTGGTCTCAAGTATGATGATTACACTAAATTGAACAACTCGATAGAGAACATCTATCTGGCTACTCAGAATACCACACCATATAAGAAGCCATTTCCTAACGAATCGCCTGAGAAGGAGAGGAAGTCGGGCAAGTTCTGTAGATTCCATGAGACTCATGGTCATAATAATAATGAGTGCAGGCGCTTGTATGACATGATCGAGGAATTATTAGGAAAAGGAAATTGTAGCAATATGTGAAAGCCCCGTAGGATAGAAGGTAAGGAAATTCTTACGCCCCTGGGTTGTCTTCCCAACGGAAACAAGCTGAGCTTGGTGCTGATGCATTCAAGCAGCCAAAAAATGATTAGTGATATACACAATCATCGATGGGCCTCATCTTACCGATAAGAGCTTTGTGGAAATGGATAGATATATTGGAGCATTGAAGCATGCTGAAAGAGAAAATACTATGCCGTCGAGGATTGAGCTTCGGGAAAACAATCTCAAACTATGACCGACGACATTGCTTTTCGAAATAAGGATGCTGACGGAGTCGAGGTTCCGACGATTGACCAACTCATGATCTTAGCCGGATTAATCTTGCCATTGTACGGAAGGTGCTTGTTGACTATAGGAGTTTAGTCAGTATTTTGTTCAAAAAGGCTTATGACCAAATGATATTAGAGGAAAGAGAATTGAAGCCTCGTAGGTCTAGTATACAGGGGTTTAGGTGGATGGCTACCGAAGCTATGGGATTTATCAAATTATGGGTAGAACTTGGTAAGGGTGATAGTAGGCGAGTGCAGGTCATGCCATTTTTAGTATTGGATATCTATTCTGCTTATAATGCATTTTTGGGCAATCAGCCCCAGCTGAATTCAGAACAGCCATCGCTCCCTGGTGTTTAACTATGAAATCCCCCACAGCCAACGGAGTGGGGATCGTGCATGGAGATCGAGTGGCGGGCTGCGAGTGCTATGTTGCTGAAATGAAGAAAGAAAGGCTTAAGGAGAGAGGAAAGAGTATAGAGCAGGTACTCTACATAATGGCACTAGACACATAACAACTACTGCCTGAGCCTCAGCTCGGCCAAACTAGTTAACTCTACAATGACATGAACTAACGAAAAGAGCTGAAGGGAGGACGAGCAGCTCCCGTTGAGTTAACAATCGCTGTTCTAGTCAGTAGGGATGACCCAAGTAAAGTCCTGAAGGTCGAATCTTAGTTCGGTGCTAGTGTGATGATGGGTTGGTTTTCTCCAGGAAAACCTGGATGTGTTTGTCGGTCACACTTGGATATGTGTGGGATCTCACCCGTGATAGCGAGCTATGCATTAAACATAAATCCTAAATATGTTCCCGCAAAACAGAAATGCTGACCTTGGGTCCGGAGAGATCCATTGTGCTTAAAGATCAAGTGGATAAGCTAAAGGATAACGACTTTATCTACGATGCCTTATACCAAGATTGGGTATCAAAACCTGTTTTGGTGAAGAAAGAAAACAGGAAATGGATGACATGCATCGATGATTCTAATTTGAATATAACATGCCTAAAGGACAACTCCCTACTTCAAAGAATAGATCAGTTGTGGACTCAACTACCGAATATGGGTTACTTTCATTCTTGGACCCGTACTCCGGATATAATCAAGTTCCGATGCACATCCCATATCAGGAACACGCTAGTTTCATCACTACCCTTGGACTCTATTGATATTCAGTCATGCCCTTTGGACTAACGAACACTGGAGCGACTTACCAGAGTTTTATGAACTAGATATTTAAAGGCCAAATTGGACGATCGATGGAGGTTTACGTTGAAGACATGCTTGTGAAGTCACGACGTTTGAGAAACTACATTAATGGTCTAATAGAAATATTTGGTGTCCTCCAGCAATACAGGATGAAGCTCAATCCCTTGAAATGCACTTTTGGTGTTGCATCAAAAAAATTCTTAGGTTTCATCGTCAACTCTCGTGAAATTGAAGCCAATCCAAAAAATAAGGCTTTAAAAGGGATTAAGTCCTAAAGATGATCAAGGAGGTCGAAATCTTAAACGAGAAGGTTTCCACCTTGAGTCAAATCATCTCCAGAGCAATTGAAAAATGCAATGCATCCCTTTCTTCAAGGCAATCAAGAAGCGAAAGAGAAATTTCGAGTGTAATCAAGATTGCAAAGACGCATTCTAGGCTCTTGTAGACCATTTGGAGAGACCTCCTGTGATGACCCGGTATTTTGGCAACATTATTTTAATAAATAATTTAATCTAATTAAATAACAAGCTTTTCAATTTATAAACTGATAAAATCTTTGGACATTTATCAGTCATATTTGTTTTCTGAAGGAAATTTTGATTTGAAAATCTAAAATAAATTCTTTTAAAATATTTATACTAAAATCTGTTTTATTCAATAAGTTTTTTTTAAAGATTCTATATTATTGACTTCTGATAATATATATACATGAATATTAAACATAAGTATAAAATAATATATAGTTATAAACATAAATATATAAACATAAGAAAACTATAATGTAAATATAAGATACAAATAGAAATAAAAATGAAAACAAGAATTAAGTAATTCTGGTATGCTTGCAACATAAGCTAAGAAGTTGTAAGTACAAGGTATAAATAATACCGGACAAATATGTGTACATGAATTCTGAAAGCTAGAAGTTGATAAAATTAATATCTAAGAACAAAATATCTATACACAACAAAAAATATAGTAATAAGTATGTAAACATATTAGGGAACCAGTGCATTTAATGTTTTCTTTTCAAGCATAAATGGAGATCATCTTAGCCGAAATAGCAGGATCATTTCAGCCTCCAAATTGGAAAAATATCTTTAGTCGAAGCAACAAAAATCTGACCCAACCAAAAGATAAAAACTTAACTAGTTAATATCTTCCTTTATACATCTGTGCTTTCTTTTATAAATACATCTTCTATTTAGTTCGTTCAGGAATAAATTAGCATAACCAGAGGAAAAAGGAAAGGAAAAAAAGAAACCAACTCCATCTCAATTCTTCAATGACAAACAGAGATTGCAGACAGTGTCAAAACTTCAGGTTCAAAGGCAGTTTTCAAGAACATCAGATTGTTTTCTATCCAGTAACTTTTTTTCAAGTGAGTAAACATCAAATTTTAAAGCATTAAGTTGATTAAAAATAGTCTGGGTTTATTGATAATGTGGTTTACATATGTTTATGGTATAAACATAATACTGTGGTGCTCTGTATGTTGTTACAGGTTACATGTTTCTTTCCAAACTCAAATTTTTGCTCATCAAATTAGTGTAAAACTTTCAGTTTCAATCAAAATAAGATTTTAACACCTAAACAAAGTTTTTCAAGGCTGGTTAAATATGTTAGTGGATTATTTTTACTGGAAGCCTTGTTTATAGGAAATCAAGCAATAGATTGTTAAATCCAATTGTTGTAAAAAGTAAATTCAAACTTATAACATGAATGACTGGAAGTTATGATTTATAAAACTAAAATGAATATTTTTAATTCAGTAATTCGAGAGCAGTATATATTTGGGCAAAAACTGCATTTCTTCCAAGTTCGATTGATCAAATCATTAATAATTATTGAAATTGGTTTTGAAGCATGTTTGAATATCTACGAGGTTGGAAAAATTGTTGAATGATTTATCAAATTTGAGAATTGGTCGAACGAGATGGATTTAGGGTTGGGTTTCAAGTTTCTGGACGTGACAGAATCGTGCATGTTTGTCTTCTATGTATGATCGAGTGTCACGAGGTTCATGGAAGTGGAAGAGGAACGTGCTATCGTGGTATGGCCGAAGCTTGAGGGACTCCGATGGTCTGTACGGTGATGATGAGGCGTTGCTGAAGGAATGTTGGTCATAGTTTTTAGAGCAAATGCCTAAATTTTGATTCGAAGAGTTTTGAGGCGATTCGTGTTGGGAATTCGAGTTTGTGGGTGTTTTGTGGTTTGCCTGGGGTGTCGGAGTTCATCAGAATTGGGTGGCACCGCCGTGCACGTGTACGGCGGTGAGGGTGTCAGCGTTTGTCAAGAAGAGACGGTCTCGAGTCGCTACTTGGGGAAAAGTGTCGATTACTTGGGGTTATACTCGAGTTTGCTGAGTAGCTAGATGCGTAAATTTATATCTTAGGTAAAGACTTAAACTCTGGAAAAAAAAGAGGAGAAGAAGAGTTACGAGAAGGAGAGAGAGGCGACTCGGGAAAAACCGGTGGGAACTCGAAGTACTACTCGAGTTAGCTAGGGGGAGTGCTCGGGTTTTCATCATGCAGAATAATATATAAGAAAAATAACAAAGTTAAGCAAATTGTTTCAACTAATTTAAAACACTGTCAACTAAATAAAGATTTAACAGATTAAGTTGAAAATTCAAGTTTTAATTATTTGGTTAATGTTTAACAATGCTTCCAAACTCTTAATTAATTATTCTTATTAAGTAATTAACCTAAGTATAAAATTGAATTCACATTTAAGTTTTGTGGATAATAATAAATTGATTTTCAAAATTTAAGGGAGACTTTAAAATGTTAATTAAGATGAATAAATTATTAACAATTAATTAGTTTAGAAGGCCATTAAGAATGATGACCTTTAAATAGTGACTAGAAACTGGTTAATTAATGAGTAATTGATAATTCAATTTGTATGTAACTACTTAAAGTTAATTAACGAATGATTAAGTAATTTAATTACCTAATGACTTATGATTAATTAACTGGTAATTAAGGAATATTTAATTTGTAATTAAATTGTGTTAATCAATAATTAAGGTTTATTAATTATTGGTTAAGGAATAATTAATCTACAATTAAGATTTATTAATTTGATTTAAGGGTAATTAAGGGATGGATTTCCCGATTGGAATTAGTTTGTTAATTAATTAAAGGTAATCTCTTGGAGATTAATTAAATATAAATACTTGATGAGATTTAGAGAAGTGATTCATAATAAATTAAAAGGAATTACTTAATGAGAAATAATTAAGGATGAATTACATGGGGTAATTAACCAAATGGGATTAAAAATTAAGTAAGGGGTTAATTACTTAAGCAAGTAATTACAGAGGGGTAATTACTGTTTATGAGTAATTGGGATTGTTTTATGGATGCAATTAATTAAGTTTAATTGATTAATTAAGGATAAACATTCATGGAGTTTTGTTAAGTATAATTACTTAATAAAAGTAAGTAGGTATTGATGATAAACTGAATATAATTAAAGAATAAATAATCACGAAGAATTAACTAAGATGAATGATTTTGGAAGGATAAATTAATTGGGCTGTAATTAAATTAATTAGGATTTAAAGGTGATTGACTTAATTTAAATTTTGGCTAATGGGATTTATTTGAGATGGTGTGATTGGTTTATCTTGCTCGTGTATGATTAAATGATAATTAATTGCCCTAAATTGATTGATAACCCTGATATGAAATGGTTCGTGATATGATGTGTTTGGGTGGACAATGATAATGTGGTTATCTGTAAATGTTGAATTGCTGAGTCAAAAGAGGTGACATCTTTCATTTAAAAAAATGAATTGCATTTCACTTGAATAACATGTGTCAAGATGAACTGAATTCGAAGAGACCGGAATCTGGTACTTGTTGATACCCGAAACCACTTCGATTCTTTATAAATTGATACGTGGAATCAATAGAGTGTAATGGAATGATTTAAGTGAATTGTACCATATAATCTAAGTTCTGGCACTTAATTGCTTTGTGAAATAAGTGATGTCTATAACAACTTGTGAAGTTGTAAATTGATATAAGTACCCGGGTTTTATTGGAGTTGTATGCTTTGGTATTCCATGTTTGTTGGGTTTACTCACGCCGGGTTCCTGCCTGACCCGGGTGTTACTTTGGTGTAATGCTCGGGTCAGACCGAGTATTACAGATTTTCAGGTAGGTATGTTCTGGAGCTCAGGAGGCGAGCTGGATGGCAGGAGCGTATAGAGTATTTTTGCTGTATTTATATTATTGTTAATCTGAGTCATGATAATTGTATGTATTCGATGATTGTATATATATGTGAAACTTTGATGTATATTGAATGTAATCGATAGATATAGTATTCTTTTGTAAACTGCTATTATTTGTTATTATATTTTATCCGCTGCGATTGTGAGATGTTTGGTGTTTCTGTTCTTCTTCTTCTATCTCTTTCTTCTTTTTCATAACTATATCGAATTTTCGAGTGTGAAAATTTCGGGTCGTTACATTTGGTATCAGAGCTGAAAGGTTGAGCGAGAACCTTGGCTCTGGTGGGGATTACTCATTAAATAGAGTCTAAAGTACTCTAGAATGAGTTGAGTGTATATATATGAGCGCGTACTTGTTATTTTCTTATATAAAGGTTTTAAATGATTTTATATAAAATTATATTTTGACATCTAAAGGAATATTTCATTCTAATAAATATTAAAGCGATTGGTTGTTAAATTTATTAAAATGAAAATTTAGAAGTGATATAATACAACCAAATTGCAGTCTTGAATTGGAATTAAATTAAGTAAAAACGAAAATACAACCAAATCAAAATCTAACTAATTAATAATGATATATTTGTTATTAAGTAGCCAAATGAAGTAAACCTATATGATGAGTATAACTTTTAAATTAAAATAATGAGAAATAATAAGTAAGTATTATTTGGATAATTGGGACTTGTTGGAAACAATGGGTTGTTGAAATTTGATTTGAATTTAAAACCCAGGGTAGTTTAAAATTGTAAAACATGGCTGGGAGGGCCAAGAAATAAATATGTATATATGTATGGATATACATGATATTAAAGATAATTTGAAATAAACTCTATGAGGTTGAGTTTTGATTTTTTCCCTGAAAAGTGATATAAGTTTTGCATTTATAAAAGGGAAAGAATTTGAAGTGGGAATTCAATTTGAGAATGAGGTTGACTGGATTAAGTAAATTGAATTTAACTTGGGAGAAGTTAAATAAGTTTGAATGAACAACTTGGACTGAAGATTTTAAGATGAAATTGGAATTTAACTTGGAAAGTTAAATGGTTGATTTGAATTGGGGATTTGTGTGATCTCAAAATGGGTTTGAGATTTAAAATTTGAAAATAGATGGGCATTTTAAAAATAAATCGGATGATATCATCCTATTGTTTATAAAAATCTTTAAATTGAGAATTGTATTGTATCAATAAAATAAAATAAGTTTGAATAATTGAATTGTAAAATAAACTTGTTTAAGAACTGGCTTCAAACTGGAAAATTAAATTTGATAAAATTAAAATTTTTAAAATAAATTTTTATTGAACCTTGAAATACATAAGTAAAAATAATTTAAAATGGGAATTTTGAGAAATTGGGCTCAGAAATTAAAATGATTAAACACTTTGATTTAAAGGTTAATTTGGTTTAAAGAGTTAAACCAACCTTTGAGAATTTAACTCGAATTTCTATAATTCGAGATAGTTTAAATTCAAGATCTAATTGAATTAGTTTAAAATTGAATTTGGTTTGAAGTAATTTGATTGGTGATTGAAGATATATAAGTTTAAAAATTTTAAATGGGAAATTGGATTGGATTTAATTGAAGTGATTTGGATTCTGAAATTAAATTGATAATAATTCAAATTGATTGGAATAATATGAAATTATAATTAAAATTGAACGGGATTAAAATCAACTAGAATTTGATTTAAATTGGGGAAGGAATCATGATTGATTCAACTTAAATTGGGGATTAATCAAGTCCAAAGGAATTTGGAGTTATCTGAATTGGAATTGGGTCAATTTAAATGGAGATTTAAATTGAATTGTTGGGAAAGTGAACAGTTGGCTCTTGACTATTTTCAATATAAAATGTTTTGATATAAACTTATTTTTCTAAGCTATTAAATATATACAACCTTTCTTTCTTAAAGCCAAATTATTTTATATACTTGTTTTACGATTATTTTTGGGGCTATTTAACCATTTTTCAACTGTTTTCTAAACTAATTACTATTTTTCAACTATTTCACAAATTAATTTCTATTTTACCACTATTTTGCAATTAACTACAATTTTTGAAACTATTCAACTATTTCTTAACTATTTTACAGTTATTTACCTATTTTATAGCTATTTTACAAACTAATAATTATTTTCCCACTACTCATTTATTTTTAAAATTTTCAAGCTATTTTCTAAATATAAACTGGTCGGAGTTCAAACTGTTATTGATTTAAATACCCAACTGAAATAAGAATTGAAGCGATAATTCAATGGAATTGAGATAATTGTAACTAAGTGAATGAAAGTGTAAGGAAAGGTGAATAGAAAAGAAATTGTTTTGGCCAATAATCAATGAAAATAAATACGTAGGATGTACGTATATTATTCTATTCGTATAGTAATTTGATCCAGATTCGAGCACAGAATTTCGAGATAGTTTATCGATCCGAGTTGGGATTTTCCACTCGATTTTCGACGGCGAACCTGGATATGGATTGTTGATTGGTTCTGGATGTTCTCTATCATAGTTACAGCTATGCAAGGAAAATGACAGTTTCTGATCAAGAAACCAGATCTGTGTCCGCACAAGGAAGTCGGGTGGACGATACTAGTTTGGAAATGAAATTGTGTGATCGAGTGAGTGATCAGATTGGTATAGCGTACGGATGATAAATGTACATCGTACGGATTTGGATGAAATTGATATTGAAAAAAAGTAATCAAATTGGGATATTTGGTTTTGAATAAACAAAGTTATATATATCTTTGTTATATAAGGTAAATCTTCCCTTGATGAATTATTTGCTGGAAGAAAAATGTTTTGAAATATTGAAGTATAAAGGGGTTTTATACAAGTTTGAAATGATCCAAAGTTTTAAGAATTATATATTTTTTGAATATATATAAAGGATCTTATGAGGATTTGAAAAAGGTTTTTGGAACCTTTGGATTTGGAAAGGCTTTTGATTTTTGGGTAAAATCAATATTGAAATTTGAAAAGCTTAGCTTGAGAATTATCGATTTTGGAATAATCGATTTTGTATAAATGAGCTTTGTATGAGGTCATACTAGGTGTATGATTTGAAGATAATATATGTGTATAGTATAAAATGTTTTGATGATGGCTCTGGGGAAAAAGGCGCTCCCTTGAAATGGACTTCTCAGGAGTGCCACCGGGTGGTGCTGCCTTGAGCCCCAAGGGGGGTTCTAAAGTTGATCCTGTGAGGAGTCCGGACAAAACTAGTTCCTGAGGATTATGTGTAGTGTATACCATAGTGGGAGTCGTGTGTGCCGTGGAGAGCCAACAGTCTGCGTTTGATTTTATATCGGTAGACTGCGACCTATTGTATAACATAGCGAAAGTCGTGTGTGCCGCTGAGAGCCAACAGTCGGCGTTTGATTTTATATCGGCAGACTGCGATCTATGTAGGAGTGGAGAGGTTTCATTTCGATAGCGAAATCAGAGGCCGCAGAGGGCCTGCATTTACATGGACTTTTGCTGCGACGGAAACGTAACCCTGGATGTAACTGTGATTTGTTGTGTGGGATCCATGGCGTAATTGAGAGGCCGTGGAGAGCCTGCAGTTGCATGGACTTTTGCTATGACGACAACGTAACCCTGATATGTAACTGTGACCATGGATGGGGGTGATGATTCACAGAGCATTCTCACCAAAGATATTCCCTCTATTTTCAAACACTGTTTTCTATATGTTCAATAAAATTATTTACCCAAGTGTTTTCACTGGATGTTGAAACGGGTCTGCCAAGTACTTATAGATTTTCTGTCCTACGCCTGATCAACGTATGACCGAATTTCTGTGGGAACAAGGATGGACTTGTCAAAACATCGAGTTACAAAAGTATTTGTATAAAAGCTATTTTAGTAATATTGTATAGATTTTTTTAAAGTAGTTTAGAAATGATCAAAGAAAACTTATATGATTTTAAGCATTTTAATAAATCTAGACTCAATTCTTTTTCGAGGATGAAAAGATTCAAAGGGGAGAGGAATGTGATGACCCGGTATTTTGGCAACATTATTTTAATAAATAATTTAATCTAATTAAATAACAAGCTTTTCAATTTATAAACTAATAAAATCTTTGGACATTTATCAGTCATATTTGTTTTCTGAAGGAAATTTTGATTTGAAAATCTAAAATAAATTCTTTTAAAATATTTATACTAAAATCTGTTTTATTCAATAAAAAAAATTAAAGATTCTATATTATTAACTTCTGGTAATATATATACATGAATATTAAACATAAGTATAAAATAATATATGGTTATAAACATAAATATATAAACATAAGAAAACTATAATGTAAATATAAGATACAAATAGAAATAAAAATGAAAACAAGAATTAAGTAATTCTGGTATGCTTGCAACATAAGCTAAAAAGTTGTAAGTATAAGGTATAAATAATACCAGACAAATATGTGTACATGAATTGTGAAAGCTAGAAGTTGAGAAAATTAATATCTAAGAACAAAATATCTATACACAACAAAAAATATAGTAATAAGTATGTAAACATATTAGGGAACCAGTGCATTTAATGTTTTCTTTTCAAGCACAAATGGAGATCATCTTAGCCAAAATAGCAGGATCATTTCAGCCTCCAAATTGGAAAAATATCTTTAGTCAAAGCAACAAAAATCTGACCCAACCAAAAGATAAACACTTAACTAGTTAATATCTTCCTTTATACACCTGTGCTTTCTTTTATAAATACATCCTCTATTTAGTTCGTTCAGGAATAAATTAGCATAACCAGAGGAAAAAAAGAAAAAGAAAAAAAGAAACCAACTCCATCTCAATTCTTCAATGACAAACAGAGATTGCAGACAGTGTCAAAACTTCAGGTTCAAAGGCAGTTTTCAAGAACATCAGATTGTTTTCTATCCAGTAACTTTTTTTCAAGTGAGTAAACATCAAATTTTAAAGCATTAAGTTGATTAAAAATAGTTCTTGATTTATTGATAATGTGGTTTACATATGTTTATGGTATAAACATAATACTGTGGTGCTCTGTATGTTGTTACAGGTTACATGTTTCTTTCCAAACTCAAATTTTTGCTCATCAAATTAGGGTAAAACTTTCAGTTTCAATCAAAATAAGATTTTAACACCTAAACAAAGTTTTTCAAGGCTGGTTAAACATGTTAGTGGATTATTTTTACTGGAAGCCTTGTTTATAGGAAATCAAGCAATAGATTGTTAAATCCAATTGTTATAAAAAGTAAATTCAAACTTATAACATGAATGCTTACTGGAAGTTATGATTTATAAAACTAAAATGAATATTTTTAATTTAGTAATTCGAGAGTAGTATATATTCAGGCAAAAACTGCATTTCTTCCAAGTTCGATTGATCGAATCATTAATAATTATTGAAATTGGTTTTGAAGCATGTTTGAATATCTATGAGGTTGGAAAAATTGTTGAATGATTTATCAAATACGAGAATTGGTCGAACGAGATGTATTTAGGGTTGGGTTTCAAGTTTCTGGATGTGACAGAATCGTGTGTGTTTGTCTTCTATGTATGATCGAGTGTCACGAGGTTCATGGAAGTGGAAGAGGAACGTGCTATCGTGGTATGGCCGAAGCTTGAGGGACTCCGATGGTCTGTACGGTGATGATGAGGCATTGCTCAAGGAATGTTGGTCACAGTTTTTAGAGCAAATGCCTAAATTTTGATTCAAAGAGTTTTGAGGCGATTCGTGTTGGGAATTCGAGTTTGTGGGTGTTTTGTGGTTTGCCTGGGGTGTCGGAGTTCATCGGAATTGGGTGGCGCCGCCGTGCACGTGTACGACGGTGAGGGTGTCAGCGTTTGTGAAGAGGAGACGGTCTCGAGTCGCTACTTGGGGTTATACTCGAGTTTGATGAGTAGCTGGATGCGTAAATTTATATCTTAGGTAAAGACTTAAACTCTGGAAAAAAAAGAGGAGAAGAAGAGTTACGGGAGGGAGAGAGAGGCGACTCGGGAAAAACTGGTGGGAACTCGAAGTACTACTCGAGTTAGTTAGGGGGAGTGCTCGGGTTTTCATCACGTAGAATAATATATAAGAAAAATAACAAAGTTAAGCAAATTGCTTCAACTAATTTAAAACACTGTCAACTAAATAAAGGTTTAACAGATTAAGTTGAAAATTCAAGTTTTAATTATTTGGTTAATGTTTAACAATGCTTCCAAACTCTTAATTAATTATTCTAATTAAGTAATTAACCTAAGTATAAAATTGAATTCACATTTAAGTTTTGTGGATAATAATAAATTGATTTTCAAAATTTAAGGGAGACTTTAAAATGTTAATTAAGATGAATAAATTAATAACAATTAATTAGTTTAGAAGGCAATTAATAATGATGACCTTTAAATAGTTACTAGAAACTGGTTAATTAATGAGTAATTGATAATTAAATTTGTAAGGAACTACTTAAAGTTAATTAACGAATGATTAAGTAATTTAATTACCTAATGACTTATGATTAATTAAGTGGTAATTAAGGAATATCTAATTTGTAATTAAATTATGTTAATCAATAATTAAGGTTTATTAATTATTGGTTAAGGAATAATTAATCTACAATTAAGATTTATTAATTTGATTTAAGGTTAATTAAGGGATGGATTTCCCGATTGGAATTAGTTTGTTAATTAATTAAAGGTAATCTCTTGGAGATTAATTAAATATAAATACTTGATGAGATTTAGAGAAGTGATTCATAATAAATTAAAAGGAATTACTTAATGAGAAATAATTAAGGATGAATTACATGGGGTAATTAACCAAATGGGATTAAAAATTAAGTAAGGGGTTAATTACTTAAGCAAGTAATTACAGAGGGGTAATTACTATTTATGAGTAATTGGGATTGATTTATGGATGCAATTAATTAAGTTTAATTGATTAATTAAGGATAAACATTCATGGAGTTTTGTTAAGTATAATTACTTAATAAAAGTAAGTAGGTATTGATGATAAACTGAATATAATTAAAGAATAAATAATCACGAAGAATTAACTAAGATGAATGATTTTGGAAGGATAAATTAATTGGGCTGTAATTAAATTAATTAGGATTTAAAGGTGATTGACTTAATTTAAATTTTGGCTAATGGGATTTATTTGAGATGGTGTGATTGGTTTATCTTGCTCGTGTATGATTAAATGATAATTAATTGCCCTGAATTGATTGATAACCCTGATATGAAATGGTTCGTGATATGATGTGTTTGGGTGGACAATGATAATGTGGTTATCTGTAAATGTTGAATTGCTGAGTCAAAAGAGGTGACATCTTTCATTTAAAAAAATGAATTGCATTTCATTTGAATAACATGTGTTAAGATGAACTGAATTCGAAGTGACCGGAATCGGGTACTTGTTGATACCTGAAACCACTTCGATTCTTTATAAATTGATACGTGGAATCAATAGAGTGTAATGGAATGATTTAAGTGAATTGTACCATATAATCTAAGTTCTGGCACATAATTGCTTTGTGAAATAAGTGATGTCTATAATAACTTGTGAAGTTGTAAATTGATATAAGTACCCGGGTTTTATTGGAGTTGTATGCTTTGGTATTCCATGTTTGTTGGGTTTACTCACGCTGGGTTCCAGCCTGACCCGGGTGTTACTTTGGTGTAATGCTCGGGTCAGACCGAGTATTACAGATTTTCAGGTAGGTACGTTCTGGAGCTCAGGAGGCGAGCTGGATGGCAGGAGCGTATATAGTATTTTCGCTGCATTTATATTATTGTTAATTTGAGTCATGATAATTGTATGTATTCGATGATTGTATATATATGTGAAACTTTGATGTATATTGAATGTAATCGATAGATATAGTATTCTTTTGTAAACTGCTGTTATTTGTTATTATATTTTATCCGCTGCGATTGTGAGATGTTTGGTGTTTCTGTTCTTCTTCTTCTATCTCTTTCTTCTTTTTCATAACTATCTGGAATTTTCGAGTGTGAAAATTTCGGGTCGTTACACCTCCCATTCTCTCAAAATCGGTGGATGGCGAGGATTTGTTCTTATATCGGGGGTTATCGGTGCATGCTCTGAGTAACACACTTCTGCATCAGGAACCCACGTCCAATAACTAGTCTACTACATTAGCAAGCAATTGATAGGAGTTGAAAGAAACTACCCAAGACTGGAAAAGCTTGCATACTGTTTATTGATCACTTCAAGAAATCTCCTCCCCTATTTCTAGGCTTATCTGATTAATGCCCTTACCGACAAACCTTTACGACAAGTCTTGGAATGACCTAAGCCTTTTATAAGGCTGTTAAAATGGAACATTGAATTGAGCCAGTACGATATCATCCATCACCCTGGAGAGCAATCCAGGTTCAGGCTTTGGCGGATTTCATAGCTGAATTCACTATAGGAGATTATCCTTCGAAGAGTAGTGGAGAAAAGGAAATTGGATGGAAGATGTACACGGATGGTGCATCTAACAATCGATGTTTTGGTGTTGAAGTTGTGCTTGTCACTCCCGATGAACACCCTATTAGCTACGACTTGAAACTCGATTTTTCGGCAACAAACAATGAAGTTGCATACGAGGCCTTGATTGCAGGACTCAAGATCGCCAAGGAGATGGAAATAAAGACTTTACACATTTTTGTTGACTCCCAGCTACTGGTATGCCAACTTTGGAAAGAGTATCAGGCAAAAGGGGCAAGGCTAGCTCCCTATCTAAACTAGGTTCTTGAGTAGCTCGACGATATTTAACATTACATGATTATTCATATTCCTAGAGAGGAAAATAAAAATGATCACTTGCAAAGTTGGCTTGTTCCGAAGATACATAGCTCATGCGCCTGGTTCCAGTGAAGTACTTTCAGTTTCGAGCATTGACCAGATGGATGTCGGTTAGATCTTGGAAATTGAGCCTAAATGAGAATCATTGATGACCCCGATTTAGGATTATTTGCAAAGAGGGATCCTTCCAGAGAGAAGGAATGAACGATGCAAAATCCTTTGTTATGCTTTGAGATACATCATGCAAGAAGGATTACTATACGGGAAGGATTTATTTGTCCTCATTATTTGGTGTGTCGCTCACGACGAGGTCAAACGAATTCTGACAGAAGTTCATGAAGGAGCCTGTGGCGGCCATACTGGGGGCAGACCCTGGCGAAGAAAATTCTTCGTTATAGATATTTCTGGCTAATCGTCAATCGGACGTGATTAATTATGCCCAGAAGTGTGACAGGTGCTAGAGATTTGCTAAAATTTCGAAAGCCCCACCGATGGAAATTACCCAAATAGTCAATCCTTGGCCTTTTGCAGTTTCGGGTATTGATATCATATGTGTATTGCCGATATCTAAAGGTGGCACAAACTACGACATCATTACGGCTGATTACTTTATTAAATGGGCTGAGGCAAAGCCTTTGGCCATGATTACCATAAAGAAAATAATCAACTTTGTTGTTCGGAATATCATCTGTCGCTTTGGAGTTCCACAAGTAATCGTTACTGATAAGGGTACCGAATTCAATAGCATGGATTTTAAGGATTTCTGCCACAGACACCACATAGAGAGGAGATTTGCAGCAGTAGCACATTCTCAGGCGAATGAACAAGTTGAAGTTGTGAACAAGATTACCAAGTCCATTCTTAAGAAACGATTAGAAAATGCTGAGGCAAGTGGGTCGATGAGCTACCATTAACACTCTAGGCTTATCGAACCACCTACAAGTCAACGAATGGCCGTTCTCCGTTAGCCTTGGCCTACGGATCAGAGGCTATGATCTCGAATGAACTGGAAGTGCCCTCCTATTGGGTTACTCACTATGATCCATGGAAAAACGAGAAACTCCTTCTGGAGTCTCTTGACATGGTTGATGAGAAACAAACCAAAGCTAAATTGAGGGCAGTTGTAAATAGTCACTAAGTTGCTCGATATTACAACACCAAAATTAGGAATCGAACCTTTGAAATCGATGATTTGGTCCTCAAACGAATCTTCCCTAGCCCTAAGAACTTGGGCTTATTCTGGGAAGGTACATACGCAATAGAGGAAAAGCTTGGAGATGGCAGTTTCAAGCTGGCAACTATGGATGGGATTCCGCTCCCAAGGGCATAGAACAACGAGCATCTACGATGTTATTTCACTTAGAGAATAAAATTTTAAATAATTGGCTAGAGCCATGTAATAAGATAAAATTTTGTCACTTTTCATTCTTTAATCAAATAAAATGGCCTTTCAAGCCAGGAATTCTTTTTTTTTCCTTTCTTAAGAGTTATGACTAGATTAACTCCAATGAATCTGTATATGATTAATGCAGGTGCGCAGGTACCTAGGGATATGCATCGGTCAAACTTCGATGGGCTATGATAAGGTCGGTGAAGTCCCTTTTGGATGTTTGTAGATTAACATCAACCAACTCTTGCCTTCAGATTAGGTGCAGGAGTATAAAAATAAGCTGGACATGACATAATTGTCCGCATCCTAACTCTTGCCCTCGAAGTAGGATTTCGAGAATAAACATAAGTCGGACATGACATAGCCATCCGCATTCTAAACCTCACTCCCGAAGTAGGGGCCAGAGTATAAACATAAGCCGGACATAATATAACTATGCACATCCCAACTCCTGCCTTGGATTAAGGGCAGGAGTATAAATGCAAACCGGATGTGACACAAGCCTCCGTACCCTAACTCTCATTCTTGGAGTAGGAACCGTAGTATAAACTTAAGCCGAATGAAACACGTTCAAACTGGCTATTACCTTTGGGTTGGGGACAAGAACACAAACTTAGAACCAGACATGAGACAAAT
Source organism: Allium cepa (assembly GCA_030765085.1). NCBI lineage: Eukaryota > Viridiplantae > Streptophyta > Magnoliopsida > Asparagales > Amaryllidaceae > Allium > Allium cepa. The sequence continues at coordinate 634,799,697 of CM060932.1, read as the reverse complement.
GTTCGTATGCCAACTCTTACATTTGGATGGAGTGTAGGAGTATAAATCAAAAAGAGCATGATATGACCAATCGCTCACTCAACTCTCATCCCTGGATTGAAGGCAGAAGTATAAACGAAAACAGGCGTGACAATTTTGTCTGATCCTTAACACCTTGCCCGTAGTAGGCAGAACGGTGGGTCCATGCTCGGAGTAAAGCAAGATCAAATTTTTAATCATTTAGTCAATGCCTAGAGTTAGGCGTAATCAAATACTAGTATCCTAGATGAGGATGTGCGACTACGATTTTATGTAGTTAACTTAAACCATGCTTGAAGTTTTCTGCGGTTTGGACTTATTATCCTAGAAAGGGATATTCATGCCTCTGTCTTAAGTGGTTTATCCTAAGGATTGCTTTACATTCACTAGAACGATGCGAGTCGGCAAATTGTGAATTGAATTAAGGACCTGATCTGAAAATGATCACTAAAAGGGATAAATCACAAGTACATTGAATGGAAATAATATTTCTTGAGTACTTAGACAAATTTAAGCAAAGATTTTTACAAAAAAAAAAGTCTTTGATACTGACATCAAACCAAGAAAGCTAAGTACAAGTGATTCACACCAAAAGTGAAAAAGTGGTAACGAAGGCCAAACCCATACAAGGTCGACCAATAGAAAAAAGGAGTATATGTATGGAAAAACAAACTAGTAATTATTTCCTTTTGGACTTCTTTCTCTTTTTAGAACCAGGGGAGACTTCATTAAAGATTTCTCCTTGCCTCTTTCCGCCCCTTCCTTTATCATCTTGGCCTTTGGAGGCAGTGCTTTGCGAAGATCTAACAGGCACACTTTGGCCACTTCCAGGAGGAGAAATAAAGGTCAGAATGCTTTGTGAAAGCACTATCGCCATACTTCGAGCACCATCGGGTGGAGGAGTGTAAACCTGAGTGAAAATGGTTTGTCCGAGCAAAGCGATCGATAATGGAAGAGGGAAAACTTCTATTTGTTTCTGCTTGATTTTACTGGAAAAAAGGATATTTGCCTCAAGTTTTTGTTCAATCTCATGCATGGAAGGGCCCAACAGGAACTGGAAGACCCCAGTAATAATAAAATCCACATCAACTTGAGTCCCTAATTTTCATCGCTTCCTTCTTCCAACAAAGCATCTATCATGGACTCGTCGAGGCTCGGGGTCTCCTCAATCGGATGCTAAGAACTATTGTCGAAATCGTGATGGTTATAGACTCCATCGTCGATGCGACCCCAGTTAAGAATCCTTGGGAGTAAGTAGAGCAATTGCAAGCCGACCCATAGATAAAGAAATACAAAGAGGGAGGTTACTGATGTTGAGCCATGAGAAAATCTCTGGAAAATAGGAGAAGTGTACGAGATACCTTCTTCTGTTTGAACTTTCGCATGAGTTGGATTACTACCGGGAGTTCCTTCAGGAATATGGTAGAGAACAGTGGATTTCTAGAGTTGTGACTTCTCTAGGTCATAACCAGCATCAGTATAGGAATCAACGATGGAATTGGGAGAAGCTTGAGTCCTAGGAATTTGATTAGCTATAGCATCATAATGCGCAGAGCCCGAACCTTCGCCCAGCTTCTTTTGAGCATTAGCATCAAGTACCGGATAAATAAGATGCTGGTTGTCATGAAGGATTTTGGGCTCATCTCCCTTTACAATTTGTTTTTCCAGCTGCTCCATATCAATATTACGAAATTCTTTCTCTTCCTCGATAATCCTTTCCCAGGCATGGGCAAGCATAAAAGGGTAATCATTCTTAAACCACTCTAGATTCCGAAAATCTAAGCACATTGGCATTATACTGAGTGATCAGTGGCTCAAACTTCTTCATCATCTGCTCTTCTACCCACTCCGTAGCTTAATTTATTACAGCTTCTCTCTTGATGAGAGCATCAACATCCCTGACCTTTTCAAGCGCGCTGTCCCTTTCTATCCTAACGGCGACCAGCTTATCGCATGCATCCTAAGCAATTTTTTGTGCTTCATCTTTTTCCTTGGTCTCATGCTCGAGCTTGGTTTTCAATTTAGCTACATACCTCTTGGAAGCATCCCTTTCTATTATAAGCTCGTGGTTACGATGATGCTCTTGCTCGATTTTTTTGAAATGCTTGGATCTCTTTGCATTGAGTATTTTAATGGCTTCCACGGCCTTTTTATCTACTTTGGCTTAAAGTTTTCTTGAATTCTAAAGCTCAATATTGAGAGTGGCTATGATTTTGTTATTCTTGACCTCAATGAGTTTCTGATTCTCTATCTCTTGCATCTTGTCTCTTGAGACTTTTGAAATCTTTTCAGCTAGCTTTGCCCATTCGTTATATTGAATATGGACATCGATCATGTAGTTGATGGTCCTTTGTTGGACTTCAGTAGGAATTCTCCTTAAGTTTGGCAAGAATATAACTCCATCGAAGTAAATGTTAGGTAATTCGTTCTTCAGTTTGGATATCTGCCCTGTAGTATCTATCTGTTGCTCCTTTGTAATGGCTGGGGCAATAGCGCTTCCTTTGCCTTGCTTATAATGAAAAGTATCAGAGTCACTCTTATAATGCACTCAAAAGACCTACTGGAGTACGATAATGTCGTGGATTGTAAAGGGATAGAGGCAGGCGGTGGAGCTCGAGAAGAGTCTGCCGGTGGAATATCATCACGGTGGTCAGGCTGCCTATCCGGGCCTCTAGAAGGAGGTGATCTGGATATAGGTCAGTGCTTAGGAGTAGAGTTATGAGAAGAGTAGTTCCCTTCATAACTACTCCTTTCTCGATCGTCTCTATCGTGGTGAAGCGATAGCTAGAATCATAGTCTCGACTGCTCCCCTAATAGTATGAGCTTGACCGGGGCAATTGAACATGATATGCTTCCTCTTCTAAAGATCGAAATGAATGATTGCTCTTATCCATTGAACATGTAAAATAGGAATGAGTTAGATCAAACGGGCAAGGAAACGGTCCAAGTGCAAGTGTCGTATAGTGCATGTGGGCGTGTTTCCTAGTGTCCCTTCGATGGACCATTTACTAGAGCTTTACTCATAGGAGTAATCTCTCCCGCACCAGTTGGAATGAAACCCTTCTCAAAGCAGATCGGAGAACCATCTCATTGATGCTAATATTACCAACGTCGAAAGAGACGAACTCCGTAGGGATAGGCCCTTGACTGGTGAAAGTGCTTGTTGAAGGAATAGATGGAGTCTTCTCTGTAATTATGATTGGTGGAGACAGAGTGAAAGTTTGCATGTTCGAAATACTCACAATTAGTTCCTTTTTAGGAGCAGGCGGTCTGTCGTGGGTTGTTTAGTCTGGGATCCGTGGCCCACTTCAATGTTACTTTTAGAGGCCTCACCACATTCTCCAATAATTTCGCCTTCCTCGGCACCTTTGTGTTCTAGTTCGATGTTTTCTATGGCTCCGGACCTAGGATTTGAGGCAGGAGGCAAATTCGAATCGACTTCACCTCCTGCGAGCGGATTGCTATCATCATTATCATCATCATTTTCAATGTCGACAACTGGACCTATGTCGGTGCTACGACCTTCTTCTAATAAGCCATTAGCGAGAAGATTTTCGTATGTCAATAGAGTTCTTATATACCTATCCTCAACTGGGATTTCTATAAGAATATTAATGGTATCCAAAAGTGATCCACCGCTGGGTCCCGCCGAAAAATCTGTACAACAATGAAAGATAAATTAAGCATGCAGACTATAAGGCAAATACATGTATGGCGTTTGAATAAAACTTATGTTCGGATATCCATTTGTAAGCAAACCCAGGTGGATAGCATACATAGAAACACTCAGCCTTGAAATAACACGGCTTATTCCAAGCCTTGGAAACGATTCTGCAACCCCTCATCGACTCTAAGAAAATGAGAGATGAGTTTTCTTTGCGGCCTTTAAAGCTACAAATGTATCGAATTTCTTCATCGGTGGGCACTCGATTCAAATACTCGGAGAAAGCTTGGTAAATGCTCAAAAGAAAAGCATAGCTGTTTGGATGCTGCTTCCTGGGAGCCAGTCTCATAAAGTTCAGGACTCAATGCGTGAATTGATTAAATGGTGGGATGCAAGCCACCAAGCACATAGATCTGTTGCAAGCTATATACCTTTCTTGAGGATCTTCAGCTCTTTGATCACGAGATGGTGCCAGAACATCATTAAATGGAATTCCATGCTTGCTACATATCGTTCAAAGAGATCCTTCATTGATTTTGGAGGGAACATAATCGAATAGGGTTATTCAGTATTACAGCATCCTCAAGAGTATTGGGTGCTGGATCTATTTGAGACCCATATACCGATTCAATTGGATTTTCAAGAATATGTTACTCTACTTCAAGGTTCTCTAGATTTTGTTGATCAACACATGGAATTTCTAGTTGCTTCTGTTGTTGGATAGGAGTTTGCTACAATTGAGAATTTATAGCCGAGCTTGATTCTGCATCGGATTCAATATATTTTGAAGGTAAAGTACCTATAGTCTAAGAAGCCAAACGTTTGGAATGTCTTTGGTCCATTTTTATAAAAAGCTCGACAGATAATCAATGTGAGAAGATTAACTATAAACCGTGCCCCTCATGTAAAGTTAATTCTAGTGCAATATGGTGCAGTGTGGTGCAATTCGAATTTCATTTATTATTTAAACATTTATTTTGCAATTAATTTAGAGTCTAGATGTTGCTTGATGTGAATGTCATTGCTGAGCGTCCCGACTAGCTAATGTTATCAGCCATCTTTGGAATTGTTCGAGGTGAAAGATGAAATTCAACATGAAACTTCAAGGCAAAGTTCGGTTGCAAAGCTTGGACCAGGAAAATATATGCCTAAGTATGAGATTGGTATCGAACCCTTAGATTCCTATAATTAAGAAAATGCCACCTTCCTCCTTCATCCCTACAGACCTCAAGTACCACGGCCGCAAGGCCATTTAATGTCCATGCCTAACTCTATGTTCGTTCATATGCGACTAGTCACCATCGTCCTACCTAATTTTGATGACATGGAATTTAGGTTAAGGATTAGCTTAGATGTAAGTGAGATTTTAGGCTGGGTACAAGTTGGTAAAGGCGAATCCGACCAAGGTGATGAGTAGAGACGTGGGCGGTGTCAAGCAATGGTGAAGATGGGTGGCGATGGTCCTTGGTTTGGGTGAGGATAAAGGCTCATGTTGGATTTTGAAGGTTTTTATGGTAAATATCGAAGGTTACTACTCAAAGGTAGAAGTAAAGAGAGGAGATAAAGTGAAGAGAAATGGGTTTTATAATTCCACAACCCTAATTCCTCAAAGCAAGAAGAAAGTTGAAGAAAATTTTCCAAGTGAAGAGTCGGTACTAACTCCCAAGCTGTGGATACGTACCGAGTCATAAATATTTCAAAAAAGCAATAGAAAACATGTACAAGCATACGTATGGTTTATGCGTATGTGTGTGAGTTCCTATGCATGTGAGATAAGCCATGTGTATATACCCAATACTTGACAACTAATGTTGGAGGAGAGTTAGACTTATACCCAGGGAATACATGGATGGAGTTAGTCTAAAATCATCATACTTGAAATAGTAGACCACAGGATCATGTTCCAGATTTATAGTCCTGGATGTTAGCAAAACTTCTCAAAAGATCATTATGGATATGATAATCCATGAAATCGATTCGTGAAAGGATAGCGACCATTCAAAGCACATAATGGAATCCTTCACGGAAATCCGAACTTGCTCAATTAAAGCACATCATGTTGGAAATGAGATGTACTTTGGGTAGCAAATGTTATCCTTCCTTTTGACTAGGCAGAATCTGGACAAATTGGACAGATATCAAGGCGCAAAGCCTAAAGAGATAGCCTAAGATTGCAGAATCCAAGCATAGACATGCTATAAAGTCAAAGCCAAAACCATCAAAGACAACATGCTAATGGGATCTCCCAAGTTGGGGATCGATGCCAACTTCTAAATACAATATGTATGGTGAAACACCCCATACTCCTTAATATACCCAAAAGGACACATTAAAAGGCAAGGTGTGTTGTAGGTATAACTGAAACTAACAAAGACTGAGATTCACAAAATAAAAAAGGAAAAAAACAGCAGAAACTAAAATAACAACTTATTTAAAACAAAGACTTCATAATTGCTTCATAAACCAAATAAGTCAAATACCAAATACAACATACATGTCTCAAAACAAAATATGTCTCATGAAATTAAAACTCGTAGTCTTAACAAAAATCAGAGTATAAATATCCCTCTCAAGTGCCAGTGCAAAGAAAGATAAACGGAAATAAAATTAGGGAAATACATAGCGGAATCTTCTTCAAGAAACCTCCAAGCAACTGCAATCTACTACCCTTTCCCTTGATTGCTTATGAGGTAAAAGGGGAAAATAGAGGAGTGGGTCAGACTAAAAGTTTTGTGAATAATAGTAACTACTAGAATCTTTAAGAAAAGTAAAAGTAACAAACTCTTCAATAGTTCTAGTATATATAAAAGAAAACAAAGGAAATAAGAAAGAGATAAATTGGAAAATACGACAAACTATTACAATTGATAAGATATGTCAACTTTGGTTGTTTGCACTTGTCTTTGATAGCTGCTTGATTAGGCTGAACTCCTAATCTTATAATTAGACTGAAATCCTAGCTCTACCCTTTGATCGACTTGCTACTCTATAGACCTTACTACGGACTAGATGCTATATAACTCCCTACGCAGCAGCCAATGGTAACTACCAATGATACACAAAGCACCCACTGTAGACTAGACGATACATAGCTCCATACACAGAAGGCAATGATGTCGATGAAAGACATACATACTAAGTGCTTAGAACTCATAGCGATTACTGAGCACCGAAATGGGAGTCGCATGCGTAACTGCCACCATGCTCATGCTACATGTTGCTCCACCTATTGGGTCATATTATTACCTCGACTCAGCATAAGCATGCCCCTCGTTTCACTTCAGGATTATATGAAACACCATGTCCATAGGAAATATAGGGGAATGCTGCCGGTACTGGTCCGTCATCCAAACAATATCTAATAGCGCCCTTGTCCAAATTCCTCATGATTTGAACATCTCTACATTGATCAATTACTACCACTACTAGCATAAGCATGCCCGTCGTCTCACTTCAGGTTTATATGAAATACCATACCCATAGAAAATAATAGGGGAATGCTATTTGGTACAGGTTCTACTTTAATTCCTTGCTTATTAACTTAAATAAATTATTTAAATAAACCTTTACTCTTATTCTTACTATCCGTGCTTATTAATTTATCCTAAGTCTTAAAATAAGCCTTATTCTGTTCTACTTCTTACTATAACCTATGTTACAATCATGCTTATTACTCAACCCAAGGTCTAAGTGTGAAAATAAGCTTCTTTTCTTCTTTTATTCTTTTTAGTTATAACTCTAAGTTATAACTAGGCCAATCTCTTTAATTCAGTCCAGTTAATATCATGATTAGGCATAATTTCAGTCCAATTCCATTTATATTAAAGTCTTTATAATTTACATCTTATATTCCATTATTTTAGATTTCTCCTAATTTAATCCAATTTCACGTTAATTCTATTCTAATCCATACGCGAAGAAGAAGGAGGAGGAATAAATGAAAACTGAATATAGAAGGAAATCCAAGGCGTAAGAAGAAGATGTAAATAACGCATAAATAATAGTAAATAAACTAAAATACTTCAAATAAACTGTAAATAAATGGAAAAGCTAGAAATAAACTGAAATTAATTGAAAAGAATAGTTAGAAGAAATAGACCGAAAATAATTCTAGAAACTGTAAATAAATTACTAAAAAGATTACTCCAAAAATCGTAGTAAAACTACAGCCATTGGAAAATCTATTATTTAAATTAAAGAAATTTAAAATAATTACAATCACTTACCTTTGGTCGTTAGTTCTTCCCTTTAGGCCTTCACGGATCTACTTGGGGTTGTTAAATATATTTATTGAAAATGATTTTCTCCTTGGAAAATTATTCCGCTTAGTGTCCTTTCTGAATAGGGTTCTATTTATAGGGTGAGAAGTGGATTTCAGACCGTTGGGTTTGGGGATTGAATAGGATGCAACCATGTCATAAGTTGAATGGGAGCCATCGGATGCGTGAATGGAAGGACCAGATCGAGTTGAAGAATGCAAAACACTGCATAGGAGGCTTATGAACGAACTGGAATGAAGTATTTATCTCCATTCCTCAAATGTTAGGCGGGTCGACCTTGAGGTCGATCGCCCATAGGGCACGGTCGACCGGCCCTTTGACCATTTCCTTGGAATGGTAGACCTCCCAACGTATGTATTATTATTATTATTATTATTTCCCTTTTCTTTAATACATATCTCGTTCATTTTAGCTCGGATTCTGACATTCTATATATGAAAATTGACCATAAAATTATCATGGACACAATGGTGCAAATCTCGTGGCTCAATTCTAGTAATTTCACAAAGTATTTTGTTAATTAACGAATTAATTATTATGGGTTAAATTTTGGGTTGTTACATATGGACCCCCATATTCTTTCTACATACTTCTCTCTATGTCGAAGCCTCTTTCCTAGGTTGGTTTGTCAATAAAATGCATTTCTTCATTGAACTCCATAGACACGTGAAGTTACAACTTTATTCTCCTTCAACTTCTTCATTTGGGCTTCGAAAAAAGCTAAAACAAGTATAAACGACTACGGAATCAAGAAGTTAACCACAAGATGATTCGAGGTGAAGGATTGAAGATGTCAAATATGGACATCTTGGGGACCGATACTAACTCCCATTTAGTGATCGGTACTGACTCCTGGCTTCTGTTGATGTAGCACCTATTATTTTGGAAGAATTGGTCAAATTCGTGCACGACGGTTTGGAGATATTTTAGAAAAAAAATAAGGCCCCCTACCTATATAAATAGGGGGTAGGCCTTATTTTTGATGGATCTTTTTGATCTTGTTCCAACATTTCTTATATTCTTGTAACTATGAAATTCTAAGTGTTGGAATTGTACCGACCCCCAAGAACTTCTGCCTCCAAATAAGAAATAAGCAATAAACTTCAAAGTGGACGTAGGCCTTGCTTTGCCGAACCACTATAAACGGTCGTGTCTTGTTTACTTCCTTATTTTCATTTATTTTTCTTCACTTAATCTCTACTACATAAACTTTTGAGTGTTTGTGCCATTTTTGGTTTAAACATTATATTGCTGGTGAATACACTTATGTAATTAAACAAACAATATATTTACACAAGTTTCTTAACAAATATATTATAGAAACATATCTCTATGTTAAATAAAATATTTTACATCTAATAAAAATATAATTTTGTTATAATAATATTTTTATTATTAAAACTCTCATTTTTAATTAAATACACAATTTCTACCAATATTTACATAAAACATACATTTTGCGGGTTAGAGCCAAAAATGTTAGGAAGTTTGATTGTCATACTACGTTGTTCGAGAGGATTGGTACCAGTCGGAAGCGAGACAGTAGACTAATGAAGATTATAGTTAAAATTGAAGGCATAGAGTTTGATGACATGAGTCAGTACAGAGTCAATCATGATTGTTCGCTCCGTAAGGATGGGAGATTGTTTATCTTGATGTTGATGGATTATGGGATGAGGTGCTTTGAGAGTGCCATCATTCTAGACTGACTATACATCTTGATCGTAATAAGATGTACCACAACATGAAGCAGACCTATTAATGGGAGGGGATCAAGAAGGATATCAAGACATTGATCTTGAACTGTATGAATTGCTAGTTCCTAGAGGCAGAGCAGAAGAATCCGAGTGGGTTGATGCAACCACTCAAAGTTCACGAATGGAAGTGGGAGAAGATTTCAATGGATTTCATTGATGGATTGCTGAGGACTAAGGGAGAGTATGATAGCATTTGGGTTATAGTTGACAGATTAAGTCTGGTAGAATGACATCCGTATTGGCCAAAATGTATGTAAAATGGATGGTGCAATTCCATGGTTTACTAAAGAGCATTGTGAGTGACAAAGACTCTTTATTCACTAGTGAGTTCTGAAAGAGTTTACAAGAGGCGTTGGGGACAAAGCTACATCTCAATACAGATCATCACCTACAAACCGAGAAGGTAAATTTATTGGAGGATCTCTTATGAGTTTGCATTCCCAATTTTAGAGGCTCGTGGGATGATCACTGGCATTTGGTGGAGTTTGCATACAACAATATTTATCAGTCTAGTATTAGTATGGCACTATTCAAAGCATTGTACGGACGACCATGTGATGCTCCTTCTTGTTGATGGGAAACGAGCGATAAATTGATATTCGGTCAGATAGGATCAGAGAGACCTCGGAGAAGATTGAAATCATTTGAAAATGAATGATGGTTTCTTAATATAGGCGAAAGAGCTACACTGATAAGGGACAAAGGGATTTGGATTTCTTTGTCGATGATATGTTTTTTGAAAAGATTTCTCCATTGAGGAATGTTATTCAATTCGAAAGTAGGGGGATGTTGGCATCGAGATTTGTAGGACATTTTCCGATAGTAGAGAGGATTAAGAACTTAGCATATATGATCGACTTACCTCAGAATATGGTGAGCATGCATAACGTATTCCATGTCTTTCACTTGAAAAGTTTGTGTATGACTCAGAAATGACAATTGCACCAAATCAACTGGATGATATCGAGATTGAACCAAAAGCTTGGAGACATTGTAGGCTGATTCGTACCTTCAGACATGATAAAAGCTGCTTAGGAGGAAGACGGTGGGGTAAGTGAAGGTTTGGTGGGGTAAAAGTGGAAGTGATCACATGTGGGAATCCGAGGAGAGCATGAGGGCCGCATATCCAGATCTTTTTATGTGGTAAGGCTTACTATTTATTATATTTCATTTCACTTTTGACATCATATAGGATAGTTTAAATCTCGCATGCTGGGATAGGTTCACCTATATCATTGATTGTATGGCTGTCTGTTTAATATGTTTGATGGTCGCTTATAGTTGCTAGGCATGCAGGGTAACTTTGATGGGCTATTCTTTGATTTATTTGGGGATTTTGGAGAAGAAATTCCAAAAGGGAGGGAGATTATAATGACCCGTATTTTATGTATCGAAGAATAATAAAATTTTGTTATCTTAATCATATGAGATCGTATGACTCTATAACTTTGAAAAACGATTACTAGGGACATTTTCCATATAATTTTTATTGATCAATTTGGTCCTAGAAATATTTGTAAAACCTACAACATTTGATAAAATTTAAATTAGGGTCTAAAAACAATTCCATTAGATTGAGCTAATGGTTTCTCTTATCGTAAAGTGATCATAATAGGAAAACAGACTTACCATTTAGGAGATATGGTCTAAACTACCGTTGGTTAGATTAGTAGGTAATTAGTGAAGCCAAAACTTTAGTCCACTTACCCATTCTAGGATTTTGCCTAATTGGCATCGATGGAGACAGTTCCGAATCATTTCCCACTTCCTAAAAACAAGCCTAAAATTCCATTAACGATATTTCCATCAAAAACTCCTTTTTTCATACTAAATCTTTGCTAAACCATAATTAAGAGGGTAATTCGCAAAGGGTAGATCTTGATTTCATCTTTTGGCTACTTCGGAATTCGTTAGCTTGTTATCCATTTTAGATTTGGGGATTAAGTTGGTAATTTTGGGTGCTAGGCTAGTGATTTGATATACTTCACTATTCTATGCATGTTTATGTAGTTAAAAATGATGTTTTATATATGATTTCCATTTTAAAATCCTTTTAAACTTTAATTAACTTGCTGACATACTTATGGCTGAATTTAAAATGACAAGAATGGATTTTTAATAATTTTATAGCCTTTTATGAATCATATTGTCACTTTGACATAAACCTAGATCTAGGCAATATTATATGTATTAATCATGTTTAAATAAATCGATATGTTGTTTAGCTTGTGAATGTAGTATGTATGTTGTGTATTGGCTGCCTATATTTGCTATATGTCTTAACATGTCTTATATAGCTAGAAAGTGGTCATTATTTGAGTGTTTGGGGAGCAAAATTGCTATGAATTTGATGCGACTTAGAGAAGATAATGTGGGAAGTCGGGGAAGCTTGCAATTCAAATCATAAGTTGAAATCATAGATTGATTGAAGTTGATTTGGATGCTTAAATTCATGTTTATAATAGGTTGAAAACTAGTCAGTGGTAGTTGTAAATTGGCTTGATGGTGAAGCTGCTTCAGGTCAAGGGTGGGAAAACTTCAGAGTAGGCTTAAGTTAAGGAGACAAAGGTGGTTTCAGGAATAAGCTTCAAATTTGGGAAGCAAATTCAACTCATTATCGACTTCATCGGGTTGGTACCAACATCTTTTTGAGCAAGTGCATGGGGCATGGACTTTAGGAAAGTTAAAGGAGAGGTTCCAAGCATGCAAAGGAGTGTAGAGATAGGTGCATGAAGTACTTAGCCAAATTCTTGACTAAGTAATTCATGTCGGTGCTAACATGAATCCATTCATGTAGATACCGACATGAATTAGAATGGCCAATCCATCCCAAAATCCTAAGGGAAGTTAAGTAGGTCATGTAGATCGTGCTGGAGGCGTTCGTTCATTTGATGTTTGGTTGTGACTTGGTAGCACAATGAAGGATGATAATTGATGGATGAAGAAATATTTGAAGCTTTGATGTGATGGCTTCAAAACTTTAGGGCGCTAATTCTATGACTAATGCGCTAATTCTATGGATAATGTAGGCGCCTAAAAGTGTATCGAAGGAGATGACTCGATCAATAAAATCGGGATGATGATTATCCATAAGGGTGGGATTGAGGAAAGGAACTCATGGATAGAACATTGAAGGTATCTATCGGGGAAAAGAAGGAACATTGAAGGGTTTTGTGATGATGAATGGAAACTAGATAGAGCGTAGAAGGGCTCGAATACGTGTACTAAAGGATCATTGATACTCATAATGTTTTCTAATATACTTGTTAGTATGGGTGTTGTGAAGACACTCATTGGGTATGTGGAACGGTTACACCGAATCGTTGAAGGGATCTGTATACTCTGGATCGAGGAAAGGATCAGTCAGCTATGGTTGGTGTTCAGGTATACAGAAAACCAGGATTTTTCCATTAATCCCAAGTAAAGGAATGATCATATGCGTTATCATATATCTAGGGTACATTAAGTTAAAGTGAGGATTGTTTGATAGATGCTATGTTTGTTATAATCGTGGTTGTTGTAAATTGTCACTTTAGGGATGTCATATGACGTAGGTATCTATGAGATCAATATTTAGACACCCAATGGTATACCATGATGTTTGTATATTTTATGATGATAGTAAAGTAGCTTATTATCATTATTGTGACCTAATTCTTATAAGGATAGGTCAAGTATGAGTCTTATACCTTTGTTCCTTACTATCTCGACTTGTATGGTATTTTGACATTTTCTTATCGCTCACACCCGGCTATTGCCTGACTCAAGATTTTATGCTTTTCTTCTTATTATCTTGGATACTCTTACATGAGCAGACTAGATAACAAGTTTGGATGATACAGGATGATGTGCAGAGGACAAGTAAGAGGTGACGCTTTCTTATATTTAGGTTCACTATTGCTTATTTCATCGTGTTATATTGCAGAGCCTTGGCAGTGTTGTTTAATTTATATAGAGACTATTATTTTTCAAGTTTATTTTCATTTGTGTAAACTCTACTACTATTAACTTTACGATGTACTATGTTATTTGTAGTTCGTTTAATTATTACTATCTTTCCAGTTTTATATTTGTGATTGATATTATATTATATTACATTCGATGTGTTGTGAGTTATACGACAAGTTCTACTATTGTTTCCCTACTTTTCACCTTTCACAATCGTCCTACATTGGTTGGTCACTATAGCAATGCACTATGTAGGTATATTGGGTGTCCAAGGTGTAGGGCGGTCATCATAAGCCATGATCAATTAAAGAGGTTGTGGTGATGTAGGGAGCCAGTATGATCGATCGCAAGTGGTTTTGATGAGTGAAAGTCAAGTTATGATGGAAAAATGATAGACATGAGGCTACAATAAAGACGTGGAAGCAATGCGTGGGACATGGAGTTTTTCTTCGATTATGGCCTAGGGAAATTGATGTATTTCTTTTACTCTTGCCCTAGAAGATCCTAAGAACTTTGCATGGTGTTTCGTGCTTCGACGACTTGATGGTGTGTGAGTTGTTTTGATAGAGCGCTTCAAGTAGAGAGTGCTCGTAAAAATTTTGGTGGTCCAAGGAGACACCTATAGCGGTGTCACTACTATAATGGAATGTAAGCCATGTTCCACTATCCGTGTGAGTGCCAAAATATTGTTAGGTAACCATGTGGATGAAGTTGTGCTCTAAATAAATGCTAACCAAGGTTAATCTATGAGTACCTATATGATTGAATATTTACGTATGTCTAATTCCTAGCCATCTCTGTGTGGAATGATTTCGAGCACTAAGTAAATGCGAGGTTCACTGGTCGCTAACCATCTTTGTGAGTCACATGAGTTATTATCCAATGTCATCTTAGTTAGTGAATGTGAGATCTTTGAGTGTTATGTATACTATGATGGTTGTGTTTACTTTGATTTTTGTATGATTAGGATGGATATCTTGTGATGTAGGTACTAGCAAGTTAGGTACCCCCAACACCTTATATTGTATTTGATGTAGAACACTTATACGATGATAGTATAGAGTTATCCTGCCTTTTGGAAAGGCTATGATACCATGAAGTTGGCTATATGGATTGCGATCATCAAGGCAGGAAGACTGGAGAGATGATTATCAGGTTCGAATATTAGTTATAAGCAAGGCTGTGGATGATATTCGAGTGGATTCAAGCAAGTAGCATATAAGAAATGGCTAAGTATGGATTTGCACTTTCCCTAGGCATGACATCAGATCAGATCAATGTGGTTTGGAATGGATCAGATCAAATCACTTTGGTTATGGATCACTCAAATTAGAAGTTCAACTCAGCGATGATCGCTTAGTATCTCAACAAACACCAGGGAAACTAGGCAAACAACTATGGAAACATGAAGAGGAAGAGGAAAAGGACTACCATAACTGATCTCATGGCACCCCATGGCCCCCACCATCGATCATTGTCGATTGCTTATATAAGCCTAGGTAGGCCCTAAACCTTTTGGATTGGTTTGTCTAATCCTTTGGACTTCAGCACGTAGATTTTCAGCCAGATATTTCATCTTTTCCTACAACTATGGATCATTGGCTCAAGAAAAGGGGATCTTCTTTCTGGCTCTTTTCTTCTTCTCTCTTAGCTTAACTCTACCATTTTTATTCTTAGATTTCATGGATTGTAACTGTAATCGTTAGTATAAATAAAAGGAAAAACTTTTTGGAGTGGACGTAGATTGGAGTACGTCGAACCACTATAAATTCCATTGTTCATGTTCTAACTGTTTTAATTTTCTTTCTTCATATTTTGTTCTGCACTTCATTCTATTTGGATTTAGATATTGAATCTGCGGTGTTATCATGTTATTTGAGTGTTTGCGACCAATTTTGATGTAAACATTTTGGTATCAGAGCCATGTTAATTGCACTCATAGATTCGGAAATGATTTGGAGCTTGGATTTGGATCAATGGTTAGGCATTCTAAAAGGAAAGCACCTATGAATAGGAGTCACCATGGGGAAAGTCAGGAGGCTTGTTCAAGAGTTGGAGATAATCAACCCTCACTCTACATCACTAGTAATGAGATGAAGAGTATGTGGATACTATGTAGGAGTAGGTAATGTAGAGGCAAGAGGAGATGATTCACAATTTCCTTAGGCAAATTGGACAAGTTGGAGCACAAAACCAAGGATTTGGAACAGCTAGCAATCTAGATTAAGGAATTTGAGTAGAAGTAGCTATAGGAAATCAAAATCAGAAGCATGGAGTCGAAGCCAACAGGTTAGAGAATAGAATGGAGCAGCAGGGGGCAAACCCTGGGCAAGTAGGAAGGATCGGCACGGAAGACACACCCCCAGGTCAGATCGGTTCAGATATCGACAAGCCATTGGTCGATGTCGTGCAATTTGGTGTGAATCAGAATGCAGATGCACGTTTAAAGAAGTGTGTTCTAGAATACCCTCGAGGAGTCGGTAGGCAGTTGGTAATATGGATAGGAGACCACATATGGACAAGAATGAGAGGATGGCTGAGCTGGTACATTGGATAATGAGAGGTGAATTGCCTAACAGGAGTTTGGAAGATGTCAACCAAAGTCCATTCACTCCAAATACCAGGCAAGCTAGGAACCCACTGAAGTTCAAACTATCAACACTGGAGGTGTATGATGGATGGTCAGACCCTACGATACACTTGATGAGGTATAACCAACACATGGAAAGTTTGGAAGGATTTATCTGGACACTAGGGGGCAATTTCCTTATCGAAAACCGATGAGGAGGGATCCTACGGAGCAGGAACAGAGGTCTAGAAAGTATTGCTTATTTCACAAACTTAATGGGGATATTACAGATAAGTGCAGGTACCTATGGGATAAGGTTGAGGAACATGTTAGGGATGACAAGCTATTGTAGTATGTAAGGACTCGGGCTTCGGTGGTGGAACAAGAGTAGACACCATCCGCAGCAAATGGAAATGGCCTTGGATCGAGGTCACAGATCATCATCTCTTGATCGGGACGACATGAACCTAAGAATAATAAGCTCCACAATAAAAGGGATAAGTCACTTACACATATACGGGATCGAGGTTGATCCTTAGGCATGATCTGAGATGATGATGAGCTGCCATGCCTGGAGAGGCAATGTTTAGTTTTTTTGGTTTTATGGCTGTAAGAATTTAAATTAATAATTTAATCTAAGTCTGCATTAATGTGATGAACAAATCAGGTTGTGGTCGTCCCAATTGGAGAGACGGAGCGATAAACGCAAAGTGCGAGTTCCTTTGCCGGAGAGTGGCAGGATGGAGTCATACATCATAGATTAAGCCTTCTACCGAAGAGTCAAGGCCGGAGAAAGGAAATCAGTATGGAATTGATTGTTTTATATCCCTGACTAAAGTGTCAAGGATCAGAGTGCAAGAAGTGTGTTGCTTCGCCAGAGAGCGAGAAGATCGACTTACTTATCATTGTTCCCTCTTCAACAAAGAGTGACAGGATGAGATCCAACAAGATTTCGGAGATGCTATAATCGGTCCACGAGGATAAATACGTCGCTATATGCCCCTAAATAGGCTAGAGTGCAGGGTGTGAGTCGCTTCGACGAACATCAACATGATCGACTTGCTCATCGTTAAGTCTCCTCGTCGGAGAGTAAATGGATCGGGCTTAACAAGGGTCTAAAGAGAT
Source organism: Allium cepa (assembly GCA_030765085.1). NCBI lineage: Eukaryota > Viridiplantae > Streptophyta > Magnoliopsida > Asparagales > Amaryllidaceae > Allium > Allium cepa. The sequence continues at coordinate 634,782,336 of CM060932.1, read as the reverse complement.
TATCGATCAATCTGAAAGACCATGAACTTGAACAATGATCCGAAGAGATCGTGGATTAGCTTACTAACTTGTAGGATTTCAAATGGTTATGAATTTGGATATCGACCCAGAGATGTTGCGGACTTGGATGTTGAACCGTAGAAGTCACAGATTTGGATAATGATCAATTGAGATCAAGGCTTTGGATTTGGCAAACGATCTAGTTAGATCGTGGATTTGGTTAATGGCTTTGGATGGCTCGGTTAAGGATTTCGTATGGTTTTGGAATTGTCTATTGACTCAGAATAATTGTGGACTACGGTAATTTGGTTTGGCAAAAGATTAGATTCTGGAATAGAAATTTGGCCATCGATGTATTATGGACTTCAATTTGTAGCAATTCAAAACACACATTTCCACCACAAGACATGTTTTGGGGAGAAAATATTATCCTGCCTTTTGGCAAGGCCATGATACCATGGATTGGCTATACAGATTTGCGATCATCAGGGCAGGAATCCCAGAGAGATGATTATAAGGTTTAGACATCAGTTATAAGCAAGGCCGTGGATGATTCTCAAGCGGATTCAAGCAAGTAGCATCCAAGAAATGGCTAAGTATGGATTTGCACTTCCCCTAGGCAGAGGATAAGATCAATAAGGTTAGGAACAGATCGGATCGTATCAGATCACTGTGGCTATGGATTACTCAGATTGGTAGTTCAACTCAGCAATGATTGCTTAATATTTAAACAAACACTAAAGGAACTAGGCAAAAAAAACTATGGACACATAAAGAGGAAGTGGAGGGGGACCTCCATAGCCGGTCTTATGGCGCCACGTGGCCCTCACAACCAATCGGTATTGATCGTTCATATAGGCCCAGGTGGGCCCTAAACTTTGCAGAGTGATTTGTCTGGTCTTTAGTCTTCTGCATGTAGATTTTCAACTTAATATTTCATCACCTTCTCCTATAAATACCAGATCATTGGTTCAAGGAAAGTGGATCTTCTTCCTAGCTTACTTCTTCTCTCTTGGCTGAACTCTACCATTTTTATTCTTGGATTTCACGGACTATAACTATAATCAATAGTATAAATAAAAGTGAATAACTATTGGAGTGGACGTAGGCAGGAGTATGCCGAACCACTATAAATTCTCTTGTGTTCATTTTCTTACTGTTTTAATTTCTTTCTTCATATTTTGTTCTCCACTTCATTCTATTTGGACTTGGATATTGAATCCACGGCGTTATCATATTAGTTGAGTGTTTGTGGCTAAGTTTGATACAAATATTTGGCATATATTTGTGTTATGGCTAAGTTATCAAATGTAGGGACTTAGTTATGATTCTCCGTATCTTGTCTTCCTTTTTACTACACGGTTTTTATATAATATGGGATTATAGATCATTTATACAAAACTGTTGTCTAACTTAAGATTATATGCTTTGCACCTTATAATCCCAAGTACTCTTAAATGAGTGGATTGGAGATAATATACATGAGATAGTGCATATAGCTGTGTGGCGGACAAGAAGGTGGATAGTGCATTCATATATCTATACTTTGGGGATATTATAGTTTTTTCCATCATGTAATGTTGTGGGACTATTTTAGCTTGCTTATTATTATTAGTGACAATTATTGGGAGTTTATTTATCGGATTTATAAACTCTATTGCTATTTGCTCATGTATTACTGTGATAAACCTAGTGCACTCTGATAACATTTAGCTTATTTAGTTGTATAACTATTTCACCAGTTTTGTATCTATGTGATTATTATATTTTATCCTATGCATTGTGAGATATACATTGTGTTCTGCTTTAGATTGTCATAGCTATACCTTGACTGCCACTCTACGTCGACCGGATACCATTGAAGGTAGATTTTTAGAACCTTGAATTTTGGTGTTTTGATTATGAAAACTATATAAATAAATGTATTGTCTAGATCTAACTAAACTTTTAGGAGAAGATATTGTTTTTTACACGAGAAATATTCTAACAATTTGAAGACCAGATTCCAGATTGAAGCTTTAGCAAAGTATTAAGTTTAAGGTCTGAGCTTAGTAGTAAATATATGTTAAAATCTCTCAGAAGTGGTATATGCACACACACGCACACACATAATATAAAGTTCATCAAAACAAGTAGAATACCCAGAAAACACTAACTCAGCCGGCTGAATGGCATGAGTCACCCGGCTGGCTGCTGTGCATGTGCAAAAGTGTGATTGAATATTCAGACAGCTGAATATGATAGTTCAGCCAGCTGAATTTGATGCTTTTTGCACTATTTACTTGTGGGTTTTATTATTAATCAATTTAGCCGGTTGAGTTGCTCCATTCAGTCGGCTGAATCTTCATAACGGCTAGTTTTTCAAGGGACACTTCATTTTATTAAACAGAAACAACTCTTGACTCAAGAGTTGCCTCCATAATTTTTCATGTCTATCTTTCATGAATGAATACAACTCTTAATCTCTACAAATGTCCATGAATTCGATTATTTTGATAATCAATCTTATTCTAATTTCTAGTTTATCTTGCTATTTGAACTCTAAGCATTCATTACTCAAAAACTTCATTTTGATCACTTGTTCATTCAAGAATACTTCATTGGTGATCTAATAAACTTCCTATCTTCATGAATTACATGATATACCACAAAGAGAAGATTATAGGAATTACGTACTCTAAACCTTTATCTATGCTATTAAAAAAGTACATTCAGTCCGATAATTTTCTATATTATTGAAGTCATGTTCGATTGCTCAGGTGATGGAAGTTCTATTCTATTGCTTAGATGTTTGAAGTCTTGTTCGGTTGATTAGATGGTGTAATACCTATTCCTCCATTTTTAGTGAGGGTTGATAGTTAAATTCCAAAAGGATTCTACGACTGAACATAGAATGGAAAGTTCGAACCAATATAAAAATCTCTGGTTTCATTTATTTTATTACTTTACTTTTACATTTACATTCTGCATAAGTAAATGGTTTATTTAATATTCAATATTGCATGATTCTTAGTCACTTTCTGCTGGTATCAGAGCAAGGTCATCATATAACCATAACGCAGTTAATTGATATTCAAATAATATGGAAAATGAAACTAGCATAAATTTTATTAAAGGTCAATCCACTATACGACCACCACTATTTAATGGATTAAACTACAATTATTGGTCAACTAGAATGAGAATTTATATGTAAGAAAATGGATATGATACTTAGAATATCACTCAAAATGAATACACTATACCTTCTACACCATATGTACAATGATCTAACACATAAAAATTAGATGCTACCGCTAATGCTAAAGCCATGAATAAATTATTTTGTTCATTCGACAAAAATGAGTTTAACAGAGTTGGTATGTGTAATTCGGCATATGGAATTTGACGTACACTTAAAGTTACACATGAAGGTACCAATAAAGTTAAACAAAGCAAGATTTCTATGCTTAAGAACTGGTGCCAAAATTTTAGAATGAAGCAATATGAAACAATAGATGAATTATATTCTAGGTTTCAAGATATATATATATATATATATATATATGTTGAATATGCGCTTATATGATTTTTGTTTGATGATAATAAACATATATACATTCATTTAAATGTATTTGTTAATATACTATTTTATTTTTCACAGATTAAATAAATATTTGCTGAATAAAATAAATAACACGGAATTGGAATTCAAACGAATATTTTATTCAAACAAATATTTATTACAATTTTGAATAGTACAATTGCAAGCTCTCACTATACATATACAACTTTGATTACAATACAACATAATTTCACATTTACATCAGCACCTCAATACATATCACTCACACTGGTATTTATCTTCAACTTTATTCCAGTTTGAATCCAGCATCTGAGCAATCTGTAGAAATATTCACTAACGCAGTAAAATTGAAAAAGAAATATTTTTGCAATATAAAATAAAATATGATTTTTGAAAATAATTTTTGCCTCAGTTATTTGGGTTGTTCGTCATCATTTATATTTGAATTCATTATACACGAACAACTTGTGACATACACAGTGTATCACTGTACATGCCACAAGGTCGTGCACATCGATATACACTTGATTGACTTACAGGGACAGGTGAGCACAGGTCAAACCCAAATGCAAAGCCGGGTTCAACTGCAATATATTTAAAATTACGACACGAGCACAAGGTCAAACCCGAGTTTTGAAACTGGATTCAACACAAGGCAACATGACCGAAGGCATAGCAACTGCATAGCGACTGCAGTAGTGACAAGTGCAATTCAAACCAACATGACAGCAATGCACCAATGCAAAATGGAGTGAATGCATCATGAACACTATAGGTCGAGAACCAGACCAAGCAAGTATCAAGATAAGTGTACAGCAACAATAATCATGGCAACAGCAAACATGACAAGAGACCAAAGTGCAAACAGCAAAGCCAAGCATGATACAGCAAAGACCAATGAATCAACAATGCTTGAAGACTGCAGCATCAATTAAACGGCCAATATATATGCACAGAAGCAACTACAAACTACTCACGACAATGCACCAATGTCACATGCATGAAACAGTGGAATGAACCAGTGATATAAGCAAACAAAACAATACCACTACAGATACAAATAGTGAACATGCAACCAGACCACAAAGACTCAAGTCTTAAACATGAAACAAGGTGCACAAGTCCAGCTACAAGTTGCAGACATAACAGGTGAAGCATCACCAAAGACTCAACAGGGAACATGGATGTCACAGCAAATATGACAGCAAGTGTCAACTAAATGAAACTGGTAAATGCAAAGACCAGTAATGCATAATTCAAATCAATGACAAAGCAACACATGGGAGCAACAGCTACATGCAGGTGAACAGCAAGCAGATGCAAGCTAACCGGCAAATGAACAGAGGCAACAAGGTCAGAGAACCATGCAACAATGTGCACAGTTCAGAAAGGCAATACACAAGTGACCATACACATATATACATACAAGAATGTATGTATACAAATGATCAGCCCAAATATACACAAGTGCAGAAGTAAACAAATGCAACAATCAACTCAACTGAATACAGAAAAATGCACAAAGGCATAGCAAGAGCCACAAGACCATCAAGCAGTGAGCAAGTGCAACTCGAGCTTCAGAAATAACAAATGCAGATACAAAATGACCGGAGTCGAACTATACAGTACAGGTTACAGTGATTACCAAGTCGTAAGTCAAGTTTGTATAAAAGCAATGATGATGGCCGAAGCAAATTCGCATACCCTAAATCAAGTTAATCAAGCCAAAGTCAACAGTAAAATGATCGGAGTCAAAGCCATGGATAGCAAGAATATACACGCATATGACCAAGTCACAAATCAAAACCGTGAGTGCCAAGCAATATCAATTTATACGAAATTGAAATAGTCAGTGACATCTAAATCATCAAAACAAAATCGAGCGGCCAAAGCACAGTGAAGACGAATTCAAACAAAATTTATACGAACGTAAAAATAGGGTTTTGAATCCTATATAAAATGCCCCAATCATCATCGGCATTATGATAAGAGTTCGAATACGAAAATCGAAAGGTAACAAAGCATAAATTCTTACCAGAAGGAAGAATCGAACTCGGTAAAAATTGAAGGAGCCGTGAAGCAAAGAGAATAGAGCATCGATCATCAAGCAATCACGACGAAAAATCCACCTGATCAAAGTAATTAAAGTCGGCTTCTTCAATTCTACACAAAGCCCTAATTTTTTAAAAGGAAGAAGAACGAACAAAGAAACATCGGCTGCCATTACGAACGAGGAAATAAAAAGAGACGGGCTGAATTACTAAAGAGGGCCGGCCTTATTCCTCTAAAAAGAATTCTATTTTATTAAGGGATTTTAAATTAGGGTTTTGTATTTCAAATTTCTTTTAATTTGTATTTTCTTTTTAAACCGTTTTATTTTTCTAGTCGTGTGACTAGGGGACAAGCTACGTGGCGTAGCTTGAGAATTCGCAACTCGGTGGTTGAGTTGTGGCAAGGTTTTGAGCGTAGAGTTAGATTAGTCAATAGCGGGTATAGCGAGTTTACGTGTGTAAGCGAGGGACTATCTAATTTCTAGTAGAAACCTTGGGGGCAGCACGTAGGCAGGTTTTTGCCGAAGCCGGGTAAATTCTGTGTTGTTCTGTTTTATTCTGTTATTTATATTCTGCGATATCTGTGCTGCTATTCTGTGATCTGAATTGAAATTAATTTATAAGCTTCCGCGATTAATTTTAATAATTTACACTATCACCCTATTCACCCCCCCTCTAGGGTGAAATCGATCCTATAAGTGGTATCAGAGCTAGGAACAAAAGCCGTTTTTGTTTTAAAAATTTGATTTTACAAAAATCAATTTTTGTTTTAAAAATTCGTGTTTCAAAAAAAATCGGTTTTTGTTTTAAAAATTTGAATTTTTAAAATGGCTTCTTTTAATAATGCTTTTGCAGAAGGTCAATCCATAGTTAGACCACCAATGTTCAATGGTGAATATGCCAATTGGAAAAATAGAATGCAAAATTTTCTGAAAACCATTGACGCTTGGAATATTGTTGGGACAGGTTATAGAATACCAACTATAACTGTAGATAATCAGGAAATAAAGAAACCAAAGGAACAATGGACAGAACTAGAAAATAAATTACAAATTACTAATGCCAAAGCTATGAATTCTATTATTTGTTCATTAGATCAATTTGAATTTAATCGTGTCTCACATTGTCTAACTGCACAGGAAATATGGAACACACTAGAAGTGACTCACGAAGGAACATCTCAAGTCAAAGAATCTTGCCTTGCCATGCTAAGCAGCGAATACGAGAACTTCACAATGGCGAAGGAAGAAAATGTCAAAGAGATGCATGGACGACTTTCCAATATCGTTTACAAATCAAAAGCTCTTGGAAAATCATACACAGAGTTGGAGATAGTCCGAAAAATCCTTAGAGTCCTTCCACGAAAATTTATAGCAAAAGTGACTGCCATTCAAGAATCAAAAGATTTGAAACAAATGAAAGTCGAAGAACTCATCGGAAATCTCACCACTTATGAGCTAGAAATGAAATTCAAGGAAGAGCGTGAAGGAGGAGATAATCGAAAGAAATCAATAGCGTTCAAAGGAACAATCGAAAGTGATGATGATAACGATGATGATGATGGAGCAACAGAGCTGGCGCTACTAATAAAGAAATTCAAAAAGTGGAATTACAAATATGGAAATTCAGCTCGAATTCAAAAAGCGAAAAGCAGAATAGCCAAAGCACTAGACTACTCTGAAGAACAGAAGATCATCTGTCACAAGTGCAACCAACCCGGACACATCAAGCCCAATTGTCCTCAAAATCGACGCGACTTTGAAAAGAAACAGAAAAAGAAAAGTTTTGCAGCCACATGGAATACAAGTGATGAAGATAATCAAAGTCCTAGCAGTGAGAGTGAGAAAGCAGATATGTGCCTTCAAGGGAATATAACTGATAGCGACGATGACGAGCCAAGCGAGGTATCAAAACTCACTCACTCTGAATTACTTATTTATTTTCATGAAATAAATGGCTGTTATGAACGACTTAGGGAAAAATATGCCAAACTTGAATCTCAAAAGGATACTTTGATAGAATGCAATGAACAACTTGATCAATTAGTTAAGAACTATCAATGTAGAATCCCTAAGTGTGATAAGTGTCCAACATTCGAAGAAGAAATTTAAAAATCAGAAATCAATATAAAATCACTTGAAAATGAAATTCTGATTTTAAAAGAGAATGAAAATATTAGGAGAGAGAATTCTATTAAAAAGTGCACACAATTGTTAAACGAAAATGAATCTCTCAAATCACAAGTCCAACAACTGTCTACTACTTTAGATAAATTTTCTAAAAGTGAAAAATCGTTGAATATGCTATTAGGAAAGCAAACTGTTAATACAGTTAGACAAGGACTTGGATATAATAGTTCGAAAATTGTTGAAAACAAGATTAATCAAGAAAATTCAATGTGCATGATTTGTAGAAAATATGGACACAATCACAATAATTGTTGGTATAGACCCAAACATTTAAAAACTATACCGATTTGGGTTCCAAAAGGCACAAATATAAAATCTCTCAAAGTTAAACAAATTTGGGTGCCGAAGGGAACAATTATAAATAGTTTTGGGTCTCCACAAAATTATTCTTATAATTATTCTGCCACTAACAACCATGGACCTATAAAAACAAATAGGTCACATAAATCTTTCATCGTGTAGGTGTGGTGGTAGGCTAAGGAACAACAACAGTGTACTCTGGATTTTTGGCTGTTCCAGAAACACAACGGACGACGTAGCAAAGTTCCTTAGCCTAGTATAAAGGTGACAGAATCACAACGGACAACAACAGAAAATATCGTAAAGGTAAAACAGGTAATGGTATGTTTTAAACGATATATTAAATGTGATAATCTGCACCATATTCTGAATTAAAATCAGCCAATATTGAGATGATGAAAAGATGATGATTCTGACTTATTCAACATAGTTGGCCAATTATATTCTTATGCCAAAAACACTATAAAAATCTCTAGATTCTTTGAATTACTTCATATATATCATTTTGGATTAAAAATAGTGTTTTGTTGGATAATAATACATTTGGTTATAATTCGGCTAACTCTTTATTCACGGTTTTTGATTATTTACACGGCTTCAATTCAGATTCAAAAGAATGTCATTTAAATTGTTGTTAAAATTGAATTTGAAATTTTTGGTGCACACTTCATGTTTTGGTCTATAAAATTCAATTGATGATAATTTTTTTTGAGCGAAAGAGAAATTCAGATGCAGATTTCACTGGTAATCTACTTGATAGAAAAATTATTAGTGAAACGTGATTTTTTGTTGAGACATTTAGTAACTGCATCGTGTTTCAAAGAAAATATCTGCATATTCTTCATTTCAAATAATTTTCAAATAGCAGAAAATTTTCTTTTAAATCCCCTGGAGAAAATCATTTTTGACCATATTTTCAGATTAGTCATTTTTTGAAAAATTAATTTCATAATTATTTTTGAGTTGATTTTAAATGACTATTTTGACTAATCTGACTCCCAAATGATTATCGAAAAGAAAAATAGTGATTGAAAAAGTAATGAGTGTTGATATTGATCATATATTATAACTCGAGAAAGTATAAATAGAAAATTTCTTTAGAAATTTAAACAAGAGTTATAAAAAAAATTTGTTGGTAAAAATTCCATGACCATCTCTATATCTATCATATTTCTAACGACCATCACTCATCAAAATTCTATATAGTTTGTCGATATGTGGTACTTTAAACAGGAATCGTTCGTTTTTCATTTTTCACATTTTTTTAAAAGAAAAAAGAAAAAAAGGGTAATAATAATAATAATAAATACCAAAGTATTCACTCTCATTTAAAAGTCCTTACGGTTATGCATGGGTGAATTACTTGGAATTTGTTATGTGCTTCCATGCTCATTTAAAAGTCCTCACGGTTATGCATATATGGAACGCATATCAAAAGTTGATTTGTAAAATAAACAAGTTGATTCTAATCCCATTTAAAAGTCCTCACGGTTATGCGTGGTTAGAAGATACTTGAATTCATTTTTTTTAAAATAAAATTGGAATACTACTAATCTCATTTAAAAGTCCTAACGGTTATGCATGGTTAGTAGATATTCAAATTCCTGATATAAATATGCCACAAATAAACACAACTGTATGGTTTTATATGATGATATCATTCCTATCATTCTAAAAGTGGAATATGCGCCTAACAAAATATTTATGATTTTTGTTTGATTTTTTATTGAAATTTAATATTTATATTTAATTGAGTTTTAATGTTGGTTAATATCGATAACTTTATCTCTATTTTCTCTAACACTATTATTCTTTTGCTGATAACAAAAGGGGGAGAGAAAAGTTAAGATTTTGTCTAATAAAATCAAGCAAAGTTCAAATAATTTTCCATTTGCATATAGGCTCATTTATATATTTTTATTTGTATGCATATATGTAGGGGGAGTTTTGTGTAGAGAGGAAGCATTTAAATAGGGGGAGCAATTAGAGCATATCAATGATCAAATACATTTAACATATTCAAAATCTTAAATATATGTTTGTTATCATCAAAAGGGGGAGATTGTTGAATATGCGCTTATATGATTTTTGTTTGATGATAATAAACATATATACATTCGTTTAAATGTATTTGTTAATATACTATTTTATTTTTCACAGATTAAATAAATATTTGCTGAATAAAATAAATAACACGGAATTTGAATTCAAACGAATATTTTATTCAAACAAATATTTATTACAATTTTGAATAGTACAATTTCAAGCTCTCACTATACATATACAACTTTGATTACAATACAACATAATTTCACATTTACATCAGCACCTCACTACATATCACTCACACTGGTATTTATCTTCAACTTTATTCCAGTTTGAATCCAGCATCTGAGCAATCTGTAGAAATATTCACTAACGCAGTAAAATTGAAAAAGAAATATTTTTGCAATATAAAATAAAATATGGTTTTTGAAAATAATTTTTGCCTCAGTTATTTGGGTTGTTCGTCATCATTTATATTTGAATTCATCATACACGAACAACTTGTGACATACACAGTGTATCACTGTACATGCCACAAGGCCGTGCACATCGATATACACTTGATTGACTTACAGGGACAGGTGAGCACAGGTCAAACCCAAATGCAAAGCCGGGTTCAACTCACGTGTAATATGTTTAAAATTACGAACGAGCACAAGGTCAAACCCGAGTTTTGAAACTGGATTCAACACAAGGCAACATGACCGAAGGCATAGCAACTGCATAGCGACTGCAGTAGTGACAAGTGCAATTCGAACCAACATGACAGCAATGCACCAATGCAAAATGGAGTGAATGCATCATGAACACTATAGGTCGAGAACCAGACCAGGCAAGTATCAAGATAAGTGTACAGCAACAATAATCATCGCAACAGCAAACATGACAAGAGACCAAAGTGCAAACAGCAAAGCCAAGCATGATACAGCAAAGACCAATGAATCAACAATGCTTGAAGACTGCAGCATCAATTAAACGGCCAATATATATGCACATAAGCAACTGTAAACTACTCACGACAATGCACCAATGTCACATGCATGAAACAAAGGAATGAACCAGTGATATATGCAAACAAAACAATACCACTACAGATACAAATAGTGAACATGCAACCAGACCACAAAGACTCAAGTCTTAAACATGAAACAAGGTGCACAAGTCCAGCTACAAGTTGCAGACATAACAGGTGAAGCATCACCAAAGACTCAACAGGGAACATGGATGTCACGGCAAATATGACAGCAAGTGTCAACTAAATGAAACTGGTAAATGCAAAGACCAGTAATGCACAATTCAAATCAATGACAAAGCAACACATGGGAGCAACAGCTACATGCACGTGAACAGCAAGCAGATGCAAGCTAACCGGCAAATGAACAGAGGCAACAAGGTCGGAGAACCATGCAACAATGTGCACAATTCAGAAAGGCAATACACAAGTGACCATACACATATATACATACAAGAATGTATGTATACAAATGATCAGCCCAAATATACACAAGTGCAGAAGTAAACAAATGCAACAATCAACTCAACTGAATACAGAAAAATGCACAAAGGCATAGCAAGAGTCACAAGACCATCAAGCAGTGAGCAAGTGCAACTCGAGCTTCAGAAATAACAAATGCAGATACAAAATGACCGGAGTCGAACTAGACAGTACATATTACAGTGATTACCAAGTCGTAAATCAAGTTTGTATAAAAGCAATGATGATGGCCGAAGCTAATTCGCATACCCTAAATCAAGTTAATCAAGCCAAAGTCAACAGTAAAATGATCGGAGTCAAAGCCGTGGATAGCAAGAATATACACGCATATGACCAAGCCACAACTCGAAACCGTGAGTGCCAAGCAATATCAATTTATACGAAATTGAAATAGGCAGTGACATCTAAATCATCAAAACAAAATCGAGCGGCCAAAGCACAGTGAAGACGAATTCAAACAAAATTTATACGAACGCAAAAATAGGGTTTTGAATCCTATATAAAATGCCCCAATCATCATCGGCATTATGATAAGAGTTCGAATACGAAAATCGAAAGGTAACAAAGCATAAATTCTTACCAGAAGGAAGAATCGAACTCGGTAAAAATTGAAGGAGCCGTGAAGCAAAGAGAATAGAGCATCGATCATCAAGCAATCACGACGAGAAATCCACCTGATCGAAGTAATTAAAGTCGGCTTCTTCAATTCTACACAAAGCCCTAATTTTTTAAAAGGAAGAAGAACGAACAAAGAAACATCGACCGCCATTACGAACGAGGAAATAAAAAGAAACGGGCTGAATTACTAAAGAGGGCCGGCCTTATTCCTCTAAAAAGAATTCTATTTTATTAAGGGATTTTAAATTAGGGTTTTGTATTTCAAATTGCTTTTAATTTGTATTTCAAATTGCTTTTAATTTGTATTTCAAATTGCTTTTAATTTGTATTTTCTTTTTAAACCGTTTTATTTTTCTAGTCGTGTGACTAGGGGCCAAGCTACGTGGCGTAGCTTGAGAATTCGCAACTCGGTGGTTGAGTTGTGGCAAGGTTTTGAGCGTAGAGTTAGATTAGTCAATAGCGGGTATAGCGAGTTTACGTGTGTAAGCGAGGGACTATCTAATTTCTAGTAGAAACCTTGGGGGCAGCACGTAGGCAGGTTTTTGCCGAAGCTGGGTAAATTCTGTGTTGTTCTGTTTTATTCTGTTATTTATATTCTGCGATATCTGTGCTGCTATTCTGTGATCTGAATTGAAATTAATTTATAAGCTTCCGCGATTAATTTTAATAATTTACACTATCACCCTATTCACCCCCCTCTAGGGTGAAATCGATCCTACAATATATATATATATATATATATATATATCATTCACTTTTGGCATCAGGAGAAAAATACATAGATTTTGCTATCGCTTCAAAAATCCTCAACTCTTTAACGGATTATTGGGAATGGAAAGTCTTGGCAGCTAATGACATTTCAACCATAAAACCAAAAGAGTTGATAGGAAATCTACTGTCATATGAAGTAAATTTACAAGCAAAAAGAGCTTAGGCACAAGACAAAGGACAATACCATTCCAGGCAGAAAAGGATGAATCAGATTCAGATGAAGATGACATGGCCTTTATAGCTAAAAATTTCAAAAAGTTTTTGAAATTTAAAAAGAACAATAAATTTGGAAATAAAAAGAACATCAACAAACCATCAGCTTCAATCTCGAATGCTATGAATGTCACAAAAGGGTCACATAAAGAAGGACTGTCCTGATCGAATGAAAGACGAGTACAGGAATAAAAAGGGCAAATATAAGAAAAACCAAGCATTTTCTGTTACATGGGATGATTTAGAACCATCTTCTTTGAAACAACCCCACACTCCTTAGCATAGCCAAAATGACAAACTAAAAGTTGTGGTGCGTTGTAGGTATAACTAAAGATAGCAATGACTAAGATTCACAAGACAAAATAGATAGATGATAACACAGCGGAAGTAATTAAAAACAATTAGTGATTTTAAAAATTAATACTTCATGAATACTTCAGACAAACCACATATGTTCTAAATACCAAATACAGTTGTCTTATGAAAATAAAATCTCAGTCTCATCAGAAAAACCAGAGTACAAACAAAAACTTTCCCTCAATATAGTGCAAGTACAATAAAAGAACGAAAAGCTGGGAATAAATAGAAGGAATACATGATAGGATCTTCAAGTCTTCAAGAAGTCACGGTCTATCTTCCTTGCCCTTGATTACCTATGGGGGATAAAAAGGGGGAAATAGAGGAGTGGGTCGGACTAAAAGTCTGGTGAATGATAGTAATTACTAGAATCTTTAAGCAAAGTAAAAGTAATAGACTTTACAACAGTTCTCGCATATAAAAAGAAAAGAAGGAAACAGAGAGAAGGAATAAGATGGAAATGAATACGAATTGACTATTAAATATGATTGGTTAACTTTGATTGTTTGCACCTGTCTTTGCTAGCTGCTTTGATTAGGCCGAATTTCTAATCCTATAATTAGGCTGAAATCCTAATTCTACCTTTTGATCGACCCGCTACTCCAAAGACCTTGCTGCGGACTAGATGCTATATATCTCCCTACATAGCAATGGTGTTTACGAATGACACGCAAAGTATCTACTATGGACTAGACGTTATATAGCTCCCTACACGGAAGGCAATGGTGCTTAATAAAGGCACGCATACTAAGCGCTTGGAACTCTTAATGATTACTGAGCACCCGAATGGAAGTCGCATGCGTAATCACCACCATGCTCATGTTACCTGTTGTTCCACCTATTGGGTCTTTTTATTACCTCAAGCTCTAGCATAAGCGTGCCCCTCATCCCACTTCAGGCTAATGTGAGATCACCATATCCATAGAAAACAGGGGAAATGCTGTTGGTACTGGCCTGTCATCCAAACAATATCTAGTGGCGCCCCTTGCCCAAATCCCCATGATTTGGACTTCTACTTATTGACCAATTACTTCCATTGTTAAGCGTGCCCCTCGTCTCACTTTAGGATTATGTGAAACGCCTTGTCCATAGAATAATAAAGGAGCACTATTTTGGTATAGGTCCTACTTTAATTCTTTCCTCTGTAAATAAACTACTAAAAAGGTTATTCCAAAATCATAGTAAAACAACAACTATTAGAAACCCTATTATTTTAAATTACTTAAAAATCTAAATAATTACAATCACTCACCTGCGGTCCTAAGCTCTTTCCTTTTGGTCTTCCCGAATCCACTTGAGGGTATTAAAATATTTTTATTAAAAAGATTTTCTCCTTGAAAAATTATTCCTTTTAGGGTCCTTCCTCAAAAGGTGAACCCAAGCGGAGAAAATTTAGAATGAGAAAAAGTGTTAGGCCTAGGGTTCTATTTGTAGGGGTAAAAGTGGATCTCAAACCGTTGGATTTGGAGATTGAATAGGATGCAATTACATCATAGGCTGAATAAGAATTGTCGGATGGAAGCACGAAGGGACCAGATAGCACCAAAAAATGAAAAATACGTGTTCGAAAACCTCTGGAATGAAGAAAAATTTCTTGGTTCCATACCCATAAGCGGGTCTACCAGGCGGTTGACCGCCCCTCCTCCTCGGTCGACCGGTCGGCCGGTCGACCCAGGGCATGGTTAGGTCGACCTCTTAGTCGACCTAGCCATATATATATATTCTTTTCTTATTTATTTTGTATCTAGCTCATATTAGCTTGAATTTTGACGTTCTATATATGGAAATTGACAAGAAAATAACCACGGACACAACGGTGAAACTCTCATGACTCGTTTCTGATAATTTCACAAAATTATTTTATTATTTCATTGATTAACAAATTAATTATCATGGGTTAAATTTCAGCTTGTTACATTCTCTGCTCCATAAGGTTTTCATCCGCGAAATCTCTAAGGATAAAAGAATGAACTAAATGTTTTCATCCAATATCTACACCCAACTACTCAATCATCAGCCATTCATCCATTGTCCTAAAGTTTTCTAATGTGATTTATGTTACTTATGCAATTAGTGTAGTGTTAATGTCCCTAAATAATGCAAAAGATTAGGTGGTCCACTGATTCAGCTGACCTCCATTTATGTAATCATGCCCATTCTGTGTATCCAAATGAATGCAAAAATTCATAATGATAATTGATAGTTCTATATACGTGCTTCAAACATCATCCAAATGCAATAATCATGTGATAATCATCCATTTATAGCAACCATGGAAAATAAAAAAAATGCGCACACATCCATATGCATATGCTCTAGTGTCCTAGTTAGGACGATCCCTAAGAGATAATAATGCCTAATGTAAGTATATGCATCCATTAGCATCCACTAGCAAACACTTGAAACCACTGGCATACATCATTCATAACATGTTCTATTAACATGTTTACATCAAATTCTATCATCGATAGGTTAAATTTCATGTTCTACCCACCTAAAGGATAATAAAGGAAAGAACCTATTTAGAACTAAAGATGGAAAATAGGAAATTCAAAAACTTACTATCAAAGGATGAGAATAAGAAGTACGAATCTTATCTTCAGTCTCCCACGAAGCGTCTGCAACATCATCTCCCCATTGCACCTTTACTAACGGAACTTCTTTATAAGTCGCTTGGTGTCTCGTCCTATGATCTTTGTAGGAATAGGCTGAACCAAAGCTTCCCTTTTCCACTTCCACGTCCTTTAACTGACTAGGCTCTACAACCTCCGCTGAGTCATGTAAGCACTTTTGCAAGTGCGAAACATGGAAAATGTCGTGCACTCCTACGAGCCACTCTTGTAGCTTCACTCGGTATGCCATCTTCCCAATTCTCTCTAAGATAGGAAATGGTCCTACAAATCTAGGGGCTAACTTTCCATTCGATCCAATACTTACCATGTTCCTAAGCAGGGTACTTTAATGAAAACTAAGTCTCCAACCTCAAACTCAATGTCTCCCCTCCGCTTGTCGCATAAGATTTCTGCCTGTCTTAAGCTATCTTCATCCTTCGTTGAATCAAATCCGCTTTCTCTGATGTCTCCATCACCATGTCAGGCCCGAGCAACAACTTCTCGATAGACTCCACCCAACATGAATGTGACTTACAAGGTCTCCCATATAAAGCCTCGAACAGTTCCATTCCTATGTTTGTTTGGTAACTATTATTGTACGCGAACTCCACCAACGGAAGGTGATCCTCCTGAGCTCCCCTAAAATCCAAAATGCACATCCGCAACAAGTTTTCAAGCACTCTATTAACTCTCTCCGTTTGGCCATCAGCCTAAGAGTGATAGGTCGTACTCAATTTAAGTTGCATCACTAAAGCCTCTTGCAAGCTTCTCCAAAACTCGCCAGTAAAAATAGGGTCTCTACCGCTCACTATGCTAGAGCGAATTGCATGAAGTCGAACTATCTCACGAACTTATAAGGATTCCAAATAAGACACCGTCCTCTTGCACTTATCAGGAATGAAGTGGGAACTTTTGATCAATTGATCTACGATTACCCAAATGCTAGTATTCCCCTTTCTAGAATGGGGTAAACCATCTATGAAATCCATCAAAATGCTGTCCCACTTTCTTCTGGAACATCTAAGGGCTGAAGTAATCCACCGGATTTCTGCTACCCCGCCTCAACCCTTTAGCAAATAAGACTCTTAGCTGCAAACTCCACCACATCCTTCTTCATGCCATTCCAATAAAACATCCTCTTCATGTCCCTATACATCTTGTCACTACTCGAATAAATAGTCATACGGGAATGGTGTGCTTCCTCTAAAACTGCTTTTGACAAATCGCTAGTACGGGGAACAAAAAGCCTCCCATCTCTCCTAAGCCATCCTTTGCCATCCATGGAATAACGTTGGCGACGTCTAGAGTCCTCTCCTCGGCAAATCCTATCCACAATGTCCATGAGCTATGGATCCTCTCGCTACCTCGAGCCAATCTGATCCATAAGGATAGGCAAGCCTAGATAACAATCCAGGGGTAATGTCCGTAGAGGACTTGAAATCAAAAGTAGAAATAAACTCCAAGCTCTTCAACTCTACGAATAAAGAACTAAGGGTTGCTTTCTTCCTACTCATTGCATTCTCATCCACATTACCTTTTCCAGGGGTGTAAGCTATCTCAAAATCATATGACGCCAAAAATCCATCCACTGGTGTTGCCTTAAGTTCAAATCCTTCAACGAGAATAGGTTCTTCAATGACTTATGGTCGGTGAAAAGCTCAAACCTCTCTCCAAGCAAATAGTGCCTCCAGGACTTGAGTGCAAAAACTATGGCAGCTAACTCCAAATCGTGGGTAGGGTAGTTCTTCTCATGCATCCTCAACTACCAACTACTATAACATACCACCCTTCCTTCTTACATCAACACCACTCCTAGACCTGTACCAAATGCATTGGTGTATATAGTAAAAGGCTTAGCTCTATCGGGTAAAACTAACACTTGTGCACTAGTAAGGGCCATCTTAAGTTTCACGAAGGAATCCTCATAATCCACATCCCACACGAAAGTTTTATTCTTCTTAGTAAGGCATGTGAGTGGTGCTGAAATCTTAGAAAAAGTCTCTAATAAACTTCCTATAATAGCCCGCCAATCCTAGGAAGCTCCTAACTTCGGTGACTTTCTTAGGGGCCTTCCAATCTTGCACTGCAATCACATTAGAGGGGTCAATAGTCAAACCTTCCTTTAAGACCACGTGCCCTAAAAACCGTACCTCCTCTCTCCAGAAGTGACACTTCGAAAACTTAGCTTTCAAATAATGACTACAACGTGTGCGAAGAACCTCCTCTAAATGAACAGCATGCTCCTCCATATTCTTGGAAAATACCAAGATGTCATCCAGGAATACCACCACAAACTTATTTAGGACCTCTCTAAAGATGCGACTCATCAAGTCGACAAAGTAGGCTGAGACATTGGTTAGCCCAAAAGGCATAACCAACCACTAATAAAATCCATTTGCTATCCTAAATGCAGTCTTATCTATGCTATCATCGGTGCCCTAAGCTGATGGAATCCTGTAGCTAAATCAAGCTTGGAGAATACCGAAGATCCAACTAACTGGTCAAAAAGATCATTAATCCTAGGGAGTGGATATAGATTCTTCTTTATGAGCTTATTTAATTCTCTATAATCAACGCAAAGTTGAAGATAACCATCCACCTTAGTAGCAAAGAGGACCGATACTCCCCACTCCGATATGCTCCTCCTTATGAAACTCTTCTCCAAAAGCTCACGGATCTGCTTGCTCAATTCCTTCCTTTCCCTAGGTGCCATGTATCTCACAGTAATGCTACCGGCTTTCCATTCTCAGTTAAATAAATCCTAAAGTCAATCTCTCTATTAGGGGGTAGTCCCATAACCTCCTCAAAGACAATTGGAAAATCTCTAGTGACAGGAACCTAATCTAACTCTGATGATGACGAATCGAGGGAATAAAGGAAACCTAACATGACTGACCCTTGCGGGTCACAAGAAACCTCGAGAGCCCTACCGTTGTATGTCTCTAGTCTAATGACTCTCCTTTCGCAATCTAATATAGCTCCATATGTGGATAGCCAATCCATCCCCAAGATCATCCCATACCCCGAAAATCCCAATACATACGCATCGCAGTCGAATTCTACGCCTAGGATATAAATTTTCAAACTCCTACAAACCATAGATAAGGGTGTCGATCCTCTTATGAGGTTTGAAACAACGATGGGGTCCACTACTAAAGAAATGTCTAAGTGAAAAAATCCATAAGAGAACTAGAGATAAAAGAGTGTGATGCTCCAGAACCGAATAAAGTTTGAATGGGAAAATCAAAAATGGAAATCAAACCTTCAACTGTGACTTTCCTACCTCTATCTGGAATGCTGCCTGAAGGTGCTGCTTCTAACGCCCGAATCTGCACAAATGGTGTACTAGCTCCCTGTCCATTCTTCTGGGGACAACTCCTACTCAAGTGACCGGGTTACCCGCAGTTAAAGCACTTCCCTTCATCTTCTCCCTTTTGCAGTCCTTGGCGATATATCCTATAATTCCACAGTTATTGCACCTCAATCCTTTCTTAATATGCTTCTGAGAGCCATCGTCTTTCTTCTTCTCTTTGTTGTTCCTCCATTATTTCTTCTTCGACCTTCCGACTTAACAACTTCCTTAGACTCACCTTCCTTGACTACATCGGATATAAGTGCCATCTCTACCAAAGACTCATAAGTAGCTCCCATCGGTACGTGAGTCAACAACAATCCTTGTAGGGGCTGATTCAAACCTTTCACAAACTTTATAGCTTTCTTGTTTGGCATACTCACCAAATCCATTCCAAACTGAGACAATTCATTAAACTAATTGATGTACTCCTTCACCGATAGACTCCCTTGCTTCAAATTAATGAATCGCTCTAGCTGAACACTCTCCTCTGCTTGAGACAAAAACTTTCTATCAAATCACTTTTGAAACCCATTCCATATCACATCTCTTCTTTCCAACTCAATGAACTCCCACTAATACGAAGCCTCCTCTTTCAGCTGCCAAGATACTAGCTGAACTTGCTACTGATCATCCAATCCCAATAGTCTAAATATCCTCTCTGTGTCTCTAAGCCAAGCTCTCGCCTTCACAAAAGTCTCCTTACCAGAGAAAGTATTTCCACCCAATCTCGCAAAATCCATACAAATCTTAGAGAAATTGACGGCGGTAGGTGGGTTGATGGGATTCCACCTGCTAGTGCTGGGTTGGGCGCTTTCCTATGCCCCTCTGAAGTTGTGGCTTATAGATACCTTCGAAACCAGGCTGGGACTAGAATGCCCTCAGGAAGGTTCGGGGCATCTTCTATTATACGAAAGGAAAAGGATAGTTTAGGAAAGAGTCAAAGGGAGATTGAATTGGAATTTTGAGGTGATTTTTATAAAAAATCTTTTATACTTAAAAATTACTTTTAAGAGTTCTTTTCTGGAAAATAATTTAAATCAATTTATTTTGAAAAATACTTTATGTTTAAAATAAATTTTTTAGGAATCCTATAACCTTAGGCTCTGATACCAAATGAAACACCCCATACCCCTAGTATACCCAAAAGGACACACTAAAAGATGTGGTTGTAGGTATAACTAAAGCTAGTAGAGATTAAGATTCACAAGATAAAGTAGATAGATAATAACACAGCGGAAGTAATTAAAAACAATAAGTGATTTTAAAAATTAATACTTTATGAATACTTCAGACAAACCATAAATGTTCTAAATACCAAATACAATTGTCTTATGAAAAAAAAATCTCAGTCTCATCAGAAAAACAAGAGTACAAACACAAACTTTCCCTCAATACAATGTCAGTACAATAAAGAACAAAACGCCGGGAATAAAAAAAAGGAATACATGATAGGGTCTTCAAGTCTCCAAGAAGCTACGGTCTGTCTTCCTTGCCCCCGATTGCCTATAAGAGGAGAAAAAGAAGAAAACAGAGGAGTGAGTTGGACTAAAAGT
Organism: Allium cepa; assembly: GCA_030765085.1. Taxonomy (NCBI): domain Eukaryota; kingdom Viridiplantae; phylum Streptophyta; class Magnoliopsida; order Asparagales; family Amaryllidaceae; genus Allium; species Allium cepa. The sequence continues at coordinate 634,761,211 of CM060932.1, read as the reverse complement.
ATGATGAATGATAGTAATTACTAGAATCTTTAAGAAAAGTGAAAGTAATAGACCTTACAACGGTTCTATTATATAAAAAGAAACAAAGGAAATAGAGAGAAGGAATAAGTTGAAAATAAATACGAATTAACTATTAAATATGATTGATTAACTTTGATTGTTTGCACTTGTCTTTGCTAGCTGCTTTGATTAGGCTGAATTCCTAATCCTATAATTAGGCTGAAATCCTAATTCTACCCTTTGATCGACCTGCTGCTCCATAAACCTTACTGCGGACTAAATGCTATATAGCTCTCTACGCAGAAATGGTTTCTATGAATGACATGCAAAGTATCTACTATGGACTAAATGTTATATAGCTCCCTACATAAAAGGTAATAGTGCCTACGAAAGGCACAAATACTAAGTGCTTGGAACTCATAATGATTACCGAGCACCCGAATGGAAGTCATATGTATAACCGTCACCATGCTCATGTTACCTGTTGTTTCACCTATTGAGTTTTCTTATTACCTCAAGCTCCAGTAGAAGAGTGTCCCTAATCCCACTTCAGGATAATGTGAGATCACCATGTCCATAGAAAATAAGGGAAATGCTGTTGGTACTGACCCATCATCCAAACAATATCTAGTTGTGCCCCTTGCCCAAATTCTCATGATTTGTACTTCTACTTATTGACCAATTATTATCATTATTAGCATAAGCACGCCCCTCGGCTCACTTTACGATTATGTGAAACACCGTGTCTATAGAAATAATAGAGGAATGCTATTTAGTACAGGTCCTACTTTAATTCTTGCTAATTAACTTAGATAAATTATTTAAATAAGCCTTCACTTTTTTTCTTACTATCTATGCTTATTGATTTATCCTAATTCTTAAAATAAGCCTCATTCTGTTCTTTATCTTATTATAACCTACGTCATAATCATGTTTATTACTTAACCGAAGGTCTAAGTGTAAAATTAAGCTTCTTCCATCTTATACTCTTTTTAGTTATAATTATAAGTTACATCTAGGCCAATTATCTTTAATTAGTCAAATTCTAACATTAACATCATAATTAGGATCAATTTCAGTCTTAATTTAATTTTTATTATAGTCTTTACAATTTACATCTTATCTTCCATTATTTCAGCATTCTTATAATTTTAATCCATATTCGCTTTTAATCTATTCTAATCCATACACGAAGAAGAAGGAGAAATAAAAGAAAACTGAAAATAGAAGAAAATCCAAAGCACGGGAAAAGGATGTAAATAACGCATAAATAACAATAAATAAATTAAAATACTATAAATAAACTGTAATTAAATGGAAAAGCTATAATTAACAAGAATAAACCAAAATCAATTAAAAAGAATAGCTAAAAGAAATAGACTGAAAATAATTCTAAAACCGTAAATAAACTACTAAAAAGGTTATTCCAAAAATCGTAGGAAAAATGCAACTATTGGAAACCGTATTATTTTAAATTACTTAAAAATCTAAATAATTACAATCACTCACCTGTGGTCCTAAGCTCCTCTATTTTGGTCTTCCCAGATCCACTTGAGGGTATTAAAATAATTTTATTAAAAAGATTCTCTCCTTGGAAAATTATTCCTTTTAGGGTCCTTCCTGAAAAGGTGAACCCAAGCGGAGAAAATCTAGAATGAGAAAAAGTGTTAGGCCTAGGGTTCTGGTTATAGGGGTAAAAGTGGATCTCAAACCATTGGATTTGGAGATTGAATAAGATGCAATCACGTCATAGGCTGAATAGGAGCCATCAGATGGAAGCACGAAGGGACCAGATGGCGCTAAAGAATGAAAAATACGTGTTCGAAAACCTCTAGAATGAAGAAAATTTTCTTCGTTCCATACTCGTAAGCGGGTCTACCGGGCGGTCGACTGCCCCTCCTCCTCAGTCGATCGGTTGATCGATCCAGGGCAGGGTTAATTCGACCTAGCCCAATATATATATATATATATATATATATATATATATATATATATTCTTTCTTTTCTTGTTTATTTTGTTTCTAGCTCATATTAGCTCGGATTTTGACATCCTATATATGGAAATTGACCAGAAAATTACTGTGGACACAACGGTGCAAATCCCGTGGCTTGATTATGATAATTTTACAAAGTTATTTTATTATTTCATTAATTAACAAATTAATTATTATGGGTTAAATTTTGGGTTGTTACATTCTTCATCAGATAGTGATAGTGGTAGTGACACACAACAAGCCAACTTATGCTTTATGACTACAAATGACAAACTACCAACTAAGAAAAGAGGAAAGTGAATACTTGATAGTGGTTTCTCAAGACACATGACAAGAAACAAATACATGCTTACTAACATTATCTACTCAGATGAAGGATCTATCACATTTGAAGATAATTCCAAAAGATATATCACCAGCAAAGGTAATGTGAGCAATAACGGTACATCTAACTTTTCTCTTATTACAATTGTTTTACTATTTAAAAATTTAAAACATAATTTTCTTAGTATAAGCCAACATGCGATAAAGGTTTTAATATATCTTTTTTGAAAAATAAATGTGATATATTTGATCAAAAAAGAATCTTATTTTTAAAGGAACTAGAGAATGTAATATATACATTTCAAGTATGGAAGTTAATCATAATACTAATATATGTCAAATAATCAAAAAATGATCCTTGGTTATGACAGAAAAGATTTTTTCATAAAAACTTCAAGAAACAAGCAAATTATCCAAAAATGATTTAGTAAAACGTTTAATAAAACTGAATTTTAAGGTAAAAAACATTTGTGATGTCTGTCAGTTAGGAAAATTAACTAAATCATCTTTTAAATCAAAGAAAATTATTTCTACATTACAACCTCTTGAGTTATTACACTTAGATCTTTTGGACATCTCAAGTTCAATCTATAAACCATAATAATTTTTTTTGTAATTATATATAATTTTTCGAGATATACATGGACAATATTTATGAAAAGTAAAAGTGATACTTTTGAAAATTTGAAAAACTTTGCTAAGAGAATTTAAAATATTTAAAACATAAAATTAAAAACATTAGAAACGATCATGATGGTGAATTCTATAATGACATTTTTGAAAAATGTTGTAATAAGAAAGAAAATTTTCGTTTCCTAGAACTCTTTTTATCGTGAAGTATTTTATTTGGGAAACAATTGTGTAATACGTGTGGCTTGTGGGATTGTCTTGTGGCTTTCAAGTTTCTTTAGTTGTGTTTTGATGTAACAATTTAAAATACTTATTTGTGTTGTTTGATAATGTGTTATCTAAGTTTGTGTTTATGTTCTTGTTTTAATTGTTTATATCTGAATGTCTCTTATGTACATTTGTCGTTTTGAATGTAAGTTACTTATAAGTGATATGTGATGTTATCTGTAAATTACTTATGTCCGAACATGTTTTGGGACTATACTAAATTATTACTATTTTTGAACCATATTATTCTATACACATGATAATTATTTCAAACTCTATTAAGTTGTAAATTTCTACTTTTTTAAACATGTTTCAAAGATTGTTATTTTTCAACAATTTTACACATGAACAGTATTTTAAAGTTGTCCATTTTTAGTTTTTTAAAAACAAATTCTCTTCATAGTGTCTAATTTGCCCTTTTTAATCATATCAATATTGCGTATATTATTAATATTTCTCCTATTTATTAAGTTTTTTTTGTTTGTCAATGACAAAAGGGGAGAAAAAGGTACATCATAACAAAAAGAGGAGTATTAAGATGGGGAGTATAAATCTATTTTTATTCATATAACTTACGTAGTTGTCATAGTCAAAAAGGAAGAGAACGTTAGAACCTCGAATTTTTGTGTTTTGATTGCGACAACTATATGAGTAAATGTATCGTTTAGATCTAACTAAACTTGCTGGAGAAGATATTATTTTTTACTCTAGGAATATTCTAACAATTTAAAGACCAGATTTCGAATTGAAGCTTCAACAAAGTATTAAGTTTAAGGTCTGAGTTTACTGGTAAATATATGTTAAAATCTCTCTGAAGTGGTATATGCACACACACACATAATATAAAGTTCATCAAAACAAGTAGTAAACCCAGAAAACACTAACTCAGCCGACTGAATGGCATGAGTCAACTGACTGGCTGCTGTGCGTGTGCACAAATGTGATTGAATATTCAGACGACTGAATATGATAATTTAGCCAATTGAATTTGATGCTTTTTGCACTATTTACTTGCGTGTTTTATTTTTAATCGATTTAGCCGGCTGAGTTACTCCATTCAAATGGCTGAATCTTCATAACAGTTGGTTTTTCAAGAGACGCTTCATTTTAATAAACAGAAACAACACTTGATTCAAGAGTTGCTTCCATATTTTTTCATGGCTATCTTTCATGAATGAATACAACTCTTAATCTCTATAAATAGCCATGAATTCCATTATTTTAATAATCTATTCTTATTCTTATTTCTAATCTATCATGCTATTTGAACTCTAAGCATTCAATACTTTAAAACTTAATTCTAATCACTTTTCATTCAATAGTACTTCATTGGTGATCTAATAAACTTCCTATCTTCATGAATTACACAATATACCACAAATGAGAAGATTATAGGAAGGGTGTGCTCTAAAGATTTATCCGTGCTTTTGAAAGAGCATGTTCAGTCAGATAATTTTACGTATTTATTGAAGTCCTATTTGGTTGCTCAGGCTGTTGAAGTCCTATTCTATTGCTTATGCGATTGAAGTCCTGTTCAGTTGCACAAGCGATGTAATACCTGTTACTCCGGGTTAAGTAAGGTTTGATAGCTAAATTCCAGAAGGAGTCAGGGACTGGACATAGAATGGGAAGTTCGAACCAGTATAAAAATCTCTGGTGTTATTTACGTTATTACTTTACTTTTACATTTACATTCTACATAAGATAGTTTATTTAATATTTTAGATTGCACAATCCTTGGTCACTTTCATATATATTATGGTATTTGTGTATCGAAGACGTAGGGTGGTCATCACATTTGAAATTGGTGCCTAATTTGCAACTAGGTTTCATTATAAAAAAGGAGCTATAACAGGCCGAGTGATATATGAGAGAGCGCACTTTCATATATTTTGATTTCAAAAATATATTGTAGTATATATAGTAGTAAGCTTCATTACACACATAAGTACCATTTATGCAGTTTTCCTTACCCGATCATTCCAATTACGGATTGTAAATATTAGCAAGCATATATGGAACACGACAAGGAACTCTATTTCTAGAGTCGAAGAAGGAGCGGGCTCAAATGCAGCAGCTAACCCCAACTTACAGATCATGTTCAATACTATGACGAGGACCATGCTACAAAATGATTAAGGAGGTTCTTCAGATGTTGTTGGTAGTGGTGCTCTAGTGCAAGTGCTAAGGAAGGTCTTTTCCAAGCTGAATACTGATTACTTTAGTTCAGGGCAAGAATTTTCTTAGAACGGAATCAGCCGTTGAAGTGTAGTGTAATAACCCACACTTTAGTGGGCCTAGATTTTCACTAAACCAAAAAACTAAGTCCACTAAAGTATAGGTTGTTACATTTGGTACCAAAGCAATTGTCTGGTTGAGGCTCTTGACATTTGTGATGTTGATTTTGGTCAATAATTATATTAATCTATTATATTTTCTTATTTTCACCGTGATATATTACCGTTAATGTTCTGATATATTTTCATTTTCGCAGGATACCAAACCAATGATTCATACTTTAGCGGACTTGGATGTTCGGTTTAACAAAAATATGGGCCCAATGAAGTACGGGTTGTTACACGTAGGATTGGCTTGACACCTATGAATGCATCTTTGATGGTCTTGAGTTAGAGGATGCAATGAAGAGGAAATTGGCTTCTAGAAAACTTTAAGGTAGAGTCTTGGGCTAGTGAAATTCCTAAAGATTGCTACTCTTAAGGATTAGTTTTACTCGAGGAATATTCGAGGCTTGATTTGAGGAGAAGTTTATCCCAACTGCTTAGAATTCAGGGTTATTTTGGAAATTTATTGACTTGAAAGAGGGCGAGATGCATATTTCAGAATATACCGTTGAATTCGACATGTTGTCAAAGCATGTGATGTCTTTCACTGACACTCCCTTGAAGAAAAATGAGTAGTTTATTATGGGTTTGGATGAATATCTCAAAGAAAGTCTAGTGGGCCACGCTGATTGAAGCTTCGAGATGTTATTTGAGAAGGCTCTAAGATATGAAAGTCTATATCAAAAGTCAAAGGCTATTGTTGTTTCAAAAGAGGAGCCTAATACGCATGTGAGTTGGGTTGAGAAGAGGAAGTGGAATAACAATAAAGGGAAGAAGCAATTTTTAGGATAATGTGGTCAGAAAAAGGGAAAGTAGGAACCTATCGGACAGCTGTGGAGAAGAATCCCATCTTAGAAAGAAATGCGAAAGCGAGAAGAAGGGATACTTCAACAACAACAAACTAGGGCAAAACGAAAGGGCTATCCCGAGTTGTTGAAAACTATAGAAGTTGTGTCTGCCTATGCTCTTAATGCTATTCAGACTTCGTTGAGTGCTCCATTGGCAATGGAGAAGAGGAAGGGCATTACTATTCAAGGTATGCTTTCTATTTATAGTGTACCTATCAGTGTTTTATCTGATACCAGTGCATCACATTCCTTTATATGTAGTGACTTTGTAGATAGACTAGAGTTAAATCGGACTTATTAGACAAACCGTTGGTGGTGACAAATTCTGTGTGTGGTTCGATCAATTTGTGTATGGTTTGTCATGACATTGTGCTGTCGAATAATGGATGTGTGTTTTCTTATGATTACTTTGCGTTTGTGGTCTTGTTGGGTTTGTTATCATATTGGGAATGGACTGGATGCAGAGATATGGAGTTATGGTTGATTGCGAGAAGTTGCCGGTAATGATGGGGATAGATGTTGAGCGTAGGCTGGTGTTAAGCTGCGTAGTCGATGAAGCAAATGTTGTTAACTTTGTGAATTTGCTCAAGATCATGCATGACGAGTTATCATCTGTTCCAATATGAGAAAGTACATGAGATATATGAGGAGGCGATCGGATTACTGCCATATTGAGTGGTTGATCCTTATTGATCTAGTGAATGATGCGAGGCCAGTAGTTATACCACTGAGGTTTTTGGCACCCAAAGATCAACGTGACCTAGAAGTGCAGGTGAATGACCTATTGAGGAATGGGTTCATTCATAGGAGTATATCCGAGTGGGGAGCAACTGTAGTGTTCGCCGTTAAGGCAGACGACACTTTGAGAGTCTAGATAAGGGTACATTCGTATACTCTTTGAGTAGATGAGGAAAAACAAGAATTGTTCAATCGGCTCTACAACTTTTCTTAGTTGGACTTGGTGATAGGGTTCCATCAACTGAGAGTGGCAAAGGAGGGTGCATTGATTATTGTGTTCTGTACGCCATTAGGATTTTATGTCTGGTTGGTTATCTCGTTTGGGCTAAACAATGTACTGGCATACTTTGTTGATATTATGAATCGTGTTTTCAATAATCAACTAAATAATTTTGTACTTATGTTTGTTGATGATATTCTTGTCTTTTCCCAGAAGGAAGAAGAACACAAGACATGCATAAGGATAATGCTTAATGTGTTGAGAAAACACCAGTTAAAGACGAAGTTTTTGAAGTGTCACTTCTAGAGGAGGGAAGTGTGTTTCTTAGGTCATGTCACTTCAGAGTAGTGCATCACCATGGATCTTGCCAAGGTAGTAGCAGTCCAAGTTTGGGATAGAATGAATAATGCTATGAATGTGAGAAGTTTTCTTGGATTAGTAAGATATTATAAATGTTTCATAAAGAACTTCTCAAAAGTAGTAGCAGTAATAACCAATTGGACGAAAAAGAATCATACTTTTTCTTAGCATGCGAAGTGTGAGCATGAATTCATGAGTTTAAAGGAAATATTGATGAGTGCGCTATTATTAAACATTTCGAGTGGGAACGAGGAGTTGGCAGTATACATAAATGCATGTGTATAGTGTTAGGGCGTTATGGATGAAGAAGGGAAAGGACGCTTATGCCAGTGGACAATTTTTTTTTTTTTTTTTTTTTTAAAATAAAGAAAATATATATAACATCCACCAAAAGCTGTCAACAAGCCTGACAGGTAACCTGAGAACAAAGCAAAAACAGAATCTATACAATGACAAAACCAACAAGCCCTGAAAAACAGCAACAACCAAATAAAGATAAAACCACCACAAACAACCCAACAACAGACAGGTCGGATACCGGAAAGAGAAACAAAACTCTGAAAACAAAGACCAAACAAAGATCGGGCGAAGAACCACGCCCTCCCCATAGAAATCCCTAACAAAAAGCAAAGCCAGAACCCAGGAACCAGCCAGAGAACTATTCCGAAAAACTCCCAGAAACAACCCCATAACCAACATCGTCATCGAGCTCCGGCAAGGCCACCGCCCGACTACAATGAAGTAGGAACAGTACCCATAGATCAAGCCAATCACCGCTTCTACTACCATATCCGGAGGAAAGACAAATGGAAGAAGCCCAGCGGACTCACAGCAGAAACAATAGTTTCCAGAACCCAGCAAACCACAACCCGAATCCGAGCGAAAAGAAGGAGCATAAGATCCCAAACCAGTACCCCATGGAAAAGATAGGAGAACTCGATAAACCCAAACACCGAAGCCAAAACAATCACCAAGAGCCTGAAGACAGCTGCGCTAGGAAGAATGACAAGACGACCTGAACACCACCGGTAACCGAACCTGAAAAGAAAAGCCACACAGCAAAAAAAACGAACAAAAACACAAATAAAAATGGGGAGGAAGATGGGAGAGGAGAGAAGGATCCAGATGGGCCAGGGAAGAAAAGGAAGGAGAGGCACCCGACAAGCAAAGAGAGTCAACCAATTCCCGCTCTGACAGAAGAGCGAGAACATGAAACAGAAAAGAGGTTCACAAGATGAGCAGACCGCAAAGATACCATACCACGAAAAGGACGGCCGCGAAAAGCTAAGAACACATCCTCTCTGACTCTTCGAATAACTGATAGAGGATCCATCGGAGATTCATCAAAAATTGCCTTGTTCCGCGCACACCACAGATGCCAGCATAAAATACAAGGAATCAGACGGAAGATGATTGATCGAAGAGATCGACCAGAACACCCAGCCCACCAATAGAGCACCAAATCTTGGGAAGTGGACAATGTACCACTGACACCAAGAAGAGATCGGAAGTAGTTCCAACAGACGTTGGCACACCAGCCACCGAAGAAAAGATGGTCCACGGTCTCCATATCACCGTTACCGCAACACCTGCATCGGGAAACAAAAGGAATGCCGATCTGCTGGAGATTCGCATCCACCGCTATTCCCTTGTGGAACAACCTCCACATCAGGACAGAAACTTTTGGGGGGATACGAACGTCCCAAATGAACTCAAAAAAAGGAAGGATAGGAGACTGGAGACGAACAGAATTCCAGGCCTTCTGAATGGAAAAGGAACCACCATCCCATCCGATAAGGCCATTGTGAGAATCAACCAGAAGTTTGACAGCTTGCATATGCTTCCAAGTCTCACTGGCGAAAGAAGGAGAACCGGTGTAACCCGAAGGAGCTAGACTTCGGTATTTAGCATGGAGAAAATTCGCCCATAAGGAGTCGTTGGTCCCAAACCTGAACCACAACTTACAAGCGAAAGCCGAACAGATGTCCTTCGGATTGCGCAATCCTAGCCCGCCCTCATTCTTCGGACGACAAATAACTTTCCACGACACCCAGTGATGACGACGGTTATCGCCCTTTGAACCCCAAAAGAAGGAAGAAGCCAAGGATTGAAAGGAGCGGAAGAAAGAGGAAGTAGGGGTCATAGCAGCGAAAATATGAGTACCCATAGAGCATAAAACAGATTGAATCAGAACCAGTCTGCCAGCTTGGGACAGAAAAGACGAATTCCACCGAATAATTTTACCCCTCACTTTATCCGTCAGAGGGTCGAAAATAGCATTCAATTTCCTACCTCTGTAAAGAACAATACCAAGGTAAGGGAGAGGAAGAGAAGACGCCCTGAAACCAGTAAAGGACTCAACCCACGAAACACGCGAATGGATCATATCCCGAGCAGGAATGAAGCAGCTCTTCGAAGAGTTGACCCGTTGACCTGAACACCTCTCGTAAAGCTGGATAAACCTAACAAGACGTCGAACGGAAGAACGGTTGCCATTGGAGAATATGACAATGTCATCTGCGAAAGATAGAGAGGAAATAAGCGGACACCCACTGGGAATCCCAAAACGCTGAATCTGACTATAAACGGTCAACGTGTGGATTCCACGAATGAATGCCTCAGCCGCGATAACGAAAAGAGTAGGAGATAAAGGATCTCCTTGGCGAATGCCTCTACCAGCCTTGAAAAAGCCATTGGCCGTTCCGTTGATAATAACAGAAAACCAACAGTTGGAAATGAGCCTCCAAACCAAATCGATCAGAGTTTCCGGGAAACCAAAGGCACGAAGCACCTTTATGATGAAAAACCAAGACATACGATCATAGGCTTTCTCCATATCAAGTTTGAAGACCACGTTGGAACCCCTGACCTTACGGTTAATCTGAGAGATAAGTTCCTGGGCAAGAAGAACGTTATCAGTGATCAAACGGCCTTTAACAAAACCCGCCTGAGAAGAAGAAATAATGCGGTCGAGAAGCGGAGCTATTCTCGATGCCAAAATCTTAGAAATAACCTTATTGGCGAAATTACAAAGACTAATCGGACGAAACTCCGAACAGTACCTCGGGTTATCACACTTAGGAATGAGGATCAAATTTGTGGAAGACCAGCTAATCGGGAGGCTGGCTCCTGAAAAGAAATGCTGAACAGCCAGACAGAAATCAGCTTGGATAATATGCCATGCACTACGGAAGAAAGATCCGTTAAAGCCGTCTGGACCACTGGCACTATCCTTACTAAGAGCAAAGACACAAGCTCGAATCTCATCTGTCGTAGGCGGGCATGCTAAAGCATCACCCTCATCCGCCACAACAAAATGAGGAATAAACGAAAGGATATCCGACACCTCACCAGAAGCAGAAGGTGAGCCAAGATAAGACTGGAAGTGAGATACAATAACATCAATAACCCCTGACTGGGAAGAGACCATAGACTGATCCTCACGCAAAATCTCGCGGATGAAGAGCAGATTGGCTTTCTTGCGAATAGATGAATGAAAGAACCTGGAGTTCATATCACCATCAACAACCCATTTGAGCCTGGCCTTTTGGCGAAGGTAAGAATTTTCAATACGGAGTTCCGAGGAGAAAGCCTGTTGAGCCAGCGCCCATTTCTCCTTGTTTTCAGCTGAGGGAATCTCGTCGAACAGAGATTCAGCAAGAATCAGAGATTCTTCAGCCGCTCGCACCCGGTCGAAAATGTTCTTGAAGACAAGGGAGTTCCACGCCTTAAGGGCCACCTTAAGGCGTTTCAGTTTACGAGAAAAGGAGACCATGGGAGCAGCCACTAAGGGAGTGGACCACGACTCCTCCACCATCTGAAAAAAATTATGGTGGGAACTCCACATGTTGAGATATCTGAATGAGGAGGGACCCGTAGCAGAACACGAAGCACAATGCAAGATCATTGGCGCATGGTCAGAACAGGCTCGATGGAGATGGGAAATAGAGAAGGATAGAGGTAGGTCGAACCAGCTGCCCGAACCAAAAACCCTATCCAATCTAGAGAGAATCCGATCCGGACCCTCCTGGTTGTTAGACCAGGTAAAAGCAGAGCCAACGAAAGGAAATTCAGATAATCCAGATCGCACAATGAAAGAGTTGAAATCTGAAACCGATAGCCGATTGACCGCCAATCCGCCAAGTTTCTCAGCCTGACTAGCGACCACATTGAAATCCCCGCCCACAACAGAATAAGGGAAGCCCGCTTCACCAAGAGACAGAATGTCTTCCCAGAGAGATAACCTCTCAAACCTATCGCATCTGGCGTATACTCCTGAGAAAATGAACGGATGTGGGAATAATGGAGTTCGGCACAAAACAGAAAAAAGCTGAGACGAGTCAAAAAAGGGAGAAACAGCGTAATCTTTGGACCAGAGAATCCAGATCTTACCCGAAGCGTTTGAAAGAGCGCCGCCAAAACCCAAAGATAAAACCGTCTTAGAAATCTCTCCAGAACCCACTAAAGGTTCTAAAATAGCCACCAGACCAATGGAATGCTTACGGACAATCCGTTTAAGTCTAGCAGCAGACGCCTCGTTTCCAATACCACGAATGTTCCAAAAAAGAAAGTTCGACATTGAAGAATATAAAACGAAAGAAGGACAACTGTTAAGATCAAAAACAAAGACCAGTGGCCAATCAGATACGATAAAAAGAGGATAGAGCCGACCTCTCGGTCCGCTCCGTCGCCGCTATAGAGCGAGTGCGAATAGTGCGGGGGATAGCTGAAATGCCTCTCGTACCAGCGCGAGAGCCACGGCGACTATAACCACGACTGGTCCCGGGCACAGGAGGAGCATCACAGCATTCCCTAAGGGTAGAGAGAGAGGAGGATCTGGACGGATCAGAGTTCTCGGCGAGCCGAGCCAGCCTATCATTAATCTCCACTATCTCCTCCGGGCTGAGCATCGGGATGACAATCGACAAAGAGCATGAAGAGGATGGAAGAGAGCAAAGAGATGAGCACCCAGAAGACAGAGAAACAGAAGACTCCGACGGAGAAGAAGAAGCAGCTAGGCGTAAGTATGTCGGGGATCGAATCAATCGCATCCCACGATGCTGTAGGAACCTCTCCCATGCCGGACTGCCAGTCATGGGACAGCCCCGCGCGTTGGGGACGGTTCTCAGATAGGCCCCGTCAGAGATATCTCCCACACTAGACGATAGTGACCGGTAACATTCCAGGTTGCCCGCATAGTGTACCGATAAAGGATACACTATGCACACAAAACTGGAACACCGCCAACGCCACATGACCCACCCGGGGAAATATCTCCGTAGAGACCGAAGGAAATCAACCCAAGAAGAAAACCGACATAAAACCATCTGCGACACGGACCAGGCCGCGCTATGGCAGTGAGTGAAAAAGCACTGAAATGCCCAGCCATGTTCTCTCCAAACGGAAAGAGCACAGCCGATAGGACCTGACACGCAAGCTAACACCCCGAAGGGGACAGTGACAGGGAGCATACGCCGAAACGCATCATGGCTCACAATAACAAAAAGCATGGGTCCAAAACCAACCCAATCGACAAACAAATATACCACAACAGCAAACGACAAGGACAAAAACAACGAAAGCCTAACCTGCCCCCCCGAAACCGACCATACCAGCATAAACATACCCAAGCTACCAATAACACTGACCTGCAGCTGCAACACCACCCAAATACCACCCCACAACCCGCCAAGATCCCCTTCAACAGAAACCAACAAGAACAATGAGCCACACAATACCACAGACCACCCAAAATCGAACACAGCTACAGTCAAAGAACCGGCAGCAACAAAACCAAACCAACTCACCAACACTACCTTCAACAACAAGCAAAAATCCAGAGCACCCAAAACTACACAACCAGTTCCGATAAGCAACCAGACAGGAGCAACACTCAAACGAACACATAACGCAACCATAGCCTCGCCCTCAACCTCAACCACAAACACCCCAAAGGTGTGAGGATAGGTCAAAGTCACAACAACCGGATCTGGACCAAACAACAAACCAGCAGAAGGAGAAACAGACATATGCACCCACCACACCAAACACCGAAACTGATCACTCCAAACATCTGAAGGGGTGATAAAGTCCCCTAAAGATGCCCCACTATCCCTCACAACCCCACAGGACAGAGCGTCAAGCTGGGACGAGCCGGCGGCATCAGAGGGCACAAACGAGGAGTCACCCACCGTTGTACAAAGCGGCGTAGGAAGCACGCATCCAATGCTTCGCCTCCGACGACGCCGTCGTTTCCTTTTTCTCTTCCTACTCGGCTCCAAAACCGACGGCGGTAAGCAAGGGGTGGTTAAATCCCCTATTGCTACCACACTAGGAAGTTCACAGGAAGCATTAGAATGAGAAAGCCCCAAAACCGAACCAAAAGAAATAGGACAGTTCCCCCAATTCTGCAAATAACACGAATCCGCAAATCGCAAGCACGGATCGAAACTCACATCATCACGCCGCCTAATTGGCAGCGCACCAGCGGACAAACCCCCATCAGAAAACGGCAGAATTTCCAAGAAACAACCATCGACCAAAACCATACGGTGGCGGCTAATCTCGGCAAACGCGAGACACGAAAAGACCTGGATCTCAATCGAATTCGCGCCAGTGAAAATCAGGGAGATCGGTCCTTCCGTAAGGTCGCGCAACGCCACAGCGATAACCTCAAAACTAGGGCAAGATTTCACAAACGAGCCAGTGAGGATGAATACCTCCTCAACATAAAGAAGATCCATGAATACGAGCCACAAGACAGTAATAATAAACGCGAGAAGAAGATAGGAGAAGACGAGAAGAAAAGAAAGTCAGAAATTAGGCAGAGGAGGACATTAAAGTGACCGTTGTTTTTTGTTTGTTGACCAAGAATGATGCCAGTGGACAATTAGAGCCCCATGAGAGAAAAAATACCCCACCCATGATTTGGAGTTAGTAGTGACAGTGGTCGTACCGAAGAAATGGAGGCATTATTATCCAAGAGAAAGGTTCGAATTTTTCACCGATTATAGATTGTTGAAGTACCTTTTGTCACAGAAGACGTTAACCTTCGCACGCAACTATGGTTAGATTTCTTAGCCTGCCATGACGTTGACATTTTCAATAAGCCTGGTAAGGGAAATGCAGTCGCTGATGTTTGAGTAGGAGAAATGCCAGCTTTGGAGCTATGTTCCTAGAGTTGACGCAGTTAGATTATATTGCGTGTTATGATTTTGACCAAGATGTGAGCTATAGCTAGAAGTGTTGGCAAAGTTGACTATTAGACCTACTTTTATAAAGTAGATCGATATAAATCTGAGAGGTGATTCTAGACAATTAGAGATCATTTCTAGATAGAGATGGGAATATAGTCTGAGGATATAAAGCATAATGGACTTAACAAAGATGATTGGCTCCATAAGGATAAAATGCTGCTTGTACCCAATGTTAATGGACGTTGGAATGAGGTCCATGAGAGTGTCATCACTCGGGATTGACTATACATCCCCAAGGCAATAAAATGTATCGAGATATGAAGCAGACGTTCTATTGGGAAGGGATGGAGAAGGATGTCGGGACATTCAAATTAAAGTGTATGAACTGTTAGTTAGTGAAAGTTGAGCAGAAGAAGTGTATTGCAATTGCTTAAGATTCCCATAGAAGTAGGAACCTATATCGATGGATTTCATCCATATGTTACCGAGGAGTAGAAGAGGGTAAGATAGTATTTGGGTCATAGTTCATAGATTGATGAGGAGTGCTCGATTCATACCCATAAATTCCAATAGAACTAATGCGAACCCGTGCTTTGCACACGGATGTGGTCAAAATTATGTAGTTTCATTGATATTTACATTTCCAATTGCTCGGCTATGATATATAATGATAACTATCTGGAAGGATAAAGATTGCATGGATATATCTGGTTTAAGGGGTAACGCATAACAAAAAATAAAGGGAGGAAAATTTATTATTAAAAACAAAAAGGATGGGTCACGACATTCAGAGAAAGATATTTATTACGTACATTAATAAATAGAACTGTATGGATGGGTAGTTAATTAGAATAGTAGGAAAGAAGCATGTTCAAATAGTTACAAACCAAAAGGCTAAAGTATTGTATAACGTAATAGTGTCGTATATAAATACAATAGCCGAAACGAATAACTTTAAACAACAAATAACTAGCAGTGTTGGTAATAGTTCAAAGCTTTCAGACGGCATTTACAACTCCAATAAATATTATAAGCCAGTTAAAGTCATAGTGTATGTTAGCGTCCATGCCTGAAATTTTCAAAGATAGAGTAAAGGTCAGAAATAAATGCAAATACAAATAACTGTGTATGTAAAACGTAATATTATAATTTGGTGGGTATGGGTTTTAATATACTTTCTTATTCCTTTATTCGTTTGTAGTTTGGGCATGCGTTGATACGGAGTTGGCTATTATGATGACAGTGCATCAAACGGCAAAGAAATTATGTCACATATGCTACAGTAACACTAATCACCTAGGGCTTTTTTATGTTTATTCATGGACGATAGCAAAAAATGTTGTTGTCATTATTTCAAGGGAGTAAGGAAAACATAAACTTGTCATATCAGAAGCAAAATATCTAGGTTCCTGCGTGAAAATAGCATTTTTTAAGATTATAATTCATATAACATTTTTCTTACAAAGATCATAATGGCTCTAAATTTAATCCGTGCTATGTCCATGGGTTGCAGATATATGTATGCCATAAAAAAAATTCATACAAAAATATCAACTTATGCAGTCATTTTTGGGAGTAATTTAAATATTCGACATAAAAAAACAAATTATTTCATGAAATCATCTATAAATCAATCTCACAATTTTATCATCATATCTAGTGCTAAAATATTGATTTAAATGACCAAATCATGGAGGAGGAAAAAATTCTCAGAAAATAGTTTGTTTAACTTTTCGCATGCTCAAACTGGTAGTGCTAAAATATTCGGACGGTGAATGGATTACACTCACGTTTGGGAGAAAAGGTGGAGATGTTGGAGCTGATTGCAGTCATGATTAAAAAATCCTACAAAAGGAAAAATATGGTAGTGATCGGTGTAATCAGATGTGCAACATACAAAGAATGGAAAAAGGTGGGAATAAGGTAATATAGTTTATTACGTTAGGGTTGGATGATAAAAGGAGAAGAATAGTGCATTATTTTCTGAAGTGTTTCATTCAGTTTGTCATATAGTGGGCAAGGTACCTACATTCTCTATTGCTTCTACAGTATAATAAAAATTTCAGTAATTGTTGTATTCTATATTTTGTGTCCTTTTACACTCGATTCGGTTTTAGTACAGTTATTAATATACAAAAATCTTCTTTCAAGTAATATGTTCCTTTCGTAATAGCAGAAGACAGTGCATATGAATGGTTATTTATGTGAGAAATATGTAATTGCCGTTAGGAAAGGTAGCGGACATGTATTTATTGGAACCTTCTATATTTATGGCATGTAACATGACATGTACCATAGTAGTTACAACAAATAAATTGTCATTTCAGCATATAATCTAACCATTTCTGCTACAAACAATTTTTTGATATGCTCTAATTTGGCAGTTGTGTATTACATAAAACATAGAAAATCCACAAATTGATGAACACATGAAATACCAAACATCAAAATCATCCTTCTCTGACTTGCTTCGGCTTCAATTGAATGGTTCATTAAATGAGTCCTAGAAACAAATAATTAACAAATTCATCGATGACAATGTATACAAAAAATAGGACGTGTTTAAACCTCACAGTCCTATATAGTTTGCTTGTTTCATTTATTTTGTGTTACCCTGTGCCGAACTATGCAGTAAATTGGGGTTATATCAGTTGCTTTAAAAAATTTGCAGTTATGTCGTTATAATGCCTGCACCGTATGAACAAAAAAATTACGATGTGTTAAAAAATGTGGCATGGAGATATAAATTTAATGTTCTTCAACGTTCTCTCCCTGTAAATATTCAAACTCAAATCATTTCCCAACAGCGGATCAAAGAAAAAGTAATAAATAAAAAACCAAGAAATATCCATTACTCTATCATGAATCATGTGCTTGAAAACAATTTACATATTTTAAAACAAAGATGAAGCCAACGGGTTTTGAAATATAAAAAAACAGGAAAAAAAATGCCATGGTCAATTCTTAAATTAAGGGCATATAGGAAGAAAAGAAAATTGCCACTCTCATTTGTCTTATTGATTGTATCATGTGGATATAAAATCTAAATATGAGCAATATATCATGATTAAGTTAAAAAAACAGAAAAACTTAAGTACCCATACTCTATCCTATCATAAGGTAGTTGGGAGGTAAAAGATAAATCAGCAAACACATTTATTGTAACTGAAATGTAATAGACAAAGAAATACTGAAAAATCAAGTCAATATATTTTGAATGCACATGGAATAAAAACCTAGCTTGCTAATTTGATGGTTAGAAAAAAAACTCATATCCATAATTGAATCCAATTTTCCTGGATAAATACACAAAAACAATTAATGGATTTTCATAAGTATGTCAAACTATTTATTCGTGTGGCAGAAAATGTTAACCCAGTTGGTTCTGTGTGGTTTTTCATTTATGGACATTCAATATCCATATAGTTTACTACAGTTAATAACATATTTCATTTATGGTTAGTCATAATATGGCAACAATTGGGTTTCAAATTTTAATAATATAACACTGTTAAGTAATTTATTTATTTTACCTAGAATGAGATTTTGCAGACAAATTATTGTCTTAAAACAATGTTGTAGAAGGTAAATTAAATTGATTAACAAACCTCCTTCAGGGGATATTACTTGACTCTGATGTTAGTTGTTCAACATGTAGTTAAAAAAGGGAACAAATAAAAACATGTAGGTAAACCATACATCAAAAATCTCATAATTCTATACCTTTGTAAATTGGATTTAACCTATATGGGAAGAAGATAAAGGTAAATTGCTCTCTCATTTTAACAAAACATATGTAGTACACCAATTTTTGGACTTGCTTTGGTAACCTGCAAAACCAAATAATAATAACGAGTGGTACGGCACGCGCTTCGCGCGTGATGACGACATACATTTCGCATGTGAATTTTTTTTACAAATTGTATACGTTTAATTTCATCGAAAAAATATGATTCATACAAATATTTAACAATATTTTTACGTTAAAATGATATGCAATTAGTTTTAATTATACTTCTTAATTACAGCATCTAGTTTTATGTTAGTTTGAATTTTTATTTCTATTATTAATTAATAAAGAATGAACTTATTTTTTTATTAGTTTGAATTTTTATTTCTATTATTAATTAATAAACGACGACTTTGAAAAAATAATATTCGTTAGATCCTATTTTTAAGTAATATTAAGATTTCAATAATATCCATAGTGAGATGTTTTGAATTGGTGAAGAAAAATTATCCGTCGGATCCTATTTTTAAGTAATATTAATATTTAATAACATTTGTAGAGGGGTGTTTTTAGTAGTTCACGTTTACACCAAAAAAGTGTGACACCAAAGGTATTACAACTATTATTAAAGATAAAATATGTTAGTACTTACCAAATTTCATACATAAAAGTGATAAAATAATTAAGATTTATTTGTAGACCTGGTCATCATCAAGTCTGAAGCGACTAAGCAAATGATCTGTATGATAAATAGCTCCTTCTGAGCCTAAATTTAGAAATATAACAATTACTTACCTATTTCACTTGGTCAGGTAAAATGAAACACTGACATATCATAACATGACTAAAAGTAAAATTTAGAAATGAAAAACACCGAAATAAAATTTAATCAATATTGTTTTTACTATATTAAGGGAACAAATAAAAAAATGCAGGTAAACCATAAATTAAAAATATCATAATTCTATACATTTGTAAATTGGATTAAACCTACACGGAAAGAGAGAGAAAGGTAAATTGCTTTCCTATTTACATAAAACATATGTAATAAACCGATTTCTTGACTTGCTCTGCTAATCTGCAATACCTAATCATGTAAATAAATAAATATGTTTGTAACCAAATTTTCATACATAAAGGTAACGACAGAATTAAGATTGAATTTCTAAATTTTTCCATCAAATCTAAAGCGACTAATCAAATGATAAATATGATAAATAGCTTCGTATTAGCCTAAATTTACAAAGATAACAATTAGTTACTCATTTCAGTTGGTTTAGGCAAGATGAAACACTAACATCTCATAACATAAATAAAAGCATAATTAGAAATAGAAAACATCAGCATAAAATTTGGATCATGCAAGTTATAATTTTTACCTAAATGATAACATTCATCTCTTCTTCATTTTCTATATTGTTTGTTGGAAGTCAACATCTTAATTTAGCATGAAAGGCACTTACAAAGTCAGTTTATCATGTGCAGTACTAATAAGACTCCACTTTGATCATAAATTTCTACATGATGTAATTTCTCCCATGTAGACTATGTTCATTAATAAATTTAATGATTGATTGTATCAATAGTTCCGTGAATTTGTATCTTAGCCCAAAGCCTGTTGTTCAGTGATGGGAGGTCGGCCACCTTATCACAGACTTCTTATACTACCGAAGAATGGGTTAGATTATAGTTTAATTTATTAATTATTTACATGGATAGGTCTGATGTTTTACATTAATTCTTTGCATGTTAGTTATGTCTACATTACTGGCAATGACTTATGAAGGTTTGAAATAGTATTAGTATAAATCTACAAAATTTAGGAGTGTAACATAGGGATTGTGATATCCCGAAAATTTTGGCAATATATTTAATGATCTGTATAATTTTTTTTTGCATAAAAAAAGAGAGAGAGATTTAAATTTGAATTAAATTTATATTTGGATTTAAAAGTATGACAAAATGATTTTTGTACAAATATAGTTCGTTTATTCTATTTCTTTAAAAAGAATTATTATTTATATTAATTAGAATATATATATATATAGTTATTAGGAAATTAATTAATAAAAGCTTTATTTATATTTATTAATTTAATTTGCATGTAAGTTACATATGTAAGTTAGTAATACTATCTAAGCACATGTGTTAACAAGATAATAAAGGAAGATGACAAGTGTCATCTTTAATTTAAATTTTCATTTATTTTTAATAAAATTTAATTTCAGCTTATATAAACATATATTCTTTATCCTCATTTCTTTTTCCCCCATTTTCATTCTAGAATCTAAAAAAAATAAAATAAACCAAAGATAAAAACCTTAAACACAATTGTCTAACCAGTAAACAAAATCAAACTGGGAGCAAACAAATTCAAGGATTTTCAGTTCAAAATCAAAGAAAATTCAAAACCTGAGCAATACAAAATAATCAAGCAATGTGCATCAAGATCAAAAACCATTTCAAAGTTTTCCAGTTTCTAGGAGGGTCTGTCTCTGTTTTCAAATTCTCAGGAAATCAACATGCAAGATTAAATATTCCACCAGAAAGGATTCAAATCAACTTGAATCAAGTAGATGCAATTCAAAAATCAACTCTAATGATTTAAAATAAAACTACCAGGTGAGTAACCTAACCCAGCCTCTTCTGTTTTATTTTAGTAAATTGCCTGTCAGTAATCTTTTGAATTTAAAAGCTTAAGGAACAAAATATATGATGCATGTGAATCAATGTGTTGATGATTGCTTTGCATATTTGTATGTATGTAAGCTTTGTGTATTTCTGTTGTTGATTTTAAAACATCCGAGTTCTTAGTTTTAGGCCTCTGTTTTAAAAAAACTATAGAGATGAAACAACTTAAAATTCGATGCATTTAAAATATGGTTAACTAGTGATGTATGTTTTAAAATGTGTATACATGTTTGTTTTAAGTTCTGAAACATATTTATATGAATAAAGATGGTCTGCATATGCATGATCTCTATATATATCTCTGTATATTTGTAGTGGTTGAATATGCACACCTATGCTATGCTGTTTTCCAGTTTACAGATTTGAGATTAAATCAAAAATCAAAATTTTCTTTTTAATAAATCACTGTTAGGATTTGAATTCGGAACAAAATAGTTTGAATTAAACCAAGATCAAGTACTACAAATACATACAAGTATATTAGCTGATATTATGCTTGCTTCTGGAAAAAAGAATACAGTAACAATTATAAATATTATGATAACATAAAATGTAAATTTACATTGATTCAAGTATGTATCTTGAATTGTCTCTGAAATATAGGATTTTTAAAGTAAAAACCATGATTTTTAGTTGGGAATTCTGTGAGGAATCCTGGGTTAACCAGAAAATGGTTTTTGAGTAATTCATGGTGATCGACGACACCGGAAATGTCGGGGCTTGGGTTGAGGTAGGGGTGATGATCAGGGATATTGGAAAAAATAGTTGAAGCCATTCTAGTTCGTCGAGGAGTTGGGATTTAGGAATTGTAGGGTTTTCTGTGGGTTTTTATCGTGGTTGTTGTCGGGGCAAATGGCGTAGGCAAGGGAGGATCAGAGTTGATCGCGACAGGGGGAAACCATGTAGGAGGTCAAGGCGAGGCTCTAGTGGTCGCAGCGTGGTTCCAGGTGGATTGGATAGTCGGCGATTGAAGAAAATTCAGATGATGGTGGGTTCCTGACTTTGGCAGTATAACTCGATTTCGTTTTGCTTCGAATTTTGGTTTTCTGGGTTGGCGCGACAACTTTCGAGGTCAAGTGGAGTTTGTTGAAGGACGGAAAGATGGTCGGAGGGGACCGGTGTTGTCGTGCACATGCACGGTGAAGTCGTATGTATCTGATGATTGTTTGGTGTGGATGCTTGGGGAAAAAAGTTGTTTTGCTCGTGGGGTACTTCGGGTTTCTTGTGGGATGTGTTCCGATGTATTGATGAGTGTTTCTCGAGTCAAATCTCGAGTACTCTATGGGTTGGAACCGAAGCAAAATCTTGAGCAACTTTAACTAAATATAAACAAGTTAAAATTTTAAATGAATTCAGTTTTAACTGTTTGATTTAAGGAAGTTACGAAATTGTTTATCTTAAATTATTAAGTTAAATGCGTAAGTTATTAAAACTTAAATTAAATGCTTTAATTAAGTAGGTAAAATTTAAGGATAAATGATTCAAACATGAGTATGATGTTGATAGTTAAGAAATTGAATAAAGATAAATAGTTTATCTTAAGACCTTGGATGATTATGAATTGATTAAATTTAATGAAGTTATTAAGAAAAAGGGAAGATAATTAATTTAAATAATTATGAGTTAAATTAATTAGAGATGAATTATTCACAATTAAGGATAAATCAATGTAAGTAATTAGTGATTAATTACTTTAATAATAATTACTTAATGTAAAGAATGAATTTGTCAAGGGTTAATTTGATTAATAATTAAAGATTAACTAAGAGAGGATAATTAACCAATGGAAAATTACTTAATGAAAGTAAAGGATTAATTGCTTAGTGTAATTAATTAAAGGGATTAATTAATCAATGTAATTAATTACTATGATTAGTTTAAGTTAATTAATTGGATTAATTAATTTAAATAATCACTTGATGTCGGGATTGAGTATAATTACTAAATGAGGTTCATAAAGTGTAATTACTAGTGAAGTAATTAGTAATGGTAATTACAGGGTGGAATTAATTGAGATTGAAAGTAGTTTTGGATTAATTGTATGGTATAATTAATTTGAGGAATAATTACTTAGCAGAAGTAATGAATAATTAATTACTTAGTGTAAATAATTTAAGAATTGACTTATAAGAGTTATGGGAAGTTAACTAAGTGATGTAATTAGTTAAGAGTAATTAATTACAGTATGAGATTAATCAAGGCGATTAATAAATATAATTAATTAAAGATTAAGTATAATTACTTAAGGTAATGAATGAGGTATAATTACTTAGTGAAGTAATTAGTGGATAATTACCGGATGTAGTTAATTTAAGGAAATTACTTGAGGAGTAGAAATTAAAGGGTAATTACTTGATGGAAGAAATTAAGTAATGATTACTCAGTGTAATTGAAGGATTAATTTATATTATTAATCAAGGAGTTGGTTTAATTAATGAAGTAATTAAGGGAAGTTAATTTCTGATTGTGATTAATCAAGATTGATTAATAAATGTAATTAAGTTAAAGGTTAATTATTATTTGAGATTTAAGAATAATTAACTAATGAAGGTAATTAGGGGATCATTAATTAATTTAATTAATTAGAGTGATCAATCCTGCTTATTAATGATTGAATGATGATGGGTGTCTTGAATTGGGAGATATCTCTGATAGGAATTATTTTGTGGTATGATATGTTGAATGGACGATGATAATGTGATTATCAATCTATTGTGAATTGCTGTGTAAAGGTGTTATCCGACAATTAAAGTTGAATTGTATTAAATTGGATAACTTGGGTTTAGAATGACATTGGATTCGAAGAGACCGGAGTCAGGTATTAGTTAATACCCGAAGCCACTTCGATTCTTTATAAATTTATATGTGAAAATCAATGTGCTGGTTTAGAATGATTTAAGTGTATCGGACCATTTAATCTAAGTTTAAACACTTAGAAATGGGTGTGTGATATGAGTAATGTCTTAACGACTTGTGAACTTGTAAATGGACATAAGTTGCCCGGGTTCATATCAGTTGTATGCTTTTGTATTCTTATTAGATGGGTTTACTCACGCTGGTTTCCAGCCTGACCCGGGTGTTACTTTGATGTAATGCTCGGATCAGACCGAGTATTACAGGTTTACAGGTAAGGACATTCTGGAGCTCAGGAGGAGAGCTGAAGGACAGGTGTTAGGGATGCGGATTAAGGATCTTAAGGCAGAAATAACACTAGAGGGGGGGGGGGTGAATTGTGTTTTAAAGAATATATGAACTATACGACTAAATTAAAACTTTCAACACACATCTAAACAGAATTCTAACACAGAATGATCACAGAACATATAACAAATGCAAATAGTAAAGTAAAGCAAGTAAAAGGAAAGAACACACCGGATTTTATACTGGTACGGAATCCTCCTACATCCAGTCCTACACCAAGGCGATATTCTTGTACAGATTTTTATAAGCCAATATCCAAATTACAACCCTCAATTTCTAAGGCCTTGAGGAACCCTCCTATCTCCGAGTCTGAGGTAAACTCTCTTGATTTACGGGACACAAGATCACCCTAATACTTCTTAATAACAATCCTTTTGAATGGATAGACTCTATGGACTTTTTGAATACAAATTAATCCTATAACTCTGAATAGCATTTTGATCTTTAGTAGAATGATGGAGAATCAAATAGAGAGAGTATCTAAATGATTTCCTATTGAGAATTTGGCAAAATGATGGCACGATCTTGAAAATATGAAGTTTTATGGATATGGAATGGTGGAGAAGAAAGAGTGAAGAAAATAAGAAAGTAGTTGTTAAAAAAATTCGTTTTGGAAGCCTTTATATAGATGCATAACAGTCATAACCATTGGCAAAAGGTTTTCGAACGAATGGACACTTCTTTTGGAAATTGAATTTTGAATCCAACTGTCACCATGTCGACATGGGGCATCCCCTTATGTCGACATCCCTTAGTTCAAAATTATAGAGATGTTGTATTGTAAAGACAATTAAATTTAAAACAAGTTGAAACTTCTCTGAAGCAAAGTAAAGTGTTTAACAATATTTTGAGATAGAGAATGAATATAAAACATTATTTTAAATATATATATATAATTGATATAGACCGTCAATTATATAAGTAATATTTAAAATCAGAATAAGTTTTGATGTTTTAAAAATAGAAGTTTTTAAAATCAGAATAGAGGAATATTTCAAGGCTAAAACAAAGTTTGAAAATATTTTTGAAAACATGATTTTGAAAGCTAAAACATTTTGAAAACAGATTTAAAAATATTTTAAAAAATCTATTCAAACTGAAATTGCAAGAACCTTCCTACAGAGCTCCTCCATAGGACTCGAGAACTTGTACAAAGTAGTTTAAATGATTTTGATTTTCGTGGGTTTGTAAGCCACTTGTCGTAGGTTTGTAAGCTACTTGTCGTGGGTTTGTAAGCCACTGGTTTCGATAGAAATTGGGTTCCATCCCAAAAGAAAATTGAAAGAAAGGTGAGAGTGCTATTATGAAGTTTTAACAAAATACTAGACACTTATCTTGAGATCTTGAAACCTTGATTCTCTAGAGTCTTGAATCTTGAATCTCTAATCTTCATCTTGATGCTTGAGTCTTTATACTGATCAATCTTCGATGATACCAGCATATACTTCCTATATACAGGCATACATATATATATATATCTATGTGGAAATGTTAGTATATATTTTATAAAGTAAAGTATAATAACTATCTAAGGTTGTTGTCATCAAAACATCATCAACTCAGTTCCTAACAATCTCCCCCTTTTTGATGATGACAACCTTTATTTATAAAATATTCTTACCATACCATAACTACCCCTTACTCCGTGATTTCTTCTTAAAACTAAAACTCCCCCTTACTCCATGACTCCCCCTTACACCAAGCACATATATTTTTATAACTTTCTCCCCCTTTGTCATCAACAAAAACTATTAACTACGACATTGCCGACGCCAACCACATATCCTTTAGAGTTGTCACCAAAATTGACTAATCCACCATCTTGATAAGTAATGTCCTTGAGTGTCTCAGGATGTCCAGTCATGTGCCTTGAACAACCACTATCAAGTATCCATTTATCTTTCTTAATTTGCACAGTTTGTCCATTGGGTGTTGATTCGTCAAAAGCCATATAACATGTCTGTCCCTGTATAACACACCAATTCGGTAGATAACTTGATTTTTCAAAATAACTATATGCAGACTTATGATACTTTGATGAAATGCATAGATTCAAAACAATTTTAACACAATTTTCCAAAAATGCCATTTTTATATTTTTCAAGTTTCAGATTATGAAAACAATGAAAACCAATGCTCTGATACCAATTGTTAGGGATGCGGATTAAGGATCTTATGTAACGTCCCGAAAATTTTCGACTTTCGAAAATTCAACATCGATACTCACTTTATCGACTGCCGAGAAATCGAAGGCCGGAAACACGAAATGTTATGGGCTTAAGAAAGGAGAAAGAAGAAGAAAGAGGTAGAAGAGAGAAAATAGAGAGAAAAGAAAACAGAAAATAGAACAGAACAGAAATAACAGAACAAGATCAGAATCTCACAATTCGCAGCGGAACAACATATAATAATAAATGAATAATCTTTAATCAAAGAACTATATCGGTTATTACATTACATTACATCATATCATTAGAGTGTACAACAACAACAATTTTAAACAGCGGAAAAGAAATACTATATACTAGTAATACGCCATCCAGCTTGCCTCCAGCAACTCCTGAATTCCAGAATATCCTGATAAACCTAACTCTTGACTGCCCGTGTGGAAATTGGTGGGCACCCAGAGTTTAGGAAGGAAAACAATAAACTCCGAGTCAGTCATGTGACTGGTGCCAGAACTAAAACAGTTTATTTTTCTTTTTTATCAAAATAGAAGAACATTTTAAAAATCAATTCGAAATGCTTTTAAGAATGAGACTACCATAAGGCCTCCCGCACACACACACATGCAAACGCAGAATCGGAGGAGATTTCTCCTTATGATAGTCAAAGATGCTTGATACGCATTAAAAAGAACATTTGATATTATTACTAGTGCATAGTGTAGAGAAAATTCATTTCGAAAATAAAGATATAAATCTTAGCCAGCATAGACATTTCGAACTTATGCCTACTATAGCTACCATGTTCAATAACGGGTTACCGCCATATTCCATGACAGGTAATACAACTAAAACCGTACAAGGCTCGTATTTGAAGATGGATTTTCCAACAAATGGTCAGGCCAAGGAACTTCCCATTGCCACATGGAAACGCCTCTGGATGGACGCCCCGAGAACCACCGTTCTCCGCTAAACAAAGCCGGGAATCCCTTTTCCCAAGGAATATTACAAACCCTCAGATATGCCACCCCCGGTCCTTTGGAACCTTTCACCGAGCGCTCGTCACCATCATCACACAATCATAAAGTGTTTTCAACATGAGTAAGTATCCGGGCTCCATACCATGATACTACCCTTTTCCAGAAGGAATGGCTATACCCTAGGGAAGCGATCCCTGAAAACCTTGCCGCACAATTCCTGTTTCGACCATTACCGGTTTGTGAGGCTCGACGAAGTCACGTCCACAAAAACATACTTTATACAAAAGCCATGCTTTGGGTCAACAAATGATCATAGAAATGATCACCAAGATAGACGATCAAACAAATGATCCTATCACAAATAATCAACACAATGATCATTTACAGCTACACTCAGTATGTCACATTACCAAATTGGGAATATATCGCTGATAACTTCAACTATATAACCTCTGAGCTCGTACGTCTCAGAGAAGGGTGTTAAGCTAAGAGAATAAATTCTCCGCCACCAACAGAAATATATTTGAAAGAAATCGGCTTTACATCTCAATTTGTAATGTCAGACACACAATCCATACAAGTCTGTTCCGGGCTCGAACAGAACCGAAGGCACTTACAAAGAAGTCCTTGCAATCCGGATATTCACTAATCACGTTCGGACTTCCCATCACATATGGAGTCTCTATACCGGGGACCAGTCGATGCAAAGACATTCGACAAGAAACCCTTTCGTTTTCGAAAATATCCGGTCTTCAACACCGGTCTTCGAATGCAATTCATAACGACGTATCACATATTCGGAATGGGTTATACGACCCCATAGTCCTTTCCCGGTTAACCCGAATAGTGAGCGCTTATTTAAAAAAAAATAAGTGTGGCATTCAATTTCAAACAAATCACAACAAATACCTATTTAAAGGTAAATATTGATAGTCGGTTATTGAACTATCAATAGATATGCCAACATCACCAGATTCCAAATAATTTTCCAAATTATTTATTTCCCAAAAATATCTTTACAAGATATATATATTTTCCATACTTCAAAAATAAATCAATATTTATTTTTAAAACCCAATTTCCAATTTCATTTATAAATTCTATATTGAATTTGCATTCCAAAATATTTATGAATATACGATTTCCATTCGTTTTCAAATATTCATTTCAATTTATCTTCAAAAAGATAAATTCCAAATATTCACTTAATATTGGAAAAGCATTTCTATACTTATTAAAAATAAGTAATTCACAGATCTTTTTATTTTCTATACCTAGAAAATATTTAATATACCCTAATCGAAATTAAGTATATATTTCATTCTTTAAGGAAATCATTCACTTAACCATATTTATTTGGGCCAAAACGAACGTTGCGTAAAACATCGTTACGACAACCCAAAATCACTAGTATAGGGATTCGAAATTAAAAATAGATATTAAATCCCAATACTATACAAAACATTTCCTTTCGGAAATCATTTATTATAACAACAGTGTTATAATCTACCATTTCCTTCTATTTCTCGAAAACGTCTATTTCAACAATGAATGTTGAAATCTATGGTTTCGAATCTCAATACATTTTAAAACATCTTTAGATCGTTTTGATTCTATTTAAAACATCACATTTAAAATAATTTCTTTAACATAATATTCACTATTCAAAACGTGAATATACTTGTTAATAAATTTCATCACTTCTATTCATTTTATTTTAAAGAATTATTCACTGTCTAAAACATGAATATAACTCCATAAATAAATTACAACAATTCACTTATCAAAATAAGTCGTTGCGGATTTATAAAATAATATTTATAAATTCCATTTCTATTTATTTTATATCAACTCCTTTTTATAAATTCCTTTATTAACCTATCTCAATTCATATCACAATGATATACTAAAAATTCATATTATAAGTCAAACACTTATAATTTATTTGTTTACAAAATTGTTTCTTTAAACTTCCCAGATTTATAAATCTTATAACTTATAAGATTCATTTATTTATCCAAAATTTATTCTTTTAGTAACTTTACAAATTTTATAAACTTACTGTTTAAAAATTTCCATTTATAACTTCACCGTTATAATTCTATAAATTTCATTCATTTATGAAATTCATTCACAATTCATTCTAACTCTTATAAAAGCTCGTTTTATAATTCCAATATTTTTAATTTATAAATATCAATTTATAAATCTTTTTAATATAAAACAATTTGTATTACTATTTTAAAACGTCTTTCAACTCCTTATGATTTCATCATTTTGATTTATAAAATAATCAAATTTCATAAATTCTATAAATTTCATTCCTTTATGAAATTCATTTACAAATCATTCTATCACTTATAAAAGCTCGTTTTATAATTCAAGATATTCTAAATTTATAAATATCAATTTATAAATCTTTTAATATAAATCAATTTATATTATTACTTTAAACATCTTTAAACTCTTTTATAATTTCATCATTCTGATTTATAAAATAAAAATTTTATAAATCCTATTTTTAAACTTCTTATAATAAATTCAGAAATCCCAGTTTTAACTATTTTATAAAATCACTAATCCCATATTTTCAAAAATCAACTTTTAACTGTATTTCTCAAAAATCATAATTTTTATAACATTAAAATTATAACGTTTATTTATTTAAGATGAATCAATTCCAAAAATATTTTATAAACGTATATTTCCAAAAATCACTTTAGAATCAAAATCGTTGTTTTTAAACTTCAAAAATTAGATCCGATGATGCAACACATCAATAGTCAATCATGACTTTCTAATATCATATATCATCCATGGTAAACAATCAAATATCACAATATATGAAATCAAATAAATATTTGTGAGGAATCCAGTTGGATCCCTCCAACCTGTTTCCCTGCATCCACAGACATTAGCACAATACCATTCCACTTCGAGGTGGAATATCGCAGTATATGGATTTTATAAATATTATCCGCTTACTAACGGCGCAATAGGGTCTCATCCGCTAAAAAAATGCGGGAAATCAATCAACTGCAATATATACATATGCCAATATATATATATTGCTATATATATAATATAATACCAATTCCACTTCAAGGTGAAATATCGCGGTATATGTGTGTAATAAATAACCTCCGCTTACTAACGGCGCATAGGGTCTATTCACATCCAATATATATATATATATATATATATATATATATATATAACAATCATCATTCAAGCATTCAATCAATACAGTCAAGCAAATTTTGAATATAACTATTTAAAATTTAAATAAACAATAAAAATTCCTTTTGAGTGAGAAGTTCTCACCTTAGCTATTATTAGCAATCCATTTCCCATCTTGACTCGATTTTCTTGATTTATACCTTGTATAAATATTTACACAATTTATTAATATTCGAATCAATCGAATAAATTAAATTTTGATTTGATAATTTCGATTCATCGGTGATTTCTTTTTAATAGTTAAATTAACTGATAGTGTTATTTAAACCTATTTCTTGTTTAATAAATTTATTTAAACTAATTTTCGTTCTTGATTGTTTAAATAAATCAATAGTTTTATTTAAACCACTTTCTTCTTTAAAATTTTATTTAACTAAAATTTAAATTCCCTTTTTAATAAATTGTTTTTGGCTTTCAAACAATTTCTTTTTAATACTTTGATTTAAAAAAAATTAAATTCAAAGCTATCCTTTATAAATTCAAATTTCTTTTTTTATATATATATCTATATTTGAACTAATCTCCTTTTATAACTTTATTTTTAGTAGTTAAATTGACTTAATAGATAAATAAAATAAACTAACCACCAACATTTTTTCTTTAACTACTTTCATTATTTTCTGTTAACTAATTATTTATTTAAATAAATTTTCCTTTAATAAAATATCTTTTAGTCACTAAAACAAACAAATAAATTTTGTTAAGCTAATTAATCCTTTTATAAATTTCTGTTAAATAAATTTATTTAACTAAACATTTTAATTTCAAACTAATGCTTTTAAATTTTAAACAAATGACTTGTATTATTTGATTTTATTTTGAAACAACATACATACTGTTTATATATTGAATGGAAACATTTTTTTTTTATCTGTATATAAATTAAATTTTGAAAAAACCAAAATTTTTTAAAATTACCTCACAGCCTATTGCAACCCAAAACCAACGTCACCAAATTCCACGACCTCGATAGCTTCATCGAACTCGAACATACGGCCTCGCCTCGCTTCGATCGAGTACCGCCGCCCCCTTCGCCTCACCATCGCGAGCTGCCCCCCATCTCCAGCCGCATCCCCTGCGAGCTCACCTGTCTTCGAACGCGACATGAACCCTAGCCATCATCGATTTGCGTGCGCTTCACCTGCAGATGCTTGAACCGCCTCTGCCTCCACCCAGTTGCTCGAACTCGAGCCTGACGTCGCCGCGAATCACCTCGCGCGCACGCGAGCCCTAGCGCCGCCGCCAGCATGGATCGCGATATCCCCTAGCCTCGCCGTTCGCCACCATCTCCAATCGCGCGCCCCCAAATCGACGCCGCCACCTCGTACGCGTACGCGCGCGATCGCGGCCCAAGCCCTAACCCTATATTCCTCAATTGCGATTCCAGTAAGCTCGTCAACGAGCTTTGAGTTATGAAGGCACGAACAGGCTTCGGCCTAAATAATT
Source organism: Allium cepa (assembly GCA_030765085.1). NCBI lineage: Eukaryota > Viridiplantae > Streptophyta > Magnoliopsida > Asparagales > Amaryllidaceae > Allium > Allium cepa. The sequence continues at coordinate 634,728,839 of CM060932.1, read as the reverse complement.
TATTTTGTTGTTTTGTGTTTTGAATTGGGAACGAATGAAAAATGATTTCGTTTTTGTTCGGCACTTTTTTTTCTTCGGCGAACTGATTGAAGAAGGGGGAAGGTGCTCGGCCATTATCGTTTTAACAGAGAGAAGTTTGAGATTTTTAAAACCGAAGGAGGATATTTAAAATGGGAAGGGGGGAGACAGGGGTACGTGATGTTTCAGGGAAGAGTCGTGCAAACATGATCTTGTATCGCGATTTTGAGGCGAGATTTTAGGCGTGGGGAAAGGAGGCAACGTGATGTCGTTGACCAAATTTAAATTTTAAATTTAAATTGAATTCGATTTTATTTCAATGCGTTTACACGCCGTGTGACCACATATCAACTCCAAAAATTACGAAATTTGAAATCCGGCAATAATTCAATATTACGGACCCAATGGAACTGGTTTCGTCGAATTCTGAGACTGTGCCTCGGACGGCTATTTTTGAATATCGATTCAAACGATATATTTTCAAACTGAACAATTCACTTTCAAATTAAATTCTGAAGCTTCTGTAACCTTCAGTATTATCTATATAAATTTTACAAGCCTTTGAAATATTTTTAATCAGCTTAAAATTGAAGATTCAAATTTTTATTCAACTTTCAATAGATTAAATTCTATAATTTAATCGCCAAATTCATTCTGATAATTTGAAATTCAAGTCAAACCATCATTCAAATATTTAAAATAAATTAAATATTTCCAAATTAAATTGTTAAAAATTCTGGGTCATTACATCTTAAGGCAGAAATAACACTAGAGGAGGGGGTGAATAGTGTTTTAAAGAATATATGAACTATATGACTAAATTAAAACTTTCAACACACATCTAAACAGAATTCTAACACAGAATGATCACAGAACATATAACAAATGCAAATAGTAAAGTAAAGCAAGTAAAAGGAAAGAACACACCGGATTTTATACTGATTTGGAATCCTCCTACATCCAGTCCTGCACCAAGGCAATATCCTTGTACAGATTTCTATAAGCCAATATCCAAATTACAACCCTCAATTTCTAAGGCCTTGAGGAACCCTCCTATCTCCGAGTCTGGGGTAAACTCTCTTGATTTACGGGACACAAGATCACCCTAATACTTCTTAATAACAATACTTTTGAATGGATAGACTCTATGGACTTTTTGAATACAAATTAATCCTATAACTCTGAATAGCACTTTGATCTTTAGTAGAACGATGGAGAATCAAATAGAGAGAGTATCTAAATGATTTCCTATTGAGAATTTCGTAGAATGATGGCATGATCTTGAAAATATGAAGTTTTATGGATATGGAATGGTGGAGAAGAAAGAGTGAAAAAATAAGAAAGTAGTTGTTAAAAAAATTCGTTTTGGAAGCCTTTATATAGATGCACAACAGTCATAACCATTGGCGAAAGGTTTTCGAACGAATGGACACTTCTTTTGAAAATTGAATTTTGAATCCAACTGTCACCATGTCGACATGGGGTATCCCCTTATGTCGACATCCATTAGTTCAAAATTATAGAGATGTTGTTTTGTAAAGACAATTGAATTTAAAACAAGTTGAAACTTCTCTGAAGCAAAGTAAAGTGTTTAAATAATATTTTGAGATAGAGAATGAATATAAAACATTATTTTAAATATATATATATATATATATAATTGATATAGACTGTCAATTATATAAGTAATATTTAAAATCAGAATAAGTTTTGATGTTTTAAAAATAGAAGTTTTTAAAATCAGAATAGAGATATATTTCAAGGCTAAAACAAAGTTTGAAAATATTTTTGAAAACATGATTTTGAAAGCTAAAACATTTTGAAAACAGATTTAAAAACATTTTGAAAAATCTATTCAAACTGAAATTGCAAGAACCTTCCTACAGAGCTCCTCTATAGGACTCGAGAACTTGTACAAAGTAGTTTAAATGATTTTGATTTTCGTGGGTTTGTAAGCCACTTGTCGTAGGTTTGTAAGCTACTTGTCGTGGGTTTGTAAGCCACTAGTTTCGATAGAAATTGGATTCCATCCCAAAAGAAAATTAGAAGAAAGATGAGTGCTATTATGAAGTTTTAACAAAATACTAGACACTTATCTTGAGATCTTGAAATCTTGATTCTCTAGAGTCTTGAATCTTGAATCTCTAATCTTCATCTTGATGCTTGAGTCTTTGTACTGATCAGTCTTCGATGATACCTACATATACTTCCTATATACATATATATATGTATGTATATATATATCTACATGGAAATGTTAGTATATATTTTATAAAGTAAAGTATAATAACTATATAAGGTTGTTGTCATCAAAACATCATCAACTCAGTTCCTAACAACAGGAACGTATAGAGTGTTTATCCGCTGTGATATTTATTGTTATTTATCTGGGACATGTTGTTTTAAAAATGTCCAGTGTTGTGAAATTTTATAACTCTGATGTAAAATATAAATGTACCGATACAGTTCTTCTTTGTAAACTGTTATTTTATTTGCTATTATATTTTATCCGCTGCGGATGTGAGGTTCTGAGTTTGAGTTTTCTGTTTCTTCTTCTTTCTCTTTTCTTCTGTTCACTAACTATATGGAAATTTCAGGATCGAAATTTTCGGGTCGTTTCATTTGGTATCAGAGCTGAAGGTTAAGCGAGAACCTTGGCTCTGGTGGGATTACTCATTAAGGATTGGGTAAGTGGTACCCTAGAATGAGTTGAGTGTATATATATATGAGAGAGCGTACTTGTTATTTTCTTATATAATGATTTTAAATGATTTATATAAAATATATTTTGATATATAAAGTAATATTTCTTTCTAATAAATATTAAGGTAATTGGTTGTTAAATTATTGAATTAAATTAAGAAGTAATAGAATTCAACCAAACTGAAATTAGTTCTTGAATTTGGGAAAGGTTTCAGGATAAGGATAATCAATTAATTTATGTAATTAATTAAACTTTATTTAATGAGATTAATTAATGGATAATAATTGGAAATGATTAATAAAGAGGGAGTTACTTAATGAAGTAACTAAAGGTAAGTAATTTAAGGGACAAGTACTTAATGAAGGTAATTAAGAAATAAGTTAATTACCGAATGTGATTAATTGGAATTAATTAATGACAGAACTAATTTAAGGGAATTTGTTTTGAATTAAAACCAAAGGCGGTTTAAAATTTTAAAGTATAACTTGGTATGTATAAGAAATTAATATGTATACATGTGGATATACATAATATCAAAGGTGGTTGGAAATAAACTCTAAATGGTGAGTTTTGAGTTTGGAATAAGATGTGGTACCCAAGGTGATAAGTTTTTGAACTTAATAAGTGTGATGATTATTTATGAGAAGTTTAAAATTTGAAATGGAAGTCAAATTCGGTAAAGTTGACTGGATTAAGTGAATTAAGTTTAACCAGGGGAAAAAGTTAAATAAGTGGGAATGATCAACCTGATTTGGAGATTTGAATATGAAATTAAGATTTAACTTGGAGAGTTAAATGGTTGATTTGTATTAGGAAGTTTGAGTGATCTCAAAATGGGTTTGAAATCCAAAATTGGAAATGGATGGATGTTTTTTTTTAAATAAAGGCTAATTTGATTTGTGGTATATTATGTTAGGTCTGAACTGTGAATTGAATTGTTTAAAACTTTAAAGGTAAATTGATTTAAAGCAATTGAATCAATATTTGAAGTATTAACTCGAATTTATATAATTCGATGTGATAATCCGAATTTTGGGCATCTGTTAATTGAAATTTAACAGATGAAGATTTAAAAATAAAATAAAGATTGAATTATAAATATCTAAATAAATATTTATATTAATAATTTTTCTAACTAAAGTATTAAAGTTTGATAATATTAGTTTAGTAATAATTATTTAGTTGGACAAATTTATCTTTCCAGAATTAATAAAAGTGATTTTCTAATCATAATATAATGTATATGTATGTATATACATTGAATTGGAAATTGTTTTTTTTTATTTTCAAGATTTATTTAAAGTTGAATTCTATATTCAACACTAAAATAGTTTCTATAAGGTATAAAGTAAGATTTGATAAAGGTGTATATATATATAAAAAAATTCTTTAAAGATTATACTTAAAATGAAGGTAGTCTATATATATATATATAAGGTTAAAAACATATATATAAATAAATATAAAACATTTTTACTTATGTTAATATAAAAGAGAAATGCATTAATTAATATAGGAAAGTATAACTTATATATCTATACCTAATTAATTGAAGTTATAATATAAGAATTTTATAAACATATTAGAAACATTTAAGTATATGTGGCTTCATTTTAAAAATGGAATTTAACAAGTGTAACAATCTTAACTTAAGAGTTAACAAGTGTTGAGTGGATTTGTCATGAAAATACAAGTGTCACTCCTTATATTTTTCTTTTTCTAAATTTTTATAAAATCTTAAATTAGATTTATGTATATTCCTTCTTCTCTTTCATTTCTTTTATCAAATACCTTCAAAAGAAACGAAAGACTACAAAACAAGAAAAAAAAGGAAAACCTGTTCATAAAAAAAAAACTATCAATCTGGAAAAGATTCAACAACTCAGAAGAAAAAAAAATCAAAAGCAGATCTGGGAAGCTAGATTAGAAATCACAGTATCAACCTGAAGCAAAGGCAACATCAACCTAAAACTAATTCAAGTTGAAAACATATTCAAGGTTAGTTCCAAAGCAAAGGTTCGGCCTCAAAGCAAAAAAGTAGATAATCATAATTTTCCAGGCTCTGTTCTATGCTTTTACAAGAACAGGTGAGTAAATAATCCTACACTCGATTAGCATCTGTTGCATGACATAGGAAAATGAAGTAAGGTTGTGTTAATGGCTAGCTTTTATAGGAATTTGTCTTGCATGTTAATAAATATATGGAAAATTTCAGTGTATGTCTAAATATATATGTAATTACCTCTGTTTAGTTTTACAGACCATAACTCACTAAGAACCCAATCACTCTCTACATAAACAATCATAGGTGATGAGGTTTGAAGGATATATGTTTGGAATAAATTGATTTCTGTTAAGAAATATATATATATATATATATATATATAAACTAAGTAATATGATTACTTGATAACTTCTATGGTAACTGTGTTTGTATGAATATGTAGACAGTTCTGTGTGTATATGGTTGCATATAGTTGTGTATGCATATTGCTGTTCTTCACTGTTTTGGATTCCAGGCTTCAGTTTGATTCAGAAATCATTGCTCTTCAATCCAATCTTTGTTTAGATTCAAGTTTAAAATAAAAGTTGGTTGTTTGTCATAGAGAAGGCTTAAAATTTTATTTAAGTTAAAATTAAACCTGGAATATCACTGGAAATCAAATAAACAGTATAAACTTAAGATAGGTGAAAATTTCAACTTCCCTGATTCATGAATTCAGTAACATAAATTAAACCCTTATTCGAAAACATGATTTTTAAAACTGAAATCTCAATTTTTAAAGAGGGATTGAACGAGTAGTTCGAATTTTCTTTGTGTTTGTGTTCTGAGGGATTTCAGACAATATAGAAGATTGGCGATGGCGTGATCTTCACTGAAGGTAGTAGAGCAACAGGGAAGTTTGGGAAAATTGCCAGAAAGGCGAATTGATCAACGTAGAAGCGGCGGTGGGGAATTGTAGTTTGAAAACCTAGTTTTGGTATGTTCTTAAATATTGACCGGCATTTCTTCGCTGGTTGATCGAGTTCAACATAATCCAGGGAAATGATAGCTAGGGTATGGACGAACTCATGGGCGGAGGTAAAGGCACATCAGTGGATGAAGGTGCGAGAACGAATGGGTTCCAGGTTTGGGTGTTCGTTCCAGTTTTTAGGGTTCGACTGTTCGATTTTTGATTTCGATCGAATAATGTAGTTATGATGATCGTGGTGGTGTGCGAAGGTGTTTTTTGATGTGTTGAAGTTATTGGGGTTGACCGGTGATGGTCAGAGCCACCGTGTACGTGCACGGTGCTCTTGGTTCCCGTTGATCTGAAGTTTCGTTAGTTGGGTGTAGAATGGTTTCGTATTTGAATTTTACTCGAAGTCGATCAAGGAATAGCTCGAAGCACTGGGGTAATTGACTCAAAGTCAATTTAGTTTGGCTCGTGTCATTTTAGTTTACAGGTTTTAAAGAACCTGACAGTATTTAGGTTTGACTCTAAACAAAAATTTATTTATGGGAATCGGGTTTTAATCTAAGTTGGTAGCAGACTTGAGGTAAGGTTTCAAAAGAAATTTGGAAGTAAATTGATTGATAATTTAGTTAATATAAATGAATTTCTTAATTGAGATCTTTAAGCAAGTAATTAAGAAAATTATTTAAATTGATTTTAAATGATGGGTTAATAATTAACTAAATAATAAATTAGTAGTTAATTAAAGACAACTGCATATGAATTAAGTAAGAATAAGTACTTAATGAATTAATTAAAGGGATTAATTTCTCAGTGTAATTAATTAAGACAATGTAGTAATTCTAGTTAATTAATTAAGTTTAATTAATTAAAGAAAATTACTTGATGAATAGTAATTAAAGAAAAAAATTTACTTAGTGAAAATAATTAAGTGTTAATTAATAAGTAAGGAAAGTAAATAATTATTATTATTTTCGTAAACTTAACTAATGATTTAATTCGGTTAAGTTAGTGGTTAAAATAGAATGTTTTGGAAGGAAATTAAACATTAAACAACTTAAACACTAGATGATTTGATAATAATTACTTAATGTAATTAATGGATTATAATTACTTAGGGAAGTAATTAATTGATAATCACAGGATGTGAATTAATTGAATAGGTGATTTATTAATGAGGGTAATTTGGATTAAATTACCTTATATAAGTAGTCAAGGGATTAATTAGAAAAATTAATTAAGGAGTAATTAATTTATTGGATAAAGTAATTAGGGGTAGTTATTTACTGGATGTTATTAATCAAGGTTGATTAATAATTATGGATAATAATTAATTAATAAAGTAATTAAAGGTTAATTACTGTATTTGGTTAGGGGTAATTAATTTGTGAAATTAATTAAGGGTTAATTACTTAAATGTAATTAAAGGATAAATAGAATGATGATAGAAGCCTTTGAGTTATTGTTATCCCTAATATGTGGTTCGTGATGCTGTATGATATGAAATATTTGATTTAACTGTGAAGATGTGGTTATTTATTGGTGATGAATTACTGTGACATTCCATAGAATTGTATTTCACTTGAATAATTTAAGTTAAGTTGATATTGAATTCGAAGAGACGGGAGTCGGGTATTAGTAAATATCCGAAACCACTTCGATTCTTTATAATTTGATGTGTGTAAATCAACAAAATGAAATGGATGGGACCATTTAATCTAAGTCTGGTACTTAGAAATTAAGATGTGATGTAAATAATGTTTATAACAGCTTGCGAAGTTGTAAATTGATAAGTTACCCGGGTTTTTCTTCTATGGTTTGAACTTAGTATTTCAAATTATATGGGTTTACTCACGCTGGTTTCCAGCCTGACCCGGGTGTTACTTTGATGTAATGCTCGGGTCAGACCGAGTATTACAGCTTTTCAGGCAAGGACGTTCTGGAGCTCAGGAGGAGAGCTAGACGGCAGGAGCATATGGAGTGGGTCCTGATATTGTATTGTTGTTATCTGGACAAGTTGTTAAACTATCCAGCTTGTAAGGGATATTGTAACTATGATGTATATAAATATAAATTGAGAGATACAGTTTTCTTTGTATAACTGTTATTATTATTTGCTATTATATTTTATCCGCTGCGAATGTGAGATTGTGTGTTTCTTTTCTGTTCTTCTTCTATCTCTTTCTTCTTTTCACTAACTATCTGGAAATTTCGGGATCGAAAATTCCGGGTCGTTACATTCGAGATGGTTTAAATTTGGGATTTGAATTGAAAGTAGTTCAATTTGAATTTGATTTGAATTAATTGAAATAGTGATTGAAGATGTATAAGTATAAAATTCAAATGGAAAATTTGAATTGGATTAATTTGAAACAATTTGGAATTGAAGTGGGTTCAATTTGAAATTAGTCCGAATTGATTTGAATAATTTGGAATTGTAATTAAAGTTGAATAAGTTTTAAATTCAAATGGAATTTGAATTAAATTTGGGAGGAAATCAAGAATAATTCAACTTGATTTGGAAATGAAGTTTGAAATTAGGATTAATTCAATCTGGAGTTGAAATGAATTGAAATTGGAACTAGTTCAATTGAAATTTATTCGAGTTAGTAAAATTTGAGATGAAAGTTGAGTAAAGTTAAATTTGAAAAGAAACTGAAGTTAATTCAACTTGATTTAGGGTTGAATCAATTTCAATGGAAATTGAAGTTATTCAAATTGGAGTTGGGTCAATTTAAATGGAAATGGAAATTGAAGTTATTTAAATTGGAGTTGGGTCAATTTAAATGGAAATGGAAATTGAATTAATGAGAATGGAGATTGAAAAGTGAACAATTTTGACTCTGGACTATTTTTAATATAAATTGTTTTAATATAAACCTATTTTCTAAGCTATTAATTATATATACAACCTTTCTTTTAAAAGCCAAACTATCTTATATTTGTTTTACAATTATTTTTGAAACTGTTTAACAATTTTCCAACTGTTTCATAAACTAATCACTATATTTCAACTATTTTACAAAACTAATTACTATCTTACTATTATTTTGCAATTATCTAAAATTTCTATAATTATTTCAAGATATTTTCTAACCATTTTAACCTATTTTACAAACTAGTAATTATTTTCCAACTACTTATCTATTTTTAATTTTTTTCAAGCTATTTTCTAAATAAACTGGTCGGAGTTCAAACTGTTATTAGTTAAATACCCAATCGAGATAAGAATAGAGGTGATAATCCGTATGGATTAAGCAATTGTGAGTAAGGGAATGAAAATCAAAGTGAATGTGAATAGAAATAGAATTGATTTGGCTAATAACCAATACAGATAAATACGTAGGGTGTACGTATGTTATTCTATTCGCATAGTGATTTGATCCAGATTCGAGCACAGAATTTCGAGATAGTTATATCGATCCGAGTGGGATTTTTCACTCGATTTTCGACAGCAAACTTGGATACGGATTGTTGATTGGTTCTGGGTATTCTCTATCATAGTAAAGCTATGCAAGGAGAATGACGGTTTCTAATCAAGAAACCAGATCTGTGTCCGCATAGGAAGTCGGGTGGACGATACTAGTCCGGAAGTGATATTGTGTGATCGAATGAGCGATCAGATTGGTATAGCGTACGAATGATATGTGTACATCGTACGAATTTGAAAGAAATTGATATTGAAAGGAGTAATCAAATTTGAATATTTGATTTTGAATAAACAAAGTTATATATCTTTGTTATATAAGATAAAACTTCCCTTGATGAATCTTTTGCCAGAAGAAAATGGTTTTTGAAGGTGTTTGAAGTATAAAGAGTTTTATACAAGTTTGAAATGATCCAAAGTTTTAAAAATTATATATATCTGTATATATATATATATATATATATATATATATATATATAAAGGATCATATAAGGATTTGGAAAAAGGTTTTGGGAACCTATGGATTCGGAAAGGCTTTTGATTTTTGGGTAAAATCAATATTAAATTTGGAAAGCCTAGTTTGAGAATTATCGATTTTGGAATAATCGACTTTGTGTAAAGGAGCTTTGTATGAGATCATACTAGGTGTATGATTTAAAGATACTATATATGTATAGTATAAAGTGTTTTGATGATGACTCTAGGGAAAAAGGCGCTCCCTTGGAATGGACTTTTCAGGAGTACCACTGGGTGGTGCTGCCTTGAACCCCAAGGGGGGTTCTAAACTTGATCCTGTGAGGAGTCCGGACAAACTAGTTCCTGAGGATTATTGGGTAGCAAAAGTCGAGGGCGCTAATGCCTACAGGGGCATTTGGGCTATGCTGTGACGACAGTGTAACTCGATGTCACTGCGATCTACTGTGGGGACCATAGCGAAAATCGTGTGGAGGATGAGTGCCAATGATCTACACTTGATTTTGCCAGGAAGGCAATGCAACATCGGTAGACTGCGATCTATGGTCAAGTGGAGTGGAGAAGTTTCATTCTTTTGGCAGCGAAATTTGAGGGCGTTGATGCCTACAGTTATATGAGTTTTTTCAGTGATAGCTACGTAACCCCAGTTGTAGCTGCGATCTGTAGCGGGTTGGTGTAATCGAGGGGCGCGGAGGCATACAGTTATCTATGGATTTTGTCGGGATGGCAACGTAACCATCGGGTTAACTGCGACCATGGATGGGGGTAATGATTTCCAGAGCATTCTCACCAAAGATATATCCTCTATTTTCAAAAGCTGTTTTCTATATTTTCAATAAAATTATTTTCAAAGTATTTTTCACTAGGTGTTGAAAATGGGTCTGCTAAGTACTTATAGATTTTCAGTCGTACACCTGATCAACGTTTGACCGAATTTCTGTGAGAACAAGGATGGACTGCTTAAAACATCGAGTTATAAAAAGTATTTTCATAAAAACTATTTTATAATATTATATAGATTTTCAAAGTGTTTTAAAAAATGGTCAAAGAATAGTTTTTCTGATAAAAACATTTTAATAAAATTCTGGATTCGTTCCTTTTCGAGGACGAAAAGATTCTAAAGGGGGAGGAATGTGATATCCTGAAAATTTTGGCAATATAAATTTAATGATCTGTATAATTTTTTATTTATTTTTTGTATAAAAAAGAGAGAGAGATTTAAATTTGAATTAAATTTATATTTGGATTTAAAAGTATGACAAAATGATTTTTGTACAAATATAGTTTGTTTATTCTATTTCTTTAAAAAGAATTATTATTTATATTAATTAGAATATATATATATATAGTTATTAGGAAATTAATTAATAAAAGCTTTATTTATATTTATAAATTTAATTTTCATGTAAGTTACATATGTAAGTTAGTAATACTATCTAAGCACATGTGTTAACAAGATAATAAAGGAAGATGACAAGTGTCATCTTTAATTTTAATTTTCATTTATTTTTAATAATATTTAATTTCAGCTTATATAAACATATATTCTTTATCCTCATTTCTTTTTCCCCCATCTTCATTCTAGAATCTAAAAAAAACCAAAGATAAAAAACCTTAAACACAATTGTCTAACCAGTAAACAAAATCAAACTGGGAGCAAACAAATTCAAAGATTTTTAGTTCAAAATCAAAGAAAATTCAAAACCTGAGTAATACAAAATAATCAAGCAATGTGCATCAAGATCAAAAACCATTTCAAAGTTTTCCAGTTTCTAGGAGGGTCTGTCTCTGTTTTCACATTCTCAGGAAATCAACATGCAAGATTAAATATTCCACTAGAAAGGATTCAAATCAACTTGAATCAAGTAGATGCAATTCAATAATCAACTCTAATGATTAAAAATAAAAGTAGCAGGTGAGTAACCTAACCCAGCCTCTTCTGTTTTATTTTAGTAAATTGCCTGTCAGTAATCTTTTGAATTTAAAAGCTTAAGGAACAAAATATATGATGCATGTGAATCAACATGTTGATGATTGCTTTGCATATTTGTATGTATGTAAGCTTTGTGTATTTCTGTTGTTGATTTTAAAACATCCGAGTTCTTAGTTTTAGGCCTCCGTTTTAAAAAAACTATAGAGATGAAACAACTTAAAATTCAATGCATTTAAAATATGGTTAACTAGTGATGTATGTTTTAAAATGTGTATACATGTTTGTTTTAAGTTCTGAAACATATTTATATGAATAAAGATGGTCTGCATATGCATGATCTCTATATATATCTCTGTATATTTGTAGTGGTTGAATATGCACACCTATGCTATGCTGTTTTCCAGTTTACAGAGTTGAGATTAAATCAAAAATCAAAATTTTCTTTTTAATAAATCACTGTTAGGATTTGAATTTGGAATAAAATAGTTTGAATTAAACCAAGATCAAGTACTACAAATACATACAAGTATATTAGCTGATATTATGCTTGCTTATGGAAAAAAAAATACAGTAACAATTATAAATATTATGATAACATAAAATGTAAATTTACACTGATTCAAGTATGTATCTTGAATTGTCTCTGTAATATAGGATTTTTAAAGTAAAAACCATGATTTTTAGTTGGGAATTCTGTGAGGAATCCTGGGTTAACCAGAAAATGGTTTTTGAGGAATTCATGGTGATCGACGATACCGGAAATGTCGGGGCTTGGGTTGAGGTAGGGGTGATGATCAGGGATATTGGCAAAAATAGTTGAAGCCATTCTAGTTCGTCGAGGCGTTGGGATTTAGGAATTGTAGAGTTTTCTATGGGTTTTTATCGTGGTTGCTGTCGGGGCAAATGGCGTAGGCAAGGGAGGATCAGAGTTGATCGCGACAGGGGGAAACCATGTAGGAGCTCAAGGCGAGGCTCTAGTCTTGGCAGCGTGGTTCCAGGTGGATTGGATCGTCGGCCATTGAAGGAAATTCAAATGATGGTGGGTTCCTGACATTGGCAGTATAACTCGATTTCATTTTGCTTCGAATTTTGGTTTTCTGGGTTGGCGCGACAACTTTCAAGGTCAAGTGGAGTTTGTTGAAGGACGGAAAGATGGTCGGAGGGGACCGGTGTTGTCGTGCACATGCACGGTGAAGTCGTATGTATCTGATGATTGTTTGGTGTGGATGCTTGGGGAAAAAAGTTGTTTTTCTCGTGGGGTACTTCGGGTTTCTGGTGGTATGTTTTCTGATGTATCTGATGAGTGTTTCTCGAGTCAAATCTCGAGTACTCTATGGGTTGGAACCGAAGCAAAATCTTGAGCAACTTTAACTAAATATAAACAAGTTAAAATTTTAAATGAATTCAGTTTTAACTATTTGATTTAAGGAAGTTACGAAATTGTTTACCTTAAATTATTAAGTTAAATGCGTATGTTATTAAAACTTAAATTAAATGCTTTAATTAAGTAAGTAAAATTTAAGGATAAATGATTCAAACATGAGTATGATGTTGATAGTTAAGAAATTGAATAAAGATAAATAGTTTATCTTAAGACCTTGGATGATTACGAATTGATTAAATTCAATGAAGTTATTAAGAAAAAGGGAAGATAATTAATTATCTAATTATGAGTTAAATTAATTAGAGATGAATTATTCATAATTAAGGATAAATCAATGTAAGTAATTAGTGATTAATTACTTTAATAATAATTTCTTAATGTAAAGAATGAATTTGTCAAGGGTTAATTTGATTAATAATTAAATATTAATTAAGAGAGGATAATTAACCAATGGAAAATTACTTAATAAAGGTAACTAAGGATTAATTCTTAGTGCAATTAATTAAAGGGATTAATTAATCAATGTAATTAATTACTATGATTAGTTTAAGTTAATTAATTGGATTAATTAATTTAAATAATCACTTGATGTCGGGATTGAGTATAATTACTCAATGAGGTTCATAAAGTGTAATTACTAGTGAAGTAATTAGTAATGGTAATTACAGGGTGGAATTAATTGAGATTGGAAGTAGTTTTGGATTAATTGTATGGTATAATTAATTTGAGGAACAATTACTTAGCAGAAGTAATGAATAATTAATTACTTAGTGTAAATAATTTAAGAATTGACTTATAAGAGTTATGGGAAGTTAACTAAGTGATGTAATTAGTTAAGAGTAATTAATTACAGTATGAGATTAATCAAGGCGATTAATTAATATAATTAATTAAAGATTAAGTATAATTACTTAAGGAAATGAATGAGGTATAATTACTAAGTGAAGTAATTAGTGGATAATTACCGGATGTAGTTAGTTTAAGGAAATTACTTGAGGAGTAGAAATTAAAGGGTAATTACTTGATGGAAGAAATTAAGTAATGATTACTCAGTGTAATTGAAGGATTAATTTATATTATTAATCAAGGAGTTGGTTTAATTAACAAAGTAATTAAGGGAAGTTAATTTCTGATTGTGATTAATCAAGATTGATTAATAAATGTAATTAAGTTAATGGTTAATTATTATTTGAGATTTAAGAATAATTAACTAATGAAGGTAATTAGGGGATCATTAATTAATTTAATTAATTGGAGTGATCAATCCTGCTTATTAATGATTGAATGATGATAGGTGTCTTGAATTAGGAGATATCTCTGATATGAATTGTTTTGTGGTATGATATGTTGAATGGACAATGATAATGTGATTATCAATCTATTGCGAATTGCTGTGTGAAGGTGTTATCCGACAATTAAAGTTGAATTGTATTAAATTGGATAACTTGGGTTTAGAATGACATTGGATTCGAAGAAACCGGAGTCGGCTATTAGTTAATACCCGAAGCCACTTCGATTCTTTATAAATTTATATGTGAAAATCAATGTGCTGGTTTGGAATGATTTAAGTGCATTGGACCATTTAATCTAAGTTTTGACACGTAGAAATGGATGTGTGATATGAGTAACGTCTTAACGACTTGTGAACTTGTAAATTGACATAAGTTACCCGGGTTCATATCAGTTGTATGCTTTTGTATTCTTGTTAGATGGATTTACTCATGTTGGTTTCCAGCCTGACCCGGGTGTTACTTTGATGTAGTGCTCGGGTCAGACCGAGTATTACAGGTTTACAGGTAAGGACATTCTGGAGCTCAGGAGGAGAGCTGAAGGACAAGAACGTATAGAGTGTTTATCCACTGTGATATTTATTGTTATTTATCTGGGGCATGTTGTTTTAAAACTATCCAGTGTTGTGAAATTTTGTAACTCTGATGTAAAATATAAATTTACTGATACAGTTCTTCTTTGTAAACTGTTATTTTATTTGCTATTATATTTTATCCGCTGCGAATGTAAGATTCTGAGTTTGAGTTTTCTTTTTCTTCTTCTTTATCTTTTCTTCTATTCACTAACTATATGGAAATTTCGGGATCGAAATTTCCGGGTCGTTTCAGGGATATAACATAAGAGGTGTATCTTAAGTTCTTAACTTAAAGCTTGAAGTTTTGAGCTATGAATGAGATAGTGAAATCTTGTCTATGTTTGTCGTAAGACTAAAGCACTCGTTGCCAATAAGGGACTTGTTTAAAATTATATGGAACATAATTTTTTCAGAAATATGACTATAAAATCTTATGAGAATATAATAGTGATTGCAAGTGAACAAAAATTACATTTGAACAAATGGCTCGGTGGTGAGATTGATGGTGTTTTGTGACTTTCTACTGGTTAGGGGGGCAACGTATTGCAAATAAAATGTTAAACAAAAACCTAAACCCACTTAGTTGGGAGTTTGTTTTCGCTGATTCTGACCGGTTTTTTGTCAGTCTGCTTATGTTTGTGGTGATTTGAATAATTAAGCATAGGACAAGTTGGGAATACTGACATGGCTGTACACTCTATGATAGATCGAGAGATCATATTTATGAAATAGACAACTATGTAATATATTGTTTAACGTACAATGATTAGTAATAAAAGGGGGAACTAATTATTGATCACAATAAGAATTTTAAACTTATGTAATTAATTTTTTCTGGTTAACCATGGAAAACTGCGATTATTTATCATAAATGGAGTCCAGCCAGTCTAGGGGACAACTCAATAAAAAAGGGATGAAAAAATTAATGCATAAGTAAACAATGGTATAAGAATAAAATTTAAGAATTGAGGCATACCAATCTTATTTTGGAAGAAAGGTAAAGTTATTTTTAAGTCATGAAATTTGTTCGCTTATGTCTTTGGTATAAAGACAATAAGTTACAATATATTATACGTTAAAATTATGAAATAACGTGCTAAATCCACCTCCTATAATATGGAAACTATAAGAAATTATCCATATATAGTTAATTAAGTACTGAATAAAGATAATAGATTTTAATATAATTTTTTATATAAGATAGGAAAAGGTCATTCAATATATAGCAATGAACAAAATCAATTTTGATACCTTCACCATATCATATTAAGTTTCTTACCAATTGCAAAATGCAAGAATAAGGGATATGGTTGACGTAATACTTTCTTTGTTGTTGAGTTCGCATCTTCCTCTTTTTCAAAATCACCTACTCGACTGTTAAAGTAATCAAATTCTACATTCATTCCTAACATATAAGAAACTAACTGCTATTTAAGTATCATACAAGCTAAAAATATGCATATATTTTGCAGTTGCATCTTATAATATGTCGACTATTTCGCAAAATATAGGTATTAATTTCAGATGTCGATAGGTACTGGTAAGTTAAATTAAATCGTGCTAAAATAAGTGAATCAAGTAAAGAATCACAAACATAATTTTCCTTGTCACTTTTGAAAATCACTGCAACAATTTGGTCAAATTGCTTGAAATTTATAATTAAATATTTACCGATTTTTCCATAAAGGAATGTTGCTTTATGTATAGTATTTCAGAGAAAATCGAAACTCAAAATGATAGTATCACAATATCAAGATGTAAGTATCCACATTCATATACATACTTAAAAAAGTAGGAAACACCGCAAACAGACTAAATCATTAATGCAATAAATTGATTGAGTTTTGGAGCTCCACTTCAAAAATCATGCAGCAATGTAATAGAAATACAAAATTATTAAATAGTAAAAAAGGATTTTAAGAAATGGTAGGTTTGAAATTTTAAACGAAATCCATACCTTGATGGAAATATATCATGAAGATGGTTTAAAAGTGATTACATTCATAGTGGGAATACCAACCATGCGACTATCATCCGATTGATAAAGTAAGAACTGATTATAAATGAGTTGATTTACTATAGAAATTACAGAGTCCTGATTAGAGAAATTTTATTGTAATTTATGATAATAAACTGAACAGGGAAGAAGATGTTATATATATCCTTTCAATTTTCAAGACACATTAAAAAAAATTGAACAATAAAGTTAGATCAATCATTATTTTTCTTAAATCAGAAGACGGAGGCAAAATATGTAAAAGAAAGATATTGAAAACTTAAAGACCAGATACATTTCCAACACATCGATATGTTGCAACATGGTAAGCAAAAACGGCTACATTTTAAGCCATAACTAATGCACAAATTATATAAGCATTCCCTAGCATATAAAAAACTAATTGATATTCTATATACCATAGAAGCAAAAAAAATTGCATATATTATATAGTCTCGTCTTCCTAATAATTCAGTTGTTTCACAAAACCATGTATAAAAGTTCCCATTCCAATTGGAACTGATAAGCTCTTTCAAGTCTTTGCAAAAAATAAACCAAACAAAGAATCATACACATAAATATTCTTCCTCACTTTACTAAAAACCGTCAAAGAAAATTAGTCAAAGTTCGTGAAGTTTACAATTAATGTGTAGTGAATTTGATTAAGTTTATAATTAATATGTAGTGAATTTGGCATAAACGAATGGCACTTTGTATATAGAATCTCGGTGCAAACTAGGAATCAAAAGGGCAAAAAATATATGAAAATAGATAGGTAAGCAAACAAAATCATGCACTTACTGTAAAAATGGCATACACATAGAAGAAACCAATTTCTTTTTGATATAGTAAATCAACTCATCTATAATCAATAAGTTGCTTGTAGATTTTGAACTCTAATTAAAAAAATCATACGTAAAAAAGTAAAAACATAAATTTATTAAATAGTTGAAAAGGAGTTTTAAAAAGTAGCAATTATAGCAATATAAGGGAAATTTATACCTTAATGGAAATAAATCAGGAAGAAGCTTTTGAAGTGACTCATCTATAATCAATAACTTAGTTGAAGTTTCAGAGCTCGGCTAACAAAACCATACATAAATCTTTAGAAATATAAATGTATTAAATAGCAATATGACTATTTATTATGTACTGACTACTATTCTGTATAATCACGCTGTAAGGTGTTATTTAAATTTAAATATAGAAATTCTATCAGCATAGAAGTTACATTCTGTACTGACACGTTATAGACATCACAAATAGTTTGATTTCAATATGTATAGAAATTTATATAATCAAACTACTATTTATTAAGTGCTGACACGTTATAGACATCACAAATTTGCTATTCGCGATAAATAGTTCCAAACGGACATTCAATAAGTGTAGAAATTTATATAATCGAGCAAATATAAAAATTTTAAAATTTTCAGAAATATGAAGGATTACCAACAAAACATAAGAATCATAATAAAATGTTTCATGCATATATCAGTAGAAAATCCATAAATAAGTGAAGGACATTCTCAAACTTTGAAAAACCATTATTTGAAATGAATTTCTATAGGAAAACATTATTTAATTCCTACCATTTTCCCACTAAAGCAAGAAGCACTATAGGAATAACACAAAAACAAACATATGTGAGAATCAAAAGGTGATGTATTTTAAAGAAGTTAACCGAAATCATACTTTGTTGAAGCATGCATTCAAGCTCCCAATCATAGCCGAACCGAAAATTTCTTAAAGATAAGGATATAACCTCCACTTTACTACCAAATAATTAAGTGAATAAACAAAGTTAAAAAAAGGAAAAAGATTTAAAACTTTTTCATAAAGGAGTAATGTACTTGTTCAGTCAAAGGAATATAAGTAATTAATATTCACTTTTATAATAAAAATTAGAGAAGCCATTACCTAAGTCCTGGTCCATAACAAAAAAGAACACAATTATATTTTAAATAATATGCTTCCTAAATTCTAGAGAATCTGTAATCTTTAATTCTGTCGTAATTCATACTTCACAACAAATAGACTATTTTAGGATAATATACCTTCTAAATTTGATAATTGGGTTATCACATCCACTGATTTAAAGTACTTGCAAATACATAATTAGAAAATTTCAAATTGAAAAAAAAAACGAACAACATTTATATTGAACAATTAATCAAGCTGAATTGTAAAGGATTTTCATTTCTTATAGTTAATTCAATGATCTTATAAATAGTAACCAATAGTTTCATAAATCTAAGAGAGGAAAATCAATTTATGTAAAAGGAAGGAGAACGAACAATATGGAGGGGTTTTACATGAAATCGGGACTTCAAGGCTTAACCAAAGCAGCAACCGAGAAATGTAGAATTGCCGTTGCACAGAGGATGTCGATGAACGATGGTGAACAGGCAATGGTGATAAGCGCTCTAATGACCTAGTCGAATGTAACAAGCGATAAGAGACGTAGTGTATGTTAGGTTTGTTGGTTAAGGAGAGATGATAGATTTTAGATGCAGAAGAAAAGAGGGATACATAAGAGATAGAAATTATACCTCAATTTGGAAGAAATAGTCGATTGTTTGTAGTTGTCTATGGAATTCAAATTAGCAATAGAAAATACTAACATCACAAATTTTTAGGAGAACCGGACGGGATGGAGAGGAGTAACTGTTCGAAGGTCGTTTTGGAGGTGATTTCGAGTTGAATTGGCTGTAAATAGTGGTTGGATGGGAGGGAAACGCAACCGGAAGGGAAAAATTAAAATGGATATGACCTAATTAGTTATGGATGGGGAGAAAAGTAGGATAAGGTGAGCAGTGATACGGAAGGGAAATTAAAAAACACGACTGTTCATTTTTGATGAAATATTTAAGGAGCTTGTGCGCTCTTAAAATTCAACCCAATAATATAATAAAATAGTAAGATGACACTGAAGTTGGTCGAGTTATATGCGAAATGGATTGTACAATTCCATCGTATGTGGAAGAGCATTATGAGCGCCTAATACCCATTATTAACAAGCAGATTTTGGTAGAGCATACAAGACCATTAGGGCCAGAGCTGCATTTTAATACAATCTGTCACCTACAAACTGACTGCCAGACTGAGAGAGTGAGTCATATACTAAAGAATCTCTTGCAAGTTTTCATTCTTGAATTGGGGGGTTTGTGGGATGATCATTTGCATTTAGTAGAGTTTGCATAAAACAATAATCATCAGTCGAGCATTGGCATGGTTTCATTGGAAGCATTATATAGCCGACCATACAACACCCCTTCGTGTTGGTGCGAAGCAGCTGAGAAACCGATATTTGGTCAGGTATAATTAGGGAGACTTCAGAGAAGATCGAGATCATTGATGTGACGCCCTACCTCTATGCCCACAATAACAAGGGTTATTATACGGAATAACGTCTGCTATTGCGAAGAATAAGGCTTGTTAAAGCGACCATCCGTACGTTATGCCTTAGACGAGCATTGATTACATCGATAGGAGTTGTATAACTTACTCCCAAAGATATAAATTCAATCCAAATCTAAAATGAAACTACGGTGGCTAAAGAAAAATCCAGAACAACGCTTAATAACAACAATGTAGATTTGTAAAGTCACATCAGAATAGAAATATCAGATATATAGCCAAAGACAAGTCTGGAATAAATGCTACAACAATCTATCGTTCACATGAACCAAATACACATATACATGTCATCAACATACATGAGACGAGAATCAATAAACCAAAAGAACTTCTCGAAGGCTAGGCAAAAGATGATGTGAAATCCCAAAAGCTGAAGCTGCTACTGAATCAGAGACAGCGACTATCCTGAAATAACTTGGTCTGACCCGAGTATTATTTAAAAGAAAATAATAAACAAACCAGTCTAATTTATTCTTAGAAGTGGATGCATCATAAACAACATCAATCAAAATACTAATAATCTCGAATGACACTATTCAACATAAGAAATCAACATAGTTAAATGAAGAAATCACACCAAACTCCATCAAAATAAACTTTCAAATTCATAATTGAATTCAAAACAGAAATTCACAAAATCTAGAAATCAAAAATAGATAACTAGAAAAATCAGCATAAAAGTGAATCGATCTCATCATATGGCGGGTCTAAGCTACGCCGCACGTGCATCAACATATGGCCGAAGCCTACCAAGTATCGTCATCATAATTTTGGCGCCCAACAAATGACCCGAAGGTCCAACATATGGCCCGAAGGTCTAGTACTGGTATTTGACCCGAAAGTCCAAAATATGACCCGAAGGCCCAGCATAGTGGCTCGAAAGCCCACAAAATCATCAAAATCATCAAACAGCAACAAATATTCAATTAAAGAGTCCGGAATTAACCGAAATAGCAAAAGTGTGGTTTCATACTCCGCACTTTTGCTAAATCGTTTAAACCTCTTCATCGTTTTCTTGAAATTGCAAAATTGTGTAATTTATATGAAAACATTTTACGCTCTCGAACGGACAAGTCCAGAATTAAGCGAATTAGTAAAAGTAAGGGTTCATAGTCCTCAATTTTGATGAAACGTTTAAATCGATTCCTCATTCTTTTAAAAGCGTAAACTGTAAAAAAATTAAAAAATAATTTTTTATTTTAAATGATTTTTAAAACACGTGAACAAAACAGAAACATCTATAGCAATTTCGACAAAGAAATTACGCTTCACAAAACACCGTAAAAACGGATATCAAATCAGCGTTGCGGGATAACCGCTTTAAAATTCACTTTAAAATTGACGGTTACTGCAGTCAAAAAGCAGTAATTTTTATTCGTCAAAAATGTCGCCAAAACAACACCTTTCAAAAATTAATATCGACGTAAAAATTCTGCTATAAAAATAACGGCAACGAGATACGTTTTTAAACGTAACATCGGTTCAAAGTAAATTATACCGTAGATTGTACGACTATATTTTCATCAAAATATTGCACGTTCACAAAATGCAAAAGCGGGTCATAGTCAACTGGTCATGTGTATTGTATGCATGCGGTGCACATGTATACTAGACATGTGTACTGTGCACATAAATACACATGATTGCGAAACAGGAAAGAAGCAAATATAAAGATGAAGAACTCAAGAGGCACAAGGACGTACAACACAATAAACCGGAAATGTCATAACAGAGAATCAAACTTGTATGAACATCACAATTTCAAGGACCTGGCATCTTTATATGCAGACATGCATAAATTCCTCCTTCAATGATTCAATGTTTTATGTGAAAAAGAATGGCCACTACAAGCTCAATGAATCAAAGGACCAGAGTACTTTAAGATGGCCACACGTGCAACAGACTTCAATAGGCACATGGATGTACAACCCAAATGAACCAACGTGACAACAGTGGTGCAATACAAATATGTACGCACACAATGCAGTATGAAATAAAAAGATCTGGGTACAACTTTGTACTACACTTCCTAGCATGCAATTATTGAACTTTATAAAACAATTAGTACAAGTTATATATATGCACTGCAAGCATTGCACTGACTGACACGCACACAAAGTTTCGAAATCTTCTTTCACACAAAAATGAAACAAGCATGAGATGATGAATAAATCAAAATTTTTGAGTTTGGCACTCACCAAGAATTTTCTTCAAAGTTTGTTAGCAACCGGAACCACTAAAAGCAAGATCTAGATCTGCCATTAAAGCCATTTCAGAGAGCAACTTGAAAAAAAAAAAGAATGAAGCTAAAATGAACGTTGCAGTACCACTATTTTTCCTTCGAAACTGTTCAAGTCAAAATGAAGAAAAAGGAAGTGTGTTGGCAATGCTTTGGGTACATATTCATTTAATGC
The DNA here is from genome assembly GCA_030765085.1 of Allium cepa. NCBI lineage: Eukaryota > Viridiplantae > Streptophyta > Magnoliopsida > Asparagales > Amaryllidaceae > Allium > Allium cepa. The sequence continues at coordinate 634,706,248 of CM060932.1, read as the reverse complement.
AACATGCTATAGTGAAAAACAAGTACACCGCTAGTAGGGAAAAATGATGATAGAAAAAAGAAAAATGCAAAAAGGGTTTCATCTTGTTTTACAAACATGTGTGTGACAGCCAAAGAAAAAATGTCTCAACTGACTTAATTTTCACGTGAAGGCCAAAAGTGCATTTCCTATCAATGTGCAACCGTTTGCAAGCATATACTGACTTGGCTACAGATTTTTGCATCATTTTTTTTCCAAATTTTTATTTTTTAAAATTTCTATTTAAAATATTTACTCCGACGGTAATTCAAAAATCACGGTCGTTACAGACTCCCCTTATAAAAATTGCGTCCCCGCAATTTTCATACTAGAAGCAGCTAATAACACAAATAATTTATCACAACAAAGACAAAAAAAAAGATAGATTAAGAATGCTCACCCCCACCCGAAGAGGAGAGAAAACCCGGATAAGAACGCTCGATGAATTCTCTGGTTTCCCAAGTGCAATCCTTCGGGTTTGCAGACCATTAAATTTTCACAAGCGAAACTTCTTTTTTCCAAAGGCGTTTAACCTTCGAAGCTAGCACACGAATAGGATTTTGTACAATAGACAAGTCAGGTGAGATCTCAAGATCTTACAACATAGGAGGATCAATGACAGAATATGAATCTTGAAGGCATCTATGAAGCTGGGATACAAGAAATACGTCATGAATTCCCGAAAACTGAACAGGTAGCGATACACGATAAGCAACAGGGCCAATGCGTTCCGTAATAGGAAACAGTCCAATATAACGAGGAGCCAATTTCCCGGAGCTACTAAAATGCACCACACCCTTCATCGGGAAACACAATAGAATACAAGATTGCCAACAGAAAATTCCAAAGGCTTCCTACGATAATCGGCATAAGATTTCTGCCTATTCTGAGCCTCTTTCATTCTCTGTTTGATAATATCAATCTTCTCAGAAGAATCACGAATATAATCGGGGCCAAGAACTAACTTTTCTTCCGATTCCAACCAACAAGATGGATCGACACGGTCTTTAAAGAGCTTCGAAAGGAGCCATACCGATACTTGATTGAAAATTGTTGTTATAAGTGAACTCAACAAGAGATAAGTGGTCTTCTCAACTACCACCAAAATCAAGAATACAAGCTCGAAGGAGATCCTCTAAAACTTGATTCACCCTTTCAGTCTGACCGTCAGACTGTGGATGATAAGCTGTACTGAGATTGAGCTTAGTGCCCAAAGCTTTCTGAAGGCTCTACCAGAAACCACTAGTAAAAAGCGGATCTCTATCACTAACAATAGAACTAGGCACTTCATGAAGTCGAACGACTTCTTTAAACAACTTAGCCAATAAAGGAGCAGTCTGATATGACTTAATATGAATAAAATGGGCTGATTTAGTCAATCTATCAACAATCACCCAAATACTAGTATGGCTGACCTCGAATGAGGTAGACCATCAATGAAGTCCATAGAAATCTGATCTCATTTCCATAATGGAATCTCAAGAGGATGCAAAAGACCACTGGGACGCTGGTGTTCTGCTTTAACAAGTTGACAAGTCATGCAACGACTTACATAACTTGCAATATCACGCTTCATACCCTCCCAATAGTATAAGCGTTTCATATCAGCATACATCCTACTACTACCCGGATGGATAGTATACTTAGAACGATGACAGTCCTCAAGAATGTAATTTCTAAAATTAGAAACATCAGGCACAATCAATCTACCCTTCTTCTGAATACAACCATGAACATCAATATCGAAATCCTTTAGATCATCACTTCGGGATTCCGATTCACAACTCTGAATAAGATAAGCAATATGTGGATCTTGTTTCTGGGCATCGGCTGAAATATGCTATGCGGTAGGATCGTATAATATGGAATAGTGGATGGTATAGGTAAATAACAATAAGAATAAGTAAAGTAGACACCAGGATTTTATACTGGTTCGGACCTCTAGTCCTACGTCCAGTCCCTAAGCTTCACTTAGGAATTCTACTAACTAAACCCTCTCTTAACCCGGAGGAATAGGTTTACAACTTACCCGAACAACCGAATGGGATTTCTTGCCTCAACTACTGAAGAGGACTTCAACTCAATTACTAAAAACAATTATTCGACTTGTTTTGTTCTTATCAACACTAATGAGTCAATTGTAGTACAATATTCCTATAATCTTATCCTTGAGAGTATGCAATGTGTTTGTGAAGATTTATGAAATGTGAATTGCTATGAATCAAATGAATGTTATAAACAACGCAGAGATTAAAGTAGTGATTACTTTGAAAACTTTTAGAGAATATAAATATGTTCAAGAAAGTAGTGAGATTAAAGCATAAGAAAAATTCATTTGATTGAAGATGTTAGAATCATGTATTTATACTTGTAGAAGAGGTGCATCTGTTGGCTAACGGTGTAGACAAGAGATGCTTCCATTTCCATTGGAGAATGGTTGCAACTCTTGGGAGAAAGAAGGTGTCCATTCAGAGAAAATTCGTAGGTTCAAATTCAGTCGACTGAACATGGAATTCAGTCAACTGAAAATATGAACTAAAATTTTCAGGAACAAATTCAGTCAACTGAGCAGGTGTTTCATTCGACTGAAACTGTACATGTTTGTATATGTGTAACAGGTTCATTCGACTGGTCATCCCTGTTCAGTCGACTGAACTACTAAATTGTGCACAATGAATGTTTATTAAAAAATGAAATTTATAAAATGTGTTCTAGTGTTTGTGCAAGCCTCTTGAGGATAGATTTTAACAATAAATCTAAACTAAGGCCTATATAAAAATCATACTTATGTTTATCCTTGGTCTTCATCGTTCTTTCTTTAGCTTTGCACATATCTCTTCCTTTTTGTTGAAGCACATTGTCATTGATCAAAATCATAGCGTATCAAAATTCTCCCCCTTTTTGATTGATGACAATACTCATATGTATAGAGATTATTTCATCCCCTGAATATATGCACTATCTTTTCTACGAAAACAAAGTTTATATCATAGATTTTCTCCCCCTTTGTCATCGACAAAAAAGGAAGTAATAACCGTAGAAGTATATTACCAACACAATCACGGAAACATAGAATGTAGCATAGATAAATAAAACGTAAAATGACTATTTATACAAGCCATAAGAAAGTTATGAAATAAAATATCAAACCACAAAAATTATTGATTTTTATCCCAATCATATGAGCCTTCTCTCCCTCCCTATGGTTCACGAATGATTGGTCCACCGGTGGTTGGTCCATAGCTTCCTCCTTGACCACCACTAGTGCCACTCATGCTGCTGCTTGGATGTTCTTCGGATGATGTCCATGTGAAAGTAGGTGCAGGACGCTTACCGCGTGATGTTGAAGCGGTAGTGGAAGTTGAGCATGAGATGGCATCCCATAATTTATTGAAGAATCCTTTAATTTTATCAAGTTTGTGATCTACCTTCTTGAGGCGATTATCAAGAATTTGTTGATTTCTTGATAAAATTCCCAACGATTAATTGGTAGTAAAACTTGGCTCAATGATACGAATTTCATCTTCTCGGTCGACAGGTTCTTCATGTGGAGGTTATTGCTGTTCTTGATGCCTAGCTTCCCATTCAGCAAGAGATATGATGCGAGGAGGTCTAGCCGGGAGTTGCATAAGGCTTATAGTTCGTTGGTTAATTTGATGGACCATTGTATTTTCGGACTCGGGTAATGGCGTATCAACATTGAGGAGAAGTCTCATGATATATTCTCCAAAATATAAAGTTCGCATTTTGCCATTATTAAATGTGAGAAACTCATCAAGAATTAGTTGGACCCAATTGACTTGAATATTGCCCCAAATAGCGTATAGAGCTCGATAATTGATTGGGTAGACAATTTCATATGAACCCGTTCATGGAGTAATTGTTCTCATAAGAGCTTTGTGAAGGATTCTAGCTCTAGGTCATAAGGAAATGGATTTAAAATCTCGAATGTTAACATTATCATCCAAAAATTGATGGTTTATGTTATCCCGAATTTGTGGATTGAATTCTACCTCGTCAAGCTTTCTCCCTACATTAGGTGATCCTAGGATGTGTGCAATTCGATCTAAGGAGAACCAAACTTTCTTCCCACACACCATACTCCAAACACTATCATTTGGATTTCTTGGAGTTTGGTGTCCAAGATTAAGGTTTGCATAAAATAGTTTGACCATGACATGATTTATTGTATGGTCATTTCTTTCTAAATCCAAGAGAGAAGTTAAACCTGCCTGATCCGTTAATGCTTGGATGTTGTATGTCTGAAGGCTTTGAAAATCAACGAAGGAGTGTTCAAAAATGCGAGAATTCTTTATTTTATTCCACCTCGTTACAGCTACTCCATCATAGAGCCAATGTGCAATTTGAGCATCAGTTGGCTCGAAGGATGAAGAAGAAGAAGCTCTTGATCTTTTTGGAGCCATCTGTTGTGAGATTTGAGAGTAATTTGTGGATTGGGGGCTAGGGTTTTGGAAAACAATGGGGAAGAGAGAAATTTTTCAATGTAAAAAGTGAAGGAAAAAAGGTGAAAACTGTCGGATAAAAGGGAAAAGTTGCCTGGGAATTGGCATTCAGTCGACTGAAAAGTCTGTTCAGTTGACAGAATTGAAGGCCGAATATTTTCTGTGTTGAATTCAGTCAACTGAACAGGGTTTTTAGTCGACTGAACTGTGATATGTAAGTTTCTATTAAAAATTTAGTCGACTTTATAGATGATGTCAGTCGACTGAGCTATGGAAATTTTGTTTTCTGCCTTTCAGTCGACTGAACAGTAAGGTTTAGTCGACCGATCCTTGCAAATTTTTTTGTTCTTCGTGAATTTTGAAAGCAAACGTTTTATTGAAAGAAATAATTACGATTGTATAGATATATAACAACATGAGTTGTCTTCAAAAGTAATTATTTCTTTGGAGATGGACTATTTTTATTTTGCGTCTTTTTCCCTTCATTCTCCATATAATTTATATCCCATGAATTTGGACTATACTGAGGAGTCTTTGGCGACATCCAAGGATTCACGAGATCGACTGGTGTACGTTAAGACAAAGGCGGATCATATGAACTAACAGGTCGAGGTAGGGGCTCAGTCACTTCGTTTTTCTTTGAGCCACAAAAACGTAAACTGATTTGCTCTAGGAAGCTTAATCGTCTAGCCGTTACTTTCTGTTCGAAATATAATTCTCGTTGAAGATCTATTTGTTGTTGTTGAAAGTGATGAATGTCATCAATTTTTCTTTTTGTACTAGAGATATAAAAAGTCCACGGTTTGCCTTCTTTGATTCAGGTGTGTAGCCAGTTCGATAGTTGTCCCATTTATAGACTGGCTCATGCTTTGGTGTTGGAGTAGAAAGTTTTGGTGATGTTGGTGAGTTATCGACCGAAGAGGTGATGTTGATTGGGGAGTATGAGTTGTTTGAGGGAATTTTTATATCGACTTTTCAATCTTTTGTAAGTGAAAATGAGTTGTGAAAATGAGTTGTGAAAATGAAAATATGTTTAAATGTGTATTTATAGGATGAATATTCTAAAAATATTGTGGTGATAATTTATTAAAGTTTTTTTTAACCAATCAAAGATTTAATGGTTAAAATAAATCAGTTAGAAATGTATGGATTAGAGATAACCCTTATATTATTATTCATTACGTATCATTATTTGAAAATATAAATTGAAAGTCATAGTTTTCTTCATTCAGTCGACTGAGCATATAGATTTAGTTGACTGAATTATATAATTTTTTTTAATAACTTTCTCTATAAAATATCTTTAAAAGAGATTATTCCTAATTCTCGTCGTAATTTTATAAAGGAGTTTTCTAATAAAGGTTTAGTAAATATATCAGCAATTTGATTTTCGGTAGAAATATGTTCTAATTTTATGATCCTTTTTCGATATTGTTACGTAGAAAATGGTGACGAATATCTATATGTTTTGTACGAGAGTGATTAACCAGATTTTTAAATAAATTTATTGTACTTGTATTTTCACAATATATTATAGAGTTTGTTAAATTTATATTAAAATCCTTAAGTGTTTGTTGCATGTAGATAACTTGAGTGCAAGCTAAAGCGGCTGATATATACTCTGCTTCACAAGTGGAAAGCGAGACACAATTTTGTTTCTTATTAAACCAAGATACAAGTGATTTTCCAATGAAATGGCACGTACCACTTGTACTTTTTCTATCTATTCGAGATCCACCAAAATCAGCATCACTGAATGATACTAACTCAAATGGACACTCTTTTGGATAGAAAAGACCAAAATCTTTAGTATCATTAAGATATCGTATAATTCGTTTTACCGCTCTTAAATGTGATTCTTTAGGATTAGATTGAAAACGTGCACATAAACATACACTCATCGTTATGTCTGGTCTACTAGCGATTAAGTAAAGTAAGGAACCTATCATACTTCTAAACAATTTTAGATCCATACTTTTGCCATTTTCATCTCAATCGAGATGAGTAGTGGTACTGATAGAAGTAGGTTTAGCAGAAGTGTTCTCCATTCCGAAACATTTAATTAGATTAGCACAATATTTTTCTTGGTTTATGAAAATTCCATTTGTTAATTGTTTAATTTGAAGTCCGAGAAAATATGATAATTCTCCCATATGCGACATTTCAAACTCCTTAGTCATTATATTTGAAAATTCTTTACATAAATTTTCATTTGTCGAACCAAATATAATATCATCTACATATACTTGAATTATTAAAATATCTTTAGTAGTATTTTTGATGAAAAGCGTTTAATCAACTTTTCCAATTTGAAATCCCGAATTTAGTAACTTTTAAGTCTTTCATACCAAGAACGAGGTGCTTATTTAAGACCATATAGTGCTTTCTTTAATTTATATACATGATCTAGATATTTTTCATGTATAAATAAAGGAGGTTGTTCTACGTATACATTTTCTTTTATAAAACCATTTAAAAATGCACTTTTAACATCCATTTGATAAAGTTTAAAATTGTGAAAACATGCAAAAGCTAATAGAATACGTATTGCTTCAAGTCTTGCAACGGGAGCAAAAGTTTCTTCAAAATCAATACCTTCTTCTTGATTATATCCTTGTGCAACTAGTTTAGCTTTATTCCTAGTTATATTACCTTGTTAATCTATTTTACTTTTGTAAACCCATTTTGTTCCTATAACAGATTGATTATTTGGACGGGGAACTAATTCCCAAACATCGTTACGTTCAAATTGATTTAATTCTTCTTGCATTGCAATAATCCAGTAATCGTCTGTTGATGCTTCTTTAGGATTTTTAGGTTCTATTGTAGAAATGAAAGCTATATGTCCCATTTGATTTAGTTGATTTCTTGTCTTAACTTGAGAATTGATTTCACCTATTATGTTTTGAGCAGGGTGATCTCGTAATATTCTTGGTGAAGATCTTAGTTCATTATTACAAATTTCAAGATTTGTATTTTCTATATTTATAAATTCTTCATCATCTTTTATACTTAATTCTTTATTGAAATTCTCATCAAAATGCACAGTAAGGTTTCTTCGATTACGTTTGTTCGTTTATTAAATACTCGATATGCCTTACTTCGTTCTGAATATCCTACAAAAATTCCTTTCTCGGCTTTTGGATCAAATTTACTTAGTTGATCTTTTGTATTTAAAATAAAACATTTTGATCCAAATATTTTAAAATAAGATATAAATGTCTTTTTGTTGTTGAATAGTTCATATGAAGTATTTTTAGTTAACGGTCTAATTGATATTCTATTCAATACATAGCATGCAGTAGCTACGGCTTCTGCCCAAAAATATTTTGGTAGAAAAATTCCATTTAATATTGTCCTAGCGCATTCTTGTAATGTTATATTCTTTCTTTCTACAACTCCATTTTGTTGAGGAGTTCTAGGAAATGAAAAATTATGATTTATTCCTTTCTTTTTACAGAAAGTTTCAAAAGCTTCATTTTCGAATTCGCCTCCATGATTACTTCGTATATTTTTAATCTTCAAATCTTTAGTGTTTTGAATTCTTTTGACAAATGTTTTAAAATGCTCAAAAGTATCACTTTTATTTTTCATAAAAATAGTCCATGTATATCTTGAGAAATCATCAACTATTACAACACGTATCGATTATGATTAATGGATTGAACTTGTGTTGGTCCAAATAAATCCATATGCAGTAATTCTAATGGTTGTAAAGTCGAAATAGTTTTCTTAGATTTGAAAGATGATTTCGTTAATTTTCCTTTTTGACAATCATCACAAAGATTTTTTATTTTAAAGTTTATTTTGGGTAAACCTCTTACTAATTCATTTTTGGAAAGTTTTCTAATAGTTTTAAAATTTATATGACAAAATCTTTTGTGCCATAACCAAGGATCATTATCTTTGCTAGTAAACATATACTTGTATTATGATTAGTATTCATATTTAGAACGTAAATATTCCTATCTCTGTTTCCTTCAAAAAAAAGATTTTGGTTTTGATCAAAAATAATACATTTATTTTCCGAAAAAGTTATTTTAAAGCCTTTGTCACAAAGTTGACTTATGCTAAGTAGATTATGTTTTAGATTTTCAACTAATGAAACATTTGTTATAAAAGGTAAATTTGATGTACCGTAATTGCTCACATCTCCTTTGCCAATGATATAGCCTTTTGAATTGTCTCCGAAGGTAACCGAGCCACCATCAAAGTATGTGATGTTTGTAAGCATATCTTTGTCTCCGGTCATGTGTTTTGAGCAACCACTATCTAGTATCCATTTCTTCTTTTTAAGTGGGACCTGAAAATAAATACAAAATTATTGGTACCCACCTTTTAATAGGGTCCTAAAAAGTTAGAGCTTAGGAAGCCAAACCCAATTTGGTTTAGTATCCTTTTTATAAATATAGTTTTTATTATAATGAACACTATCCATAAATGTTTTAATATATTTATTCCTAATTAACACATTGTTAGTCTTTGGAACCCAAATTTTAACTACCTTGGTTTCTACTGTTGTTTCAATAGGTTTTCTTAACAATATTTGTTGTTTTGAATCAATATTCCTTTTAAGATTATATCCTTTTTATTAGGAATTTTTGACTCCTTTTTATATCCTAAACCTTTTTTATTTGAAGATGATTGAGAATTTTCTAATATCTTGGATAAATTTTCCCTTCCTTTTTTAAAGTTAGAAACGATTTTAGTTATGTTATCTAATCTAGCTTGAAGACTGTTATTTTCTAATTCAACTTGTCTAATCTTAGTTTTTAACTCATGATTTTCAGAAACAATTACATCATTCTTTTTCTTTTGAGTTTCAATTTCTTGACTTAAAAGAGATAATTGAGTTTCTAAATTTGAATAAGATTCTTGAACTTTTTCAAGTTCTTCTTCTAGAATTTTCTTTTCATCGTTTAACATATCTCTTTCAAATTCAACTTTGTTTTGATTTACACGAATTTCCTTAATTTTCTTTTTAAGAATTTTTATTGTGCTCAAAAGTTCAGAGTTTACTTCAATTAAGTCATCGAAAGTTAAATTACTTACTTCAGATTCTTGAGCCATGAAGCATACATTTGCCTGTTCATTGTCGCTATCATTTTCACTTTCGGATGAAGATGAAGATGAATTCGAATCATCCCATGTTACAGAGAATGCCTTCTTTTTGAATTTCTCTCTCTTGTTTTTATTGTTGAGAGCTTTATAATTCTCCTTCTTTTGCTCTGGGTAATCCTTGTGCATGTGACCTTTCTTGTGACAGTTGAAACATTCTATATTCGAGGATGTAGGTTTGATCAAGAAATTCTTTTTGAGTCCGTTTTTGTTTCCTTTTTTTGTATCTTAAGAATTTCTTGAAATTTTTGGCTATGAATGCTAAATCCTCATCTTCAGACTCTGATTCTTCCTTTTCCGCATGAAAAGCAACATATTTTCTTTCTTGAGCTTGATCTTTCTTAGCTTGTATATTTTCTACATACGAAATAAGATTTCCAATCAATTCCTCTGGTTTCATTCTAGATATATCATTTGCTTCCTCGATTTCTAGTACTTTTCTCTCCCATTCATCAGTGAGTGAATTTAGAACTTTAAACACAATGTCAAAATCCGTGTATTTTTCTCCTAGTCCGATTAAAGCATGATGAATGTCTTAAAATCTCGAGTACATGTCATTGATGGATTCATTTTGTCGCATTCTAAAGTTTTGGAATTGATTCTTCAGCATGGATATCTTTGTTTGTTTAACCTTGTTTGTGCCTTCATGTATGACTTTAAGTGTTTCCCATATCTGATATGCAGTAATACATATGCTAACGCGGTTGAATTCGTTTCTATCTAGGGCGCAAAGTAGCATATTCATAGCTTTGGCATTTGCACTAGCTTCATTCTTTTGAGTTTGTGTCCATGTAGGATAATCGGTTGCGGGCACAACGAACTCTGCTTGAGTAGCATTCCAGGCTTTGAAACTTGTTGCTTGCATATAAATCCTCATCCTTGTAGCGCAATAGTTATAGCTTAGTCCATTTAATAGAGGAGGTCTTTGGGTAGATTGTCCTTCCGCAAATGTAGAACTATAGGCAGATGTTGTGCTTGTACTTGCGTTATTTTCCATATTATCAATATGTCTAATGACGGTGTTATGGTTATAGGACGGCCCTGCTCTGATACCAATTGAAAGAGTCTATGCGGTAGGATCGTATAATATGGAATAGTGGATGGTATAGGTAAATAACAATAAGCAATAAGTAAAGTAGACACCAGGATTTTATACTGGTTCGGACCTCTAGTCCTACGTCTAGTCCCTAAGCTTCACTTAGGAATTCTACTAACTAAACCCTCTCTTAACCCGGAGCAATAGGTTTACAACTTACCCGGACAACCGAACGTGATTTCTTGCCTCAACTACTGAAGAGGACTTCAACTCAATTACTAAAAATAATTATTCGACTTGTTTTATTCTTGTCAACACTAATGAGTCAATTGTAGTACAATATTCCTATAATCTTATCCTCGAGAGTATGCAATGTGTTTGTGAAGATTTAGGAAATGTGAATTGCTATGAATCAAACGAATATTATAAACAACGCAGAGATTAAAGTAGTGATTACTTTGAAAACTTTTAGAGAATATAAAATATGTTCAAGAAAGTAGTGAGATTAAAGCATAAGAAAAATTCGGTCGATTGAAGATGTTAGAATCATGTATTTATACTTTAGAAGAGGTGCACCTGTTGGCTAAGGGTGCAAACAAGAGATGCTTCCATTTCCATTGGAGAATGGTTGCAACTCTTGGGAGGAAGAAGGTGTCCATTCAAAGAAAATTCGCAGGTTCAAATTCAGTCGACTGAACAGGGAATTCAGTCAACTGAAAATATGAACTTAAATTTTCAGGAACAAATTCAGTCGACTGAGCAGGGTGTTTCAGTCGACTGAAACTGTACATGTTTGTATATGTGTAACAGGTTCAGTCGACTGATCATCCCTGTTCAGTCGACTGGACTACAAAATTGTGCACAGTGAATGTTTATTAAAAAATGAAATTTATAAAATGTGTTCTAGTGTTTGTGCAAGCCTCTTGAGGATAGATTTTAACAATAAATGTAAACTAAGACCTATATAAAAATCTTACTTATGTTTATCCTTGGTCTTCATCGTTCTTTCTTTAGCTTTGCACATATCTCTTCCTTTTTGTTGAAGTACATTGTCATTGATCAAAATCTTAGCGTATCAACATTGGCAACATGATCCAACAAACTAGGACGAGCTTCTATGCTAAATAAAAGCACGGGAGAATCAAATACTGAAGGACGGTCTCTAATATCACAAAGAGATAAAGGTTCCAAAATATTCCACTCTGCTAGCATCATGAAAACATTAACCTGCTGCTTGCGTGTAATGACCTGTAAATTTTTAATAATTAAAATTGTTAAATTGATAAATTTTGGTAATTTAATATGAATAAAATAAACTTTGTAATAAAATAAGGAAGGAATGTTAAAGTGGAAATGCATATTTTATTCATAAGGAAATATAAAAGAATGAAACTTATCTGAATGAATTTATTTGATGATTCAATCATAATAAATGAACACATTTAACAAATTCAATATAATTAAGAACAACTGTTAATACAAAGGAAAGAAATTAATTAAATCCATCAGGTCATTGCTTGATTTCTTGCTTTTTTCTACATGGCCTCTTTATTTCTTGCTTTAGCCATACAAACTTTTTTTGTAACGACCCAGAATTTTTAGAAATTAAAATATGAGTATTTAATTAATTTTTAAATATTAATAAGTGAATTTATAAGTCAAATAAATTTTTATTTGAATTTTTGGATTTAATTGGATTATTAAATCGATAATTTAATATGTTAAATTATGGAAATAATTGAAAATAGAGTTAAATATGATTGAAAATGATTTGTAAAATTTTATTTTATCATATTGAAGTTAGAATGATATTTTAGAACTTTTAAAATCGAATTAAAAGTAAATCTGTGAAAATTGAATATTTTAATATTTAATAATCGACTGTAAAATAGCCAATTTTTGAACAGTCTCAGAATTGAACGAAACCAGTTTCATTGGATCCGTAATAGTTAGTTATTGCCGGATTTCAATTTTCGTGTCAATCGGAGTTATCGTTTGATCGTGGCAGCTCGAAACGCATCGAATTATTTTTAATTTAAATTTGGCGAGTCAAAATAGCCATTTTTCAAAAAGTCTCGAATTTCGACGAAACCAGTTTCATCGGATCCGTAATGTGATATTATTGTAAGGTTTCAAATTTCAAGTCAATTGGATTTACCGTTTGTCCTGTACAAATTAAAACGCCTAGAAATCGATTTAAATCGGTTTAATTCAAATTGAACGTTTTCAGCCATAACTCGCCCATACTTCCGAATTAGCTTCCGAAACCTGTTCCATTGTGTCCGGAACGCGGGATAAACCCTAGGTACGCTGGTTACGGCGTCTAAATCGGAGTTCGGAATTCCCGGGATGAATAGTGTTTACGCTAGCTTTTTCTATAAATACAACATCATCTTCATAAATTAAAAAAAATATACAAAACCTAAACTAATAAACCCTAGCCGGCCCTAATATTCAATGGCCAGAAATCATCCTCTTTCAACCCTCAATCTCTCTCAATCTACAATGAATTAGCTAATGTGTTCAACATGAAAGTTGTTGAGAATCTCGAGGGCTTCACATCCATACGGATTTGATGGGGTTTGGAGTTGCGTAGGAGGGGCAAGGATGGGCCGTTCGTGGGCTGTTATAGGCCGTGCGCGCGCGTCATATGCAGGCCGAGTTGGCCATGGTGGCAAGTGGAAGTAGCTCGCGTCGTGTGCTTCGCGTTGGCGTTGGTGTGATCGGGGTTCGTCGAGTATCGGGGGAGAATAATTCAACCCTAGTTCTATAATTGGGTTCGGCCTCAAAAAGCTTTTACTGGAGATGATAACGTGAAGGGGGAAGATGAAGGAGAGGCCTTGGATGCAGATCTAGTGGCTAGGATTTGATGTGGTATGAAGATAGTTGAATAAATGTTGTAAAAGTTTATATATAACGTGTACAAACTTGTAAATTACATAACTTTTTCATACGAGGTCGAAAAAATGCAAACTCAGTTGCGTTGGAATCGTATGGACGAGCACTACGCGATGGAGTTGGTTTGGAGTCGTTTGGAGTTAGTGAGAATTTCGGGTAAAATTAAACGCGCGTTTAATTTTATTCGAAATAAATCGCTAAAACGGAAATTAAAACCAAGGTGAGAACTTCTCACTCAATCGAATAGATTTCGATTTTATTTTAAATAGTTAGATTTAAAATATTTGAATGCATGTTTGAATGATGACTGTATATATTGATTGTTAAAATAGACATTATGCGCCGTTAGTAAGCGGATGTTATTTAATATAAACATATACCGCGAATATTTCATAAACAGTGAAATTGGTATTATATATAGTATCAATATATATATATTGGCATATGTATATATTGCAGTTGTTGATTTCCCGCATTTATTTGTTTAGCGGATGAGACCCTATTACGCCGTTATTAAGCGGATAATATTTATTAAGAACATATACCGCGATAATTTCGTACTGGAGCGAAATTGGTATTGTGCTAATGTTTTTGGATGCAGGAAACAGGTTGGAGGGATCCAACTGGATTCCTCAACAGTTTTTATTTGATTTCAGATATTTTGATATTTGATGGATTATCATATCGATATATGATATCGTTGTTAGTCGTGATTGACTATTTGGTGTGTAGCATCATTGGACCAAATTTCTGGTATTTTAAAAATATTTTTAAAGAAATTTTTGAAAAGTTAAAATATTTTGGAATTGATCCATTTTAAATAAATGAACGTTATAATTCTTAAAGTTATAAAAATTATAATTTTTGAGAAATACGGTTAAAAGCTGATTTTTGAAAAATAGGAATTAATGACTTTATAAAATAGTTTAAACTGGATTTTTGAATTTATTATCAAAAGTTTAAATATAGGATTTATAAAATTTGATTATTTTATAAATAAAAATGGTGAAATTATAAAGGGAATTAAAGACGTTTCAGAATAATAATATAAACTGATTTATATTAAGAGATTTATAAATGGATATTTACAAATTGAAATATAGACATTATAAAACGAGTTTTTATAAGTGTTTGAATTAAGTGAAAATGAATTTCATTAAAGAATGGAATTTATAGAATTATAAACCGTGAAGTTATAAATGAAATTTATAGATAGTAAGATTTATAAATTTGGTGAAATTATTTGAAGAATAGATTGGATAAATCATTAAATCTTATAAGTTATAAGATTTATAAATTGGAAAGTCTTTAAAAGAACGATCTTATAAAATAATCGTTTTATAAGTATTTAACTTATAATATGAACGTTTAGTTTATAATTTAGTTATAAACTGGAATAGGTTAATAAAGGAATTTATTAAAGGAAGTTTTTAATAAATAAATAGAAACGGAATTTATAAACGTTGTTTTATAAATCCGCAAATGACTTATTTTGATAAGTTAATTGTTATAACTTATAAATGGAGTTATATTCACGTTTTTAGACAGTGAATAATCCTTTAAAATAAAATGAATAGAAAGGATGAAATTTGTTAATGAAGTATATTCACGTTTTTGAATAGTGAATAATACGTTAAAGAAAATGTATTGAATGTGAATGTTTTAAATAGAATTAAAACGATTTAACGATGTTTTAATTGTGTTGAGATTCGAAATCATAGATTTCAACATTTATTGTTGAAATAGACGTTTTCGAGAAATAAAAGGAAATAGTGGACTATAACACTGTTGTTATAGTAAATGATTTCCGAAAGGAAATGGGTTGTATAGTATTGGGATTTATATATCTATTTAATTTCGAATCCCTATACTAGTGATTTTGGGACGTTGTAACGATGTTTTACGCAACATTCGTTTTGGCCCAAATAAAAATGTTTAAGAGAATGATTTCCCTTAAAGAATGAATAATATACTTAATTCGATTTAAGTATATTGAATATTTTCAAAGGTTGAAAATAAAGAGATTTGTCGATTACTTATTTTTGATAAGTATGGAAATGTTTTCCAATATGAAGTGAATAATTAGAATTTATCTTTTTGAAGATAAATTGAAATGAATTATTGAAATCGAATATGCATGGATATTTTGAAATATAAATTCATTATGGAATTTATATGTGAAAAGTGGAATTTGTTTGAAAATAAATATTGATTTATTTTTGAAGTGTTGAAATTATATATCTTATAAAGATATTTTGGGAAAATAAATAATTTGGAAAATTATTTGGAATCTGGTGATGTATGCATATCAATTGATAGTTCAATAACCGACTATCAGTTTTCCCTTTGAATGGGTATTTGATGTGAATTGATTGAATTTGAATGCACACTTATTTTTGAATAAGCGCTCACTATTCGGGTTAACCGGGAAAGGACCATGGGGTCGTATAACCCATTCCGAATATGTGATACGTCGTTGTGAATTGCATTTGAAGATCGGCGTTGAAGACCGGTATTTGCGAGAGCGATAGGATGACCTATCGATTGTCTCTGCACTGGGTCGCACCTGGTATAGAGATTCCATAAGTGATGGGAAATTCGATCAGGATTGTGAATATCCGGATTGCAAGGACTTCTTTGTAAGTGCCTTCGGTTCTGTTCGATCCCGGAACAGACTTGTATGGATTGTATGCCTGACATTACAATTTGAGATATAAAGCCGATTTCTTTCAAATATATTTCTGTTGGTGGCGGAGAATTTATTCTTTGCTTAACACCCTTCTTTGAGACGTACGAGCTCAAAGGTTATATAGTTGAAGTTATCAGCGATATATCCCATTTTGGTAATGTGACATGCTGAGTGATGCTGAAATGATCATTGTGTTGATTATTGTGATAGGATCATTTATTTGATCGTCTATCTTAGTGATCATTGTGTTCATCATTTGTTGACCCAAAGCATGGCTTTTGTATAAAGTATGTTTTTGTGGACGTGACTTCGTCGAGCCTCACATCCCGGAAATGGTCAAAACAGGAAAGATGCGGCAAGGTTATTAGGGGTTGCTGTAGCTCCCCTTAGGGTATGTGCATTTCCTTCTGGAAAAGGGTGGTATCATGGTATGGAGCCCAGATACTTACTCATGTTGAAAACACTCTATTTATTATGGTGTGATGTTGGATATCGAGCGCTCGGTTGAAAAGGTCCTAAAGGACCGGGGAATGGCGTGCTCGTGTCAGTAGTTACCCAGTTAGGGGTAACCCGGCCTTGTGTTGGCAGAGATCCGGTTTGGTTCTCGGGGATGTCTTTCCAGAGGCATTCTCAGTGGCAATGGGAAGTTCCTTGGCCTGACCATTTGTTGGAAATCCAATTCCCAATACGAAACTTGTACGGTATTAGTTGTAGAACCTGCTATTCACTTATGGTGGTCACCACTGTTTGGATAGTAGCTATAGTAGGCATACGATAATGGTCGTATGTTGGCTAAGATTTATATTCTACTTTCGAAATGATTTGTTATTACACTATGCACTAGTAATAATATCAAATGTTATTTTAAATGCGTATCAAGCATCTTTGGCTATCATAAGGAGAAATCTCCTCCGATTCTGCGTTTGCATTGTGTGTGTGTGCGGGAGGCCTTATGGTAGTCTCATTTTTTAAAAGCATTGCGAATTGAATTAAAAATATTCCTCTTTTTGATTTTTAAAGTTAAATAAACTGTTTTGAGTTCTCACACCAGTCACATGACTGACTCGGAGTTTATTGTTTTCCTTCCTAAACTCTGGGTGCCCACCAATTTCCACACGGGCAGTTAAGAGTTAGGTTTTTCAGGATATTCTGGATATTCTGGAGTTGCTGGAGGCAAGCTGGATGGCATGGCGTATTACTAGTTTATATAATATTTCTTTTTCCGCTGCACTGTTTGTTGTTGTATGTTGTTGTACACTCTGATGATATGATGTGATGTAATGTATAAAATGTAATAACTGATACAGTTCTTTGTTTAAAGATTATTCATTTATTATTATATGTTGTTCCGCTGCGAATTGTGAGATTCTGATGTTGTTCTGTTGTTTTCTGTCCCGTCCTATTTTCTTCTGTTTTTTTCCTTTTTCTCTATTCTCTTTTTCTTTCTATTTTTAAAATTTCCTATCTTCTTCTCTCCTCCCTAATTTCTATCTTTTTCTCTTCTTCTTTCCTAAATTTTTCTTAAATAAAACCCTCAGTGTTCGGTTTTCCGTCGTTCGATTTCTCGGCAGTCGATAAAGTGAGTGTCGATGTTGAATTTTCGGAAGACGAAGAATCGTGTCCTGACAATGTGGTATCAGAGCTCTGATGGTTAAGCGACAACCATGGTTCTGTTGGGTATAATTCATTAGAGATAGAGTCAGCAGTACTCTAGAATGAGTTTGAGTGTAATAATAGCTATGAGAGCGTATTTGTTAGTGAATATGAAATCGTTTTATATTGTGATGATTGGTTTGTTGAGTGGTATATAGATTCTGGTTAATACGAGTAATTAACGTAGTTGATAGGAATCTATAAACACTTGAATAGAACAATTCGGCACAATATTGTTTAAATTGGGTAAATGAAATAATTTTACCTTGATTATATTTTATATATAAAGAAATAATTTTTCAAAATTATTAAATTGTATGTAAGTTGATTGTTAGGTTGTTTGAATAATCTAAATAAAAGAATAATTGTATAAGCAAAAGAATTATAAGAATTGAATTATAATTAATGTGAATTACAATTATGAAATAAAACTTATATATATAAGAAGTGAAACTTTATGAATATATTTATGAATATGAGTTGTAAGTAAAAATGAATATAAGCAAAGGAATTTGGTTGTATTATATATACTTTGGTTGTTATATGATTGTTGATTAATAGTATATAATTCATTAAGTAGTTAATGAAATTGAAAGCTATGTAATTGAATTCAAATGGAAAGTAAATAAATTTGAATAGAATTGAAGGTGAATTGGATTTAAATTAGTAAATGATAACTAATTGAATTGAGAAGGAATGTTTACAAAATCCAATGTTAATGAATCAAATGTGATTTGAATTGAAAACCCTTTCATTGAATATTAATGAGAATATGAATGAATATATTGGTTATGAATTTGTTGAATGTTAGTTGGTTGATGGTTGAATATATATTGCTATTGTTGCATTTGCTATATGACATATATAGTTATTATGAGATATATGTTGTATATTGAGATTATTTTCATATATGCATGTTCTCATGTTGTTTGTTGAGTGTTTAGTAGGTGCGGATCGCGTTTGCTTCGCATTTGGAGCTCGCTTTAGCGCTATATTAGCCGTATATGCTTGCTAATAAAATATAAGGTACATATCTCGGATTAAATATCGCACTTTTACACTTTTTTCCCTTCGGGATGCCTCATTACTTGATGAGATGTATATTTGTGATATATATACTGTCATTTTTTTTCGGATCGAGCCGCGCAAAGGAGACTATGGCGAATTTTTCCGAAAATTTAAGGCGTTAGAAAATTTTTTGAGAAAAATTGGAAAATTTTGGAAAACTTTAACTTTGTTTTAGAGTTGAAAGTTAAACAATAGTAGTTGTTTTTGAAAAGATAACTAAGTATGATTTGGAAAACTTAGTAAAGTATGGTAAGAAGTTTAATTATGAATTTTGAAAAGTTAATAGATTTTGTAACCTTTCTTACTTGTAATTTCGGGGACGAAATTCTTTTAAGGGGGAAAGATTGTAACGACCCAGAATTTTTAGAAATTAAAATATGAGTATTTAATTAATTTTTAAATATTAATAAGTGAATTTATAAGTCAAATAAATTTTTATTTGAATTTTTGGATTTAATTGGATTATTAAATCGATAATTTAATATGTTAAATTATGGAAATAATTGAAAATAGAGTTAAATATGATTGAAAATGATTTGTAAAATTTTATTTTATCATATTGAAGTTAGAATGATATTTTAGAACTTTTAAAATCGAATTAAAAGTAAATCTGTGAAAATTGAATATTTTAATATTTAATAATCGACTGTAAAATAGCCAATTTTTGAACAGTCTCAGAATTGAACGAAACCAGTTTCATTGGATCCGTAATAGTTAGTTATTGCCGGATTTAAATTTTCATGTCAATCGGAGTTATCGTTTGATCGTGGCAGCTCGAAACGCATCGAATTATTTTTAATTTAAATTTGGCGAGTCAAAATAGCCATTTTTCAAAAAGTCTCGAATTTCGACGAAACCAGTTTCATCGGATCCGTAATGTGATATTATTGTAAGGTTTCAAATTTCAAGTCAATTGGATTTACCGTTTGTCCTGTACAAATTAAAACGCCTAGAAATCGATTTAAATCGGTTTAATTCAAATTGAACGTTTTCAGCCATAACTCGCCCATACTTCCGAATTAGCTTCCGAAACCTGTTCCATTGTGTCCGGAACGCGGGATAAACCCTAGGTACGCTGGTTACGGCGTCTAAATCGGAGTTCGGAATTCCCGGGATGAATAGTGTTTACGCTAGCTTTTTCTATAAATACAACATCATCTTCATAAATTAAAAAAAATATACAAAACCTAAACTAATAAACCCTAGCCGGCCCTAATATTCAATGGCCAGAAATCATCCTCTTTCAATCCTCAATCTCTCTCAATCTACAATGAATTAGCTAATGTGTTCAACATGAAAGTTGTTGAGAATCTCGAGGGCTTCACATCCATACGGATTTGATGGGGTTTGGAGTTGCGTAGGAGGGGCAAGGATGGGCCGTTCGTGGGCTGTTATAGGCCGTGCGCGCGCGTCATATGCAGGCCGAGTTGGCCATGGTGGCAGGTGGAAGTAGCTCGCGTCGTGTGCTTCGCGTTGGCGTTGGTGTGATCGGGGTTCGTCGAGTATCGGGGGAGAATAATTCAACCCTAGTTCTATAATTGGGTTCGGCCTCAAAAAGCTTTTACTGGAGATGATAACGTGAAGGGGGAAGATGAAGGAGAGGCCTTGGATGCAGATCTAGTGGCTAGGATTTGATGTGGTATGAAGATAGTTGAATAAATGTTGTAAAAGTTTATATATAACGTGTACAAACTTGTAAATTACATAACTTTTTCATACGAGGTCGAAAAAATACAAACTCAGTTGCGTTGGAATCGTATGGACGAGCACTACGCGATGGAGTTGGTTTGGAGTCGTTTGGAGTTAGTGAGAATTTCGGGTAAAATTAAACGCGCGTTTAATTTTATTCGAAATAAATCGCTAAAACGGAAATTAAAACCAAGGTGAGAACTTCTCACTCAATCGAATAGATTTCGATTTTATTTTAAATAGTTAGATTTAAAATATTTGAATGCATGTTTGAATGATGACTGTATATATTGATTGTTAAAATAGACATTATGCGCCGTTAGTAAGCGGATGTTATTTAATATAAACATATACCGCGAATATTTCATAAACAGTGAAATTGGTATTATATATAGTATCAATATATATATATTGGCATATGTATATATTGCAGTTGTTGATTTCCCGCATTTATTTGTTTAGCGGATGAGACCCTATTACGCCGTTATTAAGCGGATAATATTTATTAAGAACATATACCGCGATAATTTCGTACTGGAGCGAAATTGGTATTGTGCTAATGTTTTTGGATGCAGGAAACAGGTTGGAGGGATCCAACTGGATTCCTCAACAGTTTTTATTTGATTTCAGATATTTTGATATTTGATGGATTATCATATCGATATATGATATCGTTGTTAGTCGTGATTGACTATTTGGTGTGTAGCATCATTGGACCAAATTTCTGGTATTTTAAAAATATTTTTAAAGAAATTTTTGAAAAGTTAAAATATTTTGGAATTGATCCATTTTAAATAAATGAACGTTATAATTCTTAAAGTTATAAAAATTATAATTTTTGAGAAATACGGTTAAAAGCTGATTTTTGAAAAATAGGAATTAATGACTTTATAAAATAGTTTAAACTGGATTTTTGAATTTATTATCAAAAGTTTAAATATAGGATTTATAAAATTTGATTATTTTATAAATAAAAATGGTGAAATTATAAAGGGAATTAAAGACGTTTCAGAATAATAATATAAACTGATTTATATTAAGAGATTTATAAATGGATATTTACAAATTGAAATATAGACATTATAAAACGAGTTTTTATAAGTGTTTGAATTAAGTGAAAATGAATTTCATTAAAGAATGGAATTTATAGAATTATAAACCGTGAAGTTATAAATGAAATTTATAGATAGTAAGATTTATAAATTTGGTGAAATTATTTGAAGAATAGATTGGATAAATCATTAAATCTTATAAGTTATAAGATTTATAAATTGGAAAGTCTTTAAAAGAACGATCTTATAAAATAATCGTTTTATAAGTATTTAACTTATAATATGAACGTTTAGTTTATAATTTAGTTATAAACTGGAATAGGTTAATAAAGGAATTTATTAAAGGAAGTTTTTAATAAATAAATAGAAACGGAATTTATAAACGTTGTTTTATAAATCCGCAAATGACTTATTTTGATAAGTTAATTGTTATAACTTATAAATGGAGTTATATTCACGTTTTTAGACAGTGAATAATCCTTTAAAATAAAATGAATAGAAAGGATGAAATTTGTTAATGAAGTATATTCACGTTTTTGAATAGTGAATAATACGTTAAAGAAAATGTATTGAATGTGAATGTTTTAAATAGAATTAAAACGATTTAACGATGTTTTAATTGTGTTGAGATTCGAAATCATAGATTTCAACATTTATTGTTGAAATAGACGTTTTCGAGAAATAAAAGGAAATAGTGGACTATAACACTGTTGTTATAGTAAATGATTTCCGAAAGGAAATGGGTTGTATAGTATTGGGATTTATATATCTATTTAATTTCGAATCCCTATACTAGTGATTTTGGGACGTTGTAACGATGTTTTACGCAACATTCGTTTTGGCCCAAATAAAAATGTTTAAGAGAATGATTTCCCTTAAAGAATGAATAATATACTTAATTCGATTTAAGTATATTGAATATTTTCAAAGGTTGAAAATAAAGAGATTTGTCGATTACTTATTTTTGATAAGTATGGAAATGTTTTCCAATATGAAGTGAATAATTAGAATTTATCTTTTTGAAGATAAATTGAAATGAATTATTGAAATCGAATATGCATGGATATTTTGAAATATAAATTCATTATGGAATTTATATGTGAAAAGTGGAATTTGTTTGAAAATAAATATTGATTTATTTTTGAAGTGTTGAAATTATATATCTTATAAAGATATTTTGGGAAAATAAATAATTTGGAAAATTATTTGGAATCTGGTGATGTATGCATATCAATTGATAGTTCAATAACCGACTATCAGTTTTCCCTTTGAATGGGTATTTGATGTGAATTGATTGAATTTGAATGCACACTTATTTTTGAATAAGCGCTCACTATTCGGGTTAACCGGGAAAGGACCATGGGGTCGTATAACCCATTCCGAATATGTGATACGTCGTTGTGAATTGCATTTGAAGATCGGCGTTGAAGACCGGTATTTGCGAGAGCGATAGGATGACCTATCGATTGTCTCTGCACTGGGTCGCACCTGGTATAGAGATTCCATAAGTGATGGGAAATTCGATCAGGATTGTGAATATCCGGATTGCAAGGACTTCTTTGTAAGTGCCTTCGGTTCTGTTCGATCCCGGAACAGACTTGTATGGATTGTATGCCTGACATTACAATTTGAGATATAAAGCCGATTTCTTTCAAATATATTTCTGTTGGTGGCGGAGAATTTATTCTTTGCTTAACACCCTTCTTTGAGACGTACGAGCTCAAAGGTTATATAGTTGAAGTTATCAGCGATATATCCCATTTTGGTAATGTGACATGCTGAGTGATGCTGAAATGATCATTGTGTTGATTATTGTGATAGGATCATTTATTTGATCGTCTATCTTAGTGATCATTGTGTTCATCATTTGTTGACCCAAAGCATGGCTTTTGTATAAAGTATGTTTTTGTGGACGTGACTTCGTCGAGCCTCACATCCCGGAAATGGTCAAAACAGGAAAGATGCGGCAAGGTTATTAGGGGTTGCTGTAGCTCCCCTTAGGGTATGTGCATTTCCTTCTGGAAAAGGGTGGTATCATGGTATGGAGCCCAGATACTTACTCATGTTGAAAACACTCTATTTATTATGGTGTGATGTTGGATATCGAGCGCTCGGTTGAAAAGGTCCTAAAGGACCGGGGAATGGCGTGCTCGTGTCAGTAGTTACCCAGTTAGGGGTAACCCGGCCTTGTGTTGGCAGAGATCCGGTTTGGTTCTCGGGGATGTCTTTCCAGAGGCATTCTCAGTGGCAATGGGAAGTTTCTTGGCCTGACCATTTGTTGGAAATCCAATTCCCAATACGAAACTTGTACGGTATTAGTTGTAGAACCTGCTATTCACTTATGGTGGTCACCACTGTTTGGATAGTAGCTATAGTAGGCATACGATAATGGTCGTATGTTGGCTAAGATTTATATTCTACTTTCGAAATGATTTGTTATTACACTATGCACTAGTAATAATATCAAATGTTATTTTAAATGCGTATCAAGCATCTTTGGCTATCATAAGGAGAAATCTCCTCCGATTCTGCGTTTGCATTGTGTGTGTGTGCGGGAGGCCTTATGGTAGTCTCATTTTTTAAAAGCATTGCGAATTGAATTAAAAATATTCCTCTTTTTGATTTTTAAAGTTAAATAAACTGTTTTGAGTTCTCACACCAGTCACATGACTGACTCGGAGTTTATTGTTTTCCTTCCTAAACTCTGGGTGCCCACCAATTTCCACACGGGCAGTTAAGAGTTAGGTTTTTCAGGATATTCTGGATATTCTGGAGTTGCTGGAGGCAAGCTGGATGGCATGGCGTATTACTAGTTTATATAATATTTTTTTTTCCGCTGCACTGTTTGTTGTTGTATGTTGTTGTACACTCTGATGATATGATGTGATGTAATGTATAAAATGTAATAACTGATACAGTTCTTTGTTTAAAGATTATTCATTTATTATTATATGTTGTTCCGCTGCGAATTGTGAGATTCTGATGTTGTTCTGTTGTTTTCTGTCCCGTCCTATTTTCTTCTTTTTTTTCCTTTTTCTCTATTCTCTTTTTCTTTCTATTTTTAAAATTTCCTATCTTCTTCTCTCCTCCCTAATTTCTATCTTTTTCTCTTCTTCTTTCCTAAATTTTTCTTAAATAAAACCCTCAGTGTTCGGTTTTCCGTCGTTCGATTTCTCGGCAGTCGATAAAGTGAGTGTCGATGTTGAATTTTCGGAAGACGAAGAATCGTGTCCTGACATTTTTCCTAGCCGTGTATTTCTCATTTGCAAATCATGTACAAGAAGATTTAATTCTCATTTCAAAAATCCTCATTTTTATTTGCATTTAAGAATAAAACATATATACGTTTCTTTCTCCTTAACTTATGCCTTTTCTGTTTCTTAGCATTTACTCTCACTTTGCTTGCCATCCAAACCATCTATGTATCAACCTAAAAATTTAATAAATGTTTTATTTATTTAATTTAGATAAAAAAATTTTAAAAAAATATAAATTTTGGTGTGGATTAGAATTCCACACATGAATTAATAGAATATTTTCCGGAAATATGAATTTTGTCAATATGGTCAAACTTTGACTTTTAAATTTAAAATTTTAAAATTTTAAAAAATTTGAATTTTATCTTTTATTTTGAAAGTAAATAAAATTTTAAGAATGCTACTTTTCGTTTCGTTGAAATCTGATTTATAATGTGAAAGTTATGCCTTTTTGACTATTGTGTGTAATTTGATGTATTTAACAAAATTGTTTACTTTAAATTGTATAAATAATATTTTATTTAGTCATGTAATGTTCTAATTTATGTTTTCCGGGGTAAAATAACTTGTTTTGTATATATTTTGGTTTTAGTATGTTTTTAAAAGTGTAATTGACATTTTTCAGTATCATTTGTACTTTGTTTACAATTTCTAATTTCCAACTTCAATTAATTAAAAAAATTCTTTATTTATTTCATATTTTTCTTAAGAACTTATTTTATTCTCATTCTCACTTTATTTTGTTTCTCAAAGATTTATTTTAAACCATTTTCAAGAAGAGTTATAATTTCCCAAAGTTAAGTGGATTATGTTTGCAATTTTCTTAAGCTAGTTTCAATAAATTAAGCTATTTTCTTTATTTATCTTTCTATTTTCCTAAAATATAATTATTTATTTTCTTTTTCACTTTATTTTAGTTTGTTTTATTTTATTCACTGATTTTTTTATTTATTTGTTTGTTTTAAAGTGTGGTAGAAATGTTTCCAAATCTTTTAATTTAACTAAATATATTCGTACAACAATTTATTTCCACTTTTGTCCTTTTAAAAATTGGTTATACACCTTTAAATCAAAAAATTAATATTTTGTAAAAAAATTAAACTTTATACGTATACACATTTGTTTCTTAGTTAATGATTAATAAATAAAATTTTAGATTGAATAATATAGATAATGGATAAATAAGCTTTATAAAAGGCACGTTTTAATTTGTACGGTTATACCCGTTTTGATTAATTTGGTGGTATAAATAGTATGTATTTAATAAAATACTCTTTAAACGTATAATTTACTAATATAAGTAGCAAATAAATAAAAACGTGTAAATTTAAATGCGTAACTTTTATTATTAAATGTGGGAGTACGTTTGATTAAATTATTGCGTCAAAAGTACGCGTTCTTAAAACTCTTACCTTAAATAATAAATAAATTAATTATAGCCGTTCAAATTTATAGTACCCTGAATTCACGTGTAAACTTTACACTTTCTATCATCTTCAATTGTTTTAAATTTGGGATTAAATCTTTGATACAGAGCCGTCCCCAAATCAGTTATTACTTATCAAAAATTCAATCATTCAAAATTCAATTTCTGCTGGCCGTTGCCTCTCTAAATCAATGCAAGTTTTCGTGTAAATACTTAGTCACGTACGCAATATTTGGTTCCAATCTGATTGCCTCCATTATCTTCGCCTTTCCATTTTATAAATATTTCTTGCGTTTTAATCAACGCATTTACTTCCTAATAAATTTTAAACGTGTACAAAATGTTTGCCAAGATTTTTCTTGCCACTCTATCACTTGGTTACGTAACCCACGCATATCAACGCATCCTCCATGATAACATCAAACATCACATATCAATGCAAAAATATTGCTTGCCATTTCATTCTCTTAATTCACGCAATCTACACTGGTAACAAAAATCAATACTCACTGTAATTATTTGATTCCAAATTTTCCTTGCCTCCCGTGTATAATTGATATAAATTTATTTCTTGCCTATTTCTTTTACCTCAATTTAACGTATAGTTTTTTTTATTTTTACATGTTCACATAATTTTTTTTCAAATTTCTGTTTCAACGCAAAAGATTTCTTGTCGTTTCTTCCTTTAATTAAATTTCTTTTGTTTTAATATAAACCCACGCGCCCCTTTGATAATGAAAGAAATCGTTTATTTCCTTTAAGGTTCTAAATTTCAAATCCTTGCTTGCCTTAAATTACGCACGCTTTAATTTGTGTTTTCCCATTATTGCAACCTGCGTTTCACAAATTAATACAAAATCACGCGCAATCTTTCCTTACTGTTTCAAAAGTTGCTGTTTCCTTTTATTTATTAACACAAGCTCAGTATAAAGCCTCGCACTAAATAACTTTCTTTTACAATCTCAAAATTTGGCCTTCATCTTCTTCGTGCATAAGCATCCACATCAGGTATGGCCGCTATATCTATTTTCTTTTATATATTTTTTTTCCTCCATGCGTTGTTTCTTCACTTTTAAACAAATGCTTAGTCACTCACCACCGTTGCACGCCCGCCTACATCCACCTCTCCTCCACCATCAGTGCAACCCTTCCTTGATGCACCAATTGGCCGAGTTGCATGAGCTCGTGCTTTAAGAGAAAAAAAATATGTTGCACCACTTTGAGATTTATCACAGCACATATACCTTTTGAAAAAAAAAGAAAAAAAAGAATATATGCATGCGCCCAACTTTCCCCTTACGTGCCCATGCACAGCCGAGTGATTAGTTTGTCTAAACTTTTGAACCAAAGTTTTCACCACTTTACTTTCTAAATAATAATAATAATAATAATAATAATAATAATAATAATAATAATAATAATAAAATATATAAAGTTTAATGCCTGCGCCACTTAGAGTTATAGCCCACCACCTTTTGTATTTTTGAACGCAACCTATATCTTCAATTTTTCCTGGTTTGCATGAATGCGTGCATATAAATAGACAAAGACCTGTTTATATGGGTCAAGTCGGGTGGTGAAGTGGTCGAGCGTATTGTGCCAATCTCCCTCTTATTTAATCTCGCTCCAGTTTTTGATTATTTAAAATTTGCTTGGATCGTTTTAAATTCGCGTAATTAGTTATTCATTTTTTTGTGTCAAGACCTGAATCTGATTGGCTCATCTTCCAATAATTGATCGTGACTTCTATACGCTGTTCTGGTGTGATTACCGTAGTTTTGAATCAAAATCTCCGGCTTCGTTAAAGTGTGTATTCTCACCCGACAAACATACTTATAGATCGGTAAATTAATAACAAGTGTAATTGTAAAATAGTTATATTTTATATTTTGCTTGCCTATGATATAAATTTATGATGTTAAAAACCCTATTATCACATTTACACATCATCTGTTATATTATCTACTGCTATATGTATGCTGATTTTTATTTATTTATTTACTGTTTATCACAGTGCAAGTTTCCTATAGAATAGAATCGTTACGGGCTGAAATGATAGGCCTGAACGATATTTATTTATTTATTTATTTATTATTTAACTTGGGATTACGGGTTTGAAATGATAGAACCCGATTTTTTTTTATAAATTACGGATTGAAATGATATATTATCCGTATCACTTGACCTAGGTTAGAAATTATTATACAGAACCGTGGTTATATATATATATTTTCTGAAAATATTAAATATTTTTATATTAGAATGTTATAATATTTGGTTTAAAAATGGGATTAAAAATGTTTTTATAAGTATAGTGATATTATACAAGTTGAATATCACTAGTACAAAAAGTGCATATTGCTTCGCCTCATTTGCATCAGTTGAAGTAAAAACTGATGCAAATAGAACTATTTGCATCAGTTCCATCTTAATAACCGATGCAATTGGTACGTGAAAAGCAATAGGTAATAAAAAATCAAATTTGCATCAGTTGTCACCAACAACCGATGCAATTGGTACGTGCAAATAGTTTTATTTGCATCGGTTTTAAATTCAACCGATGCAACTACATTAGTTTGCATTCATTTTCCATTGGTTTGCTACCCAACTTTCATTTTCCCTCCCATTAACTTTTATTTCCCGCTTAGCTTTCATTTGTCCCTCCCCTTCCCCCGTAACCCTTAAGAAGAAAACATTATTTCCTATAATTTATCGGTATGCATACTTCCTTTTACAACATTATTTCCTATAATTTATAACCATTATACGTATTATTTCAAGTTGAAAACGAATATAAAATTTTCAATCGAATCTCCTAAAAGCAAATCTCAAAGCCAAATCAAAATCGGCTCTCGCAAGCAATTTTCAAATTCAGTTGCGGATTCTAGGAGATTCGATGCGTTGAATTTGATTTGGGGATTTCAGTCGCTGGTGGGTTGGTCACGTGTAGTTGGTCTCAGTGAATTAGGAACTCGCGATTTGGAAATCGTTGTTGGTGGAGGCGATAAAACTGTAGTGACGAAGGACAGTAGGCAGTGAGCTGGTAAAGTGATTGAAGTCTAGTGTTCGAGTTCGGGTTCGAGGTGAGGTAATTCTAAAATTCGAATACGCGATTGAGGTGAGTCGATTGGTTTCGTGGTTTTTGGTAATAGGAGGTAGCGTTTTTGTTTGGTTACTATGAATTTCAAAAAGATACTGGGATATGAATTTCTTTAGAAAAATGGACAGATGTTTTGTGTTATTCTACGTTGAAATCTTGAATTGTTTTCGTGTTTAGTCTTGCATTTCTATTTAGCTGGTACCGTTTGTATCGTGGTTTGTTTACTGCTAGTTGCACACTTGATATTGTGCAATGATAATAATCAGAGTATGCGCTTGAACATTGAGAAAAAAATTGCTGATATTTAACATGCTATTTATATTCTTTATTTGCTTTCAAAAATATATTCCTATTTTTTTTGATTGTGTGATGAAAATTACGTATCAGCACTACCAATTTACCAATTCTTTAATTTTGTTTTCACTTTGTGTAAATAAAAAAATGTTTACATGGTTGGATAAATTCAGCAATTCAATGTATTCTTTGTCTAGCGGTAGTAATTATTGTTGTATAGATACAAATTTTTAAAGATGCATATGTATTTGAATGCGTGATTTTTTTTAATTAATTGGTAACTTATCTATTTTTTAGGCCTGTGTTTATTTTAGAACAAATAAAAAAATATATAACAGTTCAAAATTATCGTCTAAACAATAAACAAGCAATTATAATGACGATTGCTTAAAACAAATAATGCAATCTAATAATTAGTCACTCAAGTTTCTCTTCGAACAGGTAGCCTGATGATCATCGGCGCCTTCTCTGCTTGGCTTGGGTGACGTGGCATGTCACAGAAATTCAAATTATCTTAAGGGCTAATACAGACAGTTGCTAATGGAGGTGTAATAGTTGAAGATAGGGTCTTTAACAATTTGTAGTCTTCCGTGCTTAAAAGGAATGGTGTAACTTTAGTAGGTTGGTTCAAACTCGAAGAGTATTATCGATCTTTTTAATATAATTCTTCAATTTTTTTAAGCCTATTGTAGTCTCTTATGGGATGTTATGATATAGGGTTTTATAGAGAGTTTATCGGGGAGTCCTCGATGAAATGCTGTTGGTGGAGCTTCTCAACCTACGAGGTCTAAGTTTTGGAAAACTTTTGAAACTGGTATAAATGATTAACATCCCAATTGTTCACAAGCTTTACTTGCAAGCTTCTCTTTATGCATTCTTTAGATTCTACATGCTGTATATGGTTGAACATGGTTTTTTATGGTGATTATGTTCACTTTATATCAAATTATGTCATGGTGTCCTTCTCTTGTTTTAGATCACTTATATGTCTTCAGTCTCAAAAGAATATATATTCTAGATGTTGCTGTAGCTTCAAGGTCAAATTGTGATGCAAAAGATTGGGTCATAAGTGACAGTCCATCAGCTATATAATCACTTTCAAACTACTTGCCGGACACTGAGTCAAGCAGTTTGACATGACTCTTGCTAGTTCCATCGGCACTTTGCATATTTTGGAATTTGTTTGTACGAAGTTAACTCCAAATATAGACAAGATGATAATTTTTTCAAAGAGAGACAATTTTTTTTATTTTTATTTTTTATTTTTTATACTTTAACCGTTTCATTCAATTTCTCCTGTATTGATATATCAATTGGGGAATATATGCATGAGACATAATTTTCTTTGCCTTGAGAAGTTGAATGGATGCCAGATGTATACTTAATTTCATATTCAAAA
Organism: Allium cepa; assembly: GCA_030765085.1. NCBI lineage: Eukaryota > Viridiplantae > Streptophyta > Magnoliopsida > Asparagales > Amaryllidaceae > Allium > Allium cepa. Next base: position 634,675,088 of record CM060932.1, on the reverse strand, counting down.
TCAGAGCAATAAGAATTTGTGTAATAACTTATAACAAACACCATTCCCATTATACTTTAAGAAGGCTCAAAACTGAAATATAAAAAGGGTTTAGGTGAATGTTTGAAATTTGTTGCCTTATTGTACAGATTCATTTTTCTCTATTTTCTCTTGATATAGAGGTACACGAATCTGCATGTCCATGTGTTGTACAACACAAACCATCACTTGTATAGATTAATTTGCTGATATAAGTTTCATTACTTCCGAAGTTGATCTTTCTTAGTCACCTATTCCACTATTTGGAATCCTGCAGGTCGGATGTTTTTATGAATCATTATTTTTTAATGGTAAAAAATTAACTGAAATATTTTTATTATTACTCAATAGATTCTTTATTCACAGAGAAACAACACATGGTTAAGTATGATGTTTGTATTGGTGGTCAGGTATATGGTATGTGTAGTGAATTGAAGAAGTTTGGGTTGGAATGACTGTGGGATAATAGGCAGGCAAGTGTGATAGGGGTAATTAGATGTATGCAGGCAAGTAAGGCAATGGGTGGTATAGTGTAACAAAGGAGATGAAGTGCACAGTTTTTGCACTGTATATGATGTAGCAGTGATTGATGTATAGTGAGTTGTATAGGCACTGTGTATGATGTAGCAGTGATTGATGAACTGACATCAGTGGTTGGATGTATGGAAGAAGTTGTGATTGAAGGCAGAGGTGAATTGACAGCAGTGGTTGTAGTAGTGGAGTCATATGCACTGTTGTATGAAATGCACTGTGGTGCACAGAGGTGAAAGTAGAAGTGTGAACTGTTGATGGTTATGTATACGAAGTAGAAGCACTGTTGTGGTGAAGGAAGAAGTAGGGTTCAGTGATATGCACAGAGGTGTGGCAGTTGTTCAGTGTTGTAGTAGGCAGACTGATGAAGTATTGAAAGTTGTTTTGATTGTTGAGGTGAGTGTAGTGGTCTAAAGCTAGCTACTAAATGTAGTTCAATGAATCCATGTTGATTTGGTAATACTTTAATCATGCAAGTAACATGTCACTTTTGGAATATTGTAAACCTTTTTAACATATGTGTATAACCATAACCTTTTTAACATATTTGATTTATGAGCAACTTATAGTTAAATATTTAGTTTAGCAGTACATCTTCTGCTATGAATTTGCTTATCCATCATTTTTGAAGGTGACTTTTTAATATAACCTTTATTCTTATATTAATTTTTAGATGGAGAAGAGATTGGAATGGATGGTTGGAATAGCTCTGAAGAGGGGTATGCATTTGTTTATGTGAAATCTGATAATGGTGGAAAAAAATCAATCTTGGTTAAGTGTATCGATATTGGACTTGCACTTGTGGTAGATGTTATGAATCTTAAAGATGATTCCAAAGAGCCCCTCCATATTCAAATCAAGTAAGGATTGTTTCTTACACAATGCTTTTATTTTCTATGGTTTACAGCCCATAGTCCCTGCATTAAGCTTCCTACGTATTTCTACCATTCAAACTGTTTACTTATGTAAAAGAGGCTCTAAATCTACGGGGTCTAAAATTTAGGAAACCTTGATTGCTTTCTTTGGGAGCAATGGAATGGGTTAAGTTGAGTACTAAGATGTTAATATCGGTACATATATAATATTGTCAAGGATCGATATGAGATATCTTGAAAATATTGGTGTAATATCAGTATTTTTTGTTAGCAAACTGTAAAATTTAGTAAATATAAAATAATATTTGCGAAAAAAATAATATCATTTGAAGTTTGATATTTGACCCATCATCGATGCTGTGCAATGTTAATTAACTATTTAGGCTGAGCATAAATGCAATCCAAATAAATTGCAAGTTATTTGAATGTGTTTTTTCCTCTCCCATATAACTTGTGTTTTTGAATGTGTTTTTTCCTCTCCCATACGACTTGTGTTTTTATATTCATCGCTAACTTCTAATTTATTTCTCTCTTTTCGTCTAGCGTCAAGGATCATGTGGTGGAGGAAGATAAACAAAATAACTACGGAGAGATGTATAAGAACTTGCGAGGATTAGTCTAAATATTAAACACTGGTATTTTCAACAAGTTGGACATCAAGAATGGGAATTACTCTTCTGCAAGCAGGTATAAATACGTAAGATGTGGTTCCTGTGGAAGATGCATAAACGTTTTAAGTCATAATATAAATCTTGTTTTTGTATATCCTAGGAAGGGTTTATTAGTGCTGTAACAATTAACGTGGGATGCTAACTTTATAATTATACTAATTTTGAGCTATAATCTTTTTTGGGGTTCCTTTTGTTCCGCAGAAATATAGACTTGGAATTTTAAGTGCGTACCGTCTCAAGTTCACACGGTTCCAATATACTTAGCTTTGAATAAATATAAGCTTCAAATATATTTGATTTTGTAAGCATGAAAAGTTTCAGATATATGCATGAGTTTCAAATGTACAGATTTTAAAAATATAAAGATTTTGAAAACATATACCGTTAAGTTTCAGACATACATGATTTTGAATTGGTTTTGAATATACATGATAAAGCATCGGTCTTGTAAATATATAACTTTGTATGAATTGATTTCGAAAAGCATCTGTTTAAAGAATATGTAGTTTTGTATACATTGATTTTGAATGAATATGAGTTTTGAATATAAGTCAGATCTTAAATATAGCAGTTTTGAATATATTCATAAATAATAGATTCTTAAAAGGATAATATATGTAAGTTTCGGATAGGAGCCAATATAGTATCGGGTTTTGTATGTATATAGTTTCAAACATATATATTAAAAGATTTTCGAATTAATCAAGAGTAATGTTATCAAGTATACATACTGAACATGAGGCTCAGCAGCATTCTGAAAATGTTGAACACGTCAAATCAAAATGCATTGAGTATAACACAACTTTACATTATAGTCCACACCAACCATGATTTATGATACATCTCTCCGAGAAAATGAATATCCCCAGAAAAAGTATTCGGTTCAATACTTTTTTTTATCTCCACTCGTAGTAATCAAGATACTTGACTTCTTGTATTTGTATTTAAAGCGAACTCTGTATCTACTTCGATGAACTAACGTGAAGCCTCATACTTTTTCACCGTCCGATTAGACAAGCGTCAAGTTAGACATAATTTTTAGAGTAGGGTAAAAGGCGTTGAATTGTCAAGTGTTAACAGTTTAAAAACAGTAATTCCCCAAATTAAAATGTTTTTTAAACAATGTGGAACATTTTAAATGCATTACATTACATGTCTAGACACGTGCTAAACAAAAATGATCGAATATGTATTCCAATTATTAGTTTATTACTTGTCTGTGCATAAGTTTATTATTATCCAACGAACATGACCATATTATAGTATTGCTATTGCATTTTTATTCTTGATTGATATCATTGTCACTTTTAAGTAAAAGCTAGCATTTAACATTCTGCCAGTATGCTATATAAAATTTTACAGTAATAATGAAATTCACACTTTGGTTGCAGAGGCAGGGAGTGAGTAGAGGGTTCGAGGGATTGCAGGCGTCGATTTTGGTTGTGAGGTGGTTTTTCTGGCAAGTGTGGATGTTTAGAAGGCTTGTAAGAGGAGGAGGTAGTTCAGGCAAGGCAGTAAAGGGGAGAATGACGGGTAGTTGTTGGTGATGGGTTGTGGTTGTTTCAGGCAAGTGGATGACTTTGGGTTGTGCTCTGAGTGAAGTGATGGAGAATGTGATTGTTAACAAAGGTGGAACAGTTTGGCGATGGTTGTTGTATGCTTACGTTAGAATTCGACTTGGTTGAAGTGGCGACGAACGTGGATGATCGCGGTTGAAGTTCTGGTGTTCGATTGCTGCAGAGGGTTGCGGTGATGCCTGAATGATGATTTTCAGGTGACAGAGTAAGTTGATAGTCAGGCGTTTTCTTCTTCTTCATTTTTTTTAATCTGCGGTGGATGATATGTTTGTTTTATGATAACGAAGGCAGAGCTTTGGTGATGATTTTTTATGAGGTGAAGTGGTTGAGGAATGGATGATGTGGGGCCGCTGAAGTGTTGAACAGATGAAGTAATGGCAAGTTCGATGTGGTGAATGTGCACATGCATGGTTAGAAGACGATGAAGTAATGCAATTGTGGCAATAGCTGTGGTATGAATGGTCAGTACGATGGTGAAGTTTGGTTATTGGCAAGGAGGTTCTGATGAGTTGCAGCATGTGGGTAGTATGTGATGAATGGCAACGGGGAGGAAATCGTATTGTATATGAGTAGTGACTAGTGCTGATAGTATTTGATGTACTTGGTTGATGTCTAGAGCAAAAAGTTTGTTGTAATTGTAGCTACCGGGTTGATGTGATGAGCAACCATATGTGGGATAGAAGTTAATAGCAGCAGTGGACAATGTTATTTGAGAATGGAAGTAATATGATGGTTGGGGGGTGAAGGTGAATTGTTTTGAAATGGTGAAGCCATTTGTGCACAGATGATATGGTGTGTGCATAGTTATGCACAGCTGATATGATATTGATTGGAAAAAGAAGAGGAAGAGGGATTATATCAGGCAGGAAGAGGTGAAAGTGGTAGTGAAGATTGTTGATGATTGTGGGGTTCTGACAATAATGAAACAGTGGGAGTTGTTTGTGGTGGTATTTGGCGATATTGCAAGTAGGCAGTTGCAATTATATGTAGTTGTGCGGTATGACAACGCAGTGAAGGGGTATTTGAAAGACTGTTCAGAGTATGGAATGACAATGTATGGTATATGAACTGCTGCAGTTGAGTTGATGGTCTGATTGGTAATGGAAGTGGTGAATTTTGGTTTGTGGAGAAGCTTGACAATGTGTGATGAGGTACAGGACAGTGCAGCAGTAGGTGGATATGGTAAGAGCAGTTGTGATTGAATATTGGCAGAGGATGGTGGTCAAAATGGTGCAGTGTGGTAGGAGTTGTAGAAGTGGCAGCTGTTGTTCTAAAGATCTGAATTATGCTGCTAAAATGAATGTATGAACCATTATTTTGTATAGATTATTAACACTATAATTGATGATATATGTTTATTTTGGTATTATGTTATTCAGTTGTATTTGCCATCAAATTTAATTTTGAATGATTGTAATATTGCATGTAATAATTGTTTGTTATAATCAATAATATATATATATATATATAGTCTATTTGAGTACTGTAATAATGGTTTCTGAGAGTGGATTTTTTGCATCAAGTATAAATAGCTGATGCAATAGAGGGATTAGTTTGCACCGGTTGTTATAAAAAATGATGCAATAGAGGGATTGGTTTGCATCGGTTTTCAACAACAACCTATGCAACAAGTTCCTTTGTTGCATCGGTTTTCATTACAACCGATGCAACATGGGGCTGTGTCTAAGCAACCAACCATGATATTTTGCATCAGTTATTAGTAGTAACCGATGCAAAAAGGACCTTTTTGCATCGGTTTCAGAACTGATGCAAAAGTGTTAAGCCTGTTGCATCGGTTGCATATGCATCGGTTGCTGAACTGATGCAAAAGGGGGGTAAACAACCGATGCAAATGGCCTGTTTTGTAGTAGTGTATGTAAATAAATAGATGTTAAAAAATTAAAGTATAAATTTATCTTGTAAATTTTGATTTGTAAGATAAATGGAATTTAAGTTAAGAAATAAAATATGAAGATTTGGTATAACTTGAATATAAAGAAAATTAATGAAGGTTAAGTTTCTATGAATTAAATAGGTAAATTTGCGAAAAATATGGAAGTTGAAATATGACTTGATTTAGAAATGGGAGGTTGGTTTTAAAATAAAGGTAAGTAAAGAAATTAATTGGAAGAGAGGATTAGTTTCGATTACGCTATTAGCTACCTTTCTTCGCGATAGGGTTTTCTAATCAATCATAATGAGGTGGACAACAGATTCGTTTTAGAAGTATTTTTCCTTTCCAATATTTTTCTATTGGAGCTTCCCTCATTCCGTTTATTGAGCATAATGATGCGAATCGGGCTTTAATGAGTTCTAATATGCAGCGCCAAGCAGTTCCTCTTTCTCGATCATTAAACTTAATTGTTAAGAAAATTCATAGAAAATTTCGCACTTGATTTTTTTTAAGTAAAGTACAAAGAAGTTAGATATATATTTGCAAAATTTACTTTATAAAAATCATAAATTTTTGAGTAAATCAAACGACTATATAAAGGTGGAAATTATGATTTTATAAGTCAAATTTGTTTAAATAAAGGTTTAAAATTTTGCTGAAAGTATATTGAAGTCTAAAATTTAATTTACTTGAATCTGTTGTAAAAGATATTTCCGCATTTTGCAAGTGCTGTAATTGATACAAATGAATTAAGGCTAAACCTTTGGGATTTTATATTGGATTTTTGTAAGAATAATAACTTCACTTTTCAATAGTTTTAAAAGTAGTATTTTGATTGGAATATAAAACTATTTTGGATTTTATTAACCACGGGTAATAATAACGTTGGTTGTTAAAGAGACCGGTATCGGATATGGGCATACTCTCTGTCGGTACCGAAAACCACTTTGACAACCGCATACGCGGTGGAGATTCCAGAATGAAGTAGGATGGTGGTGACGTTCTATTGAGGTATGTACGTGGACCCGACTCCCGTGAGTTGGCATAAGGTGGCTAAAACAGGAGCGATTGACGGGCTAAGGAGGTAGCACCTCTTATTGACCGCACTTCTTCGTATGCCATTCTATTACTTTTGTGATTGTTTGGTGCGCACCTTTGATTTGGGAGTGTTGTTCGAGGTGGGCGGTAATAGCAGCTACGCGCTACCACCGGTTTGGATGCGTAATTGGTATATCTACCCTGGCATTGCCTAGTTGTGTCGTGTCACCTACCTTAGCGAGCCTTATACGATTTTGGTTTTGTACCATACCTATGGAGTGCCATCTGACGACGCCCAGTACGGGAGAGATTACGGTACTGTATAGACTATGGGAATATATTATGTGTTAAGGGCTATTGGGTAACCACTTAACGCTATTTAAAAATAAGTTTATTTTACTAATAGACACCATTATAATAGCGAAATATTACTACATAGTAAATAGTTTAACGGATCCTTAGAGGATGGGCGGTCCCAAGCATCCTTTAAGTTACTTGCCTTTATATTACAATTCACTTGAATTAGCTTACATTGTATAAGTATGTATGTCCTGACTCACGTGTTTATGCTTTATTTTACGCTCGGGTCAGCCTGAGTTTCAGTTTGGACCTCTTTCTCCGGAGCTAGGACTTCTGAAGATTATCTCCCTTCAAGCTGCTGTCAAGTTTCTATTCAGTTCTTATTTTAGCTTTTGTAATCGAGATAATTGAATTTTGAGATATTATATGGTGATTTCAAACTATATTTGGTTTAAGACTATGTACTTTATACTTATTTTGAGACTATTGATAATGGCTTCATGAACCACTAAGTTATTTTTAAATTCCGCTGTGAGTATTTTGATTTCTGTTTCTGTGATTCTATGATTATGTATTCACTTTATATTCTAAGATTTGCCAAATTTTATTTACAACGTGGTATTTTAAACAATTCAAGTCCGACATGTGCAGATGTGAATTGTTGAAAATACCGGATCGTTACTTTGGTATCAGAGCTTTGGCTCTTGGCAAAACTTAGAATGTATGGTAAATTTGATTTACAGAATCACTTTCATTCGAGCTTGAATCTCTTCCTTTTGATTCGATTTCCTCTGAATTTTGGAACGTTCCCCGCGGTTCCAAAGTTCATTCATGTCCCTTACTATTCATCTTTTTTCGATTCTAGGGTATCCCATAACTCCACTTCGGATGATCTTTATAGTGAATTGGCGGTCTCGCCAATATTATAATAAAGGGGTGAAACTCCTTTACAATTAGCATTGATTCACCAGAGATTTATATTTATCCTCGGTTTAGATGCTAGTATCTTTGGTTATTTCGAACTCTATCTCTTCAGATTGAATGTAGATTTACCCCAGAAAATCCATATCGATCTTATTCGTTAAGTCATGGTTGACCCGGCTAAGTTTGCCCTGATTTATATAAACTTATCAAGTTCCTTATTTTTTATTTAATCATCGAATCTTCTGATTCCAACTTATCTTTAAATCAAAATTCTCTTTGATTTGAGTCCATCAAATTTGAATTTCTATCCTTGTTTTGAAAATTTTGTTCCTATATTTGGAAAAAATCTAATATTTTATATATAAGTATAATTTTCAGAATTTTTATAATTAATTTAACTAGTTGTCAAGAGATAATAGTCTTTGATTTTATTTATGGTCTTGGGCTTTGTCTCATATAAATAAGTGAACTATAAACAATGGTTATAAATTAATTTGGAAACAGAAATGAAATTAAAACAAGAACTTGAGAATTCAAATTTCCGACGGCTTCAAATCTTGTGTTTAAAGTTTTAAAAGGATATATTATTTAAATTATTTTCGAATAGAAATTTGTTTCCAAAGAATTTTAAAGGTTTAAAAATCAGTGCTCTTCTCTTTTTCGCTGGGAAATAATTTGATGATGACTGTAGCATCATCGACATTCTTTTTTGAGTTTCGAAGTGATGAGACCATTCTGTAGTCTAGCTACAGTGTTATCTTGAGAATTTAATTGGTTTGAATCTCTAAAATATGACTTGATTTATAATATATAGATATATGATTTAAATTTGATTTGACATATTATGTACATATATTTATTTATCTCTAAATGGTTTGAAGGGAATCAGAAATTTAATTCTTAAATTTTATCTTGAAGAATAATTTCAATTATAAAAAGAAAATCAAAATTTTTAATAAATAATTCAAACTTGAGATAATTAAATTTGAAAGTTTTATTTGTATAATACTCAATTGCATTTCAATATTACTTACCTTGATTTTCAGAAGTTAACAATGTAATTGGATAATATACAATATAAAAAGAATTTTATAAATAAAATTTGAGTGGTTATAATAAATGTTATACACTTAAATTCTAGTTATAAAAAGATTAACAGAGGTAAATAGAATAAAAGGGTAATGGAATAATTTACAATATAAAATGATGTTAAAGGAACTAAGAATAAATTTAAGTAGTTGTAATAAGCGTAAATATATTTAACATAGATGATAAAACTATATAGAGAGAGAAATAAATTTAATTATAATTAGGAATAAAGAAGAATAAATTTATTGAACACATTTTTGAGTATAACAAATGATTTTCAAACTTATGCTTTTAGAAATGTTTATTTTAAGATAATTGGAAGATGAAGTAATGAAATTTGAAATGGTTAAATTTAACTTAGGTGGAAATTTAATAGATGAAATCAATTATTAATTTAAAATTGAATTTGTATGCTTTAGAGTAATGATTCTATTTTGAGTTTCAATTTAGTTCTCTTTCAGGTTGTTTCTATTCCCCTACCTTCTTCCTTTTCGAGGACGAAAAGTTTTGAGTGGGGGAGAGTGTAATGACCCATAAATTTTTAATAATTAAAAATTTTAAATTGATAAAATTTTGGTAATTTAATATGGAGAAAATAAACTTTGTAATAAAATAAGGAAGGAATGTTAAAGTGGAAATGCATATTTTATTCATAAGGCAATATAAAAGAATGAAACTTATCTGAATGAATTTATTTGAGAATTCAATCATAATAAATGAACACATTTAACAAATTCAATATAATTAAGAACAACTGTTAATACAAAGGAAAGAAATTAATTAAATCCATCAGGTCATTGCTTGATTTCTTGCTTTTTTTCTACTTGGCCTCTTTATTTCTTGCTTTAGCCATACAAATATTTTTCCTAGCCGTGTATTTCTCATTTTTAAATCATGTACAAGAAGATTTAATTCTCATTTCAAAACTCCGCATTTTCATTTGCATTTCAGAATAAAACATATATACGTTTCTTTCTCCTTAATTTATGCATTTTCTGTTTCTTAGCATTTACTCTCACTTTGCTTGCCATCCAAACCATCTATGTATCAACCCAAAATTTTTAATAAATGTTTTATTTATTTAATTTAGATAATTTTTTTTTATTTTTAAAATATAAATTTGGGTGTGGATTAGAATTCCACACATGAATTAATAGAATATTTTCCGGAAATATGAATTTTGTCAGTATGGTCGAACTTTGACTTTTAAATTTAAAAATTGAAAAGTTTAAAAAATTTGAATTTTATCTTTTATTTTGGAAGTAAATAAAGTTTTAGGAATACTACTTTTCATTTTGTTGAAATTTGATTTATAATGTGAAAGTTATGCCTTTTTGACTATTGTGTGTAATTTGCTGTATTTAACAAAATTGTTCATTTTAAATTATATAAATAATATTTTATTTAGCCATGTAATGTTCTAATTTATGTTTTCCGGGGTAAAAAAACTTGTTTCGTATATATTTTGGTTTAAAAACGTTTTTAAAAGTGTAATTGACATTTTTCAGTGTCAGTTGTATTTTGTTTACAATTTCTAATTTCCAACTTCAATTAATTTAAGAAATTCTTTATTTATTTCATATTTTTCTTAAGAACTTATTTTATTCTCATTCTCACTTTATTTTGTTTCTCAAAGATTTATTTTAAACCATTTTCAAGAAGAGTTATAATTTCCCAAAGTTAAGTGGATTATGTTTGCGATTTTCTTAAGCTAGTTTCAATAAATTAAGCTATTTTATTTATTTATCTTTCTATTTTCCTAAAATATCATTATTGATTTTCTTTTTCACTTAATTTATATCAGTTTGTTTTATTTTATTCATTGATTTTTTTTAATTTTTTTTTAAAGTGTGGTAGGAAATTTTCAAATCTTTTAATTTAACTAAATATATTCGTACAACATTTTATTGCCACTTTTGTCCTTTTAAAAATTGGTTATACACCTTTAAATCAAAAAATTAATATTTTTGTAAAAAATTAAACTTTATACGTATACACGTTTATTTCTTAGTTAATGATTAATAAATAAAATTTTAGATTGAATAATATAGATAATGGATAAATAAGCTATATACAAGGCACGTTTTAATTTGTACGGCTATACCCGTTTTGATTAATTTGGTGGTATAAATAGTACGTATTTAATAAAATACTCTTTAAATGTATATTTTACTAATATAAGTAGCAAATAAATAAAAACGTGCAAATTTAAATGCGTTGCTTTTATTATTAAATGTGGGAATACGTTTGATTAGATTATTGCGTCTAAAGTACGCGTTCTTAAAACTCTTACCTTAAATAATACATAAATTAATTATAGCCATTCAAATTTATAGTACCCTGAATTCACATGTAAACTTTACACTTTCCATCATCTTTAATTGTTTTAAATTTGGTATAAAATCTTTGATACAGAGCCGTTCCAAAATCAATTATTACTTATCAAAAATTCAATCATTCAAAATTCAATTTCTACTGGCCGTTGCCTCACTAAATCAATGCAAGTATTCGTACAAATACTTAGTCACGTACGTAATATTTGGTTCCAATCTGATTGCCTCCTTTATCTTCGCCTTCCCATTTTATAAATATTTCTTGCGTTTAAATCAACGCATTTACTTCCTAATAAAGTTTAAACGTGTACAAAATATTTGCCAAGATTTTTCTTGCCACTTTATCACTTGGTTACGTAACCCACGCATATCAACGCATCCTCCATGATAACATCAAACATCACATATCAATGCAAAAATATTGCTTGCTGTTTCATTCTCTTAATTCACGCAATCTACACTGTTAATAAAAATCAATATTCACTGTAATTATTTGTTTCCAAATTTTTCTTGCCTCCCGTATATAATTGATACAAATTTATTTCTTGCCTATTTCTTTCACCTCAATTCAACGCATATTTTTTTTATTTTACACGTTTACATAATTTTTTTCCAAATTTCCATTTCTGTTTCAAAGCAAAAGATTGCTTGCCGTTTCTTCCTTTAATCAACGCAAATTTCTTTTGTTTTAATATAAATCAACGCACCCCTTTGATAATGAAAGAAATCATTTATTTCCTTTAAGGTTCTAAATTTCGAATCCTTGCTTGCCTTAAATTACGCACGCTTTAATTTGTGTTTTTCCATTTTTGCAACCTGCATTTCCCAAATTAATACAAAACCACGCGCAATCTTTCCTTACCGTTTCAAAAGTTTTTGTTTCCTTTTATTTATCAACGCAACCTTAGTATAAAGCCTCGCACTAAATAACTTTCTTTTGCAATCTCAACATTTGGCATTTATCTTCTTCGTGCGTAAGCATCCACATCAGGTATGGCTGCTATATCTATTTTCTTTTATATTTTTTTATCCTCCATGCGTTGTTTCTTCACTTCTACACAAATGCTCGGCCATTCACCGCCATTGCAAGCCCGCCCACATCCACCTCTCCTCCACCATCAGTGCAACCCTTCCCTTGATGCACCAATTGGCCGAGTTGCATGAGCTCGTGCTTTAAGAGAGAAAAAATGTGTTGCACCACTTTGAGATTTATCACGGCACATATACCTTTTGAAAAAAAAAGAAAAAAAAAAGAATATATGCATGCACCCAAGTTTCCCCTTACGTGCCCATGCACAGCCGAGTGATGAGTTTGTCTAAACTTTTGAGCCAAAGTTTTCACCACTTTTCTTTCTAAAAAAATATATTAATAATATATATATATATATATATATATAAAGTTTAATGCATGCGCCACTTAGAATTATAGCCCACCACCTTTGTATTTTTGAACGCAACCTATATCTTCAATTTTCCCTGGTTTGCATGAATGCGTGCATATAAATAGACCAAGACTTGTTTATATGGGTCAAGTCGGGTGGTGAAGTGGTCGAGCGTATTGTGCCAATTATTTAATCTCGCTCCAGTTTTTGATTATTTAAAATTTGCTTGGATCGTTTTAAATTCGCGTAATTAGTTATTCGTTTTTTTTATGTCAAGACCTGAATCGGATTGGCTCATCTTCCAATAATTGATCGCGCCTTTTGTACGCTGTTCTGGTGTGGTTATCGTATTTTTGAATCAAAATCTTCAGCTTCGTAAAATTGAGTATTCTCACCAGACAAACATACTTATCGATCGGTAAATTAATAACAAGTGTAATTGTAAAATAGTTATATTTTATATTTTGCTTGCCTGTGATATAAATTTATGATATTAAAAACCCTATTATCACATTTACACATCATCAGTTATATTATCTGCTATTATATGTATGCTGATTTTTATTTATTTATTTATTTATTTATTTATTGTTTATCACACTACAAGTTCCCTGAAGAATAGAACCGTTACAGACTGAATTGGTAGGCCTGAACGATATTTATTTATTATTTAACTTGGGATTACGGGTTTGAAATGTTAGAACCCAGATTTTTTTTGTGAATTACGGATTGAAATGATATATTATCCGTATCACTTGACCTAGGTTAGAAATTATTATACAGACCGTAGTTATATATATATATATATATATATATATATATTCTGGAAATACTAAATATTTTTATGTTAGAAGGTTTAAAAATAGGATTAAAAATGTTTTTATAAGTATAGTGATATTATACAAGTTGGATATGTAAATAAATAAATGTTAAAAATTTAAAGTATAAATTTATCTTGTAAATTTTGATTTGTAAGATAAATGGAATTTAAGTTAAGAAATAAAATATGAAGATTTGGTCTAACTTGAATATAAAGCAAATTAATAAAGGTTAAGTTTCTATGAATTAAATAGGTAAATTTGCGAAAAATATGGAAGTTGAAATATAACTTGATTAAAATTGGGAGGTTGGTTTTAAAATAAAGGTAAGTAAAGAAATTAATTGGAAATTTAGTTTATTTTTGAAACGGCAATTAAACTTAATTGTTAAGAAAATTCATAGAAAATTTTGCACTTGATTTTTTTAAAGTAAAGTATAAATAAGTTATATATATTTGCAAAATTTACTTTATAAAATCATAAATTTTTGAGTAAATCAAATGACTATTTAAAGGTGGAAATTATGATTTTATAAGTCAAATTTGTCTAAATAAAGGTTTAAAATTTTGCTGAAAGTATATTGAAGTCTAAAATTTAATTTACTCGAATCTGTTGTAAAGGATATTTCCGCATTTTGCAAGTGCTATAATTGATAGAAATGAACTAAGGCTAAACCTTTGGGATTTTATATTGGATTTTTGTAAGAATAATAACTTCACTTTTCAATTGTTTTAAAAGGTAGTATTTTTATTGAATATAAAACTATTTTGGATTTTATTAACCACGGGTAATAATAACGTTGGTTGTTAAATAGACCGGGATCGGATATGGGCATACTCTCTGTCGATACCGAAAACCACTTTGACAACCGTGTACGCGGTGGAGATTCCAGAATGAAGTAGAATGGCGGTGACGTTCTATTGAGGTATGTACGTGGACCCGACTCCCGTGAGTTGGCATAAGGTGGCTAAAACACGAACGATTGACCGACTAAGGAGGTAGCACCTCTTATCGAACGCACTTCTTCGTATGCCATTCTATTACTTTTGTGATTGTTTGGTGCGCACCTTTGATTTGGGAGTGTTGTTTGAGGTGGGCGGTCATAGCAGCTACGCGCTACCACCGGTCCGGATGCGTAATTGGTATATCTAACCTGCGTTGTCTAGTTGTGCCGTGTCATCTACCCTAGCGAGCCTTATACGATTTTGGTTTTGTTAACATACATATGGAGTGCCCTCTGACGATGCTCAGTACAAGGGAGATTACGGTACTGTATAGATTATGGGAATATATTATGTGTAAAGGGCTATATGGGTAACCCCTTAACACTATTTAAAAGTAAGTTTATTTTACTAATAGACACTATTACAATAGCAAAATTTTACTACATAGTAAATAGTTTAACGGATCCTTAGAGGATGGGCAATCCAAAGCATCCTTTAAGTTACTTTCCTTTATATTACAATTCACTTGAATTAGCTTACACTCTATAAGTATGTATGTCCTGACTCGAGTGTTTATGCTTTATTTTACACTCAGGTCAGCTTGAGTTTCAGTTTCGACCTCTTTCTCCGGAGCTAGGACTTCTGAAGATTATCTCATTTCAAGCTGCTATCAAGTTTCTGTTCAGTTCTTATTTTAGCTTTTGTAATCAAGATAATTGAATTTTGAGATTTTCTGTGGTGATTTCAAACTATATTTGGTTTAAGATTATACACTTTATACTTATTTTGAGACTGTTGATAGTGGCTTCATGAACCACTAAGTTATTTTTAAATTCCGCTGCGAGTATTCTGATTTCTGTGTCTGTGATTTTGTGATTATGTATTTACTGTATATTCTAAGATTTGCCAAATTTTATTTACAATGCGGTATTTTGAACAATTCAAGTCCGACATGTGTAGATGCGAATGGTTGAAAATACAAGGTCGTTACACTTCGATTAAGCGCATCAGCAACTCGGTTACCCTTACCAAAGGTATACTGAATATCGAAATCACATGAAGCAAGAAATTCGAGCCAACGTTGTTGCCTCATATTAAGCTCTTTCTGAGTAAATAAATACTTCAGAGATTTGTGATCGGTGAAGAGAATAAAACGCTCGCCTAATAAATAATGTCGTCAAATCTTTAGAGCGAAAACTATAGCAGCTAACTCCATATCATGAGTAGCATAACGAATCTCGTTAGGCTTTAGTTGTCTAGAAGCATAGCAACTACTCTATCCTTTTGCATGAAAACAGCACCGAGTCCAAAACCACTAACATCGGTATAAACAACAAGATCATGATTCCCTTCGGGAACCACTAAGATAGGGGCATGAATAAGGAGATCTTTTAACTTCTAGAAAGAATTCTCATACTTATTCTCACACTTATCCGACCAAATAAAAGGAACAGCTTTTCTCGTAAGAGTGGTAAGTGGTAAAGCAATACGAGAAAAGTCCTTAATAAACCGGCGATAATAACCCGCCAATCCAAGAAAACTACGGATCTCGGTAACGGTCTCGGGCCTCTTCCAATTCTGAATAGATTCGATCTTGGAAGAATCGGCAGAAATACCATCGGAAGAAACAATATGACAGAGAAACTTCACCTTATTCTCCCAGAAGTGACACTTGGAGAATTTGGCATAAAGCTGATGCTGACAAAGAGTGCTCAAAACAATCTTCAAATACTAAATATGATCGGCTTTAGATTTGGAACAAATAAGAATATCATCAATGAAAACCAATATGAAGTTATTGAGATATTCCTGGAATATCCGATTCACAAGATCTACAAAATACGTCGGAGCATTCGTCAAACCAAACGGCATAACAAGCCATTCGTAAGAACCATAACGAATACGGAATGCGGTAAGAGGAATGCTATTTTTCGCAACTCGTAACTGATAAAAACTGGTATCAAGATCGAGTTGGGAGAACAGTTTAGCGCCACTTAATTGATCGAACATGTCATCGATCCTAGGTAATGGATACTTATTTTTGATAGTGAGCACGTTAAGTTTGCGATGATCAATGCAAAGCCTAAGAGTACCATCTGGCTTCTTAACGAAGACAATGGCGGCGCCCCAAGTAGACGAGCTAGAACGAATAAAATGCTTGGCTTCCAACTCAGATAACCGTTGCTTGAGTTCCTCATTTTCCTTAGCAGACATCCTCGTGGGAGGACGACTGACAGGATGTGCACCAGAGATAAGATCAATACGGAACTCTACTTCCCTCTTCGGCGGCAATCTCGAAGTAGGCTCAAAAACATCAGAAAAGCCACAAACAACCGGAATATTATCAATGATATCCTCCGATTCGAAGGAAGAAATGAAAGCATTCGAAGTATGATCCATGCTTCGAAATATAATAGATAACTGCTCGCTAGCATCGGGATGCTTGAGATACAATGTCCTTTTAGGACATTGGATTTGAACTTCGTAATAGACGAGCCAATCCATACCCAATATCATTTCAAAACCAAGATGATCCATAACATGCAGATTCGCATAAAAGGAGAAACCACAAAGAATAATCTCAACACCAACACACAGCAAACCAAGAGTAGCAGATCCACCAATAGGATTTATGATCCTCAAAGGGTCGCAAAGAGTAATAACATCCAAATGAATAATATTAACAAGCTCCTTTGACACGAATGAATGCGATGCACCCGTATCGAAAAGAACTCTAATAGAACGGCCATGAAATAAAATGAAACCTTCCAAAACAGAAGCAGTAATACCTTTGGGCTTAGAAGAATCACCAGAAGCTTTAGCAACATTAAGCTTCCCAGATTTGAAAACCTTAGGAGCAATAGGACAATCAAAAACCCAATAAACCTCTTTCTTGCAATAACGACAAATGCGAGGCTTAGGATAGCTACGAAGAAGATGATTCAAAGACCCACAATCATAGCAAGCCCTCTGAACAGAAGGTGCATTACTAGGCTGAGAACTAGAGGCAGTTTGCTTCTTCTTCTTCTGGTTAAAAGAATTAGGCTTGTGAAATGGAAACCTCTTCTTGTTGGGGTTCTTAGAAACCTCAACATCATCACAACTATCACGTTCCTTTTCAACAGCTTCAAGACAAAGAGCCGAATCATCAAGCTCCTCAAAAGAGAGCTAAAGCTGAAGCAAAAGAACTTTCTTTAAATACTTCTTCAAACCATCAACAAAACGAAGATTCTTCTTACGCGGAGTGTTAATTAACTCAACTCCGTATTTGGACAAGGCCTCGAAAGATGCAACATAATCAGAAACAGAGGACTTTTCTTGCTTCAACTCAAGGAAACTACGAGCAAGATTGACCTTTTCTGATTCAGGAACGAACTTAAGTTCAAAACGTTCCTTAAACTAAATACATGAAAGAGATGACTCATCAACTTCCGCAATAAAAAGTTCATACCAATCAAGCGCACGCTCTTGTAACATGCTAAATGCCACGAGAACGCGATGATGATCAGAAAGATCCATCCGAGAAAATATGCGCTCACAAGTGCGCAACCAAGTCTGAACCTCCGTAACACTTTCCGATTCCTTGAAAGGCTGACCTCCAAGGTGGGAATAGTCACTACACATGCGGGTAAAGGCAGACTTCTGAGTAGGAGCTGCAGGAGTAGCAACAGAAGGCTAAGTACCCCGAAATAGCTCCATAAACTGATCAGCTGACAAAAAGACTCCGTCCGGATGAGAACCACTAGACGGGCCTGCAGATTCCCTCTACCTCGTCTAGCCATAGGCTGAGAGACAAGAGAAGGTAAAGATTAATTAAAACAACACACAATTGATAAGAAATTTAACAAATGGAATACTACGGAATACAAAATTTATTCCTAGACATACTCCACATGTTAAAGTGGAAGGAATAGATTAGAAAGGCACGAATAAAACCCCAAATAGTTGTAACACATGTTCCATTCTGTTTCTGTTCTGTGTATATTATAATTTGTTCTGAATTTCAGCTCCGATACCAAGCTCTGATGCCCCACCTCTATGCCCACAATAACAAAGGTTATTATACGGAATAACGTCTAATTTATTCTTTAAAGTGAATGCATCATAAACAACATCAATCAAAATACTAATAATCTCGAATGAGACTATTCAACATAAGAAATCAACATAGTTAAATGAAGAAATCACATCAAACTCCATCAAAATCAACTTTCAAATTCATAATTGAATTCAAAACAGAAATTCACAAAATCTAGAAATCAAAAATAGATAACTAGGAAAATCAGCATAAAAGTGGATCGATCTCATCATATGGCGAGTCTAAGCTACGCCGCACGTGCATCAACATATGGCCGAAGCCTACCAAGTACCGTCATCATAATTTTGGCGCCCAACAAATGACCCGAAGGTCCATCATATAACCTGAAGGTCTAGTACTGGTATTTGACCCGAAGGTCCATCATATGACCTGAAGGCCCAGCATAGTGGCTCGAAAGCCCATAAAATCATCAAAATCATCAAATAGCAACAAATATTCAATTAACGAGTCCGGAATTAACCGAAATAGTGAAAGTGTGGTTCCATACTCTGCACTTTTGCTAAATCGTTTAAACCTCTTCATCGTTTTCTTGAAAGTGCAAAATTATATAATTTATATGAAAACATTTTACGCTCTCGAATGGACAAGTCCGAAATTAAGCGAATCAGTAAAAGTAAGGGTTCATAGTCCTCATATTTGCTGAAACGTTTAAATCGATTCCTCATTCTTTTGAAAGCATAAACTGTAAAAAATTTGAAAAACAATTTTTTATTTTAAAACGATTTTTAAAACACGGAAACAAAACAACAACATCTATAGCAATTTCGACAAAGGAATTACGCTTCACAAAACACTGTAAAAACGAATATCAAATCAGCGTTGCGAGATAACCGCTTAAAAATTCACTTTAAAATTGACGGTTACTGCAGTCAAAAAGCAGTAATTTTTATTTGTCAAAAATGTCGCCAAAACAACACCTTTCAAAAATTAATACCGACGTAAAAATTCCGTTATAAAAATAACGGCAACAAGATACGTTTTTAAACGTAACATCGGTTCAAAGTAAATTAAACCGTAGATTATACGACTATATTTTCATCAAAATATTGTACGTTCACATAAAAAAAAGCAAAAGCAGGTCACAGTCAACTGGTCAGAGCAACTCACTGGAATGCATCAAGAGACCAAGACTAGTCGACTTGAACATATAATTTGTCTCAAGCAAAATAGGTACAACATGTATGCATGCGGTGCACATGTATACTAGACAAGTGTACTGTGCACATAAATACACAGACTGCGAAACAGGCAAGAGGCAAATATAAAGATGAAGAACTCAAGAGGCACAAGGACGTACAACACAATAAACCAGAAATATCATAACAGAGAATCAAACCTGCATGCACATCACAATTTCAAGGACCTGGCATCTTTATATGCAGACACGCGTAAATTCCTCCGCAATGATTCAATGTTTTATGTGAAAAAGAATGGCCACTGCAAGCTCAATGAATCAAAGGACCAGAGTACTTGAGGATGGCCATGCGTGCAACAGACTTCAACAGGCACATGGATGTATAACCCAAATGAACCAACGTGACAACAGTGGTGCAATACAAATATGCTCGCACACAATGCAGTATGAAATAAAAAGATCTGGTACAACTTTATACTACACTTCCTAGCATGCAATTATTGAAGTTGATAAAACAATCAGTACAGGTTATATATGCACTGCAAGCGTTACACTGAGTGACACGCACACAAAGTTTCGAAATCTTCTTTCACACAAAAATGAAACAAGCATGAGATGATGAATAAATCAAAATTTGTGAGTTTGGCACTCATCAAGAATTTTCTTCAAAGTTTGTTACCAACCGGAACCACTAGAAGCAAGATCTAGATTTGCCATTAAAGCCATTTTAGAGAGCAACTTGAAAAAAAAAGAATGAAGCTAAAATGAACGTTGTAGTGCCACCTTTTTTCCTTCGAAAGTGTACAAGTCAAAATGAAGAAAAAGGAAGTGTGCTGGCAATGCTTTGGGTACACATTCATTTAATGCAACGTGCTATAGTGAAGAAAAAGTACATGACTAGTAGGGAAAAATGATGATAGAAAAAAGAAAAATGAAAAAAAGGTTTCATCTTGTTTTACAAACATGTGTGTGACAGCCAAAGAAAAAATGTCTCAACTGACTTAATTTTCACGTGAAGGCCAAAAGTGCATTTCCTATCAACGTACAACCATTTGCAAGCATATACTGACTTGGCAACAGATTTTTGCATCATTTTTTTTCCAAATTTTTATTTTTTAAAATTTCTATTTAAAATATTTACTCCGACGGTAATTCAAAAATCACAGTCATTACAATTGAATAATGAATGAAAGGTTGTTAAGAGAACAAAAGAGCTTTCTGATAAGATACATTGTGATCTTTAGTTCCGCATTGCCGATATGGTGTTTATCAACATCTCTTCATTTAGGAGTACATTTTTGTTTGCTAATAAGGGGAAGTTTCTGCCGAGATTTGTAGGTCATTCTCTGATAATCGAGAGGATTGGAAAACAAGTGTATAGGTTAACTTACATTAAAAGATAATGGAACTGCATAATATGTTTCATGTTTCTCATGTTTGGATGTTTGTGCACTACTCGGACATGACTGTTACACCAGATTAACTGGATGATATTGAAGTTGAACCTAAAGCATCAAGATGTCTTAGGCCTATCCATTTTGAGAAGAATATGTAGAAATATAGGAGCATAATGGTGAAGTTGGTAAGGGTTCAATGGAGCAAAAGCAAAGGCGATAACATTTGAGAAACTTGGAGGAGCATAAGGGCAGCTTATACGGAGCTCTTCACATGGTAAGGTTCCATTTTAATCGTTAACTTTCATATTTATCGTTTTAATTTTCTTATTTTAATACCATGCATGTTGGGGTTTGCTTATATTTACTTCTTGTTATGTGCCAGTGCAATAGTTGCTATGCTTGTTTGATGGCTAGACATGTTTGATATCAATTTTGTTGGTTATGTTTTGTTTAGTTGGAATTTTGAGGGTGAAATTCCTTAAGTGGAGAGAATTAACGACCAACATTTTTATGTATGGACAGATCGTAAATTTTTTATTATTATGACCAAATTGGGTTGGAATATGCTACAACTTTGGATAATGTTGAGTATGGACATTTTTGACCCCTAGACTTAATCGTTGAAGGTTTTGACCCTAAAAACTTTGTAAGACCAATAACTTTTAACATGAGCTGAATTAAGGTCTAAAACCACATCCGATAAAAGATATTATGGTTTCTCTTTCTATAGAGGGGTCATGATAGATTTTTTGGACTTACGGTTTAGGATAAATGCTTGTTTGGATATTGGCTAATTTTTAGGTAGATTAGCGGGTAGTTAACTTAGACCATATTATGCCCACCTAATTTTTCCAGGATTTGTACCTAAGCCAAGCTGAGTTGACGACCCCTAATATTTTTTTTAACTCCTAGAGACTTTTCATAACCTTCATTAATTAACTTTTAAGCTAAAATCCATCGAGTTCCTTGTTAATTATAGCCAAAACAAGCAATTCAAAATGAGATTAGCAAAGTGGATCAAATAATCTTGAAGTTAGGTGCCCTGGAAAACATGTAGCTGTTGTATAGGCTAGATCTACCTTCTTTCTAGTGAATCTACGTGATTTGGTGAGCGATCTGTCATCTCTCACCACTTTTAAATATCATTTTAGCAAGGTAAGCCAGCTTTATAGCGGTCGTCCATTTTTATTACCAAGAACTAAAAAAAATAGATCCAAAAAGGCTAAGAAAAAAGAAAAGAAAAGGACAAGCAAGATAGAAATCGAAAACCACATATGCTCGAACAAAACTAGTCAAGGTATATAGCTAATTTTAAATTCTACTTGCACCGTTATCACGTACAAAACAAGGCAGAGATAGGAAGCTTGACTTCTTGAAATAAGCGCACATTTATTTCCTCCCAAATAATCATAATAAACTTTTTTTAGCAATCTAAGAGCAAGATCAATTCAACCATCTTCCACCTCGTGGCTTTGTATGTGGTAACCCATTCAATCCTATGACTTCTAACAGGGGAATGTAGATTGTAGTGTCGTAGAATTATGTTCCATAGATTGTGCATGTGAATGCAACTGAAGAACAAATGATCCATATTTTCAGTAGCATGACAGGAAAGATAACAATTCGAGGCATTGATAATTCCTCTACATACCATATTGTCCTGAGTATAAACCGCATTGTTAAGAATTTTCCAAAGAAGCAGGCTCTCTTTAGGTTTGGAGCCATTTTTCCATATTCTTTTAAAAAAAAGGAAGCTGCTAACATGATGAGAAGATAACAGTGAATTGTATATGGTGGAAATCATGCATACTCCTACTATACTATTATGTCTCCATATCATGGGTGTAGATAAAAGAGGACTCAACCGAATTCCACAGGACTCTGAGGGTTGGGGAACTAACATGAGGCAGGATAATAGAAGCGTAGTAGATATAATCAATAGCATTAGCAGATTATGGTATTCCCGATAATTTCTTCAAGTATAAGGCACTATATTGGATAAAATTACACCATTGTTGCTCTAGGGAGAATGCCAGAAAGAGCCTATATAATCGCATCTAGCCATAGGCAGCATTCTGACACTGACCTTTAATATGTTGCGCTAAAACAAACTTGAGTCATGAGGGATTTTCATTTTCCAAAAGTTTTTATTCTTCAAACTATATAGTTTATTCCATTTAGACCATAAGCTAGGGCTATTGCTGATAAATTGATTTATGAAATGAGAAGCAGCCTGGTTCCAAAGTTTGAAGTTAATGATACCTAGCCCACCTAACTTAAGAGGAAATTGGATTTTTCTTGAAAGACATAGGGATTAATTTTTTAGAGTATGGATTACCATGCCACAACTAATGGTTAAAAGCTCTATTAATCATAGAGATGGGCTTATCAGGAATATTAAGTATTTGAAAATATTAAGAACACATGTCAATACCCACACTTTTGATGATAACCATCTAGCTGCTTGAAAAAGGTTATTATTAGGCATACTAATTAATCTGGAGATGATTTTTTCAAAAAGAGGAAGGTATTGGGCCATAGAGACTCTAGATGTACACATCGGCGCTCCAAGATATATTGCCTGATCATCAAGAGGTAGGAGACAGAAGTTGGTGTAAAAGTGGAGCTTAGCAGCTTTCGATATGTCAGCAATGCCAATTTGCTACTTTTGTTTATTGATCTCAAAACCAGACATGCTCTTAAAAATATCCAGAGTATGAAGAGTATTAGAGATAAACTGGGTAGATGGTTTGGTAAAGAGTAATAAGTCATCGGCAAACTTGAGAGAAGATATCTTTAGATTTTTATATTTAGGGTACATTTCAAACTGTCTATTCCAAATCTACTGGTTGATCAAGTTAGTAAGGAGCTTCATGGTACAGATGGATAGCTATAAGGAGATAGGATCTCCCTATCTAATTTATCGACCAGAACTAAAGATATCCATGGTACAGAGAAAGCCCTACTATCCCGAGTAATACGAACATTGATGAAGATGATTTTCATATGGTTACTTATAACAGAAAAGCGACCAGAAAGGATGGAATTCCTAATTTTCAGAGAATTTCAAAGAAAAACCAGGAAATACACATCAAAACACTATTACAGTAGGGAATTTTGAATCAAGAAATCTAAATCCACCTTCAAGAAATGTAAATAAGCCACTAGTGAATTCAAGAAGCCAACTCTTCAATGCAACAGTTATCACAAAAGCTGCATAGAAGACTCAAAATGCTTCTTCCTGAGCCGATCTCTTAAAAAAGGAAGGGGCAGTCTCTAATTTTGATTTGCATTATGTAGCTCCTATCAATATCAACAACAGAAAATTCGTTATTGTAAAAGAGGATATCGATAAACGCACAGAGAATAAATGGGGGTTTTCAGTTATTGCTTATGTGTTCGATCCTCGTCCCCCATATCATCATTTCAAGAATTACATATCTAGATATTGGAACCCCATAGGTAATTTTAAAATTTATACAAGGAACAATGGATTCTTCATTATCAGATTTACAAATCTTGATGATTGTGAAAAAATTCTTAAAGGGGGGAGGGGGCCATACTTTATATATGACAAGTTAATCATTCTGAAAAAATGGAAAAAGAAAATAAACTTTAACAAAGATCTTCTTTCCACTATGCCAGTATGGATCAGTTACCTGAATTAAACTTAAGATTATGGGATAAAGATGCATTTAGTGCCATTGCAAGTGTGGTGGGTATGCCCCTAAAGTTGGATGAACCAACTGCTAAAGAAACAAGACTGAGTTATGCAAGAATACTTGTTGAAATAAAGGCTGATGCAGATTTACCTGAGGAAGCATATATTTCTATGTATGATGGAGATACTATAATGCAAAAAATCGAATATGAGTGGATTCCTCCAAGACGCAAAGCTTGTGTGTGTTTTGGTCACACGAATGAAAATTGTATAGCAAAGAAAATCTGGAAAGAAAATCTAGTGAGAATAATGATGCAACAGGGAAAAATGCAGTGGATCTCATAAACATTCAAAAAGATGCTGATGAACTTCAAACTACATCCATACCGGAGATTCACACAAATGCAATGAAAATTAACAAAACTGCAAGCATTCAGACTATTTTGCTAAATAAAGAGAATTACTTCCATCAGGCTTCCCAAGGTATCATAGATAAAGATATTGAATCTGTTGTTCAAACTTCTTCAATCTCAAGCATGGAAGAGACAAGAAAGAATAAAGCTGCTGTTCTGGTTAATATCCTAGAGGATTCTATGATTGTTGAACACTGCCAGTCAAAAAACCTGGTCCTTCCTGATCTTCATATCCCTCCAGATAGCATTGGATTATCATTTCTTCCAGATTCACTCACTCCACATAATAAAAAGTCAATATCTTGAAAAGCTATCCAAGCAGCAGTCAATGCTGTATCATCCATATCATCTGCAGACAAATACAAGAAAAAGAAGAAAAAAGCTAGAAGAAGAATTTAAAGCTTAAATGATATCTCTTCTACAGAATATGTAAAGGATGCTGCAGATAAGGAATTTAGAGAAAGGTATATTTCTAAAAATGGTAAATGTGAAAAGCTTTTAAAAGTCAAAAATGATTCAGCATACAAAAAGAAAGGGAAGAAGCTTGAAGTGATGGAGGATAAGGATAGTTACAGTGATACACTGTAACTATACACTTATCCATTGAGTATCCTTTATTATTATTATTATATTTATGCATAATTTAAATTATGTCTATCATTTCATGGAATGTCAGAGGGCTTAATTCCCCTATCAGAAAACTGGATATTTCCAATCTAATTTTTACTGAAAAACCTAGCATTTTAGGTCTTTTAGAACATAAATTAGATGAATTAAAAATAGTTGAATATCATACTAGACATCTCTCCAATTGGAATATCATTCATAACAACCAAATGGGGGTAATGGCAGAATTTTAATATTATGGGATGATAATATTTGGAATTTAGTTAGTCATTTTTTAAATTTCCAATATATTCACTATTTGTTTGCAAATAAAGGGGGCTTAAATTTGAAAATCACCTTTATTTATGCATCAAAATTTGAAAATGAGAGACTTGTTCTTTGGAACCAACTAGAAAAAATGAATAAACAAATCTCTCATCCTTGGATTTTACTAGGTGATTTTAACACCATAATGCATGCATCTGATAAAAGAGGAGGTCTCCCTGTTCCCTTTAGCAAGTTAAATTTTATTAATAACTTCTTTCTTAGGACATGCCTAATTGAAGCTAACATTACAGGTAATAAATTCACTTGGAAATCTGGTCAGTTTAGGAATATTCACTGTAAACTAGATAAGATTTTAATTAATCAAAGTTTTTTAAGTATTTTCCCGCATTACAAATGTTTTACTCTTCCTCAAGCTACTAGCAATCACACACCTTTACAAATTTTCCTCACAAATAACATGCAATATAAAAAAAATATTCCATTCAGATTTATGAATGGATGAGTGCTTGAAGATAATTATAAAGACATCATAAATAAAAGTTTATCATTCAAGATTCATGGATCTACTCGGTACAAATTTTTTAAATTTCTTCAAATTACTAAGGGGAATATTAAGAGCTGGAATAATAGCAGAAAAAAATTAAGCTGAAACAATTAAGAGCAGACTGTGAGAAATTGCAGAATGATCTTGATAGTAATTGCTCAGACAAAAATACTATAAACAGTTTTTTCAGGCCCAAAATAAACTTAGTACATTCCTACATATTCAATCAGTAAATACTAGGCAAAGGGCCAAAATTGACTGGCTAACTAATGGGGATGAAGCTAGCAAATTTTTTATGCCAAAATGACCATTAGGAAAAAAATAAATGTCATTGGCAAACTTATTGATGCTAATGGTATTGTTTTAAAAAAATTATTTGAAACTGAGGAGGAAGCCATTAATTATTTCACAGAGTTATTTAACTCTGAGAATTATTTGACTACCTTTCCTAATATTAATACTAATTACTTATTAAAAGAGAGTAGTCAGGATATTCTCTTAGCTCCTGTAAATATCTTGGATATTAGAAATATTATTTTTAATGCTGATAATGATAAAAGCCCAGGACCAGATGGCTTTAATGCTAAATTTTATAAAACTCATTGGGCTGATATTAAAAATAATATTTTGGAAGTTATTTCTGAATTTTTTAAGACTGGTAAGCCTTTAAAATCTTTCGATCACACTTTCATTACTCTTATCCCAAAAATTAGTAATCCTGTTGGATTGGAAGATTATAGACCTATTTCATGTTGCAATTTTATTTATGAAATCATTTCTTCAATTTTATGCAATAGAATTAAAATGTTTTTAAAATTTCTAATTGCTGAAAATCAGTGTGCCTTCATCCCAGGAAGGCTTATAACTGAAAACACTTTATTAGCGCATGAGCAAATTAGAAATTTCAACAATAAAAATAAAAATGCAATGTGTATTAAAATTGACCTACACAAAGCCTTTGATAAAATTAATAGACACTTCATTATTCACATGATGATTCAAATGGGCTTCAATAAAAAAAATTGTGATCTTATAAAAGAATGCATCGATAATGTAACATACTCTGCAATGATTAATGGCTCTCCAAAAGGATATATACATAGCAACAGAGGAATTAGACAAGGAGATCCCCTTTCTCCTTATCTATTCACCATTGTTATGGAGTATTTCTCCTCCTTAATTGATTCTGAATATAAAAGGGGTAATTTAAAAGCTTTAAATAGAATCAAACCCTCCATTACCCATCTGTTATATGCAGATGATTTGCTTCTATTCATTAATGAAGATGCAAAAAGTGCTAATACTATTGTTGGCATCTTTAAAAAATTAGAAATTTTTGCTGGCTTAAAAGTAAATGAATGTAAAAGCAAAATTTATTTCAGTAAAGGATGCAAATACAAAGAAGAAATATTAAACATTCTCAAATTCAAAGAAGATAGTTTGCCAGTCAAATACTTAGGCCTGCCATTAAGTATAAATCAGCTAAATCATAGGGATTGTCTAAGATTATATGACATTATTCAAAATAAACTTGATGGATGGTCTAGTAAGCTATTATCTCTAGCTGGTAGACTAAAAGTCACCCATACTATCATCACTGCAATTGTAATGTATTGGATTCAAGCTCATAATATTCCAGCAAAAGCAATTTGTAAAATTGAAAAAATGTGTGCTAACTTTATTTGGCAGGGCAAACAGCACAAAGTTGCATAGGATAAAATCTGTATGCCCAAAAATGCAGGTGCTCTGGGACTTAGAAATATCAGAGATTTGAGTGAGGCAGCCAAATACAAGCTTTTTTTGGAAATTCATTGATGGCAAATCTCTTTGGGCCAGATGAATGAGAGAGAAATATCTTAAAAATAAAAATTTCTGGACCACAACGGCTGAAAACCATCATTCATACACCTGGAATAATATTCTTAACTGTAGGAAGAAAGGAAAAACTCTTTTAGAGAGGAAATTCAAAGATGGCAATATAACTAGCTTATAGTTCGACACTTGGATTTTTGGAAAATTTCTAATTGATTTACTTGGCTGGAACAACATGTATCTATTTGGAAATGCTACTGAAAAAGTTCAAAGCATCATTCAAAATCAAGCTTGGAATACAAAAATGCATCAAGCTGCTAATATTTATAGGCTGCCATTAACAATATCTCAATAGATCAAAATCTTCAAAGAGACACTTGCGTTTGGAAACTTAACTCAAAAGAAAAATTCTCCTTTAAAAAAGTTTGGAAATTTATCAAGGGGGATGACACTGAAGTCAGTTGGCATAAAGTTATTTGGTGTAAATCAAATTGTCCCAAAATGGCTCACTGTTGCTACTTTGCCATTCTCAACAGGCTTCCAACAAAAGAAAGATGTGCCAAATGGACTAAAAATGCAGATAACAGATGTCTGCTATGTAAATATGGTGTTGAAAATGCAGATCATCTTTTCTTTGATTGTATCTTCTCAAGGCACGTTTGGTTCATTGCTAAGAATTCTTTAAGATTTAATCAATATCAATCCATTTAAAACATAGAAGAAAGTATTCATTATATTCATAGAAGATACAAATCAAAATCAAAGGACTTCAAAATTGCATGTATTATGCTAACCACGGTCATATACCATATATGGAAAGAAAGAAATCAAAGACTTCATAAAAACATTGAGAGGAGCAGTAATCAACTTTGGAACAACATTTACTCTGACTTTCAAATTCTCAGCAGAAAGGCAATCAATCATCAAGAAATCTATAAAGCTACTAAGCTTAATTTAAACAAACTTGACATGTTTGAAACTGGAGTGCAAGAATTCTTACTTAGGGTGAAATACTCTACTGATATTTCCCAAATAATACACAATTACGGTCAAAACTTTGCTCACACTAATACTAAAAGTTCATCTTTCCTCGGTCCTGACAGTCATTCTCGGAGCTACCTCGCTGGAGGTGGCCATTCTAGAGATGATAACAATTTTAAATACTGCAAGGGAAGTGTCCATAAGATAATTAGTAATAATTCTTCTCCTTATTATATTATGAACAATAATGCTGGTTATTTACCTGTTACAGCTCGAAGGAGCTACCGCACATCCAGCAGCGTTCCCAAGGAGATCAAGTTGCTGTCCAAGGATGATTACATCAATTTTAATATCAGCAATAATAAAAGCGAGATCTTTTTTATAAAAGCATGGTTAAACGATAAAGTTTATCACATATCTTGCTGGAGCAAGAGTGAAAGTAGCAAAATCTCAGATGATTCCACTCAAACCGGCTTCAATCCCCCCAATCGCTGCTATTCTACAGAAGTTCTGGAGAATAACAACGATATATGGAAGGGTAAAACATCTCACTTTTCCAATCGTTATTTTTCTGAAGAAGAAAGCATGGATCTGGAGAATAGCAACAAGCTCGGGAGGAGAAAGAGATACAACTTCATTAAATCTTCAAACTTCAGTGAAAAGCTTCAAATTTGGTTAGCTAAAGAGGATATTAATGCGAAGGAGAGAGTTTGAAAACCCCCGTGAGGATTTGTTTGTGAGGTGGTGGTTGGATTTGCAAGTGTCGGTCGCCATTTTTCTTTTTCCTCTCTTTTCTAAGCTTACGGCTAGGGTTATGATGTTGTGGTGTTGATTTGTTTCGGGTGATGGTTTGTATATGAATATTTTTATTAAGCAAGCCTTGGGCCTTTTTACTTTTTCAAAAAAAAGGGAGACGTCTTGGGGATGGTCAGTTTTTGGAATAAGAGCCAGCTTAGTGTCATCAATGCCCTCGTGAAGAATACTGGATTTAAAGAAATGCAGAATGGCCTTAATGAAGTTGCTACTGATGATATACCAAGTGGATTGGAAAAAATGAGCAGCAAAAGCATCAGGCCCCGTAGAACTATCTAGTTTCATATCAAAGATTGCTTTTCAAATTTCTTCATGAGTTACTTAAGTGATGAGGCCATTGGCCTGAGAGTCAGAAATGGCAGGCAAGTGAATGTTAGAAAGAGGAGATAGATCAGGGGAAAAGGCGGAGTTGTTACCAAGAAGTTGCATATAGAAGTTAATAAAGGCATATTTAATATCATGAGGAGTGGACTGCTGGTTGCCATGATGATACTTAATGAAGTGAATAATGGTTCTAAATTTTTGACATTGAAGGAATTATGAAAGAACTTAGAATTTTTGTCTCCCATGACAAACCACAAATCTCTATTTTTCTGTTCAACCGTATCCAGCTCTGAGGAAATCGCTATTGATAGTTGGTCATTGGTAGTATGCTCTTTAGCTGAAAGATTCGTATCATAAGGGTTAGCTTGAAGAAGTGCCTGAGTTGCATAGAGCTCCTCTCTGAGCTTATTGGTGAGTAGATTTCCATCACCATGCTTACTATGTGACCGGTCTTTTAATGTTAATTTGGTAAGCTTTAACTTCTGCTGTCAGATGAACATTAGGTTGGCAGATATGGGAGATTGGCACACCTGAGCTACAAGAGGAAGAAAAGCATAATCTTTAGTCCATATATTAAAAAAATTAAAATAAGAGGGACCTTTCATGGAAGCCTTGCCTCAGCCAAGAATGATAGGGCTATGGTCAGACAGAGGGGGGGGGGGGGGGGGGGGAGGGAGGGGATAGTATATAAAATAAGGTCACCAAGAGTAGGCAGCTGAATTAAAGTAGGATCTTGCCAACTTGCAAAAGGTTCTATTGCCTGATCTACTTTTGTATTCCAAGTGAAGAAAGAGCCCGCGAGAAGTATTTGAATTAGACTGGCTTGTATTATTGAGAGGAGTGATATCCCTTAAAAACAAAGGATTGCCACCTTTTTTTTTAGTAAGATTGCATACAGTTGAAGTCTCCGTAACATAACCAGATGGTGATAGAGGATTGAAAAATTGTCTACTGACTTTAGAATTATCAGCATAAATTGATGTCAGGTTGAAAGTATAATTAAAGGAGAGATGGGTTAGGTTGCAATGAATGAATTATCCACGAGCATCATAATTGTTGACAGAGAAAATTAATAGGTTCCATAGTATTAAAATACGGCCACATGGTGCATAAGATTGATTGTGAATATAAGACCATGATGGAGCAATAATATTTGCTGCTCTGATAGTTATATCAAGATTGAGCATAGATTCAGAGACAATGATCAGATGTAGATTGTGAAGAGAGATGAGATGTTTGATTTCATGCAGTTTTGTATCATAGTGAGCTCCCATAATTTCTAGTATCCTATACTATCTAACATGATAATTTTTTAAGATTAGAGGCAGATTGCCTGGTGGTAATAATGGTTGATGCAGTGACCGATTTATTGAGCATGAATGAGGTAGGAAAAATCTGATCCTTAAAAAATTCACCATCAGTATCAAGGTCTTCAGGATCGATCAAGGGTTTTTTCTTGTTTTTATTTGAGCTTCCCTCTTTTTTTCTTTTGCTCATGGAATTGGTTTCCCCCACAAAGGCAGTGGCCAAGGATTGAGACGTAAGATCAGAATGGAGAGAAGATGATTTATTAGGAGGATGTTGAATAAAGGATGAGGGTTTAATGGAAGAATATGGACCAGGAGGATTAGAGGTGCTGTTACTTATAGCAGAATGAGATAGGTCAGCAAGATCAGATTGAATAGATGGGATGGAAAAGAGATGATCAGGTGAGAGATTTCGAGGTATGGGAATGTCTATATCATTAGAAACTATAGGGATGGAATTGTCAGTAGCGTGAAGCTGAGGTGATAAAGGCAAACCATTATCAAGGACGTCAGGAAGAATGGCAAAGTTCATATTTTGAGCAATCAGCACTTGAAGAGATTTGTTAGATTATTGATTGAGGCTAAGATTCAAAGATGTAGAGGTTTCAAAAGCAACAAGTTGCTAGGGAACTAAGGAATTAGAGCCAGTATACTTGTCAACGTGCATAAGAAATATGTGCACGTCAGAATCATGCACATTAGAGTTAACAATGATATTGGAGGTTATGCAAATGACGTCATTATCAGATTCAATAGATTTATTGGGAGGATTCAAGATAGAAATGTGGACTATATCATTTACTTCCAATTGATGACAAGATATAGTAACAAGAAGGGAGGTTGCTTCAACATGAGGAGGAACATCATAAACTAGTTAACTATCCTCCAGTTCAACTAACAGAGCAAAATAATCAATTATCATTTAAAGCCAAACTGTCATCAGAAGAATAGTTGATGGTCACTGCATCATTATTCTTATCAGAATTTTGTTATGAGTCAATAGTAACATGAAGTTCAGGAGTTTTATTAACTTTCTTTTTCCACATGAAAGTAGCAGGTTTTTCTTTGACTTGGTTTGCATCCTTAGGCTTATAGGGAAATTGTTTCTAGGTATTGACTTTCTGAGCATGATGTTTCATTTTTTTAGTATTGTTATTGGGTGTGACCTCTTCAACATTTCCAGGTACTGAAGTGTGCATATCACAGGAGTCGGTTCAGTAGCATGCCCAAATATGTGACAATGCATGCAAATGAGAGGCCTCCAAGCATGCTTAACATAGACTCTTTGACAACCACCTTCTCCAACATTAATAAATTCTGGCAACTCCATATATGGGGAGATTTCAATTAAACATTTCGTGTATTCAATTCTTTCTTATTTCTCGGTAGCCTTACTAAAAATCAACCTCCCAATATGGAAAGCAAGCCAATTAATACCAATTAGGGTCCATGTTATATATGGAATGTTATAAAAGTGGACCCATATGGGAACATGCTTAACTTGAGCTTGAACGACGCCAAAGGTGGGTTTCTAAGTTACGATAACAAACATTTGCCCTCTAATAAATATCGGATCAGCTTGCAATATTTTGTTTTATCCTCTTCAAAAGTAAACTTGAAAAAGAAATTGGACCTATATGGTTTAACTTCAAATGATCCTTTCAATTTCCATACGCATTTTAAATAAGAATAACTCCCATATAATTCACTTTATCTCCTAAGAAAAACTCTACCAAATATTCTTGCTAGAAGGAAATACCTTGGTTAATTACTTCTTGAGGGAGAGCAGTACCTACATAGTTCAGCTTGCAGAGCTTTAAAGAGGGAAGACCATTGTCTTGAAGGAGAGACAGAAGTAGTTGCATCGTTTACTTGGCCTAGAGTATAACTTGAGAAGAAGGATGGAAGAGGAAAGGAGGAGGAGGAGGATGAAAGGAGAGTAGTGTAATCTATATCTTGCGAATAACATAAACCCTAAGATCTAGAATTACATGATTATCACATATGTAAAGAATTAATAAAACATACCTCCAGACATATTGTATACGAATCAGCAATGGATGTTGTCGAATGCTGTTTCAATTGAGAAAGAAAATGGCTTCTCTCTCTTTTCCTATATGTTTCTTTATGTGTTTTCTGTATATCCTTTGTGATGGGCAATGGTTAATATTTATAGGTAGAGAGAGGACCAAATTTCCAGATTTGTAGACTTAATCTTGATCGTCCATCAAGATCAAGATAAGAGAAATTAATGCTCTAGATTATAACCGTTTTATTTATTTTGCATATTAATAGGAAAAACCTTTTAGATTCTATTGACCGCATAATGAGGAAGGAAACGTTTGAGAAAAGAAACGGTCCATTAATGTACCACATAATGAGGAAGGAAACGGTCCATTAATGTACCACATAAATTTCCTTACAAAACGATCAAATTTCCTTACAAGTAGGACCATGGAGGGGGAGGGTCAGGAGGATGTGGTGGGAGAGAAAGGATGGAAGTAGAGGACAATGGGAGAGAAAAAATAGCAAGATGGGCTAAAGCAGGAAAGGATAGGGAAGGAGTGGGAGGAATGGTGGGATCAAAGGTTGCCATGGAAAAAAAAGGTCTTGAAATGATGACTTTTTAAAATGTTTTTAAATTATAAACATGTGTTTTAAAGTGTGTTCTAGGTTAAAAAAAAGATATTTAAATGGTCTAGGTATATAAATATTTTATGAACGAACTTATATGCTTTTAAACTGTTTTATATTGATTTGATATGAATTTCCATGCATTGTTGTGTCATATGGATGTTTAATTAGATTTTGGTTAATATGATACTTGTATTGTATGGATATAATGCTTGTTTGGTTGTTTTTGTGAGTTTGTTTGTCTAAAATAGGAGGTGGCATACTAAAATAGGAGATGGCGTATCGATGTCCATTATTGAGTATCGATCAAATCTAGAGAATTTGGGGTCAAATCGATTTGAGCAAGTTACACAAGGAGTTAAGGCATTCAAATCAGGAAGGGCTGACTCAAAAAATTGTAGAAAGAGGATAAGTTTATGGTGTAATTGATCACCCCCAATCGATCAAAATTGCTCCAAACAATGCATGATAGATAGGGGTGTTTTACATGGAGGGGTGTAGCCACATAATCGATCACATTAGATTTGGATGAGCGAATTTGATGATAGAGCAAAAAAAGACGATTGTTCCTACTTGTATGGAAAGCAATGTAGATCTTCGGACTAAGTGGGGGAAAACATAGCACTGATTTTGGGGATGTATGTGGAAAACTTGGGCTTGGAAGTGAAGGAGTTGGACCTAACCAAATATTTAGCTAAGTTCTAAGTTAAATGGTTACTACTAAACCATATCGTTCAGTATCGAACGATGTTGTTGTGGGGAATGATGAACTGGCTTCGGGGCATATGGTTGAGTGGTTCAAGGAACGTGTGACGTTTCTTTGAGGAAGGTTGAATAAAATCAAATTTTGGCCAAGTGTTCAACATGATCATTCAACAACGAACGGTCACTATTGGCCAACTAAGGCCGCAATTGATTAGAGATGGTCGCGGAAATATATGGAGCATATGTGATCAATCGCAAGTGATCTTATTGAGTGGAAGTCAACTTATGAATGAAATACAACTGAGATGAGGCAATGATGCAGACGTGGAGGCAACGCGTAGGAAATGGAGTTTGAATTTGGGTTTGACTTAGAGAAATTGTGTGTTGCTTCAAGTCTTACCCTAGGAGTTCTTAGGAACTTTATGCGGTGTTCCTAGCTTTAAAAAGTTGATGATGAAATGTGTTTTTTTTTCCAATCGCTTCTAGTGGATATCGTTTGTAGGACATAATGGTGGTCCAAGGAGGCACATGTGGTGATGTAAGCTACTAGACTGGAATGTACGATGTGTTCTACTATCTATTTGAGTGCTAAAATATCATTAGGTAACTATGTGGATGAAGTTGTGCTCGTAAATAGGAACATGTAAGGTCGCTCACTAAGAGTAATCTATGTTACCCATGTGATTAGATGTACATCTGTATGTGTCTAGCTCCTAGCCGTCAATGTATGGCATGAGTTCAAGCATTGAGTATACGTGACATTCAGTGGTTGTAGACTATCTACATGGGTCAAGGTTATTTGCTTTGCTTATATCAAACTGTTATAGATCATTTATACCAAACTGGGTCAAGTACTCTCAAATGAGTAGATTAGAGATAACATTTATGAGATAACGCATGGAGCTGTATGGAGGATGAGCAGACGACTAACACTTTCGTATATCTATACTTTGGGAATATTATAACTATTTCTGTAATGCAATGCTGTGGAGCTATTTTATCACTTTCTCAATATTATTTAGTGTGGTTGTTGTGAATTTTTTTATCAGATTTATAAACTCTATTTCTATTTGCTTATGTATTATTATGATGAACCTACTGCACTCTGATTCTGTTTGATTCATTCAGTTATATTACCATCTCGTCGGTTTTGTATCTATGTGATTATTATATTTTATCATATGTGCAGCGAGATATACGACGGGTTCTGCTTTGGATTGCTATTGCTTTACCTTGACTACCACTCTACATCATCCATACCATTATAGCTTACTATTGATGGTATCTGGGTATCAAAGGTGTAGGGCAATCATCACATTTGGTATTAGAGCCTAAGTTGCAAGATTGACCTAAGTTGATACTAGGATCCATTAGAGATAAGAAAAGAGCTTATGGATCGAGTGATATATAAGAGAGTGTTCTTTTGTATATTTTTTTCAAAACTACATAATAGTATATATATAGTAGTAAGTTGCATTGCACAAACGTGTACCACATATGCAGTTTTTCTTTAAGAGACTGATCATTCTTATTATAGATTGCAAGTATAGGCAGGCAGATAAGGAATTAAGCAAGGAACACTATTTTTGGAGTCGAAGAAGGAGTGAGCTAAAAGGCAGCAGCTAACCCTGACTTGCAGACCATGTTCAATACTATGATAAGGAACATGCTGTAGAAAGCCTAAGAAGGTGCTCCAGATGTTACTATTTGTAAAGACCTGAAAATCCGTACTCCTTTGAGCTGGCAACATTCCACAACAATCCAGCCAAAGAGGAACAAACTTCCAAAACTTTATGGTTAAAGAAGAAGAAAGAGGTAGAAGGAGAGAGAGAAAGAAAGAAAAACAGAAAAACAAATACCAGAACAGCAAAGAACAACAGACAATATCAGAATCTCACAATTCGTAGCGGAACAACATATAATAGATAAATGAATAATCATTAAAACAAAAGAACTATACATTTTATACATTACATCACATTACATTCATTATCAGAGTGTACAACAAACAAACAGCGGAAAAGAAATACTCTATACAATAGATAATATGCTACGCCATCCAGCTCGCCTCCAGATATCTGTAGCAACACCTGAATCCAGAATGACCTGATAACCTAACTCTAGACTGCCCGTGTAGAAATTGGTGGGCACCCAGAGTTTAGGAAGGGAACAATAAACTCCAGGTCAGTCATGTGACTGGTGTGAGAACTAAAACAGTTATTTATCTTTAAAACAAAGAATAGGATAATTTTTAAATAAATTCGCAATGCTTTTTAGAAAATGAGACTACCATAAGGCCTCCCGCACACACACACACAATGCAAACGCAGAATCGGAGGAGATTTCTCCTTATGATAGTCAAAGATGCTTGATACGCATTAAAAAGAACATTTGATATTATTACTAGTGCATAGTGTAGGCAAAATTCATTTCGAAAATAGAATATAAATCTTAGCCAACATACGACCATTATCGTATGCCTACTATAGCTATCATCTAAACAGTGGTGACCACCATAAGTAAATGGCAGGTTCTACAACTAAAACCGTACAAGGATCGTATTGGAGTTTGGATTTCCAACAAATGGTCAGGCCAAGGAACTTCCCATTGCCACATGGAAATGCCTCTGGAATGACGTCCCGAGAACCTAACCGGATCTCTGCCAACACAAGGCCGGGTTACCCCTAACTGGGTAACTACTGACACGAATATGTCATTCCTCGATCGTAACCGATCTATATCCGAGGATCCCCGATTTCCAACAACCATAAAGTAATAAATTTGCAGTAACCACATAGGTTAAGTATCTGGGCTCCATACCATGATACCACCTCTATCCAGAAGGAATGACATACACTAAAGGGGCGCTACCCCCTAATAACCTTGCCGCATCTTTCCTGTTTTGACCATTCCGGGGTGTGAGGCTCGATGAAGTCTCGTCCACAAAGTCACGCTTTTCAAAAGCTGCTTTGGGTCAACAAATGATCCTATCATAAATGATCAATAAACTAATCATTTCACAACATCACTCAGCATGCCACAATACCAAATTGGAAGTATATCACTAATAACCATCAACTATATAACCTCTGAGCTCGTACGTCTCAGAGAAGGGTGTTATGCTAAGAGAATAAATTCTCCGCCACCAACAGAAATATATTTGAAAGAAATCAGCTTTATATCTCAACTTGTAATGTCAGACATACAATCCATACAAGTCTGTTCCGGGCTCGAACAGAACCGAAGGCACTTACAAAGAAGTCCTTGTAATCCGGATATTCATTAATCACGTCCGGACTTACCGTCACTAAGGGTGATAAAACCTCTGTACCGGAGATCAACCGATGCAGAGTAACTCGACGGTAATCCTTCCGTTTTCACAATTATCCGGTCTTCAACACCGGTCTTCAAATGCAATTTATAACGACTATCACTATTCGGAATGAGTTATACGACCCCATGGTCCTTTCCCGGTTAACCCGAATAGTGAGCGCTTATTTTAAAATTAAGTGTGGCATCCAATTCAAACAATCACAACAAATACCTATTTAAAGGTAAATATTGATAGTCGGTTATTTAACTATCAATAAAGATGCGCCACATCACCAGATTCCAAATAATTTCTCAAATTATTTAATTCCCCAAAAAATATCTTTACAAGATATATAATTTTCCACACTTGAAAAATAAACAACATTTATTTTGAAACCAATTTTCCCTTTCCATTTATAAATTCCATAGTGAATTTATATTTCAAATTTATCTATTGATCTACAGTTTTCAATAGATTTCAATTATTCAATTCCAATTTATCTTCAAAAGGATAAATTCTTTAAAACGTTCCATTTCATATTGAAAAAAACAATTCCATACTTATATTTAATAATAAGTATTTCACAAATCCATTTATTTTCAAAAATTTGAAAATATTCAATATACTTAACCCATAGTTAAGTATATATTTCATTTGTTAAGAAAATCATTCTTTAATTCACATTTAATTGGGTCAAAACGAATGTTGCGTAAAACATCGTTACGACGACTCAAAAACACTAGTATAAAGATTCGAAATTAAATTAGATATATAAATCCCAATACTATACAAAACATTTTCTTTCTGGAATCATTTACTATAACAACAGTGTTATAGTCCATCATTTCCTTATTTTCTCGAAAACGTCTATTTCAACAATGAATGTTGAAATCTATGTTTTCGATACTTGATGCATTTTAAAACATCTTTAAATCGTTTTAAATTCTATTTAAAACATCCTTTTCCCAAAAGATATCCATTTTATTTAACGATATATTCACTGTTCAAAATTGTGAATATAGCTCCTTTAATAAATTTTAATATTAAATTTGATTTTCGAATTTATAAACAATGTTTATAAATTCCAACCCTATTTATAACTTTGATTTATAAATTTCCTTTATCAATCCAATTCAATTTATAAAATTCAATTTTATACCAAAAGTCCATATTATAAGTTAAGTACTTATAATTCATTCATTCATTTACCAAATCGTTCTTTTTAAGCTTCACAAATTCCGAATCTTATTGCTTATAAGATTCTTTTATATTCCATGACAATTTCAACTTATAAAAAAAATTCCTTTATTTACAATTTCTATAAATATCTCATTTAAATGCCCAAAATCCATTTTATAAGTTAATGACTCATGAATCTTTTATTTTCAATATCTATTCATTTTATCACTTTCGCAATTTTATAAATCTATAATTTTCAATGATCCATTTCATACTTCATTTTAACACATAATAAACTCGTTTATACTTCCAATATTTTTATTTATAAATATCAATTTATAAAATCTTTCATATTCATCCTTTATAATAATTCAGAAATCCAATTTAAATTATTATATAAATCTATTTTTTTTTAAAAACTACCTTTGGTTATATTTCACAAAAATCTTAAATTCTATAACGTTAAAAATTAAAATTTTAATTTAATTAAAAATGAATCAACTCAAAATTTCAATAAAAACATATACTTTGGAAAAATCAATTTCAAATCCTTTATAATTCAAAATCGTTAAAAATACTTTTTAAAAATGGATCCGATGATGCAACAGGATCCAATAGTCAATCATGGCACAAATATCATATATCAATATGATAATCAATAATCACACAATATCTATAATCATATAAATATTTGTGAGGAATCCAGTTGGATCCCTCCAACCTGTTTCCCTACATCCACAGATGTTAGCACAATACCAATTCCACTTCGAGGTGGAATATCGCGGTATATGGGATTTTATAAAATATTATCCGCTTACTAACGGCGCAATAGGGTCTCATCCGCTATATAATGCGAGAAATCAATCAACTGCAATATATACATATGCCAATATATATATATATATATATATATATATATATATATTGCTATATACTAATATATCCTACTATATCTAATATCACAATCAAGCAATCAATCAATCAATCAACAAATTTTAAATATAACTATTTAAAATTTTAAATAACCCTTTTGAATGAGAAGTTCTCACCATAGCTTTCATTTGCAATCAATTTCCTTTCTGACTTGATTTTCTTGATTTATACCTTGTATAAATATTATGCAATTCATTAATATTCGAAATTATCGAATAATAAATTTTTCATTAAAAATTTTAAATTAACAAATTTGATTTTATTTTAAGCCAATTCCTGTAATAATTTTCATTCGCTATATTTAATTAACCAAAAGTTTAATTTAAACTAATAATTAAATTTTAAACCCATTTTCTTTTATAGATTTGTAAATTGAATCACATACATATTTTTTTCCTCAATTAAAAACTGCATGTATTATTATATTATTTTCCGTTTTTAACTTTTAAACACTTTAAAATTCCCAAATCTCCTTTTCAAGTCTGCATTTACGTTTTTAAATTGAATATACAACTTGTGAATACATTATTTTATTTCTATTTCCCACTTCTATTTCCAAATCACAAATATTATTTATGTTATCTGCATACATACTCATATTTTAAAAATATAATAAATAGAGAATACCTTACTAGAAATCGAGTAAACCCAGGCTCACTTCGATCATCACGAAACTTCGGTCACCGTACCTTGCCACGCCAAAGTCGCAGCCACCAGTCGAGATGCGCTCGACTATCGAGCTCCAGGCCGCCCTGTTCCATCGCCACACGCGAGCTCGAGAACCCACGCGCGCGCCACCTTACACGCCGCCGCCGCCCAGATTCGTGACCACTCGCGAGTCCCATGCTGCCGCCGTTGTCGCAGCGCCACCTCCTTGCTCGGGAGCTCCAAGTCGTCGCCCACTCTTCGCAATCGCGACGAATCCTAGCTCGTCGACTGCCGCCAACCTATCGCCATCGGTCTCGCTTGCCTAAAGACGATGCCGCAACTACCTCCTCCTGCGATCAAGAATCCCAATCGATCGAGCTTAACTGAAGAGGCCGGCCATTGTTTTTGTTCGAGTTTTAATTTTTATTTTGAATCCCTCTGTGTGATTTTGATTTTTGAACTAGGAGGCTCGGCTTTGATTTTTTTATTTATTTTCTTCTGAACTTGCGTGATTTTTACAGAGAGATAGGGAACAAGAGTACGTGATGGTTCAGGAAATAGGTCTGCTTAAAGAAAGTAGGATGGCTGACGTTGACAAATTTTAAATTTTAAATTCAAGTTGAATTTGATTTCAATTCCAATGCGTTTACTCACCGTGTGCTCACATAACAACTCCGAAAAATACGAAATTTGAAATCCGATAATAATTCAATATTCCGGACTCAATGGAACTGGTTTCGTCGAATTCCGAGACTGTGCCTCGGAAGGCTATTTTTAAATTCAATTTAAACGATATAAATTCAAAACTAAACAATTCACTTTCAAATTCAATTCTGAAGCTTCTATTAACTTCAATATTATCAATATAAATTTTATAAGCCTTTGAAATATTTTAAATCAGCTTAAAATTGAAGATTCAAATTTTTATTCACTTTCAATAGATCAAATTTTAGAAATTAATCGCCAAATTCAAAGTTATATTGAAAATTCAATCCAAACCATTATTCAAATATTTAAAATTAATTAAATATTTTCAAATTAAGTTCTTAAAAATCCTAGGTCGTTACAATCTTCCCCCCTTAAAAGAATTTCGTCCCGAAATTGCAAGTTAAGGAGAACGATCCTAAACTCGTCTACTATTTTTCACAATCCAAATTTGTTTTATCAACTTACCAACCTAAATCTTTTTTTATTAAAGATTCATTATCATTTCAACAAGCTTTCCAACTTCACTTATAAGTTTCAACCAACATTGTTTTCTTAACAATTCAAATTTAAATTCAAATTCAAATTTCAAACTTTCAAATTTTCTCAAAAAATTTCTAACACCCGAAATTTTCGAAAAATTTCGCCAGCGTCTCCTTTGCGTGGCTCGATCGGTACGACTACAAAATGGCACCACGGCCCCTCAGAATCAAAAAGAAAAGAGAAAGCCAAGTGGCTGGAGAAGAAAATCATCAAATTTCATACTGAAATTGAAATACGTACCTTTCTGTCGAGCAATTCAATTTTTTACTTTGAAATCAAAATCCCAATTCCATTTCTTTTAATACACCTGTATAACCTGCTAGTAGTAGTATCTATAATATCCAATTACAATATTCAAACCGATTTATACAATTCCATTTCAGAATATTCAATATATGCTTCTTATACATTTTTACTTCACTATTGAAGTTACATATTTATCCTCATTCAATTTTACATTTCAATTTCATTTGAATTCAATTTAACTTCTGAATATTGGATTTTTATCTTTCAATTGCAGCTCTCATTTACAATTGATTCATATTAGTTTGAATTAGTTTCATTTACTAATTTACTTCAATTTGCAATTTATCAAGTTTCAATACAAATTTTTAGTCACTTCCATCAAATTTTACATTCAATTCAATGGCTTACAATGCAGTTTCTTGACATTCGATTCATTTTTAAACAAAACGAATTCATATTCATTCTAGTTTATAACTAATTTAAATTGATACCAATTCAATTTATTTTAATTCTACTTCAGGTCAATTTGCAATTGATTCCATTCAATTTTGTTTACATTCCATATTCATATTCATCTCGAATTTACTTAAGCTAGTTCACTTCAAACTCAAGTTCATTTCCTTGTAAACAATTTCCAATTTCATTTATTTGCTAATGTAGCTTCATTGGTTCATTCACCGTTTCATTTATCTCAATTTATTGAGTCCATTAGATTAAATTCTCAAATTTACTTTTATATAGCATTCCAGAGTCTTTTCAACCTTTCAAAACCATTTTTGAAAACAATTCAAATTTATCCTTTGAATTTCAAAACCAAACCCCAAATTTTCCAAACAACTTCCATTTAAAACAATTTGGCAGCAATTCCTCTTTTGGAAACCCGAAAATGAACACCGATGATGTCGCGATCACCATCGGAATTATTTTCCAGCGACCGACAAGAGTTTTAGAGCTTTTCATTCCTTCAAAACAGTTTTCCAAAAACCTTTGAAAATCATTTTCAAATCAAAAAGGAATTTAATTTCTAAAATTTCCAATTTTTTCCAAAAACATTTCCAAAAACTTCTCTGGAATTCTATTTCTAATTATATGTCACATTTATAATTTATATTCTCAATTTCATTTTGTATATGGATTTTTTTTTATTTTTTTATTTCAATTTTCATATAACAACATTTCCGATTCTTATTCAATTTCAATGGTAATAGTTTAATATTATTACTACCTAACATCCATGCATCCATATACTATAATAATTTATAGAAAATCATTTCTTTTATATACAAAAATAGTTTTGGGCAAAATTATTTCATTTACCCTATTTTTAAAACAATATTGTGTCGAATTGTTCTATTCAAGTGTTTATAAACCCCTTCGGCATAGTTGTCGAGACCGTGCTGACGAAGGTTCATATACCACTCAATAAACCAATCATCACAATATAAACAATTTTATATTCACTAACAAATACGCTCTCATAGCTATTATTACACTCAAACTCATTCTAGAGTACTGCTGACTCTATCTCTAATGAGTAACACCCAACAGAGCCATGGTTGTCGCTTAACCATATGCTCTGATACCAAATGTAAAGACCCGAAAATCCGTACTCCTTTGAGCTGGAAACATTCCACAACAATCCAGCCAAAGAGGAACAAACTTCCGAAACTTTATGGTTAAATAAGAAGAAAGAGGTAGAAGGAGAGAGAGAAAGAAAGAAAAACAGAAAAACAAATACCAGAACAGCAAAGAACAACAGACAATATCAGAATCTCACAATTCGCAGCGGAACAACATATAATAGATAAATGAATAATCATTAAAACAAAAGAACTATACATTTTATACATTACATCACATTACATTCATTATCAGAGTGTACAACAAACAAACAGCGGAAAAGAAATACTATATACAATAGATAATATGCTACGCCATCCAGCTCGCCTCCAGATATCTGTAGCAACACCTGAATCCAGAATGACCTGATAACCTAACTCTAGCCTGCCTGTGTAGAAATTGGTAGGCACCCAGAGTTTAGGAAGGGAACAATAAACTCCAGGTCAGTCATGTGAATGGTGTGAGAACTAAAACAGTTATTTCTCTTTAAAACAAAGAATAGGATAATTTTTAAATAAATTCGCAATGCTTTTTAGAAAATGAGACTACCATAAGGCCTCCCACACACACACACAATGCAAACGCAGAATCGGAGGAGATTTCT
The DNA here is from genome assembly GCA_030765085.1 of Allium cepa. NCBI lineage: Eukaryota > Viridiplantae > Streptophyta > Magnoliopsida > Asparagales > Amaryllidaceae > Allium > Allium cepa. Next base: position 634,630,184 of record CM060932.1, on the reverse strand, counting down.
CCTTATGATAGTCAAAGATGCTTGATACGCATTAAAAAGAACATTTGATATTATTACTAGTGCATAGTGTAGGCAAAATTCATTTCGGAAATATAATATAAATCTTAGCCAACATACGACCATTATTGTATGCCTACTATAGCTACCATCTAAACAGTGGTGACCACCATAAGTAAATGGCAGGTTCTACAACTAAAACCGTACAAGGATCGTATTGGAGTTTGGATTTCCAACAAATGGTCAGGCCAAGGAACTTCCCATTGCCACATGGAAATGCCTCTGGAATGACGTCCCGAGAACCTAACCGGATCTCTGCCAACACAAGGCCGGGTTACCCCTAACTGGGTAATTACTGACACGAATATGTCATTCCCCGATCGTAACCGATCTATATCCGATGATCCCCGATTTCCAACAACCACAAAGTAATAAATTTGCAGTAACCACATAGGTTAAGTATCTGGGCTCCATACCATGATACCACCTCTATCCAGAAGGAATGACATACAACTAAAGGGGCGCTACCCCCTAATAACCTTGCCGCATCTTTCCTGTTTTGACCATTCCGGGGTGTGAGGCTCGATGAAGTCTCGTCCACAAAGCCACGCTTTTCAAAAGCTGCTTTGGGTCAACAAATGATCAAAGCAATGATCATCAAGATAGACGATCAAACAAATGATCCTATCACAAATGATCAATACACTGATCATTTCACAGCATCACTCAGCATGCCACACTACCAAATTGGAAGTATATCACAAATAACCATCAACTATATAACCTCTGAGCTCGTACGTCTCAGAGAAGGGTGTTAAGCTTAGAGAATAAATTCTCCGCCACCAACAGAAATATATTTGAAAGAAATCAGCTTTATATCTCAACTTGTAATGTCAGACATACAATCCATACAAGTCTGTTCCGGGCTCGAACAGAACCGAAGGCACTTACAAAGAAGTCCTTGCAATCCGGATATTCATTAATCACGTCCGGACTTCCCGTCACTAAGGGTGATAAAACCTCTGTACCGGAGATCAGCCGATGCAGAGTAACTCGACGGTAATCCTTCCATTTTCACAATTATCCGGTCTTCAACACCGGTCTTCAAATGCAATTTATAACGACGTATCACTATTCGGAATGGGTTATACGACCCCATGATCCTTTCCCGGTTAACCCGAATAGAGAGCGCTTATTTTAAAATTAAGTGTGGCATCCAATTCAAACAATCACAACAAATACCTCTTTAAAGGTAAATATTGATAGTCGGTTATTTAACTATCAATAAAGATGCGCCACATCACCAGATTCCAAATAATTTCTCAAATTATTTAATTCCCCAAAAAATATCTTTACAAGATATATAATTTTCCACACTTCAAAAATAAACAACGTTTATTTTGAAACCAATTTTCCCTTTCCATTTATAAATTCCATAGTGAATTTATATTTCAAATTTATCTATTGATCTACAGTTTTCAATAGATTTCAATTATTCAATTCGAATTTATCTTCAAAAGGATAAATTCTTTAAAACGTTCCATTTCATATTGAAAAAAACAATTCCATACTTATATTTAATAATAAGTATTTCACAAATCCATTTATTTTCAAAAATTTGAAAATATTCAATATACTTAACCCATAGTTAAGTATATATTTCATTTGTTAAGAAAATCATTCTTTAATTCACATTTAATTGGGTCAAAACGAATGTTGCGTAAAACATCGTTATGACAACTCAAAAACACTAGTATAAAGATTCAAAATTAAATTAGATATATAAATCCCAATACTATACAAAACATTTTCTTTCGGGAATCATTTACTATAACAACAGTGTTATAGTCCATCATTTCCTTATTTTCTCGAAAACGTCTATTTCAACAATGAATGTTGAAATCTATGTTTTCGATACTTGATGCATTTTAAAACATCTTTAAATCGTTTTAAATTCTATTTAAAACATTCTTTTCCCAAAAGATATCCATTTTATTTAACGATATATTCACTGTTCAAAATTGTGAATATAGCTCCTTTAATAAATTTTAATATTAAATTTATCAAATTAAATTTGATTTTCGAATTTATAAACAATGTTTATAAATTCCAACCCTATTTATAACTTTGATTTATAAATTTCCTTTATCAATCCAATTCAATTTATAAAATTCAATTTTATACCAAAAGTCCATATTATAAGTTAAGTACTTATAATTCATTCATTCATTTACCAAATCGTTCTTTTTAAGCTTCACAAATTCCGAATCTTATTGCTTATAAGATTCTTTTATATTCCATGACAATTTCAACTTATAAAAAATTTTCCTTTATTTACAATTTCTATAAATATCTCATTTAAATGCCCAAAATCCATTTTATAAGTTAATGACTCATGAATCTTTTATTTTCAATATCTATTCATTTTATCACTTTCGCAATTTTATAAATCTATAATTTTCAATGATCCATTTCATACTTCATTTTAACACATAATACACTCGTTTATACTTCCAATATTTTTATTTATAAATATCAATTTATAAAATCTTTCATATTCATCCTTTATAATAATTCAGAAATCCAATTTAAATTATTATATAAATCTATTTATTTTTAAAAACTACCTTTGGTTATATTTCACAAAAATCTTAAATTCTATAACTTTAAAAATTAAAATTTTAATTTAATTAAAAATGAATCAACTCAAAATTTCAATAAAAACATATACTTTGGAAAAATCAATTTCAAATCCTTTATAATTCAAAATCGTTAAAAATACTTTTTAAAAATGGATCTGATGATGCAACAGCATCCAATAGTCATTCATGGCACAAATACCATATATCAATATGATAATCAATAATCACACAATATCTATAATCATATCAATATTTGTGAGGAATCCAGTTGGATCCCTTCAATCTGTTTCCCTGCATCCACAGATGTTAGCACAATACCAATTCCACTTCGAGGTGGAATATCGCGGCATATGGGATTTTATAAAATATTATCCGCTTACTAACGGCGCAATAGGGTCTCATCCGCTATATAATGCGGGAAATCAATCAACTGCAATATATACATATGCCAATATATATATATATATATATATATATATATATATTGCTATATACTAATATATCCTACTATATCTAATATCACAATCAAGCAATCAATCAATCAATCAACAAATTTTAAATATAACTATTTAAAATTTTAAATAACCCTTTTGAGTGAGAAGTTCCCACCATAGCTTTCATTTGCAATCCATTTCCTTTCTGACTTGATTTTCTTGATTTATACCTTGTATAAATATTATGCAATTCATTAATATTCGAAATTATCGAATAATAAATTTTTCATTAAAAAATTTAAATTAACAAATTTGATTTTATTTTAAGCCAATTCCTGTAATAATTTTCATTCGCTATATTAATTAACCAAAAGTTTAATTTAAACTAATAATTAAATTTTAAACCCATTTTCTTTTATAGATTTGTAAATTGAATCACATACATATTTTTTTCCTCAATTAAAAACTGCATGTATTATTATTATTATTTTCTGTTTTTAACTTTTAAACACTTTAAAATTCCCAAATCTCTTTTTCAAGTCTGCATTTACGTTTTTAAATTGAATATACAACTTGTGAATACATTATTTTATTTCTATTTCCCACTTCTATTTCCAAATCACAAATATTATTTATGTTATCTGCATACATACTCATATTTTAAAAATATAATAAATAGAGAATATCTTACTAGAAATCGAGTAAACCCAGGCTCACTTCGATCATCTTGAAACTTCGGTCACCGTACCTTGCCACGCCAAAGTCGCAGCCGCCAGTCGAGATGCGCTCGACTATCGAGCTCCAGGCCGCCCTTTTCCATCGCCACACGCGAGCTCGAGAACCCACGCGCGCGCCACCTTACACGCCGCCGCCGCCCAGATTCGTGACCACTCGCGAGTCCCATGCTACCGCCGCTGTCGCAGCGCCACCTCCTTGCTCGCGAGCTCCAAGTCGTCGCTCACTCTTCGCAATCGCGACGAACCCTAGCTCGTCGCCTGCCGCCAACCTATCGCCGTCGGTCTCACTTGCCTAAAGACGATGCCGCGACTACCTCCTCCTGCGATCGAGAATCCCAATCGATCGAGCTTAACTGAAGAGGCCGGCCATTGTTTTTGTTCGAGTTTTAATTTTTATTTTGAATCCCTCTGTGTGATTTTGATTTTTGAACTAGGAGGCTCAGCTTTGACTTTTTTATTTATTTTCTTCTGAACTTGCGTGATTTTTACAGAGAGATGGGGAACAAGAGTACGCGATGGTTTAGGAAATAGGTCTACTTAAAGAAAGTAGGGTGGCCGACGTTGACAAATTTTAAATTTTAAATTCAAGTTGAATTTGATTTCAATTCCAATGCGTTTACTCACCGTGTGCTCACATAACAACTCCGAAAAATATGAAATTTGAAATCCGATAATAATTCAATATTCCGGACTCAATGGAACTGGTTTCGTCGAATTCCGAGACTGTGCCTCGAAAGGCTATTTTTAAATTCAATTTAAACGATATAAATTCAAAACTAAACAATTCACTTTCAAATTCAATTCTGAAGCTTCTATTATCTTCAATATTATCAATATAAATTTTATAAGCCATTGAAATATTTTAAATCAGCTTAAAATTGAAGATTCAAATTTTTATTCACTTTCAATAGATCAAATTTTAGAAATTAATCGCCAAATTCAAAGTTATATTGAAAATTCAATCCAAACCATTATTCAAATATTTAAAAGTAATTAAATATTTTCAAATTAAGTTGTTAAAAATCCTGGGTCGTTACACTATTGGTGGTGCTCTAATGCAAGAACTAAGAGATAACTTTGCCAAGTTGTATATATATTTCTCTAATATGGGGCCAAGCCATTTCTTGGAATGGAATCAGCAGTGAATCCATCTTTGATGATCTTGAGTTGGAGGATGAGTTTAAGAGGAAGTTGGCTTCTAGGCAACTTCAAGAAAGGGCCATGGGCTAGCGGAACTCCCTAAAGATTGTTGCTTCTGAGGATCAGTTTACTTCGGTGAAATTCAAGGCTTAATTTGAGGAGAAGTTTATCCCAACTACTTAGAATTAAGTGTTGTTTAGAAAATTTTGACTTGAAAGAGGGTAAGATGTTTGTTTTAGAATATACTCCTGAATTCAAGATGCCATCGAAGTATGTGATGTCTTTCATTGATACTCCCTTAAAGAAAAATGAGTAGTTTTTTATTGGCTTGGATGAATATATAGGAGAAAGTCTAATAGGCCACATTGATTAAAGCTTCAAGAAGTTATTTGAGAAGGCTTTATGGTATAAGAGTCTATATTCAAAGTCAAAGGCTTTTATTGTTCTATAATATGACTCTAGGATGCAAGTGCGTGGGGGTAACAAGAGGAAATGGAACAAAATCAAAGGGAAGAAGCAGCTTCAAGGAAAATTTGGTCAAAAGAAGGAAAAGTAGGAGCCTACAACTACAACATTGGAGAAAAATACCATCTTAGAAAGAAGTGCAAAAGCGAGAAGAAGGGATACTTCAACTGCAACAAACCGAGGTATGTGAAGAAAGGTTGTCCAAGTCATTGAAGAATAGGTATGTTGTGTTTGCTTATGTTCTTAATATTGTTCAAACTTCGTTGAGTGCTCTACTGGAAAGGAGAAGGGGAAGGGCATTACTATTCAAGGTATGCTCTTTGTTTATGGTATACCTATTTGTGTTTTATCTGATACCGTTGCATTACATTCCTTCATATCTAATGACTTTGTAGATAAACTTGGATTGAAACATGTTTACTAGACAGACCTTTGGTAGTGACTAATCCTATGGGTGGTTTGATCAATTTGCGTATGGTTTTTCATGACATGGTGTTGTCAAGTGATGATGTGTGTTTCCTTGTCATTGCTTTATGCTTGGTTTTGTCGGATTCGGTATCATATTGGGAATGAATCGGCTGCAGAGATATAGAGTTATGGTTGATTGCAAGAAATTGTTAGCAATAATGGAGATATATGGTAAGCATAGCCTAGAGTTGAGCTGCAAAGTCGATGATGAAGATATGGTTAACTTTGTTAATTTTCCCAAGATACTGCATGATGGGTCATCATCAGTTCCCATAGAGGGGAGTATTTAGACATATATGAAGAGTGATCGGATTACTGCCACAACGAGAGAGTGAGTTCTATATTGATTTTGTGAAAGATGCAAGGCCAGCAGTTATACCACCGAGGCATTTGGAACCTAAAGAGCAATGTGACCTAGAGGTGCAGGTGAATGAACTATAGAGGAAGGAGTTCGTTCATAGGAGTATATTGAGTGAGGGGCACCTATAGTGTTCACCACTAAGGCGGACGACACTTTGAAATTCTATGAAGGGGCTCATTCGTATACTCCTTGAGTGGATAAAAAAAACAACCATCCACTCCCATGTGTTTATGACTCGTTGATTGGCTACATGGAGCAAAGGTATTTTCTCAATTGGACTTGGCGATAGAGTTCCATCAACTAAGAGTGACGAAGGAGAGTGTGTCAATTATTGCATTCCGTACGCCATTAGGATTTTATGTATGATTGGTTATGGCGTTCAAACTAACCAATGCACCGACATACTTTGTTGATATTATGGATCGTGTTTTTAGTGATGAACTAAATAATTTTGTACTTGTGTTTATTGATGATATTATTATTTTTTTTCTGGAAGGAAGAAGAACACAAGATAGCTTGAGGATTGTGCTTGAGATGTCTAGAAAAAACCAACTGAAGGCGAAGTTTTTGAAGGTCGCTTCTGGAAGAGGGAAGTGTCATTCTTTGGGCATGTTTTTTTTTGAGAAAAAATGTGTGATCCTCTACGCATGGAGGAGAGCACACATGTGAATATATATATATATATATATATATATATATATATATATATATATATATATATATATATATATCACGAACATAATGAGCTGCCAACATGCTTGGCAGGTAACAAGAGTAAAAATACAAATAGCTAATCTCAGGTACTCCATAGATGAGTTCCGGCAAGGCCACCACCCATCACACCTCAATATCAAGCTCCGGCATGGCCACCGCCCGATATTAAGATGTTAGGAGTGCCAAAAAAGACTAAGAGGAAAAAAAAAACACTGAGCGACAACTCAAACTAATAAGAAAGCTCCTAAAGTCTGAAACAGAAAAAAAAGATAAGCATCTGCTCTGGAGAGGATCAGCTGAAAAGATAGACCACTCTGAAGGCTCTGAACAAGAGATGGAGTGTCAAACTGAAGAAAAGATCATCCTAAAAAGTACTCCATGCTGAAGATAGCAGCTTCCTATATCTAGGGGATAACTGCAAGAAGTCCTGGATGAAGAAAATCTGCTCTGATGATCTCTCTACAAACTGATAGCCAGCAATCTGAAGATAAGAGAAATCTGCAAAAAGAACCTGATAACCAATCTCCCAAACCTGTATCTGAAATAAGACTAGGGAAAAAATTAGAAAGATATATATATATATATATATATATATATGTATATTCATAAAACAAATATACATATATATGTATTTATAAATAATGAAATAAAAACCCAAATTAAAACCATCAGGACAAAAACTAAAGGAAAGAATAAACTGAAAACAATAACCAAACAGAGACGAGCAAAATTGAGACAGATCATACACATTTATCTTTAATCATAACTAAACTATGATTTAAAGTGAGATCATCATTAAAAATAGGAAAAATATTAATAATACTATTATTGGTGCTATAAAAGTTATTGTTATGTTTAAAAAAATTAATATTATAACTAACCTTGTTAGATACCGATTAAAAAGGACATTTTTGGTTAATTTATATTTAGGATAAGAAATCCAATTAAAACAAAATAAAGAAATTGAAAAAATTAATTTGTTGAGATGACTATTATTATTATTAAAAATTCTTTGATTTCTCTCAAACCAAATAAATCAACTAATAATAATAAATAAAGTGTCTAGTAAAAATCTAATATTTTTATTGAATTTGAATCTATAATTTTTCCAGTAGAATTCACAATCCCAAAAATATAAGTTATTATATTAAAGTTAAAATTCTTAAGAGTATTAATTAGGATGTAATTAGTTTCCAAACCACCATAATATATATGATTTATGTCCTCAAGATGTAGATTGCAAAAATAACATTTATTACCGTTATGAATGTTTTTTCTCTTTAAAAATTCAATTGTATTAAGTTTACCATGAAGAATTAACCACATGTGAATTTTGGATTTAGGAGGAGCATTAGATTTCCACATATATTTAAAAGAGTTATTTAAAATACCCGAAAAATTAATAAATCTATAAAAAGAATTTGAAGTATATTTTTTACTCTTATCCCATTCCCAACTAATAAAATCATGATCGTTATCAATATTGTAATGATTTAATCTGGTATAAAGCAAAGAAAGTTGCCTAAGGGTAGGACCTATTAAAATTATGTTAAAGCTGAAGTTCCAAGAAGGATCATTTTCTGAAGAATAAACTTCATTAATTAAAGCAAACTTAAAGTTGCAAATATCATACAATTCCTTGAATTCAAACTTAAGAGGCAAGATCGAAATCCAGCAGTCATGCCAAAAAGAAGTACAATTTCCAGAATGTACTATCGTCTTAATTCCTAAATTAAAATTTTCATAACATTTTAAAATGTTTTTCCAAAAATTAGAAAAATTATAGGAGAAAGAATAATCAATTTGGTGTAAATTGAAATTACCGTTATAGTGATATTTGGAAATGATCTCTTTCCAAATAGCATTATCATTAGAATCTTTAAACTTCCAAAGCCATTTACCTAAAAGGGACAAATTCATGTTGCGCAAATTTATAACTCCTAACCCACCCTCTTCCTTAGCTTTACAAACAGTGTCCCAGTTTACTAGACATTTTATACTATTATTAATATTATCCCCACTCTATAAAAAATCTCTTCTAATTTTATCGATTTTATCAATAACCCAATCTGGAAACATATGCATAGACATCCAATAGATCAGTAAGGCTGATAAAACCGAGTTTATTAAAACAAGCCTACCTGCTCTAGAAAGAAATCTCTCATTCCACTTAGAAATCTTATTTTTAATTTTATCTATAATAATAATCCAATCATCATGTTTGATTTTGGTAGGTCTAATTACAAACCCTAGATATTCAAAAGGAAATTTCATAATTTTGCAATTTAGGGTATTAGCTACTAAGTTTTCTACTTTTTCAAAATCATTTAAAACTAAAACTGAACTTTTATCAAAATTAATTTTTAAACCAGATAAAAGTTCAAAACTATAAAGAATAAATTTAAGAGTAATAATGTGTCTAGGAAGATGAGAAGAAAAAATTAAGGTATCGTCCATAAATTGTAGAACCGGTATACCATTACGCGATATGTCATTTCCGACACTTCCTAGACAAACATTATCCACTACTCTCTTAATAATTTTAACAAAAACATCAGTAGCTAAATTAAACAACAAAGGAGATAAGGGATCCCCTTACCTTAAACCTCTCTTTGACTGAATTTTATTACCTAGAATACCATTAACCATAATACTAGAGTTTCCCGTTTTAAGCAAAGTCAAAATCCAACTAATCCATCTATGCCCAAATCCTCTAGCATGAAAAATATCTACAAGAAAATTAAAATCCACAGAATCAAAAGCTTTAGCAAAATCAAGTTTTAAAATCGCACAGGTTATGTTGTTCTTACAACAGTAATTAATATATTCTTGAACAACAGCCACACCATCAGTAATATTTCTCCCTTTAATAAAAGCTGATTGTGAACAATTGATTAAATCATTCATTCTTGGACTAAGTCTATTAGCAAGAACTTTAGAAATGATTTTAACTGAACAGTTAATCAAAGAAATAGGTCTAAAATCCTTTAAGTTGTTAGCTCCTACTTTTTTATGTAGTAAAATAACATTTGCGAAATTAAATCTTCCTAATTGCAAATTACCATTATAAAAATCATTAAACAAATTAACTAAGTCATATTTTAAAACAACCCAAAAAGTTTTATAAAATAAAATAGGAAACCCATCAGGCCAGGTGATTTATCACTAGGCATATCATTAATTACTTTCCTAATTTCCTCTTCTGTAAAAGAACTATCCAATCCAGATAAATCTACTATAGAATCTGGTGGGTATAGATCTGCCCATCTAACATTAATTCTATGTTTGATTTTAGGACCAAAAATATCTTTATAATAGTTAGTAAAAGCCTTGTTTAGGTCTCTTTGATCTACAATCTCTATATTGTTAACAAATATAGAGTTAACTGTATTAGAACATTTTCTACCATTAGCAATATTATGAAAAATTTTGGTATTATTATCACCTTCGTTGATCCATTGAATTCTGGATCTCTATTTCCACATCACCTCCTCTTTTTCTAAAATAGAATTTAGTTCATCTTTTAAATTAGAAAGAACATTACGTTCACCTAGATTTATAGGTCTAGATTCTTCTATCTTGTTAATTTTAAGCATTTCATTAAGAATATTATCTTTTTTATTTATAAATTGCCAAAAACATTTTTATTCCAATTTTTAAGAAAAATCCTAAGATCCCTAAGTTTAGAAATAAAAGTTTTAGCTGAATTATCCTTATTTCTGAAATTATGAAAACTCAAAGAATTCCATTTACAAATAACTAAGTTCATAAAGTTATATTCCAAAAGCTACATCTTTTCAAATTAAAAACAATTAATAAAAACTCTATGGTATTCGCAAGAAAGGATAATAGGACAATGGTCAGAGAAGGTATACGGTAAGCCATTAACTCTACAGATAGGAAATTTGTCCTCAATCTCATCACTAACAAAAAATCTATCAAGAAGAGCTATGGAAGGAGACTCTCTAGAGTCACTCCAAGTAAACTCTCTATTAGAAAGAGGAATTTCAAGCAAATTAGAGTTAACAATAAATTGATCGAATTCCTCCATAGCAGAGTAATCTCCTTCTCTAGAAAAACGCTCACATATGAAACGCGTAACATTAAAATCACTCCCCAAAATCCAAGAACCCGGGGCAAGGGATCTAAAATCTAGGCATTCATTCCATAAAAATCTTCGATTAATTTTAGAATTAGGCCCGTAAACATTAGAAATATTTAATAAAGAGTTATCAGAAAGACTAATAAGAATAACATAAAGAGAATGATGCTTAACAATACATTGAAGAAATTTAAAATAACTATCACGCCAACGTATCATTAATCCCCCAGAAGTGCCAACGGATGGTAAAAAAACCCATTTACTAAGATGATACCCACCTAATCTTCTAAAGAAACGAACATCAGGACAGTTAATTTTAGTATCTTGGAGCAAAGCAATATCTATAGAGTAATCCTTAAAAAAATACTCTAACCTTATCGCATTTGTTTAAATCATTCAAACCTCTAATATTCCAACTCAAGATCCTCATAGATGAACTGAACTAGCCCTCTCTAATTCCTACATCTAATAAACTCCCGATCTAACTCAATATCAGTAAAAATACAAGATGTGTCTCGAGCTATCTGACTAAACTCAGCAGAAGAAAGATTACCTAAAGCATAAGTAGAAAACGTGCTACCCAAAGAAGAGCCCATACCTGAGCCTGGATACGTAGTACCACTCGTGGCACTCGATCTAGGTAACTCACCTAAAGGAGAAGGCTGGCCGTTGCGGATTCTAGCACTTCGACGAACTGAACCGCTAGAAGCTATAGACTGCTTACGCTTTCCTTTCATCGAGGAAGCAGAGTTAGGGAAAGAGCAAAAATTATTATCAAAGCAGACAGACTTTAAAGCATCTGAAACATCTTTTACAGGCTTAGGAGCTACTTTGCTACCAGCCTCCCCAGAATGAAAGTCAGAAAGAGAGTCTGATTTATCCCTGACGATCAAGACATTATTTGCTGTCTCCAAAATCTCATCAACAAGAGTAACATTTCGAGCAACGTTTACTGTCTCGCACTTTTGCAGACAAGAAGAGGCAAGGCCACCCCAATTTCTCTCCAAAACAAATGCACCCTCAACAGTTTCCAAACCATTACATTTAACAACAGAGCCAAAATCTGCCACTATGCCTGAAGCTAGATCACCACCATTTGAATTCACAACAAGGGGCAATATCTCCAACATAAACAACAATATCAGAGGAATAACTTTTTGGAGAATGTCAGCCGATCTATTTGACATATTTTCCACCACTAGATGATTATCAAAATATGGAGAGATATAATTAGAATTTAAAACATCGACCATTGGCAAAATCTGTGCATCATGCACAGCAATATGCATGTCTGCTGTTTATGCCAAAAATGGTCACAAACCCCAAGTATTGTGAAAGCACCAAACAACGAATATAATTCAACAATATTCAAGCACAAGTCTCAGATCCAAGCAAGCAACAAGCAGCAATTCAAAGATAACAATTAGAAACGCAAGATTTATAGTGGTTCGGCTATCTTCGGCCTACGTCCACTTTAAAGTTTTAACTTTTATTGATGTTCTTTGCTGGTTACAAATGATTACAGCAGTTACAATGATTGAATTTCGGCTATAACAGCTATGGAAAGAAATAGAATCGATTCCGATAGAGTCTGGACGTTGAATGGCCAAAAGATCCCTTTTCTGTAGGCTTCAGGGGGCTATTTATAGGCGTAGGAGGATGAGATCGCGCTCAAACTTCGGGAAACTTCTTCTGGCACGTGAGTGGGCCCACGCGACCGATCCCACCAAGTTTCGACTCGATCTGAGATCGATACGAAATAATTTCGTATCCATCAAAAAATGACCCAATCGAGCTGAAACTTGGCAGGAACAATCTTTACCTTATATGGAAGCTTATGTGAAAATTTCATATCATTTGGACTAGGGATTCGTGAGATATGATCGATACGAGGTTAAATTTTCGTGTGCACTGCCCTGTTCGAATCCATGGTTTCGTATCCATCCTTTTCGAATCCATCCGAAGCAGGTGCGCATGGTGATGCGGAGTGACGTGGAGCGAGATTCTCGGATCGCTCCACCTTTTATGCCGAGTTGAAAGAGTATTATTCGCATCCATCATCGGAGTTGAGTTCGTGTTGACCCTTTCATACCGCTTGCATCGATAGTGACGACGCCATTCGCATTGATTATTTATTGGATGCGAACAAAGCCTTCACCATCGATACGAGTTGCGCCACTGATGGACCGATACGAAGCGGGGTCCCCCGAGATCGATACAAATAACATGACTCCGGATGGATACGAACCAATTGTCAAGTATGATTGATTCGAAGCACGATGGATACGAATGGTTCCATACTTATCGATACGAACTCGATGGATTCGAACTAGGTGCGAAGATTCTTGATTGGTTCGAATAGAGCTGAGGTGAGGCCTGTCTGATCGCTTTGAAGCTGATCGATTCGAAGACGATCGATTCGAAGTTGATCGATTCGAAGATGATCGGTTCAAATTCGATCGATTCGAAATGACTAACTCCTAATGGATTCGAACAGGACAAAACTTGATGTATTCGAATGGACCATCACCTCGACCTCTTCATGGATACGAACATCATGCTCTTTCTAACTTGTATCGATCATATCACATTCATACGAACTCCGATTAACCTGAAATTTGGAACGCTGGTTCCCATGACTTTGCTTGACGTGCCCTATCAATTGTAGCCTGATCCGGGCCCGGGAAAAATCCATCGATATTCATGGCTATCCTGCAATGCATAGTCGATATTCATGACAAGCTATTATTGATTTTCAGTCAGTTTTGGGTATCTCATCTTTGCTAAAAGTTGGGATAACATTTTGCCCCCCAAAACATGCCTTTTGGTAAAAGGTGTGTTTTGATCAGTCTCAGTTCGAATACAGCGAGTTCATATTTTATTCAAATCTTATAGCATTTTCAATTAAGTCCACGGCTGTTCGAAGCCAAATTGTTATCAATTTCTTCCAGCGGAAGTTAAGAATGAAGTTTTTAGTCTCTCCGGACTATCGATGGTCACTCCGGACCCTTGCCAAGCCCATTCTAGACTTGGCGATTGAATAGAAAGATCCTATTGCACTCCGGCGTTGCCTTCTATCCCTTGCACTCCGGCCCCAGCTAGGGCATATAGCGGTGTCTTGGTTATTCTGAACCGATCATAGCCACTCCGGGCTCTTGCTGGATCCCATCCTGTCACTCTCCGGTGAAGGGGAGGCAGCGTTAAGTGAGTCGATCCTGTCGCTCTCCGGTGAAGCAACTCACTTCTTGCATTCCGGTTCTGTGTATCTGAACATTAAGCGATGTCATGCCTAAATCGTGGGCCGATCACAGCCTCTCCGGGATCTTATCGAATCCCGATCTAATCACTCTCCAGTGAATGGGAAACGACGTTAAGTGAGTCAATCCTGTCGCTCTCCGGCGAAGCAACTCACTTCTTGCACTCCAGACCCCGCCTCTCCGGGTAGAGTCATAAAGCGATCATTTTCATATTGGTATTCAATATTCATCCTTTGACTCTCCGGTCAAAGGTTTATTTCAAGAAATTCTAATTTATTTATTTAAATTCAAGTCCTAGATGTTCAATCTCAAACATCAGAAAAAAGCTAAACATTGCCTCTCCGGGCATATTGGTCTATCTCCATCTTAGAGCATGCCTAGGGATCTCTCCGGTTCCCGTACATGAGTAATTGGAGTAGCCATTTATTCTGAAAACAAATCTAAATGAAATTATTTGACCGAAGTCCAAATCCTGGACTTGGCCCCTGCCATCTTTAATCAGTCAATGACGAGTCGTGATCCCGATCCAGGATCGTTTCTATTAGGTGGAAGCGGTAGTTGTTCAGGCCTTACTGCCGCTGTCCGTTCTCTGACATATTGTGGCAATCTACCACTCCTGGCATGTTCTTCCACCTCATCCTTTAGGTGACGGCATTCATCAGTAGCGTGCCCATCCAGCTCATGGAATAGGCAATATTTTCCAGTTCTGCGCTCCCGCTCAGTGGGATCCAGCGTAGGAAGTTTGAACTTTGGGGATTCCTTGCATTCCTGATATTCGGATTGAATGGACTCCGGCTGACTTCTTGTAATCCTCCACTCGACAATCCTCCTCTCATGATTCGTCGCACTAGACCAATCATTCTTTCATCTCTATCCGAGGGCTGCCCCCTTGTCATGTTTCTATCATACCCTCCAAGTCTTGAAGGGAACTCTGGTACATACTCTTCATGTGGCTCAGTAACAGTAGCATTGACTCCATCCTGCTGAGCTTCATCTACGGGTCTCCCAGCGTCTGATCCTGAGGGTCTGCCCCCAAGTCCTTATTGATTGCCTTCTGGTCCTGCACTACGGTCTTGAACCTGACCTTCATTGACCTCCATAATCCTGACTCCTTGTCCTGCACTTGCAGCCGCTGTAGTTGGCCCAAGGTTCTGCACGTTCGCTGCCCTTATTTGCTCAAGGAAATTATGCATCATCTCTTGGTGAGTCTTCATCATGCTTTCGCGTATCGAATTAGCCATAGCCTCCATCTCATCTCTAGTGATGTACATCGAAGCCTGTCCTTCTCCAGCTCCAGAGGATGCTTCTTGGCTTCCTCCTTGTTGGCTCCGATCAGCTTTTTGTCTTGTTTGTCGAGTCATTGTCTCTGAGTCGGGATTCTTCAAGCTCTTAAATCTGAATTCTGAATCTGGTGTAGCGGGTGCTAGTTCTTCTCAGTGAAAGCCCAAAGTGTTTGCACCAAAAATGGTCACAAACCCCAAGTATTATGAAAGCATCAAACAACGAATATAAGTCAACAATATTCAAGCACAAGTCTCAGATCCAAGCAAGCAACAAGCAGCAATTCAAAGATAACAATTAGAAACGCAAGATTTATAGTGGTTCGGCTATCTCCGGCCTACGTCCACTTCAAAGTTTTAACTTTTGTTGATGTTATTTGCTGGTTACAAATGATTGTAGCAGTTACAATGATTGAATTTCGGCTACAACAGCTATGGAAGGAAACAGAATCGATTCTGGCAGAGTCTGGACGTTGAATGACCAAAAGATCCCTTTCCTGTAGGCTTCAGGGGGCTATTTATAGGCGTAGGAGGCTGAGATCACGCTCAAACTTCGGGAGACTTCTTCTGGCACGTGAGTGGGCCCACGCAACCAACCCCACCAAGTTTCGACTCGATCTGAGATCGATACGAAATGATTTCGTATCCATCAAAAATTACCCAATCGAGCTGAAACTTGGCAGGAACAATCTTTACCTTATATGGAAGCTCATGTGAAAAATTCATAGCATTTGGACCAGCGATTCGTGAGATATGATCGATACGAGGTTAAAGTATCGTGTGCACTGCCCTGTTCGAATCCATGGTTTCGTATCTGTCCTTTTCGAATCCATCCGAAGCAGGTGCGCATGGTGATGCGGAGTGACGTGGAGCGAGATTCTCGGATCGCTCCACCTTTTATGCCGAGTTGAAAGAGTATTATTTGCATCCATCATCGGAGTTGAGTTCGTGTTGACCCTTTCGTACCGCTTGCATCGATAGTAACGACGCCATTCGCATTGATTATTTATTGGATGCGAACAAAGCCTTCACCATCGATAAGAGTTGCGCCACTGATGGACCGATACGAAGCGGGTTCCCCCGAGATTGATACGAATAACATGACTCCGGATGGATACGAACTAATTGTCAAGTATGATCGATTCGAAGCACGATGGATACGAATGGTTCCACACTGATCGATACGAACTCGATGGATTCGAACTAGGTGCGAAGTTTCTTGATTGGTTCGAATAGAGCTGAGGTAAGGCCTATCTGATCGCTTCGAAGCTGATCGATTCGAAGACGATCGATTCGAAGTTGATCAATTCGAAGACGATCGATTCGAAGTCGATCGATTCGAAATGACTAACTCCTGATGGATTCGAACATGACAAAACTTGATGGATTCGAATGGACCATCACCTCGACCTCTTCATGGATACGAACATCATGCTCTTTCTAACTTGTATCGATCATATCTCATTCATGCGAACTCTGATTAACCTGAAATTTGAAACGCTGGTTCCCATGACTTTGCTTGCCGTGCTCTATCAATTGTAGCCTGATCCAAGCCCGGGCAAAATCCATCGATATCCATGGTTATCCAGCAATGCATAGTCGATATTCATGACAAGCTATTTTTTATTTTCAGACAGTTTTGGGTATCTCAGCTTTGCTAAAAGTTGGGATAACATCTGCCTTATAAACAAAGCTCATGTGAGAACTCTCCTTAGGCGTATTGTCAAACGAATTATCAAAACAGACATGATCTTCCAGATCGGTGCCATTATCTACCTCAGACAAGTGGTCAGAAAACCCAATCCAATCACAGAGTTCACCAGGTTGAAGGAATAACTCATCACCTGAAAAAACATTATCATCGAAGATAAGAGAAGCACCAAGATCTTCCAGAAATTTTCCATCCCAGTTACCGAAATTCAACATACCATTTTGATTATTTAAATCAGTATAGAATGATAAATCAATCTCCATAGCAATCGACCAACAATCATAAAAATGGATCTCGTTGAATTTGTATAACCGCTCAATAGTTATTCGACTCTTAGGGAATTTAATAATTTCTGACATAACTCTCTGATGATCAAGATCATGATCGAACAAAAGTTCATTTAAGAGATAATCATCTACAGAACTATCACCAATATTGACCGTAGAAACAGCATCGTGAATATTCTCTTCTCTGATATGTTTTGCAACGGTGTCATCAGACAAAGACAGAACAGCTATATCACTATCATTCCCAATCTCCAATGAATTGAAATTTAAGTTAGTCTCAGAAGAAAGACATTCGAATTTGTTTGACATTTGAATCTCAAAGGATTTCGAATCGCAGGGATATGACTTACCTTTTTTCTTTATTTGAATAAAGCCTTCGAAATCCTTTACACAAACCTCTGAAATAGATGAGAAAGAACCATGATTGCAAAGAGCGACATCGAGATCAAAGATCAGTGGATCAATTTGAACAGAACTTTCACTTATGATAGTATCAAAAAAAAAAACATTATCCCCCATCCTCGCAAGATTCTCCTTAGGGAGCGAAGAATCAAGTTTACTGAGACCAAACTTATCTTTGTAACCCAAACCTATGTTGGTAGAATTAACGATGTTAAAATGATAGATCGAGTCATCAAGATGATTAATACCCTCCTGTCTTTTTTGCCTGAGGTGATCCAATAAAATCCCTTTCAATAGCAAATACTTAAGAACTAGTTGAAATCCATTTTCAATCAGAGTTGATGATGAAAAGGAATCTGTGGAAGATGATTCCAACTTGCCAAAATATAATTATGGATCACCAAATCTATTAATGTATCCCTTGCCAATATTTGGTGAATTAACGATGTTAAAATGAATCAACAGATCTTCAAGAAGCTTGATACCTTCTTCTCTTTTTAACCAAAGATGATCCAACAAAATCCCTTTCAACATCATACACTTAAGAACAAACAAAAACCCATGTTCAACCAGAGATGCGGAGGAGACGGCGATGTTGGAATTAAACGAACATTCGTATCTCTTGTGACCAAATTTTCCACAAGAAAAACACCTGATAGGATCTCGACACTGTGAAGCATGATGGTTATAATCGCCACATCTGAAACAGAGATTCTTTCTAATTTTTGAATCTATCCAGTTCTTGTTTGATTGAGTCGAGGAAAACTGGAAACTAATCGGTTGACGACGATAATTTTGTGGACCTCGATCGTTAACTACATCTACGAATGATCGATTGAAAGAAGGGGTTCGATAAATTGGAAGAAACGAAGACGATTGAGTCAAGAAAGTTGGATTTTGGAAGCCAGAGAAAAAAGATTAGACGCCATTCATTGCTAATCTTAAAAGTTGTGTAAGAGATATCGTGGTTTTCATGTTTCTAAAATTTTAATATTTGAATTTGGCTGACTAAGCTGTCATTCTTTGGGCATGTTGTTTCGGAATAGGGCATCACTGTTGATCTTGCTAAGGCAATAGCAGTCCAAGATTGTGATAGACATAAGAATGCTATGAATGTGAGAGGTTTTCTTAGATTAGCAGGATATTATAGATGATTCATAAGGACTTCTCAAAAATAGTAGCATCATTAACCAATTTGACGAAAATGAATCCAACTTTTTCTTAGCATGCAAGGTGTGAGCATGCGTTCGTAAGTCTAAAGGAAAGATTAAAAAGTATGCCGATGTTAGTCTTTTGGGGTGGGTATGAGAAGTTTTCAATATACACAAATGCATGTGCAGTGGATTCGGGGCATTATTGATATAGAAGGGTAGGGATTTCACTTATGCTAGTCGACAGTTAAAACTGCATGAGAGAAAATACCCTACCCACGATTTGGAGTTAGTAATGATTGTTGTCACATTGAAGATACATAAGCATTATTTTCTAGGAGAAAGATTTGAGTTATTTACCAAACATAAGTTGTTGAAGTACCTTTTCTCATGGAAAGAAGTTAACGTTCTCCAGCAGCGATGATAGAGTTCTTAGCCTCTTACTACTTTGATATTTCCAATAAGCCTGGTAAAGAAAATGTAGTCATTGATGCTTTGAGTAGGAGACATGCCATCTTAGGAGCTATGTTCCTAGAGTGGACACAGTTAGATTATATTATTAGTTATGATTTTCGATCTAGATGTGAGCTTAAGCTAAAAGTGTTGGAAATAATGACTTTTAGACCTACTCTTATAAAGTAGATTGGTACTAGTCAGAGTAGTAGTGCTAGATTATCAGAGATCGTTGCTAGATAGAGATGGGAATATGGTCTAAGGATATGAAGTAGTATGGACTTGACTAAGATGGTTGGCACCATAAGGATGGAAGGTTGTTTGTACCCAATGTTAATGGACATAGAAATGAGGTTCTATAAGGGCACCATCATTCAAGTTCGACTGTACGTCTTAAAGGTAATAAAATGTATCATTTGATGTAGACATTCTACTAGGAAGGGACGTAAGAGGACATTGAGATATTCATGTCAAAGTATATGAATTATTAGTTAGTGAAATTTGAGTAGAAGAAGCCAAGTGGTCTAATGCAACCGCTTAAGATTCCCTATGGAAATTAGTGAAAGTTTGACCATACGTCTTGAAAGATTACTAGAGAACGTTGCTTGGGATAGAAGAGGGTTTGGTAGTATTTTGATTACAATTGGTAGATTGATGATGAGTGCTAGATAAAGTCCAATATAATGGCATCAATGTTGGCGAGTTGTATGTGAAATGGACTGTATGATTCAATGTCACGCCGAAAAGAATTATAAGAGATTGATATCCATTATTAACATGAAGATTTTGGATGAGCATAAAAGACACATTGAGCATGAAACTATATTTGAGTACAACCTATCGCCCACAAACTGGCTCCCAGATCGAGAGAGTGAATCATATACTAGAGGATCTCTTGTGATCTCGCATTCTTAATTTTGGGGGCTTATAAGTCAATCATTTTCATTTAATGGAGTTTTCATACAACAATACTCATCAGTCAAGCATTGGGATGGTGCCATTTGAAGCATTATATGGCCGACCATACATTACCCCTTCGTTCTAGGGGGATACGGGTGAGAAACTTATATTTGGAGCAGATATGATTAGGGAGATATCATAGAAGATCAAGATCATTAAACAATGATTGAAAGCTGCTTAAGACAGAGATGAAAGAGCTATGATAAGAGGCTTTGTGATCTTGTGTTCCCCATTGGCGATATGGTGTTTATCAAGATCTCTCCATTGAAGAGTATATTTCGGTTCTACAATAAGGGGAAGTTTCCACTGAGATTAATAAGTCCTTTTATGATAATTAAGAGGAATGGAAAACAAGCATATAGGGTTGAATTACATTAGAAGATAATGGGGGTGGATAATGTGTTCTATTTTCTCATTTTTGGAAGTTTTTGCATGCTCAAACATGACTATTACACCAGATAGACTGGATGATAATGAAGTTGAAACTGAAGCATCAAGATGTCGTTAGCTTATTTGTTTCGGGAAGTGTATGTAGCATCATAGGTAGCATCATAGAAGGATGACAATGAAATTGGTACGGGTCCAATGGAACGAAAGCGAAGGTACGTTTAGGAAACCAGATAGAGCATGACGGAAACTTATCCGGAGCTCTTCACATGGTAAAGTTCCATTTTAATCGTTAAATTTTGTATTTAGCATTTTGATTTGCTTAGTTTAGTACAATGCAAGCTAGGGCTTTTATATATTTACTTCTTTCTTGTTTGTGCCTGTGTGGTAGTTGCTATGCTTTTTTGATAGTTAAGCATGCTTGATATCTATATTGTTTAGTTATTTTTGTTTGGTTGGAATTTTGTAGGTGAAATTAATAAATTGGAGAATGTAACGACTAATATTTTTATGTGTCGATGGATTGTAAAAATATTGTTATTATAACCAAATTGGGTTGGAATACGCCATAACTTTGGAGAATGTTGTATTGACATTTTTTACTTCTAAATTTAATCGTGGATGGTTTTAACCCCAAAATCAGCATAACCCATAAAAAAATTATACGAGCAAAATTAAGGTAACCACTTCCAAATGAAAGACATTATGATTTCTCTTTCTATAGAGCGATCATGATTTGGACTTATGGTTTAGGAGATATGGCTGTTTGGAGTTTGGATAGTTTTTAGGCATATTAGCGGGTAATTAAGTTAGATCCTATTATGAATGCCTAATTATTTTGGGATTTGTACCTAAGACAAGCTGAGTTGATGGCCTCTACTATTTTCTAACCCTTTAAAACTTTTCGTATCCTTCAGTAGTTAGCTTCTAAGCTAAAAACCATCAAATTCCTTACTAATTATAGCTAAAACAAGTAATTAAAAAAGGGGTTAGCAAAAGGGATCAACTAATATTGAAATTAGTTGCCTTAGAAAAAATGTAGGCAACGTATGGGCCAGTTCTATCTTGTTGTGAATCTAGGTGATTAGGAGAGTGATATATTATCTCTCACGACTTTTAAATGTTTAAATGATGGACATGCGTCTTTTAAGTGTTTTCCGAGTTAAAAATGAGGTCTTTAAATGGTTTAGGCAATTAAATATTTTATAAATAAATTCAAATGCTTTTAAACTTTTTTATGTTGATTTGATATGAACTTCCATGCACTATTGTGTCATATGGATGTTGAATTAGATCTTGGTTCATATGATACTTGTATTTTCAGGATATGATGCTTATTTGGTTGTTTTATGTGTTTGTTTGCCTAGAATAAGGGATGGTGTATCGGTGCGCATTGTTGAGTACCAACCATTTCCAGAGAGTTTGGAGTCCAATCGATGTAAGAAAGTTACATAAGGAGTTAAGGCATTCGGATCAATGAGGAGTCGACTAGAAAAAAATGTAGAAAGTGGATAATTTTTTAGGGTGATCGATCACTCCTGATTGATCAAAATTGCTCCAAATAACGTGTGATAGACAAGGGTTTCTACATGGAGGGATGAAGCCATATGAACGATCACATTAAATTTGGATGAGCGGATATGAAGATAGGGCAAAAAAAAGATGATCGGTTCTACTCCAATGGAAAGTAGCATAGATCTTCAGACCAAGTGGAGGAAAACACAACGATGATTTAGGGAAAATGCATGAAAAACTCTGGCTTAGAAGTGAAGAAGTTGACCTGGCCAAAAATTTGTCTAAGTCTTAAGTTAAGTGGGTCGGTTCTGAACCATGTTGTTTGGTACCTAACATTGTCATTATAAGGAATAGTGATGATGCTTCGAGGCATATGGTTGAGTGCTTCGAGGAACATGCAGCATTTCTTCCAGGAAGGGTGAAGGAAAGAAAATTTTGGTTAAGTGTTCAATGTGATCATTTGGCACCGAAAGATCACCATTGGCAACTAGAACCATAATTGATTAGAGATGGTTATGGTGATGTGGGTAGCTTATGTGATCAATTTCAAGTGCTCTTAATGAGTGGAAGTCAAGTTATGATGGAAATACAATAGAGTGGAGGCATAATGAAGACGTGGAGGCGACATATGGAAAATTGAGTTTGGATTTAGGTCTGACCTAGGGAAATACATGTGTTCCTTTGGTCTTACCCTTAGGAGATCCTAGGAACTTTGTGTGGTGTTCTTAGCTTCATAGACTCAAAGATGCGATGTGATTTGTTCTAACAGAGTGCTTCTGATGGATAGTGTTCGTAGTATAAATATGCATATGTAGTGATGTGAGCTGCTAGAGTGGAACCTACAATGTGTTCTACTATCTGTGTGATGAAGTTGTGCTCGTAAATAGGAACAGCGAGGACTCTCACTAAGGGTAATCTATGTGTACTATGGGAAATTTGTGTTGCCCATGTGATTAGATGAACGTTTGTTTGTGTCCATTTCCTAGTCGTCTGTATATGGCACAAGTTTAAGCATTGAGTATATGTAATATTTAATGGTCGTAGATCATGTATGTGGGTCATAAGAGTTGTTATCCAACAATATCTTAGTTGATGATGTGATGTACGATCTCCGAGTGATATGCGTGCTATGATTGCTATGTTTCCTTTGATCTTTGTGAATTGGGATGAATGTCTTATGGTGTAGGTACTAGTGAGTTAGGTACCTCGACATAATATATTGTACTTAGTGCAGTACACTTATATGATGATAGTATATCCTATATTATGATACGTGCTAACTTGTTGGATGTAGGGATAGGTTAAGTATGATTCTCCATAACTTGCGTTCCTCTTTATTATATCGATTTTTACATAACTAAGATTATTAATCTCTCATACCAGACTATTGTCTGACCCAAGACTATTTTCTTTGATTCTTATCAACTCGGGTACTCTTAGATGACTAGATTAGAGATAGTAGGTATGAGATAGCGCATTGAGCTATGAGGAGGATGAGCAAGTAGCTAGCACTTTCATATATCTTTACTTTGGAGCTATTATCGCTATTTGCACTGTGCATTGCCGTTGAGCTATTTCAGAAGTTGCTTAATATTATTTAGAGATAGTTACTTGGAGTTTATTTATCCAATGCGCAAACTCCTTTTCTATTTTCTTATGTATAACTGTGATGAACCTACTACACTCTGAATCTGTTAGGTTCATTTAGTTATATTACTGTTTTGCCTTTTTATGTCTATATGATTATTATATTTTATCTCATGAGTTGTGAGATGTATGACAAATTCTTTTTTGGGTTGTTATTGCTTTACCTCGACCGCCACTCTATATTGACCAGATACCATTGTAGCGAACTATTTATGGTACTTGGATATCAGAGGTATAGTGTGGTGGTCAAAAAACAAGCCTATTGATATAGCTCCACATCTCACAGCCAACATTCACCTGTTGAGTGAACTATGCAATTGGTGAGTAAAAATGCCAACCTCAACATTTAGAATGGTTATGCTTCCCTTAAAAGCATGGGAGAAAGATCAAATCAAAATCCTAGCTAACACCTACAACAAGTCAAAAAGATCCAAATCTGGCCCAAAAATGCTCCCAAAATGCAAAGTACAAACTGCACGATGAGAGCATGAGGCAAGTTGTATCTCATGGAA
Source organism: Allium cepa (assembly GCA_030765085.1). Classification (NCBI taxonomy): domain Eukaryota; kingdom Viridiplantae; phylum Streptophyta; class Magnoliopsida; order Asparagales; family Amaryllidaceae; genus Allium; species Allium cepa. Next base: position 634,605,562 of record CM060932.1, on the reverse strand, counting down.
ATGATCAATCAAAGATACAAAAAAAGTGATCAAATATAGTCTTCAAAAGATGAAGTGTAACATCTTGCCAAGTTTTGCTTGAAAGAAGGAAGTAGATCTAGACTACCAAAGTTTGAGTTGCCACTCAATTAGAAATCTTAGAATCTAACTTCCTTAACAGTTTTAGGGCCCCTACAACAAATAAACATGATGGATTCACAAGCCTGTTAAACACATCAGCACCTTTCTATACCATATGGATGTTCTTAAAACAAGAAAGTTAGATGTAAACTTTTCCTTATGTACTTGACTGGAACTGTGCTAAGGTGGTTAAAGAAATACAAGCTTGGTGAAATCAAATATTGGTCTTGTAATACAAAAAAAATTATAAAATTTTTATAATGGTATTTTTTTTCATTTTTCAAAGAAAGGGAAAAATGATAATTTGTACAAACATTGAAATTTTACGATGAAATCAGCACCCTATGACAGTCTCATTTTTTTAATTAACGTAGTATATTTGTTTATGCCATTTGGAGCTCGTTTGAAGGAGATATAGTCGAAAACTCACGGTTTGAATTCAAATTTAAAATTAGGCGGTCATAGTTTTTCTAACTTCCGACACTTAAAACAAAAATGCATACAACCTTTTCCTCATTTTAGAAACTAACTCACGTTCTTCTTCCCTAAATGCTATTATCAACCCTACATCTCAAAACTCAAACCAAATTAATAATTTGGAACCCAAATCAAAAGAAGAAGCAAGAAAAAGTGCATATGAGCCACTAGCAATATTAGAACGATGAATTTAAGGGAATTTTATCCCTATACAACAAAGAAAAGTGAGGCTAGAGACTTGAAATTGGAAGGAATCAAAGAGGGTGAGTGGATTTACCTAAATTCTACGTTTACTCGCTTGATTTCATAGTTTAATATGATTGAAATTGGTAATTAAATAATTAAAATTTGAAATTCATCTCTTTGAACTCCATAAATATAGCCTAATTTGATTAACAATTAGTTGTTAGTTAATTAAGTGGGTTAATGAAGTTGTATAATGCCTATGTAAACTTTATATGAAAAATTAGGCATATTTGAGACTACATTTAGGAATTCATAGTAAAATGAAGGAAAATTTAGGGAAATAAATTTCTATGATGAATTATATCAGAGCTAAATATAATTTTTATGCTTTTTATATAATTTATATGAATTAATATGATGGTATTGCATGTATGTACAAAAGTAGTCCGAAACTATAAATTTAACGATTTGAGACATTTAAATACATTAAATTGACATGAAATTCTTTTCTGAGATTGGATATAATGAATTTTGGTCTATAAAGTATTTTTATGATATTTGATACAACACATATGAATTTATGAGTATATATTTCGTGTTATGTGAAAAGCAGTCCAAAATTTGTATAATAATAATTTGATGTATATAATCATATCAAAATGACATGAATGTAATTTCTCAAGTTTAAGTATATGTTTACATAAATTTAGAAATTTTATTTTAGATTTATAGAAGTATATTTTATATAGATATGAGTTATTAATGAAAATGCATTAAAAGGTGAAAACATGTATATATGAATGTATATAAGAATTAGATGTATAAAATAAACTTTAAAAAATCAAATTTTGAATTTTGGAGTTTGATAAATATATTCCATTAAGAGATATATTTTATTTCTGATTTTAAACTACATACGAATTTATATGGTATATTTTAATGTATGGACGTTAAGGAACTATATTTTAAATATAGCAAATGATGAAAAGAATTTGTGGAGAAATATAGTACAGTGTATCATGAATGTATGTTACTTAACTATAAACTAAAAGCTAAGGAATTACTAGAACAGAGGAATAAAAACAAAAATACATTAAAATATAAAAAACCAAAAAATTATGCTTCGGCATGCACACCGGTGGACCGTTGGCCCACACCGGCGCACCAGCCACCATGAAATTTTTTAATCTGAGCCTTGGACCTACGTAGGCCATAATATATAATTAGAGATTCGTGCGGATTTCCTAAGTTTGTTCGGCCGAGTGATAAGTTAGGTGATGTATCCTAGAATAACTGGCAGTGCGTGTTAGTGCATGGATATCACATGCCTTAGTGGGGCCATGTTTATAAGTTATACAACTTAGTTTAGTTTTTGATTTGAATAGAGTCGAAACAGGAGGAAGTCATGACTTTGGATGTTACGGGTTGGCTGAAGCACAACTGTTGTCGGGTATAGCATGGCTCACAGTTTGTCCACTTTATCAGTGATAAGACTATACAACTTACCGTATGAGTGAGTGTGAATTTATTCCCCTCATTTTAGAGGGAGTATGGTAACAAAACTATATGAAATTTTATGAATATGAATTGTATATATAATTTGATACGAATTGAATATGAACTGAAGTTTATAATGATATGTGGTAGGTTGATGGAGACAGGTTGGACTATGATGATGTTGGTGATTCATATGACGAAGGCGTGTTATGTATATTAGTATGTTTGTGTGATAACATGTATACAAATAAGATACGTGGTGTATTATATGGATTTAGATTTGTATTTCACATATCAGTGATGTGTGAAAACTAAGTAAGGATTGGTTTGGAAATGACATAGTGATATTTAACCATTATATTTTGTGTTCCTTCCGCTGTGGGTTCCGAAAGACAAAATATATAGCTTATGTTTTGTTTTCTTACATCAATCACCTAGCGATCAGTTATTTTTTGACCTCGTTAGTCAAACCTATTGTTTTGTGTCAGAAATTAAGGGTCTAAAAATAACGAGTTGCTACATTTGGTATCAGAGCAAAATTATAGGACTAAGCATATATGAGATAACGTATTTGTAGCTGTACTTTATAGATAATAGAAATACATATATAAACACACTTTTACCATTTTACTCTATTATTTGATTTTATGGGTAAGTTATGACAACCACCCTATACCACTGGCATCAATAGTATATAAATAGTATGCTATCTGTGCCCCGCTGATATAGGACTATCATCAAGATTGGAATAAACCAATACAGCATATAACCTGCAGTATATCTCAAAGCTCGTGGACAAAATATAATATAAAATATACAATAGAAGAGACAGTGATAACAATATGAATAGACCATCACCATCAGATATAATATCTGCAGAGTTATACATCAAATGTAGTAGAGTTTATACAACAAAAGTTAACGCAAATAAACTGTCTCAACAAATAGTAATAAACAAGCACTATCGTGATCTCCACAACATTGCTCAGCGGAATAAGCATAGACTCCATACCTTTATATAATACGAGATAGCTCCATCCAGCTCATCCTCCGACTAGCTACTGCATAACCTCGACCTATTATCTAGTCTACTTATTCAAGAGTACCCAAGATAATAAGAGGTAAAGTATAAAACCACGGTCAAACAATAGTCTGGTATGAGCATTAAATGAGTCTCAAAATACTAAACAAATAAATATAGTAAGGAACAAGAGTACATGAACCATACCTGACTTGTCCCAGCAACCCAAGAGTTTGCAGACAACAATATAATATGCCGCTCTACCATATCACAAATATAAACCACAAACCAAATAAAGGATATCGGTCTTCTATATATTTCAATCTACAATACCTACTTCCCCTGATACCTACGAGTGATAGCCTACTAATGAGAGTAACCAAAGATGCCATAGCATCCATAGCATCCATCAAAAATCCAAACTATCACTCTATGTGCTCTGAATATACGATAAATTGTATGATACCCAAGCCTGGGACTAATGGAAATTCTGGTTCTTTGTTGTACTCTCATATCTCGTAGCCCAAAGCTAGATATGTGCCTCACAGCCCAAAGCTGGATATGTGCCTCACAACCCAAAGCTAGACACTAGACCCAAAGCAACATGTCCAAGCTATATGCATCCCTTCATTAACCCATGGGCATCCCCACTTACAAACCTCTGCTTTGAGTACAACCGAAAACTCTTAGAGTCTTTAACAATTCCTCAGCACATACACCTGAGCCCATCCTTGCTCCACCTGGATACTTAGCCCTTCTTGCTCAATTCAGTTTCCATTATCCATCAGGGACCCTTCCATATTCGCTAATTATATGGTACATCCCCTTAGAGAGCTGCTATCTTTGAAACCTTCTCCCATCTCGAGTCAACATCTGAAAACCATAGCTTTTCATCATGCTGTTATATTGTCATCCAATCTGATATGAATGAGCCAACACCTCTAGCACGATCTACAAGACCTGCTTCACTTTCTAGAAGTTCCATCCCATTTGGACTTAACCCTAAAAGTTGGCATCGACATCTCAATTGGGCTCGACCTCTTCGCTTAGCCAATATATTACTAAGTTTTCTTCCATTCCTTCCTTGCTTCTAGTACTCCATGCCCAGATGCTTTGACTCCAACTTCTCTACACAAATTAAGTCGTCATAATACAAGTCCTCTCTTCAAAGTACCCTACTTCATATTCTAGAAACAAGTCATTATAGCCTCCAACACTTAGTCGATCACCGATCCTTCACCTTAAGCAACCTTTACTAGCAACATCCTTTCTCTCCCCTAAGTTTCCATCACCATGGACCAAACATCACATGTCAGTGTCGACCTCTCAACTCGATACCGACTTAGTTAAAGAATTGAAACTTGCACCTTGAACCATGAGCTCCTCCAATACTCCAAAGCCTCCCCTCCAAGTTTCGTCCAATACCGATAAACTTTGCCTCCAATTTGCTCAATTCTCCGACCTAACTTTTTATGCAATCACAACAATAGAAAACAACATCAGATCATATCATTCAACCTAGAATAACAAGAACTTTCATCCAATTAAACATGTAATCTATCAAAATAAGACAAACAAGTCAATTTCTGACATAGATCTACATTAAACATGGAAATAAGCATGAGCAAGGGTGATTTAGTCAACCTAGATCATATACATAGTTTAACATGTAAATAAAGTTAGAAAAGGTTACATTGTCAAAAATCAATTTAAAACATGTTAAATCCTATAATTCTACCATATAAACATGCATAGTATAGTGAGAAAGCATAAACCACTTACCAGTTACCAAATTCAACCAATATGAATGTATATCCAATCCAAATAGAAATGGAATGTGTTGAATATGCGCTTTGCGCTTATATGATTTTTGTTTGATGATAATAAACATATATACATTCGTTTAAATGTATTTGTTAATGTACTATTTTATTTTTCATAAAATAAATAAATATTTGCTGAATAAAATTAAATGACACAGAATTTGAATTCAAACAGAAATTTTATTCAAACAAATATTTATTACAATTTTGAATAGTACAATTTCAATCTCTCACTATAACTATACAACTTTGATTACAATCACATCACATTTTACATTTACAGTTAACCTCACTACATATCACTCACACTCGTATTTTTATCTTCAACTGCATTCCAGTTTGAATCCAGCATCTGAGCAATTTGCAAAAATATTCACTAACGCAGTAAAATTGAAAAAGAAATATTTTTGAAATATAAAATGAAATACGATTTTTGAAAATATGATTTGCCTCAGTTATTTGGGTTGTTCGTCATCATTCACACTTGATTTCATCACAAAGTCGTGCACATAGATATTACAGGGATAGGTATACATAAGTGGCTGCAGTACACACACATACATTTGAACACGTGTGCACTGCCCCGCCAACTCGTGTGCACAAATCAAACAAAAGCACTGTTAACAATTCAGCACAAGGTCAAACCCAAATAACACACGGGATTCAACTCAAGGCAGAATACAAGCTGCAGTATACCAAAGTGATACAGATACATGCAAATTCGATAAGCAACTGAAGGCAAAAGGTCCAAAGTATCACTTACAACATGTATGCAGCCCAATGAACCAGTGACAACAAACTACAAACTCAACAAGACATGTACACAAAGCATAGTGCACCGAAGGAGCAGCAACAATGAAACTGACTCGAAGCAGTAGTGACAGTAAGCAATGCAGCAACGATGGTCAAGTAATATGTATCAGGCATCAAAACAATGTTCAAGACACCAAGTGATACAACAGCTACTACCAGATAACTACAAGGCATGAAACCATACTTGACACAGTGGCAACACTGGAAGCACACGAGCTAATGAAGACTGCATGAATCAAGCTCAGTGGCAAATGCATATATATATATCAGAGTGAAACATTTGAGTTGCAACATGAATGAAAAGAACCAGACACAACAGTGCACAAGTACAGGGAACAACTAAATCAACTGCAACAACTCAAGTGCTACCAGTGAAACACAAATGAACAAATATCACAATGAACCAACAATACATGCAGGTGAACAGAAGTTTTGAATCAAAACATAATCAAGGCCAGTTGATAACAGGGAACACAAGTGTGGCAAATGCAAACTGTGGTGAAGCAACAAAGATGAACCAGAGCTAGTAATACATGTACAGGCCGCAACAAAATGCACCACCAAGAAAAGCCATGGTCAATGCAAGGCAAAAAGCGAAGTTACAGAGAAACTTGAACTCAATTGCAACAACTCAATGGACCAAACTGCAAGTACAAGGCACAATGCACACCAAACCAGGTTCAAATTACACAAGCTCGAGATGAAAGTGTCGAAGTTACCCGAAGCAAACAGCAATACATGTATTATGAATATACACAATGCAGTACAACTACAGGTATAAGGCTAAATGACCAATGAATGCAACTACAGGACTGCAACAGGTCAAGACTGTGTACCCAGCAAATACAACGACCAAAACCATCAATGAACAAGACTACAGATGAAGCCAGAAATAATGCAAGTAGACCAAACGAAGAGTGCAGGTGAACAAATATACAAATGAAATCAACCAGTAACCAAGTACTACAAAGACCATGTCGAACACAGTGACAACATTAAGTATGCAACATGGTGAGCAAGACGAATTCAAGTACGCATCTTTCAGAAAGTCAAGCCGTGGTCATCACGAAATGAATCAAAGCCAAGACCGAAGCAAGCAGTAAAAAAAAATTCACGAAAATCATCAACACCGTGATTTACAGGTAATAAAAATATATACTCATATGAACAAGCCATAAATCATATCAACATCAAAAGACCAAGCCGAAGTCAACGTTTAACAAGTAAAATTCGAAACCATGGTAGCAAAGAAAACTGACCAAGTCACAAATCCAAGCCGTGTCAACCAAGCAACGAAAGTATACGCATATGAAAAGGTCAGAATCAATCTCGAACGACCAAGCATAATCAAGCGGCAGAGAAACGAAAATGACAAATTCAAACATGATTATACGAACGCAATTCAAGGAGGTGGAACTCCTATAAATACCCAAAATCATCATCGGCAAGGGTATCGAATTCCAGAAAGCAAAAATCAAGAAAGCAAAAAACAAATAATACCGATTCAAGGAGAGAATTTGATCAACGAAGCAGCCGCGTAAGGAACGAGGAATCAATCGATCAAGGCAACACGCAAAACATCACTGGATCGATCGAATTTAAGTCGGCGACTTCAAGCCCAAATTTCCAGAGCAAGAGGAACGAAAGCCCCAAATTTTTCAAGCCCTAATTCAGAAGCAAAGCCGTCATTTGAGAAGTATCGGGTCAACTAATAAAGAAAAGAAGGGCCGGCTTTGTTTATATTTATATGTATAGGGTTTTGATATAAAAAGGGGTTTTAGTTTATATTTATAGGGCTTTGTCTTTTAAGTTATTTTGAAATCGTTTTTAAATTTGTATCTAAATTTCAAACTGCTAATTTTCTAGTCGTGTGACTAGGAGACAAACTACGGTGTGTAGTTTGGGAATTCACAACTCGGTTGTTGAGTTGTGGCCAGGGTTTTGAGCGTAGAGTTAGGATAGTCAATAGCGGGTATAGCGAGTTTACGTGTGTAAGCGAGGGACTTTCTAATTTCAAGTAGAAACCTTGGGGGCAGCACGTAGGCAGGTTTTTGCCGAAGCTGGGTAAATTCTGTGTTGTTCTGTCTGCATTTTATTCTGCTATTTATTTCTGTGCTCGTAATATTCTGTGATCTGTGTTAATATTAATTTATTAGCTTCTGCAATTAAGTTTTATAATTTATACCATCACCCTATTCACCCCCCCTCTAGGGTGAAATCGATCCTACAAGTGGTATCAGAGCTAGGAATAGAAGTCAACATTTGTTTTAAAAATTCTATTTTTTTTGAAAAATATCTGTTTTTGTTTAAAAGTTTGAATTTTTAAAATGGCTTCTTTTAATAATGCTTTTGCAGAAGGTCAATCCATAGTTAGACCACCAATGTTCAATGGTGAATATGCTTTTTGGAAAAATAGGATGAAATTTTTTTTGAAAACCATTGACGCTTGGGATATTGTTGAGACAGGTTATAGAATACCAACTATAACTGTAGATGATCAGGAAATAGAGAAACCAAAGGAACAATGGACAGAACTAGAAAATAAATTACAGAATACTAATGCCAAAGCTATGAATTCTATTATCTGTTCATTAGATCAATTTGAATTTAATCGTGTCTCACATTGTCTAACTGCGCAGGAAATATGGCACATACTAGAAGTGACTCACGAAGGAACATCTCAAGTCAAAGAATCTCGCCTTGCCATGCTAAGCAGCGAATACGAGAACTTTACAATGGCGAAAGAAGAAAATGTCAAAGAGATGTACGGACGACTTTCCAATATCGTATACAAATCAAAAGCTCTCGGAAAAACATACACCGAATTGGAAATAGTCCGGAAAATCCTCAGAGTCCTTCCACGAAGCTTTGAAGCAAAAGTAACTGCCATTCAAGAATCGAAAGATTTAAAACAACTCAAAGTCGAAGAACTCATCGGAAATCTCACCACTTATGAGCTAGAAATGAAATTCAAGGAAGAGCGTGAAGGTGGAGATACTCGAAAGAAATCAATAGCTCTCAAAGGAACAACTGAAAGTGATGATGATAATGATGATGATGATGATGGAGCAGCAGAGCTGGCGCTACTAATAAAGAAATTCAAAAGGTGGAATCGCAAATACGGAAATCCAGCTCGAAATCATGAATTGAAAAGCAGAATAGGCAAAGCACTAGACAACCCAGAAGAACAGAAAATCATCTGTTACAAATGCAACAAACCCGGCCATATCAAGCCACAATGTCCTCAAAAACGATCAAATCAAGGAAAGAAACTAAAGAAGAAAAGCTTTGCAGCTACTTGGGATGAAACTGACGAAGATGAAAGTGATAACACCGAGAGTGAGAGTGAAAAAGCAAACATGTGCCTTCATGGTGAAGTTACAGACAGTGATGACGACGAGCCAAGCGAGGTATCGAAACTCACTCATTCTGAATTACTAATTTATTTCCATGAAGTAAATGGCTGTTATGAACGACTTAGGGAAAAATATGCTAAACTTGAATCTCAAAAGGATACTTTGATAGAATGCAATAAACAACTTGATCAATTAGTTAAGAACTATCAATGTAGAATCCCTAAGTGTGATAAGTGTCCAACATTCGAAGAAGAAATTAAAAAATCGGAAATCAATATAAAATCACTTGAAAATGAAATTCTGATTTTAAAAGAGAATGAAAATACTAGGAGAGAGATTTCTATTAAAAAGTGCACACAGTTGTTAAACGAAAATGAATCTCTCAAAACACAAGTCCAACAACTGTCAACGACCTTAGATAAATTTTCAAAAAGTGAAAAATCGTTGAATATGCTACTAGGAAAGCAAACTGTTAATATGGTTAGACAAGGACTTGGATATAATAATTCGAAAATTATTGAAAGCAATATTAATCAAGTTAATTCTATGCGCACAATTTGTAAAAAATTTGGACACAATCACAATAATTGTTGGTATAGACCCAAACATATGAAAACTATACCGATTTGGGTTCCAAAAGGCACAAATATAAAATCTCTCAAAGTTAAACAAATTTGGGTGCAGAAGGGAACAATTATAAATAGTTTTGGGTATCCACAAAATTATCATTCTAAATATTTTGCCAATAACAATCATGGACCTATAAAAACAAATAGGTCACTAAACTCGCTTCTCGTGTAGGTATGCTGGCAGGCTAAGGAACAACAGCAATGGTACTTGGATTCTGGCTGTTCCAGGCACATGACAGGCGATAAATCGAAGTTCCTTAGCCTAGAAAAGTACAAAGGTGGCAGAGTCACAATGGGGAACAATGACAAGTTTAAAATTGTCGGTAAAGGTAAAGTAGGTAACAATACATTTACCTTGAATGACGTACTATATGTTGAAAATCTGCACCACAATTTGATATCAATCAGCCAGCTATGTGATAAAGGTATGAATGTTATCTTTGATTCTGACTTGTGCAAAATTGTTGACAAATCATCAAAAGAAATCTTATTTTCAGGAAAAAGGAAAGGTAATATATATTCTCTATCTTTTGATGATCTCATCCTCTCTAAATGTTTGGTAGCTAAGGATATAGAAGTGAATTTATGGCATAGACGTTTAGGGCATGCTAGTATGAACTTATTAAACAAATTAAAAAGGAAAAGTTTGGTAAGAGGGTTGCCACCACATGAGTTTGAAACTGAAAACATTTGTAAAGCATGTACTTTGGGAAAACTTAAAAAATCATCGTTTCATGCCAAAAACAATGTAAGCACTTCTAGAGTTCTTGAACTAGTTCATATGGATCTATTTGGACCTAATGACATTGCTAGCTTAGGAGGTAAGAAATATTGCTTTGTGTTAGTTGATGATTACTCAAGATATACATAGGTATATTTCTTGGCTAAAAAATCAGAAACTTTTTCATACTTCATAAGATTCGCAAAATTTGTGCAAAATGAAAAAGAAGTCTCTATTGTTTCGTTAAGAAGTGATCATGGTGGAGAATTTGAAAATTATGAATTTGAAACTTTCTGTGATGAAAACGGAATCAAACATGAGTTCTCTGCACCACGTACTCCACAACAAAATGGGGTAGTTGAGAGAAAAAATCGAACTTTACAAGAATTGGCTAGGTCTATGTTAAATGAATATGAACTACCTCTGCATCTCTGGGCAGAAGCAGTAAATACAGCATGTTATGTAATGAATAGAGTTATCATTAGACCGATTCTTAACAAAACCCCCTATGAGCTATGGTTCAACAAAAAACCAAACATCGCTTACTTCAAAGTGTTTGGATGTCCTTTCTATATTCTTAATACAGGTGATCAGTTAGGAAAATTTGAAGCAAAGGCTGATGATGGCATCTTCATGGGTTACTCTTCGAGAAGCAAAGCTTATAGAGTCTACAACAAAAAGACTAAAACAATCGTAGAGTCAATCAATGTGAAATTTGATGAAGGCATTGAGGATCAGGATACATCCAAAAGCAACGTTGAAGAGGAAAAAGAAAAAGATGAGTTCGAAAAGTCAAAAGAAACTGCTGATGCTAGAGAAACTACCACAACTCAAGAAGTCCGAAGAAATCTGGATCCAGAAAAGCTGAAATACAAAGCAGACCATCCACCAGTATTGATAATTGGAAACCCTATAGCAGGTATACAAACTCGTTCATCCTTTAAAAATCTATGTGATCTGTGCTTATATAGTGGATTTATTTCAGAAACAGAACCAAATAACATAGATTCAGCCCTTAATGATGAAAACTGGTTCATGGCCATGCAAGAAGAGCTAAATCAGTTTGAACGAAATAATGTTTGGAGTCTAGCACCTAGACCTAAGGATTATCCAGTTATAGGAACAAAATGGATTTTTAAAAATAAATATGATGAATCTGGAAATATAATTAGAAATAAAGCTAGACTAGTTGCTAAAGGATACAATCAAATTGAAGGAGTTGACTTTGATGAAACTTTTGCGCCTGTAGCTAGACTAGAATCAATTAGAATATTGTTAGCTTTTCCTTATTACAAAGGATTTAAACTAAGACAAATGGACATTAAGAGTGCTTTTCTTAACGGAATTTTAAAAGAAGATGTGTTTGTTGAACAACCAGAAGGTTTTGAAAGTCATGAATACCCAAACCATGTATACAAACTAAAGAAGGCATTATATGGATTAAAACAAGCTCCCAGAGCTTGGTATGAATGTCTTACTTCTTATCTCCTTGAAAATGGGTTCAAAAAGGGATGTGTAGATACCACACTATTTCTGTTGCATGAAAACGATGATCTTTTGATTGTTCAAATATATGTTGATGACATCATTTATGGTGCTACTAACAAGTTATTGTATGAGAAATTTGAAAAAGTCATGCAGGAAAAATTTGAAATGAGCTTGGTTGGAGAGTTAAAATTCTTTTTAGGATTTCAAATCCAACAAAGCAATAAAGGCACATTCATTTCTCAAACAAAATATATTAGGGAACTTGTCAACAAATTTGAATTGAAAGATGCTAAACCAGCAAGAACTCCCATGAGTACAACACTTAAACTTGACAAGGATGAAAAGGGTAAGACAGTTGATCAAAAGCAGTACAGAGGTATGATTGGATCACTCCTTTATCTTACCGCCTCTAGACCTGACATCATGTTTTCTGTTTGCTTATGTGCGCGTTTTCAATCTAACCCAAAAGAATCTCATTTAAAAGCTGTTAAAAGAATTATAAGATATTTATTGCACACCCTACGATTTGGTCTTTGGTATCCATCAAATGATAATTTTGAATTGAAAGGTTTTTCAGATGCTGATTATGCTGGAAATTTGGTTGATAGAAAAAGTACTAGTGGAGCATGTTTCATGTTAGGACATTCATTAGTTGCATGGTCGAGTAGAAAACAAAATTGTATTGCATTATCCACAACAGAGGCAGAGTATATTGCTTTAAGCGGTTGCTCTGCTCAAATCTTATGGATGATACAAACTTTGCATGACTATGGCCTAAATTTTAAATGTGTACCACTAATGTGTGATAGCAAAAGCGCAATTGATCTCACAAATAATCCTGTACATCACTCGCGAACAAAACATATAGATGTAAGACATCATTTTATTAGAGATCATATTTCCAAAGAAAATATCTGCATAAATTTTATTTCAACTGATTCTCAATTGGCAGACATCTTTACAAAACCCCTACCAGAAAATAGTTTTTGTAAACTACGACTCAGTCTAGGTGATTTAGAAATTTGCTGAATATTTAACATTTTTTTTCTCCCTACAAATCATCGAAGAAATAAATAGTGATTGAAAAATTGACGAGTATTGATATTTATCATATATTATTACTCGAGACGGTATAATTAGTAAATTTTTTCAAATTAAACAAGAGTCATAAATTTTGTTGGTAAAAAATTCCATGACCATCTCGATTTCTATCATATTTCTAACGACCATCACTCATCAAAATTCTATATAATTTGTCGATGTGTGGTATGTTAAACAGGAATCGTTCGTTTTTTTTTTCATTTTCACATTTTTAAAAAAAATAAAAAAATAAAAATAAAAAATAAATAAATAAATAAATAAATACCAAAGTATTCACTCTCATTTAAAAGTCCTCACGGTTATGCATGGGTGAATTACTTGGAATTTGTTATGTGCTTCCATGCTCATTTAAAAGTCCTCACGGTTATGCATGTATGGAACGCATATCAAAAGTTGATTTTTTTTAAATAAACAAGTTGATTCTATTCCTATTTAAAAGTCCTCACGGTTATGCGTGGTTAGAAGATACTTGAATTCATTTTTTTAAAAATAAAATTGGAATACTACTAATCTCATTTAAAAGTCCTAACGGTTATGCATGGTTAGTAGATATTCAAATTTCTGATATAAATATACCACAAATAGACACAACTGTATAGTTTTATATGATGATATCATTCCTATCATTCTAAAAGTGGAATATGCGCCTAACAAAATATTTATGATTTTTGTTTGATTTTTTTTTAAATTTGTAGAAAGGAAGCATTTAAATAGGGGGAGCAATTAGGATATATCAATGATCAAATACATTTAACATATTCAAAATCTTAAATATATGTTTGTTATCATCAAAAGAGGGAGATTGTTGAATATGCGCTTTGCGCTTATATGATTTTTGTTTGATGATAATAAACATATATACATTCGTTTAAATGTATTTGTTAATGTACTATTTTATTTTTCATAAAATAAATAAATATTTGCTGAATAAAATTAAATGACACAGAATTTGAATTCAAACAGAAATTTTATTCAAACAAATATTTATTACAATTTTGAATAGTACAATTTCAATCTCTCACTATAACTATACAACTTTGATTACAATCACATCACATTTTATATTTACAGTTAACCTCACTACATATCACTCACACTCGTATTTTTATCTTCAACTGCATTCCAGTTTGAACCCAGCATCTGAGCAATCTGCAAAAATATTCACTAACGCGGTAAAATTGAAAAAGAAATATTTTTGCAATATAAAATGAAATACGATTTTTGAAAATATGATTTGCCTCAGTTATTTGGGTTGTTCGTCATCATTCACACTTGATTTCATCACAAAGTCATGCATATAGATATTACAGGGACAGGTATACATAAGTGGCTGCAGTACACACACATACATTTGAACACGTGTGCACTGCCCCGCCAACTCGTGTGCACAAATCAAACAAAAGCACTGTTAACAATTCAGCACAAGGTCAAACCCAAATAACACACGGGATTCAACTCAAGGCAGAATACAAGCTGCAGTATACCAAAGTGATACAGATACATGCAAATTCGACAAGCAACTGAAGGCAAAAGGTCCAAAGTATCACTTACAACATGTATGCAGCCCAATGAACCAGTGACAACAAACTACAAACTCAACAAGACATGTACACAAAGCATAGTGCACCGAAGGAGCAGCAACAATGAAACTGACTCGAAGCAGTAGTGACAGTAAGCAATGCAGCAATGATGGTCAAGTAATATGTATCAGGCATCAAAACAATGTTCAAGACACCAAGTGATACAACAGCTACTACCAGATAACTACAACGCATGAAACCATACTTGACACAGTGGCAACACTGGAAGCACACGAGCTAATGAAGACTGCATGAATCAAGCTCAGTGGCAAATGCATATATATATCAGAGTGAAACATTTGAGTTGCAACATGAATGAAAAGAACCAGACACAACAGTGCACAAGTACAGGGAACAACTAAATCAACTGCAACAACTCAAGTGCTACCAGTGAAACACAAATGAACAAATATCACAATGAACCAACAATACATGCAGGAGAACAGAAGTTTTGAATCAAAACATAATCAAGGCCAGTTGATAACAGGGAACACAAGTGTGGCAAATGCAAACTGTGGTGAAGCAACAAAGATGAACCAGAGCTAGTAATACATGTACAGGCCGCAACAAAATGCACCACCAAGAAAAGCCATGGTCAATGCAAGGCAAAAAGCGAAGTTACAGAGAAACTTGAACTCAATTGCAACAACTCAATGGACCAAACTGCAAGTACAAGGCACAATGCACACCAAACCAGGTTGAAATTACACAAGCTCGAGATGAAAGTGTCGAAGTTACCCGAAGCAAACAGCAATACATGTATTATGAATATACACAATGCAGTACCACTACAGGTATAAGGCTAAATGACCAATGAATGCAACTACAAGACTGCAACAGGTCAAGACTGTGTACCCAGCAAAAAGAATGACCAAAACCATCAATGAACAAGACTACAGATGAAGCCAGAAACAATGCAAGTAGACCAAACGAAGAGTGCAGGTGAACAAATGTACAAATGAACTCAACCAGTAACCAAGTACTACAAAGACCATGTCGAACACAGTGACAACATTAAGTATGCAACATGGTGAGCAAGACGAATTCAAGTACGCATCTTTCAGAAAGTCAAGCCGTGGTCATCACGAAATGAATCAAAGCCAAGACCGAAGCAAGCAGTAAAAAAAAATTCACGAAAATCATCAACACCGTGATTTACAGGTAATAAAAATATATACTCATATGAACAAGCCATAAATCATATCAACATCAAAAGACCAAGCCGAAGTCAACGTTTAACAAGTAAAATTCGAAACCATGGTAGCAAAGAAAACTGACCAAGTCACAAATCCAAGCCGTGTCAACCAAGCAACGAAAGTATACGCATATGAAAAGGTCAGAATCAATCTCGAACGACCAAGCATAATCAAGCGGCAGAGAAACGAAAATGACAAATTCAAACATGATTATACGAACGCAATTCAAGGAGGTGGAACTCCTATAAATACCCAAAATCATCATCGGCAAGGGTATCGAATTCCAGAAAGCAAAAATCAAGAAAGAAAAAAACAAATAATACCGATTCAAGGAGAGAATTTGATCAACGAAGCAGCCGCGTAAGGAACGAGGAATCAATCGATCAAGGCAACACGCAAAACATCACTGGATCGATCGAATTTAAGCCGGCGACTTCAAGCCCAAATTTCCAGAGCAAGAGGAACGAAAGCCCCAAATTTTTCAAGCCGTAATTCAGAAGCAAAGCCGCCATTTGAGAAGTATCGGGTCAACTAATAAAGAAAAGAAGGGTCGGCTTTGTTTATATTTATATGTATAGGATTTTGATATAAAAAGGGGTTTTAGTATATATTTATAGGGCTTTGTCTTTTAAGTTATTTTGAAATCGTTTTTAAATTTGTATCTAAATTTCAAACTGCTAATTTTCTAGTCGTGTGACTAGGAGACAAACTACGGTGTGTAGTTTGGGAATTCACAACTCGGTTGTTGAGTTGTGGCCAGGGTTTTGAGCGTAGAGTTAGGATAGTCAATAGCGGGTATAGCGAGTTTATGTGTGTAAGCGAGGGATTTTCTAATTTCTAGTAGAAACCTTGGGGGCAGCACGTAGGCAGGTTTTTGCCGAAGCTGGGTAAATTCTGTGTTGTTCTGTCTGCATTTTATTCTGCTATTTATTTCTGTGCTCGTAATATTCTGTGATCTGTGTTAATATTAATTTATTAGCTTCTGCAATTAAGTTTTATAATTTATACCATCACCCTATTCACCCCTCCTCTAGGGTGAAATCGATCCTACAGAATGCACTTTAAATCAAGAAAAACGAATATCTATCTTCTAGTTGACGACCTAATTTCTAATCCACAATCTAGTTTGATTAAGAGAGCAATTTGGATGATTTTTATGAAATTAAGATGGATCTAGGGCTAATCAGGGTTTAGGCCTGATTTAGAATAAGAATAAAATGTTTCAACTTGACTTTTATCCTTCTATTTATAGTATTATCTAATTAGACTAATGAGCTCACTAATAAGCTTAATTAATTACACACTAATCCTGACCAGCAGCTTGAAAAACTTAAAACATGCATAACTTTCTAGTTGTAAATCCATTTTTCTATTATGATCACTCTATGTAATACGAAACCATCATCCTGAAGTAATGAAACTAGTTTAAGACCCTAATGTAACTCCAAACAAAATTTATAGCCTAAACAATGTTTTTAGGGTCAAAACGGTCACACAGAAATTCAGAAAAAATCATAGATGTGTAAAATGTCCTTAAGAGTCGTATCTCAAAATTATAGAATCATGTGACCTCATATGAATAAAATAAAAATATTTTATGATCCTTCGATACGTGAAATATGAGTCATTACATCTCCCCTTAAAGGAATTTTTCCCCCAAAATCCCCAAGAAGCCCAACATGAGCAACCATGGTCATCATGCATGTCTATCAATCATAAGCAACCATCAAACATCTCAAACAAGCAACCATGAAAGAATTAGTATAGTTAATCTATCCAAGCATGTGGAACATTAACCTATCAAATATAGTATACAATGGTGAAAGTAAACATGATAAAAGATGGGACTTACCAATCAAAGAGCTTTAGATAAGATGTCCTCATGCTCTCTTTCATCTCTAACGTGTAATTATCCTCACTTCCATTCCATTGTACCTTAACTAGCTTTCCCACTTTTGTCCTAAGTTTTTTCGTATCTTACCCTATAATATGAAGAGTCCTATGAAATGTGGAAACTTCTGGTTTTACCTCAATATTTTCTTGCTAATCTGATGTAATCATCACGCTTGAGTCATGCACAAACTTCTGTATATAAGAGACATGAAAATGTTGTGCATTCCCACCATCTTCTGAGGTAAGTCGACCATATATGCTAGCTTCTCGATTATCTCGACTATTAAAAAAAGTCCTACGAATCTTGGTTTCAACTTCCCCTTTCTATCGAATCAAACTACATTCTTTAGAGTAGAAACCTTTACAAACATCATATCTCCAACAGAAAACTCCAAATCTCTTCATCTTTTATTTTCATAGCTTTTCTATTGATTCTGAGCAGCTTTCATTCATTGCTGAACGACTTCAATCTTATTCAAAGTCTCTCTAATCATATCTGGTCCAATTATCAGTCTCTTACCCGCTTTCCATCAACATGAAGGAGCGTTACATGGTCGTCCATTAAATACTTCATATGGTGCTATACCAATACTCAATTGGTAACTATTGTTGTATGTGAAATCCATTAAATGCAAATGTGATCATCCCATGATCCACCAAAGTCTATAATGCATACTCGTAAAAGATCCTCTAATATACGGTTTACTCTTTTGGTCTGCCCGCTTGTTTGCAGGTAATAAGTTGTATAAAATTCAGCTTTGTCCCTAGCACATCTTGTATGCTCTTCCAAAACCCACTAGTGAACAATGAGTCTCAGTTGCTCACAATGCTCTTTAACACACCATGAAATCGTACATTCCACTTTACATACAACTCTACCGGCTTGGATGTCATTCTTTTTGACTTGATAGGCATAAAACTTGCACTCTTGGTCAACTAATCTACTATGACCTGAATGCCATCATACCCTGCACGGGACCTTCGTATTCCACCTATAAAATCCTTCAATACTTGCTCCCATTTCCATTTTGGAATCTCTAATGGTTACAACAATCTTATAGGCTTCTTCTGCTCTGCTTTATCAGCTGGCAATTCATGCATTTAGAGATGAATGCCCCAGCATCCCTCTTTATGCCTTGCCAGTAGTAAATTTGATTCGTATCACTGTACGTCTTGTTACCACCAGAATAAATGGTCAATCTGGAATGATGACACTCTCTTAGCACTTCATCTTGCAATCCATCAACATCAAAAACAATTAATCTTTCATCCTTATGAAGCCAACCTTCTCGATCAAGTTCATATTGCTTCATGTCTTCAGACCCTACTCTTTCTTCTATCTTTGCTACGATCTCCACCGGCCTAGCATCCCAATTTTGAATAGTACTGATCCTTTCAGTTAGAGTAGGTCCAATCGACAAACTTGCCAACATTTTAGGCTATAGCTCGTAGTAAGGCTTGAAATCAAATCCAACAACATACTTTGTGTGCTTTCATTCCAAGAATATTGCTTCCAACCCACCATGTCTTCTACTTAATGCATCGGCGACTACATTCTATGAATAAACAAGTCCTCATAGCCTCCAACCCTTAGCCGATCACTGATCCATCACCTTAAGCAACCTCTACTGGAAACACCCTTGCTCTCTCCAAAGTCGCCACCACCATGAACCAAACAACACATGTCGGTGCCGACCTCTCAACTCAGTGCAGACTTTTGTAGTTAATGAATTGGAACCTACACCTTAAACCATAAGCTCCTCTAATACTCTAGAGCATCCCCTCTAAGTTTCGTTCATTTTCGACCAACTTTGCCTCTGATTTGCTCAATCCTTCGACCTAACTTTCTATGCAATCATAATACTAGCAAACAACATCAAATCATACCATCCAACATAGAATAACAAGTAATTTCATCCAATCAAACATGCAATCCATCAAAATAAGACAAACATGTCAACTTCTAATATAGATCTACATATAACATGAATATATGAGCATGAGCATGGGTGATTTCTAGTCAATCCAGATCATATACATAGTTTAACATGTAATAAAAGTTAGAAAATGTTTTATAGCCAAAAATCAATTTAACATGTTAAATCATACGATTATGCCATATAAACATGCATAGTATAGTGAGAAAGCATAAGCCACTCATCAATTACAAAATTCCACTAATATGGACGTGGATCAAATTCGAACAGCAATGGAATGCAATTCAAATCAAGAAAAATGAGAATCTCTATCTTCTATTTGATGATCTAATATCTAATCCGCAATCTATTATAATTTAGAGAGCACTTTGGGTGATTTTGGATGAAAGTAGGATGGATCTAAGGCTAAACAACGTTTAGACCCAACTTAGAATGAGAGGAAAACATTTTAACTTGACTCTTCAGCCCTTTATTTATATTATTCCCTAATTAGACTAATGGGCTTACCATTGGGCTTAAATAAATACATAATAATTCTGGCTAATAGCTTTGAAAACTTAAATCAAGCATAACTTTTAACAATAAGTCTGTTTTTCTATTATGACCATTTAACAAAATGGACATCGTCATCCTGAAGCAATGGAACTGGTTCGAGATCTTAATTTAACACCTATCAAAAGTTATAGTCCAAACGAGGTTTTTAGGGTCAAAATGGTCACAAAAAAATTCGTTATAGGGTGTATAAAATGTCCCTAAGAGTCATATCCTAAAATTATAAAATCATACGATCTCATATGAATAAAATAAAAATAGTTTATGGTCCTCCGATACATAAAATACCATTACAAAAGTAATAATGTAGCCTATTTTCAAATACTTGAGGATTAATAATTCCATAGAGAAGACATGAAACAGAGGCAACAATTGGCATTAAAGTGTAACGACCTGATATTTTCAACCATTCGTATCCAAACATGCCGGAATTGAATTGCTCAAAATACCTGATTATAGATTTATATTTGGCAAAACTCATCATATACAGTAAATAAATATTCACAGAATCATAGACACAGAGTAATATAACAATATGAAGTGGAAACAAATGAATAATAGTTCATGAAGCTACTATATATATAACAGAGTTAAATAAGTTACAATAAAAGTCTCGAATACAATAGTCAATATACAATATCAGAATACATCACTGGAATCAACTGGATATCTAAAAGCTGGATAGATAGCTGGATCTCCAAGCGAAGTTCCAACTCCAAAGGTGAGTCTCGAATACTGGTACACCCAGTCTGACCCGAGCGTAAAGCAAAACACAAAACACTCGAGTCAAGATTAACATTCTTATATCAATAAATCCAACTCAAGTGAAATAACATCTGAAATACAAGTAACTCAAAGAATGTTTGGGATAACCATCCTCTAAGGATCCGTTAAACATTTGCATGTACACCATGTAGATAATGCCTATCAGTAATATACAGTATCAAAATAGCGTTAAGGAGTTACCATTATCCCCATTAACACATTTATTATAAGCGTCATAGTCTATACAGCACTGTAAGCTCCACCGTAAACTAGTGGGATATCAGGGAGTACTCCATAGGTATAACACAAAACAAATCGCAGTGGTCGCGCATAGGGATACGAGTATGACAAGGCACATGAAGCAATACCCAAGGTAGTGAAACTACCGTTTGCCTGATCCAAACTGGTGAGAACGCATCGCCACAACGATCGCAACACCGCGAAACAACACTCCCAAATCAAGGGTGTGCACCAATCAATAATAAGTAATGAGTAGTTACGAAGACGTGTGTTCGCTCGAGATGGCGAACCCCATTTGGCCCGGCACGACTCCTGTTCTAGTCATTTCCAATTTGACACAAGTGTCAAGGCTATCCATTATCGTTCTCTTTCTTCAGTCATAACGTACATCATTCCAACCAATTCATTCTGGATCACACTCCATGTATAGTTATTAAAGTGGTTTTCGGTCTAGACAGAGAGTATGTCCATAACTGATCCCGGTTTCTTTAATAACTTTCGTAATTATTACACCGATTGGTCATTTAATAAATTTCAAAAACCAAATCAATTTCAATCTCACTTAGAATGTGAAATCCAACATTTCCTTCGTCTTTCTATATCAATTTCTATAATTTACGTTTCAAAAATTCCAAATTAACCATTTCAAAACTCTATAATTCAACTTAAATTTTAATTTAAAACAATTCAAATATTGATTTAAATTCATGTATAAATTTCATTCCATAATCATTTAAATTAAGTTAATTTAACATTCAAAACAATTTAAATTCATTGATGGATTCATTCAGTAATCATTTAAATTTATTATTTCACAATAATTTCAATTGAATTTTCAATTTAGTAAATCAATCACTTAAGTTTAGCTACATTATATCAAAACTTATAAATTGAATTAAATCAAATTCGTCAAATTAAATTCTTTAAATTACAAGTCTCATATTAATTTCCATCAATCACATTTTATTTCTTATTAAAGAAATTCAATTTCACTTATTTACTTATTTAATTTAAACAAATTTCAAAACTTAATTATTAAAGAAACTCAATTTCACTTATTAAAGAATTTAATTTCACTTATTAAAGAGTTCAATTTTATTTAATTATTAAAAAATTCAAAACTTAATTTAATAATTTACTTAAATTTAAACAACATTCTTTCTTCAAACACTTTGTTAATCATAATACTTTGGAAACCAAAATTTAGAAATCATAATGCTTGGAATCATAACACTTCCCACTTAACTATTTAAATATAAATAACAGTATATATAATAAAATAGTTTATAATTTAAAATAGTTTATATAAAAATAATTAATATTAAAATAGTTTATATGAAATAAATTTATAAAGTAGCATAAACAGTTTTAAATATGATTTAAAATACCTTATATAATAAAATAGCTTTCTCATATTTCATAAATCGATTCAAATCAACTTAATTTCCAAAATTCAATTTTAATCAAATCCCAAATCATCAATTTTACTTTATTTCAGTTTCTCAATAAAACATTTCACATTATATCGATTTCAAATACTGATGTTTAACCACAAAATAAACCATTTCAATTTCAATACTTTAAAGCTTTAAATATTCAAACATTTCTAAACAAGAATTGATAATTCCATATATATATATATATCAAATTCACCATTTAGCTTAAAAATCAATAATTTTACTATATATGAAATAATCATTTATATAATATTAAAAATCAATATTTATATAAAACCATATATTTCTATCCAAAACCATAGAAATCATTTTCAAAATATTTATATATATAGACCAACGTGTTTGTATATATAATTTTCTATCTATGATCAAGTGATATGGATATTTATCATTTCAATCCATAATTTAAATATATACGGGTATATATATATCATTTCAACCCGTAATCCCAAATTCAATGTCGATGAAAATCGCTTGGGTTTATCATTTCTACCCATAATGATCTTCTCCTATTCTAAAGTCTGTTCGGGTATGTATCATTTCAACCCATAATGAATTCTATACTAACAGGGAACTTGCAAGGTGATAACAGATATGATAATAATATAACATGCATATATCATCGATATAAATAACAGATAATGGTGTCAGATGTCACAGGTGAACTGATACAGGTAATAGCATATATATAACAGTGTAAATAACTAACAGCAGCATATTTCAATTGTCGTTTCAATTGAAATCAAATTTAATAAATAAAAGAACATTAATCGTGAGTGATTGCTCACCTTTCGAGGCTAGAAGAATTTGACGACTCGACAAGATACGAATTGGATCACGATCAAGACCATCTGACAGTCCAAATAACAACTCAAAGCAAAATAAGCTGAAAGTGGATTTGATAGACAAAGCTGAAAGATAGGGATTAATGAGATAATTAGAATCAGCTTTAGAAAACAACAATACATATATTATTATTATCATTCCCATGAAAATCCCTTTTTAATCTAAACAAATCTTAAAATAACATATATAAATTTTTTAAATCATTGGTTTTAAATTAAAACACGTATATAAGATCAACATATAGTCATAATATATTTGGAAATAAATACTTTAGGCTTGTAAAACATAATACTGTAACAACTATGTTTCATAAGCAGCTACTATATAATATATATTCGCAATAACATAGATCAAAACAACTAACCTATATCTGTTCTAAACAAAATAATTTAGAAGTGGAACGCAAATATGCTTTGTATATAAAATATATGCTTACGCTAATACATAAAAATCCATACATAATATTTGTAAACAGAATATGCGAATGACCACAAAATATATAACAGGTCAAGCAAGTATAGGTAAAACAAAAGTAAGGTGACAGGGTTAACTATAATATACATTATATTATATTCATTATTATATATATATAATAGAGATCGGCCTTCCACAGCAAGCCGTATATATTTAAAAAAAAATATGTGTTAGACAAAACAACATATATAAAAGTCCAACAAATATGAGAGTACAGAATATATAAATAACGTATACATATTTATGTAAAATATTCAAGGTTTTAGATATCGGATTTCGGTTACGTTTTGTCTCTGAATTTTTACACAAGTTATCTCGTATCGGGAGAGATCTCGGACGAGATGAGTACGTATCGGGTGTACATCTCGGATTGACATCTCGGGTCTTATAATGCATCTCGGGAATATATCGGATGCACTTTTGTGTTTAAAATTGATGTGTTAAAAATTTATTTAACGATTATAACTTTCTTAATAAAAATAAAAATGGTAACATACTTGATTTACATGGAAAAAGAAATATGTTTAGAAGAGTAGTAGCTTGATTAGCTTAATTGTTTTGGTAATGATTGAATAATATCCTTTTATTTGAACGTAATAAAGAAGCGAAACCTTTCGCTATGACTCATTAAGATAAAAAGTAAAGAATATGTTCAAGAAGTTGGTAAATTATAATTGGATTACGTAGTTTCTTTTGAATCAATATGAAAATAAAAATTGTTATGGAAAATAAGAAAAACGTATAACTTCGTGTGAGATCTCGGATTGAGATTTTGATCCATATATCGGGTGAGGTTTGAATATCTCGGACGAGATGAGTGTCGAGGGAGAAATGGAGGAGATTTGATGACTCGTCTCGTTTAAGTGTGAAAATGAGATCTCAGGCGAGATCTCGGGCGAGATATAGGAGATTTAAAATCATGAAAATATTTATAAAAATAATGAATCAAAAAAAATACAAAACATATAAGTCGACAGTAGGCACCGTATCCTTTGTTATACATAAATATAAATATGACTTTATATAGAAACGTACAGGTCTAAATACACATATGCTTTCGAAATCTCCTCTAGCAACTGTATATATATATATATATTATAAAACAATATAACCTGCCATATTAAAGTTATGTTATAAGAGACATATATACCAGTAAATGCATATGCTCTGTTAAAGTATAAGTGGCATATATAATCACTTCATTTTAAAATCTGATATGTACGAATATATATATATATATATATATATATATATATATATATATATGCACCCAGAACGTATCCAAGTTAAGTTGTAAAACCAATTTAAGTAAATTTATATAAATAAGTGTATATGAACAAACCACAACTTGCTCAAACAGATATCACGCATGCAAAATAAATAATAATAAATAAATAATAAATAAAAAATAACGAATGTATATAAATAGATCTATACACTCACGCAACGATGGGGTCTTGGCAACAAGGCTCGGTGGATGAGAAAGAGTCCAAAGTGGAGAGGAGCTCGGTTCCTATCAATGATGGTGAGGGGGAGGATGAACACGGTGGTGAAAGGAAGGATGGCTGAGGCCATGAGTTGGCTCGAGGTCGGAGGATTGTCGGCAAGTTGATAAGCGTGCTGCGGTGACGGGCTTCGGGTCATTGGTTGTCAGGAAGGCATGGAGAAGGCGGAGAAGCGGGGTTGTGGCCAGAGGGAAGGGGAGTGTGATGAGCTAACATGGTCGAGAAGTGTAGATTCTATTGCAAAGAAGAATGGAAGAAATGAAAATGAGGGGGAGGAGTCGGGTGAATAGAAGTGAACGTTTATATTTTAATATATATCCACAGTAAGGGCAACATGCATACATTAGGAATATAAGAAATGGAAAATGGCAGACGTCAATTCAGAGAGTTATTAAATGTAAAAGTTGCTGGTATAATACTGTGCAAAATGAAAAGTCAGAACAACCAACAGGCACAAAACCAGTACCTATACGAAATCGTTTTCCACAGATTCTGCTGCGTACCAGACTTCAAAACACAGAAATGTATATACTGCGAAGATCAGCGCGACGAGACGATCAAAATGGTTTGCATATCAGTGGTACGATCATCCAATCAAAAGTCGATAATCGGTACCGAAAATGCTGCCAATTTGTCAGAAATAAGATGAACGGAGCAACGGTAGTCCAAATTTGGAAAAACGAAAGATGACGTCTTGCTCAGAAGATGATTTACAATTTTATCGTGTAAAAATATTCGGGTCTGGAAATTATTTTATTACCATCAAATTCTAGCAGATTCAAATTTAAATAGAATTACACAATAAAATAAATTTTCATATTTTTAGATGAAAATTTACAGTTTGCTATGTTCAATTAGACGCATTCCAAATATTAAATTTTTATTTCAAAATTTTATTTTTAAAATTTCACGAAAATTCAATTAATCACATTATTAAAACGGTTAAAATTTACGGATCGTTACACTCTCCCCCACTCAAAACTTTTCGTCCTCGAAAAGGAAAGAGGTAGGAGAATAAAACAACCAGAAAGAAAATAGACTTGAATTACAAATAACACAATAAATTCAAACCGTATAAATTTCAAATTTAAATAATTTATATTCAACAATTGATTTCTAAATTCAAGGTATTTCATTAAGTTGATTATTTTTCAATTTATTAATATTTGATACAAAAGGTTTCTTTCAAATAAAATTTTATTTCCTTTATCTGATTTACTATTCAATTAGCTTATTATTCTATTTATCTCTATTAACATTTTTATAATTAAAATTTAAGCGTAAAACATTTATTACACCCACTCAAATTTCATTTATAAAATCATTTTATATTGTATATTATCCAATTATCCTAAATTAACGATTTCTAAAATCAAAATTTGAATAGTCCATTATTATAATCATATTTTATTCAACAAATTTGATCCCTTTTATTCCAAATTATTATTTAATTTATTCCACTTAATATATCTTATTACATATATTATGTATATTTACAGTTATTATAACTACTCAAATTTTATTTAGAATTCCTTTTAACATCATCTTCTATTGTATATTATATTATTACATAGTTAACTTCTGAGCAATTTAGGTAAGTTATATTGGAATGCAATTGAGCATTATATAAGTAGAATTTTCTAATTTAATTATTCAGGCTTAAATATTTATTCAAAATTTTGATTTGATTTTATAATTGAAATTATCCTTTAACATAAATTTAAGAATTAAATTTTCGAGTAACTTCAAATTTATTTAGAGATAAATAAATAAATATATATATATTATATATCAAATCAAATTTAAATCATACATCAATATATATTACAAATCAAATCATACTTTAAGAAATTCAAATCAATTTACTTTTCAAAACAAACCGTAGCAAAGCTACAGAATAGTCTCCCCACTTCGAAACTCAAAAATGAAAGTCGATGATGCGGCCGTCATCACCGAAATTATTTTCCAGCGGAAAAAAAGAAGAGCACTGATTTAAACATATTAAAATTCTCTGGAAACGATTTCTATTCGAAATTACTTTATATAATATGCATTTTAAGATTTAAAACCAAAATTTGAAAACACCGAAAATTGAATTCTCAAATTCTTTATTTGAAATCATTTCAAACTCTAAATCAATTTATAAACCATATTTTATAACTGGCCTCCATTTATATGTTGGAAAAATCAGTGGTTTACAAAACAATAAATGAAATTCAAATATTATCATTTTAACCACCAATTCAATTATTTATATAATATAATCGGACAAATTTATTAAATTTTGAAAACAATTATGTCAGTTTGCTTTGTTCAAGTGTTTTGGAAATCCTATCGATAGCGTTGATCAGACGAATCGATCGAAAACCCAAATCAACATCAACAACTCAATCAACACAATATATATATATATATATAACATTTTATATTAATCTTCAAATACACTTCTTTGCTCGACGATACAAGAATGGATTTCAAAGCAAGGATAGAGATTCAAATTTGATGGACTCAAATAAAAGAGAATTTTGATTCGAAGATAAGTTCGAAACAAAGATAAGATGATATTTATATAAATCACGGCAACCTTAACCAGGTCGACCGTGACTTAAAGAATAAGATCGATGCAGAATTCTGAGGCGAATCGACATTCGATCGCAAGAGATTGAATTCAAGCATAGCAGGAGATATATAGCATCGTAAACCGAGGATACAGAAATCTCCGGTAAATCAATGTCTATTGTAACGGAGTTTCACCCCTTTACAAATCATATCGTGGAGCTATGGGATACTCCAGAATTCAGAAGAATACAAATAGTAGGGACAGGAATGAATTTCGAAACCGAGGGAACGTTCCGAAAATTCAAAGGAAATTCAAACCAAAGATGAAAGGTTCAAGCATGAACGAATATGATTCTGTAAATAAATTACCATATATGCTAAGTTTTGCCTAGAGCCAAAATTCTGATACCAAATGTAACGACATGACATTTTCAACCATTTCTATCTAAACATGTCGGAATTGAATTGCTCAAAATACCAGATTGTAAGTTTATATTTGACAAAACTCAGCATATACGGTAAATAAATATTCACAGAATCACATACACAGAGTAATATAACAATATGCAGCGGAAACAAATGAATAGTAGTTCATGAAGCTACTATATATATAACAGAGTTAAATAAGTTACAACAGAAGTCTCGAATACAATAGTCAATATACAATATCAGAATACATCACTGGAATCAACTGGATATCTGAAAGCTGCACAGATAGCTGGATCTCCAAGCGAAGCTCCAACTCCAAAGGTGAGTCTCGAATACTGGTACACTCAGTCTGACTCGAGTGTATAGCAAAACACAAAACACTCGAGTCAGGATTAATATTCTTATATCAATAAATCCAACTCAAGTGAAATAACATCTGAAACTCAAAGGATGTTTCGGATAACCATCCTCTAAGGATCCGTTAAACATTTATATGTACACTAAGTAGATAATGCCTATCAGTAATATAAAGTATCAAAATAGCATTAAGGAGTTACCATTATCCCCCTTAACACATTTATTATAAGTGTCATAGTCTATACAGCACTGTAAACTCCACCGTAAACTAGTGGGATATCAAGGAGTACTCAATAGGTATAACAAAAAACAAATCGTAGTGGTCGCACATAGGGATACGAGTATGACAAGGCACATAAGGCAATACCCAAGGTGGTGAAACTACCGTTTACCTGATCCGGACTGGTGAGAACGCATCACCGCAACGATCGCAACACCGCGAAACAACACTCCCAAATCAAGGGTGCGCACCAATCAATAACTAGTAATGAGTAGTTACGAAGAAGTGTGTTCGCTCGAGGTGGCTAACCCCATTTGGCCTTGCACGGCTCCTGTTTTAGTAATTTCCAATTTGACACAAGTGTCAAGGCTATCCATTATCGTTCTCTTTCTTCAGTCATCACGTACATCATTCCAACCACTTCATTCGGGATCACACTCCGCGTATAGTTATTAAAGTGGTTTTCGGTTTAGACAGAGAGTATGTCCATAGCCGATCCCGGTTTCTTTAACAACTTTCGTAATTATTACACCGATTGGTCCTTTAATAAATTTCAAAAACCAAATCAATTTCAATCTCACATAGAATTTGAAAGCCAACATTTCCTTCGTCTTTCTATATCAATTTCTATAATTTACGTTTCAAAACTTCCAAATTAACCATTTCAAAACTCTATAATTCAACTTAAATTTTAATTTAAAACAATTCAGATATTGATTTAAATTCATGTATAAATTTCATTCCATAATCATTTAAATTAATTTAATTTAACATTCAAAACAATTTAAATTCATTGATGGATTCATTCAGTAATCATTTAAATTAAGTAAATTTATTATTTCACAATAATTTCAATTGAATTTCAAATTCAGTACATCAATCAATTAAGTTTACCTACATTATATCAAAACTTATAAATTGAATTAAATCAAATTCGTCAAATTAAACTCTTTAAATTACAAGTCTCATATTAATTTCCATCAATTACATTTTATTTCTTATTAAAGAAATTCAATTTCACTTATTTACTTATTTAATTTAAACAAATTTCAAAACTTAATTATTAAAGAAACTCAATTTCACTTATTAAAGAATTTAATTTCACTTATTAAATAATTCAATTTATTTAATTATTAAAAAAATTCAAAACTTAATTTAATAATTTACTTAAATTTAAACAACATTCTTTCATCAAACACTTTGTTATACATAATATTTTGGAAATCAAAATTTAGAAATCATAATGCTTGGAATCATAACACTTCCCACTTAACTATTTAAATATAAATAATAGTATATATAATAAAATTGCTTATAATTTAAAATAGTTTATATAGAAATAATTCATATTAAAATAGTTTATATGAAATAAACTTATAAAGTAGCATAAATAGTTTTAAATATGATTTAAAATACCTTATATAATAAAATTGCTTTCACAAATTTCATAAATCGATTCAAATCGACTCAATTTCAAAATTCAATTTTAATCAAATCAAAAATCATCAATTTTAATTTATTTCAGTTTCTCAATAAAACATTCACATTATATCGATTTCAAATACGGATTTTTAACCACAAAATAAACCATTCAATTTCAATACTTTAAAGCTTTAAATATTCAAACATTTCTAAACAAAAATTGTTAATTCCATATATATATATATATATATATATATATATATATATATCAAACTCACCATATAGCTTAAAAATCAAGAATTTTACTATATATGAAATTATTATATATATCCACAGTGGAGAGAAGCTCGGTTGCTGTCAATGATGGCGAGGGGGAGGATGAACACGGTGGTGAAAGGCGGGATGGCTGAGGCCATGAGTTGGCTCAAGGTCGAAGGATTGTCGGCAAGTGGATAAGCGTGCTGTGGTGATGGGCTTCGGGTCGTTGGTTGTCAGGAAGGCACGGAGAAGGCGGAGAAGCGGGGTTATGGCCAGAGGGAAGGGGAGTGTGATGAGCTAACATGGCCGAGAAGTGTAGATTCTATTGCAAAGAAGAACGGAAGAAATGAAAATGAGGGGGAGGAGTCAGGTGAATAGAAGTGAACGTTTATATTTTAATTTATATCCACCATAAGGGCAACAAGCATACATTGGGAACATAAGAAATGGCAAAAGTCAGATGTGAATTCAAAGAGTTATTAAATGTAAAAGCTGCTGGTATAATACTGTGTAAAATGAAAAGTCAGAACAACCAACAGGCACAAAACCAGTACCGATACAGAATCGTTTTCCACAAATTCTGCTGCGTACCAGAGTTCAAAACACAGAAATGTATATACTGCGGAGATCATCACGACGAGACGATCAAAACAGTATACATATATCAGTGATACGATCATCCGATCAAAAGTCGATAATCGATACCGAAAATGCTGCCAATTTGCCAGAAATAAGATAAACGGCGCAATGGTAGTCCAAATTTGGAAAAACGAAAGATGACGTTTTGCTTAGAAGATGATTTACAATTTTATCGTGTAAAAATATTCGGGTCTGGAAATTATTTTATTACCATCAAATTCTAACAGATTCAAATTTAAATAGAATTACACAATAAAATAAAGTTTCATATTTTTAGATGAAAATTTACATTTTGCAATGTTCAATTAGATGCATTCTAAATATTAAATTTTTATTTCAAAATTTTATATTTAAAATTTCACGAAAATTCAATTAATCACGCTATTAAAATAATTAAAATTTATGGGTCGTTACATAAAGCCACACCTGACCTATTAAACATTCCCATATAAACAAACATCCTGAGCTGGTTACACCGCATGAAGCAAGCCTTAATTCAAGTTAATGAGAATCCAATTAAACCTGCTGCTGCTACAATTGCGGAAGTTCCCCCTTGCCAACAACCTACTAGTAATTTCATTAAACTCTATAAGGATTTTATTAACCTAGGCTGGAAGGTTTTTAATGGAACCGAGTTTTATTCGGAGACTAAGGCATAGCTAAGCATATGTGAGAAATTTTTTACATTATCGGAATTAAGTAATGTCGATAACAGGCATCTAGTTGTGTGTTATCTAAAGCATGAAGCTGGTATGTAATGGCAGACAATTACAACTAAGATGAATGTAAGGGATGTCACTTGAGATTTTTTCTAAAGAACGTTTGAGGTGAAATTTGTTACTGAGATGGAGAAAGGACATACGTTGAAGAAGTTTATCAACCTAAAGCAGGGTAAGGTGACAGTTTCTGAGTATGTAAATAGTTAACGAAATATCTAGTTTTGGATAAGAGCTCGTTAATACCCTTTTCAAAAAGGCGGTATGGTTTGCTAATGGATTGAATGCGCCGCTAAGGGGGATGGCATTAAACCAAGTATCACATGAAGTTATCTAAAAGAATTTGGTTAGGGTTGCTTTACTGAATGATATAAAGGGAGAGGCAGCTAAGGGCGACCTTAAAAGGAGACGAAGCAAAATAATTTTGAGAAACGTAAAGGAAATAATCAACAAGGAGGAAATAATAAGAAGTAGGCAAAATGTTTTAATTATTATAAGACTGGACATATCACGAAGCACTACAAGATGGATCATTCTAGAGTTAAGTGCACAAGTGTTATAGATGCAATTAGATGGGACATGTCAATCATAATGGCCCAACATTGAAGAAGGATGGATAGGTGGTTAAGGCGTATGGATTGGAAGCCATTCCCATCGTCCAAACTGCACCATGATAGCCATAGAGAAAGGCAAGCAGATCATAATGGAAGGTGTGTTACTTCTACTTGATTCCCATGTTCATACATTGTTTGACACTAGAGCATCACATTCATTTATATCAAGTGCATTAGTAGAGATTCAAGGCTTAAAACCTCACATTGTTTAGGAATCTATTTCAATATTGAATTTTGTTGGAGGGTCGACCGTTCTTACTAAGGTTTGCCATGGCTTGGAATTGGTAGATGATAGTGTGATTTTTCGTTGTGATGCGTATGTATTAGGATCTTTAAGGTATGGATTGATTTTAGGGATGGACTGAATGACATGACATGGGGTAGTGTTGGACTATGATAGAAGGGTGGTTCGATTGAGGAAGGCGAAAGGAATGCTGGTTGTGTTTTGTATGGATGATAAGTTTGTGATGTCGAGCTATCTGTTTTTGCTTAGCCTGTCATAGGATGACCTTTCAACTATCCTCGTTATGCGAGAATTTCTCGATGTATTCGAAAAAGTCTCTGGTCTTCCACCGCAATGCGAGATTGAATTCAGGATAGGTCTCGCAAAAGTCACTAGGCCTATCGTGATGCCACATAGGCATATGGCTCTGAAAGAAAGAAGGAATTTGGATAAGCATGTTTCTAAGTTATTGTAGAAGGGCTTTATTAGGAGAGATATTTCATAGTGGGGAGCACTTACAGTGTTTGCCACAAAGGCGGATGATTCTCTAAGGCCAGGTGTCTATTATTGAGAGTTGAATAAACTAATGATAAAGAATCGATATCCTTTGCAGTATATCGATGACTTATTTGATAAGCTAATTGGGATAAGTGTTTTCTCACAGATGGATTTGGCTACATGATTCCAGTAACGACCCGTATTTTACGTGTCGATAAATCATAAAATAGTTGCCATTAAGTCATTAGTATTGCTTAAGTCGTTCTAAGTCTAAGTCATATGTTAGTTTAGGTCGGTCGAGCAACCCAAGTCATGTGAACGACTTAGAGAAGTTCGTGGTAGTGGTTGCCGACTTAAGGGTTAATGGCTTAAGGTGTTTGCCGACCTATAGAAGTAAGCGACTTAAGGGTTAACGGCTTAAGGAGGGTAGCGACCTAGTAGTTAGCGCTGTGTTGAAGTTAGGTCGTAAGCGACCTATGATAAGTCGCTATGTTTAGTTAGGTCGCGAGGTGACTTAGTGTTAGGTCGCAACCATAGTTAAGTCGCTAAAGGCGCATAGGTTAAGTCGCTGGGTCGCTAAGCCGTGTGTGTAGTTAGGTCGTAAGTCGCATGATGGCTTGAGTCATTAGGTCGTGTCTAAGTTAGGTCGCGAGAGGACTTGAAGTGGTAGGTCGTTGGAGTTTTAGGTCGGTAAGCCATGGGGTTGCTAAGTCGTATGTCGTTGGGTTTTGATAAGTCGCGAGCGACTTAAGGGGGCGGACGACTTAAGGATTCGGCCTATAAATACACGGCCTTATCTCACTTTTTGGGATCCGGATTTTGAAGCGACGAAGTGCTACCATTTTGAGAGCTCGAGTACAACACTTCTTCACTTCTTTTCTCCACTTTAATCTTGTGCTTCCATCCATCTAACTCGAAGATCTAAATCGAAGATCCAAGAGCCAAAGTTGAAGATCTAAATCCATCGAAGAGAGATTTCATCGTTTGAAGGGAAATCTTATCGGATCAAGCTAGATCCTTTGCTGTCCAGATCTGAAGTTAGTTGCTTTTGAAGTGTTTAGGTGATTCGGTGAGTGGTGGTTATCTCTCACACAGACCCAAAGGAGTATATTGGATCGGTGGCTTGTTTATGTGTTAAAGATAGTGATTTCATGCATTTTCCTTAAGTCTGCATGTAGATCCATCGTTCATAAAGTTTTGATATCCACTTTACTGCATGTTAACCTATGCTAGTTCATTCATCAAGATATTACTTAGAATTCATGCTTGTTAGATTTGGACTATTTATTTACGAAATTGCCATTATTGTTATAACTGTTTATTTAGATCTTGTTTGAATTATTGATTACTTGGATTAATGATTGATCTGATTGATTGTTATAAATTAGTTGATTGATGATTTGATTTGGACAAGTTGGTCGAAGATGATTCAAAAGCTAAGTGGAAAGACTCTTGAATAAGGAAAGCTGCTCGTGGCATATGAAGCGGATGATAAAGCTCATATGGATAGATTTGATGATGATGTTGAGATGGGACTTTTCTATGATGCGATGAAGCAAAGCATGATGTGAGATAGCCTTGGTTTAATCCAGACGGGATCATCCCAGGCATGTTGATAACTCGGTGATAGGTTCGAGTTCGTTGATAATGGTTGGCTCAAGAGGCGCTTGAGCTAGTATGAGAATAGTCGTCAAGGAGGATGACTAGGAGGCTGAGATTTCATCGTTGTTGAAGGTTCTAGCATGCTCAAAGCAAGAGTACGCTGGGCAGATTCGATAGTCCCAAGACCAATAGTTGAAGGTCTAGTACTCTGGACAGATTCAATAGTCCTAGGCACGGGTCACGATGACATGCGGAGTTATGTCTAGAACCGGGGTTACCATTATCCCTTGACGGACGGCTGAAAGAATGTGTCGGTCATTCAATTAACGGTGGTATCGAAGCAATGATAACAGTGATAGCCAGAGTCATGGATGTTTGGTTGTATCATCATTCGGTCTCAAGAGCGGTGCTTTTTGGATGCTTATCTGATCTTGGTTTAGGCCTTGGGGGTTTGTACTTGGAAAACATCGACCTTGACTCGAGTGATAATTGCTTTACTTTAATTGTCTGCTTTGCTATGTTTGTTTCTGCTTAGTGTGTCTGGGGGCTATCGCTGTAGAAAGAGGTGGAGTGGGATGGTTGGGTTCCTATTCTTTTTTACCCTTTATGCTCTTTTGGTATGTTTGATAGTTGATTTATCGCTCACGAGGACTTTTGTCTGACTCAAGGTTTTATGTTCAACTCTTATTACCTTGGGCTGTTCATCCATTTTGGGATGGGCAGACTAGGTAGTAGGTGACAGGTGCTGTTCTTTGCTACCCACGACGCTGATGGCGAAGACGAGCTGGAGGCTAGCATATTATTTTCTTACTATATGTACTGGATGTTCCGCTGTTTG
Organism: Allium cepa; assembly: GCA_030765085.1. Classification (NCBI taxonomy): domain Eukaryota; kingdom Viridiplantae; phylum Streptophyta; class Magnoliopsida; order Asparagales; family Amaryllidaceae; genus Allium; species Allium cepa. The sequence goes on along the minus strand of CM060932.1, from coordinate 634,569,510 downwards.
TATCTACTCTGAGTGATATGTATTGAGGCTTGCTATATTGACTTTTCATATTGTTGTACCAAACTATTATGAGTTTATATGATGAGATTCTGTTCTATGGAGCTTCACTATGTATACTTTTCTATTGTATTTTATCCATGCGCTGTGAGTAATACGATAGACTATTCTGTGTTTACCCTACCTTGATGATCGTCCATGGCCGCCGGGCACGCATTTCAGCGCACTATCTCCTTGTTTAAGTGCAGGAGCCATGGGCGGTCGTCACATTTGGTGTCAGAGCCTTGGTTAATCGATTTTAGCCAATGCTCACTGACGTAACTACGTATGAGAGACGTAATTGTATTTTGATGGATGATTACTATATATAATATAGTACCTTAGAAGGATTTGAACCCTTTATGCAGTTGTTCTCAAGGTGTACTAATCATTTTTTTTAGATATTAGGAATGAGTCGAAGAGGGAGACCAGCTGCTAGGGAAGGCCGTGCTGTTGAGGGGGTTGCTGATTATGCTGCTATGTTCGAGGCCATGATGACTTCGATCATGAGAAGGATGCCAGCTCCGGGGCCAACGGTAGATGTTGGAGTTCAAGTTCAAGCTCCAAAACCGGTGGATTTTGCTAAGCTGTGTAAAGACTATACTGCTCTTGGAGGGAAGGTTTTCTTGGGAACATAATCAATCATTGAAGTCCAGAGATGGATAGATGCTTGTAGAAGGATCTTTGGTGACTTGGGAATCGAGGATGCAACCAAAATGAAGCTCGCATCAAGACAGCTTCAGGGAAGAGCTTCTGACTGGTGGAACTCTATCACCATTGATACTCCAGAGGAAGAAATTACTTGGGAGCAATTCCAAGTCTGATTTGAAGCTAAGTTCATTTCTACAGCTCAGAAATCTGTTCTGTTCAAGAAGTTTGTGGAACTCAAGCAAGGAGGAAGACCAGTTCTTGAGTATGTTTTTGAGTTTGAAGCCTTGTCCAAGTATGCTCAGTCATATATTGAATCCCCATATCAGAAGAACGAGAAGTTTGTGACAGGCTTGGACATTTATCTTGGGAGGCAGTTGGTGGATCATCTGGACGATCCATTTGAGAAGCTTGTGGAGAAGGCTCTCAGGCATGAGAATCTATTTCCTATAGGAGGATCTATTGTTGCTGTGACCAAGGAGGAATCTAAACCACAGCAAGGTGAGAACAAGAAGAGGAAGCAGCAGCAGCAGAAGGGTAAGAATGGCCAGAAGAAGCCGAAGGGTGAAGTGACCTGCTACAATTGTCAGCAGAAGGGCCATTTCTCTAGAGATTGTAAGAATCCAAAGGTGCCAGTGAAGTGCCACAACTGTGACAAGCTGGGGCATATCGGGAAGAATTGTCCAGAACCGCAGAAGGACAAACAGGTTGTGCAAGCTTATGCTTTGGGGGCTGTGCCATCATCTTCAAAAGCTCCTATTGCAGAAGAGAAAGGAAAGAGTGTGGTGGTTCAAGGTACCCTTTCCATTTGTGGTGTTCCAGTAAGAGTGTTATTCGATACTGGAGCATCGCATTCCTTTGTTTGTAATGAACTTGTAGGTCGGTTGGGTTTAGAACCAGATATTGTTGATAGACCATTGGTTGTGACTAATCCAGTTGGGGGTTCGTCCTGTTTGTGTATGCTATGCCGTGGTCTGATTGTATCGAGTCATAATTTCTCTTTTGTTTGTGATTGTTTTGTTCTAAACTTTGCGGGGTTTGGAATTATTTTGGGTATGAACTGGCTTAGGAAGTATGCGGCAAAGGTTGATTGTGAAAGGCTAGAGGTGACAGTCGAGAATGTGGAAGGGCGAAAGGTTGTGATACGATGTAAGCATGAGGAAGGCGTCTTCATGAGCTTCATGTATTCGCTGGTTGTTCCACAGGATGGACTTTCATCGGTGCCAATTGTGAATGGATTTGAGAATGTCTTTGATGATGTCAAAGGGTTACCGCCGCATAGAGAGATCGAGTTTCACATCGATCTAGTTGAAGGAGCCAGACCTGTTGTGATGCCTCTTAGGCGAATGGCGCCTAAGGAACAGCAAGAGTTGAAGGTGCAAGTTAATGACCTTTTACAGAAAGGATTCATTCGGCGTAGTGCGTCCGAATGGGGTGCACCGGTTGTGTTTGCAACCAAAGCGGATGGATCGTTGAGGTTGTGTGTGGATTATCGTGAGCTGAATAAAGTGACTAAGAAGAACAAGTATCCATTGCCGAGAATAGATGACTTGTTTGATCAGCTTCACGAAGCTAAGGTGTTTTCTCAGATGGATTTGGCAACGGGATTTCACCAATTAAGAGTGGCAAAGGATAGTGTGCCGAAGACTGCTTTTAGGACACCATCAGGTAGGGATGTAAATGGATGCAGTCGGATATGGATAGTGCTGTATCCGTATCCGTATCCGAAAATGAAAATCCGTATCCGAATCCGTATCCGATATTGCGAATATCCGTTCAATATTATTCGTATCCGTATCCGCTAATATTTTCGGATATCCGAAAATATCCGTATCCGGCTTAGCGAATACAAATATTTTTGGATATCCGAAAATATCCGTATCCGTATCCGAAAATATCCAAAAATTAATCAATATAATGCATATTTCATTTTTTGATTGAAAAAACGATGAAAAAACCTTGTAATACGTAAATTACATCAAATTAACAATAGGTAATCCAATCATACAAAATCCATTCAATAAATTAGTGTATTTGTATTAAATTTATGAATATAAAATAATATATTAATATATAAATATTTAATTTCAAACCGGACGGATATTTATCGGATACGGATATAGCCATATCCGTATCCATATCCGAAATAAGTTTCGGATATTGGATATCCGCATCCGCTTTTCGGATATCGGATATTTTTCATGTTTTCGGATACGGATGCGGGCGGATTTCGGATATTTCGGGTATTCATTGACAGGCCTACCATCAGGTTTCTATGAGTGGTTAGTAATGCCATTTGGATTGACCAATGCACCAGCATATTTTGTGGATCTTATGAATATAGTGTTCAGGGATCAGTTGAACAAGTTCGTACTTGTGTTCGTAGATGATATTTTGATTTGTTACAGAACTGAAGAAGAGCACAAGACGCACTTGCGTATTGTTTTAGAAACCCTGCGAAAACATCAGCTGAAGGCCAAGTTTTCGAAGTGTCACTTCTGAAAGAGCGAAGTGAGGTTCTTAGGCCATATTATCTCTGGAAGTGGAATAGAGGTTGATCCCGCCAAGGTGGCAACGATCCAGGATTGGGTTAGACCTAAGAATGCATCTGATGTGAGAAGTTTTCTTGGATTAGCAGGATATTATCATCGGTTTATCAAAGACTTTTCCAAGATAGCTGCACCATTAACAGGATTGACGAAAAAGAACCAAGTGTTTAGATGGGATGCTAAGTGTGAACAAGCTTTCGGAATCCTGAAAGAGCGACTGACAAGTGCTCCTGTTTTGACTATTCCAAGTGGAAATGATGAGATGGTGGTTTACACCGATGCATGTGGTACTGGACTTAGAGCAGTGTTAATGCAGAAGGATAAAGTTATTGCATATGCAAGTCGACAACTGAAGCCGCATGAAAGGAATTATCCGACTCATGATTTGGAGTTAGCGACGATTGTATTTGCTCTGATGATGTGGATACATTACCTATTGGGAGTTCGGTTCGAGTTGTTTACAGATCATAAGTCGTTGAAGTATCTTTTCTCCCAAAAAGATTTGAATCTTCGGCAGCAACGATGGCTAGAGTTTTTGGCATCATATGATTTTGGTATAGCCTATACTCCGGGAAAGGGTAACGCAGTGGCAGATGCGTTAAGTCGAAGACATGCAGGATTGGGAGCCATGTTTTAGAATGGAAGAGTCTTGAGTATTTGGATGGATTTGACTTCAGGCCTAGATGTGAATTGGAACCTAAGATGTTGGCAAACTTATAGATAAGACCTACACTTGTGGAAAGGATTGGTGAAGGCCAAAAGCGAGACGATAAGCTTGTCAAGATTATCCGTGATTTGGAATCGGGGTTGGACCCAGAGAAGGATAAAGGATTCGAGGTCGATCGAGAGGGTTGGCTTCGGAAACAAGGACGACTAGTTATTCCCGATATAGATGAATTGAGGGATGAAGTTCTGAAGGAAAGTCATCACTCAAAGCTGACAATTCATCCAGGTGGAAATAAGATGTATCGGGATATGAAAAGAACCTATTACTGGGAAGGTATGAAGAGGGATGTTGGAAATTTTATTTCCAAATGCATAAACTGCCAGTTGTTAAAAGCCGAGCAGAAGAAGCCCAGTTGATTGCTTCAGCCATTAGAAGTTCCTACATGGAAGTGGGACCAAATATCGATGGATTTTATCGATGGGCTACCTAGAACAAGAGCAGGAAATGAAGGGATTTGGGTCATCATAGATCGTTCGACTAAGAGTGCAAGATTCATTCATGTTCGGTCAACTAGGACTGCATCGAAATTGGCCGAGCTATATGTTAAGTGGATAGTTCGATTCCATGGTATTCCGAAAAGTATAGTGAGCGATCGAGACCCATTGTTCACTGGTGGATTTTGGAAGAGCTTCCAGGAAGTTTTGGAAACCGAGCTGTGTTTGAGTACAGCTTATCATCTCCAAACAGATGGTCAGACCGAGAGAGTCAACCGAGTTTTGGAAGATCTCCTCAGAGCATGTGTTTTGGGCTTCGGAGGATCATGGGCAGATCATCTTCATTTGGTGGAGTTTTCGTATAATAACAGTTACCAGTCAAGCATTGGTATGGCATCGTATGAAGCATTGTATGGAAGACCGTGTAACTCTCCGATATGTTGGTTGGAAACAGGAGAAAAGTTAATACTTGGGCCAGAAATGATTCGACAGACTTCGGATTGTATAAAGATCATTTGGCGACGAATGAAGGCAGCCCAAGACCGTCATAAAAGCTATGCCGATAAGCGTCGTAAGGATTTGGAATTCGACGTAGGTGATATGGTTTTTGTGAAGATTTCTCCACTGAAGAATGTTATTCGATTCGGGAAGAAAGGAAAATTGACTACGAGATTTGTTGGACCATTCCCGATCGTCGAGCGAATTGGAAAGCTCACTTATAAGTTGGAGTTACCAGAAAAGATGTCGGGTGTGCACAATGTTTTTCACGTATCGTATCTACGGAGGTATGTGCACGACCCAAGTATGGTGGTTTCTACTGATAGTTGTGAGGACTTTGAGATTGATCCAATCGTTGAGAGACCTCGTAAACCGCTTCGTGTTGTGGAAACTGACACGAAACAGCTAGTCAAGTTGCTCAAGGTACAATGGAGTGATGATGTTAACGACTGTACATGGGAGGAGGAAGAGAGGATGAAGGCAGCTCATCCTGAACTCTTCGAGGTATGGCCCTAAGGTGTCGTGACATCTCATGAATTTGTAACTTGTTCTAGTTTTAGAATTCTGCATGTTAGGTTAGTAATTGGATGCATGGGTTGTTGGTTGCTATGGATGGTTGGCATGCGGAATAGTTTATGATTGCTCTTGATTGTGTGGGATTTCGGGGGCGAAATTCCTAAGGGGGAGAGAATGTAACGACCCGTATTTTACGTATCGATAAATCGTAAAATAGTTGCCATTAAGTCGTTAGTATTGCTTAAGTCGTTCTGAGTCTAAGTCGTATGTTAGTTTAGGTCGGCCGAGCAACCCAAGTCATGTGAACGACTTAGAGAAGTTAGTGGTAGTGGTTGCCGACTTAAAGGTTAACGGCTTAAGGTGTTTGCCGACCTATAGAAGTAAGCGACTTAAGGGTTAACGACTTAAGGAGGGTAGCGACCTAGTAGTTAGCGCTGTGTTGAAGTTAGGTCGTAAGCGACCTATGATAAGTCGCTATGTTTAGTTAGGTCGCGAGGTGACTTAGTGTTAGGTCGCGACCATAGTTAAGTCGCTAAAGGCGCATAGGTTAAGTCGCTGGGTCGGTAAGCCGTGTGTGTAGTTAGGTCGTAAGTCGCATGATGGCTTGAGTCGTTAGGTCGTGTCTAAGTTAGGTCGCGAGAGGACTTGAAGTGGTAGGTCATTGGAGTTTTAGGTCGGTAAGCCGTGGGGTTGCTAAGTCGTATGTCGCTGGGTTTTGATAAGTCGCGAGCGACTTAAGGGGGCGGACGACTTAAGGATTCGGCCTATAAATACACGGCCTTATCTCACTTTTTGGGATCCGGATTTTGAAGCGACGAAGTGCTGCCATTTTGAGAGCTCGAGTACAACACTTCTTCACTTCTTTTCTCCACTTTAATCTTGTCCTTCCATCCATCTAAATCGAAGATCTAAATCGAAGATCCAAGAGCCAAAGTTGAAGATCTCCATCCATCGAAGAGAGATTTCATCGTTTGAAGGGAAATCTTGTCGGGTCAAGCTAGATCCTTTGCTGTCTAGATCTGAAGTTAGTTTCTTTTGAAGCGTTTAGGTGATTCGGTGAGTGGTGGTTATCTCTCACACGGACCCAAAGGAGTATATTGGATCGGCGGCTTGTTTGTGTGTTAAAGATAGTGATTTCATGCATTTTCCTTAAGTCTGCATGTAGATCCATCGTTCATAAAGTTTTGATATCCACTTTACTACATGTTAACCTATGCTAGTTCATTCATCAAGATATTACTTAGAATTCATGCTTGTTAGATTTGGACTCTTTATTTACGAAATTGCCATTATTGTTATAACTGTTTATTTAGATCTTGTTTGAATGATTGATTACTTGCATTAATGATTGATCTGATTGATTGTTATAAATTAGTTGATTGATGATTTGATTTGGACAAGTTGGTCGAAGATGATTCAAAAGCTAAGTGGAAAGGCTCTTGAATAAGGAAAGCTGCTCGTGGCATATGAAGCGGATGATAAAGCTCATATGGATAGATTTGATGATGATGTTGAGATGGGACTTTGCTATGATGCGATGAAGCAAAGCATGATGTGAGATAGCCTTGGTTTAATCCAGACGGGATCATCCCAAGCATGTTGATAACTCGGTGATATGGTTCGAGTTCGTTGATAATGGTTGGCTCAAGAGGCGCTTGAGCTAGTATGAGAATAGTCGTCAAGGAGGATGACTAGGAGGCTGAGATTTCATCGTTGTTGAAGGTTCTAGCATGCTCAAAGCAAGAGTACGCTGGGCAGATTCGATAGTCCCAAGACCAATAGTTGAAGGTCTAGTACTCTGGGCAGATTCGATAGTCCTAGGCACGGGTCACGATGACGTGCGGAGTTATGTCTAGAACCGAGGTTACCATTATCCCTTGACGGACGGCTGAAAGAATGTGCCGGTCATTCAATTAAAGGTGGTATCGAAGCAGTGATAACAGTGATAGCCAGAGTCATGGATGTTTGGTTGTATCATCATTCGGTCTCAAGAGCGGTGCTTTTTGGGTGCTTATCTGATCTTGGTTTAGGCCTTAGGGGTTTGTACTTGGAAAACATCGACCTTGACTCGAGTGATAACTGCTTTACTTTAATTGTCTGCTTTGCTATGTTTGTTTCTGCTTAGTGTGTTTGGGGGCTATCACTGTAGAAAGAGGTGGAGTGGGATGGTTGGGTTCCTATTCTTTTTTACCCTTTATGCTCTTTTGGTATGTTTGATAGTTGATTTATCGCTCACTAGGACTTTTGTCTGACTCAAGGTTTTATGTTCAACTCTTATTACCTTGGGCTGTTCATCCATTTTGGGATGGGCAGACTAGGTAGCAAGTGACAGGTGCTGTTCTTTGCTACCCACGACGCTGATGGCGAAGACGAGCTGGAGGCTAGCATATTATTTTCTTACTATATGTACTGGATGTTCCTCTGTTTGTATCTACTCTAAGTGATATGTAGTGAGGCTTGCTGTATTGACTTTTCAGATTGTTGTACCAAACTATTATGAGTTTATATGATGAGATTCTGTTCTATGGAGCTTCACTATGTATACTTTTCTATTGTATTTTATCCATGCGCTGTGAGTAATACGATAGACTATTCTGTGTTTACCTTACCTTGATGATCGTCCATGGCTGCCGGGCACGCCTTTCAGCGCACTGTCTCCTTGTTTAAGTGCAGGAGCCATGGGCGGTCGTCACAATTCCACCAGTTGAGGGCAACGAAGGATAGAATTCTGAAGACTGCATTTCAGATAGATGATGATTTGTTTGATGGGTAGTTATGCCATCCGGCTTAACTAATGCTTCTGGGTATTTTGTCAATTTGATGAGTAGAGTATTTAGAGAACAGTTGAATAAGTTTATGATGGTCTTTATGGATGAAATTTTAGTATTCTTGAAAGGAAAGAGGAGCATGAGAATCACTTGAGGGAAAATTTGGATATTCTATGATGTAATCAGTTGAAAGCAAAAGTTTCTAAGTGTAACTTATGGAAGGAGGAAATTTGATTCCTTAGGCATATGGTGTCGGAGGTTGCTTTAGCCGTGGATCCAAGAAAACTAGAAGCCATGGGAGATAGAAGACGCCTAGGAATGCGATTAAAATTAGGATAGATTGGCTAGATTCTATTGAAAACTCATCAAGGACTTTGCAAAGATCTCAACACTACTTACGCGCCTTACCTAGAAGAATTTGGTTTTAATGTGGGATATTGTTTATAAATGGGCATTTGTCAAATTGAAATAGTTACCAACATCTACACCATTTCTCACTTTATATAATGATCACAAACCTTTTACTATGTATACAGACGCTTATGGTACCAGATTAGGAGTTGTTTTAATGCAAGTAGGAAAGGTGGTAGCTTATGCTAGCAAATAACTTAGGATTCATGAAGGGAATTACCCAAGCCATGATCTTGAGTTGGTTGCTATCATGTTTTCTTTGATATCTTTGAGACATTATCTACTTGGAGAAAATTTTGATTTATCTATGAACCATAAGTCTTTGAGGTTTTTAGTTTCTTAGAAAGACTTGAATCTAAAACAACAAAGGTGGACGAAATTTTTGGCATCATATGATTTCGGGATTGCATTTACCTAGGAAAGGTAATGTTATGGCGGATTCTTTGAGTAGGAAGCATGTAGTGTTTAACTCAATGATGTTGAAGATAAGTAGTTAGAATTTATATCTGAGTTTGATTTTCGACCTCCATTCAAGTATGACAGCTTTAGAAGTCAAACCACCACAGATGGATCATATAGGCATAAATCTAAGGCAGGATGCTACTTTGATAAAGATTATTGATAAGTTGGAGAAAGGCAAGGGATCAAGTCATTTTGACCTCTATTCTAAGGATAGGAAACTCTACTTGAGATGAGATGGTAGGTTGTGCATACCACAAGTAAAGGAGCTGATAGACGAGGTATTGGATGAGTGCCACCACTCGAGGATGACCATTCATCCAAAAGGGGATAAAAGATATCAAGACATGAAAAGATTTTTCCACTGGCCAGCAGCAAAGTTCTTAGCTAAATGTATGACATGTCAAGGGATTAAGGTGGAGCAGAAGAAATGAGGAGGATTGTCATTGCCTATGGAAGTACTTCAGTGGAAATAGGAGAACATATCGATAATTTTCAATGATGGATTACCCAGGAGTAGGAAGGGTAATGAAAGTGTTGGGGTATTAGATCACCTTAAGAAGTGGGCACATTTCGTTATGATAAAGAGTACAGTAAGTGGAATGACTTTGGCTACTTTGTATATCAAGGAGATAGTTCGACTGCACAGAGTATCGATTAATATAATAAGTGATTGGGACCCACTTTTTACTAGTGAATTTTGGAGGAGTCTGCGAAATACTGTGGGAATTAAGTTTAATTCGAGTGCAACATATCATTCGCAAATAGATGGATGGACGGAGAGAGTAAACCGAATGTTGGAGAATTTATAAAGGCATGTATACTGGATTCTGGAGGTGCATGGGAAGATCATTTATCTCTAATAGAGTTTGCTTATAACAGTAGTTATCAAGAAAGTATTGGGATGGCACCATTTAAATCTTTATATGGATGACCCTGTAAATCACCACCATGTTGGTGGGAGTTTATAGACAAGGTAATTCTAGGATCGAGGATGATCGATGGCACTTCAGAAAAGGTGGAGTTGATACAAAACAGATGAAGGTAGCACATGATAGGAAAAAATCTTATGTAGATAGGATAGACCTAAAATTTGTTGTATGTGATTTTGTGCTTATCAAGTAGTCGTCTTTGAATAGAGTGCTCAGGTTTAGTAATTCGAGAAAATTAGCACCCAGATTTGTTGGACCTTTCCCTGTGTAGAGCAGATTAAAAGTTTGGCCTATAGAGTATGACTACATGAAATGATGGCTGGTGTTCATGATGTATTTCATGTTTCACATTTGTGAAAATGCGTACATGATCCATCCACGGTGATCGAAATTAGCCAGTTGGAGCAAGTGGACTAGAACCTGAGGCCAGTTCGTACCATGGTCCTACATGTATTGTTGAACATAGGGTAAATGACCATGGAACAAAATTGTGAATTTAGTTAGGTTCCAGTAGGGAAATGATCCGATTAAGAGTACGTGGGAACTAGAGGAGATGATGCGAGTTTCTATACATATCTGTTTACCGGTATGTTCCTTACCCGTATTTGAGTTTTAGGATGACTTTGGATGCACAGTGATAACGCTTGAATATTGATTAATTGGCTGACCTTAGGTAGAATAGGTTAGAATATTTTACTCTATGTTGTTACTTATCATTTCTCCATTCATATAAAACTTATATGCTTACTAGGCTGTTGTGCATTATGTTTGATATGCTATATAAACTGCATTCATATAGGTGGCCAAATTAGAATTGCATTTCGATATATGTATATCATATTCATGCATGTTTGAATGCTTGCTTCATGTATGCTATTGACTGTTGATTGTTTGTTTTTATGAGAATGTGCAAATGCATGAATGACATTAGTAACATGGATTAAAATGAATAATTCAGAGTGGCTATTTCATTATTTCTATCATTTGTGAATTTCTGGGACAAAATTCTATCAAGGGGAGAATGTAATAACCTGAAAAACATTATAAAATTATTATAAGGGTATTTTTGTCATTTTTCAGAAAATTGGCAATATTGTCATTTTTAAAAATATAGGAATTTTGCAATGAAACTAGTGTCATTGCGAATGACTTGTTTTTATTATTCACACCATCTATTTGTTTATCCTTTGGAGCTCATATAAAGGAGATACGACCGCAACATCGTCAAGTCGAACGGATGCTACATAGTTTGAATTCAAATTTTTAATTAAGCAGTCAGATGTTTTTCTAACTTGCGAGACTCAAAACAGAAACATTTACATTCTTTTTCTTATTTTAGAAACTAACCTTGGTTCTTCTTCCTTCTTTCCAAACGCTCTGATCAACCCTACATGCTAAATTCTAAACCAAATTAAGAAATTGAAACTCCAAAATCAAAGAGAGAAGCAAGGACAAGCACGTAGGAGTCATTAACGGTATTAGATTAGTGAATGAAGGGAATTCTATCTCTAGACAATGGAGGAAAGCAAGGCTAGACTTGAAATTGGAAAGAATCGAATAGGATGAATATGTTCACCAAAATGCTTGATTTCATAGTTTAATTGGTAAAAAATTCGAAATTAGTCTCCATGAATTTTGGAAATTTAGGCTAACTTGATTAATGAACGATTTTTTTAATTAATGGGTTAATGAAGTTATATAATGTCTATGTTAACTTTATATGAAAAAGTTGGCATATTTGAGACCCATATTTGGGAAATTCATAGTAAAATAAAGGGAAATTAATGGAAATAAAATTTTGAGATGAAATATGATAATTTCAGACTTAAATATAATTTTTATGTATTTTTATATAATTTATATGAATTAATATGATAATATTTAATGTATGTGCAAAAGAAGTCCAAATCTACGAGTTTAATGATTTAAGACATTTAAATACATCAATTGACATGAAATTATCTTTTGAGATTGGATATGCTGATTTCGGTCTAAAATGTAATTTTATGAAATTTAGTTCAATTTATATGAATTTATAATTATATATTTCATGTTATGATAAAAGTAGCCCAAAATAATGATTTGGTGAATATGACATATCAAAATGGCATGAAAATAATTTCTAAACTTAACGTATATGTTTATGTGAGTTTATAAATTTTATTTTAGATTTATAGTATTATATTTTATACAGATATGATTTATTTAGTAAAATGCACTAAATGGTGAAAACATGTATATATAAATTACATGTATAAAATATACTCTGGAAAAAAAAGATTTGATTTTTGGAGGTTTGATAAATATATTCCGGTAAGAAATATATTTTTATTTCAAATTTATAAGTTTAAATAGGAATTTATGCGGTGTATTTTATTGTATGAAAGTTACGGAAATAATAATTTAAAAATATCAAATGATGAAAAGAATTTGTTAAAAAATATAGTAAGGTGTAGTAGTAATATATATTACTTAAGTATAAAATCAAAAGCTGATGAATTACTAGAACAAAGAATAAAAATGAAAGTATACAAAAATATACAAAACCAGAAAAATGTGCTTCGGTATGTACACAAGTGGACCGAGGGCCCATACTGGTGCATTGGTCATCGTGTAAATTTGTTAATCCAAACCTGGACCTAATGTATGCCATAATATATGATTAGAGGCTTACACCAAATTTCCTAAGTGTGTTCAACGAAGTGATGGGGATAGATGACGTATCCTAGCCTCAGTGGCAATGCGTGTTAGTGCACGCATATCTAACGTCTTAGTGGGGCGATGTTTATAAGTTATACAACTTAGTTTAGTTATTGATTTGGAATAAAGGCAGAATATGAAGGAGTCATGACTATGGATGTTGTGAGTTGGCTGCAACGTAACTGTTACTGGATATAAAGGGTTCACGGTTTGTTCAATTTATCCACGATATGACTATACAACTTACCATACGGACGAGTGCGAATTTAGTCACGTCATTTTAGAATGACAGTAGTAATACAACTGTATGAAACATTATGAAGGTGAATTGTATACCATATTTGATATGAATTGAATATGAATTAAAAAGTATAATATGGTAGCATATCATTTTTGATCATGTTATATTATGAAACAAGAATAGTAAATATCGAATTTAATAATATTCACTCACCAGGCATTGTGTCGACCCCACTTTCCACCATGTTTCCCTTTTTTACGATATGTAAAAAGTTGATGGAGACAGGTTGGACTATGATGATGTTGGACATTCAAGTAACGAAGGCATGTTATGTATATTGGTACATTTGTGTGATGACATGTATATAAATAAGATACATGGTGTATTATATGGATTTGGATTTGTATTGTACATATTAGTAATGTGTGAAAACTAAGTATGGATTGTTTTGGAAATGACGTAGTGATATTTAACTATTATATTTTGAGGTCCTTCGATTATGAGTTCTGAAAGACAAAATAGATAGCTTCTGTATCGTTTTCTTATACCAGTCGCCTACTAATTTGTTGCTTTTTGAACAATCTGGTCGAAGTTTTTTTTTTTGTCAAAAACCAAGGGTCTAAAAATAGTGGGTTGTTACAGGTCCCATCTACCTTCAATTTTTTTCAATATTTCAACATAAGAAGGAAAACTTCACCAAATCCAAATACACTATCATGCATCAAGCAAAGAGACCATGAAAGCTTGCATAATTTCATGGATCATCTCAAATTGAAAGCTATAAGGATAGGATAATTAATTAAGATGCTCTACTTATGGCTGCACATTTCAAAATCCGAAGGGATACAACAATTTTAGAATAAAAACCTAAGAAACCCATGCAGTAGTATGTGCACGTTCTATAAGCGAGCTGGAGGCTACATCATAGTTGAAGAAGCTAAAAAACCAAAGAAGTCTAAGGTGATTGAATTATGCATAATTCTTTTTATAGGAGAAGAGAGGACATGTATATCAAAATAAATTTATAGGAACCTTTAACATCTTAAACCCTACATCATTTTAGTAACTATGTAAAATGTTTATACAAACATATACATTGCTTCATTTTAGAGCTAAAAACATGCAGCTTGGCTTATCAGTCAAAATAACTAGATATAAGGATATTAGATAGCCCGAACTAGTATAAAAATCCTATGGTTACAAAAAAATAACCATTTAAATGTTGAACCCTCGCATACGACGTTTCATACTTATTTTGACTACGACAACTATATACGTTGATTTTCTATACTAACTTGTTTTTGCAAGAATATCTACAAAACCGGTTCAAATGAACTTCATGCTGCATATATATTGTATTGCGTCGTTGTTAAGAATTGAAATAATGTTAAAATCTCTCCTTTGGATATATATATATATATATATATATATATATATATCGACACATACACAAACATACATGCACAGAGCAAAACTGAATTTTCAAGTCAAATTCAAACGTTTGAATTGACCAATTCAGACGTCTGAAACTGTAACCAAATTTAAAATTTCATACAATATTCAGACGTTTGAATTGGAAATTTCAGACATCTAAATCCGGTCAAAAATGACCTATTTCCTTTTTGGTTTGCACGTTAACAATTTCAGAAGTCTGAATTCTAATTTTCAGACGGCTGAACTTCTACAACTACTATATTTTTGAATGGATATTTCTCTTCTGTGAAGAGATACAACTTTTTATTAATGGATATGTCCATATACTTTCATGATAACTATTCACGAATGATTGTACCATTTTATACTCTATATAAACAAGTTAGAATCATCTGTTTTAATAATCTATTCGATCTAACTCTTTCTATTCTTATACTACTCTGATTCTAACACTTTTGTGCATTCAGATTTATACAAAATCATTCATTTACTTCCATATTCTTCACATACATACATACATACATATATATATATATATGTATGTATGTATGTATGTATGTATGTATGTATGTATGTATGTATATCAAAAGGAAAAGATTATAGAAAGATTGTACTATCAAGAGACAAATTCTTGTTATTGAGAACACATTGTGTCAAATACTCTCCGTATAAGTTGAAGTCCTGTTCTGCTTTTCAGGCGAGTGAAGTCCTCTTCGACTGTTGAGTCATCGAAATCCTATTCTGTTGTTTAGGTGTTGTAAAACTGTTCCTCCAGGTTAAGTGAGGATTGTTGTAATAGTTGAAATTCCAGAAGGAGTCTGGGACTGGACGTAGAACGGGAAGTTCGAACCAGTATAAAAATTTCTGGTGTGCTTTTTTTATTTTACATATTTACCTACTATTGTATCTTTGTTTATTTCTGCACTAGTTTAATATAATTCCATATAGCACGATCCACACCGTATTTTCAGCAAAATCATACGGTTGTAAGAGCATGACTTGGCTTCTCACCCAAAATTAAACTAATCTGCTCAAAGTGGAGCAAACCCATGTTAATGTGTACACTTGAAGGAAAACTAGGCTTCCAAAAATGGCGATCGCATGACATAAGTGCCCAAGGTTCCAAAAACACATTATAAACAACAAACTAAATTGAGCATAGCAAATGTTGCACCCCTTATCCTAGCAATTGCAATAGGGGTAAATAAACTCCATCACTTACAAAAGCCAATAGTGTTATAGCCAAAATCTAACATGCAAATGCGTAAAATAAAGCTAAGTGGAGTAGTTACCTTCATCAAAACAGGTGTGCACAATGGAATATAGGCAAAACAAGTTAAATCATAAAAGCAAAGGTTGTTCCATTCATAGGAGCTAGAACCGCAATGGATTAAAAAACAATATATTGAACACAAGGAAAGGATAATACACCGATGAGTATGAAGCACAAAAAATAAGATATTCAAAGAAAACTTTGCGAAGAACAAAAAGATGGGTGCAAAACTACAAGTCAAGTTTAATATGCATTAGTGCAGACTTGAGGGGCAAGTGTTACACCCATTTTTTCAAATAAGTAATTTGTGTAGATTAGTATACGAAGTCGATAAGCAAAGAAGCACGGTATGAAATGAAAGGGTCAAAAATCACATTATAGAGGAATTACATCAATTGCAAATACAACATCCAAGGCTTCATAAATTCCATACTCAACTGCTCACATTTTATTAGTGCATCATAATCCTTAGATGTGTTTCCAAAGGCCATGCACTGCCACCTTATGCATCTTCGTCATAGATTGCATCGTCAAAGGTTGTTGCTACCCACTATCAGCTAGAGCACCCTTTAAGAGAGTTAGGTGTATGCATAGGGTAAATTATAAATATTTTCTTTTACATAAATCTAACTCTCCGACCAATCTTGTTTGTAAAATGTGTTTGATTTCTATAATACACTTTGTTATATATTGACATAATTAAATAAACAAATTAATTTAGTGTATATTAAAATAGAAATTCCTTAAATGATTTGTTACATGATAATAATCACAAGGAGTTGTAATCATGAGAAATTATCAAAATATATAAGTAACATATTATTTTAAATATTCTTGGTCCTGATGTTCTGGAAAAGGATATCGATATATTTGTTCAGACCAGAGTGTGTAATGTTCTCCGAATGTATGATATTGTATTACTCATGGCTGATGGTGGCACCAAGGGATTATGTACTAAAAGTTATTGGACAACTATAGAATGACTCTTCTAAGATTTTTATGTTGGTTAATAACAACTAGGTCAAATAGGAAATTATAGGAAAATGATGACACACAGTTCCCTCAACTTGAGAATACCATGGAACTTCAATGTGATTAATCCACTTTGATTATAGTTAAACCATGGCATGGCGATCCATTACGTGATTATAGTTGAGTATGAGTTGAAGCATTGGAAGTGAAGCACTATTCAATATAGAATTCGTTTCCTTGGTTTTATGAGGTTAGTATCTTGGTCAATTGTAGTCAACTCAAAGTCAAAATTTATTGCTTGAGTAGCATGGTTAATGATAAATTTTATTATTGAACCAAAGACTTTGTTTATGGACTAATCGAGTTAAATGTGGATGATAAACCCAATTCCACAAATCCTAAGTGAAATAGTATTGACTGGTATAATCAATCATTACTAAAAAATACCACTTAGATTGTAAACTTAGATTTTACAATGAGATTTGTAAGCAACGAATTAAGTCAAACTGTCACACTATTGGCTAAGGTGACATGTGAACATTAGTATTTGAAATATTAAATATTAATCACTGGCTAAATTCACACCTATAAGTCGCACAATCTGATCTATTTAGTCTTCGAAACACCGCTTGATTTAATTGATTTACATTAATTATAAAATTAATTAATATTCGTGAAATATTAATTATTATTATTATTATTGTATGAGTGTGTGTAGTAAAATGAAGTCGCCTCTAGAATTATTCGGGGTGCTATTAGGATGCGCATATAAAGTGTATATATGCATATATCGATATATGATATCGATTAGAATTTAAATTAGATTTAAATTAAATAATTTACTAATGGGTTTGAAATGGAATTTGGTCCATTAAGGACCCTAGATTTAGCCGATTAAGTTTGATGGGGAAGGGGTCTAAGTTTTTACTTGCTGGTGGAAAGATTGGTGCTTGATCTTTTGGTCAGCTCTCCCTATAAAAAAAGGAACCTAAGGCGCTTTGTTTTAAATTACTTTTACTTCCTTCCTCCACCATTTTCTAGCCAAAAATTCCCTCTCCTCTCCTTCTTTATTTCAATCTCCACTCACCCCCAATCAATTATCTGGTGTTGGCATGCTATCTATTTACATCAATGGGTGCAGATCTGAGACATAAGAGGAAATAGTCTAGCCCAATATGTATATCTATGACATTGTCTAAAGGCAAATTTAAATATTGTTATACATCGGTTATTGTGTAGTATATATACCATATCACCTTTCATATATGTCATTGGTTATCATATTTATATTAGTTTTGTATTTAATAAATGATTCGTGTATATCACCTTGATGTTATAAAATAAGTGATTGGTTTAAAAAAATTAATATATTACGTTTTGGTAGGAAAAAAATATCTTTTTTGTTGGTTTAAACTATTTTTAAATATATATTGTTGTTTTATTTAATTTTAAATATTGTTTAGTAAATAAATGATTTCTAATACAATAAATAATTTAAAATTTTATAAAATAAAATTTTATTAATTAAGTACTTCCAAAAATAATAAAATTAAGTTGAATTTTTTAAACTAAAAATTAGTTTATTATATATAAACTAATATATTTATTTAGTTATGTATTTTAAATAAAAACATGCTTACGGATTTTACAAAAAATATATTTTGCTTTTGTCTAAACATATACACATATAGCTATTGTTTATATAACTATTTGTGTGTATGTGTGTATACATATATATATATATATCTATTTATATATACATATCTTTTAATAGATATAAATGTTTATATATATATATATAATTTTAAATAAAATTAGTTTCGACTTTGACGTTATTTATGTAAATATTATTTTTATTTTTACTATGCCAATATTGATACTTTGAATTAAAATAACAGATCTAGATGAAATTTGAATTCTTTTTACTAAGTCAATTTAGATATTTCAAATATCAAATATTATTTTAAATTATTACTATGCAAGTTGTAATGTTTTTAAATTTTGAATTTAAATAACATATATAGTTTCGAATTTGAATTTTGTTTACTAAGTCAAATTAGATTTTTTAACTTGAAACTTAATATTAATCCTTAATCAATTTTGGATTGTTTTAAATATATTTATAAATAACTTTATATAAAATTTTCAAAAGTTAACATACATACAACATACATACATTATATATATAAATATATATTATAAAATATTTTATTCAGGCAATTGACTTATTGTAAGAGTGAAATATGTGTGTGTTGTGTGTGTGTGTATAGTAGATGTAAATCCCTACATCTATTATGTATAAATTAAACCATGTTACACCCAACCCCGCATCTACACATTATACACATATGAGTATATATTGATGTACTCATAAACTATATAAAATCTCTTCAATTAAATTTATTAATAAATTAAATAAAGAAAATGATTTTGTCTAAATTAATTAGATTGGATCTAATACAACCGTTTAGACCTTATAGTACCAATATGATGAAAATAGGGAAAAAAAGAAATCCACTTATTTCACGCACTATAGACCGACCTGGTTCCAATAATTGTACCTGAACCCAAATAGTCTATGCGGCTTAAATTTGCAACTTTAGGCTCAGCTAATAAAGTCTACTTATCCAATAAGTGTCTAGAATAGCGATATCTAGGCTTGGGATAGTATAATCAAGTATTATTCCTTCCGTGGCTATAGGCCCGGTGCAATGGGTGGAGTAATTTCAAAAGGTTAGCCAAATAGCATTGGCCCAAATTGATTCGGTTTTTGGTTTAAATATAAAACTTTAGTATGAAAAGTTAAAATATATTTTAATTTAAAAGTTAATTTTAAAATATAAAGTAAAATTTAATAAAAGTTAAAAAATATTTTTCAAAATTATTCTAATTAAATTTAATATTTAATTAATTGGATTAATTAGACAACTAATTAACTAAAGGTTATTTAATTGAAATATAATATATATATATATATATATTTATATGTATATATACAACTATAAATATTATAGTTTGATATTATATTTATCTTAAATATTTTAAGGTAAATTAAAAATAATGTTTCAAATTTATTTATAGGATTTAATTAAATTTTTTAATTAAATAGAATGTTTATTTGATAAATTAATTAATTAAATATTAATTAACAAAGATATATATATATATATATAAAGTAAAATGTATATAAAACTATAAATGTTATAGTGATTATTCATCTTAAATTGTTTAAGATGAATGAAATAAACTTTTGAGTTTTTAAAATAATTTGACTAACATGTTAATTAAATCAATAAATTAAAGTTAATAAACATGATTGAGTTAATAAAATTGAAACTAATAAAATATGATTTAATTAAAAATGTATATATGAATCTTATATAAGTGAATTAAATTATAAAATGTTATAAGTGAATTAAACTTTTATAGTATTAATGTATAATATAAGTGGAACTATAAAAAATCCAACTTAGGAATTGGAATAAGTACATAGGTAAAGTACGAACCCCATGATTTCAGATATGCCTGATACTTAAATCACGAGGGTGTTGCATAGAAATACATTATTCCATAGACTGATATCACTCGAGACATGTTGACCTGCCTTTTGGCAAGGCTGTATGCATGCGGATTTAACCCAATAAACTTCACAGTTATTGAGGCTGGAATATCATGGATTTGGATCAAATGGATGGATAGATAATCAATTGCGGATAATAATATGAAGCCAAGATTAAACATAGTCAGTGGATAAATGATGCAGGGTTCTTGGAAGATGGATTTTGGCTTGAATAAAGAAGGACCAGCATAAGAAGGGTTCGGAGTAATATGGATAGTATAATATGGGTGGGTATGTGAGAAGGAATAATGGTCAGCATGATTGGGCTCAGCATAGGAAAGGGTCGGCATGATTGGGCTCGACATTGGATGGGGTTGGCATGATTGGGGTCGGCATGGTAAGGGGTCGGTCATATTAGGGTCGGCATAGGACAGGATCGACATTGTTTGATGAATCGAAGGGATCGGCATAGCATAGTAATACCAGAAGGATCGGCGTCATCCGATGGAACCTAAGGGAGCGGCAAGGCATAAAGCAACATAGTAGAGATTGGCATGGGAAAGATCAGAATAGCGTTCGGGGTAAAGAGGGATCGACACCCTCAGGAAGAGAAGGGCTTGGCATTTTACATATAGGCAAGAAGAGATTGGAACACATCAATTCTCAAGTAAGGGATCGGTATAGATGGTTGGACAAGGGATCAGAATAGCCTATGAAGGATGGATTGGGTTAGCATGTGAAGGAAGGGATTGTCTTTTGATGAGTCGGCATCCCTTCATGGAGGAAATGGGTCGGCAGAAGGGTATTAAAGGACGATGGGTCGGCAAAGCAACATGGAAAGGAGGGATCGGCATTTTCTTGGAGGAAGAGGGATCAGTATTGATTTCAATGGAGGAATAATGATTGGTATAACCATGCCGATCCTTATTTTAGACGAATCGGGCTTATCGATCATTATGGTGGGCCCATGTAGTTAAGAAGACCCTGTAGTCGAAGTTTCCCTTATAAATATAGCAGGCTTGGCTTCAAAAAGAGGATATTTGATTCTGTTTCTCTTCATCTTCTACATAGAGGCTACTATGCCATTTTCATTCTAGAATCTTGGATTGTAACTGTAATCAAATTTCAGTATAATAAAAAGGGTTGTTCTGGAGTGGACGTAGACCGGAGTTAGCCGAACCTTTTTAAATCTTGTCTCTTTTACTTGCTTTCATTTTAATTTGATAATTCTTAATATTATATTCTCTACACCATATACTATCTGTGATCTGTGACTGGATATTGGTGCATACAATTGGGTGTTGGTTGTCAATTTTGACGATAACATTTTGGTGCTTTCACTGAGAAAGCTTGCACTCAGGGTTTGGATGTGAGGATCTTAGATTTGAAAGCATGAGCACTTGGATTTGGGAAGCAATGGATAAGAAATTGACAAGGAGATAGAGAACTGATAGGAGCCATCATGAAGGAAGTCAAAAGGCTTCCTCAGGAGCCAATCAGACCTTAATCTTCATTACCAGAGACATGATGGAAACAATGATGGATGTTATGCAAGAGAGGATGCTGAAGAAGCAGGAGGAGATGATGCAGAATCTACTACGACAGATTGGACATGTTAGAGTGTAAAACCAAGGAAATGGAGTAGTAGGAAATATTTGAAATGTGGATCACGGAATTGGAGGAGCAAGTGCAGAGGAAGTCTAGAATCAGAACCAAGCAAATGGAGCAACCAGGATACGAGATAGAGTTGAGCCACTGGGAGTAGCCCCTGACCAACCAGGAACGATTAGCCAAGGCAATGCCTATCGTTATAGAACAATTGGTGCCGATCGTTCCATACTTGGAGGCATGCCCCTGGATCATATTGGCTCGATTCCAGGTAGGTTACCCGGTGGCGCGGTACAATTTGGCATTGATCGGAATATGGGTGCTCATCTAGAAGGATAGATTTTCCTCGCGGACTTGGTGGTTGGTTGGAGACAACGGACAAAAACCGCCACTTGATGACAACGATAGGGTTGCAAAAATGATCGGACAGACCATGTAAAGGAGGATTGGTAAATAAGGATTTGGAAGATGTGAATAGGAGCCCCTTCGCTCCGACGATTAGGCAAGCTAAGAATCTGCCAGAATTCAAACTACCAATACTGGAAACATATGATGGAGGAACGGATCCCGCTGTTCATCTAATGAGGTACGTGCGGCTCATGGAAGTACTAAGGGCATCGGAGGAGGTCATGGCATGGTGCTTCCCTTTGTATTTGACCGATATAGCAGCACTATGTTTTAGACAATTGGAAAGTGGCTCTATGGTATGTGGATAGAATTTATTGAAAGGTTTATGAGCCGTTTAGAGTTCACATCTCGAGATCCAAAAATGTGACGAGTTTGGAAAAACCGAAACGGAGGACCGTTGAGTCGTTAAGGAGTTTCTAACATGGTTTAATGCTGCGACGACATTGGTGCATCGTCCAGATCCATCCATGGTTTTGATGGCAGCTGCATTTGGCATTGCCGATAGCACGGAGTTCAAGGATTCACTAGCATGGGATCCTCCTATGGATTTAGGGGAGTTTTACCATGAACCAAAAAGGTTCCTACGACAGGAAGACACACGAGCAAACAAACCAGAATTGAATGTCGTGCAAAGTGGAGGATCATTGGGAGATGCAAATAAGAATGATAAAGGAAAACAGAAACGAATGACGGCAATAGTATGTTGAAAAGACAATAGAGAGAGCCGATTACACGAATTTGATAGAAACTTTGGAAAGGATTTATTTGTATACACAAGCGTGTCTCCAGTACCGAAGGCCGACAAAAAGGGAACCCTCTCCAAGTACAAGCGGGCATCAGGAAAGCATTGCCTATTCTATGTGCTAGATGATTACAATGTGAATGACTGCAGGCATTTGAAGGATATTATTGAGGAACATAGGAGGAATTGTCATTTGCAACAATATATGAGGAATCAAGCTGTGGCAGTGGAACAGGAGCAACCACCGCCCATCTCGAATGAAGATGGCACTGGATCAAGGCAATATCATCCACTTATTATTAGCTGATTGGACTTATGGCATGGAATAAGTAATAAATCCCACAATAAAGCAGCTAAATCACTTACACATGTACGGGATCGAGGACGGTCCCTAGGCATGCTCTGAGATATGTTGAACCGTGGTGCTCGAGTTTATGAAATTTTGTTTTTTTTACTGCAAACACTAGTTTTTCTGATACTATGGCTATTTTTTTTTATTATACGCATTTTTATTTTATATTTTACCAATTGGCCTCTGGAATGATTAAATATGGATTGATGTGACAAATAACACAAGTTAAAGTTACGGCTCGACCGAAGAGACGGGGCAATAACCGCGAGTTACAAGTTCCATTACTGGAAAGCGAAAGGATGAACTCAAACATGGATAAGTCCTCGATTGGGGATTGTGGCCAGAGTAGGATACCGCACGGATAAGCCCTCGACTAGGGATCGAGGCCGAAGTAAGATAATCCTCGGGTTAATTCCTCGGTTGGGGATCGAGGCCGGAGTAGGATACCCCATGGGTTAAGTCCTCGATCGAAGAGTCAAGATCGGAGAAGGATAACCATGGATAAGCCCTCGACCGGAGAGTCAAGATCGGAGTAGGAAAAAGTGACTCTGAGAGGTCTAAGGATTTGGATATGGACTCGAAGAAGCTCGAATTTGGATTAAGTAACCCGAGAGGTCTAAGGATTTGGATATGGATCCGGAGAGGTCCCAGATTTGGATTAAATGGCCCAGAGAGGTTTAAGGATTTGGATATGGACCCAAAGATGTCTCAGATTTGGATTAAATGACCCGAAGATGTCTAAGGATTTAGATATGGACCTGGAAAGGTCTTGGATAAATGACTCGGAGAGGTCTAAGGATTTGGATATAGACCCGAAGAGGTCTAGATTTGGTTTAAATGACTCAAAGAGGTTTAAGGATTTGGATATGGATTCGGAGATGTCTCGGACTTGGATAAAAAGATTCAGGGAGATCGTGGATTTGGTTAATGGATTAGGAAAGGATTCGAAATTGGATATCGACTCGTAACAGTCATGGATTTGGCTAAAGATCCAAAGAGATCAAGGAAATGGATTGACAACGGATTGGATTCTAGGTTGGATAATATAACGATCAAAGGATTATGGACTTCGGATTTTGGACTTATGGCAACTCAAACACGCCTTCCTATCTTAAGGCATGTTTTGGGGGGGGGGGGGCAAAGTGTTAACCCGCCTTTTAGTAAGACCATATGTAGGTGGATTTAACCCGATAGACTTCATGGATATCGAAGATGGCATGTCATGGATTTAGCTTAAAAGGATGGATGGATAATTAACTACGGATGATAATATGAAGCTAGGATTAAACATAGTCAGTGGATAAATGACGTAGGGTACTTAGAATACAGATATTTTCTTGAATAAGGAAGGATCGACATAAGAAGGGATCAAAGTAATATGGAATAGGATAATATGCGTCGGTATGTGAGAAGGAATAAAGGTCAGCAAGATTGGGCTCGGCTTAGGACCGGGTTTGCATGATTGGGGTTGGCATGGTAAGGGGTTGACATAGGATAGGATCGACATTGTTTGATGAATCAAAGGGGTCAGTGTAGCCTGGTAATACCAGAAGGATCAACATCATCTGATGGAACCCAAGGGATCGGTAAGGCATGAAGCAACATAGTAAGAATTGACATGGGAAGGATCGGAATAACGTTCAGGGTAAAGAGGGACTGACATCCTTAGGAAGAGAAGGGATTGGAATTTTACATGTAGGCAAGAAAGGATCGGCACACATCAATTCTAAAGTAAGGGATCGGTATAGATGGGTGGACAAGGGATCAACATAGCCATGTGAAGGATGGATTGGGGTGGCATGTGAAGGAAGGGATCGACACTCGATGGGTCGCTGTCCCTTCAAGCATGAAATGGATTGGCATGAGGGTATTAAAGGAAGATGGGTTGGCATAGCAACATGGAAAGGAGAGATCGGCATTTTCTCGGAGGAAGAGGGATCGGTGTTGATTTTAATGAAGGAATAACGATTGGTATGACCATGCTGATCCTTATTTTAGACGAATTAGGCTTGCCAATTGTTATGGTGGGCCCATGTAGGTGAGAATACCCTATAGCTGAAGTTTCCCCTATACATATAGTATGCTTGGCTACAGAAAGAGGATATTTGATTCTGCTTCTCTTCATCTTCTATCTAGAGGCTACTCTGTCATTTTCATTCTGGAATCTTGGATTGTAACTGTAATCAAATTTCAGTATAATAAAAAGGGTTGTTCTAGAGTGGACGTTGGCCGAAGTTAGCCAAACCACTATAAATCTTGTCTCTTTTACTTGCTTTCATTTTAATTTGATTATTTTTCATATTATATTCTCTACATCATGTACTATTTGTGATTTGTGATTAGATATTGGTACTTTCGCATACGATTGGGTGTTGGTGGTTAATTTTGGCACCGACAATATAAATATATTAAAGATTTTGAATCACTAATGTATAAAGTTATCCTCTACCATTTTTATATCAATAGATTACTTGCATATTCTCTAGTTGTTGAGCAAACTTAAGCTAGGGAATTCATTTGTAGTACTATCAGTATATTGCCCATACAAGGTAAGATAAATACATGTATTTGTTAAGCAAACTCTAGGTACATGCATTAAACTTAGGTCATCGTGAAATGGTAGGTATGAGTTACTAATCCCTTTCAATTTATTGAGCAAAGTAAAGGTCGTGATGAGATTGGGACAAAGGCCATGAGTTAGGAGTTATATATAATACGACCGATAAAGTGATATCTATCGCTTGCGGGTTTATGATTTGTTGAGCAAACTGAATGTCATATTCCTAGGGCAAGCAAGTCTAAACATACACAAGAGAAATCGAAAGATTACTCTATTTTTCTTAATCTTTTGAGAAACAAAGAAATTTAGTGCGAGCTTATCAAAAAAATGAAATAAATACAATTAGCCTTTCTAATATTTTAAGAAAATATGTTATATAAAGTTTA
Organism: Allium cepa; assembly: GCA_030765085.1. Lineage (NCBI taxonomy): Eukaryota > Viridiplantae > Streptophyta > Magnoliopsida > Asparagales > Amaryllidaceae > Allium > Allium cepa. The sequence goes on along the minus strand of CM060932.1, from coordinate 634,543,297 downwards.
AATAATCTACTTTGATAGTCTATGCAACTAATAAAATTGATAAAATGTTTTTCAATTAAAATATATAAATGAACTAAATTAATATCGACATAGAAATATAAAGTATACTTACCAATACATCTTTTTGCATGTTGTCATTTCAATACCTCTGCAAAAGCCAAACTATGCAATTACTAAATATATTTGTACCATGATCGTTTAAGGGTTATTTACTCAAGACTGTGTATTGTCTTATCTGAGTTTTGAACACTAAAACAACACAAGAATATAGATATATGCTCCATTTTTTATTACATATGAATGTCATATAGTGAATAATCATGATTCATAATGTATGAAACTTTGATGAAATTAGTTCATATGAAATAAGCAAGTAAACCATAATGTAGGATTGTGTATTTAGTATGATTAGTTACAATAAGGATCTTGTTGTGTTAGATGTAAAACACGACCAAGAGTTACAAGATGTACCTATGAATTTGATTGTTGAAATTTCAGTTTGATCAAGACTTATTCGACATTCATAATTGTTAATGATGTCCGAATTCATTTTCTATAAAGAGCATGCTACAATATATTAATATAGGTTTCCTTTTTTTGAATGGTAGGACCATGTGGAATGGAAAGCAAATGTATGAAACTGGATGCAACTTGGGCATGGTTGGGATAAACAAAGTGAACGATCATCTCTGGATTATAAAGAAACATTGGAAATAAAAGTTGTGTAAAGTACTAAAAGATAATTAATATAGAATGAGAAATGTGATTTCCATTCCAAATGTATTTTCTTATAGAAAATTGTTTTCTACAAGAGTTATTTCTTTGAATTTAAGGTAGTTAATCTAAAACTCTCGACTATAAACTAGTTACAGTAAGTAAGATAAATAGCCTATATTAATTGGTCAAATGGAGCTTCGTATTTTATACGTTGTTTTAATAATGGAAGAAACAGTGGGAGCATGCCATATAACAGTTATTAATGGATGCATCAAGATATGAAAAATTATTTATGTAAATATACAAAATAATATTTATGAAATGATCAATGTAATTAGTATTGACTGTAAATAGATATAGTTTTATTTGGTTATGAATACTGTGAACATTAATTATGAAATAAATCTATTATAACCATGGTATTTATTTTGTAAAATAAATGATGCATTAACAAAAGAAAATACAGTATCTAAAAATTTTATATTTATTTTTGAATTATAGACTACGCATCTTCGAGAAATAATTCTTTAATCAAGTGATTAGGAATTATATGGTAATGGTGAATTATATCTCAAATGATTAAGGGGAACACACCCATTCAGTGGAAGCAACATAAGAGTTGATGAACTCTTTTGATTTATACAGATAGGTGAATGCAGTCGAAGGTCTAATGAAACCAAAATGGATCCACATACTTCATTAAATTTGGTAATGAATTATCATTGAAATGAATATGTGTATTTGGTACACAAGTACTGTATCTATGATCAGAATAGAAAACAAAGTTAGAAAACATGTCATGCAAAGGAAATAAAAGAATCCAATTTGATTAAATAAGTGAATATATAGGAAAATGGTTCCGAAAGTACCTAAGAATGAATAAGATTCAATCTCACAAGTCACTCCTCTCTATGATACATGATTTTTTATCGATAAGGAGTAATCAAATTTTTTTGGACAAAGTACGATTGATGATGAGTGAAGTGGAGTTAACTTCTTTTTGTAAAGGCATGTACTTAAGAGTAAGTACATAGATTAAACTTAATTTTATCCAAAGAGTAATTTATGAGATTATACAAGATAAGGGTTGATAAGAAACCTCAACATATCCTATATCAAGGGGTTTATAGGTTGTGTGAGTCAAATTGGCCACATGTAATATTTACTTATGAGGGATCTTGCGTAGATCACCCTAAAGAAGTTTGGGACAGACCAACATTAGTTGACTAATTTATGTTATAAACATAAGTTTTGTAAACTAAAAACTAAATCCATTTTATATGTATATAAATGTCCATAAAGTGTTTATGACTACATATTATGTTGCATTGAGATAGAATTGTTGTTTCAAGAAACGCCGACTTCACGACGAAAGAATTTCTTTTAGAAATTACTTGTAGTAAAATGGATTTGGATATGATCCAAAGAATAAATTTAATTATGTAAGATGAAATAAAATTAGCGAATCCAAATTACACATATCGCATTTGAATGTCAAAAAAGAACACTTGCACATTAAAAAGAAACGATGAGTTCCATATCAATGTCGAGAAATAGAGTTTCATTGGTTGTCAATAAGCCGTTAAGAGCATTGAATCTACCATATGGTATAATGAGAAAATACTAAATAGATTCCAAATACATTATCAAAATATGATTTTGATAGTTGTACCCTAAGGAATATGATACATCTGTCACAAATGTTTCTTTGAGAAGACCAATCAGTGGAAAGTACAGTAAGCAACGTTGATAATAACATCATAAATTTCAATCGTCGAAATTAACATAACAAATTCATCATACATTGCACCTAAGTTAATTTGGATTTTACTCTCAAAATTATTTCCAATATGATTTTGAGTATTAGGACATTTATGTTGAAACAAAATTCTAAAAAACAATTTAGAATAGACTATCTATACATAACAACTAAAGTGTCTTGAAGCGGTGGAAGCAATATTAGATTTGTGGGTTTCGGATATGATCCAAGAACTAATAGAAAGTGTCACCTGATGAGCATCCGAATTGGACAAATATTTTGATAAAAAATCAACAATTTGATTTTCAGTCAAAATGCGAAGGAAGATTATGTCCATAAGAAAGAATATTAAAGGTACAAAGGTATTTCTGAGCTATAAGTAAACAACATACTACTGATTATTAACGATGTACCCATGTTAATATTACTGTTAGTTTAGATGTTTAACCCTCGATGTTGGATTTGAAAATGACATCTGTATAATCAATATAAAAGGATATTGGGTTTATCCTAAATGATATAAACATATACTATATTAAAATGTTTAATATAGAGCATATGAGATGGTTTCGTAATGCATCGGCAATAGGAATTATCGTATACGTCGTGTTGTTTACTATATCACAATTTTCTTATTTAACTGGTACAGTATGCAAGCGTCAAATCTGAGTTAAGTTTAATAAATAATAGTTAAGAGCATTCTTAAGTGTTTACGAAATTATAGAGGATTTTTTAAGAGAAATATATGAACTCCTTATGAAGGCTTATTCCAACTCAAACTTCATAAGTGATATGAAGTGTAGTATGTCACCCTAAATTCATATTCAACCTTAGTTATGGAGTTTTAAGTCGAAAATATTTCAAACAAGTGTTGTGGCTAAATCAACCAATAGGTTATGTATAACGCCTTAAATATGGACAACAATAAAAGCAATGTGTGTATATGCACAAATTTATGACCAAGTAGGGGTAATTCTAAATGTTGAGAATCCCATGACACTATTACGTGATAACAATGTGGTGATCCAAATCATGAAAGAACCTAGGTCTCACTAGAAGTCGACAAACATACTTCAAAATTTTCCACTTGATAAAGGCAGTTTATCAACTTCGGAGAGAGCTGATTGGCATAATAGATAAGTAAAAAACATAGCATACCCATTCACTAAGGGACTAACCCGTTCAACTTTGAGAAAACTGGTCGATATCTAAGAAATAAGATTCCATAATTGACTCTAAGTGTAAGTAAGAGATTAAGAGAGTTAGGGTTATGCCCTAGGGGCAGTTATTTAATTACATAAATTTAACTTTGTAGCCAATCTTTTTCTAAATAAAGGTATTTTATTTCTATAACATACTTTTTAAATTGTAATATACTTAACTAAATAAATAAAATAAAATTATACTAAAATAAAAATTACTTAAATGATATGTTGTGTGATAATAATCACAAGGAGTTATAATCATGAGAAAATTATCATAATAAATAAATAACATAGATTTCAAATATTCCTGGTCAAGATGTTTCGAGAAAGGATATCATATATCCATTATAATCAAAGTACATAACACCCTCAAATATTGGACAATGCATTACTCATGGCTATGGAGGACACCAATGGGTTATGTACTGATAGTTATTGGATAATTATGGAACGACTCATCTAAGAATTTCTTATTGGCTAACAACAACTAGGTCGAATAGGAATTCTTAAGTTACAATATTACACAATTCTCTTGAGTTGAAAATAATGTGGAAATTCAATATGGACGCTCTATTTTGATTATAACTAAATCATGGAATAGTGACCATCGAACGACTATAGTTAGCTCTGAGTTGAAGCATTGGAAGTGAAACACTATACATTAGAGAATTCGTCTCCTAAATTGGGTGAGATGAAGGAATCAGGATAGTCGAAAGAGGATGAAATCGTACATTTCATTTTTTTTTACTATTTTGGATCTATTGGACCTTTGATGTCTACGGGGTTTATTAGATCGGATCTAATATAGTTCAAATGAATCTTGTTTTATTTAGTTTGTTAAAAAGAATTCTAGTTCAACTTAACTTTATTGTATAAATGACCATATAAAACACACTGATATGTGTATAGTGCAAGCGTAACATATAAACGGTGTATATAGTTAATAGGAACGCTTGTATATGTTGGGATTTACACCACAATGAACATATTTCTCCTTTATACATGCCCTTATTTCCCTTTGTGTCATTTTGAAAACACGTAAAATGATAATAATATATGTACATACAATAGTCTACTTGTACTTATACATAATATGTTATAAAACATTTTTAACTAATAGACAATAGTTTGCTCGTATTTATAATATGACAATTAATGAATTTAAGTAGGCATTTAATAGAAGGAGAGATTTAGGACTTTCCTCCTTCTTTTGCTCATTCATTCAGTGCCATTTCAAAACAACAACTGAACACTTAAGCCTTTATACATATTAAAATTAATTATGATAAGTTTCACGTGTTTTGAAATTTGAAATAAACATTGAAATATAATTTTGACTTAGGAAGGATTCAACATTAGAAATATGAATTTAAACAATAGTCTTTTAAAATTTTGCATCGACATAATACATACATATATGCATGCATACATGCATGTATACATGCATACATATGCACACACACACATGCATACATACATGCATACATGCGTACATACGCACGCATACATACATACATACATACATACATATAAACTATATTTTGAATTCAAAATAACATATATGTATATGTAAAACTTATAATTTATATTTTTGATTTTTAATATTCACAATTTGAAAACTAGCTTTGATTTAAGAAGAATTCAAAATTAGACTTATAACTTCACACAAAAGTCCTCGTATAAATTTTGAGTTGAAATAACATATATAAACATATGTAAAATAATAACCAAATGTATTTTATATTTTGAAAATAAATGCATACATAAAACTTAACATTCGATAGCAAAAACTGATTTCAAGTAACTTGTAACGAACCACCCTTTCGACCTCCAAATATCAACACTGAGACATTCATAGTATTTGGGTGCCGAGGATCCAAGTGTCGAAAGGACAAATTTTTAAAGTGAAAAGAAGAAAATGAAATAGAACAAGAAAGATAAGAATAATATATCAAAATCTCACGGCGGAATGATAATATATAATATCAAAGGAATAGTACAAAAGATTACTCCGATGCAGAAATTTCGAAGTTACAAAACCTAAGTACTATCATCAGCCTAGACAGTTACAATAATGTGTTCTCACAAAATGCTAAACATACAATAGTAATGTAGCAGAAACAAGAGTACTATGGTAAGTGTAACATTCAGCACGTTTCCTCGAGCTCCAAAGAAAATCTATGAAAACGTGCCTTTCTCAAACTACTCGAAAGAGCACGCGTGGAATTTAGGAAAAATAAAAACTAAGCGTCAAACATAAGCCTAGTATGAGAAACTCAAGAAATATGTGATCACGTATAACATTACTTCTAGACTATATGGAATACCATAATGGTTATCCCTTCAAGAGAACCACCATCTAATAAGTACATAAGGTGATACATTAGATAATGTCTAGGATAAAGAATATAAATATATGACATAGCTAGAATGGTTATATTCATTAAATTCAACAGCATATAAGAGGGTACAATCAAACTATATAATGAACTTTCGCTTAATTGATTTTCCATAAAGATCACTTAGTAGAAGCTAAATTCGAATTCCATGCATAAGGATTAGAAACCACCTTCCGAGTATCTTATATCTCTAGATAAAATATACCATAGGTAAACACAAAGGCCCACCCTCGTATAAACATGAACCACATGGTTACAAATACCGTCAACTGCTACATGCAACATCAATAAGCACACTATAAATATGGAGTTGATAATACCCTGTCGTAGGACTGCAAAACCTCGTATTGTGCATCCTACTTTATCTTTGGCCATTTCCAATATCGAGGTTATGTTTAGTGTATTTCACATGAGTCTTCACCACTCGAACAGAACACAAATCCCAAATTGAATTCACACAACTTAAACAGATCTCGAAACCACACATGGATTTCAACATCTCAAAAAATCCACTTTCAATAGATAGAACACATATGTTAGTCTTGAAGTGGTTTTCGATAAGTAAAACACTTATTGATCCCGGTCTCTTCAAGAATGAAACGACGAATTTGGTCATTCGATAATAATGGGAATGATCACATATTAAAATCAGGTCTCATATACTTATCACGTTTCTGGTATTTTCATCTCATGCTATCACTTAATCAAGAGTGAAGCCGGTAGGTTAGAGGTCTATTGCTCATATCCCTATACGAACATTAGATAGACATGCCTACTTCATCGACTTTTAGTGCTAAATATATGACTAAATGTATTCCATAAACGAGTAAACATACAAAGCAGGGTCAAGTCACATAAGCGAATTCTAATGCCCTTTTAATTCATCTTTTATTAATTAATACCTCTTTTATCAGTAAAACTTCTTTTATGAAATAAAACATCGCTTATCAGTTTCTACTATTCATTTGTAGTCTTTTCAATGCTTCGACAAAATTCATATACTTCTTGTCAAAAACCTCGTATTTTTTGGTATTTTGATAGTGATAACTACACAACATTATATTGTGTATACTAACCAATTGCATATGAAAAGTCAATCAAACAAGGAGACATACTTGACAAAAAGAAGTCCAGGATGACACAACTCATAATGTCTTAGTCCAGAGTTATAAAATTGTTAAAATCTCTTCTAAATGGTACGTACAAAGACACACATCACAAACTATTTTTACAAATTAGAAAAGAAAAAATTTGCATCAGTCGGTCGACCGAAACATTCCTCTCAGTCAACTGACCAAAAGGATTTTCAACGTAAATTATTCATACAGTTTCAAACGACTAAAAACTCAAAACAATCGACTGGACATATTTTCAGTCGATTGAATTAATGACCTCAGTTGACTGAAACAGCCTATTTTTGAATTATTTTATTTCTGGTTTGAAAAATCACTTTCTATATGAAATTAGTCAATTGGCTTATTTCTTTCAGTCGACTAAACAATCGTAATAACCATATTTTTCAAAAATTTTAAAATGGTGGTCTTCTCCATGAAGAGTTACTCCTCTTCGTTAATGGTTGCAATTGTTTCCTCTAATAGTTGCAACTAATGGTTGCCTATATAAAGCAATCTATTTCAAAGATTTGATTCACCAATTTACAATTCTTTCCTTCTCAATCTTGATTTATCTCAAGCATTCAATTTACTATATTGATTTAAGTTTGTTATCATACATTCTTTCAAGAATATTTTCTTATGATCAAATTACTTCCTTTCTTCATGAGCACACATTATACCACAAAGAAGAGATTACAGGAAGGCTGTACTCACTGTCTAATCCATGCTATACAAGAGCATAAGAAGTCACAAGCAATTCTACTTATTTTGTAGACGAAGTCCTTCTGGAGTTTTTCAGGTGTGAAGTCCTGTTTGGGTACTCAAGCGATTTGTAATACCTATTTCTTCGGGTTTAGTACGAACATTTGTTAGTTAATTCTAGAAGGAGTCTAGGATTGGACGTAGAATGGGAGTTCAAACTAGCACAAAATCTCTGCTACACTTTACTTATTACAATTTGCATACTGCTAGTTTGATATAAGCTTTATTCGGTAAATATAATCATATTACTCGATCCACATATACTTTCATTTGGTATCATAACAAGTTTATCATATAACCATTACACAGTTTTTGATATTTAAGTAATATGGATAACACTACATCAAGTTTTGTTAAAGATCAGTCTATTACATGACCACCACTATTTAATGGAATTATAATTATAGGTCAACTAGGATGAGGATATATATGCAAGAAAATGGTTATGACACTTGGAATATCACCCAACAAGAATAGATCGTAACTACCACGGCTTATGCACAATGGTCAAACACACAAAAACTAGATTCTACTGCTAATGCTAAAGCTACGAATACATTGTTTTGTTCTTCAGATAAAGATGAGTTTAATAGAGTTAGTATGTGCACATCAGCATATGAAATTTGCATACTCTTAAAATAAAACATGAAGGTACAAACAATGTCAAACAAAACATGATTTCAATGCTTAAAAATCAAGTTCAAAACTTAATGAAGCAAGATGAAACTATATATGATATATACTTTAAATTTCAAGACATATATCACTTACTTCTAGCACTAGGAGCAAAATATGCCGATTTTAATATTGTTTCAAAAATCCTAAATTCTTTAATGGATGAATGGGAATGAAAATTCTTAGCTATCAAAAAGGCTAATGACATTTCAACCTTTAAACCAGAAGAGTTAATAAGAAATCTCATGTCATATAAAGTGAATTTGCAGACAAAACGAGTACAGGCTCAACATAGAAAGATAATTGCATTTCAAGCAAAAAATGAAGACTTTGACGAAGAAGACATTGCATTTCTAGCTAAAAAATTTAGAAATTTTTTGAAGTTCAAAAAGAATAATAAATATGCCAACAACAGAAATAGAGCAACAATCCATCATAGTCTTCTCTTAAGTGCGTTGAATGTGATAAGATTGGTCACATAAAGAGAGATTGCCCAGACTGAAAGAAGAATAAATTCAAAATAAAAGCGAAAAATTTCTTAAACAGAAGAAGCAAGCCTTTTTATAACTTAGGATGATTCAGACTTATCTTCTTCATCGAATAGTGATAATGATTCTATACAACAGATGTATGCTTCTACTAACAATGATGTAAACGAACTTTCATTTGATGATCTAATTGAAATAAATTTTGAGTTATTGGATAAGCTAAAAGATTTGAATAGAAAATATAAAGATACATTAGCAAAATTGAATAGAAGTAAACTAGAAGTTGACATGCTAAAAGAAGAAAAGAAAATACTAAATGAAGAATTAATAAAATCTCAGGATTCTTATGCTAATACATTGTCATAGTACTTTGTTAAGCAGCGAAATAGAAACTCAGAAAAATAAAAATGATGTATTAACAGAGGAAAAATCATAACTTAAATTCTAGTAATAAGATATTAGAATTAGAAATGGATGGTCTTAAAACAAAGTTAGAAAATATTATTAAAAATGTTTCTAATTATAACGAAGGAAGAGAGAATCTTTCTAAAATTATAGAAAATTCACAATCTACTGTTAATAAAAAGGAATTAGGATATAACAAATCTAGAGAAGTAGATAAAACTAGGACTAAACAATATAGTTTACTATATACTACTTTTAGAAAGAAAACTGATAGTCAAAGGAAACAAATCAACAAGTTTAAGACTATAAAAACAAGGGTTTCAATGACTAACAATCATTTGATAGGAAATAATTATATATATATAATTTTATTACTAATGGTTATAAGAATTCAAATTTCATTTTCAAAGGAAATTTTAAATCCTATTGGGTTTGTCTTCCTAAGCCCTAACTCTTAGAACCCTAACAGACGAAGTAGGTACCGATGTCATTTCAATATTTTTTGCAGGTACCTAGTAAAACGAAAGAAAAGTGGATACCTAACAGTGGTTTCTTCGAACATATGACGGGGAATAAAGACATGCTAACAAATATTATCTACTCAGATGGAGGTTTCATTACTTTTGGAGATGACTCTAGGCTATACGTCATCGGAAAAGGAGACGTAGGCAACAATAGTATATCTAATTCATCTCTTATTACTAATGTTTTATTAGGTAAAATCTAGAACATAATCTATTAAATATTAGTAAATTATGCAAAAAGGTATTAGTATATCATTCTTAAAAGATAAATGCGAAATTTTTGATCAAAATAAAATCTAATTTTTAAAGGAGTTTGAGAAAGAAATATTTATATTTTAAATATGAAAATCAATCACAATATAAATATGTGTTTTTATAGCCAAAGATAATGATCCATGGTTGTGGCACAAAAGAATTTGTCACATTAATTTTAAAGATGTTTGTAAATTATCCAAAAACAATTTTGTAAAAATAAATTACAAAGTAAATAATATCTATAAAATGCGCCAATAAGTAAAACTAAATAAATCAACTTTTAAGTCTATGAAAATCATTTCTATATTACAACCTCTTGAACTACTACATTTGGATCTATTCGGTCACACACAAGTTCAATTTATAAATCATAATAAATATGTTTTTGTAATTGTAGATGATTTCTTTAGATATACGTGAACATTATTTTTGAAAAACAAAAGTAATACTTTTGAATCATTTAAAAATCTTACTAAAAGAATTCAAAATTTAAAAAGTTTGAGAAATAAAAATATTAAAAGTGAATATGGTGGCGAATTTGAAAACGAGTTTTCTAAAAAAATTTGTAACAAAAAGGTTATTAGTCACCACTTCTCGTTTTCTAGAACTCCACAACAAAATGGAGTGGTAGAAAGAAAGAATCGGACGGTACAAGAATGTGTTGGGACTCTACTTAGTGGTATCCAACTGCCAAAACATTTCTGGGTAGAAACTATGTCTACTACATGCTACGCCTTAAATCGTGTCACTATTCGACCTTTAACTAAATATACACAATATGAACTTTTTAACTGTAGAAAACATAACATATCATATCTACAAATTTATGGATCAAAATGTTTTATATTAAAAAGAAAAGATCCACTAGGGAGATTCGATCAAAAATCCGATGCAGGAATATTTATTGGATATTCAAAACGAAGCAAAGCACATAGAATATATTATAAACGTATAAAAACTATAGAAGAAACATTTCATGTCTCATTTGACGAGAATTTCAAAAATAATAAAGATGATGGAGAAAATTTTATAGAACAATCAATCATAGAAAATTCACCTTAAAATTGTATAAATGAAGAACAAAAAATCACATAAAATCCAATTGAAAATGAACTTAGAACTTCACAATGAATTTTGCAAGATTATCCAATTGGAAATATAACTGGTGAAGTAAATACAAATGTCAAAATTAGACATCAATTAAATCAAATGGCTCATATTGCATTTATATTTAACAAAGAATCTAAAAATCCTAAGGAAGCTTCAACCGACGACTATTGGATCTTAGTTGTGCAAGGAGTTAAATCAATTCAAACAAAATGACGTTTGGTAATTAGTACCAAGACCAAATGATCAAACGGTCATAGGTACAAAAAGGGTGTACAAAAATAAAGATGATGAAAATGGAAATATAATCAAGAAGAGGGGAAAGACTATGAAGAAACTTTTGCTTCTATTGTAAGACTTAAAGCAATACGAATCTTACTGGCCTTCTCTTGTCATCATAACTTTAAACTTTATCAAATGGATGTTAAAAGTGCATTTTAAATGGTTTTATTAAAGAAAATGTTTTTTTAGAACAACCACCCCTGTTTAAACATGAATAATTTCCTGATCACCTCTATAAACTTAAGAAATCTCTTTATGGTTTGAAACAAGCACCCCATGCTTAGTATGAACGATTAAAAGGCTATGTTATAGATTCCAATCTTTTTGCGATTGGAAAAGTTGATGCTTATTAAACAAGAGAAGATAGATATATTAGTTATAAAAATTTATGTAGATGGTATTATATTTGGATCTACAATGAAAATTTATGTAATGAGTTTTCAAGAATAATGAAAAGTGAATTCAAGATGTTTCATATAGGAGAACTCTCATATTTTCTCACTCTGCAAATTAAATAACTAAGCAATGGCATTTTTATTATCTAGGAAAAATATTGTACCAATTTAATAAAACTTTTTAGAATGAAAAAACATCAAATATGTTGACACCTATGAGCACTATGGTTCATCGCGATAAAGATGAAAATGGAAAAAATATGGATCAAGAGTTATATCCAAGTATGATTGAATCTTTACTATATATAACCGCTATCCACCCTAATGTCATGATGAATGGCTACCTATGTGCCCGATTTGAAGCAAATCTCAAAGAATCACATTTGCGAGCTGTGAAACGAGTTTTGTGATACTTAAGGTGCACTAAAGACTACGGCCTCTTCTTTCCCAAAGAATGTCCTTTTGAACTTGTGCCATACAGCGATGTTGATTTCGGAGGATGTCGAATAGACAGGAAGAGTACAAGCGGTACTTGTCATTTCATGGAAGTCTCTAGTATCATTGTTTAGTGAAAAGTAAAATTGTGTTTCACTATCGACGTGTAAAGCAGAATGTATATCTACTACTTTGGCTTGTGCACAAATGATATACATGCAGCAAACTCTTCATGATTTCAGGATATACTTAAATAATTCTCCAATTATTCTGATAATACAAGTGCTATTAACTTGTCAATGAATCTAATAAATCATTCTCGTACCAAACACGTTGATATTCGGCATCACTTTCCACGCGATAACATAGAAAAAGACATAATATCACTTGAGTTTACTTCTTCTGAAAATCAAATCTCAGACATCTTTACAAAAAAAACTAAATGAAAATTCATTGATTAAGTTGAGACGTGAACTTGGAATTGTATCACTACATGAACTAAAATAATTACTCTATATAACAAAATTCTTTATTACTTGGTCACAAAGAAATAAAGATTTTAATACAAAAAGTTGTTGTTAATACATGTTCATATCCACAAAAAGCCTTCTGAAAATTAATAGATCATATAATAAACCAATACACTAAAAATTTGTAAGGCTATAAACTCAGCTAATATCGTCCATTAAAAACAAAGAATAACTATTAAATTATGGAAATAAAAAAATTAATAAAGGGGAATGACAGGCTCTAAGATCATTTCCAACCATTAAAACTAACATGTAGTTTAACTATATATAATTTATATAACAACAATTTACTTTTCTATATCTAAACTCAAATATATATTAAAGTCAACTTTAGTTCAACCAATGTCATCCAACCATGCTTCATCTTATTTGTTTATTGACTATAGCTCTCCTTCCTCTAAAAGATTTTCATATCCAAACAAAACAACTACACCATCCAATAAATCACCTTTAGTAAATATCATTCCATCACCTACGTATCACGCTGGTTACTCTCCAAAGTATAAGAAAGTCAAACGGTCAATCAACCTTGAATTATCATCTTCCAATACCAAAATTGATGAGAATTTTCACTATCAATAAGAAATGATGGGAATAGAGAACATGATGTATCACAAGCAAAGAAGACAAGAAGCACATCTAAATTTTCAGGAAAGATGTGTTCTGGCTATTTGTGAACATTCAAAAACGAAAATCAGCATATAAAAATCCATATTCTCTTTGACTAACAAACACATCGGTAAATAAATACGACTCCATTCTAAGGAGTTCGTGAGAACAAGGACCATTGACCAACGATTAGGATCACAATCTGGTTTAAACGAATGTATGGTCTTCCTCAAGCCTTTGAATGAGCAAATGAAGAATGAACCTAGCTCTTGGTCACACTTTTCCAAAGAAGAATCCAAGCCGAGTGAAAAAAAATAAATTTTTAAGTGTGTGTATATATATAAGTTGATTTTTTTAAATATTTAAATAATGCTTGTATTTGTTTTGCTGAAATAGTAAAATATATCATAAACAAATATATTAGGAAGTCTAAAACAATATCTAGAATCAAAATTTTAATAAAAATATGAACATTTTAAACAAACAATAAGTTTAATCGACTAAACGCCCAACTTCAATCGACTAAACACCCTAGTTCGTCGACTGAACATGAAGTGTGATGACCCGCCTTTTCGACCCTCAAAGACCGACAAAGATACATCCTCAGTATTCGCATGCCGCAAATTCAATTGCCGAAGAGGCAGATAATCAGGGTTTTTTAAAAGAAATGAAGATTGAAGATAAAATAACAACAAAATCCCACATTTGAATTAAGTATACACATTGAAGGTACATGCAATCACTCCAAGTGATTCATCAAAGTTACGATAAGTACTAACCCAATTAGGGACAGTTATAACTACATACCCATACAGAGGCTGGTAGATACTAAATACATACTTCATGATACATCGGTCATTTGTAATAGATAATTATTGACAAAAGGACCCTCCAGTCTCTATGCTACCCAAAAAAATAAAGCACCTAGAGTTTATGGGAAAAGGAAAATAAAATCTAAGTCAGTCATGGGACGGATGTGAGAAACTCAAAATATGAGTATTTGGAAAACAAAAGGGTTTCTTATAAGACCACGCCGCACATAAACACAGAAAGGGTTTTTACCTTATGATAACCAAATCATTTCTACATAAAATTCAGTGATACTATTTTTAGTGACATTCTTTGAGAACCTTTCAAATAAAAATATTCAAATAGCCGAAATTGTTACATTGGTTAAATTTGATGGCATAATAAGTTTACAAATAAGTCCAAAGGCACTTATTGAAGAATGAATTTCTAATGAATAGCGAGGTAAGCTACCACCAGTATAGTACATTTCTAGAGGAATGTACTGAGGATTGACAACTTTGAAACCTCTACGAATTAAGACTGTCTTACTCGAAACCAACAGATGGTACAGATAGTACCAAATATGATATCATCCCGGCCTTTACCGACCTATCAAGGACCCCATTACATACACCAAATAATTTAAACTTGACTTCATAGCAGGTAGAAGTAAATGGATCTAGAAAGGTAATATCATACCCTAATGGTTACGATCTACTTAGCCTTAAAGTAACCTCTGTTTCAGAATTTCGCGAGATAGAGGCTTGAGGTTACTTTTACCTTTCTTAGAACATTTTCACTTAAAATGCCACATTGCCATTTCCAAGAACACACTATTGATCTCAACAAAAGTATAACCTCTGAGCTCGTGCGTCTCATAGAAGGATGTTAAGCATAAGAGGGGTTACCTCCTACACCACCAAACAGATGTACGTTTGTAGAGATCAATGTATTGTGTTCTTAGGAATGCAATGTCAGACATTCATTCATATAAGTTGTCTAGGAACATGACAAACTGAAGGCACTCTCCTACTACATCCTATTGGGCAGTACCCTTAGGATTAGTATCGAGTAGTCCTTGCATATGAAGATCCCAGAATGAAGGGACCACTAATATTTATTTATCTCGGGAGGTATTCCGAAATTATCAACAAGCAGTCCTTCTGTTATGAAGATCCCTACGTTCTACTTCATTATCTTTATCATGTCTTCACTTTCGAACTCGTGAATTACTTCGAATGGTTTTTAGATAGGAATTACCCAAATCCTATCTTGGTTTCTTTGAACCAATCATTGATAAAAAGATATAAAGTAAATAGGTGCTTATCATTTGATTAAGTACTTTCTCTTTATCAAAAATATATATTCTAGAGAAATATATCTTTGAAACCTTTCTTTTTGGTACGTATGGAACCATTAAACCTCTTTTTAACTTTAGAAATACCAAATCAAAATCATTTCTCATATATCACATTACAAAACCTTTTTGAGTAGGTCAATAGAAATTATACTAATTTTACTCAACATCAATTTCTATATTCAACTTTTACTATCTATCATATAATGGTGAAATTACCTTTTAAATTCCCAATGATAGTGCAGGTTCCCTTCTTGGAATTTAATACCAATTATATGAAGATTATTTCTATACAATCTAAGTTATATTAAATTTAGAAAATTAAATCTTTTATACTTGCCCTATTTCCGACATTTTGACCTTATCTGTTCCTCGTCTTGGAAAAAGGCCAGGTAAGCCAAGGCATGGTTGTTCCTGAACATCTCCTTAGTTTAAAAACCTTATATCTAGATCTCATGAATAGAAATATCCAGTCTACTCATCGGCTTTTAGAGTCAAGATTAAATTATTTGATTATAACAGCTTTTCTTTAAATCATTTATTTAAAGTTTTTAAAATAATTTATAAAACCTTCAAATCATTTTTAAAATACTTAATTATTTATTTGAAAACATTTATAAAATATTTGGGAAAGAATACTTAATTTTAAAGCCATATTTCAAAAGTTATTAAAAGTACTGCAAAAACTTCTACGAATAGTGCTTTTAAGCTTATTTGACCAAAACAACTTTTCTATAATTTAGAAATCCATTTTTAAAGACAAATCTCTTTTAAAACATTTTGAATTATTTGTATAATTTATTCCGTATTTTTAAAGAATGAAAAATATCATTTATAAAGAATTTATTGCATTGGTTTCCGAACTGCCAAACCGCGACTATTTTGTTAGCTCATATTTCAAAATCTACTCAATGAAATTTCGGTCCGTTTCTTTTGTTTGAAAACTATGATTATAAAGAGTTTGGAAAATGCATATTACAAAGAATTCCAACTCCGAATCCATCGTATAAATTGATTTAACTTTCTACGGCGTGAAATCGCGAACCACCGTTACGCGACGCATCTATCTTTGACTCAATTTTCATAACTTGCCAGAACTTCACCAAATTGGATTCTAGTGTTTATAAAATACTTATAAACCATTTTAAAGGGTTTTAATGATTCCATATCACTTTTATAACTTAATTTGGAAAGTGATTTCCTTGTGTGATATCGATGTGTGTTTAAAATGACCTGGTTACACAATTAAACAACTATATTAAAACAACCAATACTTGATGATGAAATCATAATAAACATTCATAGCAATCCTATCCCATCACTATTATATATATATAGTGTGTTAATATATATATATATATATATATATATATATATATATATATATATAGTTTATCACTTGATTTTTGATCAGACTAACTTTAAACAGCTATAGCTCCGCTATCTCAAAATCGAAGCTCACGAATACTAGCACAAATGCTCCTAGGGGTTCGACCTTGCTTGGAAAATGGTGGTGGAGGACTTGGTTGCACACGGCCTTGACGGAGGAGAAGGAAGAGATCACTAGCTTGAACTTTTTTTAGGTGGTATAGGTTTCGATTGGGTTTAGCATAATTTGTTTTAATTTTTTCAATATTTTATTTATTAGGCTATGGAAGCCATTAATGTAGAGAAGAAGAGGGTGAAGAGCTTAGGAATTTTATGAAGAAGAAGTGTGAATAAAGTGAAGATGAGTGGGTGCTATTTATAGTTAAATGTAAGGATGGAAATATCATGATATTTTCACACAAACACATCACCTTTCATCACCACCACTCCCCTTCATCCCTCATCATTCTCAATTGGGCATGACCCCTCCCCATGTTTGTGGCCATGCGCTTGTACTTTGGGCGTAAGATGTTGACTTAGGTTTTACTTAAGGGTTAAGTTTTAGGAAAATATTTTTGATATTTTCTAACATATATATATACATATATATATATATATATAATTGTATAAGTATATTTGTATGTGTGCATATGTGTTCATGTATGTGAATGTGTTCATGTATATGTACATGTATGTGTGTATATGTGTATCTCAAATGATTCACAATGTGGCATAACTTTTCTATGTTGAATCGTTACAGATTTCGATTTCGATTTTCGATCATACTTTCACTTATTATTTAATATATGTATGTATGTATGTATATTTGTAAACTAAGTTTGAAAATAATATTTCTACCATTATATAGTAATTAAAATGGCTTATTTAGTAATTAAATAATTATTAAATCATTTAAACTCAATTTAAATTCAAAAATCATTTATTCCAAAATAGTCATATCATTGATGATGTCATAAAGAGATTTTATTTTAAAAAAATCAAATAAATAAAAATATTACATATTCTAACTCATATATATAATTCAGTGTATATATCCAGCTAAGTGTACGATGTCGGATGGTCTAAGAATTTTTTATTGATAAAATGATTTTGATCATTTTATCGATATATCTTCCAAAGTATATATTTTTGTAAATATTTATTCAAAATAAGATTACCAATATTATTTATTGTTCCAAAAAATACAATTATGTTAAATAATCTTATATTTGAATATTTTAATTTTTTTCCAAAGTGATGAATTTGCGGGTCATTACAGACTTACCTTCGTAGAAGAATTTCATCCTTAAAATTAAAGACGAGAAGAAGACAACTCAAAAGGAATATATCATGTATGATGAAATGTATACAAAGCTATCGTGAGTGACTACACCGCAGGCGGTAAGTACACTATCTTGATACGATATATACAATTTATATATCCATCCTAAACTTTGTATATGCCTTCTTTATCCTATCCTCTGTTTCAAGAAGGAATATTATTTACCAAGGTAAATTAAAATTTATTAAAATAAGCCTTAAAGAATTCTTACCCAGCATATAATTTCTCTACATTTTTAATGCAAACACCACGACTAATAGCTCCAAGTTGTGTGTCGCAAATTCCTTTCATGGATCTTCAGTTTTCTTGTCGCATATGCGATGACCTTTCCATGTTGTATCAGAACTACACTTATTCCATTCCCACAAGCATCAGTATACACAGTTAAACAGTCACTTTCATTAGCAATAGCTAATACAGGAATTATAGTTAGTCTATTCTTGAGTTCCTAAAATGCTACTTCACATTTGCATCCACTCAAACTTAATTAGCATCCTTCATTGTCAGCTTTGCTAAGTGAGAGGAAAGTTTAGAGAAGTCTTGAATAAACCGTCAATTATCCAGCTAATCCCAAGAAGCTACAGATGTCCTTTGTAGTCTATGCTTATCTCCAAGCTTGTATAGTTGAGATTTTTCCTGGGACTACTGAAACTCCATCCCTTGACACAATATATCCTATGAATCTTACCCTTTTTCTATAAATGGCATTTTGAGATTTTTTTTGACACATTCCTTCTCAATATCTCCAACAGAATCTCAAAATTCCTTTCGTGCTCTTCTTCAATCTTTGAATATATGATAATATCATCTATAAAGACCAACAAAAATTTGTTTAGTATATCTCTCAATACCATATTCATAAGGTTCATGAAATAGGCGGGTGTATTGGTTAGCCCAAATGGCATAACCAACCATTCATAGAAACTATCTGACCCTCGGAATGCAGTTAAGGGAATGCAATCTTCTGCTATTCTCAACTGATGGAATCCTATAGCTAGATCCATTTTGAGGATACTTGAACACCATGTAATTTATCAAACAAGTCCTCTATGTGGGGATAGATGATACCTGTTTTTAATAGTTTGCTTATTTAGGTCTCGGTAATCTACATATTCTAAGGGAGCCATCAAACTTTGCCACAAAAACCACAGTTACGCCCCAACTTGAGGGACTTGGTTTATTCGCCACTTTTTAATAATTCATCGTTTTTTTTGCTAACTCAATCTTTTCTTTTGGATCCGTCCTACGAATTAGGTGAATAACGGGTCTGGCATAAGGGATTAAATAAATATGGAATTCAATTTTCCGATGTGGGTGCAAACTTTTAACTTCCTCAAAAACTTCTTGAAATTCTTTAACAATCGATATTCTTTAACAGTCGATATTCTTTCCAAGTTCATTTGAGATCAATATAACGCCTATACGAAGTTGTTCCTTAGTGGACTAGGTCCTTCACATATTTTTCTATCTAAATCTTTTCGATCGCGGCTTTTAATGTAATCATTTGATTGTTGCAGTTTAGAATAACTCTATACTTGGATAGCCAATCCATTCCGAGTAAAATATCAAACCCAATGAAATCAAGAACAAATAGGTCGCATAAGAATGGGTGGTTTTGATAGATAGCTTGTATATCTACATAGGTCATACAAAGATTGGTCGTATTTCCTGTGAGATTAGATACGCAGATTGGGGTTTCTACTATTTCTAGGGTAAGGTTTAACTTGTCAACCTATTTCTTAGCAATAAAACTTGGGAAGCTCCAGTATCAAATAATAATCTAACTAAAATATCATTAATACATAACTTACCTTTTAGGACTCCCTTTCCCTTCACATATTCAGAGGTCGAAGGCTCATTCCTTATAGCATAAACCTTGATTTGTTCTTCCCTCTTCGTTAATTGGCATTTGTTTTTTTTCGGTGTCCGGACTGATGGCAGTTGTAACAAATACTCTTCTGAGTTGTAGGAGAGATGGTTCCTTACTACTGCTTCTACAGCTTAGGATTCCAATAATGTGTTGCAAGATGGCCTTTCTTCTGGTAATTATAACAAACAACATCCTTATAATGGTTCTCTTAAGATACTCTACCATTCTTCCCCTGCCAAGGCTTCTTTCTCTTGTTTTGATTGCTGCTCTTTTCTTAGGCTACCACCAAATTCCTTTTATCCAATACTTCATATCGAAAACCCATATCTAATAGGTCCATAAAAGTTCCCTTTATGCATGCGGTCATTCGGTTCTAATAATGCTCTTTTATTCCCGAATTAAACATCTCATTCTTCTTTAAGGGCATGTCTATTAGTCCCGGCCCAAAACAAGATAACTCAATAAACTTATTTGAGTATTTCTCCATAAACATATCTTCTTGTTCAAGTCCATAAAATTTCTATAAAGACAGGATTTTTTGACTGCAGATATATATTGCTCTTCGAGTACTTCTTTAAATATGGTACGTGAGAATTAGAATTATTCGAAATGATGGATTATCACCATGCTAGAGCTCCTTGTTGCTATTTCCAGGAAGCTAAGAACCTCTTTTGATCATCCTTATGGTCAATCCTTTGAATATTCTTTCACATGAGCGGAGGCATGCTTGCACTTCAACAATAGACTCAGTTCCTTGGAATGGTTCCCCTCCCAAGAGTGTAATTCTTGCAAGGTTAGTTTGAGGTTACACATGGATTAACACTTCCTCAATTACTATAGCATTTGACTGACCATTAGTGGTCGTAGTGTAGCTATCTCCCCTTCGTTCTCTTCTATTACTCATCTCCTACTATCTCCATATAGTAACTTCAGAATTATAGATGAAATTATGTTAGGGAATGGGTATTATGCATGGATTTATTTAAATGAAATTACAAATATGCTCTCTCATTGACTAAACTCATTCTAAAGTAATACCAACCCTATCTCTAATGAGTTGACCCCCATCAAAACTTAGGTGTTTGCTCAACCTAAGCTCTGATACCAACTGCGACGACCTGCCTTTTCGACCCTCGAAAATTGACACTAATACATCCTCGGTATTCACGTGCCACAAATTCAAGTTCCAGAGAGGCAAATGATTAAGGTTTTTAAAAAAATAAAGATAAAAGATAGATAACAACAAAATCTCAAATTTGCATTAATTATACATATAGAAAGTACATACAATCACTCCAAATGATTCATTAGAGTTATGATAAGTACTAACCCAGCCAGGGACAGTTATAACTGCCCACCCTTATAGAGGTTGGTAGACTAAATAAAAACTACATGATATAGCAGAAATTTGAAATAGATCGCTATTAACAAAAGGACCTTCCAGTCCTCACGATCCATGCTCCTTCCAAAATGCTCCAAGTTACTTGACTACTTTGCTACCGGGAAAAATACGGCACCTAGAGTTTAAGAGAAAAGGAAAATAACCCTAGATTAGTCATAGGACTTGTGTGAGAAACTAAAAATACAAGTATTTGAAAAACAGAAGGGTGTCTTATAAGACCATGCCGCACATAAACGTGGAACGGGTTTTTACCTTATGATAATAGAATCATTTCTACGTAAAATCCAGTGATATTAATTTTAATCACAATCTTTGAAAACCTTTCAAATAAACATATTCAAATAGCTGAAATTGTTACATTGATTAAATTTTATGGCGTAATAGGTTTACAACTAGGTCCGAAGGCACTTATTGAAGAATGGATTTCCGATGAATAGCAAGGTAAGGGACTACCTCCCATACAGTAGATTACCAGAGGAATGTAGTAAGGATCGACATCTTCGAAACCTCTGTGAATTAAGATCAACTTACTCAAAACTAGTAGATGGTATGGATAACAACGAATATGATATCATCCCGACCATTACCGACCTATCCGGGATCCCATAGCACACACCACATAATTTAAACCTGATGTCATAGCAAGTAGAAGTAAATAGATTTAAAAAGGTGACATCATACCCTAATGGTTGTGATCCACTTGTCTTAAAGCAACCCCTGTTCCACAATTCCCTGGGTGTGAGGTTTGAGGCAATGTGTACCTCTCTTAGAACATTTTCACTTAAAATTCCACATTGCCATTCCAAACAACACACTGTTGATCTCAACAAAAGTACGCCTCTAAGCTCGTACATCTTAGAGAAGGGTATTAAGCATAAGAAGGATTACCTCTTACACCACCAAATAGTTATACGTTCGCAGAGATCAATGTACTATATTCTTAGGAATGCAATGTCAGACATTTATCCCTATGAGTTGCCTAGGAATAGTACACACCGAAGGTACTCTCCGACCATATCCCATCGGCCATTACCCCTAGGATTAGTAGTGAGTAGTCCTTTCATATGAAGATCCCCGAATGAAGGGATCACTACTATTTATTTATATCGGGAGCTACTTTGAAATTATCAACAAGTAGTCTTTCCATTATGAAGATCCCTGCCTTTCAACTTCATTGTCTTTAACATGTTGTTGCCCGGCTACTTGACTCGATTACAAGATGATAGTTGCAGAGGATAGGATTGGACCTAGGCGAGACTCATGAAGAGAAAGGATTGGAATATAAAGGATCAGTGTAACTTAATTGGGTCAGCATATCTATGTGGTTCGGCCTATATGTATGGTTCAGCATATGTTTGTGGTTTGGCATATATGTATGGTTCGGCATATACGCATGGTTTGGTCTATTTGCATGGTTCGGTGTTGGAACAAGATCGTTTTAGGGTCGGTTGATAGTGGTTTAACTTATGTGGGTCGGCAAGGATAGGCTCGGATTCAATACGAATGGCATGGGTGGCTCGACATGACTGGATCAGCTATAATGGTAGGCTATCTCGAGGTCGGTCTTGGAGCTTTTTGGCACTAAATGAAGCGGTCGGCATGGATGGCTCGGTCACCATGGTTTGGCATACTTGGGTCGGTGCACCCTAAGGAAATTGGCAAGTTATCTAGTCCACAACAAAGTAGTGCGACCCACATTTCATTGCTTCGAGTCACACCATTATTAGCTTCGAATCACTTGAGAAGTTGCTTTGAGTCATCTAAGAGGAAAGCCCAGTCCAACATTGATGGTTTGGACAAAGTGGTTTGGCAGTTACTGGGTCGGTTATGAGGGTTTGGCATACCTGGGTTGGTCAACTTGAATTGTCACTTATGGGCCGAGCTATCTTGGTCATGGGCTTGCACATGGAGGCCAGGCTAACTTCGTCTATAAATAGAGGGGCAGCGGTCTAGTTGAAGGGAATTTTTTTTCCACAACCTCAGGGAGACTCTGCCATTTTCCGTACTTACTCTTACTCTCTTTCTACTCAAACTTGTACTCCAGCTATTTGTTCACGGATTGTATCTGTATTTAACTATTTGAAAATGTAATAAAGATTACGTTTCAAAGTGGACATGGGCAGTTACGCCGAACCACTATAAATCTAGTGTTCTTGTTTCTATCTTTATTTTTGCATCCTACTGTAATATTCCTCTATTTTAGTTTACTATCTCATTAATCTCTCTACACAAATCTTTTCTAAGGTGTTAGTGACCAATTTCGATGCTAACATTTATGGTGCTTTTATTGAGAGCTTCATTCTCAAGCTATTAGATCTGTTTTGTTGCTACTAGATTGAAGAAATCCCCCAAAGGAGATCCAAGTTCATACTCAAGAGTTCATAGATTCTACTTAGAGTTCCTACGAATAACTCTAAGATGACAAGACCACGTACCAAATCCGCCTCCCACAACACCGATGCTAAGGAGACTATTAGGGTCCAACAAGTAGGACCCATCAATCAACAAGCTAATGCCGGTGTAGCACCTGCCATCATCCTAAACCAAGTAGAAGCTGTCACCGGGACAGAGTTCAGTGAGTTATGAGGGACTCATGGAAAGAAAGAGATAGCTTAATGAGCAGATTCAAGCAAACGCCAACCCGATGACCCAGATCGCTCAGTAGCAGTGTTAAAATGCTAGAGGAATCCCTGCTTCCTACTTATCATCCGAAAGCTCCATTTCATCAGACGAACACCCCAGGCATAGATACCATAGGATTGAAATGGCGTAAACTAGTGCAATAGTGCAACTGGTAACAAGTCGCCAAGGACAAACCAACATAAATGATCCAGATTCCTTAGCTAGAACCGTGGCTCCTCAACTGCACCTAGGGAGTCACACCCAATTTGAAGTGAAAAACTTAGAATCTAGAGCACGCTTAGGAGCTGGTCAACCACCTTGCCAGGATCGTAATGAAGTGGGCCCTCAGAATGCACACTTAAGTGATCGCCGACTAAGGAAGCACCAGTAGGAGCAATCGTAAGGGATGGATACCGACTTGGCAATCCCCATTCAAACTCCGGATTTATCAGCCATAGTCAGGCGGCTCATGAGGGAGAATCAGGGCTTGACGAATGATGATTGGGGCATATCAAGGAGTCATACTCCATTTACAGATAACACCCTACGAGCCAAGTACCTTCGGAAGTTCACCATGCCAACTATTCCAACTTATGAAGAGAAGACCGACCCCCGATAGCACATAATGAGATACGAGTGGATGATGGACTCGGCTAGGAAAACGATGTGACCAAATGCATATGCTTTCCAATAACCCTATCCGGGATCGCTACTATATGGTTCACCAGACTTCCCCCACGATCAATCTCTAGGTTTGAAGAGTTAGCGATGAAGTTCGTGGAGCAGTTTAGAATCCATGCTACTCGCGCAAAAGACGTGATGTCGCTATCCAGTGTGATTCAGGGTCCTAGTGAGTCATTGAAGGACTATTTACAGAGATTCCACATATCTTCCAACGAAGGCAGTAATCCGAATGACCACACCATCCTTATAGGCGTCATGCGGGGAGTGTATCCGGAGTCTGAGTTTGGTGATTGGCTGGCAGGAAAACCACCGACTACCCTGGAACGCTTTTCTTCAAAGGAAAACCAATTCATAAGAAAGGAAAAGGCCAAATGGTCAAGACAGAGCAGTGCATTAGGACCCGGTAAGGAAGCGGTGCAAAGCAACATTGCTATAAACCAATATGGCGAGAACTCTGCTATGGTCTAAGTCAATGTTCAAAATAAGAAAGAGTAGTTCAAAGGAACTGGAGGAGGAAATTCCGGACGGAAGTGGGAAGCGGGAAAGTGGAAACCAAGAATCCCGACCTATAATGAATATATGCCCCCGAACACATCTTTGGAGAATATTTATCTATCAACTTGTAATACCTTTAAATACTGAACACCGCGCCCAAAGGAATCGATGGAGGAACAGAAGTAGACCGGGAAGTATTGTCGATTTCACGAGATCTATGGGCATAATACTAAAGAGTGCAAACACCTCCATGACGCTATAGAAAAGCTGATTCACCAAAAGAAGTTGCAGCGGTTGTTAACAATCCATAGGAAGGCGCATTGGGGGCATCCGACTCTAATCACAAGCAAGCTTCACGCTGACCTGAGGATCCCACTTGGACCAGAGGATGGCTGTTCATAAACATGATAATCAGGGGGCCTCATCCTATAGACAGGAGTTGGCAAGAAATGGAGCGCTATGCTAGTTCCTTGAAGCATGTGGACTTCGAGTGCTGCTCGAACACAGAGGATGAGGCTCTGGCAAAACAACAACGAATGATGACGGATGATATTGTATTTAGAATTAGGGATGCCGATCAGGTGGAGGCACCTACGAATGACCGATGGTTATCTCAGCTATGATCGAACCAACGCTTGTAAAAAGAATACTAATTGATTATAGGAGTTCTATTAATATTATTTTAAGAAGGCGTATGACTAAATAAAGATGGAGGCGAAGGATTTGAAATCATCTAAAGCCCGCATTCACAGCTTTAATGGCGTAGCTACTGAAGAAGTAGGTTTTGTTGAATTGCTAGTTGAACTAGGAGAAGGTGAAGGCAGAAGGGTATGGATCCTACCATTAATTGTATTGGATGTTGATTCCCCATATAATGTTTTTCTAAGTCAACCGAGCCTGGCGGAGTTTAGGGCAGCTTTGGCTCCGTGGTGTTTATCCTTGAAATTTCCAACGGACAATGGAGTTGGGTGTAGTGCATGGCGATCAAGTAACTGGTCGTGCTTGTTATGTAGCTGAGCCGAGAGAGGGCCAGCGAAGAGAAAAGGGAAAGGGTGTGGATAAGCCTGTCCGCATCCATGTTGTTAAAGTTGACAAATAATGCTTGAGCCTTGGCTAGGGCAACAAAGTCAGATCCATAAAGACATATATATATATATATATGAGGGATGATGATAAAGAACCCAAGGAAGATAAGGCGGCACTAGCTAAACTGATGATTGACATTGCAGTCAGCCATGATGACCCGTCACATGTGCTAAAGATTGGATCATAGCTCAACCCCTCGATGATGAGGGATTTTATTGACTTCCTCCGAGCGAATCTCAATATTTTTGCTTGGACCCATTCTGATATGTATGTGATTTCTCCCACCATCGCAAGTCATATGTTGAACATTGACCCGAAGTATGTGCTAGTGAAACAAAAGAGGAGAGGCATGGACCCGGAGAGGTCCGCTGCTCTCAAAGAGGAGGTGGATAAACTCAAAGATAATGGGTTCATCCATGATTCCCTCTATCCCGAATGAATATCTAATCCCGTACTAGTGAGGAAGGCAAATGGGAAGTGGAGGACCTATGTTGATTACTCGGACCTGAACAAGGCATGCCCTAAAGATGATTTTTCGTTGCCCATAATTGATCAGCTAGTTGACTCGACAACAGGACATAAATTGTTATCAATTATGGATGTGTATTAGGGATATAATCAAATCCCGATGCACATTCCAGATCAGGAGCATACTAGTTCTGCCTCAAACATTGGATTGTACTATTATGTGGTGATGCCTTTCAGGTTGAAGAATGCGGAGGTAACTTATCAGCGACTAGTGAATCATATGTTTAAAGATCGGATTGGTAGAACGATGGAAGTCCATGTGGATGATATGCTCATGAAGTCACAACAATCAAACGAGCACATTCGAGACTCGGAAGAGATGTTTGATATACTCAAATATTATGGAATGAAAATCAATCCATTGAAATGCTCCTTTGGCATTGCATCAGGGAAGTTTTTGGGTTTCATTATTAACGTACGAGGAATCGAAGTAAACGTAGAAAATATTCAAGCTATTCGAGATGTACAAGCACCTAGAACTATAAAGCAAGTGCAAAGCCTAAATGGAAAGGTCGCTGCGTTGAGTCGATTTAAATCCAGAGCAACCGACAAGTGTATTTCTTTCTTTGATATGATAAGGAAAGGGAAACGAAATTTGAATGGACGTCGGATTGTGAGTACGCGTTTCGAGCACTGGTGAGTCAATTAGAGAGGCCAATATTATATCAAAGCTCATAAACTATGAGGAGTTATATGTTTACTAGGCCATACCCTAGCATGCCATCAGTGCAGCTTTGGTTCATGAGGAGGATCGGATCCAAAAGCCAGTGCACTATGTTAGTAAGCGTTTAATGGGGGCAGAGAGAAATTATCCCAAGATTGAGAAGCTGGCTTACTGTTTGGTGATCACATCATCCAAACTCCACCCGTATTTCCAGTCACATCTGATCATTATCTACATCGATCAACCTTTGTGGCAGCTGCTCCAACGACCAAAGTCTTCCCGAAGGTTGTTCAAATGGAACATTGAGCTAAGTCAGTTCGACATCACCTACCTGCCACGAAGGGCTATCCAGGGACAACCGTTAGCAGATTTCATTGCAGAGTTCACTATATCAGACGAGCCAAGTGGAAGTGATTCCCGCTATTCGATGGAAACAATATACCGAGGGGCATCCAATCACCATTGTTCTGGGGCTAGTGCTATTCTTGTAACTCCCGAGAACCGATCGGTTGTTATGCTTTGAAACTTAATTTCCACGCTATGAACAACAAAGCCATGTATGAAGTGTTGATTGCTGGACTATGCCAAAGAACTTGGAGTGAAATTGGTTGAAATCTTTTATGACTCACAGTTGGTGGTGTTCCAAGTACGGGGAGACTATCAGGCAAAGGGACAAAGGCTTGCCCCATACCTCGCTGGGGTTCAAGAATTATTGGCGGATCTCGAATACTATGACATTTCGCACATTCCACGCGAACTAAACGGGGAAGCCGATTCCTTGGCAAAATTTGCAAGCACTGGCGATGCACAACAGATGGCTTGGTTCCCGTTGAAACTTTACATGCCCCCGAGTATAAATGTGATGGAGGTAGATTTTGCGGCGGAGATGAAAACTGAAAGGGAGTCGTTGATGACCCCATTCAAAGAATACTTGCTACACGGAACCTTGTCAGAAAAAATGAACGAGAGACGACAAGTCGTTCGCAAGGCCTCGCAGTATATAATGCAAGATGGGTTGATGTATTAAAAGGGATTCTATGTTCCCTTGCTTAGGTGCATCGCCCACGATGAGATAAAGTGGGTTTTAAGAGAAGACCATGAAGGAGAATGTAGGACCATACTGGGGGCGAACACTAGCCAAAAAGATACTCTGCTAAGGACACTATTGGTTGACCGTGAATTAGGACGCCACGGACTTTGTAAGAAGATGTGACAAATGTCAGAAGTACGCAAAGATCCCGACAGCCCCACCAACGGAATTCACGCAAATGGTTTGTCGATGGCCATTTGCGATATGGGGGATCAATATTATTGGCTCCTTGCCAATCTCCAAAGGTGGTGTGAAATACGCAATTGTCGCGGTCGATTACTTCACCAAATGGGCATAAGAGGAGCCATTAGCTACGATCACCACCAAAAAGTCATTAACTTCATTGTGCGAAACATTATATGCAGCTAGGTCTCTCATCGACTATCATTACTGACAATGGAACTCAATTTTAGGGTAGAGAATTCAAAGAGTTTTGTCGAAAGTATTGCATCGAGAAAAGGTTTACAATTGTCGCTCACCCTAAAGAAAATAGGAAAGTTGAAGATGTAAATAAGATAATCAAGTCCATCTTTAAAAATGTTTGGAGAAGGCTAGAGGGAAATGGGTGGATGAGCTTCCAACAGCAATCCGGGCATATAGAATCACCCACAAGCCCGCGACTGGCCATACTCCATTCACCTTGGCATACGGCACTGAAGCAGTTATACCCATGGAACTTGAAGTTCCTTACCACCGGGAGACTTATTATGATCCTAAAACAAACCAAGATCTCTTACTAGAGTCATTGGATTTTGTCGACGAGAAGCGCAAAGACTCTGATTTAAGGGCGGTCGCACACTGGCACCAAGTCGCCCGATATTATAATGAAAAATTTCGACCAAGAGCTTTCGATATTGGCAACCTTATTTAGAAATGATTTTTTCCGATCCCATCGCATATGAACCCCACATGGGAAGTTCCATATGTCATTGAACGGAGGCTTGGAGAAGGAACTTTAAAGCTAGCGACCGTTGATGGTGAAACTCTCCTTCGAGTTTGGAATAGCAAGCATTTGCGCCGTTATTATACCTAGTTTATTTCTTTTGCGTTTTAGTAGCAATTGTTCATGGTATATGTTTCTTTTGCTAATCTTTGTTTCTGGCATGTAATAAGACAAGTCCAGTTTGTCCCTATTTTCTACAATCAATAAAAGCTTGAAGTTATTTTTGTGAACTGTTTGTAATCTATGTTTTATAATTCTATGAGAAGGTTAATTTGCATTAATCTGTATGGTGTATGAACGCACATGCCAAACTAAAAGTCAACCAATTGTGTACTCAAAAATTTCTAAGTCCCCAGAGTGCGGACTGGAGTATTCTGAGTCCCAAGAGTGTGGACTAGAGTGTAAACAATTCAAAAATCTCTAAGTCTCCAGAGTGCAGACTGGAGTACTCTGAGTCCCCAAATCGTGGACTAGAGTAAAAATGATTCAAAAGTCTCTAAGTCTCCAGAGTGCAGACTGGAGTACTCTAAGTCCCCAGAGCATGGACTAGAGTATAAACGATTCAAAAATCTCTAAGTCCCCAAAGTGCGGACTGGAGTACTCTGAGCCCCCAGAGCATGGACTAGAGTATAAACGGTTCAAAAATCTCTATGTCCCAGAGTGCGGACTGGAGTACTCTGAGTCCCCATAGCGTGGACTAGAGTATCAACGATTCAAAAATCTCTAAGTCCCCAGAGTGCGTACTGAAGTACTCTGAGTCCCTAAAGCATGGATTAGAGTATAAACGATTCACCCTGAAGCAGACTAGAGTACTCTGAGTCCCCAGAGTGTGGACTAGAGTATAAACGAATCAAAAATCTCTAAGTCCCTAAAGTACGGTCTAGAGTATTTTTAGTCTCCAGAGTGCCGACTAGAGTATAAACAATTTAAAAAAATTATTAAGTCCCAGAATGTGGATAGAGATACTCTAAGTCCTTTGAAGTTGGACTAGAGTTTGAATTACCCGCAAGACTTTGAATTTCAGTTTCAGATTAAATTATAAGTCATGTGATGAGAATCTGTGAATGCAAAGAAATAAAATTTTATTTACTTCCTAAAAAATTTCCTTACAACTTCTCTGAAAGTTGGGAGGCTAAGTCTATCTACAACGACTACTGATGAAAGAAAGGAAAAAAAAGAAAAGGACAACAACTACATAGTTCTAAACTATTTAAGATAAGAAAAATGTTGCGAGTTGGCGGCTACTTCTTTAGTTTTCTTTCCCTTTTCGACTTCTCCAAAGTCTCCTCATTTGAGTGTCTTTTCCTGAACCCTTTGCTTCTTAGAAATGTGGTACCCGAGAAAGGAGGAGGAACTTCCAAGGCTGTGGTCCCACTGGAGAGATTGACCTTTAACGACCTATTTAGGGGTTCATCGAGCTCCACCATCTTGGTTTCTGTCTTAACTTTGATTCTCACTTTCTCTTCCTCCTCCTCGAGTTTCTCCTTCATGCTAAGCTTGGAAGTGTGCTCGGAAGCGCCTGTGATTTCGATATCATTGTGTTCTTCTACATGTGAGGGTTGTTCGAGTTTATACCTATCTAGCACACCAATCACTTAGGCATCAGGACTAGGGGTGTCTCCGATGTAAGGTGCCTCAGCCTCCTTTTCTTCCCGCTCTATGGCGGCATCGCTCCTTGGAGTCGGCTCGGGACCAGAGTGACCTATGTGAATTCATGAAAATCAAATGTTAGAACACATCCATTACTTGCCAAAAGAGATGACTTCCTAAACTCTAAAAGGTGAAGGTACGTACCAGCTTCCAATTGACTTTCAGTGGTTCTTCGAGTATCACCCTCGGGGATTGGGGATAAAATGTGAATGCCAAGTCTGAGCTTCTCCGGGTCATAACCAACATGCTGGTAGGGAGGCCGAAGTGACGAAGTCTCAGCTGATTGAATGGGAGGAGGAATTTGAAAATCCATGTCAGACGGCCGGCAATGTCTTCCTTACCCTTCAATGTCGGGGAGTCTCTTTCAAAGAGGGCTTTAGCGCAGATAAGTCTGAAGGCTTCTTTCTTTAGAGCACTTCCCTCACAAGGGCCACTTCATCAACCTCTTCAACGCCCAGCTCTACTTTCTTAATTTTTATCAATGTATCCCATGCTTCAGCTAGCGATTCAAGATAACCATCGCCCAAGAAAGATAGGTCGCGGTGCATGAGAACTCTTGCATTGTACCCGGCGATGAGCAAGTCAAATGAACACTTAATCTCTTCTCTTCCAGCCTCAGTCGCTTCCTTGATTCAGGAGTCTACCTCTGAAAGTGCCGCCTTTTTGCCTTATATACGAGCTGCATCTTTTAGCACTTCAACCTTAAGTAGTTCTTCATCGAGTTTTGTTTTCAAATTACTCATCTCGACGATTTCATAGCAGCATTATTGTGATTCTTCCCGGACTATAATTTTTCTTCCTTTTCTTTAGAAAGCAGCTCCTCCAACTCTTGACTCGATGGGCGAGGATATCTTTCTCTTTTTGCAGAGAGTCTTTTTCTAGAGCTAGAGAACCATTGTGTTGAACTGCCTTGTTTAACTCTTTTTTATGACTGGCCTCTAAGCATCTGACCACTTCGGCTGTCTCCTAGCATTCTTTTGGACTGTCTCGAGCTGAGATTTGTATGAGAGTAGTTCTTTATCCTGGCCCTTTATAATAAATTTGTCGTGAATGGCTACAAGCTTAAGGCGGTCAATCTCATGCTGGCGCTCGATGGAGACTTCCGAGATTTTCCCCCCTAAGTGTATGAACACATCATGTTAGAAATACACGTTATTGTTGCAGGCAATAGCGCTCTGTTTAACATTCATAGGAATAGGATGAATTGCACGTAGGAATTCCAGCCCGTCGAAACAGATTTTCGGGAACGTAGCTTTAAGCTTAGCTAAATTTTTTGCCGCTGACGGATCGTGAGTGGGAGTCTGCCTTGCCGGAGTCATCGATTTCTTATGAGGCTTGCAAGATTTTTCGACGCTTGAAGAACCAGAACGTTGATCGCGAGGAACTTCGAGCTGGGAGCCTTTCTAAGCAGACTTGTCTCCGCTACGTGCGGGAAGATTGGAAGGTTCATTTGGATGTGAAGGGTGGCCGTGGGTTCTCCTTTTGGAGGATGAGGACGACTCTTTGGAACGATAGTCTCTATCTATGCCTTCATCCTTATCTCTTCGTTTACCTGATCCTGTGTCTCGACCAGAGTGATGTAAGATGGAGGATCCTCGGAGAAGGTCAATGCTGTATATGCACTCCATTTCACATGTACGTAAGATTAAATGGGAACGAATTAGTAGAAGTCACACGACGAACTGAATTCAAGTGCGTGGTGGAGTGTAAGTGTTCGTGTATGTCCTAGCACATCCCCTAATGGACCAGTGTTTTTTGCTTTACTCATTGGAGTTTTCTCTCCCTGATCATGAAATTGTGCACCCTCATCGCTTCTCGTAGGCAAGTTAAATCCCATGGCACTAGGATTATTGAAGTCATAATTCAATAAATCGTCAGGAATGGTTACGTCGGATAGTCCCTTCAGTGAGCTTTTCATTTTTTGAGAAGACGATCCTTTCTTGATAGGGGTTATCATGACCTTTGAAGTTCCGCCAACTTTACTCTCTTTCATCTTATATGCTAAGATCCTTTTCTTTTTCGAAGAAGGTGGTGGTTAGTTGGTGTTGGGAACATCGGCTGCCGACGCTTGTCTGAGGCTTATATTCTCGTCAACCGACACTATAGCCTCCTTTTCTTTAATCTCACCTTCTTCAGTAGTATCATGAGCCCCATCGGTAAGGGACGCTGAAGGACCGACTTGTTCCCGACTCATTTTAGCAGTTTTTCTTGCGTCATGATGTTACTCGGAAGGCCAATCCTACGACCCTCTTTTAATAATCCGAACAGTGAGAGCAACTCGTCTATAACAATCAATTTAGTGTCTCACTCTTCTACTGGAGTGGCTCGAATGGTCGCGACTGCCTTGTAGTATCTAGTGCCTTCGGGCCATGGGCGGATATTTGGAAGGATTAAAACGTTCAAACTTCAAGAAATTTGTGACTTAAGTTCTAGAATGAAGGGTGAGATAAGAATGAAATTTAATTTCTTCCAACCATCTCCTTGTGAAGCCAAGAGGACAACATACGTAGAACCACTCCTATTTGAATTGGGATAGATTGTTCCATACATCCATCAGAACTTGACATTTATGGAATGGCTTAAGGAATATATAAGATGGGATATCAGCATGTCTCTTGAAATCGTAACTATAGCGAATGTACTTGGCAATTGGAGGTCTAAACGGGACGCTCATAAAAAGGACGTAGGTACCGTGAATGAACGCATGGAAATTGGGATGCAGTTGTGTAGGAGCGATCCCTATGTACTGCAACACTTCACAGATGAACGGATTGAAAAGTGGCACGCAACCGGCCTAACATATGAATTCGTTGCATGCGGTATATCCAGTCGATCGATACTGGAAATTTTGTGCAACATGCACCGGTACATTGATATACAAATTTAAATTTAAATATTATTTTGAATATTCAATCGACTGACCCAGAGGCTCAGTTGACTGAATTTCTATAACAGCCACTTTTCGAAAAGACACGACTTTTTGTGAAGAGATACGAACCTCTACGAAAAGATTGGACGAAACACTTCAATCAAAACTCTTCACCAACAGTCGCTTCTTTCTAAACTTTATAAATACAAACTCCAACTTGATTCCAAACCACTTAATCAAAATCAAATCTTCTTATCTCTCTGATCTAATTCTTTGGAATCTATTTGCTATCATACTTTCAATTATTCTGCATTAAAGCAATACTATACCTTTCTGTTCTTCATATACTTCAAATATATATATATATATATATATTTATACTCGATGAGAAGATTATAGAAAGGGTGTCCTACAAGTGACAAATCCATGTTATCATAACACACAAAAGTCAAAACTATTTTCTGTATTTTTTGAAGTCCTGTTCTGCTGCTCAGGCAAGTGAAGTCCTCTTCGGCTGTTGAGGCGAAATCCTGTTTTGCTGCTCAGGTCCCTGTTTGGCTGCTCATGTCCCTGTTCGGCTTCTTAGGGTGTATATACCTATTCCTTCGGGTTAAGTGAGAGTTGTTGTTTTAGTGAAATTTTAGAAAGAGTCTAAGACTGGACGTAGGTCGATGCTCCGAACCAGTGTAAAAATTCCTGGTGTCATTTTACTTTACTACTTTTATATTTCGCATTATTTATCGTATAACTATCATCATTATGCTATGTGTTATCATACATCCATATTACACGATCCATAGCACACTTTCATTTGGTATCAGAGCAAGGTCATCATATAACCATAGCATAGTTATCTGATAATAATATGGACACTAAGACTTGCACTAGCACTAATACTAGCTTCATTGAAGGACAATCCACTACACGTCCACCACTATTTTAATGGCATGAACTACAACTATTGGGCCATATGAATGAGAATATATATGCAAGCAAATGGTTTTGATTCATGGAACATAACTCAAACAGAATATACTATTCCTACTGAAGAATATTCTACTTGGTCAAATACACAAAAACTAGATGCCACAGCTAATGCAGAAACCATGAATATGTTGTTTTGTGCCTTGGACAAAAATGAGTTTAACCATGTTAGCATGTGCAATACTGCATATGAAATATGGAATACACTCAAAATTATACACGAAGGAACCAACAAGGTCAAATAAAGCAAAACATCCATGATCAAAGGTTAGTTTCAAAATTTTAGAATGAAAGAAAATGAACCTATAAGTGACATGTACTCAAGATTTCAGGAAATCTATCATTCATTAGTAGGACTAGGAGAAAAATATTCAGACTTTGATATTGTATCCAAAATCCTTAACTCTCTTTAACGAAAGAATGGGAAAGAAAAGTTCTCGCTATTGAAGAAGCGAACGATATTTCCAAAATAACCCTAGAAGAGTTAATAGGAAATCTAATGTCTTATGAAGTGAATTTGTAGGCTAAAAGAATTCAATCCCAAGATAAAAAGAATAAAGCATTCCATGCAGAACAAGAAGAATCAGATTCAGACAAAGACGACCTAGCCTTTATTGCCAAGAACTTCAAGAAATTCTTGAAATATAGAAAAGGAAACTGGCAAAAGAAGCTCAAACAGCAATAAACCACTGTCTTTATTAGTTATGGAGTGTATTAACTGTCATGAAAATGGGCATATGCCGAAGGACTGTCCAGATCAAAAGAAAGAATATCAAAATAAAAGGAAGGGCAATTTCAAAAGAAAAGCCTTTTCAGTTACATGGGATGATTCAGATTCCTCCTCCTCTTCTTCTGGAAGTGAAAGTGACAGCGGTAATGAACAAGCTAACGTATGCTTTATGGCCAGAGCTAATGAGGTTAGTGATTTAACTTTTGATGATATGATAGAACTAAATTCTGAATTATTAGATACTTTTAAAAAGTCTCAAAAGAAAATACAAAGAGGCTATATAAAATCAGAATAAGGCAGAATTCGAAAGAGATATGCTTAAAGATGAGAAGAAAATATTAGGAGAAGAACTTGAGAAAATTCAAGAATCTCTTTCAAATATGAATTCTCAACTTGTATTATTGAGTCAAGAAATTGAACTCAAAAGAAAAAAAATGGTGGTCTTGCTTCTGAAAGTCATGTTTTAAAAACTAATATTAAAATGGTAGAACTAGAAAATTCAAGTCTAAAGACCAAATTAGAAGGAATTACTAGAAATGTTTCAAATTTTAATAAAGGAAGAGAAAATTTACTTAGAATTATTGAGAATTCACAATCTGTTAATAATAAAAATGTTTTAGGATACAAGAAGAAAATCAAGAATTCACAATCTAGTAATTTAAACAAAGTTAAGTATGATAAAACACCCACATCTTCAAAAGGATTAGATTCTAAAACTATAAATATATGGGTACCTAAAACTAATAACAAACTAATAAGGAAAAAGTATATTAGTTCATTTATAGAAGATGTTCACAATAATAAAAATTATATTTATAAAAGGAATACTAAACCCACTTGGGTTTGGTTTCCTAAGACCTAAGTCTTAAGATCCTATTAAAAAAGTGGGTACCAACTTTACCTCATATTTTTTACAGGTCCCACTCAAGAAAAGAGGAAAATGGATACTCGATAGTGGTTTCTCAAAACACATGACAGGAGACACAGATATGCTGATAAATATTACATACTCAGATGGAGGTTCTGTCACTTTTGGAGATAATTCCAAGGAATACATCATCGGCAAAGGAGATGTGAGCAATTATGGTACATCTAATTTACCTCTTATTACAAACGTTTTATTAGTTAAGAATCTAAAACATAATCTATTAAGTATAAGTTAACTATGTGATAAAGGTTTTAAAATATCATTTTCTGAAAATAAATGTAGTATTCTTGATCAGAACCAAAATCTTATGTTCACAAGAAATAGAGATAAAAACATTTATGTTTTCAATATGAAAGTTAATCATAACTCAGATATGTGTTTAATAGCTAAAGAAAATGATCCTTGGATATGACACAAACGATTCTGTCATATCAATTTCAAAAATATAAATAAAATTTCTAAAAATAATCTTGTAAAAGGATTACCAAAGATGAATTTTAAAGTTAATAATATATGTGACTCGTGTCAATTAGGTAAACTAACTAAATCCTCGTTTAAATCTAAGAAAGTTATTTCGACATTACAACCACTTGAGTTACTTCATATGGATTTATTTGGCCCTACCCAAATTCAATCCATAAATTATAATAAATACGTATTTGTAATAGTTGATGATTTTTCTAGATAAACATGGACTATCTTTATGAAAAATAAAAGCGATACCTCTGAAAATTTCAAAACATTTGTTAAACAAATTCAAAATTTAAAGGGTATTAAAATTAAAAATATTAGAAGTGATCACGGAGGAGAATTTGAAAATATACAGTTTGATAACTATTGTAAAAAGAAAGGAATATTTCATAACTTTTCGTTTCTTAGAACTCCACAACAAAATGGAGTTGTAGAACGAAAGAATCAAACTCTACAAGAATGTGCAAGAACGTTACTAAATGAAAGCACCTTACCAAAACATTTTTGGGCTGAAGCTGTTGCAACTGCCTATTATGTTTTGAATCGTGTTTCTATTAGACCTCTCACCAAGAATACTCCTTACGAAATTTTTAACGGTAGAAAACCAAACATATCTTATTTTAAAAATTTTGGATCAAGATGTTTTATATTAAATACCAGAGATCAACTTGGAAAATTTGATTCAAAATGTGACGAGGGTATACTTTTTGGATATTCGAATCGAAACAAAGCTTATCAAATTTATAATAAACGAACTAATACTATTGAAGAATCACTCCATGTATCTTTTGATGAGAACTCTAAACTTATTTCTAATTTAATTAATGATAACGATTTAATTAATAATAATAATAAAATATAATAATAAACAATTCAAGAGATGATGACGATATTGTTTATAATTCTAGAGAAATTGAAAACACTATGAATTTAGAAAATAGAAATACCACTAATACAATAAGATCTCCTCGAAGAGTCTTACAAAATCATCCTACATAAAATATAATTGGAGAAATAAATTCAAATGTTCGAACTAGAAATCAACTAAAATGGGTAATGTAGCTTTTCTCTCTACTATAGAGCCTAAAAATACTAAGGAAGCATCATCCGATGAAAAATGGATTATTGCTATGCAAGAATAACTAAATCAGTTTGAACGAAATGAAGTTTGGAAACTAGGACCCAGACTGACCGATCATACTGTTATAGGAACTAAATGGGTTTATAAAAATAAAGCAGACGAATTAGGAAATAAAACTAAAAATAACGCGAGACTAGTAGCACAAGGATATAACCAGGAAGAAGGAATAGACTACGAAGAAACGTTTGTTCCAGTCGCTAGACTAGAAGCAATACGAATCTTATTGGCGTACGCTTGTTTTAATAATTTTAAACTCTATCAAATGGATGTTAAAAGTGCTTTTTTAAATGGCTATAGTCAAGAAAACGTTTATGTTGAACAACTTCCCCTATATATTGATGAAAAAACACTCAGATCATGTATATAAACTTAAGAAAGCTTTATATGGCTTAAAGCAAGCACCATGTGCTTGGTATGAACACCTTAAAAGCTATCTAATTGATTCAGGATTCGAAATAGGAAAAGTGGATCAAACTCTATTTATAAAACATTCTAAAAATGATATATCGGTAGTTCAAATATATGTCGACGACATTATATTCGGCTCAACTAATAATGAATCATGTAATGAATTTTCTAAAATAATGACTAGAGAATTTGAAATGTCTCATATGGGAGAATTATCATATTTTCTAGGACTTTAAATAAAACAAGTTTCAAATGGAATATTTATTAATCAAGAAAAATACTGTAATAATCTTATCAAACGTTTTGGAATGGAAAACACTTCTGCCAAACCAACACCTATGAGCACAACAGCACATCTTGATAAAGATGAAAATGGCAAAAGTGTAGACCAAAAATTATGTCGTAGTATGATAGGATCACTACTTTAGCTAACAGCGAAAAGACCAGATATTATGATGAGTGTATGTTTATGTGCACGATTTCAAGCTGACCCAAAAGAATCACATTTACGTGCCGTAAAATGTATACTACGCTATCTTAGTAAAACTACAAATTTTGGACTTTTCTATCCAAAAGAGTGCTGGTTCGAATTAGTATCATACAGCGATGCTGATTTCGGAGGATCACGAACAGATATAAAAAGTACAAGTGTACGTGTCACTTCATTGGTAAATCTTTAATATCATGGTTTAGCAAGAAACAAAACAAGTATCTTCCTATCAACTTGTGAACCAGAATATATTTCTGCAGCACTTGCTTGCACATAAGTAATTTGTACGCAACAGACACTTAAAGATTTCGAAATAAATCTATCAAAATCAATAATTTACTGCAATAACTCTAGTATAATAAATCGATCTAAAAATCCAGTAAACCACTCAAGAACCAAACATATAGATATTAGACATCATTTTTTATGAGATAACGTTGAAAAAGAAGTGATATATCTAGACTACGTACCATCAAAAAAATCAATTAGCCAATATTTTTACTAAACCATTGTTAGAAAATACGTTTATAAAATTATGTCGTGAACTTGGTATAATGTCAATTAATGATATATAAATAACATGCAAAATTTGACTAAAAACTCAAAAATAAAATTTCTACAAAAAATTCAAAATTATGACCATGCTGAGACTCGAACCCATGACCTGCTGTGAATAGCCCAAGTGTCTTAACCACCTGAGCTATTGATTTTTTCCGCTACAATCTAGTATGGGGATTTTATTATGTGGTGACATCAATATATAGTAAAAATATGTGTAACATTTAACTTTGTAAACATACATTACTACTTTTATAAACATTAAATTACATAAAATAAAACTAACAACAGAAAAACTGACGAACTACCCTAATTCATGGCTAAAATCAATATAATCTACTTAAGTCTACCTACCTTTTCTCTAGACTTAGGCTATAAATAGATAATGCATAATCCATTTTTTTTACAATCAAATTGAAGTAAAAACAAAAGCTTTCATTTGCTTTCTTTCAACAACTATTTTTCAAGAATGTCAACCTCTTCATCCATGGATTATATCGAAATTCTTGACTCAAACATTTCACCAAAGACTCCGGTTCATAAGACTTCACCATTTGAACCATATCCTACCTATCATGCCAGATATACTTTGGATAAAAAGAAAGGAAAGAAGACGATTGACATATCTTCAAACAAGAAGCAAAAGATAGATGATTTGTACCATTATCAACAAGAATCTCTATTGCTACAACGTGAAATGTACTACGAACAAAAGATTAACTCCAGACGATTAGTAATCGTTGAGCATATTGCTATGAAGTTCTGCGGGGAATCATCACATCCATTAGATGAACATGCTCTTTTTCCTATTAGACGACCTTTGACTTCATCCCCACCGCGACCACCATTCTCACCGAATTCATGGGATCGCAATGAAGAATCGAATGCTCGTCGCAAGCAACTAAAGGACTACAAGACACCTAACCCTTTGAAATAAACATAATTGTCATTATCTTTTGTTTTTATTTCCGAATAAATTCTCTAAGTATGTACGTTTTTATTCTTGGAATAAATTCATTTCTGTTTCATTCATCAATAATGAAAACTAATTATAACATTAAATAATAAAACTTACAAATGTTCACATATATAATATATTAACATTTCTCTAGAAAACAAATTCAGTATAAAAAATTATCCAGGTCAGCAGACTGGACCAGGTGGTTAGTTGACTGACATAGAAACAAAAAAATTTTATATACGCATGGCCAATCGGCTGTCTCAATGCCTCAATCGATTGGTCCTGAAAGATGAAAAATTTCGATCTTCAGCTTCAGTCGACTGACGCACTGAGCCAGTCGACTGAATCGTAAATATGAGTGCCTTTATTACTTTTACCCACCCACTTTCCTTCTTTTATCTTCTACTTTACCTTCTTTCACCATTACCATTTCAGGTTCAAAGTTTTCCAAACCCCAACCTTTCAAAAACTCCATTTTTTCTCTCCAAAAATTCAAATAAATGGCTCCTAACGAAAGGGACAGGCTTCCTCATCATCTCAACCTCCATCAAACAAGAAAATCCAAAGATGGCTATTTGATGACACCACGATTAGGAGGTGGAGACGAATGTAAGATTCTTGGATTTTTGAAGGTTCATTTGTTAAATTTTCTGATTTCTCTCCATACCATATCCAAGAGTTAGCTTGAAGGAGCAATTTGGAATCGTTATTCAACATTGATGATAACAAGCACAAAATCAATCAAATAATGGTGAAACTATTCTACGAAAATCTAAACTTGGGTCACCAAACCATTCCAAATCAACATGACTGTGTATGGAGTCTAGTATGTGGAAAATCTATCCTTCTCTCATTAGATCGCATGGCTCATATTTTGCAAACAAAAAATGATGTTATGGAATTGGCCAATATTGATTGTGACCTGGTTGTTCGTGACAAAGAAGTCATTTGTTTTTAGAAGACGACATGCGTCAACTCAAATCCATGTCTCTATGACCAAAGGCATGAATTATTCATCATGCTCTAATGACAACCATAACTCCTAGAACCGGGAGTTGTGAACTTGTCTACGAACATAACTTTAAAGCTTTATATGCTGTTTTCGGAAATATTAAAGTCGATTGGCTCCGTTTAATTTTTGATGAATTTTTAAGCTTCAACAACGGTAGAATGTATGTAATCTACTACAGTGAATATGTTATGCGACTTCTAAAGGCTTGTGAAATTCCGGAACCGGACTCGCCAATTCTACCGCTGGATGTTTAAATTTTACTTTGGCATTAATAAAACTACCCGTTGCTCGACCACCACCCATCATATCTTTTGAAAAATGGACACAACGGCAATTATCTTACGACCAACCACAACATCAAGAACGTGAACCATCTCAAGGCCCATCTCGTCAAAGATCAACTCATCATCAACAATAAAGAAATTTTGATTCCGAATCCGGGTCTTCAACCATGTGAATCGATTTCTATAATTTGCCATAATCAACGAATTCTTCAATCCAATATCAACAAAGTTGACAAGAAGCTTGATAAGGTCAAAGGATTTTTTTACTAAATTATGGCAAGCTATCTCATGTTCTTCCGGGCATCTACGGCTACTTTAGGCAATCCAAGTAAGCAACCCATCTTCACTTGGTCTTCTTCGGACGAAGATCAAGCAAGTAGTAGTGACGATGATGGAGATGAAGGTGATAGTGGTGGTCAGACATCACATAGTGGTTAGGGTAAGCAACCAATGGCTTAAGATGCTTTTCTTTTATCAAAACATTAGTTTTCATTTCATATGGCTTGTACTAAATAGCCACTCTGTTTTATTTATTTCAACACTCTTGATTATGGAAGTTTAATGTATGAATGATTATTTTTATCGTAATATCTTTTCCATTATGACTTCATATTACTTATTACTTTTTGTCGATGACAAAGGGGGTGAAATATTATTGCTAACAATAAAGAATGCAGGATATAGAGCGTCAAAAATACAGGGGGAGTAAGTATTTATGTTATACACACACACACAGAGTCAAAATCAATATCTATTTATAGGTTGTCATCAGTCAAAAAGGAGAGAATGTTGAGACTTGGTTTTGATTCATGACACGAAGCTATCACTACGACATAGAGAATTGACGACTGCTACGACAAAAAGATATAAGGAGATGAGACTTTAAAACTGGTGCATCAACTATATTATTTTGTTTTTTAAGTCTAAGGTAAATATTGTTAAAATCTCTCCTTGGTTACGTATATATTAGCTTATATATTTAATCATTCTATTTCTCAAATATTTTATACATATATAAGCATATAATTAAAATATAAAACATATAATTAAAATATAAAACTATTTTAAAGTTATAGAAATTAATATGCCTATGTAAACTGTGCATATTGCACAAATTTAACCAACTCAGTCGACTAACCCAGACGTCCAGTCGATTGACACTGGAAATTTTGTGTAACATGCACAGGTACATAGATATCGAATTTAAATTTAAATATTATTTTGAATATTCAGTCGACTGACCCAGTGGCTCAATTGACTGAATTTCTATAACAGCCACTTTTCGAAAAGACACGACTTTTTGTGAAGAGATACGAACCTCTACGAAAAGATTGGATGTAACATTTCAATCAAAACTCTTCACCAACGGTCGCTACTTTCTAACCTTTATAAATAC
Organism: Allium cepa; assembly: GCA_030765085.1. NCBI lineage: Eukaryota > Viridiplantae > Streptophyta > Magnoliopsida > Asparagales > Amaryllidaceae > Allium > Allium cepa. The sequence continues at coordinate 634,499,513 of CM060932.1, read as the reverse complement.
AAACTCCAACTTGATTCCAATCACTTAATAACAATCAAATCTTCTTATCTCTCTGATCTAATTCTTTGGAATCTATTTGCTATCGTACTTTCAATTATTCTGCATTAAAGCAATACTATACCTTTCTATTCTTCATATACTTCAAATATATATATTTGTACTCGATGAGAAGATTATAGGAAGGGTGTACTACAAGTGACAAATCCATGTTATCAGAACACACAAAAGTCAAAACTATTTTCTGTATTTGTTGAAGTCCTGTTCAGCTGCTCAGCCGAGTGAAGTCCTCTTCGGCTGTTGATGCGAAATCCTATTCTGCTGCTCAGGTCCCTGTTCGGCTTCTCAGGGGTATATATACATGTTCCTCCGGATTAAGCGAGGGTTGTTGTTTTAGTGAAATTCCATAAGGAGTCAGGGACTGGAAGTAGGACGGTGTTATGAACCAGTATAAAAATTCTTGGTGTCATTTTACTTTACTGTTTTATATTTCGCATTATTTACCGCATAACTATCATCACTATACTCTGTGTTATCATATATTCATATTACATGATCCATTGCACACTTTCAACGAAGCTTGACTTCTTGGACATTTTGGGATGATGCTTGGTGTGAGTGAATACCTGTTTAAGTTATACTCGAAAGATAGTCGACATTAGATATAATAATAATGTATTCCCCCATGTGATGTGTGAACTAGTGCGATGATATAGGCATGAGTGCAAGAAAATTAAAGATTTAAAGACAAGTATGACATAGAGAAGTTTTGAGTTATCGTCCCGGAGACCGTCATTACTGATAGTCTCCAGCAGTTTGTCATATGGTTGGTAACCAAAGTCTTGAAATCAAGCACTGCCATCATGGAGCATGAAGGCTGTTATTTGCATTTGTCGGGTTAAATTCGTGTTTAGAGTTACTTAAGTTGAGGAGTTTTTAGTCCAAATTAAGTCCACGGGCTTCTTTGGTCCTTGTCATTGCTCATCATATTATGCTCAAGTGTGGAAATATGTAGTCCTGATGTATGCGGTGTTCGATTTGAAGTAATCCTAATTGTTAATGTCGACTCCGACACTTAATATTGACCATATGCCTAACTCCTGAAAGCAGCCTAGGCCGGTCGCTCCTCTAATCTAACATGACCGACCCACTCCTTTGTTTATGACCAACCCTCAAACTCTCAAGTCACCGAACGGCCTCATTATGGCATATACTGAGCCACTCCCTCTTTGAATACCGAACCACTCTATTGCAAGAACCCTACCGACCCACTCTATTCCAAGAGTCCTACCTACCGACTATATTGCCTAATTCCTACCGATCCATCTCTACTCTAATAACCTACCGAACACTCTCCCCCGGTCGGTATGCCAAGTAGAAGCCTATAGCCTACACATCGACCCCTGTAAATCACCGAGCTCTCTTCTTCTCTACATCGCCGATTTCGAAGATAAGGCTATAACTACTTATCCTAGTATCTTGTACTTTGATTCATTGAGATCGAGCCGAACTCCTAGCCTAGGACATGCTCCTACTTCTAATTCGTCTCTCTCTTCACCAACTCCTGCTAATCCCTAATTAAGAACCCATGAACTCGGACTTCACATAAGACTCCAAACTTAAGGGGATGAATTGAGTAAAAGATTTGTGCCTATATGAAAGGTTTGAGACTATGGAAACTGTCGGGTTTCGGATCGAGATTTATTTGGGTTTGTTGGAAGTTGGAGTTGCAAGGTGGACAGTTTGGGTTTGAGAGGAGGAAGGATTGAGTGTGAGTGAGGCTTGGGGGGAGGTAAGTCAACAGGCTCATGCAAGTAGAGTAGAAGTGAGAAGAAGAAGAAGAAGGGGTGTGTAGGCTTTTATATGATGAAGAGGGAGATGAACGGGCACTTTCCTATAGACCCGGTCACCAAGCATCACTGGGTCGGCAAACTATATATGCTGAACGTTGTCCTAGTGAACCGACCGAGTGGATCAGCCTTCGTATGCCCATCCACCCCTTATTCAAAAAAAGAGTATAATGATAATAAATAAAATAATAAGAATATTGATGGTAATAAAATGTGTACATATGAATATATACACGTGTAATGATGATTGAGGTTGATGATGTGGAAAAGAGACAGATACTACTAGATAAGTGGAGAAGCTTGTGTTCCAAAAACCCGCTGCGATTCAGCCTTCGAAAGGTTGCAAACATTTAGCGTTTGAAAAGTTAAAACAGGATATCAAGAATCTCTTTGATACTAAACTAATACGATCACACGACACGGAGCTTCTTCGAAGGACAATGAAAAAGCAACAGTCGGTTATCATTATGAGCGGACTAGCCTCTGGAAACAGGGATTACTCGCTGATTCAATGCGCTTCGTGTTGATTCATAAGACATGCTATGGGGGCAAATGTTACCCGGCTACTTGACCTGGCTACAAAGCGATAGTTAAGAGGAGAGGGTTGGACCTAGGCAAGACTCAAGCAGAGAAAGGATTGGAAATATAAAGGGTCGGTGTAACTTAATTGGGTCGGCATATCCATGTGGTTCGGCATATATGTGTGGTTCGGCATATCTATGTGGTTTGGCACATCTGTGTGGTTCGTCATATGTGTGTGGTACGACATATACGCATGGTTCGATCTATTTACATGGTTCGGTGTTGGAACAAGATCATATGGGGGTCGGCTAATAGTGGTTTGGCTTATGTGGGTCAGCAAGGATGGGCTCGGATTCAATACGATCGGCATGGGTGGCTCGGCATGACTAGGTCGGCTGTAATGGTAGGCTATCTCAGGATCGGTCATGGAGCTTTTTGGCACTAAATGAAGTTGTCGGCATGGACGGCTCAGTCACCATGGTTCGGCATACTTGGGTCGGTGCACCCTAGGGAAGTAGCAACTTATCTGGTCTACCACAAAGTAGTGCGACCCGCATTTCATTGCTTCGAGTACGCCACTATTAGCTTCGAGTCACTTGAGAAGTTGCTTCGAGTCATCTACGAGGAAAGCCCAATCTGGCATTGATGGTTCGGCTATAGTGGTTCGGTAGTTACTGGGTCGGTTATGTGGGGTCGGCGTACCTGGGTCAGTCAACTTGAATTGTCACTTGTAGGCCGAGCTATCTTGGTCATAGGCTTACATAGGGAGGCCAGGATAACTTCGTCTAATAGAGGGGCAGGGGTCCAATTGAAGGGACCTTTTCCCGAGAACCTTAGGGAGAGTCTGCCATTTTCAGTACTTACTTTCTTTCTGCTCAAACTTGTATTCAAGCTATTTATTCATGGATTGAAGCTGTATTCAACTATTTGAAAAGGCAACAAAGATTACGTTCAAAGTGGATGTAGGCAGTTACACCGAACCACTATAAATATGGTGTTTTTGTTTATGTCTTTTTTTGCATCCTACAGTGATATTCCTCTGTTTTAATTTACTATCTTCATTAATCTCTCTACATAAATCTATTCTAGGGTGTTAGTGACCAATTCTGGTGCTAACACAAGTCTTCACTTTCGAACTCGTGAATTGGTTTGAGGTGATTTTTGGTTAGGAATTACCTAAATCTGATACTGGCTCCTTAAACCAATCATCGATAAAAATATGTTAAGTAAATAGGTGCTTACCATTTGATTAATTACTCTCTTTATCAAAAATATCTTCTAGAGATATATATCTTTAAAAAATTCTTTTTGGTACATATGGAATCATTAAACCTCTTTTTAACTTTGGAAATACCAAATCAAAATCATTTCTCATAAATCACATTGCAAAACCTTTTTGGGTAAAAAGGGTTGATAGAAATTATACTAATTCCATTCAACATCAATTTTCGTATTCAACTCTTACTATCCGTCGAATAACGGTGAAATCACCTTTTAAATTCACATGGATAGTATGGGTTCCCTCCTTGGAATTTAATGTCAAGTATAAGAAAGTTATTTCTATACAACCTAAGTTGTATTAAATTTAGAGAAATAAATCTTTTATACTTGCCCCGTTTTCAATGTTTTGACCTTATCTATTCCTCTTGTAGAAAGAGGCCAGGTGAGCCAAGACACTGGTTGTCCTGAACATCTCCTTAGTTTAAGCACTTCACATCCAGATCTTAAGAATAGAAAAATCCAATATATTCATCAGCTCTTAGAGCCAACATTAAATCACTTGATTATAACAGCTTTTCTTTAATTCACTTATTTAAAAAAATTAAAATAAATTATAAAACCTTCAAATCATCTTTAAAATACTTAACTATTTATTCAAAAATATTTGTAAAATATTTGGAAAAGAATACTTAAGTTTAAAGCCATAGTTCAAAAGTAATTAAAAGTGCTGCAAAAAATGCTACGAATAGTGATTTTAAGCTTATTGGATCAAAACAACTTTCCTGTCATGTAGAAATCAATTTTTTTAACTCAAATCTCTTTAAACATTTTAAATTATTCATATAATTTATTCCATATTTTTAAAGAACTAAAAATATCATTTATAAAGAATTTTCCACTGTGAATTCCGAACTACCAAATCGGAACTATTTTGAAAGCCTATTTGCTCATATTTCAAAATCTCGGTCCTTTTCTTTTGTTTGAAAGATATGATCATAAGAGTTCGAAAAATTCTTATTATAAAGAATTCTGACTCTGAATCCATCATCTAAATGGATTTAACTTTGTATGACATGAAATTAGGAACCACCCTTATACGATGCGCCTATTTTTGACTCATTTTTCATAACTTGTCAAAACTTAACCAAACTAGATTTTAGTGCTTTTAAAACATTAATAAACCATTTTAAACCATTTATAGGGGATTAACGATTCCATATCACTTTTATATCTAGATTCATAAAGTTATTTCCTTATGTAATATCGACGTGTGTATAACGAGACTTATTTACATAATTAAATTACAATATTAAAACAACCAATACTTGATGATCAAAGCATAGTAAACATCCATAGCAATCATATCACATCATTATATATATATAGTTTTTCATTTTATTTTCGATTGAACTAACTTTAAAAAAGCTATAGTTCCGCTATCTGAAATTAGAGCTCACGACTACTAGCTCAAATGATCCTAGGGGTTCAGCCTTGGTCTTGGAGGCTTGGAAGGGCTCAGTCTTGCTTGGAAAATGGTGGTGGAAGGCTTGGTTGCACACGACTTTGGCGGAGGAGAAGGAAGAGATCATTAGCTTGAACTTTGGTCTGAAGTGGTATAGATTTTGATTGATTTTAGGATAACTTTGTTTTGATTTTGTAATATTTTCTTTCTTAGGCTGTGGAAGACATTAATGTAGAGAAGAAGAGGATGAAGTGCTTAGGAATTTTATGAACTAAAAGCATGAATGAAGTGAAGATGAGTGGGTGCTACTTATAGTTTACTGTAAGGATGGAAATATCATGATATTGTTATACAAACACATCACCATTGCATCACCACCACTCCCCCCTCTCCACTAATCATTCTCGGCCAAGCATGCCTCAAATGTGTGTGGCCATGTGCTTGTACTTGGGATGTAAGATGTTGACTTTGGTTTCACTTAAGAGTTAAGTTTTAGGAAAGTATCTTAGATATTTTCAAACATATATATACACACATAATCATATAGGTATATTTATATGTGTTCATGTGCATGTGGATGTTTTCATGTATATGTATATGTTTATGTATGTGTTCATATATATATATCAAATCATTCATAACGTTGCATAACCTTTCTACGTTGAATCGTTACGGATTTCGATTTCGATTTCCAGTCATATTTTTACTTCTTATGTAATATACATACATACATACAAACATACATACATACAAAGATATATATATATAAGCCAAGTTTTGTTAATATTTTTATCATTATATAATAATTAAAAGGGTTTATTTAATAATTAAAATAATTATTAAATCGTTTAAACTCAATTTAAATTCAAAAATCATTTATTCAAAAATAGTTATATCATTGATGATGTCATAAAATGATTTTATTTTCATAAATAAAATAAATAATTTTATTACATATTCTCACATATATATATATGAGTGTATATATCTAACTCCCTGCACAATGTCTGATGGTCTAAGAGCTCTTCACTGGTAAAAAGGTTTTCGGTTTTTTTATCGATATATCTTTCAAAGTATATATTTTTATATCTATTCAAAATAATATAACCAATATTATTTATTATTCAAAAAATTATCATTTATGTTAAAAAATATTGTATTTGAATATTTTAATTTTTTTTCGAAGTGATGAATTTACGGGTTACTACAAGAAGAAAGAAAATAATGCAGCACGGATTCACTTGACCGAACTGTTATTCAGTCGACCCTATAAAGAAGAAATCATTTTAACCCGAACTTGACATTCTGGTTGGTCAAATGACTTCAATATTCAGTCTACTGGTCGAATAAAAATATAAAATAGTATTTCCAGGTTTAGTCATTTGAATATTTATTTCAGTCGATTATTTAGACAAGAAAATTTAGTTCTTGAACTACCAACCTTAATCAGTCGATTCAGTGCTAATTCAATAGACTGATCCTGAAGTAAAAAATATTCCCAAAGCAGTTGTCAATCGAAAGAATTATCCTCCGAGTTGATTGATTGGGTATCTTTCAGATTTTTTTACTAAAAACCCATTCAACTTCATGTCTTTTGGGACAACTACCCAATCAAAATCCTTACCTTTATTCAATCCCCTTATTTTATGGCTTTACTCTTTCATCTCCTACTCCAAAAAGATAAACAAAATCAAATGTTTCTTCCTCGACAATCAATTCCAATGCCTCCAAACTTTCAAGAGAATCATTTACAACCATTGAACCATCTAAATCTCAAATCAGAGGCTGGCTATACAACGATACTACTGTCCAAAGGTTTTATAACATAAGGAACATGATGATTCTCGAAGGTTCATTCATCCAATTTAGAGATTTTGGAGGCAATACTATTCCAGAATTCGCTGAAGCAAACCACATTGACCATCTCATCAACTTTGAAGCCTACAATCTCAAGTTCTACCCATTATTGGTAAAATTGTTTTTTGCTAACTTTAACTTAGATTCCATGAATCCACATAATAGAGAAAATTGTATATAGACACTTATTTGTTGTGTCAAAATATATCTACCTACAGCAAAATTAGTATGTATTTTAAATTATCCTTCCGGAGGAGAAGATTTAGATGACATTGAAGTAGATTTGAACAATCGTGATGAAATTAGCAATCTGTTTTTAGCATATAACTTAGAAGTGTTGAATGAATTTTTTTTACGTCCCATAGCTAGAATTTTGCATATAGTACTTACTCGCTCTATACAACCGTAGACCGGTAGTTATGAAATTGTTTATAAACACAATTTTCAGGCTCTTTATGTAATATATGGTCGTTGAAATGTTAATTGGGCAAAGGTTATACATGAATTTGAAACATTTCATAACCATAACACCAAAATGATCCATTATGGATAACATATTATGCGTATCTTAATGAGCTTTCAAATCCCTCTTCCAAATTTCGAATTTCCTACAGTTGGTTGTTTAGACTCCAAAACTCTTAGTCTTATGAAACTTCCATAAAGATTCGAACACCACAATATTATATCCTTCAAGCTATTTAAAGCAAATAGAGAAGCCGACCATCTCCTACCTACCAATCCTACCATGGCTTCTTCCTCTTAAGCTCCTCTACCTCTTCAACCTCAACATGATGAGGATGACATGGAAGAAATATCTTTGGAACACTAAGCATGTCAGGCTTAAGTCACTCTCTCCTGCAATCAAAGTAAGCTTAATCGACATCTTTCCCGAGTTGAGCATGATATCGCTAAGATGGATAATAAGCTTGATCGAATTAAAGGGTTCTTGAACAAAAATGTGGGGTAAAATGTCATGCGTTTCATCCACTTCTGCATGTACACCCTCCAAAGAAATTTCTCCGTGTTCTATTCATTTAATTTGAATATCAACCAAAGAGGAAGAAAGAGAAGATTCAATTGAGCATGGAGAAATAAGCGAAAGTCATAACTACTGAGGCTTGGTAAGATGGTATTTTATTTCATCTTCTATCACTTATGCATCTTGTTTTCATTTCTAAGAAACTTCAATCATATGTTGATTCGTGATAAATTGTGCTGATGTTATTGTGTTATGATCGTTTGTTGTATTTATGACATTTTTTGTCTTGTGACTTGTCTGTACTAGTCATTGTGACATTTATGTTCTCTTGTGAAAAGTTTTGTGATATTTGCATTGTGATCATTCGTTGTTTCCACAAAGGTTCACATCTTTTAAGTACTACTTACATGTTTCTACCTTGTAATAGTTTCCCCCATCTACTTTCCATTTCTTTCTTGTCGATGAAAATGGGGGAGAATAACTATGGCCATATCGACAGGGGAGCATAGACTTATGGGGAGAACAATCTATATATCGATTATTTTAATACGTATAGTTGTCATTATCAAAAGGAGGGAGACAAAAAATAACTATGGCCATATCGATAGAAGGAGCATAGACTTAGGGGGAGAACAATCTATATATCGATTACTTTAAAATGTATAGTTGTCATCAGCAAAAAGGGAGAGAATGTTATAACCTCATATTTTTTGGTACTTTGATAGTGACAACTATACAACATTATATTGTGTATACTAACCACTTGCACAGGAAAAGATCAATCAAACAAGGAAACATACTCGACAAGAAGAATATCTGTAACGATCCCGATTTTTGTGTCAAATTTAAATTGGTAATTAATTTAAATTTTAGAATTTAATTGTGAATTAATTTGATTTTTTTTCCAATTTTAATGAGATATTTATTTGTTTATTTACTTATAAATACAAATTGATTATAAATTGGATTCTTGAAATTGAAATTCAATAATAAATATTTTTAAATTGGATTTAAAATCTCTATATATTTGAAAGTAAATAAATTTTATTTTCTAATTTTAGCAAATATGTATTTTGATTTGAAAGTTATATTTTGAATTCAATACGGTAAATTTTTGAATGCTATTTAAAGGATAACTTCCAATATGATATTAAATAAGGTTAAATAAAAGTTTTACAAATATACATATGTTTTGGAAATTAATAAGAAAAACATATATATGTAAAATTGGATTGTAAATTTAAAAAATGAGATTTTAAAAAGTGTATAACATTTAAAACATAATAAGTATAATTTGAAAATATACCTATGTAAATATAAAATGACAAGGGTTTAAAACATAGTTTATTAAACAAGGGCTTAAAACATAAATTGTATAATAAAAGACATTTGTACATTTATAACACTGTGAATAAACAAGTGTAAGCAATTGGTGCCATGTAAATTACAAATGGCGTTATGATTTTCCTTTTTGATTTATTTTCAAAACAAATAACAAAAAAAGTTTAGATCAGTTTAACTTCTCAAAACCTGAAACAAAACAAAGAAAAGAAAAAAATCTTCAATCTGGAATAAAACTTCAAGCAAATTCAAAGAGGAGAGAAAATCAAAAATAAGCTGTAGAAAGGATTCAACTCAGTGCAAATTCATCTCAGATAAAATAATCAAGCAAGATATCAAAACAAAAACATTTCATCATCAACCTCGAAAGAAAATCTGGAAACTCAACCTGAGGTTTAAAGCAAGATCATCTCAAAACAATTCCAAATCAGATTCCAGATTTTCAAAAGTTCAATTCAATAATCAAGCAGAACAATTCAAAGTCTTCAACCTGGGCTCAAACAAAAGCTTACAGTTCCAAATTCAAACAGCTAAAGCAATCAAAAAAAATCAACGGCGGTCTGGTTCTCTGTTCCCTCACAGGTGAGCAAACGTGCCTTTGTTTTAATCTTTGATATGATGTTGTGATGAATGTTGAACTGAAGTTGTGAATATGTTTGTGTGCATGCAAATATGCATGTATATATGTAGAAATGGGTGTGTGCATGTCTGTATACACCTCTATTTAGAGGTTATAGGCATAAGCTAATTTCAAAAAAAACTCAAATCTTGCTCTTCAATTTCTATTAGAGTTTGATTTTTGAACAAAATAGAATTTAAATATCAAGATTTAAATTTTACAAATGCTTTTAAGTATTAAAGATAAATGGATTCACTGGAAACTTTAAAAACATAGTGAAATTAAATTTTATTCAAAAGTTAGTTGATCAAAACTTGAGTTTTGATTGCATGATCCTATTCACCTTCATAAAACATGAATTTTAAAGATAAAATCATAAATTTTAAGTTTGGGGATCACGTGCTTTGGTGAATTGATCGGTCTGGCCCTTTTTACCAATTTTCGATCATTGGTGATATAGTGTTCGTCGAGGCCATAGCTGAAGGTGGCCGGAGGTTCAGGGATTACTGGAAAAATACTTGGTGGTTTTTAAATCCACCGTGGTGGCAGCAATTGATCGGAGTAGGGTTTTAGCCTAGTTCGAAACGATGTCGAAAAATTTGGATTGTGCGGCGTCGTCGAGGAAATTAGGTTGATCGCACCTGTGGGAGATTGAGCGTTGAAGTTTTGTGTGTCTTTGGGTGGAGCGGCATGGCTCCAGGTTGCCAAGATTGTCGTCGGCGATCAATTTTGTAAGTCTGGGTTTATTCCAGTTTGGGTTCATACGTACTCAAATTCGAATTGGATGATGAGATCGTTGATCTGGGCATTTGTCAGAGACGAGGGTGGCGACGTTGACTTGTGGGAGGTGGCACAATCGACCGGAGTTGGTCGGAATCTCTGTGCACGTGCACGAGATCATGTGTGTGTGTTTGTGTTATAGAGAAGGGAGAAGATGGAGTTAGTCTCGAGTTGAACTCGAGGGAATGAAGAGGTGGCTCGAGTGATTTCTCTGGCTCGTACGTGATGGCAGCACGTTAAAAATTTAAAGCAAAGTTAAATTTTATAAAAAGGAAAAAATGGTGGCTTGGGGAAGACTCAGGGGAAATCGGTTTCTGGCTCGGGTAAGTATATTATCAGTAAACTTTAAAGCAAAAATTTAAGGTTTCAAAATGATTGTTAATTAATTCTTTAAAATAATTGCTTTGTTAAGTTTTGGAACTAGTTGAAGGTTTAAAATTAATTATTTAAGGTTGATTAAGTTTTGTTTTCTTAAGTTTATTTGAAATAAAAAAAAATTATAGCTTAATTAAGAAGTGAATTAACTTAAAGGTCTAAATTAATTTATGGTTAATGATGAATTAATTTCAAAGCTTTATTTAATGAGACTTTTTTTGTTCAAAGATGATGTAATGAATTAAAGGACTAATTACTTAATGTATTGAAGATAATTAATTGAGATTAATAAATTGAAAGTTATTAAAGATAATTAATCACTTAAAATAATTACTTAATATAAGAAATTAAGGGTGAATAATTAATGGTTAAAGATGATTAAGTGATTAAGAATAATCACTGATTGTAATTTATTTAAAGAATAATTAATTAATGTGATTAATTAATTAAGGTAATTAATTTGAGGATAAATTAGTTTATTTAAGACTAATTAATGAAAGTGATTAGGATAATCACTTGTTGTAATTAATTAAGAATAATTAATTAAATGATAATTAATTAAGAATTAATTAATGTAATTTATTAGGATAATTAATTAATGAATAATTAAGGGTTAATTATTTAATGATTAAAGGTTAATTGGTTTATTAATAAAGATTAATTTATTTATTATTAAAGGTTAATTAATGAATGATTAAAGGATAATTAATAAACCAGGATTAGTAATTAATCTGATTTAAGTTAATCAGATAATTAATTGACCTTACTTATGAATGTTTGAATTGTATGAAATGCTTTGAACCTGTGATGTGCTTCAACCTGTGATGCTATGTTTTGATTTATCTGTGATGAATGTAATTTGATTTTCTATGATAAATTTATATCTGTGAATCCGTGAACGAAGATAAGCGTTATTGATTATACCGCTTATCAATATTTCTATGCTTGAATCTGTGATGATTGATGATATTGCACTATTGTGTAAAACCCCTGGACCACACCTTACACACACAAATATGGATTGCATGAGGAAATTGGTTAAGTGACAAATTTTTGAAATGATTTTAAAATTGAATTTTGAATCCAAAATAGTTTTGAAAATAGAATTGGGTTCAATATAAAAAGCTTTTGGAAAGGGATTTCAAAGATAAAAGTTTATTTCGAATAACTTAATAAAGTTTTAAATTTAAATATTTTAGGTTGGATTTGAATTCAAAATTTGAAATTGAATCCTATGTTTGGAAATTATGATTTGAAAAGGTTATATAAGTTATAAATGTGTTTATATGGGTTTTAAACCATTTAAATAGTATTGTTTTGAAATTTGAATTTAAACCAAGCTTTATACTTGAAGGGCTTTAACTTGTATAAATGTAACTGGATTTTCCCGAAACGAAAACTATTTGTTTTCGAATAATAATAGCTTTAATTGAAAGAAAGGATTTCTAATTCGTATCGAAAGATTCCAGGATGACATAACCAATGTAGTATTAGTCATAACAATTCAGTCTAAAGTTATAAAATTGTTAAAATCTCTTCTAAGTGGTATCTACAAACATACACATCACAAACTATTTTTACAAATCAGAAAAGTAAAAATTTGCATCAACCAGTCGATTGAAACACCCCTCTCAATCGACTGACCAAAAGGATTTTCAACACAAATTATTTCTACAGTTTCAGACGACTAAAAACTTAAAACAATTGACTGAATATGTTTTCAGTCGACTGAATTAATGATTTCAATCGACCAAAACAGCGTATTTTTGAACTATTAAATTTCTGGTTTGAAACGTCTCTTTCTATTTGAAATCAGTCGATTGGCTTATTTCTTTCAGTAGACTGAACGATTCTAACAGCCATTTTTCAAATTTTCTAAAGAGGTGCTCTTCTCCATGAAGAGTTTCCCTCTTCATTAATGATTGCAATCATTTCCTCTAACAGTGGCAACTAATGTTGTCTATATAAAGCAATCTATTTCAAAGATTTAATTCACTCATTTACAATTCTCTCTATCTCATCCTTGATTTACTCTCACGCATTTAATTCACTATATTGCTTTAAGTTTTTGATCACACATTCGTTCAAGAATATTTTCTTGTGATCAAATTACTTCCTTTCTTCACGAGCACACATTATACCACAAAGAGGAAGATTATAAGAAGATTGTACTCACTGACTAATTCATGTTATACAAGTGCATAAGAATTCACAAGCAATTCTACTTATTTTGTAGAGGAAGTCCTACTGGAGTTTATCAGGCACGAAGGCCTGTTCGTAGCTTAGGTGGTTTGTAATACCTATTCCTCCGAGTTAAATGAGGACGATTGTTAGTTAATTTCAAAAGAAGTCTGGGACTAAACGTAGAATGGGAGATTCAGTATAAAAATATCTGGTGCACTTTACTTATAACAATTTTTATATTTTTCTTGTCTAATATAAGTTTTATTCAGTAAATATAATCATATTAAATGATCACATATACTTTCACTTATCTCAAACGGTATAACTATATCCATAAATAATTATAAGATTTCTAATTTTAAATATTTGTTTTTCTATCTTTTTCCCAAAAGATTCCATACTTATAATTTCCTTTGAAATATCATTTTAAAGATCTAAATCTTTTCACAAATCTATTCGAAAAAGTTTAAGATACAAGTTACTTAAAAATTATCACTACAAACTCAAAACCATTTCATTTATGTTTACCTTTAAAACATTCTTTGTAAAGATCTATTTACATTCATAAGTACAATAAAAAAGGTTAAATGTGAATGGTATTAACGCAGTGTCACTATAAATCCAAAATCATTCCATACTTATGTCATCTTTAAACATTTTTTTAAAGATCCAAGATAATGTTTGGTTAGGTTCAATAGTCGACTAATCGATTATCTAGTTAAAATGATTACTTACACCATAACAATTTCACCTTTGAATAGTGCTTTAAATTCTCTATAAAAGGCTATAAGTTTTTATAAATGTTGATATGATATAATATGTCTTGCAGATATCATAGCATTACTAAAAAGGATATAGAAAGTAACTTATTATGCGTTTGCTTGCTGTCTTCTTTAAGTATTCATTGCTTTATTATTGATATACTTAGCTTTTTATAGCGTTACTCTTGTTGCTATAGAAATATTTTATAGTTTTTCCAAAACGCTGTAGTACGTGTAGCTGTTACAATACCTTTTTTATATTCTTTTTAGAACTCTGTAGATTATTTTTGTTGCATTTGTAAACCGCTATAGTAAAGTTAAAGTTATGCTTGGCCTATTTTTTTTTAGTTTTTAAAATATGAAAGATTATTTTTCAATTTTCAATTTTTTATACATCCACGCTTTTGTTGTAGCATATATATTATAACAGTTGAAAATATCACAGTTAACATACTATAATATGCGTAATCAAACAAATTCATAAGTCAAACCACAATATATATATATCCATAATATTTCATAAACAAAGTATTAAGCATACAGATACTTGTAATAAAAAGTAATATTGCATACAAACATATAACCATGCTAACCAAAAATAAAGATGTATAAACACCGCGATAAAGTAATACATTAAAATATAAGCACGACTGATTTTTGAAGGAGATAGAAGGGGTAAATGTACTTATATCTGCCTTCCAACATGTAGTCCACCCCAAAAAGCATCATACATAACCTGTTTAAGCGAAAGTTGCCATCAGATTCCTACATAGCTTATTCGACCTTAGGCTAGATGGTTTAAAACTTAGATTTGTTACGTTCTTGAGATACTTCTTAGTGGAACATGATTTGCTTATCAATGTGGCACCAATATCCAATAAATTTTGTTTTTTATGTTAGGTTTTTTTTGTAAACTAAATTTTTTGAACAAAATAAGTTCAAGAACTCTATTTTTGCTTATTTATGATATTCAAATATTGTGTTTATTTTAATAATAAATAGCATTGCAGTGATTATTGTTATTTATACTATTACTAATACTATTAATTTTTATGAACTTATTTAATTTTTATAAAACTTAGTTATAAAACCGGGTTAATTTTTAGGAACTTAGATAACTTAGCTAAATATTTATGAAACTAATGAATTCTTTAGAAACATAGTTAATTTTTTATGAACTTATTTAATTGTTATAGAACATGGTTAATTTTTGTTAAACTTAGCTAAACTTAGTTAATTTTATCAAATGTTAACACAACTTGGTTAACTTCTCTAAAAATTACTTAAATTTTATCAACTTAGTTATTTTTACAAACTTAGTTATTTTTACAAAACTTAACTAATTTTCATAAACTTAATTATTTTTATAATTACTTAATTATTATAAATGTTAGTTTACTTTTATAAAATTAGTTAATTTGTATAAATTAAGTTAATTTTTATAAAACTTAATTTGAATTTTATAAAATTTATTTAATTTTATAAATTTAATAAATTTTTGTAATTTTTCAAAATTTTATATATAACTTGGTTAATTTTTATAAATTTATTTAAGTTTTATTAACTTAGTTAATTTTTGGAAAATAATTTATTTTTCCGAAACTTTGTTAACTTTGTTACTTTTTATAAATTTAGTCAAATTTTATAAAAATGAGAAATTTTTTATACACTTTTAGTTAACTTAGTTAAATTTGTAAAAAACCATTAATTTTTTAATTTTTTTTATAAACTTGGTTATTACTTTATAAAACTTAGTTAACTTAGTTAAAAATTTGCTATACTTTATTTACAAATGTGCTTAATAAAACTTGTTTAAGATAGATTTTTTGGTGAAAGTAAGTTAATTTTTGTAGACGGGTAATTTTTTTAAAAATTCAAGATTTCACAAAATTTTAAAAACTCCTTCTTTGCACGGTTAGTGCTTCTCTGCACATCGCAATTCAATATATATTTACCTTGTCAAAACAAGATTGGATTCATATCATATATAATAAAATACTCCACCATAGTTTAAATGCATAAGAACATTCATTTATCAATTTTAGCTAACAATCTTTCATGTAACAAAGCATTATTTTACGAATCTATAAAGCAAAATAAATGAAATAATTAGGATGCAAAATAATGACACGCTGCATGCGAATGAATTATGCGCTTGGGCCTTTTCTTGCACCTAGTCAGAGTTGATTAAGTTAACTTTTATATAGCCCGTAGTTTAAAAGTAATTTTGACAAAACATGAAAGGCTCAATTGCAAATAACCCTAGAACTTTATGGACGTACAGGCTACAGTTTCCTTGAAAGTTAAACAGAAACAATAGATTTGCTGCAAGTGTGGGCACACATAAACAAGCATTCACACGGGAAAACTGTCAAGTAGGGTTGGTTATTCATTAACTCTCAAATAGTTCGCCACAACTATGCAATCAAGATAGATATATAAAAAGAAGGTCGTTGAACAATATTGAATGAAAAACCATGGTTTTACTGTCTTCCAGAAACATATGCAGCCTTAAGCAAAGTCCATACCTCTTCTAAGTGGAGTTTAGCCAAATAGGAAGAAGAAGGCTCGGATATTGACAAATCACTAATGTGTACCATATAGATGATAAAGAGGAAGAAGAACCCACAAAATAGCATCAGTGGTTCCTTGAACATAAGAGTGCATTAATTGTTAGTACATCAGCAATGTATACTGGTAAGAAGCAATTATGCATAGCATGTTATATAATTATATATACAATTTACGCATCAAGTGTTTAATATTAATTTAAACTCACTCAACTATTTCCCTCGCCACCGTAGAATGTAGAACAAACTCTAAGGTAGTATATGAACAACTTATAAGTCTTTATTTAGTCGTAGATATTATTTACCACCAACTATAAGCTTGCCATTACTCATCTTAGGAACAAAATGAAGAGATTTTAACTAAGGTAATTGCCTCAGTTAAACTAAGGCCGCCCCAGTGAAAGTGAGGCAAATGTCTCGGTACGGACTGAGGCGACTGCTGCAGTATTGACTGTGGCAAATGCCTCAGTTAAATGGAGGCAATTGGCTCACAAATGCAAAGTCCTCTTTTTTGTGCAGCGTGGTCACTATTTACTAGGTTGACAAATACATTGGATATTGGCTTTATCATATCTTTGGGGATCATAGCTCATAAAATTCTTATGTCCAAGTCATTTGGATCTCTAGCAGAGGCCACACCGCTTTGACTCCTTTGATACCACTTCTACCGACTGCTAGCTATACAACCACTCTGTGAAGCTTCTCCCCTAGAACTACATAAGGGGCTAGTTTTGATAGAACCAAGTAAAATAGTTAAGAATATACAATTAATTCAACAGTTATATATGGAAAAAAAGATAATTTGTTGTGTAGTTTGTGATCAACTAACAAGCTTAACTGAAAGGAACAGAGGTGTAAAGTCCAAAGCTTACAAGAAATTAAAGAACTGTGCGCTTGGAGAAAGTGTACACCCCAATAATGTTTTGGAGCAAAGTTCAGTGTGTGTATGTGTGTGTTCAACAATTTTTTAATAAAATTCATTTATTGTTTCATGGATTATCAATAAAAGGCATCTTAACCATACTCAAGAACAATTTTATAAGTTTAAAAGCGGTCAAAATAATACTTATTTATGTAAGTTAATTTGAATATGGTATAAAACTTAATAAGTATATAGAGCGTTTTTTTACAAGTTTGACAATTTTGCACTAATGGTAGCACCTTAGCTTAATAACCAAACTACTCTAGCAAGTTTTGATGGTAAAAAATGACTATCAAAATATTCCAGCATCCATTACCACAAAATCCATATCAATTAATGTTATACAAAACACATTTTCTTTCAGTGCAATCTTCGAGAGTTTGGGCAATCTGTAGAACTATTATGAAAGCTTCCTAAAAAGCAACAATCCATAAATCAAAAATATTGAAAAAGGACGAATCACCTTTGTGGGCTCAAGACTCAGAAGACCGCATGTGCTCTTGCTGCAACACCAACAATTGTGTGATACAGCAATGATTCCAATGGAATCCGGACTAGGCTATAAGTTCATTAGAAAAATGCAGCTAGGGTTAATTAAATTTAGAGCTGTGAAATAAATGAATACACAAATGCAAAATTGAAAGAAGAATCAACCTTCTAACCATCAGCAAAATCACCGCTAGGTGTTGGTGATAGTACTGATGCCCTTGTTTCAGCCTAGCCAACTGACGTTGCTAGTGCCATTAACGTTGCAGCAAGTGTTCTTGTGTCAAGAATTGTAATTCATCCATGTCCAAATGCCATGGTCCTATTGGTACATAATAACATCACAGCCACTGTTTATAAGTTATACATTTCTATAGCACAACTTAACTGTTGTTTTCTTTTATAGCTTCTTCAACAATGTGAGGATAGAAATGTTTTGCTGTATGTTTACTACTATTTGGCTAGAATATTGCAAGAAACATGTTCCCAAGGTTTAATTCCAGGTGGTGGAATTCCTAAACCAAATTGGGAGGCACTGGCTAATATTGATGATACTGGAGGTGTTACTAGAGCCGATGTGTACCACTTGTTGTAGCCCAGCTCATGTCTAAGGCCTCCCAGCGCTGATGCTGAATGTATTGTGTTTTGCTTTAATATACGAAAGGCTTTGTTTGCTTTTTTGCTTTCAACTGGAATTTTCAATTATTCGTTACATTCTGGAATAGAAGAATAAACATATTTAGGAACTTTGCTTCCTAGTCCTAAAGTGGATATCGCAAATACTGGTTTTGAGCAGATTCGGAGTTTATTTAGCCCAGAATAATTCGGTGCACAACTAGCATTTTGCACGGAGTAAATCTGACTTCCGAACCAATTTCTGTTAATTCATGTAATATTAGTTGAATTATATATAACTGCAGCAGTGTGAAAGATTCATATACAGCAATATAGTATTAGACCTTTTGTTTTTATTCCGTGTTTTCATACAATCATCACTGTTTTGCAGTTCACGCCAGTAGACTTGCAGCTCTGAAAGCACTTACTGCTACTTTACCGAGCAGTTATGAAATTTTGGAGCCATTATATGAAATTGTCTTTAATATTTTGGAAAAGGTTAGTACTTAGTAATGCACTAAAATCAATCTTTCTTCATACATACTCAACCTTTATACAAAGTGTTTATATCATTTTCCATAATACTGTATTGTGGCAGCCTATGTATAAACATTGATATCCATTTCATATGTGCCAGTTAATGCAATAATACTGACCCAAACAGTGTACCACTGCCGTTGTCAATGCACTCAGGCAGATCAAAAATACGTTGCCAGACTACCATGCTTTAAGTGTTGCTATTTTACCATATTTCATTCAAATTTTAAACTGCACTTTTCTTAAGTTTTTATTGGCATATCTTCTTTCACTTTCTGCACATATATAGAGAATTTTTTTAGAATCATGAATAAGTGAAGTACCACTTACCTCTCAATTCAAAAAGGAGCTCATATTGATCTTCTATCCATGTGAAACCTGCATAAATCGATAAAATGTATGAAATGGTTAACAAAAGATGTTTCTTACAAAAACCATTTTGCCATTTAATAGGCTAGTCTGATTGAGTTCTTATAGAAAACCAGGATGCCAATAATTTGACAAGGAGAGGGCGTATAAAGAAGAATTAGCACTAAAATTCAGGGTATCTGTTAGGGATTTTGCGGTTCGAGACGGATTTGATGGCGATAGCGATGAAAACAATGCTGTACTTCCGACTTTAAGGATCTATGGAAATGATTCTTTCAGACAATAGTTCAACCCAACAGGTACAAACGGGTTATCGATCTATCGACTTTTAGGATTCAATGAAGCCCTATAACAGCGAAATCGGATTCAAAATTTGTACGACTTTGATCCGACCAAGAACACTTTAGCAACGATTTCTGATGATGCAATTTATATAGAAAAGAATGAAGAGAAAGAAGAGAGCAATTCTGCGACGTATTCTGTGTTTGCAATAGTTTGGAAGCGTCACAAAACAGATCAATGATGGCGCAGCGTTTAGCAATGCATTTTGGCGTCGCGGAATGCTCAGTGAAGAAGAAGGAGTTCAAAATTGAAAAACTATCTGCAGCGTTTCTGGGCGTCGCTATTTATAGACGTGAAGAAGTGTCCATTCGCGAAGCGTCACGACCTTTGTAACGGTTCGCAACTGTTACGAACGGGTTCAAATTTAAACGTTGCGTCCTTTCATTTTGCAACGTTCAGAAAAAGTTACAAATTCCCGCCCTTTACTCCAATTTAGAAATTTCGGTTCTGGGTCCTTAACGTGCTGAAATTTGGCCCGTTACTGTTAATATATGATCCAAAAATATTTTCGCATCCGAACCTGAAACCCGTACACGGCCCGGTTCGGTCGGACGGACGGACGGCGGCGGCGCGCTTGTGGTATTGCATGATTTTTTTCCTCACAACAAAGCAAACATGTGGAAGCCCTAAGACCCCAATATCCACATGAGAATGCTAAATATATACAAATATTTTCTTTGATTTTCTACAGTGTGAGACTTTCTTTTCTTCTTCTTTCTTTACTTCTACTCTTCCAAATCAAAAAACCCAAACCCCAAAGCTATTTGAAAATTTACAACAGTATCTACTATATTTATTATTTACAATGTCTTATTGATTTCTAATACCCAATGCACATTTGGCGATTTCAAGGTTTCCAAGGTAAAGATGAATTGAAAATATAGCAAATGATTTTTGGAAACATGTCATATGTGGTTTCTTTTGTTAATCTGTAGTTTTTTTTGAGAAAATTAGATTAATTATGAAGTCTTATTTGAACCATATGTCAAGAGGTTTTAACCAGGCCATCAACGACTTTCTTCCATTTTCCTTTTTTCAGGTCTTAGCTAGCATTCTAAAGAAGTAATAAGAGTGTGCATGCATGTGTGTGTATAGTCGTATAGGTGATTAGTCATGACCCAATTAACTTATACTTTATGATTGAAAAGACATTTAGTTACTTTTGGATGCAGAAGACGTTTCTTTTGAGCCACTTCGACAAGTTTCCCCATATACGCGTGTGTGTGTATGATTAGCATATTAGTATTATTTCAAATGTAAGTTTTAGATTTTCTAGTAAAAGATTTTGAAGTGAAATACTGAAATGAAAAACTTACAGAAAAGAGATACAATTTGTTACACAATGATTGTTGTATATATATGCGGTGATATATGCTAAAGTGGGCTTTCAGATTAGCAGCCCGTATCCATTATGTTCCTTTGTAAATAGAGCATGAATAAGAGCCATTGAGATTTGATTGAACGGTTGTAATGCTTGAGATCTGCTGAGACTTTTATATACTTATCATACCGTAACTTATCTCATTCTCTTACATTTCCCCCTCAAACCCAATGTCGGCTAGGGTTTGCTTGAGAGAAATGAGATCGGTTTCCTCCGAAAATTCATGAAGGAAATTTGACTAATTAGAGTCGAACTTGATATGATAGCCTTCTCCTTCTCTTATCTGTCTTTAGATGAGTTGAAGGCAGCGACTTGAGCAGAGAGTAAGGAGAAGCCGACGGAGATGTAGCAAATGACTTCAAGTTGAGGTTTTTCTGTGATGTTTATCTTCGTCAAGCTCTTGAGTAGCCTCTGGTATGTACACTAGAACTTGAGATCTTTAATCAATGTCAGCAACATCAACGTTTAGTTCTTGTCTGAATTTCGTGAAGCTTTGTCTTGAAAGAGGCTTAGTCAGCATATCGGCCTTTTGGTAAGTTGAAGGTATGTAACTTACCCTAATTTTGTCTTTCATGACCTGTTCTCTGGTAAAATAAAGATCAATTTCCATATGTTTGGTCCGAGAGTGTAGAACAGGATTGGCAGTAAGTGATATTGTACTAATGTTGTCACACCAAATTGTTGCTTTGCTATTAGTATTAATTTGTAATTCACTTAGTAGCGATAGTATCCACATGATTTCTGATACTGTTTTGGCAATGCTTCTGTACTCAGCTTCGGCACTTGATCTAGATAACGTTAATTGTTTTTTTGCACACCAAGATACTGGATTTTTTCCTAGAAAAATGCAATAACCAGTAGTAGATTTCCTATCATCATAATCAGTGGCCCAATCTGAGTCTGCATAGGCATTAATATTCAGTGATTTGCTTGATTGCATGAGTAGGCCTTGATCCAGTGTACCCTTGAGATATCTTAGAATACGTTTCACTACTTTCCAGTGTTCGTCTAATGGTCTTTGCATAAACTGACTAACTTTATTCACAATAAAAGAGATGTCTGGTCTTGTTATGATGGCATATTGTAGTGCACCAACTATGCTTCTGTACTGTTTGTCATTGGATATGAATTCACCTTTGTGTTTTGATAGATGCAAGTTACTTGTCAGAAGTGTAGGCGGTGGATTTGCTTTATCTATGTTGGCTCTTACGAAAATCACTGTGATATATTTCTTTTGATTCAACTGCATTTCATTGTTTGGTAGTCTTTTGATTTCAATTCCGAGAAAGTAGTTCAAATTTCCTAGGTCTTTGATTGTAAATTCTCTGTGTAGATACTGTACAGTCTTTTTAATTTCTGACTTGTTGTTGCCTGTAATAATAAAATCATCAACATAAATCAGTACATATATAATAATATCATTTGAAAGTTTAAGAAATAAAGAGTTGTCTGATTATTTTTGAATTATATCCAAGCTTGGCAAGTGTTGATTTTAGCTTTACAAACCACACTCTTGGTGCTTGCTTGAGTCCATAGATAGCTTTGTTTAGTCTGCACAAAATATTTTCATTGCCTTTCTTAGTGAAGCCATGTGGTTGTTCCATGTATACCTCCTCCTGCAAGATACCATTGAGAAAAGCATTATTAACATCTAGTTGTCTGATAGTCCAGTTCTTGTGCAAAACAATAGTTAAAATAATCCTAATGGTTGAGGGTTTTACAACAGGAGAAAATGTTTCATTGAAGTCCAGTCCATTCTATTGTGAATACCCTTTTGCCACTAGTCTTTCTTTGTACTTAAGAACTGAATCAACTGAATTCCTTTTAATTTTGTATGTCCACTTGCACCCAATTATATTTTTATGTATTGGTAAGGGTACAAGATCCCAGGTTTTGTTCTTCATTAATGCATTGTACTCTTCCTTCAAGGCTGTTCTCCAGTTAGTATCATGTACTTCTTGTTGATAAGTACTAGGTTCAGTGCAGTCTGGCACAACACTACAGATTTTTGTTTAAATATGACACTCTTGGCCCTTGTTATCACGTGATGTCCAGTGCTTACAGGTTAAGCAGATTGATCACTGTTGTCTTCAGTGACACCTTGTTGAGTGTAGAGTGATGCAGTATCATTCAATATTTGACATGTGTTAGAATGTTGACTGGTGCTGGGTAGAGAAAGATCACTTGATCTTTCAGAAACGTTGCCTTGTTCTTGTCTTGTTTCACTTGCTGACTTAAAGAGATTAGTACTGAGACTATCTCTTCTCTCTCTATCAGTAGTGCAATCAGAAGCTAACTCTTCAGAAAAGAGTGTTATTGGAGGTAATGAGTATCTAGCATTATATATTTTATCAGATGTCTTGATTGCTACATTACTAAAAGGAAATTATTGTTCACTAAAGATTACATGTCTTGATATGTATATTCTTCCTTTGCTATCAAGACATTTGTACCCCTTTTTATTTGATGCATAACCTAAGAATGTACAGGGTTGAGACCTAAATTCTAACTTATGCTTATTGTAAGGTCTTAAGTAGGGAAAGCATAGGCATCCAAATACCTTTAAGTTTTGATAGTCTGGCTTGACTTTAGTTAGTATTTCTAATGAACTCTTGTAGTTCGGTACCTTTGTGGGTAGTCTATTGGTCAGATAGACTGCTGTGAAGAAAGCATCAGGCCAAAATTTTAGTGGTAGTGATGCCTGAGCCAATAAAGTCAAGCCAGTTTCTACAATATTCCTATGTTTTCTTTCTATAAGACCATTTTGTTCAGAGGTATAAGGACATGTAGTCCGTGTGATTCCTTTTTTTGAAAATAATCTTTCAGTGATAGGAATTCTTTTCCACCATCTGTTTGAATATTTTTTACCTGATAGCTTGTTTGTCTTTCTGCATTGGCTATAAACTATATTACTGCATTGTTAGTTTCAGACTTTGCCTTTAAGAAATATATCCATACATGTCTAGAGTATGCATCAATGAATGAGATATAATATTTATAACCATAATCACTACATATCGGGGCTGGACCCCATAGATCAGTAGCAATTAGTTCCAATGGTTTATGATAAACAGTTTCAGAGTCTGGAAATGCAAGCTTATGAATTTTACCCATTTGACAAAATATACCATTATAAGAAATTGGAATTTTATCAATAGAGATATCACTGCAATTATTTACAACATGCTTTAAAAATTTTATACTGGGGTGAGCCAGTTTACAGTGCCAAGTATCAAGACTTTTACTACTATCATCAGTTTTTTATTCAAAAATATGACACCAATTTTCCTTATGATCATCATGTCTTGAATTTGCAACATCAAATTTGTACAATCCCTTATGTTCTTTACCCTGCAAGAGAGTTTCCCTTATTAGTATGTCTTTTACAAAGCAATGATTTGGATAAAACTCAAAGTAAGCATTATTATCTTTGGCAAACTGTGACACACTCATTAATTTCTTTTTAATAAGTGGGACTCCCAGAAAATTGTTGAGATAAAGTTGTCTTATACCTCTTAATCTTGCACTACTAGTGTGAGAAATGTGAATTGGTTTACCATTTCCTAAATATAGTAGTTGTGTACCTTTGTATTCCCTATTACCAAGATTTAAGTTGCTCAGGTTGTTAGTTACATGATTAGTAGCCCCTGAGTTAGGGTACCAACTATCATCATGTATGTCTTCAATTTTGACTCCGTCATCACTTCCTTTTTAGTCTTGACTTCTGGTTGAGTACTGACCAAGTTTGCACTGGGATTTGAAGCTTTTGAACTGTTACTGCTTTGTTGAGATGGAACGAAATTAGCATCAAATTTGAAATAACATTTATTTGCTGTGTGCCCATATTTTTCACAAATTTGGCATCTTAGTCTGTTGTTATAACTCTGCTTGCCTCCTCTGTCTCTGGGCCTATTGTACTGACCACCCCTTTGATTATTGTTATGTTGATTTCTTGCTGCATTGTTGCTTTCTTGATTTCTGTTTATGCTGTTAGCAATGTAATTGATAGAGTATTCTGAGTTGATTGACTTATTTTGCTCTAATCTGCCCGCATGAGAAAGAAGTATTAAGTGTACATATTGAAGTGATGGTAACGCTTCATTGGAAGATATTACTGCCACCACTGACTCATATTCTTCATCAAGACCATTTAATATGGATAGGACTTGCTCTGTGTCAGATACTTTATGTCCAGTAGAAGTAAGTTGATCACATATTGTTTTAGCTCTTGATAGATATTCCCTCATATTTAGATTGTCCTTCTTTAAGTGATGCAATTGTCTTTTATGCTGCATGATTCTTGCAGCAGATTGAGAATTGAACACTTGTTCAATAGTATGTCATATTTCATGTGTTGTTTTGCATCCAACAAGTTGTGGTAACAGATTTGCACTGATAGATGATAACAATCATGAACTGATCAAGCTGTCTTGTCTCTGATGTGTTATGTAATCTTTATTACTTATGATTTTTCCATCTTGATCTGCAGTGAATTTGGGTGGAACACTTATGGTTCGAAGAACATAATCTTCAATTCCATATCCTGTAATTGCAGTTTCCATTTGAAATTTCCGTAGCAAGTAATTTGATTCTTTCAATTTAACAGTGAATGCTTGACTCTGTGGTTTGATAATGGAATTCATGAGTTCTTGAGTGATGTTAGATTGAGTTTGAGTAGTTCTTGGAGTGGTTCTTAGTGCAGAGGTTGATGATGCAGCAGCATCCTCTTCAGCCATGATGATAAAGTGGAATCAAGAATCAAGAACAGGGATAAGTGGGATATACTAGTGAAAATGATGAATAGATTTCTTTGATTCACCTTTCTGTCTGATATGAATCAGGTAATTTCTGTTATAGATGAACTTCTTTGATGAGAACTGATGCAGCCAGCTGGGTGGTGGGTGATGAGTGCTGACACCTCTTGACTTCGCACGGCACAGTGATCAAATGATAAGAACAGTGATGAATTCTTGAATCTCAGGTGAAGATCTCTGATCTGATGAGATTCAGACGTGCAGCCTATTCTCAGATGATGAGATTGTTTTTGATGAGAGTATGGCAGGGCACAATGCTGTTAAGTGAGTTTTTGCTCTGATACCATAAAGATTTTGAATTGAAATACTGAAATGAAAAACTTTATTGATCCTTGAAATGATTTGATACAGAAAAGAGATACAATTTGTTACACAATGCTTGCTGTATATATATGCAGTGATATATGCTAAAGTGGGCTTTCATATTAGCAGCCCTTATCCATTATGTTCCTTTGTAAATAGAGCATGAATAAGAGCCACTGAGATTTGATTGAACGGTTGTGATGCTTGAGATCTGCTGAGACTTTTATAGACTTGTCATACCATAACTTATCTCATTCTCTTACATCTAGCCGGAGAAATGTTCAGAAATTAAAATTCAACATAACTGACTACTAAGTTTAATTTCTCCAAACAAAGTTTGCAAGTCTATTTTTTTCCTCTTCTTATTTAGTTCTTACAGAATATCCACTGTCTACTTGTTGATTTCTTTTTAGTACGGTCCACTTTGAAACTATTGAATAAATATCAGACAATTGTACCCTATTCTAATATTCTTTTTGAGTGCAACGATATTATTGATAATTCATTTACATCATTAACTTTTGTGCACTAAAAAGAAAACGAGCAAAATAGGTTTGCTTCATTCAATATCTACACTGTTCTATATCCAATCTCCCCTACAATGTAGCCAATTGTAAATTACTATCAGTACATGCAAAGACCAAAACAATGAAGAAAACAAATGGAATAATTAGGGGTGGACGCGGGTCGGTTTGATGTGATTTGAAGCCCAAACCGCTTTCGCACCGCATCAAGTGGTTAATAAAAAATACAAACCATTTAAACGGTTCAGTCTCGATTCGGTTTAATGTAATACGGTCCGGTTTCGGTCTGTTTCAGTTGAACCCATATTAAATATGAAATAAAAAAATTACTTCCATTAACAATCAATTTACGAAGGCAACTATGTGAAGCTTTATACTTAAAGGTCAAAACACACAATATCATATAGAAATGAAAGATTGGTTCTAAATTGAATATTTTAATTTGACACTTAGCTGTAGGTGAGAATTTTTTAGTAGATTAACCAATCGTCAATATTAACCAATGCATAATCATTAGTAAAAGAACTAGAATAAGATTATAATTAGAATTCATCCAATCATACTAAAACTATAACTTCTTCCTTTATGACAACGATTATTATTGATACAAGCTGAAAATAGAATATACATCGTTAGAATATAAAATAAGATAGGAGTTGCTTATATTTTTATTGTAAGATTACTAATGTAAATATCCGGTTCGGTTTAATATGGTCGGCTCATTCATCCAAACCGCAACCGAACCATATCAATGCTGGTCAGTCCGATTTAGAGTGCTTGCATTGATTAAAAGATTCGGTGCGGGTTTCCATACCATTTTTGCGATCCGGTGCGGATGGTTTCCGTATTGTGAATCGATCCAGTATAGAGTGTTTGCATTGGATTGGGGATTGCTGCAAACATGACAAGGGACCCGCCTTCCCTAATCCGGGTAATTTTTTTACGAAGATCCTATCAATCTTCAACTAAATATTATGATTTAATTTTTTTACATGGTTTATATCCCTTCTATCTTCTATTATAATGACTGTTGTATTCAACTATTCAAAAGCATAGTTGGTCCAAATAGCTGATGCATTCATTATGATCATATAGTCTGTACGTGCTCCATCTAAAGACGTATTGCATAGATATATATACTCATGCAACATGACATGAAATAAATGTGATAATGTCATGTATGTTTGTATATCCTAATGTCAAAAAAAAGGTGAGAGAGAGAAAATCAAAAGTCAATTGTGTGATATCTAAATATTACAACGTGTATTTTGTGTTGAAGACCGACCATCATTTTGTCAAGTTAAGCCAAATGGTTTCTTAGGAGTTATGTGGCATTCCTGAATGGAGATTCAACAAGGAGGCATGGTTTAGCATTACAGTTTTTGTAAAAGAATAATGGAACTGATCAAAAGAAAGAGTACAATAAGTAGAATAGTAAATGTATAAATGAAAATAAAACTTCGGAGAATGAGTGTTGAAAAAAAGTATGTGTCAATAATCAGAATATGGTAAAGACAAATGAATTACAGATATAAAAATAGAAAAGGTATAAAATATTGTTAGGATGAGATAAAAAGGCATGTCCTCATCTATATATTGAAATTTTGAAAATTCTGATTTTTTTAGTTATTGGAATCAAAACTTGTGGCCACATTTGAATGTATGGGCATTTTCAAAATTTAGAATTTCAGTTCATTTCTTGTAAAAGGTAATTTAGAGTTCCAACTAAGTCTTTTCTTCTTGAACCATCCTGTTTGAATGACAGCACAATGATCAAATGTGAAATCTGTTTCAAAGTAAAGCTAAAATTAATTCTCTATGTCATCTTCTTATCCATCCAAGCTCATAACATTAAAGCTTAAATTATACTTACTAATATTATACCTTCCAATTTGGCCAATATAATTGAAATTAATTTCCTATCCAATTTTACCAATATAATTGAGATGGAAGACTACAAACCAATATGATGGTTTCAAAGTTGAATCACAGAATTCAAGATCTTTCTCCTTTTCTTTTCTTTTTTTCACGAAAATTCAATTGTCAATTTGAAGTGGTAGTATATTAAAATTCTTCATAGCCAGAGCAAATATCAAAAGTGTTCCTCGTTAGAACACACTTCAAACATCATTGTTATACCATCATGAAGAATTGTTTGCAAGCTAGGTTAAAACATATTTATTATGTTATAGAATCACAAGTTTAAAAACGCCTGGATTATTCGATCTAATAAGCAGTATTGAGCAGATAAAAAAATAATCTTGGTTCCTTAGTTTAAAACCCTTGCCGTGTTGTAGTTAAATTCATAAGTTCAAAAAGCAAAATAACACCTTCTCCCATTATGGGTGATCCAAAAAAAATTAGTTACAGCTAATTTAAGATATCCTTGTAGTTTTTATGAAATTACGTGGATAATAGAATTCAAATAGAACTGACAATGTTAAATTTAAACTTCAAATAATCAAGACAGTTAGCAATCTCATCATATCAAAACAATAATCATACATAAGAATAAAATCTTTTTACCTTGGCTTGTCCTCTAACTTACAAGTGATTCTAATTAAGCATCATCAATTCAACATTACCGATAATTTTTTCCATAAAGTTTGTTAATGATTATGTTTGTATGTTCCATCCATTAATATGGGTGCCAAACTAATTCACAAAATAAAATAATATTAATCCAAAAGGAAAAGAACAATATGCTTAATCAAGAAGTTATTATTCAGTGATTTTAAGTTAATTTAACATTGAAAACATATACAAAAAATGTAACTACGATGTGATCAAACATGT
The DNA here is from genome assembly GCA_030765085.1 of Allium cepa. Taxonomy (NCBI): domain Eukaryota; kingdom Viridiplantae; phylum Streptophyta; class Magnoliopsida; order Asparagales; family Amaryllidaceae; genus Allium; species Allium cepa. Next base: position 634,469,906 of record CM060932.1, on the reverse strand, counting down.
TAATCACGTGTAAAGCTTTTACATTTACAAGAAGAGTTTAAGTATAAATGATATAGCATGGTAAATAGATGAAATTGATTGACATAACCGCTCCAATAGGCTTTCGACTTAGGTATATAAACATGTGAATGGTTCATGATTAAACTAACACAACGTCGTAATGTAATTATAAACTGTTTGTAGTGTAATCATAAGTTTCTAAAGATCAACCCTAGTATCAATCTCATATAACAATAAATGACAATAAGTAGGTTTGGAAGTACACTTAATGGAATAAAACTCTCATTAACAATATAAGTGTACCATTAGATGCGCCAAATTTATGACTAAACGAGCATACATCCTACCGATAAAAATAACATAGGATGTGACTGTTACCCGGTATCCTAGTTCGATTATACTAAACTGATTGCACAAGATAGATTCGACCGTTATCAAGAATGATGACCATGGAGCAATGGTTGTAGGATCTGAAAGTAAAGTACAGATGGTTATATGAAGCCGGAATTGAATGGAATTGCTAGATAAACAATGCATGATGTTTGAAATATGGAATATAGCTTCAAAAAAATGAAGGGGTCGGTATGGCTTAGTAACTTCAGAGGGATTGGCTTGATTGAATAGCAAGGGATCGGCATAGTTGAATGTAAGGGATCGACATGAATGAATAATGGAGGGCTCGACGTAGCTGAATGAGGATGGATCGACATGATTAGGTGAGGAAGGTGACGGTGTGGTATGTTGACTCGAATAGGCATACTTTAGCTCATAAAGGAGGGCTCGACATGGATGATTGAATATGGGTCGGCATGGTCGAGCGAGTAAGGAGTCGGCATGATTAAGTAAACAAGAGATTGGCGTAGTCAAGTGAGTATGGTTCAAGATAGATTATTGGCTTGGAAAGTTATACTTCAACTCATAAGAAGGGATCGACATAGCTTATGAAAGGAGAAAGATCGTCATCCAACCTATTAGGAGGATTGGTTGGAAACAATTAAACAATCTTAAATCAAAGGTCATGTAATAAATCGAGCTCAGTTAATCAAATGACTTGAAAATCGAAGAGTCAATATATTTAAGCATACATAACACGACCATAGGGATCGCTGTCCAAAAATTGACCAATGAAGAGATCAGTACCGATCTCTCTTCATTGGGATTTGGGCCCAGCGACCCCTCTGGTGGCCCATATAGGTTAGAATGTCCTATAGCCAAGTTTCAGAGAGATTATGTAACGACCCGCCTTTTTGGACAGTTTAAACCGACGATCAAATACACATGCCGATTCTAAACTATCAAAAGGGCAGACGGTTATTGGGGTAAATAAGAAAAGAAAAGAAAGAGAAATAAAGAAAATGAAACAACACAGAATCTCGCAGCGGAACGATAAAATATAATAGTCAAATAAACAGTTCATGAAGCTGTCTACTATACTTTGACGATTATTTATACAACATTTATCAGAGTTTATACATATACAACAGAATAATTAAATAATGCAGCAGATAACATGATGCACGGGTAATAATAGTAATAGTATACCGAATCTTCGTCTTCATCCTCCAGAATAGATCTTCAAAAATCTGAAAAACTCAGGGCTGACCCAAGCGTAATGAAAAGACAAAACACTCGAGTCAGGACTAAATATCCTTATGAAAGTTAAATCAATCGTAAATAAATATGAGTGTAACGGCGTCAAAGATGTTTACGGGGTTTGACATCTCCTATCCAGTGTCAACGTGCGTGCAATAACTCAAGAGACGTTACGGGATTTTCCATCTCTCAAGGATCCGTGAAACTATCTACTATGTAGTAATGTACGCTAAGTAGATAATGCCTATCAGTAATATAAAGTATCAAAATAGCGTTAAGGCGTGACATAATCCCCCTTAACACATTTTTATATTCCCAAAATCATATACAAGACCGTAGTTTCCCCAAAACCGGAAGTCACCAGAGGGCAATCCATATACTCAAGGTACAAATCAAAAACGTAGTGGTCGCGAATAGGATAATCAGTATGACAAGGTACATGAGGCGATACCAACTAGGATACTAGTAGTTGCGTGATCCAGACTGATGTTGAGCATAGCCAACAGCTACCCCAACACCGCGAAACAACACTCCCAAATCAAGGGGTGCACCCAAATCGAATCACAAATGTAATAGAAATGGTATCGAAGAAGCGTGTCCGCTAGAGGTGGCGAACCTCAATGGCCCGGCGTGGCTCCTGTTTTAGTCATGTCAGGGGTCATCCAATATCGTTCTCTTTCTTTAGTCAACGCGTTCACCAAATCATCCACTTCATTCTGGATCAACACTCCGCGTATAATAGTTATTAAAGTGGTGTTCGGTATCGACAGAGAGTATGTCCATATCCGATCCTGGCCTCTTTAATAACTACGTATTATTACACCTTTGGCTCTTTATATTTCAAATCGATTCATAATTGATATCAAAATATCATATTCGCTTCAAAAAATCAAGTCCATTTCAAATATCATCGTATCTTTCAAAATATCAGATTCCGTTTCAAAATCAATTTTCGCATCAATATCTCATTTCGATTTCAAAATCATTTCGAATTTCAATTTAGGTTGCAACTTCATTTAACTCAATTCGTATTTAAATTCAAGATTTAAATATAAACATTTCACCCTATTAACCATCTTGAAATTTTTTAGAAAATAGGTTTAAATAGTTTAAAAGTAGTTTAAATAATTAAAATACTTAAAAATACTTAAAATCTTTAAAATGGATTTAAAATAGATAAATTAGTTTAAAATAATTTAAATTGGGTTAAGTAGATTAAAAATAGATTAAAATAGTTTAAGTATTCAAAATGGTTTATATAACAGAGTAATTTGGAAAACAAATTTAAAACAGCTTCAAAATCAATCCATTTCAATGTATAACTTCCTAATTCAAATCAATTTCAATTTCCATTCTACCGATTCTATTTCGATTTCAATTCAAATCAATTTCAACTTTGACTTCACTTTATTCAATTTTATATTCACTTTCGATTTATTCAATTCCAATTTATATCGATTTAGAGCTTGGTTTTTCGAAATATCCATTTATAACATTTAACAAAATTATCCATAAATTTTCGAGTTTAAATCCAAATTTCAAATATGATTCCATTCCAAGCTCGACTTCAAAATATCATTTTTATATCACTTTTACTTAGTAATATTCAAAGCTCGAATTAAGGTTAAATCTTTAAACAAATCAATTTTCGACATTCAATCATATCCAATTTCAAATTTCAAAGTCTCAACTTAATTATTTAACAAAATTCCTTTAACCAAAATTTATTTCAACATTCCAACTCAATTGTTTTTCGGTGAATCCAATTTCTATAACTCGATTTCTATTTATAACTTTTAAATCAAAACATTTAAATAAATTCCAAATCGACGATTTCAAAAATTATTAATTTAGCCAATTCAGTGTCCGTATATAATTTTCTATCCTATGGCCAAGTAATTATTTATTTCAATTAAATGTCAGGGATGAGTATATATTACTTAAATTTAATCACAGTATCATATGTATGCATAACAGGATCTATATAAGCAAATAAACATCTAAACATTCAATTATCAACCAATAGTATCCATCAAATACATCATCCAATAAACAATACAATTCATGGCAGTTTCATAGTTATCAATGTCAGGTAATTTAATCGCAATTCAATTTTAACTTCAATTCAACTGTCAATTTAATTTTTTTTCAACGGTTAATTCAAATGACAAGCTATATGACAATTAAATTTTTATCAAACAACGACAAATAAAATCATAGCATAAAGATATTTAGTACGTTGTGAGCGTTATAAAACACTCACCTTGATTTTTACGATTTTAAATCAAATCGAACGACGTTCGATTTAACTCAAAATTTTCTCTAGCTCCAAATGATTCCAATCCAGTTGCATTGCGTAGTGCTCGACAAAACGATTGCAACGCAATTCGTTTCGTGCAATTCCGACCTCGTAGCAAAAAGTTATAAGCTGTTAAACATTATATGATTTTAATATAAATTAAATTCACAATTTCCTTTAATTTTAAACTCAACTAATCAGGGCCGTTCATCACGTTTCTTCCCCAGGCCGTCCCCAGGCTCTTCACGTGTTCGCTCCCTGATGAAAAATCGCGCACGCAGCTTAAACCCAAAGTCGGCCCTATGCCCTAAATCACGCACCACCCACGAGCACCTCCACGCAGATCAGGCACCACCATTAGAAGCGCCATCACCTCCTCTATGCTCGGCTGCAAAGCCAAGGAGCTCGGCCCCCTATTTAGCACACGATTCGAGGCCGAACTGTAGGCCTTTAAGCTCCTTTTCCCGTTGATCCACAGCTCCAAACACGATCTCCACCGTTGAACTCGTAGAACTTGTTGGCCTCTTCAAGATTGTAGTTGATGATTTTGGCTAATTGTTCACGGATTGGGATTAATCGAGAGAAGAAGGAAACTAATTTCTGGCCCTTCAATGAATAAGAGGCGGTCGGCATTTTATTTGAAACCCTAGTTGATAGTTTTTTCCAAATTTATGAAGACAAGGGCTATTTATAGGAAACGACGAACTCTATTCATTCCGGATTTTCGAACTCCGATTTACGCGCGCTGACCGGCGTTCTAGGGTTTATCCCGCGTTCCGGACACAATGGAACAGGTTTCGGAAGCTAAATCGATCGTATGCGCGAGTTACGGAAATAAACGATCAATTTAAATTAAATCGATTTAAACTAATTTCTAGGCGTTTTGGCTTGCCCCAGACGAACGGTAAATCTGTTTGACTTGAAATTTGAAATCTTACAATAATATCACATCACGGATCTGATGAAACTGGTTTCGTCGAAATCCGAGACCGTTTGAAAAATGACTATTCTAACTCGCCAAATTAATATTAAAACAATTTCAACGCGTTTCGAGCTGCCACGGTCAAACGACAACTCCGATTGCTACGAAAATTGAAATCCGTTAATAAAAAATTATTACGGGTCCAATGGAACTAGTTTCTTCCCATTCTGAGACTGTTCGAAAATTGGCTATTTTCCACTCGATAATTAAATATTAAAATATTCAGTTTTCACAGATTTACTTTTAATTCGATTTTAAAAGTTCTACAACATCATTCTAACTTTAATATGATAAAATAAAATTTTACAAATCATTTTTAATCATATTAAACCCGTTATTCAATTATCCCATAAATTCCAGTTTTAAATCTTATTAACTCTATTAAAATCCCAATATAGCTTACATTTACTTTGGAAACCAATTTGAATCAATATTAAATCAATTTCAATTTATTCACTCTTTTCATATATTAAATTTCAATATCAAATTATTCATATCAAATTCGAAATTTAATTTATTCAAACATTCGTAATATTAAATTTAACAAATTTGATTATACTTAAATCACCATCCTTTGAAATATTCAAAACGAACTTAAAAATTTAACTTTTGAAACGAATTAGAATTATAGAACAACTATTTCCATTATACGGTTATTCAATTCCCGTTATTAATTATTCAATAAATTCCAAATATTAAATTTAAACAATTTCGATTATCCAATAATTCATTATCTTTTGAAATATTGAAATTAAACTTATAAGATTCAACTTTTAAAACCAATTCACAATTTAGAACACTATTTTCATTTTACAGTTATTCAATTATTCAATAAGTTTTAAATATTTAATTTAAACAATTTACCTGTTCAATATTCAATATTTGATTTAAATAGATTTCACTTATCAGTCAATTACTCTATTATACCCAATGAATTTCAACATTTATTATCCTATTCAACTATTGATTTCAAAGGCATTCCCTAAGTAGCTTTTATTTTCCATTACTTGGATAATTATTGTCGCAATTCATTCCAGTTATTATTATTCTAAACGAATTACAAATTTTTTTCTAACATTAAACCACGAAAACTTTTAAATTAGCTATTTTAATTATCGAAAATTTATGGGTCGTTACACTCTCCCGCACTCAAAAACTTTTCGTCCTCGAAAAGGAAAAGAAGGGAAAAGAAACTAAGTAAAGAATTCAACATTTGATATGTTTTATTCAAATTATCCACTTATAAAACAATGAAATTCCGTTTATAAATCGTTACTATACTTCCACTAACTTACTCCGAACGGCTTTCTAACTTTAAAAGTTAGTTATCAAAACAAGTTATAAAAAAAATTTAAACTTGAAAATTTTTCTAACACCCGGATTTTACGGAAAATTTCGGCAGAGTCTCCTTTGCGCGGCTCGATCGGTACAACTACAAAACGCCTCTACGGGCCCCAAACCAACAAAAGAAAATCCAAAAGCCAAGTGGCTCATCAAAAAATCACCAAATCCAATGTTAAAATAAACATGTACCTTATATATATATTTTTTTTTTTAGCGAGCATATATGAATAATATAGCGCAAAAGCGAGCTCCAAATGCGAAGCAAGCGCAATCCGCACCTACTAAACACTCAACAAACTATGAGAAACATGCATATATGAAAATAATATCAATATACATCATATAACAACATAACAACTACATGTGCCAACATAGCAAGTGCAACAAAACAACAAATGCAACCATCAATCAACTATCATCCAACAAATCCATAACCAATCAATATAAATTCACTTCTCATTAATATTTATTGACTTGGATTTCAATTTTTAATCATAGTTGATTCATTAACGTTGGATTTTACTAACATTCATTCTCAATTCAATTAGTTAACATTCACTAATTTATATTCACATTAGTTCACTTCCAATTTAAATCAAATTAAATTCTATTTAAATTCATTTAACTTTCAATTTGATTTCAGTAATTCATAGCTTTCAATTTCATTAACACTTAATGAATTATATAAAATCAACTAACAATCATATAACAACCAAATCATACCCAACATAACCAAATTATTAATTTTATATTCAATTTGGTTTATCTCTTTTATATATATATATCATGTTATATAATTTTAAAAGAATCATTTTATATTTGGCATCTTAAATTTCCAATATTAACTTTAATTAAGTCCGTAAGCCGTACATATATCATCCGTGAGCAATATCCATCTAATCGCTTATTCGATCACACAATTTCACTTCCAAACTAGTATCGTTCACACGACTCTCTAGTGCGGACTCAGATTTGGTTCCTTGATTGGAAACTGTTACTCTCCTTGCATAGCCATATACTATGATTGAGAATTCCAGAATCAAATTAAAAATCCATATCCAGAGTTCGCCGTCGAAAATCGAGTGAAAAATCCTAACTTGGATCGATATAAATCATCTTGAAATTTTGTGCTCGAATTTGGATCAAATCGTTATGCGAATAAAATAATATACGTACAATCTCACGTATTACCTTCCAATGGATTTCTATCTAATTTATCTATACTAAATTATTTTATTGACTTTTATTTTTTTCCCCCACTTAATTACTCACAATCCATTATTCAGTTAGTATATTCATTTCTTTACATAGCATATTCTTTAACATTATCTTTTCTCAAACATCATATCAAGAATTTGCTTACTCAAGTTCATTCTAAACATTCTATATAAGTTAATTAAATTCAATTTCATTTTCCAATTGATTCTTAGCTATACCAAATTCTTTTGTTTACATTTACTTCAATTTCATAATTTTAGTTAATAACAAATTTATTTATGGAACATTTTATTAATCATCACTTTAATTTATAGTCGTCCTATAAAAGTCTAACTTCTCATAAATGACTTCTCTTAGTTTACGGTTATCTCAAAGTTACAAATTCAAAATTTTTCTCTATGCAATTTAAATTTATTTTCTATAACCAATTTACAAAAGATATTATACAATTCATTTGTCTTCTTTCTTAAGTTCACTCACTTGTTCCATTTATCCATTCATCATTTCAGGTTATATTAAGTATATAACATTTTTATCACAACCAAATTTTCATTTATATACCTTTTAATTCCTTTTGAGTTTTCCTTACTTGTATATTTCAATTACTTTCAGGTTCTGTTCATCTATACCATATCTCATTACATATCCAAAACATCATTTTAACTTTTAACATTTGGTAAGTCTTGTTATATGTATCAGAATGTAATTTTGGTATTATACAAATTTATAGAATTTCATTTTACTTAATTAGAATGTTCATAAATTTAATTTTGTAAAATCCTCTTTTACCTTTCAACTTTAAAGTTTTCCCAAACTATAGCTTAGATATCTTAATCCTCTTATTTTATAAATTCTGGTTATTCACATTTCATTCGAATAATTTGAAAATCATTAATTAACAGAACTTAGAAATTTAAATGCCCGGTTCTTTTCAAATCATTTGAAATAAACAAATATACTTATATCTTTTAAATATATCAAATCATACCTTTGGAGTTTAAACCAAAACCCATTTACTCAAAATAATTTCAAAGAAAAACAAAGCTTCTTAGATGACTCCCCCACTTTGAGACTCGAAAATGAACGTCGATGATGCTGCGCCGTCATCACCGAAATTATTTTCCAGCGACATAAGAGAGGAGTACTGAATTCATTCTTTCCTTTAAAATCCCTTCAAAATATTTCCATAAACATTTTCCAACTAACGTCACAATATATTTTCTTCAAAGCTTTGAAAACCATTTTCAAAATCTCTGGGTCTTAAGTTCAATATTTTCCAATTTAAATCTATTTTAATTTATAAGTCACCTTTATAAATATTCTTATAGGATTTTCTTTCCTAAAACATTCTACAAGTGTTTTATCATTGTTCAATTTTAATTCGGCTTATTTATTAAATTACAATATCCAATTTATGATAATAACCAATATTTTCATTTCTAGCAACCAGGCAAGCTAGATAAGTCACAATAAATTTTGAAAATAAATTCTTTATACACAAAATATAATTAGGGCAAAATTATTTCATTTACCCAATTTCAAAACAATACTATGTCGAATTGTTCTGTTTAAGTGTTTAGAGATCCCTATCAATGACGTTAATTACTCGTATTGACCAGAATCCATAAGCCACTCAACAAATCAACCAACACAATATAAAACATTTTATATCACTAACAAGTACGCTCTCTCATATATATACACTCAGCGACTCATCATAGGGTATACTACCCTATTTATAAAGGGTCAGACCCCACAGAGCTAAGGTTATCGCTAAACCAAAGCTCTGATACCAACTGTAACGACCCGCCTTTTGGACAGTTTAAACCGACGATCAAATACACATGCCGATTCTAAACTATTCAAAAGGGCAGACGGTTATTGGGGGTAAATAAGAAAAGAAAAGAAAGAGAAATAAAGAAAATGAAACAACACATAATCTCGCAGCGGAACGATAAAATATAATAGTCAAATAAACAGTTCATGAAGCTGTCTACTATACTTTGACGATTATTTATACAACATTTATCATAGTTTATACATATACAACAGAACAATTAAATAATGCAGCAGATAACATGATGCACGGGTAATAATAGTAATAGTATACCGAATCTTCGTCTTCATCCTCCAGAATAGATCTTCAAAAATCTGAAAAACTCAGGGCTGACCCGAGCGTAATGAAAAGACAAAACACTCGAGTCAGGACTAAATATCCGTATGAAAGTTAAATCAATCGTAAATAAATATGAGTGTAACGGCGTCAAAGATGTTTACGGGGTTTGACATCTCCTATCCAGTGTCAACGTGCGTGCAATAACTCAAGAGACGTTACGGGATTTTCCATCTCTCAAGGATCCGTGAAACTATCTACTATGTAGTAATGTACGCTAAGTAGTTAATGCCTATCAGTAATATAAAGTATCAAAATAGCGTAAAGGCATTACCATAATCCCCCTTAACACATTTTTATATTCCCAAAAGCATATACAAGACCGTAGTTTCCCCAAAACCGGAAGTCACCAGAGGGCAATCCATATGCTCAAGGTACAAATCAAAAACGTAGTGGTCGCGAATAGGATAATCAGTATGACAAGGTACATGAGGCGATACCAACTAGGATACTAGTAGTTGCGTGATCCGGACTGATGTTGAGCATAGCCAGCAGCTACTCCAACACCGCGAAACAACACTCCCAAATCAAGGGGTGCACCCAAATCGAATCACAAATGTAATAGAAATGGTATCGAAGAAGCGTGTCCGCTAGAGGTGGCGAACCTCAATGGCCCGGCGTGGCTCCTGTTTTAGTCATGTCAGGGGTCATCCAATATCGTTCTCTTTCTTCAGTCAACGTGTTCACCAAATCATCCACTTCATTCTGGATCAACACTCCGCCTATAATAGTTATTAAAGTGGTGTTCGGTATCGACAGAGAGTATGTCCATATCCGATCCCGGTCTCTTTAATAACTACGTATTATTACACCTTTGGCTCTTTATATTTCAAATCGATTCATAATTGATATCAAAATATCATATTCGCTTCAAAAAATCAAGTCCATTTCAAATATCATCGTATCTTTCAAAATATCATATTCCGTTTCAAAATCAATTTTCGCATCAATATCTCATTTCGATTTCAAAATCATTTCGAATTTCAATTTAGGTTGCAACTTCATTTAACTCAATTCGTATTTAAATTCAAGATTTAAATATAAACATTTCACCCTATTAACCATCTTGAAAATTTTTAGAAAATAGTTTTAAGTAGTTTAAAAGTAGTTTAAATAATTAAAATACTTAAAAATACTTAAAATCTTTAAAATGGATTTAAAATAGATAAATTAGTTTAAAATAATTTAAATTGGGTTAAGTAGATTAAAAATAGATTAAAATAGTTTAAGTATTCAAAATGGTTTATATAATAGAGTAATTTGGAAAACAAATTTAAAACAGCTTCAAAATCAATCCATTTCAATTTATAACTTCTCAATTCAAATCAATTTCAATTTCCATTCTACCGATTCAATTGCGATTTCAATTCAAATCAATTTCAACTTTGACTTCGCTTTATTCAATTTTATATTCACTTTCGATTTATTCAATTCCAATTTATATCGATTTAAAGCTTGGTTTTTCGAAATATCCATTTATAATATTTAACAAAATTATCCATAAATTTTCGAGTTTAAATCCAAATTTCAAATATGATTCCATTCCAAGCTCGACTTCAAAATATCATTTTTATATCACTTTTACTTAGTAATATTCAAAGCTCGAATTAAGGTTAAATCTTTAAACAAATCAATTTTCGACATTCAATCATATCCAATTTCAAATTTCAAAGTCTCAACTTAATTATTTAACAAAATTCCTTTAACCAAAATTTATTTCAACATTCCAACTCAATTGTTTTTCGGTGAATCCAATTTCTATAACTCGATTTCTATTTATAACTTTTAAATCAAAACATTTAAATAAATTCCAAATCGACGATTTCAAAAATTATTAATTTAGCCAATTCAGTGTCCGTATATAATTTTCTATCCTATGGCCAAGTAATTATTTATTTCAATTAAATGTCAGGGATGAGTATATATTACTTAAATTTAATCACAGTATCATATGTATGCATAACAGGATCTATATAAGCAAATAAACATCTAAACATTCAATTATCAACCAATAGCATCCATCAAAAACATCATCCAATAAACAATACAATTCATGGCAGTTTCATAGTTATCAATGTCAGGTAATTTAATCGCAATTCAATTTTAACTTCAATTCAACTATCAATTTAATTTTTTTTCAACGGTTAATTCAAATGACAAGCTATATGACAATTAAATTTTTATCAAACAACGACAAATAAAATCATAGCATAAAGATATTTAGTACGTTGTGAGCGTTATAAAACACTCACCATGATTTTTACGATTTTAAATCAAATCGAACGACGTTCGATTTAACTCAAAATTTTCTCTAGCTCCAAATGATTCCAATCCAGTTGCATTGCGTAGTGCTCGACAAAACGATTGCAACGCAATTCGTTTCGTGCAATTCCGACCTCGTAGCAAAAAGTTATATGCTGTTAAACATTATACGATTTTAATATAAATTAAATTCACAATTTCCTTTAATTTTAAACTCAACTAATCAGGGCCGTTCATCACGTTTCTTCCCCAGGCCGTCCCCAGGCTCTTCACGTGTTCGCTCCCTGATGAAAAATCGCGCACGCAGCTTAAACCCAAAGTCGGCCATATGCCCTAAATCACGCACCACCCACGAGCACCTCCACGCAGATCAGGCACCACCATTAGAAGCGCCATCACCTCCTCTATGCTCGGCTGCAAAGCCAAGGAGCTCGGCCCCCTATTTAGCACACGATTCGAGGCCAAATTGTAGGCCTTTAAGCTCCATTTCCCGTTGATCCACAGCTCCAAACACGATCTCCACCGTTGAACTCGTAGAACTTGTTGGCCTCTTCAAGATTGTAGTTGATGATTTTGGCTAATTGTTCACGGATTGGGATTAATCGAGAGAAGAAGGAAACTAATTTATGACCCTTCAATGAATAAGAGGCGGCCGGCATTTTATTTGAAACCCTAGTTGATAGTTTTTTCAAAATTTATGAAGACAAGGGCTATTTATAGGAAACGACGAACTCTATTCATTCCGGATTTTCGAACTCCGATTTACGCGCGATGACCGGCGTTCTAGGGTTTATCCCGCGTTCCGGACACAATGGAACAGGTTTCGGAAGCTAATTCGATCGTATGCGCGAGTTACAGAAATAAACGATCAATTTAAATTAAAGCGATTTAAACTAATTTCTAGGCGTTTTGGCTTGCCCCGGACGAACGGTAAATCTGTTTGACTTGAAATTTGAAATCTTACAATAATATCATATCACGGATCTGATGAAACTGGTTTCGTCGAAATCCGAGATCGTTTGAAAAATGACTATTCTAACTCGCCAAATTAATATTAAAACAATTTCAACGCGTTTCGAACTGCCACGGTCAAACGACAACTCCGATTGCTACGAAAATTGAAATCCGTTAATAAAAAATTATTACGGATCCAATGGAACTAGTTTCTTCCCATTCTGAGACTGTTCGAAAATTGGCTATTTTCCAGTCGATAATTAAATATTAAAATATTCAATTTTCACAGATTTACTTTTAATTCGATTTTAAAAGTTCTACAACATCATTCTAGCTTTAATATGATAAAATAAAATTTTACAAATCATTTTTAATCATATTAAACCCGTTATTCAATTATCCCATAAATTCCAATTTTAAATCTTATTAACTCTATTAAAATCCCAATATAGCTTACATTTACTTTGGAAACCAATTTGAATCAATATTAAATCAATTTCAATTTATTCACTCTTTTCATATATTAAATTTCAATATCAAATTATTCATATCAAATTCGAAATTTAATTTATTCAAACATTCGTAATATTAAATTTAACAAATTTGATTATACTTAAATCACCATCCTTTGAAATATTCAAAACGAACTTAAAAATTTAACTTTTGAAACGAATTAGAATTATAGAACAACTATTTCCATTATACGGTTATTCAATTCCCGTTATTAATTATTCAATAAATTCCAAATATTAAATTTAAACAATTTCGATTATCCAATAATTCATTATCTTTGAAATATTGAAATTAAACTTATAAGATTCAACTTTTAAAACCAATTCACAATTTAGAACACTATTTTCATTTTACAGTTATTCAATTATTCAATAAGTTTTAAATATTTAATTTAAACAATTTACCTGTTCAATATTCAATATTTGATTTAAATAGATTTCACTTATCAGTCAATTACTCTATTATACTGATACAGCTCAGGGGATAAGTCGTATGCAACCTAAAGAGGAAGATCGGTCTCGAGTTAAGGAAGCTTCGTTTTTAGGTCTTAAGTCGTTCACGAGTCAAGCAACTATGAGTCGTGAACGACCTAACTGGTCGCGTGAAGGGGAGGTGCGACCTAACGAAGAAGAGGCACGAGATAACAAACACTTGAGTCGTATACGGGTTAATGGAACAGGGCTGCGACTCAACGGGAAATTGGGGTGTTCGAGGCTAATGAGTCATACACGACTCAACGACCCATACATAAGTCGTTTACGACTTAACACGAAGAAGGGGAAGGTTTCAGCAAGTAAGGTCCTTGAGTCGGAGGCGGAACACGACCTAGCTAAGTCGTTCGAAGAGGCATGCCGCAAAGAACTTGGAAGCTTGAGTCGTGTGGGTCTTGAGTCGGTCCTTAGTTGAGTCGTGAGTCGTTCACGACCTATGTTGAGTCGTATATGTTGTATTACGAGCTGGTATGTAAACACTAGGGTTGAGTCGGTTGAGTCATGGTGCAATGTAATTGTTTTGAGTCGTGTGTTGTTCTGTTGAGTCGTGGCAATTTTAAGTCGTTAGTGTTGTACTGTTTGTATTTTTCCTAGGTCATGTATTGAGTCGTATGTGGTTGGGTCGTCTACTGCTAATGAGTCGCTACCGACTCAAGATGAGTCGTGAGTCGTGGGGGAGGATGAGTCATATACGACTTAAGGCTCAGGTCGAGGAAACACTATAAATAGGGGGTGCGTTGTACATTGTTGGAGGTTGATTTCGAAATAAAATTTCTTGTTGATTGCTTTGTGCTTTCTTCTCCAATTGGTAGTTGAGTGTAATCTCCTATCTCCACTTACGTCATTCGAGTGCGCTCGAATCCACGTTTGTTGAAGCCGATTCACGGAATCTAGTGCGCTAGATCAACGTACGAAGAATCGTAGATCTTTGAACACGGTATAGTGCGCTATCAACGTGTTTGAGATAGTTAGAATTCGGTATCTTCGGATCAACGAATTTGGGCATTTTGGTATTCATCAATTCACCGATTGCTACTTTCACCGATTGAAGTTTATTTTGATTAATCCGCTGCGTCAGTTTTGGTATCAGAGCCATACTTAGCCAATCATAGCTAAGTTGAGTCTTGGAGCCAAGTATTTGAAGTTGAAGTTTGAAGTTGTTCATCGTGTTCATCTTGAAGTTGCAACGAGAGGAGAACTTTTAATCTATCTCATGTTGGATATAGATTTGGAGAAGTGTTTGAATTTGAAGTTAGGCCGTGTATACTTGGAAAGTAGCCGAGCCTAGTGAAGTTGTTTGAAGGTTGAGCCGTGACTTATTGTTGTTTTGTTGAAGTGTTGTGTTGATGCAATCATGCCGCCAAGGAGAGCTAACCGCCATCAAAATGTTGAAGCTTTGTATCGAAGAGAAGAAGCCGATCAAATGGAGCAACGTATGCATGAGAAGATTGATGAAGGCATTGGTAGGTTGGAGAAGCTTATGATTGATATGAATCAAAGTAGAAGAAGAAATTCACCTGAATCCATCCGTGGGGGTAGTAGAGTGTCATCACATTCAGAACGGGAAAGGAGAGAAAGTCAAGAGCCTAGGAGTATTGATAAACGAAGTAGGAGGAATGTTGATGATCATGATAGACGGGATGTTGGTAGTAGGAGTGGTGGTAGAGACGCTGGAGGGCGTGAAAGACAAAGATATGCTTCAGACTTTGATGAGGAGTTTGATGGTGAGAGGGGAAGTATTCACTTCAGAGACCGAGATCAGGGACAACGTCAGTATCGGGTTATTGATGATGATCGATGTTGGGAATCGGGAATGAAGATGGAGATTCCGGAGTTTAAAGGAGGGATGGTAGCTGAAGAATTCTTAGATTGGTTATCTAATGTGGAGGAAATCTTTGATTTCAAGGAGGTTCCAGAGAATCGAAGGGTGAAGTTAGTTGCTACAAGGCTGAGGGGAAGAGCTTTGGCATGGTGGCAGCAAACTAAACTTACTCGTGAACGAATGGGGAAGTCAAAGATAGAATCTTGGGAGAAGATGAAGAAATTGATGCGAGCTACATTCTTACCATACAACTATCAATCACTTATGTACCAGAGATTGCAGAATCTGAGGCAAGGAACGAAGTCTGTTAGTGATTATGCTGACGAATTTTACCAACTCATTGCCAGGAATGATATCATGGAAACGGAAGAACAGTTAACTGCTAGATTCATTGGGGGATTGAGAATGCAGATCCAGGATATGGTTAATATGTTTGATCCTAGATCAGTGGCAGAGGCACATCAGAAAGCGTTGGCTTGGGAGAAGCAAGGAAGACGTGGAGGTGGTGTGTTTACTAATTCCAATAATCAAGCAAGGGGTGTTAGTGGAGGTTCTAATGTACCTAAACCTGTCAATAAGCCAGTGGTGAAGGAGGCTGAGAAGACGAAGGTTAACAGTGGTTTCAAATGTTACAATTGTCAGGAGTTGGGTCATAAAAGCAATGAATGTCCGAAGCCGAAGAAGAGAGCAATGGTTGCTGAGATTGAGGATGATGGTGAGGAGGCAGAATGTTCAAATACCCCTTATGTTGAGGGGGAAGAAGAATTATCTGGAGATGAAGGTTGTAATCTTATGATGAGGAGGTCATGTCTTACACCAAAGCAAGAGGAGGATTGTAGTTGGTTGAGAAGTAACATATTTCAGTCGACATGCACTATTCTAGGAAAAGTTTGCAAGTTCGTTATTGATGCTGGAAGTTGCGATAATATTATTTCTACCGAGGTTGTGAAGAAGTTGAACTTGAAAACTGAGAAACATCCTAAACCGTACAAGCTAGCATGGTTAAGGAAGGGTGGTGAAGTGAAGGTGTGTCGAAGGGCTTGTGTGAATTTTTCTATTGGGAAGAAGTACAAAGATGAAATTTGGTGTGACGTTGTAGACATGGACGTATGTCATCTGTTGTTGGGCAGACCGTGGCAGTTTGATAGATCAGTTCAACATGATGGTCGTGCCAATAGCTACAGTTTCATGTTCGAGGGTACTAAAATCACTTTGGTTCCCAAGAAGCAACAACAGAAGGAGAGCAAGCTAGAGGAGATTGAGGAATTGAAAACTCTATTGACTTTGAAGGAGTTTGTTAAAGAAGTTGAAGAGGAGCCTGAAGTCTATTTGTTGATTGGGCGAGAGAGCAGTGAAGAGGTTGAAATTCCTGAAGAAGCAAAGCCAGTTTTGAAAGAGTTTGAAGATGTATTTCCAGAGGAGTTGCCTAAGGAGTTACCACCATTGAGAGACATTCAACATCAAATCGATCTTGTTCCGGGAGCCGTATTACCACATAGACCACATTACCGAATGAGTCCGAAGGAACATGAAGAGTTACGAAGGCAGGTGGAAGAGTTGTTAGAACAGGGACGTGTTCAGGAAAGCTTGAGTCCTTGTGCTGTGCCAGCTTTGTTGGTGCCGAAGAAGGATGGAACATGGAGAATGTGTACCGATAGTAGAGCTTTGAACAAGATTACTGTTCGTTACAGATTTCCTATGCCGAGGTTGGATGATTTGTTGGATCATTTGAGTGGGGCAACTATCTTTTCGAAGATTGATTTGAAGAGTGGTTATCACCAGATTCGAATTAGACCAGGTGACGAATGGAAGACAGCTTTCAAAACGAGAGAGGGGTTATACGAATGGTTGGTTATGCCATTTGGTTTGTCAAATGCACCTAGTACATTCATGCGGGTGATGAATCAAATATTTAGACCATTCATTGGGAAGTTCGTGGTGGTTTATTTCGATGATATTCTGATATATAGCAGGAGTATGTAGGAGCATGTTCTACATTTGAAGGAAGTGTTGATTATTCTTCGTGAAGAACAATTTTATGTTGCTACGAAGAAATGTGTGTTTATGACAAGAAGTGTTTTATTTCTAGGTTATGTTGTATCTGAGAAGGGAATCCAGGTGGACCAGAGTAAAGTTGAAGCTATTAGAAATTGGCCACAGCCGAGAACTATCACTGAAGTTAGAAGTTTCCATGGATTGGCATCATTCTACCGAAGGTTTATCCCACACTTCAGTAGCGTGATGGCCCCGGTTACTGATTGTATGAAAGGGAAGCAGTTTTCTTGGTCGGAGGAAGCAGGGGTTGCTTTTGAACGAATCAAAGAACTTTTGACAATAGCGCCAATTCTTGTGTTGCCAGATTTTCAGTTGTTGTTTGAGCTACATACTGATGCATCAAAGGTTGGGATTGGAGGAGTGTTGAGTCAGCAGGGAAGACCTATTGCATATTTTAGTGAAAAGTTATCAGGAGCAAAGATGAGATACAGTACATACGATGTTGAGTTTTATGCTGTTGTACAAGCTGTTAAACATTGGAGGCATTACCTATTTCAGAAAGAATTTGTTCTTTACACTGATCATGAAGCTTTGAATCATTTACAGGGGCAGGAAAAGATTTCTGCAAGACATGCATCGTGGATTGCATATTTACAGCAGTTTACCTTTGTTCTTAAGCACAAATCGGGGGTGACGAACCGTGTGGCTGATGCTTTGAGTAGGCGGAGTCATTTGCTGACAACATTGAAAGTTGAAGTGACGAGGTTTGAATTACTACCAGAAATGATTGAAGAAGATCCTTACTTTGTGAAATATGTTGAGAAAGTGAAGGATGGGAGTACTGATGAATTTATGATAATTGATGGATTTTTGTTTAAAGGAAATCGGTTATGTATTCCTGAGAGCAGTTTGAGAATGAAAATTATCAAGGAGTTGCATGAAGAAGGCCATGTGGGTAGAGATCGTACATTGCAGTTGATTTCTCAATCTTACTTATGGCCGTCAATGAGGAAAGAGGTAGAGAGATTTGTGGAGAGATGTCATATTTGCCAGGTTTCAAAGGGAACAGCGACGAATGCAGGGTTATATATGCCATTACCTGTACCGTCTAAGCCATGGGTTGATATCAGCATGGATTTCGTTTTGGGTTTGCCTAGAACTCAAAGGGGAAATGATTCGATATTTGTTGTAGTGGACAGGTTTTCGAAGATGGCACATTTTATTGCCTGCAAGAAGACAGCAGATGCAGTTCGAGTGGCACAGTTATTTTTTAAGGAGGTGTATCGATTGCATGGTTTACCAGAATCTATTGTTTCTGATCGGGATACTCGTTTTCTGAGTCACTTTTGGTTAAGTTTGTGGAAGATGGTGGGAACGAAGCTGAAATTTAGTAGTGCTTATCATCCGCAAACTGATGGACAGACAGAAGTTGTAAACAGGTCATTGGAAAATTTGTTGCGATGTCTTGTACAAGATAATTTGAGAAGTTGGGACATGAAATTATGCCAAGCAGAATTTGCTCATAATCATGCCATGAATCGCAGTACGGGATTCAGTCCATTTCAGATTGTATATTCAAATTTACCAAAGGGACCGTTGGATTTGGCAGTGGTACCACAACCGAAGGGGACAGTTAAACGAGCTGCTGATTTTGTTGGTGAGCTGACTGAATGTCATAAAATCGTTCAGGAACGATTGGAGAAAGCGAATGAGAAGTATAAGCGGGCTGCTGATTTGAAACGACGGAGTGTTGAATTTAAGGAAGGTGATTTGGTTTATGCAGTATTGACGAAGGATCGTTTTCCGGTGGGTGCTTATAACAAGTTGAAAGCCAGGAAAATTGGTCCTGTAGAAGTTGTGAAACGGATTAATGAAAATGCTTACAAATGGAAATTGCCGGAGGATGTTTACACTTCTGACGTGTTCAATGTTAAGCATCTCGTACCATATTATAGAGACGAACATTCTGAGGTAGAAGAATTTACAAATTCGAGGACAAATTTTTCTCAACCAGGGGAGGATGATGCAGCTCAGGGGATAAGTCGTATGCAACCTAAAGAGGAAGATCGGTCTCGAGTTAAGGAAGCTTCGTTTTTAGGTCTTAAGTCGTTCACGAGTCAAGCAATTATGAGTCGTGAACGACCTAACTGGTCGCGTGAAGGGGAGGTGCGACCTAACGAAGAAGAGGCACGAGATAACAAACACTTGAGTCGTATACGGGTTAATGGAATAGGGCTGCGACTCAACGGGAAATTGGGGTGTTCGAGGCTAATGAGTCGTACACGACTCAACGACCCATACATAAGTCGTTTACGACTTAACACGAAGAAGGGGAAGGTTTCAGCAAGTAAGGTCCTTGAGTCGGAGGCGGAACACGACCTAGCTAAGTCGTTCGAAGAGGCATGCCGCAAAGAACTTGGAAGCTTGAGTCGTGTGGGTCTTGAGTCGGTCCTTAGTTGAGTCGTGAGTCGTTCACGACCTATGTTGAGTCGTATATGTTGTATTACGAGCTGGTATGTAAACACTGGGGTTGAGTCGGTTGAGTCATGGTGTAATGTAATTGTTTTGAGTCGTGTGTTGTTCTGTTGAGTCGTGGCAATTTTAAGTCGTTAGTGTTGTACTGTTTGTATTTTTCCTAGGTCATGTATTAAGTCGTATGTGGTTGGGTCGTCTACTGCTAATGAGTCACTACCGACTCAAGATGAGTCGTGAGTCGTGGGGGAGGATGAGTCATATACGACTTAAGGCTCAGGTCGAGGAAACACTATAAATAGGGGGGTGCGTTGTACATTGCTGGAGGTTGATTTCGAAATAAAATTTCTTGTTGATTGCTTTGTGCTTTCTTCTCCAATTGGTAGTTGAGTGTAATCTCCTATCTCCACTTACGTCATTCGAGTGCGCTCGAATCCACGTTTGTTGAAGCCGATTCACGGAATCTAGTGCGCTAGATCAACGTACGAAGAATCGTAGATCTTTGAACACGGTATAGTGCGCTATCAACGTGTTTGAGATAGTTAGAATTCGGTATCTTCAGATCAACGAATTTGGGCATTTTGGTATTCATCAATCCACCGATTGCTACTTTCACCGATTGAAGTTTATTTTGATTAATCCGCTGCGTCATATACCCAATGAATTTCAACATTTATTATCCTATTCAACTATTGATTTCAAAGGCATTCACTGAGTAGCTTTTATTTTCCATTACTTGGATAATTATTGTCGCAATTCATTCCAGTTATTATTATTCTAAACGAATTACAAATTTTTTTCTAACATTAAACCACGAAAACTTTTAAATTAGCTATTTTAATTATCGAAAATTTATGGGTCGTTACACTCTCCCGCACTCAAAAACTTTTCGTCCTCGAAAAGGAAAAGAAGGGAAAAGAAACTAAGTAAAGAATTCAACATTTGATATGTTTTATTCAAATTATCCACTTATAAAACAATGAAATTCCGTTTATAAATCGTTACTATACTTCCACTAACTTACTCCGAACGGCTTTCTAACTTTAAAAGTTAGTTATCAAAACAAGTTATAAAAAAAATTTAAACTTGAAAATTTTTCTAGCACCCGGATTTTACGGAAAATTTCGGCAGAGTCTCCTTTGCGCGGCTCGATCGGTACAACTACAAAACGCCTCTACGGGCCCCAAACCAACAAAAGAAAATCCAAAAGCCAAGTGGCTCATCAAAAAATCACCAAATCCAATGTTAAAATAAACATGTACCTTATATATATATTTTTTTTTTAGCGAGCATATATGAATAATATAGCGCAAAAGCGAGCTCCAAATGCGAAGCAAGCGCAATCCGCACCTACTAAACACTCAACAAACTATGAGAAACATGCATATATGAAAATAATATCAATATACATCATATAACAACATAACAACTACATGTGCCAACATAGCAAGTGCAACAAAACAACAAATGCAACCATCAATCAACTATCATCCAACAAATCCATAACCAATCAATATAAATTCACTTCTCATTAATATTTATTGACTTGGATTTCAATTTTTAATCATAGTTGATTCATTAACGTTGGATTTTACTAACATTCATTCTCAATTCAATTAGTTAACATTCACTAATTTATATTCACATTAGTTCACTTCCAATTTAAATCAAATTAAATTCTATTTAAATTCATTTAACTTTCAATTTGATTTCAGTAATTCATAGCTTTCAATTTCATTAACACTTAATGAATTATATAAAATCAACTAACAATCATATAACAACCAAATCATACCCAACATAACCAAATTATTAATTTTATATTCAATTTGGTTTATCTCTTTTATATATATATATCATGTTATATAATTTTAAAAGAATCATTTTATATTTGGCATCTTAAATTTCCAATATTAACTTTAATTAAGTCCGTAAGCCGTACATATATCATCCGTGAGCAATATCCATCTAATCGCTTATTCGATCACACAATTTCACTTCCAAACTAGTATCGTTCACACGACTCTCTAGTGCGGACTCAGATTTGGTTCCTTGATTGGAAACTGTTACTCTCCTTGCATAGCCATATACTATGATTGAGAATTCCAGAATCAAATTAAAAATCCATATCCAGAGTTCGCCGTCGAAAATCGAGTGAAAAATCCTAACTTGGATCGATATAAATCATCTTGAAATTTTGTGCTCGAATTTGGATCAAATCGTTATGCGAATAAAATAATATACGTACAATCTCACGTATTACCTTCCAATGGATTTCTATCTAATTTATCTATACTAAATTATTTTATTGACTTTTATTTTTTTCCCCCACTTAATTACTCACAATCCATTATTCAGTTAGTATATTCATTTCTTTACATAGCATATTCTTTAACATTATCTTTTCTCAAACATCATATCAAGAATTTGCTTACTCAAGTTCATTCTAAACATTCTATATAAGTTAATTAAATTCAATTTCATTTTCCAATTGATTCTTAGCTATACCAAATTCTTTTGTTTACATTTACTTCAATTTCATAATTTTAGTTAATAACAAATTTATTTATGGAACATTTTATTAATCATCACTTTAATTTATAGTCGTCCTATAAAAGTCTAACTTCTCATAAATG
This sequence comes from Allium cepa, assembly GCA_030765085.1. NCBI lineage: Eukaryota > Viridiplantae > Streptophyta > Magnoliopsida > Asparagales > Amaryllidaceae > Allium > Allium cepa. Next base: position 634,447,152 of record CM060932.1, on the reverse strand, counting down.
ACTTCTCTTAGTTTACGGTTATCTCAAAGTTACAAATTCAAAATTTTTCTCTATGCAATTTAAATTTATTTTCTATAACCAATTTACAAAAGATATTATACAATTCATTTGTCTTCTTTCTTAAGTTCACTCACTTGTTCCATTTATCCATTCATCATTTCAGGTTATATTAAGTATATAACATTTTTATCACAACCAAATTTTCATTTATATACCTTTTAATTCCTTTTGAGTTTTCCTTACTTGTATATTTCAATTACTTTCAGGTTCTGTTCATCTATACCATATCTCATTACATATCCAAAACATCATTTTAACTTTTAACATTTGGTAAGTCTTGTTATATGTATCAGAATGTAATTTTGGTATTATACAAATTTATAGAATTTCATTTTACTTAATTAGAATGTTCATAAATTTAATTTTGTAAAATCCTCTTTTACCTTTCAACTTTAAAGTTTTCCCAAACTATAGCTTAGATATCTTAATCCTCTTATTTTATAAATTCTGGTTATTCACATTTCATTCGAATAATTTGAAAATCATTAATTAACAGAACTTAGAAATTTAAATGCCCGGTTCTTTTCAAATCATTTGAAATAAACAAATATACTTATATCTTTTAAATATATCAAATCATACCTTTGGAGTTTAAACCAAAACCCATTTACTCAAAATAATTTCAAAGAAAAACAAAGCTTCTTAGATGACTCCCCCACTTTGAGACTCGAAAATGAACGTCGATGATGCTGCGCAGTCATCACCGAAATTATTTTCCAGCGACATAAGAGAGGAGTACTGAATTCATTCTTTCCTTTAAAATCCCTTCAAAATATTTCCATAAACATTTTCCAACTAACGTCACAATATATTTTCTTCAAAGCTTTGAAAACCATTTTCAAAATCTCTGGGTCTTAAGTTCAATATTTTCCAATTTAAATCTATTTTAATTTATAAGTCACAATATACATCCTACCGATAAAAATAACATAGGATGTGACTGTTACCCGGTATCCTAGTTCGATTATACTAAACTGATTGCACAAGATAGATTCGACCGTTATCAAGAATGATGACCATGGAGCAATGGTTGTAGGATCTGAAAGTAAAGTACAGATGGTTATATGAAGCCGGAATTGAATGGAATTGCTAGATAAACAATGCATGATGTTTGAAATATGGAATATAGCTTCAAAAAAATGAAGGGGTCGGTATGGCTTAGTAACTTCAGAGGGATTGGCTTGATTGAATAGCAAGGGATCGGCATAGTTGAATGTAAGGGATCGACATGAATGAATAATGGAGGGCTCGACGTAGCTGAATGAGGATGGATCGACATGATTAGGTGAGGAAGGTGACGGTGTGGTATGTTGACTCGAATAGGCATACTTTAGCTCATAAAGGAGGGCTCGACATGGATGATTGAATATGGGTCGGCATGGTCGAGCGAGTAAGGAGTCGGCATGATTAAGTAAACAAGAGATTGGCGTAGTCAAGTGAGTATGGTTCAAGATAGATTATTGGCTTGGAAAGTTATACTTCAACTCATAAGAAAGGATCGACATAGCTTATGAAAGGAGAAAGATCGTCATCCAACCTATTAGGGGGATTGGTTGGAAACAATTAAACAATCTTAAATCAAAGGTCATGTAATAAATCGAGCTCAGTTAATCAAATGACTTGAAAATCGAAGAGTCAATATATTTAAGCATACATAACACGACCATAGGGATCGCTGTCCAAAAATTGACCAATGAAGAGATCAGTACCGATCTCTCTTCATTGGGATTTGGGCCCAGCGACCCCTCTGGTGGCCCATATAGGTTAGAATGTCCTATAGCCAAGTTTCAGAGAGATTATGTAACGACCCGCCTTTTTGGACAGTTTAAACCGACGATCAAATACACATGCCGATTCTAAACTATCAAAAGGGCAGACGGTTATTGGGGTAAATAAGAAAAGAAAAGAAAGAGAAATAAAGAAAATGAAACAACACAGAATCTCGCAGCGGAACGATAAAATATAATAGTCAAATAAACAGTTCATGAAGCTGTCTACTATACTTTGACGATTATTTATACAACATTTATCAGAGTTTATACATATACAACAGAATAATTAAATAATGCAGCAGATAACATGATGCACGGGTAATAATAGTAATAGTATACCGAATCTTCGTCTTCATCCTCCAGAATAGATCTTCAAAAATCTGAAAAACTCAGGGCTGACCCAAGCGTAATGAAAAGACAAAACACTCGAGTCAGGACTAAATATCCTTATGAAAGTTAAATCAATCGTAAATAAATATGAGTGTAACGGCGTCAAAGATGTTTACGGGGTTTGACATCTCCTATCCAGTGTCAACGTGCGTGCAATAACTCAAGAGACGTTACGGGATTTTCCATCTCTCAAGGATCCGTGAAACTATCTACTATGTAGTAATGTACGCTAAGTAGATAATGCCTATCAGTAATATAAAGTATCAAAATAGCGTTAAGGCGTGACATAATCCCCCTTAACACATTTTTATATTCCCAAAATCATATACAAGACCGTAGTTTCCCCAAAACCGGAAGTCACCAGAGGGCAATCCATATACTCAAGGTACAAATCAAAAACGTAGTGGTCGCGAATAGGATAATCAGTATGACAAGGTACATGAGGCGATACCAACTAGGATACTAGTAGTTGCGTGATCCAGACTGATGTTGAGCATAGCCAACAGCTACCCCAACACCGCGAAACAACACTCCCAAATCAAGGGGTGCACCCAAATCGAATCACAAATGTAATAGAAATGGTATCGAAGAAGCGTGTCCGCTAGAGGTGGCGAACCTCAATGGCCCGGCGTGGCTCCTGTTTTAGTCATGTCAGGGGTCATCCAATATCGTTCTCTTTCTTTAGTCAACGCGTTCACCAAATCATCCACTTCATTCTGGATCAACACTCCGCGTATAATAGTTATTAAAGTGGTGTTCGGTATCGACAGAGAGTATGTCCATATCCGATCCTGGCCTCTTTAATAACTACGTATTATTACACCTTTGGCTCTTTACATTTCAAATCGATTCATAATTGATATCAAAATATCATATTCGCTTCAAAAAATCAAGTCCATTTCAAATATCATCGTATCTTTCAAAATATCAGATTCCGTTTCAAAATCAATTTTCGCATCAATATCTCATTTCGATTTCAAAATCATTTCGAATTTCAATTTAGGTTGCAACTTCATTTAACTCAATTCGTATTTAAATTCAAGATTTAAATATAAACATTTCACCCTATTAACCATCTTGAAATTTTTTAGAAAATAGGTTTAAATAGTTTAAAAGTAGTTTAAATAATTAAAATACTTAAAAATACTTAAAATCTTTAAAATGGATTTAAAATAGATAAATTAGTTTAAAATAATTTAAATTGGGTTAAGTAGATTAAAAATAGATTAAAATAGTTTAAGTATTCAAAATGGTTTATATAACAGAGTAATTTGGAAAACAAATTTAAAACAGCTTCAAAATCAATCCATTTCAATGTATAACTTCCTAATTCAAATCAATTTCAATTTCCATTCTACCGATTCTATTTCGATTTCAATTCAAATCAATTTCAACTTTGACTTCACTTTATTCAATTTTATATTCACTTTCGATTTATTCAATTCCAATTTATATCGATTTAGAGCTTGGTTTTTCGAAATATCCATTTATAACATTTAACAAAATTATCCATAAATTTTCGAGTTTAAATCCAAATTTCAAATATGATTCCATTCCAAGCTCGACTTCAAAATATCATTTTTATATCACTTTTACTTAGTAATATTCAAAGCTCGAATTAAGGTTAAATCTTTAAACAAATCAATTTTCGACATTCAATCATATCCAATTTCAAATTTCAAAGTCTCAACTTAATTATTTAACAAAATTCCTTTAAACAAAATTTATTTCAACATTCCAACTCAATTGTTTTTCGGTGAATCCAATTTCTATAACTCGATTTCTATTTATAACTTTTAAATCAAAACATTTAAATAAATTCCAAATCGACGATTTCAAAAATTATTAATTTAGCCAATTCAGTGTCCGTATATAATTTTCTATCCTATGGCCAAGTAATTATTTATTTCAATTAAATGTCAGGGATGAGTATATATTACTTAAATTTAATCACAGTATCATATGTATGCATAACAGGATCTATATAAGCAAATAAACATCTAAACATTCAATTATCAACCAAGAGCATCCATCAAATAGATCATCCAATAAACAATACAATTCATGGCAGTTTCATAGTTATCAGTGTCAGGTAATTTAATCGCAATTCAATTTTAACTTCAATTTAACTGTCAATTCAATTTCTTTTCAATTAAACCCAAAGCCGGCCCTATGCCCTAACTCACGCACCACCCACGAGCACCTCCACGTAGATCAGGCACCACCATTAGAAGCGCCATCACCTCCTCTATGCTCGGCTGCAAAGCCAAGGAGCTCGGCCCCCTATTTAGCACACGATTCGAGGCCGAACTGTAGGCCTTTAAGCTCCTTTTCCCGTTGATCCACAGCTCCAAACACGATCTCCACCGTTGAACTCGTAGAACTCGTTGGCCTCTTCAAGATTGTAGTTGATGATTTTGGCTAATTGTTCACGGATTGGGATTAATCGAGAGAAGAAGGAAACTAATTTCTGGCCCTTCGATGAATAAGAGGCGGCCGGCATTTTATTTGAAACCCTAGTTGATAGTTTTTTCCAAATTTATGAAGACAAGGGCTATTTATAGGAAACGACGAACTCTATTCATTCCGGATTTTCGAACTCCGATTTACGCGCGGTGACCGGCGTTTCTAGGGTTTATCCCGCGTTTCGGACACAATGGAACAGGTTTCGGAAGCTAATTCGATCGTATGCGCGAGTTACGGAAATAAACGATCAATTTAAATTAAATCGATTTAAACTAATTTCTAGGCGTTTTGGCTTGCCCCGGACGAACGGTAAATCCATTTGACTTGAAATTTGAAATCTTACAATAATATCACATCACGGATCCGATGAAACTAGTTTCGTCAAAATCCGAGACCGTTTGAAAAATGGCTATTCTAACTCGCCAAATTAATATTAAAACAATTTCAACGCGTTTCGAGCTGCCACGGTCAAACGACAACTCCGATTGCTATGAAAATTGAAATCCGTTAATAACAAATTATTACGGATCCAATGGAACTAGTTTCGTCCCATTCTGAGACTGTTCGAAAATTCTATTTTCCAGTCGATAATTAAATATTAAAATATTCAATTTTCACAAATTTACTTTTAATTCGATTTTAAAAGTTCTACAACATCATTCTAACTTTAATATGATAAAATAAAATTTTACAAATCATTTTTAATCATATTAAACCCGTTATTCAATTATCCCATAAATTCCAATTTTAAATCTTATTAACTCTATTAAAATCCCAATATAGCTTACATTTACTTTGGAAACCAATTTGAATCAATATTAAATCAATTTCAATTTATTCACTCTTTTCATATATTAAATTTCAATATCAAATTATTCATATCAAATTCGAAATTTAATTTATTCAAACATTCGTAATATTAAATTTTACAAATTTGATTATACTTAAATCACCATCCTTTGAAATATTCAAAACGAACTTAAAAATTTAACTTTTGAAATGAATTAAAATTATAGAACAACTATTTCCATTATACAGTTATTCAATTCCCGTTATTAATTATTCAATAAATTCCAAATATTAAATTTAAACAATTTCGATTATCCAATAATTCATTATCTTTTGAAATATTGAAATTAAACTTATAAGGTTCAACTTTTAAAACCAATTCACAATTTAGAACACTATTTTCATTTTACAGTTATTCAATTATTCAATAAGTTTTAAATATTTAATTTAAACAATTTACCTGTTCAATATTCAATATTTGATTTAAATAGATTTCACTTATCAGTCAATTACTCTATTATACCCAATGAATTTCAACATTTATTATCCTATTCAACTATTGATTTCAAAGGCATTCGCTAAGTAGCTTTTATTTTCCATTACTTGGATAATTATTGTCGTAATTCATTCCAGTTATTATTATTCTAAACGAATTACAATTTTTTTTCTAACATTAAACCATGAAATCTTTTAAATTAGCTATTTTAATTATTGAAAATTTACGGGTCGTTACAGATTAGTGGTCATCTTTACCTATAAATATTGGCTCGAGGGGTCATTCTGAGGATCTTTATGCTGCTGGTTACTTTAACCTTTGTTGTAATCAAGTTTTTTCTATTTCTTGCTGTTGTAATCAGACAACTAGCGGATCAATAAAGATAATATTCAAAGTGGACATAAACATACAACACCGAATCACTTTAACTTTCCGTGTTCAAGATTATTGCTTTTATTAGTCTGTTAACTTATTCTATTCTTCAATTTTAATTTTACTTTCTAAATTTACTTCTATACATAAATCTACTCTTGGATGTTTGTGACCAATTTGGTTGTAAACATTTTTGTGTTTTCACCGAGAAACTTGATTCTCAACGTGCTAGTATCCCCTTTGTTGCTACTGGATTGAGCAAATCCCCTGAAGGAGATCCATAATTATCTTCATAAAGTTGCTTCTACTACTCGGATTTGCTGAAAGTAAGGAGATTGATAATGATGAGACATACTAGATCTACTTCTCAAAATGTAGATGGAAATGAGACTGCTGACATTTAGTAAGGTGACCTAAGCAATGAACTTACAAAATTGAATTCTGATCCGATTGAAGTTCAGAAACCTACTGATTCTATAACTAAGCTGAATATAATAATCTAATGAGAGAGTTGATGGAAAGTCGTCGACAATTAAATCAGCAAATTCAGACTAATATTAACCTAATAAACTAGATTACTTAGCAGCAACATGGGATGGTCAATTAGGATCCCACTCCTTACTTGGCATCAGAAAATTCAATCTCATCGGATGTATCACAGGCATGGGCGTCGTAGCGTCGAAGAAGATTGCGCATAAACTTCAGAGCGTCTCTTGGTAAACCTTCATGGTCTGCCAAGACTAATCGGTGTCGATCCCTCCTTAGGGATTGGTACCGATCCTTCCTCCAAAGGAGGGATTCCCCTTTAGACTTAGGGAATCATGCTAGAGCAATTTCTAGAGGCTTGGATGTTGGGGTTCAATTGAATGTTGACTAGGTAACCCTCCGGAATGATGACTAGATAAATGTTCGAGATGCGCACTAAGAGGATGCTAAACTAAGAAGGCATAAAACGGCCTATAGACATCGATTAGACCGTTCACGTGAGATGGAGCATGACCACCGCTTGGAACCACCCATCTAGATGCCGAACATATTAGAAATGGTCAAACAGTTGGTGAGAGAGAACCAAGGCTTGACTAATGATGACCTAGGAATTTTGAGAAGCCATACCCCATTTACAAATAATGTCTGTATGCAGAATATCCAAGAAGGTTCAACATGCCATCAATGTCTGCCTACGAGGGAAAAACCAACTTCGGGCAGATACGAATAGCTAATGGATTCTACACGAGTCAATGATGCGACCAAGTGCAAATGCTTTCTTATAACCCTTTCCGGTACAGTGACGATGTGGTTCACGAGACTACCCCCACGATCGATTTCGAGATTTGATGAGTTGGAAACCAAGTTTGTGGAGCGATTCTGAATGCATGCGACTCGTCCTAAAGACATGATGTCCCTTTCTAACGTGATCCAGGCTCTAGGGGATTTATTGAAGGATTATTTAGAGAGATTTCATACCGCTGCCATGGAGGTTGGTAATCCAAATGGTCATGCTATATTTATGGCCATGACGAGAAGGATTGATCCAGAATCTGAATTTGACGATTGGATGGTTGGAAAACTGCCTGGCATGTTGAAGCGCTTCTATTCAACGGTAGCTCGGTTTTTGAGAACGGAGGAAGCCAGGTTTTCTAGGAAAAAGAATATTACAGGACCTAGTGGAGAAGCAGTACAGGGTAATATTGCAATAAAACAATCTGATGACAGTTTTGGGAAAATCTAGGTGAACGTTCAAAATAAGCCAAATCAGCAGAAGAGAGAGGGAGATAGGAATCGTGAGCGAAAGTGGGATTCTAGGAGATTAATGCCTAGGTTTCCAATGTACGATAACTACACACCGCTAAACACATCCCTAGAGAATATCTATATATCTACTTGCAATACCATGCAATACAGTAAGCCGCCTCCAAAGGAGGCAACATACAAGCAGAAGTAGACCGGGAAATATTGTCAGTTTCATGAGTGTTATGGGCATAATATAAATGAATGCAGGCATCTCCAGGATGTCATAGAAAAGCTAATTCAGAAAAGGAAATTGCAACAGTTTGTGAAAATCCCGTAGGATGGCGGACATGGGACATCTGACCCCAATCAAGGACAATCTCCACGTAGGGCTAAGGAGCTTGCATAGACCGGTGAAATACTGGTGATAAATACGATAGTTGGAGGACCGTATCATGTAGACATGAGTTGGCAAGAGATGAAGCTCTATGCTAGCGTGATTAAGCATGTAGATTTTGAATGTTGTTCGAATATAGAAGATGGAGCTTCGGAAAAATAGCAGCGCACAATGGCGGATGATATTGTGTTTTGGAATAGGGATGTAGACAAAGTAGAGGCTCCAATGATTGACCCGATGGTCATTTTAGCTATGATTGGTCCTGTATTGGTTAGAAGGATTCTGATTAATTATGAAAGTTCAGTGAATAAAATCTTCAAAAAGGCATATGATCCGATGAGGATGTAAGCAAAATATTTAAAACCATCTAAAGCTCGTATTCATGGTTTTAATAGCATTACGACCGAGGCTGTTGGTTATGTGGAATTTACATGTTGAATTGGGAGAAGGTGAATGAAGGAGAGTGTGAATCTTACCGTTTATTGTTTTGGATGTTGACTCTCCATACAATGTTTTTCTGGGCCAACCGTCCCTGACTGAATTCCAGGTAGCTCTTACCCCATGGTGTTTAACGTTGAAGTTTCCGACGGATACTATTGTAGGAGTTGTTTATGGTGATCAGGCAACTGGACGTGCCTGTTATGTAACTAACTTGAGGGAAGCTCAGCGCAAGGAAAAGGAAAGGGTGTGGAGAAGATTTTCTGCATTCAATCCATCGAAGATTGACAACCAGCACATGAGCCTTGGCTCGGGTGCCATAGTCGGTTCTGTAGAGATATAGATCTAAGAGATGATGAAGAGAAGCCTAAAGAGACTAAGGCTACACCAACTGAGCGGACGACTTATATCACTGTTAGCCATGACGACCCATTATGAGTCCTTAAAATTGGGTCACAGCTCAGCCCTTCGATGATGAAAGAACTCGTTGGTTTTCTCCGAGTAAATCTAGATCTATTCTCTTGGACTCATTCCGACATGTATGGAATCTCGCCTGCCGTTGCGAGCCATGCATTGAATATTGACCCAAAGTATGTTCCGCTGAAGCAAAAAGACGCAGCAAGGATCTGGAGAGATCTGCCACTCTCATGGAGGAGGTGTGTAACAACTCGAATTTCAGTGGGCCGGATTTATCACAAAAATGCTAAAAACCAAGCCCACTGAAGCCCAAGTTGGGTATCTGATATCCTACAAATAGGCAAAGACAAATATATCATAGCTCAATAATTTATCTCACAGTGGGATTGCAAAAAATATAATGGTAAGTAAATACTCATCCAAATAATAACACTTGCTAAGCAAGTGTCATAAAGCTAAGAAGTTTCTGCCATCTACCTAACCTATAGGATGTTATAAGGAGGGGGTCAGAACAAAATTCTGGTGAGTGAATAAATTATATACTTTTAAGCTTAATTCTACATATACCTTTTTATTTCCATTTACTCTTATATTAGGTTCATTATGTTACAATACTCTTGCCTCTGTTCATGAATCGTGCCCATCTACTCCATAGTAGATTAAAACCTAATAACTAATACATATATGTAGCTATATCCCCAATGAAAATATTGGTCCTAGGTACCACCCATGGTACCTTCAGTATCCTTCTCGAAAAGGGCTCCATCGTCTTGCTTCGAGAGCGTTCCGTAACTACATCTGTAAATGACTGCTTCGTAAGGCCTACAATAGAGATGCTCCATCATCCTTCTCTGTAGCTATATCTGTAAAGGACTGCTTCGTAAGGCCTATAATATAGATACTCCATCGTCTTTCTCCATGAGCATTCCATAGCTACATATGTAAAGGACTGCTTTGTAAGGCTTATAATACAGATGCTCCACTACTTACTATGAAAACGTAAATCGCATTCGCACTAGTCTATGCCAGTGCTCGGACATCCACAATGTACCATCCAGTGCGTACATTGAGGACTATGTAATTGATCTATCTACTATCTAAATCCTACCATTAAGGTCTACCTTGTGTGGAATTTGGTCGGGGATTTTCTATATCTTTAAAGGACTGCTTCGTTAGGCCTACAATATAGATATTCTAGTTGGTCTATCTCTTTTTCATCATGGCTATGGCCCCATGCAGCCACCCCTTAACTAATCGAAAGACTACTAAAGAGTTAAGTGGTCGTGCCCTACTGCAAACAATCTAACATCCAAATGGCGGTGCCCCTCATCCAATGTCTTAATAGTGAAAGAATCATTGGCATATTGGTTTAACTCTAGTCTTTTCCGAAATCGCTCTTGGTCTTCATGCTGGCTGATATCCGCATGTGACTTTCCTTAAACTTACTTGCAAGTACTAGACATACGAATACCCTACTCCAAAGACCAAGCCCTTCTGACTTTCTACAAAGGTCTGCTTCGTTAGGCCTATAATGTAAATGCAGTCAAGGCATACTCTCTTGATGGAACACCTACAGACCTACCTCCGAGGGTGCAGCTTCGTTAGACCTACCCAAAGGGCCATCCTAGAGTATCTTCACATCCCGTTGAACTCCCATACTTCCTTGAAACTCGAAAATACTAAGTTGGACATGCTTCTCCATTCCTGAAACATGTGATGAACTGCTTCATTAGACGCTTCATCCTTTTGGCTGCTCCAAACGCATCTCAATTCTTTTGTTAGATCCTAAGTATAATCATTTAATTTGCGTTTAGTTTACTTTCTTATTCTGTTGACTACTTATTTACCCTAATAAAAATATTCTTGCCCTCATCTCACCTCTATCTATTGTGAGATTTCCATTTATTTAATAAGGAACAATGTTGGCATGAGCCACATTCGTTATCTTGCTTATTTAACTTAATATAAATCTTAAGTTCATTAAAATAAGCCTCTTTTATCATTCTTGTTTTATTTTCTTATTGACTTAATATAATTATTTAAATAAGCTTCTACCATTATTATTGCTCATTAATTTATTCAAAATCTCAAAATAAGCTTTTCTGTTCTTATTGCTTAATTATAATCTATGTTATAATTCTACCTGTAATTGTCATTTTCTCTTCTTTTATAGTCCGTACATAATTCCAGCATTTCTTTTCTGTTCTAATCTGTCTTGTTTTATGATGATATAGAATATTATTTTATTCTCTTATATTATATAAATCACTTATCATAATAACTATCTTCTTAAATAGTCTGCGTAGTGAATGCAGACCTAAGTTCATTATCGTTTACAGCTTCAAGTTCTTATATAATAATTTACTTAATTCATGCTCCATATTTTGTTTTATTATCTTCTATTCTAGGAAGTAATTCTATTTTATTTGGTTGGTTATGAAAACAATACTTAAAAATTCATTTCCATGTTTTATTATTAAATAATACTATAAACAGTAATCCATAACTACTATATATTTCTTTTACTATTTTGGAATAGTGTAAAATACAGTAGTTTCTCTATTTTACACTAATTCTCCTTTTCTTTCTTTTATTCTAGCAATTATGTTTATTGTTGTCTTTTAAATATTAAATTATAGAAATGTATTTTGTTTTCTAAACCAAACAATTAACCATTTAGCTACTCCCAAATATAGTTATTAGATTAATTAACCTTTCTCATTTTAACATAATTTATTACAGTAATTCCATTCCTAAAACTTTTATTACTTTACATTTTATTTCCTCCATTTCGGTGTTCTTAATTATTTAATCCATATTCTCGTTTAATCTATTTTAATTCATACGCAAAGAAAGAGGAGAAAATAGAAGAAGAATGACACTTGCATAGAAATCCAAAACGTAGAGACAGATGTAAATAAGTACTAATACTGTAAATTTCTTATTGTTTAGCGTAACTTAATTAATAGGATTAATTATTAAACAAAATTACCTAAATGGGAATTTAAGGATAATATATCTTAAACTTAAGAGATATATAAATAAATCCACTCACATCGCTAGCTTTCCAAATCTCCATGTTTTTATTTCAGATCCGCCCCTAACATCTATATTCACCTCCCTTGTAATCCCTATTTAAAATTACAAACGATATATTCACAGATCTATAATATCTGAAAGAGAAAAAGAAAAGATTTGGATTAGAAATAGCAAATAAAATTCAGATCTAGGGTTTTACCTTTGACACAGCCTTCTGGTTTGAACCCATTTCTAATTCCCTAATTAATTCTATTCTCTTTCTATTTAGATCCAAATTCGTGTGAATTAGATGTAAAAAATTTGTTATTAAGAAAATGTAGCAGAGATAGAAAAACGGCAGAGCTTCTGTAGGCAAGAGACAAATAATGAGAATAAAAATGAGGCTCTGCACCTATATTTATAGTGGTTCAAATCAGTGCTAACCATTAGATATAAAACCCTAAAATCTAAAGTGTACACTCAGTTTACGAACATTAAATTAATATGTTTTCTTCTGCGTTTATTTTTTATTTCAAATTGATTCTCCAACTATCTTTTCATTAATCGCTTTCCCCTTCTCTCTCACAATCTATGGAAACGTATATTTTTAAATGTGATGTTTCTTTTAAATAAGATTCCCCTATTAATCACACAATTAATAAATTTCATATATACCTAGAATTAATTTACTATCCAAGTAATCCCTGCCTGCACTGTGATTTCTTACCAAATTAATATGCCAATCAACGCCATATTAATTCGTCACATATATGCATATTAATTTATTTATTCCTATAATTATTGCATGCATATATTTTACAACTAAATTTTTAATCACAATCTTAATATTACCATAAGTCTCCATGTTTATTAATTGACAATTGATTACTTGCATAAATTAATCTTCCTTCATTTTATTCTCTTGCACTAACATATATGTTTCTAATCATATCAATTAGTTGCTACAATACATGTTCCCTTTCTTGTTAGTTCCTCTTAATTAATAACCTCTACTAATTAATTGAATATTTTATTCCCTTTTAAACAAACACCGTCAATTAATCTTCCATGTTAATTGATTTTCTATAATTTATTTGTCACACAAATATATATATATATATATATATATATATATATATATATAAATATATATATATATGTATGTAGGTATGTATGTATGTAGGTATGTATGTATGTATGTATGTATGTATGTATTCCAAATAATATTAATTAGTTGCCTCATTTACAAATATTTCTTTGTTTTAAAATCTCAAATGTATATAACTTAATTAAATTATTTGCATATATAATTGTAATTTAACGCGGGGTGTTACATTCTCCCCCTTAGGAATTTTCATTCTCGAAATTTGATAAGGATTCAATTATGTAATTTCTCGTATTAATCACATCCATTTTGTGTACATCCAATTTTACAACAATCCATGCATAGTGCAATACATTATATAAAATATATGCATGTACAAGAATTTCTATGCGATACCTCCTATATGAATGCTTTTTCTTTTAGAAATTCCTTTTAAAACATGATGCATACATCCTAAATATACTTGCAATTTCAATATGAATGCAATCTTTTGAAAAGTCCAAACATTGTCATTCAATTTTTCCCACACTCCTACTAAATAGGAGCATAATTCAACAAATTTTTACGTCCAAACCTACCATACAACTTTTAATTTTTGAATTTTATAAATTATAATTTTTCAAATTCGATTTCTTATGTTAGAAAGAAGGCAGAAAACGGAGAAACTTCATATTTCACTAATTTTTTCTTTTACGCACATCTTCCTTCGTACTTGGGATTTAGGCTACTATTCTAACAAAAAATTATTTACTTCTCCAAGCATAGTTTACATAAGAAAATATCTCTTTTTAAATTTTTTTATTAACATTTCTGTCGCTTTCTTTAAATTTGTTATTTTCCTTTTAGTTATCTTATTCTACTTTTACTCTTTTTTTATACAACAACTAAACACAACTATCATCTAGGGCAAAGAGGTCTAGGACCATGTCCACTTTGACATAGAAAGGTCCTACTCTAGGAATCGAAGTAATTCATATGCTCCTCCTACCGCCTATTACTTGTTACCAACTTACGTTGTATTACTCATGACGAATAAAATCTATTCATCTCTTCTATTCCATGCTAAAAAAGGAATAAGTTTTATTTACTGCAATGGATAAGGGTTTCAATCTATGCAGTCTCTATCTAAAAAGACAAATAAGCTTGGGAAATTTTCTCTTTACCTTTCATTTTTCCCCATGTAAGGTCTACCTATCTCAACCACGTGTGTCTTATCATCTTACTAATATCATTTCACTATTCTTCTATAGTCTACACACATGAAGCAACATTTCTAGGTTTCACTAGTGTCTTATACACCTTACGGGAACTTTTATTATTACCAAGAGTAATTACTATTGTAACCTTATACTTTTCCATTACACCTATGAAGTGATTCCTATCTATTCTATATTTAAAAGTCTGATTTGTTTCGGTATTAATCAATTTTTCTTCAAAAATTAAAACTTCTAAATTTTATGTTTTCAAAAACTTATTTACTTCTCCACTAAACCATCTTTTTTTTAAACATGTCTTGCTTGTTCTTAAAACATTTTTCTATTTTCTTGACTTTAAAAAATGTCCGCACATGTTTTATACCTTAATGTATTGGAATTACTTTCTCTTATGAGAAACCATTAACGCTAAAACCTTCTATATCCTTTAAAGGTGGATTTCATGTTTATGTGAAATTATAAGGAATTTATTTTATATTTTATTGAAATAGGCTATACAAAATATGGTGCCATCCATACCTTGTACATCTCTTTCACGTATTCCTTATAGCTAGCACAAAACATCTTTATTTGCGATAAAGGAAATTATATCACTATTCATTTCATTCCAATAGATTGAGGTATGTTTACTCTATATTTACTTATATAAGATATTTCCTACTGAATTCATTAATTTATCGTACATTATTTTTTTTAAAGAACTCATTTTTAAAACTTCTTTATAACTATAAAATATTTTCATGTGCTTATTTAAATAATAAGTGTACATACAAATCACTTTAGAAATTATCTCCAAAACTCATTTGAGTCAAAACAAATGTTGCATAAAACACCGTTACTATAACCCAAAAATACTATATACGGATTCAATTAAAATAAATATTGATAAATCCCA
Organism: Allium cepa; assembly: GCA_030765085.1. Lineage (NCBI taxonomy): Eukaryota > Viridiplantae > Streptophyta > Magnoliopsida > Asparagales > Amaryllidaceae > Allium > Allium cepa. The sequence goes on along the minus strand of CM060932.1, from coordinate 634,431,595 downwards.
TATGCTATGTAAAAACATTTACTTTGGAGTCACCTACTATAACAATAGTGTCATAGTCAATGCTTTCTTTATTTTTACTGAAAACATTTATTACAACAATAAATGTTGTAACCTACGTTTTCGATACTTAACACACTCAAGGTTTTTGTATTTAAAATCATTGTTTACCTACAAAGAAACTATCGAGCTATACATGCTTTATAATTTTTTAAAAGAATTTCACTTTTAACAAAATTTACATCATATAAAAACCAATTTAAATTTCATACCACTTATTTTTTTTTTCAAAAACCCAATATTTACTTTCTCAAATATATTAACAACTATATTTTTCAACTTTTTTAATTCAAAGGTTTCATTTTTATTGGGTTAATCATAAAGTAAATTTTCTTCATACTAAAACCTCTTATTCTTCCCGAAATAATAACACTCTCCATGAGGAACTTCCCTACTTCCTAAAACATATGGATACAAATTTTCTCTCAAAGCATGGCTTATTTGTATGCTATAAATCGATAATAACATAGGGCTCTATATACTTGGGTCATCCCAAACCCAACTAGCAAACTATGCACAAATGTACTTCAAAAAACTTTCCATATGTTAAAATCTATGGTTGGGCACTATTTTGATTTTTATACTTATAATTTATTCAAAAATACAAATATATTCACTCACTATCTACCTAGGAATCCTAAACCTAGGCTCTGATACCAAATATAACAACCCGAATTACAATGGTCCGGATTTTTCACCAAAATGCTAAAAACCAAGCCTACTGAAGCCCGAGTTATCTAGTATCCTGCAAATAGGCAAAGACAAATATATCATAGCTCAATAATTTATCTCATGGTGGGATTGACTAATATATAGTAGTAAGTAAATGCTCACCCAAATAATATCACTCTCTAAGAAAGTGCCATAAAGCTGAGAAGTCGCTGCCATCCACCTAACTTGTAGGATGTTATGAGGAGGGGGTCAGAACAAAAGTTTTGGTGAATGAATAAATTATATACTTCTAGGCTTAATTCTACATATATCGTTTTATTTCCATTTACTCTTATATTAGGTTCACTAAGTTACAATACTCTCCCCTCTGTTCTTGAAATATGCCCACCTACTCCAGAGTATATTAAAACCTAATAAATAATACATATATGTAGCTATATGCCTGATGACCATATTAGTCCTAGGTACCACCCATTGTACCTTCCGTATCCTCCTCGAACATGGCTCCATCGTCTTGCTTTAAGAGCGTTCCGTAACTACATCTGTAAAGGACGCTTCGAAAGGCCTACAATACAGATGCTCCATCGTCTTGGTCAGTAGTTATATCTATAAAGGATGGCTTGGTAAGTCCTACAATACAGATACTCCATCGTCTTGCTCCGCGAGCGTTCCATAGCTACATCTGTAAAGGATAGCTTTATAACGCCTACAATACAAATGCTCCACTACTTACTATGAAAATGTAAATCGCATCCAGACTAGTCTATGCCAGTGTTCGGACATCCACAATGTACTACCCAATGCATACATTAAGGACTACGTAATCATTCTGTTTACTATCTGAATCCCGCCAACAAGGTCTATCTTATACGGAATTCGGTTGGGGATTTTCTATATCTCTAAAGGTCTGCTTCGTTAGGAATACAATAAAGATATTCTAGTTGGTCTGCTTCTTTTTCATCATGGCTATGGCCCCACGCAGCCACCCCTCAACTAACCAAAAGACTTCTAAAGAGTTAAGTAGTCATGCCTTACTGCAAACACTCTAACATCCAAATGGTGGTGCCCCTTTTTTACGCCAAAATTGATCACAAACCGTAGAAGTTGTGAAAGAACCAGCATTTTCACACAATCTTTAATATCCAGTTGTAGATCTCGGATCCAAATTAAGTAGAGAACAAAAATGAAGAAATAGCAAAATTAAAATGTAAGAAAGCAAGAAAGAACACAAGATTTATAGTGGTTTGGCAATCTCCAGCCTACTCCACTTTGAATCGGTTCTTTTATTCCTTTTATATTGTAATTACAGTTACAAGCCTTTGAAATCAGTAAACAAAATGGCAGAATTTAGCCTAGGAAAGAAGAAGAAGATCCCCTTTTTAGTTGCCATAGAACTGCTATTTATAGGTGAAGATCCGAAAATATCCGCCTCAAAACCTGGAATACATTTTCTCATGCACAGGTGGGCCCGCCAGATCAATCCAGGGTGATTTTGGATCGATCCATTACAAATTGCATCAATCCAAAATTGGTCCAATCGAACTGAGATAGATCATAGAGATTTTTGGGTGCATAAAGAAGCTTCTGTGATAATTTCATAGCATTTTGACTTGTAGAATGAAAGTTGTGATCGATCCAAGTTGCAGTTTGCATGAAGGCTGAATCATTCATATCGATCAGCTCGCCTCAAACCACTTCGCATCCATTCTATTTCGTATCCATGTATCCATCGATACCATATCCATAGCCGTAGCCTTTGCATCGATCTGAACTTCATGTGCTCTGATCCATATCCTTTGCTCCATGTCGACCGCTTCCTTAGTATTCATCAATACGAAGTACAGAGCCTTCGTATCCACTAATGCTTTGCATCCATCACATTACATTGCCTCGTGTCCATCCTTTCATATCGATCCAAGCGCTCTGGAAATGTACGCTTTCATATCCATTGGTTGCCCTTTCCTTCGTATCGATCCAGCCCTTACGAAATGTGCCAACATGTTTTTCTGCATCCATCGAATAATACGTAAGTATAGGTACGAACCCATATCCATCAAGTCTGCGTCGATCCAAGTCTCGCTTCTTTCATATCGATCCAGTTTTGTATTCTTCGTATACATCTAGCGCTGCAGCCTTCGTATCGATCCAATACCATGTTCTTTATATCAATCCAATGCTTCGATCGATAAGAAATGCATCGAGACAAAGACTGACTGATCCAAACCAAATTCCAAGCACACACGTTAGTCCAAACTCATATCCATCCCGATAACAATCCATAACCATGCCGATCGATGCAAAATCATCGATCCAAAGTACATCCCTGATCGATACGAAAGCTTCGATCCGAAGTAGATAGCTGAGCCCATGTTGATCGATACGAACCATATCGATACGAACTAATTTCTCGTGAATATTGATCTATCCATAACTTGAGCATACTAACTTCGATTGACTTGAAATTCGAAATGTAGCCTTTCCTAACCTTTTTCATCATTTCCAATCGATCCCGACTTGACTGGAGCTCGGTCAAATTTTGACGGTATCGATCATAGCTTTGCTTTCAATCGATCTTCAATTCTGATATCCATCATTTCTAGCCAATTTGTTGGTATTCCGGCCTTGACCAAAAGGTGAGGTAACATTTTACCCTCAAAACATGCCTTACATTCGGAAGGCATGTTTTGAATAGCTTTAAATTCAACATTCAAAGTCCATATTCCATCCATAGTCATTCTTTCTGATCCATAATCCAATATATTACGAAGCCATCCTACCAAGTGTCGTGGTCGTATCCTTATTCGAATCTAGTAAACAAATCCTTAGCCAATTGTATATCCATCTGTACCTGACAACTGAGTTCTAATCCATCCATATCAAATAACTAATAATTGAATCCAGGACCTCTCTGGGTTGATATCCATATCCGAGACCACTCCGAGCCCTTGTCCAAATCCTTAGCAGTTCATAGCAAATGTCCGAACCCATAACCTCTCTAGGTTCTTATCAAGCGCAATTCACACTCGATGACCTGTATTAAGCAACGCCTTGATGTTCTTGGTTCAGTGTCCCTGAATGCTTAGTAATGTCATGGCTTAAGTCCTAAGTTGAATCCTGGTCGCGCTGAACCCTTGTCGAGTATAGTCCATACCCAATGACCTAAAATAGTAACCGATAGATAATATGTGGTCTAAGTCCTAGGCTGAATCCTGGTCTCTTCGAACCCTTGTCAAGCATAGTCCATACTCGACGACCTAAATAAGCTGATTCGCTACGTTCGGACGAAGTGACTTACCCCTTGCCAGACATAATCCATACCCGATGACCATTTACCAAAAATCAGATAAAAATCCATTAAAATCCAAAATCCAGATCAAATTAGGAAACCAAAAATCCATACCAAAAATCCAAACCAATATCCAAATCTAAAATAAAGCATCTAGACCAAAGTCCAAACGAGAAAGCAAACAAAACCAGGAGTTCAAAAAAAACTAGAAAAAAGAAAATGTCCAAACCAAAAAAGAAAACGCAGATTTCACAAACTAGAGCATCGCAGTTTATCATCATCTCAGAGCATGCGTAGGGGCTATCTCTGTCCCCATACACGAGTAAGTAACTTGGTCGTTTGCCTAGAGTTTGCTACTTATTCCATATCCCTGATAGTTGATAACCAATCAACCATCATTCCTAGGCCTAGTGCCATCTTGTTTGAGGTAGATGGTGGCTGCTCCTGTTCCACCGCCGCATTTCGATTTCCGACGTATTGTCGCAACTGACCACTCCTTACATGCTCATCGATTATATCCTTTAGATGCCTGCATCTGTTGGTATCATGCCCGTCCAGATCATAAAAGAGATAGTGCCTTTCGGATGCCCTCTTGTGTTATGAGGGTTCCCTCCTTACCGATCTTCTGTAGGGCGATCCCGAGTCTCCATGAATATCCGCTCCAACGTTTCATTCAGTCCTATGTAAGTGAAGAATTTTGGCTCTCCCCAATGTTTCCTTACCCTTCCAGAGTTTTCATCCGACTTCCTCTTTCCTTTATCCTTATCCTTACCCGAGCTTTCGCCGGATGGTTCTCTACCCTCAGCCACGTTTACTTCCTTTAACTTCATATCTGAACATGCATCTTCCTGTCAAAGAAATCTTTCGGCCTCGTGAAAGAACTCCCCAAGATCCATTGGTCGTATCAACGTTACATTGAAATTTGAGTTATCCCTGACTCCTGACACTGCTGCCATCAAAACCATCGATGGATCTGGCCGATCCATCGAAGCAACTGCTGCATTGGACCGAGTTAAGAAAGCCATGAGCGATTCGCATGTCCTTTGCTTCACCGACGTTAGTGTCATTACATTCTTTGGCCTTTTGATATGAACCCGAAACTACTTCAAAAACTTATCCACCGATTCTGTCCATGTCCTGATAGATCCATCTTCCAACTGCCGGAACCACATAGCAGTTATATCCATCAAGTACCGAGGGAAACACTGGGCCATAACTTCCTCCAATGACCTCAGCACTTCCATGTGTCTTGTGTAACTCATTAAGTGATCGGTAGGATCAACCCTACCATTGTATACCTCTAGAGTAGGTAGCTTGAACTCTGGCGGATTCCGAGCCATTCTGATGTCACGGTAAATGGACTATGGTTTACTCCTTCTAGATCTCTGTTTGCCGAACCTCCCGCATGGTTTTCCTGACAATCTCAGCTAATCCAGTGCTATCTACCATGGGTTGTCCCCCTGAGTCCCAGAGGGAATTCTGGTACGTACTCTTCATCACATACTCTTTTGTCCCTACCAGCATCCTGTGGTTTGAGGTCACCTGGAATCCCTCCACGAATTAGTCTATCATTGCATGGTGGTGTGCCACCAAGTGTGGATCCATCCAAATTGGTAACTGTGTGTTAATTGGGGGTTGTGCCATGTTGAGCTGCTCCATCCGATTGCCTATTGGGACCTTCTGTTCCAGTTTCGTGGATCTGAACTCCTAAAGCTCCAGTTGTTCTTGTCTATACAAACTGTCTAAGAAGGTTCTACATCATGTCCTCCTGCCTTTTTAGCAATTCTCCTTGCATAGCTTCCATCGTCATCTCCATCTCGTCTCTGGAGATGAAAACTGAGGCATGATTCGCTCTTTAGGAAGCCTCTTAACTCCCTACTTGATGGCTCCTTTCCGGGAATATCTTTCTAGCTGATTGCCTAACCATGATTTCTTTTAGATCTAATCCTTTAGATTTCCAAATCTGAACTCCAAATCTGATGTAGTGGGCGCTAGTCATTCTCAGTGAAAGCACCAAGGTGTTGCGCCAAAATTGGTCACCAATCCCAAAAGTAATGAAACCACCAACGTTTCCATGCAAATCTTTAATATCCAGTCGTAGATCTTAGATTCAGATTAACTAGAAAACAAAACTGAAGAAATAGCAAAATTAAAATGTAAGAAAGCAAGAAAGAACACAAGATTTATAGTGGTTCGGCAATCTCCGACCTACGTCCACTTTGAATCAATCCTTGTATTCCTTTTATATTATAATAATTACAGTTACAAGCCTTTGAAATAAGTAAATAAAATGACAGAATTTAGCCTAGGAACAAAGAAGAAGATTCCCCTTTCAGTTACCATAGGACTGCTATTTATAGATGAAGATCTGAAAATATCCGCCTCAAAACCTGAAATACATTTGAATACATTTTCTCATGTGCAACTGGGCCCACCAGATCGATCTAGGGTGATTTTGGATCAATCCATGTACAATTCGTATCGATCCAAAATTAGTCCAATTGAGCTAAGGCCAGTCATGGAGGTTATTGAGTACAAAAGGAAGCTTCTGTGATAATTTCATAGCATTTGGACTTGTAGAATGAAAGTTATGATCGATCTAAGTTGTAGTTTGCATGAAGGCTGAATCATTCATATCGATCAGCTTGCCTCAAACCACTTTGCAGCCATTCTATTTCGTATCCATCGGTCCCATATCCATAGCCGTAGCCTTTGTAACAATCCGAACGTCACGCGCTCTTATCCATATCCTTCGCTCCATCTCGACCACTTCCTTAATATCCATCGATACGAAGTACAGAGCCTTTATATCCATCGATGCTTCGCATTCATCACATTCCATTGCCTCGTGTCCATCCTTTCATATCGATCCAAGTGCTCTAGAGAAGTATGCTTTCATATCCACCGGTTGCCCTTTCCTTCGTATCAATCCATCCCTGATCGATACGAAATGTGCCAATAGGTTCTGCAGCATCCATTGATCAATACGTAAGTATAGGTACGAACCTATATCCATCAAGTCTGCATCCATCCAAGTCTCACTTCTTTCGTATCGATCCAGTTTCGTGTTCTTCCTATCCATCTAGCGTCGCAGCCTTCATATCGATCCAATACCATGTTCTTCGTATCGATTCCATGCTTCGATTGATACGAAATGCATCGAGATGAAGACTGACCGATCCAAACCAAATGCCAAGCGCACACATTAGTCCAAACTCATATCCATCCTGATAACAATCCATATCCATGCCACTCAATATAAAAGCATTGATCCAAAGTACATCCCTAAACAATACGAAAGCATCGATCCGAAGTAGATAGCCGAGCCCATGTTGATCGATACGAACCATATATATTTCGCATGAATATTGATCCATCCATAACTTGAGCATACTAACTCCGGTTGACCTGAAATACAAAACATAGCCTTTCCTAGCCTTGTTCATCATTCCCAATCGATCCCGTCTATCTCGGTCAAATTTCGACGGTATTGATCTTAGCCTTGTTTTCAATCGATCTCCAATCCTGATATCCATCCTTTCCAGCCAATTTGTTGGTGTCCCTGCCTTGACCAAAGGTGAGCTAACACCCCTCATTCAATGTCTCGATAATGAAAGAATCATTGGCCTATCGGTTTAACTCTAGTCTTTCCCAAAATCTCTCTTGGTCTTGATGCTGGTTGATATCCGCATGCGACTATCCTTAAGCTTACTTGCACATACTAGACATACGAATACCCTACTCTAAGAAGGTGAATAGGAAATGGATAACATGTATTGATTGTTCACATTTGAACAAAGTGTGTCCAAAAGACAGCTTTCCCCTTCCAAGGATCGACTAGCTGGTTTATTCAACCGCAGGGCATGAATTACTATCTTTTATGGATGCATACTTATGATATAACCAAATCCCGATGCATATCCCTTATCAAGAGCACACCACTTTTGTTATGGATGTTGGATTATATTGTTATGGATGGAAGTGTATGTGGATGATATGCTCGTGAAGTCACGGTGATCAAGCAACCACATTAGAGACTTGGCATGAATTTTTGACATTCTCTGATATTACAAGATGAAAATTAATCCTTTGAAGTGTTCATTTGGTGTTGCATCAGGAAAATTCTTGGGCTTTATTGTCAATGCTCATGGAATAGATGCTAATCCTAAGAAGATTCAGTCTATTTGTGATATCTAAGCACTAAAAATAATTAAAAAAGTGCAGAGTCTGAATGGAAAGGTTGCTGCCTTAAGTCGATTTATCTCCAGAGCTACCAAAAAATGCGACCCTTTCTTTGATTTGATTAGGAAAGGAAAAAGAAACTTTGAACAGACGCAGGACTGTAAAGACGCATTTCAAGCTCTGGTGAATCATTTGAAGAGGCCCCTATCTTGTCAAAGCTGTTAGATCATGAGGAGTTGTACATTTATTTGGCTGTATCGGCACACGCTATAAGTGTCGCTTTGATTATTGAGGAGAATCGGATTCAGAGGCCAGTGTATTACATCAGTAAACGGTTAACGGGTGCAGAAAGGAACTATTCGAAAATAAAGAAATTGTCGTACTGTTTACTACTTGCATCACGGAAGCTTCATCCGTACTTCTTTGCACATTCGATCAATGTTTACACTGACCAACCGTTACGACAGGTCCTACAGTGACCTGAGACGTCTTTAAGGTTACTCAAATGGAATATCAAGCTTAGTCAATTCAACATTATTTATCTCCCTCAAAGAGCTGTCTAGGGTCAGGCATTGGCAGACTTTATAGCAGAGTTTACCGTGCAAGATGATTTTCTACAAGATAGCAAAATCCCTACTATACAATGGAAATTGTATATTGATGGAGCATCTAATGATCTATGTTCCGAAGCTAGGATTGTGCTTGTAGCCCCTGAGAACTGGTTAATCTGTTATGCTTTGAAGCTTTTTCCCAACAATAAACAACGAGGTTAAGTATGAAGCTTTGATTGCTGGACTTAAACTCGCTAGAGAACTTGGATTTAAATCTCTTGAGATCTTTGCGATTTGCAGTTGGTTGTGTATCAAGTTAGGGGAGACAATCAGGCTAAGGGACAACAGCTTACCCCATACCTTACCCAAGTTCAAGGGTTGTTGATAGAATTTAAGTACTATGACATTTCATATATTCCACACGACCAAAACAGAGAGCCTAATTTGTTAGCTAAGTTTGATAATACCGACGATGCACAATAGATAAGCTTGGTCCCGGTCGATTACTGAATACCCCAAGTATAAACATGATGGAGATCGACCAGACATTGGAAGCAGAATATGAAAGGGAATCGTGGATGACTCTAATTAAAAGCTATTTGTTGTGTGGAGTCTTGCCTGACAAAAGTAATGAAAAGCGACAAGTCCTTCGCAAAGCTTCACGGTATATTGTGCAAGGAATTATGTACCAGAAAGGTTTCTCAGTCCCTCTACTCCATTGTATCACTCATGATGAGACAAAGCGTGTTCTGAAAGAGGTCCATGAAGGAGAATGCGGCGATTACACTAGAGGGCAAACTCTGGCAAAGAAAATACTCTGTTATGGGTATTATTAGCCAATCATAAATCGTGACACCGTTGATGATGTAAGACGATGTGATAAATGTCGGATGTATGAAAAAGTCAGAAGAGCTTCGCCAAATAGAAACCACGCAAATTGTCAGCCCTTGACCGTTTGCTATGTGGGATATAAACATTATTGGTTCTTTACCGATCTCTAAAGGTGGCGCGAACTACGCTATCGTTACAGTTGATTACTTCACCAAATGGGCTGAGAAAGAACCTTTAGCTACAATCACAACTAATAAAGTAATCAACTTTATTTTCCGAAACATCATATGTCGATTCGGTCTTCCATGGACTATTGTAACTGGTAATGGAACTCAATTAGATAGTGCTGAATACAAAGACTATTGTCGAAGATATCATATTGAAAAGTGATTTGCAGCGGTCGCTCACCCTCAGGCCAATGGAAAAGTTGAAGCCATTAATGATACCATAAATTCTATTCTGAAGAAGCGTTTGGAGAAGGCTAGACGTAAGTGGGTGGATGAACTCCCTACGGCATTTTGGGCTTATAGGACCACTGACAAGTCCACGACCAGCCATATTCCGTTTGCCCTTACCTATGGTTCTAAAGTTGTTATTCCTATTGAACTCGAAGTCCTTTCTTATCAAGTGACTTACTACGAACCCAAACCAAATGAGGATCTCCTCTTGAAATCTTTGGACTTTATAGATGAGACGTACGAAGAAGTCGATCTGAGGGCAGCTGCACATCGGCTTCGAGTCGCCCAGTACTATAACACTAAAGTTCGATCAAGAAACTAAGAATTTGGCGATCTCATCCTGAAATGGGTTTTTCCTATCCCTTCACACATGAATCTAATTTGGAAAGGACATATGTCATTGAACGGAAGCTTGGAGAAGGAACTTTTAAGATAGCGACTGTTAATGGCATTACAGTTCCAAGAGCATGGAATAGTGTAACGACCCAGAATTTCGGTCGTTAATTTTGAACATTTAAATTATTTTAAATGTCGAATTTGAATTATTAATTGATTTTGAATATGGAAGAATCAGTGAAATGGGTTATAATTTCAAATATAGCGATTAACTGATTTAGTAAATGGAAATTTAATATATGAAATTGGGTAAATCTGGGACTCTGGAGTCAAAGCTACATAGAAATGATTTCTAACTTGATTTAAAACATTGTTTGAATTAGAGTGATGATAGTGGACTTTTGAATGGGATTAAAAGCCAATAGGTTAAAATTGGAATTTTATATATTTATTTAATACCAATAATTAATATATGGAAATAGTGTAAATAATTGAATTTTAATTTAAAATAAATCGAAATGATTTCTAATATGGATATAAATCCTATTTCAATTATGATAGGGTTAGTAAGTTTTAAAAATTGAAATTTTAAATGATTTCAACGATTTTGAAAATCGCTCGATTTAATCGACGAGTTAAAAATAGCCTTCCGTGGCACAGTCTTGGAATTTGACGAAACCAGTTCTATTGGATCCATAATATTGTACTATTATCGGATCTCAAAATTTGTAGCGTTTAGAGTTACCGTTTGGTCGTACGGGATGGAGACGCGTTGAGATAAATATCGAAACTTTAATAGTTTAATTCGATTCAAAAAGCTATCTTCCACATACGATCGAATTAGACTAAGAAACCTATTCCATTGTGTTCAAAATAAGGATAAAACATTATAAATGCTAGATGGCATGTTTCATTTGGAGTTCATTTGAAAAAGCTTGTAGATCTTGAAAATAGTATTAAATAATATATGTAAGCCTATATATTGCAAGGAACAGTAGAAAGCCCTAGGTTTTATAACACGGCCACCTTCATGTAATCGATGGCCAAAACGTTCTCATCGTTTTCCTTCGATTTCTCCTTATTCTCCAAACTTTAGTAAAAATCATAAACTAGAAAATTGTAGATCTTAGCGAGATCTACCAGATCCATAGGTGAATCAAGTTGCGGCGCTACAAGGAGGCCAGAAATCGACAGGGAAGAGCTGCGTTCATTCATGAATTTTAAAGGGGGGAAAGCACCGAGCTTGACCGGGTTCCTGGAGGAGATAGAATACAAAGGGCTTCGATATGGTGGCCTCCGATCGTAACCTAGGCGATCGAGGAGGTGCGGCTATCAAACCCTAAAGGGGCGGCGTTTTGTTCTTCGTTCAACTAGGTGCGTGAAGGAGGAAGTAGAAGAACGACCTTTATCTAAAAATTTGAAACAAACGGCCCGATTCCATTTCGGTAAAAATAAATTAAAATAAAAAAATAAATTTATTTATAAATTTATATTGGAACTTATAAAATGCATATCTTCTCTATACGAGTCGCAATCAGACGAAACAAGCAGTGCCAGGATCACAGCGACGAGCACTACATGGTGGAATAAATCTGGAGTCGATCAGAGCTAGCGAAAATTTTAGGTTAAATCGGATGTGTTCGATTTAATTTAAAATTGGAACGTTTGGCAAATTAAAACCCAAGGTGAGTTAATCTCACTCAATTTTGGAATGTTGGCTTTAATTTTCAATACTTAAAATTAATAAATGATTGATTTGTTAAACTGATGCATTTTGATCAGTTGGGTGTGATACTATATATATATATATATATATATATATATTGGAGTGATTGATATTCCTGCATATATACAGTAGAAGAGTACCTATGCACCCCGCATAATAGCAGATGACCCTATATACCGCGATATTCCGCCTCGAAGCAGAATTGGTTTTTTTATTGTTGTGCTAACATTTGTGGATGCAGGGAAATAGGTTGGAGGGATCCAACTGGATTCCTCTAAAATATTTAATTTAATTTTGTATATAGTGATATATGTCTGTTTGAATAATCTATGATTGGTTATTGTGTGATTTGAATTGATTGGATGTTATGGCAGTTAACCTTGATTTCTGGTGTTTTGAAGTACCAATAAAATATGGGTTAAATTGGAAAAGAATTGTAAATAGGGATTTTGAAGTAAAATATGTATATACAGTTTTTAGGGTAAATCTATTTGATGAAGTAAATGGTTTGAAATTTGTAATATAACTATTTCAGGTTATTGTGAATAGGGATTTTGGAATAAAGTTATAAAAGGATTTTTATAGTAAACGCTAAGTGGCACTTGTTTAAAAGAGGATTTAAAATCGAGATTTTTAATAGATCGGAAGGATAGATGTGAATTTGGAAATAGGTATAAAATTGGTTATACCGGGACTTAAGTAAGGTTTCCAAATTTACGAAGTGAAATTAGAATCGAGAACTTGGGCTTGTTTTAAAAAGAAGGTTTTAATTATTAATACGAAAATTTTAAAAGTGTTAAAATATTATGGAAGCTAGCTAGTAAACTATTTTAAATTTATTAAAGCATATTATATTATTAATTAGTTACTTTAAAATGAGTGTTAAAGATTTATTATTATCTAAGCATTAGTTAGCATTATTACCTTTAAAGAAAATTAGTAAATATTAATATGGCTTTGTATAATAACTTTTATTTAAGTATATTCGCCTAGATTAAACTTAAAATTTATTTTGGAATTTACAAGCATTATTTTGAGATAATTTTTAAAATAAATTTTTCGAAAAGTAATTGTATACTTGCGTGGCGTAAATCGGAGGCAGTGAGTGCCAGCATTTAAGTTTTGGATTTCTCTGGGATAGACACATGATCATTGAGCTGTGATCCATGGTTTGATACCGCAACGGTACTTTCCACATTATTTTAAAGGGTTTTCAAACATTTTTAAAAGGACATTTTGTACATTTACTAAAATTCGATATGATAAGTATGTATAATTTGGTTTATAATGTATTTAAAATAAAAATAAATAGAGATTTAATGTTTTAGTGAAAATAAAGTGTTTGGTTGAATTGATTGTTTATTTGACAGTTAAATAATTGACTATCAAATCTGGACCTAAATATAACTTTGGAAATATTTAGGAGAAATACGGAAATTATAAGGTACACTTACCATTCGAGGTGATATACTATACATATAAACTTGTTTCGTTCTTCTAGGATGTATATAAGAAAATCCATCCACTAACGGTTAAGAGGTGATCTCCGATCGTATTTTCGTATGTTTATTTCCTAAAGAACCGAGGTTGAGTTTATCGGGAAATATCGAACTTTGTTTTGAAGAGACCGGGATTAGATTTGTTATCCGAAAACCACTTCAATCCAACAAATACATTTTCGAAATGAAGATAAGAGCATGGAGTTGAAAATCGAGTGGTGAAGTGCAAGGGCTAATCGCTACTAATCCTAAGGGTGAGTCCAAAATGGATGTAGTATGAATAGTGTCTTTGGTTCCGTTCGGACCGGGCACGGGCTTGTATAGATGAATGCTATCAGCACATTGTTATTGGAGGACAATGGGTATTTTAAGTTGATATTTCTAAAAAGGTAATCGTAGCCTATAGCCTCATCAACCAGGAATGACTTAAAAGCAGCGGAGATGCAGCAAGACTAAGTGGGTAGCACCCAAGTAGGGTATGTTTATCACCTTTCTAGATACCCTCGGATATTATTGCTACAATTTATGGAAGGAGCTTGGAAAAGGGTCGGAACACCCGGGGTGATAGCATATTCGGTCTATCCAGGTCAGGAATAGTCCGGTCTTGTGTAGTAGGGGATCCTGGCGTGGTCCTCGTTACGCTGTTCTAGACGTGTACTGTGACACGCGATACCCTAGTGCCTAGTCATTCGGATGGAATCCATTCTTCACTATGCGTCGTACGGTTTGGATTGTGCCCAACTATCCTGAAACAGGAGATGCAATCATTTCAGCTATTTGAATAAGTATTTGTACTTAGACACTATTATAATATCAGAGGATTTTTTGATATAAAGTGTTTTGGTTATCGTAAGGTAAAATCCCGTTATATTTATGTGTGGCATGGTCTTACGAGATACCTTTGACTTTCAAAGGATTTTGGTAACTTCAATAATTCAAATTGAGTGTGTTTTCTCAGGCTGGTTTTCCAGACTGACCCGGGTGTCATTTTATTATAATGCTCGGGTAAGACCGAGTATTACCGGTTTAGTTAGGATTCTATGGAGCTCAGGAGACGAGTTGGAGACCGAGACGCAGTCTCACACTTGTTTTATTCCGCTGCAGTGTATTGTTTGACATTATCAACAATTGTGTAGGCAGGCTACTATAACTGCCCATGCTGGTAATTATTGCTTGTGTACTTTGATTAAAATATGCATAACAAGTTTTTGATTTGTGTAAAGAACCAATTGTATTACATATTATTCTGTCCATTGTGAGATTCTGTTTTTGTTTAGTTTCTTCTTCTTCTACCTATTTTCTTTTCCCTCAACAATCTGTCTTTTCGACACTCGATCGTTCAACATGTTATATAAATGAGTGTATTTATGTCTATTTTCGAGGGTCAAAAGGGTGGGTCTTGACAAATAGCGAACATTTACGATGGTATTTACTTAGTTTATTTCCTTTACATCTCACTTGTATTTACTTTCAGAATTTGCTTTAGCGTTTGATTTTCCAAATATGTAATAAGACATTTTATGTTATTTTCTTCCATTTAATGAATAAAGTTTCAAGCTTCCTTTGTATTTATGTTTGTTTTTGTATTGTATGCTAATTACAGTGCGAAATTGATTGATATCAATATGTATGACAGGCTCACGGAGTTTGAAATCGATCAATCATGCTAACTCTCAATAGGATCAAACAAGATGAGCTGAATCAACTTGTTCGTTTAACAACTCTCATTCACAACAAAAGGATGGGATACACAATAAGTGGTGATGTGCCTAACAAGAAATAGAATAATTCCTTAATCTCATTTCTACAAGACTCTATAGGTATGAATCCTAATTGCTCAATCAACGGGTCGAATAAGTCCTTAATCTCATTTCTGTTGGACTCTATAAGGTTTTGAGGAGCTCAACCAATGGGTCAAATAAGTCCCTAAACTCATTTCACCCGAACTCTATAGCAACTTCCACTTTGGAGTTAAGTTGTTCAATCATCTCTTTTTGGCCCTCTTCTTGAGCTTCTTGTTTAAGAGTTTCGATTTTAGCGAACTACTCATTGAGTTTAGCCTTTAAGCTCCTGGCCTCAGCAACTTTCTCACGGTACTTTTGTGATTCTTCTTGGGCTTTGATTTTCTCCTCCCTTTCCTTCTTTAAAAGTCTTCACATTCCTTGATGCAGCGAGCCAGAGCATCTTTTTCCTTTTGCAAGGAGTCTTTTTCTAAAGCAAGCACCCCAATATGATGAAGTGCTGCATCGAGTTCCTTTTTATGAGAAACTTCCAAACGGCTTACTGCCACTGTCGTATCCTTAGCCTTTTTTTTGCTTTAGCAAGTTGAGTTTTTAATTCTAACAATTCAGCGTCTTGATGTTTAATTATGTCCTTGTCGTGTATAGCTTCAAATTAAGGCAGTCTATCTCATGTTGTCACTCAATGGATACTTCGAAGACTTTTTCTGCCAAGTGTATAAATGATTCATGCTGCACGAATACATCATTGACGTACGCGAGAGAACTCTCCTTGGTAGGCCCCGAAATTATACAAAAAGAAGGAAGAAAGTTGAGCCCATCAAAGAAATTTTTGGAAAAGTGGCCTTGCGATCGGCCAACTTCTCTACTGTAGAAACATCGGGAGCACTAGCCGGCAAAAGTGGATCAGAGGTGGCTATTGGATGTTAGCCCGATCTACGTACACGAGGTTGTTTAGAGCTCAAGGAGCCGGAATGTTGCTCGTGTGATGCAGTGATAAAAGGGCCACAGTAGAAAGGCTGGTCTCTACTCTGGGCCGGGAAGTTAGACTGTTCATCTTGACGTGATGTTTGGGACTAGAATTTGCATTTAGAAGAGGAAGAAGACTCCCTTGAGTGATAAGTCTTATCTCGTCCCTCATCTTTCTCCCTGCATTAGGTAGACTCTGAATCCCAGCTAGATCAGTTGGTATGATGAAGAACTACTAAGGCGATCGAAAGCTCTGAATTGAGACATTGCACCTGCAAAAACCAAATGAGAGTGTATTAGTAACTGTTTCACGAGGGTTTAACAAAGAGTGTGTAGTAAAGTGCATGTAGTTAAGAGTGTTCTAGTCTTTCCCCCCACTGACCAATGGTTGTAGCCTTGCTCATTGGCATTTTCTCTCCTTCATAAGAAGGTCAGATGCCTCCACCACTTCCAGTGGGAGAGCTCGGTCCTTCAATGTTGATATTGGGAAAGTCATAGGTCATGATATCACCCGAAATTTGAAGATTTGAAAATAACTTTAGCGAAATTTCCAAGTGTTCAGAAGGTGATTCCTCTTCAATAGGAGTAATAATGAACTCTGAATCCACGGTGCCTTTTCTTTTATGAAGATTGTATGCCAGCTTTTCTTTCCTTTTTTGGGTGTTTGGGATTGTGAGCCTTGCGATGGTTCGACGATTGGCGCGTTCCCTGGGCCTACATCAACATCTCTCGTCTTGTTAGCCTAAGAATCCTCAATATCCCCCTCTTCGGTATCGTCCCGAGTCCCCTCGGGAGGGGACGATGGGTTTGACGGTATCCTTTCCTTGTTCTAAAACATTCCTCGGTAATGCTGCACTTCCAGAGACCTACTAGTGCTTCCATCCTCCAATAGCTCGAAAAAAGTAGCAACTCATCAATAATAAGGAGTTTGATGCCCCCATCCTTAATAGGGGTAGCACGAATGGCAGCAACTGCTCTTGAAAAATCGACGCCTCCAGAACATAGGTGAGCACCTGAAAGAACTCCAAATGTTAGTAGATTTAAAGGAAAAAGTTATGACTTGGATTAGTGAACTTGAGAAATAAGTAAAGATAATACATACGTCCTTCAAACCATCATTTCGCAAAGCTGGGAAGGCATCATAAAACCATTCATGCTTAAATAATGAGAGTTTGTTCCAAGCACTCATCAGAAATTGGCAGTTCGGCGAGGGTTCGAGAAAGACATAAGAAGGGCTTCTCAATCGCCATTTGAAGTTATAGATAAATCTTATATCTTCGGGAGTAAGTGGACGAAATAAAACACTCATGAATAGCAAGAAGGTTCCATGTATAAAAGCATAGCTATTTGGATGAAGTTAAGTGGGGCTATCCCAAGGTATCTTAGCATTTCTCGGATAAATGAGTTGATGGGCGGTATGCATCCAGCCCAACATATAAACTTATTGCACGCCGTGTACCCTATCGGAGGCAAGTGTGACCTGTCATTTCTTGAAGGAACTAAGACATTCTCAAATGGGATTCCATGAATAGAACATAGTCTGCAAAGAGCAGCCTCGCTAATTCGGGAAACCTGTGAGTCCACTGGTTTATCTAGAAGAATAGCGCCCTCTACAACATTAAGAGTAGGGCTTACGTTCTCCACTGGAAGGACTGGAATATCTAAGATAGGATCAGCTCGTGGGTTAGAAACTTCTGTTTGTTCCATATGATGGCTGGGAAAAAGCCTGCCGGATATAGTTGTGGAACTTGACTTTGCTCCAGAACCGATGTGTCGCATCACCAAATCAGAAGACATATCAGCTGAACGCTTCAAGCGTCTAAAATCTATATTAGCTATACTCCGTAGATAATCAAGATTAGAGAAAGTAACATGTTCCCCCATGCTAAGTGTGAACAAGTGAAGTGCAGTGAAGTATATATCAGATATAAACAATTTGAAAAAAGAAATGTGAAATAAAACAACGAGACTTGGGAGTTTTATCCAAAGGGACCGTCATCCTGAATGTCTCAACTGGCAAGAAGATCGATCGGTTATGAAAGCTTTGGGATCGGCCAACGGCATACCAAAGTGTGAAATTGTTGTTTAAGTTCATTTGCAACTTTTATGTCCATATTGAAAGTTCCAGGGATCTGATTATACAATATCTAGCTCAATAGTGAATATGCATGTTATTTTGTTCATCATCTTCATATGTCCAAGATCATTAAGACAAATTAGTAGTGATTGTTCGAATAAATTAAGTTAGATTAGTTTGTAACTTCAAGAAACCAAATATTGACTCCATGCCGATCCTAAAAGAAATACCCGATCCTTATCCAAAACCCTTATACCGAACACTCATCCAAACCAGAGAATGTCGATCCTTATGCCACCACCATAAGCGATCATTTAGCTAAACACCCTCTACTGATCCCTCTCCTAGATGATAGCCTGACCCTAAAAATACTGATCCCTTCCCTTTTAGCCAAGTTTGCTAGATCCTTCGTGCCATTCAATACCACTAATCCCTATCTAACCGACCTCTATCGCTGCCATATTATCGTTTATTGATCCCTACATTCCTCTGCTCCCGACCTTTCTTCCATAAAAATCCCTCACTGAACCCTCGTCTTTTATCCTCCTCTTCCTACACCTAATTCAATCTACCAAACCCTTATTCCATTAATCATCAAGCTGTCAAGATCGTTTGCCATCATGACCTCGTACACACACCAATAACTCAGGGATGAGGATCTAATCGTATAATTAATGGAAGTATTACAATACCGTACCTATATGAAAATATGGATGTTCAAATTAAGATAAGGTTGAGTGTTTGGAGATAATCAAATCGAAGAGGAAGGAGAGGTGACTTTGTGGGTTAGATAGAATCCTGGATGGATTTAAGGCCAAAGGTTGGAGAACTTGGGTTCGTGAAGAGGGCTCAGTGCAAAAGAAAATAAATGGGATAAGTGAAGAAGAAAGGAAAGAAGAGCTGATATATATATATATATATATATATATATATATATGGTAGAGGGGTTGGCTTAAAGTGTTGAGTGTGTATTAGGGAGAGAGGGATCAGCATAGAAGTTTGCCGACACCTATTAGCAAGACTCAAAGTAAGGATCAGCATAATGCATGCTGAACCTCATACATCTTTACAAAAAAAAGAATGAAAGGAGGAGAAAAATATGAAAAACAAAAATAGTTGTAAGGACTTGGCTATGAACATGAATATATATAGGATATTACAGAAATTGGCAATGACCTGTAAGTGTTTGAGCAAGTCCGGGAGCCAATAACAGAAATGTGTTTATGAATGCACATGAGAGTGACTTAAAGGTTCAACTTTCTGAAATCAATAGAAATTGAAATCAAACCTGAAACCTTCAAATTAGGAGCTGGACCAGACAATGAAAGATTATAGTTTTGCAAAACTGGACTTATATATATTGAAGGAATATGGCACTGGATTTATATTATCGAAAATCAACCAAGAATCATGGCAATCAATGAAGAATTCAATGCCTTGCAAAAACCATTTGACGAAGGAATAGGAATCATTCAGGAAGCTAGATAAACCTCTTTTCGACAATTTAGGCTTGTTTCAATTCAAGGCATGTCATGTTACTCATGAGATGTACTTTGGGGGGAAAGTGTTACCTGTTATCCTGACCCAGCTTTATTGAACTGATTGCACAAGATAGAGTCGACTGTTATCAAGAATGATGACCATAGAGCAATGGTTGTAGGACCTAAAAGTAAAGTACAAATGGTTATATAAAGCCAGAATTGAATGGAATTGACAGATAAACAATGTAGGATGTTTGAAATATGGAATATAGCTTAAATAAGTGAAGGAGTCGGCATGGCTTGGTAAGTTTAGAGGGATCGGCATGATTGAATAAGCAAGGGATCGTCGTGGTTGAATGGTAAACGATTGACATGATTGAATAATGAAGGGATCGATGTAGCTGAATGAGGATGGATCATCATGATCAGGCGAAGAAGGGGTCGGCGTCGTATGTTGACTCGAATAGGCATACTTTAGCTCATAAAGGAGGGTTTGGCATAGATGATTGAATATGGATCGGCATGGACGAGCGAGTGAGGAGGTGGCATGATTAAGTAAACAAGGGATCGACGTAGTCAAGTGAGTATGGTTCTACATAGATTATTGACTTGGAAAGTTATACTTCAACTCATAAAGAAGGGATCGGCATAACTTATGCAAGGAGATGGATCGGCATCCAACCTATTAGGGAGATCAGATGGAAACAATGACATAAACAATCTTAAATCAAAGGTCATGCAATAACTCGAGTTCTGTTAATCCAAATGACTTGAAAATTGAAGTGCCAATATATTTAAGCATGTAGAAACCACCATGAGGATCACTGCCCAAAAATCGACCAATGAAGGGATCGGTACCGATCACTCTTCATTGGTGTTTGGGCCTGGCGACCCCTCTGGTGGCTCTATATGGGTTAGAAGGTCCTATAGATGAAGTTTCAGAGTTGGCTATCACCTTTACCTATAAATATTGGCATAAGGGGTCATTCTGAGGATCTTTATGTTGCTGGTTACTTTAGTCTTTATTGTAATCAAGTTTTTCTTATTTCTTGCTGCTGTAATCAGACTTTTAGTGGATCAATGAAGATAATCTTCAAAGTAGATGTAGGCATACAACGCTGAAGCACTATAAATTTTCGTGTTCTTGACTATTGCTTTTATTAGTCTATTAGCTTATTCTATCCTCGGTTTTAATTTTACTTTCTTCATTTACTTCTCTACATAAATGTACTCTTAGATGTTTGTGACCAATTTGGTTACAAATAGTGGCAAACATAAGGCTTGTTGTAAACATGATATAATCAAACAGAAAATAATGATATCACTAACCAAGCATAATTATCACCTTTATTAACCCTAAACAGAGCTCCTGAACAAATATAGATGAGAATAGATGAAATCATTGGCCAATGAATAGTGGTCGAGCTCCATCTTTAGTGAGGTAGAGCTCCATCCAAAAAGCCAACATTGAGCTCTACCATCACTGCATAGTTCCTTGGATTAGACAGCGCTCCAACTTTACAAGGCACGGAGGCGAGATTCAAAGAGAATAAATTATCATAGGGAAACAATTTGGGGATAATAATAGATTTAATTAATGAGAAGTAAATTGATTTTGAAAAGTAAAGAGGGAAAAAATTGATTCAAGGTTGAAGAATGATTTGTATGGTTTTGATAGTTTTCTCTTCTGTAGATGCGATGCAGCGATTACTAAAACATCGACCGCAAAAATGAAATTGCGTCCCACATTTTATTCCTTTAATATATGAATTAATACCAATTCAATTTCAAACGATCTTTATCAACATTTGTAGATGCAACTGATAGTGATTTTTCTTGCAGGGTTATACGAATCAATGTTCATATACTATTGGCGTTCAGTGTTAAGTATAATATTAATGATTTCCATAAACAAGTAACAGATAAGATGACTAACCCATTTTCGACTTAACAATCCCTTTTTCAAGTAGGAAGTATAGTTGGTTAGAGATTTGTTACTCTGTCCATACTCAACATCAAGCTTAACAAATAGATGAGCTTGCTTCATCGGTTTTTAGCGTTAAGCAAGGTTAATTACCTTTTAAACAAGTAAGTAAACAACAAGACTAATATTTTTTGACATTTCAACTTAACTGTTCCTCATTCAAGAGGAAAGCTCGTCATCAATCTTATACGTCACAAATAGAGAAGTCTACCTCGTCGACTTTTAGTGTTAAATCTCTTCTTTACTTTTTCGAAATATATATATAAATTCAAAAAAAAATATTTTTGAACTTCAAATTAACTTTAACATACTTCAAAACATGTTTGAAAACATATATAAAATGATTAGAGAAAAATGCTAAATTTAAATATCATTTTTAAATACTAAAATGATAAGCGACTTACTACAGCATTTATAAATGCTGTTAAAAGTCCTCATTTAAAGAACACGTTGTCTTTGTAACTAGTTTTAACCACTTTAACAAATGATTTAAGACTTAAATTCTTATAATATATACACACAATAAATTCTTATAATATAGTGAGATAACTCACTTAGATCCATGCCAAACCCAAGCGTAAAGCTATAAGAATCAAATAACCACTTCTTTCCATCACCACAAACCTAATGATCAAACCTTTAGCACCTCCAAACCAAAGCCACACCTCCTCTCCTCCTCCCATGCCTATGGCCCCTTTGGATCCCCCTCTTCCTCTCACCTTCTCCCACTTTTTACTTTCTAATCATGCTTCTAATGAGGTTTTAGGGAAATAGCCAAAGTTTAGAAGATATTAGATAATATTTGGTTAAGAAATGAAAAGTTTAGAAGATAATTAGTGGATTAGTGCTTAAGCACTTTCACCATTTTTAATTCTCATACTTCATTTCAAACTTTGTGAATTATTTATTATTTAATAATGGTGTGCCCTTCCTTAAATAGGCTTCAAAATGGTGGAGCATAAGTTTGTTCTCACGCCTTTCATGTCATGTAAGGCTTACTTCCCACCACATCTCCTTTATCATTTCTTAAGTGCTAAGACTTTCCTTCTAAGCTTATTTCATAATATCTTTGATGAACCCATCTATGACATCATCCAAAAAAAATTATTTCCGTAAATGATAAAAAATTATTTCATTTTATTCATTTCCTAAGTAAATAAGTGTATGTAAAAAAATCTGAACAACTTCTGACGGCTAAAAGCGGTGTATCGATAAAACGATTTTCGGTCACATTATCGATGTTTTTTCAAAGTATTTGTTTTTGTAAACATTTTTTCAAAATAAGTTTATCGTCATTACTTATGATTATAAAGGGAATTGACAAGATTATTATACCATTTTAATAACATTCAATCCAAGATTCAAATATTTAAACAGTTCAGATATTTAAATACGAAGTGTCCAAAATTCCGAGATGTTACATTCTACCCCACTTAGAATATTTCATCCTCGAAATTCCAGCACGAGCAACCAAATGAAACAATCATATATAAATACTTAATAGTATTCAAAATCATTTAGCAAACAAAAATCATGGTTTGCTCAAGTTCAGAATCCTCTCATAGCATGATAAACAACCTATTAAGCGTATCATATGCTCAGCAGCCTTAGGTAATTACTTAGTACACTATTCATGCCACCTCATAAAAAATCAAAGAGTCATCACCTAAACTCTCCATTAGCTAACAAAGCATGGCATACATATACTAAAACCCATACGATGCACATGGATCATCCATACATAATATCAATTCTGATCACTTACTTGATCACATAATTTCACTTCTCAACTAGTGTAGATCGCCTGACCTCTCTAGTACGGACTTCGATCAAGTTCCTTGATTAAAAACCTTCATTCTCCTTACATGGCCATGTACTATGATAGAAAACTTCAGGATTATATCAAAAATCCAAATCATGTGTCCACCGTTAAGAATCTAGTGAAAATTCCTTGTTCGGACTGATGTAAAGCACGTCGAAATCATGTACTCGAATATTGGGTCAAGAATAGCCATGCGAATAAAATGATCTACGTACAACTTATGTATTTATTCTATTGGTTTCATAACTATACGAGTATCTTTTATCACATTCTTTTATCCAAATACCATGTCTTATTAATACCTAAATTATTTGTGAACCATTTCTTAAAACATAACTTCAAGTTTATAAACATTTTTCACTTAAGTTCATATTCATATAATACTCCATGACATCCTAAAAGTATATACAAAAACATAAAAATTCATTTTATTAAACAAGGATGTTCAATAAAAACTTGTTTTGACTTACTACTATCTCAATTCAAGTGTTATATAAACTCAACTGTAATATTTTCACAAAAAAATTAGCTTCAAGTTCTATAACAATTCAGAAGTTTTCAATTGTCCAAAATCGTCGAAAATACCATTTCAATTTAACAAACGGAAATTACCAAAGAAGGTAACATAACATGATGTACATACCATACAATCCCCATGCATAGGCTACATGTATCCATAAAATAACTTAACAAATGTTAGTAATTTATTAAACACACTTTATCAAAAAGGGAAACATGAAAAAATTTCTACATTTATTTGTGGCTATTCCACTACCACTCGGCACCCAACATAGTATACATATAAAAAAATTCTTCATTAGAAAGTTCATGTCAAATCTCTTTTCAAAGAAAAACTTTAGAACTAAACATTGGTTTTTATTTCAAATTGCTTTTGAAATAATAATAATACATACATACATACATACATACATACATACATATCTTTTGTATAACAAATCATGCTTTCGTTATCAAATAGAATTTTATTTTACCAAAACAACTCTATAGCATTCCCCACTTAAAACCCAAAAATGAATGTCGATGATGCAAAAGTCATCACTAGAATTATTTTCAAGCGATAGAAGTGAGTTTAGCACATCCAATTTATGCCTTTCAGACTTAACCAAAAGCATTTCAAAACGGTATCAAATACTTCATAAATATTACTAAGTGTCATGATCTCAATTTCATAAACCAATTTTCCAAATACTTACTTTCAAAAAAATACTACTACTATTTTCTCCAAAATGTTGAAAAACATTTTTAAAGATACTAAGATTCAATTCTTAAAATATCAATTAAATCCTTCTTGTTTATAAATCATGTTTTGTAAACCATATTTATATAAAATTCTTCTTATATAAATTCTTTCACAAATGTTTATTTCCAAAATATCTTACTTTCTCATATTAAAATAAACATCTTTTACTAAAGTATACTTTTATAAGAATTAACTTCTAGCCCAACATTATTGCCTAAAGCTTTATAGTCAAACTGATACTAAATTCCTAAGGTGTTTGTTTTAATGCACCTACAAATATTATCTATCCAACTCATGCAGTGAAAAGGTAAATCTGCTTATAAACTGGTCATGCATGTAATGACCCTTATTTTTGATAATTAAAACTATTATATTAAATAAAATTTTAAAATCTAATATTGTGAGAAATTAAAATTTATGATTTATTTATGAGAAAAATAATTAGAATATGGTTTGATAATGCTTTTTGAACGTTATTGACAACTATTTTAATGTAATTTCAATCAATTGAAATAATTGTAAAGTTAATTTGGTTATAATTGTAAATAAGGAACAAATTAAATGTTGGATTTAATGTTGAAATTATCTGTTATTAATTGAAATAGGTTTATTATAGAATATGAAATAAATAAATTAGTACATAAATTTATTAGCTTTTGTTTGTAAACAATATACTTAGAGATGTGTTTGAATTACTAATATGTAAATCCGTTTGAAATTAATCTAGAAATCAGTGAAATTTAATGTAATTACCTATTGCAGTTAATATGAGTATGGATGTTAACTGTAGAATATGAATGTAATAAAATTTAAACTAATGTTAAATATATCCATAAGGTAATGGTTGATTCAAAAATAAGAGTATAAACCGAAATAAAAGAATTTGACTAAAATTAAAATATAATTAACTGAGGTTTTATTACAGCTGTAATTGAACTCTGAAATTGATGTAATATTTAAATCTTGGATTTAATATGGAAAATTGTATTTTAAAGATTATATATTCCTGTTTAATCATGAATGATAAAATTGCTAACTTTTAAATTTGAAAGTGATTAAATCAATTTAATAATAATTTATTTAGTTAAAGCGAAAAATTAGGTTTTGGTCACTATCTTGGATTTTGATGAAACCAGTTTCAACGGAACTGCGACAGTGAATTATTATAATATTTCAAGTTTCATAGCGATCGGACTTATCTTTTGATCGTGCGAGCTCGAAACGCGTAGAAATCAATTAA
Organism: Allium cepa; assembly: GCA_030765085.1. Lineage (NCBI taxonomy): Eukaryota > Viridiplantae > Streptophyta > Magnoliopsida > Asparagales > Amaryllidaceae > Allium > Allium cepa. The sequence continues at coordinate 634,405,424 of CM060932.1, read as the reverse complement.
AAGAATTTGAATGAATATAATTTGATTTTGAAAGTTAACTTCTGTATATAATGGAATTAGGGTTGAAACTACTTCCATTGAGTTTAGAAATATATCGAAAACCTATATTTTGATATATGGATTTCGTTTTAGGAACGAAACGGGCTTTTCGGGTTGTTGCTATCGTTTCGACCCAATTCGATCTGTCCATTCGTTCATATCCATCTCTGTCTATATAAATAGATATTTTCTAAAACCCTGGCAGCTATTATTTCTGATTCTGCACATATGTTTAATCACATCAGTTCCTTTTCCAATGACTGTCATTTCAAAACCTTAATTTCAATTACAAATCAAACTCCAAAATTCAAGCTTCTCTAAACCTATCGATTAATATATCGTTACGAAGCTCTCAATGAACGCAATCAACACCTGTAGTTTATTTTTACAATCGAATCACGTCGGTCAGAAATTGGCGATCTTTCTCAGTAGTCTGTTTCTAGGCTTTTGCACTCGACGGTGGATCGTCGATAATTCGACAATCGGGAGGTGCTGCGTCATAGAGGGCGTCAAGGGCTTTTGATCCATGTAGTTCATTGTGACAAATGATGCACAAATTTGCCAAAATTGGCTAGAACGGTGATTATTTGATGCGGTGTCGCAGCAGCCAGAGCAGACCGAAGGTGGCTGTTTAACGACGTAACTCCTTTAGAAAACCGCCGATAAATTTTGAATTAAATTTATACCTCAAGCGCATAGTGTACTACTGTAGTACGTGGTGAATACGGGTTAATCCGTAGAGAATTGTAGATTTTAAATTTCTATTCAATCAAATTAAACCAAAGTTGGAAGTGATTAGCTAGAAAATGTGAGAAAAATGACAAAACAAGTGATAAAAAATATGAGAATAAATGACAATTTAGAGATAATTTCACTTTCTTTATCATATAGTTCAACAAAACATGAAATTACTAACTCTCTTTTTGGGTCATAAGTGAGTTTAAATGATGTGTTTATCATAAGTATGGCTCATTCGTTCTATTAATTAGCTTAACATAAGCCATCAAAGTATAACACAACCTTTACTTTTAATTCTCATGAAAAATAACAAGAAGTTGAAAATGAATCTATTTTAAGCATGGCTATTAACTATGGATTAGAAATATAGACCATCAAATTTTGATTTAATTTTACTTCATTGTCATAGTCATATATAGATGAAGGGGAATTTGTGATTTCATATGATTAAGCATGGCCTATTTGTTTTGAACAACATAGGCTATCAAACTCAATACCAAACACAAAATTACATAAGCATCAACTTTCCATGAAGCACAAAAAGAGAGCAAATATTATCAAATTATGTTGAAGCCAAATGATTAGAGAGCTTCATTACCCCTAAATTGAAGGGGTTTAGCCTCTCATATTTGTTATCAAATCAACATATGTAGCTTGCAACATGAAACTAAAAAGAGAGGAAAATGAATGCTAAATGAACAAGAAATAAAACTATTCTACTTGTATTAAAATCAAACTACACTAATAGCATTAAAGGAAGTAAACAAGACAAGAAAGGAGCAATATATTAAAGTTGCATAAAAAAATAAATTACATGAAAGAAATAGCTAAGTAGCAATGATAAGAAAAATGAAACTTTTTTTATTGCTAAGCTAAAAACTACCTAAGAGAAGACGAGGGTTACATGAAACATAAGGGGTATTTATACATGTGTTAAACCCCAATTCATTTTTTAAGGGAATGCCCAAATTACCCTTGAGGTAGTGTAGCCACCAATTAATCATTGGCATGTCTTAACCCCCCACTTAAATGTACATGAATCTTTAATGGCCTTTAAACATGTGCATTATGTGACGACCCATAAATTTTGAATATTTGAAGTTAGAATATTTAATTGATTTTAAATATTTGATAATTAGTTTTAATATGGATTTCAAATATCACTGTTCATTTGACAATTAAATTATTAAATTTAATAAACCGAAGTTGGGCAAAAATTTTGAATCTTCAGTTTAAGCTGGTTAAAAATAAATTGAAGACTTGTAAAATTTATATTGATAATACTAAAGATAGTAAAATTACAAAAATTGAATTTGGAAGTGTTTTGTCAAGTTTTGAAAATATATCGTTTAAATTGATATTTAAAAATAGCCTTCCGAGGCACAGTCTCGGAATTCGACAAAACCAGTTCCATTGAATCCGTAATATTGTATTATTATCGGATTTCAATTTCCATAGTGTTTGGAGTAGTTGTGTGAGCATACGATATATAAACACATTGAAATCTATATCGCAAAATCAAATAATAAATGAGTTCAAAAAGCTATCTTCTTCATACGATCGAATTAGGACTCGAAACCTTTCCATTGCGTTCGAAATAGGGGTATAACATTATAAACTCCTAGCGGCACGCATCTATAGGAGGTCGAGGTTTTAAGCTACGTAAATTGGGACAAATTGTATTTAATTAATATATATGTCCTTGTAAACCACGGCTGAAATTCTTTCTTATCGGCTTTTCATCTCAGCTCCTATCCTATCCTGTACAAGCCGACCTAGGAAGCATGCTCTTGACACTTGCTCCCTTTCAGTCCGACATCGTCTTTCTCTTCGTTTTAAATCATGTCTTTTCCTTACAATTCAGAATCAAGCGGAGATAATGTCTGTATTGTTTTTTTATCGTTTAAAATATAAACCCCTATTTTCCCTTTTCATCAAATCAAACCAGATCGAATGGAGCCATTCGATTATACCCGAGCCTTCTTTTCTTCTTCTCAAAACAAATCGTTCTCATAAAATATATGGCAGGAGAACGAAGAACTTTAATGGCCGATCGATAGTTTTTCCTCTGTGCTAATTCGTTCGAATGATTATCGCGATGAGAGGACACTCGGTGGTGATGCTGGAAACTCGCGAGCATAGAGCGGCACATGGTTGCCGTCATGATGGGGATCTTATGGAGGGTAGCAATCTCGTGCGCTGCTACGTGGGGGCATGGGCCGCGCAAGGAGGAGCGAGACTGGATGGAAGGAGCTCGCGTGGCTGTAGGTTTGTTTCACGATGGAGGCGGCTTCGGTGAGGTGTAGTGGTGCACATAGGCAGTGCGGTGGCACTCGATGGTGGGCAGTCACGATCGATTGTGAGGTATTCTTGATTCTTTTTTTTCTATTAAAAACTTAATTTGTAAATATATATAAGTAAATTAGAAAAATGTGTATATATATAATAGGAAATAAAGTTACAGAAAGTAAGGTTTTTATTTTTAAAAGAAAGAATGTTAAAAATCAAATTTTTACAGTAAAGTGAAATACTGTTTAGACATTTACAGAAGAAAAGAAGGAAAATTATTAATTAAAGATTAAACCATTAGCTAATAAAATTCATCAACTGGAAATTTATTGTTCGATTGTTCCAATATTAATAAATCATATAATGTTATACAAGATCAATGATCGTGAAGAACAAGTCGTAAAGGAAATGGACTGCAAACGAAAAATCAAAGGTGATTTAATCTCACTCATCTGGTTGATATTTAAATTTAAATAGTTAAATTTAAATAATTGATTGAATGACTGTATTGTTTGGATATGTTATACTATAGTATATAATATATCTTGGAATGATTGATTTCCCGCATTATATAGCGGATGAGACCCTATGCGCCGCATAATAGCGGATGATATTATATTTAAAACCCATATACCGCGATATTCCACCTCAAAGTGGAATTGGCATTTTATATTGTGCTAACATCTGTGGATGCAGGGAAACAGGTTGGAGGGATCCAACTGGATTCCTTAAAATTATTTATACTGTTTAATATTCTTTGTTACGAAGATTCGATATTTTGTGATGAATATTATTGATAATTGGAATATTGAATGCTATGGTTTACGTGAATATATTTCGGTACACTGAGCTATCAAAATATATAGAATTGGATTCTTGAAAATAAAGGAAGAGAATTTTTAAGTGAAATAATTATAGAGAATTTAAATAAATTAAGAATGAATTGGGAAAGAATAAATGTGATTTTAAAATTCTATAAATAAATTCCGTATATAAAAAGGGGATTCTGAATAAACAGGAAGATAATGAATTTTAAACTTCAGTGTTAGTATTTAAAAGAATAAAGCATTTATTTTAAATTTAAGATTTACATTATTGAAAGGAGTAAAGAAGAAATTTGGAACATCTGAAATTGGTATGTTTCAGTTAAAAGATTTAAAATCAAAATGAAAGAAAAATAATAATAAAGTCTATAATTAATGGATTTTGAACATAAATTGAGTAAGTAAAGGAATTTATTTCAAATGGAGAAAATTGGAAATCAATTTGGGAATTGATTTAAATATTTGAAATTGGAAATTTAAAGGAGTATGTGACTATGAAGTTTATAAACTGTGTTTATAAAAGTAAAGCAATATATCAGTGGATATTTAAAAGGATGAATTCACGGTGAGAATTTATTAAAGGAATGAGAAATTTGATTAAAAATAAATAGTGATTTATTTTTAAAGATGGAAAACGAAGAGTATTTCCCTGGATAGCCAAGCACGTTTTCACTGTAAATTTTTAAAATATAAGTTATGTTGTTTTAAAGAGCATGTTTTAGAAAATTTATTATTTCTAAATACTTAAATTCTAAGTAAGTATTGTTCAAATCTATTTATAGTAGTAATTATTTAAAGGTGGCTAGTTATTTTGTTTTAAAGGAGAAAATCTAGTTTAATATTTTATAAAGCAACCTCATTTTCAAATATTCCTATAATATGTATTTTTAATAAAGTATTGAATTAGTTTCATTTTGAATATTATTAAAGTATATATTTTGAATAAGTATTAAAGTAATTTTTAATTTAAAATGTTTTAAAGGATATTTTATAATAAAGTGTTTTAAATCATTTTAAAATCTAAAGTATCGTACTTGGTATTTTCAATGGAAATAAATATTTGGGAAATTTATTCTGTAAAAGAGAGATGGTTTGAAAACTGTTTTCAAAAAGGGTTTGAAAGCGAAAATATATTTTGCGAAGATATTTTGAGATTAATAAATAATTTGGTGAAATTATTTATGGTTGATGGTTGTTTGTAAATGTTAATTGATAGTTAAATAACCGACTATCAATATTGGACAATGCGTTGATCGTTTCGAAGAGACCGGGATCGGGATTAATTTCTCGAAAACCACTTCGATCCGGTTTGTACGTTTTCGTGAGGAAGACGAGTTTGGAGTCAAAGATGGAGCAGTGAAATGCAAGGGATAGTCGCTAATAATCCTGAGGATGTTTCCAAAATGGATGTAGTAGGAGTAGTGCCTTCGGTTCTGTTCGAGGGACGGACTTGTATGGATGAATGCTTTCAGAACATCGTCAGGTGGGCGATGAGCATTCTAAGGGATATGTTCTAAAAAAGGTAACGCTTAGCCTCCAGCCTCATCAACCGGGAATGACTGAAAATCAGGGGTTATGCAGCAAGGCTTGGTGGGTAACACCCATTTCGGATAAGGTCATCCCTATCTAGATGTCCCTTTTTATTCGGTTTAGTGATGCGGTTGCTGATCCCAACCGTGGGGTGATCTTACTTGGGATTATCCAGTAAGGGGTAGTCCCGGGTCTTGTATTGTAGGGGGTCAGGAGTGATGCTCGGTACACTGATCTAGACCAGGTACCATGACAGGTGGTACCCCAGTGCCTAGTTATTAATTGGAAATACATTTTCCCTACACGCCTGTACGGTTTTGATTGTGACCAACTATTGCTGAAACGTGAGATGCAAGAATTTCAGCTAGATTCTATTTTACTTTCTATAAACACTATTATAATAACAGAGAATTTTAATAAAAAGTGTTTTAGCTATCATAAGGTAAAAACCTGGCATGTTTATTTGTGGCGTGGTCTTACGAGATGTTTTTGCTTTCAAAAGGATTTTGAAACTTTAATAATCAATTTGAACGTGATTTCTCACGCTGGTATTCTAGACTGACTCGGATGTTATTTAACTGTAATACTTGGGTCTGGCCGAGTATTCTATAATACAGGAAAGGATGCTGTGGAGCTCAGGAGACGAGCTGGATGGCGATACGTACTTCCGTACTTGATTTATATTCCGCTGTGTATTCAGTTGTGTGAGGATAGGTTATGATTACTATCCAATTGTGTGTTATGTGATTGACGTACTCTGATAATGTAATGTATAAACAGATATATTTGTTTTTGTGTAAAGAATTGTGATTATCTATTATATTTTATTCCGCTACGATGGTTAGATTCTGATGTTATTTTCTATCTTCTTCTTCTACCTCTTCTTCTTAAACCCAAATGGTTCGTATTTATGTTCATCTTGAGTTGATTGATGTAGAACAGTGTTAGCTCAAGGGGTACGGATTTGCGGGCTACTACACTTGGTATCAGAGCTTAGGTTGGTGATAACCTTGGCCCTGGTGGGGATTACTCTCTGAAAATAGAGTCCGTAGTACTCTAGAATGAGTATGAGCGTATTAATAGATATGAGCGTGTATTTTTTAGTGAATATAAATTGTTTTTAATATTGTGTTGGCTTATTGGTTGGGTGGAATATGAATTCTGATCGAGTAAGTTGGCCGCTATTCGAGAAGAGTTTATAAACACCCGACACGATAAATTGACCCGGTATTGTTTTAAATGTAGGTGAATGAAATAATTTTACCCAAAAATATATTTTTTGATATAAAGAAAAGTTTTTGTAAACTATTTTAGCTGATATATGGTTGCTTGGATGTTAGGAATGATAATATTAAATTATCATCATTGTCGTGTAAAAATTTAACTAGAAATTGAAAATATAACAAAAGTTTAAGGGAATAAATTCAAAATGTGATTTATAAATTGAAATATAATCAAATGGGAATTTGTATGAGCATAAACTATGCAAATGAATTATAGCTAAAATTTGATTTAAGCCAGAATTTAAAAATTTAAAATCCCGGAGATTTTGGAAGTGTTTTTCAAAGTGTTTTGAAGATAAATAATAGCATCATTGTTTTAGAAGTATTTCTGAAAGGAAATTGTTTCAAATAAATTTTGGGGAGGGATATAGCATTGAACTCACTTCAATCGTTGGAAAATAATTTCGGTGATGACTGAAGCATCATCGATGTTCATGTTCGAGTTTCTAAGTGACGGATTGCTGCCAAATTGATTTGTTCAAAAGAACTAGTTTATTTTTGAAATTTCCAAGGAAATTTGTTGGGGATAAAAACCAGGATTGGTTTAAATTTTTTGCGAAGTGTGACTTTGAAATATTAGAGGTTTCAAAATGATTTGAAAACCAAATGCCGGGTGTTTAAAAATCCTGATGAGATAGGTTATAAGCTTATAAATTGAGATGATTTTTAAATCAGGAAGGAAATATGAGCTTTGAATGTTGGAAATTAAATTTAAAGTGGAAAGTTAAAAATGAAATTAACTTAGATTGAGGAAGAAAATTAAATCGAATTGAATTAAATAAATCTGAGTTAAAATAGAATTGAGCTGGAATAAAATTCAGTTGAGTTATAGGTGATATTGGATGGAATTAGGTCCTTAAATAAATGGAAAATAAGTTGGATAAGAATTGGATTGGAATAAATGAATTAGAATAACTTATAAAAGAATTAAAAATCCATGGAATAAAAATATACTTGAGTTATAAATAAGCGTAAATCTCAAGTTGAAAATAAAGATGAATATATTCAAGCCTAGAATGACTGGAAATATGTAAAATAATAAGTTATGGCTTACAAAATTTAAAAGTGGGATAGAAAATCCAAAATAAACATGTTTGATGTTTTGGAAAATAAAACAAAAGTCCAAACTTGAATTATAAAATAAATTTAACTTAAGAAAATTAAATGAAGTGATTTTTGAGATTAAAAATCAAGTATTGGATTATAAATAGGGGGAGAACTAATTAGTTAATGAAATATGTAAATGGAACCTTATGTAGTTAAATAGAAGCTGAATTGTAAGCTAATAATGAAGTTTGAAAATAAAACTCGAGTTATAAATCAAATTCGACTTGAATCGTTAATGAAGTAAATATAATTGAAAATGTTGCCAAATAAAATGGAATTGGATTAACGTAGGGACGGTTTTAGTTGCAATAAAACCCAGATGGGTGGGAATAAATTGTAAATGGCCTTGTAATTAATTAAATGAATTTGAGAATAAATTGAATCTGGAAATTTAAAATTTATACGAAACAGATGAACTAATCAAGTAAATTTGAAGATTGAAATGAGATTCGATTGAAATAGAATCAAGTTAAATTGAAAAGAAAATTTTATTTGTAAAATGAAAATGAGCTTAAGTATGAAATTTGAATAATTTGAAATAAATTAATTTAAGTTTAAAATTAGTGGAAGCTTGGTTTCTAGTAAGGGTAAAAGCCCATCAAATAAAAGCTTGGGTAAATTTAAATTGGGAAATGGTTATCAATATATAAGCATGAAATGGTTCAAGCTAAATAAAATGGTTGTGAATGAATTAAAATAGAAGGAATTAAATAATAAATTGAGTTGGAATCAATTTAAAATGATTATAAGCTTAAGTAATTGTTATTTGCATGAATAACATCAAATTTGCACAGAAAATTAGTCATTTTATCGTAAACGAAAGTAAATGTATTAACAGAGGTGAATAAAGTTGAATTTTTAATCAATTGGAATAATATGGGTTTGTTTAAAATTATAAATGAATTGAACGTAATCAAGTGGATTGTAAACCATTCAAATTGAATGAAAATGGTATATGAATTAATTGAAAACAGTTGAATTAGTATTAAAACTATATAAATTGCTTACGAAAAGTGTTTAGTGTGCATTGTTTTTAGAATTCATGTGTTTAACTATTGCAAATAAGTGAAATGTTGTTAAACTTTATATATATGGCGCTTACATGTTTAAATTGAGTAAGTACAGGTACCTGGAAGCCGTGTGGCTGGATTTGGTTGCGTTAAATGCTAATTAAATAAGTCACTTGCTTAAAATGCTAAATAATGTACGCCTACGCAATAAAAATAGGAAATATGAACTGTTTTTGTTTTTCTGGCCGGGTGGGTCAATGTATATATGTTTATATCTCTTGTCAAATTGCAAAAGCTGCTCCGTACAAAGGAGACTCTGCCAAAAAATTCGAAAATTTTGGGAGTTAGAAATTTTTTGGAAAATTTTTTATTAGCGACAAACGATTTCAAATTGGAAATTGAAATACATTAGTCGATGAAACTAATTTAAAATAATGATATGAATCAATTATAAATGGAAGATAAAATTCAATATTCAGAATTGGAGATAAATTGAATTCATATGGAAATGGAAGAATCAATTTGAATAAAAGTAGATATAAACTTAAGTGGTAAAGTGAAAATAAATATAAGAAGCGTACAAAATACTTATACTGAACTTAAGAAGAAATGGTAAGATTCTTAAGTAATATGGGTGTCGGGAAATTATATTGAATAAGCATTGGAGTGAAGATTTGATATAATGTTTTTGAATGCTATGATTGGATATTATTGCTAAGTAGGATATAAAGGTATTATAAAGGGAAAGGAAAATTGGTTTTGACTTCAGATGATAAATTTGAATTGCCCGACCAAAAAGGTACGTGTTTAAATTTCTGTATGAAATTTGATTGGGTTTTTGATCTAGCCACTTGGATTTTTGTTTTCTTTTGGAATTTGGGAGCCCATAAAGGCCTTTTGTAGCTGTACCGAGCTAGCCGCGCAAAGGAGACGCTGGCAAAAAATTTCGGAAATTCAGCGAGTTAGAAAATTTTTGAGAAAATTTTGATAATTCAAAATTTGGATTTAAAATTTAAATTTGAATAAGTGGAGTAAATAATGTTGTTGGAAACTATGGAAAAGTTTGGAAAGTTAGTAAGATGGATAGTGTGCTTTAATAAAGTTTGTTTGGTTGTTGTTAAAAACTGTTTGGTTTTGGAAAAATAGTAAACGGGTATTGGACCATTCTTCCTAACTAGTAATTTCGGGGACGAAATTCTTTTAAGGGGAAGGAATGTTACGACCCAAAATTTTTGAATATTTGAAGTTAGAATATTTAATTGATTTTAAATATTTTGATAATTAGTTTTAATATGGATTTCAAATATCACTGTTCATTTGACAATTAAATTGTTAAATTTAATAAACTGAAGTTGGGTAAAAATGTTGAATCTTCAGTTTAAGCTGGTTAAAAATAAATTGAAGACTTGTAAAATTTATATTGATAATACTGAAGATAGTAAAAGTGTAAAAATTGGATTTGGAAGTGTTTTGTTAAGTTTTGAAAATATATCGTTTAAATTGATATTTAAAAATAGCCTTCCAAGGCACAGTCTCGGAATTCGACGAAACCAGTTCCATTGGATCCGTAATATTGTATTATTATCAGATTTCAATTTTCATAGCGTTTGGAGTTGTTGTGTGAGCATACGATATATAAATGCATTGAAATCTATATCGAAAAATTAAATAATAAATGAGTTCAAAAATCTATCTTCTCTATATGATTGAATTCGGACTCGAAATCTTTTCCATCGTGTTCGAAATAGGGGTATAATATTATAAACGCCTAGTGGCACGCATCGATAGGAGGTCGAGGTTTTAAGCTACGTAAATTGAGACAAATTGTATTTAATTAATATATATGTCCTTGTCAACCACAGCTGAAATTCTTTCTTATCAGCTTTTCATCTCAGCCCCTATCCTATCCTGTACAAGCCGACCTAGAATGTAACGAAGCGGATTTTTCGCGTTCGAAAATCGACATCCATACTTTACATCGCACTCGAATGCCGCAGATTCGACCGTTCAAATCCGAGTCGCCGGAGCTTATAACACAATTAAGTAAATAACACAGCGGAAGAAATAGAATATCAATATACAACATCTGATACAACATCCTGATACAACAGATGATACAATAAATATCGATATAAATCAGAGATATGATACAATAAAATAGCAGCGGAAAGAAAATAGATAACACTAGAAACGGAACAAATAACTCAAGATAGTCTTCAAGAAAGAACTCCAAAACTGCAACTCCATCTCCAAGAACCAATCCAGAAATAGCTCGAACTCCCAATAACGATGCACCAAGCTAAGCAAGGTCAGTCATCTCCAAAGACTGAACTAGCTCCAGATAATCCACTGAACCTAACTATCTGAAAAACCCAACTCTAGACTGCCCGTGTGGAAAATAGTGAGCACCCAGAGTTTAGGAAAGGAACAATAAACTCTGAATCAGTCATGGGACTGGTGTGAGTAACAAAAACAGTTTATCTTTAAACACAAACAGCAAGAGAATTTTAAAGTAAATTCGCAATGCTTTTAGAAAATGAAACTACCATAAGACCTCCCGCCACACACAAAATGCAAACGCAGAATTGGAGGAGATTTCTTCTTATGATAGTCAAACATGCTTGATACGTGAATTCTTTGATATTATTATTATAAGTGCAAAGTGCAGAAAACATTTCGAAAGTAGAATATAAATCTTAGCTAGCATAGACATTCCGAACTATGCCTACTATAGCTACCATCCAAACAGTGGAGCACCACCATAAGTAGATGGCAGGTAATACAACTAAAACCGTACAAGGCGCGCATTGTTTCTTTGGATTTTCCAACAAATGTTCAGGCTAAGGAACTTCCTACTGCCACATGGGATTGCCTCTGACGGGACATCCCGAGAACCTAACCAGATCTCTGCCAAGGCCGGGTTACCTCTGTAACTAGGTAACTACTACTCGAGCATGCCACTCCCCGGTCCTTTAGGACCTTTATCCAAGGTGCCTCTAAGCAACAACCACATAGTAAATGAGATTGGAGCAACCACACAGGTTAAATATCAGGGCTCCATACCTAATATCACCCTTTACCAGAAGGGAATGACACACCCTAAAGGGCGCGACCCTCATAATCTTGCCGCATCTTTCCTATTTCGACCATTTCCGGGGTGTGAGGTTCTGATGCAGTCTCGTCCACAAAGCTACGCTTTATACAAAAGCCATGCTTTGATCACAAATGATCAACAAATGATCATCAACAGACAGCAGCACTCAGTATGTCACACTACCAAATTGGGAGTATATCGCCGATAACCTTCAACTACATAACCTATGAGCTCTTACATCCCAGAGAAGGGTGTTAAGCTAAAAGAATAAATTCTCTGCCACCAACAGAAATGTATTTGAAAGAAATCTGCTTTATGTCTCAAAGTGTAGTGTCCGACATACAACCATACAAGTCTGTTCCGGGTTTGAACAGAACCGAAGGCACTTCCGAAGAAGTCCTTGCAATCCGGGTATTCACAATCCCAATCGGACTTCCCATCACTTAGGGAATCTCTATACCGAAGCAACTCAGTGCAGAGACAATCGATAGGTCATCCTATCGTTCTCGCAAATACCCGGTCTTCAACACCGGTCTTCAAATGCTATCCGTATATGTCGAATCACATATTCGGAATGGGTTATACGACACAAGGGTCCTCTCCCGGCTAAACCGAATAGTGAGCGCAACATTTAAAACATATGGATATGGGATTTCAATTAAGTCACAACTTAATAATTCAAAACTTTTGTTCAAATGGTTTAAACAAATTACCACTTTCAAATCTTTTAAACAAAAGATTTATTTCTCTAAGTTTACCCATTTTCACAAAGATCCATTTACAGATTTCAAATCAATTCCCATTTCAATTGGATTAACTCGTTTCAAATCTTTAAATTAAAGATTTAACTTATAGCTTTCAAACCGTTTCCATAACTTCGTAAATCATTTTCATTTTTAACTTGAAATCCTTTTTAACACAATTTGGAAGTTTACTTCCTATATGAAAGCTTTTATTATTTGAAAACAAATAGTTTCGTTTCAGAAAGATCCAATTATATTTACATGAGTTAAAGCCTTTGAATTTAAATTCAAATCCCCAAATCAACACCTTTAAACTAGTTTAACCCATATAAACTCATTTATAAGTTGAATAACCTTTCTAAACCCTAGTTTCCAAATCATAGAATTCAATTTCAAATATTGAATTCAAATTTAAATCAAAATATTTAAATTTCAAAACTCAATCAAGTTATTCAAAATAAATTTCATCTTTGAAATTCCATTTCAAAAGCTTTTCACTTTAAACCCAATCCATTTCCAAAACATTTGAATTTAAATATTCAACTTTAAAACTATTTCAAAGTCTGTGACTTAATCGATTTCCTCGTGAAATCCATATTGGTGTGTGTATAAGTGTGGTCAAGGGGTTCAACACAATAGTGCGACATCATTCAATCATCACAGATTAAAACACAGAAATATAGTTGATAAGCGATATAAACTATAACGCTTATCGTCCATTCACAGATTCACAGATAATATACAAATGTAAATAAATGAATAAATCATACACGGCACAAACCACAGAACAAAATATCACAGATCAGACAGGACAATCAATTCAAGGTATCTCATATATACAATCATTCATAAGTAAGGCCAAGTATTCAATAATCATTTATAAGTAGGATTGTTCAATCCTAATTAATTCAATTTATTTCCAATTTAATTTATTATTTATGAATTTATTATCCAGCTGATTTATTAATTCCAAATCATTTGATATAAATTAATTTATCAAACACTTTAATTAATTGAATTATTCTTAATCAATCATATTAATTAAATTAACTTTCGAACCAATTATATAATTAATTAACTTCTTAATTAATCAAAATATCCAAAAATAAATCACTATAAGTGATTAATCCTTAATTACTTTCATTTAGTAATTACATTTAAACAATTTATAATTGATTATCTAAGCTAATAAATCCAATTTATTATTAAAATTAATCACCTTAATTAATACTTAATAATCTTTAGTTAATTATCTTCATTAACTAATAACATTTCTTAATCACTTTTAATTAATCTTTAATTATAAATTAATCTAAACCATTAATTTATAAAAATAATTTATTCCTTAATTAACTTATTAATTAAATCACTTAATTACCTTAATCATTTCTAAGGTAATCCATTTCTTTATTAATGACTTCATGAATATTTAAGTGTATTTAAACCTTACACTTCTAAATTTAGATTCACATTTCATTTTGAATTTAAGGTTCAAAATGATTATATATTAAAACATTAACCAATTAAAATATCCTTTTATAAATCTTAAAATAAATGTAAAGAACATTTATTATTTACATAGGAAACTTATTTAAGGAAAGCCTTTAAACCAATTTACTTAATTTTCTTTTAAAATTAAGCCTTTAAAATACATCACTATTTAACTTGCAAATTCAAGTTATCTAATCATTTAACTTCTATTTTAAAAACCTTTTATAAAAGAACTTATCAAAAATCAAGTTTAATTATTTGTTTGAAAACAAATTAACCTTTTTTTTAAAAAAAAACTATTTGATTTAAACTTGTTTTAAAACACTTAAAATTTGAATTCAAAGAAAACTTGAATCCATGTTTAAGTCTTGTTTTCAGATTTTAATTTAAATTTTAGAATCAGGTTTAAATCTGAAAATCCACCTTATAAATATTTACAACTTTGATTTAAAATCAAATTTCCTCTTAAAACTTTTAAATTCAAAGTTTATTTGAAACTAACTTAAAATTGGATTTAAACTTGTTTAAATCTAATATCACAACTTTTTAAATTCATTTAATTTTGTTTAAATTCAAATTTATCGGAAAAAAAACAAAACAGTGACAGGTTTTTATCAAAAACCTCTAACCAAAACTATACTCGAGCAAACCGAATTTGCTTCGAGTCCAGACTTGATCTACTTCGGGTAAATCACGAAATCACTTAGGTAAAAACTCGAGTCACAAACCCTGCTATTCACACAACCTCCTTCTTCTTGTTCTTTCCTACCCGAGACGAGCACGAGAGGAACTCGAACTGCTTCGAGTGAAAACCCTAGTTACTTCGCCTCTTTCCCAACCCAACTGTGCACGGAGACCTGGTGCACATGCACCCATCGCCAGCAACGCTCCGGCGTCTGCGACCATCCCCAACAAGTCAACTTTGACTTCCACAATCCATCGAACCACCCAGAATCAAAAACTATCACGAATTCGAAAATCTAGCATATTGGTTCGACTAGAATAAAACTGGGTTGCTAAAACCCGCTTCGAATCACCTCCACTGGCCTTCGGCGAACACGCCATCTTGCTCGAAGCCTCCCTAATACTCAATGATTCGAATCCCCCCCGGTGCGACCGCTCCAAAAACTTCGCTGACGTCGCGGCGATCTCATCTTCTCCCTTAACCAAAACAGACCCTTAAACCCTAAACCGCTCTCGACCCAAAAATTCTCACATTAAATAATTTTTCTAGCATTTTTCCTAACATTATTGAGTTCAAATCTAGCTCCACGCGAAATTACAACACCCAATATTTCTTTGATTTTCGGGAATTGATCAAAGTGCTAATTTTGTTCAATTTCAAACGGCCCTCGAATTACTCAACTAAAAATCATCACTATTGTTTTAAAAATCATCAATTTCAGTAAGGATTCAAAATATAATCTTGAATTAATGATTTATAACAATCGAATTTCATCAATTATCACTTGATTACCTGTATATCATTGTTACAGTGATGTACTTTATAAAGATGGTTTAATCACTCTTTAAAAAATCTTAATTTAAGTATTACATCTTATATTGTTGAGAAATCAAAACTTCTAAATGATTTAAATAAGGATAATTTGAGTTTTTGCACAAAGTATGCAACCTGTACCAACTACAGAAAAACACAGAAATATATTTAAAAATATACTCACAAATGAACTAACTTGAAAGAGAACATTCATCAGAATGAATATACTTAAAACATTTTGGGATGTGATGTTACTCACCTTATTAATGAAGATAGAGCAGTTTATTTGTAACAGGTTTGCAACTGAAATCTTGCTTCTTTGTTTTGAATCTAAACTTGAGTTGCTTTGTTGTTTAGATTTGTATGCAGTAACAATTCCAGAATGTTGTTTTAAGTTTGTAAAAAGAAAATTTTACTTATGTTTCTAGTTTGCTGTGTAGTGAACGAAACTAAAAAGAAGAAATTGATTGATATATAGAAGATGTATGCAGGCTTTTGATATTTTCATTTGTACTGGTGATGTATAGTTTATTGTGGTGGCTACAAATCTTGTTTTATATGCTTGCATTAATTTCCTTGTACATATTTATTTGTTCCTTCTTTTGCAAGCTTCACTCATGTGTATATATTTTTGCTTGTTTGTTTCATCAGTTTGCAAGTATACATACTTGACTATATTTTGTTGTACAATATATCAGAGATTTTCTTCTTCTTTTTGTTGTTTGACTAAGCTATTTCGGCTGATAAACTTTTGTTTGGTGGCTTGAAAATCTTGCTTTGGTGGCTGATGTTTAATATGTTGTGTGCTGCATTAATTAGGCTTGTCTTGTTTTGTTAGCTTATACTTTCTTCTTTTATTTGTTTGTGCTGAGGGTATTTTGTATTACTTTTCTTTGTCTTCCTATACAAGCTTACATACTTATGTTTTGCTTTGGTTTTGTTTTATAACTAATACATATCTTTGCATATAGATATATAGTTGTTATTATTTTTGCTATGAATTCTTTTAGCTTAAGTATTTAGTTCCTATTTTTAACACAAGTGCTCATTATTATTTTTATTTTCACTTTTATTTTAAAATTTAACTATCAAATATTTAAATTTACTAATGTATTGACTTTTTAACATATTTTATTTGAATTGGGAAAACTTCAAATCAGTTTACGAATTAATTTCACCATTTTCATCCAAAAATAAATTTAATTATCAATTTAAAATAAATTAAAATTCGGGATCGTTACATAGAAGCATTCTCCAGACACTTGCTCCCTTTCAGTCCGACATCGTCTTTCTATTCATTTTAAATCACGTCTTCACCTTAGAATTCAGAATCAAGCGGAGATAATGTCTGCAGTGTTTTTTTTACCGTTCAAAATATAAACCCCACTTTTCCCTTTTCATTAAATCAAACCAGATCGAATGGAGCCATTCGATTATAGCCGAGCCTTCTTTTCTTCTTCTCAAAACAAATCATTTTCATAAAATATATGACAGGCGAACGAAGAACTTTAATGGTCAATCGATGGGTTTTCCTCTGTGCTAATTTGTTCGAACGATTATCGCGATGAGAGGACACTTGGTGGTGATGCTGGAGACTCGCAAGCATAGAGCGACGAGTGGTTGCCGTCGTGATGGGGATCTTGCGGAGGGTAGCGATCTCGTACACTGGTACGTGGGGGCATGGGCCATGCAAGGAGGAGCGAGACTGGATGGAAGGAGCTCGCGTGGCTGTAGGGTTGTTTCACGATGGAGGCGGCTTCGGCGAGGTGCAGTGGTGCACATAGGCAGTGCGGTGGCACTAGATGGTGGGCAGTCACGATCGATTGTGAGGTATTCTAGATTCTGTTTTTTCTGTTAAAAACTTAATTTGTAAATATATATAAGTACATTAGAAAAATGTGTATATATATAATAGGAAATAAAGTTACAGAAAGTAAGGTTTTTATTTTTAAAAGAAAGAATGTTAAAAATCAAATTTTTACAGTAAAGTGAAATACTGTTTAGACATTTCAGAAGAAAGAAGGAAAATTATTAATAAAATATTAAACCATTAGCTAATAAAATTCATAAACTGGAAATTTATTGTTCGATTGTTCCAATATTAATGAATCATACAGTGTTATACAAGGTCAATGATCGTGAAGAACAAGTCGTAAAGGAAATGGACTGCAAAAGAAAAATCAAAGGTGAGTTAATCTTACTCATCTGGTTGATATTTAAATTTAAATAGTTAAATTTTAAATAATTGATTGAATGATTGTCTAGCATATAATATATCTTGGAATGATTGATTTCCCGCATTATATAGCGGATGAGACCCTATGAGCCGCATAATAGCAGATGATATTATATTTAAAACCCATATACCACGATATTCCACCTCGAAGTGGAATTGGTATATTATATTGTGCTAACGTCTGTGGATGTAGGGAAACAGGTTGAAAGGATCCAACTGGATTCCTCAAAATTATTTATATTGTTTAATATTCTTTGTTATGAATATTCGATATTCTGTGATGAATATTATTGATAATTGGAAATCGAATGCTATGGTTTACTTGAATATATTTCGGTACACTGAGTTATCAAAATATATAGAATTGGATTTTTGAAAATAAAGGAAGAGAATTTGTAAGTGAAATAATTATAGAGAATTTAAATAAATTAAGAATGAATTGGGAAAGAATAAATGTGATTTTAAAATTCTATAAATAAATTCCGTATATAAAAAGGGGATTTTGAATAAATAGGAAGATAATGAATTTTAAACTTCAGTGTTAGTATTTAAAAGAATAAAGCATTTACTTAAATTTAAGATTTAAATTATTGAAACGAATAAAGAAGAAATTTGGAACATCTGAAATTGGTATGTTTCAGTTAAAAGATTTAAAATCAAAATGAAAGAAAATTAATAATAAAGTCTATAATTAATGGATTTGAACATAAATTGAGTAAGTAAAAGAATTTATTTCAAATGGAGAAAATTAGAAATCAATTTGGAAATTGATTTAAATATTTGAAATTGGAAATTTAAAGGAGAATATGACTATGAAGTTTATAAACTGTGTTTATAAAAGTAAAGCAATATATCAGTGGATATTTGAAAGGATAAATTCACGGTGAGAATTTATTAAAGGAATGAGAAATTTGTTTAAAAATAAATAGTGATTTATTTTTAAAGATGGAAAGCAAAGAGTATTTCCCTGGATAGCCAAGTACGTTTTCACTGTAAATTTTTAAAATATAAGTTATGTTGTTTTAAAGAGCATGTTTTAGAAAATTTATTATTTCTAAATACTTAAATTCTAGGTAAGTATTATTCAAATCTATTTATAGTAGTAATTATTTAAAGGTGGCTTGGTATTTTGTTTTAAAGGAGAAAATCTAGTTTAATATTTTATAAAGCAACCTCATTTTCAAATATTCCTATAGTATGTATTTTTAATAAAGTATTGAAGTAGTTTCATTTTGAATATTATTAAATTATATATTTTGAATATGTATTAAAGTAATTTTTAATTTAAAATGTTTTAAAGGATATTTTATAATAAAGTGTTTTAAATCATTTTAAAATCTAAAGTATTGTACTTGGTATTTTCAGTAGAAATGAATATATGGGAAATTTATTCTGTAAAAGGGAGATGGTTTGAAAACTATTTTCTAAAAAGGTTTGAAAGCGAAAACATATTTTGCGAAGATATTTTGAGGTTAATAAATAATTTGATGAATTTATTTATGGTTGATGGTTGTTTGTGAATGTTAATTGATAGTTAAATAACCGACTATCAATATTGGACAATGCGCTGATGTAACAACCAGGTATTTTCAACCATTCGCATCCGCACATGCGGGACTTGAATTGCTCAAAATTCCGCGGTGTAAATAAAATTTGGCAAATCTCAGGACGTACAGTAAATAAAAATCACAGAACACAGACACAGAGTAAGAAATGCAGCGGAAGTAAAAGAGATAGTAGTTCATGAAGCCACTATGAAAATATATCAGAGCTAAATAAAATACAACAGAATAAATAAAGTACAACAGAAGTCTCAAGATGATAACCAAGTACAAGCTGAATAGAACAACAGAACTGGAATAGATAAAACTAGATAAGCATATGATCTCTAGCGATTCCAATCTCCAGAAAGTGGAATCCAAATTTGTGAATAACTCAGGCTGACCCAAGCATAAATAAAATACAAACACTCAAGTCAGGACAATATATACTTATATAATGTAAACAAACTCAAGTGAACGGTAATAAAGTACAAGTAACTTAAAGGATGCTTGGGACCGCCCATCCTCTAAGGATCCGTTAAACTATTTACTATGTAGTAATATTTCGCTATTATAATAATGTCTACAGTAAAATAAACATACTTTTAAATAACGTTCCGGGCTACCCGTATCACCCTTCACACATAATAGTCCCAGTAGTCCATCCAGTATCAGCATATCTCCGAGAGACTACCCTAAATACTCCATGGGCTACGGAAGAAAAACAAACTCGTAGTAAAGGCTCGATGTGGTAGGTGACACGGCACACAAGGCAATGCCAGGGTAGATATACCAATTACGCACAAGGGCTGGTGGTAACGTAGCAGCCACATACGCCCACCTCGGAACACACTCCAAACCAAAATCGAAGGATGGCCATCTAATCAATCACAAGTAAGAGTATGAGCATGAACACAATACACAAGGCAAAGCAACAATGGTTTTCTATGCAACGAATGTCACAACCACAAGCATCATGGGCACGGCCAGGTCTGTAGTGGGATGGAAGAGGGCGTGGTAGAGGGTGCAGGTCAGGAATTAGCTGGTGGTGGTGGTGTATGGTCAGCCAAAGTGGTGGAGGAGGTGATGGAAGCAAGGTGGTGGTCGACGATGCAAGTGTATGTGGTGTATGCTCATATTTTGGTGGGTCTACTTCATCAAGGGGCACGGCCATGGCTTGGGGTTGGGTTGGAGGAGGTGTTGACTAGATGTGGTGGTGGTGGAGGAGGCCAAGGTGGAGGAGATGGAAGGAGCTTAGCCTTGAAGGTGAAGAAAGCAAGAGCAAAATCATAAGAAAACAAGAAGAAAATGAGTAGAAAGAAGAAGAAGATTACCAACTCTTTGCCTAAGGAATGAAGGCCGAACTATTTTCAAAGATAAGAAGTAATTTTTTTTACGTGAAATGATAGAGGAGTCGGCGGGAGATAGGAAGTTAAGACAGCAATTGAAGTGGTATAATGGTTGGAGTTGAAAAGGTGAGAATACAAAGAGCCTTAAGAAATAAAAAAATCACAAAAACTTTTCAAATTACCTTATTTATTTAGATAAGTTTATATTACTGAAAATAATAATAATTTCAGTCACAAATTGGAAAATATAACAAAATATAAAATATATATAAATATTTATTAATTATATAAGGTAAAAAAAATAGCACAAAATTGCAAACTAGTCTAGAAAAATGGAAAATAAACAGAATGAACTTTGAAAAATTTATATGGATTTGTAAAAATATTTATAACAAAGATAATAACATAAATATAAAAAGCATTCACAAATAAATATATAAATTTTAATTTAAATATAATTTAAATAAAGAAAATAGCAGAAAAATGGAAACTAGGCTTTAAAATTTGGAAATAAATTCAACAAGCTTTGGAAAAATTCATACATCACTTTAAAAATATTTAAAAGTCAAAATAAACATATTATAACATAAATATACAAATTAGAATAAGATATATCAAGTAAAAATATCATTTATATAAATTAAAACAAAGAACATGTTAAATAACCCTATATACGCACAATATTGTAAAGGGTATAACTTTCACAATTTAAATCCAATTTCAGCGAAACGAAAAGCAGTATTCATGATATTAAATATATTTTCATAATAAAAGATAAAATTAAAGAATTCAATTTTTTTAAATTTAAAAGTCAAAGTTTGACCAGTTTTTTGACCACAAATCCATTTTTCAGGAAATATTCAATTTATACCAGTTTGAAATTATAATTCATATAATAATCAAAATTTATATTTAAAAATGGAATGTTTGAAATATAATAAGTCTAAAATAATTTCAAAATAAAATAAAGTCAAATTTAAATTATATGCAAAAAAATCTAGGGTTGTTATAGTTGATCGTTTCGAAGAGACCGGGATCGGGATTAATTTCTCGAAAACCACTTCGGTCCGGTTTGTACGTTTTCGGGAGGAAGACGAGTTCGGAGTCGAAGATGGAGCAGTGAAGTGCAAGGGCTAGTCGCAACTAATCCTGAGGATATTTCCAAAATGGATGTAGTAGGAGTAGTGCCTTCGGTTCCGTTCGAACCCGAGACGGACTTGTATGGATCAATGCTTTCAGAACATCGTCAGGTGGACGATGAGCATTCTAAGGGATATGTTCTAAAAAAAGGTAATGCTTAGCCTCAAGCCTCATCAACCTGGAATGACTGAAAATCAGGGGTTATGCAACAGGGCTTGGCGGGTAACACCCATTTCGGGTAAGGTCATCCATGTCTAGATGTCCCTTTTTATTCGACTTAGTGGTGCGGTTGCTGATCCCAACCGTGGGGTGATCTTACTCGGGATTATACAGTAAGGGGTAGTCCCGGGTCTTGTATTGCAGAGGGTCGGGAGTGATCCTCGGTACGCTGATCTAGACCAGGTACCGTGACAGGTGGTACCCTAGTGCCTAGTCATTAGTTGGAAATCCATTTTTCCTACGCGCCCGTACGGTTTTGATTGTGCCCAACTATTGCTAAAACGTGAGATGCAAGCATTTCAGCTAGATTCTATTTTACTTTCTATAGACGCTATTATAATAGCAGAGAATTTTAATAAAAAGAGTTTTAGTTATCGTCAGGTAAAAATCCGGCATGTTTATTTGTGGCGTGGTCTTACGATATGCTTTTGCTTTCAAAAGGATTTTGAAACTTTAACAATCAATTTGAGTATGATTTCTCACGTGGTATTCCAGACTGACTCGGGTGTTATTTAACTGTAATGCTCGGGTCAGACCGAGTATTATAGAATACAGGAAAGGATGCTTTGGAGCTCAGGAGACAAGCTGGATGGAGATATGTACTTCCGTACTTGATTTATATTCCATTGTGTATTCAGTTGTGTGAGGACAGATTATGATTACTGTCCAATTGTGTGTTATGTGATTGATGTACTTTGATAATGTAATGTATAAACAGATATATTTGTTTTTGTGTAAAGATCTGTGATTTTCTATTATATTTTATTCCGCTGCGATGGTTAGATTCTGATGTTGTTTTCTATCTTCTTCTTCTACCTCTTCTTCTTTAACCCAAATGGTTCGTATTTCTGTTCATCTTGAGTTGATTGATGTAGAATAGTGTTAGCTCAAGGGGTACGGATTTGTGAGCTATTGCACATTAGCTCCTAATTGAAAATCAAGGAAGGTGAGTGGGGTCCTCCATGATCTTGGTTTTGAATTATTTCCATCTTCATTTGTTCTCTTCACTCTTATGCATGCATATATCTTCATGAAACCACTTGAAAGTTCGCCAAATTTCCTACAAAACAACATAGAAAATTCCAAGTAAATTTTCACAATTTAATAAATGCACAAAAATGAGCATTTTGCCCATATATGAAGATGAATATGTGATAATTTAAAAATAATTTGAATTTGGTTTAAACAAGTTAAAATACCCGATATGACCATTTATTTAATTTAAATAGATTAAATATGATGGTAAAAATATGTACATTTACGTGCATATCAAACACCCCGACACTTATCTTTTTATTCGTCCTCGAATAAACTAAAATTAACATAAATCTGTTTTCGTGGGATGCACGATTGCATTGAGCATATGTAACAAGCCGTTAAACCTCTAGGTGTCCCCAGTAGGACGACTATTGCCTCATGAGGATTTTCAATGGATACTACCTACAAAATCCGAATGCGATATGAAAATATTTACAAAATGCAAGATTTATTTACAAAGACATAAATGTAAGTTTATAAAAATAAATATAAATGAAGGGTTTACTTTTAAATTGACACAAATAAGCTAAATATAGGCTTTGGTTATTATCAAGAAATTTAAGACCTTTTGCCTGTCGGAATTTCCAACAAAAATGAAGTTATCAAAGAAAATATACTATATTTTAACCCGTTGTTTCGGTTGATAACAAAGTGTAACTATGACATAGATCCTTAGTTGATTACCAAAGTTTATTAAAGTGGTATTTTCATTTCTTTTCAATAACAAGTCAAATCAAACAAATTAAAATAGTGCTTGGATTTCATTTGCTTACTCTCTCTATTTTTTTATTTTAAAATTTTATTGATATTTACAATATTTACATATGCCTAACTCAGATAGACTGAGGCCAGATAAATTACCCGTGCACTGCCTTGCAGACTTATGTGAGGGGAATATAGAGCACATCGAGTGATCAAACGAATGTGAACACCTATTAACTGTATGCGTTATTAAAATGAATTTTTATATACATACACCTAACTCAGATAAACTGAGGCCAGATATACCGATCGTGCATCGCCTTTTGGGATTACGTTAGAAGGGTATATAGCATGGCGAGTGAACACACAATATGAACACATGACTCTAGGTGATAAAAATATTTACATATATACAAATGTTTTTTTCTTTACTTATATATAATTTTTTTTTAAGAAAGAGAGAGAGTTTTGCAAAATCATCTTAGCACCATTTAACTTAGAAGGTAACAAAAAATATTATACCCTTTTATTTGAATTCACTACTTTTTAAAACAAAGATTTTTAATTAGGATATTTCATAATTAACACTTATGAACCTTCCTATATATTGGTTAAACCATCGTTATTTGTAATCAAACTTCATATTTATTTTTGTTAAGACGAATACATTTTCAAAAATATTAATTTAATAAACCAAAACAATATTTTTATCTTATAGTGTTTCTTTAAAAATAAATCAAAATGATTTGAAAAAATAAATTGTTTTTGAAATTTTTTTGGGTTGTTTTGGAGGAAAAATGAAAAATTAATCATGAGAAAAAAAAGAGGATGAGTCTCCCCCCACACTTGATTTTGACTGTGTCCCCACAGTCAACCCAAGTGGAAGGAGAAAAATAAAATTATGACCTATATTTACATGAAAATGAACAGTATTTACACAAGATCAGAAAGTATATCGTCAAAAAGTAAATGAAACGGTCTTCAAAAGATCGATTCATTTGTGTCATCAAGTATGCGAGACACAACATAAGCTCGAAAAACCAAACCATAAAAGATTTCAAAGTTGAATGTTGATTTGGAAAAACGAATGTTGTTTTAAAAATCGTACGAGCTGTTTTAATTTTTGATGATTTTCGGGGTTGATAAAACATTTGATTGAAATTCAAGTTTATTTTCACCAAGTTGAAGTTCAAACTTATTATTGAAAAATTCTTCAAAATTATCAATTTCAAAATCCAAATGGTGATGTAAATATTCCCCTCAAAATTCGATAACTCGTCATCGAAAAGTCTAAAAATTTCATGTTCATTGAATTCGTCTTCCTTTATTGAATTATCAACAACTTCGCTACATGTGTCAAGTTCAAAATCCAAAGTTGTCGTGTTCAAATTTTCAAAATCGGAAAAAGGAAGATCAAATCTTAAATCGAGTTTCACACCCTCAAAAGAATTGAAATCCAACTCAATTACCGTGTTTTCAACAGCTTCATTTAGATTGTTATTTTCAGTTTTAAAAGTTGTTATTTGAAAATCATCGATTTGGGTAAAAGATGGATTATTGTTTGACTCATCACACGTTGGGATTTGGTTTTGTTTTTCACGTTGTTTCATATATGTTTCAAACAACGAATCCGTATAATCATCGTAAATTTCGTTCATTTGCTCAACAAAATCCAATTTAAAGTTATTAACTTGAGAATTTTTGATTTGGATTTGTTGATAACAAAAAATGTCAATTGTAACGTGGTTAAGATTATTCCCATTGCCAAATTCGTTTGAAAGTTGTTTCCATTTTCATTTTGAGTTTGAAATTCATTTTGAGTTTGAAATTCATTTTGGAGTTCGAAATTGAACCGGCATGGGTTATAATCTAAATTATTTGAATTTTGAATAAAATTCAAGTTTTGATCACTTTGAAAACTTGGTCTTGAATCATTGCACCAATATGAATTACAAAAATCATTTATCTCTTGATTTTGTTGTATAGAGAGTTCGAATAAAGATGAAATAATTTTTCGAGATTTGAGGGTTGTTCGTCATTTTGAAATTTTTGTGGTTCAAAACTCGAATCGTTTAAACAATAATTGTTGTTAAAGCATCCATACGAATTTGGAATGAAATCATATGGATTATATTTATTTTCACAACTATTGTAAAACTCACGTAAGTGGGGGAACTCGGACGTTCGAAGAATGTGTTTTTTTATAAAGGAAAAATATTTACAGATAGAATTTATTTTTCAAAATGGAAAATTGACTTTTGTTTTGTTTTTGGATTTTCAAATTTTCTTTTTTGAAAAGATTTTTTATCTATTTTTTTTGGATTTTTGGTTTTCTACAGAAGAAAACTAAGTAATTTTTTTGGATTTTTGGAATTTTGATTTTGAAAATTTTCAAAGAAAAAGGATTTAAAAATAACAAAGTTAAGAAATATTTACATTTTTTTAGTTTTGGATTTTGAATTTTTTTGTTTTTTTAAGTAAACTAATGCAACTTAAATGAATGCTAGGGTCTAGTTATAAATTTTTTATCCTAAGTTAACCCAAAATTATATAATCACACTTTGTCTTAAATTAACAAAATAGTTCTCAACCAGGTAACGGAAAGGAATTATCGATGCACCACTAATCACCGTAGCAATGCAGCCGAAGATTTAAGTATCTTCAAGGAAACAATTCAGTATAATATTTACGAATCACCGTGATTATTGCTCTACCGTAGCCTAAATACCAAGAAATTAATTTGTTGAAAGAAGACAATTGTCAATATATAATTAAGTGTTATCGACGTCTAATCTTTATTATTAAATTCTAGGATAAAATGCAAAGCAGAAATTAAACATGTATTTACAATGCAACTAGAAATGGATTTTGTTTTTGTTTTTGTTTTTGGTTTTCTGAAAAAAATTTAGTTGCAAGTAAACAACAATGCAAGACAAACAAAAGCAATAGATATATACAATATAAGGCAAATAAAAAGAAAATCATAAATAAGCAAGCAATTATTTTTCTTTGGCATGCTCAGCAAAGTGAACAATTTATTTTAGCAAGCACTTCTGCTCCTTCTACAATTCTACTTTGGCAACCTAAAACAAAATAAGATATATACACGGTGTAATTGAAACAAATTTATTTATTATAATTTTTTTGGTTTTTAAAAAGGAAGTAAATCTAAAACTTAAAATATAATGTTAAACAAGAGAATTTTTTTTAAAATAAAAGACTTAAACAAAACAAAATAAACTAAGGTTTATTGATATATAAAAGAAAGGAAGACAAACAAACATTTTTTATTAAAAACCTAATCAACCCCACAATAACTTGTTTTTTTTTTTCCTTTTTTCTTTAATAGCAAGGAAACTAAACAAATAAAAAAAGAAAAGAAAAAAACAACTGAAATAAACTAAAAAATAAAAGAAAGAAATAACTAAAAGGAAACTAGAAAGAAACAACTAGAAAGAAATGACTAAAAGAACAACTCGGCCCGTTTGTCTTTTTTTTTTCTTTTTTATTTTTTTAATCTAGGGCCCGGCCCAATAAAATAACCAATTGAAATGAATTTAACCCCCTCAACTTAGGATCACGAAAGAAACAACAGAACGCCTAAATACTCCAATTCACAAAATCTTGTGAATTCTTGAAAATTCTGTTAAATGAAACATCACGTACTGAACAGCGATCTAGAACTCAAATTGAATCGATTAAATTGAATTGCAATAGGAAGTAATTTATATTGACTTGAGGATGGAAATCGCCTGAAGATTCGATTGCCTTTTGGTTGTTCGATTGAGGTAGCAGGTCGCGATTTGAAAATGGAAGTTGATTTGGGTTGATCGATTCGATTCGTGAGTTCGAAAGCGATTCCAATGGAGGGAGGCGGTGATTCAGGATTTGGGGTCGTCGATTTCTGGTTGCGAGGTGGAAATGGATGGTGGTTCGATTATTGAATTGGGTGAGGGATGCAGGGTCGCTAGCGGGTTCGAAGGTGGTTCGAGGTGATGCTAGTGGAGGAATGATGGGCTGGTTACTGATTTTCAGGGTGGCAAAGCGATGTTTGATTTGCCGAACTGTGGTTGATCTAGAGGGTGGTCAATGTCACAGTTTTGTCCACTGGTTTAGTAAGCAAGATAGTAATGTTATGTACAGGTGTTGATTGGTTTGAATGAAGTGTGATGATCTGTTTGAATGAGCACAATTTGTTGATAGTGAATGGAGAGGCTTATTTGGATGAACTGAAGTGGTGATAAGTTGAAGGCCGATCAGTTGTGATGGCAACTGTGGTCAAAGGCTTAAAGGGGCTATTGTGGTAGTTTTATGGTATGGTGGTGGTAAATGAAGAAGGGTGTTGACAGGGGGTGGATGTAAGTATGCGGGGTTGCTTGGCAGAGGATTGTGAGTGGAAGTCGGTTGTGTAGGGGAAGTAAGCAGGAGGATGTACTAGGTAATGAAGGTCTGGTGATTATGAAGTAGTTGTGTAGTGAAGTGTATGCAAACAGTGGTCAGTGGATGGTGGTAGTTGCACAATTGCTAGATGTTTGTGAAGTTAGTTGTATGGTGCTAAGCAGTTCAAAGATGTTGGAAGTTTAGGAAGGAGTTGTTTGGTTGGATGATGAAGAATTGCAGACAGTGTACAGGAAGGAGAAGTAATAAAGGAGTATATGATGAGTTTGTAGGTTGAAACAGGGTGGTATGTCAGTATGTAAGTCTGGTAGACAAGGGTTGTTTGTGGAGTTTGAAATAGCAGGAGAGGGAAAGAGGCAATGGGATGTCAGTGGAGGAGATGAAGTTAGAGAGGGATGTGGAGATAATGTTGATGACGGCTGACTATTTGGTTGAGACTGTGCAGTTGAACAGTGACTTGGTTAACAAGGGAAGGAAGGCAGAGAAGTGGCTATTAGCAGCAGTTTTGAAGTTACAGCATGGGATGGTGGGAGAACAGAGGTGGTAGAAGGCAGGACAGTGCTGTTGGCAGAGAGCAATAGCACAAACAGTGAATAGTTTTGTAATAAGGCAGTGTAATATATATTTTTTTTCTATAACAAAAGGGAGATGTAAATGCGGATATAAGAAAATGATGTAAAAGCAAATGCAGAGAATAAAAATATTTTGTTTTTGAAATTGTGTTTTTTTTTTAAATATATGCAAATACAAATGTAAATTGAAAACAAGAGTCACACAAATCAAAATGAAAGCAAAAATACCCCACAACACACGATTTTTTTTTTCAAATGCAAAATAAAACAGAAACAAACACACAATAAAATCAAACAAAATAATTTAAAGAATATAAAATAAAAATCAAAACTATTCCCCGGCAAAGATGACAAAAACTTGTTTAACGACGGAATTACTATCTAGTTAGAAAACCGCCGATAAATTTTGAATTAAATTTATAGTACAAGCACACGGCGTACTATTATAGTACGTGGCGAATATGGATCGATCCGTAGGGGATTATAGATTTTAAATTTCTATTCAATTAAATTAAACCAAAGTTGAAAGTGATTAGCTAGAAAATGTAAGAAAAATGAAAAAAAGAAAGTGATAAAAAATATGAGAATAAATGACAATTTAAAGACAATTCCACTCTCTCTATCATATAGTTCAACAAAATATGAAATTATTATCTCTCTTTTTTAGTCATAAGTGAGTTTAAATAATGTGTTTATTATAAGTACGGCTCATTTGTGCTACTAATTAGCTCAACATAAGTCATCAAAGTATAACACAAGCTTTAAACCACTTTTAATTCTCTTGAAAAATAACAAGAAGTTGAAAATGAAATCTACTTTAAGCATGACCTATCAACTATTGATTAGAAATATAGACCATCAAATTTTGATTTAATTTCACTTCATTGTCATAATCATATGTAAACGAAGAGGCAATTTGTGATTCATATGACTAAGCATAGCCTAATTGTTTTGAACAACATTGGCTATCAAACTCAATATCAAACACAAAATTACATAAACATCAACTTTCCATGAAGCATAAAAAGAGAATAAAGATTATCAAATTATGTTGAAGCTATATGATTAGAGAGCTTCATTACCCCTAAATTGAAGGGGTTTAGCCTCTCATATTTGTTATCAAATCAACAAATGTGGCTTGCAACATGAAACAAAAAAGAAAGGAAAATGACACATAACTGAACAAGAAATAAAACTATTCTACTTGCATTAAAATCAAACTACATTACTAGCATGAAAGGAAGCAAACAAGAAAAGAAAGAAACAATGTATTAAAGTTGCATAAATAATAAATTACGTGGAAGAAATGGCTAAGTAGCCATGAAAAGAAAAAAGAAGCTTTCTTTTATTTCTAAGCTAAAAGCTAACTAAGAGAAGTGGAGGGTTACATGAAAAATAAGGGGTATTTATACATGTGTTAAACCGTAATTCATTTTTTCGAGGAATGTCCAAATTGCCCTTGAGATAGTGTGGCCACCAAGTAATCATTAGCATGTCTTAATCTCCCACTTAAATGTACATGAAGCTTTAATGGCCTTTAAACATGTGCATTAGCTCCTAATTGAAAATCAAGGTAAGTTGACGGGGTCCTCCATGATCTTGGTTTTGAATTATTTTCATCTTCATTTGTTCTCTCCACTCTTATGCATGCATATATCTTCATGAAACCACTTGAAAGTTCGCTAAAATTTCCTACAAAAAACATCGAAAATTCCAATAAATTTTCACAATTTAATAAATGCATAAAAATGACTATTTTGCCCCTATATGAAGATGAATGTGTGATAATTTGAAAATAATTTGAATTGGGTTTAAACAAGTTAAAATACCCGCTATGATAATTTATTTAATTTAATTAGATTAAATATGGTGGTGAAAATATACACATTTACGTGCACATCAGTGGCCGTAGGTACGGCGATGGCGCAGCGTGGCCTAGGGGTGATGGCGTTGTGCTTGGATGTGGTCGAAGGCGTGCTGATTAGTGGCGTTTGGATGTTGGTCTTTGGCTGTTGTAGCCGTGAACGAGCTCGATGTTGAGCGTACTAGGGTTTGGCAAGGTAAATAAAATTACCTTTTGCCCCTATCTTGTTTTTAATATAAATTTAAATTTATTCGTTCTACTTATCATAACTTTTTCATATGAGCTCGGATTTGGATATGCTTTCTTCCATTGCTATCGAAATTTCGGACATCATGGAACTAGTTTGGTCAAATTTAGAGACTGTTCAAATTTTGGGCTTTATTTGGATTTTAAATCGATGATAAATCAAAGATGAGTGGTTTAACCCACTCAAGATATACTAAATCTTCTTATGTTGGTTGAATTAAATTTATGAATTGATAAAAAATTATTGGTTTCTGTTTGGTAATTTAGATTATCATTTAAATTTAGTTTGTATTAAATTGACATTTAAATTGATATTGAATTTAAATTGTTAGTTAAATACCGAATAATGATAACCAGACATTGTTGAGATTTATAGCCGATTTGGATGTTGATTATGATGGATGTTTATTTGTTGACATTTTGGATGGTTGGATGTTTATATCACTGTTATCACTATCTTCTGAAAGGATACATACCCGAATGATCTTACAGATTAGGGAAAATCATTAAGGGTTGAAATGATACATACCCGAGAGATTTTATTGATTTGGAAATTTTTGATTTGGGATACGGGTTGAAATGATATATACCTGGGAAATTTAACTATTTTGGGTTGAAATGATACATACGCTATCACTTGACCATAGGGTGGAAAATTATATATGGACACCACTGGTCGGTTTTAAATTATTTTCTAAATGGTAAAGTAAGTTTGATTATAAATTTGATTTTCTAAATTTAATTTAATGATTTAATTTAAAATTTTATATTTGGAAAATAATTTATTTTATATGTTTTAAAGCTTCAAATTATAAATTAAAATATATGGTTTTAAATATAAATTTAAGATTTTAACTTATAAATTTATTTAGTTTTAAATATATATTTTAAATAGTTTAAAATTTAATTTAATAAATTTACGGCTAAAAAGTATTCTAAACTTTGGTAGCCTAGCATCCCTACATACCCGCGTAGCTACCGCAAATGCTATTTTTTTCATGGCTTTTAGATTAAGGGAGAGAATAAAATATCTTCAATTACACTTGATAATGCATCTTCCAATGATCTAGCTGTTTGAACGTTGAAAGAAAATTTTTATTAAACGGTAGATTCATCTTTAAAGGAGAGATCTTTTATTTTAGATGTTGTGCACATATTTTAAACCTAATGGAATAAGATGGATTGAGTGAAATAAAGGGTTTGCTACAAAATATCCGAGAAAATGAGAAATATTTTAAAGTATCTCCCCCAACGACTTAGCAAGTTTGTAGACATAGTTAAACAACTACAACTTCCGGTCTCTAAATTCTTAGTCCTTGAAGTTTCTACTCATTGGAACTCAATATATGAAATGCTTGAGTGCACAATTCAATTTAAAAAGGTGTTTTCTATGTATCAAGAGATATCCATCTTACATTTGGCTTCCTTCAACACTGGATTGGGAGAAAGCCGAATCAATATGTATAATTCTAAAAAAATTAGTGAAGCATCCCATGTTTTTTCTGGTACTTAATATCCAACTTCAAATTTATTTCTTCCTGAACCTAGGAAGATTACAAAAATATTGAATGATATGCTGGTGGAATTCAAAGGTTGTTTTTATATGAGTGAAATGGTGAATAAAGTAAAGGTTAAGTTTGACAAATATTTGGATGAGTGCAATCTGTTAATGTAAATTGCGTTGTCCTATACCCTAGATACAAAATGAAACTAATTGATTTTTGTTTTCTAAAGATTTATCCTACCATGGAATCAGACCAAAATATTAAATTTATTGCTTCTTCTTTACAAAATTTGTATTCAAAGTGTGTTCAGAATGTGCATTGAATGTTAATTCTACCAGAAAAAGTGATAACAACTATGATTCTAATAATAAACTAATGACAAATAGTAGATCTGGGTTTGAAATATGGGTTGAAGAGTTGGATGCTATACAAGCATCTGAATCAGAGTTGGATGTATATCTGAAGGAAAATCATTCAAATATAATGGGTTAGATGATAAATTCAATATGCTGGACTGGTGGAACTTTGATGCTTTAAAATATAAAATATTATCAAATAATACTCATGATACACTTTCTTTTCCAATAAGTAGTGTTGCTTTGGAATCTGCATTTAGTGCTGGCAGTAGAGTTCTTGATCAGTTTCAAAGTTTTTTAAAGGCTGAGACGTACTGAAGCTTCAATATGTAGTGGCGATTGGCTACGATCCAACTATGCATTGAAACACGTAAAATATACGATACGTTAGTAAAACATTAAAAGTTTATTATTTATTACATTATACTTGTTGTGCTACTACAAAACTCAATAATTTGCTAACATGGATTGCTCTTTTTTTATTTTGTTTTGTGATTAGGTGCAAGATGAAGAAGAGGATACCTAATATATTAAATTTGATTGAATGTAATAGAAAACAAGCTCACAGGTAATCAGTGCCTTGCATCCTCTTTTGATTATTGTACATGAAAGTTTCATCGTCTTTTTCTTATTTGAATGGTACACAAAGTAAGATATTTGATTGAATTTTCTATTATTATTTCATGTACAGGTTTTCATTTCATGATTAATATATGAAATTGACATGTTTCAATAAAATTTGATTTACATCCCTAAGTTAAGGTATCTCAATGCAACAACTTATGAAAAAAAGATTGGATGAAAAGACCCTAATAGTAATTAAAATACACAAAGGCCCATCGCATAAAATATATAAAAATTAGGACTCTCTCAAATTTCAGAAACGAAAAGTATTGACAGCCCATACTAAAATTTCCAAACTACACTTCTTCATTTCCATCTCTACTCCATTTTACTTCTATTCTCATAAAAATTACGTTCTCCTTAAATTTTAAATTCATTTTTAATTTTATAAGTTAGATCCAATGTATCAACAAACATATAATCTATTCGACCCACGATTAATGTAATCCAAATTACAAACCAGGTACAACGACAGAATAAATCTCTACCTAATTTTAGTATTGTATTTTGTAGTTTTTAGTTATTTGAATTTATTTGTATTATTAGATCAGAAATTATGATTGATTTAAATTTGCGAAGTTATTGTGGTGAAATAGCGAAAAATAGCGGAGATACAAGAAGCTTCGTTATATATAAAACCAAATATTTAAATTTAATATATTCTCATTTTCACATAAGCCGTGTAAGAATTTTTTTTTTGTTTAATCTTATATAGTAAAACCAATGAATATGATGATTCATGCATTCCAAATTTGATGACTAAAATAGATTTTCAACTTAAATTGATCACTCGTGCCTTAAAATTAGGTCTTTACCCTAACTTTGTTTATTTAGTTTAAAATTGAATTAGTCAAATCAACCTTTTTATATTAATATTGCTGAAGTGGATGTTAAAAAGCTTTGATTTTAGAATGTAGCGGAGAGCAGGGCTTAAAGTGGATCCACTATTTAATAGTGCTAAATTAGAATAGCGTAGTGGTCGAAGTGCGCTATATGCTATAATGAGGATTTTATGGGGTTTAGCGAGGCTTTAACTATATAGATTTAAATTAACTTCCACCACAAGAATCCAGATGTTCGGTGTATTGGATTTAAATCGACTTCCAGTTATTGCTGTGGAACCTAATACAGACGTGCATTGATATCAGTTTTTAAATGTGTTGAATTATATAATTATATTATCAACTACATTATAAATATGCATTTAAAAAATCAACTATAAAGTTCACTTTTATGTTTATTTACATTTAACTATGTTACGCTTTTGCAGTTAAATAAATGATCCGGTTAAGAAATAATTAAAATTTCTAATTATTGCTGCAAATAGATAAGTACTCGAAAAAAGTATCGAATTATATAATCATATTACTTAGATGTTATTGATATAAGTGAAAATAGATACGCAGATCTGTTGGGAAATTTCTATAGGAAGAAGAGTAAGGGAGAAACTTTTTAATTTACTAATGGAGATCGATAGAATATTTTATAAAGGAGAAAATAGCTTTATTTTCTTTGCACTTTTATTCTTTTTACTTGCTTACAAAAGGAGAGAAAACATTCATATTTATTGTGTGATACAATCTGTAGACTTTTCTTTAATCTTCCATGTTATATAATTTTCTTGATAAAGCATATTCTAAAATTCTCAACATTGCATATCTGGTAAATCTAAATTTTCCTCTATTATTATTTTGACATTTCCATTAACACAAAGAATATAATCATCCACATAATCGACATTTCCTAAAACCAGGTTTATTTCCAACACCCCCTAGTAAACTTGGTTTTGTAACTTTGAGAATGTCTCGTAATCTTTCAAAGTCGTCATGCTTCAATGCTTTTGTGAAAATATCTGCAACTTGATCTTTTGAATTGATAAACTTTGATTGTACCTCCTTTTTTGCAATCTTTTCTCGAATAAAGTGGTAGCGCATGTCGATATGCGAACTTCAATTGTGAAAAACTGGATTTTTAGCAAGTGCTATAGCCGACTTATTATCCATAAATATTTCTATTGCATTGTGCTGTGACATATACAAATCCTTCAATAAATCTCGAAGCTAAATTGCATGACGTACACAAGTTCAAGCAGTAACATACTCATCTTCACAGGTTGATAGTGTCATGATTGGTTGTTTTTTAAGCTCCAAGTGAATGTTGTATTTCCCATGAAGAAAACAAATCCAGTTGTACTTTTATGGTCATCAGTATCTCCAGCCCAATCACTATCACTATAACCAATCAACTTGAAATCATTAGAATGTGAATACAATGATCCAAAATTAGTAGTACATCTAATGTTTCAAAGGTTTCTTTTTGCTGTCTTCAAATGCGATGTAGTAGGGGCTTCCATGTAGCGACTAATAAGACCCACTCCATAAAGTATATCCGGCCTTGTGCATGTTAAGTATCTCAAGCAACCAACTATGCTCTTAAATAGGGTAGGATCCACATTCTCTTCTTACATATGTTTTGAGAGCTTTGTACCACTTTCTACTGGAGTGCCTACGGGTTTGCATCCATCCATTTTGAATTTCTTCAATATTTCATTTGCATATGATTCTTGAGAGATGATATGCCATGCTCACTTTGAATCACTTGCATTCCGTGATAGTATGACATGAGTACACAGTTCTTCATCTCAAATTCTAAACCCGTCTCCTTCTTGAAATCATCAAAAGCTTTCGGATTATTTCCAGCAAAGATTAAGTCGTCCACATATAAACATACAATTAAAATATCTCCATTTTTATTTCTCCTTATGTAAAGAGCATGTTCATGGGGCATTTTACAAAATTATTTTCTAAAAAATACTTATCAATTCTTGTATTCCATGCTCTTGGGGCTTGTTTTAAATCGTAAAACATTTTTTTCAATTTTAAAACTTTGCCTTCGTGTCCTTTAACTTCATAACCCGGTGGTTCCAAATAAACTTTCTCTTCTAAATTACCATTTAAGAAAAAAGATTTCACATCCATTTGATGTATTTTCCATTTATTTTGGTCTGCTAAAGAAATTAATAATCTTATAGTTTCTAAGCGAGCAACATGAGCAAATATCATAGTCTATATGTTCTCTTTGCTTGCATCCTTTAGCTACCAATCTTGCTTTATATCTTTCAGTTTCTTCTATAGCACTCCTTTTTACTTTATATACCCATTTTGCACCAATTGCTTTATGTCCTTTAGGTAAAGTAGCCAACTCCCATGTATTGTTCTTTACAATTGCTTTGATTTCTTCATCCATAGCCTCCCTTCATCTTTTGTCTTGCTTTGCTTCTTCAAAAGCTATTGGTTCACAATTGGCAAAAAGACAAAATAAGGTAGTATCATCAAAAATTGGAGTTACCTTATATAATTCTTGCCAAGATCTCATGCATGCTGGTCTTTTATTTGAGCTTTCTTCAAACGGATGTTCTTGATAGATAGTTGAAGGAGATGACGGCGTTGGACTAATGAGCTTTTCTTCCATATCATCGTTGCACTCCTCTTCATAAAGCAGAAAGAAACTATAATCATCTTCTTGTTTGTTCCAATTCCCGACACTTTCTTCATCGAACTCCACATCTCGACGAACAACAACTTTTCCATTAATAGGATTATATAATTTATATCCTTTTGACCGTGAGTTATAACCAATGAAAATGTATTTTTTGCTTTTGTCTTCTAATTTGGAGCATCTTTGATCTGGCACAGGGCATATGCGATGCTTTCGAATACTTTCAAGTGAGATATACATGGCTTTCTACCACTCCATGCTTCTTCGGGGGTTTTGTTCCACACACTTCGAGTTAGAGAGTGATTTGATAAATACATTGCACATTCGATGGCTTTATCCTAAAACTCTTTTGGAACATTTTTGCTTTTTAACCTGCTTCATGCCATGTTAAGAAGAGATCTGTTCTTTCTTTCTACAACTCCATTTTGTTGTGGAGTGTACGGTACTGTTAATGGACGATGAATTCATTTTCTTCACAAAACTTCTCAAACTCTTTTGATGTAAATTCTCCACCTCAGTCGGATCTCATGGATTTGATCTTATAACCACTTTCATTTTCTACAAGGGCCTTAAATTTCTTAAAAGCATCAAATACATCTAATTGTTGTTTGAGATAATAAGCCCATGTGTTTCTACTAAAATCATCAATAAAAAGTGCAAATAGTTACTTTTTCCAAGTGAGCATGGTTTTGTATGGCCACAAATATCCATATGAATTAATTTTAATGGTTCTTTAGCTCTTATGGTTGATTGTTTTGGAAAACACTTTCTTGGTTGTTTTCCAAATAAGCATCCTTTGTATAATTGGTTCTCATGATTTATTGTTGGTAAACCTTTCACCATGTTTTTTTTTAATAATTTTAAACCCCCAAAATTAAGATGCCCAAACTTAAATGCCAAAGCCACGATGAATCTTTATAGCATGATTTTTGGCATTTAGCAACATTATTCGAGATATTTAATGGAAACATTCTATTTTTTGACATCTCCCCTTTAGCAATTAAATTTCCTTTATCATCTCTCATTAAAAGACTTTTATTTTTCATGCGTATATCATATCCTTTTTTCAAAAGTTCCCCTAAACTTAATATATTTGTTTTCATTTTAGGCACGTAATAAACATTGGAAATAAAGTCATTCTTTCGATTCATCAACTTAATTTGTATGTTAGCTTTTCCTTTAACTGGAGTTTTAGATTCATCTCCAAAATGAATGTTTCCACTTACCAATTCATCAAGCTCCATAAACATGCTATTTCTTCCACACATATGATTGCTTACCCCCATATCTAAATACCATGTATTATTATCGTTACTTTCATCTCCTTTATGTGCCAACAGTAGTGTGGAATTTTCTTAAATTTGTTCTCTCTTGGACTTTATAAAAAGTGGATCTATAATCGGAAGCAAAATGCCCAAATTTATTAAAATTATAACGTTTTATTTGTGATTTATCATACCTTGGTCTTCCATTTTCCTGTATATTTCATCCTCTTCCTCGATCTCCTGGGATGTATATATTTTTCCTTTTCTCCTCTCTGTGATAGGCATTTCTTCCATAGCTTTGACCACTACCTCTT
Source organism: Allium cepa (assembly GCA_030765085.1). Taxonomy (NCBI): domain Eukaryota; kingdom Viridiplantae; phylum Streptophyta; class Magnoliopsida; order Asparagales; family Amaryllidaceae; genus Allium; species Allium cepa. Next base: position 634,366,911 of record CM060932.1, on the reverse strand, counting down.
CCGCTTTGGTTTCGACTTCTTCCATTTTTAAATGTCGCATTTTCTCACAAGGTGAGTTTTATTTGAAAAGCTTGCTCTAATGGCTCTTCTTTGACCTTTCTCTTCAATTTTTTTTCATGGGCTTGAAGTGATCCCATGAGTTGATCAATAGTCATGGATCGTAGATCTTTAGATTATTCAGTTGCTACAACTATGTATTCAAATTTTGAATCTAAAGATAATAGAATTTTCTCAACAACTCTAGAGTCTTTTTTTTCTATATATCTTTTCATTTGATTAAAAATAGTTAAAACTCGAGAAAAATAATCATCAATTGATTCTGATGATTTCATATACAAAGATTCAAACTCACCTTGCATAGTTTGTAGTTTAATTTTCTTCGCTTTATCGATTCCTTTAAAAGCGTTCTCCAAAATCTCCCATGCTTCCTTGCTAGTTTGTGCGTTAGCTATCTTCTCAAACATAGCATCATCCAAACTTTGGTAGATGAACATAAGAGCCTTTCTATCTTTCTTCTTCAAATTCTTCAAATTATCCCTTTCAATTTGGGATAAAGTGGAAATATCGGTGGGTTCTTCATACCCATTTTCTATGATATCCCATGCATCTTGCGATCCAAGTAGCGCCTTCATGCGAATACTCCAACTTTCATAATTCTCCTTTAATAAAGGAACTTGAAAAAGAGTCGTTTTGTTTGCCATCTTCCTTGATTAGCAGTCTGGCTCCGATACCACTGTTGGAAATTTTAGGAGGATCTTCAAGGTCTAATACCACTGTTGGAAAATTTCTATAGGAAGAAGAATAAGGGAGAAACTTTTTAGTTTACTAATGGAGATTGATAGAATATTTTATAAAGGAGGAAATAGCTTTATTTTCTTTACACTTTTATTCTTTTTGCTTGCTTACAAAAGGAGAGAAAACATTCATATTTATAGTGTGGTACAATCTCTAGACCTTTCTTTAATCTTCCATATTCTAGAATTTTCTTGATAAAGCATATTCTAGAATTCTCAAAATTACATATCTGATATGTCTAGATTTTTCTTTATTCTTATTTTGACATTTTCACTAATACAAAGATTATAATCATCTACATAATTGACGTTTCCTAAAACCAAGTTTATTTCCAACAAGATTAGAACAAATATATTCATCTTTAGCAGCATCAAGCTTATGCACTAATTTTTTTTATCAACTATACAATTCAATTTTACATTTAACTCTATTACACCTCTACAGTTATATAATAATTAAATTTAATTGAAAATTAAGTAATCTTTGCAATAAGTAAATATATGTTTAATACTCAAATTTTATTAATTATAAATATATTGAATTATATAATTATATTACTTATATGATATAGTTTATAAGTTAAAATAGATATACATATTAGTTTAAACATGTTCATTTTTAACTGCATTATACTTATGCATTTAAAAAAATTACCAACTATAGAATTTATTTACATTTAACTGCATTGCACTTATGCAGTTAAATAAATAATTCCATTTATAAAATTAATTAAACTTTTGAACACATAGATATAGTTAAAAAATTAACTGCATTTTGAAATGCACTAAGTAAATTATATATGTAAAATCTAACTTTTAATAGTTATAAATTTATTGATTATAGTTATATTGCATATACAATATTGTTTATAAAAGAAAACGGATATCAAATAAGTATTAATATGTTCATCTTTAATTGCATTATACTTATGCATTTAAAAATTACCAATTATAGAATTTACCTTTATGTTTATTTGCATTTAACTGCATTACACATATGCATTTAAATAAGTAATTCAATTTCATTAAAAACTAATTGTACTTCTAAAAATATACGTGCAATAAAAAAAATTAACTACATTTTGAAATACAGCAAGTAAATATATATTTAATATCTAAATTTTAATAATTTAATTGAAATATTTAACTACATTATAAGTTATTAAGTTAGATAAATAAAATAATGTATAAAATTGTAAAATAATAAAAATATTTTCAAATTATCAAACTAAACATATTAAATTATAAATTAAATTTCATTATACTTAAGTAGTTAATAATTAATCTCGCCTAATTTGGAAATATTCGTCTTTCCAGCCGTTTAAAACATCTAAAAATTTAACTGCATAATACTTAAGCAGTTAAATTATTAATGTATTTATTTCAAATTTATTTATACTTCTAGTCTTAGAAATAGTTAATATTTTACTACATTATAAATTGCAGTAAATATATCTATTTAAATATTAGAAAATTTTAAATTTACCTAAAAATATTAATGCGTTGTAATTATGCAGTAAAATTAAAATTTCTAAATTCTTTATAAATTAGTTTTAACTGCATTAAGCTTTAATTGTAGAAAGCCCATACATTAAACTGATATGTCTTTAATTGCTGAAGACCTATATGTTACAATTTAACTTGGCTAAAATAATTTATTTTTACAATTGCAGATCAGATACACCTCCATTCTTGTATGTTTCATGTTCAAACGAAACTGTTATGGTGTTTGTCTTTTCCATGATTCAAAACTAGAAATTATGAGGGATTTAATATTTTGAAAATGGAAAAATCTTAATTCCATGTCATGGGATTTATCTTATAAATTTTAAAAAGAGAACTGCTAATTTAGATTTTGATTTGCAAGCTTTTTTGTGTCATTCTATATTCAACGAAGTGGACCCTCTTATTATGAATATTGACATGAAAGGTATATCATCATCTGTTTCTAACACAATTGCTTCCACTTCAAGTAATTGTGTGGAAGATGTTAATTCTGAAATAGTTTGCTTTGTTGATACTACCAGTGGACTACTAAATACTCTTAGATTGGACCGCAACGGTCCAATTGAAGTTTTTACAAGAGTTAGTCAATGTTTTAGCACTGTTAAAGAATTTAAAAACAAACTGATACCCTGTCAACTTGTCAATGGATATAAGCTTATAAATGTGAAAAATGACAAGAAATTTGTTACTGCAAAAATATGCTTAGTTTAATTGCAAATTTAGAATTCATACATCTTGTCCACATACTAATCCAAATGCTATTATTCTTAAACTATGAACAATATTCATACATGTGGTGCTAAAGTTTTTGATGTAAATTGTCCTCCAATTTTAAGTAGATTTGTTAAATAATTAGTGATGAGTCATATTCGTTCTAATCCTTCTATGAAAATAAGGGATGTTATCACTTACTGTAACTCTAAATTCAAGATTGTTCTTAGCTACTACTAACTTGTAAAGGGAAAGCTCTAGGAATTAAACAGCTACACGAAACTTCAGATTTATCATATCATTATTTGGTAGAATATATTAGTTTAGTAAACATGAAAAATTAGGGAAACATAACTATTTTGGAAGGAAATCCATTAACTATAAGGTTTGAGTGAGTTTTCATTAGATTAGAAGCCTTGTTCTTTAGTTTCAAATACCATCGTCTTGTTATCTTTATAGATGCAACTTTTATGGAAGGAAAAACTTTTGGATATTTATGTTAGCATCATCAAAAGATGACAATAAAGGTAAAAAATTACATTAATTATATCAAACAATTAAATATTTTGTTTCAAATAATTACCCTACCTGCATCTGTATGTTTTAAATAATCACTGCATAACACATGTGTAATTATAAATATTTTGTTCTTCTTCCACATATAATTATAGTAACATATGTTACATATATTTTAGGTATGTTTGTATTGGCTGTAGCTATAGTTTTTTGTGAAAATACAGATAAGTCATATTGGTTTTTTAAACTTCTTCGTTGTTGATGATAATATAAGACATGTTTTTCTGTCGGATAGACATCATAGAATCAAATTGTCTATTCTAAAGGTTTTCCCAGATGCTTATTATACCTATTGCTTATATTATTTAAAACAAAATATAATAGCATCTTTGGGAAGTTGTTGAAGTAGTAGAGGATGGATAGTAAGATTATTCATAGAATGTGCTTATGCACCAACTTTTCTTAACAAAAATGAATTTTCACGTGTCATGTTATGCACCACTGCATTTGATATTTGACATACCTTACAAATTACACACGAAGGTATAACAAAGGTCAAACAAACTAAGATTTCAATTTTACAACTTTCTTCATTCAAAATGAAGCAAAATGAAACTATTGTTGACATGTATTCTAGATTTCAAACTATCCAACACGATCTTATGGCATTAGGAGTTAAATTTACTGATTTTGATTTAGTTTCTCGAATACTCAACTCTTTAACATCAGATTGGAAAAGGAAGGTTTTAGCTATTGAAGAAGCTAACGATCTTTATTCTCTCAAAGTTGAAGAGTTGATAGAAAATTTAATGTCCTATGAAGCTAATTTGCAGGCACGAAAAGAACTAAATTCGAAGAAAAAGAATATAGCATTTCCAGCAACAAAAATGATGACTCTGATTTAGATGAAGAAGAAACAGTCTTCATTGCCAAGAATTATAATAGATTCAAGAAATTTAGAAAAATGACCAAATTTAAAAAAGAAGGGAAGTCCAACACAACAACTCAAATCAAGTACTATGAATGTGATCAATACGGTCATATGAAGAAGGATTGCCCTAAACTCAATAATGATAAAAAGAATAACAAAGTTCAAAAATTCAAGAAGAAGAAGACTTTCAAAGTAACTTAGGATGACTCAGATTCTTCATCTTCTGAAAGTGATAGCGATAGTGATGGAGAACATGCTAATGTATGTTTTATGGCACAAACCGAAGAGGTATGTCCTGAACTTAGCTATGATGAACTATTAGAACTTAGCATGGAATTAGATGATAAATTTAGACAAATAAAAAAAATTGAACAAAGAATATATAGTAAAAATAAATAGATTAGAACTTGAGGTAGGAATGTTTAAAGATGAAAAAATTATTCTAGAAGAAGAACTTGAATTATCTCAAGAAAAAATCAAAAATAATTTGATAGAAAATGAGAATATCACTATAGTAAAAGAAAATTTGTTAAAATAAAATGTTGAGTTTAAAAATAGTATTGAATCATTGAAAATTGAAAATATAGAACTAAAAGAAAAATTAGATAAAATTACCAACAATGTGTCAAAATCTAATAAAGGATAACAAGATTTGGAAAATCTTATCAAAACTTCAAAACCATCAGGCAATAGAAATGGAATAGGATTTAAAAATTCTTCTAAACAAAAGGAAATGATGCTAAAAATATTAGTTACATAAAAACTAGAAATTTACCTAAGTTTAAATTGAATATCAAAAATATGAAAATTTGGATTCCTAAAACAAATAATAATTTGATTAGACAAAAGCATATTAATAATTACTTAGAAAGAGTAGTCTATAATAAAAATTATATTTATAAAGGTACTAAACCATCTTGGGTATGGCTACCTCCCCCTAACAATTAGGACCCTAACAAAATATATGGGTACCAATTAAAACATCTTTTATTTTACAGGTACCCAAAGTAAAAAATAAGGAGAAATGGATACTAGATAGCGGTTGCTCCAAGCATATGACTAGAAATTCAAAAATGTTATCAAATATATCATACGTCAATGGTGGAACAGTAACCTTTGGAAATAATTCAAAAGGATATGTCATAGGCATTGGATAAGTCATCAACTTTGGTATATCTAACTCTCCTATTATTACAAATGTTTTATTAGTATAAAATCTAAAACACAACTTACTAAGCATTAGTCAACTATGCAATAAAGGTTTTCAAATAAATTTTGAAAAAGATAAATGTAATATTTTTGATAATAACAAACAACTCTTTTTTAAAGGATTTAGAAACAAAAATATTTATGTATTAAACATGAATATAAATAAAAATTCAAACTTATGTTTAACCATCAAACATAATGATCCATGGTCATGGCATAAACGATTTTGTCATATCAATTTTAAGAGTATTAATAAGTTAGCAAAATATGAGTTGGTAAGAGGATTACCTAAAATGAATTACAAAGTAGAAAACTTATGTGACGATTGTCAAATTGAAAAACTAAAGAAAAGCTCATTTAAATCTAAAAATTATATTTCTACAAAACAACCATTAGAATTATTACATTTAGATTTATTTGGCCCAACACAAATAAGGTCTATAAATCACAACAAATATGTTTTCGTAATAGTCGATGATTTTTCGAGATATACATGGACCTTATTTTTAAACACAAAAGCGATACTTTTGGTATGGTTAAAATATTTGCTAAAAGAATTAGAACTCAAATGAATTTGAAAATTAAAAATATTAGAAGTGATCACAGAGGGGAATTCGAAAATGACCTTTTTACAAACTTTTGCAGTAAGAAACATAATTTTTCTTTTCCTCGTACACCTCAACAAAATGGTGTCGTAGAAAGAAAAAATCGTACATTACAAGAATGTGCACGAACATTACTAAATAGTAGTGGTTTACCAAAACACTTTTGGGCTGAAGCTATTGCGACATCTTGTTATGTGTTAAATCGAGTAACCATACATTCCATGACTAAACAAACTTGTTTTGAAATATTATTTGGTAAAAAACCTAAAGTATCATACTTTAAAACTTTCGGTTCAAAATGTTTTATACTAAATACAAAAGATAACTTAGGAAAATTTGACCCAAAGACCGATGAAGGTATTTTTGTTGGATATTCGGATCGTAACAAAGCATATAGAATCTTTAATAAACGAAATAATACTATTGAAGAGAGCTTACATGTCTCGTTCGACGAAAATCCTTTTAACCGTCATATAAAGAAGAAATTATTCCACTAACAAATTCAACAAATTCTATTAATAATGAAACAAATATGCAATATAACACATTGATTTCATCCCCTAGAATTCTTAAGAATCATCTAATAGATAATATTATTGGAGATCTTAATTCAAGAATAACAAGAAATCAACTCAATCAAATAAGCCATATAGCATTTGTGTCAAACTTTGAACCAAAAAATTGTAAAGAAGCCTCATTGATAATTTTTGGATAATAGCTATGCAAGAAGAATTAAATCAATTTGAACATAATAACTTATGGGAATTAGTACCAAGACCTGAAGATCAATCGGTAATAGGAACAAAATGGGTATTTAAAAACAAAGCAGACGAGAATGGAAATATCTTTAGAAATCAAGCACGTTTAGTTGCTCAAGGTTACAATCAAGAAGAAGGTATAGATTACGATGAAACCTTTGCTCCGGTAGCAAGATTAGAGGCCAATCGTACATTACTCGCCTTTGCAACTCCTCACAATTTTAAATTATTTCAAATGGACGTCAAAAGTGATTTTTTGAATAGTTTTATTAAAGAAAATGTATACGTCGAACAACCACCATTATTTGTTCACGAAAAAAAAATCCCGATCATGTTTTTAAATTACATAAAGCCCTATATGGATTAAAACAAGCCTCTCGTGCATGGTACGAACGTCTTAAAAATCACTTAATAACATCTGGTTTTCATGTAGGCAAAATAGATACAACTTTATTTATTAAAAGAGAAAATAATGATATTTTAGCTGTACAAATTTATGTTGATGATATCATTTTTGGTTCAACCAAAAAAAAATCTATGTAATCAATTTTCAAATATTATGAAAAATGAATTTGAAATGTCACACATGGGAGAATTAAATTTCTTATTAGGTCTACAAATAAAACAACTCGAAAATGGAATTTTTATTCACCAAGAAAAATATTGTAACAATTTATTACCTCGATTTGAAATGGATAAAACATAGAGCAAACCAACACCAATTAGTACCACTGTTCACTTAGAAAAAGATGAAAATGGAAAAGATTTTGATGAAAGTTATATCGAAGTATGATTGGTTCCTTACTTTATTTAACGACCAGTCGACCTGATATTATGATGAGTGTATGTCTATGTGCTCGATTTCAAGCAAAACCAAAAGAATCTCATCTAAGAGCTGTTAAGCGTATTTTACGTTATTTATCTAGCACTAGAGATTATGGTTTGTTTTACCCTAAAGGATCATCGTTTGAACTTGTTTCATATAGCGATGCAGATTTCGGTGGATGTAGAACAGATCGTAAGAGTACTAGTGGAACATGTCACTTTATCGGACAATCATTAGTTTCATGGTTTAGCAAAAAACAAAATTGTGATTCCTTATCTACCTGCGAAGCCGAATACATCTTCGCAGCTCTAACATGTGCACAAGTGATATACATGCAACAAACACTAACGGATTTCAGCAAAATTATCAAAAAATCTCAATATATTGTGATAACACAAGTGCTATAAATTTTTCAAAAAACCCTGTTAATCATTCACGAACCAAACATATAGATATACGACATCATTTTCTACGAGACAATATTGAAAAAGGAACTATCTCTTTAGAATACATAAATACCGAAAATCAAGTAGCCGACATTTTTTACAAAACCATTAAATGAACAAACTTTCATTAAATTTCGACGAAGTTTAGGTATTTTTTCACTTCATGATCTTCTTCCTTAAAAAATTAATAACTTCATTTAAAGACTAAGTTTAGTTATCTATTTTACTACCACAAATTATGCTTATTAATTCCTGAACCATTAAATTTTTAGACAATTAGCTGTTCTATAAATAATATTTTCAGCTTATATATATACATAGTTACATAACAACTACATACAAACAATCAATTTTTTTTAAATAAAATATAACAATGTCTTCTGGGAACTCCTATATATCCATCTCCATCTCGACACCATCGACGGATAGCTCGGTTGACACACCACAAGGGCTTCCTACGCCTACACCAAAGCAAGAGGCAACAAATAGGTGGTCCTCGTATCATACGGGTTTTACTCCAGATAATAAGAAAACTAAAAGATCTCTGTTTATTTCTCCTAACACAAAGGAGAAAATTGATGAAATTCATCATTACCAGAAACAACAGATAGATCTTCAATAAGAGCTTAATTTCGAACAAAAAGTTACAGTACGATGGCTAAGCTTTCTAGAGCAAGTAGCGATGAAGTTTTGTTCGTCACGAAAGAAAGATGTTCATGAACCGCTACCAAAACCTTATAGTTCATTGGATCCATATTCTTCATATCGTACTCCTTCAGATCCCTCACCAAGACGATATTCTGGTTCCCCATGGACCCACGAACGTGGAAATATATGGTCTCCACTTAGACCATGGAAGGATAACGAGTCAGAAAATCCTAAAACTCCATCGCCGTCTAAATAAATAAATCGTATTAATTATTGTATGTTTCTATACTTATGTGTTATTATATTTTACAACAATAAAGATATTTGTTATCAACATTCGATAAATAAGTGAAACCATCAAACTTTAGGTTATTTTTGGCCAAACTGCAAATTTCAGATGTCTGTCCATATTCTCCAGACGTTTGACACAATTAAAAATTTAGCAGTGTGCATATGTCAGACATCTTATATATCCCTCAGACGTCTGAACTTAAACTCTGCCTCCTAAAAATATAGTCCAGAAAATTTCAGACGTCTAAAATAGTGAACCAGACGTCTGATCAAGTTCTCTATCCCACATACTTACAAAATCTGTTTGAACCAGTCGTGTGACATATAACACCAGACGCCTGATTAAACTTTCTGGATATTTAATTTTATACATTCTACCAAAACAGATGTCTACCCCAAAGACCAGACGTCTGTTTGTATCTTCTGTACAATTTTTAGGGCAAACCAGACGTCTGATTTCAAATCTAGACGTCTGGAATTCAATCGACCATTTATACACACACAGATAATGTCATTTTTTTTCCTGTCTCAAAATTATTCCGGTTTATGATTTTCTTATTGATGATTTTTTCAAAATCAAACAAAACTAAATCAAAATGCCTCCTCGCACTAAGAATATCAAAGCTCCAAAACGCAAACAAGACCAGCCCACTTCATCTTCAAACTCCCAGGTATGTTCCGACGATCAAATCGAGAGATGGATGCATAAAGCACCGCATTCCATCAAAAGGTATCAAGACATCCAAAAGTAAAAACTCCATATAGGTCAATTCTACAATCTTCTTAAATTCCCTATGTATGATCTAGATGAACTTTGTGAAAATGCTGGATTAGAAACCCTAATCTCTTTTACTCCTAATGACGTTCAAATAGACCAATTATCTATATTTTTATTCTACGCTAATCTAGACAGTACTTCAGTATGGAATACTGAAGATGAGGACAACTGGCTATGGTCTAGTGTTTATGGTAATACGATTAGGTTAACTCCAGGGTTAATAGGTAGAACTTTGGCATGCTTTGACACCGGAGAAGATTTATACAACATTCCGAATATGCGCTTCAAGCCACGGAATAGTACTACTCATTAAATTTGGGAGGACGAAATGCCAAAATTTGCTTCGAAATATTTACATCCAAAAGCTCGACTCTTGACAAGAATGATAATAAATACAGTTGCTCCACGTATGGGGAGTCACGAGCAAATAACAGAATTGGAGCACAAAGCTCTATATGCTCTCTTTAGTGGAACTCGGGAAATTAAGCCAAATTCATCTTCAACGAGCTCAAACACTTTTGGACTCGATCACGACCATTGATCATTTACCCTACCTATATTATGAGACTTCTTCGTGCACATAATGTTCCTTCCTACCTATCGACATTCGAAGAAATCTCACCTAAATATGCTTCCACCAAATTCTTCTCTCTGATGCACCTACCTGAAATCCCTCCAGAATTTATGTCCTTCGAAGATTGGACGCACAATCGTCAATCTCGAAGAGTTGACCCTCCTCCTCAACCACATATTGATCCATCCCAAGAAGAAGCACAACATCGAGAAGTCACTCCTTCTCCTTCTGCACCATTTGATTATCCGGGACAGGATGAAATTATGGAGACTCGAACAGATACAAATCCAAATGAAAGTGTTCGAGATCTCACTCTTTGGAACCAAAAAATCCTATCTCAAAATCAGAAAATTTTGGCTAAGCGAATTGACAATTTTGAAACTTCATTTGCTACACGACTTGCCACAGTTGAAGAATCTCTTTCGACTGTTTTATCGGTTCTTAAAGAAGTATTACAATGGGTTCGTGGTCCAGCACCACCCTCTGAGGATTGGGCAACCCATGTTCATTATTCTCCCGCAAAACATTCAAAACTAACTGAGGATGAACCTCCAAAGGAAGCTTTGACATCTCCTTTAAAGGATAGCACTTCTGACAACGAAGAACCAAAGGAAGATCATCCAAATAAAGCTTCCCCAAAGGAAATATAGAATTTGGATATTGTAGTTTTTATATTTTCTTTGTACAAATCTAATGACTGTAACCCCTTCATGTTATTAATGAAACTTTTCCTTTTTGACGATTGGCTTCAATGTTATAATTCTTTTTGATAATGTCAAAGGGGGAGAAATATAGGTAGAATCATACAACATTAAAAATAAGCACATATTCAGGGGGAGATTTATAATCTATATATAAGTACATTGAATAGTTGTCATCATCAAAAGGGGGGAGATTATTAGGAAATCAATTCTATGGTTTCGATGATAATAACTATACAATGGAAATCGAATGTACACACACACATATATATATTTACAGGTAGTTGATAAAGTAACATCACCAAAGAGACAAAAACAAGACTCAAAAGAAGTATCAAAAGACTTCAAGTCGATAGAAGTGAAAGAAGGATGACACAGATAAAGATAAAGCAACATGCACACATTCAGACGTCTGGGAACACTAGCCAGACGTCTGATTGATTCCTCTAGTTCATAACTTAGAAATAATCAGACATCTGGTTACTAAACTCAGACGTCTGAAAAGCATCTGGATATGAAAAATATATAAAGACCAGACGTCTGGTTAATAAATCAGACGTCTGAAATACAACCAGATGCAAAAAAAATATGAAGACCAGACGTCTGAAATATTTTTCAAACGTCTGATTTTGGACTCGGCTGTGAAAATTCAAAGAACAACTGTTTCATCCGAAAGGACACGTTCGCTTCTCTTCGCTGCAACTCTTCATCACCATGAGAAGCAACCTTAGAGCACTCATTAAGAGTTCCAACTACACAAAGGATCTCTCCACCACTATAAATAGAATCAGGAATTCAAGAGAAGTTCTCACCTTACTTACTTACGCTCTTAACACTCATACTCTGATTTATACCTGATCTCTAAGCAATCAAAATACGTGTAATTAACTCTTCCATATATATATATATATATATATATATATATATATATATATATATATATTGGAAGCAATTGTACTTAATAGTCAACATCCGTGTTATTGAACACCTTCTTGACAAAGAAACTCAGCTATTGTAAACCCGTTCCTCTGGGTCAAGAGAGGGTTAGTTGAAAGGAAATTCCGAAGAGGAGCTTCGAGACTGGACGTAGGACGGGAGGTCCGAACCAGTATAAAATCCTTGTGTGATTACTTTAATTTACATTGCTACTATCATTTATCAAGTTATATTATATAGTTAGCTGTTTATACTTGCATATATATCCTATATGGTCCACTCATATATACTTTCATAAATAAGTATTTAATTCAAAATCTAGATATTTAAACTACTATTCAAATATTAAGTTCACAATCCACATATTTCAAATATATTAAATAATTCCTATATTTGGAATTCAGGTTATTTAACTTTTAAAATCAATATTTTAATATTTAAAATTAATTAAATATTCAAAATCTAATGACCAAAATTCTCGATCGTTGCATTCTCCCCCCTTAAAAGAACTTTGTCACCGAAGTTACAAAGGCAGGAAATATGCCGTCAAACCCTTAAACTTTCCAAAATCAATTAGTTGAAACTTATTATCAAATTTTCTAAGTCCTTAAAATTTCAAAAAATTTCGACTACGTCTCCTTGCGTGGCTCGATTAGAAAAACTACAAACTACCACTACGAGTTCAAACCAATCAAAAGAAAACAAGCGCCAAGTGGCCTCCCATATCTGAGGCATAAAACCATTAACTAAATAAAAATGTAAACATGTACCTATTAGTCAACCAAACAAACTCTACTCATGAAACCAAAAGCATCAAACTAGTCTTTACTTCCATATACCCGCATCTTATTTACAATTGATATCCAACCATATAACTCATAGCCATATATAGCCATATAATTTGCATTTTCTAATGTAAAAACATAGAATTATATTTGAGCCCATATGATGTACATATACCATCCATAGGCAATATCATATCTGATCGCTCGATCACACAATTTCACTTACGAATTAATGTCACTCAATCGACCACTCTAGTGCGGACTCTGATCTAGATCCTTGATAAAAAAACCATCATTCTCGTTACATAGCCATCAACTATAATAGAAAACTTTGGAATCAACTCAAAAATCTATATCAAGTGTCTGCCATCGAGAATGAAGTGAAAAATCCTAACTTGGAGTGGTATAAATCATTTTGAAATTGTGCATTCGAATCTGGATCAAAATAGTTATGCGAAAAAAATGGTCTATGTACAACTTACGTATTTATTCCAATTGGTTTTCTTAGTTTAACCAATTTGCTTTTTGATTCACAATTTTTTAGATGCCATTTAATTATACCGATAATATATTTCATTTAATATAAAAAATTATTTATGAACCATTTCACGGAATCATTACTCAAGTTTATAAACATCTTATAAAATCCAACTTATGTTTATTATGACTTCTAAACTTAAGTTCATACCCATACAACATTATTCTACAACTTAAGAGTATATATGCAGAATTCAAATTTTTGTTTTACTAAACCGGATAATTTAACAAATTTTAAATCTATTTTAAATTTCTATCTATTCAAATTACAAAAAATTATTTTCTTATAAGTCCACCAAAAAAACCTAGCTTCAATTTCAAAAAAACTTTAGAAGTCCCAACCATCCAAAATTGTCAGAAATTCATTTCATTTTAATAATTGAAAACTACCAAACAACATATCAAAATGAGATGCAAGACCAAAGTATGCTAATGCATAAGACATATGCATCCATATAATAACTTGGCTTAAAGCATTGGACTTAAACACCCAGTTTTATATCAACTCTATTTTGAAATAAATATTATATACATCTCTTCTTTCGTATATTAGATCACACTTTTGGAATTCAAAACAAAATTTGTTTTATCCAAACAACTCTATGGCAAAATATTATGTTAGCAATCGCTCACTAAGAAATTCGAAAATGAATACCTATGATGCTGCAGTCATCACAGAAATTATTTTTCGAATACCGAGTGAGTTCAGTGCCTTCTATCTCCTTCAAAATCCTTTTAAAAGTATTTCTATTCACCAATTATTTTATGTTCTTCCAAAATCTTTAAAAACCATTTCCAAAAACACTGGGATTTAAATTCTTAGCTTAAATCCTTTTCTTATAAACCACATTTATAAATTATACTTATATAATTTTCGCTTCCCTATATAAGACCAGTTCATAATACATATATCATTATTTAGATTATAATCCTTTTATTAAAATTAAATTTTAACTCAACATTATCATCGAATGCGTTATAGTCAAATTGTGAAACTGAATTCATAAGGTGTTCAGTTTAATTTTCCTACAATTTCTATTTACCCAACCCATGTAGTGAAAAGGATAAAACTACTCCTAATCAACCATGATAGTCAATGCTTATAAATTGGTCAGGCATAGATACTCAATCAACAAACAATAGTCAATGCTCCTAACTGGGTAAGCATACAATAAGTGATGATAATTAAGTATTATCATTTCCTAACAAACAAACACACCATTGTAGCTATACTAATTTCTGAAAATTATTCTTTTATATATGAAAAATATATTCTTGTTAAAATTATTTCATTTACCTAATTTAAAAATGATACTACATCGATTTTCCTTGTTTAAGTGTTCAGAAATTCTTATCGATACTATGGTGTCCCATGTACCTACTAGAATTTATCAACCACTCAACCAGTAAATCGACACAATATAAAACATTTTTACAGCACTAACAAATATACATTCTTATATATAATACACTAAAAATCATCTTAGGTTCTCGCTTACCCTATCTCAAATGACTTAACCCCACCAAAACCTAGGTGTTTGCTCAACCTAAGCTTTGATACCAACTGTGACGATTCGCCTTTTCGATCCTCAGAAGTCGGCACTAATACATCCACAGTATTCACGTACCAAGCATCCAAGTGTTAGAAAGACATATTGTTGGGGAAAAGAAATAAAGAGAAAACATAATCTCACATCGTGCCGAGTAATATATAGCATACAACAATCTTTACAAAAGAAAACTATACATATATCAAAATCAGAGTACACTTAATCACTGATCATTGATCTAGACAGGTATGAAAACCTATCCGTATAAATGCTAACAAATAAAACAATTTATGCAGTGGAAATAAAGAATATGTGAGAGATACGTCTTGGACATTCAGCTCGTATCCTGAAGCACCAAGGCATCTAAACTATATCTGAAAATATGTTCGGTCTGGTTGAGCATTATAAGAAAAATAATTTCCGGATTAGTCTGGTAAACCAGCATGAGAAACAAACCACAATTGGATTTTAATGTAATAAAACCCCTTGAAAATAAAGGTATCTTGAAAAACCATGCTGCATATAAACACGGACGGGTTTTTACCTTACGATAGCTAAAACATTTCATAGAAAATCTTCTGATATTATAATATTATCGAGGGTTTAAAATAAATATTGAATCATAGTTGAAATTGTTACATTAATTAAATTCCAACATGATAGGCATACAACTAAGTCCAAAAGACACTTATTGGGGAATGGATTCCATATAATGACAAGGTAAGGGACTACCTTCCATATAGTACATCTCTAGATAATGTACCGATGGCCGCATATAGACCCTCTACGAATTAGGACCAACCATACCCCTTACTAGATAGTTTCAAATATTTCATCACCTGGGTTGATTTTGCAACCTTTTCCAAGATCTCTCATGCACAATCAAATCCACAAATGTATATGTCTAGAAAAGGCGATGATAATACCTAATGTGTATATATCTAGAAAGCATCAATATGACTGAGTTAAACATAGCTTTCGACAAGGAGACGACAACACCAGCAATACCTTACAAGAAAGTCAAAAGGACGTCTCGACTGTATCAACATGAAGCTTTCGTAAAGGTTGAAGGCTACCTTTTTAAGGCAATAGAAAACGTGTTAACAACATCTAAAGTAGTCAAAAAGACACCTCTTAAAGACAATGGATAGCAAACACTCTGCATTTTGCACCAAGCCATCCGAAACTTCTTGGTTTTTCCTTCATTCACTTCTACCTGAGAAGTATTCAACCAATTCGACCCTTTTGAACGCATATAGAGCCTTTCGTAATGGCTAAGGACACTCTCACTTGAGAAAGAAGAACTACACATCCATTACCATAGAAGCATAAGGTTCCAAGTTAGATGGGGCAGAGGCTTTCGAAAGAGTCCATGTGCAACAAAACCTTTTAGGGGTTTCGACTTACTTGAAGCCAAAAGAAGACATGTTTCGACAGCCTCAAAGGCTAGCACCCAAGTCAAATATTGCGGCTCATCAACGTTCATGATAGAAGCGCAACAATAGACCTTTCAATGAGGTCAAAAGTTCTAGTAGCACCATTCAACGAATTCGAAAGGAAGCAGAGCAAGAGAGAGAAGCCTAGCCTCCAGCGGGGACGGAGGAATGACTAAAACCCGTTCGATTAGGTTGAAAGGTATGGTTCTGTGGACATTCACGAGAGCATATGGGTTAACCTTTCGACTGCATCAAAAGTTTGGGGTTAAAAGATCCCAACCCAAACCTATAAATATGACCCCAAGGATCAGTCGTAAGGGATCCAATTTCTTTTACTTCTGACTTGTATTTCTCTTAAACTAGTAAACCCCAGTTCTCAAATCAGATTAGAGATTTGGTCAATTTTTACAATTGAGTTCAATAAATAGAGGACTAAGATAATCTTGCTTACTTAGCTACTCAAATTTCTTATTTTTCATTAATATGATAACCTACAGTCGACTTGGTCGAAAGGGGCCAATTCAACCAAGTCGAAACCCTAAGTATTCTTAATTCCAAGAAACCTTAGTTCAAATCAACTAGATTGCAAGTGCAACCCCTCTCGACAGAGTCGAAACGTTTTCAACCCAGCCGTATTATGGTATGAACGTGGACCCGACTCCCGTGAGTTGGCTTAAGGTGGCTAAAACAGAGTGATCGACGGGCCAAGTGAGGTAGCTCCTCCGATCGAACACACTTCTTCGATACCATTCTATTACTGTTGTGATTGATTGGGTGCACCTTCTTTGATTTTGGGAGTGTGGCTCGAGGTGGGCGGTAGTGGCTGCTGCGTGTTACAACCAGCCCGGAAGCGTAATTGGTATATCTACCCTGGCATTGTCTCGTGTGCCTTGTCACCTACTATAGCGAGCCTTACTACGAGTTTGTTTTTCACTGTAGCCCATAGAATATTTAGGGTAGTCTCCCGATCTGGAGATATGCTGATACTGGATGGACTACTGGGACTATTATGTGTTGGGGGCTAAAATGCATTTATTCATTTAAATTTATCAAAAACTGTGAATTTTCAACTTTTGCAGCACTTAGAAAATGCTACGGAAAGTTATGTTTTAAAACAATTCAATTAGCAAAAGACGGCATTTAAAAATGCTGTAATAGGTTTAGTTTAGTTTAGTTTCAATACAACATTAGTTAAATTTAGCAACTACAGCACTTACAAGGTGCTGTAATAGCCCTTAGTTCATTTTAGTCTTATATACCTCATTTGTATCAACTACAGTATTTACAAATGCTGTAATATCCTTTACTTAAGAAATGATAGCATTTCAAAAAGGATGTTAATTAAATTCCAACTATTCAATGTAATTTCATAAATAATTAAATTTTTATCTAAATCGATTTTTAACTTATAAAAATCATATTTTCACACTTTAAACTTATCATTTAAATACCTCTTAATTAATGATTTTATAAAGTGAAATTTCTCAAATAATTATCAAATTTTTAGTAATTCACTTATAAATAAATATAAAATATTTATAACATTTCATTTCTTTACATTTAATTTAATTTACCTTTCCATAATTAAATTTAAATTCCATTTTATTTTTCTTAACTTAACTTTAAATTTAAAAACACATTTCACATTTTCTAAGTTAAGTTATATTTCAAAATTTCAATTTAAACATTTATTATTTAACAATTTTTAATTTACAGAAAAATAAATATCACTTTATAAAAATCATTTAAAATTAAAATTTAAATCAAAATATTATAATATTTACTTTTTGTTAAAATACTTTAAAAAAATTTAGAAAAATATATATAAACCACGGGTCTGTATATAATTTTCTATCCTAGGTAAAGTGTTACAGATATTTATCATTTCAATCCGTAATTTACAAAGAAAAACCCGGGTTCTATCATTTCAAACCCGCAGTCCCAAGTAAAATGAAATGAATAAAAATCGCTCAGGCCTATCATTTCAGCCCATAATGATTTTTCCCTATTTTAAAGTCCGTTCGGGTATGTATCATTTCAACCCATAGTGATTTTAATCTACTGGGAACTTGTAGTGTGATAAACTGATATAAATAAATAGAATAACATTATATAACAGTAACAGATGATATAACATGTGTATAAACAGGGTTGAACATCATATGATCATAGCATAAGCAGTTATAACATGATGATATGGTTTACAGATTCAATTGCTATCAGTTTACTAATTATATAAGTATAAATTGTCTGGTGAGAATTACTCACCTCTACAAGCTGGAGATAACAACCAAACACACAAAAGAGATCCACAAAGGCACGAAACTACGACTAAGATTCAAGTGAGGGAGAGCCAAAGCCATTTGTCTTGTGCATATGAAACAAAACAATATATATATAACATGAATTTCAACCCAAAAATATGATTTTAAACAACTAGAAATAATGTACAACATCAAATCAAATGACTTGCACTTGCTTCCACCATCACTATGCTTGGCCAAAGAGTGATAAGGCACGACCATGAAGTGTGTTTGGTCAAGTGTGGGTCAAGTATGCTCGGCCTAACTAAGGAATAAAGGCATGGAAATCGCTATATATGAAAATACAAGTCAAGGCAACCAAAATGAATTTCAATGCAACAACAAGCTTCGACCAAGGCATGTATTGGCATGGCCAGGCCTAGTAGGGTCAGGTAATGATGTGGTAGAGATCTTTGGGTCAGGTAGGACTGGTGGAAGGTGGTGCAAAGGGAGGCTAAGGGGTTGAACATGGGTGGTGATGCATATGTGAGTTCGGTTATGGCATATATAGGAAGTGTTTGCATTGTTTTTGTGGATCTTCTCATCAATGGTGGCCACGGCCATGACATGATAGAAGTGCCGGAGGAGATGACAGTCGAGTAAGATGATGTCGGATGTGGTGGTGATGGAGGAGGCTAGAGGCCGAACAAATAATGAAAGCAAATGCATGATAAATTCATAAAACAAGAAGAAAAGAGTAAGAAAAGAAGTAAAAATCATTACCAAAATTTCTTCAGAAGATGATGGCCAAAAGTTTTGAGGTTGAGAAACTATTTTTGTGCGTGAAAATGAAGTGATATGAGGCTGAAGGAATGAGGTATGGTCGGCCAAAAGTTAATGCATGTGTTGTTTGAAATTGAAAAGGCAAAGAAGGTGAAAAGTCTAAGGTATATAAAAGGTTTTAAAACTCTGCAAATTTCTTTTATACTTTTATGCATTTTTAAACAAATGAAAAACGATATAAATAAAATAAAAACACAACAAAATGATGAATGAATAAAAATAAATAAATAAATTTTTAAATAAATATAAATAAATTAAGAAAATTGCTTAAAAATAGAAACTAGGTTATAAAAATTGAAAATAAATACAATAAACTTTGAAATTTTTTTATCATCACTTTAAAAATATCTAAAAATGAAATCTTGAAATAAAAATAAATTTAAAATAATTTCAAAATAAAATAAAGTTAAATTTAAAATATATTCAAAAATCTAGAATTGTTGCACTCTCCCTCACTCAAATCTTTTCGTCCTCGAAAAGAATGGGCAAGGAAAATAAAGAGAAACAAGATAGAAAAACAAAATAGTACCTGAAAAAAATAATTCTGGATTCGAAGCACGAATGATTTCCTTCGTCTCCCAAGTACAATCTCAATCGTCAATACTCCACTGTACTTTGACCAGATTAACAAATTTCCTTCCAAGCTGCTTCGTACCTCTCTCTACAATACGAAGTGGCTTCTCTCGACAGTCAGGTTAGGCTCAATATCCCAAATATAAAGAGTAGAAGGCTGGACAATAAGAGATGGATCATGAAGATATTGGCGAAGATGCGAGACACGGAATACATCGTGCACTCCAGAAAGCTTTTCGGGTAAATTGTTCGTCGACGGAAATTCTATCGGTTTAGAAAACCGTCGAACGAATTTTTAATTAAAATATAACCGCAAGCGCACGTGTACGAATGTAGCACGCGGCGAATACAGGTCGATCCACAGGGAATTGTTGATTTAAATTTCCTACTCAATCAAATTAACCCAAAGTTGAGAAATTGTTAACTAGAAATAAAATGAGGCTAACACTAGAAAAATGTTATTCGAAATCTATTAGACTAAAGAACAATTTAGAGGCAAATCCACTCTCAAATTTTTGTAAATCAACAAACACATAATTTATGATCTCTAACTTTGATATTAAGTGGAATAATCATTGTATTTATCATAAGTATGGTTTGTTTATGTTATTATTTAATATAACTCAAACCATCAAACTATAATACAACAATTATATCACTTATAATTCTCATGAAAATGAAGCCAAAGCAAAAACTATTTTAAGTATGATCTATTTACTATTGTAACTAGTAATATAGATCATCAAATTTCATTTTTACTTTCATTTCATAATCAAAAATTAATTAGCAAATGATGATGTAAATTGTGTTTATGTTGAATAAGAATAGCTCATTTGCATAAGCAATATAAGCTATCAAACCCACTTGTATAAACTTACATCAAAATTTACATTCATGAAGCATAAACAAAGAGATCATAAATCATAAAAATGTTGAAATTACATAAAGTTAGAGAGCTTCATCACCCCTAAATTGAAGGGGTTTAGCTACTCATTTGTGGCATTGAAGCATCACATGCAAGTTTCAACATTAAAAAGAAAAGAAAAATAGAAAATAAGTAAAGAAGGCAAAAGAGATTAGCTACTAACTACTTGCATAAACATGAATCTAAGCTATGAACATAAGGAGAAAGAGAGCATAGAAATAAACATTAACAATAAAACAAAGAAAAGTATGTAGAAAAGAGAGAAGAAAGAGGCTTGGAAGCCATTTTTATTTCATAGAACATTGTGCTTACACTTGATTTCTTAATTTCCTAAGTAAGATGAAAGAGTAGATGATAGTTTCATATACATAAGAGGGCTATATATACATGCATAAAACCCTAATTCTGTTTTTAGGGGGCCACCAAAAATGCCCTTTAAAAAGTGTGGCCAACAAGTAACCATTAACCACTAATTAATCCATCATTTGTTTTGCATGAAGCTTTAACCTCCACTTAGTTGTCCATTAGTTCCAAATTGTACTTTTAGGTAAGTGGGTGGGGTCCTCCATGTTCATGGCTTGAATTATTTTCCTCTTCTTTCCTTTGTATTCATTTGTTCATGCATATATCTTCATATAAGCCTCTTCCATATGCATCCAAATTCCTATAAAAATTGTCAAAAAATGTCCAAGTAAAAATTCATATATTGACACATGCACAAAATGACCGTTTTGCCCCTGAATGAAGAGGAAAATATGATGGTTGGAAATAATTGAATTTTGGTTTTAAACATGTTAAAATGCCCAAATATGATGATTATTTAAATAAAAAGAGATAAAATATGGATGCAAATATATGCACAATTACGTGCATATCAAATACCCCCACACTTATCTTTTTATTCATCCTCGAATAAAGGAAACTAAGATAAATCCGTTTTCGTAGGGAGCACGATTGCATTGAGCGTATGCAACAAGCCGTTAAACCTCTGGGTGTCCCCAGTAGGATGAGTGTTGTCTCGTGAGGGTTTTCAGCGGATACTACCCACAAAATCCAAATGCAGGATGAAAATATTTACAAAATGCAAGATTTATTTACAAAGAGATGAATGCGAGTTTTTGGAAATATTTACAAATGAAGGATTTATTTTTAAATTCACACGAATAAGTTAAATACAAGTTTTGGTCATTGTCTTGAAAATTTTTACTCGTCAAAATTTCCAATAAAAATCAAGTTGTTATAACAGATAGACCACAGTTTATCTAGTTGTTTTGGTTGATAACATAATGTAACTATGAAATGAATCCTTAGTTGATTATCAAAGTTTGTTAAAGTGGTCTTTTCATTTCTTTTCAATAACATGTTAAATCAAATAAGTTAAACTAGTGCTTGGATTTCAATTGCTTGCTCTCTCATTATTTGCAAGAAAAATTACACACCTAGCTCAGGTAAACTGAGGCCAGATATACCACCCATGCACTGCCTTTCGGGCTTATGTGAGGGGAGTACAGAGCATGGCGAGTGCACACACTTTCATGCATACACCTATCGACCGAGGTGGTTTTTATTAAATCTGTTCTTTTTTTTTACATGTGTTCCATACATGCATAACCGTGAGGACTTTTAAACGAGTATGAAAGCACATAATCAAAAATTCCAAGTAATTCACCCATGCATAACCGTGAGGACTTTTAAATGAGAGTGAATACTTTGGATGTTATTATATATATATATATATATATATATATTTAGGAGAGAGTTTTGCAAAATCATCTTAGCACCATTTAACTTAGAAGACAAAAATGTTATATCCTTTACTTTAAATTTACCACTTTTTAAACAAAGATTTTCAATTAGAACATACTTCATAATTAGCATAGATGAACCTTCCTATATACTAGTTAAACCATTGTTATTTGTAATCAAACTTCATTTTTATTTTTATTTTAAGACAAATAAATTTTCAAGTGTTTCTTCAAAAATAAATCAAAATGGTTAAAAGAAAATGTTTTTGAGATTTAGGAGTTTTGATTTTTTTTTTTTTTGAAGAAAATGGAAATTCAAAAAAAAATGCCATGAAAAACTAAAAAAAAATGAAAATGAGACTCCCCCCACACTTAATTTTGACTGTGTCCCCATAGTCGATGCATGATATAATGGTGTAACGGGGAAAAATATGTACATATTTACAAAAGAGGGTTAACATTCTTACTAGACGTAGCTTGGCTCATGAAGGATCATGAGCTCCTCCTCTTGGTTACCGGGCAATTCCAAGAAGGGTTTCAAACGATGACCATTGACTTTGAAAATCGATCCATCCTTTGGGTTTTCTATTTCTATGGCACCATGTGGAAAAACAGTTTGTACCACAAATGGTCCGGTCCACCTTGATTTAAGTTTCCCAGGGAATAAATGAAGTCTCGAGTCATATAAAAGAACTTTCTGGTTAGGCAAAAACGTTTTCCATAGGATTGACTTGTCATGAAAAACTTTGGTTCTTTCTTTGTAAATTTTCTCGTTTTCATACGCGTCGTTCCTAAGTTCTTCGAGTTCGCTGAGTTGTAGTTTTCGAGTTTCACCAGCTTTTTCAAGATCAAAGTTTAAGTTTTTTATTGCCCACAACGCTTTGTGTTCAATTTCAACGGGTAAATGGCAAGCTTTACCGTAAACTAAACGAAATGGGGACATCCCAAGGTTAGTTTTAAAAGTAGTACGGTAAGCCCAAAGCGCGTCGGTCAATTTCTGAGACCAATCTTTTCGATTTTTATTGACAGTTTTCTCCAAGATTTGTTTTATTTGTCGATTTGAAACTTCAACTTGGCCACAAGTCTGAGGATGATACGGAGTGGATAACTTGTGGGTTATCGAGTATTTTTTCATTAAAGTTTCAAAAGAACGGTTGCAAAAAGGGGTTCCGTTATCACTGATTATTGTGCGAGGTGTGCCGAACCTCGAAAAGATGTTTTCTTTGAGAAATTTCACAACAATTCTGTGGTCATTGGTTTTGCAAGAAACGGCTTCGACCCATTTTGAAAAGTAATCGACAGCGAGAAGGATATACAAGTTTCCAAAAGAATTTGGAAAAGGTCCCATAAAGTCGATACCCCATACATCCAAGATTTCGATCGTAAGAATGGGGTTTAAAGGCATCATATCTCGTCAAGAAATTCGTCCAAGCATTTGACATCGATCACAAGTTTTACAAAATTCAAACGAGTCTTTGAAAAGAGAAGGCCAATAGAAACCACACTGAAGCACTTTTTCCGTAGTTTTTCGAGGACCGAAATGTCCACCGCACGCTTGATCGTGGCAAAATTAAAGAACACTCCGTATCTCATTATCCGGAATGCAACGTCGGATGATTTGGTCGGAACAATATTTGAACAAATATGGATCGTCCCAATAGAAATATTTCACTTGGGACATGAATTTAAATTTGTCCTGTTTGGACCAAGATGAGGGAGTTTGTTTAGTGACTAAGTAGTTCACTATATCAGCATACCATGGATCGATCGAAATTGAAAGAAGTTGTTCATCGGGGAAGTTTTCATTGATTGGCAAATGAAATGGTGCGTTCGAAAGACGAGAGAAGTGATCGGCTATGACATTATCGGATCCTCTTTTGTCTTTGATTGTAAGGTAAAATTCTTGAAGTAAAAGGATCCAATGAATCAAACGGGATTTAGCATCCTTTTTAGCAAAGAGATATCGAAGTGCAGAATGGTCAGTGTAGACCGTAATGTGTGAACCTATCAAGTAAGGTCGAAACTTTTCAAGCGCAAAAACGACAGCTAGAAGCTCTTTTTCAGTTGTTGTGTAGTTGAGTTGAGCGTTGTTCAAGGTCATACTCGCGTAGTAAATGACATGAAGGATCTTGTTGATGCGTTGTCCCAAGACAGCACCAACGGCAAAGTTTGAAGCGTCGCACATTATTTCGAAAGGAAGATCCCAATTGGGTGCGCAAATGATTGGGGCAGAAATGAGTTCGCTCTTAAGACGTTCAAAAGATGAGATACAATCAGAGTTAAAATCGAAAGGAACGTCTTTTCCAAGAAGGGTCGTCAAAGGACGGGCGATTTTGCTGAAGTCTTTCACAAAGCGACGGTAAAAGCCAGCATGTCATAGAAATGATCGAATGTCCTTAACAGATTTAGGAATGGGTAGATTTGCAATGACATTGATTTTTGCTTTGTCTACTTCAATGCCTTTATTTGAGAAGATATGTCCAAGGACTATGCCTTGTTTGACCATAAAGTGGCATTTTTCCCAATTCAAAGTCAAATGTTTTTCTCTACATCGATTTAGAACCAACTCGAGATGATGTAAACATTGGGAAAAAGAATCGCCAAAGATTGAGAAATCGTCCATGAAAACTTCTAGAAAGCGTTCTACCATGTCGGAAAAGATTCCAACCATGCATCGTTGGAAAGTCGCAGGAGCGTTACATAGTCCGAATGGCATACGTCGATAAGCGAAGGTACCGAATGGACATGTGAAAGTTGTTTTCTCTTGATCTTCGGGAGCGATTGGAATTTGGTTATAGTCAGAATAACCATAAAGGAAACAGTAAAATTCATGGCCGGCTAAACGTTCGAGCATTTGGTCAATGAAAGGAAGAGGAAAGTGATCTTTACGTGTTGCGGCATTTAGTTTTCGGTAGTCAATGCAAACACGCCAACCCGTTTGAGTACGAGTTGGAATAAGCTCGTTTGAATCGTTCTTGACTACGGTTAGCCCGGACTTTTTCGGTACAACGTGAATTGGGCTAACCCATGAACTATCGGAGATTGGGTAAATGATTCCGTTGTCGAGAAGTTTAAGAATTTTATCACGTACCGCATCTTTCATTTTTGGATTAAGCCTTCGTTGCGCGTCACGAACAGGCTTGGCATCATCGATTAAATGGATGCGATGTTGAACCAGAACGGGACTAATTCCTTTTATATCGGAAATCGACCATCCCATTGCTTCCTTATTTTTCGAAAGGATAGAGAAGAGAAACTTCTTGGTCAAGAGAAAGATTGTTAGAAATGATGACAGGACAGGTTTCATTTTCACCTAAGTATGCGTCTTAAGGTGGTCGGGAAGCGGTTTGAGGTCCAACTTTGGAATTTTTTCGATCGAAGAATTGGGTTGAGATTCGGACTCAACTAGAAGAGATTCAAAAGGAAGAGTGTATTCAATATCGTTGGGAATTTTGTGAAACAATTTTTCATACTCGGCCTCACGTTCATCGTTAAGATCAAGTGTTTCGTTTTCAACATTTTCGTGAATGGCACTAACTTCCAACGTTTGGTCACAAGGTTCATTCGATTGGCTTTCAAGATTGAAAATATTAAGATCCAAAGTCATGTTTCCAAAAGATATTTTCATTGATCCATTACGACAATTGATTAAGGCATTTGAGGTGGATAAGAATGGTCGGCCTAAAATCAACGGAATTTGAATCGAGGGATTCGTCACAGGTTGTGTTTCGAGAACGATAAAGTCAACGGGGAATATAAATTTCCCTACTCGAATGAGTACGTCTTCGATTTCTCCCACGGGCTTCTTAATGGAACGATCGGCAAATTGAAGCGTAACTTTCGTGGGTTTGAGCTCACCTAAGCCTAATTGTTCGTACACGGAATATGGAATCAAGTTGACACTCGCGCCTAAGTCTATCAAACATTTGTTAATCGTCTTGTCTCCAATTGTACACGAAATCGTAGGGCAGCCACGATCTTTATATTTAACGGGCATGGATTGGGACAAGACTTCACTCAACCTGGCGGCTAAGAAGACTTTTTTGGGCACTTGAGTGTGTCGCTTTTGGGTGCACAAGTCTTTAAGAAATTTTGCGTAAGTGGGGACTTGTTGCACGATGTCAAGAAGCGGGATGTTAACCTTCACTTGTTTAAAAATTTCCATCATCTTTTCCATTTGGTCCGAGTGTTTCTTTGGTCGAAGACGATGTGGAAATGGAACACGATACTCGGTAGGCAGGTCTACTCGAGTAGAAGAAGAAGAATTTTGATTGTCATTCGATTCGACGTTTGGCTCCACGTTCTGTTCTGAGTCGTTCGTTGTTTTAGAAGCGTCGAGAAAAGTTTCCGGTAAATCATTTGGATTAACGACTTGATTATCGATTTGTTTACCAGAACGGAGAGTTGTGATAGCATTCAACTGGGTGACGTTGCTATCTTGAACAACATGGGCTTGATTTGAATTGCGTTTTGATTTCTGGGATTTGGAAGGGGCTGGCTTGGGAATGTTCCACGTTCATGTTCACTTATAGACGTGGCTAATTGACTCATTTGCATTTCGAGTTTTGCAATCGACTGGTTTGTGTTTTGCATATATGAAGTCAATAAATTTTGCAAATTGCTGTTTGATTGAAGGCTTTGAGTAGCTGCCTTAGCCAACGTTTCAAGAGTTTTCTCAAGCGAAGTTAAACGTTTATCGTCTTGTGGAGGATGAGCAGAATTTGGTGGAAAATTTGGTTGTTGTGTTTGATTATGAGACGGGCCCGTAAAGTTTGGTTGAAAATTATTGGGCTGAAAGGGAGGATTCGAAGCATTATTCGAAAATGCTTGAAAATTGGTACGAATCGTATTCATGTTGGGATTGTTTTGGCTCCACGCAAAATTCGGATGATTTCTCCAACCAGGGTTGTACGTTGGAGAAAACGGGTCGTTTTTGGCT
Source organism: Allium cepa (assembly GCA_030765085.1). NCBI lineage: Eukaryota > Viridiplantae > Streptophyta > Magnoliopsida > Asparagales > Amaryllidaceae > Allium > Allium cepa. Next base: position 634,339,105 of record CM060932.1, on the reverse strand, counting down.
TTATTGAAAGCATTGATTTGTTCGATAGAGTTGGGACACTGATCGACTATATGATTAGGATCATTGCATTTATAACACATCGGTTGGGAAGCTTGGTTCATTTGATTCAATGAGAAAACGTTATCGAATTTTTTAATCATTGCGTCGATCTTAGCTTCCAAAGCAACAGAAGATCCTATCGAGTGTGCACTCGATCGTGAGTAGATTGATTTTTCGTTCGAGCGTTCCCATTGGGACGACTTTTCAGCGAGGTTTTCAAGAAATTGCCAAGCATCATCATGATGTTGGGCAAGAAAATAGCCTTGGCACATTGATTTGAGCATTGTTCGTGAGTTGTTTTCGAGTCCATCGTATAAGATTTGGCAAATCGTCCATTTTTCAAACTTATGGTGTGGACATTTTATCAAAAGCTCTTTGAATCTTTCAAAATATTTTCCAAATGGTTCACCCTTGAATTGATGAAAATTTACAATTTCGTTTCGAATTCTACTTATTTTCTCCAAGGGGTGGAATTTTTTTAAAAAAGCTTTTACAAATTCTTCCCACGTTTTAATTGAGTTCGAAGGTAAGCTGTACAACCATTTTTCGGCGTAATCCGTAAGAGCAAATGGGATTAATCGAAGTTTGATTCCGTCATCAGAAAGTTGTTGAAGTTTAATGGTTGCGCAAACTTGTTCGAATTTAGTCAAAAAGATGTATAGGTCATCGTGCTCGAAATTGCCAAATTTTGGAAGCGTGGCAATATGGTTCGAATGGATTTCGAAATGGTTACCCGTAGGGGCGGGTAACGTGATGCAAGATGGAATAGAAACTCTATCGGGAAAGATTCTATCCATAAGAGTTCGAGGGGCGTTTTCGTTCGCCATTTCAGGAGGATCGTCTGTTCGAGTTAAACGGTTTGTAGAAGGGTCGCGAGTCCAACGATTCGTTGTTGTGTCACGAGTCCAAGTACTCATGCACAAGTGAAAGTCGAGAAGAGAAAGGAGTTAGAACTGAGTTTAGGGAGGGAAAGAAGATTTGAAAACGTGTTTTTTTTTTTGAATTTTTTGTTTACAAGGGAGAAAACTATTTAACAAGTGAGATTTGTTTTCAAAAGAAAAGTTTAATTTTTATTTTGTTTTTTGTTTTTCAAATTTTTTTTATATGTTTTTGGTTTTGTATTTTTTTTGTTTTTTGAATTTTCAAATATTTACCAAAAAGATTTTTTTTTCTTAAGAAAATGGAAACTGATTTTTGTTTTTCAAATTTTTTTTCTTTTTTGAAAAGATTATATATTTTTTTTTGGATTTTTGAATATTTTCAAAGGAAAGAAAGAAAAGGATTTTTTTTTTTGAATGAAAAATCAAGTTAAAATTTATAATGTTTTTTTTTTTGGATTTTTTAATTTTTTTTTTTTAAAATATGCATGAACTAATGCAACTAAATGAATGCAAAGGACTTAATTACAATTTTCTGTCCTTAGTAGCTCCTAACCCAAAATTGTATAATCACACTTTGTCTTAAATCAACAAAAATATTTCTCAGCCAGGTAACGGACATGAGTTATCGGTGCACCACGAATCACCGTAGCAATGCAGCCGAAGGTTTAAGTACCTTCAGAGGAACAACCAGTATAATATTTACGTATCACCGTAATTTTTATAACTGGTTATTACTCTGCCGTAGCCTAGACACCAAGAAATAAAATCGTTCAAATAAAACAATTGTGAAGATACAATTAAGCCCTAAGTGAGCTCGTGACACCTTTAGGTCCAACGTCTAACCTTTATTATTAGTCAAATTCTACGATGAAATGCGTTTGTGGGCTAAGGAAAGGGTAATGAAATCCCTCACCTTATGTGAATTGGGGTATTGCCCTTAGAAAAGAAAATAAGATGAGATGAATGCAAAATAAGAAATTAAACGTGTATTAACAATGCAACTAAAATGAAGTTTGTTTTTGGTTTTTTGGATTTTGAATTTTTTTTTTTTAATGCAAATGCAAGCAACCAACAATGCGAATAAAGATGGAAGCACAATACCAGAGCGTGCAGATTATTTTAGCAATTTTTTTTTTAGCGGCGATCAGTAATTCAACTCAAATGATAATAAATACACTTCTTTTTTATGTTCTTTATAAGGTGGCCCAAGGCCCAATAAGATATATAATGAAACATTATTTGGTGTATTTTTTATGTTCTTTATAAGGTGGCCCAAGGCCCAATAAGATATATAATGAAACATTATTTGGTGTAAAAATATATTGATTTATTATTATTTTAGACAAATGTCAATTTATCATTACCAGTGTAACAGTTACTAGTTTATGGGTATATCAGTAATCAGTATATTAGTCAATCGGTGACAATAAACAATTTTAGTTTATTAGTAAAAACGATATAGTAACGTTTTTTACAAAACGGTAATGGAAACAATTAATCTAATAGCCCTAAATAGCATTAAGAATATTCAAAATCAATGAAACACATAGTAGTTTACATCATTACACACATGCATAAGCTAGTATCAGAGAACAGACGTAGTTGGAGTACTATATGCGGTTATTACATGAATTTCATTCGTAGCACTACTGTAGTATAATTATACAACGGATACAAACAGAAACGTGAAAGTCTACCATCTTCGAAGGAGCATGAATCGACAAAAAGGCATCCGTACAATTTATCCACATAAAATGGCAACATCTTTCTATAACCAATGCAATGCAGGTATAGCTGAAGAATTCAATAGAGCACTATAAATTGATGTCCCTGAGTAGAGTTTTAAAGCAGGTAAATTTAGTATCACTTCAGATGTACTATTCTAATTCAATAGCAACGTGCAGTGGCCTGCACAACTCCCTTCTTTTATATTTATTAAGTGTCAGCAGTAAATAAAGGTAAGCTACCTGACTGATGAATGGATTGGGAATTGTTAAAAGCTACCTTTGTCTCGATTATTTTTGCCGTTTCAACTTTCACATTTTACCTTTTCACATACTTATATCAACTCCAGCCCCACTCTTTTAAAACGCTGTCTATTTTGGAACTAAAATAAAACTCTGAACCCATGATCATAATGGAATAGAGAGTACCTAAACGCTTGTTAAAAAAACTTTATGCATAAGAATACAATCAATACCATCAAGAGCTCTTGAATTTGTAGTCATAAATGTTATCTTCGTATGTGAACATTGTGAAGATCAAACTAAAACTGAAAACATATGTTTAAAAAACGATGGTCAGAGTTAAGATTCCAAAAGTCTGAGTTTGTAAACCATAAACTTGAATGCAAAACTCATTTTGTTCTATCAAGAAAATATAAATATAACCGTGGAAGCCGTACACGGTATGTTAGAAAGAAGGCTGAGTTTGTTTGTTTTTTTAAATTTACACAAAGAAGGTATTGGAATATCTTTGTTCCATAACTCATCATTTATAGCATTACCAAAATCTAAGCACCCTTTAAAAAATGGCAGTTATTATATACATTCATTTTTTTTTCCGTCATTTATCCACATTTTTTCTCATCCGTCTATATTTTATAAAATACTTCTTCCGTCTAATGCATCCACATCTCTTTTTCTTTATTTGTAAGTTTATCTTCATAAAAATATAATCATGCACAACAATCCTGAACTCAATCTAATCGACTGCAATCATTATTTCTACAAATTTCCAACAATTCAAAACTTAATAGAAAATTGTAGTTTATTTGATAATTTTTATACCTTAATACGGTAGAATGTTACAAAATTTCATTTGAGCTACCTTTCCAAGCAATAAAAATTAAATACATGGCAATGGCAAGGAAGACTTGGAAAGAAGTAATTGTTCAAGTCGAAAAATAAATCCGAAATGAAATGCTCTCAAGTTCGTAGAAATTTAAATTTTTCGAATTAACTACAATGATGGGTGTTCGAAGTGTTCATTAGTATATTGGTGGGTGTATATAATAGCAACCTTAACAAATTTAACAAAATATCACTAAAACACTCACCTAAACACTTACTAATACCACTTAAACATTTAACAAAATTAAACTATAAAAATTATTTCAAACACCCACCTTAAACTTAAAAGATGATTTAGAAGTTAACACATCGAAACAAAATGAAATGTAAACCTCAAACATAATTATTCTCTATCCCCTCTACTAGTTAGCGGGAAAAAAATGAACAACATAAGTAAATATTTTATGTAATGACATGATATTTTCAACTCGCATCCACACATGCCGGATTTGAATTGCTCAAAATATCATATTGCTAATTTATATTTGGCAAAACTTAGCATATACTATAAATAAATCAATCGCAGAATCACAGACACAGAATAATATAATAATAATGGAGCGGAACAAAATGAATAGTAGTCCATGAATCTACTATATATATCAGACTTAAATAAGATACAATAGAAGTTTCAAATACAATAGTGAAATATAAGATCCGAACAAATCACAGGAATCCACTGAATAACTGCAAGTAGAAAAAATGCAGATGGATCTCCAAATGAAACTCCAACTCCAAAGGCGAGTCACAAAAGTTGTATCACTCAGTTTGACCCGAGCGTAAAACAAAACACAAACACTCGAGTCAAGATTAACATTCTTATATCAATAAATCCAGTCAAGTGATATATCAACTGAAATACAAGTAACTCAAAGGATGTTTGGAATAATCATCCTCTAAGGATCCGTTAAACTATCTACTATGTAGTAATATACACTATTATACTAATGTTTAAAGTAAAATAAACTTACTTAAAAATAACGTTAAGGCTTTACATTTTCCATCTTAACACATATATAGTGCCAACAGTCTATACAGTACCAACGTACCTTCAAATCGGGAGGCTACCATAAATACTCCATAGGTACGACACAAATCAAAACTCGTACAAGGCACACTAGGGTAGATGACATGACACTAGGCAATGCCATGGTAGATATACCAATTGCACTTCTAAACAGGTGGTAACGCGTAGCAGCCACTACCGCCCACTTTGAGCCACACTCCCAAAAATCAAAATGTGCACCCAATCAATCACAAAGTAATAGAATGGTATCGAAGGAGTGTGTCCGATCAAAGGAGCTACCTCATTAATCCGTCGATTGCTCATGTTTTAGCCACGTTATGCTAACTCATGGGAGTCGGGTCCATGTACATACCTCAATAGGACGTCGCCACCATCGTACTTCATTATGAAATCTCCACCGCGTACACAATTGTTAAAGTGGTTTTCGGAGTTGGCAGAGAGTAATGACAACTTTCGATCCTAGTCTTTTTAACAACCAAACGTTATTATAAAATCGCGGTCATTTCAAAATAGTTTATACTTCGAAACCAAATTGTCATTGCCATTTCAAATATATCCCTTTTCGTAAACATAGCACTTTCAAAGTCAAAACACTTTCGAAACCAAATACTTGAAATTATAACACTTTCAAATCATAATACTATGGAATTCATAACTTTGAAAACATAACTTCCATCACTTAAACAATTTAGATATTAAAATAATATATATAACAAAAGAGTTTATAAAGTAAAATAGTCTATATAAAAGGATTATAAGTTAAAATAGTTTATATTAAAATAGTTAATTTATTAAAATAGTTTATATTAAAATAATTTGCAAAGAAAAATATAAAATAGTTTAAATTTAAAATTACTTTATAAAATCAAATAATTTCCTCAAACTTCACAAAGTGATTCAAATCAACTTGAATCCAAAAATTCAATTTAAATCAAATCTCGATTCATAATTTCAACTCAATTCAGTTCTCAATAAGTCATTTAATTTATATCGATTTCAAATACAGGTTTGAACCTCAAATAAACCATTTCAATTTCCATATATTTCAAAGCTTTAAATATTCCAAACTTTTCAAAACTAAATTTTGATAATTCCATATATATATCAAATTCAATTTACTATTATTTAGTTTTTGAAATATTTACTTAATAAATCCAATATCATTTAAATAAAAGTTTTAAACTTCAAATAAATGAATATTCCTTCAATTTATTTAAACTTGATACATTCATTTAAATCACCTTAAACCCGAAATCAAATTATAAAAATCATATCCTTTAAAATCTCAAATTCCATAGATTTCAGATCGATTTAATTAAATATAATTCTTGATTAAATACAATTCCAAATCAATTTTAAATCCATCTTCTCAACCCTTAATTTATAAATCATTATAAACTCTATATTAAAATATAATTTAAATAGATACTTAACCGTATTAAAATTTAATAAAAATCAAACTTTATTTCTAATCTTATTTTATATTAAAATAAATTTATACATAGCTAAAAAATAATAATTTAACATACATAAAATAACATTTATATAATATCAAAATCAATATTTTATAAAACCATATATTTCTTTCCAAAACCCATAGAAATCATTTTCAAAATATTTATATACAGACCAACGGTGTCTGTATATAATTTTCTATCCTATGGTCAAGCGAGACGGATATTTACCATTTCAATCCGTAATTTAGATTTATACGGGTATATATCATTTCAACCCACAATCCCAAATTCAATTCAATGAAAATCGCTTGGTTCTATCATTTCAACACGTAACAATTTTCTCCTACTCTACAGATCGTTCGGGTATGTATCATTTCAACCCATAGTGAATTCTATACTAACCGGTAACTTGCAGAGTGATAACAGATATGATAATAATATAACAGACATATATCATCAATATAAATAAAGATAATGGTGTCAGGTGTCACAGATGAACATATAGCATATATATAACAATATAAATAACTAATAGCCGTATATTTCAATTGTCATTTCAATTGAAATCAAATTTAATAAATATAAGAACATTAATCGTGAGTGATTTCTCACCTTTCGAGGCTAGAATAATTTGACGACCCGACAAGATATGAATTGGATCACGATCTAGATCTGATATTTTCAACCATTCGCATCCACACATGTCGGATTTGAATTGCTCAAAATATCAGATTGTTAATTTATATTTGGCAAAACTCAGCATATACAGTAAATAAATCAATCACAGAATCACAGACACAGAGTAATATAATAGTAATGCAACGGAACAAAATGAATAGTAGTCCATGATGCTACTATATATATATATCAGAGTTAAATAAGATACAATAGAAGTTTCAAATACAATAGTGAAATACAAGATTCGAACAAATCACCGAAATCCACTAAATAACTGCAAGTTGAAAAGATGCAGATGGATCTCCAAACGAAGCTCCAACTCCAAAGGTGAGTCCTAAAAGCTGTATCACTCAGTCTGACCCGAGAGTAAAGCAAAATACAAAACACTCGAGTCAGGACAAACATTCTTATATCAATAAATCCAACTCAAGTGAAATATCAACTGAAATACAAGTAACTCAAAGGATGTTTGGAATAACAATCCTCTAAGTATCCGTTAAACTATCTACTATGTAGTAATATATACGCTATTATAATAATGTCTAAAGTAAAATAAAATTACTTAAAAATAGCATTAAGGCTTTAAATTTTCCACCTTAACAAATATATAGTGTCAATAGTCTATACAGTACCATCGTATTTCCAGATCGGGAGGCTACCATAAATACTCCATAGGTATGACACAAATAAAAACACGTACAAGGTGCGATAGGGTAGATGATACGGCACATCTAGGCAATGCCAGGGTAGATATACCAATTGCACTTTCGGACAGGTGGTAACGCGTAGCAGCCACTACCGCACACCTCGAGCCACACTTTCAAAAATCAAAAGGTGCACCCAATCAATCACAAAGTAATAGAAGGGTATCGAAGGAGTGTGTCCGATCAGAGAAGCTATCTCATTAGCCTGTCGATTGCTCCTATTTTAGCCACCTTATGCCAACTCACGGGAGTCGGGTCCACGTATAAACCTCAATAGGACATCGCCACCATGCTACTTCATTCTGGAATCTCCACCGCATACACGGTTGTTAAAGTTGTTTTCGGAGTTGGCAGAGAGTATGGCAACTTCCGATCCTGGACTTTTTAACAACCAAACGTCATTATAACACCATGGTTATTTCAAAATAGTTTATACTTCAAAACCAAATTATCATTGCCACTTCAAATATATCCCTTTTCCGAGACATAGCACTTTCAAAGTTATAACATTTTCGAAACCAAATACTTGAAATTATAACATTTTCAAATCATAATACTATGGAATTCATAACTTTGAAAACATAACTTCCACCACTTAAACAGTTTAGATTTTAAAATAGTATATATATATATATATATATATAATAAAAGAGTTTATGAAGTAAAATAGTCTATATAAAAAGATTATAAGTTAAAATAGTTTATATTAAAATAGTTAATATATTAAAATAGTTAATATATTAAAATAGTTAATATATTAAAATAGTTTATATTAAAATAATTTATAAAGAAAAATATAAAATAGTTTAAATTTAAAATTACTCTATAAAATAAAATAATTTCCTCAAACATCACAAATTGAATAAAATCAACTTGAATCCAAAAATTCAATTTAAATTAAATCTTGATTCATAATTTCAAATCAATTCAGTTCTCAATAAGCCATTTCAATTTATATCAATTTCAAATATAGATTTGAACCTCAAATAAACCATTTCAATTTTCATATATTTCAGAGCTTTAAACATTCCAAAATTTTCAGAACCAAATTTTGATAATTCCATATATATATATATATATATATATATATATATATATATCAAATTCAATTTACTATTATTTAGTTTTTGAAATATTTTACTTCATAAATCCAATATATTTAAATAAAAATTTTAAACTTCAAATAACTGAATATTCCTTCAATTTATTTAAACTTGATATATTCATTTAAATCACCTTAAGCCTAAAATCAAGTTATAAAAATCATATCCTCTAAAATCCCAAATTCCATAAATTTCAGATCAATTTAATTAAATATAATTCTTGACCAAATACAATTCCAAATCATTTTCAAATCTATTTTCTCAACCCTTAATTTATAAATCATTGTAAACTCTATATTAAAATATAATTTAAATAGATACTTAACCGTATTATATTTTAATTAAAATCAAACTTTATTTCTAAACTTATTTTATATTAAAATAAATTTATACATAGCTAAAAATTAAGAATTTAACTATATATAAAATAAAATTTATATAATATCAAAATCAATATTTTATAAAACCATATATTTCTTTCCAAAACCCATAGAAATCATTTTCAAAATATTTATACATAGAACAACGTGTTTGTATATAATTTTCTATCTTATGATCAAGTGATTCGGATATTTATCATTTCAGTCCGTTATTTAAATTTATACGGTTATATATCATTTCAACCCGCAATCCCAAATTCAATTCAATGAAAATCGTTTGGGTCTATCATTTCAACTCATAACGATTTTCTCCTATTCTACAGATCGTTCGGGTATGTATCATTTCAACCCATAGTGAATTCTATACTAACTGGTAACTTGCAGAGTGATAACCGATATGATAATAATATAACAGGCATATATCATCAATATAAATAACAGATAATGGTGTCAGGTGTCACATGAGAACAGATAGCATATACATAACAATATAAATAACTAATAGCAGCATATTTTAATTGTCGTTTCAGTTGAAATCAAATTTAATAAATATAAGAACGTTAATCGTGAGTGATTGCTCACCTTTCGAGGCTAAAAGAATTTGATGACTCGACAAGATATGAATTGGATCACAATTTAGACCATCGAACAATCCAAACCACAACTCAAAGCAAAGTAAGCTGAGAGCGGATTTTTGACGGACAAAGCTGAAAGATAGGAATCGACGAGATAATTAGAATCAGCTTGAGAAAAACCACAATTATATATATTATTATTATTTTTCCTAAACCAATATTTAATCAAAATACATATTTAAAATCTATATATATAAATATAACATCAAGTAAACCCCTGCTTTATCTTTAAATATCAATTGATAAATATATACAAACTATATAACTATATATACAACCATTTATACAATTGATATACATTAAACAACTTAATATATATATATATATATATAACACTTTATACACAGACTGGTATACTAGATGTGAATTCAATATATATATATATATATATATATATATATATATATAGATCTGTAAACACTTATATGCAAATTTCATTTATAAACCAGTATATAAATATAGATATCAGATTTTAAAAATCAAAAGATAGGCAGCTATACATTATGCACATTTGTAAAAACCATATTTCTATACAATACAGCTTACATAATATATATGGAGTTTAAATCTCAACTCAGAGTATACAGAACTTGTAATATGTGAAACTTGTGATATATGAAACCTATATATATACATTATATAAACACCTACGGATTTCAGGCAACAACTTAAATTATTATATATTTTTAAATTCAGACTACTTATATATATAAGCGTGAAAAATGTATGAAGCTAATATAACTATCAAAGAATTAATGTATATATATAACACTGAGTATGGATTATAAGACTTTATATATAAATAATCTATGCATATAACTATTATATAAACCAATATATGTAAAATATGTAAACATGCTATAAAAGATTATATAATATATATACACACGCACGCAGATATGCAGTTCAAATAAACTAAAAAATTTCCTAACTTATATATGACTGCACCATACACATTTTCCTAACTTATGTAAAATTCATGCACCTAATAGTATAAACGGAATACGAAACTAACTTTATAATATATATAACAAGAAAAAAAATCAAGCAAGCTTAGTCAACATACAAGATAAAGTGGCAGGTATTTTGGCTACAGAATGAATATAAACCATCTACACATTAGATTTTAAAACAATATTTATATCATAAAAGTCAATGTCATATACTATATTAACTACATGTATACATATAATTCGAATCGATTATGTATATGAATTACCGTACTGACACCTATAATCTAAACAATATATATATAATATATACTGTATAATATGTATAGACAATAAGTCACAAAATCATTACAGAAAAGAAACCTTTATACTATATATAGCTGTATAAACTGCATAGCTTTTATTACTAATAGATATACATTAACATATATATTACACTTTGAAATCTACAAAATATAGGTAACAGATATAAGCCGATATTTATATAAGGATGAAGCAACAGCCTCCAAACTTTAAATCTAATATATATATATATATATATATATATATATATATATATATAATTTTATAAATAAGAAAATGCAAAACCAAAGAATCTAGCTATAAAACATCACATGTATTTCATATATAGTATACCAGATTAATCAAGAAGCTGCTGTTGGGCGAATTCTCACCCGGAAGATCTCGAGACCAGGAAGTCACGGTCTCACCCGGGTTTGCAACCTCCATTCCACCAGCTCCTATGTCCATACGGCGATTCGAAGGAACAAGCTCATTCAGCAGTGAGGTCCATCCGGAGTACACGTTCATCCGGCTATACAAGCCTATGACCTCATTCGGCGCTCTAGCATGAAGGTCCATTCGGCATAAGTTCATTCGACGTCTCCAATCCATGACCGAGCCAAAGCCATTCGGTCGGCCCTCCATCCGGTCCAATCACAACCGGACCAAAGCCCATGCCACCACCGGACCAAATGACCTACCGGATCTCCCCCACTACCGAACCACCTCTACAACTCCAGTACCGGACCACCTCACTGCCACCGTTCCACATACTCACGCTCCTACTACCGAACCTGGCAAGCACCGAACCAACCCTCTCCTTTCCATTGCCGGTCCACATGCACAACTACCACCGGTCCAAGCTCATAGCCGAATGTAACTTTGCCGAACCAGAAGATGGCCAGTCCAGATTGTTCCAGCCCGGGCCCACCAGCAGCTATATACTTCCAAGACCCCTGCCCCCTACCTCATTCTATAAATAGAGGGGCAGGGGTACAACAATGGCAGAGAAGTTTGAGAGCTCAAGCAAGGAAGGAACTTTCAAACTACTTTCATATACTTGTATACGAAGCACTGTACTTGTAATCCGAAAGAAAGAAGATAATAACATATAAAGTGGACGTAGGCATATTCCGGCCGAACCACTATAAATCTGCGTGTCTTTTACATTTCAGCCCCTACTTCTTTTATATTTACAAACTCATCTAAAATCATTGAAAGTCACATATAATCAACTAAATAATACGACTCGGAGGTGTTTGTCCATTTTTTGTGCAAACATTTTTGGTGCTTTCACTGAGATTGAACTCAAGCTTCATCTTCTCCCACTCAACCTTCTTCCTAACAACATCGCTCGTTGCTTAGAAATCATGCCTTCCAAACAGAGAAGGGATGTTAACAAAGGAAAGAACATCGCAACTAGCAGCCTTCCAGATCCAGCAATCGCAGATCAGCCCATTTCAACAGCAGTACCAGATGAAAATCAGGAAAATCCAACTGGTCCCGCAACGGAACAACCAATCACTAGGGCAGATCTGGACAGGGTTGTGACTGAAGTAACTAACCGCTTCACATCCCAACAAGAAGCTTTGGTGGACCAACTCATGTCACGCTTAAGGGATGTTGAAGAGTCCAACCACAACACTGAATCATGGGGTGAGTCCCAATCCGGAGGATCTCGGAGGCAACAAAGGTCTTCCCTCTTCGAAGAAGCTATCAACAAAAACAACAATGATAGGGGCCGCGCCCGGACTCAGCCCGAATTCCGACTCGAGGAAGCCCTTAGAACCGAACCCGGCGGGGGATGCACCAGGCGAGAGTCGGATGTAGCTGAGCCAGTCATGCCACCTAATCATAGAAACCCCGCTGAACGGAGCCGAGCTAGAACCCAGCCCGAAGTTGACCCCATGGATGTGCTCGAAACAGAACCCTACAGGGGGAGATCAAGGCAGGGGGCAACTGTAGCTGGTCCTAGCGTGCATCCGAGCAGCCAAAGACAACCACAGGATGATGCTAGAAGTGATAGACTGTACCATCCCTACAGGTCATCTGGACGAGATAGATCCCGCAGGGAAGAACCGAGCTCATTTTTGTCCGCTCCAAGTTCTGACGAACGAATGGCACGATTATTCAGAGAATGTGTCCAACGGGAGCAAAGGGACCGGGGAATAGGCGCTAGGGTCACCAGTCCCTTTACCCGAAATATCGAAACTGCCATCACTCCCCGGGAATGGAAAATGCCAACCATGGAACCTTACAAAGGAACTTCCGACCCCATCGTACACCTGCAGAGATACACCCAGCATATGCTCATGAGTGGAGCAACAGAAGGAGTATTATGTAAATGCTTTCCGCTATTCCTAGCAGATCTAGCTACCTCCTGGTTCTGCCATCTACCCCAAGGATCCATCAGCTCATGGGAGATGTTAAAAGAAAGGTTTATTAGCCAGTTCCGCATCCATGTGGAACAACCCAAGGATGCTTATTCTCTATCCAATGTCAAACAGAAACCCGGAGAGACGCTGCAACAATATCTAACACGGTTCAACGCCGCAGCGGCAACAGTTCAAGATGCCGATGAAAAACTCACTCTAATGGCCCTCTGTAGTGGTGTACATCCAGACACCAAGTTTGCCAGAAGATTAACTAAGGAAAAACCAGCTACCTTGCCTGATTTCTTTCATGAAGCTGGAAAGTATATGAGACTTGAAGACGCTGCTACGGAGAGGCAGTCAGGGCAACAAGGCAAGATAGTTCAGGACAAGGTTCCCACTGCAGCTAAGGACGCTCGAAGAAATGAATCTAGAGACAATGCTGGGGGCAGAAAGGTTGAGAAGCGCCAATATCGACCAGGGCCAAGATTTGACTCCTACACTCCTTTGAATGAAACAATCGAAAACATCTACCTAGCCACTCAGGGCGAACTCGGATACAAGCGCCCCCCGCACAAGAAAGAATCAGATAACGCACTCAAGTCCGGAAAGTTCTGTCGCTTCCACGAATCCCACGGACATGACACCAATGAATGCCACCATCTTCGGGACTTGATCGAAGAACACATTAGAAGAAGGAGACTGGAACGTTATGTGAAAGGTCAGAACAGGACTCCAACTCCCGCCAATGAGAACTCAAAGCAACCCCTCCCAGAAGTAGGCGGAGGGAATCGCAACAATCACAACACCAGTGGCTCTAGTCAAGAGAAGATAGTGGTCCTTACCATCTCAGGAGGACCACACATTGCCGACAGAAGTTGGGCAGAGATGGAAAGGTACGGCAAGTCGCTTAGAAATGCCGAAGGATATGTTAACTCCATTACGGAGGAACGCCACCCGAAACGAAAAGAAAACAATGACATTGTATTCAGTAGGCATGATTTGGAAGGAAGACAATACCCACATATGGATCCCATGGTCATCTCTGCCTGGTTTGGTCCAGCTAAAGTTTTTCGGATTCTAATAGACACGGGAAGCTCCGTAAATATCCTGTTCAAACATGCTTTCGACAAAATGAAGTTATCAATGAAGGATGTATCCCCCTGTGACAAACCACTGCACGGTTTCATTGGAGATGCAAAAATGCCCCTCAGGCAACTTGACCTCTTCGTCGAAATAGGAAGTCATCCCCGCTCCGTTGTGCGAAAACAAACGTTCGTACTAATAGAAAACCACTCGGCTTACAACGCTTTCTTGGGAAGACCAGCCTTGTCTGACTTTCAGATTGTATTAGCCCCCTGGTGCCTGAAAATGAAATTTCCAACAGACAACGGAGTAGGAGAAATAGAAGGGGATCAAGATGCTGCCCGAGACTGCTACGTAACTGAACTTCGCAATAACCGCAGAAAGAATAAAGGAAAAGACGCAGAGACTACTCTCTGCATGAAAAGCTTGGAGGCATAGCAACTAAAGAAAGCCCCTCCTCTTCGATACACAAGCGATCCCTTCAATGAACTAGACCCCAGGGATAAAGAGGAGGAGGCTACCGCCGAGCCTGCAGAGGCTATGGAATTCGTATCGGTAGATAAGCATGATTCAAGTAGACTATTAAAAGTCGGATCTCAGCTAAAAACGGAGTTGAAAGATCAACTCATTGACTTTCTCCGCCACAACTTAGATGTATTTGCGTGGACCCATGCTGATATGACAGGAATCTCCCCCGACATAGCATGCCACATGCTGAACATCGATCCCACCAAGGTACCAGTAAAGCAGAAAAAGAGGAGCATGGGGGCAGAGCGATCGGCAGCCCTTGATGAGGAAGTAAAGAATCTACTTGCTAATGGCTTCATACGGGAAGCCATCTACCCAGAATGGATCGCTAACCCAGTGCTAGTAAAAAAGGCCAATGGAAAGTGGCGAACATGTATTGACTTCTCCAATCTGAATGACGCTTGCCCAAAAGATTGCTTCCCACTTCCCCGAATTGACCAACTTGTGGATAGCACAGCCGGACACGAACTCCTATCTTTTATGGATGCATACTCCGGATATAACCAGATTCCCATGCACGCTCCCGATCAGGACCACACTAGCTTCATCACCGACCGCGGATTATATTGTTACAAAGTCATGCCTTTTGGACTCAAAAATGCTGGAGCTACCTATCAACGCCTCGTCAACAAAATGTTCACAGAATTGATAGGACGAACTATGGAGGTATATGTGGATGACATGTTGGTAAAGTCCAAGAAAGCCAACGACCATGTAAGCCATCTGGACGATACATTTCAGGTACTTCGCCGATATGGAATGAAGCTGAATCCTCTAAAGTGCTCCTTCGGAGTATCATCGGGAAAATTCTTAGGATTCATCGTCCATGCCAGAGGAATCGAAGCAAACCCTGAACAAATCCGGGCTTTAAAAGAAATAAGGATACCTTCCACTCGAAAAGAAATGCAGAGCCTAAACGGAAAGGTGGCCGCCCTAAGCAGATTCATTTCCAAGGCAACTGACAAGTGTGTCCCTTTCTTCGAAGCACTCAAGAAAGACAAAGGGAAGTTCGAGTGGACCGACGAATGCTTAAAAGCCTTCCTCAACCTAATCGAACACCTTCAGAGACCACCAGTACTCTCAACTCCAAATGAAGGTGAAGTGTTATACCTATACCTCGCTGTATCATCTCATGCTCTAAGCGCCGCCTTGGTAAGAGAAGAAGACCGCACACAATGCCCGGTTTACTTTGTAAGTAAGAGATTTACAGGGGCAGAAGCCAGATATCCTAAACTTGAGAAATTAGCATATTGTTTATTGATCGCGTCACGAAAACTGCGACACTACTTCCAGTCTCACTCCATCAGGGTTCTTACCGATCAACCACTAAGACAAGTGCTCCATCGTCCTGACACTTCTGGGCGACTCCTCAAATGGTGCATCGAACTAAGTCAGTATGATATCACCTACCATCCCCGCACCGCTATCAAAGGACAAGCCATGGCTGATTTCATTGCCGAATTCACTACCAACGAAGGCAAGGAACAATCCGAAGTAGCAAAAAACATCAAGTGGAACCTCTTTGTAGACGGAGCATCAAACGAACAAGGCTCGGGGGCAGGTATTGTGATCATCACCCCCAGGGGAAGAAAGTTGTACTATGCATTAAGATTGGAGTTCACGGCCACTAACAACGATGCTGAATATGAAGCAGTAATAGCGGGATTGGAACTGGCCCTAGAAATTGGAATCAATTCCTTATGTATTCATAGTGATTCTCAGCTTATCGTAAACCAGGTACTAGGAGAATTCCAGACTCGAGGAGAACGACTCACAGCATACCTAAAGAAAACCAGACTGCTGCTCGATCGATTGGACCATTATCTAATCAAACACATTCCTCGAGAAGAAAACCAAGAGGCAGATGAACTTGCAAAGCAAGCTAGTATGAAGAACAGCACCATTTCCGGAGCACTAGCAATCTCAAGGCAGCTAGCCCCGAGTTTCGAACAAGCGAATCTGATAATTGCAATCGAAGAAGGAACCTGGATGACTCCTATCCGGAAATATTTGCAAGATGGCAAACTACCCGACAGGCGTGACGAAGCCAAGAAGATCTTGAGGAAAGTTCCCCACTACACAATACAAGAAGGCATCCTCTACCGGCGCGGCTTCTCTAGCCCCTTATTAAGATGCGTCGCCGGAAGGGAAGCCAAGGAGATAGTAACAAATATCCATCAGGGAGGATGCGGAGATCACACTGGAGGACAGACTTTGGCAAGAAAGATACTCCGATATGGATATTACTGGCCCACACTAAACAAAGATGCCCTAAACTTCGTGAAGAAATGCGACAGATGTCAGAAGTTCGCCAAGATTCCTCGACTGCCCACAAACGAAATTACTCAAATGACTAGCCCTTGGCCCTTTGCTGTATGGGGAATTGACTTAATTGGCGAACTGCCAACGGGCCGAGGCGGAGCCAAATATGCTATAGTGGCAGTCGATTATTTCACCAAATGGGTGGAAGCGGAACCTTTAAATAAAATATCTTCAGCAAAAGTTATCAACTTCATGATCAAAAACATTCTGTGCAGGTATGGAGTCCCACTCAAGATCGTATCCGACAACGGACTCCAGTTTGACAGCGAAGAATTTGCCGACTGGTGCCAAGAACATGGAATTCATAAAAGCTTCTCATTAGTAGCTTACCCTCAGGCAAACGGACAAGTTGAAGCTGTCAACAAAATTCTCAAAACCCTAATCAAGAAGAAACTTGAAAAGTCAAAAGGCGCTTGGGTGGACGAACTTCCTACGGCACTATGGGCATACCGCACATCTTTCAGAACATCAACGGGACATACTCCTTTCTCTTTGGCATATGGATCGGAGGCAATGCTCCCAGTTGAGACTATTGTGCCTTCCCACCGTAGGATCCACTACAACCCAGAAGAAAACGAAGAACTCCTCCTCATGTCTTTGGATCTGATCGAGGAAAGGAGAAACGATGCAGCACTCAAAGCAGCAGCTCACAAACAGAAAGTGGCAGCACAATACAATTCCAAAGTCAAGCATCGCAGCTTACAAGAAGGAGATCTTGTCCTCAGGCGAATCTTTCCGCGCCCCGGGGCACTGGACCCCATCTGGGACGGACCATATGTAATTCATAAAGATCTCCACAACGGAGCTTACATTTTGTCAACAGTGGACGGAGAGGTGTTCCAGAGGGCATGGAACATCCGACACCTCCGTCGATACTTTTCTTAACTTGTACTGCCCATATGAAGTGAATTAACAAAGAGAATCAGTGGACGTAGGCATTTCCGTGCTGAACCACTTTAAAAAATCTTGTCTCTTTTTAACTTGTTCCTTTATGTCTTGGCTGCTCGTTAAGTTTTATCCCTTTCTGTTGAACAAAATCCTATGGCATCTCCACCCAAGACGCACCACGGCCTCATCTGGACTAGGCCTAACAGGTACGCTACGATTCTATGCACTCGCCAATGAGACACTTTTGCTCCAGCATCCCTCTGCTGCGGGTTAACTCATTGCGCGCCTGCCCTCAAAGCCAACTGTAATGAGCCGATTATAAGTCATCATAAAGGCCGACTATAGCCGATGGCAGCTCATTACGGCGTTCGGCTCGCCGGCAACTGTGAACCTACTTTAAGCCCCAACATAAGGTGTGGCCAGCCAGGGGTAGTTCACGGCCAACGGCACCCACGCTAGCCGGCCACGGTAAATCGAATAATACCCACGATTACGGACCATAATGGTTCGGGTAGTTACCGTGCGCGATCTCGGCTCCGATGTGTCTTAAGTGCGGCTGTGGTAAAAAAGAAAACTCCCCGCAGAGGCGTAAGATGGGTGACAAATGTCTCCAAGACCCACAGCTAGGGAAAGTGACTACAAAACCCGTTTGCCACGAACTTAAGCACATCGACGGCCTTCCGTGACTGGAAGTTTTACATTTACTATATTTCCATTCCATTTAAATATTTTTCCCCTATCCTGTATAACAAACTCTAAAGTACAGGAAACCGAATAGGAAGCATTCACTCATGAGGCTCTAAGCCTGCGTACTGGGTGGCAGGGCGCTCAGCTATACCCGTGAACAGTTACACAAGACACTCAAAGCTACCGCCTGCGAATAAAACATAAAGGGCGGTACTCTCTTCTCTTGTACATAAATGTGTAACTATAGCTTATTCATACACTGACATTGCAAAACGTGAAGTTATATTTCAAGCAAAAACTTAACATCAAACACAACTAGAATCACAGGCATATACATAATTATACTTCTCACACGGCACATAAAGATAGCAACAACATTTAAACATGACAGAATCAGCTTATATTATAAGATCACACGAAGTTATTCTTTGCAAATAATTTTATTACAGTTGCATATCAAAGACTAACATAAACAGTGATAAAAAAGAAACAAAAAGATGGCAGATGCATCCACACTCCATCACCAACTTCCCCAGTCTACTTAGCCGCAGGATCAGAGCCCCCAGCATGCGGATCAGAAGTCCCGCCTGTCCAATTCGGAAGAGGAATTCATTAAACGAACAACCAAGTTATGGAAACACGGGAAGAAAAGAAAGGGAAGAAGAATAACTCACCAGCATCCGCCGCTTGATCCTCATCATCCAACTGCACGCCCGCTTCCTCTGCAGCAAGCAGCCGCATCCCCTCTTTCACCGCCGCTTGCTCCTCCTTTGAGAACTGAGCAGTAACCGCATTCAAGTTGAAAGCCTCTCCGCCTTCCTTACCCGCGTTCACCCTGGCCTCCTCTAAAGCCTGGAGATACACCTTGGCCATGACCCGAGGGTAATCGTCCATCCAAGACAAGCCGCCCTCCTTCCAAGTGTGGAAGTACATATCCTGCAGCATCTCATCCATCATCCCCTCGTTTTCCTCAAACTCCCTCACCCGGGCCTTGGAAGCTTGCAACTTGGCGACGGCGACGTCCCTCTCTGACTGGTATCTCAAGCAGTCAGCCTGGAGTGACCTCCTCATTTCCTCTTCCTTCAACCTGAGGGACCTCCTCATCTCCTCCATCTCCTCCTTCAACTCGGCTTGAGCCATCTCCGCAGCCTCGAGCCTCCCTGACAACTCCTCTACCCGCTCGAGATCCGCATTTCGAACCTCATCCACCGTTGCGATAGCTATGTTAATCCGTTCCCTGCAAGCGACCTCCATCTTCCGTAATTCCGCCCTACTGGCCTTCTCCATGGTCTCTTTCAGCCGCTTGGAGGCTTCCTCATGCTGGGAAATCTGGATGGCTTGGTCGGCGAGCTGCTTGGCCTGATCGACAACCTTTAACCTCAACCGAATGTTAGCACTCCCGATCTCTTCCCCGGCCTTGACCAACTTAGCATGATGCTCCATTAACTTCTTGGTCTCTGCGGCCACCTGGTCGATATTAGCCTTGGCCTCATCCCCCATGGTGACTACCCGTGTAGTAAGTAAATCAAGATCTAAAGATTTGGCCTCGTCCAGCACCCTTACCATGGGGTTGCGGGGAAGGAGGTGCTCGCCCGTGGTCTCATCGAATGAAATGTCCCGAAAGCTTGGGTCTAAATCAGGATGACCAGCAAAAGGGTCACGAGGCACGGGGCGAGGCACATCGGGACGCCTTATATGAATGACAGTAGGACTCTTGGAAGGAGGAGGAGGGGGGCCGGGCTCCGTGCTCTCCTCCGTAGTATCACGAGGAGGCTGAGTAGGAGGCTGCGAACCAGGGGACGACTCAAATAAGGAACGACTCCGCTTCCTTTTCTGAATGCCCTCTTCGATGACCCCAAGAAGAGGGCGGTACTTGACTACGTCCCCAGTGCGATCAGTAGAAGGTTTCGCAGAAGCTCTCCTCGACTTAAATTGTTCAAGGCGATGTCGAACATCCGACGTTTTAACTGCCTGGCCTGCCCCTGGAATAAAGAACAAGTGTTATGAACATACAATAACCCACAGTTCAAAAAATGTGCTAAGTTAAAAAGAAAGAAAAGTGGGAAGACACATCTATTATACAAACCCGGCGGAGGAGTGGGATACTGCAATAAGTCCTGGATCTCACCCCAGGACGGAAGTGAACCGTAAAAAATTTCTAAGTCCCTATCGAAAATAGAATCGGCAGAAGGCAAAAGTTCACCTTGCATCGCCGGAATCACCCTAGCTGAGGAACCCTTAGAGGATGGGTCAGTGCCAGCCACAGCTTTGCCGGTTTCCTTTGCCTTCTCCGTTCCCTTCTCCGTTTCCGACTCTCCCTCCGACTCCCCGAAGGCCCGACGGAGAGCCTCATCCAGCTCGAGGTCTTGTTCAGAGGTTAGAGCAGCAACACCACTACCACCTTGACCGTCGCCATCTCCTCCACCCTCCGACCCTTCTCCAACTTCGCCTCCTTCCTCCTCTTCTACACCTTCCTCCTCCGGGACAGTCGGGCAAGTACTTGGAGAAGGGCCATCGGACTTCTTCAGTTTCTTCCCCCCGACCACGGGACGCTCTGCGAAAGGCTCCCTCTTACCGCTCTTTACTTTATCCCCCTCCTTAGCTTTAGCAGCCTTCTCCTCAGCCGTGTCTCTTTGCTTAACCACGGACTGGTGCGGTAAGATCAAATTATACTCCAAGAGGGTTGCGTTCCTGATCAAGAAGGAGGCCGACCGGTCCCGTGCCGGAATAGCCTTTAGTTCAGCAGCCATTCGCACCAAGGAATCATCCTCCACAACTGCAATACCACCTGTCGCTAGCCAGAAATAGAAGCATGTCAGAAAAAACACTACAGTCAAAACATGGAAAATATAAATGAAATCCATCTTACAGCCGGAAGTGAAAAGGCGGAAAGAAACAGCATCGTCCTTGATGAAGAACCACTCTTTCTTGAACATGGTAAACTTGGAATATAAGTCCAGGACTGGTTTGAAGGGCACGACCGCTTCCAGACTAATATACGGAGACCCCTTCTTATAGCCTCTCAGGTTGTACAAGTATCGAATTTCCCGGTTAGAAGGAGGACGCCCGTACCTCCTCTGGAAGATAACAAAGAGGCTCACCAGGATGGCATAAGAATTAGGCTGAAGCTGGAAGGGAGCCACCTTCAAATATGTGGTGAAGCTAATTATCCAAGCGTTGATAGGGGGATAGCACCGCACATACAATGGTATCTGCTAAAAGCGAAGTAGCCCTCGGGAGGATTATATGGCATCACTCCATCTCCCGGCAGCAGCATAAGGGCCCTATCTATCCCAAAGGAACGGGATATGACGTCAAGTTGCTCCTCCTTTAGGGAGCTAGGAAAGCAATCCGGGGGAGAGATCAAAAGTTCATGTGGACCATATCCATCCACTAGAGACCTCGGAATAGGTCGGTGTTGCCCGGATCCTGGTTGGACTGGGGGCAAGGAAGAAGAAGGCTCTCCTGTGCCTCTAGACTTCTTTCTGTCTGATCGTGTTTCCGCTTTGCGAGACATTTTCTGCAGCACAAGAAAGACTTGAGATTAGAATAAGAAGTATAAAAACACAAACAAGCAAGTATATAAGGCAAGCGTGTAAAAAAGTCTAAGATTCCGCTCAAGGTTCAAGTATGAAGTCTCATTCGGCACCAGAGCCATAAGTTTCATTCGGCACTAGAGTCATAATTCTCATTCGGCACTAAAGTCATA
The DNA here is from genome assembly GCA_030765085.1 of Allium cepa. Classification (NCBI taxonomy): domain Eukaryota; kingdom Viridiplantae; phylum Streptophyta; class Magnoliopsida; order Asparagales; family Amaryllidaceae; genus Allium; species Allium cepa. The sequence goes on along the minus strand of CM060932.1, from coordinate 634,316,525 downwards.
AGTCTCATTCGGCACTGAAAGCACATCCGGCATACATATCATTCGGCATTTAGGCCCAAGTCTCGTTCGGTTCGACAATACCCTTCGTGTGCATTCGGCAATTGAGTTCATCCGGTAATAACAAACCATTCGGCAAAAGGATACATACCTGGTTCGGTATAAGCTTGGTTCGGCAGAAGGTTCGCTCGGCTAAGAATTGATTCGGTTCTCTTTGGTTCGGTAAGGGAAAACCAGGGGGTACGGCCTCTATATATAGGCGAACTCAGGGCCGCCGAACCAACTGGTTCGGTCTACCGGATAAGAATAAACATACCGAACCAACAAAATGCCGGATGAAACCAAAAGCCGGATGTGCACGACCGGACCAACACAAAACCGAATGAACTCTCTCTCTACCAACAACAACCAGGGACTAAGGGCATGCCGGGCGCCTCACTCAGATAAGTACCGAACTCCAGAACTAACTAATAAAATAAGATTATGATAACGATGAATAAGTCGTAAAACTCTCACCGACATGGATTAAATCGTTTACACGTGTACGCGACCACAAATGGTCCATAGGCACGCTCTGAATGGTTATTAACCCTATCGTCGTGGGAATTTACACTTTGACACGCCTTTTCAAACTCATAGGTTAAACGGATATTTGATTCTGATAATTATGAAATGGCTAAGCTACTTACACATGTACGGAGTCGCGAACGATCCCTAGGCATGCTCTGAGCTGGCGATAAACCACCTTGACAAACGATCCAAGGATCCACTCTGACATAAACCTGGCATCAATGATGCTAAGCCCCCTCGGGGCTCACTCTCTCGTCCAAAACGGCACAGTTCAATTCAACTCGAATATTGCAATCACGAACGGTCGTTATTTGAAATCACACTAAAACTGTAAATTCCTTTGCAGGACATCAACAAGATATGAACATCCAGCCCATGGCATTACAAAACGAGCTAGACTTCCTACCACAAAGAAACAAAGCGCGACACATGCAGGCACGTGCCCCACTTTGGGGGGCAAATGTTGGGCGAATTCTCACCCGGAAGATCTCGAGACCAGGAAGTCACGGTCTCACCCGGGTTTGCAACCTCCATTCCACCAGCTCCTATGTCCATACGGCGATTCGAAGGAACAAGCTCATTCAGCAGTGAGGTCCATCCGGAGTACACGTTCATCCGGCTATACAAGCCTATGACCTCATTCGGCGCTCTAGCATGAAGGTCCATTCGGCATAAGTTCATTCGACGTCTCCAATCCATGACCGAGCCAAAGCCATTCGGTCGGCCCTCCATCCGGTCCAATCACAACCGGACCAAAGCCCATGCCACCACCGGACCAAATGACCTACCGGATCTCCCCCACTACCGAACCACCTCTACAACTCCAGTACCGGACCACCTCACTGCCACCGTTCCACATACTCACGCTCCTACTACCGAACCTGGCAAGCACCGAACCAACCCTCTCCTTTCCATTGCCGGTCCACATGCACAACTACCACCGGTCCAAGCTCATAGCCGAATGTAACTTTGCCGAACCAGAAGATGGCCAGTCCAGATTGTTCCAGCCCGGGCCCACCAGCAGCTATATACTTCCAAGACCCCTGCCCCCTACCTCATTCTATAAATAGAGGGGCAGGGGTACAACAATGGCAGAGAAGTTTGAGAGCTCAAGCAAGGAAGGAACTTTCAAACTACTTTCATATACTTGTATACGAAGCACTGTACTTGTAATCCGAAAGAAAGAAGATAATAACATATAAAGTGGACGTAGGCATATTCCGGCCGAACCACTATAAATCTGCGTGTCTTTTACATTTCAGCCCCTACTTCTTTTATATTTACAAACTCATCTAAAATCATTGAAAGTCACATATAATCAACTAAATAATACGACTCGGAGGTGTTTGTCCATTTTTTGTGCAAACAGCTGCTGAAGTCGATGGGTTGGGGCATGCGCGCTTGGCGGAGGAGGAAGAGGCCAAAGTAGAGGGGAAAGAAGAGAGGTCACTACAAGAAAAACCATTTACGGTCGCAAAAAACTGTGGCGTTTTATCGTAAATGCAACCAAAAATATTTTTTCCAAGATATATTTCGTGACTAAAAATATTTTGTTCCCGCTCCTTAGAAAACTTTTTCCGCCTAGCCAAAAATAAACGTGACCAGTCATTGTTTTCTATCTCACGTATACTTAGAAAACTCTCTCCCCATTTCGATTACTTCTGCAGAAATTTTTTTCCCTTTTCAATCCTTGTGGCAGCCAGCAATTGCTCAAATTTCATCAACTGAAGATCAAGTTCCCATTTTCATCGTCCACTCCGTCCTTGCTCAACGTCCTCACGCCATTACTCAACATCCTCGCAGCAGCCAGTAATCGCTTAGGTATATTTAGGTCTCCTGTACATCTTCTTTCCTCATCGCTCCACTTCTCAGTCACTCTACACGGAGATTTCGCCGCCAAATTTGATGTTGATTCCACCGTATCTCCCAAATTATAAAATATTTTGACGTTGATTCCACGGCCAAATTCCGCCATGGTGGATCGAGGAATCACCCAAACCCTAAAATATTATGTTGATTCCTTCATCTTCCAAACACTAAAATTCGACGATAAATTATTGAGTTCATTTTGGGTTCATTAGGGATTTGCATCCAAAGAAGTATTTTGAAGCGAATGAGAAGTTTGTTCAATCTAATAGGATTCGGCTTTTCCAGTTTCCATTTGAAGGCAACAAAGTATTTTTTTAATGTAATTTTCTTTCGTTTTGATGGTAGAATAATGTGTCTTTGGATTCTTATTTTTATTATTAATAGCATTTAAATTTTTCTCTCTTTTTTTGTTAAATTTGATCCTCTGATTGTAAACCCTTTCAGATTTTCACTCTTAACTAGTTCATTGATCTTTATTAATTTATTAACTTGGTAACCATAATTTGGTTTTCTGTCTAGGAGATTCATGTGTTATATTTTAACTTTAACTAATTAAAATACATACTGTTGCCATTTTACGCTATAAATTGATTACAAACTATTGTTATTTTTTGTTTTGAATAATTGTTATTCCATTTCTTTATTTATTGATGATTATTTGTGAGTTAAATGCTTATTATTTTATAAGTTAGAGTGAAATTGATATTCACGAGTGATTTATGTTCAGTTAAACCTCTTTTGTATTCATATGTTGTGTAGTTAGATGCACTCATCTTTTTCAAGTGATTATATTTAATAGACATTATCATTTGTATATTTTCTCCGTGAACGCCTGAATTGGCATCTTCCAAAGCTACTACTTACTAATGTTTATTTATATATAGATGTTTCTATGATTAATGGAAATTATTTATGGTATTGAGCATATGAATATGCATTTGATGAAGCATTTTTAATTGCATACCGTATTTTCAAATACTATTTAGGTATGTTATGTTTTATTACTCAGCAATTTTTTAATTTTACCTTCACCACTTTGTTGTGCCATAGTAGATGAATTTGGATGACCAATTTTAGTAATGTAAACATCCTCTTAGATCGTATATTAGGCTACTACTTAATCAAACGATTACATGCACAACCATTATCCATGTATGTGAATATATTCCCCCCCAACTATATTCATAGAGAAATTAATCGTATGTATATTAATTTTATAGGCTAATAAGTCACCTTTATTTATATATTTTCTGTTCTCTCTTATATGCTACTAAAGTTTCCTGATAATTTGAAATATCTTGATATAATTACATAAATGAAAATAATTTGAGCCGCACTTAGAAATTACCTATCAGTGTATCTATCAGCTTCCTAACCTGCTAGTGTGACACTATATAATATGACATGAGTGCATTATCTATTTTGTACAATAATTGTTTTAGTGTTTGTCAGTTTGATTCCAGAGGTATGCCTTTGCTAATTGCTAATTATATCTTTCTTCCACTTTTTCTTCGAGGAGGTTCTGATCCGTGGGATAGCAAGCTTGTCATTAAAATATGTGGCATGTTTTAGCTCTGTTAAGTAGTTTTTTCTCATCAAATATCCTGTTACAATGGTACCAACCTGAACAGTACGAATAGGCAAAAACTTATGCATCTTATATAATATGCTCGCTCGGATTACTTCCCTATATAATCATCTTTTGATATGTAGAGGGTTCCACATCTGTGAAATATTTGAACCTACATGCCGGAGATTGAATGCCTGATAATGAAGCAGGAGAAAACGTGAGATTTTATATGCCTTTTTTCTCATGCATGTCCGATCTTCACATCGTAAAAACCAGTTTACATGTGTGTATATTATAAAGCTGATATTTATGACTGCATGTCTCTCCGCTTCTTATGTCCTAGCATTCACACACAGATAGAGACAAATATTATCTATTGAAATTATTTAAGCAAGCCTTGCTAAGGCATAGATATATAGAAGGAAATTCTTTATTTACTTCTCTAGATCTCCATCGATTTCAATTTTTTGTACATACTTTTTCATGAATGTCAGTTGTCACCTTGAGCAGGAGCTTAAATCTCGATCTTGCTTGTTATTTAAAGATGCACTAGGTTTATAGGTTATCTACTATGCCTCAGCACAATAATTTTAATTACAAAATTGCACGAATAATCTAATAAAAAAGTCTGCCATCTTATTTGAATCAGAATATGGTTAAAGGATCACTCTTCATAGAGTTATTTGTGCAATTTTTTCTTTCAATTCAAGGTTTTAAGAGTTTCCACCATATACAAGGATAAGGTTCTGAAATCATGTTTACTGGTCGCATGGTTTGTCACCATTAGAAAATTTAATGAGAATTTGATTTGCAAGTACGGAAAACAAAGAAGCAAGTCATGGTTGAGATTTTTTTAAAGAACAAACATTACAAGGTAATCCATTTTGCAATAGTGTCAAATTTGGTGATGTAAATTTTATTCTTTTTATTTACGTTTTCTTGGTTTCTAGGCTTTGGTGGTAAAAATAGTTATGTTTCACCGGTTTGTACATGATTTGATTTCATGGTTTATATTCTATTAATCTGGACTAAATAGCTAGCTGTGAAAAGTTTTAGCTTGCAGATGAAAAGTATAGGCATTAACGTGGATAATCTATAACATATTTTTGTGGATAACATGATCGATTATTGAAATCGACCCCAAATGTTGCAGTCATTTCAATGAGTATCCAATTATAGTACACACAATTTCCACTACAAGAAAAACTCCTATTGCTAGCATTTATCGCCAGCATTTCAACCTGAAATGCAACTACTTTCACAAATCTTATAGAATTGCAGTGTTTCCTGGTAAGGCGGGTTATATTGTATTATACAAAATAGAGGTACTCTGGTCAAAATACCCTAGCCAGATTAGAGCACCGGTACATTCCCAATTTGCATGGCTTATATTGGATTAATCTGGAAAGGAGGGTTATATATGTTTTATGAGCAAATAAAATTTTGTTTATGTTTTTTGGTTTGAAAATGAAAGTAAAGATCACCATTATATATTTGCATAAATATATTATTACTCGGTGTTTCTCCGTGCGTTCTAACTCTCAATTTCGATGTATTATAGAAAAGAGATATACAAACTACGATTAGGTACAAAATTACAAAACAGAGTGGGATATTAATGCAAATACAGATATATCTGTTAAGTTATAGTGATTAAAATTTATTATTTTTCTCATGGTGATTGGTATGTATTACATGATTGAGGATATTGTACTTTTTGGTAGCTGGTAGGTAAAATAAGAATTTAATAGTTCAATGCTTATAGTGATAATATGCATGTGCATATACAACTATTTTCTAGCTTGATGTGGTATTTATTATTTTCCTATTCTCACACTGGTTATTAGGTGCATAATAAGTATTTTTGGTGTATAGAGGCATATGTGTAGATATATGAGTTGAATAGTGGGTCAACTCTATTTTTATTCTAAAGCTTGATACTAGAATTGGACTAATTGTATTTGCATGCTAGCTGGACCATAGTGTTAAAATTTTGAACCCGTCCCATCAGGTCCAGGGCTATTACTGTCATCAAACTTAAAAAAGATCCCAATAGTCAACCATTTTGATTAGTTTGCTGTGAGTAGATTTTTTGGTTATCTTCTTACATGTATTAGATGGAATATTGGGTGGAATATTGTCTCCGTTATACAGTTGCTGGAAATAATGAGCATACTGGCTCAAAGTATTGGAATTATTAATAACCTCATTTTCGTCAATATGTTGGTTTAGGGACATTCTTTGCCTGTTAGCTAATATTTTAGAGCAGAAAGTTTTATTTGGCTAATAATATCGTGTTAACCAATTAATCTTTTCTTTTTGATGCATCTCAATGGCTTGTGAGTGGGTACTGTTTTTTTCAAACACTCCAAACTATCTCTATACTCTTCAGTCAACACTGGACATGATGGATCTGCAAGCAACTGAAGATACGAGGTGTTTTTTTCCCTTGAGTCATCAACATTTTCTTTTAATGCTCAAGTTCACTTTGTGCCATGTTTTTAGCCTCATTACACTTCTTTTTTCAGTGGGAACTGAAACAAGGGGTTGCCCAAGCAAGGAATTTTTAAATGTTGCTTTCACCACATCCATGTACCCAATAAGAACTGTCCATGCATTATTAAACTTAAATGGCATGTTTCTCTTACCTACTATATTATTCGATGTTAATATTTATAGAGCAGTGATCATTTGTAATGTTCTTCATCTATTTATTATGTAATGAATAAATTGGGTATGGTTCTAGTTGGGTAGAGAGAAACTTAAAAAGGGTACTAAGAAGTCATCAACTAGTTGGTCAATTGATCATTGATTAGTGCAATCGATCTATAATGATTCTATATCTTTATGTTATGTTTGTGACAAACATTAAAATAATCAATGTAATCGATGTATTCATATGTTTGTATCCCTATTTTAACACCAGTGTATCCAATTATACACAACAAGGTTGTCCATTTTGGCACCATAGTTAGCCATGTCACTGCATGATTTAGAGTTCCTAAGCAGAGAATCAGCCTCGCCATCTTCGGCAGAACCCACAAGAAATTCATCGATGCATTCATGAAACTTTGTGCCATCGTCGTCCAACAAGTCATCATCATCGCAGTAATTGAACAGTTTGACCTGACGACGGATGATGTATTGGAGGACTGCAGCGTTCGCTGGAGTAGTGTCAGACTTTTACGGAGCTTCTAATAATTCCTGGAAGGGGTTGCTATTTGATGGTTGGCCAAGTTTACAATAGCTACAGCTACTTCGTTTACCGTGCTTGGAGTTTTTGATGGCAAGATGATGGGGAGATAACCAACGTGAAATGGAAGAATTTGTTGTAATATACTTCCTTAATTTTATTTTTGTAATTTAAGTGATAAGCAAGATAAACCCTGTAAAACCATGTAGTATTACAAAGTTATGCATGTGTAAATTTAAATCAACACTAGATCACTATCTATCAAGATTTAAATGACAAATTTTCATTATACAGTTAAACAACATGGATTAATTTACCAGAAAGTGACACTTTATTCATTGAACACTAGACCTGAAATACACATGCTAAAGTCAAGATGACTAGACCTGAAATACACAGAGTATAACCGAGGAAATACAAAGTAAAGTAATGCACTATTCTTATAAGTGTTTAATGATGATTTGCTATATATACTATTGTAAAATAATTACACTATTCTTATATATAAGTGTTTAATGTTATTTTTTTCACATACAGTAGGAAAAACAAGCATGCTCTTCTATTCTTATAAGTGTTTAATGAGATAGAAGTTATTCACTCGTTATTTTTTCTAGTGAGTTAAAACAAATGAAGATTTACATGATTACGAGAGTAAGTGAATATTATATTATATTGGTAAACTAAGTGCTTTTATAATTTTCAAAAAAAAAGTAAATGCATTTGCACGTTTTGCAAAAAAAGCTATTCTTTTTGAAAAAGATAAATGAATAAATGTTTTCTCAAAAAATTGATATATTTATAAAAAGCTTGTTCCAACGATGCACTCAAGTCACAATGCAAAAGGAAAAATAGATGATTATCTATATATAGCTAACTCACTAAATTAATTAAATTATACACATATTTTCAGAAAGAACACACCCTAAGTGCACAGACAATAAGTAAGGATGCAAATAACAATATAAACTTTGTCTCTGGATCAAGGAACCATCAGCTACAAGTAAACATAAAAAACAGCTGCAAGTAAACATAAAGAACAGAAGAAAAATAAAACATTAAAAGGGCGAAAGGGGTAAAACTATGTGTATAAAGCTGATTGCAACAAACAGTAAAATTGTGTGCATCATTAGTATATAAAATCATAAACTTATACAATGTTGTAGATGTTTGATATCAGATTTGTAGTCCTACGAATTAACATAATTGTTTATCTATACGTTGTGCTTTCACTTGTGCAGGCAATGGACTTTTGAAGAGAGCAAGGTTGAACATTTGTGGTGCTAGCTTTCGCTTCTGCATGCAACAAAGAATTATGGATAATTAAGCGTTTTGTTAGCACCGATTTGATATAACATTTTATTAGTACTAGATGTGTAAATTTGTATACGAATGGTTATTGTATGTTGGTCATTCTATAAAAAATCTACTATATTAGAATAGTTATGGATATCTTATTTAATTATATGATTAGTATTTCTTTTAATTGTTCGAATATGATGATTATGTGAGTGATTGTTGATTGATATAGTAGAAATAAAATAGACCATCAACATGAAATAATAGCATGGAAAAATGGTGCAAAATGATCAATAACTTTTAGTAGCGTTTCAAAAACGCTACGAAAATACATATAGTGGCGTTGAGTAAACGCAACCGTAAAGTATGGGAAAAGTTGGAAATTCTATTGGTAGCGTCAAAAAATCTTTTGGTAGCGTTTTATACACGCTGTAAAAAAATAGTGGCGTTTCATAAACGCTGCAGTAAAACGATTTTTGGTGGCGTTGAAATAAGTGCAACTAAAAATCAGGTATTTTTAGTCGTGGGCTTTATAACAGCGTTCATCAAAACGCTGCTAAAACTTTTAGTAGCGTTTTTGAGCGCTACTAAAAAACAAAATTCTTGTAGTGGACGACTGGCGTGGTGGGCTGTCATGGTATGGGTGAGCACGGTGAGGAGAGGGAGGCTGCGTGTGGCATGTGCTTGGCCGCTGCTGCATGCTACATGTAATATATTTCTCCAATTTTATATATATATATATATATATATATATATATATATATATATATATATATATAGACACACACACATACATACATATACATATATATAGACACGGCCGAAACAAAAAGATAAGAAAAGAAGGGAAGCATAGAGAATGAGATGAAGCAACCAAATCTAAAAATCCATACAAGTGACATGTAGAATATGATATGAAGTGGTTTTGGGAAAATGAAGGGTCAAGGAAACAAATGGACGTGAGTGGTTTTTGGAAGAAAGATATAAACAGGCTTGGTGAGGAAGAGAATGAGGTGGCCTGTGTTACCATTATATAACTCTAAATAAAGCATGCATGAACGTTTGGAATATTTTACATATATTTTTTTTTTTTTACGTTTTAGTTTTCTTTTCCAAAAGTGTGAACACGAACAAAATGAAGAGACACGACTAGCAAGAACATTAGACAAATGGGAAATACAAGGTCACGGTGGGTAACCAAAAGTCATGGCAGAAAACCAAAGATTGTAAACAGGTACCGATACGGCAAACCGTATTGCGGTTTTCGCCGCGTACCGTACACCTAATTCATAATTGGATATAGCGTAGAGATCAACACGACGAGACGGTCAAAAGGGTATACAGATGTCAGTGGTACGATCATCTTATCAAAAGTCAATAATCGGTACCGAAAATGCTGCAATCTGTCGAAAATAAGATAGACGGAGCAATAGCAGTCCAAATTTGAAGAAACGAAACATGACGTCTCACTCAAAAGATGATTTACAAATTTATTGTATAAAAATATTCAGGTTTGTAAAACATTTTATTATTATCAATTATTAACTGATTTAAATTAAAATGAAATTACAAAATAAAATTTACTTCAATATTATTTGAAGAAAATTTACCATTTGAAATGTTTAAATAGTCGTAATCCAAATATCAAGTTTATATTTCAAAATTTGGATTACGACTATTTAAACATATCAAATGGTGAATTTTCTTCGAATAATATTGAAGTAAATTTTATTTTGTTATTTCAAATTGTAAATAGGGGTCGTTACATTTTATCAATTCATAATAGGGGTTGATAACCTAAGATATCTGATTATATTTATAATATGCATGTAAATCAGTACTTTTGTTCATTAATGTTATAGGAAATGATGATGAAATAAGATATATTTGACTATATCATACTGTTTTTTTATTAAAATGGGTTTCGGTCATTCTTTTTTTTTTTAATCGAAATAGCATAAAAGATTACAATGATCAGATATATTTGATTGGACTGGTAACAATTGTTTTAGATGTTTCATGATGTTACCAAATTTGAGTTGCATATTATTTTTTACTATCTTAGTCTTAGTTATTAGTCTTAGTTACAGTTACATAATATACGATAAAAATAAAAAATATTCATATAATTAGTGTTGAAAACACCTTTTTCATAGCCAGATTAGTTATATTCATATTTATTGATAAATCATTAGATGAATAAAAAGATTAGACACGAAAAATTAGTACGAAGAAACATTTATTTCATCAATTGAAGAGGAAGTGGGAGGAAAAGTTAAGCTATTGTAAAAAACACATTTTATACCCTAAATGTTGAATTCTTTCACCATGTAAAGGCACGCTCAAATGAAATTGTTCAACGACATTTTCCTTCTCAATCCAATTTTTGAGCAGGCTGTTGACATAGGGTATGGTCAAAGTTATTACAGTCCGATATTGACATTTTCTTCAAAATGTGTTTTCTAACAGAATGCTCATATTTGGAGCAGGACTACGTCATTGGACCCAGGAGACCAACCCATTTTTATAACGGGCCAGGTGTGTTAGATAAGAGGATAAATAATGTTTCAGTTTCTGAATGAGTAAAGAGTGAAATGGTTGATGTTTTACTTGTTCGTCAAAGGATTCAAACTATGACTTCTCTCAGTAGCGTGTGATTTGCCAGATCCAAATGTTTGTTTTCTTTTTCTTTTTTGTCCCTTTTTTGTTCTTTTCTTTCAAATAGAGAGGAGAACGTCTTTGTTGTATAATGATCCCAGATCTATAATTTTCAAAACAATGGGCCGAGGAATGTTTGTTTATAGCTTATATTTTAGGCAACTTTGTACTAAGTTTCAAAACAATGGGCCGATGAATGTTTGCTTGTAGCTTATATTTTGGGCTACTTTGTACAAATTTGTATATTTGTCACTACTTTTTAGTATGAAGGTTGCTAAATACACTAAAATATTTACTAGCTTTTATCAGGTATGCATTTTACCACTGAAATTCGAAGTATCCCTTGTGATTACCCAGAATTTTACCACAGTATATTTTATTTTATTATTTTTCTTCGAATTTAATGAAATAAAAGAGGTACAGAGTCAACGAAAATAGACAATCATGAGTTGCTTGATCGAATCAAAAGTGAGTTTTCGATGTTGTTTGAATTATTTGGAAGAGGACACATTTGTTGGACAACGATTGTATATTACCGTTCATATACTTTGGACGTCGTATGTAAAAAACATATGAATAAATTATTAGTTGGAAAGCAACAATAGTTTTTTTTTTTTTTTTTTGAATTACCTAGAGAACCAAGCTTCGCTTGTAAACTCTAGGGAAGTATGTGCCTGCCAAACACATACTTCGGGTACTTGTTACAGGGTTGTCAGTTTCGGAGCTCGAACTCGTGACCTTCGATCACGCAGTCCGGACCATCAACCAACTGCGCCAACCCTGTTGGCAAAGCAACAATAGTTTGTACTCTATTAATGTCGGTAATCAGTTTCCGCTACTTGTGGTAATTCCTACTGTGCTAAAAAAAAGCAGGAAAATGATTGGGATAAAATTCAATAATTTTTTTGTTGTAATTAACAACCTATTTAGTTTAGTTAATAAAGGAAGTTTGAACCATGTTCTAAAAAAAAGAACGTCTTTGTTTTCGGTTATTTTGACATCTTCAAATTGGAATTTTAGTTATATCTTATGTTTTTATTTCTATAGCTTTAAATTCAAATTTTAGTTTTATCATAGAAATAATATCAAATTTTATTGCAAAAATAAAAATAATTGTATTACTAGTATAACCGCACAACAGTGGGGAAACCGACCGTTGTGATATTTAATATGAAAGAAAAACATTTTTGTTAAATTTTTTTCTTTATTACAAATTTGATAAAAAAATTAAGTGCATTTAAATAAAATAATTTGAAATTGTAATTTGAAATTAGAAATCTTTATTGCATACGGTTTGTAAGTAATTTGAGATTGCAGAAATCTTGAACCATACCATGAAAAGTGGATAGATATTTTGAATTTTGAAATTTGAAATTAGAAGGAAGGTGGATAGATGTTTTGAAACGCAAAGCAAAAGGAGGAAAATAGGGAAACGCACCAAGATTTGATATTTGAAATTAGAAGGAAGGTGGATAGATATTTTGAAACGCAAAGCATAAGGAGGAAAATAGGGAAACGAAGCAAAACAGGTAGCATGTTTTTTTGGCTTCAGGAAAATTGATTTTGGCCAGTAGAAATAGACAAACCTTCCTACGGTCGGTTTGATAAGTTTAATTTTTAAGACAAATTTACTTATACAAGTAAATATTTACACGTACATGTATGTTTGCATGTGAATATATACTGTTGTAAACATTCTTCTATTCGCCTACCTAATCGTTTAGGAATGAAACAAAGTTTACTGTCTATCCATCCACCTAGGTTCGCTTAGACGAGACTTATCGTCTCATCTAACCGTCCAAACGAGTATCTAAGCACGATTTAAGCATTAGTTAAGGTTGATGTCTCATGTAAGCATTTATGATATAGTTTTAGACGGTTTTGCATCCTTGACTGCTCAAAAGTCTATCACAACTCCCAAATTTCAAATTTTCGTCAAGTACTAGACCAAATGCTAAAATTATATCAAAAATACATGAGTTTATCAAAAACGCATAACCCCAGTTTATTTCCATTAATGTCCGCCTTAAAGTTTAACCCCTATTCCATACTTACGGCTTAACTTTCACTGAACTATTTTTTATAACCTTGTTTGTGCATTGGCTCGATAGGTTGATATATGGATTATGAGAACAAAGGTCATGAGTTCGAGCCTTGAAACTAACAACCCGTTGACACTAATCAACCATATTGTAGATGTGTGTGCGCGTGACACACACACTACTTCGACATAAATTGCTTATACCATTTCCAACCCGATGTCGGCACGATGTCAGGAAAATGGTTCTTGACATCAAGCCAATGCCAATGCCAATGCTAGGCGTGAAGATAGAATAAAAAATGTCACAAAAAAATTCCGAACACCTTGCCAGCACAAGGCATTGTAGCTACTATAACAATTTCAGTGTCATGCCTGCACGCACATTTAGCAACTTCGTAACTATTAAAACTATTTCCGTACATCTTCTCTACTCACTTTCCCAACATCATACCGACACCAAATATTTGCCGATGCATTCCTAATGAATTTTTCGCTCATTTTTGGTAGAGTAAAGGGTTTCTTTTGGGAAATTGTGTAATTTGATTATATATACTGGTTTTACTTTTCTATTATAAGTATTGTTATATTGGACATAGTAATGTTTTATATACATTAAATACATACAAGTAAAAAGTCCTTAGAAAAAGTTTTTAATCGATTGTAATTACAAATGGTTTGCAACCATAAGTATTTAATCGTGTATAATAATACATATCATTAAATTGTTTCTGGTCGGGATGAATCAAGAAATGGATATCGAAGCATCTGTTGAGACTGGTGTACGTAATGCTTTCCATAAGAGGTGAATTACTCATAAATATTGGGTACACTAAGGTATATGTAGTTGTGGTCATTTGGGACATTCATAAATCGACTAAACGAGAGTCTTTTATAAGTTAAAACAACTAAGTCAAAATTGAATATCTCATGTAACAGTCTGTAGTAGTCCTTTAATTTGAGAGTACTGTTGATCATAATTAAGTAAGTAGGCTGTACTTTGATTACTGTCAAACATATGACATTACGATCATATTAGGACCATAGTTGGGTACATGTTAAATTACTTGAAGCGAAACACTACTCAAGAGAGGATTCTTCCCCTCCCTTTCGTTATAAAAGGTTAGTATCGCCATAAATGATAGTCAACTTATAATCAAAATGTCTAGCTAGAGTAAAACAGTTAATCGATAAATGGTATCAAGTTGAACCAAGAATTTCAAAGTAGTCTATGCAATTAACTATGGAATATTATTGGAGTTTTTAACTATTGACCAAACTTTAGATATCATAGTGATGTAGTGATAACAAACAGAAAAAATGTACAAAATATCATTACATGGTACAACTTAATAAAGATTAGAAATTGGATTTCGCCTAAATGATCTATAAGTAACTAATTTGTACCCGATACTATACTTCAGAAAATTTCGTACATGCTTTAGTAGTTATATTTTTGAAATATTAATTGATGGACGAGTTTACAATATGGAGTCAACATAACCGTATTGTTAGCTAATTTCTAAGTTCAACCAATTTAAATTAATATATAAATTTTATAAATTCATAATAATAATGAATAATAAAAATTAATATAAATGTCGTATTGAATTTTTATGGCATTTAAAATTTTTATTTGAAGCCTTAAAATTAATTAAAATGATATATAATTTATTATATATTAGCTTTAATTAAATATATGGGTTTAAATAATTAGTGTATGATATATTAAATAGTATACATTATGGAAGCCTATATCGGGGTTTGGCCGGTCATAGAATGAGCACATGGGATGCTTTTGATTCGGTTGATAACTTTAGACTAAATGTAGATTCAAATGAGAGAGAAATCTAGAAGATATTAACATATCTTATGGTGGCTATAAATACCCCAACTTATCCCATTCAATAAGATATTTTAATATCTTCTATGAAGTGGTAGGCAGGTTGACCGGTTAAAGTATGTCATCTAGGGTTTTGCTAGACCAGAATGGCTCAGATTTGATCTAATAAAAATATTCTCGATCCGACGGTTCTTACTCGTCCCAACCACTATAAATAAAAGAATAGCCCCCTCACTTTTATTCATAAGAAAAATAACAATGTTAGTGAAACTCTGTCAGTTCTCTTCCTCTTCCATAAGCTTTTTAGATTCAAGATTAAACCTTTAGAAAAGGAATCAATCTGATTAAAGGTAATAAGTTTTATATACACACATTATTAACCCAAAAATGGATCAACGCCCTGATTTGAGTGTGAAATCACTAGCCCTGTTCTTGCAGTGTAATAATACAGATAACAGGTATAGAAAAAGATAGTAAAAGAAAGAAGACAGGTACTTTTTATAGTGGTTCAGCTATTAATGAAGCCTATGTCCACTTTATAGTTTTATTATAGAGTGCTTGCTGTTACAAGTATTGTTTGATTACAAGGCTTTGGATTATACTTAGCTACATTGAATCCCCAGAGATGGAATCACTGTAGAATCATAGTGAATTCCTTTGGAGATTGTTGTGAAGGGGATATGGAGTGAAGAAAGTTTCTACCAGAGCTTTAGCAACCAGTCCGGAAAAGATCCCATTTATGTTGTAGATAGGATGGTTTTTATAAAGACTGGAGAATTTTTAGGTCAGGCCTGTTCGTTGACTGCTTGTTGATGGATGCATAACGACCTGGAGGAGTTTGGCTCGTGATCCGAGCCAAAACCATGGATCGCTAGCGATCCATGGTTTTGGCTCACTCGCGAGCTAACTAACTAGGTGCTCTCTCCATCACCCAAATATGCTAGGTCGCATCCAATCAGAGTTCCATATGGATCGCTAGCGATCCATCATGTATGGAACGCTAGCGATCCATACACTTGATATTTTTCTTGCTTCTGTCTTCTAGGCTTCTTTGCTTCCTTTGTGCCTTAGCGATCCACTGTCTTGCATGGATCGCTAGCGATCCATAAAGTATAGATCGCTGGCGATCCAAGCACTTAGCCTATTTTGGAGTATGAAGTTTGGCCAATTCTAACGACCCTGAGTCGACCTTCGAAAATCGGCACCGAATACTTCACCAGTATTCAAATGCCGCAGATTCAAACGCCGAATCTGGTTCACCGGAGCTTATAACACATTAAGTATAACAACACAGCAGAAGAAAAAGATAATATCATATATCATTGATATACAATTGATACAATATTAGATACAACTAAATATCCAATACAAATGACATCAATATATCAAAGATAGATACAAGACAATAGTAGTGGAAAGACAAATGTCTTCAATGCCAAACTCCAAAAACTCCAAATACTCGAAGACTTTCATATCTAAAACCTAAAGCTTAAAGAACTCCAATCAAACAAGCTTGATCCAACAACGATGCTGAAGTGAAGCAACTCGATCCAAACGTGATTGCCAAAATCCCAAGATTGAATGCTATCGAATCTACACCTACTATTCGATTATCTGAAAAAACCCAACTCTAGACTACCCATGCGGAATGCTTCTATGACCTTGTATCATTGTTGTTAGCGTAGTCTCGTTGCACATTGCTCCATTTTGATGACGATCTACTAGCTGTTTGCATTCAGCTGCTAATTGGGATGAATTGGCGCTGGTGTCTTGGCTTAATTGAACTTGTCTGTCGCTTTAGTAATATGACTTGGCTTTTGTTAAGCCCTTGCCTTAGCCTTTTAGTTTAAGTTCTAAGCCACTCTGATGACAGAGAATTGTTCATTTTTCAACTGGGTTAAAAACCTGAATAACATTTGCCTTCCAAGGTACGTCTTCATTTTAAACAAGTTGTGCTCTGGAAGTTATCGCCTTCAATATTTGTTCGTCGAATCCCAAGTGATCACATTGGAGTTTTACGGATGTGTGGCAGGTCATACTGTTGATCACCTAGCTTTGGTCTTGACTGCCATTGCTTGTTGTAACGGGACAAATTTCTTCTTATAGCTTCTCGGTATGCTTCGAAATGATGGATGGATGTTGGAGCACGGATTTGAGAAAAACCTGCCCAAAACCTCATGTGTCGCTAGCGATCTATGTATGATGGATCGCTAGCGACCCGACCACTTGAAAGAAAATTTGCCTTCAAAAGAAGGGTGTTAGTGATCCATGATGGATCACGAGCGACCCAATGACTTAGCAAAATTTTGCTTTGTCATTTCTATCTGCCTATACATATGTTCAAGCCGATCTACCAATTCATTTGACCCCAGCCATTCTTATTCCTTCATGCGATTTAGTCTTTGCACGACCCAATTCTAGGCAATTCAGCAGGTTGTTCGACCAGATCCATTACCTCCTTAGATCCATCTTGTCCAAGCTGCATGTTGTGATTCCCACTAGTGATTGGCTGTGATTCTTCCTAGTGGATCTTAGATCATTTCTCATCTAAACTCTAGCTCACCTCTGTCCTAGTTCGATGTCTATCCATCATTAGCTCGCGCCGACCTGGTTACTTTGTTACTAGCTTACCTTTGGACTGTTGAGTCAAGTCTTCAACCAATTTCTTGTTTAAAGTTTAATCCAAGGTGGGTCTGCTAATTAGTTTTCTAATTACAACGTTCGTGTAATGGTTTGATGGCAAGTTTGCATTTGCAATGTTGGTCATGAGAAGTTTGAGTTGACTGCGGTTTAATGAAGGAAGATAGCAAATCGAATCTTGAGATTTCTTCCGGAACGACATTCAGGCTTTGGCCCAATGCTTGATGCGTTTTTCTATCTTCGTCCATTAGACCAGAATTGAATTGTGCCTAGTTTCGTAGCTATTACTACATGACACATCATTAGTCGATCTCAATTCTTCCAGAGAATTTGGACTTATCCTTCTTGCTTGCTGCATGTCGGTGTCATTGAGTGAGAAGAGTTTTCTGCATCACTTCAGACAACGGATCCGTTATCGATCATTGATCGATAACGGGTAAGTGTGTAGGAAGTGAAAACAAATCGGAGCGATGTGGGAAATTATTTTCCATTCCTACTATGGATGAACTGTCTACACGGGATAGAGCATTTGTAGTGTTTCAGATACCGATCTCATCCCCTATAGACGGCATGCTGCACTTTCCCCGGTTACAGTTGAGGTCCGTTGCGTGGGCAAGGATTGATATCTCTTCGGAATTTAAGTGTTGTAGGGGAAAAATTATTAATTTAAAATAAAATCACTTGACCGTTTTGAATACGAGTTCCGTTGCTTTAGAATGAAGCACCCATCTTCGCACAGTAAATCGAAGGAAGGAAACCCAGCACTTTCCACAACAGAGTCGTCATCCGTCGGTCTTTATTCTACCACTTCACAAGTAGAATACGGGCAATTGGTCCTGGTCGGGCATATCGTGGATCGATTGCTTCCCAACTTTAGAGTTATACTCAATCCAACTGAGAGGGCTTCTTCCATGGTTTCTACCAAAGTTCTTCATAACATCAGTGTGCAACGTGGTATTCCAAAGGAGGATATGCGTTTGCTAGAGAAGGACAAGTTTTCTCATATGCCTCCTCTGAGGTACACTGCTTGCCACCGGATTATGTGTTTGAATGGAGTCATGCCTCCCTTTAATTACTTTCTACATGAGACTCTTTGGAACTTAGGCATTGCCCCATTCCAGATTCATCCTAACGGCTATGCCATCTTAACTTGCCTACATGTTCTTTTTATGTGAACATTCAACCGTGCTCCAATCTTTGATGAGTTGCGATGCTTTTTGTTGTTCAAAAGGAGAGATGACTGCCCCTCCTTGATCGTGATTGAAGCCCAAAGAAAATAGAAAATCATTTTGCGCCTGTAGGGTAACTTGTCACAATTCAAGATGCAATATTTCTTCATTACATGCTCGAGGGGCTCAGTGGTCGGTGGACGAAAGGGGGTAAGTTCCTTTTTCCTTCTATCGAGCTCTGATGCGTTATAATGGAGTTTCTAACTAGCCATATGTCTCTTGCAATTATTCCAAGGCCAAACAGAGACGTGGCTCTCGATGAAGTTTTTTAGACTCTAAAGGCTATTGATGCCGAGGAGGGATACATTAAAGTGTTCCTTACTGATGAAAACATGCATGATGTGGATTACTATATATAGGTAAATCCGCTGTTCAAGTCGAAGTCACATCTCTTACTCGATCCAGAGTTCACACAAGATCTATTTCTTCTTTCCATGGTTTCAAAGAAGGCGCTTCTCAAGAGAGAGAGCCTATCTGGAGGATTAACCGATGAGGCCTACGAGGGAGGAGATGCTACTGCGACTAGATTTAGTGGCCCAGTTAGAATGCCTCCAATTCTGGAGGAAGGAGAAGAAGAGTTCAAGCAAAGAGAAGGCAATGCCGCATAGGACTCTGAAAAGGAAGAGGGGGGAGTTTGAGAGTAATAACAATGAGTCTACTGCAAGTGATGATCTTCATGCAGAATCCGATGACGAGGACTTAGAATCATGTGACGAAGCTTTGGGTATGAGCCCCGTTCTTCCGGACTCACCCTTTCTAGATGTAGGCAATAAAGACAATGCTCTAGAGAACAAAGTGAGTGTCAGGATACCTCAGATAAAGACGTGGGTGTAGAGTTTGGAGATTTGAGTGACGTCAACGTTGATTTTGAAGCTCTTATGAAAGAAGATTCAAAATTTGATGAGGTGCCTCCCCGATGGAGCTATATCATGCCAGGAGTTAGCCCCGTTCTACCTGCGATGGTCGAAGTTAGTCTGTTTCCACCTATGATGGCCATCCGTTCCGGTTCGTGATGACGTTTTAGGCCTACCTCAGGAACACACTACATGTCTCGCTAGGATTACACTCACTACCATTCATTCCTTCATTTTTTTACGTTAATTCTATGCTTTTGAAATCTTTTATGTATGCTTCATGCCATGTATGATGAGAGGACGAGGTTTCTATGATAACTTCGAAGAATTCACTGACTTACGGTGGTATTCCAAGCATACCTTCAGCCATCACCAACCCGAGAAACAGAGGAAGAATATAGAAGGAGAAAAGAACAAGAAGCCTAAGCCTTCCATCAAGACGAAAGAGAGCGAGGCCGATCATATCAAGGCGGGTACGAGAAGAGGAGAACTTCTGAGGAAAGGGAGGAACCATCGAAAAGGTTGAAGTTTGAACATGTCCTCATTCTCAGAGCTTGCTCTAACACATTCTTCAACGGGCCAAGAAATTCCCGTTACTCCTGCCTCGGTTCCGACTTCAATTCATATCTCTTCATCTTCAATTGTTGTTGCCCTCGGTACTTCTTGCCCCCACCGAAGACCTACCTATATCCTTCCTTCGGGCCCCCCTAAACTTGAGGCAGCATTCCCCGAGTGGTTCTTGAAGGGGGTTAAGTTTGACCGCGATCTGCACCAAGTTTGTAGAGATTCGTATATGCCGCACCTCCAGGCTATTCAAAGCGACTCGGAACAAGCAGAAGGATGGGAAAAACTCTTTAAATAAGTGGCAGATATGAATCATAATAATTATCAGAAGATCCTCTGTTTCGAGTCAGATAAGGATGACTTTGATAGGGCATTAGCGAATCGCAATGCCAAGATTAAGCAGTTGGAGGAGGAAAAGGAAACGGCCCTTCACGAGAGTAAGAAAAAACACCGGCCTGATGAAGAAAATGAACGAGGCACACGCGAGAGTCAAGATCCTCCACAGGGACGAGATCAAGAAAACTTGCGCAGAAGAAGGCAAGTTGGAAGGGGAAGTGGCTGCTTGCAACGCCACCATTGAGGCCTAGAGGAAAACCATCACTGATCACGACCTTATTATTAAAGGGAACAATAAGACTATCTTTGACTAGGCTGAGACGATTGCCAAGTTACATGCCCTGGTCGCGTAGCTCAGTGCCGATAAGTCTACTATTGAAGTTGAGAAGCCCTCCATGAGAGCAGATTTTCTAGATCTTTAGGACGCTTTTGAAAGAAAGATGCAGAAGCTAGATGCGACCATTTTTAATTTTTATGTCAACTTCCTATTGCTCCAAGGGAGTCCCAACTATTTGGGTCTGAAATTCCCGCACACTCTCGCTTTTCTTTGAAAAGAAGTCCTGTCTTGTTTTGCCAATAGCGGTATCGTCTATACTGAGCGGGAGTTGCAGGATGCCTACCTCAATGATGAATCGAAGAAGGTGCTATTCGAGGGCCGAGAAATTCTTTGAGTTGAAACCGAGAAGGAGGCCACCGATGCTGCCTTGACAACCACCGCTGAAGCGCTCACCAAGCCTTTTAGTTCCAGTGAAGGCGAATCATCAAAGCAGCCCCATGACCTACCAGCTAATTCAGGGCTTGAAACTCTTCCTCGGGTAGTGGAGCCATTGAAAGAGGGCGAAGGTGGTGAATATGAAGTCAACATTCTCGACCATTCCTCTATCGCATGTAATGTTCTTGATTCCTATGAATTCGGGAGCTTTCAACTTATGCCGCAAGAGCAGAAAGAATTTAATGCTTTCATTTTTGATCTTATAGGTCCATCTACCTTCCCATTGACATGTCAGCTTCTTCGATTCCCGGACCCACAACCATTTCCCCATCCTCCATGGTTATATCCTTTCCTGTTCCTGTCTGGCTCGTAACTAAGGCCGGAGGTCGAAAAGATACCCGTGCTTCATGGCCTGGACGACCCTTCCATGTCTTTGGAAGGCGACATAACAGCGGAAGAGGCCAAGGAGCAGGAAACTCAAACGGAGCAGCCTCAGAAGTCTCAACACAAACAGGTCACTGCCAAGAAGAAAATGGTCAAAGCAATAAGGGCCTCGAAGAGCTCCCACAAATCACGAAAGCACAATGCAAAGGGGGAGTCTTCTGAGAAGGCTGCGGAGGAAGAGGAGGACATTGCCACTGAGGTATTCGTCGATATTACCGGTAGTGACACCACTCCTGAAACGAACCAGAAGCTGCCAACAAAGGGCAAAATGGGAAGTGGGAAGCGTTGAGGAGCTTATATGAAGTTCACTTTGATTTTGGTTCTTTTTGAGTCATTTTGTACAAGTGTAGAGTCCGCACTTAGCATTTTCGTTGTGGAGTCTGCATTTCCTTTTTTTCGCCAACATTGTGTGGGTATGGCTCCCATGTTTTGACCCTGTACAAAGGGAATTATAAGCAATATATTGATATTTTGACTATATTCTCATCTGTCTGCTCATATATGTTCTGTGCACTTGTGTTGGTTTTATTTCATACTTATCCTATTGTGCGATTATTGCCAAAATCCTTCGTTTAAAGTAAAAAAACTTTAAAAATTAACAGAACTTTAAAATTCTTTGATAAAAATTCTTTGTTTGGAGTGATAGAACATGTGAACTTATCGTTTTCACATGTTTTCATTCAAGTACGGGTGTGTGCCCCTAGTTCACAGGGCTATTTTCTTCGAACAATTTTCACATAATCGGTAACTTAAGGCTTAGATAATTTTCATATCAAATTCAAAATTTGGCCTAGTCATAGATTGATTTTCCTTTTTTCGAAAGCTCTGCAATTTTACCATGTAATCCAAGTTTCTTGTAATATTTTGACAAGCATGCAATATGCGTGTTTGAGAGGTGCACATTGCATGGGTTAACTGAGGGTAGTTTTGATCGTTAAATGTCCTTAGGTGAAACTTTTTATATTAGTTTGTAGAATTCCAATTTTGTTGGAGTTGTGCTCATTATTCCTAATTGTAGAAGTAGTTGGCGCTGGCTATGGGGTGCGCGGTTTTTGGTGCTCCTCGGCATTGCCTATCTTCGGACAACGCGAGGAGTGTATGTTTTAGTGCTCCCGGATGGTGACTATCTTCACGCGGGGTGAGGAGTTTAAGTTTTAAGAATCAGTGCATGATTATTTGCGCTCCTCGGAGTTTCCAATCTTTGGGCAATGTGAGGAGTTAGTTTATTGGAATTTAATGCGTAGTTATGGAGTGCGTGGCTTTTCATGCTCCTCGGTGTTGCCTATCTTCGAGCAACGCGAGTAGCATATGTTTTGGAAGTTAGTGCATGGCTTATGAAATGCATGGATTTTCGTGCTCCTCAGTGTTGCCTATCTTCAAGCAATGTGAGGAGTTAGTATTATGGTGCTCCTCGGCATTGCCTATCTTCGGGCAATGCGGGGAGTTAGTTTTTGGTGCTCCTCGGTGTTGCCTATCTTCGGACAATGCAAGGAGTTAGATTTTGGTCCTTCCCGCTATTGCTGAAGCAACACCATTTTTTCGAAGGCAAGGATCGAGTTCCATCGATCCAACGGTTTGAGTCGATTTTCTTCCGTCGACCTAGCAGGTATTTATTATGGATACAGTTTTGTCGGTTCGAAAGAGTGAATCAAGTTTTATTAAGGAAAGCAGGGCTGCCTATTTACAATTCCCCCGACATTTCCGAGACGGCTTATTTGCTGAAAAATAGAGAATGCATAAAGTAGTTTTCACATGAAGTAACGACGGAGTGATTCGCTATTCCAGGCTCTGGGACTCTAAATTTCATCAAATGTTGTTAGCTTGAAAGTCCCATCTTTGAGCTTTTGATTTATGATGTACGGTCCTTCCCCGTTTGGTCCAAAGGCCCCCAAAATGGGGTAAACTCGCTTGAGCACAAGATCTCCCACCTTGAAGGTTTGGTTGTTGACTTTGGAGTTGAAGTACCGTGCTACCCATTTTTGGTGGGCGGAAGTTCTTAACTCAACTTCTCTTTTTTCTTCGATCATATCTAGCGATTCGAGTAGGAGCTGCTCGTTTTGGGTTCGGTTGAAATTTTACCTTCTGTGGGAGGGGACTTCTTACTCAACAAGTGTTATTTCTTCTAAACCATATGCTTGAGCGAATGGAGTGCGACCGGTTGTCGCTTTGTGGGTGGTTCAGTAAGCCCATAATATGAGTGGAACTTCATCGACCCAGTTTCCTTTGGCTTTAATTAGTCTCCTCTTGATGGTAGATTTGATGATGTTGTTTATTGCTTCCACTTGCTTGTTTTCCTGTGGATGAGCTACTACTAAGAAGCTCTTTTCAATCCGAAAGCATTTGCAAAAGCCCTTGAGCTCAATGCTTTCGAATTTGGTTCCGTTGTCAGTGATAATTTTTTATGGCACAAAAAACCTACAAATAATGTTTTTAGTGTCAAAATTAATAACTTTCTTTGTGGTTATTGTGGCCAACGGTTCAGCTTTGGCCTATTTGGTGAAATAATCTACATCAACTAAGGCATATTTGGCTCCTCCTTTTGCTATCGATAGGACGCCAATCAAGTTTATCCCCCATATTGCGAATGGCCATGGGCTGACCATCTATGTTAACTCTGTTGATGGAGTTCTTTTAACTTTGCTGAATCTCTCATAGCGATCAACATTGCTTGGCGTAATATGCACCGTCTCGGTTTATTGTTAGCCAGAAGTATCCATACTGGAGGACTTTCTTTGCAAGGGTTTGCCCCCCCAGTATGGTCTCCGCGTTCGCCTTCGTGCACTTACTTTAGGATTTGTCTAGCTTCGTCGTCAAACACGCACCTAAGGAGGGGGGTTAATAACCTTCTTCGGTAGAGTATTCCATTGTGTATCATGAATCTGGGTGCTTTTTAGAGAAATTTCTTTTCTTGATTCTAGTCAGTTGGAAGAGTCCTTATGAGTAAATATTCTTTTACCGGTATTATCCATGTTTCTGGTTCGATGGTGATTTCGAGAATCCAATCAACATCCATTTCGTCTATGCTTGGGTTGGTTAAAGTTTCAACTGGGACTAGTCCCAATGAGTGAGCTTTTTGGAACTTTCCAGTTTAGCCAAATAATCTGTCTTGGTGTTTTGGTCCTATGTAATGTGAGTTATAGTGCAGTGTTCGATGTCACCGAGCAGTTCTTGTACTTTAGACAGGTACGAGGGCCAGATTCCCCCTCTTCCAAGCCTAGTATTCCCTCTTTACTTGACAGATGACCAGCTGGGAGTCGCTGTATATGTGAATGATTTTATCTTGAGTTCTCTTACAACTTTCAGTCCTACGATCAGTGCTTCGTATTTCACTTCATTATTTGTGGCAGGGAATTCCAGGCGCAAAGCTTAGCTAATGGTTCGCCCTTCGGGGTTTTCAAGCACTACTTATGCCCCTGAACAAAGGTTGTTAGATGCATTATCAACAAAGAGCTTCCACCGAGTCTCCCCTCCGACGGTGTTTCTTCTTCGTCGTCCCGCATGGTTAACTCGGCAATGAAATCTGCTAACGCCTGCCCATTGATGGCTTTCCTTGAGTGGTATGTGATATCATATTGACTCAACTCTATATTCCACTTGAATATTCACCTCGAAGTTTCTGGTTAGTATAATACTTGCTTCAGGGGCTGGTCAGTCAACAATTTAATTAGATGGGCTTGAAAGTATGGCCATAACTTCCTAGATGCGATCAAGAGGCAATATGCTAGCTTTTTTAGTTTTGGATAGTTTTTCACTGCTCCAGTAAACTGTTTGCTAATGTAATACGCGGGTTGTTGGATTTTTGATTCTTCATGCACTAGAGCACCGCTCAGTGCATGGGGTAAGATTGCTAAGTAAATCAACAAGTCTTCTCCATCCGTAGGTTTTGATAGGATTAGGGGAGCCTCTATGTCTCGTAGCAATTCTTCAAATGCTGCTTGACAATCTTCACTCCATTCGAAGTTCTTATTTCCTTTCTTCAACGCAACAAAGAATAGTATACACTTATTGGGTAGCTTTCGAGATAAATCGACTTAGTGCTGCGGCCTTTCCATTCAAGCTTTAAAGTTTCTTCTTATTTCTCGGGGCTTGGACTTCTCATAGCGCTATTATCTGCTCCGAATTTGCTTCGATGCCTCAGGCACTTACTATGAACCCCAAGAATTTCGCAGAGGCTACTCCAAAATGGCATTTGAGTGGTTTGAGCTTCATTCCATATTTTTGGAGTATTTTGAACATTTCAGCAAGATTTTCTAAATGGTTAGCAGCTACTCAAGATTTGACCAGCATGTCATCCATGTATACTTCCATAGTTTTTTTGATTTGGTGTTTGATCATAGTATTCACTAGCCTTTGGTATGTTGCCTCGGAGTTCTAGTGGCATTACTCTGTAGTAGTACAGTCTCAAACCGGTGTGAAGCTAGTGTTCTCTTGATCCCGCTCATGCATTAGGATCTGGTTCTAGCCCGAGTATGCATCCACAAATGATAGCAATTCGTGTCCTGTCGTTCCATCCACGGCTTGATCAATTCTGGGGAGTGGGAAGCTATCCTTCGGGCAAGCTGTCTTTAAGTCCGAGAAATCAATACAAGTTCGCAATTTTTCACTAGATTTTTTGACTAAGACTGGGTTCAATACCCATTCAGGGTAAGTTGCATCTTAGATTAAACCGTTAACCATTAGTTTATCTACCTCCTCTCTCAATGCCTTGGATCGTTTAGGGCCCAAGCTGCGCCTTTTTTGCTTCACTGGTGTAAATTTGGGTCAATATTGAGCGCATGGTAGGCAATTTTGGGTGATATCCCACACATATCGGAGTGCGTCCAAGCAAATACGTCCAAATTGACATAAAGGAATTTAGTTAGTTCTGACCGCATCCTGTTTTCAAGGTGCGATCCAATTTTCAAGACCCATGTTGGGTCATCCATACAGACTGGGACAGACACCGTCAGTTCTACCGGTGCCACCCGTTCCTCCGCCGAGCTCTTCTTCCAACGATCCAAAGCCTTGTCGAATCGACTATGGTTTCCAAGCCAAGGGCAGCTCTGTAGTTGCTATTTGGAGGGTTCACAAATGTGGAGAGTTTTCCCCCATCCTTTCCTTTTTCTTTTCTTCTTGACTTACACAATTCTGTAATGTAGCATTCTCGGGTGGCGCTTTAGTCTCCTTTCACAATTCTGACTCCATGCTCTATAGGGAACTTCATTGTAAGGCACCATTCGACCAATGATATTCTGAAGTCGGCTAATGCGGGCCGTCCCAAGAAAGCATTGTGTGCTGACATTTCATCCATGATAATAAAAGTTTGAATGAGGGTGACCCTTCGCTCACCCTCTCCAAGCTCCACAGGTATGTCAATTGTTCCCACCGGTTGTTTGGGTTAACCAGTAAACCCCTGAATCTTTGTTTGGCACATGGATACGCTTTTCATGCCAATCTTCATTTGATCGAAAGTACGTTTAAAGAGTATGTTAATGGAGCTGCCACTATCAACCAACACCCACCAAACTATCGTAGGTCCGATTCCTACCGTCACCGCCATTGGATCAAGAGTTGAACTTCGACCCCTTTAGTGTCCTGATTTCTGAACTACAAAACCCTTTGCAGCTTGGCCGGAGTTTCATCTTTTATAGCTATACATGATTCCTTTGGGGCATGTTTCAACAAACTTACATATCGCTCCATTTCTCCCCAACTTTTTTGAGCAGGATGTGGTCCCCCAGATATCGTTCCAATAATAAGCATCTGGTAGGTTCGTTTCGACCCTTCATCACTAGTTTCAGCTTGATTTCTTTGTTCTCTAGGAGGCTGAGTGGTTGCACGTTAATTGGGTTTTGTGGTTTTTTTACGTACTGCTGAAGCTTATTGTTTTAGATCAACCCTTCAATGAGGTCCTTTAGGTGGCGACATTCGTTTGTTTTCTGGCCATGCGTCTCATGGAAGCGGTAGAATTTCCCTGAGCGCTTCTACTGCTCAGTGGTCTCTTTTCTAGGAGGTTTCTTGTATTCTTCAGTTTTGTGTTGTGAGATAAATATTCTCCGGAGTGTCATTTCGAGGGGTATAATCTTCCTGTCTAACTCTTCAAATCTTTTGTTGTTGCCGCTATTATTTCTTTTATCGGAGTTCTGATTTCTTCTCTTTTGATTCCCACTTTTTCCCGCGGCTCCTTGAGCAGTTGCAGAATCGCGCGTGTTTTAATTTGTCGCCGCATTGCTCCGTCCGATGTTCATCTTTGTACACAGCAAACTTTCATTCCAGCTCATGTGCTTCCTCCAAACTTAAGTATTGGCTTGCTTTATGGCTAAAGTCATTTCTGGTGGTAGGTTGCTTCATCTTAATCCGTTTTTTGAATTCAGTTTCCAAGGGAATGGCACGGACTAACGCTATAAAAACCATATCCTCATTGGGGTTGCATACTTCCGTCACCGCGGTATTGAACCGGTTCATAAAAGATTTCAACAATTCATTGCAGCCCTGGTACAATCCGGATAGGGACATGACATCCTTTGGTTGCACGGTAGGGAGCCTGAACTGGTCAAGGAATTTTTTTGCAAGTTAGTGAAAGGTAGAAATAGATCTTAGGGGAAGTCTGATGAACCACAAGACGCAACTTAGAAGGATAGGGAAACACCGGCAGCGAGCAACCTCTAGAGCATTGGCTCCATCCATATACCAGCTATACTTGTACAGATGAGGTTTTAGGTCCTTCGTCCCATCGAAGGAGGGGATAGCTGGCATAGTGAATTTGTCTGGGTACTTTTCTTCACGATTTCATCAGTAAATGGGGTCTGACTTGGAGCAGATCACTATTCATCATCTTTTTGGTTTTTACTCTCATCCATCAATCGTTTGACCATGCCTGCTATGTATACCTCTGATGTACAATAGTCCTAGGAATGGCAATCAGTCACTGTGCCATGTGTTTGGCTCTGGGAATGGTCTTATCGTGTGGGTTAGCCTAGGCTCTCCTTTCTTCGGGAGAACCACTCCTATGGGACCTGTTGGCTCGTAGTTGGCCTGATTAGGGGGAGTTTGGACATTTTTAGCATCATCAAACGCATTGGCATTCTCTTCCATTTAACTGTCTTGCTCACTATCCTCTAAAGTAGAGAGGTTCACAGCTATATCTTCCTACGGGGTTTTACCCCCCCCCTCCCCCCCGATTCAAATTCAGGATTGGTTGCCTTGGGGTGGGTGGAGTATTCTTATTCTTTTCCACATTATATCTCGTTATTACCCTTTTTTATGGCTATTTTCCGTTTCTGATATGCAAGCCAAAAATGGAGGAATTCTCTTGTTCTATAGTAGTCATAGGTTCAGGCATAGTCTTTATGGTAGGGTTTGATTGTAGGATCAACACAGCGTTAAGCTTATCCATTAGAGCCTTTTGACTATTTTCCCTTTTCTAGTTGATCTCATTAACCATCTTATTCCACTAATCTCTCATGACAACTTCATGATGACTAAAGGATGCTAGCGCCTGATTTCTTAAGTTAGCACAATTTACTTCAGTTTGTTGGGGATTAACATCTTCTCTAGCTATTTTTGCCCCTATGGATCTTCCAGAGGTAGCTTTTCTTCTTCCAAGGGCCAGTTATCCCAAAATGTGGATTATTCAAATAAAGATTGAGGATCTAACTTCTGAACCTATGGGATCCAAAGTAGATAGCTATATCTGGATCCTGAGTTGGGCCTTCTTAGTGAAAATACCAAAATGTTAGCCTAAAAAAAGGATGAGCACCTTGGTTTGAGTATGAAAGCGCCAGCTCTATTCTTACAGAGCAATAATACAGATAACATGTATAGAAAAAGATAGTAAAAGAAAGAAGACAATGACTTGTTATAGTGGGTCGACTGTTAATGAAGCCTACGTCCACTTTACAATTTTGTTATAGACCGATTGCTGTTATAAGTAGTATTTGATCACAAGGCTTTTGATTATCCTTAGCTAGATTGAATCCCCAGAGTTAGAATCCACAAAAGAATCACAGTGAATTCTTTTGGAGATTGTTGTAAGGAGATAGAGAGTGAAGAATGTTTCCAATAGAGCTTTAACAATCAGTCCATAGAAGATCCCGTTTATGTTGTAGATAGGATGGTATTTATAGAGATCGGAGAGCTTCTGGGCCAGGCTTGTTCGTTGATTGCTTGTAGATGGATGCATAAAAACTTAGATGAGTTTGGCTCGCAATCCAAGCCAAAACCATGGATCACGAGTAATCCATGATCTATGTATTGCTTACGATCCATAGAATTGGATCGATCGCGGGCTAACTACTTAGGTGCTCTATCCATCACTCAAATATGCTAGGTTGCATCCAATCAGAGTTCCATATGGATCGA
Source organism: Allium cepa (assembly GCA_030765085.1). Classification (NCBI taxonomy): domain Eukaryota; kingdom Viridiplantae; phylum Streptophyta; class Magnoliopsida; order Asparagales; family Amaryllidaceae; genus Allium; species Allium cepa. The sequence goes on along the minus strand of CM060932.1, from coordinate 634,286,372 downwards.
TGGTGATCCATCATGTTTGGATCGCTAGCGATCTATACGCTTGATATTTTTGTTTCTATCTTCTAGGCTTCTTTGCTTCCTTTGTGCCTTAGCGATCCACTGTCTTGCATGGACCGTTGGCTATCCAAGCACTTAGCCTATTTTTAGAGTCTAAAGTTTGGGATGCTTCCATGACCTTGTATCATTGTTGTTTACGTAGTCTTGTTTCATATTTCTCTATTTTGATGACGATCTACTTGTTGTTTGCATTCAGCTGCTGATTGGGATGAACAGACGCTAGTGTCTTAGCTTAATTGAATTTGTCTGTCGCTTTAGTAGTATGACTTGGCTCTCGTTAAACCCTTGCCTTCGCCTTTTAGTTTAAGTTCTAAGCCACTCTGATGTCACGGAATTGTTCTGATTTCTACTGGATCCTACTGGGTTAAAAACCTGGATAACACACATACACACATTTCTTTATTTATATTCTTCCCTAATTTCTGAATTCTTGATCTTGTCATTAAATAATTGAATATTGTAAAATCAAAAGGAAGAGAAGAAGGAAATACACCAAAGGCATGGAGTTGAATCCAAAGGAATTCAGGAAAAGCTATCTGTGAGTGGAAATCTTAGTTTTTCTCTTAATAGTAAATTATGTAGTAAAATCTTAGATTTATTTTATGCTTTGGGGAATTTGTATATGAAAATCTTAAACCTAAAACCCTAAAATTTCCCTATGAAATGTCAATTCTTAGATTAATTGGAATCTTAGTGTTTTATGTTAATATAGTATAATTTAATTTTTTATCTGCAATATGAATAATTTATGTTCCATTTAACTTCTACATCCTAATTTTTGTTGTCGTGATGAATGTTCTGAAAGAAAAGAATTAGGAAATGGTGTACAAAGTATAGTTTTTCCTATTTATACTTGGCATCGCTTATTTTCGTAATTTAGATAAATACGAATCCCTCTTTCACTTCAAGCTTGTATATGTAAAATTTGGATAGAATATAAAGGATTTAAAATGTAAATTTTTATCACTTGAAATAGAGGCATTGATTCTACTACGTTCATGTAAAATAAGATATGTATTTTGATTTCATTTTTGATTATATATGCAAGACTATTTTGTTTGGCTAAGAATATTAGCTATTCTATTAACTATTGTATGGGACCGAGACTTGTATAAATATGAAACTTTTGGCATTTTAACAACTCGCATAGGAAGGGAAAACCTTAGTATAGAAATAATTTTACACATGCTTAGTAATATTTAATAAAAACTAGCTAGTATAATATTTTACATTAGGTATAAATATATTAGCAACGTATATGTCATAACCGTATGAAATAAATAGGTATATATAATTCTAGGAAGGAAGCTAAGAAAATTATGGTAATTAATCCATAAATAAGGGAGAAATATGGAGTTTCCCTTATATTGCCTTAGTGCGTAAATACGGGTGAGGTGAATTATATATACACTATGTGTGTATTACGATAATTTTTTATGTCGAAGAATGGAAATATGTCTAAGTTATAAGGATGTGAGGTCAGTTAAAAGTACATATAAGCCTGTCCAACTAATCTAGCTATCAGTAGTGCGACTTTAGGACTGATGTGAGACATTACCTATAATAATTACCTACAATGGATAAGAGGTTAGTGTCAATTCTATAAAGTAAGTCTGTCCAGCTAATATGGCTACCAACACCTACGAATAGACAGACTAATGAGCGACATCATGGGTTGGGTTACAGTAATAGAACGGATATCCCAGTACGCGCCTGCTTCTGGGTTGAAGGTATTAAATAGATATTGTAGGGTGTGCCTTCTTCCATCTCAAAAAGTATTATATGGTCGAGATTTTCTTTTAGGTGCGGTAGTGGAAAATCTCTGAAGGGGTCCGCTTTGGGGTTGAGGTATTAAATGGTTATTGAATTGTCTGCTTCTTTCCCATCAATGAAATATTAAGTAGCCTTATGATATTTCTTATTATGTCAGTTAGGAATTATCAGAGAGGGGTCCGCCTTGAGTTTAGGTATTAAATAATAGGGATTTACCTACGATATAGATTTTAAATGATCAGAATCTGCCTATTTTCCATTAAGGAGGTATTAAGTAGCTCAGGTACTTTCTCTTGCATTGTTAGGACATGATTAAAGGAGATGGGTCGTTGGACCCAATGCATTCCATAGTTGTGTTGCACCCGCATTATAGTTACGAAGTTAAACAGAAAAGGGCCTTGGCCTATAATTGGAGATACGCTATAGAGCCTGTCTGGAAGAGCTTTGGGACATTACTTTTACAATATCTCTACATTCCATTTTTGAAGAGAAATACAAGTTTTGACAATGGGGCATTTCGGTATCGATCGATCCAATTACCATCTTCCCTTTGATGACTTAAGAATTTTTAGGAGAAAACAGTCAAATAATTATGATTAAACTATTAATAGGTACCGATCCATGGATCCATCGACGCTAATTGATCAAATATTGGGAAATATGCCAAATTGACTCGTTCTTCATCCTGGAAACTCTAATATAGGAAAACAATTGATTCAAACTAGATTTGGCAATTCTATTGCATGCGTTCATTTATAAATATCTATCTACAACATCTGGAAAATGACTTGGCAAATCCACTTGACTCTAGGCATTTTGATCAACTTTTTTAAGGAAATACCTTGCCAATCCGAGATTTAATCACTGTACTTTGAATTTTTGTTGTAAAATAGGATTTTCCAGTAGATACCAATCAATAAAAATGATAAAATGGACGTAGGCTAGCTATTTGCCGAACCACTATAAAAATACAATGTTCTTTTCTCTTTGATTTCTTATTCTTTTCATTTATTTGCTACATTTACAATGTTTTGGGATATCAGTCCATAAAAGTGCTAACATTTTTGGTACATCACTGGAACTCAGATCTAATTCGATGAAGATGAAAAAAATAACTAATAGTACCGCGGTTGGAGGAACCAATTGAAGTATAGAGGCAATAAGGAAGTGTCATCTAATTAAATCTACCTTTAAACTTCGTGACCAGAGAAGAGATGGAAGGAATGATGAGAATATTCAACCGATGTTATTAGCCTAAAAGGAGGAGATGTTAAACAACCTTTTCTAATGAATGGAGAAATAAAGAGGGAATGGAGTATTGGAACGTTATATGTTTCACAACTATTGAAATGGATAAGTTTTAGGCAAAAAAACCATTTTCGATCTTAATTTGCTTATGAGGTTTATCAAATACTATTAGATCCAGTCCAGTTATTAGATGAAATCATATTTTATTTAAAATTATTTTATATTAATTAATTAATCGCAATAATCAGTTTAACTATATGTTTATTTGAATATCAAGTATACATTTAATGATTTAATAATATAAACAAATGTATAAGCATGGGCATAGCTATATGTATATACATAAAGATATTAGGACTTATATTTATTGCATATACATAAATATTATACTTACATATGCATGTGACAAATTCAGATGCATATCGGGAATAAAAAAGCCTAAGTATATACATATGTTTAAATATACTATGTTATATGTATATGATTTGTATTCACATACTAATATTGCTATATATATATATAGTTTAAGCATTTATATGTATATATCATGTATTACCGATAATTTGTATATAAACATAGTTTGAAATTAAAGCCATATGATCAAATTTGATATCTTAGTTATAATTGAAGATTTGGTGGTTAAACAAAAAGGGAAAATAAATTACTAAATTAATTATTAAATTAACTATCTTAGGCATAATTAAAGATTAGGCGATTCAATAAAAAGGAAGAAATTTACCTTTCTCATTTAAAGTTTTCTCAATCAAACAAGATATAATCTTCAGGTCAAAAATGGAATATTATTTCGTATATCTACAATTTTTTTTAATTTTGAAATTTATATTTAAAACATTGTATGAAGATTTAGAGATCAATTTACCATTCAAATAATAATACAATAGAAAATGTTCAATCATTTAAAATACAATATCAATATTCATATTCAAGTTCAATTCTTATACGTATACACACCTACATATCAAATGGTAGATAAATTCCAAATCTAAATGAAAATTATGTATAAATATGATATGTTTTAAATCTGAACAAAAACATTGATTATAATTTATCCCAGTATAACATATTATAATATGCATTTACAAATCTCTATGTGTATTAGAAATATATGTGTGTATGTGTATAATTTATAAAAAATTAAAATTTCCTTTTAAATTAAATCCAAATAAAATTAAGTCTAATTTATAAAATCATAATCAAAACAAAAACATTGATACATGTCCATAAACATTATTCATTCATAATTTACATAATATACAATTTGGAAGGCATCAAATGTTTAAGACAATCTGATAAATTTAAATTCTTTATACATTTTAGCAATACATATATATAGACTTGGATTGAAGATATATTGAAACTTGGAGAAAAGAATTTTCCTTTGTTATATAAAGCCCTTTGTGTCACCTTGATTTTAAGAATTAACTCCTAAATTGCTTGGATCTTCACTCATTTAAGATAGAATCAAATGACCACCTTGTTTTACTTATTTGATTAAATTTCGAGTGAAAATGGAAAAAATTTGGCCATTAGAGAGAATAAGGGAGCCCAACTATGAGAAGGAAGAAAAATGAAGAAAGAAGAAACTAAAAACGAGAGAAAATCAGGGAATTTTGTTTTACAAGGAGATAGAAGCATTTCATATTCCCTTTATTAAAACTTCTCTTTTAATTCCCATTTAATTTTCAAGCAAACATCATTTATATCATTTCCTCTCTCTAGTATGGTAGGCTACATCATTCCAACACATGGTCAATGAATTCCAAATGCCTATTAAGCAATTAACTATATTTCAAATTCGTTTAAATATATACCGATATCATATATCGATACGTGCACATATAACATTTATATATACATATAAATAATTACTAACAATAACCAAAACATCAAAAGTAATAATAATTGATATTTCTTAAATATTTATTAATTTATTTAATTCATAACATTTTATAAACAAATTAATCAGGTGGTTTTATGGAGAATTCACAAATGCGCTTATGAGACTCAAAGGTATGAATTCAACCGATGATTAATATTAAATATTTCAAGTAATGTTCACACATCGCCTTAGCTAATATTGTTTACAGTTTGGTCAAATTCACCACTTACAGATCTTTTTGATAAAATCCAATTTCATATTTTCTTAAGTGGTACCTTTTAGTGATGATAATTCACGCACGTTCTCTTTGTGAAAACTATATCACTTTAGGATACATAGAATTTGATGTTGGTCAAAACTACAATAATATACGCATTTAACTCGATTTGCCCAAATTCTAAGTCCTTTGTTCAATAATTACATTTATTATTAATCGTTCTACTCTAGCCAAAGATTTTGACTTTGAATTGACTACAGTTGACCATGATACTGACCTCATACAACTAAGGAGACACATTCTCTACTAATAATGTTTTACTTCCAGTGCTTCAATTAAAAACCAACTATAGTCCCTCGATGGATCGACATAATGTGATTTAACTATAATTAAAGACAATAATCCATATTGAAGTTTCATAGTATTCTCAAGTCATGGAATTGTGTAACATCATCACATTGAGATTTCCTATTTGACTTAGTTCTTATCAACCAACACATAACTATTTGATGAATCATTCCGTATTGTCCAATAATTACTAGAACGTAACCCTTTACACTTCAATAGCTATGAGTAATACACTGCTTAACATTCTGAGCATTTTGTACTCGAGTCTCCATGGATGTATCGATATCCTTTCTCGAAACATCTTGGACATAAATTTCTAAAACAAAATGTTGTTTTATTTTGGGATTTATTTACTCACGATTACAACTATTTACAACTACAATCACATAACATTTTATTTAAAGATTTTCTTATTTATATACTTTAAATTAGTTACTTAATTAATTACATCATAATATATTAAAATATATAATTGAAATCAAAGACCTTTATTATGAACAAGAGTGACTACAGAGTTAGATATATGTAGTAAATTACATAATTACCCTTAGGGCATATCATTAACTCTTTTATGGAGCTGATGGAGACCAAGGCTAGAAGGGGTCAACGATTAGGCATGAGGGCTTGAGGTGGGTCGACACCAATCCATCTGGACAACCAGGAGGAGTTGATCCAGGTCCCGAGCAAGGTATAATAGATAAGAAGGATAATTTCAAGGCAGGGAACCAATGTTCAAATGCAAACTTCTAGATGTATGGAGAATAACAAGAAGGACCATGCATAGTCGATCTAAGAAATAAGGGGCACAAGGAAGCCTTCAATTAAAGGCCTGTTGAACCCAAAGTTTTCAGCTCAATTAGGTAGATCACATAGATGAGATGATATGAATGCACTGCAAGAGAATTTTTAGGTTGATGTTTTGAGGATGTGAATCGAAACCCATTCACCCTAAACATTCGATATGCTAGGAGTCTATATAATTTCAAGCACTTATATTGGAGTAGTATGGTGGAAGAATTGATCCTACGGTACATCAGATGAGATACATTCAACACATCGGTATGTTGGTAGGTTTGAAGCAGGTGATGGGTCGTTGCTTTCCACTGTACTTAACTGACTTAACTACCATGTGATTTTGCCAACTTGATAACAAATCTGTTGTAACATGGTCCAAATTAGCAGAGAAGTTCATGAGCCGGTTTAGGATTCATATTATTCGACCAAGGAGTGTAATGTCACTTTCAAATGTAAAACAGAGGGATAAGGAATCATTGTGAAGTTATTTAACCAAGTTTAGTCATTGTAGTACATAAACCAGATTCATCAATGGTTCTTATGGAAGTAGTTGTAGGAGTTGATAATCAGACTAAGTTTAAAAAGGCATTGACGAGGGATCCACCGGTAGATCTAGCGGATTTCTATTATCAAGTTGAAAGGTATTTATGCTAAAAAGATTTGGAAGTTGAAAATGTCAGAGTTAATACTATTGAGGATGGAGGACCATCCAAGGCAGGTTTCGAAAAGGACAAAGGAAAAGGAGAAAAGCGGATAATGGTCTCGGAGTTCCAAAATATTCAAGGAGGGAGCCAATGTTTTCTTATTACACTGACTTGGCCGATACTTCGGAAATGATTTAACTGGGGTAGATTCAATGTAGAAAAACTCCTAGGAGAGAGCCTGCAGAATAGTAGAGAAGTCTAGGAAATTATATTTGTTCCATAAGCTGGATCTACATGAGATGAACCAGTGCAGGCGCTTGCAAGGTCTGATAAAGGAGCAAGTCTGGAGAAATCAATTGCAACTGTATGTAAGGAATCTGATAGCCGTAGGATAAACCGCAATGGTACCATAGATGCAACTACTACTATGATAGATGGCCTTGATTGTAATGCAGGATATGAAAAACTTTTGGTTATCCTATGTTTGGGATGGATTGAAACTAGGCTTATTTTTTTTCCATTTTCCTCTATTTATGCTTTAAATTAACTATAAAGGTTTGCTCTCAGTCCATTTACACATGAACACAATCTCGATCGGTCGCATAAGCATGTTATGACTTTTAGCCTAAGGGTAATCATTGATTGGACTATCTATTTAGGTTTGATTTAGATGTAGTGGGGTTGTAACGACCCATATTTTTAACGATTAAAAGTATTAAATTAAATAAGACTTCGAAATTCAAATTTTTTAGAAATTAAAAATTTATGATTTATTGATGTAAAATTTGTTGGAATATAAAACAGGATCTTAAATAAATTCTAAAACAACTAATTTTAATGAAGTGAAAGATGGTAACGCATATTAGAATATAATTTAGTAATATTGATTGAATGTAATTAACAACTGTTTTAATGTAATTTCAATCGATTGTAATAATAAATATTAATAAGGAATAAAATACATGATATATTAAAGGTGAAATCATATGTTGCTTAATTAAAATAGGTTTTAGCATATAATAAGAAATCAATTATTTATTAAGTAAATTTATAGCCCTTGTTTATAAACAATAAATTTATAGATATCTGAATTACTAAGATGTAACAATTATTTTATTTCTTATCTTATTAATTAAAAAGTATTGAAAAATTAATTTTTCAATCAATGTAATTTAATATAATTGAAATATTTCAGTTAAAACGGGAGAAGATGTTAACTGTAGAATAATGAGTGCGATAATGGAAACTTATGTTTTATAAATACATAAGGGGATGGTGATTTAATATAAACAACATTTAAGTCAAAATAAAAGAATTTGTTGGAAATTAAATGGTAATGAACTAGAGTTTTATCATTGTTGTAATTAAATATTGGAATTAATTTAATATTTAATCTTCGCTTTAACATGAAAAATGGGATTTCAAAGGAAAATAATTAGATTAATTATCTTCCAAGTATTCGGTTATGTTTTGAGATTTAATTATTGCAATAATAGCAATTAAATCTTGCCATTAATAAGAAATAGAAGTAAATGGTAAATAATTAGTGAATTGTGCAAACTACGTTTTATGTTAAAAATATAACGAGTATTTCAGTGAGAAATATTATGTTCAAATTGTAAGTACTCAAATTTGTTACAAATGTAATGATGATAGAAAACATTTAATTTTGAAATTGAAAGTGATTAAATCAGTTTAATTATAATTCATTCTAATTAACATGTAAAAAGAAGTATAATTTCATTTTAAAGCTAACTTCTATATACAATAGAATTAGGTTCTGAAACTAGTTCCATCGGGTTTAGAAATATTAAAACCTACATTTTGATATATATGATGACCTATTTTTGTTCGGGGATGAAAATGAGTTAGCGGGTCTTCGTAACCGCTTTGGCTCAAACCAACCTTTCTCTTGTCTATATATACATTGTTACGAAACCCGAGCTGCCTTCACATATTTCTATTCTATTATTCTGTACTTCTTTTCAAATCTAGCTTCTTTCTTTTTAATGGTAATTATCCTAAAACCCTAATTACTGATTTCAAATCTTATTAAAAAATTCAAACTGCTTAAGTTATATCATATGATATATCATCGTGAAGCTCGCGATGAATGGAATTAGTGTCTGCAATTCATTTATGCAATCAAGTCTAGGTTTGATCAGATTTGGGCGAAATATTTTCGAAGGTTCATCCCAGGGTTTATCGTTCAACGGCGAAACGTCGACCAATCGACGATCAGAAGGTGCCATGTGGTAGAAGGTGGTTAGTGGAATGCATCCATCGAGTTGGATCATGCCATATATGCTCAAGTTCGCTAGAATTGGCGATGGAAGTGGCAGCAGCGGCTGGAGGATTGGCGATGCCAGAAGAGGCCGCGAGCTCGGCTGAGGGGCGGTAGAGGATGCTATAACGACTCGTATTTTTAACTATTTTGAATTTTTAAATTTAATATGATTATGGAATAAGAATGGTTAGAAATAAGAAATTTAATGATTTGTTAATGTAGTTTATTAAATATGAGCTTGATTAAAATTTGGAAATAACCAATTTCGAAGATTTTGGCAATAACAAGTATTGAAATGAAATTTTGGATATTGAATGTGTTTATAATCAATAACTGGACTTGAATAATAATTTTAAATTATTTAGATGAAAACAAAATAGTTGTTGATAACTAAAATTCATTTGGAATTTAACGATTTATTAATGTGGTTTATCGGACAATTAAATTGTTTAAATTTAATATTGGAATTATTTAAATAATTGAATTCTGAATTTAATATGAATGAAATAATGTCGAAAATTGATTTAAATTTTATTTAAATATGAATGGATTTAGTGAACTTTTAAAATTGAATTTAAAAGTGAACAAATAGAAATTGAAAATTTTATATTTTAATCAACGTGTGAAAATAGCCATTTTGGCCACTGTCTCGGATTTCGATGAAACCATTTTCATCTGATCTGCAATAGTGAATTATTATAGGATTTCAAGTTTCATTGCGATCAGACTTATCGTTTGGCCGTGCGAGCTTGAAACCGCAAAGAAATTAATTTAAGGAACTTAATTAAAATATATTGATTTTGAAAAGCTATCTTCTGAATACAATCAAATTAGGCCTCAAGACTAGTTTAATTGTGTTCGAAATAGGGGTATAACATATAAAATGCCAAGCGGCACGCTTCGTTTGGAGTTCGAAAATTTCACGGGTCAATTAGGTCGGAAACTTATAAATAAGCCGTTGATTTCCATTTTCATCTAACCCTAGTTTACGCAGCCGCTCCTCTCAAGATTTCAATGGCCGAAATCACCCTATCTTCCTCCCTCGTTTTCTCATCATCTGCTCATCGAAATAGAACGATGCTAAAAAGGAAAATGTACGGCTCGACGAGCTCTACACATCCAACGGTTGGATTGAGGCATAATATCACGTAATCGCCATAATCGAGCTCTAGAGTCGTGCACGTTTTTGGGTTCTTGTGGTCAAATGGCGCAGACGTTGGTTGAACGGTCTTATGCAGAGGTGGAGGTCGACGTCGTTCACGAATGGCGGACTCCGATTGACGTTCAACGATCAATGGTTGCGCTCTCACGTGGATGTTCGATCGCGAGTTGGGTTTCGACCTATAAGAAATCACATGAACGAGATGGGAAGCAGCTGTTAGTTTATGTTTTTAATTTTTTATTAATTTCGCTAATTAAATTTTATAATTATCATTATGCTAACTAAAATGCAACTCTTTCATACGAGGTCCGATTCGGACGAAACGAGTCGTTTACGATCGTACCGACGGAGGCCACGACATGGAAACGAATTTTTGAAGTAGGAAAATTTTAGTTTCAAATAAAGGTGAGTGTTTTAAACGCTTACGAATTACTAAAATATTTCTGATGTTTGTTAAATTGATATTTTTAAGTAATTTAATTTCATTGACTGTTATGTGGTAATTTAAATCGACATCTAAATTTACATCTGAATTGATTGTTAAAAATTAAAATTGAGAGTTAAATTGAAATTGGAATTAAACTGCTAGTCAAATTCTAGATTATCGATAACTGGTTAACTATCATGATTTATTGACTATTTTGGATGTTGATTTGTGATGGATGCTATTGATTGATATTTTGGATGATTTGGATGTTTACTTATTTTTATATATACCTGTTATCACCCTGTAAATTATATGACAGTATATAAAACTGTTATTTGAATTATTTCAAATAAATTAAGAAATAGGTTGGAAAGATATATACCTATGACATTTCTTTTGGATTGAAATGATATATATCCATCCTCGAAATTAAATTGGAATAAATAATCATTTAGCCATAGGATATAAAATTATATACAGATACCGGATTGGTTAAATTAAATGGTTTTAAATTCTGGGTTTGAAATTATTTAAGTGATTTTGATTTAAAGAAATAAAAATCGAAATATGGGGATTGAATTATTTTCGAACTCGAGCTTGAAATGTGAAATTGGAATTGGTTAAAAGAAATTGTTTAAAGAATGCAATTTGATATTTGAAGTTAGAATTTTTGAATTATGGAAATCGAATTGTTTTAAAAGATTTCAACTTTTACTTGACGTCGAAGTTATTTAAGTAGAAGTGATATAAGTTGATATTTCAAAATTTGGCTCGAGATTGAATTATTTTTAAAGATTTGAACATCGAAGTTAAATTTGATTTAAATGATTTAAATCGATATTTTGAAATCGAACTCGAAATTTATATGAATTAAAATGGTTTAAAATAGAGAACTGAATTGGAGTTAATTCGAATTGATATTGATATTTATTTGAACTGAAACTAGAATTGAAGTTAATTCGAATTGAAATCGAAATTGAGTCGATTTGAAGTGATGGAGATCGAAAATAATTTGAATTGGAATAATTGAAATTGAATCAGTTGATTAGAATTTGGAACCGAGCCTAGATTTGTTGAAATGGAAAGAGACAGTTTGATCTTAAATTATTTTCCAAATAAATTATTTTAATATAAATAGTTTAGAAATCCATCTTTATAAATATTCAAACTATTTTGATTATCCAAACTATTTTCAATATTCAGACTATGTTAATTATTCAAAACATTTTCAATAGTTGTTACCCGGTTGCTTGAAACGGCTACAAAATGATAGTTGCAGAAGTTATAGTTGGCAAACATGATTCAGGACAAGAAGAGACTGGAGATATGAGGGTTTGATGCAATTGACCTGGTTCGACATGTAAGGGTGGCTCAGTAGGTATGGTTCGGTAAGTATGGCTCGGTGGGAATGGTTCGGCCTCGTTTTGCATGTATCGCTCGGCCTTGACTCAGCATGTATCATTCGGCCTTTGATCGTTCAACCTCGGTGGTTCGACATGTGTCTCTCGGGCATGTATAGGTAGGTAGCTTGAATATAGTCATGTTGGCTCGACGTAGATGGCTCAATAAACATCATTCATTCTAGATGGCTCAGTATGTATCGCCCAGTCATGGTGAAAAAGTCGAAGTGGGTCGATCGAGTACGGTTCGGCACTTGCTTGGTGACCTCAATGCTTCGGCATACTTGGTTCAGCATGCATCAGAAAAGAAAACAAGTTACCATAGGGAGATACGATCGGTGCTGCCTCACTTCAAGTCTCGTTTCTAACTGTTCCGAGTCATATGGTAGCTTACTTCAAGTTATCCACATGGGACCCCTGGTTTGACCAGAGTGGCTCGGTGGCATATGGGTCGGTCATTAAGGGTTGGTATCCATGGGTCGAAGAACATGGGTTTTGCTGTGGGCCGGAGTGTCTTGGTCATGGGCCTATGTAGGGATAGCAGTCTGTCTTTGTCTATAAATAGAGGGGCAGTGGCATAGTTGAATGGACCTTTTTTTGGGAGAACTCCAGGGATACTCTGCCATTTTTTGCACTCACTTCTTTTCTATTCAAACTTGTATTCAAGTGGTTGGTTTATGGATTGTATCTATACTCAAGCGATTAGAAAATTAACAAATATTATATTCAGAGTGGACGTAGGCAATTACATTGAACCGCTATAAATCTGGTGTTCTTGTTTTTTATTGTTCTTTTAACATTCAACTGTGTTGCTTCTATATTCTAATTTACTTTCTTCATTAATCTCTCTACACAATTCTATTCAAGGGTGTTAGTGACCAAATTTGGTGCTAACATTTTGGTGCTTTCACTGAAAAAGTGCATTCTCAGACTGTTAGGATCTACTTTATTGCTACTGGATTGAGGAAATCCCCTGTAGGAGATTTGAGTTCATTCTCAAGAGTTCATAAATTCTACTCAGAGTTCCCACAGAAAACTCTAAGATGGCAAGACCACATACCATATCTGCCTCCCATAATGCGAACGTTAATGAGACTGCCAACATCCAGCAAGTGGGACCCAGCAGTCAGCAAGCTAATGCAGGTGCAGAGCCCACCACCATCCCAAACCAACCAAAAGTTGTCATCAGGGTAGAGTTCAATGAGCTGTTGAGGGAGCTCGTAGAAAGTAGGAGACAACTTAATGAGAAGATTCAAAAAAATGCCAACCTGAAGACCCACATCGCTCAGCAGCAGCGTCAGAACGTTGGAGGAAGCCTTTCTTCCTACTCATCATTCGACAGCTCTGCTTCGTCAGTTGAACATCCTAGGCGTAGGCGCCGTAGGATCGAGATGACACAAACTGGTGCAACAAAGAAATTGGCGACGACTCGCCAAGAGCAAACCAACATGAATGGTCTAGATCCCTTACTTAGAACCATGGCCTCTCATCTGCACCTGGGGAGTCGCTCCCAACCTGGAGTGGGAAACTTAGTATCTAGAGCACGCGTGGGAGCAGGTCCACCGCCTCACTAGGTCGTAGCAAAAGCAGGTCCTTAGGACGCGCACTTGGGAGATCGCCTACCAAGGAGGCACCAGTCGAAGCAACCGCGCAGGATGAATACTAACTTTCCACCTCTCATCCAGACTCTGGATTTAACAACTATGGTCAAGCAACTGATGAGGGAGAATTAGAGCTTAACCAACGATGATTGGGGCATATCTAGGAGCCATACTCCATTCATAGTGTTAGTCCTTGACATGATGGTTTTGATGACAACAACTTTTGGACTTGTTATAAAATATAAATACTAACATTATAGTTCAGATATATATGTATATGCAGGATATAAACATGCAGGTACCAAGAATGAAGATTGCACAGTATAGAGATACAAGGCTGATGAATTTAAAGATCGAAGATATCAAGATTGAAGACTCATAAGTATCAAGAAATTAATATATCAAGAGTTCAAGATTTCAATAGTATAAGATAAGTATAGAGTGTATAATTATGTTAAAACTTCTTGAAAGCACTTACATCTTTATTTGAAATTTATTCATGGAATGGAATCCACTTCGAGCCTGTTAAAGGGATGGAACCCTAGTGGGATGGAACCTACGAAAATATCTGGTGGAACATATAGTGGTTCTATTTTGATATCCACTAATTTTATAAAAATGCTTTTCAAAAATATATCTCTTGTTTTTAAAAAATGTTTTCAAATCTTCCTTTTCAAAAAGACATCTCTCTTGGTTTTAAATATTTTAGCCTCAAAACTGTTTTTATCATTTTTAATATTTTGATTTCTAAACCGTCCTTGTTTTTAAACCATCTCTTGTTTTAAATATTTAGCTTTAAAATATTTAGCTTTAAAATATTTATATACTCAAATTTTAAATCACTTCATAGATTAAGACTATATATATATTAAAAACTACTTTCTAAATTCTTTTATATGTTTAAACTATATTCAAATATATTTATAAAGTTAAGAAATTGTTTTGACAAATTATAGAAATCAATTTTAATAAGAAAATCAAAATATCAATTTTTGCCTTGAGCATGTCGACATCCCTCAACCCCCCATGTCGACACGGTGTCCATTATTTTCAAATTTCAATTTTTCAAAAGAAGTGTCTATTCGTCGTATCCTTTCACGAATAGATATGGCTGTTGCTGTACTATAAATACCAGTAAGTTCTAAACAATTTTTTTTACTAGATTTCATTTATTTTCTCTCCTCTTCATCTTCACATTTATTCTAAAGAATCCTAAACTATACTTTGCCGAAATAACAAGTGAATCAAACTTGATTGTCCCTTGTTTGATTCTCTACCACTCTCTCCATACGATCTCAGTGCTATTCAGAGTTATAGAATCTTTTGTAAATCAAACTATTGAGTAAAAGGTGCGGTTGAGCCTTGAAATCAATTGGATGTGATTGTAGCCCCAAAAATCAATTAGGTGTTCTTGTAGCCTGGTTAAATCAAGAGAGTTTTCCTTTGACTCGAATACAGGAGGGTGTACCTCGTAGCCTTGAAACCGAGGGTGTAATGTCTGAGATAATTTTGATAAGAAATCCATATGATTGTACAGGACTGAATGTAGGGTAACACCGAACCAGTATAAAATCCTAGTGTGTTCTTTCCTTTACTGCTTTTATATAGTATTTGCATCTGTGTCTGATTCTGTGATTATATCTGTGTCTGTGAAGTGCATTCGTTGGTGATTAAATTGCTTAAGTTTCAAAATGATTTAGAAAATCCATAAAACACTATTCACCCCCACTCTAGTGTTATTCCAGTCTTAAGATCCATAATCCGCATTTCTCACATTTGATATCAGAACATTGATTTTCAAAGTTTTCATAATCTGAATTTTGAAAAAGTTTTCAAAATGGCTATTTTTGAAATTTTGTCAACACTAGTTTAAAACTGTTCAAATCATCATTGTCTCATAAGTCTGCATATAGTTATTATAGAAAATTAAGTTATCTACCGAATTTGTATTCTTTGCAGAAAGAAAAATGTTATATGGCCTTTGAAGAATCAACACTCAATGGACAAATTGTGCAAATCAAGAAGAATAAGCGGATACTTGATAATGAATGTTCAAGACACATGACTGGTAATCCAGATATGCTGAATGATATTATCTATAAAGATGGAGGATTGGTTAATTTTGGAGACGACTCAAAAGGATATGTGATTGGCATCAGCAATGTCGGTAACTCTAAAACTCCTACTATTTCTAATGCTTTATTAGTTAAGAATCTAAAACACAATCTGTTAGGATTAGTCAACTTTGCGTAAAGGATACAAAATTAAACTTGAAAAAGATAAGTGTCACATCGAAGATAATAATTCAAATATTATATTTGAAGGAATTAGGAAGAAAAAATATTTATATACTTAGTATGAAAATCTCAAACGATAATCTATGTCTTTTGGCTAATACAAGTGATCCTTGGATTTGGCATAAAAGATTTGGGCATTTGAATTTTAAACTCTTATCTAGACTTTCTAAACTTGATCTAGTAAGAAGTCTCCTTAGAATGAATTTTAAAATAGATAGTATATGTGATGCTTGTCAATTAGGAAAACTTAGGAAGAGTTCTTTCAAATTAAAAGAAATGATTTCAACTACAAAACCTCTTGAGTTACTTCATCTAGATTTGTTTGGTCCATCTTAAATTCAATCAATAAATCACAATAAATATGTCTTTGTAATTGTAGATGAATATTTTAGGTTTACATGGAAAATTTTTATGAAACATAAAAGTGATACTTTTGATTCAT
Organism: Allium cepa; assembly: GCA_030765085.1. Taxonomy (NCBI): domain Eukaryota; kingdom Viridiplantae; phylum Streptophyta; class Magnoliopsida; order Asparagales; family Amaryllidaceae; genus Allium; species Allium cepa. Next base: position 634,269,774 of record CM060932.1, on the reverse strand, counting down.
TTAATTTTTTTACAAAAAGACTTCAAAACCAACATTCTTTAAAAATTATAATTGTTCGTAGCGATCATGGTGGGGAATTTGAAAATGAAAATTTTGAGAGATTTTGCAATAAAAAGGGAATAACTCATGATTTCTCTTTTCCAAGAATTCCACAACAAAACAGAGTGGTAGAACGTAAAAATAGGACGATGCAGAGTGCGCTAGAACAATGCTTTCAGATAGTAATTTACAAAAACATTTTTAGGCTGAAGTAGTCGCTATAGCTTGCTACATTTTGAATAGAATATTAATTAGACCGTTAACTGATAAAACACCTTATGAACTTCTTTACAAGAAGAAACCAAAGTTATCTTATTTTAGAATCTTTGGAATTAAATGTTTTATTCTAAATACAAAAGATAATTTGGATAAATTTGATCCTAAATCTAACAAAGGAATCTTTATCGGATATTTTAATAGAAGTAAAGCGTATATAGTTTTCAATTTAAGAATTAATACCATTGAAGAAACAATGCATGTTTCGTTTGATGAAAATTTCAAAGATGTTGAACAAATTAACGATGAAGAAGATTTTGCTACCCTGAATAATGAATCAATTGAAACGAATAATGAACTTATTCATCCAAATAAAAAGGTTAAGCTTTTAAAAGATCATCCTATAAAAAATATACTAGGAGATATTGAATATGTTGTTAGAAATAGAAATCGACTAAATAACATGAGTAATGTAGCTTTTATATCATCTATTGAACCTAAAAATCCAAAGAAAGCGTCGTCTGATGATTCATGGATTCTGGCTATGCAAGAAGAACCGAATCAATTCACCAAAAAAGTTGTTTGGGAACCTGTTCCTTGACCAGAGGATAAAACTATAATAGGAACCAAATGGGTTTATAAAAATCAAATGAATGAACTAGGTGAGGTCGTTAGAAATAAAGCTCGATTAGTCGCACAAGGTTATTGTCAAGAAGAAGGAATATATTTTGATAAAACCTTTGCACCCGTAGCAAGATTAGAAGCCATTAGAATTTTACTTGCTTTCGAAAACTATAATAAATTCAAATTATTTCAAATGGATGTTAAAAGTTCTTTTCTAAATGGATTTGTTAAAGAGGAAGTTTGTGTTGAACAACCTCCACTCTTTGAAGATGAAAAATTTCCAAACCATGTTTTCAAACTTAAGAAAGCTCTATATGGTCTGAAACAAGCTCATAAAGCATGGTATGATGGACTAAGATCTTATTTATTACAATCAAAATTTGAAATTGGTAAAGTTGATAATACTCTTTTCATTAAAGAAATAAAACTGATATCCAACTAGTACAAGTTTATGTAGATGATATTATTTTTGGTTCAACTAATCATGAAATGAATAAATAATTTTCTGAAATAATGACAAAAGAATTTGAGATGAGTCATATGGGTGAACTTACTTTCTTCTTAGGTTTATAAATAAAACTATTAGATAATGGTATTTTTATTAGTCAAGAAAAATATGCTAGGGATCTAGTTAGTAAATTTGGTATGACTACTACAAGTAGAAAACCCACTCCTATGGCAACCAATGAAGGTTAAAATAAAGAAGATCTTTCAAAAGATGTGAATCAAAAACTATATAGGATAATGATTGGATTACTACTCTATATCACTGCGAGTAGACCTGATATCATGCATAGTGTTTATATCTGTCCAAGATACCATTCTCAACCCAAAGAGACTCACTTAAAAGTTGTGAAACGTATCATAAGATATGTTAAACATACTTTTGACTATTGTTTATTTTACCCTAAAAATGATTCATTTGATTTAATCTCTTATTGTGATGCTGACTATGTTGGTTGCAAATCTGACCGAAAAAGTACAAGTGGAACCTGTTACTTTTTCGGGCATTCTTTGGTTTCGTGGTTTAGTAAAAAACAAAACACTGTTTCTTTAGCAAAAACTGAAGCAAAATTTATCTCTGCTACTCTGGCTTGCTCTCAAGTCATTTATATGCAACAAACCCTAAAAGATTTTGGATTAACAATTTCAAAATCACCAATTTATTGTGATAATACTAGTGCAATGAACTTATCTAAAAATCCTATTCATCATACTAGGACTAAACATATTGGTATCAGACATCATTTTCTCAAAGATAATATAAGTAAAGAGATTATTTCTCTTAAATTTATCAACTCCGAGAATCAAATTGCTGATATTTTAACCAACCACTTAAATCAACCTATATTTAATAAGTTAAGAAGAGAACTAGGCATTTGTTCAATAATTGAGATATAAAATATAGATATTGTAATGTATATTTTTAATAAACAGAGATATATAGGAAAACCAAATTTTTCCTAGGGATGTCGACATCCCCTACCACCCATGTCGACATACAACGTTAAAATTTGAAAATTTGATTTTCTCTCTAAAGTCAGTTTGGTAGTTTTATAAACCTATGTATTTCGAATTTTTCTTTCTTCTCACTTCTCTTTCTCCGTAATAAACTTTTGAAAATTAAAATTAATGGCCACCACCACTAAATCAAACCAAAATGACACTGTTTCTTCCCCTTCTCCTCATTCTGGTCTATTCCAAAGTACTACACTGGCACGTGTGATAAAGATTGAAGAATCTATGAAGTATGCCATGCAAATGTTGACTGAACTTCAAGTTTTACAAATAAGGATGGCAAAGGAACAGGAAAAGCAAGGAAAAATTCTTCAGAATTTGCAAAAATTCATAATGGATAATCATATAAATGCTATTGTGATTGAAGAAGATTCTCACAACATTCAAGTGCATAACCCCTTAGAGCATAGCGAAGAGGAAGAAGTAGAAGAGGAAGAAGAAGAAGAAGAGGAAGAAGCACCTATGGAAGAAGAAGACAATGTGGTCTACGTAGGCGAAGTTTGTTTTGACAAAGATGGGAACTTGGTCGAACAAAGTGGAAACTTTTGTTTTTATTATCCAAATTGTTCGATTCACAAATCTCCAATTGTCAAAAACTCTCGTTGGTAGTGTTATTCTATAATTTATGTACTAAAATATATTTGTGTGTTTATGTTCCATATATATATGTAAATATAACATCGTATATAATAAAAATTTTGTTTCGCTTATTATACTTCCTTATTAGTATTTAGTTTGGATAGTATTAGATTAAGGGGGAGCTATATATTAGTTTAGGATAAGTTTTTGTTGATGAAAAATGGGGAGAAATATAAAATAGAGTAGTTAGGCTTAGATTAAGGGGGAGTTATTAGTTTTAGGGGAGTTACAATGAAGGTGAAGTATATTTTATAAACATAGGTTGTCATCATCAAAAAGGGGGGATTGTTAGTCCTTGAGAAGATGGTTTTGATGACAACAACCTTAGGACTTGTTATAAAATATAAATATTAACATCATAGTTAAATATATATGTATATGCAGAATATAAACATGCAGGTACCAAGAATGAAGACTGTACAGTATAGATACACAAGACTGATGAATTTAAAGATCGAAGATATCAAGATTGAACACATGAGTATCAAGAAATCAAGATATCAAGAGTTAAAGATTTCAATAGTACAAGATAAGTATTGAGTTTAGAATTATGTTAAAACTTCTTAAAAGCACTTACAATTTATTCGAAATTTATTCATGGAATGGCATCCACTTCGTGCCTGTTAAAGGGATGGAACGCTAGTCTGATGGAACCCGCGACAATATCTAGTGGAACATATAGTGGTCCTATTTTGATGTCCACTAATATTACAAAAATGCTTTTCAAAGTATATCTCTTATTTTTAAAAAATGTTTTCAGAACTTTCTTTTCAAAAAGACATCTCTCTTGGTTTTAAATATTTAGCCTCAAAATTATTTTTATCATTTTTAATATTCTGATTTCAAAATTGTCCTTGTTTTTAAACCATCTCTTGTTTTAAATATTTAGCTTTACAATATTTATATACTCAAATTTAAAATCACTTTATAGATTATGATTATATATATATTAAAAATTACTTTCTAAACTCTTTTATATGTTTAAACTATATTCAAATATATTTACAAAGTTTAGAAATTGTTTTGACAAATTATAGAAACCAAGTTTAATAAGAAAATCAAAACATAAATTTTTTCCTTGAGCATGTCGACATCCCTCAACCCCCCATGTCGGCATGGTGTCCGTTATTTTGAATTTTAATTTTTCAAAAGAAGTGTCTATTCATCGTATCCTTTCACGAATAGATATGGTTGTTGCTATACTATCAATACCAGTAAATTCTAAATGAATTTTTTTTACCAAATTTCATATATTCTCTCTCCTTTTCATCTTCCACGTTTATTCTAAAGAATCCTAACTATAGTCTATTGAAATACCAAGTGAATCAAACTTGATTATCTCTTGTTTGATTCTTTGCCACTCTCTCCATAAGATCTCTGTGCTATTCAGAGTTATAGAATCTTTTGTAAATCAAACTGTTGAGTAAAAGTTGCGGTTGAGCCTTAAAATCAACTGCGCGTGATTGTAGCCCCGAAAATCAATTAGATGACCTTGTAGCCTGGTTAAATCAAGATAGTTTGCCTTGGACTCGAATATAGGATGGTGTACCTCGTAGCCTTGAAACCGAGGGTGTAATCTGGGAGATTATTTTGATAAGAAATCCGTACGATTGTACGGGACTGGATGTAGGATAACTCTGAACCAGTATAAAATTCTAGTGTGTTCTTTCCTTTACTGCTTTTATTTAGTATTTGCATCTGTGTCTGATTCTATGATTATATCCGTGTCTGTGAATTGCATTTGTTGGTGGTTAAATTATTTAAGTTTAAAAAAGAATTAGAAAATCCATAAAACACTATTCACCCCCTCTAGTGTTATTCCTGCCTTAAGATCCGTAATCCGCATTTCTCACATTTGGTATCAGAGCATTGGTTTTCAAATTTTTCATAATCTGAATTTTGAAAAAGTTTTTAAAATGGCTATTTTTGGGGATTTTGTTAACACTAGTTTAAAACTGTTCAAATCATCATTGTCTCATAAGTCTGCATAACATTTATAATAGAAAATCAAGTTATCTACCGAATTTGTATTCTGTGCAGAAAGAAAAATATTATATGGCCATTGAAGAATCAATACTCAATGGACAAATTGTGCAAATCAAGCAGAATAAGTGGATACTTGATAGTGGATGTTCAAGACACAAGACTGGTAATATTATCTATAAAGATGGAGGATTGGTTAATTTTAGAGACAACTCAAAAGGATATGTGATTGGCACCGACAATGTCGGTAACTCTGAAACTCCTACTATTTCTAATGTTTTATTAGTTAAAAATCTGAAACACACTCCGCTTAGCATTAGTCAACTTTGCGATAAAGGATACAAAATTAAAAATGAAAAAGACAAGTGTCACATCGAAGATAATAATTCAAATATTATATTTAAATAAATTAGGAAGAAAAATATTTATATTCTTAGCATGAAAATATCAAATGATAATCTATGTCTTTTGGCTAATACAAATGATCCTTGGATTTGGCATAAAATATTTGGGCATTTGAATTTTAAACTCTTATCTAGACTTTCTAAACTTGATCTAGTAAGAAGTCTCTCTAGATTGAATTTTAAAATAGATAGTATATGTGATGCTTGTCAATTAGGAAAAATTAGAAAGAGTTCTTTCAAATGAAAAGAAATGATTTCAACTGCAAAACCTCTTGAGTTACTTCATCTAGATTTGTTTGGTCCATCTCAAATTCAATCAATAAATCATAATAAATATGTCTTTTTAATTGTAGATAATTATTCTAGGTTTACATGGACAATTTTTATGAAACATAAAAGTGATACTTTTGATTCATTAATTTTTTTTGCAAAAAGACTTCAAAACCAACTTTCTTTAAAAATTATAACTGCTCGTAGTGATCACAGCGGGGAATTGGAAAATGAAAATTTTGATAAATTCTGCAATAAAAAAAAGAATAACTCATAATTTCTCTTTTCCAAGAACTCCACAACAAAACTAAGTGGTAGAACATAAAAATAGGATGATTCAAGAGTGCGCTAGAACAATGCTTTTAGATAGTAATTTACCAAAACATTTTTGGGCTGAAGTAGTCACCACATCTTGCTATATTTTAAATAGAATATTACTTAAATCATTAACTAATAAAACACCTTATGAACTTATTTACAAGAAGAAACCAAAGGTATCTTATTTTAGAATCTTTGGAAGTAAATGTTTTATTCTAAATACAAAAGAAAATTTGGATAAATTTGATCCTAAATCCAGCAAAGGAATCTTTATCGGATATTCTAATAGAAGTAAAGCATACAGAGTTTTCAATTTAAGAACTAATACCATTGAAGAAATAATGCATGTTTTGTTTGATGAAAATTTCAAAAATGTTGAACAAATTAATGATGAAGAATATTTTGCTACCCTAAATAATGAATCAATTGAAACAAATAATGAACTTATTTATCCAAATAAAAAATTTAAGCTTTTAAAAGATCATCCATATAGAAAATATACTAGGAGATATTGAATCTGTTGTTAGAACTAGAAATCGACTAAATAACATGAGTAATATAGCTTTTATATCATCTATTGAACTAAAAAATCCAAAGGAAGCATCGTCTGATGATTTATGGATTCTGACTATGCAAGAAGAACCAATCAGTTCACCAAAAATGATGTTTGGGAACTTGTTCCTAGACCAGAGGATAAAACTATAATAGCAATGAAATGGGTTTATAAAAATAAAATGAATGAACTAGGTGACGTCGTTAGAAATAAAGCTTGATTAGTTGCACAAGGTTATTGTCAAGAAGAAGGAATAGATTTTGATGAAACCTTTGCACCCGTAGCAAGATTAGAAGCCATTAGAATTTTACTTGCTTTCGCAAACTATAATAAATTCTAATTATTTCAAATGGATGTTTAAGTTCTTTTCTAAATGGATTTGTTAAAAAGGAAGTTTATGTCGAACAACCTCCACTCTTTGAAGATGAAAAATTTTCAAACCATGTTTTCAAACTTAAGAAAGCTCTATATGTCTAAAACAAGCTCCTAGAGCATGGTATGACAGACTAAGATCTTTTTTTATTACAATCAAATTTTGAAATTGGTAAAGTAGATAATATTCTTTTCATTAAAAGAAATAAAAATGATATCCAACTAGTGCAAGTTTATGTAGATGATATTATTTTTAGTTCAACTAATCATGAAACGAATAAAGAATTTTCTGAAATAATGACAAAAGAGTGTGAGATGAGTCATATGGGTGAACTTACTTTCTTCCTAGGTTTACAAATAAAACTATTAGATAATGGTATTTTTATTAGCCAGGAAAATATGCTAGGGATCTAGTTAGTAAATTTGGTATGACTACTGCGAGTGGAAAACCCACTCCCATGGCAACCAATGAAGCTTTAAATAAAGAAGATCTTTCAAAAGATGTAAATCAAAAACTATATAGGGGAATGATTAGATCACTACTCTATATCACTACGAGTAGATTTGATATCATGCATAGCGCTTGTCTCTGTCCAAGATACCAATCTCAACCGAAAGAGACTCATTTAAAAGCTGTGAAACGTATCATAAGATATGTTAAACATACTTTTGATTATGGTTTATTTTACCCTAAAAATGATTCATTTGATTTAATCTCTTTTTGTGATGCTGGCTATGCTGGTTGCAAATTTGACCGAAAAAGTACAAGTGGAACTTATCACTTTTTGGGGCATTCTCTGGTTTCATGGTTTAGTAAAAAGCAAAACACTGTCTCTTTATCAACAGTTAAAGCAGAATATATCTCTGCTGCTTTGGCTTGTTCTCAAGTCATTTATGTGCAACAAACCCTAAAAGATTTTGGATTAACAATTTCAAAATCACCATTTTATTTTAATAATACCAGTGCAATAAATTTATCTAAAAATCCTACTCATCATTCTAGGACTAAACATATTGATATCAAACATCATTTTCTCAGAGATAATATAAGTAAATAGATTATTTCTCTTGAGTTTATCATCAAATTGCTGATATTTTAACCAAACCCTTAAATCAACCTATATTTAATAAGTTAAGAAGAGAACTAGGCAATTGTTCAATAACTGAGATATAAAATATAGATATAGTAACATATATTTTTAATAAACAGAGATATGTAAGAAAACCAAATTTTTCATAGGGATGTCGACATACCCCTATCACCCATGTCGACATACAACGTTAAAATTTGAAAATTTGATTTTCCCTTTAAAATCAGTTTGGTAGTTATATAAACCTATGTATTTCAAATTTTTCTGTCTTCTCGCTTCTCTTTCTCTGTAATAAACTTTTTAAAATTAAAATTAATGGCCTTCTCCACTAAATCAAACCAAATTAACACCATTTCTTCCCCTTCTCCTCATTCTGGTCCATTCCAAAGCACTACGCTGGCATGTGTGATAAAGATTGAAGAATCTATGAAGTATGCCATGCAAATGTTGACTGAACTTCAAGTTGTACAGATAAGGATGGCAAAAGAATAAGAAAAGAAAGGAAAATTCTTCAGAATTTGTAAAAATTCATAATGGATAATCATGCAAATCCTATTGTGATTGAAGAAGTTTCTCCCAACATTCAAGTGCATAACACCTTAGAGCACACCGAAGAGGAAGAAGTAGAAGAGGAAGAAAAGAAGAGGAAGAAGCACACATGGAAGAAGAAGACAACGTGGTCTGCGTAGGCAATGTCTATTTTGACAAAGATGGGAACTTGGTCGAACAAAGTGGAAACTTTTGTTTTCATTATCCAAATTGTTCGATTCACAAATCTCCAATTGTCAAAAACTCTCGTTAGTAGGGTTATTCTATAATTTATGTACTTAAATATATTTGTGTGTTTATATTCCATATATACATGTAAATATAACATCGTATATAATAAAAATTTTGTTTCGCTTATTATACTTCCTTATTAGTATTTACTTTGGATAGTATTAGATTAAGGGGGAGCTATATATTAGTTTAGGATAAGTTTTTGTTGATGACAAAGGGGGAGAAATATAAAATAGAGTAGTTAGAGTATTTAGGCTTAGATTAAGAGGGGGGGGGGGTTATTAGTTTTAGGGGGAGTTATAGTGAAGGTGATGTATATTTTATGTCATCATCAAAACGTGGGGATTGTTAGTCCTTGAGAAGATGGTTTTGATGACAACAACCTTAGGACTTGTTATAAAATATAAATACTAACATTATAGTTTAGATATATATGTATATGCAGGATATAAACATGCAGGTACCAAGAACGAAGACTGTACAGTATAGAGATACATGACTGATGAATTTAAAGATTGAAGATATCAAGATTGAAGACTTATGAGTATCAAGAAATCAAGAGTTCAAGATTTCAATAGTACAAGATAAGTATTGAGTTTAGAATTATGTTAAAACTTCTTGAAAGCACTTACATCTTTATTCGAAATTTATTCATGGAATGGAATCCACTTCGAGCCTGTTAAAGGGATGGAACCCTAGTGGGATGGAACCCGCGGCAATATCTAGTGGAACATATAGTGATCCTATTTTGATGTCCACTACTATTATAAAAATGCTTTTCAAAAGTATATCTCTTGGTTTTAAAAAATGTTTCCAGAACTTTCTTTTCAAAAAGACATCTCTCTTGGTTTTAAATATTTTAGCCTCAAAACTATTTTTATCTTTTTTAATATTTTTATTTCAAAGTTGTCCTTGTTTTTAAACCATCTCTAGTTTTAAATATTTAGCTTTAAAATATTTATATACTCAGATTTAAAATCACTTTATAGATTAAGATTATACCTATATTAAAAATTACTTTCTAAACTCTTTTATATGTTTAAACTATATTCAAATATGTTTACAAAGTTTAGAAATTGTTTTGACAAATTATAGAAATCACTTTTAATAAGAACATCAAAACATTAATTTTTTCCTTGAGCATGTCGACATCCCTCAACCCCCTATGTGGGCATGGTGTCCATTATTTTTGAATTTTAATTTTTCAAAAGATGTGTCTATTCATCGTATCCTTTCACGAATAGATATGGTTGTTGCTATACTATCAATGCCAGTAAGTTCTAAACGAATTTTTTACCAAATTTCATATATTTTGTCTCCTCTTCATCTTCCACGTTTATTCTAAAGAATCCTAACTGTACTCTGTCGAAATACCAAGTGAATCAAACTTGATTATCTCTTGTTTGATTCTCTGCCACTGCCTCCGTAAGATCTCAGTGCTATTTAGAGTTATAGAATCTTGTGTAAATCAAACTATTTAGTAAAATGTGTGGTTGAGCCTTGAAATCAATTGGTTGTGATTTTATCCCCGAAAATCAATTAGGTGATCTTGTAGCCTAGTAAAATCAAGATAGTTTTCCCGAGACTCGAATACAGGAGGGTGTAACTGGTAGCCTTGAAACCGAGGGCGTAATCTGGGAGATTATTTTGATAAGAAATCCGTACGATTGTACGGGACTGGATGTAGAGTAACTCCAAACCAGTATAAAATCCTGATGTATTCTTTCCTTTATTGCTTTTATTTAGTATTTGCATTTGTGTCCGTTCTATGATTATATCTGTGCCTGTGAATTGCATTTGTTGGTGATTCAATTACATAAGTTTCAAAAAGATTTAGAAAATCCATAAAACACTATTAACCCCGTAGTGTTATTCCAGCCTTAAGATCCATAATCTGCTTTTCTCACACACAAATACCATCCTACAAGTTGAGTACCCTCGGAAAATTAACGTGCCTACTATTCCAACTTATGAAGGGAAGATCGGTCCCCGATAGCACATAATGAGATACGAGTGGATGATGGACTCGGCTAGGGCAAATGATGCGACCAACTACAGATGATTCCCAATAACCCTATCCAGAATCGCTACCATGTGGTTTACCAGACTTCCCCCGCGATCAGTCTTCAGGTTTGATGAGTTAGTGGTGAAATTCGTAGTGTAGTTTAGGATCCATGCCACTCGCCCAAAGGACGTGATGTCGTTGTCCAGTGTGATCCAGGCTCCGGGGAGTCCTTGAAGGATTATTTGCAAAGATTTCACATTGCTGCTACCGAAGTTAGCAATCCGAATGACCATGATATACTTATGGCCGTGATGCGAGGAGTAGATCCGAACTCAAAGTTTGGTGATTGGCTGGAAGGCAAACCACTGACTACCCTAGAACGCTTTTATTCAAAAGTGAACAAATTCATGAGAAGGGAAGAAGCCAGATGGTCAAGATGAAGCAGTGCACTAGGGACTGGCAAGGAAGTGATGCAAAGCAACATTGTGGTAAAGCAATCTGGCGAAAACTCTAGCAAGGTCCAAGTCAATGTTCAAAATAAGCTGGAGAATTCCAAAGGGTCTAGAGGAGGAAATTACATATGAAAGAGGGGAGAAGGAAAGTGGAAACCAAGAATCCCAACATAGAGCGAATATACTCCTCTGAATACGTCTTTGGGGAATATTTATCTATCAACTTGTAATACATTCCAATACCGAAAGCCGCGCCCAAAGGAATCCACTGAGAAACAATATAAGACTTGAAAGTCTTGTCGGTTTCACGAGACCTACGGGCACAATACTGAAGAATGTAGACACCTTCATGATGCTATAGAAAAGCTGATTCGCCAGAAGAAGTTACAACGGTTTGTTAAGAATCCACAGGAAGGCGGACACGGGAGACCCGACCCCAATCACAGGCAGGCTTCACATCGACCTAAGGATCCCGCTCAAAATGGAGGAAGGCTGGTCATAAACACGATAATCGGTGGAACTCATCCAGCAGAGTAGTGCTGGCAAGAAACAGAACGCCATGCTAGTTCCTTGAAGCTTGCGGGTTTCGAATGCTGCTCGAATACAGAAGATGGGACTCCAGTGAAGCAGCAATGAATAGTGACGGATGATATAGTATTCAGGAGCAAGGATGCTGATCAGGTGGAGGCACGTACTATTGACCCGATGGTTAACTCAACTACGATTGGACTGGCGCTTGTGAGAAGGATACCGATTGATTGTCGGAGTCCTATTAATATTATCTTCAAAAAAGAATAAGACCCAATGAAGATGGAGGCGAAGGATTTGAAATCATCTAAAGCCTGCATTCACGGCTTTAATGGTGTAGCTACTGATGCAATAGGTTTTGTTGACTTGCCAGTTGAACTAGGAGAAGGTGAAACGCAGGAGGGTACGGATCCTACCGTTCATTGTTTTGGATGTTGATTCCCCGTATAATGTTTTTCTGGGCTGACCGGCACTAGCGGAGTTTAGGGCAGCTTTAACCCCATGGTGTTTGACCTTGAAATTTCCAATGGACAGAGGAGTTGGTGTAGTGCATGGCAATCAAGCAATTAGTCGTGCTTTTTATGTGGCTGAACCGAGAGAGGCCTAATGAAGAGTGAAGAGCAAGGGTGTGGGCAACCCTGTTCGCATCCATGTTGCAAAAGATTAACAAGTAGAGCCCGAGCCTTGGCTTGGGCAACACAGTTGGATCTATAGAGACATAGATCCGAGAGATGACGATGAAGAAGCCAAGAAGGCCAAGGCGACATTGGCTGAACTGATGATTGACATTCCAGTCAGCCGTGATGATCCATCATGGGTGCTTAAGATTGTATCACAACTCAACCCTTCGATGATAGAGGATCTTACCGATTTCCTCCGAGCGAATCTAGATATTTTCGCTTGTATCCATTCTGATATGTGTAGGATTTCTCCCTCCATCGTACGTCATTTGTTGAACGTTGACCCAAAGTATGTGTCAGTGAAACAAAAGAGGAGAGGCATAGACCCGGAGATGTCCGTTGCTCTTAGAGAGGAAGTGGATAAACTCAAAGCCAATGGGTTCGTCCATGATGCCCTCTATCCTGAATGGGTATCTAATCCCGTACTGGTGAGGAAGGCAAATAGAAAGTGGAGGACCTATGTTGATTACTTGGACCTGAACAAGGCGTGCCCTAAGGATAGTTTTCTTTTGCTTAAAATTGGTCAGCTGGTCAACTCAACAACAGGACACGAAATGTTGTCATTATGGATGCATATTCAGCATACAATCAGATCTCGATGCACATTCTGGATCAGAAGCATACTAGTTTTGTCATGGATGTTGGACAGTACTGTTATGTGGTGATGCCTTTTGGGTTGAAGAACATAAGGGCAAATTATCAGCATTTGGTGAATCGGATGTTTAAAGACCAGATTGGTAGAACGATGGAAGTCTATGTGGATGATATGCTCACGAAGTCATGATAGTCAAACGACCACATTCGAGACATAGAAAAAATGTTAGATATACTTAGATTTTACGAAATGAAAATCAATCCACTGAAATGTTTCTTTGGCGTTGCATCGGGGAAGTTTTTGAGTTTCACTGTCAACGCGCGGGGAATCAAAGCCAACCTAGAAAAGATTCAAGCTACCTGAGACATACAAGCACCCAAAACTATAAAGCAAGTACAAAGGCTGAATAGGAAAGTCGCTGCATTGAGTCGATTTAGATCCAGAGCAACCGACAAGTGTATTCCTTTCATTGATGTGATAAGGAAAGGGAAAAGAAATTTTGAATGGACGTCGAATTGTGAGGACGCGTTCCAAGCTCTGGTGAGACACTTAGAGAGGCCCTAGTTCTGTTAAGCCCGTAGATCATAAGGAGTTGTATGTTTACTTGGCCGTATCCCAGCATGCCATCAGTGCAGCTCTGGTTCGTGAGGAGGACCGAATCCAAAAGCCAGTGTACCATGTTAGTAAGCATTTAACGGGGGCAGAGAGAAATTATCCTAAGATTGAGAAGCTATCCTACTGGTTAGTGATCACATCACGCAAGCTCTGTCCATATTTCTAGGCACATGAGGTCAGTATGTGTACCGATAAACCTTTGCGACAGGTGCTCCAACGACCAGAGACTTCTGGAAGGCTACTCAAATGGAACGTTGAGCTGAGTCAGTTCGACATCACTTACCTACTACAGAAGGATATCCAAGGGCAAGCGCTAGCAGATTTCATTGTAGAGTTCACCATATCAGACGAGCTAAGTGGAAGTGATGTGCTTCCTGCTGTTCTATGGAAGCTACATACCAATGGGGCATCCAACGACCATTGTTCTAGGGTTAGGGTTATTCTTGTAACTCTTGAGAACCGATCAATTTGTTATGCTTTGAAACTTGATTTCCCCACTATGAACAACGAAGCCGAGTATGAAGCGATCGCTGGACTGAAGCTTACCAAAGAACTTGGAGTGAAATCGGTTGAAATCTTTTGTGACTTACAGTTGGTGGTCTACCAATACGGGGAGATTATCAGGCAAAGGGGCAAAGGCTTGCCCATTACCTCGCTCAAGTTCAAGAATTGTTGGCATACCTTGAATACTATGACATTTCACATATTCCACGCGAACAAAACGGGGAAGCTGACTCCTTGGTAAAATTTCCAAGCACTGGTGATGCGCATTAGATGGGCTTGGTTCCCATTGAAACTTTACATGCCTCGAGTATAAATGAGATGGAGGTAGATTTTGTGTCAGCGATGGAAACTAAAAGGGAGTCGCGGATGACCCCGTTCAAAGAATATTTGCTACATGGAACATTGCCCGAGGGAAAGAATGAGAAACGACAAGTTGTTTGCAAGGCCTCATAGTATATAATGTAGGATGGAATGATGCATCGAAAGGGATTCTCCGTTCCCTTAGTTGTATTTCCCACGATGAGACAAGGCAGGTTTTAAGAGAAGTCCATGAAGGAGAATGTAGCAACCATACTTGGGGGGGGGGGCAGATGCTAGCCAAAAAGATACTCCGCTATGGATCCTATTGGCTGACCGTGATTCAGGACGCCACAGACTATGTAAGGAGATGCGACAAATGTCAAAAGTACACAAAGATCCCAAGAGCATCACCGATAGAACTCACGAAAATCATTAGTCCATGGCCGTTTGCAATATGGAGGATCGATATAATCGGCTCCTTGCCAATCTCCAAAGGTGGTGCGAGATACGCAATCGTCGCAGTCAATTACTTCACCAAGTGGGCAGAAGCAGAGGCATTAGCTACGGTCACCACCAAAAAGGTCATTAATTTTGTTGTGCGAAGCATTATATGACACTTTGGCCTCCCATGGAATATCATTACTGACAAAGGAACTCAATTTAAGAGTAGAGAATTCAAAGAGTTCTGCCAAAAATATTGCATTGAGAAAAGGTTTGCAGCCATCGCTCACCCTAAAGCGAATGCGCAAATCGAAGCCATAAACAAGATAATCAAGTCCATCTTGAAAAAACATTTGGAGAAGGCTAGAGGCAAGTGGGTGGATGAGCTTCCAACATCACTTTTGGTCTACAGAACCACAAACAAGTTCACGACTGGCCACACTCCTTTCGCCTTGGCATACGGCACTGAAGCTGTTATACCCGTGGAACTCAAAGTTTCTTCTCACCGGATGACTCATTATGATCCTAGAATGAATTAAGATCTTTTATTGGAGTCATTGGACTTTTTCCATGAGAAACATGAAGAATCTGGTTTAAGGGCGGTTGCATATAGGCAACGAGTCGTTTGATATTATAATGAAAAAGTTCGACCGAGAACTTTTGATGTGGGCGACCTAGTTTTAAAGTGGGTTTTTCCGATCCTGTCACATATGAATCCCACATGGGAAGGTCCCTACGTCATCGAACGAAGGCTTGGAAAAGGAACCTTCAAGCTAGTGATTGTTGATGGCGTGACACTCCACAAAGCATGGAATAACAAACATTTGCACCGTTATTATACTTAGTCGTTTTCTTTTGCATTCTAGTAGCAATAGTTTCCAGTATGTGTTTCTTTTGTTGTTCTCTGTTTCCAATATGTAATAAGACAATTCAGTTTGTCCCTATTTTTTTACATCAATAAAGGCTTGAAGTTGTTTTTCTATGAACTATTGATGTTCCATGTGTTATAATTCCATGGCAAACTTAATTCGTATTAATTAGTCTAGCGTATGAACGTGCACATAAAATTAAAAGTCGATTAATAAACGATTAAAAAAATCTCTATGTCCCCAGAGTGTGGACTAGAGTACTATGAGTCCTCAGAGTGCAGACTAGAGTATAAACGATTCAAAAAATCTCTATATCCCTAGAGCATGGACTAGAGTACTCTAAGTCTCTAGAGTGCGGACTAGAGTATATACGATTCAAAAAATCTCTAAGTCCCCAAAGCATAGACTAGAGTACCTTGAGTCCCCGGAGTGCGGACTAGAGTATAAACGATTCAAAAAATCTCTAAGCCCTCAGAGCGTGAACTAGAGTCCTCTAAGTCCCCGAAGTGCAGACTAGAGTATAAACGATTCAAAAAACCTCTAAGTCTCCAGAGCGTGGACTAGAGTACTCTGAGTCCCCGGAGTGCGATCTAGAGTACAAACGATTCAAAAAATCTTTAAGTCCCCAGAGCGTGGACTGGAGTACTCCGAGTCCCCAGAGTGCGATCTAAAGTATAAACGATTCAAAAAATCTCTAAGTCCCTAGAGCGCGATCTAGAGTACTCTGAGTCCTTGGAGTGTGGACTAGAGCATGAACGATTCAAAAAACCTCCAAGTCCCCAGAGCGTGGACTAGAGTACTCTGAGTACCTTGAGTGCGAACTAGAGTATAAATGATTCAGAAAATCTCTAAGTTCCCAGAGCATGGACTAGAGTACTCTGAGTCCCCAGAGTGTGGACTAGAGTATAAACGATTCAAAAAAATCTCTAAGTCCCTAGAGCATGGACTGGAGTACTCTGAGTCCCGTGAGTGTGGACTAGAGTGTAAACGATTCAAAAATTCTCAAAGTCCCCAAAGTGCGGACTTGAGTACTCTAAGTCCCCAGAGTGTGAATTAGAGTATATATAATTCAATAATATCCAAGTCCTATAAAAGCAGACTAGAGTTTATGTGACCCACAAGATTCTAAATTTCAATTATAGATTAGATTATAAGTTAAGCGATGAGAGTCTGGGAATACAAATAATAAAATTTTTATTTACTAATCGAAAATGAAGTTTCATTACAACTTCTTCGAAGTCCGGAGTCAAATTCTATCTACGGTGACTATAAAAAAAGGAGGAAAAGGGAAACAACTACATGATTTTGGCTTATTTGAGCTAAGAAGGGCATGACCAAATGACGACTACTTCTTCGGCTTTTTTTCCTTCTTTGGATTCTTCGAAGTCTCCTCAGCTAAGCATTTTCTCCTGGACCCATTGCTTCCAAGCGACGTGGTATTCGAAGAAGGAGGGGGAACTTCTAGAGGTGTAGTACCACTTGGGAGAATAACCTCTAAGGGCCTATTTAGGGGATCGTCGAGTTCCACCACCTGAGATTCTATCTTAACCTTGGTTTTCTTTTTCTCCTCCTCCTCGATTTTCTCCTTCATGCTAAGCTGGGAAGTATGCTCGGAAGCGCCTATGATGTCGACGTCGTTGTTTCCCTCTACGGGTGAAGGATCTTCGAGCTTATCTTCCACAAGCACTCCTATTACTTGAGCGTCAGGACCAGGGGTATCGCCAGTGTGGAGTACTTCAGTCTCATTTTCTTCCCGCTCCGTGGTGACATCGCTCCTTGGAGTCGTTTCAGGGCCAGAATGACATGCATGAATCCATAAAAAGTGAGTGTTAAGATAAGACAGTTATTCGCCAAAAGCAATGACTCTATGAACTTTTGGAGGAGGGGTCACACACCAGCTTCCATTTGGCTCTCAGTCGTCTTGGGAGTATCACCGTATAGAATTAGGGATAGAATGTGGATGCCAAGTCTAGGCTTCTTCGGATTGTATCCTACATGTTGCTAGGAGGGATTAAGTGGTGGAGTTTGGTCGAGTCTATAGGGGAAGGAATCTGGGGCTCGAAGCCCGACGGGCCAGCAGCATCCTCTTTGTCCTCTGATGTAGGGGAGCCTCCCCCAAAGAGGGCTTTTGCCGCAGATAAATCTGAGGGTTCATTGCCTCAAATCACTTCCCTCACCAAAGCCTCTTCATCAATCTCTTCGACACCCAACTCTACTTTTTTCATCCTAATCAAAGTATCCCATGCTTCAGCAAGTGACTCGAGATAATTCTTTCCCAAGAAGGATAGGTCATGGTGCATGAGGATTCTTGCATTGAACTCGGCAATAAGAGGGTCGAATAAATATTTGATTTCTTCTCTACAGGCTTTGTGGCAGCCTTGAGTCGAGAGTCGGCCTCTGTGAGTGCTATCTTCTTGCCTTCCTCACGAGCTGCTTCTTTTAGTGCTTCAACCCGGGATAGCGCTCCGTCAAGTTTTGTCCTTAGAAGCCGTTTTTTCGACGATCTCATCGCAGTATCTTTGTGACTCTTCCTACGCTACAATTTTCTCTTCTCTCTATTTAAAGAGCAATTCCTATAGTTCTTTGAACCATCTAGCAAGAATGTCCTTTTTTTGGATAGAGTCTTTCTCCATAGTTAGAGCGCCGCTGCGTTGGATTGTCTCATTGAGTTCTTTCTTGTGAGTGGCCTCTAACCAACTAACTGCCTCGGTTGTCTCCTTACCATTTTTCTGGGCAGTCTTGAGCTAAGATTTGTATGAGGATAGCTCTTCATCCTGGCCCTTAATGATTTCTTGTCATGAATAGCTTCGAGTTTGAGGCGATCAATCTCGTGTTGGCGTTCAATAGAGACCTCTAAAACTTTCTTCACTAAGTGTATGAACACATCATGCTGAAAATATACATCATTGTTGCAGGCAATGGCACTCTGTTTGACATGTCTAGGGACAAGATGGATTGCGGGGAGAAATTTTAGTCCATCGAAACATGTCTTTGGGAATGTAGCCTTGAGCTCAGCTAATTTTTCCATCGTCGACGGATCGTGAGCGGATGCTGGAGGAGTGTTCCTAACCGGAGTCACAGACTTCTTATAAGGCTCATGGTATTGCTTCATATTCGAAGAGCCAAAATGCTGGTTATGAGGAACTTCGGACTGGGATCCCTTTTGAGCAGACTTATCCCCACTATCTCTAGAAGATAGGGATGATCATTTGGATATAAAGAATGGCTGTGGGTTCTCCTTCTTGAAGATGACAACTCTCCGGGATGATAATCTCTGTCACCGCTGTCATCTCCGTCTCACCGTTTGCCTGATCCTGAGTCTCGACTAGAATGGTAAATGATGGAGGGTCCGCGAAGGCTGTCAATGCCATGTGTATTCCCGATATCACCTGCACATAAAGTCAAATGAGGACGTGTTAGTAGGTATCGCACGATGAATGTAATTCAAGTGCATGGTGGAGTGTAAGTGTTTGTGTGTGTCCTAGTGCATCCCCTCGACGGACCAGTGCTTTTTGCTTTACTCATTGGAGTTTTCTCTCCCTAATGGTGAGTCTGATCACCTTCATCACTTCTCGCAGGTGAATTAAATCCTATAGCCTCGGGGATATTGAAACCATAATTCAGTATATCGTCAGGGATGGTCAAGTCAGATAGGCCCTTAAATGAGCCTTCTAAGTTTTAGGAAGACGACTTCTTCTTGATCAGAGTTATCATAACTTTTGAAGTTCTGCCAACTTTCTTCTTTTTAAACTTGTAAGCTAGACTCTTCTTCCTTTTCGAAGGAGGCAATGGTTCGTCGGCGCCAGATGCATCAACTACTAGCACTTGGCCGGAACTTACGTTCCCGTCAGTCGCCACTGGCACCACAGTTTCTTTAACCTCGCCTTCCTCGGTAGTATCGAGGGCCCCTTCAGTAGGGGGCACTGAAGGTTCATCTTGTCCTTTTCCCATTTCCACAGTTGTTCTTGCTATAGTGACACCAATTGGACGACTAGTCCGACAGCCCTCTTCTACTAATCTGAACTTCGAAAGTAGTTCGTTGGTAATTATAGATTTAATGTCCCAATCCCCTACGAGAGTTGTTCGGATGGCTTCGACGAACTTAGAATACCCGGCGCCTTCGGGACGTGGAGGATACCTATAAGAGTTGAAAGAAGTTCAAGAAAGATGCACTTCGAGCCTTAAGACAAAGATTGGGATAAAAATAAAACTTACTCCCTTTTAGCCATCTTCTCGTGAAACTGGGAGGACAACGTGCATAGAACCACTCTTGTTTATACTGAGAAAATTTGCTCCACACACCCATCAGGACTTAACATTTGGGGTGTGGTTTGAGGAATTTGTAAGATAGAATGTTGGTGCTTCTTTTGAAGCGGTAAATATAATGGATATCCTCGAGAGTTGGAGGTCTGAGTAAGGCACTCATGAAAAGAACGCATGTACCGTGGATAAATGCATGGCTATTAGAGTGTAGTTATGCTGGAGAAATCCCAATATAACGCAACACTTCACGGATGAATGAATTGAAAGGTGGAACACTTTTGGCCCAACATATAAATTAATTGCACGCAGTATATCGGGCCGGGGGAAAGTGAGGTCGATCTTGTGCCAAAGGAACCAGAACATCTTCGAAGGGAATTCCATGGATAGACCATAATCGACAGAGAGAAGATTCGTCGATTTCGAGGCTTGAGAGTCGATGGGTTCATTCAGAACGATAGATCCATCTACGACATCGGGAGCAGGGCCTATAATTGCGACTAGAGGATCCGAGATGCCAAGTATAGGGGCTGACGAAGGGTTCAGAGCCCTCATTGCCTCCTATCGAGAACTTGGCTCAGGCTTGCCAAAATAATAGCGGAGCTAGATTTTTTGGACATCTCCAAAAAGCGATTGGTGTGAATGGATACATGTTTAAGCTATACCTGAAAGATAATAGACACCAGATATAACAACAAAGTATTCCCCCGTGTTGTGTGTGAACTAGTGCGATGATTCAAGCAAAGAGTATAGATAAATTAAATTTCTAAAGGGTAATATAACGTAACAGAGCTTGGAGTTGTCATCTTTGGAGAACAACATACTGACTATCACCAAAGTTTGTCCTATGATCGATAGCATAAGTCTTGGGATTAAACATTGGCTTCATATGTTGTGGAGACTATTACTCGCTTTTGATGGGTTAAATTCGCGTTTATAATTGTTAAAACTATGGAGTTATTAGTCCGAACCAGTTCCATATGTTCATGTGCTTAGGTTCTTATCATTTTTCATTGTTCAATGATCAGGCGTGGGAATGTATGGTCTTGATATATGCTGTTCAAGTTGAGGTTATTCTGATTGTCAATACCGATCCCTAGGCCCGATGTCGATCATCTCTTTAAAC
Organism: Allium cepa; assembly: GCA_030765085.1. Taxonomy (NCBI): domain Eukaryota; kingdom Viridiplantae; phylum Streptophyta; class Magnoliopsida; order Asparagales; family Amaryllidaceae; genus Allium; species Allium cepa. Next base: position 634,248,592 of record CM060932.1, on the reverse strand, counting down.
CTACACACCGACCCACTCATTCTCCTACGGACTACTGACCGCCTCTCTAGGCCGGAACAACCGATCCACTCACTCTCTATCCCTCTCACTCTAATGACCGACCAGGCCCTGCTAAGCCTATATCGATCCACTCTACTGGATTCCTGTCGATCCACTTCTTTTCTAAACTCCTACCAATCTGCATCACTCTTTTAAAAAATACCGACTCACACCTTCTCTAATAACCAACCCGCTCCACTACGAGAGTCCTACTGACCCACTCTCTTTCTCTTAATACCAACCCTTGCTCCCACCGAAGGTTTACCGACCCGGCTCTACTCCAAAAGCTTACCGACTCCACTTCCTTACTCTTCATGTCGCCGACCTTAAAGCTAAGGCTACACCACTTCCTCTAATAATCCCAAAATGAGCTCTAATCCTAAAACATGCTCCTATATCCACTTTGACTCACTCCTCTCCACCATCTCCTACCAAACCCATGTACTCAAACTTCTAACAAAACTCTGAACTAAGGGGGATGTGTTGAATGAGAAATACATACCTATAAGGGAAGCTAGAAGCTTGTGAAAATTATGAGATTTCGAGCTGAGGATTGTTCAGATTTGATGGCGTCTGGAGTTGCAAGGTAGGAGGTCTAGATTTAAAAGGAGGAAGGATGAGTATAATAGTAAACAAGGGTTGAAGGGAAATAGGTTAGCGGGCTTGTGAAAGTGGAGTAAAAGTAAGAAGAAGAAAACGGAACGAAGGCCGTGGTTTATATTTGGCGAAGGGGGATATGAACAGGCGTTCTCCTATGGACCTGGTCACCTTGCAATACTGGATCGGCAAGTAGGCACGCCGACCGTTGCTAAGATAAACCGACCTTACGGATCGATCTTTGTATGCCAATCCACTCCTTGTTTTATAAAAAATAAAATAAATAAATTAAGTGAGTGAAGTATATATATGTATGTATGTACATATAATCACAAATAAAATGAGCATAGGGAAAGATAATCAAACGGCAAGAGCGTGGATAATAAAATATAATGTATACATGAAAATGTGTACACATATAATGATGATCAAGGATGATGGTTTGGAGAGATGATAGATACTACAAAAACACTGGAGAAGCGTGGGTTTAGGAAGCCCACTGCGATACAACCTTCGGAAGATTACAGGTCTCTAGCTTTTGAAAAGCTAGGACAGGATTCCAAGAATTTCTCTAAAGCTAAACTAATACCGTCAAACGACGTAATGCCCCTCCGGAGACCGATGAAAAAATGATAGTCGACTATTATTTAGGACGGACTGGTTTTAGGAAACAAGAAATACTCACTAATTCAAAGTGCGTCATGTTGATTCACACAACACACTGTTGGCACTAAAACATGTTCTGGCCAAGAAGAGACTGGAGATATGAGGGTTTGATGCAATCGATCTAGTTCGCATGTATGAGTGGCTTGGTAGGTATGGTTTGGTAAGTATGGCTCGGTGGGTATGGTTCGGCCTAGTTTCAGAATGTATCGCTCGGCCTTGACCTAGCATGTATCGTTCGGCCTTGATCGTTCGACCTTGGTGGTTTGACATGTGTCGCTCATGCACGTATGGGTTCGTAGCTTGAATCCAGTCATGTTACTTCGGCATAGATGGTTCGATAAACATCATTCGGTCTAGATGGCTCGATATATATTGCTCGGTCATTATGCACAAGTCGAAGTTGGTCGGTAGGGTATGGTTCGGCACTTGTGGGTCGGCCTTAATGCTTTGGCATACTTGGTTCAGTATGCATCAGAAAAGGCAAAAAGTTACCACAGGGAGATACGATCGGTGCTACATCACTTCGAGTCTCGTATCCAACTGCTCTGGGTCATATGGTAGCTTGCTTCAAGTCATCCACAGGGGACCCCTGGTTCGGCTAGAGTGGCTCGATGGCATATGGGTCGGTATCCATTGGTCGGAGAGCTTGGGTTTTGCTGTGGGCCAGAGTGTCTTGGTCATGGGCCTATGTAGCAAAAGCATTCTGTCTTCGTCTATAAAAGAGGGGCAGTGGCACAGTTGAAGGGACCTCTTTTTGGGAGAACTCCAGGTATACTCTGCCATTTTTTGCACTCACTTCTTTTCTGTTCAAACATATATTCAAGTGGTTGGTTTACGGATTGTATCTATACTCAAGTGATTGGAAAAGTAACAAAGACTATATTCAGAGTGGACGTAGGCAATTACGCCGGACCACTATAAATCTAGTGTTCTCATTTTTTGTTGTTTATTTTACATTCAACCGTGTTACTTCTCTGTTTTAATTTACTTTCTTCATTAATCTCTCTACACAATTATATTCAAAGGTATTAGTGACCACTTTTGGTGCTAACAATATTCAGACCTTTTTAAAATTGGGAACTATTTAGATTTAAATCTTTGGTTTAAATATGAATGTTTTGATATAAAGGTATAACCTATTTTTGAATTCGAAATGATTTGTAGCGAATCTGATATTTTGATATGAAATATGACTTGTTCCTGAAATTTAAAAGAACCAACCGATGTGTTAAATGGATATTGGTTATTAAAGAGACCAGGGGCAGATGAACGACATACTCTTTGTTATTCTACCAGAACAACTTTAGTAACCGTGTACGCGGTGGTTGTTATCCAAAATATTGAGATTGAATTGGCGGCGTTTGTTAGAATAAAGTAAGAGAATGATTATGGATGACCCCGACACTTATGTCAATTTGAAATGACTAAAACATGAGCCTACATCTGGCCAAGGATTTTCTATCTTTAGGGGCCATCACCTCATTCATACTACTATATTGATGTTGACTCGTTTGGTGCACCTTTATTTGATTTTGGTGGTGATGGACTTGGTCGGCAGTCGTTGTAGTGATGTGTTACGACCGTCTAGAAAGGGTAAACTTGTAGAATCCTACCTTGAGCTTTGTGTCACATGCCTTGTTATACTATTATCCTTATACACGACCACTACAAATTTTTTTAGTGTTGTCTTATCATGGCACCTCCCTTGCTACTGAAGTTATTAGTTGTGCTACGAAGGAAAACTGTAGGATAATTCTTAAAAATTGTTAAGAGGGATTAATGTAAAGTCTTAACGCTATTTTAACACTTTACTTTATTGATAAAAACTACATATATAGCGTATTTTACTACATATAAATAGTTTAACAGATCCTTAAGAGATGGAAAATCCTAACATCTTTTAAGTTACTTGTACCCTTATTTCACTTATTATGGATTTAACTTACATAAGAATTTTTAATTATTACTTGAGCATTTTGTCTTTTCATTACGCTCGGGTCAGCCTGAGCATTTTAGTATCTGAGGACCATTATTCCTTGAATATGAAGATGGAGTTTGCTAGACCGCATTTACTGTTATTATTACACTGCATTATTTTAGTATGTTTGTTGATTATACTCTAATTATGTTGAAAAAAAATGTGTAATCAAATGTATATTGTATATAGCTTCATGAATTGTTTATTTAATTATTATATTTTGCCATTCCACTGCGAGATTCTGCGTTTTTCTTTCCTTTTTTTCTTATTTTCTTATTAAACCCCATTGATAATCTGCCTTTTATAGTGGTTTGAGTTAGTTATGTATGGTTTATTGTCGACTTGAATCGTCCAAAAAGATAGGTCATCACAGTTGGTATCAGAGCTCTGATTTAGAGATACCTTAGCCTGTTGTGGATAAACTAATTAGAGATGGGTTTAGTAATACCCTAGAATGAGTTTGAGTATATGTGTGTATGTATGTGTGCATGAGATCATATCTGTTAGTGCTATAAAAATGTTTTATATTTTTTTAATGTGTTCTGTTGAGTATTTATGAATTTCGGTTGGTACATAGGACGCTATGAATTTCTAAATGCTTGAACATAATAGGCCGACACAATATTGTTTTCGAAATTAGGTAAATGATATTTTTGGTGTGTTTGTTAGGAAAGTAATATTCGATTATTGTTATTTATTGTTGGATAGTCAAGGTTCTTAAAAACTATTAACTATTGTATGTTATGAGAAATTTAATTTTATAAGTATGGTTTTATTATATGATTTACAAATAAAATGAATTTAAATTGATAATTTGAGAACTTAAGTCCGGTGTTTTGAAATTCGTTTAGAGATCTTTGAAAAACAATATTAGTATTACTTGGAAGTATTTGCAAATAGAATGTTTCAAAATGTTTGCAAAAGGTACTTAGAAGAAATGTTTTAAAAAGAATTTTAACGAAAATATGTTCTGTACTCCCCTCTCCTGTCATCAGAAAATAATTTCGATGATGACCGTGACATTGACCGCAGCATCATCGACATTTATTTCGAGTTTCAAAGTGGAAAGATTACTATAGTAGCTTTGCTACATAGTTGTTTTGGTGAAAAGAATTCTAATTTAAATTTCCTAAGTATGATTTGATATAAAAATAATATAAGTAGATATTATTTCAAGATGATTTGGAGAGAAACCTAGTGTTTTGTTCTCGAGTTTCTATTAATCAATGATTTTCTATTATAATGGAATGGGATCTTTGAATATTTTAATAATTGAAAACTTCCAGATTGAAATTAGAAATTAAAGCTAAGTGTTTAATGAAAATATAAAAGAGGAAGTTTTGTAACTTTTAAATTAAAAGATAATGAAAATTAAAATAGGTTCAAACTATTGAACATTTTTATTAAGTACAATGAATAAGATTGCCTTTATATGCTTCTTGGATTTAATGAAATATTATACAAGTAAAATACTTAAGTAATAAAAATGTTTCAAAATGAAATTATGTCTATTTGTAAAAATTAAATTGTTAAAGGAAATGTTATACATTTAGTTAATATTTCATGAAGTGATTAATAACTAAATTGAATAGTTAAAAAATGAATACTATTTAAATGAATGATTATAAACTTAAGAAAATATTGAAATGATTCATAAATATATTTAGTACTAAATGATACTATATATAAAGGAATAAATGTGAATCAAAGAAAGAGAAACTTAAGTGCGCAATGATTCGTTAATGAATATTAATATTAAATGGAAATCAAGTATATAACTAAATAAATGTGAATTAAACTACAAAGAAACGTATGTAATAATTTGAGAATTTATTCATTGATGATTTTAATTATTGAATGGGAAATAATTTATCTAAGTAAATTAATATAATTTAATTAAAGATGATCATGTGTGAATGAATGAGAATTAAACTAAATGAAAAGTAAATTACGTGTTAAAGAAACCAATAGAATAAAATATGTAAGTTGTGCATAGATCATTTTATTCGCATAACAGTTCTGATCCAGATTCGAATACATGATTTATGGTAATTCACACCAGTCCGAGTTAGGATTTTTTCGCATGATTCTTGACGGCGAATGCTTGATACGAAATTTCGATATGATTTTGAAGTTTTCTATCATAGTTATGGCTATGCAAGGAGAATGGATATTTCTAATCAAGAAATCAGATCAGAGTCCGCACTAGAGTGGTTGGGTTATCATACTAGTTTGGTAGTGAAATTTGTATATTCAAGCAAGCAATCAGAATTGATATTGTTTACAAATGATATATGCACATCCTACAAACTTAAATAATATTTAATTTCTATGTTGTTTGGCTTATGGGAAGTTGGGAAATGACACTTCAAATCGTTCGAGGTAATATGAATAATCTATTGAGTAATTACCTAAGGTTGTTGAGCGTAAGGTACACTTGGTAGTTTATTTATCACCCTTGTGCGATGCAAAATTTCTGAACATGGACAAACCATTAGTTTTTAATCGTTATGGATGTGTGATGGATTCTCTTGTTGCATATAACGGATGTACTGCATTTGTTTGCATATGATTATTATATATGTTGTGTTGCTTATGCTAATGATTGAAACAATCATTATATATTGCTCTTTTATTTGGTTAACTCTCTTATGGATCATATAAGTGAAATCCAGGTTTATGGAAGGAATAACTGTTGCTTTTGGTTTCATAAATAGAGTTTTTGTTTACCCGACAAATAGGTACATTTTTCGATTACGGTTTTTGTAGCGGTATTTTATTGTTTCCCATGGTTTGGGATGCTTTATTAATGAAATAAGATGTAAACAATGTAATTATTGGTACTGGTATTTTTTTGGGACCTAGCTACGCAAAGGAGACGCTGTCAAAAAATTTCGTAAATTTAAGATTTAGAAATTTTTCGTGAAAATTGGGTTATTTTCGAATATATATTAAAACTAACTAAATTTAATTTTTTTATAAATTGATTCTTTATTTTTCCTTTTGGAGGACGAAAAGTATCGAGTATGAGAGATTTTAACAACGCATATTTTTGACAATTAAAAATATTAAATTAAATATGGCTTTGAAATTCAAAATTATCAAAAATTAAAAATTTATGATGTATTGATGTAGAATTTGATAGAATATAAAACAGGATCTTAAATAAGTTCTAAAGCAACTAATTTTAATGAAGTGAAATGTGGTAACGCTTATTAGAATATAATTTAATAATATTGATTGAATGTAACTAACAACTATTTTAATGTAATTTCAATCGATTGTATTAATAAATGTTAATAAGGAATAAAATACATGATGTATCAAAGGTGAAATCATATGTTATTTAATTTAAATTTTTATTAGCATAGAATAAGAAATCAGTTATTTGGTAAGTAAATTTATAACCCTTGTTTGTAAACAATAAATTTATAGATAATTGAATTACTAAGATGTAACAATTATTTTATTTCTCATCTCAGTAATTAATCCATTTTTAAAAATTAATTTTGTAACCAATGAAATTTAATGTAATTGAAATATTTCAATTAATATGGGAGAATATGTTAACTGTAGAGTAATGAGTGTAATAAATGAAAACTTACGTTTAATAAATACATAAGGGGATGGTGACTTAATATATGATAACGTCGAAAATGTGAATTAACACCTAATAGAAACAGTAGAGATTAAACGAAAAATGAAACTAAAACAGGGCTAATATCATAAAAAAACACACAGGTTTCCAAAGTGTTCGGCGATCTTGACCAATTTCCACTTCATATTTTCATTGATCTTCCACTTGATTATGATCATAAGAGTGTTTGGATCAGTTGTGATCCATTAGTACAAAAGTGAAGAATAAAAATGGCATAGTCTCGATAGAAAAAATAGGATCCCTTTTTTGAAGCCATGCCTGCTATATTTATAGGGAAAGACGTGCACAGATCAGATTGAAATTTTGGCAGAAGGTTAGGGGGACCAAGATAGGGCTATCCAAAAATTTATAGGCCCATCAGGAGCCACAGTAGCGATTGGTATTGATCCTTATTAGTGCATCCAAATGGGCTGCGATCCCTACAAGGGATGCTCCACGATGTTTTCTACTTGCTTACCAAATTTTGTGCAATTCCAACCTGCGTTTTGTAAGATATAACATTTTTCATGAAGTAGTGTTGCTTGAATTCTAATTTCTACTGATCCCTCTAAAGGGAGTTATGCCAATCCTCCAACTTCCTCTAATTGGAATGGGATCCCTAGGGGGTGTTTCACAAGTTGTGGTAAGCTTGTATTCCAAGTTTCATGTTGATAGCTTGTGTATATTTTGAGTTACTAATCGATCATCGCTGCAAAATTGAGTTGTGGAATCAATACGATATGATCTACAGTGTTGCATAAGGATCATACATGATCCATCTTCAGGGAGCAGTGGGGTTTCATGCTTCTACTTCATATTAGCATCTATGCTTGATTTTTGAACCCTACAATCATTGTAATGATCTTAAATTTTGATAATTAAAACTATTATATTTAATAAGATTTTGGAATTTAATATTGCGACAAATTAAAATTTATGATTTATAAATGGAAAAGATTATTACAATGTAATTTAATAATGTTGATTTAATGTAATGAACAACTATTTTAATGTAATTTCAATAAATTGAAATAATTGCAAAGTTAATTTGGTTATAATTGTAAATAAGGAATAAATTAAATGTTTGAAATTAATTTGAAAATCAATGAAATTTAATGTAATTAAATATTGTGGTAATCTGAGTTAAGATGATAACTGTAGAATATGAGAATAGTAAGATGAAACATATGTTAATTAAAGTCATAAGGTAATAGTTGATTTAATATAATAATTTGTAAATCAAATAAAAGAATTTATTGAAAATTTAAAATAGAATAAAAGATTATGATTGAAATTTAAGATTTTAGACTAGGCTATATTTTAGTTTTAATTGAACGCTGAAATTAGTGTAATATTTAAATATTGAATTTAACATGGAAAATTTATTTTAACAAGATTATTAATTCTTAGGTAATCAAGAAAGATGATACTGTTAACTTTTAATTTGAATTTAAAGGCGATTAAATCAATTTAATAATAATTTATTTAATTGACGTGTAAAAATAGCCATTCTGGCCACTTCTCGGATTTCGACGAAACCAGTTTCATCGGATTCGTAATAGTGAATTATTATAGGGTTTCACGTTTCATTATGATCAGTCCTATCGTTTGATATTGCACGCTCGAAAAGCGTAGAAATCGATTGATAGAATTTAAATGAATGTAATTTGATTTTGAAGGCTAACTTCTATATACAATGGAACTACGGTTTGAAACTAGTTCCATTGAGTTTAAAAATATTGAAAACATATATTTTGATATATTGGATGACCTATTTTCTTTTGGAAAAGAAACAGGCTTTTCGGGTTATCGTTATCATTTCAATCTATCCATTCATTCTTACCCATCTGTCTATATAAATAGATTCTTTTTTCTCTAAACCGTAGCTGCCTTTCATTTTATTTCTGTATGTACCTCTTCTTCTCATCTGTTCCTCTTTCTCAAACGTCAAAACATCAAAAGCCTAATTTCAATTTTTAAACCAAACTCCAAAATACAAACTCCTCAAACCATAGCAAATTATTTACCGTTGGAAAGCTCAAGACGAACGTAATCTAGAGCTGAGATTTGTTTTTCAATTTAGTGGATCGTTTGATTAGAAAACGATAAAGAAGTTTCAGCCATCCATAGGCCATGGTTTCGTTTAACGGTAGATTTTTTTAGAAGGGTCGATCGGAGGGTTCAGGCGTGTAGAGGAAGCAAGGGGTTGTCCATCTATCAGTTTTGTTTGACCTTGATGCTCCATAGTTCACCAAGAAATTTCGAACAACGTAAGCGGCGGTGGAGGCATTTGCTGGCCATAGGAGGTCACGCATGGCCTTAGTTGAGGCGGTGGTGGCGTAGGTGGGATCTAATCTTGGTCGAAGCGCGCCTAGATGCAGCGGCGACGAGATTTAATCGGCGACTGATGGGTTCAGTAGCATGCATGAGTTGATTGTTCATAGCTAGGGTTAGGCAAGGTAACTAAAATTAATAAATTGCCCTTAAGTTTATTTTAATTAAAATTTAAAATTTAATTGTTCTAACACGCATAACTTTTGATACGAGCTCGGATTTGGACGCGGTTTTCTCCATTGCGATCGTATCAAAATTCCGAACAATATGAAACTAGTTTGGTTGGATTTTGAGACTGTTAGATTTTTGGGCTTTATTTGGATTTTGAATCGACTGTAAATGAAAGGTGAGTGTTTTAACCCACTCATTAATACTAAACCATCTTATGTTAGTTAAATTAAGTTTATGATGTGATTAGAAATTTATTGATTACTGTTTGGTATTTTAAATTGTCATTTAAATTTAATTTGAATTTATATTGAATTAAATTTCCATTTAAATTAACATTGAATTTAAATTTCCATTTAAATTAATATTGAATTTAAATTGTTAATTAAACACTTGATAATGATAACCGGTCAATTGTTGTGATTTATTAGCTAATTTGGATGTTGATTGTAGTGGATGTTTATTTGTTGACATTTTAGATGATTGGATGTTTGTATTCCTTTTATCACTATGGGTTGAAATGATACATACCTGAATGATCTTATAGATTAGGGAAACTCGTTATGGGTTGAAATGATAAACCCGAGCGATTTTATTTATTTGAAAATTTTGATTCGGGATACGGGTTGAAATGATATATACCCGAAAATTTAACTAATTCAGGTTGAAATGATACATACCCTATCACTTGACCATAGGGTAGAAAATTATATACGGACATCGTTGGTCGATTTTAAAGTATTTCTTTAAAGTAAAATATGTTCGATTTTTAAATTTTATTTTTAAACTTTTACTTAATAATTTTATTTAAAATTTATATTTGGAATAATTATTTTATATGTTTTAAAGCTTCAAATTATAAGCTAATATATGATTTTAAGTATAAATTTAAGATTTTAACTTATGAATTTGATTTAGTTTTAAATATATATTTTAAATAGTTTAAAATTTAATTTAATAAGATATTTAATATAATTTTAATATATATATTTTAAATTTAATTTAATAAATATTTTTTTGATTTAATATAATAAATCTAGATTTTAAAATAATTTTAGTAAATAAAAATGTATGAGGTTTTGTAAGGAATTTTTGAAGGTTTTGTAAGATTTTATAATGGATTCTTATAAAAGATTTTTATAAAGAATTTTATAATGGTTTTATAAAGGTTTTAAAGGATTTTATAAAAGAACTTGTATAAACGGATTTGGAAGCGTATAAACGAATTATTGTAAAAGTTTATGATTAAGGGAAGAGTTGCAAATTGTTTTAAGAATTTATAAATAGCTTTATAAATGGTTTTAAAGCATATAAATAGTTTATAAATGGTTTAAAAGAAGTTTATAAATTAGTTTTGAAATTAATTGAAAGAAATCTTCCTTGGTATTTATGAATATATTTATACTTTTGGGAATAAGTATATGGATATCTTGATATGAAAGTATAAACTGTTTTCTGGATTTACTATTATAAATGTTTTAAATAATTACCATAGTGTGAAAAATATAACGATTGGTTGTTACTAAGACCGGGATCGAATATTGTCGTACTCTTTTCCAATTCTGACATCACTTTAACAACTGTGCACATGGTGGACAATCCAGAATGAAGTTGGATGGTTTGGCGAATGCTACTATATGAGGTATGAACATAGCCCTGACCCCCTGGGTCAGCTTATATGACTAAAACAGGAGCTATCCTAGGACAAGTGAGGTCGCTCCTCCTATCATACATGCTTCTTCGATACAATATCTGTTACTTTATGATTGATTTGGTAGCCACCTTCGATTTGATTATGGGAGTGTGTTCCGAGGGGGGTGGTAGTAGCTGTTGTGCGTTACCACTAGTCCGGGCATGCAAAACGTTAGAATCCTACCCTGGGCATTGCTTTGCATGCCTTGTCATATGTCTTATCGAGCTTACTATGATTTTGGTTTGTGTTGTACCTATGGAGTGCTCCCTGATAGCCCACCAGTTTGGTGGAGTTTACAGTACTGTATAGACTACGACATTTATATAATGTGTTAAGGGGTATATGGGTAACGCTTTAAAGCTATTTTAATACTTTACTGATAGGCATTACATATGTAGCTTATATTACTACATATAAATAGTTTAACGGATCCTTAGGAGATGAAAATCTCGAACATTTCTTAAGTTATTACATGCACATTATACACTAGATAGGAGATGTAAAATCCCGTAAACATCTTTGAAGCATTACATTCATATTTATTTACTATTGACTTAACTTATATAAGATCTTTTAGTTCTGACTCGAGTGTTTTATCTTTTCATTAAGCTCGGCTCAACTTGAGCTTTTCAGCGTATTGAAGACCATTTTATTTTGGAGGACGAAGATGGAGATTGTATACTATTTATTATATATATATTCCACTGTATCATGTTGTTCCGTTGTATTATACTATTATAACTATTGTATGTATACTCTGATTGTATTGTAAAAGTATAATCAAATGTTATTTGTAAAACAGCTTCATGAACTGTTATTTGATTATTATATTTTGTCATTCCGCTGTCAGATTCTTTATTTTGTTTTTCCTTTTTTTCTCTTATTTTCTTATTTACCCTATTAACAATCCACCCTTTTGAGTGGTTTGAGTTGACATGTGTGGTTTATTGTCAATATTAAACCATTCAAAAAGGTGGGTCGTTACAATCATCGCTCTGGGCTACTGACCTTCATGACAGTTGAGTCTAACTTGTCCAATCAGTTTAGATATAGCCGGGTCAAAATTATGGATAACATTTGTCCCCTAAATATGTTTTGTTGCGTACATAATGTGCTTTGAATCGAAGCAAATTAGAGTAGCCAAAAGGAAATCCATCCAGTTTTCTAAATAGTTACCATCCTTCCGTTGAATTATCTTCCAAAAGTGTTGTATCTATCTTTGATCGTTATGACGCTTGGTCAATTTCCAAGAGTATAAACTCTGGGTTGTATTCCATCAGTTGTTATCAATGCCTGGTTCTATAGAGTTAGTAAGCTCTGGCTATTTGATGCAGTCTTTTCTTTAATAATTCCAGGTGAAAATACAATTTTTGTCGATTTCAAGAAACTGAATTTTTTGAATATACATGTGCACATTCAAATACATGTTCTTGTCATCGGCTCCCGAATGTGTTTGTACACTCATGAGTCGTTACCAATTCCTTCTAGTTTAATAGCAATTCCTTGTTTATATATTATTTCATAATGAAATAGGGGATGTAATAAGTCACTCGATTAGAGTGGACTTCAAGTTCTATAAGGATGATGGCCTCGAAGCCGTAAGCAAGGGAAAATGGAGTATGGCCAGTCATGAACTTATGGATGGTTCTGTAAGCCCATAATACTTTAGGAGTTCATCCATCCACTTTCCTCTAGCCTTTTCCAAACATCTGTTCAGAATGGACTTTATGATTTTGTTCATAGCTTCTACTTGTCCATTTGCTGGAGGTTGAGCAAATACCACGAATCTCTTTCTAATACGATGTCGTCGGCAAAAGTTTTTGGACTCAACGCTGTCAAATTCGGTTCCATTATCAGTTACAACGGTTCGTGGAAGACCAACAATATATGATGTTCCAAAAAATGAAGTTAATTACTTTTTTACCATTGTGATCGTGGCAAAAGGTTCAGCTGTAGCCTATTCGGTGAAGTAATCCACTGCTATGATGCGTATTTCGCACCACCTTTAGAAATCACCAAGGAGCGGATGATATCAATACCCCAAATGGAAAACGGCTATGGATTGAACAATTGAATAATTTCCATCGGTAGGGCTCTCGAAATTTTTGCAAATATCTAGCACTTGTCGTATTTTCTAGTGTGATTAGCTGCATCTCGATTGACAGTTGGCCAGTAATACCCGTATCAGATATTTTCTTTATCAAGGTTTTCCCCTTGGTGTGATCATCGTATTCTTTTTCATGGACTTCTCTTAAGACTCATTTGATTTCGTCATGGGTGATACATCAAAGCAGGGGAATGGAAAAAGCCAATTCTATACATGACTCCTTCTGGGATAATGCAGTGTGAAGCTTTGAGGCGGATCTGCCATTTTTCATTCCTTCGTTTAGGAAGAATTCCCTATTATAGATAGTCTTTGATAGGAGTTATCCATGACTCCTTTTCTGGCTCCATCTCCAAGATGTAGTCGATCTCCATCTGTCTATGCTTGAAATGTTAAGTACTTCAACTAGGATAAGTCTATTTGCTACGCATCCCTAGAACTGGCCAACTTGGCCGGTGACTTGACATTTTCAATTTGTTCTCTAAATATATGTGTAATGGTGTAATACTCGAAGTCGGCCAATTGCTCTTGGACCCAGCTGAGATAAGGAGCAAGACACTGCCCCAAGCAAATTAATCTTCCCTGACTTGGCATACTACTAACCGAAAATCACAAAAGATATGTAAAGTTTCAACTCTAAATTCTCTAGCAAGTTTAAGCCTGACGATCAAGGCTTCATAATTAGCTTCATTATTTGTTGCAAGAAAGTCAAGTTTTAAGGCGTAGCAGATCGATCATTCTCAGGAGTCATTAACACAACTCTGACACCAGAACATCGATCATTAGATGCTCTATCAGCGTACATTTTCCATCGGTTGGTTGGTTCTCTACTTCTCTTGGGATCGCCATTTAACGCAATGAATTCAGAGATGAAGTCTTCTAATGTCTATCCCTGGATAGCTCTCTGAGGGAGAAGTAACGCTAAATTGGCTTAGCTCAATATTCCATTTGAGCAACTTCCCAAACGTCTAAGGTTGCTATAGGACATATCGTAACAGCTGGTCAGTGTAGACGTTGATGGGGGTGAGTTTGGAAGTAATGGAGAAGATTTCGTGACGGAATCAACATGCAGTACGTGAACTTTTCCAGCTTTGAGTAGTTACTCTCAGCACCTGCCAATCACTTGCTAACATAATATACTGGCCTCTGGATCTGATTCTCTTTACGTAACAGTGTGGCACTTATGACATGTACCGACATTGCTAAATAGATGTATAAGTCTTCACGATCCAGTGGCTTGGACAGGATGGGAGGTCTCCCTAAGTGATCCACCAGATTTTGAAACGCATCTATGCAATCCTGCCTCCATTTAAAGTTACTCTTCCCTCTCCTGATCTAGTCGAAGAAAGGAATACACTTGTCGGTGACCCTAGAGATGAAGTGGCTTAGGGCGGCACAATTATATAAATGGTAATCAAATGTATAATTAACATTCAATTTAATTCTAATTAATACATATTTAGTTTTAAATAAAAACTTGTGTAAATATATTGTAAATAAACATAAACCGGTAAACATGATTAAATTTAACATAATATTAGATTAATGTTGTTTACGGAAATATGTTAAAAGATTCAATTAAAAAATAATTTCATAATTTTTATAATGTATAAATGTCAATTTTCAATTCATTTACTTTAAAGCAGATATAATGGGAATAGCGAGATATAGCGGGAATAGTGGGATATAGCCCAAATAGTGAGCTTAAAGCGGAAAGGCTATATTTGATGCTATTTGGAAAAATCATTACGGTAGAAATCCGTTATAGGATATAACAGGGTTATAGCGTGGCAATACCGGGGATTTAACTACACATGGATGGCAACCTTCTCATTTATGCTCTGTATTTGCTTAATCGTCTTTGATACCTAGATGTTTTGAATTGCTTTAATCTTCTCGGGACCGGCTTCTACTCCGTGAGAGTCGACGATGAAACCTCGAAATTTCCCTAACACAACGCCGAAAGAGAATTTCAAGGGATTTAGTTTCATTTCATATTTTTGTAGAATATTGAACATCTCCACGAAGTCATCGTGTGGTCCTTATATCATCGTGACTTCACGAGCATATCATTCACACATACCTTCGTCGATCGCCTGATCTGGTCTTTGGACATGCTGTTGACCAGTCTCTGGTAAGTAGCATTAGTATTATTTATTTCAAACAACATTACAATATAACGATATAGCTCTAAATCGATAATGAAATTGGTGTTCCCCTGGTCGAGGACGTGCTCATGATCTGGTTATATTCAGAGTACATATCCATAAATGAAAGAAGTTCATATCTGGCGGTTGAGTCTACCAGCTCGTCGATCCTCGAAAGTGGAAAGATGTCTTTTGGGCATGCTTTGTTCAAGTCTGAGTAGTCGATGCATGACTGCTACTTTCCATTAGATTTTCTCATAAGAACTGGATTAGATACCCATTTCGAGTAGACGGTGACACGGGTAAACCTATTGTTTTTGAGTTTATCCACCTCCTTTTTAAGTGCAGCAAATCCCTTTAGGTCTATGCCGCGTTGCTTTTGTTCCACCGGGACATGCCTCGGGTCGATATTCAATGCATGGCTTGAGATAGTCGGTGAGATCACATGCATGTCAGAATGGTTCCAAGCGAACACATCAAGATTCATTCGGATAAAGTAAACTAATTACTTCATCATCGTTGCGCTGATTTGTGATCCGATCATCAGTACCCATGATGAGTCGCCATGGATGATTGTAGTATCTCCTTGAGTTCAAACTAACTATTTCGTTTAACAATCAACGTGAAATATGGTGGGGGGGGGGGTCAATGATGACGGCTACTCTGGTCGAATCCCAGAGTCTTGTCATGAGTTAATGAGTCTAACAGTGAAGGGCTCATAATGCTTTGAGTGATTATTTACAAGTAGCCGAAGATCAGGCTTAGAAACAAGTTGAAGCAAATGTCAACTAGGGGTTAGCCTTGTGTTGCGCACAACTGCATAGCTTGCTCTTGCTTTGAGTTTGAATCTGCTTGTATATTCAAGTAACATGCTTTCCATTCAATGTACTCATGATCTGTTACTCGTCCTTCGGGTTGGAGTGATGATCAGTTACCTATGAGCTTAGGCATTGTTTCGATGATTCTATCTCTAGGCATCCTTTTGGTTGTAGCCTTGAGTCGTTGTAAACAGTAGGTATGAATCACGGTATTGAGCTATCACAGTCAGTCTTTGGATGATCACACTTCCACCCTCGGTTTTAGATTTATAAATGTACTACATGGACGATCGAGCCTTGTCCTAGTCATGTTTATACTCCCACCTAAGCTACAAAGACTTAGAGTCAATCAATAAATGGTCGGTTCACATTCATCTTGTTTCTCGGTCGTGCCCTCAAGTCCGAGGCATACGTCAGTAAGTAGGAAGGCAAGTCATGTCCAATTAGTGATTGATGCTTTCTCTACTAGACCAAGGGCAAGGATCAGTGTGTGGATGGTCGAGCCAGGTCCATTTCGTATTTCTGTTCTAGTAGGATCATGATAAGAGTCAACGATTGAATGGTCGCATTGCATTTATTCAGAGTTGGAAGGTCAGTCATGTCCATTTTGATTCATATTCTCCTGCCAAATCTAGGGATAGAATTGGCTTAGTTGCAGTCTGGTCATGCTCAACCGGTTTCATACTCCTGGTGACAGATTGAAGGAGGGTGCTGGAGAATTAACGATCAGTTTGCACTCTTTTGTGTTTATTCGCCTATTCATCCTCTAGCGACCAGAGTTATTCGATGGAAGTTCGAGTCACATCCATTTGTGGTTAGTGTAGATAGATATTGACCATCGATCTGATGGTACGATTTAGTCAGTCACTGGTAACTTCAATTGCCGTTATAATTAGTTTTGTATTGAGGCTTCCTTATAGTGTTGCCTTAAGTTTTAAACTGGAAGGTCGAGCAACTTCTATCTTGTTGTGTTTAGACTCTGATCCGCACTTTGGGAACCAAAGTTGGTCGATGGACGGTCGAACCATGTCCATATTTTTGTGTTTATACTCCGTTCCATACTGTAGGGACCAGAGTTTTATGATGGGTGGTCAGTCACACCCACTTGACATTTATACTCTGGTCCTTGCACTGGGGACCGGAGTTGGTCAATGATGGTCGAACCACATCCCTTTTTTGCTTCGTACTCCTCCCAGCAAGTTGAGGGAGAGATTTTTTTGGTGGATGATCAAGTCACATCCACCTCAAGCTGCAATCATGTCCATGTGTTGAGGTCGATGGTTGATGAGTAGGCAGTTGGCTACGCCTAGTTTATGTCAAGCTTTCGAACTGCCTCCTGCATGCAGGGTAGGAGTTAATGTATGCATGGTCAAATCGCGTCCACTTTAGTTGGAAATTGGTTGTGCTGAGCTTCGGGAGAGGCATAAGTATTTTGGCGAACTTCAAGTATGAGCTGGGGAGTGGATGGTTTGGTTGCATGTGCTCCAAGTCTTTCTTTGGTCTCCAAGTCAAGTGTGGAGGTTGATGAGTGGACGGTTAGTTGTGTCCACTTTGTATTAGATTCTAACCTTGTCGGGCTCTGAGTAAGGCATTGATGTTCTGTCAAAATTGAAGCACAAAGTAGGAAGTGGATGGTCGAGTCACAAACACTTTCCACTTTGAGTCCTTGCCCCAAGTTAGGGGCATATGGTAGCCGATGAGAGGCTGAATCATCCTCTTCTTGTGATGCTTCGAAGGTCCGACCGTGGTTGATGGAGGTTGGTTGGTGCCCAACTTTAGGAATATGGTTACCTACATTGTATGCAAGTAGTTTAATTCAAGTTGGTCATATTTCACAACATAATTGAAATCGAAATAAATCTTATTGATAAGTGAAGCAGCATCGTATGCTCGCTATTCGACTTTACCCTTGCTCCTTTCAGTGGGATGTCGACCATCAATGGTCCAATTGATAATCAAAGTTCTTTATTGATTGGCATTGGATGTTCCCTACCCGCCATTTTGTGGGGCTTGCACATATTGTTGAAACTTTCCTTTTTGGATCAACTTTCCGATTACATGTCGAAGGTGTCTACATCGCCGGTGTTATGACTGTGTGTATCTTGAAATATACCACATTTCTCGGACATCTTTTGGGTTTCGATGGACTCTCTCGGGGCTGGTTTCCAGTATTGCTCCGAGTCGTAAGTCTCCAAGTATATGTTTTCGATTGAATCACTCAAAGGAGTATATTAGTCGAATTTTGGGATTCTGGATCGTCTCCTAGAATCTGAGTCCTCGTCTAAGGCCTCAATGTTGCCCTGGCTATGAATTTCTTCAGCTAATGGGCCTGCATTGTTCTTTCTTGTAGTATGCTCTACCTCCTTCCTGCTTAGGTTTTGATTCACTTTGTAACATAAATGATCCAAGGTCGATGGAGGCTCTCCAGCTTACCAATTGCTAAAATCTATCTTGGGGAATTCCCCTTATCAACACCAGTAGTGTGATATTCTCGCTTGGACTGCTCACTTTTGTGATGATGACATTGAATCTATGCAAGAAACCTTTGAGCATCTCGGTTGGCGCTTAAACTCTGAATTGCTCGGCAAACTTCTGAGCGCGTTAGTCGAATGAGGAGAAGGACTTGGGTGATAATCACGTAAACCATACGATCACTACTCCTTCATGGAATATAGGAAAGCATCTGCATTTGATGGCATCCGTTGCTCTAGTGGAATCCATGTACCACTCATATTTCATGAGATGCTATCGGGGGTCCATATTTCTAAGTACGCTGACATGGTCGGTACATTTGAATCTCCTTGGATTTTATGCTCATAGAACAGCTTCAATGAATGGTTTCCGATAAGGGGAGACACTCCGATCATCATCAGTCTGGTCTTGGCTCTCTCTCACAAGCCATCGTATCATAACTGCCAAGTCGGGTGTTTGGAAGCTGGTAAGTTGAAGGAAGTCGCAGTCTGCCTTTGAAGCTTGACCTAGTAATCGATCCCAGTTTGTTTCATATCATCTTGGTTCTCCAGCCTTTAGGGGCACCATTTGAGTAGCAGTTTCTTATCCATTCCTTGGGTATAATTCAATAGCCACAGCTTGATCCCCTATGCCCTGGTCAGTTATAAGAGGCAAAGAAAGTGGATAGAATGTATCATTTTTAAGTTGAGTTCTGAATCCATAATCTGGGGGAACTATGCTGTGACACGGGTTCAGTTAGAGTTTTTTTGGTATATGGATCGACAGTTTGCAATAAGAGAGGGATCGGTCATATGAAGGGATCAGTCATATGAGGGATTGATATAGCTATTTCAAAGGGATTGGTATTGACATCTTTAGAAGGATCAATATTGCTGCTACGGAGGGAACAATATTAATGTCTTTGGAGGGATTGGTATTGAGCATCTACATGTAAATTGGGATTGGTAGTAGGTATGGAGTGGCCAACCATTTTGGTCTTGAAAGAGGGATCGACCATTTTGAGGGATCAACTATTTTGGCCTTGAGAGAGGGATTGGAAACTTTAGCCTTGATAGAGGGATCAGTTATTTTGAGGGATCGACCATCTTGGCCTTGAGAGAGGGATCGATCATTTTGGCATTGACAGAGGGATCAGCCATTTTGAGCGATCGGCCATTTTGGCCTTGAGAGAGCGATCGTCCGTATTGGCCTTGACAAAGGGATCAACAATTTTGAGGAATCGACCATTTTGGCTAACTTGAGTGCAAACTTCAACATTTAAATCCAAGAACTTGCGTACATGAGTGAATCTGATCCCTTCCAAAAGGACATGAACACATGAATAACTCCAAACAAGAACACTAGCATAGTCAAATCCTCTAAAAACACAGGAAGTAGGCTTAGTTCCTCTAATCATGGCTATCGGCTTCCTTTAGATTTCCTTCAAATCTGAGTAGAATATGAAGTTTATGGGTAGAACGCAGGATCTATCTCGCGAATATGGGAACCTACAAGTAGATGATGAGATCCAATCAAGCTGAGAATTCGACTCATAGTGAAAGTATCCAAATGTTGACGCCAAAAATGGGCATCAATACCCAATAGAATCTAGTAGAGATTAAATGAAGAATGAAAATAAAACAGAGCAAAAATCATAAATGAACACATAGATTTTTATAATAGTTCGAAAATCTTGACCTACGTCCACTTCATATTTTTATTGATCTTCCACTTGATTATGATTACAAGAGCGTTTGGATCATCTGGGATCCACTAACACAAAAGTGAAGAATAAAAATGATAGAGCCTCAATATAGAAAACAGGATCCTTTTCTGACACCATGTCTTCTATATTTATAGGGGAAGATGTGTACAGATTAGACTGAAATTTTGGCAAAAGGTAAGGGAGACCAAGACGGGGCTACCCAAAAATTTGCAAGCCCATCGAGGCCCACAATAGGAATTGGTACCGATACTTATTAGTGCATCCAAATGGGTTGTGATCCCTATGAGGGATCCCCCCATAATTTTAGCTGCTTACTCTCCAAATTTCGTGCAATTGCGACGTATAGTTTGTGAGATATCGCATTTTCCATAAAGTAGCATTGCTTAAATTCTAATTTCTACCGATCCCTCCAAAGGAAGTTATGTCGATCCCTCCAACTTCCTTTATTTGGTATTAGATCCCTACAGGGTTTTCCACATATTGTAATAAGCTGGTACTCCAAGTTTCATGTTGATAACACATGTAGATTTTGAGTTATTGACCGATCATCGCTGTAAAATTGAGTTGTAGAATCGATACAATATGATCCATAGTATTGAATAAGGATCGTGGCTGATCCATCTTCGGGGAGTAGTGCGATTTCATTCTTCAGCTTCATATTATCATCTATGCTTGATTTTTGGACCCCTCAGTCATCGCTTTGGGCTACAGACCTTGATGACAATCGAGTCTAACTTGTCTAGTTAGTTCAGATATAGGAGGGTCAAAATACGGGATAATAATATAAAGAACATTTAAGTCAAAATAAAAGAATTTGTTGGAAATTAAAATGTAATGAACTAGGGATTTATCACTATTGTATTTAAATATTAGAATTAATTTAACTCTTGGCTTTAACGTGAAAAATGGGATTTCAAAGGAAAACATTGGATTAATTATCTTCCCAGTATTAGGTTATGTTTTGAGATTTAGTTATTGTATTTAGTAATAGTGAAATCCTACCGTTAATAAGAAATAGTAGTAAATGGCAATTAATTAGTGAAATGTTCAACTTACATTTTTCGTTAAAAATATAATGGGTATTTCAATGAGAAATATTACGTCCAAATTATGAGTACTCAAATTTGTTTCAAACGTAATGATGATAGAAAACATTTAGTTTAGAATTTGAAAGCGATTAAATCAGTTTAATAATAATTTGTTGTAATTAGCGTGTAAAAATAAGTATAATTTGATTTTAAAGCTAACTTCTATATACAATAGAATTAGGTTTTGAAACTAGTAACATCGGCTTTAGAAGTATTAAAAAACTACATTTTAATATATAGGATGATCTATTTTTGTTCGGGATGAAAAAGAGTTAGTGGATCTTCGTAACCGCTTTGGCCCAAATCAACCTTTCTCTTGTCTATATATATATGTTGTTATGAAACCGTAACAACCTTCATATATTTCTATTCTATTATTCTGTACTTCCCTTCAGATATAGCTTCTTTCTTTTTAATGGTAATTATCCTAAAACTCTAATTACTGATTTCAAATCAAATTCAAATATTAAAATTCTCTTGTAATATATCATCGCGAAGCTCTCGACAAATGGAATTAGCATCTACAATTCATTTCTGCAATCGAGTCTCGGTTTGATTATAATTGGGCGAAACATTTTTGGCTGTTAATCCTCGGGTTTGTCGTTCAACAGTGAAACGTCAACCAATCGACGATCAAAAGGTGTTGTGTGGTAAAGGGTGCTTAGTGGAGTGCATTCATCAGGTTGGATCATGCCATACATTCTCAAATTCGCTAGAATTGGTGATGGAAGTGGCGGCGGCAGCTGGAGGATTAACGATACCAAAAGCGGCAGCGAGCTCGGCAATAGGGCGCCAGGGGATGGTGGTGACGATGGTGGTTTCTACTCTGGGCATGGCTTGCCGTGGCGGCGGCATAGACGATGTGAAGTTGGCAGCTGATGGGTTGAACATGCTATGTTCGATTTAGGGTTGGTAAGGCGATGAAATTTACGATTTTTCCCTCATTTTATTTTAATTAAATTTAAAATTAAATCTTCTAACGTGAATAACTTTGCATATGAACTCTGATTCATGCACAGTTTCTTTCATTGGATTCGTACTGAAATTCTTGACAATAGGAAACTAGTTTGGTTTAATTTGAAAACTATTGAAATTTGGGCTTGTATTGGATTTTCAGTGTGCTAAAATCAAAGGTGAGTGATTAAACCCACTCATGCAATACTAAATTTTCTGATGTTAGTGGAATTAAAAACATGAAGTGATAAAAATTTATTGATTGTTGTCTAGTAGTTTAAATTTACAATAAATGATATTGATATTGAATTAAATTGAAATTTAAATTAATATAAATTTAATTGCTAGTTAAACACCGACATTTGATAACTAGTAATCGTTGTAATAATTGGTTGATTTGGATGTTGATTGCAATTGGATGCCTATTGATTGATATGTTGGATGCATGGTTGTTTTTTATTTTAACATATCCCTGTTTATCACCCTATATATTATTGACATCATATAAACTTTCATTTGGATTATTTGAAATGAACTAAGAAATAGTTTGAAATGATACATACCTATGTCATTTAAATACGGATTGAAATGATATATATCCATCCATGTAATTAAAATTGAAATAACAGATCACTTGGCCATAGGGTAGAAAATTATATATGGACACCGAATTTTATTAAATTAAATGGTTTTAAAATCTTGAATTGAGATTTATTTAAATGATATTTTTTAATGAAAATTAAAAATTGGATTTATATGAATTGAATTATTTTCTAATTCGAGGTTCAAAAAGTTGAAACTGAAACAACTTAAATGAAATTGTCTAAATGATTTAACTTGAAACCTTAAAGTTGAAATTAAGATGTGATTTAAATTTATCAAAAGTGAAATATTTTAAAGGTTTAAATTTTAATTTAAACTTTGAATTTATTTTTATTAAAATGGTTAAAACTGGTATTTCAAATTTTGGATGTGAAATGAATTTAAACTAAATTATTTAAAATGAGAATTAGAATTGAAACTTTCAGTCATTTAAATAGAACCGTTTAAACTAATCTTGAAGTAATGTTTGAAATTATTTTGAATTGAGGCCGATTTAAACTGAATATTGATTGTGAAGTTAACTTGAACTGGAAGTCGAAAAATTGAATTCGTTGTGAATAGGAATTTGAACCTATGTTCAATTTGTCGTGAAAGAAAGAAACGGTTTTAATACAAATTATTTTATTATATAAACTATTTTAATAATTAAATTATTTCAATATATAAACTATTGCACATATTCAAACTATTTTCAATATTCAAACTATTTTTAATTATCAAAACTATTTTCAATATTCAAACTGTTTTAATTTTCCAAACTTTTTTCAATATTCAAACTATTTTAATTATTCAAAACTATTTTCAATATTTAAACTGTTTTAAAATAGGGAATTATTTAGATTTCAATTATTGATTTAAATACAAATTTTTCGATATGAAGGTATAACCATTTTTGAATTCGAAATGATCTAAAGTGAATCTGATATTGTGATATGGAATATGACTTGTTTTTGAAATTTAAAAGAACCAACCGATATGTAAAATGGACGATTGGTTAATAAAGAGACAAGGGCTGAATGAATGGCATACCCTCTGTTATTCCACGAGAAATACTTTAATAACTGTGTATGCGGTGGATGTTATCCAGAATGTAGAGGTTGAATTGGCGGCATTTACTAGAATGAAGTAAGAGAACGTTGATGGATGATCCCAACACTTATGTCAATTTGAAATGATAAAAACAGGAGCCTACGTCTGGCCAAGGGGTTCGCTACCTTTAGGTTCCATCATCGCTTCGTATTACTATATTGATGTTCACTCGATTGGTGCACCTTGACCTAATTTTTGGGTGATGGACTTGGTCGATAGTCGTTGCAACGATGTGTTATGACCAACCAGAAGGGTAAACTGGTAGAATCCTACCTTGGGCATTGCCTGACGTGCCTTGTCATACTATTATCCTTATACGTGACTTCTATGATTTTGTTTTAGTGTTGTCTTATCGTGGCCCCTCCCTGGCTACCGACATTACTGGTTGTGCTACTAAGGCAAACTATAGGACAATGCTTAAAAAAGTGTGAATAGGGATTAATTTAAAGCCTTAATGCTATTTTAATACTTTACTTACTTATAGACACTGCATATAGATAGTTTAACCGATCCTTAGGAGATGGAAAGTCTTGTAACATCTCTTAAATTGCTTAGAGCCTTATTTCACTTGTTATTGGTTTAACTTGCATAAAAATTTTAGTTCCGACTCGAGTGTTTTGTCTTTTTATTATGCTCGGGTCAGCCTAAGTATTTTAGTATTTGTAGACCATTATTCTTTAAAGATAAAGGTGGAGTTTGCTAGACCGCATTGACTATTATTATTCCGCTGCATCATTTTGGTATGTTTTTTGGTTGTACTCTAATTATGTTGTAGATAAAAAATGCATACTCAAATGTTTATTGTAAATAGCTCCATGAACTGTTTATTTGGTTAATATATTTTGTCATTCCACTACGAGATTCCGTGTTTTGGTTTCCTTCTTTTCTCTTATTTTTTTTATTAAACCTCATTGATAATCTGCCCTATTGAATGGTCTGAGTTAGACATATACGGTTTATTGTCAACTTGAGTCGTCCAAAAATGTAGGTCGTCACAAGGGTTGTGTGAACAATCTAATGATTAATATTATTTTTAATTTATTAGCATTGAAATCATTAGAATATGATATTGATTCTGACATCATTATAGGATACTACTCCAATTGAATCATCACTTATGTTTGATAAATGAACCGACAGGTTATGATTCCCCTAATCGGAGAGATGGCGTGATGAACTATGAAATTCAAACCCCCTCATAGGAGAGTGAGTGGATGAACTTTTAGAGGATAGCAAGTCCCCACACTAAAGAGTGAGTGGATAGACCCGCCTTAAACGTTGAGCCCCCTCGTCAGAGAGTAGGTGGATGGGCTCAATATAGATTTATGATTATCTTATCCGGAGAGATTAAAGCTTTACTTCGAACTACGAACACCTTCTTATTTGGAATGACTTGATTATGGTTAATAAATGTCACATAAATATTATTATCGTGATCTAGTTGAACTTATTTATAATGGGATGTTAAGAGATACTAGACGATCTATAAGTATGCTTCAACCAGGGCAATATGCTAATATGGCACGTTGATAATTGATATTTGATTACTTAGTAGTGATATTTTGATCTAGTCAGACTTACGTATAATAGGACGTTGTGAGATACCAATCAATTTGTAAGCAATGTTTTGGTTAGAGGTAACCATAACCTAACACATTGGAATATGATTTATATTGCATGATAACAAGACATATTATTTTTGTATGACATTTGAACCCCAAAAGAACATGGGATGATGATTAATGTCGATCATTTAAAAAAGGATATGAGTTCTAGACCTTGATGGGTCTAAAGCGACTACTGATTTACATGTGAATCTAAGGGAATTGGATGATTCACCATAACGATATGGTAGATAACCTAAGATAAAAACTAAAAAGTTTCCAATATTATTACATGTTCTTGATCAAGCATACTTTTGGACGAAATTTTATGGGTAAATTTTCCATAGGCTTGGAATTGACTCAAATCAGTAGAAGAACTTTCACGATGTAAAATGATAAATGTCGACTGAGATCGCATCTAAGTTCGATTGCTGTGAATAAGAGATATTTTAATGGAATTGAACTAGCAAAATAATGAAGGATTGGATTAATTGGGAGAGATCAATGGTAGAGTGATAAGGAAATGGTTAAGTTTGGAACTATCTTGATTAATCGATCAAAAGATCGATTTTGGCCCCGCTTTGATTCAACAATGACTCTGCTGTTTTAAAAAGAAAGACAAGTTTTGAAGATGAGACATCGATTTTTATTGATCAAGCCAAGTTACCATCTTGACCTTGAAGACTTAAGCATTTTTAGAAGAAAAGAGTCAAAGAATTGGTCAAAATATCGATCGGTATCTTTCCATGGATCAATCGGTGCCGATCAATAAAATACTGGGCATCATGAAATTAACTCATTGTTCACGATGGAAACTCGGATCTGGGAAAATGATTGATTTTTACTAGATCTAGTGTGTGACGACCCACAAATCGGTATCTTCTGAATCGACAATAAACCTCACATATCGAACCAAAGTGAACAAAATTGCAGATGATCATGAGGAAGAAAAGAGAAAATGAGAAGAAAGAAGAAGAGAAGAGAAGAGAAGAAGAAAGAGAAGCAGAACCAAAACAATACAGAATCTCACATCTTTGCAGAATATTATAGATCAATAATATTTACAAAGAGAAACTGTACTTTACATAAATCAATATCAGAGTACAGAATAAGTAATCATCAGGTTGGACAGTTATAATAACATGCCCTCACAAATGTTGATAATTTACAACAACAATGCAAAGCAGCGAAAAACTAAATAGATACGTGTATATGACATGAAGATCTCAAATTCGTCTACTGAAGCTCTAAAAGCACAAAATCCGAACTTATACATGTACTCAGTCTGACCCGAGCATTGAAATGGAAGAACCCCCGTATTGATCTGATAAACCAACATGAGAAAAACACATCTCAATCGAATTTATAAAGTTATCAAAACTTTTTTCCTTTGTCAAAACAGAAATTATCTCATAAGACCACGTCCACACAAAAACACAGACGGGTTTATCCCTTACGATAACCAAAACCTTTTCATATCAAATCCTGTTATATTATAATAGTGTCTATTATACAAATAATAATCAACATAGCTGAAATTGTTAACATTATTAAATTCCAGCAATACTAGGCTCTATAAACAAAATGGCATGCACATAGTAGATTTTTGATTTCCATAAAAATGACTAGGTAAAGGGACTACCTTTCCGAGTCGGACTCGGTACACCTCTAGAGGGACGTACCTAGGGTCCAGATACTAGGTGCCTAAACCAACATAAGACCGACATACCCATTCCTGGATAATATCGAATATGTCATCACTCTGGTCGTTACTGACCTAAAATCCATGGCCACAAGTATACATCAACAATAATCAGATACATGATGTCATAGCGTGTAAAGATATATTTAGAAGAATGATGACATCTCCTAATGGGAGCAACCCATTTTAGCCTTGCCGCTTCTATCCCTGTTTCAGTAATTTTCTAGGAACTAAGGTCAAAATAGGTATCGATTACCAACACATATCACATATCATCATTATCATCTTTGAATGCCACATTGCCATTCCCGTTGACTACTAATTGCCTTCCACAAAAATACAACCCTTGAGCTCGTATGTCTCAAGAAAGGTGTTAAGCAAAGAGAAGTTGTCTTCACCATCACCACATGATGTACGTTTGTAAAAACCAATGTACGTAATCTTTAAAATGCAATGTCAAACACTCATCCGTACAAGTTGTCCAAGAACAGGACAAACCGAAGGTACTCTGCTCCCACATCCTATAGAATTCGTAGCGACAGCCCTAGCAATGGATATTTCATAACAAAGAGACTAATACTACTATATGTATATTGGGATTTTAACCCCATATGATCAATAAGCAGTCCTTCACTATGAAAATTCTAAATATCAATATCATCGACCAACCTGCACAATCGTCGCATAAATGTTCGTCCGACGTGGTTTATAGATATATCTAATCCCGGTCTCTTTGCATCAACAACGCAAAAGCGTTTCCCAACCTCATATAGAAACAAAGACCCATAGACTTATCATGTCTCCAACTTTAAACTTGCTATACTTCGGCCAAGAAGGAAGCTTGGTAGGTTGGAGTAACCACTCCGCATTACACGAATCAACATTCTCAACACAAACGATAATCAAGCCTACATAGCCAGTTATGTACTAAGTGTATGACTAATTAGTTTCTACATCAAGTTGAGAAGCTGAAATGGCCAAATTTGATAGTTGGTTATTCAACTATCAAAGCATCAAACAAAATCTAGCACATAAGTAATCACTGGACCTGATTTTATTAATCGTTTATAAATCAAATCACTTTCCAATTATTCACTTCAAAATATTCTTAAAAAGATAATATTCATAACCATTTCACTTATTGGATATTTAGAAAACATTTTCGTATAATTATTTTAATAATAAGTGAATTCACAATTTATTTTATTTTTAAACCATTTAAACTTCATCTATAAATATCACTTTCAAACCATTTTCTTAATAGATTATTCACTTTGAAAACATGAATATAATTCTTTTATAAACTTTTATATTTAACTTATCAAATTAAGTAGATTTCACATTTATAAAACCATGTTTATAAATTCTTATTTATACTTTATAAAAACTTTGATATATAAAACTCCCTTATTAACAATTTCCAATTATCTCATTTATATGTCAAATCCAATTATATGTTAATTTACTTATAAATCTCATTATTTGCAAATTCATTCTTTTTATAACTTCATCAATTTATAAACCCATTTACTTATAAGATTCGTTTATAACTACATTTTAACACTTATAAAACCTGTTTATAATCCCATTAGTTTTATTTATAAAATATCAATTTTATAAATCATATGCATAAACCATTTATATAAGTTCAAAATTCTCAGTTTAGCCTAATTTACAAAATAGTTAACTCCATATTTTCAAAAATCATACTCTGATTGTAGGATCGATTTCACCCTAGAAGGGGGGGTGAATAAGGTGATGCTATTAATTATAAAAATTAATTGCAGAAGCTTTTAAAACTATTTCAACACAGATCACAGAATAATAGCAGCACAGATAATAGCAGAATAAAAAATGCAGAAATAGAACGACACAGAATTTACTCAGCTTCGACAAAACGCTGCCTACTTGCTGCCCCTAAGGTTTCTACTAGAAATTAAGTAGTCATACGCTTACACACGTAAACTCGCGACACTCGCTATTGACTAACCTAACTCTACGCTCAAAAACCTGCCACAACTCAGCCATTGAGTTGCGAATTCTCAAACTACGTCACGTAATTTGTCCCCTAGTCACACGACTAGAAATTACAACGGTTTAAATTGAAATACAAATTTAAAACAATTAAAAAAAACAAATAAACCCTTATTTAAAAACAATAGCCCTTATAAAATAAAATAGCCGGCCCTTTTCTCTTTTTATAATTTTGTGGCCCGTTCCTTTAATGGCGGCTCTGTTCTTTTCTTTGTTCGATCAAAATCATGGCTTTCGTTCCTTCGTTCCAAATTATGGTTATTGATTTGAAGCGTCGCTTGTGGTAGATTGAATGATACTTCGTTTGCTTTCTTCGGTTGATTTCTCGGCTGCTTCAAATTGTCGAGTGCCTTCACTTGATCGAAAGATTGGTACGTGAAATTCCTTTTTCGATTTATACTGTACTCGACTATGATCCGAGCTGTATAAGTTATTCTTCTCTATTGTACTCAAACTCGAATGAATTTTGTTGCCGATGACATTATGGTTTATATAAGATTTGAATCCCTAAAATTTCGTTCGTCTGATAATTTCAATATTTAGCTTCGGCCATTCGATTTCGTTTGGATGTTGATGGTTTCATTGAATTTTTCAATTTCGTATAAATTGATACTTGACATTCACGGTTTTGATTTATGACTCGGTCAATTTTCTTGGCCACCACGATTTCGAATCTGCACTGTTCGATCTTTGATCTTCTTGACTTTGTCTTGTTTCTTTGACTTGGTTCATGACGACTCTGGTCAACTGAATTTATTTGTTGCCAGTTCCCATTTTACCGCTATGTGTTTTTTTGTTGTAACTGGACTTGTACTTGAGTCTACATTGTCATGTTCTTTATTGCACTATGCACTGCTTTGACTTGTGGTCTGGTTGCTTCATGTTGTATGATTGTTGAATTCAAGTTGCACCATGTTTGACATGGTTGTTGTTGTTGCTGATATGTTGGTTCGGTCCTTTACCTGTAGTCTGTTTCATTGAGTTTGAACATCCATTGTGTTGTTACTTCGAGTTGTATTATTGAAAACTGTAACTTGATGGTTTGTGATTCAGTTGGGCCGAGTTTGAACTTGAGAACTTTTGTGTTGTAGCTGAGTTTGCTGGTGCATAAGTTTGATGAGCTGCTGTCAATTGCATACATGTGTGATTGTGCATTCATGTTGTCAGACCTGCAGCATGCATTGTTCATGTCATTTTGATGGCACTGTCCACTTGAGTTTGAGTTGGTATTACTCTGTTTCACTGGTACATTTGTTGGTTCATTACTTTTCTATTGTTGCTTGGATATTGAACTGCTTCATGCTTCACTGTGTCCTTCATGTATTTTGTTTATAGCCAGTGTGCACTTTTTGGTCTGATGCTCCAAGTTGCCACCTCTGATCAGTTGCATTTTTGTCATGCTGTAGCTTGATCTTTGGTGCACTTGGTCATCACGGCACTGAGTTTCATGTGGTATACTGTTGCTCTTTGTTTCCAGTCTTTGTTATACATGAATGCATCTTGAATCTGTCTGGCCTTTATTTCTGATATCACTCTTCGAGACAATTTGCATTTTGTATACATATGTGTGTTGGCTGGCCTTCAATACACGTGTATATATATAATGACCATTTCAATTCAATGGTCTTGCATTTGAGTTGAGTCATCGTAGCAGTGACTTGACCTTTGCATTTGGATTTGTTTTTCGAATTACACTTGAGTTGAATCCATCTTGTAGCTTGGATTTGACCTTGTGCTGAAAGTTGTGAAATTATTTTACTGCACTTGAGTTGAATCCGGTATTTTGGGTTTGACCTGTGCTCACCTGTCCCTGTAAATTTATCAAGCGTATATATCGGTGTGCACGGCCTTGTGGTGTAGGATCGATTTCACCCTAGAGGAGGGGGGTGAATAGGGTGATGGTATTAATTATAAAAATTAATTGCGGAAGCTTTTAAAATAATTTCAACACAGATTACAGAATAATAGCAGCACAGAAAAATAGCAGAATAAAATGCAGAAATATAACGACACAGAATTTACTCACCTTTGGCAAAACCCTGCCTACATGCTGCCCCAAGGTTTCTACTAGAAATTAAGTAGTCATACACTTACACACGTAAACTCGCGACACCCGCTATTGACTAACCTAACTCTACGCTCAAAACCCTGCCACAACTCAGCCACTGAGTTGCGAATTCTCAAACTATGCCACGTAGTTTGTCCCCTAGTCACACGACTAGAAATTTAAACGGTTTAAAAAGAGATTACAAATTAAAAACAATTTAAAATAAAATAGCCCTATTTAAAAAATTAAAAACCCTTATATAATAAAGGAGAAAGCTCATTAAAAACAAGCCGGCCCCTTTTATAATTTGACCTGATCCGTTTTTCATTTGCTCCATTCCTTTTGAGATAATGGCGGCTTCTTTGTTCGATCACAATTAGGGCTTTCGTCCTTCGAACCAAATTAGGGCTTTTGTCCTTCGATCCAAATTAGGGCTTTGCGAAGAGCGGACTTTATGTGATCGATTGCGTGGATAATTCGCGAGTAGCTTTGATCGATCTTTTCCTTGTTGCTCACTTTGGCTACTTCTGTTTGATGGAGTTCGACTTCGATTTGGTATGTGATTTTCGTTTATGCTATTTTATTATGCTTGATTGAACTCCATGATTTTTCGTTGCCGGTGATGAATTGATTTATATAGGAGTTCGATCTCCTTGAATTGCGTTCGTCTGATTTGTTCAATATTATGCTTTCGGCCATTCGATTTTTGTTGAGCGTTGATGATTTATTTATGACTTTTTCAATTTACTCGGATAACATGGTTTAGAACCCTGACTTGGTCGTAATCGTATAATTCCTGTGTTACTTGGTTCGCACGGCTTTGAATTGCTATCGTGGTTGTCACGGTGTTGATTTTTGCTTTGACTTCGCCCATTTAAACTTGACTATGTTATACTTTGTTATACTTGTACGCTTGATCGCTGTTCATCATAGTGGCTTTGCTGTATCATCATATATGTATATTCTAACTGTTCACTGGTCTGGTCTGTAGCCCCGTTCATCATGACTTGGCTTTGCGGTCTTGACTTTAGATTTCACGTGCTTGGTTTAGTGAATTCACTTGATATTGTTTGTGATTGTTTCCACTTTCACTGGCTAGTTTGAGTACTTCATACTTGGTCGTACTGATCATTCATGTATATGTCTGGTGTATGTGCATTTGTGGCTTCAGTCTTGAACACTGCATAGATGTACTTCACTATCACTTTCTCTTTGCTTGGAGTTGCATCTCTGGTCAAGCTTTGTACTGGTGCACTTGATTTGAGTTCATTTCTTGTTAATGTTTCAAGTTGCCACCTCTGATCTTATTGGCACTGCTTATACTAGTTGTAATCGATTTGCACTGCACTGTTCTCTGTAGCATATCTGGATGTCTTCATTTAGCCTTCTCGTGATGTTGCTCTACTTTGTTTTAGCATTGCTTTGTCTTGACTTCATTGGTGTCACTGGTGTACTTGAGTCAATGGTTTGCTTCACTATGGCCTCACTTGAAATTGCTCTGTACTTTAGTTATATTGACTAGTCGACACTGTGCATGTTTTTTTGTATATTGACTTGAAACTACTTTGCATATTTTATTCAATGAGTAATCTGGTCGAGGCTGCTATATGAATTATGTTTCCTGTCATCATGTAGTTGCATTGTGTTGGTTTCAATTTTAATTGCAGGCTTGTGTCACTTGTGTACACTGTCATTTATGTTGGTTTGATTTCGGCATTGATTATGTGCACCGTTGTCATTGAGTATTGCTGAGTTATCACTTGCTGTTGCATGGTGATCTTGAATTATTCCTCTTTGTCTTTGCTTATGCTATTTGATACATGTTTGAACTGACTGTGTCTTATGCTTAGTGCATTAGTTTGTACTGTGCATTGGTTTGGACTTGCAGTTTGAGTTGTAGACTTCATGTTGCCTTGACTTTGGTTGTTGCATTGAGTTAGTCATGATAGCAGTGACTTGACCTTTGCATTTTGTTTCTTTTTTCAAAATTTCACCTAAGTTGAATCCAGCTTGTAGCTCGGATTTGACCTTGTGCTGAAAATTGTGACATTGTTTTATTGCACTTGAGTTGAATCCAATAATTTGGGTTTGACCTATGCTCACCTGTCCCTGTAAATTTATCAAGTGTATATATCGGTGTGCACGGCCTTGTGGCATATACAGTGATACACTGTGTATGTCACAAGCTGTTCGTGTATGATGAGTTCAAAGTTGAATGATGACGAACAACCCAGATAACTGAAGCAAATATTATTTTCAAAATTCACATTTTATTTTGTACTGCAAAAATATTTCCTTTTCAATTTTACTGCGTCAATATTTATATTTGCAGATTGCTCAGATGCTGGATTCAATCTGGAATGAAGTTGAAGATAAATACGAGTGTGAGTGATATGTAGTGAGGTCAACTGTAAATGCAAAATTGTGATGTAATTGAATTTGTGTCAAAGTTGTATAATGTATAGTGAGAGCTTGAATTTGTACTATTCAAAATTGTAACAAATATTTGTTTGAATAAAATTTCTGTTTGAATTCAAATTCTGTGTTATTTATTTTTATTCAGCAAATATGTATTTAATCTATGAAAAAAAATAGTACATTACCAAATACATTTACACGTATATATATGTTTATTATCATCAAACAAAAATCATATAATCGCATATTCGCATATTCAACAATCTCCCCCTTTTGATGATAACAAACATATATTTAAGATTTTGACTATGTTAAATGTATTTGATCAATGATATACTCTAATTGCTCCCCCTATTTAAATGCTTCCTCTCTACAAAAAGCTCCCCCTACATATATGCATACAAATAAAAATATGCAAATGAACCTAGATGCAAATAGAAAATTATTTGACCTTTGCTTGATTTTATTTGACAAAATCTTAACTTTTCTCTCCCCCTCTTGTTATCAGCAAAAGAGTAATAGTGTTAGAGAAAATAGAGATAAAGTGATCGATATTAATCCAACATTAAAACTCAATTGAATATAAATATTAAATTTCAATAAAAAATCAAACAAAAATCATAAATATTTTGTTAGGCGCATATTCCACTTTTAGAATGATGGGAATTATGTCATCATATAAAACCATACAGTTGTGTCTATTTGTGGTATATTTATATCAGGAATTTGAATATCTACTAACCATGCATAACCGTTAGGACTTTTAAATGAGATTAGTAGTATTCCAATTTTATTTAAAAAAAATGAATTCAAGTATCTTCTAACCACGCATAACCGTGAGGACTTTTAAATGGGATTAGAATCAACTTGTTTATTTTTAAAAATCAACTTTTGATATGCGTTCCATACATGCATAACCGTGAGGACTTTTAAATGAGCATGGAAGCACATAACAAATTCCAAGTAATTAACCCATGCATAACCGTGAGGACTTTTAAATGAGTGTGAATGCTTTGGATGTTTTTTTCTTTTATTTTATTTTAAAGGTATATAAAATGAAAAATGAATGATTCCTGTTTAAAGTACCACATATCGACAAACTACATTGAATTTTGATGAGTGATGGTCATTAGAAATATGATAGAAATAGAGATGGTCATGGAATTTTTTACCAACAAAAAGTTTTATAACTCTTGTTTAAATTTCTAAAGAAATTTGCTAAGTCTCGAGTCATAATATGTGATAAATATCAACACTCATCACTTATTCAATCACTATTTATCTTTTCGATAATTATTAGGGAGTCAGATTAGTCAAAATAGTCATTTAAAATCAAATTCAAAATAATTATGAAATCAATTTTTCAAAAATGACTAATCTGAAAATATGGTCAAAAATGATTTTCTCGAAGGGGTTTTATAAGAAAATTTTCTGCAATTTTTAAATTATTTGAAATAAAAAATATGCAGATATTTTCTTTGAAAAACGATGCAGTTACTAAATGTCTCAACAAAAATCACGTTCCTCTAGTAATTTTTCTATCAACTAGATTACCAGTGTAAACTTCATCTGAATTTCTCTTTCACTCAAAACTATCATTAATTGAATTTGATAGACCATGAAGTGTGCAACAAAAATTTCAAACTCAGTTTTAACAGCATTTTAAATGACATTCTTTTGAATTTGAATTGAAGCTGTGTAAATAATCAAAAACCGTGAATATAGAGTTAGCCGTATTATAACCAAATGTATTATCCAACAAAACACTATTTTTAATCCGAACTGATATATATATGAAGTAATTCAAACAATCTAGATATTTTTATAGTGTTTTTGGCATAAGAGTATAATTGGCCAACTATTTTGAATAAGTCAGAATCGAAATCATCATTTTTTCATCATCACATTATTGGCTGATTTAATTCAGAATACAGTGCAGATTATCACATTTAATATATCATTCAAAATATACCATTACCTGTTTTACCTTTACGATAATTTTTCGTTGTTGCCCATTGTGATTCTGTCACCTTTATATTAGGCTAAGGAACTTTTCTCTGTTGCTCGTTGTGTCCTTGGAACAGCCAAAATCCAGAGAACACTATTGTTGTTCCTTAGCCTGCCACCACACCTACATGGGAAAAGATTTATGTGACCTATTTGTTTTTATAGGTCCATGGTTGTTAGTGGCAGAATATTTAGAAAAATAATTTTGTGGAGACCCAAAACTATTTATAATTGTTCCCTTCGACACCCAAATTTGTTTAAATTTGAAAGATTTTATATTTGTGCCTTTTGGAACCCAAATCGGCATAGTTTTCAGATGTTTGGGTCTATACCAATAATTATTGTGATTGTATCCATATTTTCTACAAATTGTGCACATAGAATTAACTTGATTAATATCGCTTTCAACAATTTTCGATTTATTATATCCAAGCCCTTGTCTAACCGTATTAACAATCTGCTTTCCTAATAGCATATTCAATGATTTTTCGCTTTTTGAAAATTTATCTAAAGTCGTTGACAATTGTTGGACTTGTGTTTTGAGAGATTCATTTTCGTTTAACAATTGTGTGCACTTTTTAATAGAATTCTCTCTCCTAGTATTTCCACTCTCTTCCAAAATCAGAATTTCAGTTTCAAGTGATTTTATATTAATTTCTGATTTTTTAATTTCTTCTTCAAATGTTGGACGCTTATCACACTTAGGGATCCTACTTTGATAGGTTTTAACTAATTGGTCAAGTTGTTTATTTAACTCTATCAAAGTATCCTTTTGTGATTCAAGATTGGCATATTTCTCCCTAAGTCGTTCAAAACAGCCATTTACTTCGTGGAAATATATAAGTAATTCAGAGTGAGTGAGTTTTGATACCTCGCTTAGCTCGTCATCGTCGCTATCAGTTATATTTCCATGAAGGCACATGTCTGCTTTCTCATCTCACTGCTAGAACTTTGATTATCTTCATTACTTGTATTCCACGTGGCTGCAAAACTTTTCCTTTTTGATTTTTTTTCAAAGTCGCGTTGATTTTAAGGACAATTGGGCTTGATGTGTCCGGGTTGATGGCACTTATGACATATGATTTTTTGTTCTTCTGGATTGTCCAATATTTTATTTATTCTGCTTTTCAATTTTCGATTTAGAGTTGGATTTCCGTATTTGTAATTCCACCTTTTGACTTTCTTTATTATCAGCTCCAATTCTGCTGCTCCGTCATCATCGTCATCGTCATCACTTTCAGTTGTTCCTTTGAGAGCTATTGATTTCTTTCGAGTATCTCCTCCTTCACTCTCTTCCTTGAATTTCATTTCTATCTCATAAGTGGTGAGATTTCCGATGAGTTCTTCGACTTTCATTTGTTTCAAATTTTTTGATTCTTGAATGGCAGTCACTTTGGCTTCAAAACTTCGTGGAAGGACTCTGAGGATTTTTCGGACTATATCCAACTCTGTATATGATTTTCCAAGAGATTTTGATTTGTATACGATATTGGAAAGTCGTCCATGCATCTCTTTGACATTTTCTTCCTTCGCCATTGTGAAGTTCTCGTATTCGCTGCTTAGCATGGCAAGGCGAGATTCTTTGACTTGAGATGTTCCTTCATGAGTCACTTCTAGTGTGTGCCATATTTCCTGCGCAGTTAGACAATGTGAGGCACGATTAAATTCATATTGATCCAATGAACAGATAATAGGATTCATAGCTTTAGCATTAGTATTTTGTAATTTATTTTCTAGTTCTGTCCATTGTTCCTTTAGTTTATCTATTTCCTGATTATCTATAGTTATAATTGGTGCTCTATAACCTGTCTCAACAATATTCCAAGCGTCGATGG
Organism: Allium cepa; assembly: GCA_030765085.1. Classification (NCBI taxonomy): domain Eukaryota; kingdom Viridiplantae; phylum Streptophyta; class Magnoliopsida; order Asparagales; family Amaryllidaceae; genus Allium; species Allium cepa. Next base: position 634,210,853 of record CM060932.1, on the reverse strand, counting down.
TTTTCAGAAAAATTTCCATCCTATTTTTCCATTAAGCATATTCACCATTGAATATTAGTGGTCTAACTATGGATTGACCCTTAGCAAAAGCAGTATTCAAAGAAGCCATTTTAAAAATTCAACTTTTTAAAACAAAAATTGGTTTTTGTAAAATCAAATTTTAAAACAAAAACGGCTTTTGTTCCTAGCTCTGATACCAGTTGTAGGATCGATTTCACCCTAGAGGGGGGTGAATAGGGTGATGCTATTAATTATAAAAATTAATTGCGGAAGCTTTTAAAACTATTTCAACACAGATTACAGAATAATAGCAGCATAGATAATAGCAGAATAAAAAATGCAGAAATAGAACGACACAGAATTTACCCAGCTTCGGCAAAACCCTGCCTACGTGCTGCCCCCAAGGTTTCTACTAGAAATTAAGTAGTCACACGCTTACACACGTAAACTCGCGACACCCACTACTGACTAACCTAACTCTACGCTCAAAATCCTGCCACAACTCAGCCACTGAGTTGCGAATTCTCAAACTACGCTATGTAGTTTGTCCCCTAGTCACACGACTAGAAATTACAACGGTTTAAAATTGAAATACAAATTTAAAATAATTAAAAAAAATAAGCCCTTATTTAAAAACAATAGCCCTTATAAAAAAAAAGGGCCGGCCCTTTTCTCTTTTTATAATTTTGTGGCCCGTTCCTTAATCGAGATAATGGGGCTCTGTTCTTTTCTTTATTCGATCAAAATCAGGGATTTCGTTCCTTTGTTCCAAATTAGGGTTATTGATTTGAAGCGCCGCTTGTGGTAGATTGAATGATACTTCGTTTGCTTTCTTCGGTTGATTTCTCGGCCGCTTCAAATTGTCGAGTGCCTTCACTTGATCGAAAGATTGGTACGTGAAATTCCTTTTTCGATTTATACTGTACTCGACTATGATTCGAGTTGTATAAGTTATTCTTCTCTGTTGTACTCAAACTCGAATGAATTTTGTTGCCGATGATGTTATGGTTTATATAAGATTTGAATCCCTAAAATTTTGTTCGTCTGATAATTTCAATATTTAGCTTCGGCCATTCGATTTCGTTTGGATGTTGATGATTTCACTGACTTTTTCAATTTCGTATAAATTAATACTTGACATGCACGGTTTTGATTTATGACTCGTTCAATTTTCATGGCCACAACGATTTCGAATCTGCACTGTTCGATCTTTGATCTTCTTGACTTCGGCTTGTTTTTTTGACTTGGTTCATGATGACTCTGGTCATTTGAATTTGTTTGTTGCCAGTTGCCATTTTACTGCTATGTGTTTTTTTAGTTGTAACTGGACTTGTACTCGAGTCTACATTGTCATGTTCTTTATTGCACTATGCACTGCTTTGACTTATGGTCTGGTTGCTTCATGTTGTATGATTGTTGAATTCAAGTTGCACTGTGTTTGACATGGTTGTTGTTGCTGATATGTTGGTTCGGTCTTGTACCTGCAGCTTGATCTTGGTGCACTTGGTCATCACGGGACTGAGTTTCACGTGGTATGTTGTTGCTCTTTGTTTCCAGTCTTTGTTATACATGAATGCATCCTGAATCTATCTGGCCTTTATTTTTGGTATCACTCTTCGAGACATTTTGCATTTTGTATACATATGTGTGTTGGCTGGCCTTCAATACACGTGTATATATATATTGACCATTTAAATTCACTGGTCTTGCATTTGAGTTGAGTCATCGTAGCAGTGACTTGACCTTTGCATTTGGATTTGTTTTTCGAATTACACTTGAGTTGAATCTAGCTTGTAGCTCGGATTTGACCTTGTGTTGAAAGTTGTGACATTATTTTATTGCACCTGAGTTGAATCCGGTATTTTGGGTTTGACCTATGCTCACCCGTCCTTGTAAATTTATCAAGTGCATATATCGGTGTGCACGGCCTTGTGGCATATACAGTGATACACTGTGTATGTCACAAGCTTTTCGTGTATGATGAATTGAAAATTAAATGATGACAAACAACCCAAATAACCGAGGCAAATATTTTTTTCAAAATCCACTTTTTGTTTAATACTGCAAAAATATTTCCTTTTCAATTTTACTGCGTCAATATTTATTTTTGCAGATTGCTCAGATGCTAGATTCAATTTGGAGTGAAGTTGAAGATAAAATATGAGTTGAGTGAATGAGTGATATGTAGTGAGGTCAAATGTAAATGTGAATCGTGATGTAATCAATATTGTATTGTAATTAAAGTTGTGTATATATAATGAGAGCTTGAAATTTGTACTATTCAAAGATTGTAATAAATATTTGTTTGAATAAAAATTCTGTTTGAATTCAAATTCTGTGTTATTTATTTTTATTCAGCAAATTTTTATTTAGTCTATGAAAAATAAAATAGTATATTAACAAATACATTTACACGAATTTATATATATATATATGTTTATTATCATCAAACAAAATCATATAATCGCATATTCAACACTGATTCCATTTGCATAACTTCTTCTTTTAATAATTTACGAACCATTATTAAAACTCACATAACTTAAAAAATCACTTAAACATCCTTTTAAATTGAAATCATTATATTAGTATTTTAGAGTTCCAAAAAATAGGCCCAATGCTACCGTGGCACTAAATAAGGGAATTCACATCAATCACATCAATCATTGCATCCAAACATCATATATCACATGATAACATCATATATAACAATATCTGTAAATAAAAATCAACAATGGTGAGGAATCTAGTTGGGTCCCTCCAACTTATAACCTGCATCAAATATACATGTGAGAAAATATGTACACTGTCTGCTTCGAGGCAGACGCACGTACAAATGGTCATCCGCTCATACACGGGAACGTATAGGGTCTCATCTGCTCTAATCGGTAGGAATATATCCAACTACTAACTACTATAGCTTAACATGTCAAATTCAAACTGTAACGACCGGTAAATTTTAATGGTTTTATAACGTAATTAACTGAAATTTTGCTTGAAATTTAATTATTAAATTTAAAAATGAAAATTTAATATTTGGAATGGGTCTATTTTAACGTAGCAAATGTCATATTTTCATCAGAAAATATGAAAGTTAATTCTGTTGTGTAATTTTCAATTTTAACTTAAATCAGTTAAATTTGATTGAAAATAAAATGTTTTTGAAATCTAAATATTTTAATATAACAAAATTTTAAATCATTTTATAAGTGAGAGTCATATTTCTTTTCGTCAAATTTGGACTTCTCTAGCTCCGTTTATCTTATTTTCGGTGAATTTGCATAGTTTAGCAGCGAAATATCGACTTTTGATAGGATGATCGTATTGCTCATATCTATGTACCGTTCTGCTCGTCTCGTCATGCTGATCTTTGCAGTATACCATTCCTGTATTTCGACGTCTGGTACTCGGCGAAACCCGTGAAATGATTGACCATACCGGTAGCCGTATTGAGTCTTTTTGGTTTCCTTTGTCCATTCATTTCCACCTTATACATCAATTTTCCATTTGTTCTGAATTCAACAGCTATGACTTTTGCATTTTCACTAATTACAATATCTATTAATTGGTTTGTTTCAATTCTTAGTCTATTTGCTTCTTTTCCGTTAAATAAATAAAGAAACGTATAAGATATCTTCGTTTACCTGTTCCTTCCATCTTTACCTCTTACCTTATCTTCATCTTCAATCACCTTCTATGCCCACATTAGCCTACCCATTTGCCTTCACTTCTTCGAGAAATTTCATAACTAAATACATTAGCCTACCCATTTCTAATCACATCATAAATTTAATTTCACCAACATAAGATAATTTAATAGTTGCGAGTGGATCAAAACACTCACCTTTGATTTCAAATCGATTTGAAATCCAAAATAAGGCCCAAAATTCAATAGTCTTAGAATTCATCTAAACCAAAGATAAAATTTCCGGAATTTCAATACAGTCGCAGTGGAACAAACCATGTGTAAATCCAATATCGTATGGAAAAGTTATGGTTGTTGGACGGGTTGAGAATATAAATTAAATTAAAATAAAAAAGAATTACCTCTCTCTCAATCGCCACGTCAACACGCGTTACTCTACCGCGTTAAAAACCTAGCTTGCATAGGTCAATATCGTGTAACCGTCAACGACCACCACCAAGACTCTATGAATGCCGACCACCAGAGGCGAAGTAACCTCGATCTGACATCACCGGAGAAATGCCCCACCCAGGCCAATCCTACCCTGGTCGCCATGACTTCTTTGCCTCAGCCAATGTCCTCCGTCGCTGCCGTACGAACCCAAACTTCTGGTGATCTAGACCACTTGACGACGAACGACAAACACCATAAGGACTGCCTCTACCCCCTTCCCAACACCGCTTCCCTATCGTCGATCGGATGAAGATCCACCGTTGGATCGTGAAAACCTAATATGAACAGCCAAGTTTCATTCTTGATTTTCGGACAAACGGTGATTTGATTGCAAAACGAATTGCACCAGTGGATTACGCTCGTCGAGAACTTCGAAACGGTATATAATATGACAGGGTTTTGAGGAGTTCGATTTTTGGAATTGAATTTGAAATTGGAAAAGAGTTTTGAAATTGGAATATGTTTCTGCCATTGAGAAGGAGAAGTAGACAAATGAAATTGTATGCACTAAAATGAGAAATAGAAAGACTGTTAGGGTTTAGAAAGATCTATTTATATGAACAAAGCCTGATAAGATTGAATAACACCCGAATAGGTTTGAATTGACAATAACGACTCGAAAAGCCCGTTCTGACTCCGAAACGAAAGTCAGTCCCCATGTATCATAATAGATGTTTTTCATATTTTAAACTTAATGGAACAAGTTTCATGTACTAATTCCATTGTAAGAAGAAGTTAGCTTAAGAATCAGTTTATTTCAAATTGATTTCAGTTAAATTGATTTCAACGCGTTTCGAGCCCGTACGACAAACGATAAGTCCGATCGCTACTAAACTTGAAATCCTTCAATAATTCACTATTACAGATCTGATGAAACTGGTTTTGTTGAAATCCAAGATAGTGGCCAAACTGGCTATTTTTACGGTAAGTAATTAAATTATTGTTAATTAAATCAATTTTTAATTTCAAATTTAATAACTAACAGTGTTCAATTTCAACTGTAATTAAATAAATTCAGTGTTAAATATTACACTAATTACAGTGTTCAATTTCAACTGTTAAATATTACATATCAATTCAGTGTTAAATATTACATTAATTACAGTGTTCAATTTCAACTGTAATTAAATTCAATTAATTATAATTTAATTACAATGAGTTGATTTAATTTGATTTCAATCTTTTTATTCAATCAATCATTACTCTATGGGCATAATTAACATTGGTTTATATATTATTACATTAATATTATCCAATTTCATCTTAATTTTCGATTAACGTAATATTTAATTTCAATTGATTTCTAGTTTAATTCAATAGCTTAAATAAATAGGCAACATATCACAATGGTCACCTTTTACTTAATTTAATCACATTTATAAATTTATTATTTACTAATAAATGTTATAAATATTTACACAACACTGATTTCATCCATTTACAATTAATTACATATTTTCTAACCAACTAATATACCATTTAAATTATTTCCTTATTTAATCTATAACTAATTTTATGTTTACAATTATTTCAATTTATTGAAATTGCGTTAAGATAATCATCAATTGTCTTAAATTAAAATTCTTAATTTCATTCTAGTTATTATTGTCATTAATTAAATCACAAATTTTAATTTCTTCCAACATTAAATTACAAAATCTTATTAAATTAACAATTTTAAATTATCGGAAATTACGAGTCGTTACATACATACATATATACACATACATACATACATACATAAATACATACATACATATATATATAACATCCAACAATCATCAAAATAAAAATATTCCTACTTATATAAAAATATAAGCGGGTCAGAAAGAGTGAGTTTTACTCAGTTTAATTGCAGTCATCATCGCAGCGTTTTATTTGGAATAAAACGTTTTATTTTACCCAAAAATTCAACGAGCTCCAAATCACTCCAATCCAATTCTTATGCATAGTATTTTCAGTAACGAACCCAATGCAACTCGTTTCTTACGAATCAGACCTCGTATAAAGAAGTTATGATATAAATAAGATTACACGATTTTAAACGAATTAATTTACAATTCCTTTTTTTATTTAATTAACCTCAACTAAATCTGGGCCGCACGTTCTTCTCTTCCCCTTCTTCTTCGTACGCAACTAAAACCTGTCGCCATTGTTATATAATTGATTGCCGATGCTCCTCCACGTGACCGGAGGTTGATCAGAGAGCACCAGACGACGTGCCTACCTCCTCCGTTCCACCCAGCCCCATGTGCAACCCCATGGCCTCACCATTGGCATGAATTTCACCACCAAAGGCTGCACGAAAGCGGCCATTTTGCCATTGATTCATTGCTCCATTTCCGATCATGACCACTGAAGATGAAGATCTCGCGATGCTATACATTATCGCCTTAGGAAGTTTTTAAAATATTGGATGGATTGGGAGAAAATCGTAGAGGAATATGGTTATTTTTTGGCTATTGGAGATAATAGTGGCGACTAGATCATAGGAGATTAGGGTTTTGTAAAAGTTTAGGTCCTTTTATAGCAAATTTTGTGACACTATTCATCCAAATATTTTCCGGACTCCAAACAAAGCATGCCGCCTGGCGTTTCTAATTTTTTACCCCTATTCCGAACACAATGTAATATATCTCGAAGGCCAATTCCATCATATACAAAAGTTAAAGCTTCAAATCGAATTATTTTAATTAAAATTCCTTTAATTAATTTCTAGGCGTTTTAGCTTTGAACGACCAAATCGTAAGTCCGATCGCCTGGAAATTTGAAATCCTATGATAACTCACTATTAAGGATCCAGTGAAACTAGTTTAGTCGAAATCCGAGACAGCGTCAAAAATGACTATTTTTACACGTTAATCAAATATTCAAATTTCTAATTTCTATAAATTAACTTTTAGTTCAATTCTAAAAGTTTACTAACATCATTCTAATTTAAATAAATTTTAAAACAATGTTAGAAACCATTTTTTTAACATTAGATTCCAAATGCAATTAATTAACTGATTTAACTTATAATACTCATTTTTCAATATTTACATTCAATTAAATAATCTAAATTCAGACGACTGAAAAACTGGATCGTTCATTCTTCCCCTTTAAACATTTTGTCCCTGATATTACTAAGTAAGAAAGTGCTACACTCCATTAACTTCCAAAACAATTAATTGAAATAGATTACCAAATTCTCTTAAGTGTTTAACTATCCCAAAATCAATTAATTAAACTTCTTATAAAAACTCTTCTATGTTTTTTAAATTCATTTATAGTTATTAACTAATGTCATTTCAAAGATCAACTAATATCATTTAAATTTGTAATTCAAAACTTAACTTTTAGTTATCAAAAAATTTCCAAATTTCTCTCAAAAATTTTCTAACGCCTTAAATTTTAAGAAAAATTTGCCAGAGTCTCCTCTGCACGGCTCGATCGTAGTAGGAGCACAATATATATATATATGTATGTATGTATGTATGTATGTATGTATGTATGTATGTATATCAAATATACATCTCATCTTCGAGGATGAGGCATTCCGTAGGGAAAAAAGTGTAAAAGTATGATATGTATCCGAGATATATACCTTATATATTATTAGTGAGCATATATAAGCAATATAGCGTGAAAGCGAGCTCCAAATGCGAAGCTTTCATCATCCGCACTACTAAAACACTCAACAATCTATGAGAAACATGTATATAGCAAATAATATCAATATACAACATTGCTAATACAATAATCATATGCAAATGAACCACATGCAAACAAAGAAACCATCAATAACTAACATCCATCCAATATAACCAAATCAATATACATTCATTTCTCATTAATATTCATTGATTGGTTTTCAGTTTATTCACATTCGATTCATTAACATTTGATTTTACTAACACTCATTTATTCATATTCAATTAGTTACATCCACTAATTTACATCCAAGTTATTTTACTTTGAATTCAAATCAAATTCAATTCTATTTAGATTCACTTTACTTCCAATTTGAATTCAATTATTTAGTTTTAAATTTCATTAATTCAATTTTATTAACATTTAATGAATTTCTATTCAATCAACTAACATCCAACTAACAACCAGTGCATATCCAACATAACCCAAATTAATTTAATTTACACTCAAACATTTATATTTACTTCCTTTACATTCAATTTGGTTTAACACATTTAATTCTAATTGATTGATATTCAATGTTCACATTCTTTGCTAATACTCAATTTAGATTCAAACTATGTTGAATCACACTTCATTTCATTAGAATTCTACTTAAGTTTAATTCAACACTTTATACAACATTTCCAATGCTATTATTATTTCACAACTTCTTAAGTTTTATTCCAACATTCCCAATTTAAGTTATACTTAATCTAACAAATAATCATCCCAAACCATATTCAATTAACTAATTTATTTTACAACCAAAGTTGAATTTCATTTAACAACTCAAGTTTATATTCATATTCATCACTTCAGCTTATTAACTTACTTTATTAACTCGCTGTTGATATCAATTTCGACTTTATTCAACATCACTTAAGTTAAATTTCATTTCAACTTCATTTTATTCTGCTTAACTTAAATTTCAACATATAAATCCAATTCAGATTTCATTTCTTAACCTTCGTATTCAACAAATAGAAATTTACTTTATTTACTCTCAAATTATAAGTTATAAACTTATTTACTTCATTTTATAAACATTTTGCACAACACTTATGTTTATCCAATTTTATCACACAACATTTCATAATTAACAAATCTAATTTTTTTTCCAACTCATTATTAAAAGATTCATAAGTTATACACTTATTCACTTCAACTTCCATGAACATATGCTTATGTTTGCTTTCATTCTCATTTTTATAATTTCAAATCATGGTTATATAATCACTTTACAACTTAGGTTTATATTCACTTTTATTTGATTCATCAATACATTTAATTCAATTCACTAACTCCAATTTATTTAACTTTATCGAAGTTAAATTCTAATTTCATATTCAAATTTTAAAATTTTCTAATTACAAGTTCAAAAACTCTTGTTTTTAACTTGTTATTACTAAATGAATAAGTTATACAACTTAGTTTTTTAAACTTTCAAATTCATATTATATAATCACTTACCATTAAGTTTAATTTTCATTTCAATAAATTATCCAATCCAGTTCAAATCCAATTTACTTTATTTATTAGTTAAATTCCAAATCATATATTTTATTATGCTAACTCAAATTTATTTAACTTTACTAAAGTTAAATTTTTGTTTCATATTATAAGTCCGAACTCATTTCACTTATATTTATCAAATTCAACTTGGATTTTAAATCCAAACTTGTTTATCACAACATAACTTAAATTTTCAATTTACTAATGGTAGCAAACCCATCACCCAAAAACTTGAAAATAACACTGATGATGCTGCAGTCATCACCCTTATTATTTCCAACAACGGTAGTGAATCCAGTGCTTTATATTCTTTTAAAATCACTTTTTAATTTTTTTACTTATATAATTTCACTATTTTACTTCACTTATATAAGATTCATTCCAAATTTATTTATCTTGTTTTGATTTATAATAATAATAACTTTTAATTAAACTCAACAAATAACAAATGACAATAATTAATATTACCATTCAATATTAATCAACAATCAATATATATAATTATATATAAAATATAATCAAGGTAAAATTATTTCATTTATCCATTCAAAACAATATTATGTCGGTTTACCTTATTTAAGAGTTTAGAAATCCCTACCGATACAGTGGCATCCCATATACCGACCAGAATTTATAAAACACTCAACAGATCATTCAACACAATACAAAACATTTTTATATAACTAACAAATACGTGCTCATACACACACACTTTCAACTCATTCTGTGGTATTACTAACCATATATATAATGAGTACACATCAAAGCCCAGGAGTATACTAAACCTAAGCTCTGAACCACCTGTGACGATTCGCAAATCTGTACCCTCTGAGCCGAAAATAAACCACACACGTCGAACCAAAGCAAATAGAAAAAAGAGTGGGTGATAAGAAAGAGAAAAGAAAGAAAAAGAGAAGAGAAGAAGAAGAGAGTGAAGTAGAACAAAAATAATATAGAATTTCACATCGCAGTGGAATAACATATAATATAGATCGATAATATTTACAAAGAGAAACTGTACTATACATAAATAAATATCAGAGTACATAATATGTAATCATCAGTTTGGACAATTATAATAACATGTCCTAACAAATGCTGATAATTTACAACAACAACAACAATGCAAAGCAGCGAAAAAATAAACAGATACATGTATACGATATGAAGATCTCGAGCTTGCCTGTTGAAGCTCCAAAAGCACCAAATTTGAACTTGTACATATATTCGGTTTGACCCGAGCGTTGTAAGGAAAAAACGCTCAGATCAGTCTGATTAACCAGCATGAGAAAAACACATCTCAATTGAATTTATAAAGTTACCAAAACTTTTCCCTTATCAAAACAAAAGATATCTCGTAAGAACACGTCCACACATAAACACAGACGAGTTTTTCCCTTACGATAACCAAAATCTTTTCATATCAAATCATATTATATTATAATAGTGTTTATTATACAAATAATAATCAACATAGCTGAAATTGTTACCGTTATTAAATTCCAACGATACTAGGCTCTACAAAAACAAATTGCAGCATGTAGTGGATTTTGGATTTCCATACAAATGACAAGGTGAAGTCTACTTTTCCGAACCAAACTCGGTACACCTCTAAAGGGTTGTACCTAGTCCAAATACTGTGGCGCCTAAACCAACACAAGACTGACCTACCCATTCCTGGATAGTACCGAATATGTCATCACTCTGTTCATTACCGACCTAAAATCCATGGCCACAAGCATACATCAACAATAATTAGATACATGACGTCATAGCTTGTAAAGATATATCTAGAAGAGTGATGACATCTCCTAATGGGAGCAACCCATTTTAGGCTTGCTGCTTCTATCCCTATTTCAATCATTTTCCGAGGAATGGGGAAAAAAGAGTTATCGATTACCTTTTACATATCACATATCATCATCATCATCATCATCATCATCTTTGAATGCCACATTGCCATTCCCATTGACTACTAATTTCCTTTCACAAAAATACAACCTTTGAGCTCGTATTTCTCAAGGAGGGTGCTAAGCTGAGAGAAGTTGCCTTCTCCTCCACCACACGATGTACGTTTGTGAAAACCAATGTACATAATCTTAGAAATGCAATGTGTAACGACCTAGTATTTCGAACCATTCGAATCCGCACATGTCAGACTTGAATTGCTCAAAATAACAGATTGTTAATTTATATTTGGAAAAAACTTAGCATATACAGTAAATAAATTAATCACAGAATCACAAAACATAGAGTATTACAAAAATAAGCAGCGGAATAGGTAAATAGTAGTTCTTGAAGCAACTATAAATACATCAGAGTCTGAAACAAAATGAACATAATCTCAAATACAAATAAATCCTTAATACATAAGCAACTGATGTGTCTGAACATAAATGACTGGAATAAACTGAAATAACTGAAACATAGATCGATAGATCTTCAAAAAAAAAACTCCAATCTCCAAAGGTGAGTCTCAAATGCTATGACACTCAGTCTAACCCGAGCATAAAGCAAAATACAAAACACTCGAGTCAGGATTAACATTCTTATACCAATAAATTTTACTCAAGTGAAATGTCAACTGAAATACAAATAACTTAAAGGATGTTTAGGATTCCCATCCTCTAAGGATCCATGGAACTATCTATTATGTAGTAATGTACGCTATTATAACATGTCTATAGTAAAGTAAACTATTAAAATAGGGTTAAGGCGTTACCCATATCCCCCTTAACACATTTTATATATTCCAGTAGTCTATACAATGTCGTACGCTCCACCAAACTAGTGGTTTACCCAGAGGACACATATAGTTTCCAAATTAGAATTGTTTCATCTAATTCCACAAATTAATTCAAATTAACTTAAATTCCAAAATTCAATTTAAATCAATCCCAGTTCAACACTTTCAATTAAAAAGGTTAATGATTAAATTCGATAAACCATTTCAATTTTTATCGATTTCAAATCTGTGTTTGAACTATCATTTCAATTCAAAAAAGATACAAAATTTAAATCTTCAAACATTTCAATATAAGTTTCATTCATATTTCAACATTTAACTTTAATTTTATTCAAATTGGAAAATATTCACTTAATCATTTAGTAACAATTAAATAAAATCTCAATTACACCCTTAAATCAACTAAATATTCAATTTCCATCTTAATTAAATCTGAAAATATTCATTTATTCACCTTTAACCGAAATTAAGTTATCAAGTTATAAACTCCTATCTTTAAAATCTCAAATTAATAGGTTTCGAATTAATTTCTATATAGATACAATTCCTTAAACAAATTAAGTTACAAATCAATTTAAATTTTATCTTTCCAACCTTAATTTATTAAAGTTATTTCAAAATTTATTTTAACAATATTAATATAAATCTGATTAAATATTTTTAACATATTATATATATTAAATTAATCAAATTTATTCAATTAAATCTATTATAGATCTTATTTTATACATATTTGAAAATAATAAAATTATAAGTGAAAATTAATAATTTATATTTTCAAAACCAATTTTTAAATTTAAAATTTCCAAACATATAATTAAAAATCCGAATTTTACAAAATAAAATATCTTTACTTTATATTAAAATAAATATTTATTAAAATCCATATGTTTCCTTCCAAACTATATAAATCATTTTTTTTTCAAAATAGACCAACGATGTCCGTATATAGTTCTCTGTCCTATGGTCAAATGATACAGATATTTATCATTTTAAACCACAATTTAAATTTAATATTTACGGTTATATATTATGTTAATTGGTAATCCCAAAATTTCAAAATCAATGAAAATCGCTTACGTTTATCATTTCAACCTATAACGATTTTCCTTTAATCTATAATATCGTTCGGGTATGTGTCATTTCAACCCATAATGAATTCTAAATTGACAGGGAACTTGCAGTGTAAGAACATATACATAATAATACAAAACAGCATAACATAACAATGATGAGCCTATATCATAACCAACAAATGGAATTTAATAGATACACTAACAGGTTGTCGTGTTAATAATGTCAATTATAACAGATGAACAAATGCAAATAATAGTATATCAAATTTAACAATTAAATAACCAACAATTTAAACAACATATTTCAATCGTCATTTAATGTGAGTCAAATTTACTAGATATGAAATTGTTTATTGTGAGTGATCGCTCACCTTTCGAGGCTAGAGAAAATTTGAGAACTCGATAATCTATGAATTGAATCACGAACTAGACAATCGACTATTCCAAAGCAGAGCAAGATGGACTCAAGGTTGACGAGGACAACATATAAACTTTTTATTATTTAAAATAAGATTTTATATTTGGGATTTTTAGGCTCAAGTAAAAAGTTAGAGAAAAATTTATTTTCAAGGACAAGAAGTTTGTTTTTTAGACCGAATGACGCTTTTTAGTGTAATTCACAGAATGATAGTTGTAACTATCATTTTCAGTTTACATTAAAAAGTGTCCTTCAGACTAAAAAGCAAACTTGTTGTCCTTGACACTAATTTTTTTTGCAACTTCTTCCTTCTGCCTTTTTACCTGTTTAAATTGTATCCATTTACAACACATATATAAATAAATTTTTTTATATCAGATATTTTAAACCAACATCAGAATAAACCTTTATATTTATATTTCAAAAATCAATATTTATAAAATTCAATTTGTCACACATATCAGAAAAACTTCTACATATATATATTATTTATTTAAAATCAATATCAAGTTTATAACACATATTAACAAAATCATTATATATTATTTTAAAATCCCTTCCTTAACACATAGCAAAATTATATATATATATATATATATATATTATATTTCTTTCCAAAATTTTCAAAATTTTTTTTAAACATACTTTATACATATAATATAGCATATAAACATATATACATTGTAAATAAACGTTTGAAACATATAACATATAGCATATAAACGTTTAAAACACAATATATACAACATACAGACTTATATATATATACCTACAATTATATTTATAAACTAACGGATTTTGTAACTTATATATAAATAACCAGATCATATATATGCTGTATAACTTATATATAAACAACGGGTTATATATATATAACCAATACATTGTAAACCAACTAAACATATATATAGTAAACTAATACAAACTTATGCTTTATATATACATACATATTTATATTTTTCTTTCATAAATATAAAAGGGAAGCTTACCGCTGTTGCTCGGCTAGGGGTTGCTCGGCGCTTGTGGTTGGTATAAGGTGTGGCTTTGTGTTCGGTTGGTGAGTCGAAAGTGGGTAGGAGGTGGGTAAAGGCGGATATGGAAAAGGTAGAGGGCTGGCGAGGCTGAGGCGATCAGTTAAGTGATGGGTCGGCCTATGCAGTCTTTGTGGCTGCGGTGACTGGGAAGGGTGCAATGGCGATGAGGGTTGGTCGGAGAGGGGAAAAGAGAGGCCAGAGAGAGGAGGGTCACATGGCAGTTGCAAGGCAAGGGGGTGGTCGTGGGCTAATGTTGTCGAGCAGAGGCCGGGTGGGGTTGTTTAGCATGGCGGGTCAGTGGAAAGAGCGGTCTAGGTGACTTTGGCTATTGAAGTGGGGATGCAGAGGGGCAGCATAGGAGAGGGTTTACATGGTGGCAGAGAAAAATTGACATGGTCTTGGGCTTTCATGTGGCTGATGGCGGAACAAAGGAAGGTCGCGGCCGGTGGAGGGTACTTGGCGTTCTATGGCTGGGTAGAAAGCAGTAAGCGGTCGAGAGAGGGAAGGTGGTCGCTACGACACTGTGGAGTTGTGTCATCGAGGGCAGTAGGCCAAAAACTCAGGTACTTGCAGGATCGCTTTAAGCAGAAATGTGAAAGCGACAAAGAAAAATAAATATATATTTAACTTATAGTATAAATTTTCCTCAAGCAAACCTCATATATATCAAGTTTACTCAAAGCAAAGGAAGAAAGCAAGTAGGTGCGTTATAGAAGAAACAAATATATCTGAGCAAACTTTATTTTATAATGTGGACACACACACATATGTTTTTTTAGAAGAGAACTAACAGAAAGAAAGGGTAGAGAGAAAGAGAGGAACCAACTATATGAATTGAATATAGGGAATAGTGAAAGTCGACACGAGAATTTTATGAAATAATAAAAGCAAATGACCATTGATTTTCAAATGGGTGGCAATTGAAAGGTCACAGAACATTCTAGAACTCAAAATGGGCACTGATACGACAACCCATTTTGCAGATTTCGTCGCGTACCAAACGCCGAATTACAGAAATGAATATACTACGGGGATCAGCACGACGAGATGAACAGAATGGTACATAGATATTAGCGATGCAAACATCCAATCAAAAGTCGATGTTTTCGCTGCTAAACTACTGCAAATTCGTTGAAAGTAAGATACACAAGGCTAGAGAAGTCCAAATTTGACGAAACGAAATATGACGTCTCACTCAGAAAATTGTTTACGTTTTTATTGTATAAAAATATTTAGATTTCAGAAATAAATTATTTTCATCAAACACTAACCGATTTAAATTGAAATTAAAAATTTCACAACAGAACCAACTTTCATATTTTATGATGAAAATCTTCCATTCGCAATGCTTCAATAGACGCATATCAAATATCAAATTTTCATCATTAAATTTTATTGTTTAATTTCAAGCAAAATTTCAGTTAATAATGTTATAAAAATCGTTAAAAATTACGGGCCGTTACACTCTCCCCTACTAAAAACCTTTCGTCCCGAAAAGGAACGAGATAGGAGAAGAGAAACAACTGGAAAGGTAGATTGAATCAAAATACAAAGGACGGGATACAACAATTAATTCAAAACCATATAAATTTCATTGGTTTTTCAATTGATTAATATTCAACAAATTTGGGTTCAATCCATTTTATTTAATCGATATATATTCATTGTATTCACATTTGGTTGATTTTAATTTAATGTATTTAAATTAATAGATTTGATTTCAAGTTATTAACATTTGTTACAAAATTTCATTCAAAACAAAATTTATTTTATTTAACTTATTCTCTTTTTATTATTTAATCTATTTCACTTAATCAGGGTATAAATATTTATTATTACCACCCATTTTTTATTTAAATTTTCCTTAAAAAAATTATTTTTGGACATCATATTACTTTACATTATTACATATTATTTAATTATATTTTCATATTACATCCGAACTTTTTCTTAGGTAAGTTTTATTAATGTCTTTGAATATAACTGAACACTAAACAAATTTACCTTTTATTTACAACATTTCAATTAAACAAAATTTGGTTTGAACATTTTATTAATTAAATTTGTCTTGTATAACTTTCAATTACATATTTACATAACCTTTCAACTTCTTGAATATTCAGGTAAGTTATATATGCTATAGAATGAAATTGAGTATTATACACATAAAATTTATCCTATTTCAACTGTTTCAAGGTGATTTAAATTTAAATTTTAAACACTTCAAATATTTCCAAATTTTTGATTCATTGCAATAATTGAAAACCCTCACTTAACACAAGATTCAAGAATTAAATTTCTGGTTTCATTTCCCACCATTTTGAAATAAATATATACATATACATATATATTTTATAAATCAAATCATACTCAAGAAATTCCAAACAAATCCATCTTCAAAGCAAAAGTGCAACAAAGCTACTAAGCGGTCTCTTTACTCTGAGACTCGAAAATGAATGTCGATGATGCTGCAGTCATCACCAAAATTATTTTCCAATGACAAACGAGGAGAGTACTGATTTAAAATTTCTATGAAGACAATTTTCATTCAAAATACTTTCAAATAATATATATTTTCAAAACTTTGAAACCCAAATTTGAGAAGCACAAAAAATTTAATTCTCAATTCTTTAATTTAAATTCATTTCATTTGCAAATTAGATTTATAAACCCTGTTTATAAAATTTCATCTCCTTATAAAACAATAGTTAACAATTTAGAACTGTTAAAAAAATAATAAATGATAATCTAGTACTATTATTTCTAACAACCAATTTATTAACAATCAAATTTCAGAGAATTAATATATATATATATAATCATACATAAAATTATTTCATTTACAAATTTTGAAAACAATATTGTGTCAATTTGCTCTGTTCAAGTGTTTTGGAATTCCTATCGATAGCGTTGGCCAGACGAATCGATCGAAACCCAAAATCAAACTTAACAACTCAAAATCACAATATAAAACATTTTTATATCAATTACAAATACGCTCCGTCACAAGATGATTCAAGAATGGATTTTAAAATAAGGATAGAGATTCAAATTTAGAGGGACCTTAATAAGAGAAATCTAAATAAGAAGATAGGCCCGAAAGGAAGATAGGATAATTAAATTACAAAATAGGAAGGATGGGTAGACTTTAATTAATCACGGCGACCTTAACCTGGTCATCCAAGATTCGAGGAATAAGATCGATGTGGAAATTCAATTTCCCGCTTTAAGGGAAGAGAAGTGACTTCATCGAAAACATCAGGATAATCCCTAATTATCGAGTGGAGTCAAGATTACTGTACTGACCATCAATCGAAAAAGATAGGGCTGCTCGTAAAATTCTGGGGCAATCGATATTCGATCACAAGAGAATTACCTTCGTCGTCTATTAAAGAACAGTTTGGGCTTAGCAAGAGATATCAACATCAAAACCGAGGATATAGAAATCTCTGGTAAATTAACGCATGTTATAAAAGAGTTTCACCCCTTTACAAATCATATTGAGGTTGAAAATGAGATTACTCACACAAAGGATGAAGTTGACAGTTGAGGTTGGAGCTATGGGATGCTCTAGGATCAAAAGAACACGAATAGGGAGAGACAAGAATGGATTTTAGAACAAAAAGGAAAGTTCCAAAATTCAAAAGAAATCCTAATCAAAGAGGAGAAATTCAAGCTCAGGTGAAGGTGATTCTGTAATTAATTTTTACTCCATATGCTAAGTTTTTCCTAAACCAGAGCTTTGATACCAACTGTAATGACTTGGTATTTCGAACCATTCGCATCCGCACATGTCAGCCTTGAATTGATCAAAACAACATATTATTAATTTATAATTGGCAAAACTTAGCATCTACAGCAAATAAATCAATCCAAGAATCACAGACACAGAGTTTTACAAAAATAAGCAACTGAATAGATAAATAGTAGTTCATGAAGCTACTATAAAAACATCAGAGTCTGAAACAAATGAACATAATCTCAAATACAAATAAATCTCTAATACATAAGCAACTGACAAGTCTGAACATAAATGACTGAAATAAACTTAAATAACTGAAAGATAGATATATAGATCTTCAAACAAAACTCCAATATCCAAAGGTGAGTCTTAAATGCTGTGACACTCAGTCTGACCCGAGCATAATACAAAACATGAAATACTCGAGTCAGAATTAACATTCTTATACCAGTAAATTTTACTTAAGTGAAATGTCAACTGATATACAAATAAATTAAAGGATGTTTGAAATTTCCATCCTCTAAGGATCCAAGAAACAATCAACTATGTAGTAATATACGCTATTATAACATGTCTATAGTAAAGTAAACTACTAAAATAGCGTTAATGCGTTACACATATCCCCTTTAAAACATTTTATTTATCCTCGTAGTCTATACAATGCGATACGCTCCACCAAACCAGTGGTTTACCAAGGGGACACCACATAGGTACGGTACAAAATAAACTCGTAGAAGGTGTGATAGGGCATGTGACAAGGCACGTGAGGCAATGCTAGGGTAGAAATACCGTTTGCACTCCTAGACTGGCGGTAACGCATAGCAGCTACTACCTCCCACCTCGAGACACACTCCCAAATTAAAGGTGCATCCAAATCAAATCACAAAAGCAATAGAATGGTATCGAAGAAATGTGCTCAATAGGGGGAATGACCCCACGTGGTCCGGTATAGCTCCTGTTTTAGCCACATCAAGCTGACTCACGGAAGTCAGGGCTACGCTAAAACCTCATATAGAATCGTCGCCAAACCATCCTACTTCATTTTGAAACTCCACCACGTGCACAATTGTTAAAGTGGTTTTCGGTATTGGCAGAGAGTATGATAATATCCGATCCCGGTCTCATTAGCAACCAAATGCTTATTTCACACCGTGGTCATTTCATTTCAAATAGTTCATACTTCATATCCAGTGTCATATTCGTTTCAAAACCATATCAGTTTGATATCATATTCACTTTAAATAATATTCATTTCCAAAATCGTAACACATTCAAAATTATAACACTTTCAAAATCATAACACTTTTGAAATCATAACACTTCCGTAATCATAACAGTTCCTACTTAAACAGTTTAGATATTGAAGTAGCATATATATTAAAATAGTCATAAATTGAAATAGTTTATATATTAAAATAATTTATATTTTTAAAATAGTTGTAAATTAAAAATAGTTTATATTTATTTTAAAGAAATTATACTGAAATAGTTTCCAAATTAGAACTATTTCATCCAATTCCACAAATTAATTCAAATTAACTTAATTTCAAAATTCAATTTAAATCAATCCCAGTTCAACACATTCAATTAAAAAGGTTAAAGATTCAATTGGATAAACCATTTCAATTTTTATCGATTTCAAATCCGTGTTTGGACTATCATTGCAATTCAAATAAGATTTAAAGTTTAAATCTTCAAACATTTCAATATAAGTTTCGTTTATATTTCGACATTTAATTTTAACTTTATTCAAATTGGAAAATATTCACTTAATCATTTTGATAACAATTAAATAAAATCTCATTTACACACTTAAATCAACTAAATATTCAATTTCAATCTTAATTATATCTGAAAATATTCATTTATTCACCTTTAATCGAAATCAAGCTATCAAATTACAAACTCATATCTTTAAAATCTCAAATTAATAGGTTTCGAATTAATTTCTATTTAGATACAATTCCTTAAACAAAATAAGTTATAAATCAATTTCAATTTTATCTTTTCGACCTTAATTTATTAAAGTTATTACAAAATCTATTTTCAAAAATATTAATATAAATTTAATTAAATATTTTTAACACGTTATATATATTAAATAAATTAAATTATTCAATTAAATCTATTTTGAATCCTATTTTATACATATTTAAAAATAATAAAATTATAAGTGAAAATTAATAATTTATATTTTAAAAACCAATTTATAAATTTAAAATTTCCAAATATATAATTGAAAATCTAAATTTTACAAAATAAATTATCTTTACCTTTTATTAAAATAAATATTTATTAAAATCCATATGTTTCCTTCCAAACTCTATAAATCATTTATTTTCAAAATAGACCAACGGTGTTCGTATATACTTTTCTGTCCTATGGTCAAGTGATATGGATACTTATCATTTCAATCCACAATTTAAATTTAATATTTATGGGTACATATCATTTTAACTTGTAATCCTAAAATTTCAAAATCAATGAAAATCACTTGTTTTATCATTTCAACCCATAATGATTTTCCCTTAATTTATAATATCGTTCGGGTATGTATCATTTCAACCCATAGGGAATTCTAAACTAATAGGGAACTTGTAGTGTGAGAATAGATACATAGTAATATAAAATAGCATAACATAACAACGATGATCATATATCATAGCCAACAAATGGAATTTAGTATATACACTAACAGGTTGTGGTGTCAATAATGTCAATTATAATAGATCAACAAAAGCAAATAATAATATATAATATTTAACAATTAAATAACCAACTATTTAAACAATATATTTCAATCATCATTTCATGTGAATTAAATTTGCTAGATATAAAATTGTTTCTCGTGAGCGATCGCTCGCCTTTCGAGGCTAGAGAAAATATGACAACTCGATAAGCTATGAATTGAATCACGAACTAGACAATCGACTATTCCAAAGAAAAGTGCAACAACCCGCATATTTTACGATTGAATATCTAAATATTTTTGTTTAAATATTTTATCGTTAGTCGGATTTTAGTCCGAAAAGTTACTTTTTGCATACGGTCGAATTAGGACTCGGGACCACTTCCATTGAGTTCAAAACGCCATTTGCGATCATTTTGAGTATAAACTTTGATATGTTTGGAGTTAGTGGAATTTTGCCACCTTTTCACCTTGGGCTTTGGGTTTGGTTCAGCCCATTAGCCTAAACTATTAACTCTAGCTCAACACCCTCTTCTCTTCATTACTTCACTTTCATTTTCTAACACTCAAGTTTCATCAAAAATGGAGAGAGGAATGGGAAATTAAAACTCCAAGCCCTAGTTCATTTGAAAAATCCAAACTCTAGCTCCTAATTCTATGAGAAACCTTTGATTCAAGCTTCTTGTGTTGAGATTGAAGTGTGGTTGATTCTTCCCTTGCTTTCAAGCTTCTCCTTCATTGATTTTGTAAAAAGGTGAGATTTTTATCTCACATCTAAGTCTATGATTATCTTTGATTGTTAGGTATGGATTCCTAACACTTATTCATGTGCATTTGATTTTGATTTGGATTGGTTTTGTTAATATTCCAATTTTTAGTGTTTTGGGTTCAAATCTTTAAAAATCATAGCTTTGTTGTTTGATCATGCTTTTGATGATGCATCGAGGAGCATATAGGGCCGGGTAGTCGATTGGCATAAACCCTTAGTGCCGTTGCTCGACCGGTTGCAAATTGAGAGAGTTTTGCACTTCTGTTCCTTAGGTCATTCGGCCTGCATATATGCCTCTCGGCCTGCAGTTAGGTCGCGCCACGTTAGGTCACAACCACTTAGGTCGCTCAGCCTCACGTCCTTAGGTCGCTCAGCTTGCTCGCACACCTACATATAAGTCGCACCACTTAGGTCGCTCGGCCTGTTCATAAGTCGCTCGGCCTGTTAAGTCGCGCTCCTTAGGTCGCTCGCCTCGCTAATGACTCGGCCTGTTAAGTCCCGCTTCTTAGATCGCTCGCCTCGCTAATGACTCGGCCTGTTAGTCGCGCTCCTTAGGTTGGTCGCCTCGCTAATGAGTCGGGCTGTTAGGTCTCACCTCCTTAAGTCGCTCGGCTTGCTTCAAGTCGCATCCAGTTAGGTCGCTCGTTCCTTAAGTCTCTCGGCCTGCCGCTATAGGTCGCTCGACCTGCTTTAAGTCGCACCTGCTTTAAGTCGCACCTGCTATGTTGCTGATCCCTTATGTCGTATGCCGCTAGCTCCTTAGGTCGCTCACTTGTGCCGCTATTTTCTTAAGTCGCTCAGTTAGGCCACATGCTATGTAACTGATCCCTTATGTCGTATGCCGTGGAGTCGCATGAGTTGAGCCGCTGATTTCTTGTGTTGTATTGTGTTAAGTCGTAAGTCCTGGCTGTTAATTCGCAAGGGTATTTCCATTTTGATGGATTTGGAATCGAATTCTTTGGATTTTATTCACGTCATCGAATGTGAATTTTTGTGATTGGTTGTTTCTACAATCATTTTTGTGATTTGTCCTTTAAAAATATGAAGGTTTCAATACTAGCAGTAAATATCAAAACTCCTTCATCAAAACAATTTCAACCCTATTTTACTACAAAGCTTGTTTCTTAAACTGTTTTCCAATCTACTAGTATATACAAACCTTTACCTCACTCGTATGAGAAATCTAATTAAACGGCTTAGTAAAACAAGTGGTATGAAACGCTTGCGTTTACTTTGTCGGTTAATTCTTGGACTTGTTCGATTGAATCTCTTGTGACAATTTTTGAGTGGAGATCTACAATTTGTTCGTAAATATTTAAGTTAAGCTAGTGGTTATGGGGCATGAGGCTAAGCTTATATATTTACTAGCTTACTGTAATTGACACTTCTTGATGATCGTTGATGATCATTTTTGTGACTTAGACTAGCAAATGCGCGATGTCTCTTTGTCTACGAGGGAGACTAAACCCCATTTCTGTGGAGCTTCGGCTCAATTTGGTGGGGTAGCGACCCATGGTCTTCGGGCCGTTTTGTGGAGCTTCGGCTCAAAATTAATGGTTACCAACCATGGAATAGCGTTCCATTTTGTGATACACGTGTTGGTGAGTTTTCATGCTCCCTTTTTGTGATAGGCCTTCCCCTTTTTGTGATTTCTGTATTTCCATTGATGATTTCTAGAACTGGTGTTTCACCAATTTTCGTGATTTACATTGATATGTTTTATCAAAATTTGTGCATTGGTGAATTTGTGTGTCATTAACTTTTGTGATTAACATTGATATAATTGTCAATATTTATGGTTTGGTGAATAAAAATAAAGAGTATGACATTATTTTTGATCTTTGAGAAGATTCTTGTGATATTTATTAATCTCTTGTTGATTTTCAATTACATACTTATCACAGTATGGTTTTATGGTTATCATACGTTTTTGTCATATCTCTTATTCTATATCATTTCATCTGATATTTATAGCTAGACTGATCCGTTTATTATTTTCTTATTAAATAATACTCGGGTCAGACCGAGTTGTTACAGGTGCTTCTACTTGACTCCTCATATGGGATTATTATCCAGACTTTTGGCTAACTACTTAGATTGGTAGTTTATTTTGTTGTATACATTTGAGATATAGACTCCCTGATGTATACATATTCTTTTGTCTAGCACTTGTAACTATTCTATTGTGATATTGTGGACTTGTCTGACCACTATTCTGATGAACACTTTTATGTGTTATATACATATCTATTTCCGCCTTTGTGATATGGATGTCTGTGACTGATTTGTGTTATATTTATTTCTATATTTTTTTTCGAAGATATTATAGCCACCATGTAGTAGCTTTGAGTTTGTATCGGCATGTCGGATTCCCCCTTTGAATGCAAGTCAGTTTTTTATCTGGCATATCGGTGCTCGCACGAAGCAATTACCCGGATGGTCGCTCCTCAACAGCCTTATCCTCCACGCTAGTTGACGGCATTACCCCGTAGTGTCCTTGGCTAGCGTGGGTATAGAGGTGGGGCGTCACAACTTGGTATCGGAGCGAAACTTCAGAACAATGTAGAATAATCTAGCAAGGATCATCGTCCTAAGTCCTTAGGAGTCGTGCTTTAGGATTTAATTCGAGTCTTCGTACCTATTCATCCTATTTTCTTTACGACTCCTTGTTTTATCTATCAAGATTGCTTGATATTCATTTGGTGAATAACTTTATCCTTCTTCTTTCTTTCTTTCTAAAGGAAGAGAAATGGTTAGACCTGGCCGTCCCAGTGCCGGTCAATCTAGTGCTACTCCCGAAGATGGAGTATTTATGTCTGCCCAGCAGCTTCTTCATCTAGTAAGGAATGCTCAAGCAGCCGGATCTAATCCAAAGTTTACTCACCCTAAGTCTGGATTTGCACGTTTGTGCAACGATTTTACCAATTTGGGTGGGAAGCCATTCAAAGGATCTGAAACTATTATTGAAGTCCAGGCTTGGCTGAGAACGTGCGATCGAATCTTTTCTCGCATGAATCTTATTGATCTTCACCGTGTTCAGGTAGCCTCTAGTATGCTCCAAGAAAGAGCATTCGATTGGTATGAGCTTCTCATTTCTGAAATAAATGAAGCGGATCTTACTTGGGAGAAATTCCAGGAACGCTTCGAGTTAAAATTTGTGCCAGAAGCTGAGAAGGTGACTTTGGCTCGTCGTTTCATAGACCTTGTTCAAGGTGAATCTTCCGTGGCAGACTATATCGCATCATTCAAGTCACTTTCTAAATACTGGGTCGAGTACATAAACACCCCACTGAAGAAAAACTAAAGATTTGTCTATGGCTTGAATAAAAATCTCAAGAAGTCATTACTTCTAAAGTTAGAAGTTTCATTTGATCAGCTCATTGATATCGCTCTTCGACTTGAAGAGGCTGATAGAGTAAGTGATGTTGAGGTTGGGAGTGCTAAACTGAACTTCACCAACAAGAAAAGGCCTAATAAGTTCAAAGGTCCTTATCCCAACAATAAGAAAGGGAAGCAAGCCTCTCCGGCAACCAAGACTTCTACCACAAGTGGTGGACAATGCTACAACTGTGGTTCTAAGGACCATTATTCGAATAAGTGTTCAAAGCCCCGTGCTTGTCGCTATTGCAAAAGCCCGGAGCATTATATATCTACGTGTCCCAACTTCAAAATAGGAAGGAGGGAAAGCTTAATGTGGTGCAAACTTCCGGTAACACTTCTCGTGGTCAAGGTATTTCTCATTCTATCCCTGATGGCATTATTTATTTCGTGATCATCCTATTCGTGTTCTTTTTGATACGGGTGTGTCCCACTCTTTTATTTCAGAAGAACTTGTTGATACTTTTTCTTTGGATGTCTTGTGTTTAATGAATTTTTTGAGAATTGCGAATCCGGTTGGTGGATCCGCAACAATCAATTTATTGTGTAAAGATGTCGGGATTATTTTGTGTGATTTTTCTTTCCAAGCCGATTTGCATGTTATGCGCTACTTGGGCTTTGGAATGATTTTGGGAATGGATTGGCTTAACCGTTACGAAGCTCAAATCCTTTGTCCTGAGCGGACTATTCATCTTCGACATCCACAATCTGTTAACCAGATTACTATTGATCTTAAAGATTCGGATTCCAGCTTAGCTGCATCTTTATATTCTTTAAATCCTCATGATGATGATGATAACGATGAGGAAGATGTCATTTCTCTTATTCACGTTGTTCGTGAATTCTCCGACATATTTGAGCCCGTTTTAGGATTACCACCTAAGCGAGCAATTGAGTTTAGAATTAATCTCATCCCCAGAGCTCAACCTATTACTCGTCCTTCTTATCATATGTCCAATAAAGAAAATGAGGAGATGCGCAAACAATTATTCAAATTGGAGACGAAGCAATTTATTCGCTCTAGTTCCTCGTCTTGGGGAGCTTCGGCTATTTTTGTGAAGAAATCTGACGGTACACTTAGGCTTTGCGTTGACTACCGCAAGCTTAATGATCTTACTATCAAGAATAAATATCCTTTACCTCGGATTGATGATTTATTTGATTAGCTTAGTGGTGCTAAAGTCTTTTCACAATTAGACTTAGCAACCGGTTTTCATCAGCTTCGTATTGTAGAGGATAACATTCCTTTGACATTGTTCCGTACTCGTTATGGATCTTATGAATGGCTTGTTATGCCATTTGGTTTAACGAATGCTCCGACTTATTTCGTTGACCTTATGAATAGAGTTTTCAAAGACTTCCTCGATCGGTTTGTTCACATCTTTATTGATGATATTCTTCTGTATTCAAAAACCGAGGAGGAGCATGAAAAGCATCTTCAGATTGTGTTGGAAACTCTTAGAAGCAATCAATTGAAAGCAAAATTTTCTAAATGCCACTTTTGGCAATCTCGTGTGAAGTTTCTCGGTCATATTATTTCCGAATCTGGAATTTCCATGGATCCTTTAAAGATTGAAGCGAATCAAAATTGGAAAAGACCGGAGAGTTATATGAAGAATTATATGAAAATCAGAGTTTGTACGATCGTGTTTTCATAGAGATTGGTAGAAGTACAAATCTTCTCAAAAGCCTTAAGCATGAAGATGAAGGGTTTGCGCCGGTGGAAAAGTGGATGTCTATGCCCGATGTTGGTTATATTATTGCAACTAGGTATAACGTTGTAGTATTCACCATTAGCGATAGACTTGTCTTGACAATACCTCCATTGAAAGGAAAAGTCCCACAACCAATACAGCGTATGGAAATTGCAATAGCTTTCGTTAACCAAGATCATTTTGTTCAGGTAATCAACTTATAGATTAATAAAATTCAAAATAATTTCATTTCTTTTCATACGTCCTGGCTCATGACTCATGTTTTGTAGGTAAAACTAGAGCCTGAACATCCGGTTCCTCCCATTTATTCAAAATGGTACACAGCTCGTGATACGGATGCCAGTAAATGGGAGTATATTTACAACGATAGAAGACAAGCTTGGGATGAAAGAAATGCGTTTGCAAATTGGAAATGAAGTGAATGTACTTTGTTTGAACATTAAGTGACTGTAGTTTGTACTTTTATTGCAAAACGTTTTCTGAAAATTTTGTGAATATACTCTGTTTGGAAAGTTATTGAATGTTAGCGAATGTGCTTTGTTTGGAATGTACTTTGTTTGGAAAGTTAGCGAATGTTTGGTTGGTATTTTTTTTGACTTTCTGTTTCAATAACGTATTAAACAAACGTGGTTCCAAGAAAAACAACGTAAAAAAACGAGGAGAGGAAGAAAACCACGTGCCATTTGAACGTGGCTGCTAAATAATCCACCAAATGCTTGTTCATGGTTTGTATACAAACCATGTCTTGTCAGTGCGTGATGAAAACCAAAAATGCAAAAAAAAGTACTTCAAAATAAATCATCGTGGTTTGTTAACAAACAACGTGATGACCAAAAGAGGTTTGAGTTGTATCCACGTTAGGGTTCAACGTGGTTCCTGAAATCACCACGTAGATATGTTGTGTTGTTTCTTTGCTAACCACGTCTTGTCAGTGCGAGATTAGAAACAGAAACTAAAAAAAAATACTTCAACTTAACTATGTGTGGTTTTGCAATAAACCAAGAGAGCGATAGACGTGGTTTGGGTTGTAGCCACGTTGAGAATATACGATGTTGTTTACAACCCCACGTTAGCCTTGTGCGTGGTTTTTTTTCAAACCACGTCTTATCAGTGCGTTATAGTAACAGAAACCCAAAAAAAAAATTTTGATCCAGTATACAACACCTTATAACAATTTAAACAACAACAAATACACATCATGAATATACCATAACCATTAACATTCGAATACACAGCGTAAATTAAGTCCAAACACCAGCAAAATATACCATTAGCATTCGAATTATCCGTACATATCACAACCTTTAAACTACAAAATAAGATAACATATTCATTTCAGTACATAGACCAACCAAAACACAAAACAATCTAAACTTGGGCACTAAACTTGATGTCGGATGTAGCGTGCAACAGCAGCTCGGACACTATCAAGTTGAGGGTTATCTTCATTCAAAAGACCATGCACATCATGAAGAGTCTGAAAAAAAAAAAGTTTAATGAAGCATATTATAAACTGAAATTATATAGTGAAGCAAACTGAAACATACCGAGTACAGTTGGTTATAGGTAGGGTGGAAATGTGAAGCTCCAACCCTTACATCAGCAGGTAAGTATACAGGATTGTGAACCCGTAAGACACTATGCTCCATATACCACTCCGTATAATCATCAGTGCAACTCAACATAGACTGAGTGGGTGGTATTGATCTACATCCTTCTGCAATCACATGGTTATACCAATTGTCCCATATACATTCCAAAAACTGATAACCCACCCTAGTGTATGTAGTCGAAGTTGAACCTCGACGTGCAGTTGTTGCTACGGGAGGAATAGGAGCCGTGGGAATGTTTTGAACTCTACCAAACTGTCTAAGTACTCTATCAGGATGATATGGCTCCACAACATTTAGGCAGAGAATGCAACCACTATACCAAGATATAGCATGAAATGGATGATAGTGTCGTGCACAGACATAAGGATCAAAAATAACCTATTCAAATATGTAACAAATCAAAATTAGTTTTAGTAAATAAACTGTTACTCATGACATGCATCTAATCATAACTACTGTTATTATAAAAGTACTGAATGAAGATAATAACCTGTTCAATTTGAATAGTATCAAGGAATATACGAAGATCGATTACTGATGCACCGCAATCTGTAGATGGATTCCATCGAGCAGCACGGGGTAAACTCTCGTAGTACAGATTGGTGGAAGGATGAAAGCATGGAAAGTGCTCAAATATCCATGACTCAAGTAAACAAAGAAATCCTACAATCTGTTTCACACCCATACGAGTCGCTAATCCAAGCCTGTAGAGAAAAAGCAAGTGTTGCTGAACCCCAAGAGTAAGTGTTGACAACGTCCAAATTTTTGAGTGGATCCAGTAGCGATATGTGCACATGAGACTTGCTTTTGTCAGCAAATAGTGTGTTGCCAACCAAAAATAAAAGATAAGCACGAGTGGCATGCCTAATTGCCCGATCAGTCCACTCATCGCTCACATCTTCAAATATACCATATAACGTAGACAAACTTAGTTTATATCCAACCCTCTCATTCATTTCCAACCTAGCTTGTGCTTTAGAAAGACCAAGGTACTTAGAAACAATACTAACCGCTTGTTCCATTTCATATGAATTACTCTGTATAGGTTTACCTTCGACTGGTATGTGTAATAAAGAAGCTACGTCGTCAAAAGAAATAGTCATCTCACCGAATGGTAAATGGAAGGTATTAGTCTCAGGATACCATCGTTCTACGAAAGCTGATATCAGATTCCTGTTAACACTCTTATAGCAAGTGCTAACAATAGAAGATAAGCCAGACAAGTCAATGATGGCTTTGAATCTAGTAGCATTATCCGGAATTCTCCACTCCGATACCTTTTGTGCATGGTTGACACAGGTGAGCAGTGGTCGTTCCTACACAAATAAAATTTATATTTAATAAACAAAGTAATAAATTGATCGTTTAAAATAATAGCCACATACCTGCCCAGTCCATATCAAATAAGCAACATGAGTATCAAACTCTCTAATCACATCAGTGCTTTTAGGACCACCTTTCTCGTTTACTGCTTCTTCATCTTCAGCTTCTACCTCATCATCTTGACATGTCTCTGTCTCGGCCCCTGTGTCATCTTCATCTTCATCTTCATATTCATCTTATCCCGATGAATCCGAACCATCTCCATGTTCCTCATCTCCAACATCTTCTTCTTCTTGCTGCTCTTCACCTTCCCTTGTATCAATCTCATACTCGGTTGTGTCACCCTCATCCCTATTATCGTTCTTGTCTGCACTTGTACCTTCGGCTCCTTTCACAGTTCTTCATTTTCTTTCGGAAGCCGTCATCGGTACTCGACCCATCTGTAAATAAGCACGTCAAAAAAAATTACTCGTCATGAAGTAAAAGGCCAAGAAGCGAATAGTAAATGCCAAATCTCTTTTTTTTTACAGCTCAAGGCTACCACGCACTGAGAAAACGTGAAAAATATAAAAACAATGCAGGAAATGAGCGTGGAAAAAATATAAACCAAGCAGGGCATATACGTGGAAAAATAATAACCACGCCTATAACCAACGTGGTCACTAATTTGTCCACGCATTTCTTCTGCGTGGTAACCTGAGCTCATCACTTCTATTTCAGTTCACCTCGCACTGAGATTGCGTGGTATGATTTATTTCCACGTAGGGAACTTGTGTGGAAACAATTTTTTTAACCCAGTTTCCCTGCGTGGTATGTAATTTTTCCAAAAAAAAACTTGTTTTGCTGAAACCACTTAGATGCTCGATTTTGAAATCACGAGCAAATCGAGCATCGATGAAGGTTACTGTTTGATCGATTTTGAAATCAATGCATTACAATCACGAGCAAATTGATTAAAGAGGCAGAAATACTTACGTCGATGGAGGTTCGATCTGCAGTTGGAGATGTGCCACTGAAGTGGAATATGCGCTGCTGGAGTTGATCACTGGAAGAGGATGCCGTGCCTTCGATCTGAAGTGGAAGATGCGTGAGGAAGATTTGATGCAGGAGGAAGATTTGATGAGGAAGATTTGCCGCTGGAGTTGCAAATTTACTAAGTAATTTAACGCGGGAGGATGCACGTATCTGAATGAAAGGGCAGATTTGGAAAGTGCGGGGGGCTCCTAAGTAATTTTGTGGGTATACAGACTTTAGTAGATTTCAGGGGGCTACTAAGCAAAAAATCGTGTTGCAATAGAATTTTCCTTAAAATAAAGAAGACAGGTACGATATAGATAGGTAGGTGTGGGCTCGATTTTTACTTCTGAAGGAAGATAAAGGAAATACACGGTTTAAACTGAGTATAACGTGAGTAGGATGGCTTATAGGTCGGCCTCTCAGAGTTAGTGCGGCTCGAGTTTGACCAATGATTTGAAATTTATAAATTTTATTTTCAAAATATCCTGCTTAGCATATCTTGAAATTTCGAACCTCTATTAAGGTGTACCACCAGGCGTTCCTAATATTATACCGCTATTTCAGATGCACTGGAAAAAGTTTCGAAGCCTAATTTGATCGTATTTGAAAGATAGTTTTTAAATCGACTATTTAAATTAAATTCAATTAAATAATTTCTACGTGTTTTCGGATCACAGATCAACCGGTAAATCCAAACATTATGAAATTTTAAATCTAATAATAATACACTATTATGGATCCAATGGAACTTGTTTCGTCGAATTTCGAGATTATGCCCCGGATCGCTATTTTAACGCGTTGATAAGATCGACGATTTCAAAAATTGGAGAAATCGCTTGAAATTCTAGTTTTTAAAAACTTATTAACTCAATTATAGTTCAAATAGAATTTTATATCGACGCTAAAAATTGTTTCGATTCGTATTCAACTCCAATTTTAAATTATTCACTATTTTCATATTTCGATAAATCAATATATTTAAATTCATTCCATAATCCCAACCAAAAATCTTCGTATCCAAAATCAATTTATATTCCAAATCGATATTTAAAACCATTTAAATATTCAAAATCAAATGTTAAAAAATTTGGGTCGATACAGTGCCACTCATTTCTATCTTGGTGGTGGCCTCAACATGGAGCTTGTGAATGAATATGAGGCCCTTGTGGCTTTATGGAGGAGAATACACTAATCCCTCTTGAACTTACTTTTATGAATGACGTTAGTCCTTGTTCCTTGCATGGCTTTCAACACCTTATGGCATTGACGTTGTGCGACATTAGTAATCATTCAATATTCATGAAATACGACATTGATGAATAGCTTTCGACATGCACCTATGCAATGTTCCTTACAGATTTTATGGCATGTGGCATTAATAAAGAATGGCATGGATAATGTTCGGCATGGAGCTAGTCCAACATGGAATGGCATGGCATCACTTGAGAGTTGACATTGAAGAGGGACGACATAAAATAAATACGACATCGAAGAGGAAGTGGCATCAGAGATATACGATATTGATATGATGGGGCATCAATAAGATCTGTCATCGATTATGTGCAGTGGTTATTACATGCTTTATTTCTTATATGAAACATTGATAACAACTGGAATTAATGACGAACAATATCGATAAAGAGCGGTATTGATGAGTCACGGTATCCATTCCATCTTTATAGGTGAATGACATCATTGATAGAATATGGCACCAATGAGATGCGACATAGATCATGTCATCATACACTGATAGCCTACAGTATTGATTGTATTCTATATCACCTTTTACTTTAAGAGATGCGGTATTATCCATTCAATTCTATAGACGGCATGCAATATAGATGACATGCGACATTATACATAATTCCTTATCGATGAGATGCCACATTGTGTTCTTTTGATATTAATCCATCTTAATAGTCTCAGCATTGCTTGTTGATGCACTATTATGGTTGTATTGTCATGTCGCATGTCTTTAGTGTCAATATTAATAGAATCAGGGGTGCCGATATTCATCCCTAAGGACCTGGAGCATGCTTTTGTGCTTACCACTTTTGTTCTTCCGGCATTATTTTACTGATGTAAGTTGCACTTACCCTTAAGGTCAACATAGTTCCTTGGCATGGCCTTCAGCGTTGTAATATGCAACTTTTCGATACCAACTTTACCTTGTTAATTACTTTAGTACTCTTTAATTTCAACATAAATGCCTTTGTTTACATCTTTCGAAATTATATGGATAACATTTGCCTCCTCTTGTATGGAAGAAGTTTTTTACACTTTAGTGTAAAACTAGGAATTCCTTTATCTCTTTGATTCCTTGCCCTGCTTTTTTACATAACATACAATAAGTAATGATTTTCCATTATCTAGTATTTAAATCCTTGATGATTCTTTCTGGATTCGGTTAAACCATAAATTGT
Organism: Allium cepa; assembly: GCA_030765085.1. NCBI lineage: Eukaryota > Viridiplantae > Streptophyta > Magnoliopsida > Asparagales > Amaryllidaceae > Allium > Allium cepa. The sequence continues at coordinate 634,177,585 of CM060932.1, read as the reverse complement.
CATGCGTTAAGTCGGAGAATCCTCCGCAACTTCTATATAAGTCATGATTCTTGCTAAATAATAATAGTTTCTAAATAGAAAATTATAAAGTTATTTGATAATTGGAAGAAAGGTCAGTAAATTGCTGGGAAATGATAAGAAGGATATTTCAAATAAAGGACCAAAAAACCTTCTGAACATCACAATAATGCTTCAGATAGGAGGCTAAACGATAGTCTGGCAAAAGATTAGAAACCCATCTATTGATAGTAACAGAAGACCAAAAAATCCATATGGCAATGATAGAAGACCAAAACACCAGAAAACCTTCTAATAATAATAGAAGACTAGAAAATCCACCTGGCAATAATAAAACACCAAAAAACATCAGTCAATAATAGATGACCAGAAAACACATTTGGTGATAATTGAAAACCAGAAAATCATTTGGCAATAATAGAAGACCAAAAACCCAATTTTATAATATTAGAAGATCAGAAAACCCATTTAGCGGTAATAGAAGACCAGAAAACCATTTGGAAATAATAGAAGACCAAAGAACCCATATCGTAATAATAATAAACCAGGAAATCCTTCATGTAATAATAAGAAGACCAAAAAACCATATGTAAATAATAATCTGAATAAAAGTCTAGAAATCCGTTTAGCAATAATAATCTGAATAGAAGACCAGAAAATCATCGGACAATAATGGAAGACCTAAAAACCAATCTAGTAATAATAATAAGAGACAAGAAAAGCTTTTGATAATGATAAACAATAAGAATATGCAAATGGTAATGATAGAAGACCATAAAACCATCTTGTAATAGTAAAAGACCAGAAAACAACCTGACAATAATAAAAGACCATAAATTCATTTTGGCAATAATAGAAGGTCAAAAATTCATTTGGTAATAATAAATTACCAAACAATCCATCTGGCAATAATAGAAGACCAGAAATTCCATTCAGTAATAATAGAAGACCAAAAAACTTACTTGGTAACAATAAAGGACTAGAAATTCTTTCTTGCTATAATTATAGAAGACCGGAAAACTTAACTAATGATAATCGAAGACCCTAAGATTCAGCTGGCGATAATAAGAGAAGACCAGAAAATAGAGAACTAGAAAACCATTTGGCAATAGAATTCCTTATACATAAGGTAAAGCTTCGTTTCCTTTGGAGATTTCTTTTTCCATAGAAGATTACTTTGATCCATTCTTCGGGATAGAGTTTAACCGACTAAAATGATTTCCTTGTCTCTATCTTTAGGTGATGATCTCAACTTGGATCAAACCCCTTATCACTATTTCAGTTGATGGTTTAAGTCCTTTTGTCCAGTGCATTTGGTTAGCTATGTCAAGTTGAACCATAGACTTACCCGACCTCCCTCTAGGAAGCGCTTCAGTGAGGCCGTTGATGATGACATTGAAAGATGGTCCGGTGCTCTAGGTAGCTAGCAGAACCAGAGACTTACCTGACCTCCCTCTATGAGGTGCTTTAGTGAGGCCTTTGATGATGGCACTAAAGGCCGCTCCAAGCTTTGGGTAGCTATCTTAAGCAGAACCAGAGACTTACCCAATATTTCTCGAGGAGACGCTTAAGTGAGGCCGTTGGTAATGGCACTGAAGGCTGGTCTGGTGTTCTGGGTAGCTGGTGGAACCGGAGACTTACCTGACCTCCCTCTATGAGGTGCTTTAGTGAGGCCTTTGATGATGATACTAAAGACTGAACTGGTGCTCTGGGTAGCTATTTTATGTAGAACCATAGACTTACTCTATCTTCCTCTAGGTTACACTTCAGTGATGCCTTTGATGATGGCACTAAAGGCATTTTCCATTTCTTTAAGGAGAGTTATACTCTGGATCCAGTAGACATTCTTATTTCTAATTCTTCATTCATCCATTATTGGGAAATATAGCTTCAAACATTCCGCGTTTCACTTTTATTATCATATTGCCATTACACTAGGTAGTTGGTGAATTTTCGATAAGATTCTTTCGAGCATAAATTTTGGAACATCGGTCTCCTTTTAGAACGATCGTTTCTGAATTTATGTTTATTGTATCTTAATATCCTTTGCTAATATCTCGGCACTTACTTGGTTGTTTTATTCCTTAGTTCATTGATCAAATTCGGATGTTTTCTTTTAGCTCCTAACCTTCGGATGGGATTGAATCTCCACTTTGATTGGAAGCATTATTTCGAATGTATAGGAAAATTTTCCTATCGTGGCTTGATATGCCTAAAGTGTGAGTACTAGTTATTTCATCCAATTTTCTTTCAGTATGCGTAAGAGCTGGGGAGTACTACTTTATATATGTAACTCTTTAGTGACTTCATGCCTTTAGGGGCACTTTTCATTTTTCATACACAGCATTTTCAAATACACTTTGAGGTTCATTAGTAATTAAAGATCAGCTTTCTATAATTAACACTCTCAATATTATAAGTGAAAATCCCATAATTATTTAGGATACTTTTTGCATTGATCTTATGCTGAATCCATACTAAGGTAGGAATCATGAATGCTTCTAGAATTCGATAGAAATAATAAGCATAATCATGTTGAAGCCGCGCGATCCCAAAGTCAATACATGAAGAAAATTTTATCCAAGTAGAAATCATGATTATTAGTATTTTGAAATTCGAAGGAAAGCTGTGATTAAAAATAAAAAGTACTCTGAAAGTCGAAACAATCCATAATCCAATATATATTTTATTTCTTTGTTATCTTATTATCTTATTTTTGGATGATCTTGGTAGATCTAGTCTGAATTTTGTAGAGTAAAAATTTCAACATTAGATAATGACTACTTCTGAAATCTTGAGTTTCTCCTTTGCTTTGTCCTGATGTAGAGATCATCTTGGTAATGGTGATATTTTTATCCTTTGCTTCTCTCTACCTGATTAATAAAAATCCTTTTTTGAATCTTTCCTTTCCCACTAATTTTCGGTTTAACAGACTTGTTCCTTACTAACTTCTCATGGTCATGATTCTTGATTAATGGTTTTCAATTTTGTGGAAGTTGTTTAGAGCATTTTACAGTCTGGATAAGAGATTCTGCTCCCAATGCTCGAAGTTTAAAGGAAATTTTTGTAATACTTATAATCTCATAATAGAATTGTACATCTCGAATAAGGGGATAAGCGATCATGATACATGAATCAGTATGTAATGACCCAAAATTTAATAACTTTAAATATAAATATTTCATATATTTTTAAATAATTAATTTATGGAATTTATAACACAAGTAAAACTCTTTTAAATAATAATTAGTAATAGGGAAATGGTTCTAAAAAATTGTGTATAAGAATAATTAGTTCAAAAAATTAATCGTAAATCATTTTTCGAATTTCCGACTTATTATTGCCCAAAGGTTGTTGGAAATGTTATATACATTATAGTTAACATAAACACACATTTGCAAATAATATAAGTATGGTTAAAATTAATTATAATAAGGAAGATGTGGCATATTTTCAAAAGTTTAAATAAAAATAAATTAAAAAAGAAGTGTGATTTTCACTTACACATCATAGTACGAAGAGGTGTTTAACATGTGGTCAATAGGTGGAGCCTTTGTGGTTTCATGTTAGCTAAGGCGTGGAGGAGGGTAGTGATGATGTGGCTTTAGGAGAATGGAGGGTATTGTACAAAAGGTCATTTTGGTAATTTAGTTGGTTCACTATTTATAGAAATAATTCTTTCCTTTTTTCTTTTCATTTTTATCATTTCATTCTTATTTTTAAAAAACTACATCTCTTTCCATAAAGGTTTTAAAAACATGTTAATGGCTTCCTAGTTTTCAAATTCAAAAATCCATTCTTTTTCCACTTCTTTCCTAAGTAAAATCACTAAAAAATCATTTCTTTCTCCTCTACAAATGCTCACTAATCAAAACAAAACCCCATATCACCCAAGGCATAGTGGTAGTTCGACTTCGTTTGGTTGCAGTTTGGTAAGCAAAATATCACCTTTATAATTAAAGTTTTGACCTTTATTATTATGATGCAGATATATGTTTTCTTTATGTTGTTATGTGTTGAAAGTGTTAGATTTATTGGCCTAGTAACCACTTTAAAAGTTGACATCTTGGTGTAGTAAAGGAATTTAAAATTTGTCGAAAAAAGGTTTAAGTAGATAATATTTGGATGTTCTTTACATGTTGTATAGTGTTACTTGCCTTCGTATGTATACTCACAATTATGCTATGTGATGTTTGGTTGGATAAGTCACATATGGAAAGTGTTTATAAAAGCGTCCATATAGCGACTATCGCTATATCGCCACTTTAAAAATGTGGTTCCTTTGAAAAAAAATTGGTCAAAATCTTGTGCTTAGATTTTTGCAAAGATAATTAATTACTCAAATAAAGATGTGATTAAATTTAATTAATTATTTTATAATGATATTTTCAAATTAATTAAATAATGATGAATAAGGTTAATTAATTATTTAAATAATGATGTGATTAAGGTTAATTAATTATTTTATTAATAATGTTTAAAATTAGTTAATTATTTTAACTAATGATGCTTAAAGCTAATTAATTATTTAATTAATGATGTATTAAAGTTAATTAATCTTTTTTTAATGATTTTTTAAGATTAATTAATCACTTTAATAATCATCTTTTAAATTTAGTTAATCATGTTAATAACAATGTTTAAAATTAATTAACCACTTTAATAATGATGTTTAAGGGTCAATTAATTATTCTAATAATGATGTTTTAAGTTAACAAATCATCTAAACAAGGTTGATTAAAGTCAGTTAACCATTTTGAATAGTGTTGTTTGGAGTAATTGATCAGGATTAAAGCTAATTAATTATTTTTAATGGAGATGTTTGAAATAAATAATCATTTATTCAAAGTTAATCGATCATTTTAAATAACGACACTGAAGAAATTAATCAGTGCTTAAAGTTAACCAGTCACTTTGATAAAGTCATTTAAAGTTATTATTTGAAATGTGAAATTCTAGCACAAGTTCGGTTTTAAAAGTATAAAAGTTCAATTCGGTTATGGAAAATAAAATTCCATAAATGATATCGCTTATATGAAAATGATTTAGTCATACTTTTAACACCAATGTCGAGGCATGGACTCATTTCTAGCTTGAAGCTTAAAAATGTCGTCAAGGCAATGCCTAAAGGTACCTCAACTTGCTCGGCTTCATTTTCAACCGAGGGATAGCACAAGTTGGAAATCGATGAGTAGTGCTAAAAGAATGAAATTTAATTTCCATATACGATCGTATTTAATTATCCCCGATAGTTGATTTATCAACAATCGGTTCTGCTTTCTTCATTATGTGTCATCAATCTAAGATGATTTGTTTCTGTTATCCTAACTTTCGACAAAGTTAAGATATCCAAAATTTGCTAAGAATCAATGATTATTATTCTTGAGTATCAACTATGTACTGCAGGATAACCATGGATATCGATGAATTTTGTCCGAGTCCATATTGAGCTAAAATTGATAGGACATGACCGGAAAGATCATAGAAGCCAGTGGTTCAAATTTCAAGTCAATCCGAGTTCGTATACTCAAGTTATGATGGATTCAGTTTGAGGGAGATGAACCTTGCTCGGTTCGAATCCATAGGATACCCCGTAGTTCGAATCGATGGACTTCGCATCAGGTTCGTATCCATCGGTTCGAACCCATCTACTTCGAATCCATCAGTGCAACCCCTGTTCGAACCCAGTTGATTCGACTCCATCGGATTGCCTCGCCTCCATTCGCATTTGCATCGATCAGGAGCAAACTAGCCTCGCGCCTGCCCTAGTTCGAATCCATCAGACACGTATTGCTTCGAATCCATGAGGAGTACCTTTGCTACGGCTCCATCAAGCAAGCCCCCAGGTAGCCATGCTTCGAATCAATCCACGCGTATCTAAAGTTCGAACCCATTGGAGCATTCCCACCTTCGAGTCCATCAAGGAAGAATCCTTCGAATCCATGTAGCTGAGGAAGCTCCGGCTCCATCGATTCGAAACGAACCTTCGAATCCAACACCCCGAACCCATCAAGTAAACGCGGCTAAAACCTCGGAATTGACCCATTCAACTCGGAGAAATAAGTGGATCGACTCGAAGGACGCGCGCCACCTCATCACAAGACTGCGTGAGCTGATGGATTCGAAGGGAGTGGGTTCGGAGGGATCGATTCGAACCAGACAGCCAAACGAAAATCTCCACTTCGAATCGATCATATCTCTCAATCCCTTGATCCAAATGCCATGAAATTTTTACAGGAGTTTGCCTACATGTCGAAGAATGTCCACGCCAAGTTTCATCACAGTTGGACACTTTCTTGATCGATTCGAACCAAGGGTCGAATCGATCCCAAAGTGGGCCCGGATCTCCAGAATTCGGCCGTATGGGCCCCCTCACGTGCCAGAAGCGGTCTCCCCGGATTTTAGGCGAAATATCAGCCTCCTGCACCTATAACTAGAGCCCCAGGTTATTCAGAAAAGGGGGGATCTCTCTCTTGCTGAATTTGGATTCTAAAGCGCCGAGACTCTACCAGACTCTACTTTGCACTCCACTACTACCGTTGTACTCGAATTTTAGAGCCATAATCCATTGTAACCCGCTGTAATCAACTGTAACCAGCGAAGAGCATCAATAAAAGTTAAAATCTTTGAAGTGGACGTAGGCCGGAGATAGCCGAACCACTATAAATCGTGTGTTCTTGTTCATAATTTCTGTTTCGCTGCGTATTGCTTGCTTAGATCCGTGATTTGTATTTGAATATTGCTGATTTATATTCCAACACTGGTGCTTTCACAATACTTGGGGTTTGTGACCAATTTTGGCGCAAACAGTTTCTCATTTGAGCATTGACATCTTTTGTTGAAAATGACTAAAAACAAAGCGCAAGTAGGAGTCAAGCTATGTGGGGTTGCTCCCATTAGGGTATCATCACATCTACTCTAGATTGTTTTCGGTTATATGCACAATGAGATGTGAAATACTTGGATACTCGATAAAGATTGGCGGGGTCCGGCTTGGAGGTTTTTAGGAGCCATCATAGTTCTCAAGTGTATTCTAGAGGTATATTTTTTAGTAACGGGGGTGCACCGTCTTAGTCATTTGTTGAAAAATTTCCCTTCTCCTATCCTTTGCTTCCAAATTTTAAATTTTGCCTCTTTTTTAATTGCATCGTGAAGTATTATGATCACTTTGCGACATTTAATTATTTTTTATCCACCGTTGCGATTGGATGTTGTTATTGTAAGGGAAAACCCATTCCCCAGTTGGCCGCATGGCCTCACATATTGTGTTTATTTCCACCCTTTTTGTTTATAGATTTTCTCATACCAAACTTATTATTTGACCCGGGTTGTTTGTTTCTGTGAACTCTCAGATACTCAATTATATTTTAGTAGTCCAAGAGTAGCAGGTTTCCTTTGGGCTCTTTGAAGACCGTGGACGAGTAAGTGGCTCCTTTATCTATCTAGTTATCTATCTCCACTATATGATTATATGTATGTGTATTTTGTATCAGAAAGTGAAAAGGCAGCATATATAACTACCTAGTCTTATAGTTGTAGTACTTTTGTATAACTTCGATAACTCCATGTTAGAAGTAATTTGAAGTACTATACTATTATTGTGTTATATATGACCATTCCAATGTAAGACTTTTCTGTTCTGTTTTTTATTTTACCCTATGACAACTTGTCTTTCGAATTCTTGGACAATGACACACAAACTCTGAGATTGTGTTAAGTGTAATCCTTAAGGGTCATAAAGGTGGGTCACCATAGTTGGTAACAGAGCTTCGGTTGAGCAAACACCTTTGCCTGATTGGGGTATGGTAAGTGATGCCCTAGAAAGAGTTAATCTTGAGAGAGCGTATTTGTAATTTTCATTATAAGAATAATATCTATCCTTTAAAGACTCGTTCTAGATCCGTTGGTGTTGTTTTTCTTAAACTATTTTGATACCATTCTTTTGTTCTAAAGGTACCTGTTATCTAACCAGGTGAAAGAAGATGAATACAAAAAGAGGAGGAAGGGGTGGATCTGGAACTAGCATAGCTACAAATGGTAGAGCAGCTAGAAATATGCCATATATAGGTCCCGCAGAGGAAGCGGTAATGCAGGTTCAACCTCCTATGAACTTCGCAACTTTGGACGAAAAACCATTCTAGAGTACTGAAGATATTCTTGGAATGTAGACTGATCTTAGATCCTATGAAAGGATATTTGGAGATCTTAGGTTGGAAGATGTAGAGAAGCATTTGTTGGCATCACGATAACTTCAGAAGTCAATGATGGACTAGTGGGAAACTATTATGCCTAATATGTCGAATAGGAGTTCCCTTGGGCATAGTTTAGGACATCTTTGAAGCGTAGTTTATCCCAAAATCCGGAAGGATGTACGTTTTTAGGAATTTCCTAGATTTGAAGCAAGGTGACATGATGGTGATGTAGTATGAGCGCAAGTTTAATGCATTATCCCATTTTGGACTTGGATTGATGAACACATGACTTAAAAAGAATGAAATGTTTGTGAATGGAATGCGATCAGAGTTCCCGAGAGATATGACTAACCATCATACAGGTACATTCAACAATTAAGTCAGTACGGCTCTAAAAGCTCTTAACATTAAGGAGGTAGTCCAGAAGGGAGTAGTGCCTACAGTTAATGCAAACCTTTGTCAATGATTCCAGTTAGAGGCAAGTTGAATTTCAAGCACAAGTTTAAGGGAAAGAAACCGTGGGCAAGCAAGAAACTCGAGGGTGGGATTCCAGGTTAAAAGAAGCAGCTCGACTTGGCAAGCGTTCTTTGTATAAAGTACGCTCAATTGCCCAACTACGATCTACTACAATTGTTCGAAGCACGGACACATAAAGAATGAGTGTCATTTTCCTAAGAAAGGAACGCAAGGACAGGCTTTTGATATTGAGGAGATACTATCCACTTCTTCAGGGTAGAAGGGGGAGCAAGTGTTGCAAGGTACACTATCCCTTTATTGTAATGACTTGGAAATTTTAACGATTTTAGATAACATAATTAACTAAATTTTTCATCAAAATAAATAATTAAAAATTTTGCAATGAAAATTTGTTATTTGATATGCATCTATTTAAACATAGCAAGTGGTAGATTTTTATCAGAAAATATATAACTTTGTTTAGTTCTGAAATTTCAATTTTAAATTTAATATTAGTTAAAATTTGTTGGAAATAAAATATTTTTGAAATTTAAATATTTTTACATAGTAAAAATGTAAATCATTTTCTAAGTGAGACGTCATATTTCGTTTCGCCAAATTTGGACTGCTCTAGCTCCGTTTAGGTTATTTTCGGCGTTTTAGCAGCATTTTGGAAGCAATATCAAGTTTTGATAGGTAGTTCGTGTCTTTAATATCCGTATACCATCTTGTTCGCCTCATCGCGCTGATCTCCATAGTTTATTCATTTGTCTATTTCAGTGTCCGGCACGCAGCAAAATTTGCAAAACGGTTAGCCGTATCAGTACCCATTTTGGGCCTTTTGGATTCACTGTGGCCATTCATTTATCCAGCATGAGAAAACAAAGGGCCATTAGCTTTTATTATTTTCAAAAATCAACATTTCACTTTCTTTATTCCCTATTTCAATTTATATTCTGGTTTGTCCTTTCATTTTCATTTTGTCCATTCCGATTCTCTCTCTCCTCTCTTTTGATTGTTCTTTTCATTGCTTGAAATATGTGTGTGTATATATATAAAGCTTATATATAAGTTAGTATATTGATTTGAGAAAACCTAGATTGCTCGTCCTTTTCCAGTTTGCAACCTTTATACCCGGCCGCCTTCCCTTCCCTTCCACCTTCATCCGCCACCGTCCATCAGCCCACAACCGTCTAACCCCGCCTCTCTCTCCGTGCAGCCCCCTTAGCGCAAAAGAAACCGCTACCCAAGACTTCCACCTAAATAGTTCACCCTCCTCTCCCCTCCAACACTCCACTATCAGCCTTGTGCCAGTCAGCTCCCTCACCGCCGCAGTCTCCCACTCCACTCTTTGGCCTCTCCATGCCAAACCATCTGCTTCCTAGTAGCCAGATCTGCTCCCCTCCGACCTCCATCCCATCGCCAGAGAGTGCCGACTCCACCTCCCACTACTTCGCTCCCATCTATTTCAGCCTGCCTTCCACATCACCTGCAACCGAGCACAGCCTACCCCTCCCTCATCCAAGCAGCCAAGCTTCAACAGGCAACCCCTCATCGCCTCATAACTCCTCCACTTGCCGACCCAAACCCACTCCCTCTCCATTCCCGGGCACCCTACTTCCTTGCCACAGCCATCTTCCACTTGAACATACCCTCCGAGCAGCCTGCCGTGACCCAGCCTAACCGAATCTAGCAGCTTCGCAAACCCGACCCGCGCTATCAACCCTTGCTCTGCCACACGACCCAGCCCACCTCCATATCATTGCCGCAGCTATACCAAGCCTGTCCCTCCTCTCTCTATATATAAGGAGATATATATATATATACATATATTTGATTCGAATTCATGAATTCAAGTTACTTTGCCTACCGCTGTCCGGTCCATCAGTCACGGCAATTTATCTTGTCATTGTCCCGCTGCTTATTCGTGTGCTTGTCTGTGTCCATTTGCTTATTCTCGTTATTTCCATAGCCATAGAAGATGAGCAATCACTCATGATTAACATTCTTGTATTTAGTAAATTTAATTCAGATGAAATGACGATTGAAATGTGTTGTTAAAAATTGAATTGGTTAGAAATTAAAATTTTAAGTATGATATGTTGTTATTTAAAATTGTTAACCTATGTTAATTGACATATGACACTATCACATGTTGTATATATATTATATTTAAATTGTTAGGTATGATCCATGCTTGTAATTGATATGTTATGATATTTTAAATTATTATGCTATTGTTCTCACTGCAAGTTCCCCGTGGGTTTGGGAAATCCCTATAAGTTGAAATGATACATGCCCGAACGATATTATAGATTAAAGAAAATCGTTATGGATTGAAATGATAAACCCACACGATTTTATTAATTTTCAAATTTTAGGATTGCGGGTTGAAATGGTATATACCCGTAAATTTAAATTATTGTGGATTGAAATGATAAATATCTGTATCACTTGACCATATGATAGAAAACTATATACGGACAACGTTGGTCGATTTTTAAATGATTTCCAAATTTTTGAAAAAAGAAAAATATATAAGTTTTGATTTTAAATATAATATAAAGATTTTCTTTGTAATTTTTAATGTGAGAAAGATTTAGATTTTTAAATTATATGCTTGGGAATTTTAAATTTGAAAGTAAAGTCTTGAAAATTTAAATTTCAAGATTCTACTTATAATTTTATTATTTTTATATATTTAAAACAAAATTTAATATAATAAAATTTTAATTTAACTAATATATATATAATATGTTTTAAACTATTATTTGGAAATTGTATTAATATTTTAAAAATAGATTTAATAATAAATTTACTAAATTAAGGTTGGAAAGATGAATTGATATTGACTTGAAATTTTATTTGTTTAAGAATTGTATTTAAATAAAAATTGATTTGAAACTTATTAATTTTGAGATTTTAAAGGTATGATTTTTATAACTTGATAACTGGATTTTGATTAAAGGTGATTAAATGAATGTTTTCAAATTTAAATAAAATTAAAATTGAATATTTAATATTAATTTAAATTTGTAATTTGAGATTTTACTTAAATGTTATTAAAAATCATTAAGCGAATATTTTTAAATTTAAAAATAATTAAAGTTGAATTTTGAAATATAAATGAAATTTATCAAATTGAATTATCGTAAATTATTTGAATATTTAAACCTTGGAACCTATAGAATTGGAACTTGTTTAAATTTGTAGTACAAACCTGGATTTGAAATCGATATAAATTAAAATGGTTCTAACGTGAATTTGAATTGAACCTTTAACTTGTTAACTGAAATTGTTGAACTGAGATTGATATAAATTGAATTTTGGAACTAAAGTTGATTTGAATTGATTTGTGATATTGGAAGAAACAATTCTAATTTGAAACTTTTCTCGATATAAACTCTTTTTAATATATAAACTATTTTTAATATATAAACCATTATAATCTATGACCTATTTTTAATATATAAACTATTTTAATCTATAACCTATTTTTTATATATAAAATATTTTGATCTATAACCTATTTTTAATGTATAACTATTCCAATATATAAAGTACCTTCATTATTCAAACTATTTAAGTTGGAACTGTTGTGACTTAAAGTGAATAATGATTTCGAAAGTGATATGATTTTGAAATGAATATGATATTTTGATATGAAGTATGAACTATTTGAAATGAAAGTGACCACGGTGTGAAATAAGCGTTTGGTTGTTAAAGAGATCGGGATCGGATATTGTCATACTCTCTACCAATACTGAAAACCACTTTAACAACTATGTACATGGTGGAGAACCCAGAACGAAGTAGATGGTTTGGAGAACGTATGCATGAGATATGAACGCAGCCCTGACCCCCTCAAGTCAGCTTGATATTACTAAAACAGGAGCTATACCGGGCCAAGTGAGGTCGCTCCTTCGATCGAACATGCTTCTTCGATACCCTATCTATTACTTTGTGATTGATTTGGTGGCCATCTTCGATTTTATTATAGGAGTGTGCTCCGAGGTGCGTAGTAGTAGCTACTATCCATTACCACCTGTCCGAGGGTGCAAACGGTAGAATCAAACCTTGGCATTGCCTCGTGTGCCTTGTCATATGCCTTATCACGCCCATTACGAGTTTGGCTTGTATCGTACACTATGTAGTGCCCTCTGATAGCCCTACAGTTTACGGAGGAATTATGGTACTGTATAGACTACGACATTTATATAAAATTTGTTAAGGGGGATATAGGTAACGCCTTAACGCTATTTTAATATTTTACTTTGTTGTAGACATTATCTATGTAGTCTATTGTATTATATATGTAGATATATTAAAGGATCCTTTAAGGATGGGAATCCTAAACATCCTTTAAGTCATATTGCTTTATGCTCAGGTCAGACTGAGTGTCATAACATTTGAGACTCACCTTTAGAGCTTGGAGCTTTGCTTGGAGATCTATCTTTATCTATTCAACTTTTCAGTTATTTCCAGTTGTTTATGCTCAGACTTGTCATTTTCTTATGTATTAGAGACCTCTTTGTACTTTGGGATTTCTCTTGTATATTGTTTCAGACTCTAATGTTTTTGTAGTAGCTTCATGAACTACTATTTGTCTATTCCGCTTCATATTGTTGTAATACTCGGTGTCTATTACTATATATGCTAAGTTTTGCCAAATATAAAATAAAAATCTATTGTTTTGAGCAATTCAAGTCTGACATGTGTGGATTATTATCGATTTGAATGGTTCGAAATAGCGGGTTGTTACATCTATGATCTTCTTATTATAGTGTTATTCGATATAGGTGTCTCTCATAGTTCTATTTTGTTTGACCTGATAAACAAGCTAAATCTCAAATATGTTATCCTAAATAATCCTCTTTGTATGTCGAACCCTATCGGGGGTCCAACAAATCTTGGCATTATGTGTTTACATGTTCTTGTCTCTTTTCGAAATTATTCCTTTCTCATTGATCTATTTGTTCTTGGGTTCATGGATTTTGGGGTATTGTTGGAAATGGATTGGTTATCTAAGTTTAAAATAGTATTGGATTGTGATCGAAGGATCGTCAGAGTTAGTGATGCTGGAGATATTAGTGTAGGCATATTTTGCGAGGTGTTTAATAAGTTAATGACTAGTTTTCTGTATTCATTCGAAGTAGATAAGGAGGAGCTTGGGGATATATCGATTGTTCAAGATTTCATGGATGTTTCTGACGAAGTGCAAGTTTTACCTTCCCAACATGGAGTGGAGTTCTGCATTGATTTGATTCCAGGAACCAGACCTATCATATAAAACTCCTCAAAGGTTGGATTCAAGAAAGAAGAGTGAGTTGGAAAGCCAGACACTCAAATTATTGTATAAGGGATTGATAAGATGTAGTACTTCTAGCTAGGGATCACATACTTCTAGTTAGGGATCACAAATCATCATTGTTATAAAGATGGACAGTTCATTAAGGTTATGTATACACTTTCGAGTGTTAAATTAAAGGAATATCAAGAATAAATACTTTTACCGAGGATTGAAGACACTTTGATCAATTCTATAGTGCTCAGTTATTTTCCCAATTGGACTTTGCCACCAGTTTTCACCAATTAAGGGTAGCAGAGGAGAGTGTTTCCTTAAAAGCTTTTAGGATTCTAGACAGTTTCTACGAGTGGTCAATTATGCCATTTGGGCTGACTAATACACCATCTTTCTTTATGGACTTAATGAATCAAGTATTTTAGGAACGTTCTTAATAAATTTGTTCTTATCTTTATTGATGACGATTTATTTATCTGAAGGTAGAGAAGGAGCATGAGTACCATCCTCAAGTCGTATTCGATACACTTAGGAGCCATGTGTTGAAGGCTAAGTTAGCTAAGTGTCATTTTTGGAAATCTGAAATTAGTTTTTCGGGGAATGTTGTTTTGGGAGAATGCATATTAGTTGACCCTACTAAAGTTGTTGTAGTTTAAGACTGGAAGAAGCCCGAAAATGGTATGAAAGCTAGAAGTTTCTTTGGATTGGTTGGTTTTTACTGTAGGTTCATTAAGGATTTCTCGAAGATTGCTTCTCATTTGATGAAGTTAACAAAGAAATATGTCAAGTTCATGTGGATGCCTAATTGTGACTAAGCATTCAATGAATTGAAGAAGAAGTTGACCAGCACTCCTGTTTTGACTTTTCCAGATGGGAGTGGAGGTTTAATCATGTACATGGATGCTTGTAGTACCGGTTTGGGAGCAGTTTTAATGCAACATGGGAAGGTTATTGCTTATTCGAGTCGACGGTTAAAGCAGCATGAGAAAAATTATGCAATGCACGATTTAGAGCTTTTGGCGATTGTCTTCACACTTAAGATGTGGAGGCATTATCTTCTGGATGAAAAGTTCGAGTTATGCACGGACAGATCCTTAAAATATCTCTTTACCAAGAAAGATTTGAATTTGAGGCAGCAGAGATAGCTTGAGTTTCTCGCTTCTTATGACTTAGAGAATCTTTACACCTTTGGGAAAGCAAATGTTGCGATAGATGCGTTGAGCATGAATATTGCGATGGTTTCTAACTTAGAAGTCAAGCCAGTATTGATGGAGAGGATTGCGGCTAATCAAGAAGAAGATCCCATTTTGGCTTGACTCAAAAAGGATGTTTAAGAAGGTATTGTTTCTAGTTTTGAGATTGATCCCTGAGGCGTATTGAGAATGAACGGGCAAATCTTTGTTCCGATTGTTAATGGATTTAGAAGAAAAGTATTAGTTGAATGTCACTATTTAAGGTTATCTTTCTGCCCAGAAGAGACCAAGATGTTCAAGGGCATGAACAAGTCTTCTGGTGGAAGGGGATGAAGGGAGATGTTTCGATCTTTGTGAGCCGGTGTGCAAACTTCCAGCAAATTAAGAATTACCAATAGAAGTCAGGTAAACTGCTTCAACAGCTTGAGATTTTGAAGTGGAAGTGGGAGCAAACCTCTATATATTTAATAGATGGACTTCCTAGGCCAGGAAGAGGGAACGAAGGTATTTGGGTTATAGTTGATGGGCTAACCAAGAGTGCGCATTTCATTCCTGTTAAGCTGTAACAACCATGTATTTTGTGATTATTTTAATTGCATATTTTAATCATTTCAATTGAAAATTTTGATTTAAAAACTTTATTTTATTTATTAAAATGAATAAATTTTTGTTATTTTAAAATAAATTATGATTTTGATGTAAATTGTAATTCCAAACATGAATAAATTGAATATTTTTTAGAAATGTGAATTTTGGTCAATATGGTCAAACTTTGACTTTTAAATTTAAAATTTTAAAATTTTGAATTTTTGAATTTTATATTTTATTACGAAAATAAATAAAATTTAAAGTATACTGCTTTTTCGTTTCGTTGAAATTCGATTAATATTGTGAAAGTTATGCTTTTTAAACCATTGTATGTAAATTGTTTTATTTAACAAATTGTTTATTTTAATTTATATAAATAATATTTTGTTTATCATATCATTTTCTAATTTGTGTATATATGTGTAAAACATGACATGTTATGTATATATTTTATTTTTAAAACATTTTAAAAGTGTAGTTATAGTTGTCAAATGTTTATTGTATATTGTTTATAATTATTAATTCTAGTTTCAATATAATAAACTATTTTCTTTATTTACTTTTTATTTTTCCTAAGAATAATTGTTTATTTTCTTTTTCACTTTATTTTTTTTGTCTTTTATTTTTATTTACTAATTTTTATTTTTTTATTTTGAATAAAAGAAATTAGAGATTCAAAGGGACAAAGATTTTTCATTTTCTGGCGACTTTTCATTTACTTGCCTTTTCATTTCTTTTTGGCTTTTCATCTCCTTGCTTTTGCCGTACATCTCTCACCCTATAGCCATGTGTTTTCTTTCATTCATTTGGAGAAAAAAACTTCTTCTCATTTCATTTCTCACGGCCAAAAGATTTGGTAATGGCTTCTTCCATTTTTCTACTTTTTCTCTTCACTTTCTCTTCTTATTTTCTATTGATTTTGCCTTTGCTTTTCTCTAGCTTTGCTCGACCCTTCAACCCATCATCACCACCATCCTCTCCACCATCATCAGCCACAACAACCACCACCTCCTCCTCTGACCAATGGGGGCCATGACTTCCATATGAGCTATCACCACAAACTTTGCATGAAACTCCACCAAAACCATGCTAGCCGACATATACTTCACCCTACCCTTCATATTTCACCTTGGCCGCCACCCCTAGCTCCACCACCACCTGCCAACTCCACCTCTGGTCAGACCTGAATTACACATGGCCGAGCCTTGGGGTGCACCAAACCCTTCTCTTCTGCCTTGACCCTTTGTCTTTTCATGTTGTAACTCCTATACTTCACCATCCACTTCTAGCCGTGCATATGTGATGCATACCCGAGTCTATAGCATCATTATGGCCGAGCCAAATGATGTCATAGCCGAGCACTTGAATGGTTAAGGCAAGGTTAAGTCATCTTGCTCTTTGTTGCTTTTTAATTCAAATTGTTTCAATGTATTTTTGTGTTGAATATATACGTTTATATGGTCTTGTTAATTGTTGTTTACAAGATCATCATCTTGGCTCTCTATTCATTCAAATCAAAAGTCGTGTTGTATCATGCTTGTCATGCTTTCTGGAATCTATTCTGTGTATTTTGATTTGCTAACCCCAGCTTGAAAATGTGAGTCCTTCTCACTCTGACATTTTTACTTATGAAATGGTAAATGGATGACAAGTGATTTGTAATTGAAATGTTATGCAAGTTAATGATGATTATAGGATATAGTTTTGAAATGAAATGATTTGATTTTTGAATTTTGAAATGAAATGATTTGACTTTTGAAGTATGAACTATTTTGAAATGACCATGGCGTTATAATAATGATTTCTTGTTAAAGAGACCGGGATTGAAAGTTGTCACTCTCTGCCAACTCCGAAAACCACTTTAACTACTGTGTATGCGGTGGAGTTTCCAGAATGAATTAGGAAGGTGGCAACATTCTTGAGGTATATTACGTGGACCCGACTCTCATGAGTTGGCATAAGGTGGCTAAAACAGGAGCAATCTCGGGCCAAGTGAGGTCTTTCGTCCTATCAGACACATTTCTTCGATACTATACTCTTACTTGTGGTTGATTCTATGGCCATCCTCCGATTTTGATTGGGAGTGTGTTCCGAGGTGGGCGTAGTGGCTGCTACGTTACCGCCAGCCCATGTGCGTAATTGGTATATCTACCCTGGCATTACCTTGTGTGTCGTGTCACCTACCATAGCGAGCCTTACTACGAGTTTGTTTTTCTCCCATAGCCCATGGAGTATTTATGGTAGCTTCCCGATCTGGAGGTACGCTGATACTGGATGGACTACTAGGGCTATTACGTGTTAAGGGGAATATTGGGTCACTCCTTAGCTCTATTGTAAAGTAAGTTTATTTTACTGTAGATATTATTATAATAGCACAATATTACTACATAGTAAATAGTTTAACCTTAAAGGATAGGCAATCCCAAGCATCCTTTAAGTTACCGATGCATTTTTGTTACTGTTCACTTGAGTTGATTTACATTTTATAAGTATTTATGTCCTGACTTGAGTGTTTTGTGTTTTGCTTTATGCTTGAGTCAGACTGGGTGATTCAGCATTCAAGACTCACCTTCGGAGTTGGAGCTTTGCTTGAAGATCCATCCATCTATTTTGCTTTCAGTGTCCAGTGATTTCAGTGATGTATTCTGATTTGTACCTGATGTATCTTGTTACTCTTCTGTTGTATCTTGTTTAACTCTGATGCATCTTATATGTAGGTAGTAGTTTCATGAACTACTATATCTTTTACTTCTGCTACATTATTATATACTCTATGTCTGTGATCTGTGATTATTTATTTTTTGTATATTCTAAGATTTTCCAAATTTTATTTACAACGTGGTATTTTGAGCAATTCAACTGCAACACGTGCGGATGCGAACGGTTGAAAATATCGAGTCGTTACATGTGGTATTAGAGCTTTGGTTTTAGGAAAAACTTAGCATGTATGGTAAATGTATTTACAGAATCACTTTCATTCGAGTTTGAATCTCTTCCTTTTTGACTCGATTCCTTTGAATTTCGGAACGTCTCCTGCGGTTCCAAAATCCATTCATGTCCCTTACTGTTCATCTTCTTTTGAATCTGGAGTATCCCATAACTCTACTTCGAATGATCCTTATAATAAGTCGACGGTCCCGCCAATCTCAAATTGATTTGTAAAGGGGTGAAACTCCTTTACAACAGCATTGATTTACCAAATATTTTATATCCTCGGTTTAGATGCTAGTATCTCTTATAATTCCAAACTCTATCTCTTGAGACCAAATGTAGATTTACCCCAGAAAATCCATATCGATCTTATTCTTTAAGTCACGGCTGACCCGGTTAAGGTTGCCCGCAATTTATATAAGCTTATCCATCTCCCCATTTTGTTATTTAATCATCTTGTCTTTTGTTCCAATCTATCTTCAAAACATTTTGAATTGTACTTGTAAATCTATATTTACTTTCATATATTGTGTTGTTTGAGTTGTTGATGTTGATATGGGTTTCCGATCGATTCTTCTGATCAACGCTATCGATAAGATTCCCAAGACACTTGAATAGAGCAAATTGACACAATATGTTTTTCCAATTTAGTAATGAAATAAATTTTGTAACTATATTATAAATTTTTTTGGATTTTTTTATTTGAATTGGTTGTTAAGAAATAATAATTGATTTTATATATCATTATCTCTTGTTTCATATATAAATAATTGAACTATAAAATGGTTATAAATTTATTTGGAAATTTGAAATGAATTTAAAAAAAAGAATTTAAGAATTTAATTCCCGATGGGTTTCAAACCTTGTGTTTAAAGTTTTAAAAGGATATACTATTTAAAGTATTTTCTAATAGAAAATTGTTTCCAAAGAATTTTAAAGTTTAAAATTAGTGCTCTTCTCTTGGTCGCTGGAAAATAACTTCGGTGATGACTACTGCATCATCGACATTCAGTTTTGAGTTTCAAAGTGAAGAGACCGTTATGTAGTCTTGCTATAGTTTTGTTTTGGAGAATTTAGTTGATTTGAATTTCTAAAATAAGATTGGATTTATAACATATGCTGATATATGATTTAAATTTGAATGGATGTATATATTCTATATATGCATTTATTTATCTCTAAATAGTTTGGAATTTATCGGAAATTTAATTCCTAAATTTTATCTTGAAAGATAATTTCAAGTATAATTTCAAGATTTGGATAAATATTCAAGCTTGAAATGATTAAATTGGAAAGTTTTATTTATATAATACACAATTTCATTCCAATATAACTTACCTAAATTATACAAAAGTTGAATATGTAATTGGATAACATACAATATAAAAAGGATTTTTATAAATAAAATTTGAGTGGTTATAATAAATGTCATACACTTAAATTTTAGTTATAAAAGATTAACAGTGGTAAAAAAAGAGAAAAAGGGTAATGGAATAATTTACAATATAAAATGATGTTAAAGGAACTAAGAATAAATTTAAAGCAGTTATAATAAGTATAAATATATGTAACATAGGAGATAAAATATATTGAGAGGAATAAATTTAATTTTAATTAGGAATAAAGAAGAATTAAACTTATTGAGTACATTACGAGTATAATAAATGATTCTTTTCAAATCCATGATTTTAGAGATTGTTAATTTAAGATAATTGGATGATAAGATAATGAAATTAGAGGTAGTTAAGATTTATTTAACTTATGTAAAATTAATTTTCAATTTAAATTGAAATTTTTAGGGTTTCAAATTTATTATCTTATTTTGTTTTTCAAACTATCTTTTGATTGTCCTTATTTCCCTTACCTTGCTACACAATGGGGAGGCTATTGCTTATACCGGTCTGTTTAGAAATCTTTCTATAATCTTTAATAATCTTTGGTACACATTTTTTAATCTGAGCACTGCTTGCCATCCACAGACCGTCGGTCAAGCGGAAAGGATGAATCAGATTTTAGAATATTTTTCCATGTCCGTGTTCTTGATTCTGGAGGATCTTGGGAAAATCATCTCCACCTTGTTAAACTTACCTATAACAACAGTTATCAGGTATAATTTCAATCTTCTTGCCATCTTGTCTTAATCCTATTTCATCCTATTCTTTTCTGTGTTTTCCCATACCTCATTCCTTTTCGGGGACGAAAAGTTTTGAGTGGGGGAGAGTGTAACAACCATGTATTTTGTGATTACTTTAATTGTATATTTTAATTATTTCAATTTAACATTTTGATTTAAAAACTTTATTTTATTTATTAAAATGAATAATTTTTTGTTATTTTAAAATAAATTTTGATTTTGATGTAAAATGTAATTCCAAACATGAATAAAGTGAATATTTTCTAGAAATGCGAATTTTGGTCAATATTGTCAAACTTTGACTTTTAAATTTAAAATTTTAAAAATTTGAATTTTTAAATTTTAAATTTTATTATGAAAATAAATAAAATTTTAAGTGTGCTGCTTTTCGTTTCGTTGAAATCCGATTAATATTGTGAAAGTTATGTTTTTTAAACCATTGTATGTAAATTGTTTTATTTAACAAAATTGTTTATCTTAATTTATATAAATAATATTTTGTTTATCATATCATGTTCTAATTTATGTATATATGTGTACCACGACATGTTATGTATATATTTTATTTTAAAACATTTTATAAGTGTAGTTATAGTTTTCAAATGTTTATTGTATATTGTTTACAATTTTTAATTCTAGTTTCAATATAATAAACTATTTTCTTTATTTACGTTTTATTTTTCATATGAATAATTTTTTATTTTCTTTTTCACTTTTTTTTTGTCTTTTATTTTTATTTACTTTTTTTTAATGAAAGAAATTAGAAATTCAAAAAGACAAAGACTTTTCATTTTCTGGTGACTTTTCATTTACTTGCCTTTTCATTTCTTTTTGGCTTTTCAACTCCTTGCTTTGGCCGTACATCTCTCACCCTATAGCCGTGTTTTTTATTTCATTCACATGAAAAAAATTCTTCTTATTTCAATTCTCACGGTCAAAAGATTTAGTAATGGCTTCTTCCATTTTTCTACTTTTTCTCTTCACTTTTTCTTCTTATTTTCTATTGATTTTGCCTTTGCTTTTCTCTAGCTTTGCTTAGCCCTTCCACCCATCATCACCACCATCCTCTCCACCATCACCAGCCAAAGCAACCACCACCTCCTCCTCTGACCAATGGTGGCCGTGACTTCAATATGAGCCATCACCACAAACTTTGCATGAAACTCCACCAAAACCATGCTAGCCGACCTGTACTTCACCCTACCCTTCATATTTCACCTTGGTCGCCACCCCTAGCTCCACCACCACCTGCCAACACCACCTCTAGATATCACTACAGATCTAGCCAGACCTGAATTATGCTTGGCCGCCTTGGGGTGCACCAAACCCTTCTCTTTTGCCTTGACCCTTTGTCTTTTAATGTTGTAAGTCCTATACTTCACCATCCACTTCTAGCCGTGCATATGTGATGCATACCCGAGTCTATAGAATCATTACGGTCAAGCCAAATGATGTCATAGCCGAGCACTTGAATGGTTAAGGCATAGTTAAGTCATCTTGCTCTTTGTTTCTTTTTAATTCAAATTGTTTCAATGTATTTTTGTGTTGAACATATATGTTTATATGGTCTTGTTAATTGTTGTTTACAATATCACCATCTTGGCTCTCTATTCATTCAAATCAAAAGTCGTGCTGTATCATGCTTGTCGTGCTTTCTGGAATCTATTCTGTGTGTTTTGATTTGCTAACTCCAGCTTGAAAAGGTGAGTCCTTCTCACTCTGATATTTTTACTTATGAAATGGTAAATGGATGACAGGTGATTAGTAATTGAAATGTTATTCAAGTTAATGATGATTATATGATATGTTATTTCATGATATTACCATGTTAACTTTGTTAATTATTACCTGACATATG
This sequence comes from Allium cepa, assembly GCA_030765085.1. NCBI lineage: Eukaryota > Viridiplantae > Streptophyta > Magnoliopsida > Asparagales > Amaryllidaceae > Allium > Allium cepa. The sequence continues at coordinate 634,154,913 of CM060932.1, read as the reverse complement.
ATATATGACAGTATATTGTGGCATTTACATGTTAGTGCATTTGTTTATATTGTTTCTGTATATGATCACACTGCAAGTTACCTGTTAGAATAGAATCACTATGAGTTGAAATGATACATACCTGAACGGACAATAGAATAGGGAAAAATCATTATGAGCTGAAATGATAGGATTAAGTGACTTTTATTGTATTTTATTTGACTTGGGATTGCCGGTTTGGAATGATAGAACCCGGGTTTTCTTTTTAAATTGCGGATTGAAATGATACATATCTGTATCACTTGACCTAGGTTAGAAAATTATATAGAGACCCTATGGTATATTTTAAATGATTTTTATAAAGATATGTATTTTTTAAAGTGTGAAATTTTTATTTAAAAATATATATTTTAATGGTTTTGAGAAAGCTAAAAATTAAGTTTTGAATTTGTGAATTTAAGTATGTAAATTTGAAGTAAATGTGATTTTTGAATTTAATTTATATTTTTAAAATGTAAGTAAATAATGGGAATTGAATTTAAAGTTTTGAATTGATATTTGAAGTAAAATATTGAATTTTATTAAATTTATAATTTAGAAAACAATGAATTTTGGCTTAACAAATGATTGAGTTTTAATTAGATATTTGATTTAAAAAATTTGTTGTGATAAATCATATGTTAAAATTATTTAAATGTGAAATTTTGAAGTCTAGAAATATGATTTATAAATTTAAAATAACAAAAGATTTGAAGTGTTAATGTTTCTGAAGTTATAATAAAATCTGGAATTTTATTAATAGCATTTCCAAAAATGCTGTGGTATTATGACAGCATTTTTAAGTGCTGTTGTTTTGAATTTAACTATGTTTGAAATAACTAAATATCTATTACAGCATTTTATAAATGCCGTTGTTCCTGAACTAAACTACTTTGGAAACTATAAGCTTCAATAGCTGTTTTTAAATGCTGTCGTTGCTATAATTTGACAATATTTTGAAATGTTATAGATTTTAACACTATTTGAATTATATTTTAAAGTGCTAAATGATTTAACTTTTGGAATTGATTATCTGGGAAAGTTCAGGAGTATGAATATATATTTTAATATTTAAATTTGAATTTTTAAGGAATCTAAATTGAATTTGAATTTAAATAAGGTTTACTTAGTTATGTGTTAAATGGAAGGAAATGAAATGAGATAAATGAATTTTTGAATGAAATTTTGAAATGTATTTTGTAATGATATTTGAAATAATAGATGAATGACATAATTGATTTTTTAAAAAAGGTATTAAAATTTGAATATTTGATTTTGAATGATAATGAATTGATAAAGGATTTGAAAGGAAATGATTTTGAAATTGTTTTGAATGACATAATCTTTATTTTGGTAAAGAATGTGAATTTGGAATGATATTTGATTTTGATTTATTCGATTTATTCGATAAATGAATATATAAAGTTTATATTAGTATTAAAGGATATTTAGTTTACTTGTAATTTGAGTTTATTTAGATGATATTGGATTTATGAAATGAATATTTAAAAACTAAGTAATAATGAAGTCAAATTTGAGATATATGAAATTATAAAATTTAGTTTTGAAATGTTGGATATTAAAGCTTTGGAAAATATTAAAGATTTAATAGTTATTTTGTGGATCAAATCTATATTTGAAATTGATAGGATTTGAAATGTTTTGTTGGGAAACAAAATTGAATTGAAACTGATGCTTTGAGTTGAATTAAATTGGAAATTTGAGCTGATTTGAATAAATTTGTAAAATGTAAAGAATTAAAGGAATGTATCATGATTTCAAATGTATGACTTCGAAATGTTATGATTTTCAAAGTGTAATGATTTCAAGTATTTTGGTTTTGAAAGAGTTATAACTTTGAAAGTAATACGATTTTTGAAAGATGAATATATGTTTGAAATGGAAATGATATCGTATTGATTTGGATATAGTTTGAAATAAAAATGGTTTTGGTTTCGAAGTATAAACTATTTTGATTTGAATATAGTTTTGGAATAAAAATGGTTTGGTTTCGAAGTATAAACTATTTCGTAAAGGATATAGTTTTGAAATGAAATGATTTGATTTTTGATGTATGAACTATTTTGAAATGACCACGGCGTTATAATAACAATTGTTTATTAAAGAGACCAAGATCGGAAGTTGTCATACTCTCTGCCAACTTCGAAAACCACTTTAACAACTGTGTATGCGGTGGAGTTTCTTGAATGAAGTAGGAAGGTGGCGACGTTCTTGAGGTATATTACGTGGACCCAACTCTCGTGAATTGGCATAAGGTGACTAAAACAGGAGCGATCTCGGGCCAAGTGAGGTCATTCCTCCTATCGGACACATTTCTTCGATACTATACTCTTACTTGTGGTTGATTTTATAGCCATCCTTCGATTTTGATTGGGAGTGTGTTCTCAGGTGGGCGTGGTGGCTGCTACGTTACCGCCAGCCCGTGTGCGTAATTGGTATATCTACCCTGGCATTGCCTTGTGTGCCATGTCACCTACCATGGTGAGCCTTACTACGAGTTTGTTTTTCTCCCGTAGCCCATGTAGTATTTAGGGTAGCCTCACGATCTGGAGGTACCCTGATAATGGATGGACTACTGGGACTATTACGTGTTAAGGGGAATATTGGGTCACTCCTTAACGCTATTTTTAAAGTAAGTTTATTTTACTATAGACATTATTATAATAGTGCAATATTACTACATATTAAATAGTTTAACGGATCCTTAATGGATGGGCGATCCCAAGCATCCTTTAAGTTGCTGATGCATTTTTGTTACCGTTCACTTGAGTTAATTTACAGTTCATAAGTATTTAAGTCCTGACTCGAGTGTTTTGTGTTTTGCTTTACACTTGAGTCAGACTGAGTGATTCAGCATTCAAGACTCACCTTCGGAGTTGGAGCTTTGCTTGAAGATCCAGCCATCTATTTTGCTTTTATTATCTAGTGATTTCAGTGATGTATTCTAATTTGTACCTGATGTATCTTATTACTCTTTTATTGTATCTTGTTTAACTCTGATGTCTCTTATATGTAGGTAGTAATTTCATGAACTACTATCTCTTTTACTTTCGCTGCATTATTAAATACTCTGTGTCTGTGATCTGTGATTATTTATTTACTGTATATTCTGAGATTTGCCAAATTTTATTTACAACGCGGTATTTTGAGCAATTCAAGTCCGACACGTGCAGATGCGAATGGTTGAAAATATCGGGTCGTTACATAAGCCAACTAGGACCGTTGAAAGCCTGGTATTTTATATGTTAAGGAGATTATGAGGCTTTATGGTATTCCTTGTAGTATTGTAAGTGGCCGAGACCCGATATTCACTAGCAGGTTCTAGGAGGGACTGCAAACTACCTTGGGGACTGAGAAGAGTCTGTATACATCTTACCATCCGAAAAAAATGGGCAGATAGAGAGAGTGAATCAGATCTTGAAAGATTTATTAAGGGCATGCATTCTCACTTTAGAGGTGTTTGGGAAGATCATTTACCCTTGATCAAGTACACTTACAACAACAGCTATCAGGCAAGTATCGACATGGCCCCTTTCGAAGCTCTTTATAGTCGTCTGTGTTGCTCTCTTTCATATTGGGTTGAGTCTGGTGATAGAATTGTCCTTGGGCCCTATATGATCTTAAAAGCCAGTGAGAAGATAGGTGATATCAGAAGGAAGATGGAGAAATTGCAGGATCATCAAGAGTGTTATGCAGATTGTAGGCGCAGGGATCTTGAGTTCTTAGTGGAGGCTTTTGTGTTTGTGAAGGTTTCTCCGTCAAAGAGTATTATGAGGTTTAGGAAGTTAGAGAAGCTAACCCCTAGATTTATTGGCCCATTTTCCATTTTGGATAGGATTGGTAAACATGCTTAGTAGACATGCTTTTAGAGTAAAGTTGCCGAATAGACTATCGAATGTGCACAACGTATTTCCCTTATCCCGTTTACGTAAGTACATACACAACCTTTTAGTGATAGTAGAAATAGCTCAACAAGAGGATTTGGAAGTTCAACCGAACCTAACCGTTGTAAGGCGGCCTATTAGTATCATTGCTTAAGATATAAAGCGATTGAGGACGATGGAAGTGAATCTTGTTACGGTTAAGTGAAGTGAGGATGATAAAGATTGTACTTTGGAAACCGAGGACTATACTAGGGATTTGTATTCCGAGTTGTTATCATAGTTTTTTGTATGTTGTAGTGTCTTTGCACTCATCGATTGTGGTAAAGTCACTTTCTTTGCACTTGTTTGATTTAATGATATCATTTAGGTTTCTTTTAGTATCTATTATTGTATATGATAAATTTCGAGGACAATATGTCCTTTAAGGGGGAGAGGATGTAAAGATATGAAATTTAATCATTTTAAATATGAATATTGTGTATATTTTTGAAAGTTACCGTGCTATAGAATCCGTGTAATATGGATGTATCTATAAACTACTTGTGCGGAATATAAAATAAGTAAGTAAATAAATAAAGTAGTAAAGTAAATGACACCAGAGATTTATACTGGTTTGAACTTCCTGTTCTACGTCCATTCCCAGACTCCTTTTGGAATTAAACTAGCGACCCTCACTTAACTCGGAGGAATAGGTTTACACTGCTTGAGCAACCGAATAAGACTTCTACCGCCTAAGTAATCGAATAGGACTTCTACCGCCTGAGCAATCGAACATGAATTCTTTAGAAATAAACAAAAGTATCTGACTGTAATATGCTCTTTAAATAGCACTGATAAGTCAATAAAGTACATTCTTCCTATAATCTTCTCTTTTATGATATATAGTGTAATGTGCTTGAAGAGTGTGAAAGATAAAGGATCAACGATCAGAGATTGTATGTATTTTGAGTTCATATGGTAAATAGAGAATTTAAAGTTGAGAAATCAAGAAAACTAATAATCAGTTGTTGTAAAATGTTTGTTGGATTCTAGATTCTATTTATAGAATTTTAAGAGTTGTAATCTTTGATGAAAAAGAGCGATGTAAAAGAATGGATGAACTCCCTAAATTAGAAAATGTTTCTCTTCATTGAAGAGAAGCATCCCTTCAGAAAATAACCATTATCGATAACCAGCCATCTGAATTTTTCAATCCAGCCATCTGATTTGTTTTTAATTCGATGCAACAAGTAAATGGGCCAACTTAGGTCTAATTCAACCGTTTGAATGTCTCCATTCAGCCGACTGAACCTGCATAATAATTTATGCTTTGTTTCCGCAGTCAACCGTCTAAGTGGGGACATTTAGCTGGCTAATTTTGGCATGTTTTGTGCATTTGCATGGTTTTGTGCATGTCTCAGTGTATATATATCATATCGGAGAGATTTTAACATAATTCTAATATAATATATAGACTATAAATAGTTGTATAACAACTTCATAGCTTTGTGAATCCAAATCTTTAATAAATATTCTGCATAAATGGTTAGTACACAAGAATACAAGAATATTGACTTATACAGCTGTCAAAATCAAAACACTGAAAATTGAGTTTCTAAAATTCTCCCCCATTTTGATGATGATAATTACATAAGTGTATAAATTATAAATAATTGACAAGGTACTTGTTTGAGTACTCCCCCTATCTATATGAACATTTTTTAACAAATTTCTCCCCTTTTGTCATCGACAAAAAGGTACGTTAAAAAATAGAGATAACAACACATAGATAACAGAAACATAATTAAATAAAGCATGGAATAGTCATTTTGGGATTTTGAATTCTTTTAGCAAAGGTTTTCAAATTTCCAAAGGTGTCACTTTTATTTTTCTGAAAAATAGTCCAAGTATAGCTTGAAAAATCATCTATTATAACAAACACATATTTGCTATGGTTTATAGATTGAACTTGAGTTGGGCAAAATGATCTAAATACAATAGTTCAAGTGTTTGTAAAGTAGAAATATTTTTGTTTGACTTAAAAGACGATTCTGATAATTTTCCTAATTGACAAGCACCACAGATATTGTTTACTTTAAACTTCATCTTTGGTAGATCTTTTACCAATTCATTTTTAGATAATTTGTTTATAGCTTTGAAATTGATATGACAAAAATTTTTGTGCCATAACCAAGGATCATTTTCTTTGGCTATTAAACACATGTTAGTATTGTGATTTATATTCATATTCAATACATACATATATATATATATATTTATCTCTAAAACCTTCAAAAATAAGATTTTTATTTTGATCAAAAATGCTACACTTATTTTCAGAAAAAGATATATTGAATCCTTTGTCACACAATTGGCTGATGCTAAGTAAATTGTGTTTTGGATTTTTAACTAGTAAAACTTTTGTAATAAGTGGTAAATTAGATATACGATTATTGTTCACATCGCCTTTGTTGATGATATAACCTTTTGAACTTTCTCCCAAAGTGGTAGAACCTCCATTTGAGTAGGTAATATTTGTTAGCATCTCTTTGTTTCCTGTAATGTGTTTTGAGCAACCACTATCCAATATCTATTTTCTCTCTTTTTTAGTGGTACCTGCAAAATATAGAATTAACATTGGTATGCACTTTTTTTTTTGGGTCCTAAAAGGTTAGGACTTAGGAAACCAAACCCAAGAGAGTTCAGAATTCCTTTTAAAAGTATAATTTTTATTTTTGTGAATAGTTTCTATAAAAGATTTTATACATGTGTTTCTAATCAAAGAATTATTTGTTTTAGGAACCCAAATCTTAATTGATTTAGAATAATTTGCAACTTTTGAAATAGATTTTTCAATTGTATTATTATTCCCTTTAAATTGTTATATAAAGAATCCTTTTTCTTTGGAATTACCTTAGAAGCTTGTTTATATCCTAGTCCTCTTTTATTTGAAACTGTTTGAGAATTTTCGATAATTTTAGCAAGGTTTTTCTATCTTAGTTAAAACTAGAGACATTTTTAGTAATATCATCTAATTTTGTTTTAAGACAAGAAATATCTAATTCCAATATTTTAATATTAGCTTTAAGATCATGATTTTCAACTAAAAGAGCATCATTCTTTTCCTTTGGAGTTTCTATTTCTTGACTTAACATAGAGAGCTGAAATGTCGTATTAGAATAAGATTCTTTAGTAGTTTCAAGTTCTTCTAAAATTTGTTTCTCATCTCTTAACATGTCTACCTTGATTTCAGTTCTATTTCATTTTTCTATAGTTTCTTTATACCTTCTTTTGATGTTTCTTAGTTTGTCAAGTAATTCAGAGTTTATTTCCAATAAATCATCAAAAGTTAGATCACTTACCTCGTCAATTGTGGCCATAAAATAGATATTAGCTTGTTCAGAATCGCTGTCTGAGTCATAGTATGATGAGAAGGATGATTTTGAATTGTCCCAAGTGATAGAGAAGGCCTTTTTTTTAAATCTTTATTTCTTGTGCTTAAATTTGTCTCTCTTTCGATCAGGACAGTCTTTCTTGATGTGACCTTTCTTTTGACACTCATAACATTCTAAACCAGAAGATGATGGTTTGTTGTTGTTATTGTTGGAGCTATTCTAGTTGTTTCTGAATTTGTTGATCTTTTTGAATTTTAAAAACTTTTTGAAATATTTAGCAATGAATGCCATATCTTCTTCATCCGATTTATCCTTTTATGCTTAGAACGCAATATTCTTCTTATCTTGTGCATCAATTACTCTGGTTTAATGGTTGAAATGTCGTTAGCTTCTTCGATTGCTACGACCTTTTGCTCCTACTCATCGATTAAGGAGTTGAGGATTTTCGAAATAATATCAAAGTCATATATTTTTCTTCTAATCCTAAGAGAGAGTGATATATGTCTTGAAATCTAGAATACATTTCATTTATTATTTCATCTTGCTTCATTTTGAAATTCTGGAACTGATTCTTGAGCATAGAAATTTTACTCTACTTTACTTTGTTAGTACCTTTATGTGTAATTTTAAGTGTACGCCAAATTTCATAAGCTGTATTACACATGCTCACTCTATTAAATTCATTTTTATCTAACGCACAATATAACATATTCATGGCTTTAGCATTTTCTATAGCATCTAGTTTTTCAGTGTTAGACCATTGTGAATATTCAGTAGTAGGTATGTGATATTTAGCTTGAGTAATATTCCAGTTTTCATAACTATTAGCTTGTATATAAATTCTCATCCTAGTAGCCCAATAGTTATAGTTTAATCTGTTAAATAGTGGTGGTCGGGTAGTAGACTGACCATCAAAGAAACTTGTGCTAGTGTTGTTTTCTGTATTACCAAAATATCAGATAACTATGTTACGGATAAAAGATAACCTTGCTCTAATACCAAATGAAAGTTTTTGTGCTATAGGATCTTGTAATATGGATGTATCTATGAACTACTTGTGCGGAATATAAAATAAGTAAGTAAATAAATAAAGTAGTAAAGTAAATGACACCAGAGATTTTTATACTGGTTTTTTCTACGTCCAATCCCGGACTCCTTCTGGAATTAAACTAGTAACCCTCACTTAACCCAAAGGAATATGTTTACACCACCTGAGCAACCGAACAGGACTTGTACCGCCTAAGCAATCAAATAGGACTTCTACCGCCTGAGCAACCGAACAGAACTGCTTTACAAATAAACAAAAGTATTTGACTGTAATATGCTCTTTAAATAGCACAGATAAGTCAATAAAGTACAAACTTTCTATAATCTTCTCCTTTATGATATATAGTGTAATGTGCTTGAAGAGTGTGAAAGATAAAGTGATCAACGATCAGAGATTTATGTGTTTTGAGTGCAAATGGTAAATAGAGAATTTAGCGTTAAGAAATCAAGAAAACTAATAATCAATTGTTGTGAAAATGTTTGTTGAATTCTAGACTCTATTTATAGAGTTTTCAGAGTTGCAATCTTTGATGAATAAGAGCAATGAAAAGGAACGGATGCAGCCCTTAAATTAGAATATGTTTCTCTTTATTGTAGTGAAGCATCCCTTTGAAAAATAGCCATTATCGATAACCAACCGTCTGAATTTTTCAATTCAGCCATTTGATTTTTTTATATTTGATGCGGCAAGTAAATAGCATAATTTAGGTCTAATTCAGCCATCTGAATGTCTCCATTCAGCCGACGAACCAGGATAATAATTTATGCTTTGTTTCAGCAGTCATTCGTTTGAGTGGGGACATTCAGCCAGTTGATTTTAGCCTGCTTTGTGCATTTGCAAGGTTTGTCCATGTGTCAGTGTAAATATAACATATCAGAGAGATTTTAACATAATTCTAATATAATGTACAGACTATAAACAGATGTATAACAATTTCGTAGCTTTTGAATTCAAATCTTCAATAAATCTCCTGCATAAATGGTTGGTACACAAGAATACAAGAATATTGACTTATATAGTTGTCACAATCAAAACACTGAAAATTGAGGTTCTAAATTTTTTTAAATAATTAATTTATGTGATTTATAAAACAAATAAAACTCTTTTAAATAATAACTAGTGATAGGGAAACGATTTTTAAAAATTGTTTAAAAAAATAGTTAGTTCAAAGAGCAATAGAAAATATGACTGGAAATCATTTTTCAAATTTCCGACTTATCAGTGCCTAATGGTTCGCAGCAAGATTGCGTACTTATAGTTTACATATGCACACATTTCCAAATAATATAAGTATGGTTAAAGTTAATTGTAATAAGGTAAATATAAGTATTTACTTAAGTAATAAGAAGATGTAAAAAGATATGACATATTTTTAAAAGTTTAAATAAAAATAAACTAAAAAAGAAATCTCACCTTTCACTTACACATCATAGTACAAAGAGGTCTTTAACATGGTGGCCAATAGGTAGAGCCTTCATGGTTGCATGTTGGCCAAGTCATGGAGGAGGGTAGAAATGATGTGGCTTAAGGAGAATGGAGGGTAGTGTACTAAAGGTCATTTTGGTATTTAGTTAATTCACTTTTTATAAAAAAAAATCTTTTTTTTTCTTACCATTTTTATCATTTATTCTCAATTTTATAAAAACTACATCTCTTTTAACACTTTTAAAACCTTGTTAATGGCTTCCTAGTTTTCAAATTCAAAAATCCATTCTTTTTCCACTTCTTTCCTTAGTAAAATCGCTAAAATCATTTCTTTCTCCCTTACAAATCCTCATTAACCAAAAAAAAACCTAATATCACTCAAAACATCATGGTCGAGCCTACTTTGGCCATTGCCGAACTACCTAGGCCCCTATAGGGTCCAAAAATCCAAACTTTAGAGAAGAAAATGATAGTTCGGGTGTTAGTACAATGCGTAGTGGTAGTTCGACCAAGTTTGTTTGCATTTTGGTGAGCAAAATCTCACCTTATAATTAATGTTTTGACCTTTATTATAGTGATGCAAATATATGTTATTTCTTTGTGTTGTTATGTGTTGAAAGTATTAGATTTGTTGGCTTAGTAACCACTTTAAAAGTTGACATTTTGGTGTAGTAAAGTAACTTGAAATTTGTCGGAAAAAGGTTTAAATAGACAATATGTAGATGCTCTCTACATGTTGTTTAGTGTTACCTATCTTTGTATGTGTGCTCACAATTATGCTATGCGATGTTTGGTTGGATAAGTGACATATGAAAAGTGTTTATAAAAGTGTTTGTATAGCGCGACTATCGCTATATCGGAACTTTAAAATGTTGTTCCTTAGAAAAAATTGTGGTTAAAATCATGTGCTTGGATTTTTGCAAAGATAATTAATTTTCAAATAAAGATCTGAAAAGTTAATTAATTATTTTAATAATGATATTTTTAAATCAACCGATCATTTTAGATAATTATGATTAAGATTAATTAATTATTTAAATAATGAAGACATTAAGATTATTAATCATTTTATTGATAATGTTTAAAATTAATTATTTTAACTAATGATGTTTAAGGCTAATTATTTATTTAATTAATGATGTGTTAAAGTTCATTAATCATTCTGTTAATGATATTTTAAAATCAATTAATCACTTTAATAATCATGTTTTAAATTTAATTAATCATGTTAATAACGATGTTTAAATTAATTAATCATGTTAATAATAATGTTTAAGGGTTAATTAATTATTCTAATAATGGTGTTTTAAAGTTAATAAATCATCTAAACAAGGATATTAAAGTCAATTAATCATTTTGAATAGTGTTGTTTGAAACAATTGATCGAGATTAAAGCTAATTAATTATTTTAAATGAAGATGTTTGAAACAAATAATTATTTATTTAAAGTTAATTGATAATTTCAAATAATGATACTGAAGAAATTATTTAGTGTTTTAAGTTAATAAATCATTTTAATAAAGTCATTCATAGTTATTATTTGGAATGTGAAATCTAAGTATAAGTTCGGTTTTAAAAGTGTAAAAGTTCGATTCTGTGATGACCTGCAATTTCGGGCAATATCAATTTAATAATCTGTATTAAAAATTAAATTGATTTAATTATTTTCTTTTATAATTGTAATTTAAATTGGAAAATTTATTCTTTTAAAAGCAAATAAATATTTAATTGGTAAATTTTATCTTTTAAAAGCTAATAAAATATTTTCTATTTATGATGTATATATATTTGTATACATTGTAAATAGAAAAGCTTTGGTTTGAATTTAGCAAATAAAATCTTGTTTTCAAATTCTAATATATATTTGGCAATTTGAAAATTTTGATTAATTTAATATAAAAAATTTCAAAGATTATTTAAATAAATAACCATATAATTTTAAATTATTTATGGTAAATGTTTAATTGTTTAAATTATTTAAATTATATTATTAGTTTAAGTTTAAATTTAAATAAAATTAACATAAAGGTTTATTTTATTTTCTTTTTAAATATTACTTGATAAATATGATTTGAAAATATATATAAGTTTAAAATACAATTAACATATGATATATTAATTCATTTAATAATGCAAGTAATTTATAAAAAATGAGATAATCTCTTCTATAAATTATTTTAAATTGGCAATATTGTTATTTTCAAATATTAACTATGTGTTGTTTTTATATATGATGGAAATAGATTTTAATAAAAATAGAATTGTTGTGTCAAATTGAATGTGTTGTTGTAAATTGATTTTAAACTGGATTTTTAAAATTTTAATTTGAATCTAAATTTAAAATTGAAATTCAAAAGATAGATATTTTAAAATATTAAAATATATGTATAAGCTTTCATTTATACATATATAATTGGTTTTGTTTTCTTTAAAGAAATTCATATGCATGTATTTAGATAAGCATTTATAAAATGTAAATTAATATAAAAGCTTTCATTTAACATTTAAAATAAATATTAATTACTTAAAGGACAAGTGTAAATCTCTAAGGCTTAATAGTAACAAGTGTTAACTAATTAGCAATACTTATGACAAATGTTAAGATATTTAAACAAGTGTCATTTTAGTTTTTGATTTTTCTTTTATTTTTAATAAACCACAAAATTCACTTATATAAACTTATGCTTCTTACCTTCCTTCCTTTTTCTATTCTTCAATTCAAAAACTAAGAAAACTAAAACCAATTCTCAAAACAAAATCAGTGACCACTCCTTCCTAAAACTTGAAACAAAATCAAATTCTATAACCTGTATTCTTATTTTCAAAAGCAAGACCAAAGCCTGAGCATTCTTCTTCAAACCTGAGATGAACAAAGCCAGCATTTTATTCAACCTATGATTTATCAAAAATCCTGCAAACCATTTTCAAGTTTCAAACCATTAACCTTTAAACATCATCTGCAAAATCAAAACAGCTCAAAGCCAGTACATTTTCTTCAACCTGGAATTTTTCTGAAGCAAGTTCAAGCAATTTTCTTCGCCATTCAAGCATTTTCAACATTCAATTTTTTAAAATTAAAGAAGCAAATTCCAGCAACTCAAAGTTTAAAGTTTAAAGCTGTTTCAAAAGGGATAGGCTATGTTCTTCATTTTCGAACAGGTGAGTAATACTTTTTTTTAAAAAAAGCTTAAGTATATGAATATGGTTGCAGGTTCATTTCTGGAATGAGTAAGATTTGTGTGAATATATATAAGTAAGTTTTTGCATATATATATATATATATATATATATATATATATATATATATATATATGAATGTATGATGTGTGCATGTCTGCTAATGCCTGTAACATCTCTGTTCCCAGTTTCAAGCTCAGTTTTTGATTTAAAATCCTCTATCTCTTGATCTAGTCATTGTTATGATTTAATTTAAAAACAAAACTTGTTTGTTTGATCATAGAGTAGGTTTAAAATTTTTATTTAAGTTAAATGAATTTAAATTTGCTTTCGAAAACCAGAACAGTAATGCTTAAGTTTTGTCAAAATTTCAAACATTTAAATTTATCAATTCAGGTATATAATCTGAAACCTTATTCAAAAACATGATTTTTAAAAATGGAATCACAATTTTTAGAGGTGGATCGAACGAACAGTTCGAGTTTGTTCAGTTTTTGTGTTTTGAATGGTTTTTGGTGATCAACGTGGTGGTTGGCTTGTGGTCGAAGGAGGCTGGAAGGTGGATGGACCTGGGAAAAATGCTCAGGGCATTTATCATTGGCCGTGGTGGCCGGAATTAGGAAAACTGAGGTTCGAAGGGGTGTATTTGGTCGAAGGTTTTGGGAGCTTAGTGCGACGACGATCGATCACCGGATGCGATCGCGATAGGGGGGTTTGGTTCGTCGGAGCGTGCGGTAGCTTCGGGTAGGTCGGCAGGTGTTCTAGTGGTCGAAGGTGGTTGTTTAGGGGTGAAGTTGTTCGATCGGGTTTGCTCCTGCTTTGGGTCGAAGTGTTCATTATCGATTTCACTGATGGATCGAAGGAGTTGGGATTTCGATGGTCTGAGGGTGTCATCACTGACTTTGGGAAGGTAGCAATGTTGACCGTTGATGGTCGGAGCCACCGTGCATGTGCATGGTGCATTTCTGGGTGTCAGGTGGTGGTTTGGGGTGATGGCTCGAAGATGAGCTCGTGATTTTAGGAAGGATGCTCGAGTGAATCCTCGGGTTGGTTCGAGAGGGTAGTTGTTTCCGGTTTTTAACTGTAAAATTTAAACAAGATTTTGAAAAGAAGAAAAAAAAAGCAGATTTCTCGAGGCCAGTCTCGAGTATGGATCGGGTTGAACCCGAAGTAGCTTGTTAAAACAACTTTTTAAAAGTTTTTAAAAATAAAAACAAGATTTGAAATTTAAATAATGGGTTTTTAAAACTCTTGTAAATTTCTTTTATATAAGATAGGTGTATCTTAATATTTGATTTAAAAGTTTGTAAATTTGATTTAAACTTTTTCAAAATTAAATTTGTTAATCATTTTTAAATCTTAAATTTAAAAATGATATTTAAAATTAAAATTTAAAATAAAAGGATTCAAAGGCTTTTGTAAATAATAATTATGTCATTGATAAAGAAAATATTTTATCTTAAAGGTTAATTAAGATTTAATGATTTGAAATTTATTGAATTGATAAGATAATTAAAGAGTCATTAATTAATTTAATTAATTAATGTTTAAGGATAAATAAATTAGTAATTAAAGAATTATTAGTTAATTAATTAGAGGTAAATTAAGGTGTAATTTAGAGTCATTAATTAGATAAGTTAAGACTATTAATTAATGATTAAAAATTAATTAATCTAGTAATTAAAGATTAATTAAGTTTCAGTTAAGCATTTAATAATCAAGTAATTAGAGAAGAATTAATTGGTTAAAATAAATTAATTTATTGATAAATAATGATAGTTAATCAAAGTTTAATTACTTGGAAAAGTAATTAAAGAATTGTTAATAGTTAATGAGAGATCATTAATTAGGGATTATGAATGATTAATTAATGTAATTAATTTAAAATAATTAATTAGATCAATTAATTAAGGATAACCATTTGTGGAATTGGTTAAGTGTAATTACTTAATGAAAGTAACTAAGGAGTTAATTTCTCAATGTAATTAATTAACTTAATGTGATTAGTTTAAGTTAATTAATTATTTAATTAATTTAAGATAATCACTTGATGATTTGTTAAGGATAATTACTGAATGTAATTTATAAAGTGAAATTACTTAGTGAAGTAATTAATGGGTAATTATTGGATGTAATTAATTAAAGATTGGAAGTAGATTTGGGTTTAATTACCTTGTGTAATCAATAAGGAGGATAATTACTCAATGGAAGCGATTGAGAATTAATTACTTAGTGTAATTAATTAAAGAATTAATTAATAAAGATTATTTGTAGTTAATTAAGTAATGTAATTAATTAAGGATAGTTAAACACTAAATATGATTAATCAAGGTTGATTAATGAATGTAATTAATTTAAAGATCGATTATTAAATATGATTAATTAGAACAATAATTGATTAAAGAAGTAATTAGGGATCATTAATTAATATATTTAATGAAAGTAATTAAGGGTTGATTAATTAAAGATAAATAATCAATAATGAGTAATTATAGAGTAATTAATTAATTGTAATTAATTAAGGACTAATGTAATTAATTAATTAATGTACTAAGTAAAGGTTAATTACTGCAAATGGTTACAGATAATTAATTTGTGTAATTAATTAAAGGCTAATTACTTTATGTAATTAAAGGACAATTAATCAAGGATGATTAATTAAGATGTATAATTAGAGGATGATTAATTAATTAAGTTGTAATTAATTAATGGTTAAGTAAGCAAGATTTATAGTGATGAAAATAATTAATTTAATTTATTTTAAATTAATTAGAGATAAAAGTAATTAATTTAATTCATTTTAAATTAATTATAGATGGTGTGATTAATAGATCTTTGCTTATGAATGGCTGAATGTTATTAAATGCCTTGAATTGTTTATCTCTGATATGAGATATGTGTTGATCGGTGATATTGGATGCTTTGGTTGAATGGTGATGATATGAATTATCTATTTGTGATAATGTTAATTATCTATCTGTGTGAATATAGATAATAGAATTAAATTGTTTTAACTTTAAAACAACTTGGACTTAAAAGATGGCGTTTTGGATTTCGATGAGACCGGGATCGGATCTCCAGATTTGGGTATCCGAAAACCACATCGATCCAAATTAACGATAGGTCGTGAATCTCAAGTGAAGATGAAGATTCATAGTGCAAGGGTTATTGTCGTTAACTCAGAGGGTGATTACAAAATGAGAGTAACGAGATAATGCCTTCGGTTTCGTTCAAACCTGAAACGAACTTGTATGGATTAAATGCTTTCAGAACATCGTCAGGTGGACGATGAGCATTCTAAGATAGATGTGTTCTATAAAGGTAATCGTAGCCTCAAGCCTCATCAATTGGGAATGGCCAAAACAGGGGAGGTGCTGCAAGGCTAAGTGAGTCGCGCTCAACTAGGACAAGATCTTCCCCTGTCTAAAAGTCCCTTTATATTCGGCTATGTGGGCAGTTGGTTGCAAACAACTGCGGGGTTGTCTTGTTCGGGACTATCCAATAAGGGATGGTTCCGACATTGTGTTGTAGGGGATTTAAGGTGGATCCTCGGTAAGGTGATCTAGGCTACGTACTATGATAGGCGGTACCTTAGTAGCCCTGCCATTGTATGAAATCCAATCTCCAATATGTGCCGTACGTTTTAGTTGTGCCCAATTATGTTGGAACGTGAGATGTAAGCATTCCAGCTATTTCTGAATTTTACTTGAAAACCCTAGACCCTACTATAATATCACTAGATTTCCTATCAAATGTTTTGGTTGTCGTAAGGTAAAAACTTTTCCGTGTTTATGTGCGAGAAGTCTTACGGGATACCTTTTGTTTACAAAGGCTTTTCAAAGTTAAGCAACTTTAACCTGTTACTCACCAGACTCATGTCTACTCGGAGTTTATTTTCTGTTTTCTTAAACTCTTGGGTACTCAAATTTTTACGAGTAGCCAAGGGATTCAGGTTAGCTTTGAAGAATCTCTGAATGAGATCGGGAGCAGGAGCCTTCAGCGTTTGTAGATATATAGTGTTCCGCTGTGTTGATATCTCTGTGTTGTATTTGAGTTGTAATGACTAGACAGTTTTTTATAACTGTCTAGTATGTGATGTATAAGCTGTGTAACTCTGATAGATGTTGTATACTATGTAATACTTACGTGATTAATATAAATTATTCATTTCGCTGTTGAGATTCTGTTGTTGTTTCTTCCATTCTTCTCTATCATTCTCTTTTCTATTTCTTTCATTCTTAACGATGATGCGTCTTTCTATGGAGAGAAAGGCGGGTCGTCACAGATTAGGTTATGAAAAAGAAGTTTCCATAAACTATATCGCTAATATGGAAAGGATTTATTCATACTTTTAACACTAAACATTAAGGCAGGGACTCATTTCTATCTCTAAGGTTAAAATATGTCGCCAAGGCAATGCTAAAGGTAACACTATCTCAACTTGCCCGGCTTCATTTTCAACCAAGGATAGCACATGTTTGAAATAGACGAGTAGTTGTACAATTATGAAGTTTAATTTCCATATATGATCATTTTTAATTATCCCTAATAGTGGATTTATTAACTATCGGTTCAAATTTCTTCATTGTGTATCATCCATCTAAGACGATTTATTGCTCATTTGAGCATTGATATCTTTTATCGAAATGACTAAAACCAAAGCGCGAGCGGGGGCCAAGCTATGTGGGGTTACTAACGTTAGGGTATTATTACATCTACTCTAGATTAGTTTTGGTTATATACACAATAAGATGTGAAATATTCAAATACTTGGTGAAGGTTGGTAGGGTCTGGCTTAGAGGTTTCTGAGAGCCATCATAATTCTCAGTTATATTCTAGAGATATACCTTCCGGTAAGGGGGTGCAACCTCCTAGTCATTTGTTTGAAAATTTTCCTTCTCCTTTTCTTTGATTCCAAAAATTCAAATTTACCTCTTATTTAATTGCATCGGGAAGTGCTGTGAGCATTTTGTGATCTAATTATTTGTATCCATTGTTGTGATTGAATGTGGCTATTGTGAGGGGAAACCCATTCTGCGGTTCGCTGCTTGGTCTCATATATTGTGTTTATTTCCACCCTTTTGTATAGTGATTTACTTATACTAGACTTATTGTTTGACCCGAGCTGTTTTTTTCTGTAACTATCGGGTACTCAATTATATTTGAGTAGTCAGGGAGTAGCAAGTTTCCTTTGGGCTCTTTAAAGATGATGGACAAGCAGGAGCCTCCTTTATCTATCTAGTTACCTATTTCTGCTGTATGATTATGTATGTGTATTTTGTATCAGAAAGTATAAAGGAAGAATGTATAACTACCTAGTCTGATAGTTGTGGTGCTTTTGTGTAACTCTGATAACTCCATGTTAGGAGTAACCTCTATATTATTGTTGTATTATATGTGGCCTTTTCGATGTGAGACTTTTCTGTTCTTTTGTTCTTTGTTCTTTTACATTGCCCCATGACAACTAGTCTTTCAGATGCTTGGGCAACGACACATGAACGCTGAGGTTGTGTTAAGTATCATTCTCAAGAGTTAGAAAGGCGGGTTGCCACACAATTGTCCTTTAATTTAAAAATCTTTTTAATTAGAGATTTAGCAGTACAAATGGGTTGTACTAGTTCTAAAAACTTTTTTGAAATACATAATTTTTGATATAATATATGCTATAAATACTTTATAAATTTGTTTTGAAACAGATCAATATGTACTTTCCCCAATCCATGGGGTATTGGCAATAGTTCCTTTGATTTACGCTAAATACTTTTTCAAAGATGTATATCGTAAACCCTTTGAATAAAACCACTTCTTAGAATAAATATTGGTGTACATTATTCCACCTTGGTAAGATGTAAAATTATACCATCTTAGTTTTCACTCATCGAAAAGAAATATCTTGTTTGTAGGTCTGAAAAGTCATGATTTATGAACTAATAGATTCTATAGACAAGAACATATTCTTCTATAAGAATCCCCTCTTTTGAAATAATCTTTCTCAAAGAATTATATTATCATATGAAGAATCAAAATTTTATACATCTTCAAAAATTCACTAGCATAATGTCTAATTATTGAGCTTTGAAGCCATAAATATATAAATATTTGGAATCATGTTATATGAAATGGTGTATGAGAAACTTAGATATATGAAATTAGCATGTATGAGATCACTTAGTGAATATATGCCCGCTGGCTGAAGTCACTTATTACTTGCGACATTAATCCATGGATAATATCTTTGATTGTTATTGGTGTCATCTAATATCACTTGACATATCTCAAAATCCTTGATCTTATGGCATCATTTGATCTATACAACATCATTTATTCATACTGAAGCCTAAAGCCATTACTTGAACTTGAAATTTTGTATATGCATTTCATAAAACCTTCAAAAATTGGTATTCATTTGAAACTCGGTCATACACAACCTATTATTTGCTTGAACTTTATAAACATCTGAATTCATATATAGCCGTCGAAATCCCATGTATTCATTTGAAATTCATGTAAATGAAAAATCTTATGTATTCGACAAAGTGACATGTATTGAAAGTAATGTGTTAAAAACCTTCATATATATCTGAAGTTATGTACAAAACATTCCATATTTGAAATTTAGTATGCTAAAAGTTTTGTGACTGTTTGATATTGTTCACATGCGTGTAGGCATTTTAATATGAAACTTAAGAATATGTATATAAAGACCTGAAATCCATATATATGCTAAAAACTATACATCCTTGAAAATTGCATATACCATAACACCAATATATACTCAAAATCTGTATATATGAAGCTATATTCATTTGAAAACTCAAACATGTGAAAAACTTGATATTCAAAATTGATATGTTTATAAAGCCCATATATATGTATCTAAAGCTTCTACACATTCACAGTCAGAAGCCTGATATGTTCGAAACCATCATATTTGAAATCTTGTCTATATTAAAAAGTTTAAATAAGATTTACTTTCTGAAATTACATATATCTGCACACGTCATATATTTATAAACCTGACATGTTCGAATCCTTATACAAAAACTGGTACACCTAGCAACTCATATGCATACTCAAAATTTAACATATCGAAAACTTATATATTCAGACACATGAAAATAGACTTATGATACATATTTCCTAGACTTGCTATAATCAAAACTGCAACTATATTTTAGACCCATATAAAACATATATACTTGTAATTAAATATACATACATACGTACATATATATGAAACTGATATGTTTAAGCCATATACATATGAAGCCTGAGACACTTGAATGCAATATATACTGAAACCCATATACTTTTAAAATCTTAGGTATACGAAATTTTGATATTTCACATGCTTTTACTTTCAAGATCATTATATAAAAGGTACATATTTGTAACCTATATATATTTTAAAATCTTAGGTATACGAAATTCCAAATGTCTTCGCCTCATATCAGCATAACTCTTCTGGCGATCTTGAGCTGCCTTCATCCTTTTCTTAATCACCGCAACTTTCTCTATTGCCACTCAAATTATATCTGGCCCAAGCAATAGACAATCTCCAGACTCTACCCAACAGGCTAGTGATTTGCATGGCCTTCCATAGAGAGCTTCATAAGGAGCCATACCGACGCTTTCTAGGAAGTAGTTGTTGCAGGAGAATTCCATTAGATGTGGATGATCTTCCCATGACCCTCCAAAATCCAAGATGCAGGCCCTCAACATATCCTCTAAGATGTGGTTAACCCTCTTGGTTTTTCCATCAGTTTGAGGGTGGTAGGCAGTGCTCATACTCAGCTTTGTTTCCAATGCAGCTTGCAAGGCTTCCTAGAACTGACTTGTAAAGATAGGATCTTGATCGCTTACTATACTCATTGGGACTCCATGTAGTCAAACTATCTCCCTCATATAAATCTCTGTTAATGAAGCTGCAGTTCTAGTTGGCTTGGCGAGAATAAAATGAGCACTCTTAGTTAACTGGTCCGCAATAACCGATACTCCTTCATTTCCTTTTCTGGTTTTGGGTAAACCATCGATGAAATCCATTGATATCATCTCCCGATTTCAATTTGGGATTTTCAAAGATTGAAGTAATCCAGCAGTTTTTGATGATCCTCTTTATTTTCTAACAACTCGCACACCCTACTTACAAGGATAGAGATATCCTTCTTCATTCCTGGCAAACATAATGCTCTTTTCATATCCTTGTGCATCTTATGAACTTTGGGATGTATACTTAACTTAGATTTGTGGCATTCTAACAATACTTCTTGTCTCGGTCCATCCACATCTGGAATACACAATCATCCATCTATCTCAAAGTTCGAACATCGACCCTTTTTGACTCCTTGAATTAATCCTTCCAGAATTTTATTGTTTCTTTGATTGCTCACAATACTTTTTTGAAGAGTTAGGGTAACCTCCAAAATAGCCAAGACTGCATTCCTGCTTAATGCGTCTACCATCACATTAGCTTCCCCTGGCGTATAGAGAATATCCAAATCGTAAGACACCAGAAACTCTAACCACTTCTGTTGTCTCAGGTTCAGATCCTTCTGAGTAAAAAGATACTTCAAGGATTTACGATCCGTGAAAAGCTCAAAATTTTCACCTAATTAAAGAAAGAAAACTTACTCACTAAAATCCTTAAAGATTAGAAAGAAGCTAAAGATGAAATAGAATGATCCTTACCTAGCAAGCAGTGCCACCATATTTTTAATGCAAAGGCAACAGCCAGCAACTCCAGGTCATGCATAACATAGTTCTTCTCAGGAAGCTTCGACTATCTGCTTGCATATGTAATCACTCTACCATGTTACGTCAAAACAACGCCTAGTCCCACTCCACAAGCATCTGTGTAAACCGTGAATCCACTATTTCCATCTGAAACAACCAAAATCGGTCCACTAGTAAATCTCTTCTTCAATTGCATAAATGCTTCTTCACACTTTAGAGCTCATATAAAATTCTCCCCTTCTTAGTTAGCTTTGTCAAATGGGAGGAAATCTTAGAATAATCTTGAATAAACCTCCTACAATATCCTACCAAACATAAGAAACTGCAAATCTCAGTCAGCCACTTTCACTCAGTCCAATGAAATACCTTCTCCTGTCATAATATGTCCCAATAATCTTACTTTCGATTTTCAAAAACGACACTTAGAAAATTTCGCTTTCAAGACATGTCTCCTCAATGTTTCCAACACCACTTCCAAATGATTTTTATGCTCTTCCTCAGATTCAGAGTAGATAAGGATGTCATAGATGAAGACTAATACAAACTTGTTAAGAACATCTCGAAAAATACGGTTCATGAGATCTACAAAATATGCAACTGCATTGGTTAGCTAGAAAGGCATAGCCAACCACTCAAAGAAATAGTTAGGGCCCCTAATCACGATTAAGGGTATGCTATCTTCAACGACCCTCAACTGATGAAATCCAGTAGCTAGATCCATCTGAGAAAATAAAGTCGCTCCGTGAATTTGGTCAAAAAGATCATCGATGCAGGGTAAGGGATAATTATTCTTAATGGTTAGCTTATTCAACTCCCTATAATCCATGCACATTCTTAAAGATCCTTCAGACTTAGCTGCAAATACCACAGTAGATCCCTAACCTGAACGACTAGGTCTAATACATCCTCTCCTTAACAAATCCTGGGTATGACCTACCAACTCCTCTCTCTCTTCCTTAGAGTCCACCTTTGCTTAGGTTGATCCACAAACCTTGCCCCAACGAATAAATCGACGCTGAACTCTATCTTTGGTGCGGAGGTAAATTTTTAACCTCCTCAAATATATCGGGAAAATTCTTAACAACTTCAATAGACCCTAAAATTTCTTGCGATGGTTCTAGTGCATACAAGAAACTACACATATGAATACCAGGTTCCTTACATGATACTTTAGCAATTCTTCCTAAATTGGTTACAAATGTTACAATTCTTTCATTAAATTCTGTAACAGCTCCATATTTCGTTATCCATTTCATACCAAGAATAATGTCAATTTCTTTAAAGTCCAAGACATACAGAATTAGCACATTCTCACAAATCTTGTATTAATGGGTTATCCCACCTATGGGTTTAGACACACACATAGGGTTTTCTATGATACCTGGAATAAGATGAAATTATCTGCTTATTCTAAAGATATAAAGCTATGAGAGGCACCAGCATTAAATAATGCTCGAACAAAAATACCATTTATCAGTAAGGTACCTTCGAGGATGTCTTTCCCCTTCACATCCGTTGAAGTAGATGGTTCATTCTTAATGGCGTACACCTTAGTCCGCTACTCCTTCTTCATGAGTGGGCAATCCTTCATCAAATGGTCGGGCTGATGGCAATTAAAATAGAGAGTCTTCTAGACCATTGGAGAGATGGGTCCACTTTGCTGCTTTGGAGCTTCATGATTTGGACAATACCTGGCAATAGGTCCTTTCTGCGTGTAAATATAACAACCACTATCCTAAGGATTGTCTCCTTGACCTTCCCCTTGCTTCCATTTTCCTTGATTCTTCCAATTTGGATTGATCTTCCTCTTGTAAGAACCATTTCCACCGATATTTCCAATCGATGCTACTGGAGTAGGCCTTTTCTTTTCCCAGGCCTCATGCCTTAGAGCCATGTCAACCAAATCAACCAAAGAACCTTTGATATGAGCAGTCATTTTCTCGCGGGAACCTTCCCTCATGCTCATAATGAACATCTCATTTTTCTTCAATGGGATATTGATCAATTCTAGTCCAAAACAAGATAGCTCCTTGAATTTCATCTCATATTCTACTACAGACAGATCCCTCTACTTCAAGTCCATGAATTTCCTGCACATACTAGTCCTTCCAGCTACAGGTAGGAACTGATCCTCAAAAAAAATTTCATATCGAGCCCATGAAAACTCTTCTTCTGGAACATTTGCAGTAAGGGAATCCCACCAAGCTGCTGTCCCCTCCCGCAGTTGCCAAGCCGCTAAGAACCATTTTTGCTCATCCGATAAACCAAGACCTTTAAAAATCTTTTCGCAAGATTGCAACCTAGCTTACACTTCCATGATAGACGTGGTTCCTTTAAATGGTTTTCCCCCCAGACAGGTGTAATCCTTGCATAAGATTGTGAAATTCAATCCCGGCTGCTTTAGTGCTGCCTCTTCGGTAGTCTGAACTCCTCCAGTATTTGGGGTTCGACCATTTATCGTTATAGTGCTACCTGTTTCCCTACCTCATCTACCTCTGTTACTCATGTCTTACTACTTGGACATAGTAAGTTAATTCTTAGAATACTTAGATGATAAAATCTTAAAGGAATGACACCAACAAACCCTATCAAAGCTGATCTAACTATTCGAAATATATATAGGTACACGAATAAAAATTACAAATACGCTCTCTCAAAGTTGACCCCAACCCAAAGCCTAGGTGTTTGCTCGACCTAAGCTATGATACCAAATGTAATGAACTGTCTTTCTTACTCCGAAAGACGAGTCATTAAGGGTAAAAGAAAAGGAAAGATAAGAAGAAACTTCATAATCGCAGAATCTCACAGCGAAATGAAACAACATATATTAATTAGTAAAAGATTTTACATATTTACTACCATAATAGTACATGTGAGTCATTGTAGTACAAGTTCCAAATAGGAATAGCCATAACAACCCGTCCTTTCATCACTAATACAAATACATACATATATACACAGTGGAATAAGATAGTAGTTAGCTAGCTTTAAAGCCGCCCGCTTTAGCTGCTCCAAAGTGCAATAGTGATAAACTTGGATCACTTGGCTACTCATAAAATTTTGAGTACTCAAGAGTTTAGAAAAAGAAAATAAAAAAAACTCTGAATCAAACATGGGTCTGGTGTGAGTAAACTCAAACAACTTAACTCTTACTTTTATAAAATGTTTTGAAAATCAAAAGTGTCTTTTAAGACCACGCCACACATAAACATGGATGGGTTTTGACCTTACGATAACCAAATCACTTTATATAGAAATCTAGTGATATTATGACATTGTCTAGGGTTTCCAAGTAAAATACGACATAGATGAAATGCTTGTATATCACATTTCAACTTGTTTGGGTACAACTAAAAACATACGACACTTATGGAAAATGGATTCGATACAATGACTAGGCTACTGGGGTGCCACCCATTGTGGTGCATCTCTGGATAAAATAACACCGAGGACCTCGCTTGAATCCCCTACCAACACAAGACCGGCCTACCCTTTGCTGAATAGTACCAAATAAGATCACCTCTCAGTTGGGATCAGCAAACGTATCGAAGCATACATGAATTGATAGTGGGGACACCAGATAGGGATAACCTTATCATAATGGGAATGACCCACTTAACTTTGCTGCATCTTCTCTGTTTTAGTCATTCTTAGTTGATAAGGCCGGATACTACGTTTACCTTTGTTATAGCATTACCACTTGGAATGCTAACATTAACTTCCATATGTTAACATAATGTCAGCATTCATCCATACAAGTCGTTCAGGAGATGAACAAACCGAAGGCACTTCATAATCTTCATTTTGGACCTTGCCCTTACTATTTCCAATTCGAACGTTCACATTAGTTCGAAGTGTTTTTTGGATTAATATCCGATCCCGGTCTCTCCACACAAACACTCGATAATTTTAAAGGGTTAAGTTATTTATAGTGGACCATCCCACATCAGTGTGTAAAGATTTACATATGGACATACGTCCTATGTGCTTAGATTATCATGACTCGCTTATCAAAGTTAACCACCTTGTATTCATCACGTTCCCTTGTGCAATATTTATGATAAATACAACCCGACTTACTTTCAATAAAACATGTCACCATTTTATTACAACTATTTTAATTCATTTGGCTATTTAATAGCATGGACAAGAGATCCTTGGTTTTAAAACAATTCATTTAGAGAAGAAGGTTAATTTAAAATAAAGAACCGTTGGAGTTAAAATAATTTAAAATAATAAATAAATCATCATTAAATTATAAATTAAAGCTTAATCTATCCTTAATTAATTGTACTTAAATCAAAATTTAAAACCTTCATTATCTTAGTTAAGTCTTAATTAATTACTAAATAATTACCCTCTTTTTCTCCCAATTTGGGTTTATTTCTCTCAAATTCCCTCTGCTCTACAGCCGCTTCTTGGTTTGAATTGGCTTGCTTTCAATGTTGGTAAATTGAAATGTTTTGACGCTAATACTGTTGCGCGTGAAAAGCTGGTATACGCTACGGCTCTGATAGAGATTACCCACTTTAAGCCTCTTCCTTCCACTATTCCTGTTCAGCTAGCTGTTGGCCATGTGGTGGAAGTCCGTGTTCGTTACGGTTGGGTCCCGGACATTTGTTCCTCCTGTCACTTCTTTGGCCACTTAGTTTCTACTTGCTCGCATTCTGATGATTCTGCTGCTGCGCCAAAGATCCCCCTGCCTCAGCCTCCGCTCATGAAATGGGTTCCCAAAGTTTCTCTGGTTGCTCCTCCTCCTGTAGCTCCTTTATCCGTTCCAGGTCCGTTGACTTCTGTTGAGCGGCCTGCATCCCCTTCTGCATCCATTTTTCCTATTGAGGATTCCTTGGTTACTATTGCTGTTCAGAAACTTGCTTCGCCTCAGTTGCCTGTTGTTTGGGTTGAGTCTGAGAGATGTTGGGTTGAACGTCGTTCTGATATTCGTTTCAACCCCGTGGATGACACCTATTTTGGTTTTATGTCCGATGATCTTAGGGACCTTCGCTGCCTTTATTATCGACCATCTGGTGATTCCTTGGTTATTGACTTGGATGGTTCGAATGCTGAGTTAAATTCTGTCATGCTTGCTGATACGTCCTAGGATCGATCCTTTATTTACTCTTCTGATGCTGAGATTTATGATCCTCCTCTTGCACTCCTTTTTTGCCCTTTTATTGGTATTCTTGGGAATGCCTCCTCTTCACTTGTGGAAGACGTCATTGGTGTCTCTGCCTCTTTGGTGGAGTCCTAGCCTTGTTAGTTATTTTGGTAGCTGTGACATGTCTGTCACACTACTGTGCTGTATTTGCTTCTTATTTAGTAGTTAAGGTGCCTCTACCTTACTCTTGTATTTCATGTTTTTATTACGTTCGTAATAAAAAGTGGACGGTCCACTATAAAACCGGCTGGCCTTGCCAAAAAAAATAATTACCCTCTTTTAATCAAAAATTAATTAAATAATTAAAAATCTAGTTGAATAATAATTAAATCCTAATTAGTTAAAATTAAATAAAGAATTATAATTTATTTAATAAACGTTCATTATAAATTAAAACCTAATTGATTAATAATTAAGTAAATAAATAACTCTCGGTTAAATAATAATTAATTAAATAATTAAATACTAATCAAACAACTAATTTAAAAATAATTAACTTGATTAAACAAAATTAATTAAAATAATCACCCCTTAACTTAATTAATCATTAATTAAAACTTCTTAATTAACTACAAATGATTAACTTAATTAATTAATTCTTAAACCCTAATTACTTAACTTAATTACTTAATAATAATTTTTTTAGTTAAATTAATTAATTATTAAACTCGTAAATTAAAAGTTAATTAAGTTTTATAATATCTAATTAAGTTGAAATGGTTTTCAAAACAATTTTTATAGAAAACTTGAAAATCGTATATTTCTGAACTTCATCTATAGCGGCTACCGCTATGAATGCCATAAATTTGAATTGCTTCTAAGCTATTATCCAAACCTATTCTCTTACCTTCCTTACTTTTGAAAACATTTTTTAAAAGCAATTTGAAAAACTCTAATTCAAAGTTAAGAACTTTATATATATATATATACACATATATATATATACACATATATATATATATATATATATATATATATCTTTTGAAACATTTATTAAATCAAAACTAAATAACTTGATTTGACTTTAAAAAGGATCTCAATTCCTTTCAAACTTTCCAAGTACCAAATTCCATAACCATCCAATAAAAAATTCAAGATTTAAAATTCATAGCATATCATTTCCATAATATATCGAAAATCACACTTTATAAACCAAGTCATCAATTTAGCGTTTCATTTCAAATCCTAATACTAACCACACATTAGCACATACATACACATGCAAACCATGCTATAATCCATGCAACAAGCAATATATATATATATATATATATATATATATATATATATATATATATATATATATATATATATATATATATATATATGTTGCCATATAACAACATATATAAAGGAAAGTTCTTTTGCAAAAAAACTAGAATATAGTCACCGAAATTCGACTAAACTAATGTATTTTCTCCTCGAACTTGAGAATGACCTAGGCCTTTGAACATTTCGTGGAAAAGTGAAGTCTTTTAGTGGTTTATAGTTACAAAAGGGTTTGGCCCTAACCAATATGGATTCGGCCTTGACAATAGAAGGTGGAAGTGGACTTTGTTTTTAGAGAGGAAGTGAAGTAGATGATGAAGAAGTGTTCTAGCAAACTTGGAAGTGATTTTAAAACAGAACTCTAAGATTTTTGAATTTTTAAAATATAATGAGAAGCCATGAAAGCAAGCTTAAGATCTTTAGGAAATTATAAAGTGAAAACAGAATGCGAAAATATGAAGAAGAAAAATTAGGAAATTTGCTTTTATAGAATGTTAACAAGTGAAATTACGAAAATGCCCTTTGTACTATACCCCCCTCTCTTCTTTTGCCACCTCACCCCTCCTTTCACCCATGCATTTTTCGCCCCCTAGATACCATCCTATCTTGTCAATGCTAACATAATTATGGTCATTTTGTACTTAATGTTGGAAGAAGAATCTTAATATTATATATATTTTTAATTTTTAAAACAAAATCTTGTCATATATATATATAAATGCATCCTTAAGCGTGTGTGTGTATATACACACACATTTACATAGCCATTCAACGATGACTAAAATGATTAATAAATGTGCATACGTGTGTTAAAAAGTATTACGACATTTTCGATGACTTTTAGCTAACGAAAAACCGAAAATTCAAAAAACGACTTCCAGTCACATTTTCAGTCTTTGTTCGAACTAATTATATTTTTATACAAAATTTGAAAATGATTTCACTATCATTTGTTATTATTTATATGGATTTTATTTTAGTCATAAAATCCATTAATTAATTGTCAGAATTATATTTAAATATCCATAATTAAAGTGATCAAATTCGGGGTCATTACATGAGGCCATTTATTTTCTATAGGGCAATGATGCTGCATTTTACCTACTTCGACACTATTGAGGCCGATTTTCATATAAGGGCGATGACACCACTGCTTTATATCGGCTGTATAAGATGTCATGTTTTATCACTTTGGCTCTATTGAAGCTGCCTATTTTTCTGTAAGGCATTTAATGTCGATCTTTAACAATGTCGACATTAACCGTTAAGACCTTAAACTACGATAACTAAGCTTTATACCTTAGGACGCCGATGTTTTATGAAGTGCAACATCCATGTTATCGGCCTTATGGCCTTATGCTTTAGAAATAAGAGGCTTTAACATATTTTATATTGAAGAAGGGCGGCGACTCCAATGGCGGTAATGACATCGAGCTTTATCAATATATAACTTTAATTGTATTGGCTTATGTTTTAAGGAGCAAAGACCCTCGTCGACTATATCGTTGCCGTGTTTTATCAATATAAGACTTTATATTGTTTTCGCTTTAGAGCCTGTGGTTTTTAGAGATGATGACTTCAAATGATTTCGAACTTCAATAATATGATCTTATATAAGCATATATCATGGCATAGTTATTTTAGATAAATTAAAGGGCTATATTTTCCTTGCTTTCAAAGTGTGATTTCAAGGGGTAAATCATTTATAAAGTAGTAATTTTTCAAGGAAATAAATAAGGTATTTAGCTCAGAAGTTTACTTAAAAGATTATTGTTATTATCACTTTTGGATAGATTGTGATAGGTTAAAATTGACTCTGAGATTAGAAAACCAGATGTAACTGGTATAGGGTAGCTTACCCATATCGGTAGCACCTAGAATAGGAATGGCGTCTTTCAAAGCTTTGTATGGAAGGCCATGTAAATCACCCGTATGTTAGTTAAAAACCGGAGATAGATTAGTTCTTGGTCCGAATATGGTAAGAGAAGCCGCAAAAAAGATTAAGTTAATTCGAGCTAGAATGAAGGAAGCTCAATCTAGGCAAAAAAGTTATGTAAATAA
The DNA here is from genome assembly GCA_030765085.1 of Allium cepa. Classification (NCBI taxonomy): domain Eukaryota; kingdom Viridiplantae; phylum Streptophyta; class Magnoliopsida; order Asparagales; family Amaryllidaceae; genus Allium; species Allium cepa. The sequence continues at coordinate 634,124,745 of CM060932.1, read as the reverse complement.
GAGACGGAAAGATTTAGAATTCTTAGTTGGAGATCATTTTTTGTAAAAATATCACCTATGAAGGGTGTGGCAAGGTTCGGAATGATAGGAAAATTGGTACCGAGATATGTAGGTCCATTTCCTATCATAGAGAGGATCGGGAAACTTGCTTATTGAATAGAATTACCGAGTAGTTTGGTAGAAGTGCATAATGTTTTCCATATTTCTTATCTAAAGAAGTGTGTTTGAGATTCAAAGACTACAGTAATTCCGACCTAATTCCGACCGCATTGGAAGATTTAGTATTGGAGCCCGACATGACAACAGTTAGACATCCAGTTTGGATTATGGCTAAGGATGAGAAAAGGCTAAGGAAAAGGTTAGTCGAATTAATAAAAGTCCAGTGGAGTGACGACGAGAGAGAATGCACTTGGAAAACAGAGAGCAAGATTAGGGACACTTATCCTGACTTGTTTGATGGTAGGTTTTACATCTATGCATTTATGTTTGATGTGTGTACCGTATCATAATTCAAAGGACGAAATTCTGTAAGGAATAGAGTTTGTAACAACTCTAATTTTGATCAACATTATATAGAATATTTAATTGGGCAAATAAAATAAAATAATGTTGAATGAGAAGGAGATTGAGATTTAGTAATTAATGTGGGTCAAGCGTAATTAATGAACTAATTGAATTAAGCAGAACATTAATAGGATAACAGAAAATATGAGGAGGGAAAAATGGGAAAGAAGCATACTTCCTTAAACATATACTCCCATTCCTATTCCCTTATTCATTCCATCAAATACAAAGAAAATTAAAAGAGCAAGGGCCAGCCATTAACAAGGATTTCAAAGGGAAGATAAGCTAGGAAAATAAAATCAAAGCTAGGGGAATCAAATCAAAATACAAGTCTCAACCTTCTTAAGCCATTCAAGGTGAACAATAGTTATGCATCTTAAATTTTGAATGTTATTTTCAGCCTTAAGTTAAAATCCAAATCCTTTTCTTATATTATGCCATGCTATGATAGTTTGAATAATTATATGCTTATTGGTGAATTTATTTATGAGATCATTTAATAAATTTGAGTTCGAAAACCTATCATATAAAACCCAAATGACTTGAGATTTTGATATGACATTAGAGACATTATTTTGGAAATGGGTTTTTAATTTTATAATTTTCTAATTTAGTAAGAATATTTGATATCACAACCCGAAATCCAATGTTCGAAAATTGACATTAAATACCTCACTTGTATTCGACTGCCAAAGATTCAAACATCGAACTCCAGTCGGATGGAGCTTATTACAACATTAGATGAATATAAAACAACGGAAATAAAATGAATATCATGCATTACATCACAGATACAACATCGTCATAATATCTGTTACAACATCAGAGTATCATAATACATGAATCACAATTCCAAATAGAATGTCATAATAGAACAACAAGAGATCGCATGCCAAAAGTCTTCAAAGGAATAGAGTGATAGTGAACATCCAAATCTAAGCACCTTGAGATCCAAAATCTTCCAAAATATCTTCAAGGTAAATGCCTCCAAAAACCGATAATATCCAAACCAAAATACAGCTAATGCCAAAATACGAAAAACCTGCTACTAGGCTGCTCGTGTAGAAATGGTAGGCACCCAGAGATTAGAAAGGAAACAATAAACTCCGGGTCACTCATGAGACTGGTATGAGTAAACAAAATAGTTGCTTTCAAATAGAACAGATTTATAAAAGAAAACAATTCATGCTTTTGGAAAATGAAACTACCATAAGGCCTCCCGATACATACACAATGCAATCGCACACTTGGGGGAGATTTCCCCTTATGATAGTCATATATGCTTAATACGAGAAAAGTCCTTTGATATTATTACTAGTGCATAGTGTGAAAACATTTCGAAAGTAGAATATTAATCTTAGCCAGTATAGGCACCATGATACTATGCCTACTATAGTTGCCATGTTAAATGGCAGGTTCTACAACTAAAACCGTACTGGGTTCGTATTGGGAATTGGATTTCCAACAAATGGTCAGGCTAAGGAACTTCCTATGCCACATGGGTACGCCTCTGGCGGGACGTCCCGAGAACCTACCGGGCTCTCTACCAACACAAGGCCGGGTTACCTCTGTAACTAGGTAACTACTACTCGAGTATGCCATTCCCCGGTCCTTTGGGACCTTTATCCGAGGGCCCTCCATCACAAAGCAACAACCACACAGTAGATGAGATTGAAGCAACCACATAGGTAAGTATCTGGGCTCCATACCATGATACCACCTTTTTCCAGAAGGAAATGACATACCCTAAAAGGCGCGACCCTCATAACCTTGCCCCATCTTTCCTGTTTCGACCATTTTCGGGTGTGAGGTCCGATGAGGTCTCGTCCACAAAGCTATGCTTTACACGAAAGCCATGCTTTGATCATAAATGATCAACAAATGATCATCAACATACAGCAGCACTTGGCATGCCATACTACCAAATTGGGAGTATATCGCTGATAACCTTCAACTACATAACCTCTGAGCTCGTACGTATCAGAGAAGGGTGTTAAGCTAAGAGAATAAATTCTCCGCCACCAACAGATATGTATTTGAAAGAAATCGGCTTTATATCTCAAAGTGTAGTGTCAGACACACGACCAAACAAGTCTGTTCCGGGTTCGAACAGAACCGAAGGCACTTCGTTCAATAAAGGAATAAACCCATGCAAATCCGGGGGTCCACAATCCCGATCGGACTTCCCATCACTTAGGGAATCTCTATACCATAGCTACTCGGTGCAGAGACAATCAGTTATCCTATCGTTTTCGAAGACACCCGGTCTTCACCACCGTCTTCAAATGCTATCCATTTCATCGATTCACTATTCGGAATGGGTTATATGACATAAAGGTCCTCTCCCGGCTAATTCGAATAGTGAGCGCTTAATTTTGAAACATGTGGGTGTATCAATCACAAGGATTCACATTCAAGGTTCGATGTGGGTTTCGGATAACAAACTGAAATCTGACTCACTGTCGCATCGAAGTTTAAATGCCGTTTTATGGACAAAAAGTGTTTTCATATACATATAGGAACAGATCACAAATCACCGTTCATCATAAAGCAATCACAGTATCACAACAAAAATATCAATCCAGTACAGAATATTTGATGATAATCAATCATCTTCGATTAAGGTGATTGTAATTAAAGTGAAATAACCATATAATTATCTTTATTAATTATTTTAAATCAATGTTTAATTTTACTTAGTTATGAATTAATTGAATCTTAATCAACTTTATTAGTTGATTAGTCCTTTAAAAATTATCTTAATTTATTATTCCTCAATTGTTAACTAATTAAGTTTAATTACTTTTACTAATAGACTATTCTTTAATTAATTAATTATTAATTATAAAAATCATTACAAAACATTAATTTTTAATTATTATTTCATCATTATAAATAAATTTGGTTTTAAGTTAACTCTCGAATATTTGATTTACTTTTCCAATTTTTATCAAGTTAATTGTAAAACCAATCTTTTATTTTTTAAAAAATATGAATTTGAAATATCCTCGAATTCCACAAAAAAATTTAAAAAAAATTTAGTATCATTTACTACATCCTCCATTAACAACTACTTTCATTTTGTAAAGAATGTATTCAAAAAAAAATTATTTAACTTAAGTTTCCAAAGATTTTGTTAAAAACTGGATTTTTTTGTTGCTACAGCCAACCCGAGGCTTGCTTTGAGTTGTCCCCGAGGGAAACATTCCCTTGCTTCGAGTTTTAACCAAAAATTTCCCGAGTCACATTTTTTAACAAAAAATTGTTTAAGTTTAAAAACAACCCGATACATTCCCCAAACGACATGAGCTCGTCTTCGAGCTATCCCTGCATTGCTCTTCGAGTTGCCTCCCTTTTTCCCCAAACCCATCACACTGACACCACAACCACCACGTGCACATGCACAGCCAAATTCGCCACCGTTGGTCGGAGCTGCGGCCATCCACGAGTCAACTACCATCCCCCAAAACGATACAAACACCCAGAACTCGAATTTATTTTGAAAACAAGAATCGCGACATCACGACCAAAACAACCCATCAGGACGTCATCAGAAAAATGCCTCGCGCCACCTCCTCTGACCGTCACTGGTCACCATATTTGGACCAAAGCTCCGTAAACGTGCTACACCGCAATTAGCTCCGTTGACGCGCAGTCCGATCACCTATTTATGGCACAGCACCATCATTTAGATCATGAATAAAAAAGAGTTCTTAAACCCTAGTTTGATCTCGAATCACAAATTTAAGGATTTATAATTTATACTCGTATTTTTCTAGAGATCACGAACATCCAACCTAGCTATGATGACGAACTCGAGGGCCACGATCACCTTGGTCACCGGAATTTGGCATATGTTCAACTTTCTGATCAACCCGAAAATCTCAATGAAAACTTAATGAAAAACTTGCATTTTGGTTTCAAAAATCATCATTTTTCAAGGGGATACAGATATAATTACTGAAATAAAAATTTGTGAAGTTTGAAATTCTACAAAGTTTGAATGGTAACTGTGTTTCATAATTTCCAAAAAAAAAACTATGTATAACTTTACTTTGATTTGTTACTGGAACATAGTACAGGTTCAAAAACAAAACTTCAACTTGTCTTTAATTTGTTTTCAGAAGAAATGAGGGAGAGAAAAATTTAAATTGGATTTTGACATGGTTTACTCTTGTAAATAGAAAAACTAGATGCAATTATGTTTCACAGTTTCCAAGAAGAATAAACTTTGCTTTGGTTTATTACTGAAAACATAATGCAAGTTTTAAACTACATTCAATTTTGTTTAGTCTTCAATTTTAGAGGAGAATAGAGAGAAGAATGTTGAGTCTAGCATGTTTGTGAATCAGGGACTAAGAAAAGAATAGAAGAACAGGGAAAAGAAAATACATTTCCAGGGATGCATTTTTGATTTTTTTTTTTGGTTTATATAACTATTTTTAAAAAAATTCCATTTAAGTGAACCTAAACACCTTTTCATTTTAATACTTTAATCTAAACAAAGCTAGAAACTAACAAATTTGGGGTTTGTCAGGTTTTTGTTTTCCTGAAGCTAAACAGGGATTTGTATCCCTGTTCAATCAACATGCACAGGCCAAAAATTCAATCATATACTCAAGATTCTTGCATGCACCAAAAATTAAACTTTCCTACATCATTCAAGCATTCACATAGCAACAAAAGATTAAAAGAAAACAAGGGTTTACTCACATTTTTTCAGAAGTTTCTGACAGTTTTTTCAAAACAGAGATGAAGCCTGCAACTTTCTTTCTTTTCCTACTTTAAATTAGGAGTTTTAGATCTGCAAGTTAGAATTACAGATCTGTGATTATTCTTGGTTGTATTTAATTAATTAATCATTAATAACAACAAACCTTAAATTGACTTACAGTTTGAATTTCCTTTTATACTAAGAAAGAACAAATCAACAGTTTTGAAACTAGAAACCTAATTTAGCCTTGAACTTGATTTTTCCTGCAAATGATTGAATATTATTGTATTAAATCCTTTCTTCATTAGAAATTATAATTTCAAGTTCAAATTTTAAAAATAAAGTTACTTGCCTTTTAAATTATTTCCAGAAAAAAAACTTTGCACTGCTCTTTGGCAAAACCAGAAGCTTCCCTTTTAAGACTAATCTACAGTTTTAAACTTTGTTGGTTAAAACTTGATTTAAAAATCATAATTTTATTAACTATAAAGTTTTAAAACTTGCCTGAGAGATGTAATCCACTATAGCCTAAAGCTTTAAGATGATTCTCAGATTTTTTTTTCTTTTGAATTGAATTGAAGAAGAGTTTGACAGTTTTCTTTTTTTTTGAATTTTTTCTTTCTTGAGTGTTGGGGTTTAAAATTGCAAAATCTTTTGGTTACTAACCTTTTTAGAGATTTGGAGCTAAATAAATTTGAATTTGGAAGCTGAAAGGTTTTCTGAAATTTTTAATTTGATTATTTTATTGAAGTAATGATGTTTCATGCCATTTGTTAAAAGATAATCATAAGATCTAGATTTTGTTAACCACCTTACTCCATCTCCCATGTGAATGTATGTTTACATTTGTGATTTTTACAAGTCAAAATAATTTTATAAATTTTATTTTTATATCATATAAACTTTAAAAATAAATGTATCTATTTATTCCTTTGTATATATGTATATACATATGCAATGTTAAAAGAATTGTTTTTAACCAATATTTACATTATATACTTTACTCCTTAATGAATTTTAAATGCCACTTATTTTTATAGACATTTATTTTAAATTTCAATTCAAATTTCAATTTTAAACTTGAAATATAAAATTTCATGTCCATTTATATATTCACACTTACCTTGAATAAATTAGATTTCAGTATGTATCAATCTTACTCATACATGCAATGTACATGTATGTATAAAATTTTAAATTCAAATGACTTTTATAAACATTCTTTATTACAATATTTTAATCTCAAAATAAACTGGAATTTTTATTTACATAAAATTTTAACTTATTTTATTTGTTTCTGATTTTTTTTCCAATTTATTTTCAAATTAAATTCCAAGGGTTTAAAATATATTATTAATTTAAGTTGATAAATTTTGGGATGTTACATTTGATGAATTTCCTAATGTTGAAAAATGATTTATTTTGAGTTATAATTATTAAAAATAATTAAATTATGCTTTTTGGCCCTGAAATTTTTGTATATTAAAGAATATGGTATATCAGATTTTTGGGGATTTTCCCCATCAGTCTATGACTTTATATAAATTTATTGGGATAGAAAAGCTTAATATTTATACTAAAACATTAATTTAAGTTGATGATTTGAAAGTTGTTTTGGGAATGATAAATCCTGGTAATGGGCAGATTTGTGAAAAGGATTATGTGAAGTTTTTATTAACCAATAAGGTTTGGACAAACAATAGAGGTAGGTGGAAAAGAACTTACATTCATTAGCAATTAAACAGTTTTAATATTAATTATGAAAATTCCATGTCGGCAATGATGACGTCGTCATTCCCCTTCATCGATGCTAAACGTCAACTAATAGCGATGTGCACGATATCAACCAGTGTTGATATGTAGTGAATCGACTAGGGTTGAAGTATGTGTACGTATGTACATATATATGTGTATATATATGTATATAAGGGTTTGGAGCCGCATACTCATAACGTCGCCAACCCTATTGCTTCGAAGTGCTCATATTGACTTCGGCACAATGAGGCCACTTATTTTCTATAAGGCAATGTTGTTGCATTTTACCTACTTCGGCACTATAGAGGTCGTGATGACACTACTGCTTTATTTCGGCAATAGATGATGCCGTATTTTATCACTTCGGCTCTAATGAAGCCGCTTATTTTTCTTTAAGGCATTTGATGCCGAGCTTTAACTATGTCAACATTAAGCTTTAAGCTCTTAAACTATGCAAACTAAGTTTTATACCTTAGGATGCTGATATTTTATGAAGTGCGACGTCCCTGTTATCGACCTTATGACCTTATGCTTTAAAAGACATAGGTTTTAACACATTTTATGTTAGAGAAGGGCAACGACCCCAATAGTAGTAATGATGGCGAGCTTTATCAATATATAAAGTTTTATTGTTTTGGCTTATGTTTTGAGGAGAAAATACCCTCATTGACTATATCATTGCCATGTTTTATCACTGTAAAAACTTTATATTGTTTTGGCTTTATAGCCTATGGTTTCAAGAGGCGATGACCTCAAATGATTCTGAAATTTATTAATATAATCTAATGTAAGCATATATCACGGCATAATTATTTTGGATAAAGTAAAGGGCTATATTTTCCTATTTTTTGAATTATGATTCCAGGGGGTAAATCATTTGTAAAGAAGTATGTTTTCAAGGAAATAATTAGGGTAATTTTCCATAATTTTACTAAGCAGGTTATTATTCTTATCACTTTTGGATAGATTATGATAGGACAAAATTGGCTTAGAAATTTGAAAACCAGATGGGACTACTGTAAGGTAGCACCCTATACTTTAATTGTTATGCCCTAACTGTTATTAGTCCAAAATTCCAGTGTGTAGGGCTTTGTCAAGGTTAAGACATAACATAGGTTTATACATAGAAAGGAATACATAAAGATAAGATAGGTTATAGGTTCGCCTGCAAAATCTTTAGGTTCATAGTTAGTCTAGCAAAACTATGAGTTTGACAAATAGTCTAGTCAATAGTAGGATAAGTGTATTCGGATAGACCATCCAGTTTTTTTCTAACAACAGTTTGAAAATTTGGTATATCTGGTAGGCCCGAGTCAACCATGTAGGTTAGTAGTTACCCTGTGAAAACTAAACATTAGGACAGATAATCCATTGATTTGATGGATAGTTATGATTACCTATGTAGCATGCTTGCACATTATGTTTTTTTGTTGTTTATTTTAACTACTTTGGTTGCATGAATTGATTTGCAAAAGATATATTTTTAACGGATATTAATGAGGGGAAAACCCATTCCACTCGGCGATGTGGTCTCACTTAATATCTATAAACCGAGAAGACATATTATTATTCGCACTATACCTTTTGTCTAACTCGAAGTTTATGCTTTTTCCTTAGACTCTCGGGTGCTCAAAATTTGATTTGAATAGGTCGGGAGTAAGGGCATTACAAATTAAGTAGGTTTTGGTGAATAAAGCTTTCGAAGACGTGCAGAAGCCAAAGCTAGCTATGTAGGAGTCTGTCTATTACCATTATAAGCCGTGTTATGTTAGTTTTATGTGAATGTATTGACAGTAAATATACCTGTTTATTTAGTTACTCTGATCAACCAAAGAGGCATCTTCGTATGTCATTCTTGGAGTATTTATCAAAATTATATCTTATATGAACCTATGCAACATTTGGGATTATATACTGAACATGAAATTATGACTTTGGAATGAAATAGGGAAGACGTGAAATTTCATTAAAAAATTATTTCATGTTCTTATGCTTCTGATATTATAGATACCATTAACATGACCATATTTTATCGCTGGAAATTAATACTATAGATGACTGCAGCATCTGTAGCGCTTAGTTTCGGGCCTCGAAATGAGAATGTTACAGAAACTATCTTACCCATGATCTTGAGTTGGCAGCCATTGTCTTTGAACTCAAATCATGGAGACGCTATTTATTAGGAGAGTAGTTTGAGCTATTTTAACGACCCGACTTCCTATCTCCAGGAAGACGCATCGCTAATTAAGAAAGAAAGGGATAGAAGAAGAAAAGAAAGAGAAAGAAAGAAACAACAACATCAGAGAACTCACAGCGGAACGAATAAAATATAATACATCACATAAAATATTACACAGTATCATATTACATCAGAGTAAACAACTTATACAACACATATTAGACAGTTATAATCATCTGTCTAACTATACAACTCAAGTACAACAGAAACAGATACCAAACAAACACAGCGGAACCATAATATATCTACACGTGGAAGCCTCCTGCTCCATATCTCCTCCATAATTTGTCAAGAAAACCTGAATCACTTGACTACTCATACAAAATATGAGCACCCAAGAGTTTAATAAAATAGAAAATAAACACTCGGGTCAGACAGGGGTCTGGTGTGAGTAAACGGGTTAAAGTTGTTTAACTTTAGAAAAACCTTTGAAAAGAAAAGGTATCACGTAAGACTTCCCACACATAAACATGGAAAAGTTTTTACCTTACGCTAACCAAAACATTTGATAGGAAATCCAGTGATAATATAATAGTGTCTAGGGTTTTCAAGTAAATAAGAAATAGCTGAAATTGTTACATTTATTAAATTCCAGCTACTAGCCACAAAAGTGGGTAATACAAACAAAACCGTAGGGTCTCGTTGGAAGAATGGCTTTCCATCAATGGCAGGGCTACTGGGGTACCGCCCGTCACAGTACGTGGCCTAGATTAATGTACCGAGGAGTTCGCCCGCTCTCCTGCAACACAAGGCCGGAACCATCCCTTACTGGACAGTCCCGAACAAGACCACCCCGCAGTTGGCCGCGACCCAACTGCCCACACAGCCGAATAAAAAGGGACTTCTAGACAGGGGTAAATCTCGCTCTCCAGTGGGAGCTACCCACGAAGCCTTCTTGCACCTCCTCTGTTTTAGCCATTCCCGGTTGATGAGGCTTGAGGCTGCGATTACCTTTATAGAACACATCTATCTTAGAATGATCATCGTCCACCCGACGATGTGCTGAAAGCATTCGATCCTTACAATTCGTTCTGGGTTCGAACGAAACCGAAGGCACTATCTCGTTGCACTCATTTTGGAATCACCCTCAGAGTCAACGACCATAACCCTTGCACTCTGAATCACCATCTCGAACCTATAAGTACTATTCCATCAAACTCATTACGGAATCACCCACAGAGTTATACTGACGTATAGTTCTTACCCCTCGAGTCTTCACTTGCTCCACTTGGATTCACGACCTAACGTTTAATTGGAATCGATGTGGTTTTCGGATTATCCAAATATGGAAACCCGATCCCGGTCTCACCGAAACCAAACGCCATTTTAAAGTCCAAGTTGTACTTAAGGGTTTATATAATTTAAACTTATATACAGGATGATATAATAGATAGATGAATAACATTACCACAATAGATAATTCATATCAATCATTCATCTCACAAAGCAGCATATCACATATCGGAGATATCCAAATCATCCAGTATCAACCAATATCAATCACCCGATATCATTCACCCAATATTGATCATTCAATATCAATCAATCAACCAATATTAATCAATCATCCAAAGCAGAATTGATTAACTCTAAATCAATTGGATTATTTAAATCCTTCTTCAATAATTTATTCTAAATAAATAAATTAATCATCTCTTAATGATCTTCTTTAATTAATCTTCCTTGATTAATTATCTTTTAATTACATTCAAGTAATTAACCTTAACCATATTCAGTAATTAACCTTTAATTACTATCATTAATTACAATAATTAATGACCCTTCATTTACTTCCATTAATTAACTATAATTAATTACATTAAACCTTAATTAATTACAATTAATTAATCACACTTTAATTAATCACTTTATTAAACAATCTTGATTAATAACATAACGATCCCTATTAATTGACAATTCCTTAAATTAATTAAATAATTAGCTTGTAATTAATCATTTCATAAATCATAAACAGTAATTAACAATTTGTAATTACTTATCTTAATTAATTAGCTTCTTAATTAATTATATTAACCCTTGATTAATTAGTCTAATTAATTAATCTTTAATTACTTCATTAAGTAATCAATTAATCAATTAAATTAATAAATAATCCTTAATTAATTACTTTATTAATTAATTACAATTTAATTAATTACACTTATTAATTAATCTTAAATTAATCACATTCATAAATTAATTAATCACATTAATTAATTGACTAAATTAATTAAGTAATTAACCTTTAATTACTACATAAGTAATTATCTCTAATTACTTCTATTAAATGATACTCTTTTAATTAATTACTTCACAAGTAATTAATCTCATCATTAAATAATTCTTAATTCTTTAATTAATTAATTACTAAATAATTAATTAACTTCAAATAATTATATTAATCAAACCCTCACTTAATAACATCAAGTGATTACCCTTTAATCACTTCAACCAATTACTCCCATGAGTAACTTCTCTAATTACTCCCATAAGTAATTACCATTCTAATTACAATCAAAAATTTACCATTGAATACTTCATTAAGTAATTACACTTAATTAATCCATAATTAAGTGATATTAAAATTAAACAAAGAATTAACTAATTATTTAAAATTAATTAAACAATTAATTAATTAACTTATTTTATCTAAAATCCTTAATTAATTAAGAAAACATTATTCCTAATTAAACTTTACTTATTAATAAATCATATTTAAATAAAGTATTCTTAAGTTAATAACAAAGATAAATTTACCCAATTTACCTTCATAATTATATTATTTGAATTTAATCAAATTTAATAACTTAAAAACAAACTATTTTATTTGATTTACAAAATTATATTATTTACCTTTATTTGAAAATAATGCATTTAGAAACAAATATCAAAATCTAAAACACATTAATTATCTAAGTTAAACTTATTCATTTTAAATAGAATTTGAAACATTACTTTAAAATTTAACTTAAAACTTTGATTAAATAATTAAATTCAAAACACTCTTTTAAATTTAAATTTTTAAAACTTAATTAAGATAATTATTCCAAAAACAAACATCTTAAAACATTTTTAAATTTGAAATATAAATTCAATTTTCACTTTAAATGTTTGGTTTACCTTTATTGGAAAATAAAAAAATTTAACTTCAAAACTTGTTCACAATATTGAAGCTTGATCGTTCAATTATTCATACTCGAGTTACTTTTGCAACTTGTCTTCAATTTATTCAACAAGTTGAATTAGCACTTAATAATTATACAATATTATCTGCAATAACACTACACAGACCAAACAACAAAACTCGAGTACGAACTCGGCAACATCACGCGTCTTCCCCGAAGCAATCCCACGCCCCCAACATCTTCGAGTTGTCCCCGTAAATAACACGAGAGCTAACCCGAGCTCTCAACGAAAACTTCGCTCCACAGAATCAACGTGCACACGAACTTGCATGGTGCACGTGCGCCACCATCTTTGGCCAATCCAGGTCGTCGCGACTATCGGCGTCAGTCGCACTAACGCGCGCGAGCTCGAATCTCAACCCAGATTCACGAAAACAACAACGAATCGAATTTAGAACTTTCGAACCAAAAATCTCGAACAACAGCAGAACGTCGACCCACAAAACCCCTCTACGGCCAACGCCCTGACGCCGTACAACCCCTGCCGTCCTTACCATCGAAGCGGCAGAACCCCGAGCATCGTTCCCCCAAGAAGCGATCACCTTCGGTCAAATGTTCACGCCGTAATAAACTCGTCAATAAAGCCAAAATATAAGCAAACTTAAACCCTAGTTTATACAAATTCCCTTGATTCATTCATTAGAAAAATTATTGAATAATTTTCCCAGCATCTACAACCTATAAACATGCTTCAATCAAAATTCAAGCTTCCATCAACATGTTGTTCATCGGCAAATCACCGAAGTTCCCAAACCGAACAAACCCAAATATCTCACTAATTACACAACTAAAAATTATGATACAAGCACTAAAAATCATAATTTTCCAATTGTAATTCAATTATAAATTCAAAACTAGAATTTGAAATCATAAATTTTTGCCCAAATTTGATTTTTCACTGCAATTTGAAAATTATGAGTGACTCATTCATTTTAAACCCCTATAACTATTTTTAGATGATAAATTACGTGATTGCAAACAACTTTCATTTACAAATCAAAGTCCAGTTCATGTTCAAAATCAAGTTATTGAAATTATTAAAGGATTTGAAACTGTTTTTAATAAACACAGTAACCATCCTTAATTTTACAGGCAATTCAATATTTTTTATAAACATACATTGAGGTAAACAAATATTCATCATCAAAGCCAAATTCATTTGCATGCAACATTCAATCATAGATTATATCAAAACTATTTTTAAAATAGAATTTACTCACCTTATTGAATTTTGCATAGCAGTTTTATTTACTTCCAGGCACTTGAAATCTGGGTTGTTTAAATTGCCCTAGATATGCTTTATTTGCTTTGCTGAGGAAAACGAATCCTTGCATGTTGAAATTTGATGCTTTAAAAGATTGAAACTGCAGATGACTCCCCTTTTTGAAATGCATGTTGAGAAGAACTTCATTTTTGCAGATTTGAAAATTACAGACTTTATCTTTTGCTACAGATTTGATTTTTGGTTTAAATTTCACGTGGCATTTGTCTTTTGGTTTTTAATTTCAGGTTTGTAAGTGATTTACTGAATCGCCATTAATTTGAGAAATGAAGAAAGGAAAATAAACTTCTTTGTTTCAGCTAAGAGTAGGATAATAAGTTGAAGATAGGGAGAAGAGATAAAAATGAATTATGTTATGGTTTTTATCAAAATTGAAGAAAGTAATAATAAAATTTTTTTTAAAGATGAAGACACTTGTCACATAATTAGCTTAATCTTCTAACATGTGTTTTAGAGATGCCTTAAAATAGTTACACATGTTACTTATGTATTTTTAATAAATTTTATTTAATTTAAATGTTAACATAAACTAACATATTTAATTTACTTTATTAATTAATACTTACATATGTAAATATAAGTTTAATCCTTTAAAGAAATATTAGAAAACAAATTGTAATACAAATATATTTTTATACATGTAATTTTAAAAATCTGAAACATTTATATATACATTAACTATTTTAAATTTAAACACTTTAAAGAAAACAAAAATAAAACCTTGATTTAAACTATCATACTTAAAAATAAATAAATATCTTATATTTTAAAAACAATTGAATTTAAAACAAAGTTTTGAATTGCAACATTCATTCATATATAATTATCAATGGATTAAACTAAATTTTAAAACAACTCAAATTATAACATATACATACATATATATATTACAATTTGAAGATTTATCTTTTATTAAAACAAAAGATATTTCTATTCAAAATATATATCAAATATATATATCATAAACATAATAAAATTTAATTAGCTTTGAAAAATAAATCTTATCCATTTTTAAATTGTCAGAAAGATATTGATCACAATTATCAGATTAAATATTTATTAACCATAGAAAGAATAAATTTACCAATTTAAATTAAATTATAAAGAAAAATTATCAAATCAATTTAATTATTAATATAGATTACTAAATTGATAATGCCTAAAATTCCGGGTCGTTACAATCCTCCCCCCTTAAAAGAATTTCGTCCCCGAAATTTAAAAGAAAAGGTAATTTAATAACCCAAAAAAGATTCCATTTCAAACAGCAAAGCATATACCTATCAACCAATTACTAACAACCAAAGCACTCAATCAAACAAACAAACCAACTAATTAACCTGACACAAATCAAAATAAATCTCTAATACTATCTAGAGTTTCCCAAGTATAAATCACCGGGAGACTCGCTCTACAAAAACTAAAAAAACTACACTACCCAAAATCCAGAGCTCCTCTCATCTCTAGATCCATCAATCTAAAGAGAACATCAGACTATACTCAAGTCCAGCTCAACTTCCAAATCCAACTGAACTATAGATTCAACAACCAATAATGAATCATACACGTACTCCCTCAGAGATACGTGAAATACAATGAATTCCAGCTATCCAAACTGGCAATTCAATCTTATCTTATCAAAACACAGATAAGAAATCCCAAATGCCTCAGAACTAACCAACCAATCTAACCCAATTACTGCTCTCTCTTAACCAGAGAAATCTTAACAACAATGAAGTCTCCAACTTTGAATTCCAAACTCCTTATCTCATATCTGCATAACTCAACAGACAATCCTTGGCTGCCAATCTTCTTCCTGATCAGCTCGACCTATGCTGATGCTTCCAGAAATAACTAGACCAAAGCAATCCAGTTTCTGGACCCTATTCAATAGAAAAGTCTTCCAAAATCCATCGAAATCCAGAACACAAGCTCTACTTCTCAAGAAATAGCAAACTGAACTTGTTTCCTTTCTTGCACAGCTGCTACCTCGCTTCCGCTGCACAACTCTGATTCTGAAATAGATGAGAATACTGTTGATGAACACAAATACAAACTTACCCAATATATCCGGAAACTTTGTTCATCAAATCCATAAAATCTGAGTGACACATCTGACTCAGTCAGACAACCTTACAGTAGAATCCAACTCAAAAGCTAGATCTAACCAAATCCAAATTCCAAAAATTTCTGAGCTGCTACACCAACTCTACTACTAGGCTAACCATCAAAATCTCTTCTGGAATCAAAACAATATGGAACTCAATTCCAGATGCAGACAGCTTTCTGATTACATCAGTAGCTCCTACTTCTACATGAGAATCCTCTGTCTCAACAAAAGATTGCTCAAGAAAAATTCCCAAACTAATCGCAAGTCACTTTTGTGATCCTATCTAGTTCGGATTCCAAATAAACTGTCCTCTCTTTACCAATTAGAACAGCCTTAAGCTTTTCCAAACAAGGTTAACCCTCTAGAAAACATCATCATCTGCCCGGATTGCTGAAAGAAGAACCACAAAGATTTCTGAACCATCGGAGAAACGAGCCACACTGCTGCTTCCAAACTCTACCTCGATGATACTGCAGAGCTAAAAGACCTTCTCGTCGGCACACCGAACACTTCGAGTTGAACTGCTACCACAGCTAACCAAAGACTCCTAATCCATAGGCTTCTCAAAAATCAAAACCATCAACAAACCACACAACGGACCTTCGAGATGGTAGACAACCTCACAAGAAATTCGGGCTCCAAACCAAACATCAACATCTCGCTCCCCTTAAAGGATGACAAATGAGACCATGCCGAAGCGAAGCAACTCATAGACCTTAGTCTCACATTCCAAACAGCCAACCTCCATGCTAAAGATCCAGACAACTTCTACATAGACGAATCTTCCCTGTAGCAAGTAAAGACTGCTCCTCAACCTCTTCTAAAACTGCTTCAAAAGAAAACATCTTCTAGAATATCCATGGATACTACATCTCATCTCGCAGCTATCAAGATATCATCACTTACTTCTGCACTTCCGACAGATTCAAACTTACGCTTCAAAGATAAACTCGGAATCTTTAAAAAGATTTCCTTCGGATATCAGAGAAATCCTTACTCCAAACTACAAATCTCACTCGAGACGGTACCAGGCCTACAGTCTTGACAAAATACTTCCAACCTCAAACATATGGACCTCTTCCTTCAGTGGTAGTCGTGTTGCACACACACACTACTACTCCATCTACCTCTAAAATTTATGTTGGAAAACCCGAACAGATAACCCAACGGATTAGGTAGATATAGAGATATATATAGTTATATATAAAAATTACAAGTACGCTCTCTCAAGAAAGATATCACTCCAAAGCCTAGGTATTCACTCAACCTAATGCTCTGATACCAACTTTAACGACCCGACTTCCTATCTCCAGGAAGACGCTCGCTAATTAAGAAAGAAAGGGATAGAAGAAGAAAAGAAAGAGAAAGAAAGAAACAACAACATCAGAGAACTCACAGCGGAACGAATAAAATATAATACATCACATAAAATATTACACAGTATCATATTACATCAGAGTAAACAACTTATACAACACATATTAGACATTTATAATCATCTGTCTAACTATACAACTCAAGTACAACAGAAACAGATACCAAACAAACACAGCGGAACCATAATATATCTACACGTGGAAGCCTCCTGCTCCATATCTCCTCCAGAATTTGTCAAGAAAACCTGAATCACTTGACTACTCATATAAAATATGAGTACCCAAGAGTTTAATAAAACAGAAAATAAACACTCGGGTCGGACAGGGGTCTAGTGTAAGTAAGCGGGTTAAAGTAGTTTAACTTTAGAAAAGCCTTTGAAAAGAAAAGGTATCACGTAAGACTTCCCACACATAAACATGGAAAAGTTTTTACCTTACGCTAACCAAAATATTTGATAGGAAATCCAGTGATATTATAATAGTGTCTAGGGTTTTCAAGTAAATAAGAAATAGCTGAAATTGTTACATTTATTAAATTCCAACTACTAGCCACAAAAGTGGGTAATACAAACAAAACCGTAGGGTCTCGTTGGAAGAATGGGTTTCCATCAATGGCAGGGCTACTGGGGTACCGTCCGTCACAGTACGTGGCCTAGATCAACGTACCGAGGAGTACGTTCGCTCCCCTGCAACACAAGACCGGAACCATCCCTTACTGGACAGTCCCGAACAAGACCACCCCGCAGTTGGCCGCGACCCAACTGCCCACACAGCTGAATAAAAAGGGACTTCTAGACAGGGGTAAATCTCGCTCTCCAGTGGGAGCTACCCACGAAGCCTTACTGCACCACCCCTGTTTTAGCCATTCCTGGTTGATGAGGCTTGAGGCTGCGATTACCTTTATAGAACACATCTATCTTAGAATGATCATCGTCCACCCGAGGATGTACTGAAAGCATTCGATCCATACAAGTTCGTTCCGGATTCGAACGAAACCGAAGGCACTATCTCGTTGCACTCATTTTGGAATCACCCTCAGAGTCAACGACCATAGCCCTTGCACTCTGAATCACCATCTCGAACCTATAGTACTATTCCATCAAACACATTACGGAATCACCCACGGAGTTATACTGACGTATAGTTCTTACACCTCGATTCTTCACTTGCTCCACTTAGATTCACAACCTAACGTTTAATTGGAATCGATGTGGTTTTCGGATTATCCAAATATGGAAACCCAATCCCGGTCTCACCGAAACCAAACTCCATTTTAATGTCCAAGTTGTACTTAAGGGTTTATACAATTTAAACTTATATACCGGATGATATAATAGATAGACGAATAACATTACCACAATAGATAATTCATATCAATCATTCACCTCACAAAGCAGCATATCATATATCAGAGTTATCCAAATCATCCAGTATCAACCAATATCAATCACCCAATATTGATCATTCAATATCAATCAATCAACCTATATTAATCAATCATCCAAAGAAGAATTGATTAACTCTAAATCAATTGGATTATTTAAATCCTTCTTCAATAATTTATTTTAAATAAATAAATTAATCATCTCTTAATGATCTTCTTTAATTAATCTTCCTTGATTAATTATCTTAATTACATTCAAGTAATTAACCTTAACCATATTTAGTAATTAACGTTAATTACTATCATTAATTACAATAATTAACGACCCTTCATTTACTTCCATTAATTAACTATAATTAATTACATTAATCCTTAATTAATTACAATTAATTAATCACACTTTAATTAATCACTTTATTAATCAATCTTGATTAATAACATAATGATCCCTATTAATTGATAATTCCTTAAATTAATTAAATAATTAACTTGTAATTAATCATTTCATAAATCATAAATAGTAATTAACAATTTCTAATTACTTATCTTAATTAATTAGCTTCTTAATTAATTATATTAACCCTTGATTAATTAGTCTAATTAATTAATCTTTATTACTTCATTAAGTAATCAATTAATCAATTAAATTAATAAATAATCCTTAATTAATTACTTTATTAATTAATTACATTTTAATTAATTACATTATTAATTAATTACATTTTAATTAATTACACTTAGTAATTAATCTTAAATTAATCACATTCATAAATTAATTAATCACATTAATTAATTGACTAAATTAATTAAGTAATTAACCTTTAATTACTACATAAGTAATTATCTCTAATTACTTCTATTAAATGATTACTCTTTTAATTAATTACTTCATAAGTAATTAATCTCATCATTAAATAATTCTTAATTCTTTAATTAATTAATTAATTAATTACTCAATAATTAATTAACTTCAAATAATTATATTAATCAAACCCTCACTTAATAACATCAAGTGATTACCCTTTAATCACTTCAACTAATTACTCCCATGAGTAACTTCTCTAATTACTTCCATAAGCAATTACCATTCTAATTACAATCAAAAATTTACCATTGATTACTTCATTAAGTAATTACACTTAATTAATCCGTAATTAAGTGATACTAAAATTAAATAAACAATTAACTAATTATTTAAATTTAATTAGACAATTAATTAATTAACTTATTTTATCTAAAATCCTTAATTAATTAAGAAAACAATATTCCTAATTAAACTTTACTTATTAATAAATCATATTTAAATTAAGTATTCTTAAGTTAATAACAAAGATAAATTTACCCTATTTATCTTCATAATTAAATTATTTGAATTTAATCAAATTTAATAACTTAAAAACAAACTATTTTATTTGATTTACAAAATTATATTATTTACCTTTATTTGAAAATAATGCATTTAGAAACAAATATCAAAATCTAAAATACATTAATTATCTAAGTTAAATTTATTCATTTTAAATAGAATTTGAAACATTACTTTGAAATTTAACTTAAAACTTTGATTAAATAATTAAATTCAAAACACTCTTTTAAATTTAAATTTTTAAAACTTAATTAAGATAATTATTTCAAAAACAAACATCTTAAAACTTTTTTAAATTTGAAATATAAATTCAATTTTCACTTTAAATGTTAGGTTTACTTTATTTGAAAATAACAAATTTTTAACTTTAAAACTTATTTACAATATTGAAGCTTGATCGGTCAATTATTCATACTCGAGTTACTTTTGCAACTTGTCTTCATTTTATTTAACAAGTTGAATTAGCACTTAATAATTATACAGTATTATTTGCAATAACACTACACAGACCAAACAACAAAACTCGAGTATGAACTCGGCAACATCACGCGTCTTCCCTGAAGCAATCCCACGCCCCAACATCTACGAGTTGTCCCCGTGAATAACATGAGAGCTAACGCGGGCTCTCAATGAAAACTTCGCTTCACAGAATCAACGTGCACACGAACTTGCACAGTGTACGTGCGCCACCGTCTCTGGCCAAGCCAGGTCGTCGCGACACTCGGCGTCAGTCGCACTAACGCGCACGAGCTCGAATCCAAACCCAAATTCACGAAAACAACAACGAATCGAATTTCGAACTTTCGAACCAAAAATCTCGAACAATAGCAGAACATCGACCCACAAAACCCCTCCACGGCCAACGCCCTGACGCCGTACAACCCCTGCCGTCCTTACCATCGAAGCGTCACAACCCCGAGCATCGTTCCCCCAAGAAGTGATCACCTCCGGTCAAATGTTCACACCGTAATCAACTCGTCAGTAAAGCCAAAAGATAAGCAAACTTAAACCCTAGTTTATACAAATTCCCTTGATTCATTCATTAGAAAAATTATTGAATAATTTTCCCAGCATCTACAACCTATAAACATGCTTTAATCAAAATTCAAGCGTCCATCAACATGTTATTCATCGACAAATCACCAAAGTTCCCAAACCGAACAAACCCAAATATCTCACTAATTACACAATTAAAAATTATGACACAAGCACTAAAAATCATAATTTTCCAATTGTAATTCAATTATAAATTCAAAACTAGAATTCGAAATCATAAATTTTTGCCCAAATTTGATTTTTCACTGCAATTTGAAAATTATGAGTAACTCGTTCATTTTAAAACCCTATAACTATTTTTAGATGATAAATTACGTGATTACAAACAACTTTCATTTAAAAATCAAAGTCCAGTTCGTGTTCAAAATCAAGTTATTGAAATAATTAAAGGATTTGAAACTGTTTTTAATAAACACAGTAACCATCCTTAATTTTACAGGCAATTCAATATTTTTTATATATAAATATACATTCAGGTAAACAAATATTCATCATCAAAGCCAAATTCATTTGCATGCAACATTCAATCATAGATTATATCAAAACTGTTTTTTAAAATAGAATTTACTCACCTTATTGAATTTTGCAGAGCAGTTTTATTTACTTCCAGGCACTTGAAATCTGGGTTGTTTAAATTGCCTTAGATATGCTTTATTTGCTTTGCTGAAGAAAATGAATCCTTTCATGTTGAAATTTGATGCTTTAAAAGATTGAAACTGTAGATGACTCCCCTTTTTGAAATGCATGTTGAGAAGAACTTCATTTTTGCAGATTTGAAAATTACAGACTTTATCTTTTGCTACAGATTTGATTTTTGGTATAAATTTCAGGTCGCATTTGTCTTTTGGTTTTAAATTTCAGGTTTGTAAGTGATTTACTGAATCGCCATTAATTTGAGAAATGAAGAAAGGAAAACAACTTCTTTGTTTCAGCTAAGAGTAGGAGAATAAGTTGAAGATAGGAAGAAGAGATAAAAATGAATTATGTTATGGTTTTTATCAAAATTGAAGAAAGTAATAATTTTTTTTTTAAAAGATGAAGACACTTGTCACATAATTAGCTTAATCTTCTAACATGTGTTTTAGAGATGCCTTAAAATAGTTACACATGTTACTTATGTATTTTTAATAAATTTTATTTAATTTAAATGTTAACATAAACTAACATATTTAATTTACTTTATTAATTAATACTTACATATGTAAATATAAGTTTAATCCTTTAAAGAAATATTAGAAAACAAATTATAATACAAATATATTTTTATACATGTAATTTTATAAATCTAAAACATTTATAGATACATTAACTATTTTAAATTTAAACACTTTAAAGAAAACAAAAATAAAACCTTGATTTAAACTATCATACTTAAAAATAAATAAATATCTTATATTTTAAAAACAATTGAATTTAAAACAAAGTTTTGAATTGCAACATTCATTCATATATAATTATCAATGGATTAAACTAAATTTCAAAACAACTCAAATTATAACATATACATACATATATATTACAATTTGAAGATTTATCTTTT
This sequence comes from Allium cepa, assembly GCA_030765085.1. Classification (NCBI taxonomy): domain Eukaryota; kingdom Viridiplantae; phylum Streptophyta; class Magnoliopsida; order Asparagales; family Amaryllidaceae; genus Allium; species Allium cepa. Next base: position 634,102,177 of record CM060932.1, on the reverse strand, counting down.
ATTAAAACGAAAGATATTTCTATTCACAATGTATATCAAATATATATATTATAAGCAGAATAAAATTTCATTAGCTTTGAAAAATAAATCTTATCCATTTTTAAATTGTCAGAAAGATATTGATCACAATTATCAGATTAAATATATATTAAACTTAAAAAGATAAAATTTACCAATTTAAATTAAAATTATAAAGAAAAATTATCAAATCAATTTAATTATTAATACAGATTATTAAATTGATATTTTCTAAAATTCCGGGTCGTTACAGCTATACACAGATCATAAGTCTTGGAAGCATTTGTTCTTCCAAAAGGACTTTGATTTAAAGCAGTAGAGGTGGATGGAGATTTTGGCATCATATGTTTTTGATATCTCCTAGACTCCTAGCAAAAGAAATGTTGTAGTCGATGCCTTGGAGCAGAAGATGCAGGGAGGAATCTTCCAGCCATTTGATATTATGATGTAGAAATGGGAGAGTGTTTCTATGGATTTCATCAATGGAAGTCCACCGATTGACCAAATACGCTCAATTTGTTCTGCTTAAGAGTATGATGACTGTTGCATCTTTGGCGACACTATACGTGATGGAGATAGTTAGGTTACATGGAGTTCCTTCTAACATCTTTAGCAACCTAGATCCACATTTCACTAGTAATTTTTGGAGGAGTCATTAGAAGGCTTTAGGAACTAAGTTGAGTTTGAGCACCGTTTGTCATCCATACACTGATGGACAGATGGAGGTGGTGAACCGATTGTCGAAGGACTTATTTTGGATGTGTATTTTTGACTTCGGAGGCTCTTGGCAGGAACAAATCCCACCAGTGGAGTTTACCTATAATAACAGCTATCAGGTAAGTATTGGATGGCACTATTTGAGGGGTTATATAAAAGGCCTTAAAGAGCACTGTCTTTTTGTTGGACGCTATAGATAGGATTATTCTTTGATCGGATATGGTGAGGGAGACATTAGAGAAAGCAGATTTCACCCATAGGAGGACAAAAACCATGCAGGATAGGCATAACTCTTACATTGACAGTTTGGAGTTCCCCAGTGGGCAACATGGTTTCTATGGAGGTCTCATCGCTTAGGCATGTCATGACATTTGGCAGTTCAAGAAAGTTATCACCAACGTTTGTAGGGCTTTTTCCGATCATTGGTAGAGTAAGAAAGTTATCATATAGGATGAAATTTCCTACGAATTTAGTCGAAGCACACGATGTTTTTCATGTCTCACAGCTGTGGAAGTGTCTACACGATACATCCACTATAGTCGAGCTGAGCGAATAGAAAAGGTGGAGGTTGAGAGAGAGTCACTTGTTCGTCATGCATCCACTCATATTCTTGAGCATGGTTCAAAGAGACTCCATAATAAAGTTATCAAGCTTGTTAAGGTCTAGTTGGGAGACGATTTAGTGGAGAGTATATAGGCCAGAGGAGAATATCCGAGCTACCCATTTGGAACTCTTTTCTAGTACGTTTCCATTCTAGTTATATAAGCATAAACTAATTATGTGTTTAGGTTATAGCTTAATATACCCCACAGCTAAGGACAATTGGATGCTAGAAATGGTTCTAAATGTGACATTAGGACATATTTTCAATAATGGATGCTAATGGATGAATTTGTTAAATTGATTCTTACACACTTAAGCAAATACACTCTTGACTAAAAATACACTCACACCATCACTTGTTTTACTTTACTGAGTTATATGCAAATGGTTGTTGCATATGGATTGAACGGTTGTGCATACATGTAGCATTGCCAATATATTTATTTAAGATGTTGCATATATTTGGATATATGGCATAAGCTCTTGCATTTGAGGAGCTTGACTAGATCAGGAGACTGCCTTATTTTGTTGCATTAGTGTAGGCTCAGTTTCATTCCATGCGTACATATACATATTGTATTTGAATTTTTATCTAAGGACAATGAATGCCAGTAGTTGACGGATGAGTAAATTGTTTTAAGTATTAATTTCTATGAGTACGAGCTACATTTTCCCATCCATGGGGATTTCGGAGATAAAATTCTTTTTAAGTAGGAGAATGTAACACCTTACAAAAAATAATCAAAAATTTAATAAAAGAATTTAACTTAAATATATCAAGGGTAAAAATGGAATTTTTACAAACGTCTGAATTTGGAAACTAAACTTGTACCATTTCATTTATAGTGTTATTGGGATAATTTTCATATATAATGTTTCTAATTAGATCTACTATTAAAAATTTATAAATGTTCATAAATGCAAAATAGAAAATAATGATTAAATAATGAAATAAGGAAAGAAATATTTTATAAAAAGAAAGCTCCACCGATTGGCACTGTAGGTTAGACCAGTCGACCCTTAGCGGTAGATCGCTCCAAAAAAAAGCGGTCGACCGTCGTGACTTTCAGGCTAGGTTTCAATTGGCTAAAAGGCCCGAATTTTATAATATTTGATTGAACAGCTGTCTTTAGTTTTTACCTCTATAAATAGAACACTAGGCTGCTATCAAAACATTAATCAAATCAGAGAATAACCAAACTTTGTCACTTTCAAATCTAAACTCTCTTTCTATACAAATAGAAAATTCTTCAAAATAATTTTTCAAGAGATAGGGGAAGGGGAAATCAAATAGGATTAAGAAGAGTTCTACACTAAAAGGATGCAATTCCAAGCGAATTAAAAAGGGGATGTCTTTCTAGAGATGAGTAGGTTCATAATTAATATGAGAATTCACATATAATTTATTTTTTTCATAACGTACTTGATCCAGGGTTGTTTAATTTAATGTTTATCTAATAACGATAAGGGATTGGGAATTTGTTAATAATTTAGCACACATGAATATGATTTCTACCTTTTAATGTAGATTTGAATAAAGTAACATCCATTGAATAAAAGTGGATATGTTAAACACACCTTTTTGTTAAATTGAATATGGATAGATATAACCCTGTCGATTCTTAGTATAAGTTAATTTGGTTTATTAAAATTCTGTACAAAATTGAATATGAATTTGCAAAACGATTATAAGTTGTAGGTTTACAGATTAGGGCTTATTGAAATCAATAATTCGTAATTAATAGAAAATGTAATAATTAAATTGGAAAAATTAAACAACTATGATCGATTAGCAGGCTCGCTTGACCTGATTGACAGACTTATCAGAGCCGGTCGACAACAAAAAGTCGGCTGGTTATCAGTTTTTTAGGCACAGCCTAAACCTCGTCCTAAGGTTAGGTTTGCGACTCTTGCATGTTATAGGACCGGATAGATGTGTACGTAGGCAATGAGGCCTGGACACTATTTATTCAGTAGGGTCGATATTCTACTGGGGTAATTCTATCATAAATTATGGTGACATAAGATTATACGGTGTATGCGCAACACCGACAATGATACTTAGAGAAATGTGTGGCCTAATACTAACGGTGCTTCCTTGGTATGCACGCAGATGAGGACGTGATAGTGTTGTTGATGGATATCTAGCACAATGCAATAAGTGGCGTTATGTTACCACTGAGAATGGACACGGATGATGCATACTCTAAGACATTTTTGGTGCGAAATTACATTGCCGGCTCCAGCTCAACGTGTGAATATGATACTTGCAGTCGTAGATTTAGGAATGTAGTCCCGAAGTTGGTATTGTAGGTGGTCCTATATTGGAATAGTTCTAGTAGCTGTTAGCCGATCCATAGTTATTTTAAGGTTCGATTAGTTGTTCGATCCTTAGCAAACCTTCATAAGATGTTGGTGTGTAAGTATATGTAAAACTATACGTTGTAGGTTAACGAAACCTACCTTAGTAAGTAGTTCACAAACATAGTAGAATACCCCAGGTCACATAGAATATTAGTTAAGTCAATTGCATGTGATCACCATATATTAATGATGTAAATCATTCACCAGACTGTTGTCCGACCCACTCCTTTTCTTTTTCCCCCCACAATAAAAGGACATCGCAGCAGGTATTTTCCCAGATTTAGTATATCTACAAGTGAGCTTGGCATTGTCATTCTAATTACTTTTCATTACTCTTCATGTAACTATTTATCATACTTAGTATTTATCAGACTTTGTAATGTGTCTCTGTAAACTCAGAAATATGACTATGTGTGTTTTGAGACTAAGTTTTTTGGGATAACTTTTGAGATTACTATTTTATGTATTTATATTTTCCCACCTTTATTTATGAGAACTGAAAGTGTGAAATAACTTAGATTATATCCTTATAGTTTTAGTCTATGTAATGTTTAATAAACCGATATCTCATATTTCTTGGCACCGTTGCAGGTTTGAAAGTCACCCTAGGCTTTGGATCCGTGTGCCAGGAGGTGTAGATTGTCACATGATTCGTACTTCTTTGCATAACATGATTTCAAATGGAATATTTAGGTTTTGAATCGATGTTTCTCGAGGTGCGGGTTGTTGCAATGACAACCACCATGCACAAGAAGTTATACCTAATAAGAACAAATTATATTTACTACATATGAGACAAGATAACATACATGCAAGAAATTTATGAAATTCATTTAAGATAAGTTTACCTAAAAATACATTGAAAATGAAATAAATAATTGAAAATCTGTTGTTAACTAAAAAGTGAACAACTATATATATAAGAAAGCAATCAAGAAACTAAAATGTAGATGAAACAATCAAAAACTAAATCTACATGCTTCCAACCCTCACTATTGATAGAGTTAAGGGGTATGCTATATGAGAGAATATATAATTTGATTACATATCTTCTACATAGTTAATCAGCCAAGTATCAATATGAGATATATCATGAAAATATCGGTAAATATCGAACATGTGGTGAACATGTTTTAAACGATATTGTACTATATTATAATGTCACATTGATGGTAAGTTTCCAAATAGTTGGATAAACAATGTGAAGTTACTATCATAGACTGATCGCATATAGTTTGAAGATTACAATCCATTTACCGAGATATTCTATCAAATACAATCCAGAATATAGGCCCATAAAAACCGAGAAATTCGTATAAGATACACCTTTATTATTTTCTTTATTATTATACTATATTCATTGTTTATTCAGTCTTCTGATCATCTATATTACTTTCCCAAAATTTTCATATTTATAGTTTCGACGTTTTTGTTTTCACTGAACTTATCGAATAAGCAATGTTGATTTAATATCAATTACTACTTTAGTTCATTCCTTATGGATATGTCAAATATATAACTTTACTGCTCTTTAACTTTTAGCTCTTGGTGCACGATGATAATTAATAAAATTAAATATCATAAGCTAACTTACCAACAGAAGTGGTGAACCAAAAAATAACTAAAAACAGAAGTTGCTTTTTCGTGATCTTATTTTTAGTTGTAAAGTCTTCATGGAGAATAAAACATATAAAATAATGGAAAAGGTAGGTTTTTTTCTTTATTGAATGAATAAAGTTAATGACCAAAACTATATGGTAAAAACCAAAACTTAGTGCATTAGGATTTCTAATATGGTATAGATATTGCCATTCACCATATATATAAAATATTGAGATGTGAAGATATTTATTTGTAAATAAATTTTCTCTAACACATATAATAGTGAATGATATTCTTAACAAATATCGGGTATTTTACACAAAATATCGAAGCAATATAACGATCGAGCAATATATCGATAATGATATAGTAAGTGATATTTTAAAGAAGTTTCATCTTGGGAGCGATATGAGATATATCACTCATATATCAGTGATACTATCTAATATTAACTACATATCATATATGCATAGATTTAACTTTTATTGAGAATATTATTTAAAATAAAAGTATGACTTTTGTGACGCCCCACCTCTATGCTCACAATAACAAAGGTTATTATAAGGAATAACGTATGCTATTGCGAAGAATAAGGCTTGTTAGAAGCGACCATCCTTACGTTATGCCTTAGATAAGCATTGATTACATCGATAAGAGTTGTATAACTTACTCCCAAAGATATAAATTCAATCCAAATCTAAAACGAAACTACGGTGGTTAAAGAAAAATCCAGAACAACTCATAATATCAACAATAATGATAATATAATCACATCAGAACATAAATATCAGATATATAGCGGAAGACAAGTCTGGAATACATGCTACAACAATCTATAGTTCCCATGAACCAAATTCACATATACATGGATAACTACATACGTAAGATGGGAGTCAAATAACCAAAAGAACTCCTCGAAGGCTAGACAAAAGATGATGCGAAATCCCAAAAGCTGAAGCTGCTACCGAATCAGAGATAGAGATTACCCTGAAATAACTCGGTCTGACCCGAGTATTATTTAAAAGAAAATAATAAACGGATCAGTCTAATTTATCATCAGAAATAAGAGTATGGTAAAAAACACTTGAATAAATTATTATAGTCTCGAATGAGACCATGCAGCATAAACAATCAGTATAGTCTAAATGAAGGAATCTTAATTTAAACAACATTAAATCAGTTTTCAAACTCACAATTGAATTTAAAACAACAATTCACAAAATCTAGAAATCAAAATAGATAACTAGAAAATCAGCAGTCGCAAAATCATCAGTCGCAAAATCATCAGTCGCAAAATCTAGAAATCAAAATAGATAACTAGAAAATCAGCAGTCGCAAAATCTAGAAATCACAATAAGATAACTAGAAAAATCAGCATAAAAGTGGATCGATCCCAGCAGATGGCGAGTTTTAGCTACGCCGCACGTGCATCTCAGATGGCCGAAGCCTACCAAGTACTATAAATTTTGGCGCCCATCAGATGACCCGAAGGTCCGTAGAGTGACCCGAAGGTCTAGTACTGGTAATTGACCCGAAGGTCCATCAGATGACCCGAAGGTCCAGCAGAGTGGCTCGAAAGCCCAATAAAATCATCAGAATCATCAAACGGCAGATGTTTCAATTAACGAGTCCGGAATTAACCGAAATAGTAAAAGTTTGGTTCCATACTCCGCACTTTTGCTAGATCGTTTAAATCACTTCATCGTTTCCTTAAAAGTGCAAAATTGTGTGTTTTAAATAAATAACACTTTGCATTCTCAAACGGACAAGTCCGAAATTGAGCGGATCAGTAAAAGTGAGGGTTCATAGTCCTCAATTTTGCTGAAGCGTTTAAATTGCTTTCTCATTCTTTTGATAGCGCAAACTGTAAAAAAATTTTGAAAACAATTTTATTTTAAAACGATTTTTAAAATACGTGATTAAACAGAAACATCTGTAGCAATTTCGACGAGGAAATTGCACTTCACAAAACACCGTAAAAACATATACCCAATCAGTGCTGCGGGCTAACCGCTTGAAAAGTCACTTTAAATTAACGGTTTCTGACGTTAAAATAACAGTGAATTTACATCCATCGAAAATATCACCAAAACACCGCGCTTCAAAAATATAGCACCGGTGTAAAAATTTCGTTATATAAAAAATAACGGAGAATAATCACCCAAGTATGCAGCTAGGAAGTAAAATATTATAACACTGCAAACTACTTACACGCGCATGCAACTATGAAGCAACATTTTTGATAATGCAAAATACATGCATACGCATGCAGTAGGTAGTAAAATATTTCAACATTGCAAACTACTTATGCACGTAAGCAGTGGAAAGGCAAACATTTCAATCATTTCAAAAAGCCTCACACGCATGCAATAGGAAGGAAAACCTTTCAACACTGCAAAATACTTCGCATAAAACACATCTTCAACTCACCCATAAACCATACTCGAATACACATACGTAACCCTACTCCACTTTGGAACTCAGGTAGGCGCATGCATCATATATAAATAACACATACATGCAGTGAATCTACAGGCCTCGCATTTTCACCTTTTTAATTTGCAAAGTATTTTCAACGCAACTTGTCATTAAACATTTTTTTCAAAATTTCATACTGCCTATAATTTTCACTGTGAAATATTACAGAGGCAAGAAGTTTGACACTTACTCAACTATGTTTTGTGTAATTTAGCAAAGCAATCTGAATTATGAAATGAAGTTTATACGGCACAGGTCAGGGAACGTGTGCATCGTATACTGCAGTAAGGACGTAGTTGGAAATTCTATTTAAGCATGCTAGAATATATATATATATATATACATATATACATACATATACACACACTTCACTCAAGTGCTACCTCAAAATCTCTGTGTGAAGTCGCAGTGTAAAGGCTCAGGAAGAAAAGATGTGAAAAACATATCCAAAGACAACTTGAAAATCAAAAGAAAACAGTATTTCCAAAACACTGTCGGAGGCTAGATTTATATAAATTAAAAATGTGAGTAAATAACTCACCTTAATTTGTTTCGAATTCAGCTGGCACCAGCGATTCAAGTGCTTGGAGCTGCCATTAATGATCTGCAGAGCAACTTGAAGATTGAAAAAGAAATAAAAGAATTGAAGCCGTTTTTTTCCTAACTGGTACAAGTCAACCGAGCGAAGATGTGCTCGGCTAGCTATTTTGTACACTTTGCATTTAATGCAAACGTGCACTGGAGGAGAGAAAGGACATGCTAGCACAAAAAAGATGGCAGTTAAAATGTTCACAAGTTTTTTTTTTTAAAAAAAAAGAAAATGTGACAGCAAGACAAATTTGGGTTCACACTTTGATTTACGCTAGCCTATATTCTAACGCATGCAAAGGTAATTGAATATCGCATGTTACTTGAATACACGTATAATTTTTTTTTCGAGTAGCAAAATGTTAAAAGAGCAAGGACGTCTAAATTCAAGGCATTAGGCACTACAACAAAAGAGGCATATTACAACGGTGGAACACTGTTGTAAAAGATATATTACAACGGTGGAACAACAGTCGTATTTTAAGAAGTTGTAAAAGACTATCAATTTTTTACAACTGTGTTCTTTAGTTGCATATAACCGTTGTGATATTGTATATTACAACTGTTTCTTACCCTTGCAAATAACAATTTTACAACTACGTGGCCACCGTTGTAGTTATCCCTACTACAACTGTTAAACGCAGTTGCAGTTTAGTATGTTCTGCGACCTCCTCCACAGTTGCAATATACTTTAATTGCAACCACATCAATTGCAATTTAAACCCAAAAATATAATTGCATGCACCATTTAATATTTTACCAAAATTATAAATATACATAAGTGAATCAAATTCTTTCATAAATATTAATATTTATATAATTCTAACAAAACACAATACATACCAAATAAAACAATCTAAAGTATTCGTTGACATCACCAACTAAAATAGTACCAAAACAACATTCTCAGATAACCATTCCAAAATAGGATACAACACAAAATACATAAGAAAGATAAAGTTTTGTATCGCAAAACACATACCCTAAGGAAATACACTAGTCGAAGGCAACGAAGTCTTTATGCCAAGCCACGGTCGATCACTGTCATAGTGCTCATCAGTATTGACTTTATATGGAATGCACCTGTTCATAATAATAATAATTTGGTTGGTATTTTAATCTTTGAAGTAATTACCTTTTTAAAATTTAAATATAATCATGATGTATTTCTAGCTACAATGAACGCAAAACCAAAAAAGTACATATCAATATGAGGAAAGAAAATACTTTCTATTGATTGGAAGGGAGTTTTATACCTTGCAGCATCGGTTAGTGTAGTCCTCATCACTTTCAATGGGTCAATAATATTAGCCTTTACCATATCAACATATTCACCTATATACGTATATAAAATATCATTTAGAAATCATACTGAACTCACATATAGAAGCGAGGATGTGAAATTCATATAAAATTTCTCATAATCAAAAGAAACAAAAACCTTTAGCAGCATCAACGTTTGCATGATCCTGTTCCAAAAGCTTGCCAACAGCAACAACACCTTGTACTCCAGCATTTGAAGCAATAATATATGATAGCATCTGGATCGAGTAAAACATTATTTTTTGTCATTTTTTGACTAATTAGAAGGAAAAGTTTTTAATAATTCATAGTTATAGAGATATTTGCATATGATTTGAATTTAATACCTTCAAAGCATTTTAAATGATTTGAACGCCAATTTTTGGGTCAAAGTTAGCTGTTTGCAACTTCTCTAATTCTTTGCATGCATACAGCAAGGCAACACCGCCACCTATGAAGAAATAGTAGGATTTATATAAATAATTTCACACAAGAGAAGGTATAAACCGAACATGACAGGAAAAAGCATATACAAGGCACAATTCCCTCTTCAACGGTAGCTTTGGTTGCATTCAGGGCATCGGTAACTCTATCCCTCACAAACTTCAGTTTCACTTGCTCCTCCAATCCGAGTTTAAAACATAACATAAACTTCTAATTACAATTAGCTGTACTAAACTAGGAATAGTTTAGGCACTTGCTGACCATGTAAAAGAGGACAAAACATTTTAAGCTGTACTAAGTTCATTAATAGTCGTGCATATAACAAGCTTGGTTCCATCTTATGCGACCAAATATTGTCAGCTACAAGGAGATTATGTTGCATATTTTCAAGTGAAACAAAAATGATGGTACTATAGAGATATACACCACTGGCATCTTTTTACAAAACTGAACTAAAATTTACAAAGTGTGAAATTTGGATGTCAAAGGTCAGAAAAATAAAAGGAGAAATCAAAATTTTATTCTAATTTCCAAACAAGAAAAAAGAATTTCACACCTTTTCAACTTGTTATATTCATGCTCCATGCCTATTTCTTACTATATTCCCGATTGTTCACCTTCAACTTCACATGACTTCTCAAACACATCTGATAACGCATTAGCCTGCACTACCATTCTGTTTTGAAACAGAGTTCACCTCAACCGTTTTAACAGCCCCTGACTTTAATTCAACATCTCCCCATAAAGGTGAACTGCCTATATTTTTATCAGAGTTCAGATAGACTTCAGTATTATTTCTACTAAAGTGCTTCAGTATCGTTGCGTTTCTTCACTCAGCAATACCTACTACTCTTGTTTAGACTCTGCTGCTCACCACCTTCCAATCGATACATTGTTGTTTTTTGCTGCCTCATGTATTATATATGCTAGATCCACTCACTGCAAAAGCTATAAGTATAATATATCAAGATTTGAAAAGGTAATGCCTATTTTCTTAACAAAGTATATGAAATCTTATTTCTTGTTCTGCACATTTACTTTACATCAGGAATGTGACCATTTTCTACAAATCTCCCAATTTTAAGCCTACTTTACAAATTGTATTGTTCTAAGTAACTTGACCTTGATTCTAATATCCTTAAAATAGTTGATTTTAATAGGTAACAGTTCTTTTTTTCACTAAAATGTGTTCTTCAAAAACTGAAAATTTTTGATTTCAAAACTATCCAGTTATTATGCATATTTATTAAGTTTGAACTGCTCTCCATACCAAAAGGAAAAAAAAGTTGGTGGTTATTTTGTTAGTTTTCACCGAAGGAATCGCAACAAAACTTTTACCAATCTTGCTACATTTCGAGAAATCAGTAGAATATAAAATAAAAATGTAAAAATTACCTTCGGTAAGCAATAGAGACAGTCTTGGCCCTATACTCAACGATCTTCAAAAACACAAGCATCACTAGGTCGAAATGCTCACTACCACCTGCCATTATCAGACACTTGAGCAAAATTCGGTGGCAAAATTAGGTCGCCGTCACGATAATCGACGGACTTCTACCGTGGAACCAACGCAGATCGTTCATGCATTTGATTTCCAAGTAAGAGCTGCAGCTCAAGACTTTGTTAAACAACGTCGTGCTCAGCACCGCCGTGTCCATTTCATACCCTTGGCTATACAGGTTTCCGTACCCGCATGCTCGGCCTATTTTTCAAAAATAAACTGGAATTAGAAATGAAAATTGGGGAAAACGTAGCGAGTTTAGGGGGTTTTTGGAAAAAGTACCCATAGTGCCAGAAGCGTCGCTGCCACTGTAAAATATGGCATGGGCGGACTGCCATGGACCATTGGTGAAGACACCGGGAATGTGGGCGGAGGCAAGGTAGAACAAGCGAATGGGGAGAGAGAAAGTGAGCTGTGGTAAGAGGAATGATTTGTGATTTTTTTGTTGAGGAGAAGAAGCCTTTTGAGACGGGAGTATTTTTTGGTGCAGTGATTGTTTTAATCAACTGTTTAAGAAGACGGAGGTTTACAGTCAGAAATAGGACTGGAGGTAAAACATTTGAGGATTGGAGCCAAAAATTTAGAGGCAAGGAGCCAAAAATTTAGCTAGTTAAACCAAAAGAAATACCTATGTATGTCAAAGAAATTGGTTATAAAAGAGAATATCTGGATGCGTATGATATTATAAATTTTTATTATAAATTTTATTTTTGAATTTTTTAATTTTAAAGAACATTATTATTATTAATTAATAATTATTAATAGGAATTATTAGTTATTTAATAGTAATTATTATTTATAAATTATTAGTTATTTATTATTAATAGGAATTACTAATAAATTATTTATTATTAATAGCATTAAGTTACTATTAAATAATAGTAATGATTATTTATAAATTATAAATTATTAATTATTAATTAAATATTTATTATTTATTTGTTGATCGTTGATTTATTAATTATTAGTTAAATATTAATTACTACTAGTTATTAATAGAAATTATTTCATGTTTAAAATTAATTATAGATTATTATTGTTTAATAGTAGCTATTATTTATTATTAATTATTAATCATTATGTATATGTTACCAATTATTGATTACAAAATATTTAATAATTATTTTTAAAAACTAATTACTATTTAATAATTATATAATTAAGTACTAATTATTTAATATTTATTATTAATTATTTATATTAATTCTTATTAATTTGTAAGGTTATTATTAAATATTAATATTCCTAATTATTAATTATTTAATATTAATTATTATTAATATTAGTTGGGCCTCCATTACAACTAGTAAAAAAAGTTGTTGAAAATAAGTTTATACAACTTTCTAAAAAACATCGTAATTATTAATTATTAATAATCAAAAGTAAATTACTAAATATTAAATAATACTTCTTAGTTATTACTTCTTATAATTACTAAACTTAATTATTACTTATTAATTATTACTTCTTATAATTATTAATATTAATTATTTAATAATAATATTAATTAATTATCAATTATTATTATTAAACAATGATTGTTAATATTAATTATTTCATATTTTAAAATTAATTATTAATTATTATTATTTAATAGTAATTATTAATTATTATTAATTGTTTATTAATTATTTGAAAGCATTGTTATTTAATTATAATTATTAATTAATTATTGCAATGGGCAAATGAAAAGGGTTATCATAGGCATCTGTTACAACTGGCAAAAAAGAAGAATTGTTATAACTAGACAACTATTACAAGTGGTAGACAAAAAAGTTGTAATAGGCATCTATTACAACTTTCGAAAAAGAAGAGTTGTTAAAAATAAATATCTATTACAACTGGCAAAAATAAAACGTTGTAATAGACATCTATTACAACTGACAAAATAAAATAGTTGTTGAAGATAAGTTTATTACAACTTTATGAAAAAAAGAGTTGTGAAAAACCTTTATTACAACTGGCATTTTGTGACAGTTGTAAAAATGCAGTTGTAAAATGGTCATTTTGTTGTAGTGAGGCTAATTGCAAAATCAAGGCAACAAAGCCATGCTTGCGTGTCCAGTTTCAAGGTGCAGGATATACAAAAGTAAAGGAACAAAACATGTTACTTCACAAAAAGAAGATTTTGCACTTGAGTCCAAATAAACGTGTTCAATTGCACATTGAAAAGGGTAGTTGCTACTTTGGTTGAGAGCGTTCAATTTTTCTAAGGCAATTATGCAATGCATGAATGATTTCCGAACATCATAGTAAGGACGTACGAAATCAGAGAAGAGAGAAAAAAAAGGCATGGCATGCGTGACTTATTTTCAAAATATAAATTTTAAAAATTTTCTATTTAAAATATTCATTCCGACGGTAATTCAAAAATAACGGTCGTTACAGATTTTTAAACTATTAATTACGACATGGTCGTTACAACTTTGGTGTTATTATTATTATATATTGTAATGATATGTATTTTTAGGTAATGTTATGAGCATATAGAAAACACACAGTTAGAAATCACTCTAGAAAGTGTTTAATCGATCGCAATTGCAAAAGAGTTCATAAATCAAAACATTTGTCCTTAAATATCCATATTCACAGTACATTGAGAAAGGGATATCAGAGTACTCGTTGAAACTAATGTACGTAATGCTCTCTATAGGATGGAAAATGAATTACTTGTGATCATTGGAAGCACCACGTCATAAGTACATTTAATTGTTTAGACCACTTAGGAATATACTGATCGAGAGTATTCTATAAGTTATTGTATTTAAGCTAATTATAGGATCTTACATGACAACGTGTAGTGGTCTATCCACTTAAGAGTACTATAGATCTTTCACATGAATGCCTTACTTTGATTATGGAAGTTCACTCATTATCATTTCAAGTTATGATCATTTTTAGGTGTGTGTTGAAGTGTAAAAGGTGAAGCACTACTCAAGAGAAGACTCGACACCCTTAATACTAAGGATTGGTACCAACATAATTGGGAGAAAACTAAAAGTTAATGTCCGTGGACAGAGTAATTTTGGCTAACTGTTAATATTGTTGTACGAAACCAAGTGACTTTCAAATTTAAATATCGCATTTAACTACAGACATTATTGGAGTGTTGGCACGACCTAATCTATAGAAGCCTTAGTAGCATGGTGAAGATAGAAAGATAGCATACATAATATCGTTGCTTAAGGTTGGCGATGTAAATATATTAATAAGGATTTTACCTAGATAATTTGCAAGCATCTGATTCATGCCTGATACCATACTTTAGAAATTCATAAAGGCTTTAATGTTTAAATTGTTTAAATACTGACTAAAGAACGAATCTGTAATTTAGAGTTTTATAGTAGAATTTTCAATGCATTGCAAAATAACATAGTTATATTTGATTAGTAAATTATATAAATGGAGTAATATTAATATAAATATTTTATTAATATATATTTAAAGGATAAAATATTTTTTGAATTGAGTATATAACAAATTATATTGTTATTTAATTAAAAAAGGCTTTAAATTTATGTAAATTAGCAGGGTCATATATTATTTAACTAAATTTATGTAAATTCAGCTACTAATTTAAATATACACATATTATATGTATATTTAAAGGATAATGATCTAATATAGGTTAGATGGTAAAGGTGTAATGCACTTTTTAAGGATATACTTTAGGCTATGTATCCCTCATTCTCCTATAAATAGTCCCTCACCCTCTTGTTATTTAGCATAATGAAACATAATTAGAAAATTCCATTCAAAAGTAAGCTTGGAAGGAAATTGCATCTCAACAACTAAGTTCGAAATTATTTCAAGAAGGAAGCATAAAAATTCAAGGTAAAAAATAAGGGAATCGTTATCAAGGTAATAATTTCTTGTTTTAATTTACTTATATGACTTATTTTCTTGGTAATATATACATATATATATAATTTCAATTTAAAAATATATGAACATATAAATCCTATTTTATACACACACACACACACATACATATATCTTTTGTATATAAAGCGCATATTTAATATAATATTTGTGTTAATATATTATAAAACATAAATTTCTATGGAATATTTTTATCATATCCTAGAAGAACTTTATAATTGTATTTTATTTATAATGTAAGTCAATATTATTTCTATGGAGAATTTTGATGTAAATACTCATAATGCGATCTAGTTTTAACATTGTAAGCTAATCTTAAAATTAAAATTAGATAAAGTGGAAGTCGTTATTCATGGTTTCTATCAGTATAGAATTGCATTGTGCGAAGTGTAGTGCAATTTCTAATGTAGTTTGGAAAGATTGGGTTGCATGATATGGTGCAAATAAATTTGTATATTTTGTTACCACGATTAGATTGCATTATTTTAGTGCAATGAAATTTGTATAGTGTTTTATTAGGATTGGCTTGCATTATACAGAATGTAATTTGAACTGTTTCGCTATTTATCAACATTGACTTACATTATACATAACGTAAGCTCATTCATGTGGTTCCTTTGTTAGACTGGCTTGCATTATGCATAGTGCATGCAGAATTTTATAATTTTATATCAGAATTAGATTGCATTATGTAAAGTGTAACTCAATTCTATATCAAGATTGAGTTGAATTTGTGTAGTGCACTCGTATATAGCCTTATATTAGAATTCAACTTTCTTGTAAATCTTTTTAATTTTAATTTTCTAATTCTTTTTATATGAGACAAAAAATACTAATATTTCTTCTTTGGAAAAAAATCAGTTATTTAGTCATTTTTGAGTGATAGGGATCTAAGTTGCATTTCGAAAAGGGATGCATGACATATTAAATTTCTTTACAGGGATCTGAAACATTAATTTTATTATTTGAATCTTTATCTAAAACCAATTCAAAATAATTTCATTTTTAAAAATATACTGAAACCAAGTTTGGGTAGCACATTTGGTGCTAGGGTTATTTCAGTGATCTATACTCAATTAGATTCAAAATGAGATAAGAAGTGAATAAATACAATACACAAATAATTTTCTCCAAACCTCAGTTTATCAATTTTTCCAAACGAATACAAAATAATAACTGGAGTATCAAACTCAAACGCAAAATGATAAAATAACAATTCCCTTATAAAAAAATTTATTCCTTTACTTAAACGGTCAATTATCCAATGGCCAAGTCAACATATGTCAATAAGGAAAATTTTCCATCGAATTTGAGAGAGCATCATCTTCTCTTTTATTATGATATGTATTTCCAAAAATGCAATGTTAATCTAGGCAAGTGAAATATATAATTTCCTTCTATATATTTATTTACTTTAAATGTGTTCTTGTATCAAAAATCACATCAATCCATCTTGATGTAAAATCACATCACTCCAATACATACTCAACCTTCATCTCAACCAAAACAACCAAATTTGGCATGTCCTTCAATAGAAAAAAGCTTCCATAATTCAGAATAATTTCTTATAGTAGCACAATGGCCTCCATGTAGGATTTGTGATTTCCCTTTGCATGCTCCACCTTATTTAGGCAGATTTGCTTCTTTGACGTGACTTTGAGAACAAAACACATTCTCCATCATTTTTACAATCGATTCAAATAAATTATTATTTCATCATTTTGAGTATAAGAAATCACTATTTTTTTTCCATGCCCTTATCGTTCCACATCAAAATGAAAAGTTTATGTCTCTCTCTTCCAACCGTTCCATTGAAATAAGATTTGTTTTAGTTTTTGGGACATGCCTAACTCTTATAAGTCTTACAACCTTTCCAACATACATCTTTGACCCACTACAAGAAAATTTATTTTTGGTGGCGCATGAAAAACGCTACTAAAACTTACGCGTCTTAATGAACACCGCGATAAAAACCGCAACTAAAATCAATGATTTTTAGTTGCATTTATTTCAACGCTGCTATAAATCCTTTTATTGCAGCGTTTATCAAACACAGCCATAAATATTTTTGTAGCATTTTAAAAATGCCACCAAAAGACCATTTGGCGCTGCTAATAGAGTTTCCAGCTTTATCTTTGCTTTACGGTTGCGTTTATTCAACACCGCTATATGTATTTTTGTAGCGTTTTTGAAACTCTACTGAAAGTTATTCATTATTTTGTAATATTTTTTCATGCTATTATTCCCCATTAATGGTTTGTTTTATTTCTACCATATCAATCAGTAATCACATACATAATCATCATATTCAAACAATTAAAAAAACATAATAACCATATAATCAAATAAGATATCTATAATCACTCTGATACAATAGTTTTTCGACAAAATGACCAAACTCACATACAATAACCATTCGTATACAAATTTACACACCTAGTACTAATAGATTGTTATACATAACTAGTGTTGACAAAACGTTTGATTAGCCATAATTCTTTGTTGCATGCACAAGTGAAAGCTAGCACCATAAAAGTCCAACCTTGCTCTCTTCGATTGTCCAATACCTACAAAAGTAGCATATGCATATTTCTAATGACTATAATGCAAATAAATCATGTTCGTTGAAGATAATTCAAATCCTTCAGCTCTGATTATGTGATAATTATCATTGCAATTTTTATTAGATCAGCAGCCGAGCCCATATGAAACACCAAGTTTAGCATTAGACTAGACAAATGCATTCTACAAAGAAACAGCCACCAAGTATAAATGCTATTTATGATACCTCGTACCTGACATATAGACTTTATGGCTTGTCTGATGCAGCACGAGATGGTATGAGAGGGAAGGAATCGACACATACCTTAATTCACGATCGGCCATCGCCAATGCTCCATGACCTATCTACACCAACACCGCGACTTAACACCATGCCTCTTATGTCGCTACGCGACTTAACCCCAACCCCGCGACTTAACTCCAACACCGTGCCTCCCACGCCGCGACTCAAAATTAGGTCGCGAACGACCTATTCCAATTCCCTAACTTGCGAGTTTCCTCCCTCCTCTATATGTCGCGAACGACCTACTCTCCCTCCTCCACAATGAGTCGCCCCCCCCCCCCCCAACCATAAGTCGCTGCCGATATTGAAGTCCAATAAATCGCTGCCGAGTTTTCCCAAATCGCGTGAACGAGCTTCTTAGGTCGCGAGCTCTAGCTTGTCTTCACTGTAGGTCGCCAACGACCTTATTTTAGGTCGCGTGAAGGGTGATTCTAGGTCGCGGCAAAAAAAACCTTATGTCGCTGTTGCATTTTTAAGTCGCAAAGTCTTCTTGCCGTGTTTCATTTTAGCTCGCGTGACAAGTTTAAAGTCGCATGCTATCTTGTAGGTCACAAACGAGGCTGTTGTGTTGGACTGTGTTGCTTTATGACATGTACATATTGTGTTGTAATTCATATTGTAAGCCTATAAATAGGCGAGTCATGTCATTTGTAAAGGTTGTTGAAAATTGAATAAAATTTGGTTTGTGCTTTGTGCCTCCATTTTAAAATTGGTAGTCGAGTGTTAACTCCTATCTCCACTTCGGCATTCGAGTGCACTCGAATCAACGAACGTTGAAGCCAATTCGCGGAATCAAGTGCGCTTGATCAACGCTCAAAGAATTGTAGATCTTTCTTCACGGAATCGTGCGCGATCAACGTGTCGAAGATTGCTAAAATCCGGTATCTACGTGATCAACGGATTTGGGCCTTACGGTATTCATAAATCCATCGATTCTTCGTCGATTCACCGATTATTTCCGCTAATCGTGTGAGATCCTGGACGGATTCGATTTACATCGTTGAATTCGCTTCCCACGCTGCGTCAGTTTGGTATCAGAGCTAGATCGCAAGAAGTTTGCATTATTTGGAGACTTGGGTTTCAAGAATTTGAAGTTTGGAGGTCAGATTTGCAAATTGTGAGAAGTTTGGTGTTCATCGTGAAGTTGCAACAAGTTGGGAGTTTCGATCCATCTCACTTTGGATCAAAGTTCGAAAAGTGTTTGAAATTATTTTTGAGTTTGCTTGAAGTTCAATCATGCTTCCGAGACGAGCTCAACGTCATCGCAACATTAATGCTTTGTATGGAAGAGAAGAGGCCGATGAAATGGAACAACGAATCAACGAGAGTTTCACTGAAAAGTTGAATGAAGGAATTGGTCGATTAGAGAGAATGATGCTTGAAATGAATCAAAATCGAAGAAGAGTTTCACCTGAATCGAGCCATGGGAGAAGTAGAGTTTCACCACATTCAGATCGGGAGAGAAGAGAAGATCATGATCGTAGAAGTGCTGACAATCGTGATAGGAATGAAGATCGAAGAAGTGGTGGTGGTAGAGAGGTTGGTGGTCGTGATCGACATCGATATACTTCAGATTTTGATGAGGAGTTTGATGGTGATAGGGGAAGTGTTCATTACCGAGATAGAGATCAAACACGACGTCAGTATCGAGATGTAGAGGATGATCGTCGATGGAAATCGGGAATGAAGATGGAGATTCCTGAATTTAAAGGTGGAATGGTTGCAGAAGAATTCTTGGACTGGTTGTCTAATGTTGAAGAGATCTTTGATTTCAAGGAGGTTCCGAAAGACCGTCGAGTGAAGTTGGTTGCTACTAGGTTGAGAGGGAGAGCTATGGCGTGGTGGCAGCAAACCAAACTTACACGAGAACGGATGGGGAAGTCGAAGATTGTTGACAGGGAGAAATTTATGAAAGCTACATTTTTACCTTACAATTATCAATCACTCATGTATCAGAGATTGCAGAACTTGAGGCAAGGGACAAAGACTGTTAATGATTATGCTGACGAGTTTTATCAACTGATTGCTCGAAATGACATTATGGAGACAGAGGAACAGTTGACTTCTAGGTTTGTTGGAGGGTTGCGAATGCAGATCCAGGATATGGTTAATATGTTTGAACCAA
Source organism: Allium cepa (assembly GCA_030765085.1). Lineage (NCBI taxonomy): Eukaryota > Viridiplantae > Streptophyta > Magnoliopsida > Asparagales > Amaryllidaceae > Allium > Allium cepa. The sequence continues at coordinate 634,081,708 of CM060932.1, read as the reverse complement.
GATCTGTTGCGGAAGCACACCAGAAGGCATTGGCTTTGGAGAAGCAGGGAAGGCGTGGAGGTGGAGTGTTTACAAGTTCCAATATTCAAAGCAAAGGTGTTAGTGGGAGTTCCAATGTTACTAAAGCTGTCAATAAACCAGTTGTGAATGAAGTGGCGAAGGCGAAGGCTACTAACAGTTTCAAGTGTTATAACTGCCAAGAAGTGGGTCATAAGAGTAACGAATGTCCAAAGCCAAAGAAGAGAACGATGATTGCTGAAGTTGAAGGCGAGGATGTTGGTGAAGGTGATTCTAGTCCAGTGGAGGAAGATGAGCAGGATATCGCGTCGGGAGATGAAGGATGTAATCTAATGATGAGGAGGTCTTGTTTAACACCGAAGCAAGAGGATGAGGCTAGTTGGTTGAGGAGCAACATTTTTCAATCTACATGCACTATTCTGGGAAAAATTTGTAAGTTTGTGATTGATGCAGGAAGTTGTGACAATATTATTTCTACTGAAGCTGTGAGGAAGCTGAAGTTGAAGACGGAGAAACACCCTAAGCCTTACAAGTTAGCATGGCTGAGAAAAGGAGGAGAGGTGAAGGTGGATAGGCGAGTTCGAGTTCCATTTTCTATTGCGAAGAAATATAAAGACGAGATCTGGTGTGATGTAGTTGAGATGGATGTTTGTCATTTGCTTTTGGGAAGACCGTGGCAGTATGATCGAGCAGTGCAGCATGACGGTCAAACCAATAGCTACAGTTTTATGTTTGAAGGCGTTAAGATTATTTTAGTTCCAAAGAAGAGACAACAGGAAGAGAGTAAATCTGAGGAGATTGAGGAGCTGAAAACTTTATTGACTTTGAAAGAACTTGTTGAAGAAGTAGAGGAGAGTCCTAAAGTGTTTTTTTTGATTGGACATGAAGCTACTGAATCAGTTGAAGTTCTAGAGGAAGTGAAGCCGGTATTGGAAGAATTCAGTGATGTGTTTCCGGAGGAGTTGCCAAAGGAATTACCGCCGTTGAGGGATATTCAACATCAAATTGATCTTGTGTCAGGGTCAGTGTTACCTCACAGGTCACATTACCGGATGAGTCCGAAGGAGCATGAAGAACTGAGAAGGCAGGTGGAGGAGTTGTTAGAACAAGGGCGTGTCCAGGAGAGTTTGAGTCCATGTGCCGTGCCAGCCTTATTGGTACCGAAGAAGGATGGAACGTGGAGGATGTGTACGGACAGTCGGGCACTAAACAAGATCACTGTGAGATACAGATTTCCTACGCCGAGGTTTGATGATTTGATTGATCAGTTAAGTGGGGCAGTTGTGTTTTCCAAGATTGACTTGAAAAGTGGTTACCATCAAATTCGTATCCGACCGGGTGATGAATGGAAGACTGCTTTTAAAACTAGGGAGGGTTTATACGAATGGTTGGTTATGCCATTTGGTTTTTCAAATGCTCCTAGTACTTTCATGAGAGTGATGAACCAGATTTTTAGACCATTTGTTGGGAAGTTTGTGGTTGTTTACTTTGATGATATTTTGATTTATAGTGGGAGTACGGAAGAACACATCCAGCATTTGCGAGAAGTATTGTTGATTCTACGACAAGAGCAGTTTTATGCAGCAACAAAGAAGTGTGTGTTTATGACGGACAGTGTTTTATTTCTGGGATATGTTCTGTCAAAGGAAGGCATTCAAGTGGATGAAAATAAAGTGGAAGCTGTCAGGATTTGGCCACAACCGAAGACGATTACGGAAGTAAGGAGTTTTCATGGATTGGTGTCTTTTTATCAAAGATTCGTTCCACACTTTAGCAGTGTGATGGCACCTGTAACTGATTGCATGAAAGGAAAGAAGTTTGTATGGTCTGAGGAAGCAGGGGTTGCTTTTGAGAAGATCAAGTTACTATTGACGACAGCACCAATACTGGTACTGCCGAATTTTCAGTTGTTGTTTGAATTGCATACTGATGCTTCAAAAGTGGGAATTAGTGGAGTATTGAGCCAGAATGGAAGACCGGTTGCTTATTTCAGTGAAAAATTGTCGGGAGCCAAATTGAGATATAGCACCTATGATGTAGAATTTTACGCGATTGTTCAAGCCGTGAAGCACTGGCGACATTACTTGTTTCAGAAGGAGTTTGTTCTTTACACTAATCATGAGGCATTGAAACATCTACAAGGACAGGACAAGATTTCAGCGAGACATGCTTCATGGATAACATATCTACAACAATTTACTTTTGTTGTGAAACACAAATCAGGGGTGACAAATCGTGTAGCGGATGCTTTGAGCAGGAGGAATCACTTGTTGACAACGTTGAAGGTTGAAGTGACAGGATTCGAATTATTGCCAAAGTTGTTTGAGGAGGATCCTTACTTTGCAAAGTTTGTCGAGAAAGTTAAGGATGGGGATACCGATGAATTTGTATTGGTTGATGGATTCTTGTTCAAGGGAAATCAATTATGCATACCAGATTGTAGCTTGAGAATGAAGATTATCAAAGAATTACATGAAGAAGGCCATGTAGGAAGAGATCGCACATTACATTTGATTTCTCAATCTTACTTTTGGACGTCAATGAGGAAAGAGGTAGAGAGATTTGTGGAGAGATGTCATATCTGTCAGGTTTCGAAAGGAATAGCGACGAATGCGGGATTATACATGCCATTACCAGTACCTACTAAACCATGGATTGATATTAGCATGGATTTTGTGTTAGGTTTGCCGAGAACTCAGAGGGAAAATGATTCTATATTTGTTGTGGTGGACAGGTTTTCGAAGATGGCACATTTTATAGCTTGTAAGAAAACAGCTGATGCCGTCCGAGTTGCTCAATTATTCTTTAAAGAGGTGTATCGATTGCATGGTTTACCAGAATCTATTGTTTCTGATCGAGATACTAGATTTCTAAGCCATTTTTGGTTAAGTTTGTGGAAGATGGTTGGAACGAAGCTGAATTTTAGTAGCGCTTATCATCCGCAGACAGATGGGCAAACAGAGGTGGTGAATAGATCGTTGGAAAATTTGTTACGGTGTCTTGTGAAAGACAATTTGAAGGGTTGGGATTTGAAGTTGTGTCAAGCTGAATTTGCTCACAATCATGCAATTAACCGAAGTACAGGTTTCAGTCCATTTCAGATTGTATATTCAAGCTTACCAAAGGAGCCGTTAGATTTAACGATAATACCACAACCAAAGGGGACAGTTAAGCGGGCTGCTGATTTTGTTGATGGGTTGGCAGAATGTCATAGAATCGTTCAGGAACGATTGGAGAAGACAAATGAGAAGTATAAACAAATGGCAGATAAGAAACGAAGAAGTATTGTCTTCAAAGAGGGAGATTTTGTATATGTTGTTTTGACGAAAGATCGTTTTCCGGTTGGTACTTACAACAAGTTGAAAGCACGAAAGATTGGTCCAGTAGAAATCTTGAAGAAGATCAATGATAATGCGTACCGGTTAAGGTTGCCGGAAGAGGTTTATACTTCTGATATTTTCAATGTCAAACACTTAATACCATATTATGGGGAGAAACTCGTCGAAGAAGAGGAGTGCGTGAATTCGAGGTCGAATTCTTTCCAACAAGGAGAGGATGATGCAGCACGAGATGGTATGAGAGGGAAGGAATCGACACATACCTTAATTCACGATCGGCCATCGCCAATGCTCCATGACCTAACTTCACCAACACCGCGACTTAACACCATGCCTCTTATGTCGCTACGCGACTTAACCCCAACCCTACGACTTAACTCCAACACCGTGCCTCCCACGTCGCGACTCAAAATTAGGTCGCGAACGACCTATTCCAATTCCCTAACTCGCGAGTTTCCTCCCTCCTCTATATGTCGCGAACGACCTACTCTCCCTCCTCCACAATGAGTCGCCCCCCCAACCATAAGTCGCTGCCGATATTGAAGTCCAATAAATCGTGCCGAGTTTTCCCAAATCGCGTGAACGAGCTTCTTAGGTCGCGAGCTCTAGCTTGTCTTCACTGTAGGTCGCCAACGACCTTATTTTACGTCGCGTGAAGGGTGATTCTAGGTCGCGGCAAAAAAAATCCTTATGTCGCTGTTGCATTTTTAAGTTGCAAAGTCTTCTTGCCGTGTTTCATTTTAGCTCGCGTGACAAGTTTAAAGTCGCATGCTATCTTGTAGGTCACAAACGAGGCTGTTGTGTTGGACTGTGTAGCTTTATGACATGTACATATTGTGTTGTAATTCATGTTGTAAGCCTATAAATAGGCGAGTCATGTCATTTGTAAAAGTTGTTGAAAATTGAATAAAATTTGGTTTGTGCTTTGTGCCTCCATTTTAAAATTGGTAATCGAGTGTTGACTCCTATCTCCACTTTGGCATTCGAGTGCGCTCGAATCAACGAACGTTGAAGCCAATTCGCGGAATCAAGTGCGCTTGATCAACGCTCAAAGAATTGTAGATCTTTCTTCACGGAATCGTGCGCGATCAACGTGTCGAAGATTGCTAAAATCCGGTATCTACGTGATCAACGGATTTGGGCCTTACGGTATTCATAAATCCATCGATTCTTCGTCGATTCACCGATTATTTCCGCTAATCGTGTGAGATCCTGGACGGATTCGATTTACATCGTCGAATTCGCTTCCCACGCTGCGTCATTGTCGTTCGTGTTGCATCGCTTCAAACAGTGCAACGTCTAACTGTGTTGTACATAGTAATACCAATGTGGCAGCAACCATTAACTGTCACTTCGATCTAGCATGAGATACTTATAATACCCATGAAGTTGCAAATATCCAAAGAAAAGGAAATCACACTATCATACCACAATTAAGGTTTTAGTTCTAATTTAAATCAAGACAAGAAATAAAGTAATGTGATACTCTATAAATAGAAGAAAAAAAATATACCTGCTGAATATTTAGCAGGAAAATCACATCAGAATTCCAAAAAGCATAAATAGTGATAGGAGTCATTAGATGAGTGTGAGCATATGAAAGACCAAAAATCAGTTCTTATTTAAAGTATATGAAATAGTAGAAATGAGGAACAATCTCTTAATGACATTCAAACCTAGAAATTCAGAGTAAAACATCGACTACATGTCTCTATGAAATTTTCCAAGCGTAAGATGAGCAAGAGCAAACAAGGAGAAACGTGATTTCCGACGGCTGAAAACCGTCGGCGGCCGTCGGAAGCCGTCGGGGGCCGTCGAAAAAAGCCGTCGGAAATGACGGCGTCGGGGAGCAGTACTTCCGACGGCTACCGACGGGGGTGTCGTACAGATTACCGACGGCTTCCGACAACTTCCGACGGTTTTCGACGGCTTCCGTCGCCCGTCGGAAGCCGTTGGAAATCTGAAGCTACAGACCGCCGGGAATCGTCGGTAGCCGACGGAAATTTCGACCTTTAAGCCGTCGGGAGCCGTCGGAAATCTACTGTTTTTTTTTTAAATCTGCTGCAAATAGAGCCTTCCAACCACATTTCTCTTCCAAACACTACAATATCAATACTGTACAATCCAATAAACAATAATCCAACCAAACATGCAAACCAATACTCCAAAATATTCAATAAACACAGAAATAAACAAAATTAGAATAAAAATAAAATACAAAATATACATAACATTCCAACATTAACAATAATCCTAACAATAACTGTTCTATCAATCATGCATATCCTGATACAGCTACAGAACCAAGTGTATTATACATAATTATACATATCAACAATTAATTGTTCCATCTACCAAATCATTCTAAACTAAAACAAAACATACCTGCACGAACGAATCAGAAAGCAATGAATCAATCTGCTCCAGATCCAGAGCCAGCCGATGAAGGGAAGCGGCCACCAAACTGCTGCATGTACTCAAATAACTGTGCCGTCTGCATGGCCTGTTGGCGGTTCTTCTCCTCCAACTGCTGAACTCTAGTCTACAATTCTTCTATACGTGCTAGCTCGCTCTGAGGTCTACTCCGCCGTCCCCTACTCTGACTACTGGACTACAATAATTGAAAAATAAATAAAATCAAAGTTTATTGTTTTGAAAAGGTAAAAATATCATATTTTAAGTATTTATAGAAAAAGTAAATTATTTACCGCTAAATTGCCACATCCGTATCGTTGACCATGCTCTGGTGGACTCATAACGGACTCAAAAATAACGTCCTCTTCATCGGTCGTCAGCTGCTCTCGACCCGTATCAGAAAGGAGTTTCTGTCGCTGCTCCATAAACATCTCCTGCATTGACAAATTAATAATATCATATCTTATTTCATAATAATTTGACAACTAAAACAATTACTAATACTGAATAAAATGAAATATGCTTACATGGCTTTTACTGGATTTATCGTCCTGCCATGTGTACGAAACAGTCCCGTCTGGATTAACATGCTCGACAGCATGCGTACGGGTGAACACGTCCATATAGCTGACAGGACCATGTGCATCGGCTTCCTGAAGTTGATTGTTACATACAATTATTATACATTTAAAATCATATAGCATAAACTATTTACATTTATTATTCAGTAAATTTACCAACTCCTGCCGATACTGCTGAAATGACTTCGATCCTCCGCGATGAGTGACGGGATTCTTATTTCTATTTGTAGAGTTTCTATCCGACTCTGCCCGTACATTAAAAATTTGATACATTATTTTCCAATCACGTTAAATTAATAATTCAAAAAAAATTAGTACATTTGCCTTCGCCTCGTCCGTCTCCCAATAGCTCAACCAAGCTTGCCACACGCTCTCCCCCATCCACTGTGGTCTCTTCCCGGATTTCTTAACCTCAGATATCGTGTCCCTGTAGTTCTTTCGCATCTTCCTCATCCAGTATGCTCGTGCCAGCTGCATATCATCTGTTTGGATGTCTATCTCAGCCTGTGTTAAAAAAAGATTACACTTTAAACGATAAACGGTAGAAAAACGACAAAAACGAATTAAAAATGGAAAACGTAAAAATTACACATACTAGGACATTCTGCCATATGCACTCTATGATGTGTGGAGGGATGGTATCCCACTTCGGCCAGCACGCACTCATCCTACTACGATATGCTGCTCTGGAGACGTCCAGCACTACCTTAGTGGGTAGTAGCTCGAACCCCCTGTTTTTAAGTACGATACAGATAAGTACGTACGTATAGTATAGAAAAAATAAGATGAATAATAAAATTTAATTTTTACCCATCTGCTTTGGGGACTAACGATACAACTGGACGCTGTGGCGCTTGCGATGGGCCACTTCCATCGCCTCCTGAAGAACGGGAAGAGCTCCTCCCTCTATGTGACATAATGATAAACCTGTGACGTTTACACATCATTATATAAGAGAATAAAAACATGATAATGAAATATATTTCATATGAAAATGACATCAACGGCATAAATTGCTTAATTATAATGACTGAAATGGAAATAGAAATGTAAGTTTGTTATACCTGATTCATAATGGGTGTACTCTTCCTACGATAAGCAGAGTTCATTGCATTTTTAATAAAAATTGCTAAATAAATGACAAATTGAAATAACATAAAACAATAGTAAACGGATTTAGTTTCATAGTTACATCAATTTCATAATACATCAAGAATTCAACATAGTTACATCAATTGCAAAAAAACAGATTCAATTTTATATCAGTCATCATCGTCTTCTGATTCAGATTCGGTCTCGTTTTCGACGATATTTTCCTCTGCACTGTCAAACGCTTCTACCAAAACATTTGATTCATCGATCAAAGGACCAAAATCTGTATGATCGTCTATAATTATTATTTCGTTATTTTGCTCAAGATCTTCCTGATAAGCTTGTTCGTCCGGAATATTCTTCCCATCGAATGTGAATCTGGCCTTTGTTTTAAAAACTGCAGACCAATCTGCTTTATCTCTTTTTAGAGACGGATAAGGAGCGTAACAAACTTGCAATGCTTGTTTGGCTAGTACAAAAGGATCATACTTGTGATAGTGCGATGTATGCTTTATTTCGATAAGATTATAATCCTTGTGCACATTAATTCCAGAACCTGGAACATTGCTAAACCAATTGCATCTAAATAGAAACACCTCCTCCGCGGGTCTTGAGAAATATGTCAGTTGCAAATTTGTGTTAGAACGCCATAAAAATCATTTAAATGGTTTTCTGGATCGTCACTACCTTTAACAAATACACCAGTATTATTTGTTAATTTTTCTGCACCGTATTCTTTGGTGTTAAATTTGTATCCATTGACGAAATATATTGGATATGTCTTGACCACTTTTTTTGGTCCCATTGCAAGATGTTTCAACCCTTCGTCAACAACACAATTTTTCGGCTCATAAACGTAATTTGAAAACCAACGGGAAAATTCTTTACTGAGATCTCCGTTCGGATGTTCCCGTTCATAAACACTGTTTATATAAACAAATTATTACATTAGGTTATACACGCGCATGCATTATAGAAAAGAATAAAACGAAAATTATTATTTCAGATTACCTAACAAACGGTGCAACCTCGGCACAATTTAGAAGAATATAAGTGTGTGCTACACGAAGATCTCTATCGTCTAGCCATATTTCCACACACATTCCAGAAGGCCGACCATGTTGTCTAAAAATAGATAACATTGCTTGAGAGGACTCTTGTTCGTCGCCTTCATCATTACGAGGAACACTTTGAAATGAAATATTCACATGGTCACTGAAATAGTGAGAGAAAAAGAACGAAGCTTCTTCTTCGATGTAAGATTTACATATCGAACCTTCAACTCGTGCTTTTTGTCTCACTTTTTTCTTCAGATGATTCAAATATCTATGCAAAATTAATTTATATTAACTTCATCTTTCAAATGCAATTAAATTACCTTATAACATATTACATACCTCTCAAATGGATACATCCATCCGTATTGGACAGGACCTCGAAGTCATGCTTCAGATGGAAGATGAACAGGTAAATGTTCCATCACATTAAAAAAACCTGGCGGAAATATTTTCTCTAATTTGCAAAGCAATATAGGAATGTCCACTTCAAGTTTACGTAAACGTTGCACTTTTAAAGTAGTCGAACAAAGCTCTTTGTAAAACATACTAAGCTCCTTACTACCTTCCAAACTTTTAACGGCAGTAGTTCTTTGAACATAACGGGAAATAAATTTTCCATCATTATGTGACAGTCGTGACTTTTCATTCCGCTCAATCTACCATTTTTAAAGTCAACACATCTACGAAGATTTGATGATATCCCATCAGGAAATCTTAGCCCTTCCACCCATTTTAACACAGCTTTAACTTGATTATTATCTAATTTGTAACAAGCTTTTGGTTTTTTACTGTCATTTGGTTTCATATGAAGCTCGGGACGTTTGCATAATTCTTCTATATCACGTCTTGATTTCAAATCATCCTTCTTCTTCCCTTTCACATTCAAAATTGTGTTAAACACATTATCAAATACATTTTTTTCATTGTGCATCACATCTATGTTATGGCGAAGCAGAAGATGTTTCCAATACGGCAACTCTCAAAAGATAGTTTGTTTGCACCAGTTATGAACAACTGATTTGCCTTTAATTTCTGTTTGCTCCCCCGTTTCATATATCTTTGGATAGTCCTTAACAAGTTCATATATGTCTTCGCTTGACCATATCGTCGGTGGTTGTCTGGTTTCTACTCTATTAGCTAAAAAGTTTTTCTTGTCCCCTCTGAAGGGATGATTTACATGGAGAAAATATCGATGACAGTCAAACCATGAAATTTTCTTACCATGAGGTAAAAAAACGCTCGTGTTTCATCCATGCAATATGGACATGCTAGACGACCGGCAGTACTCCATCCCGAAAGCATTGCATAGGCAGAAAAATCACTTATAGTCCACAACAAAGAAGCAAACATACGAAAATTTTTCTTCTTTGACACATCGTATGTTTCTACTCCTTCGTTCCACAGTATTTTTAACTCCTCAATCAACGGTTGTAAATATACATCGATTCCTTGTGTCGGATCGTCGGGGAAAGGAACGACAACAGCAAGAAACATATATTGCGTTTTCATGCACATCCATGGAGGTAAATTATACGGTGTGACGATAATGGGTCAGGATGAATATTTAGAACCAAATTGAGAAAATGGAGAAAAACCGTCCGTACATAATCCTAATCTAACATTTCGACTCTCCGCTGCAAAATTTGGATATATTTTATCGAAATGCTTCCATGCTTCTTCATCGGCCGGATGTGTCAACGTACCCTCTTCCTCCGTTCTCACGCTATGCCACCTCATATTAGACGCAGTTACAGAAGATGCATATAATCTTTGAAGTCTTGGAGTTATGGGTAAGTAGTGCATACGCTTGTACGGAACTTCCTTACCCTTCTTTTTTCTTGGTTTGTATCTCTCCTGGTTACAAACTTTACAATTTCTAAGGTTTGCGTCTTATTTCCAAAACAACATGCATCCTTTTAAACATGTATCTATTTTCCGATACGGTAAACCAAAAGCCGACATAAGTTTTTTAACTTCGTAGTGATTTTCACACATTAGATTATCGGGCGGCATATGTCTTTTTGCAGCTTGTACAACAGCCGTAAACCCAGCTTCAGTGATGTTGTATTTTGACTTCATCGCAATGTATTCTGCGATTACTGACAGCTGCGTGCCGCTTTTACAACCATCCCAAATAGGTTTCTTAGCTGCATCTAGTAAATCATAAATTTTCTTAGCTTCAATATTTGGTTCTTCAACATTTCCATCATCGTCGTCAACTTCAACAATAGGAAACATTGATCGTGCTGCATCTTCGACCATATTTTCTATACGGGTCGTTGAAACTATTTCGTTAACGACACTTTCAGACTCTACAGAAGTATTTGCTACAACTTCTCCATGCCGATCCCAAACATAATATTCGGGTGTGAAACCGTGTTGGCACAAATGAACTTTCACAATATCTGGTAACAAAAACTTCAAATGTCTACACCTACTACACGGACAACGAATTTCTGGATCGTTTCCGTTATTACTTAAGGCGAATTCAACCAACACGTTTATACCATTATAAAAATCTTCTTTTATTGAGCCCCTCAGTCCTTTTCTTTGGTACATCCATCTCCTTCGATCAACAAAATAATCAATCATTTTTCCTATTTGACAAAATGAGAAGTTCAAAATTTAATATTTATTTTGAAGAATACATATTCGAAAAAGATTATTTTCATGTTCGTATAATATTTTGAATTTAAAGAACAACTTCACAAATTTAAAAATATTTTCAAATAGGGCACATTTCATTTTTTAACGTAACGATTTAAATATATATATATAATTTTTTTTTTCATTGGTCGGGCATCCTATTTCCCATTACAAACACAGTAAGCATTTACATTTCGTATATTACTTCGTCTCAAACGATTCAACAAAATTTCGGCAGCATTTCCCTTTTGTTCCCTGCATTGTACACAAATGCGTGTACGCAGGAAACAAAAAAGAAAAGTTCGGCCGAAATTTTATGAACCGTTTGAGACGAAGTGGTATACAAAATGTAAATTCTTACTGTGTTCATAACTTGTCCAATACAGGGACAAATCCAACAAACATTGTACCAGATGAATATAAATGGTCGTTTTTCGAAAAAAACGACTATTTATACAACGATCATGTACAACACTCGTCAAACGGAGCCAAAAACTCTCTAAGGGACATTTGTCAGTTACATGCATGCATTTTACGAAAAAATACAGTTTTACTCACTGTTCACATTTACAAAAATATATATTAATTTAACACAGTTATTCGACGTATTACGCATCAACTTAAGGCTGTTTTAACATTTTTATCATTTTTCAATACACACAATTGTAATTTAGAGTAATGCATTTTTTTTGTTTCATAAGTAAATATGTGCACAATATAATACTCCTAGTTCATTCAATCATTTTATCTTATTCCAAATAACGTATACAATCGTCGAATCAAGGCATACACAACAATTTACATATACATGAACAACCCCAAATTATAGGTGTTTTTCACAATTTCACGATAAAAGATGAAATCGGTATACCATGTGATGCTATAAACCACTATTACGCTATTGGAAACAATTGCAATCGTTAATTCGCCCTAATTTACCAATTTATGCAAATCTAGAAATAGGGTAAAAACTGAATTTTTTACAAAAATAAGAGATTATACCTGAGATGAAGAGTAATGGAGTTTGATTAGGCAGCCGTGGAGGATCCGGAAGCTCGAAATCAAGGATTGGAAGCTTGAAGAGGGAAAATGGGGGATTTTGAAAATAATTTTCGTATGGTTTGGGAAAGAAGAAGAGCTCTCGGCTGAAGGTATAATCGCAGTTTTTCGACGGCTTCCGACGGCCACCGACGGCCCGTCGGAAGCCGTCGGAAAAAGGCCGTCGGTAGCCGTCGGTCTATGCTGTCGGAATTGAAGCCTTTTCTAGTAGTGGCAGCACTAGTAGTAATAGAAATTGGTGTTGGTACCCTGCGTAATGAATAGAAATTTTAAGATGTAATATATATAAACAAGTGATAGAAGATATCAAATATAAACAACTCAAAACATTTAAAACAGTGACATGGGTTTTGTATGGGAAGTAACTATACCACTTAGTCAGTGAGGCTATTAAAAATCCTCGGAACACGATCTGAACAAGAACTGTGCTAAAACTCCAATTACACCTACTAAACATGCAGTGCTAGCATATTGCAATATGAGAAGAAACTCAGATGTCATTAAACTATATATAACTTGTAGTTTTTTTTTTTTTGAGGTCCCTGATGCTAGATAACCAATCAACAACAACAAGCATTTAAGGGCATCAATCTGCTACAAAGAAAATATAAAAAAAATATTAACATGAAATACATTAGTAGTAGAGAGCTCATTTAAAATCTATTATAAATTGTAACTGCATTTAAAATAAGGGGTATTGTGATGCATTTATATGTATATATGCATATGTACAACACAAATTGTAGTGTTGTTTTAATGCACGATTATCATTCACAGTTGAGACTTTTTGAAATGAGTAGTGTGACTCATTTGAGATTACAGTTAAAGCTGTTTAAATGCTCATTGAGTGTATTGAAATATTTTAGGTATCTATCTATATAATTTTATTTACAATTAAGTATAAATTTTGTTATTCACAATTATGTATGTATAAAAATATATTTTTCCTTTCGTTATTTATCTTTCTAAATATAATATAATTTATTTCTAAATATTGGATTCAACTTATAGCAGATAAGTATGCATAAATTGAGAATATATTTCATTATTCATAGATGTTTTATATATGTGTGTGTATTTTGCTTCATGGACTATGCATATACCAATACAGCTATATATACACACACACACACACACACACACACACACACACACACACACACTACTAGAAAAACAGTAAATTCCAACGCCCCTGTTCCAACGGCCACCAACGGCATTTCCAACGGCTCGTTAATTTTTTACGTAGCCGTCTTAAACCGTTAGAAACCGTTGGAAAATAGCCGTTTGCGGCCGTTGAAAGCCGTTGGAAAATTTCCTGCATATTTCCAGAGACCGACCTTCAACTCATTATTCATCTTCTCAACCGAAAATTACCCCCAAATCCACCATTCCATCATCTCCAATCTTCATTTGCCGGCCCAAAACCCATCCCAACAACCCCCGACGCCATCTAGAAGCTACTTCGGCACATCTCCACCGTTCTAGCTCTCCAAATCGGTAATTTTCCTAAAGCTAATATTTAAGTTTTTTTTGATTTAGGGTTTAATTTGAATGTTGATTGATTCCTACTTGTTAGTGTATGCATATTACATTATATTGTCCTCTAATTGCAACCATTATAACATAATGAACAAGTTATTATAATTGATTGAAAATTTTGTAATTTAAGATATTGCATTAGTTTATGTTATTTGGTTAGTATATTAAATGTATGTGTGTGATAGAGTTTATTGCATTTGGAAGCCGTTAAAACGGATATTTCATATGTGCGAATACGAGCTTTGTATTTGTGTGAACACGCGAATTAATTTAGTTTATAAATGAATTTTGTGTACAAATTTAGCGTATAAAATGAATTTAGTACTTATGTAATAAAACGGTAAAATATAAACCAATATTAATTAAACGAATTATATATTCGAATTTAATATAAACAAATATTTAAATCCTTAGATATTATTCGGCCCCGTCTGACAAGTGTTGTATATGATCGTTTTAGGGATATTCGTTTTTTCCACAAAACGGACAACTCTATTCATCTGATACATCATTTGTCGGATTTGTCCCAGTATTGGACAAGTTACAAACATTATAAAGTAATTATATTCCGTCAATCATATCACTTTAAACGGTTCACAAAATTTCGACGGCATTTCCTTTACGTTCCTTGTGTACACGCATTTGTGTACGATACAAGGAACACGGGGGAAATGCTGCCGAAATTTTGTGAATCGTTTAAAATGATATGATTTACGGAATATAATTACTATTGTGTTTGTAATGGGAAGTAGGATGACCGACCATCAAAGAAAGACACATAAGTGGCAATGAAACAATAGTTGCTTATTTAAAATTTTCAGTTTGTGAAATAAGCAGTTTGCGGCCGTTGGAAAATTTCGTGCAAAATTTAAAATGAATGATTTATAACATTTTTACTCTATTATAGGTTTTCTAGTAGGGAAACATGGTCAATTACTTTAATGATCGGAGCTGGATGTATCAAAGAAGGGAAACTAGTGGCACAATAAGCGAACATTTTCTAAAAGGGGTACAAGTGTTCATCGAATTTGCTATAAGTAATATTGCAAACGATGAAGAAATTCGTTGTCCGTGTAGTAGATGCAAATTGTTGAACTATTTAGAACTGAATATGGCTAAGGTTCATTTGCGCCAATTCGGCTTCGTACCCAATTATTTGCTGTGGGATCGTCATGGAGAAATTGTAGCCCCTAATAATCAAGAACAGTCGGTGGAGGTCATCAGCGAAGAAGGTAGTACGAATCTCATAGAACATATGGTCGAAGATGCAGCACGATCAATGTTCCCTACCGCAGTAATTGATAACGACGATGTTAACGTCGAAGAGGAACCAAATGTTGGAGCGAAAAAAATATATGATTTATTGGATCATGCTAAAAAACCCCTTTGGAATGGATGTTTAAGCGGCTCTCAATTATCGGTAACTGCAGAATACATTGCAATGAAATCAAAATACAACCTTACAGAAGCTGGATTTACGGCTGTTGTGCAAGCTGCTAAACGTCATATGCCATCCGATAATTTAATGTGCGAAAATTATTATGAAGTGAAAAAACTTATGTCATCTTTCGGTTTGCCATATCAAAAAATAGATACATGTCTAAAGGGTTGCATGTTGTATTGGAAAGAAGACATCAATCTTAGAAATTGTAAAATATGTAATCAGGAAAGATACAAATCTAGGAAAAAGAAGGGAAAAGAAGTTCCGTACAAGCGTATGCATTATTTGCCCCTCACCCCTAGACTTCAACGATTATATGCATCATCTGTGACAGCGCATCATATGAGATGGCACAGTGTGAGAACACCTCAAGAAGGTACGTTGACACACCCAGCCGATGGAGAAGCATAGAAACATTTTGACAAGAAATATCCCGATTTCGCAGCGGAGAGCCGAAATGTTAGACTAGGTTTATGTACAGACAACTTCTCACCGTTTTCTCAGTTTGGTTCTAAATATTCATCTTGGCCTATAATAATCACACCTTACAATCTACCTCCGTGGATGTGTATGAAAACTCCATATATGTTTCTCACGATTGTCGTCCCCGGTCCTGATGATCCGACACAGGGCATTGATGTTTACTTACAACCGTTAATCGAAGAGTTGAAAATATTATGGTATGAAGGAGTTGAAACATACGACATATCAAAAAAGAAAAATTTTCGGATGTTCGCTTCTTTGTTATGGACTATTAGCGATTTTCCTGCATATGCAATGCTTTCGGGTTGGAGTACGGCTGGTCGTTTTGCTTGTCCTTATTGCATGGAAGAAACACGAGCATTTTCTTTGCCAAATGGAAAGAAAATTTCATGGTTTGATTGTCATCGATGTTTTCTTCATATTAATCACCCTTTTAGAAGAGACAAAAAAAACTTCATAGCTAATAGACATGAGACTCTACGACCACCAACGGTTTGGTCAAGCGAGGATATATATGAACTTGTAAAAGATTATCCAAAGATACACGAGACCGGACAACAAGAAGAAATTCAAGGTAAATCGACGTTTCATAATTGGTGCAAACAAAGTATATTCTGGGAATTGCCTTATTGGAAAAATCTATTAATCCGTCATAACATTGACGTGATGCATAACGAAAAAGACGTATTTGATAATGTGTTTTATACAGTTTTGAATGTGAAGGGCAAGACTAAGGACGATTTGAAATCTAGACGTGATATAGAGCAAATATGCAGTCGTCCTGAGCTTCATATGACTCCCGACAATAAAAAACCCAAAGCATGCTATGAACTAGACAGCAACCAAGTTAAAGTACTGTTACAATGGGTGGAAGGATTACGATTTCCCGATGGAATTTCCTCTAATCTTCGTAGATGTGTCGACTATAAAAATGGGAGACTGAGTGGAATGAAAAGCCATGATTGTCATGTAATGATGGAAAATTTGTTACCCATCGCTTTCAAAGAATTGTTACCGGTAAAAGTTTGGACGGTAATAACAGAACTTAGTTTATTTTATAAGGAGCTTTGTTCAACTACGTTAAAAGTTGACCGTCTACTTAAACTTGAAGAAGAAATTCCTATACTGCTCAGCAAACTGGAGAAAATATTTCCTCCGGCTTTCTTTAATGTAATGGAGCATTTACCCGTTCATCTTCCATATGAAGCACGTCTTCGAGGTCCTGTGCAATATGGATGGATGTATCCATTCGAAAGGTATGTTACTATATTGAGTATGTAAATGTTGATTTAAGTATAAATATAGTAGTTAATACTTAACCCAAATATTTTTTATTAGGTACTTAAATCATTTGAAGAAAAAAGTGAGACAAAAAGCTCGAGTTGAAGGTTCTATTAGCAAATCATATATCGAAGAAGAAGCTTCTTTCTTTTTCTCTCATTATTTTAAAGACCATGTGAACTTATCATTTGTAAGTGTTCCGCGTAATGACAATCAGGCCGTTGAACAAGCTTCTTCTTCTGAATCAGTATTATCTATTTTTAAACAATATGGCCGACATGCTGGCAAAAGTGAGGAAGTATGGGTAGATGATAAAGAATACCATGTAGCGCACACATATATTCTTCTTAATTGTCCTGAAGTTGCACCATTTGTTAGGTAATTAGCACATTTCAAGTTTTGTTAAATTTAATACTACACGTGTGAATAAATAATAATGTAATATATCATGTTTGTGTTTGCAGTATTTATGAATCACAAAATCCAAGTGGCGATTTAAGCAAATATTTCAGTACTTGGTTTTCGAAATACGTTTCTGATCCCACAAATAATGTGCTCGATAAAGGACTAAAACATTTGGCGTTTGGACGGAAAAGAAAAGTTAATACGTATCCAATATATTTTGTTAATGGATATAAATTCAACACCAAAGAATACGGTGCTGAAAAATTAACAAACAATAATGGTGTATTTGTTAAAGGCAGTGATGACCCTAATAATCATATAAATGATTTTTATGGCGTGTTAACTCAGATATTGCAGTTGACATATTTTACAAGACCCGTGGAGGATGTTTATTTGTTTAGATGCAACTGGTTCAACAACATTCCAGGTTCTGGTATTAACGTTCATCCAAAATATAATCTTATAGAAATTAAACATACCTCGCGTTATCAAAAGTACGACCCATTTATACTAGCCAAACAAGCCCTACAAGCTTATTATGCCCCTTATCCATCTTTAAAAAGGGATAAAGCATATTGGTCTGCGGTTTTTAAAAACAAAGCAAGATTTACGTTTGATGGACAAAATATTCCAGACGAACAAGCCTATCAAGCAGATCTGGAGGAAAATGCTGAAATAGCAATTATAGACGATCAAACCGATTTTGGACCTTTAAATGATGAGACAAACGTATTAGTCGAAGCATTTGAGAGTGTAGAGGAAAACGACGTAGAGCACGAAACCGAGTCTGAATCAGAAAACGATGAGGACGACTGAGTAATATCCGGTAATTTTTAAAAGTATTCACATTACATTGATCTCTGATTAATAATGCATTTATCTAATTTATACAATTTTAATGACAATAAGTGTATACTCACACACTCAACACGTACACAACATGACACATTTGTAGCATATTGTATTACATTTTTTAATGGTTCATCATATCATGATTATTATAATGTGTATATGTATGTATATATGGCAGGTATATATATTATGTCCGGTTCCGGTTCTGGTTCTGGGTCTCGGCGACGTGGCTCTTCACGTCATATTGGAGGGAGTAGTGGTGAGCCACCAGCTCGGCCACTTGTTTACTTACAGCCTAAGGCTGAAGAGACGTAAGTATCATAATTAGCGAGCATAGCATTTTAATTTTTTAATTGTACATGATATATCTACAATTGTCTAAAGTTCAATTTTATATTTAACGCAGTGGATTTGAGTTGGAGCCATCCAAAGTGGTTTTGAGCATTTCGAAGCAGGCGTACATGGCTAGGATGACCGATTGCTAGCCTAAGTGGGGCAAGATCCCCGACGACGTGAGAGAGACGATTTGGCAAGATTTTCTGGTAAGTTTATACCGCTTTACAAGATGATTAATTAAATACAAATAAATAATTAGTAATATTTTCTCATTGTACAGGGCGCCATAGATTTGCAAGAGCCTGACGTCAATTTAGTTCAGCGACACTGGAACTCCAGGATCGCGAAGAACTATAGAGAGACTATGTCGGAGATTAAAAAAGTAGGAAAGAAGCCCAAGTGGATGAGCGCGACTGTATGGGAGAAATGGGTTGATTGGTGGAACTCTGAGGAGTTCAAGGTAAATCTACAATAAATCTCAGCATTTTTTAACTGTTTAATAAATAATTAATCATTGTAAATTTGCAGGAGGAGTCAGCTAGGAACTCGGCAAACAGGAGCAGGAATCCTGTATCACACCGTGGAGGCTCCAAATCTTTCCAGCATCACCGCGAAGATTTGGTAAATTTATCTATTATCACATTTGTATATTGATCAGTTCAGTAATTAGTTATGTACAGTTAAATTATCCAAATTATCAATTGCAGGAACGAGCTCGTGGAGGCTCTGTTGGCTTAGTGGACGTGTTTGCTCACACCCACGCGTCTAGGCAAGTAGATGAGGCTGGCAATATCATATATCAGTGGGGTGAGCAAGATAGGGCGACCGAGGCATATGTATGCATTTTTTAATTTTTAATACTTACACCGATAAGTTTATTAATTTCTAGCCACGCAAAATAATTACGTGCTACTATTTTTCAACTGAAATTTTTTTTTTCATTATAGTCGAGGTTGCAGGAGGCACAGGCTTATGCGCTTGAGCAGTCTGGTCGTGATGCGCTGACACAGGAGGAGCAGGATAACATTTTTACCGCTGTTATGGATCCGGCGCAACGGAGTAGACGTTTTGGCTTCGGAAACCTAACGGTAATTAATCCTTTTACATATGTACAAAAAATCAGCGTTTAGATATATAATGTTATAATATTGTATATGCTGAGACAACCCTTTTGCTATTAATTTCATTTGCAGGCTCGACAGGCTCGACAGGCTCGACAAGCTCAAAAAGACCGAGACAAAGAAGAAATCAAGGAGCTTAGAGCTATGGTTGAGCAGCTACGGGAGGAGAATCGTCTACGAGCCATCCAGGTGGAGCAGTTGGATCAAAAGCTTGCGCAGTATTTGCAGAATCATGCTACCATTCCTTCGTCGTCTGGTGCTTCTGGAGGCGACGAGGATCCTTGAGGAGGTATGTTTTTGAGTATTTGTGTTTGAACAATATATATATTGACTTGGAGATGTTTTGATGTTGATGGTGATGTTTTATATATTGGTACGGAGTGGGTGAGAAGTATTTTGATGGTATGATCATGGTTTAGTGACATTTGTTGATGGTATGTACGTTGATGGTATATTTTGTGATGTTTGATCGGTTTGGTTTGTTTATATTGGTGTTTTATTGATTTATGTGCGTTGTTTGTATTGATATTGATATATATATATGTGGAATTGATTGGAAATGGAATGGAAATTGAATGGATTGGAAATGGTGTGGTGGAAGGTAAATAGGCTTGCTGTTGTACAGCAAAATAAACCCAGTATTTCCAACGGCTTCCAACGGCTTCCAATGGCGTATTGGCCATTTTATTGTAACGGTTTCTAACGGTTTCCAACGGCTATAACCATTAGCGGCCGTTGGAAACGCCGTTGGAAATGGTCCGTTGTTTCCGTTGGAAAGCGTTGGAAGTCATGGGATATATTCCAACGGCTTCCAACGGCTAAAAGCCGTTGGAATAGCCGTATTATCTTGTAGTGATATAACATGATTATATGTGTTTGTGTACATATAAAATCAGACAACCTTTTTTTTGCAGGCTCCTCAGATAGTCACAATTGATGCTCAGGCCGCCAACTTCAGTCCACCTTCATTCCGCACCTGCTATAGCAACTCTAGGGATTTGCTGGCCATGTGATGGTTACATGCTTTACGTTTTTCTCTCCCGAAATTTGGCCTGTTACCCTACCAACTTGCTGTGCATTCTTCTTTACAACGCCAACTTATTCATTTGCAATTCCTTTCCTATTATCTTGTAACACTTTCAAGCAACTATCTTAGTGTAGATCGGTTTCTACGCATCCACAGTGCAGTTCATTTCTACGCAGCGCAGCTCAGCTTAGATGTGTACTACAATGACTATTCAAACTACACGCTCTGCATCCCTACAGCTCTTTATTCTCCTGCACAATAATTATATAATTATATTAAAATATGCATGTAAGAAACATTAAATGATCATATATGTGATGATCCTTTTTATTCTAACCATTATGTACTCTTTACGAATGATTTCTAGATTAGATATCAATAAAAATTGAGTGTTCTGCTCTTATAGAGGATCGCTATTTCATATAGAAAACTCAATTATTGATTGGGTGACCCAATGAACAATGAACCTGGTGGAATGTATCTTTTCTTAAAAAAATAGTACTAGCAACACTTGATATTACAAAGAACAGAACAAAGTATAAAGCACAAGAAGAAGCATTTTTCTTTCTTCATTCTCTACAATATTGTTGCTTCTATTGATATATACCTTATTGAAAGAATGAATTGCTTCTCATCAAATATCCACTCCATTTGGTTAATTACGGAAAGAAGGAGAGTTAAGGTTAGTCTCATTCCTCATTGAAATAATGAATCTGTATTCATATTATTCATAAACATACTACTCATATTAAAATTAAGGAGATGCATCATTTGAGTAACAACATTCATTTTTTTTAAACTAAGCGTGAAAGATATTAAAACCCCGAATTCACAAGGTTTTAAAACTGCATGTGCATAATGTTTTACAATGCAACTATACTAATACTTTGATGTTCCTTATATAGACAAAATTTAGCTCACCAATACCTAAATAGGTCAACCAAGTTGGGATAGGCAGAGCCAGCTATACATATTGGGGTAGATAGGGTGTTCAAAAATTATTTGGATTTCTAATACTACAACTTTACAACCTGACATAAATAATTTTAATGCATTTTGGAGGTTTTAGCAAGGAAAAAAAAATCATATAACAGGCGGGTTTTAAGAATAGATTTCAAATTTTGTCTAGCCAAAACGGTTGTAATACTTATATATATTCCAACAACCAAAAGAGCATCTTCTTCCATTAAATCTCAAAAAAGAAAATAGCAGCAAGCCATTTTCTGTAAACAATACAGAGTGTAAATTAGTGAAAATACATATATATTCATGTTAATATAACATAATACCAGAAACCATTGAGAGCGCCTACATTTTCTACACTAAGGAAACTACACATATAGATGCACGTTGAAATGTTTACATTTTCTGCTTGAAGTGTGCTAACTTATTAAACCGCCCATGGGCCTATGCTATCAGTACGATGACCATGGCCCATATTAACTAATCACTACATGAATTGTTTCGATGATAATCTTTCTTTCATATGTTTACTGTAATTAAATATACTTTGTATATGGGTAATCTGGTGCCCTGGTTATGTATTATGTTATTATAATTGGGCAAGTTAAACATTCTGGAAGCTTTATTAGAAAATAATATGCTTATTATAATGGATGCCATTTCTTTTTACATGCAAACACTTTATATAATAACATACAGTAGTTAAACGACATCTATTTAATCACTTAAACTGGTTATAGTGTACTAGAGAAGTAACTCGATGAAAGTCACTTTCACACCTTGAAAGTCACGAGAGAAGTACTAGAGAAATGACTTTATTGTGATGTAATGCCTGTTGAATATGCGAGTATATGATTTTTGTTTGATGGTAATAAACATATAATATTCATTTAAATGTATTAGTTAATGTACCATTTTATTTTTCACATAATTAAATAAACATTTGCTGAATAAAATAAATAACACGGTATTTAAATTTAAACAGATATTTTATTCAAATAAATGTTTATTACAATTTTGAATAGTGAAAATTTGAACTCTCACTATACATATACAATTTAGATTACAATACAAATTTCAATTACATCACAATTTTTCTTTTACAAATGCACCTCACTACAATTCACTCATTCACTTGTATTTATCTTCAACTTTATTCCAGATTGAATCTAGCATCTGAGCAATCTACAAAAATAAAAACTGGCGCAGTAAAATTGAAAAGGAAATATTTTTGCAGTGTAAAATAAAAATGTATTTTTGAAAATAATATTTGCCTCGGTTATTTGGATTGTTCATCATCATTTAAATTTGAATTCATCATACACGAACAGCTTGTGACATGCATAGTGTATCACTGTACATGCCATAAGGACGTGCACACCAATATACACCTGATAAATCTACAGGGACAGGTGACCACAGGTCAAACCCAAATGAAAAGCCGGGTTAAACTCAAGTGCAATACAAATAAAGTCATGACACGAGCACAAGGTCAAACCCAAACTATAAGCTGGATTCAACACAGGTGCAAATTCAAAAAAACGGTCAAAACAATTAAAACAAGCCTCGACCAAAAAGTTCAGTAATGTACACACGTCTGGACCAAATGCCACCAAGTGAATATGATAACACTGCAGACAAATGTACATAATGAAGACAACTACAGTCTTACAAGCACTAAACCAGACTCAATAAAACAACCCTGCAACACTGCAGACGCAAGCATATTCGAGTCACAGTGCATCTAATCAGACCAGTGTGCAGTGACAATATACATGAAATCAAACTACAATGACGACCAGGCAGCAAACAGTGAATCAAGATACAAGACCGAACCGGCATATATGCAACATGAACAAATGATCAGTGGACAATGCATAAAGGCTTGAACAAGACTCGAGTGCTACCGTAACTCAAAATCAAGTAGTGAACCAGTAAATGACACAGTACAAGATGAAATCACATACATACATACATAAATGTATGTACACAAGTGGATGAATACATATGCAAATGCCACTGTGATTTCGAAAAACCAAAACAAGTTGATATGCACATATATACACAATCAGACTAGGGATGAAACTTATTATAATTCAAACTGCAACAGATGACAACAGTGGTGCAACAAAACCCAATACAGCGAACTGCATGATGAACAAGTATGCAAGTGAAGACAACAATGTTTGGACTAAATGCGTGTGAATTCTAAGCAAGACAGTAATCGAACATACAAACCAGAAATGCCCAGATCAAATGGAACAGACAAACAGTAAAATTCACATGCCACTGAAACAACCCAGACTAGTATCATACAACTATATACATATGCATAACCAGATTACAAGATGACTACATCATAGCAGTATGGAAGCAAGACTACATGAATCAGACTCGAGTACACATGTGCAGACACATATGAATAGTCAGGCAATGGCAAAGGCAAAGCAACGCAAAACTTCCAGATGAATACAATCATCAAGTAGCAGTTTCAAAATAATGATACACAGCAAGTTCGAACAAAATCATGGATCAACTATTTCAAATCAAATCAAGTGGCCGAAGTTATAGCAAAAAAGTTCGAACCAAAAATAAGGACGCAGGGGATTTCAAACAAGAATCAAATTAAGTCAGTGCCGAAGTTGAACAAATCAACAAATTCACAAATTCGTGGTATCTAAGAAATTGAACCAAGTCAAAAATCAATACCGTGGGTATCGAGTAATCAAGCAACGAAAGTCACGAATTTGAACAAGTCAGAAATCATCACAAACATTCAACCTAAATCAAATGGCCGAGAAGAATTCAAGCAAATTATCAGACGAACGAAAATCAAGGGGTTCGAACCCTATATAAACCCATTCATCATCGGCCGAGATAGGCCTTCGAGTTCAAGTAACAACAGAGCATAATCATTCAACTCGCATCATCAATGTAGTTCAAGCAAGCAAATTAGAAAAAGAAAAAGGCATAAATTACATACCGAAGTCAAGATTGAACTCGATCGAGAAGGAGCAGCCGTGTGCGAACTAAAGAGATGATCAATCGACAGAGCTAGCAACACATAATCGAATATTCGATCGATCAATTTGAAGTCGGCGGCTTCTAATTTAACAAAGCCCTAATTTCATAGCAAAGAGGAACGAAGAAGCCATTGTCACAAACGAGAAAAGGAACCGATCGAATAAAGGAAAAGAAAAAGGGATACATTTTTGATAATATATTTGGGTCGGCCTTCTTTTAGTTATATAAGGCTTTAGTTTTTTACATTAGGGTTTTGATTTATTTTGTGTTTAATTTGTTTTTAAATTTGTATTTTCCTTTTCTAAACAATTGTAATTTCTAGTCGTGTGACTAGGGGACAAACTACGTGGCGTAGTTTGAGAATTCGCAACTCAGTGGCTGAGTTGTGGCAGGGTTTTGAGCATAGAGTTAAGGCTAGTCGATATCAGGTGTCGCGAGTTTACGTGTGTAAGCGTTTGACTTATTAATTTCTAGTAGAAACCTTGGGGGCATCACGTAGGCAGTGTTTTGCCGAAGCTGGGTAGATTCTGTGTCGTTCTATTTCTACATTTATTATTCTGCTTTTATCTGTGCTGCTATTATTCTGATATATCTGCATTGAAATTATTTTACAAACTTTCGCATTAAATTTTTATAATTGATAGTATCACCCTATTCACCCCCCCCCCCCCCTTTAGGGTGAAATCGATCCTACAAGTGGTATCAGTGCTAGGTACAACAGCCATTTTTGTTTTAAATATTTGATTTTTTCAAAGACCCTTTTTTTTTATAAATTTGAATTTTTAAAATGGCTACTTTTGCTGAGGGTCGTTCCAATATTATTCCTCCTATTTTTGATGGAACAGATTTTCTGAATTGGAAATTAAAAATGGAATTTTATTTAAATTCTGTTAATATTAAATATTGGAATATTATTGAAAATGGGTGTGATATAACAGACGAGAAAATTATCTCGATTAATGCTCTTGCTATGCATATATTATATTCTCATATTAATCAAGATAATTTTAATTTCATCTCTCATTGTGAAAATGCAAATGAAATCTGGAATACTTTTGAAGCAATATATGGTGCAATAGTCAACAGCAATGAGAAATCCTCCACAACCGACTCAGTTAAAGAAATGTGCTTAACAGGATTGGTAAAAGGCAGTTGTGATGAGGATGATGAAGATGGAGCAGCTGAGCTGGCATTACTAATGAAGAGATTCAAAAAGTGGAATCATAAATACGGAAATGCAGCTCTAAATCAGAAATTGAAAAGCAGAATAGCCAAAGCACTAGACAACCCAGAAGAACGGGAGATCATATGTCATAAGTGCAACCAACCAGGACACATCAAGCCCAATTTTGCTCAAAACCGACACGACTTTGAAAAGAAATCAAAAAGGAGAAATTTTACAACAACGTGGAATACAAGCGATGATAATAATAAAAGCACTAGCAGTGAGAGTGAAAAAGCTGATATGTGCCTTCAAGGTAATATAACTGATAACGACGATGACGAGCCAAGCGAGGTATCAAAACTCACTCACTCGGAATTACTTATATATTTTAACGAAGTAAATGGCTATTTTGAACGACTTAGGGAGAAGTATGCCAAACTTGAATCACAAAAAGATATTTTGATAGATTTAAAAAAACAACTTGACCAATTAGTTAAAAACTATCGAAGTAGGATCTCTAAGTGTGATAAGTGTCCAACATTCGAAGAAGAAATTAAAAAATCAAAAATCAAAATAAATCGCTTGAAAATGAAATTCCGATTTTGAAAGAAAGTGAAAATACAAGAAGAGCAAATTCTATTCAAAAGTGTACATAATTATTAAACGAAAACGAATATCTTAAAACACAAGTCCAACAACTGTCAACGACTTTAGATAAATTTTCCAAAAGTGAAAAATCGTTGAATCTACTATTAGGGAAACAAACTGTTAATACAGTTAGACAAGGACTTGGATATAATTAATCTGGAAATGTTAGAAATGAAATTAATCAAGTCAATTCCATGTGCACAATTTGTAGAAAATTTGGACACAATCAAAATAATTGTTGGTATAGACACAAACACGTAAAAACTATTCCAATTTGGGTTCCAAAAGGCACAAATATAAAATCTCTCAAGGTTAAATAAATCTGGATGTCGAAAGGAACGTACATATATAGTTTTGGGTCTCCACAAAATTATTTTTCAAAATATTCTACCACCAACAATCATGGACCCATAAACACATATAGGTCACAAAAATCTTTTATCGTGTAGGTGTGGTGGTAGGCTAAGGAACAACAACAGTGTTATCTGTATTCTGGCCGTTCCAGAAACACAACGGACAATAAAGCAAAGATTCCTTAGCCTAGTACAAAGGTGACAGAATCACAATTGGACGACAACGAAAAATTATCGTAAAGGTAAAACAGGTAATGGTATATTCTATTTATTAAATGTGATAATCTGCACCATAATTTGAATTTAAATCAGCTGGTTATGTTATAAAGAAATGAATAATGATAATGATTCTGACTTTTTCAAAATTGTTGGCCAATTATTCTTTTATGCCTAGAACACTACAATCCTTGAAATACTTCATATAGATTTGATTGATGGTAATACATTTGGCTAACTCTATATTCACAGTTTTTTGTTTATTGGCACGGCTTCAATTAAAATTCAAAAGAATATTCATTTGAAAAGTTAAAAAAAGGATTTCAAGAAATTGTTGAAAATTTCACAGTCTAGTCTATCTATAACATTAACCAAATGATAATTTTGAGTGAAAGAAAAATTCAGATGCAGATTACACTGGTAATCTAGTTTATAGAAAATTTACTAGTGGAACGTGATTTATGTTAAGACATTTAGTAACTGCAACGTTTTTCAAAGAAAACATCTGCATGTTTTTCATTTCAAATAATTTTTAAAAAGCATGCATTTTTTTATAAAACCCCTTCTAAAAAATCATTTTTGACCCTGTTTCAGATTAGTCATTTTGAAAATTTGATTTGATAATTATTTTTGAATTTGAGCTTAAATGATTACATTGACTAATCTGACTCCCTACTAATTATCAAAAAGATGAATAGTGATTGAAAAAATGATGAGTGTTGATATTTATCATATATTATAACTCGAGACGGTATAATTAGTAAATTTCTTTAGAAATTTAAACGAGAGTTATAAAAATTTTGTTGGTAAAAATTCCATGACCATTTCTATTTCTATCATATTTCTATCAACCATCACTCATCAAAATCCATTATAGTATGTCAATATGTGGTGATTTAAATAGGAATCATTTGTTTTTCATTTTTTTTAAAACCAAAGTATTAACTCTCATTTAAAAGTCCTCATGGTTATGCATGGGTGAAGTGCTTGGAATTTATGATTATGTGCTTCCATGCTCATTTAAAAGTCCTCACGGTTATGCATGTATGGAACGCATATCAAAATTGATTTATTAAATAAAAAAGTTGATTCTAATCCCATTTAAAAGTCCTCACGGTTATGCGTGGTTAGAAGATACTTGAATTCATTTTAAAAACTAAAATTGGAATACTACTAATCTCATTTAAAAGTCCTAACGGTTATGTATGGTTAGTAGATATTCAAATTCCTCAAATAAATATATCACAGATAGAAAAAACTATATGATTTTATATGATGACATTATCCCTATCATTCTAAAGTGGAATATACGCCTAACAAGGTATTTATGATTTTTGTTTGATATTTTTTATTAAAATTTAATATTTATATTTGATTGAGTTTTAATGTTGTATTAATGTCTATCACTTTATCTCTATTTTTCTATCACTATTACTCTTTTGCTGATAACAAAAAGGGGGAGAGAAAAGTTAAGATTTTGGCAAATAAAGGTCAATTATTTTCTATTTGCATCTAGGCTTATTTGCATATTTTTATTTACATGCATATATGAAGGAGGAGCTTTGTGTAGAGAGGAAGGGGGAGCTTTATGTAGAGAGGAAGCATTCAAATAGGGGGAGCATATTGAACGATCAAATACATTTAACAAATTCAAAATCTTAAATATATGTTTGTTACCATCAAAGGGGGGAGATTGCTGAATATGCGAGTATATGATTTTTTTTTGATGATAATAAACGTATATATATATTCATTTAAACGTATTTGTTAATGTACTATTTTATTTTTCACATAATCAAATAAACATTTGTTGAATAAAATAAATAACACAGTATTTAAATTCAAACAGATATTTTATTCAAATAAATGTTTATTACAATTTTGAATAGTGCAAATTTGAACTCTCACTATACATATACAATTTTGATTACAATACAAATTTCAATTACATCCCAATTTATCTTTTACAAATGCACCTCACTACAATTCACTCATTCACTTGTATTTATCTTCAACTTTACTCCAGATTGAATCCAGCATACGAGCAATCTGCAAAAATAAATACTGCCGCAGTAAAATTGAAAATGAAATATTTTGGCAGTGTAAAATAAAAATGTATTTTTGAAAATAATATTTGTCGTAGTTATTTGGGTTGTTCGTCAGCATTTAAATTTGAATTCATCATACACGAACAGCTTGTGACATGCACAATGTATCACTATACATGCCATTAGGCCGTGCACACCAATATACACTTGATAAATCTACAAGGACAGGTGAGCATAGGTCAAACCCAAATGAAAAGCCGGGTTCAACTCAAGTGCAATACAAATAAAGTCATGACACGAGCACAAGGTCAAACCCGAGCTATAAGCTGGATTCAACATAGGTGCAAATTTAAGAAAATGGCCAAAACAATTAAAACAAGCCTCAACCAAAAAGTTCAGTAATGTACACACGTTTGGACCAAATGCCACCAAGTGAATATGATAACACTGCAGACAAATATATAGAATGAAGACAACTACAGTCTTACAAGCACCAAACCATAGTCAATGAAACAACCCTGCAACACTGCAGACGCAAGCATATTCGAGTCACAGTGAATCTAATCAAACCAGTGTGTAGTGACAATATACATGAAATCAAGCTACAATTACAACCAGGCAGCAAACAGTGAATCAAGATACAAGACCGAACCGGCATATATGCAACATGAACAAATGATCAGTGGACAATGCATGAAGGCTTGAACAAGACTCGAGTGCTACCAGAACTCAAAACCAAGCCGTGAACCAGTAAATGACACGGTACAAGATGAAATCACATACATACATACATAAATGTATGTACACAAGTGGATGAATACATATGCAAATGCCACTGTGATTTCGACAATCCAAAACAAGTTGATATGCACATATATACACAATCAGACTAGGGATGAAACTCATCATAATTCAAACTGCAATAGATGACAACAGTGGTGCAACAAAACCCAATATAGTGAACTACATGATGAACAAGTATGCAAGTGAAGACAACAATGTTTGGACTAAATGCGTGTGAATTCGAAGCAAGACAGTGATCGAACATACAAACCAGAAATGCCCAGATCAATGGAACAGACAAACAGTAAAATTCACATGCCACTGAAACAACCCAGACTAGTATCATACAACAACTACATACATATGCATAACCAGATTACAAGATGACTACATCATAGCAGTATGGAAGCAAGACTACATGAATCAGACTCGAGCATACATGTGCAGACACACAAGAATAGTCAGGCAATGGCAATGGCAAAGCAATGCAAAATTTCCAAATGAATACAATCATCACGTAGCAGTTTTAAAATAATGATACACAGCAAGTTTGAACAAATCATGGATCAATAGTTTCAAATCAAATCAAGTGGCCGAAGTCACAGAAAAAAAGGTTTCAAACAAGAATCAAATTAAGTTAGTGCCGAAGTTGAACAAATCAGCAAATTCGTTGTATCTAAGAAATTGAACCAAGTCAAAAATCAACAGCGTGGGTATCGAGTAATCAAGCAACAAAAGTCACGAATTTGAACAAGTCAAAAATCATCACAAACATTCAACTTAAATCAAATAGCCGAGAAGAATTCAAGCAAATTATCAGACGAACGAAAATCAAGGGGTTCGAACCCTATGAAAACCCATTCATCATCGGCCGAGATAGGCCTTCGAGTTCATGTAACAACAGAGCATAATCATTCAACTCGAATCATCAATCGAGTTCAAGCAAGCAAATTAGAAAAAGCAAAAGGCATAAATTACATACCAAAGTCAAGATTGAACTCGATCGAGAAGGAGCAACCGTGTGCGAACTAAAGAGGCGATCAATCGACAGAGCTAGCAATGCATAATCGAATATTCGATCGATCAATTTGAAGCGACGGCTTCTAATTTAACAAAGCCCTAATTTTAGAGCAAAGAGGAACGAAGAAGCCATTGTCACAAACGAGAAAAGGAACCGACCGAATAAAGGAAAAGAAAAAGGGATACATTTTTAATAGTATATTTGGGCCGACCTTGTTTTAATTATGTAAGGCTTTAATTTTTTACATTAGGGTTTTGATTTATTTTGTGTTTAATTTATTTTTAAATTCATCTTTTTCCTTTTTAAACAATTGTAATTTCTAATCGTGTGACTAGGGGACAAACTATGTGGCGTGGTTTGAGAATTCGCAACTCAGTGGCTGAGTTGTGGCAGGGTTTTGAGCGTAGAGTTAAAGCTATTCGATAGCGGGTGTCGTGAGTTTACGTGTGTAAGCATCTGACTACTTAATTTCTAGTAGAAACTTTGGGGGAAACACGTAGGCAGGGTTTTGCCGAAGCTGGGTAAATTCTGTGTCGTTCTATTTCTGCATTTATTATTCTGCTTTTATCTGTGCTGCTATTATTCTGATATATCTACATTGAAATTATTTTACAAACTTCCGCATTAAATTTTTATAATTTATAGTATCACCCTAATCACCCACCCCCCCTCTAGGGTGAAATCGATCCTACAATGCCAATCTGACAAAAATATAATTCATTTTGAAGGGAGAGAAAAAGTAAAAGTTCTAAGATTGAACCTTCTACTTATGGGTACCACTAGTCTTTTGCTGCTGGTTTCTTCTTCACCGACACTTGCATACCTTGAAAATGGAATATTTCAACTTAATATAACTCATACAACTTTCAACAATACCATAATATTGATATACATAGTTCAAAGAATAATTACCAAGGGTAGCTAGTATGACATTAATTTGTATATACAGTGAAATATTATTAAGTTTATTTGTATGCTATATAGAACATTTTAGATGTTCTTAAACAGTTGAACATCAAAAACCAACAACTTACATTCATGAATAAAATAAAGTAACTGTTCCACTGACTTCAAAATAGAATAATTGTGTTATGACCAATATAACCATGATTTACAGTGTAAAATAACTAAAAGAAGAATAAAATAACACGATAATAATCAAAGGTAAACTTGTGAAATATTACAGCACCCAAAGTAGATCTACATTCTATCAACCACCTTGTGTGTGGTTGTAGAAATAGTATTAACCCTGAATTTGATCTGGATTCTATCAGATATTGTTAAGTTTATTTCTAGCACCAAGGAAGTGAATATAGTCATTATGCCTCTTGAGTGTAAGAAGTGTGAACTGTTCTGTTAAAACAGCTTGCTGTCCTCTTCCTGAAGACCTAAACCATAGTTAAACCCCGAAAATTCAAAATCAGCATTAGAAAGATTGAAAATTTCTTAACTCCATCACTTACATGGAAGAAATCACTGTCCTCCTAAGTGATGGAAAGGATTAGCACATATTAGACCGACTATGAAGAGCAGCAGTGCGTCCGAGAGGATTTGGTTGACTATAAAGAGCAGCAGTGCATCACAGAGGAATAACGCGATGATGAGGCTAGAGGAAAAAATGAAGGGGATGATGATGAGGAATTTTGACGCGTATATTTTTGGAACAGAAGCAAAATGAAACGCGGGAACTAAAACTAAAAGCGTAACAAGTAGAAAGTTGGCGGCTAATTTTGGCGTAAGTAAGAAAACGCATAGGCGGAGTGAGCGGAAATTTGTGGCAGCGTTGAAAATATGGCACAAAACAATAATAGTTGCACTTGCCTTTAAATGCTGCTAATAAGTGCATCTAAAAGCATAATTTCTTATAGTGGCCTAATTGATCCTAATCCTTTAAACTCCATTTCACATCCATTAGCGGATTAGTCAATGAATAACTCCTTAATATTATATTATGGAAACATGCACCTGATCTAGTACACAATATGTGCCTATCCTTTTCCTACATATGGATATTTTCATCAAGTTCCTCTCCAAAATTTACATCACCGTTGCTATTTATTTTACGTTTATTTTGGCATTCTTTTAATGCCTCAACCTTTCCTTTTCTCCTTTCAGCTTGTAACAAGATTTCATTAAATGACATAACTTTTGTAGAAATAGCAAAAGAGATCCTTTTTTATATTTGGTCATTTATTTCTCCTTAGAAGATTCACCTCTTTGATCCGACTGTTGTTTCCCATTCTTCATTGACCTTTGCCTCAATTAAGTTTATCCACTGCATCTGCTCATTGAGAAAGCAACTAACTACCAATCCTATTGAAAAAACTCCATCAGAATTTGAGTTGTTGAATACAATCACAAGTCTTTCTCAACTTTCCGGTGATGAAATCATCAGCATCCAAGCATGCGTCTTATCATTGACCTTATAATTCATGATTTCCAGTTGATTCTCAATCATGCAAAATTCATTATGGTTGTAACGACCCGTAATTTTCGATAATTAAAAATAGTAAATTTAATAAGATTTTTGTAATTAAATGTTAGAAGAAATTAAAATTTAAGACTTATAACTGGAATAATACTAAAATGAAATGCAACAATGTTAATTAAAGCTAAGCATTAACAATTTGAATGGAGTTCCAATTAATTGAAATAGTGTAAGGTTATACTTGATTATAAAGTGAACATAGGAAAAGAATGTAAATATTGAATTCATTAATGAAATATTACATTGTTTATGGAAATTGAATAAAATTAGTGTTATGAAAGAAATGGTAACATTTGTTTGTGAGTAATAAACTTATAAATGTAATTAAAGGCTAATGGTGACAATTATTATATATATTACCTATTTATTCGGTCTATTAAATTTAATTGAAAATAAATGGCAATTAATTCCCTTAGTTAGTGCAGTAAATGTAGCTTTAATTGATAATGGTAAAATGGTTGATTCTATACAATGTAACTAATGTAATTTTTTTATCATAGTATGACCTTTGATTTGAATAAAAGAATGGAAATCAGTTTACCCAAATTTATTGGAATTGCATATTTTAATAAGTAAATTTATTACAATCAATGAAATAAAAGGTTACATAAATGAAAGGTAAGATGAAATGGTAAAACGTTGATGTAATGGAAGATATAACAATGTTGACTATGTATGTAAGGTAATAATTGATTTAATAAGAGAACGAAGCCAAGGTAAATTAATTAATTGAGAGTTTAATTATAATTAATGTGTGAAATTGACCAAAATTCAATGGAAATATAGTAGTTAATACAAATAAAGGATGAAAATTGGAGTATATTAACGTACTAAAATGTAAAACAAATGTTAACTATGTTATTAGATCATAAGATTGTACCATAAATAAAATTCTAAAACAAAAAACAACAATGAAGCAATGAAGTGGAAGGTTCTAACGCATATTAGAATATAAATTAATAACAAGAATTGGAATAATAAATGTCAGTTTTAATGATGAGTTAAATGAATGTTGATTGATAGAGAAAAAAATTATTTAATATGTAATTTAATGCTTGTTGGATACTGTAATTCTATAAACGTGTTTGCATGACTATAAATAAGGATTACAATATTCACGTATTTATTTAATTGATTTCATCAATTGGGGTCTGTTTTGAAGTGGAAGATTAAAATTAATTGGAAATAAATTTATTGAAATCTTTCAATTGAAAAAGGAAAAAGCAACAAAGTGCAATTAATAAATTTAATGTAAGAATATTTTCATTTGGAATGTACATTATTTGGAAATATAAGGATGGATTTAATATTGTAATAAGTTGATCAATTTAGAATATAAAAATGTTTACGTTTTTGAATTGCAAGTAAAAAATAAGCATTTTAAGGAAAATACAAGAATGTTTGAGAAAAATAAAGTGAACGTTTCCATTCTGAATATAAATGTAAAGTTGTAAAAAGAGAAAATTGAATTTTGAAAACCACATTTTACGGTAGTTAAATAGCAGGCATAAGTTGCACGGAAGTGATTTTATTGCTAACCTTAAAATATAAAATTAGTTAAATATTTGAGTTCATAATTACGTGTCGAGAAAAATGTTGTTTTTAAATTTGAATTTTTAAATCATGGTTCATATTTTTTTATGTAGCGGCGGTCCCCGTTATGTAAATTGGTGTGTTCAAATTTAGTTATGTTATGGTAATTAAATCTTTAATGAATGTCAAATTTTGAATGTTTGGGGTTAACAAAGTTAATTGAGTGAACAAATGTTTTGAAATTTGAATTCCAAAAGTTTGTTTATAGAGTAGAGTTGGTCCATTCATTCCCATTCTAATTAATAATTGTCACACTTTTTTTCATTGTTTCCTCGTTTGTTCCATTACTCATTTCCATTTTTACATTGTCTAAAGCCTTTTCATCTCTTGAACGTTACCTACTTTTCATATTTTAAATTCTTTCCTGCACCTCTTTTAATACCTTCCCTTTTTTAGGGTTGTTCATATTTTTACTTGATTTCAATTCCTACTTTGTTTGTATTTAGCTTTATTAGCTTTTCACTAGTTTCAATCTTCATTCTTGTAGCTTCATTTCATTTTTTTACATCTCATCTTCTATAGCTTCATTTTTTGTCTCTCTTCACCTTCCTCCTTTATTTTTTTCATGTTTCTTCTTCAAATCTCCTTTCATGTTTTTTTCTCTTTCTTCTTCTTATTCTTCAAATCTTCTTCTTTTTCAAAGCTTTCTTTTCTTTTTTTTAATTCTCCTTCTTCTTTAATTTTTTTTTCTTTTTCAAACTTCTCTTCTTACCATGTCTGTTTCTTCAAATCCAGATCTATATAATCTTCTCTCCAAAACTTTCTATAAAAAAAGATGATAGCAAGGAAACAAAATAAAATGAGAATGTAGTTGCAGATCTAAATCTAGCTAGAAAAGGAAAAGCAAAAAAGGTGAGTGATTTAACCCACTCACGCAATACTAAAAATTCCATTGCAAGTCAAATAAAATATATGATGTGATATATAATTTATTTTATTGCTGTTTGTTGATTTAAGTTGACATTTGAATTGATATTGAATCCTAATTGACATTTAATTTTATATTGGAATTTAATTGATAGTTAAACCCCGATATTGATAACTATTATGTGTTAAAATATATTGGTTGATTTGGTTGAAATGGATGCTTATTGATTGATATGTTGGATGTATGGTTGTTTATTTATTTTAATAAGTCCATGTTATCACCATCTATATTATTGACATTCTTTAAGTGGTCCTCTGAATCATTTTACAATTGGATTATTAAGACATTTAAATTATAGGTTGAAATGATATACACCCATATAATTTCTTGAATTTGGATTATTTATTGAAACTGAATTATTTAAAAAGTTTAAGTTTTTAATTTAAACTTCTGATTTATTTTAAATGAAGTGGTTAAAATTGGTATTTCGAATTATTTGAAATCTCATAAACTGCTGCACTCACGTTGTACACTCGATAGGAGATGAAAAATCCCATAACATCTATGAAACCATTGCACTCGTATTTTTATTTGAGATTGATTTGACTTACATAGGAATTTTTAGTTCTGACTCGAGTGTACTGTTTTTCATTATGTTCGGGTCAGTCTAAGCTTTTTCAGTGTATTAAACACCATTTTATTTTTTGGAGGGCGAAGACGAAGATTCAATATATTATTGCTATTTTTTATTATTATTCACTGCTTATTGTGTTCCACTCCATTTTTTATTTTCTGATGCATAACTCTGATTTGAATTGTAAAAGTATAATCAAATGTTATTTGTAAAACAGCTTCATGAACTGTTTATTTGATTATTATATTTTGTCATTCCGCTGCTAGATTTTGTGTTTTGTTTTTCCTTTTTTCCTATTATTTTCTTATTTACCCCATTAACAATCCTCCATTTTGAATGTTTGAACCAGACATGTGTGGTTTATTGTCGATTTAATTCGTCCAGAAAAGTGGGTCGTTACACTTTGTATCAGAGCTTTGGTTTAGACATACCTTAGCCTGTTGGGGTTAACTCGTTAGAGATAGGATACTAATACCCTAGAATGAGTTGTCAGAGTGTATATATGTGCGAGATCGCGTATTTTTTAGTGTTATAAAAATGTTTTATATAAGTTTTGAAATGAAAGTATTTTTCCTAATATTATATGATATATATATATATAAAGGAATAGATTTTTATAACTGATATAGTTATTTGTAATGTGTTTATTTTATGAAATGGTAACATCTATTTATTATCATTATTGACTAGTTATATTTAATCTAATTATAACCATTGGCTAATTATTGTTGATTGAATTAATAGACTAAACACTAGTTTAATAATGGTGTATTAAAGAGAATAAATGAATAATTTGGATATTTGTTTATGGAATTGAAATGTTTGGTCGTGAAACTTATGGTTTGTTGATTGGTAGTTTCAATTATTGAAATAAAATGGAATATTTGGATATTTGGATAGTCAAACTTCAGAATTAATATATAAGTCGAAACTTAATAATTGTGTTGAAATATGCAGTTGAATTTGATAACCTTAATTTGAAAGCCAGTGAAACAAGGTTTAATTTGTTATTGTTGAGTAGAATTATTGTATACATTATTGGCATGTAATGTAATAATACACAAATGTGAACTCTAAGCCTTGAGATGTTTAAATTGAAGTTGTGATTAAGGAAATGTTGTGAATAATATTACAAATTGTAAAGAATTTGTTTATAAAGTTAATTAACATTTATAAAATGGGTCATAAATAAATTGAAAGGTAAAGGTGAAACTTAATGGGATAAGAAAATAGGAATAAAAAGTGAAATAATTTAAATAAATCCATGACTTGTAAATCGTTATGAAATAAATGGATATGCAGTAATGGTTACAAATAAAGTTGTGATAACTTTAAACTCGAATAATGCCTTATAAAAAGGAATTTTTCCTTTATATAAACTGGTTATGAACTTAAGAAAATTCTTTATGAAATGATTTGCAAATAAATGTAGTATTAAATGAGAAATACTATATGAGAAATGAATGTAATTTAAATTGAAGAGAAATATAAGCAATATTATGAGAATGAATAAATTAATGTTTTATATTAAATGGAGAAATTCTATGAAACAAATATTAAAGTATGAAGTGATATTTGTGTTAATCAATGAGATTTAAAAAATGAATTTGATTGAAATGTAATTGTGATGAATCAAATTGGAATAAATATGTAAGTTGTGTGTATGTTATTTTATTCGCATAATTAATCTGATTCGGAATTGAGTACATAAGTTTGTGGTGAATTACACCACTTCATGTTAGGATTTTTCATTCGATTCTTGATGGTGAATATTTTATATAGATTTTTGGTTTGATTCTAGGATTCTATTCAAGTATATAGCTATGCAAGGAGAATGATGGTTTCTAGTCAAGAAACCGTATCGAAGTTTGCATTAGGAAAGTTGAACGGGCAATACTAGTTCGAAAGCGAACTTGTGTGATTGAGCGAACGATCGAATGTGATTTTGCCAAATGATGACATATGTACATCTCATGTTCTAACATTACTGATATTATTTGATGCTGATATTGAAAGTTGTTGGGTTGGATACCTTTGTAATTTAAATCATAATTTTCTTCTATGCAAAACTATTTTACAAACTATCTTATTTACAAAAACTATCCTACAGATAATTTTATTTACAAAATATTTTATTTACAAACTATTTTACACAACCATTTTATATACAAAACTATTTCACAAAACAATTTTATATACAAAACCCTTCTAAATTCAAAACCTTTTATAAAGCAAAGATGTTCAATCCCATATGGCTTTTCATACAGCGAAGTTGATTTTGGAAAATTTTGATTCTTGCATAAGATGGACTTATATAAGTACAGGTGATTTTGAAACTGTTGATTTTGGTAGGTATTCGATCTAAAGAGATAAATCTTATATATAACGGAATTTATATAAGAATGATTTGATAGATTTGGGATTATTGATTTTGGAAAGTACTTTATTTGAAAATGAAATCTTATATATAATGGAATTTGTATAAGTGCAATATTTGAAGTTATGATTTTGAAAGGGTGCTTTATATGGTATCTTATATTTTAAAGTAAGAGGTATGGGGAAGTACCCTCTGCGAAGAAGTATCGTATGATATGCTTCGACCCAGATGGACTTGGGGAATCCAGGAATGGATTCGACCGATAAACCCTAATGGACTTGAGTGAATTCAAAAATAGATTCGAACTGATATGGTTGTCCGGACTTAAACTCATGAGTTCCTCAATTTTTTTTAGGGTAAATGATTCTTTAATTTACCCAATGGAGGCGCTTTTGGTCCTGGATCTATTGTTTATGGATCTTTCGGGAAGGAAGTGCATCCATTGCGTAAATCATTAAATCAACAGCATACCACTGCAGCAGGGGTCGATGGTCCCTTGTTTACGAACTGGCTACGACATTTTTCTAGAATTCGGAAGGTGGAAGGATATTCTGGAAAGTTTTGTTTCCATTGCGCAAATACTGGATCAAAAGCGGGCCACTGCTATCGTATTATCATCATTTGACATTGGATTTTGAGCGGTACTTCTCATACTATTTTGTTAAGTATTTTTCATTAGGTGTTGAAACAGGTCTACTACGTACTTCAAGAATTCTAGCCCTGTACCTGATCAACGCATGGCCAGAGCCTGCAAGAACGAGGATAAACCTGTTAAGACATCGAGTTATAAAAGTATTTTGACAAAGTATTATATAAAGGATATTTTGATCATTTTTTTCAATTCTAAATACTTTAAAATGTTTAAAATATTGTTTATTCATGTACAACATGGTTTAATAGTAAATTATTAGTGTTGTAAATATTTGAGAAGTTATTTATTAAATAAAACATTTTTAAAGTAAATGATTATTGATTTATTAATAATGTTTGAAAAGTATCTTGAGATAAAACTAATAAATTTATAAATCATGGATTTAAGGTTTTCAATAGCTTCTTTGTAAATATAAGTAATGATGTAAATAATTATTTTTAAGTAGTTTACATATATTTATAAAGATGTTATTTAAATATTTAAATGGTATTTATATATGAACAAAGAAATTTTACAAATGATTTTTTTTGAAAAGTATTAAGATGGTTGATTTGCAAACGAAGCTTTCAACTGAATATAGCAAGTAAAATTTATATAAGTTTCTTTGAATGTATAATTTAAAGATATTATATAAGAGGAAAAAAAAATTAATTTGGGAAGTTTATTTATAGTAATGTACTTGACAAATAAATGTTAATCTCTATTTTGGAAGTATAATTTGGAATATTTACTTGATTTAAAAGTACCAATAGTAAATTTATTGATTTATTTAATGTTTGAATTTTAATATTAGACCATAATAAATGTTTTTCCATGATTTGAATATTCATTTTTAAAACAAGTGTGTAAAATTGATTATGAAGGTATGAAATTTTATACTGATTATGAAATTTAATGTATGATTTGAGTATACTATTAGTTTCAGTTTAATAATCTTGAGTTTATACTTGTTTTAAAAATAATGAGTCTAATAAATCTTTGA
Organism: Allium cepa; assembly: GCA_030765085.1. NCBI lineage: Eukaryota > Viridiplantae > Streptophyta > Magnoliopsida > Asparagales > Amaryllidaceae > Allium > Allium cepa. Next base: position 634,041,201 of record CM060932.1, on the reverse strand, counting down.
ATTTAAGGAACTTTATTTTAAAAGCTTATTATAATATTTTAATATAAATTTCTAACATTGTTTTAGACTTTTGAAAAACCTTTACATAATGCTATGAGGATGTTTTAAATATACCTTATATTTTTACGAAGTGAATAAGGTTAAATGTTTTAATTGAATTTTTAGAAATATTGAAATATTTCCTTTCTCTTCAAGGGAGAATACCAAAAACTTATATTTTTATTCAATAACTGAATTAGGTTATAAACTTAAGTAAGGCAGTAGAAGCTTAAGTTATATTTTTTGAAATGATTCATTAATGACTTAAATCCTTAATGGAAAACAAATTACGTAAGTGATTGATCTTTGTATAAATAAATGAATGGAAAAGTAAATAATGAGAAGAAAAAAAACCAGTAGAATAAACTAAAGTAAATTTAAATTAGAATTTCAATCATTGTAATGGAATAAAATTTTAACTATTTAATAATTGGAACTTCTAAAGTTGAAATGAAGAAATTAAATGCTAAGTTATAAATGAAATATACACGAAATTTCAAATTTGTAACTTGTAAATAAAAATGATATGAAAATAAGAAATGATAACTATTTAACGTTTATTTACTAAAATGAAATAAGATAAACTTATGTAATTTTCAATTACATTCTTAGAAACATATATATATATATATATATAGGTGTATATATATATAACTTACCAGAATATTAAAAGTTGTAACGTTAAATAAGGATATGTAAGGGAATATTATACAAGAAAACATAAATAATGAAAGCATTCAATGAAATTTACTTTTATAAATAAGAAATTTAATATGAAATAGTTATAAACCTGAGTTATAATTGTAGTGCTACTTAATAAAATGAAATAGAAAGTGAATACTGTAAGTAAAGAATTATGAAATTAAGTTAATGTTTGAAGCTATTGATAATTAAAGTAAATAATTAAATGAATATTATATTAAACTTAATAACTGTAACTTTAGAAATGGTTGATTACTTTGATCCCTTGTGATGATTGTATGCTTGTTTGCAAAGATCGTTGTTATGTTGTATTGATTTATTTTGATTTTATGTGATGATGGTATGCTTTTGGTTGAAAGTGATTGTTGTAATATTATGTTGATTGTTTGTTATTAATTTAGAACAATATAACCATTTAACTTCTATATAATTATTAACCTCTTTGGATTATATAAGTGGAATACAGGTTATGGAAGCACTTACCACTGCTTTTGGTTTCATAATATAAACGTTATTTGCCCGACAAATTGGTACGTTCTCGGATTACGGTTTTCTAGCGATATTATATTGCTTGCCCCGCTGTTGGGATATATTATTTTGAAAATATGTGATATATTTTGTTATTTTGATATTATGATTTCTCCCAAGCCTCTCCGTACATAGGAGACTCTGCCGAATTTTTTTGCGAATTTTAGACATAGAAATTTTTTGTGAAATGTTTTCCAAACTTTTGTTAATTTGAATTTAAAAGGATTTAATTGTTTATAAATTAATATATTTTATTTAAATTATTTATTATGTAAATAAATTGTTTACAAATTTAATATTTTGAATAGGATATATTGATTACTTAATTCCTACTTTTCCTTTTTTTTCTTTTCGGGGACGAAAAAATTTAAGTGGGGGAGAGTGTAACAACCGGTAATTTTCGACAATTAAAAATAGTAAATTTAATAATATTTTTGAAATAAATGTTGGAAGAAATTAAAATTTAAGATTTATAACTGGAATAATACTAAAATGAAATGCAACAATGCTAATTAAAGGTAATTATTAACAATTTGAATGGAATTTCAATTAATTGAAATAGTGTAAGGTTATACTTGTTTATAAAGTGAACATATGAAAAAGAATGTAAATATTGAATTCATTAATGAAATAATATATTGTTTATGGAAATTGAATAAAATTAGTGTTATGAAAGAAATGGTAACATTTGTTTGTAAGTAATAAACTTATAAAAATTAAAGGCTAATGGTGACAATTATTATATATATTACCTATTTATTTGGTCTATTAAATTTAATTGGAAATAACTGGCACTTAATTCTCTTAATTATTGCGGTTAATGTAGGTTTAATTGATAATGGTAAAAAAGTTGATTCTATAAAATGTAACCAATGTAAATTTTTATCATAGTATGACCTTTGATTTGAACAAAAGAATTGAAATCAGATTACTCAAATTTATTGGAATTGGAAATTTTAATAAGTGAATTTATTACAATCAATGAAACAAAAGGTTACGTAAATGAAAGGTAAGATGAAATGGTAAAACATTGATGTAATGGAAGATATAACAATGTTGACTATGTATGTAAGGTAATGATTGATTTAATAAGAGAACGAAACGAAGGTAAATAAATTAATTGAGAGTTTAATTATAATTAATGTGTGAAATTAACCAAAATTCAATAAAACAGAAATATAGTAGTTAATACAAATAAAGGATGGAATTTGGAGTATATTAACGTACTGAAATGTAAAAAAATGTTAACTATGTTATCAGATCATAAGTCTGGACCATAAATAAAATTCTAAAACAACAATATACAATGAAGCAATGAGGTGGAAGGTTGTAACGCATATTAGAATATAATTTAAAAACAGGAATTGGAATAATAAATGTCAATTTTAATGATGAGTTAAATGAATATTGATTAATAGAGAAAAACATTTATTTAGTATATAATTTAATGCTTGTTGGATACTATAATTTTATAAACGTGTTTGCATGACTATAAATAAAGATTACAACGTTCACGTATTTATTTAATTGATTTCATCAATTGGGGTCTGTTTGAAGTGGAAGATTAAAATTAATTGAAAATAAATTTACTAACATCTTTCAATTGAAAAAGGAAAAAGAAACAGTGCAATTAATAATTTTAATGTAAGAATGTTTTCATTTAGAATGTACATTATTTGGAAATATAAGAATGGATTTAATATTGTATAAGTTGACCATTTTAGAATATAAGAATGTTTACTTTTATGAATTGCAAGTAACAAATAAGCATTTTAAGGAAAATAAAAGAATGTTTGAAGGAAATAAAGTGAACATTTCCATTCTGAATATAAATGTAACGTTGTAAAAAGAGAAAATTGAATTTTTAAAACAACATTTTATGGTTGTTAAATAGCATGCACAGGTTGCATGGAAGTGATTTTATTGCTAACTTTAAAATTTAAAATAAATTAAATATTTGAGTTCATAATTACCTATCGAGAATTTTTTTAAAATTTGAACTTTTAAAAAATGGTTCATATTTTTCTTATGCAGCGGCGATCCCCGTTATGTAAATTGGTGTGTTCAAATTTAGTTATGTTGTGGTAATTAAATCTTTAATGAATGTCAAATTTTGTATGTTTGGGGTTAACAAAATTAATTGAGTGAACAAATATTTTGAAATTTGAATTACAAAAGTTTATTTATAGAGTAGAGTTGGTCCATTCATTCCCTTTCTAATTAATAATTGTCATACTTTTTTTCATTGTTTCCTCATTTGTTCCATTACTCATTTCCATTTTTACATTGTCTAAAGCCTTTTCATTTCATAAATGTTACCTACTTTTCGTATTTTTAATTCTTTCCTTCACCTCTTTTATTAGCTGCCATTTTTTTGAGGGTTTTCTTTTTTTACTTTATTTCAATTCCTACTTTGTTTATATTTAACTTTATTAGCTTTTCACTAGTTTCAATCTTCATTCTTGTAGCTTCATTTCATTTTTTTTAAACCTTATCTTCTGTAGCTTCATTTTTTGTCTCTCTTCACCTTCCTCCTTCCTTTTTCATGTTTCTTCTTCAAATCTCCTTTCTCTCCTTTTTTACAAAGCTTTTTTGTTCTTTTCTTCTTCTTATTCTTCAAATCTTCTTCTTATTCAAAGCTTCCTTTTATTTTTTTCAATTCTTCTTCTTCTTTATTTTTTTCTTTTTCAAACCTTCAATTCTTCCCTTGTCTTTTTCTTCAAATCCATATCTATATAATCTTCTCTTCAAAACTTTCTATGAAAAAAAGATTAAGACGGCAGGGAAACAAAACAAAATGAGAAAGCAGTTGTAGATCCAAATCTGGCTAGAAAAGGAAAAGCAAAAAGGTGAGTGATTTAACCCACTCACGCAATACTTAAAATTCCATTGCAAGTTAAATAAAACATATGATGTGATATATAATTTTTTTATTGTTGTTTGTTGATTTAAGGTGACATTTGAATTGATATTGAATCTGAATTGACATTTAATTTTATATTGGAATTTAATTGGTAGTTAAACCTCGATATTGATAAATATTATATGTTGAAATGTATTGGTTGATTTGGATGTTGTTTGAAATGGATGCTTATTGATTGATATGTTGGATGTATGGTTGTTTATTTATTTTAATATGTCCCCATTATCACCTTCTATATTATTGACATCATTTAATTGGTCCTCTGAATCATTTTAGAATTGGGTAATTAAGACATTTAAATTATGGGTTGAAATGATATATACCCAAACAATTTATTGAATTTGGATTATTTATTAAAACTGAATTATTAAAAAGTTTAAGTTTTTAATTTAAACTTGCGATTTATTTTAAATAAAGTGGTTTAAATTGGTATTTCGAATTATTTGAAATCTCGTAAATTATTGCACTCACATTGTACACTTGAGAGGAGATGAAAAATCCCATAACATCTCTGAAGCCAGTGCACTCATATTTTTATTTGAGATTAATTTGACTTACATAGGAATTTTTAGTTTTGACTCGAGTGTATTGTTTTTAATTCTGCTCGGATCAGTCTGAGCTTTTTCAGTGTATTGAAGATCATCTTATTTTCTGGAGGGCGAAGATGAATATTCAGTATATTATTGCTATTTATTATTATTCCACTGCTTATTGTGTTCCGCTGCATTATTTTTTTTATTTTCTGATGTACGTATAACTCTGATTTGAATTTTAAAAGTATAATCAAATGTCATTTGTAAAACAGCTTCATGAACTGTTTATTTGATTATTATATTTTTTATTCCGCTGCGAGATTATGTGTTTTGTTTTTCCTTCTCTTCTATTATTTTATTATTTACCCCATTAACAATCCTCCCTTTTGAATGGTTTGAATCAGTCATGTGTGGTTTATTATCGTCCAAAAAGGCGGGTCGTTACAAAGGTGCTCTCTAATTGAACCACTTGACTCAAACTTAAGATTCAACAACATTCTCACAGGAAATGCCTTGTTGATTTCATAATTTCCCGCTAATTTCTTCCTAATTGCATAAGATGATATTTCATTAGCAACAATATGAAATAGATTATTCTCCAGAGAAAAATCAAATAGGCGCCTCGGCATTCTTATCTAAAGTTATCCATTTTGTATTCTCCAACTTATTCTGAATTACGAAAATTCACTATGCATGTCGCTTCCTCTTCTTACCCGAGATGTTAGTAGACCTCTTTAAGCCAGTAGAAGCAAGAGTGAACACAATTCCCAACATAGCTCTTGATTGAGAAGACATGCTACATGCAAAGTCTAAACAAACAACCACTAAGCCATAAAACATAAACAAAAGCCTCAAAATTGACATGTCTATACGGAAGCATACTAAAAAAACTAAAATTAATCAACTCGATACCATGCTAGGCATGAAGGAAGCAATCCTCTTTCTCTATGGTATGGATATGCTTGAAAATGAGAACAAATATGGAAAATATATGGTGCAACGTCCTTCATTTTGAAACCCAAAGTTGGAACCTCAATGTGCTATGGTCACTTTATAATTGTCTTTCAGCAATAGGATGAGTTAAACATGTAAATAACAATCTAAGTAACAAGAGTAACTAAATAAAGTCCATTGCACATAATAGTCTTAGAACATTTTTTTCATAATTCCCATTCGTTCCCAAGTAGGGGTAAAATATGAATCATTACATGGTAGCATCAAATAATCTTCATCTTCAATTGGTAAGCGTCCAACCTTCAATAATAAAACTAAAATATGGAAGCCCAAACCTCAGCCTACTCAATTGAGTATCCACGAGTTTATAGGGGAAATACAATAAAAACTTGGGTCGTACATAAGTCTGGTGTGAATAATGTCATTTTCCATCTAAATTTCTCTAATAGTAGGACCATGCCGCCAAAAGAATGTACTGAGTATTCCCCCAAACTAGCCTCGGTGACATAATCAATATACGACTATCATAGGTTATAAGTCGTAGTAAATATATATTCACTTAGACATACATAAACATGTCTCAACAAAACTTTACCTAATGCCATATTAGGTTTTAGGCTCTCAAATATAATACTTAACTTAGGATTATATTCAAATTTTGAAAATATTATCTACAAAACTATTTTTTTCATTTGTTCGTCTCGTGCACCCAAAGGAGTCTCGGTTAATCTTTTATTTAATTTGTTTTCAATGTACATCTCCAAGCAGTCTATACTGCAAAGTAAAATACTATGCAATCTAATCTTCTTTATGTTCATACTGTAAAGTACAACCCTGAGCGGTCTTAATTTATTAGTTTTATGCCGCAAAGTACAAAACCTAAACAATCTCAGTTCTTTAATTTTGTACCGCAAAGTGCAACCCTACCCATTTCTTTATCTTTCTCTTAAGCTTGAACCCCATAAGAGAGATACAACTACACTTATTAAAACATTCAACCCACTTGGATATTCTATGTCCCGTTGAATGTCGAATGTCGAGCCCTACCTCTTAAACTAGGTGCATTCAAGTGAAAGTCCCCCACTTGGTGTGAGTAGCCCTTCCAAACTCACATTATTTGTAGGTTCTTACTTGTTACTTTTTAGTTATCTTTAACCTTAAAAAATTCACCTAATTGTTCATTTATTATGTTTCGTCTTTACTTATTCTTTTTTGTTTCGTTAGGCTCCCAACCTACCCTTAGCTATCTTATGTCATGAGACTATACAACGCATCATGTTTCAGAAAACTCTAAGCACTACCTATAATCATCTTAAGTGTTGGGTCTAGGTATTAGCTTTCCCCTAAAAGTTAATTGTCTTAGTATAGAAACTTCCCAAAAGTAAAAAGCTATCGGTAATCAAAACAATACTCTTAGGTTTTACTCTTAGAGAAGCCTTGTTTACGCACTCTCGTTTGGGACATAATCTTCCTCCACCATCGTCTTCTTTTGGAACCTCTATCGGCCATCACTTTCAGTTGTGCTCTCACTTAGCTTGTTTACTTAGAATGTTTTCTTATTATTTCTTAGTTTACTTTAGATTTCTTATGCTATACCACATGCATAACACTTTCGGCTAGTTTCTCACTTCAGTAGGCGTAATAAAGCCAACATAACTAACTACCCACGTTGCAATTTTAAGCATGTCTACACATGTCTTTCCATGATTCGCCTTAGTACTCATCCCACCTCCACTTTTGTTTAGTAATAATGTCCTTTGTTATATTGTTATAGCAGTTTTATACGATATTATCCCCTTATTACTAAGTATTGAAATTGGCATGTGTACATGGGTCTCAGTTTCATTAACATTTATTTTTTCATTTAGTATAACTTTTGGAATCGGTTGTTTATGATTGAAAATACTTATAAAATTCTACAAATTTGGAAATAATTTCGTACGCACATTTTTACCAACATTTCTAATCTTTTGCACTTTTTCCTAATTTATTTAATATATGGGCTGCTCCAAAAATTCATAAATAAATAATTTGATGTGGAAAATTATTTGAACTTAAAACCCATTTCTAAGAATATGTTTATTCATCCTATTAAATATTCACTGTATTTAGAAACCAATAAAGAATCATAGCTAAAGATCTTCTAGTAAGGCAATTTCAATCAAAAACATTCATTAAGTCAAGATATATCATTTATAAACACATATTACATGAACTTCACCATAAATGAACAAAGCCTTGATCAACATCAATGAAAAGGACTGTAAATTGAAATGATATTACTCACCTAAATCTTTTAGATTCGCTTGATCTTTAATTTCCTTTGGATCCATAGTTTTTTCGCCTTTTTATTTTCTTCTTTTTTCTTCCTAAGTTTATTGCCACTATAAACGGGTTTGGTTTTTGTTTTGGGAAATGAAGAGAAGACGAATGAATGAGGAGAGAAATATGTATAGTGGCATATATATTAAGGGTTTTTGATTTGGAGAAACCTCCTTTTCCTTATTATAGTAATATGTTTCCCTTAATAAAAAATCTTCTACATTCACGTATTTAAGTTGGTTCCCATTACACATGACCAATTTCAACTATATCACATTTAATTAAATTCCCTTTATTTTTCATTCAATAATTTCCTATTTTTAATTTGATTCTGTATACGCAATAAGTAAATAAATGTGCTTCAAATATTTTCCTTGCTTAATTCATTCTTTTTTTGTTAATTGCCTTAATGAAATCAATTAACCATTATTCTTATAATTAATTCCTTGATTAATTGTTCATTAATTTATGGGTCATTATAGGATTCCCTCCTTATAAGGATTTCGCCCTTGAAATTCAGACAAGGTACGGTAGTGATTCTAAATCTATATCATGCCTACTTTGGTATAAACACACAAGGTCCTAAGACATGCATCACAACAAAATGTACTGGTGCATCTACTAATACATAACACACATATAGTTCATAAAAAAACATAGCACCTCATATGTGCTAAGTCTAAACGAACACCTTATGATAAAGTCCTACTTACTTTATCTTCTATTTCCCAAGTACAATCTGTTGAATATGCGATTATATGATTTTTGTTTGATGATAATAAACATATATATATATATATATATATATATATTCATGTAAATGTATTTGTTAATGTACTATTTTATTTTTCATAGATTAAATAAATATTTGCTGAATAAAAATAAATAACACAGAATTTGAATTCAAACAGAATTTTTTATTCAAACAAATATTTATTACAATCTTTGAATAGTACAAAGTTCATGCTCTCACTATATATATATATATATATATATATTCAATTACAGTACAACTTTGATTACATCACATTTTCACATTTACAATTGACCTAACTACATATCACTCACACTCATATTTATCTTCAACTTTATTCCAAATTGAATCCAGCATCTGAGCAATCTGCAAAAATAAATATTGATGTAGTAAAATTGAAAAGGAAATATTTTTGCAGTATAAAACAAAATGTGAATTTTGAAAATAATATTTGCCTCAGTTATTTGGGTTGTTCGTCATCATTTAATTTTCAATTCATCATACACGAACAGATTATGACATACACAGTGTATTACTGTATATGCCACAAGGCCGTGCACACCGAAATATACACTTGATAAATTTACAGGGATAGGTGAGCACAGGTCAAACCCAAAACGCCGGGTTCCACTCAAGTGCAATAAAATAATGATAAAAACTTCAGCACAAGGTCAAATCCGAGCTACAAGCTGGATTCAACTCAAGTGTAATGCACAGTCCAACTAAAAGTCAACATACTCACAAACTGCGCAATTCAAGAAGGCACCAAACCATAAACAAAATGCAATGGGCATTTTCAAAATAAAAAATCCAAATGTACAAAAGCATTATGCAAACTGAACAACTCAATGACAACAATGACCAAAGACTACAAAGAAATAAAGGTCAGACAGATTCAAAATGCATTCATGTACAACAAAGACTGAAAGGCAACTCAACTCAAATGTAAAGGCAGCAAATGCAACTGATCAGAGGTGGTAACTTGGAGCATCAGACCAAACAGTGCACAAAGGCAGTGGTACAAAGTACATGAAGTCACGACAGAACGAAGGTGAAAGCACCAGAGATATGGAAACACAGCAAGGCACAACATACAACAGTAATGATACAAGTACAACAACATGAAGGAACCAGACCACAAAGGCAATCAAAGTGGTCAGGCAATCTAAAATACAAAGCAATGCTCAATGCATAGCATAAATATGAATCAAGCTCATATATACTGCAATAGTTTGAAAATGCAGCAAGTACTCGGTTAAAGACGAAACCAAACACAAATGCACATAATAGCAGTGGGCAGTTGTTTGATAAATGTGAAAGCAATGGACTTGAAGTGAGTTAATAGCAGTGGAATTTCGTAGTGATGTTTGCTCAAAAGTGTAGTAGTGAATGAATATGTGATGCTGTATAAAGTATTCTCTCGTGGCATTGGGATATACAGTGACATATGATCAGAAGAAATGCAAGTGAGACAAGGCTACGAATCATATCAGTAAACATATATAAAACAATGAATCCAACAATGCAAACAAGTCACAAGGGTCAAGCTAATGATACATGTACTCGAGCTCAAGACAGTACAACCCAAAATGCAAACTGCAAATACATGGGGAGTGACAATATATAATGAACCAGAGTGCAACTACAAAGAGCAACAGCATACCAAATGAAACGATGAACCAGACAAGGCACAATTCAAACCGTTAAGTGAAGTCAAAATGAAAATCAAGGTATGAACAGAGAATACTTGCAACAGTAATGATGCAATGAAAACAACATGAATGGTCACAGGCATGAACACAACATCATCAGAGACTGGTGCAAGCTCAACAGTCAATAGTGACAAGTACAAATGAAAGTGTCAGAAGTCAGTGCCGAAGTTCAGATGGTAATCAAGTTGAAGCCATGATCAACAGAAATCGAAGTCGTGAAAGAAATCAACATCGTTCAAATAAAATCAAATGTAACAGTTTCAAACCAAAGCCGTGGTGGCCACGAAATTCAACAGTGTCGTGATAGCAAAGTAAAGGAATAAAGTCAAAAATCAAAGCCAAAGTAAAATAGGAAAGTCACTACCGTAACGATCAAGGAAAGATCGAACGATCTGAAATCATAACTGTGTTAATCAAGTAAATGGATACGAATGAAATTCAAGGGCATCGAATCATATATAAATAACATCATCGGCAAGGACAAATCATCGAGTTCAAGTATTGAAAACCAGAGAGCAAAAAGCGAAAGTCACATACGCGAATCGAAGCAAAGACAAACTCAATCAAGCAGCTGAAAGCATCTCAAGGGACGATCAACCAACAGAGCAAGGAAATCGAATTCAATCGAGCATTTGAAGTCGGCATCTTCGAATTTACGAAAGCCCTAATTTTTGAAGAAAGAGGAACGAGCGCTGCCATTATCTCAACAAAAAGAGGAACGGGCCAAATAATATAAAAGGGAAAAAGGGGCCGACCTTTTATTTTAAGTTTATAAGGGTTTTTTGTTTTAAAAATTAGGGTTGTTTTATTTTTAATTGTTTTAAATTTGTATTTCTCTTTTTAAACCGTTATAATCACTAGTCGTGTGACTAGGGGACAAACTACGTGGCGTAGTTTGAGAATTCGCAACTCAGTGGCTGACTTATTGCAGTGTTTTGAGCGTAGATTTAGGTTAGTCATCAGTGGGTGTCGCGAGTTTACGTGTGTAAGCGTGTAACTACTTAATTTCTAGTAGAAACCTTGGGGGCAGCACATAGGCAGGGTTTTTCGAAGTTGGGTAAATTCTGTGTCGTTCTATTTCTACATTTATTATTCTGCTATTATCTATGCTGCTATAATTTTGATTTATCTGTGTTGAAATAATTTTATAAGCTTCCGCAATTAATTCTTTTAATTAACAGTATCACCCTATTCACCTTCCCTCTAGGGTGAAATCGATATTACAAGTGGTATCAGATCTAGGAATAGAAGTCGGTTTTTGGTTTTAAAAATTTTATTTTTTCAAAAATTAATTTTTGTTTTAAAAAGTTGAATTTTTAAAATGGCTTCTTTTAATAATGCTTTTGCTGAGGTTAGTCCATAGTTAGACCACCAATGTTCAATGATGAATATGCCTACTGGAATAAAAGAATGAAAAATTTTCTGAAAACCATTGACGCTTGGAACATTGTTGAGACAGGTTATAGAGCACCAACTATAATTGTAGACAATCAGGAAATAAATAAATTGATGGATCAATGGACAGAGCTAGAAAATAAATTACAAAATGCTAATGCTAAAGCTATGAATTATATTATATGTTCATTGGATCAATTTGAATTTAATCGTGTCTCACATTGTCTAACTGCGTAGGAAATATGGCACACACTAGAAGTGACTCAGGAAGGAACATCTCAAGTCAAAGAATCTCGCCTTGCCATGCTAAGCAGCGAATACGAGAATTTCACAATGGCTAAAGAAGAAAATGTCATAGAAATGTACGGACAACTTTCCAATATTGTATACAAATCAAAAGCTCTTGGAAAATCATACACGGAATTGGAAATAGTCCGAAAAATTCTCAAAGTTCTTCCATGGAGTTTTGAAGAAAAAGTCACAGATATTCAAGAATCGAAGGATTTGAAACAAATCAAGGTGGAAAAGCTCATTGGAAATCTCACCGCTTATGAGCTAGAAATAAAATTCAAGGAAAAGCATAAAGGAGGCGATACTCGAAAGAAATCAATAGCTCTTAAAGGAATAACAGAAAGTGATGGTGATGGTGATGATGATGATGATGGAGCAGCAGAATTGGAGCTGATAATAAAGAAAGTCAAAAGGTGGAATTACAAATACGGAAATCCAGCTCTAAATCGAAAATTGAAAAGCAGGATAAATAAATATTGGACAATCCAAAAGAAAAGAAGATCATCTGTTATAAGTGCAACCAATCCGGACACATCAAGCCCAGTTGTCCTCAAAATCGACGTGACTTTGAAAAGAAATCAAAAAGGAGAAGTTTTGTAGCCACGTGGAATACAAGTGATGAAGATAATCAAAGTACTAACAGTGAGAGTGAGAAAGAAGACATGTGTCTTCATGGTGAAATAACTGACAGTGATGATGATGAGCCAAGTGAGGTGTCAAAACTTACTCATTCAGAATTACTTATATACTTCCACGAAGTGAATGGCTGTTTTGAACGACTTAGGGAGAAGTATGCCAAACTTGAATCACAAAAAGATACTTTGATAGATTTAAATAAACAACTCGACCAATTAGTTAAAACCTATCAAAGTAGGATCCCTAAGTGTGATAAGTGTCCAACATTCAAAGAAGAAATTAAAAATCAGAAATTAATATAAAATCACTTGAAAATGAAATTCTAATTTTGAAAGAAAGTGAAAATATTAGGAGACAAAATTCTATTAAAAAGTGCACACAATTGTTAAACTAAAATGAATCTCTCAAAACACAAGTCCAACAATTGTCAACGACTTTAGGTAAATTTTCAAAAAGTGAAAAATCGTTGAACATGCTATTAGGAAAACAAACTGTTAATATAGTTAGAAAAGGACTTGGATATAATCAAACTGAAAAGGTTAGAAATGAAATTAATTAAGTCAATTCAATGTGCACAATTTGTAGAGAATTTGGACACACTCAAAACAATTATTGGTATAGACCCAAACACGTGAAAACTATACCAATTTGGGTTCCAAAAGGCACAAATATAAAATCTCTCAAAGTTAAACAAATCTGGTTGCCGAAAGGAACATATATAAACAGTTTTGGGTCTCCACAAAATTATTTTTCAAAATATTCTTCCACTAACAATCATGGACCTATAAAAACAAATAGGTCACAAAAATCTTTCATCGTGTAGGTGTGGTGGCAGACTAATGAACAACAACAGTGTTCTCTGGATTTTGGTTGTTCCAGAAACACAACGAGCGACAAAGAAAAGTTCCTTAGCCTAGTATAAAGGTGACAGAATCACAATGGGCAACAACGAAAAATATCGTAAAGGTAAAACAGGTAATGGTGCATCTATTTGAACGATATATTAAATGTGATAATCTGCACCGTAATCTAAGTAAAATCAGCCAATATTGAGATGATGAAAAGATGATGATTCTGATTCTGACTTATACAAAATTGTTGGCCAATTATATTCTTATGCCAAAAACACTATAAAAATCTCAAGATTCTTTGAATTACTACATATATATTAGTTTGGATTAAAAATAGTGTTTTGGTTGGATGATAATACATTTGGTTATAATACGGCTAACTCTATATTCACGGTTTCTGATTATTTACACGGCTTCAATCCAAATTCAAGAGAATGTCATTTAAAATGCTGTTAAAATTGAGTTCGAAAATTTTTGGTGCACACTTCATGGTCTGGTCAATCAAATTCAATTTGTGATAATTTGGAATGAAAGAGAAATTCAGATGCAGATCACACTGGTAATCTAGTTGATAGAAAACTTACTGGTTGAACGTGATTTTTAGTAACTGTATCGTTTTTTAAAGAAAATATCTGCATATTTTTAAATTCAAATAATTTTCAAATAGCAGAATTTTTTTTTTATATAACCCCTTCGAGAAAATCATTTTTGACCATATTTTCAAAATTGATTTTATAATTATTTTTGAATTTGATTTTAAATGACAATTTTGACTAGTCTTACTCCCTAATAATTATCGAAAAGATAAATAGTGATTGAAAAAGTGATCAGTGTTGATATTTATCATACATTACTCAAGACAGTATATTTAGAAAATTTCTTTAGAAATTCAAACAAGAGTTATAAAAAAAAATTGTTGGGTAAAGATTCCATGACCATTTCTATTTCGATCATATTTCTATCGACCATCACTCATCAAAATTCAATATAGTTTGTCGATATGTGGTACTTTAAACAGAAATCGTTCGTTTTTCATTATATATATAAAATAAAATAAAATCCAAAGTATTCACTCTCATTTAAAAGTCCTCACGGTTATGCATGGGTGAATTACTTGGAATTTGTTATGTGCTTCCATGCTCATTTAAAAGTCCTCACGGTTATGCATGTATGGAACGCACATCAAAATTGATTTATTAAATAAACAAGTTGATTCTAATCCCATTTAAAAGTCCTCATGGTTATGCGTGGTTAGAAGATACTTGAATTCATTTTTAAAATTAAATTGGAATACTACTAATCTCATTTAAAAGTCCCAACGGTTATGCATGATTAGTAGATATTCGAATTCCTGATATAAATGTACCACAAATAGACACAATTGTATGGTTTTATATAATGACATCATTCCCATTATTTCTAAAAAGTGGAATATGCACCTAACAAGGGTAGTTATGATTTTTGTTTGATTTTTTATTGAAATTTAATACTTATGTTTAATTGAGTTTTAATGTTGGATTAATGTCGATTACTTTATCTCTATTTTCTCTAACACTATCACTCTTTTGCCGATAACAAAAGGGGGAGAGAAAAGTTAAGATTTGGTCAAATAAAATCAAGCAAAGGTCAAATATTTTTCATTTGCATCTAGGCTCATTTGCATATTTTTAATTGTATGCATATATGTAGGGGGAGCTTTATATAGAGGAAGCATTTAAATAGGGGAGCAATTAGAGTATATCAATGACCAAATACATTTAACATATTCAAAATCTTAAATATATGTTTATTATCATCAAAAGGGGGAGATTATTGAATATGCGATTATATGATTTTTGTTTGATGATAATAAACACACACACACACACATATATATATATTCGTGTAAATATATTTGTTAATGTACTATTTTATTTTTCATAGATTAAATAAATATTTGCTGAATAAAAGTAAATAACACAGAATTTGAATTCAAACAGAATTTTTTATTCAAACAAATATTTATTACAATCTTTGAATAGTACAAAGTTCAAGCTCTCGCTATATACATACATACATACATACATACATACATACATACATACATACATATATATATATATATTCGATTACAGTACAACTTTGATTACATCACAATTTCACATTTACAATTGACCTAACTACATATCACTCACACTCGTATTTAGCTTCAACTTTATTCCAAATTGAATCCAGCATCTGAGCAATCTGCAAAAATAAATATTGGCACTGTAAAATTGAAAAGGAAATATTTTTGCAGTATAAAACAAAATGTGAATTTTGAAAATAATATTTTTCTCAGTTATTTGGGTGTTCATCATCATTTAATTTTCAATTCATCATACATGAACAGATTGTGACATACACAGTGTATCACTGTATATGCCACAAGGCCGTGCACACCGAATATACACTTGATAAATTTACAGGGACATGTGCGCACAGTCAAACCCAAAACGCCGGGTTCAACTCAAGTGCAATAAAATAATGACACAAACTTCAGCACAAGGTCAAATCCAAGCTACAAGCTGGATTCAACTCAAGTGTAATGCACAGTCCAACTAAAAGTCAACATACTCACAAACTGCACAATTCAAGAAGGCACCAAACCACAAACAAAATGCAATGGGCATTTCCAAAACAAAAAATCCAAATGTACAAAAGAATTATGCAAACTGAACATCTCAATGACTACAATGACCAGAGACTACAAAGAAATAAAAGTCAGACAGATTCAAGATGCATTCATGTACAACAAAGACTGAAAGGCAACTCAACTCAAATGTAAAGGCAGCAAATGCAACTAATCAGAGGTGGCAACTTGGAGCATCAGACCAAACAGTGCACAAAGGCAGTGGTACAAAGTACATGAAGTCACAACAGAATGAAGGTGAAAGCACCAAAGATATGGCAACACAGCAAGGCATAACACACAACAACAATGATACAAGTACAACAACATAAAGGAACCAGACCACAAAGGCAATCAAAGTGGTCAGGCAATCTAAAATACAAAGCAATTCTCCATTCACAGCATAAATATGAATCAAGCTCATATATACTGCAATTGTTTGAAAATGAAACGAGTACTCGGTTCAAGACGAAACTAAACACAAATGCACATAATAGCAGTAGGCAGTTGTTTGATAAATGTGAGAGCAATGGACTTGAAGTGAGTTAATAGCAGTGGAATTTCGTAGTGATGTTTGCTCAAAAGTGTAGTAGTGAATGAATATGTGATGCTGTATAATGTATTCTCTGGTGGCATTGGGATATACAGCGACATATGATCAGAAGCAATGCAAGTGAGACAAGGCTATGAATCATATCAGTAAACATATATAAAACAATGAATCCAACAATGCAAACAAGTCATAAGGGTCAAGCTGATGATACATGTACTCGAGCTCAAGACAGTACAACCCAAAATGCAAACTACAAATACATGGGGAGTGACAATATATAATGAAACAGAGTGCAACTACAAAGAGCAACAACATACCAAATGAAACGATGAACCAGACAAGTCACAATTCAAACCGTTAGGTGAAGTCAAAATGAAAATCAAGGTATGAACAGAGAATACTTGTAGCAGTGATGATGCAATGAAAACAACACGAATGGTCACAGGCATGAACACAACATCATCAGAGACTGGTGCAAGCTCAACAGTCAATAGTGCCCAAGTAAAAATGAAAGTGTCAAAAGTCAGTGCCGAAGTTCAGATGGTAATCAAGTTGAAGCCATGATCAACAGAAATCGAAGTCGTGAAAGAAATCAACATCATTCAAATAAAATCAAATGTATCAGTTTCAAACCAAAGCCGCGGTGGCCACGAAATTCAATAGTGCCGTGATAGCAAAGTAAAGGAATAAAGTCAAAAATCAAAGCCAAAGTAAAATAGGAAAGTCACTACCGTAACGATCAAGGAAAGATCGAACGATCTGAAATCATAACCGTGTTAATCAGTAAATGGATACGAACAAAATTCAAGGGCATCGAATCATATATAAATAACATCATCGGCAAGGACAAATCATCGAGTTCAAGCATTGAAAACCAGAGAGCAAAAGGCGAAAATCACATGCCAGAATCGAAGCAAAGAAGAACTCAATCAAGTAGCCGAAAGCATCTCAAGAGACGATCAACTAATAGAGCAAGGAAATCGAATTCAATCGAGCATTTGAAGTCGGCATCTTCAAATTTACGAAAGCCCTAATTTTTGAAGAAAGAGGAACGAGCGCTGCCATTATCTCAACAAAAAAAGGAACGGGCCAAATAATATAAAAGGGAAAAAGGGGCCGGCCTTTTGTTTTAAGTTTATAAGGGTTTTTTGTTTTAAAAATTAGGGTTGTTTTATTTTTAATTGTTTTAAATTTGTATTTCTCTTTTTAAACCGTTGTAATTACTAGTCGTGTGACTAGGGGACAAACTACGTGGCGTAGTTTGAGAATTCGCAACTCAGTGGCTGAGCTGTGGCAGGGTTTTGAGCGTAGAGTTAGGTTAGTCAGTATCGGGTGTCGTGAGTTTACGTGTGTAAGTGTGTGACTACTTAATTTCTAGTAGAAACATTGTGGGCAGCACATAGGCAGGGTTTTGCCGAAGCTGGGTAAACTCTGTGTCGTTCTATTTCTGCATTTATTATTCTGCTATTATCTGTGCTGCTATAATTTTGATTTATCTGTGTTGAAATAATTTTATAAGCTTCCGCAATTAATTTTTATAATTAACAGTATCATCCTATTCACCCCCCTCTAGGGTGAAATCGATCCTACATAATCCTCTCGGTCCTCACTACACTGGACTAGTATAAGGTTCTATTCCTTATTTTGAAGCATCTTTATATCTCGATCTATAATTCAAGCAAGCCTTCTAACATAATCGTGTTTGGTTCAACAACCAAGTCATCCATAGCTCTCCACCATTTCCTTAAGGTCTCTGATTCACTTCCTTTAATGCGATATACGAAATACATTATGGACCCAAGCTAAAGTACTCGACAACTTAACCTTATAGCATGTTTTGTCTACCCTCTCAAGTATCAGAAATGGGCCAACATATCTAAGCACTAACTTTTCTCCCTTTCAGAACCTTATAGTGCCGCCCATATGCCACAACTCAACAAACACATGATCTCCCACGTAAAACTCTAAGTCATCCTGCCTCCAGTCGGCATTTCTCTTCTTCCTCGACTAGGCATCCTTCATTCTTTATCGAATTATTTGACCTTTTCCAAGGTTTCTCTAACAAAATATTGTCCTAATACGTGCTTATCTTCCATCTCATACCAACTTATGGGTGACTTACATAGTCTTTCATACAATGCCTCAAAAGATATCATTCCAATACTGGATTAGTACTATTGCTGTATGAAAATTCCACTAAGTGTAGTGATCTTCCATAGATCAACCTAAGTCTGACAAATTAGCTCACAACAAGTCCTCCAACACTTGGTTGACCCTTTCGGTCTATCTATTTATTTGTGGATGGTATGTTGTACTCATACTTAACTTCAAACCCAAAGCACTCTACAGGCTCCATTAAAACTCACTAATAAACAATGAGTCTCGATCACTAATTATATTACTCCGCATTCCATGTAATCTCACTGTAGTGCTCAGATAAATCTTGGCCAACTTTAATGTCATCCTTATTGGTCTTACTAAGGTAAAATATGCGCTCATAGTTAGTCTATCTCCTATGACCCATATACTCTCGTTCCCATCCCTGATCTTGACAAACCATCCATATAATCCATAAAAACCGAGTCATATTTCTACATCGAACTTCAAAAGGATGTAAAAATCCACTTGGCTTTTGATGCTATGCTTTAAACTGGCACCATGTGTAAATCTTTTCACACACTCATCCTTTACATTCCCTCCCAGAAGAAGCTGCTCTTCATGTCCTAGTGCATTTTAGTACCACCTGGGCAAATAGTAAACTTTGAACAGCGGCATTTGTTCTATTCTACTTTTCGTATGGCTCCTACATTAAGACCAACAACCTTCCATACTTCAAAATTCTACCTCCTTTATCAACAATGAAACCTTACAGCTCATCCATTTTGGTTCAAGACTCTTAGTATCTAACTCTTTTGACATAATGTGGATCTTCCTCTTGCTTCTCGAAAATTCTTTCTATGAGAGATAGCCCAACTTCTAAGAATGATAGTTACTTTAACCTACATTTGAGTGAAAATGTATATTGTAGGAAGTTAATGTCTTTAACACATTCGAGTCCTCGGTCATAGCCAAAACATAACACTATTGCTTCTGATTCAAAGCATTTGCAACTTTATTTTCCTTCCCTAGGGTATACTCTATCCCAAAGTTTTAAGATGCTAAAAGGTATAACCACTTCTGCGATATCATATTCAACTCCTTCTGATAGAAAAGGTATCTTAAGGATATGTGGTCAGTGAATAAACCAAACCTTTCACGTAAAATATTGTGTCTCAATTTCTTCAATGCGAAGATAACAGTTGCTAACTCCAAGTCATGTGTCAGATATCAAACTTTATGGGTCGCAACTGCCTAGATATATAAGCTATTACATTGACTCTTTACATCGGCACTGCTCCATATGTATAAACAATAATATCTACATTTCTATTAGACATAACTAAAACTAGAGCATTTGTCCACTGAAGCTTCAACTATCGAAATGACCACTTACACTCCTTTGTCTAAAAATAATCATTTTTCCTCTTAGAAAGTCTAATCATAGGTGGTGCTATACAAGAGAAAATCTCAATGATTTTTCGATAGTAACTTTCTAATGCTAAGGATTTCGAACCTCCATAACAGTCTTGGATCTCTTCCAACTATTCATAGCCTCAACTTTCAAAGGGTCTAGGGTCAAACCTCTCTGCCGTACACTACACATCTAGAAATTTTTCTGTTAACTTATGTTTTATCATCGACTCCAACACAAGCCTCGGGTGAATCGCATGTTGTTTGCACCAAATGGGTCACAAACACCCAAGAATAGATAGAAAAAAATGAAGAAAAAAATTAAAACGAGAAGATAAATCAACAAACAACTGAGAATTTTCCATAATCAGAAACACAAAGATTTATAGTGGTTTGACGTTGTATGCTTATGTCCGCTTTGATGTTTTGCATATAATAATCACTTATGAATCCGATTATAATGGAGAAATAAAGATAGCACTTGATTACAATGAAGTCTGCTATAACCAGCAGTGTCCCATCCTCCAGAATGGAGAAGCTTCGCTTGCTTACAAATCCGATTAAGGCTAGCAGGGCCGCCAATACGATTTGAAACAAATAATAGAACAGAAGCATACTCAGGAGAAAGGAGATGCTCAAACTTATCACACAAATAAACAGAAATAAGACTGTGGGAAGCTCCAGTATCAAAACAACACACGAAGGAGAACGGACAGGGAAAAGAACGGGCAAGGAAATTTAAAATTATATTCAAAATCTAGGGTTGTTACACTCTCCCCCACTCAAATCTTTTCGTCCTCAAAAAGAACGGGCAAGGAAAATAAAGAGAAACAAGATAGAAAAACAAAATAGTACTTGAAACGAACAATTCCGGATTCGAAGCATGAATGCTCTCCTCCATCTCGCAGGTACAATCTCGATCATCAGTACTCCACTGTACTTTGACCAGATTAACAAATTCCTTCTGAGCTGCTTCGTACCCCTGTCGACAATACGAAGTGGCTTCCTCTCAACAGTCAGATTAGGCTCAATATCCAAACTATCAAGAGCAGAAGGCTGGACAATAAGAGATGGATCATGAAGATGTCGGCGAAGATGCGAGACATGGAATACATCATGCACTCCAAAAAGCTTCTTGGGCAAATCGAGACGATAAGCTAAAGAACCAACTCTTTCCACAATGCGGAAAGGACCAATGAACCTAGGAGAAAGCTTCCCTCTATGACCAAAGCTAATGACATTCCTCAAGGGAGAAACCTTAAGGAACAACTGATCACCAAAAGCAAATTCTAAATTCCATCTACGCTTATCAGCATATTTCTTCTGCCTATCCTGAGTAGCTCTCAATCTCTTCTTAATCTCCTCAACTCTCTCAAAAGCTTCCAAAATCACATCAGGACCAAGAATCAAAGGATTACCGGATTCAATCCAGCAAGATGGGGATCTACAAGGTCATGCGTATAGAGCAGCAATCAGAGACATTTTGAGACTGGTTTGAATGTAAAAATGGAAAGAGATAGATAAAAAGATTAAGAATAGACTGAAAAACAGAAGATAAGATTATACCTGATAGCTATTACTATAGGTGAATTCGGCAAGATGGAGATGATCTTCCCAAAATCCTGCAAAGATCTCAGTATCTGATTCACTCTTTCCATTTGACCATCGGCCTGTGGATGGTAAGCAGAGCTTAGATTCAGATGAGTACCCAAAGATTCCTAAAAAGCCTTCCAAAACTGACTGGTAAAGATAGGGTCACGATCACAAACAATACTGAGAGGAACACCATGGAGACGAACGATCTCTCTCATGTAGATCTCAGATAAGCTAGAAGCAGAACGAGCAGACTTGACCGGAATAAAATGAGCGGACTTGGTCAGTCTATCAACAATAACCCAGATACTCTCATTACCCCTCCGAGTCCTTGGAAAACCATCGATGAAATTCATGGAAACCTGTTCCCACTTCCAATTGGGAATCTCAAGGGGCTGCAACAAACCAGGGGTCTTCTGGTGATCGGCTTTGACTTGAAGTCACACACCGACCAACAAAGATAGAAATATCCCACTTCATCCCCCTTCACCAATAAAGCCTCTTCATATCCTGATACATCTTCGACACACCAGGATGAATAGAAAGCCTGGATCGGTGATTCTCCTGAAACAACTCCTGCCTCAAACCATCAACATTCGGGACATAAATCCTGCCATTAATCCTCAAAATCCCTCTATCATCAATCTGAGCTCCACTACCACTACAGATACCACCAATCCTGCTACGAACACTCTCCTTCATCAATCTAAGCATCTCATCCTCATCTTGCTTAGCCATAATACGATCCAGAAGAGGAGAAGAAGAAACAACAAGCTGACACAACAGAGCCTTCTTCCAACTCAGAGCATCAGCCACAACATTAGCTTTACCGGGAGTATAGCTAGTATAGAGGTCGTAAAAAGCCAAAAACTCAAGCCAACGAACTTGCCTCTGATTCAAATCCTTCTGGGAAAAGATATATCTCAGAGACTGATGATCGGTGAAAAACTCAAACTTGGTTCCAAGAAGATGATGCCTCCAAAGCTTCAAAGCAAAGACAACAACAAGTAACTGTAAATCATGAGCAGCATAATTTGCCTTGTGGGTTTTCAACTGACGGCTGGCATTGGCAATGATCTTACCATCCTGCATGAGAACAGCTCCCAAACCCTCACGACTAGCATCAGTATATACCATCAATCCATCACTTCCGTTCGAAACGGTAAGAACTGGTGCAGAAGTTAGCTTGCTCTTTAACTCATTGAATGCAGCCTTACACTGATCACTCCAGACAAACTTGGCATTCTTACGAGTCAAAACAGTGAGAGGTGCAGCAATCCGAGCAAAATTCTCAATGAATCTCCGATAGTAACCGGCAAGGCCCAGAAAACTACGAATATCAGATGGAGTCTTTGGAGTTTCCCAATCCTAAAACAGAATAGGGAGAAAAATAAGAATAATAGGAAAGATAGAATTATTAAATGATAAAGAAAAGAGAAGAAAGAAAGAAAGACTTACATTGATCGTAGCGATCTTGACTGGATCAAAAGAAACTCCATAACTAGAAACAATATGCCTGAGATATCGGACTTCATGCTTCCAGAAATGACATTTAGAAAATTTAGCCTTCAACTGATGATTTCTCAGAGTCTCTAAAACAGATTTCAAATGCAACTCGTGCTCTTCCTTAGTCTTAGAGAAGACAACGATATCATCAGCAAAGACTAGAACAAATTTATTAAGCACATAACGAAAAACACGATTCATCAAATCAACAAGGAAAGCAGGAGCATTAGTCAAACCAAAAGGCATGACTAACCATTCATAAAAACAATTCTCAATGCGAAAAGCAGTCTTGGGAATGTTGTCCTCAGCAACCCTGAGCTGATGAAAACCTATGGCAAGATCAAGCTGAGAGAAAACAGTGGCACCATAAAGCTGATCAAACATATCATTGATATGAGGCATTGGATATCTGTTTTTCATAGTGAGCTTGTTCAGCTCCCTATAATCAACACACATCCGAAGAGAACCATCATATTTGGTGAAAAAACCACCGCGGCTCCCCATTCAAAAAAACTAGGCCTAATCAGACCTTTGGAAGACAAGTCCTCAATTTGCTTTCCCATCTCAACCTTCTCGCGGGGTGGCATTCTTCTAGGGGGAAGAACAACAGGTCAAGCACCAGGAATAAGATCAATCCGAAAATCAATCTCGCGCTTTGGAGGTAAAGAAGTGACTTCACCAAATACATCGGGATATAATCTAACCACAGGAGTTGAATCAAGATCACTGGGAGAAGAATCCAAAGATTAAATAAAGTTGCCAGCAAAATCCTAAGGCATGCAGCACTGAATAATCAAGGAATTTCCTTGTTCATCAACAAGGTGAAAAGTCCAGGCTTTATAAGAGATATGAGCATCATGATTCCCTAACCAATCCTGACCAAGCAATAAATCAAAAGCATCGAAGCCCAGAACATAAAAATCACCACTAAAGCGGTGATCAGAATGGAGAAGCTTCACTTGCTTACAAATCCGATTAAGGTTAGCAGGGCCGCCAATAGGATTTGAAACACATAATAGAACAGAAGCATACTCAGGAGAAAGGAGATGCTCAAACTTATCACACAAATCAATAGAAATAAAACCGTGGGAAGCTCCAGTATCAAACAACACACGAAAAGGTATAACCACTTCTGCGATATCATATTCAACTCCTTCTGATAGAATAGGTATCTTAAGGATATGTGGTCAGTGAATAAGCCAAACCTTTCACGTAAAATATTGTGTCTCCATTTCTTCAATGCGAAGATAACAGTTGCTAACTCCAAGTCATGTGTCAGATATCAAACTTCATGGGTAGCAACTGCCTAGATATATAAGCTATTACATTGACTCTTTGCATCGGCACTGCTCCATCTGTATAAACAATAATATCTTCATTTATATTAGACATAACTAAAACTAGAGCATTTGTCCACTGAAGCTTCAACTATCGAAATGACATCTTACACTCCTTTGTCTAAAAATATTCATTTTTCTTCTTAGATAGTCTAATCATAGGTGCTGTTATACAAGAGAAAATCTCAATGAATTTTCGATAGTAACTTTCTGATCCTAAGGATTTCGAACCTCCATAACAGTCTCGGATCTCTTCCAACTATTCATAGCCTCAACTTTCAAAGGGTCTAGGGTCAAACCTCTCTGCCATACACTACATGGCCTAGAAAATGACATCTAGAAATTTTTCTGTTAACTTATGTTTTATCAACGACTCCAACACAAGCCTCGGGTGAATCGCATGTTGTTTGCACCAAATGGGTCACAAACACCCAAGAATAGATAGAAATAAATGAAGAAGAAAAATTAAAACGGGGAGATAAATCAACAAACAACTGAGAATTTGCCATAATCATAAACACAAAGATTTATAATGGTTCGACGTTGTATGCTTATGTCCACTTTGATGTTTTGCATATAATAATCACTTATGAATCCGATTATAATGGAGAAATAAAGATAGCACTTGATTACAATGAAGTCTGCTGTAACCAGCAGCATCCCATCCTCCAAAATGAACCATGAGGCCTGTATTTATAGAGAGAGACGATGAGATATTTCGCTATGGATTCGACAGAAAGTTCTCTAGGTCCATAGTGGGCCACAATAATGATCAATGGACCTAACTCAATATCTTAGAATGATCGGACAAAGTTTAGTAGAACGTTATTTCTCTCTCCAATTTTCATGGGATCGTTTTAGGGGGGTCCCATATGCCTCTTGAACTTATCCCTAAAATATGAAGTCAATCTGAGCTGTTGATTGTGAGATATGAATAAATCTTGGTTGAACTTAGACCGTTCATTGAGTTGTACTGATCTTTGTTAAGGATCGGCAAAAACGATCGGCCTAAAATGATTGACCATCCTTGAACTTCAATGTTTTGACCTGCAATCGTTTTTGTAGGCTCCACCCCTCATTTTATTGATGCTCTAAAAGTTTCAAGCGAATTGGTCTTGTGGATCTTGAGATATTGATTGATCGTCATCAAATTACTCTTTTTTATGGATCGTTCTAAATTGATCCATATAAATTCTTCATTTGTCCATAGCTTGAGCATACGAACTTTGATCGACTTGAAATTTTAAATGTAGCCTCATGGGGCCTTCCTTGTCACTTCATACCGATTACAACTTGATTGGGTACTTAGCCATTTTTTGATCATTGTCCATCTGAATCCATTCAACTATTGTCCATAGTTTCCAATGTGACTGATTTCCAATCCATCCACTTTAGCCAAATCCCAACCAAACCAAAAGGTGGGATAACATTTGCCCCCTAAAACATGCCCTGTGGTAGGAGGTTGTGTTTTGAATCGCTATAAATCCAAAATCTGATGTCCATTATCCGTTGATAGTCATATTGTCCAATCCAGAATCCAATCGGATGTTAATCCAATTCCTTGATCTCTCTGGATCATTAGCGAAATCCATGATTGTTCTAAGTAGATATCCAATCCAAATTCATTAACCAAATATGCGATCTCTCTGGATCGTTTTTCAAGTTCGTGGTCTCTTCAAAGCCTTACCGAGCATAATCCATACTCGACGACCTGAGTAGGCCGATCTTGTCGCTCTTCGACGAAGCGACCTACTCATTGCCAAGTATAATCCATACCTAATGATCTGTTGGGTTTCGTTCTTCGGCCTCGACTCTCTGGTCATAGATTTAGTCTATAGGGTATCCTTCTTCGACCTCGATCCCCAATCGAGGACTTAATCCATAGGGTATCCTTCTCCGTCCTCGACCCCCAATCGAGGACTTAATCCATGAGGTATCCTTCTTTAGCCTTGATCCCCAGTTGAGGATTTAATCCACGGGGTATCCTTCTCCGACCTCGACCCCCGAGTCGAGGACTTAATCCATAGGGTATCCTTCTCTGGCCTGGATCCCTCAATCGAGGACTTAATCTGTGTATGAATCCATCCTTTTGCTCTCCAGTGAAGGGACTCATGACTTGTGGTTATTGCCTCATCTCTCCGGTCGAGGTCACAACCACGACCTATGTTATTTATTACATTAATCCAGATTTAAGCATTCCAAATTCCATTTGGAAAAATATAAATAACAGTCCATACAACCAAAAAACTAATAAACAAAAATATTAGAAAAACCAAAGTTCGAAGTAAACAAGAAAAAACAAAATTTCACAAACCCGAGCACTTGGTTCATCACCATCTCAGACTATGCCTAGGGATCATCCATGATCCCATGCATGTGAAAGTAACTTAGCCATATTACTGTAGAGTTTACTACTTATTCCATGCCATCCTAATCAATTGATGACAAGTTGACGATGATGCCTTGATCCAGTGCCATTTTCATTCGAGGTGGGCGGTGGCTGCTCCTATTCTACCGCCCTAACCCGTGTCCTCATGTACTGTTGAAACTCACCACTCTTCATATATTCCTCAACTATATCCTTTAAATGCCTGCAGTCATTTGTATTGTGCCCATCTAGCTCATGGAATAGGCAATGCTTTCTTGATGCCCGCTCATGTTCGAAGGGTTCCCTCCTTGTCGGCCTTCGATACTGAAGGCGTCCTCGAGTATCCAAATAAATTTTTTCCAAAGATTCGGTCAAATCCTCATAAGAAGAGAATTTTGGTTCTCTCCATTGCCTCTTCCACACATTAATGCCAGCATTCATTTTTCGTTTGCCTTTATCATTCTCGTTTATATTTCCTAATGATCTTCCACTTTGCACAAAATTCACCTCCGATTTGTTTGCTCGTGCATCTTCCTATCATAGGAACCTTTCTGCTTCATGATAAAACTCTTTGTGATCCATATGTGGGACCCACGCCAGTGAATACTTAAACTCTGTATCATCAGCAATACCAGATATAGCTGCGATCAAAACCATGGATGGATCTATCCATCGATGTCGCCGCAGCATTAAACCGTATTAGGAAACTCCTCAGGGACTCTCCGGCCCTCTATTTTAGTGTTGCCAAACTCGTTACCCTTTTCGGTCTCGAGATGTGAACCCAAAATGCCTCATAAACCTTTCGATCTATTCCATCCATGTGTTAATAGAGCCGATTTCCAACCGTCTGAACCATAGTGCAGCCATATCCGTTACGTACAAGGGGAAGCACAGTGCCATAACTTCCTCCAATGCCCCAATACTTCCATGTGTCTCGTGTATCTCGCCAAATGAATAGTGGGATCCGTTTTTCCATCATATGTCTCAAGCATTGGTAGTTTGAATTCCGGTGGATTCCTATCTTGCCTGATATTGGAAGCGAAGGGACTCCTATTTACATCTTCTAGATCCCTATTTACCAATCCTCCTCTCATAGTCGTCTGATCATGCGCCAACCTGTCATTATCATCCAGTGGTAGTCTTCGATCGTTGTCGCCAACCTGCCCCCTGGGTCCACGGGGGGATCCTTAAATCTGCCCTTCTAGATGAGCATCCACATTCCGATTAACGCCAAACTGCACAACACCTCCTGTTATCCTGCCTGGGATCGATTCATCATGACCCGGAAGGAATGCCCTCGAGTATGGATCGATCAGCCCCTATCGTTCTAGGTTGGTCAATGGCCACTCTCGGTTGTTCCACTCAATACTGCATCCTGTTAGCATCATTTCCTTGTTCCTGATTCTGAATTTCCTCCGCTCTTGCTGCTCCAACTCCGTGATTCATATTTTCAGTGTTCCCTGCTACGTCAATTCCTTGGTTTTGTGCTCCAGCTTGTCCAATTTGCCGGAGTAGGTTCTGCCTCATCTCCTCCTGTCTCTTTAGCATCCTTTCCTGCATAGCGTCCATCGTCATTTCCATCTCGTCTCTGGTAATGAAAGTTATGGTTTAATTATCCCCTGAGGAAGTCTCATAACTCCCTTCTTGATGGCTATTGCCCGCTTTCGGTCCCCTCGTTGAAGGTTTCACCATTTCTCTAATTCCAAGTTCTCTAGTTGGTTCCAAGTCTGAATTCTAAATTTGCGGGGCTAGCTCTCTCGGTGAAAGCATCAAAATGTTTGCGCCAAAATTGGTCACAAATACTCAAGAATAGATTTGGTAGAGAAATAATTGAAGAAAAAATAAAAATAAAATAAGAAGATAAATAACAAACAATTGAGAATTAGCTATAATCAGAAACACAAAGATTTATAGTGTTTTGGTGTTGTATTCCTACGTCCACTTTGAATATTTTTTCTTCGTTAATCACTTATAAATCTGATCACAATGGAGAATTAAAGATAGCACTTGATTACAATGAAGTCTCCTATGACCAACAGTGTCTCATCCCCCAAAATGAACCATGAGGCAATTATTTATAGGGAAAGATGATGAGATATTTTGCTAAGCTTTCGGTAGAAGGCTCTCTAGATCAATAAGGGCCCACAATAACGATCGGTGGACCTAACTCAGTATCCTAAAACGATCGGCCAAGGTTTATCCGGTCGTTATTTTAATCTCTAATTTTCATGCGATCGTTTTAGGGGAGTCCCACATGCCTCTTGATCCTAAGTACATAACAGAACAAAATAGGTGTAGAGTTCGGAGTAGCCTCCCTGAAATATGAAGTCAATCTGAGCTGTTGATTGTGAGATATGGATCA
Organism: Allium cepa; assembly: GCA_030765085.1. Lineage (NCBI taxonomy): Eukaryota > Viridiplantae > Streptophyta > Magnoliopsida > Asparagales > Amaryllidaceae > Allium > Allium cepa. The sequence goes on along the minus strand of CM060932.1, from coordinate 634,011,682 downwards.
ATCCTTGTTGAACTTGGACCGTTCATTGATTTGTACCGATTTTTGTTAAGGATTGACAAAAACGACCGACCTAAAACAATTAGCCATCCTTGAATTTCAATGTTTTGACCAGCAATCGTTTTTATAGGCTCAACTCCTCATTTTATTGATGCTTGGAAAGTTTCAAGCGAATTGGTCTTATGGATCTTGAGATATTGATTGATCTTCGTCGATTTACGCTGTTTATGGATCATTCTAAACCGATCCATACAAATTCTTCATTTGTTTATAACTCGAGTATACAAACTCCGATTGACTTAAATTTTAAAACGTGACCTCACAGGGTCTTTCTTGTCACTTCATACTAGTTACACCTTGATCGAATCGGTATCGATCCAAATAGTTAAGCATTTTTATGCTTTGATTACTTGGATGTCCTCCTTGCTTCGATATGATGCTTTCCATGTAATTTCTTAGCGTGTTGATTTTTTTCGATGATGATTTACCTGTGACTTAGAATGAACTGTATTCTGAATTAAATGAACCTTTACTTCTTTAACTTAGATGCTTGGAATGTTACTAAACTTGTTAGGTGAGCTTAGTAGAGTCATAGGAGTATGATGCAAGAGATTTGGAAGATCAATGATCAATAAATTCAGATCGGTATCGATCAAATTGGATTGGATTGGTGCCAATCCAAAAGGTTAGGCTACTTTTAGCCCGTACTTTTTAGAGACATTTATGATGTTCTTTAGGTCTTTCGGTTAAGTTTCGAGTCATTCTAACTTAATCTGAATGTTCTAACTCCTATCGAATTATGTTGGGTTAAAAAACCAGTTAACATAGTATGTATTTATGATGGGTGTGAATTATTATAATTTAATTATATGTTATAGAAAGAAAATGGCATGAGTCGTTAGAATAGATTGGAATGCAAAAACACATCTAGACGTAAGACCTATGGAGAGTATACGCTTGTGTATATAGAAAGGGATACCCTAAGGTAAGGACTGCATTTAAAACAAAAACTCCGTAAACAATCATATGTTCATTATGGACAATGAACATTGATTATAAGTCAAATGTCGAGGCTGGACTCACATAGTCAAAATAGGTCTGCTTCAAAATTAGTTAGAGGGGGCGATGCATTGATTTCATTAGGCAATCTAAATGGATGGTGGTTGGATCCGACACTATGCTGAAAGTCTTGTGGATCATATATTATCTAACTTGTGTATAATATGCTAGCGTATAAGTTAATACACTAGTAGAAAATAAGTAGTAAAGTATAAAATGCATGCAAACTAGAGTTTTTATACAGGTTTAGGCCTCCCATCTTACGTCCAGTCATGAAGCCCCCCTTCAGTATTTCCTTTAAACAAATTACCCTCGCTTTGCCCAGAGGAATAAGCTAATACAAAAGTATTTCTGACAATCTTCTGTTCCAAATAACACATTTTTTTGACTTATAGTACAAATCTTCCTATGATTTACTTTGATTATATGAATATGAATGTTTTGAGTTGTAGGATGCGATTTAACCAAAATTATATTTTGCTTATAATAGATTGAAAGTATGAGAACAATGTATATGCAGGTAAGTGTTTAGAAATTAAGAGAGTAAAGAATAGATTACTTCAAGTTAGATGATTTCTATTTCTCAATCAAAGTAGTATTTATGGATTCAAAAAGGTGAAAATGAAAAGTAGTTACTATTTGAGAAAGTCTATTCAATTTAATAGCTGCAACCTTTCATTGAAAGGTGATTTCTTTTTGAATGAAACAGAAATGTCTTTTCAACAGTAACAGTTTTTGCACATGACAAACGTCAATGCTAAAACCTCTGACCTCTGTGACTTCAAAGAATTTTAACCCGAGAATTGTCACAGACATCTGTGGCTTTCTCATAAACATCTACGAGGTGTAAAAACAGTTTTTCACCTTAATTTTGATGCATATGAAATTATGTGTGATCGTGTATGAATATGAACTCAAGATAGGGCTCTTTTACAATAGAATAACCTTACTACTAGAAGTATGGTCAATAAATCTTTGTTTCTCCCTGAGTCTTAATATCTTCGAGCAAGGTGTCTTCTTATAACATATACCTGCAATCTTGATATGGTCTCTATATGTTATGATTGTATAGTTGTTATCATTGAAACATAAGTTGGAGGTTCCAACAATCTCCCCCTTTCTAATGATGACAACCCTACAATCAAAAATCAACCATACATTCAAATATCAACTATACAATAGAAGTATTAGTATGTTTGTCTTCCCCTTTGTAAATCTGTCTCCCTTTATGTCTATGCATAGATTTCTACCTCTTCGTAATTACCAAAATGGAGGAAAATGATATAAGATATCGGGATATTAAATTGACATAGCATGTTATCAATTAAGATTATGGAAAATCCAATACGAAAGTTCAAAATAAAATTTGCAAAAGTTGTAAATAGGGAAACAAACAAGCATAAGAGTTGCAAAATAAAAGAAAATTCTAATTGTACTGATTTTAAGAATAAGATAAGCCCCCATAGTTCTCATAATACTCCCAGTAAGAGGATGGATCGATCCTGCTCATGTGTACCCGGCCATTGCGTTTGGTCATTGTACTCCTCATCTTCATGAATTGAAAGGATTTGAAATGCCATGTATGATTCTTATTGGAAATGTCGAGTATCGTACATGTAAATCTATCATTGTCTTCTTCTTCTTCCTCAAGTTGTGCGTGAATAGGAGTCTTCCCTCGGTCACCTCCATCATGTGGCATACTTTGGGAAAGGCTTGACAGCGATAAACTAGTGTTTGAACCCGAGGTGGAGGTGTTGGGGAAGGCGAAGATGATGAGCATGAAGAAGATCGACCACGTACTTCGCGCATCACATTGCCTAAAGTAGAGACCACTTTGACCAAGGTCTTCTCTATCTTAGCCATCCTTGTGGAGAAAGAACATTCCAATCCAGTCATCTTTCTGTTTAAAGCTCGCTGATTAGACATGATTATTTTTTGGTTTTTGGTTTCCAAATCATGTAGAGATTCGTTTGGAGTTGGTTCAATGCGAGCTTCTTGTATTTCCGAGTCTGAATAATATTCGGTAGCATGACTAAAGGACGGTGGGTGTTATGATGGATGAGGGGAGTAGGTCTACTAAGGAGAGCTAGTTAGAGGAAGACCATAATGTTCTTGTTGATGTTGCTGTAGAGTCCATTGGTCGAAGGGGATGATACGACATGGGCTTTTGGGAGATGCATCAGTGATAGATATCGTGGACCACTATCTTTGTTCGAATTTCTTCGTATTGTGATAAGCACGAAGGAACCCCAAGATCTTTCCGGATGTGCATTATGTATTGAGCATACAAAATTAAGCGACGATGCTGTGTCCAAAAACCTTTAATTTGGTCATGAATAAAGTTTTCCCGGTTTACCGGTAGGCGACCAAATATTGCATATAAAGCTCAATGGTCATTGGAATAAATTTTCTCATGACCTCCTAAACGGGGAATGATTGTGTTAACTATCATTCGATTTAGTAGACTAGCACATGGCCATAGGTAAATGGATTTCCGATAGGGAATCCTATCTTCCCATATTTAGTGGGTAACTTCATCTCTGGGTAAAAGATTGTGATCCGGTATATCCGTTAAGTCAATTCCCTCATAGGAACATCCTAATATATGACTAACTATATACATCAATTTTAACTTCTTTTCTGTAAACACTTGACCACAACCAACCACTATCATTCTCCAAATTTCAAATCTCCAAACTACATAGATTGGAGTAGAAGAGGTAGATAGCAATCATAGCTAATTAATTTGCAGCAACCGGCATCTGTATTTTTTCCAAGTATTTCATATTCTGTAACGACCCGCCTTTCATTTCCTAGAAAGACGCATCATTAAGAAGAAAGAAATGGATAGAAAAGAGAAAAGACATAAAAGAAGAACCAAACAACATCAGAATCTCACAGCGGAATGAATAAATTATATTATATCACATAAGATATTACATAATATATTATACATCAGAGTTATACAGCTAATACAACACAAACTAGACAGTTATAAACACCTATCTAGTTATTACAACTCAAGTATATCACAGAAAAACAGATACAACACTAGCACAGCGGAACCATTACATATCTACACGCTGAAGCCTCCTTCTCCATATCTCCTCCAGAACTCGTCAAAGCTAACCTGAATCCCTTGTCTAATCGCAAAAATTTGAGTACCCAAGAGTTTAACAAAACATAAAATAAACTCCGGGTCAGACATGGATCTGGTGTGAGTAAACGGGTTAAAGTTGCTTAACTTTGAAAAACCTTTGGAAACAAAAGGTATCTCGTAAGACTTCCCGTACATAAACATGGAAAAGTTTTTACCTTACGATAATCAAAACATTTGATAGGAAATCCAGTTATATTATAATAGGGTCTAGGGTTTTCAAGTAAATAAGAAAGAGTTGAAATTGTTACATGATTAAATTCCAGCATACTTGCCAAAAAATGGGTTATACAATCAAAATTGTAAAGGGCACGTGGGAAGAATGGGTTTCCATCAATGGCAGGGCTACTGGGGTACCGCCCGTCACAGTACAGGGCCTAGATCACCGTACCGAGGATTACTCCCAATTCCCTACAACACAAGGCCAGAACCATCCCTTACAGGATAATCCCGAACAAGACAACCCCGCAGATGGCCATCGCCAACTACCCACTAAGCCGAATAAAAGAAGCCTTTAGACAGGGGAAAATCTCGTCCTACTTGAGCGCGACCCACTTAGCCTTGCTGCACCTCCCTTGTTTTAGCCATTCCCGATTGATGAGGCTTGAGGCAATGATTACCGTTATAGAACACATCTATCTTAGAATGCTCACCGTCCACCGGACGATGTTCTGAAAGCATTCAATCCATACAAGTTCGTTTCGGATTCGAACAAAATCGAAGGCACTATCTTGCTACACTCATCTTGGAATCACCCTCAGAGTTAACGACAATAGCCCTTGCACTCTGAATCTTCATTTCGAACCTAAAAGTACTACCCCCATTAAACTCGTATTGGAATCACCCTCAGAGTTTTAACGACACATATTCCTTACACCTCGATGCTTCACTTTTCACTTTAGATTCACGACCTAACGTTTAATTTGGATCGATGTGGTTTTCGGAATTCCAAATTTTGAATTCTGATCCGTGTCTCACCGAAATCCAAAACGCCATCTTAATGTCCAAGTGGTTTAAGTTTGAACCATTTAATTCAATTTAAAACATTGAATTCACACAGCATCATTCATAGATAAATATCACACATTTATCACAGCTATAATCAATATAACATCACAGAATATCACAGATTATCAAACTATAAATATCACCCAAATCCAGACATTCTATTCAAAAAATCATCCACAAACAGGAATCATTAATCCTATTTATAATTAATTTAATCAACTTAAATTAAATTAATTACTTGAGAATTAATCTCCTAATCCCGCTCAACATTAATTAATTACAACTATTTAATTAATTAATCAACCTTTAATCACCTTATAAACTAATTAATTAATCTTTAATTATAGATGATTATCCTTTAATTATTCTCTTAATTAATCAACCTTGATTAATTATTCGTTGATTACAATAAGTAATTAGCCTTTAAATTAATTGCATAAATTAATTATACTTTAATCATTTATATTGATTGTTCTTAATTACTTTTATTAATTAATTAACTATAATTAATTACATTAATCCTTAATTAATTATATTAATTAATTATACTATAATCACTTCATTGATTAATTATCTTTTAATCAATCACATTTAAAAATCAATTAATCCTTTAAGTATTCTTATTAATTACGTTAATTAATGATCCTCTAATTAATTTCATTAATTAATTAACCTTCTAATTACATTTAATAATTAATCTTTAATATATCACATTCAGTAATTAACTACCCATAATTACTTAAAACAATTAATTAACTTCTTAATTAATAAATAAATCCTTTAATTAATTACACTGAGTAATTAACACTTAATTACTTCCACTAAGTAATAATTATAATAATTCTTTAATTACATTCCATCAAGTAATTCCTCTTTAATTAATTACATCCAGTAATTATCCATTAATTACTTCACTAAGTAATTACACTTCATTAATTACATTAAGTAATGATACTTAACTCATCATCAAAATGATTATCTTTAATTAATTAAACTTAATTAATTAACTAAAATTAACCATATTAACTTAATTAAATACACCGAGTAATTAGTTACTTTAAATTACTTCATTAAGTAATTACCCGTAATAATTCTTCTTAACATTAAGTAATTAACCTCTTAATTATTTATTACTTAATTATTTCTTAATTGATTAACCTTGATTAATTAATCCTTAATTAAGTAATCAACTATACTTAATAAATTGCACAAATTAATTTATCTTAATTTAATTACCCAAATTACTAATCTTAGTTAGTTAAGTAATTATACTTTAATTACTATTGTTATACATGATTAAATTAAGATAAATCATTTATTACATAAAACTCTTGCCACCATTTTAGATTAAATTAAATTTTAAAGCTTTAATTTGATTTATTTAAAATCATCAACCTTTGATTATTAAAGTTAAATACCTTTTACTTAAATCATAACTAAATTTCAACAATTATATTTAAGTTGAAAACATTTATAAACTAATTACAAAATTATTCTAATGTAATGTTTATATAAATCAAAACTATTTTTAAAACAAGATTCAAAACTTTAAAATCCATACCTTTAAAATTTAAATTTGTTTAAAGCATCATTTTCTAACTTAATCATTTTATACATTTAAAACTGGTTAAAGATTTGCTTTAAAATTTGCTTTGCTTTTTAAAATTTGAAATCATTTTAGTTAAAAAAATGAACCAGCTTAAAAACTGGGAACAAAACTTTCCCGAGCAAATACGCTTGAAAACCCGAGATAGTCTAGAGATACTTCGCAAAACACAGCAATCTCGAGAAAAACTTCCATTCGCACGAGAACAAACCCGAGCACTTCCCTACTTTCCCAACCCTTCAACTGCGCCAGAAATCTAGATGTGCACCGTGTACATGCACGGCCATCCCAGTCCCCTCCAACCATCATCCTAGCTTCCAACAAGTCGACATCGAGCTCGACATCATCCTCGACCACCCAGAAATGAAGATCACAATATTCACACCTAAATTCATGATTTCCTACCCTGAATCCATTTGTACAATCCAATTATGAAATTGTAGATATTGATTTTCAACAAATTTTTACTTTTTTTACCGTAATCTTTAATTAACAGACTATTTAGTAAATATAATTACTTATAACTATTTTTAAAATAAGATCATACTGTCATTAACATTTTCTTTTTATTAAACAAAGTCTAATGTTCATTATTTAGGGAGATAGGAGTTATTTTGATGATGACGTTGCCAGAGTTTTTAACAGAAACATACATGCAAACATCTACAGCCATTTTCAATCCATCACAGAATTAAAACAAGATTTAAATTGAACATTCATGCACACACATCTGTATCATTATCACACAGATATATATAAGCACTAAAGTTTTTGTTTTAAATGTTTACTCACATATTATCAAAGCAGAGAGAGCTCTGTTGCATTTTGTTTTCCTAAATAGTTTTGATTTATTGTTGTTCTGTTGAGTTTGCTTGCTAATTTGATTACTATTGGTTGAGTTCAATCTTGAAGTTGAATTTGCTGTTGAATTTAAAATCCTGTTTGATGAATCTGCTGTTGAATCTTGAAGTTGCTATTGTAAATCTTCATTTTTCTTTTGGTTTGGAAGATTACAGTTTTGAAGATTTTCGAACAGATGTTTTGATTGGTTTTGAACTTTCTTTTTAAATCTGGTTTTCAGCTTTTTAGCAGACGAGAAAGAAAAAGGTTTGAACTAAAATGATTTTTGCCAACATCTCTTATTACATTTATTTTAAAATGTTTCAAAAATAAATTAAAACATTGCCACTTGTTAACTTGAATTGTAAAATGCTTACAAGTGTGTTTAAATCAATCTTAGGACCTTACACATGTTTTATTAAGAATTTCATATTTTACAAGTGTTAAAATTTCATTATTAAATTAATTTCTTATTTATATTAACATGTTCTTATGTTTATTTCAATTAGCCTTTAATGTTTTTATATAAAATTACCTTTATACAATTGCATACTTTTATATTTTATTTATATATTTTTAAAATATATTTTTCAAAGCTAAATTTTAAAGAAAGAAAAATTAAAAAGAAAAGGATATAGAATTAAATTTTATTTTAAAGTTTTAAACAAAAATATTGTACTTAAATATATATAAACTGAATTTATTCAAGAACCAATTTTTGAAGGAAAACAAATTAAACTTTTATTATAATATACTATTTTAAGCTATTATATTTTTAAATAAAAACAAATATTTACTTTAAGTACTTTTGAAAATATAAGGTAGATTTTTAAATAAGCTTTTGAAAAGTTTTATTAAATTCGATCAAATCCTCCAATTCACAATATATATATATATATATATATATATTATAAATTTGAATTTTTTTATTAAATTTAAATTAAAACCAAACTTCTTATTCACAATGTATATACACATATACATTATAAATAGAATACCTTTTATTAGTTTAGAAAGATAAATTTTATCAATTAAATATTTTTAACTTTGAAAAGAATAAAATTTGCCAAATTAAATTATTATTATTATAAATCTTGAAAAGATAACATTTGTCAAATTAAATAATTATTAGCTTTTGAAAAGATAATTAGATTATTAAATCAATATTACACATTTTAAAACAATTATTAATGGAAATTATTAAATAAATATTGCCCAAGTTTCCGGACATCACATTCCTCCCCCCTTATATGAATTTCGTCCTCGAAATTTAAAAGAAAAGATAATTTAATAATCCCATACAGATTTTAATTTTTAAACAGCAAGCATATGATATCAATCATATACTAGCAGCCATAGCAATCAATTCAAACAAACAATTCTAACTATCTAGACAAAATTCTGGACAGAACTTCCTAGTGTTTCACAGGTACAAACAACAGAATACTCATTTTACTGAATCTAAACAAGCTACACCACTCAGATCCTAAGCTCCTATATCCAGATCTGTAATCTGAACAGGATACCGGACCACAGAAAAGTCCTGTTCAATTTCCAAATCTCCATAGAACCACTGGTACTAAAACCAATGATGGACCATATACGTACTCCCTCAGAGATACGTGAAATACATTATGAATCCCAGTCATCCGAACTGGCAATTCAATCCTATAGACCAAAATACTTAACCTTATGAGAATACAGAAAGATCCATTACACTTCTGAGCTAGCTTATAGTTTTACCCAATCCGATTGCCCTTATGACGAAGAAAACTTATCCAAAATTAAATCTCCGACTTTGAATCCTGAATTCCTTTGTCTCTTATCCATAAAACTTTCCTGCCGATCCTGGGCTGCCTTCAACCTTTTAGATCAATTCAAATCTTCACAGATGCCTCTCGGATCAAATCTGGGTCGAGAAATAGATGATCACTGGATCCTACTCAACAAGATGGTTCTTCAACATCCATTGAAATCCAGCACACAAACTCTACGACACAATCATCAGAAGACTTCAAACATACTTCTCCTATCTAGAAAAACAAAACAGGTGCACTAGACAACCAAGCCTTTAGATCTCGAATGAACTTCCTATAGAAATTCCCAAATCCAAGACAAACACAAACTTTCGAGGAATCTGAGGTTGCTTCTATTCTAGAATAGCTGCCGTCTTGCTTCCGCTGCACAGCTCTGATCTGAGAAAGATGAGAATGCTGCTGATGAACATAAGCACAGACTAGATCAAATCATCTCGGAAACATTGTCCATCAAATTCCATAAAATCTTAGCGACCTTTCTGATTCGATCACAAACACCACAGTAGAAATCCAGCTAGAGAACTAGATCCGATCAATCCTGACTGCTTCAAAAAACCTCTCTCAAGGAGCCTCCTTCTACTAGGCTGAACCACCGGTAAAGCCCCAAGGACCAAGTCGACATAGAACTCCATCTCCTGATGCAGATGCAAATCTTGACTTCTCAAAAAATCTAGAAAATCTCAAACTACTTCGATTGCTCCACATCCTCAAGAGATATCTCAATCCAAAGAAAATATTACTAAGAGAACTTCTGAACCATCGCAAGTCACTTTTGCGATTCTACCCAGTTCAGATTCCAAAGAAACTGTTCTCTCTTCTTAAATCAGAACAGCTTAAGTCTTTCAATGGAAGAAACTAATGGTCCATCCTCTATCACAAACATCATACCCTGCTGAGCTTCCAGAAGAAGTGGGCAAGCCTTCACCATCTGCCCGGCCTACTGACAGAAGAATCACAAGGACTCCTGAACCATCGAAGAAACATGCTACTCTACTGCTTTCGGACTCCACCTCTAGGACACTGCTAAGCCAAGAGACCTTCCTGAAAGACACTCAACACCTTCAAGCTACCACTGCTGCCAAAGACTTCCATATCCAAAGCTCATCGAATCACAAAGCTATATCAACCCACTCCACAAAAGAGCCTTCAAGAAGGCAGATATCTCTCAAGGAACTCGGGCTTCAAACCAAGCACAACACCTTGCTGAACTGAGTCCCAAATTCCAATACAAACAAAATTCCTTCCTTTGGTGCCAAGATACCATTACTTGCTTCAGCACTTCCAACAGATCCAAATTCTAGAAAATCCGCTCGCACGAGCGTATCCAAGCTTACACTCCAAAGACGGACTCTGAACCTTAAAAAGGTTTCCTTCAGAGATCGGTGAAATCCTTATACTATGCTGTAAAGCTTACCCAAAATGCCCAATACTGCCCTTGCAGATGCACTTCCAATCACAATACTCGGACTCCTTCCATTGGTAGTAGTCGTGTTACACACACCACTACCCCATCTACCTTTAGAACTCATATTGGAAGACCCGAACAGGTAACTCAACAAATAGGTAGGTATATATATATATATACAAGTACGCTCTCTCAAGAAAGAATTCACTTCAAAGCCTTGGTATTCACTCAACCTAGCGCTTTGATACCACAATGTAACGTCCCTCCTTTCATTTCCTAGAAAGACGCATCATTGAGAAGAAAGAAAGGGATAGAAAAGAGAAATGACAAAAAAGAAGAACCAAACAACATCAGAATCTCATAGAGGAACAAATAAATTATATTATATCACATAAGATATTACATAGTATCATGTACATCAGAGTTATACAGCTAATACAACACAAACTAGACAGTTATAAACACCTGTCTAGTTATTACAACTCAAGTATATCATAGAAAAACAGATACAATACTAGCACAGCAAAACCTCTATATATCTACACGCTGAAGCCTCCTGCTCAATATCTCCTCCAGAACTCATCAAAGCTAACCTGAATCCCTTGGCTACTCATAAAAATTTGAGTACCCAAGAGTTTAATAAAACAAAAAATAAACTCTGGGTCAGACATGGATCTGTGTGCGTAAACGGGTTAAAGTCGCTTAACTTTGAAAAACCTTTGGAAACAAAAGGTATCTCGTAAGACTTCTCTCGCATAAACACGGAAAAGTTTTTAACTTACGATAACCAAAATATTTGATAGGAAATCTGGTTATATTATAATAGGGTTTAGGGTTTAGGGTTTTCAAGTAAATGAGAAATAACTGAAATTGTTACATGATTAAATTCCAGCATACTAGCCACAAAGTGGGTTATACAATCAAAACCAAAAAAGGCACGTAGGAAGAATGGGTTTCCATCAATGACAGGGCTACTGGGGTACCGCCCATCACAGTACGGGGTCTAGATCACCATACCGAGGATTACTCAAAATCCCCTACAACACAAGGTCGGAACCATCCCTTACTGGATAATCCCGAACAAGACAACCTGGCAGATGGCCGTCGCCAACTGCCCACTAAGCCGAATAAAAGGAACCTCTAAACAGGGGAAAATCTCATCCTACTTGGGCGCGAACCACTTAGCCTTGCTGCACCTCCCCTGTTTTAGCCATTCCCGGTTGATGAGGCTTGAGGCTACGATTACCTTTATAGAACACATCTATCTTAGAATGCTCATCGTCCACCTGACAATGTTCTGAAAGCATTCAATCCATACAAGTTCGTTCCGGGTTCGAACGAAACCGAAGGTACAATCTTGCTACACTCATATTGGAATCACCCTCAAAGTTAACGACAGTAGCCCTTGCACTCTGAATCTTCATCTCGAACCTGAAAGTCCTACCCTCGTTAAACTCGTATTGGAATCAACCTCAGAGTTTTAACGACGCATAGTCCTTACACCTCGAGTCTTCACTTTTCACTTGAGATTCACGACCTAACGTTTCATTTGGATCGATGTGGTTTTCAGAATTCCAAATTTGAAAATCCGATCTCGGTCTCATCGAAATCCAAATCGCCATCTTAATGTCTAAGTGGTTTGAGTTTGAACCATTTAATTCAATTTAAAACATTGAATTCGCACGACATCATTCACAGATAAATATCACACATTTATCACAGCTATAATCAATATAACATCACAGAATATCAAAGATTATCAGACTATAGGTATCAACTAAATCCAGACATTCTATTCAAACAATCATCCACAAACAGGAAACAATAATCCTATTTATAATTAATTTAATCAACTTAAATTAAATTAATTACTTGATAATTAATCTCCTAATCCTGCTCAATCATTAATTATTTACAACTATTTAATTAATTAATCAACCTTTAATCACCTTATAAACCAATTAATTAATCTTTAATTACATATTGATTATCCTTTAATTATTCTCTTAATTAATCGACCTTGATTAATTATTCCTTAATTACATTAAGTAATTTGCCTTTAAATTAATTGCACAAATTAATTATACTTTAATCATTTATATTGATTGTTCTTAATTACTTTTATTAATTAATTAACTAGAATTAATTACATTAATCCTTAATTAATTATACTGTAATCACTTCATTGATTAATTATCTTCTAATCAATCACATTTAAAAATCAATTAATCCTTTAATTATTCTTACGAATTACATTAATTAATGATCCTCTATTACTTTCATTAATTAATTATCCTTAAAATTACATTTAATAATTAATCTTTAATTAATCATATTCATTAATCAACCTTGGTTAATCACATTCAGTAATTAACTACCCATAATTACTTACAACAATTAATTAACTTCTTAATTAATTAATAAATACTTTAACTGATTACACTGAGAAATTAACACTTAATTACTTCCACTAAGTAATAATTCTTTAATTACTTTCCATCAAGTAATTCCTCTTTAATTAATTACATTCAGTAATTATCCATTAATTACTTCACTAAGTAATTACTCTTCATTAATTACATTAAGTAATAATACTTAACTCATCATCAAAATGATTATCTTTAATTAATTAAACTTAATTAATTAACTAAAATTAACCACATTAACTTAATTAATTACACTGAGTAATTTATTACTTTAAATTACTTCATTAAGTAATTACCCTTAATAATTCTTCTTAACATTAAGTAATTAACCTCTTAATTATTTATTACTTAATTATTTCTTGATTGATTACCCTTGATTAATCAATCCTTAATTAAGTAATCAACTGTACTTAATAAATTACACAAATTTATTTATCTTAATTTAATTACCCAAATTACTAATCTAAGTTAATTAAGTAATTATACTTTAATTACTATTGTTAATAAAACATGATTAAATTAAGGTAAATCATTTATTACATTAAAATCTTGCCTACCATTTTAGATTAAATTAAATTTTAAAGCTTTAATTTGATTTATTTAAAATCATCATCTTTTGATTGTTAAAGTTAAATACCTTTTACTTAAACCATAATTAAATTTCAAAATTATATTTAAGTTGAAAACATTTATAAACTAATTTTAAAACAAGATTCAAAACTTTAAAATCCATACCTTTAAAATTTAAATTTGTTTAAAACATCATTTTCTAACTAAAACATTTTATACATTTAAAACAAGTTAAAGCTTTGCTTTAAAATTTGCTTTGCTTTTTAAAATTTGAAATCATTTTAGTTAAAAAAAACTGAACAAGCTTAAAAACTGGGAACAAAACATTCCCGAGCAAATACGCTTGAAAACCCGAGTCAGTCTCGAGATACTTCGCTAAACACAGCAATCTCGAGAAAATCTTCCATTCGCACGAGAACAAACCCAAGCACTTCCCTACTTTCCCTAACCTTCAACTTCGCTAGAAATCCAGATGTGCATCATATACATGCACGGCCATGCCAGTCCTCTCCGACCATCATCCTGGCTTCCAACAAGTCGACATCGAGCTCGACATCATCCCCACCTAGAAATGAAGATCACAATCCTCACACCTAAATTCATGATTTCCTACCCTGAGTCCATTTGTACAATCCAATTATGAAATTGTAGATATTGATTTTCAACAAAGTTTTATTTTTTTACTGTAATCTTTAATTAACAGGCTATTTAGTAAATATAATTACTTAAAACTATTTTTAAAAACAAGATCATACTGTCATTAACATTTTCTTTTTACTGAACAAAGTCTAATGTTGATTATTTAGAGAGATAGGAGTTATTTTGATGATGATGTTGCCAGAGTTTTTAACAGAAACATACATCTAAACATCTGCAGCCATTTTCAATCCATCACAGAATTTAAACCAAAATTAAATTGAACATTCTTGCATACACATCTATATTATTATCACACAGATGTATATAAGCACCAAAGTTTTTGTTTTAAATGTTTACTCACCTATTATCAAAGCAGAGAGAGAGCTCTGTTGCATTTTGTTTTCATGAATAGTTTTGATTTGGTATTGTTCTGTTGAGTTTGCTTGCGGATTTGATTACCGTTGTTTGAGTTCAATCTTGAAGTTGAATTTTCTGTTGATTCTAAAATCCTGTTTGATGAATCTGCTGTTGAATCTTGAAATTGCTATTGTAAATCTTTATTTTTCTTTTGGTTTGGAAGATTACAGTTTTTGAAGATTTTTGAATAGATGCTTTGATTTTGGTTTTGAACTTTCTTTTTAAATATGGTTTTCAGCTTTTTAGAAGACAAGAAAGAAAAACGTTTGAACTAAAATGATTTTTGCCAACATCTCTTATTACATTTATTTTAAAATGATTCAAAAATAAATTAAAACATTGCCACTTGTTAACTTGAATTGTAAAATGCTTACAAGTGTGTTTAAATCAATTTTAGGTCCATACACATGTTTTCTTAAGAATTTCATATTTTACAAGTGCTAAAATTTCATTATTAAATTAATTTCCTATTTATATTAACTTGTTCTTATGTTTATTTCAATTAGCCTTTAATGTTTTTATATATAAATTACCTTTATACAATTACATACTTTTATGTTTTATTTATATATTTTTAAAATATATTTTTCAAAGCTAAATTTTAAAGAAAGAAAATTTAAAAAGAAAAGGATATTGAATTAAACCTTATTTTAAAGTTTTAAACAAAAATGTTATACTTATATATATATATATAAATTAAATTTATTCAAGAACCTATTTTTAAAGGAAAACAAATTAAACCTTTATTATAATATACTGTTTTAAGCTATTATATTTTAAAAAAAATTACTTTAATTACTTTTGAAAATATAAGATAGATTTTTAAATAAGCTTTTGAAAAGTTTTATTAAATTCGATCAAATCCTCTAATTCACAATATATACATACACATACATACATACATACATATATACACGTACGTACATATATATATTATAAATTTGAAAATATTTTATTAAATTTAAATTACAACTAAACTTCCTATTCATAATGTATATACACATATACATTATGAATAGAATACCTTTTATTAGCTTAGAAAGACAAATTTTATCAATTAAATATTTTTAACTTTGAAAAGAATAAAATTTGCCAAATTAAATTATTATTATTATTATAAATCTTGAAAATATAACATTTATCAAATTAAATAATTATTAGTTTTTGAAAAGATAATTAGATTATTAAATCAATATTACACATTTTAAAACAATTACTAATGGAAATTATTAAATAAATATTTCCCAAATTTCCGGGACATCACATATTCCATCACATTTCCAATGCGATAAAAGGACCGGAGTGGATCTTCTTCTAGGAAAGCACCTTAAATCGTTTGCATTGGGATTGTTGCAAAGCCATTAGTTTATGTGAGCTTGTGTAACCGGGGCTTGAGAGGAGGAGGAAGATTGACCTTGGTTTTGCTTTTTAGAGACGGTAACCTACTTAGGAGCCATTGATTGATGAATTTGAATGTTTTGAAAGCTAGGGTTATAAAAATTGAGAATGGAAATGAAGGTAAAAGTGAAGAGAGGAGTAAATTTGTTTACGTATGGCTGCTGAAAATTTATGGCCAGAGCAGCGACAAACGTCTTTAAGGGAGTCACAGACGTCTGTGGCTTCAATAAAAATGAAGCAAAGAGATCCGACAGACGTATCTTATAGTTCCATAGACATCTGTGACTATAGAAAATTTAAACATAGAGTTTTGCAGACGTCTGTGAGGTTTCCATAGACGTTTGTGGCTACAGGGAAAAATCACCCGTAATTTGTGACAGACGTCTGTGGTATATTCACAGACGTTTGTGATATGTATTTTCTGACATATAGATAAAAATTTTAATATTAATGAAAATATTATTAAAATTTTAATACAATAAATAATATACATACCAAAAATTAATTAATAAACATAAGTCATATGGTGCGTAATATAATTTTCAGTTTATATCGAAGAATTCAGAATTATTGATTTGTTGTATATCCCATGAATTTGGTTCAACTTTTGTATCGCCAATTAAAGGCTTTAGTGGAGACCAACTTGGATGAGCTGGAGTGTCAATCCAAGCTTGGTTTGATGGTCCCAGTTTGCATAGATTTCTTAGAGTAACGTAATGCGCTTTTGTTGGAGTTTCTTATAATCGAGGAGACTTTTTATGTATGCAATTTTTTGTTAGCAAATGCCCACAAATTGCTAGAATACACTTTTTGAGAAAATTTAGATGAGATCCGTGATGTCATTGCTCGTAATACATTTCACATTGAACGCCGATCATTTCTTGTTGATAGCGATTCATCTCATCAACTTTGTCGGTGAGAGATGTTGATTTCAGATCAATCGAATGTTTAGCTTTCTTTTCTTTAGGAGAAAAGCCAGTGTGGTATGTTGGTGATGCAACAATTTTTAGAAAAACTGAACGAGTTGATGTATGTGTGGATTTAGTTGGTGAAACTTAAGTGCTGTCTGATGAGGGGGATTTATAGCTGATAATTGAATAAATGGAGTCGTGATCGAAAAACATTGTATTATTTGTTTTAACAATTTATTTGTGTTTATTTATTTTAAGTAGAATAAAAGCTGAATTTATAAGATAAGGTTTTGCTATATTTGGAAAATAAATTGACAAAAACGAGTTAAGCCATAAAAATTTGACAAATACTATTTAGTTTTTAAATGGCGGTTATTTAATTTTTTTTATGTGGTTGTTGTTAATTCTAAGCGTATAAAATCAATTGTGCAGTTGAAAGTCCATATAAGCTATTACAAATGTAAGTGAACAAAATATTATTTCTACAAATTTAGTTAACCAATTCATTGTACGAACAAATTCCTAGATCCTATCTTAACTTAATAAAAGTTAATTCACTTAACGATTTTGTAAAAATATCATCTATTTGATTTTCGATATTAACAAATTCAAGAGTTATTATTTCTTTTTTGGCATTATCTCGTAGAAAATGGTGACGAACATCAATATGTTTTGTTCGTGAATGATTAATTGGATTTTTAGATAAATTTATAACACTAGTATTATCGTAATATATTGGGGATTTGTGTATTATTTTTCCATAGTCTTTAAGTGTTTATTGCATATAAATTACTTGAGCACAAGCTAATGCACCAGACATATATTTGGCTTCACAATTCAAAAGAGAAGCACAATTTTGTTTTTTACTAAACCATGAAACTAACGATTGACCAATAAATTGACATGTGCCACTTGTACCTTTTCTATCTGATTTACATCCACCAAAATCCCCATTACTATAAGGTACGCATTCAAACGTACTGCTTTTTGAATATAATAAAACATAATCTTTAGTGTTGGTTAAATAAAATAAAATCCGTTTAACTGCCCACTGAAGTCATTTCTTAGGTTGTGCTTGAAATCTTGCACATAAAAAAACACTCATCATAATATCTGGTCTGCTAGCTGTTAAGTATAGTAAAGATCCTATCATGCTACAATATGTTTTTGATCGAACTCTTTTCCTTGTTCATCTTTTTCTAGATGATTAGTAGTACTTATTAGAGTGGGTTTACTCGATGTATTTTCCGTTCCAAAACATTTTAGTAATTCTTTACAGTATTTTTCTTAATTTATAAAAATTCCATTATTTAATTGTTTTATTTATAATCCTAAAAAGAAAATCAATTCACCCATATGGGACATTTCAAATTCGTTAGTCATTATTGTAGAAAATTCATTATAAATTTAGGTTAGTAGATCCAAATATAATATCATCAACCTTAATTTGAACAATTAATGTATCCTTCTGTTCTCTTTTAATAAATAATGTTGTGTCTATTTTACCAATTTGAAAACCGAAATTTATTAAACATGATTTTAATCGATTATATCAATCTCAAGGTGCTTGTTTTAAACCATATAATGCATTTTTAATTTTAAAAACATGATCTGGATATTTTTCATGAACAAATAGTGGTGGTTGTTCAACGTAAACATTTTCTTTTATAAAAGAATTCAAGAATGTACTTTTAACATTCATTTGAAATAGCTTAAAGTTATGATGACAAACAAAAGCAAGTAATATTCTTATAGCTTCAAGACGTGCCATAGGTGCAAAGTCTCTTCATAATCAATTCCTTCTTCTTGATTATATCCTCGTGCCACTAATCTTGATTTATTACGTATAATATCTCCATTTTCTTTTGGTTTGTTTTTAAAACCCATTTTGTTCGAATTACTGGTTCATCGTTTGGCCTCGGTACTAGTTCTTAAACATTATTTCGTTCAAATTGATTAAATTCTTCTTGCGTTGCTAAAATCTAGAAATCATCATTTGATACTTCCTTGTAATTTTTTGGTTCAAAATTAGATATAAATGCTACATTACTCATTTGATTTATTTGTCTTCTAGTCGAAACTTTGTTATTTAGATTTCTAATTATGTTATCAATAGGAAGATCCTTTAAAATACAAGGTGGTGATTTCAAATCACTGTTATTTTGGTTATCATTAACATTTTCAATCATAATTTCAATGGCTTTATTTTGATTAATGTCAAGAATTTCTTCATCATCTTTATTTATTTTTTAAAGTTTTCATCAAACGAGACTGAAGACTTTCCTCTATAACATTTGTTCATTTGTTAAAAATTCTGTATGCTTTACTTTGATCGAAATATCAATCAAAAATTCCTTCATCGGCTTTTGAATTGAATTTACCAAGATTGTCTTTCGTATTTAGATTAAAGCATTTTGATCCAAGTATTCGAAAATATGATACTTTTGGTAGAACATTTCATAACAGGTATTTTTTGTCATAGGTCTAAGAGTTACATGACTTAATATGTAACATGTAGTAGCAACTGCTTCGGCCCAAAAATTCTTTGGTAAGCCATTGCCATTTAGGAGAGTTCGAGCATTTTTTTGCAAGGGGTGATTTTTTCTTTCAACTATCTGTTTTATTATGGTGTTCGTGGAGATGAAAAATTATGACTAAGATGCATTTTTTAGTTGTGATTGCAATATTTCAACTGCCATTTAGGAGAGTTCTAGAGTATTTCGTTGTGATTGCAATATTTGCAATAAAGATGCATTTTTTTTCTTCATCGACTAAGAGAGGTTGGCATAATAATTCTGCTGCTATTAACGATGTTGTTCGCCGTTGTGCCAGGGTCCATAGCAGTTATTCTTTGTTTATAGGTGAGTCGCCTGATTCGAGTGCTATGAGTAGCACTACGAATTCAGGCTCAGGTATGGTTTCTGATTTAGGTAGAATTTATCTTCATATGCTTTAGGTAGTTTATCCACCAGTGAGTTATGTTAATTAGCTATGGATATTGCTTTTGTTTTTTATAATGACGAATTAAATACTGCTTTCATTAGGACTACAGAATTAGAGAGGGTTAGATCAACTGGATTATGAGGACTATTAGCTGGAATATTAGGGGTTTATATAATTTAAACAAATGTGATAAAATTAGAGCATTTTTTAAAGATTATTTTATTGATATTTTCCTTTTACATGAAACGAAAACAGATAGTCCCAATCTTCATTTTTATGGAAAATTAGGTGGTTATCTTTTTCATCATTAGGCATGTTTGCCTTCGATTGGTGCTTTTGGGGTTTACTTATAGGGTGGCATGATAATTATTTTAAACTTCTTCAATCTATTGCTAAGCAACACTCTCTTCATATGATTCTCATTAGCCATAGAAATAACTCTTTATTAAATATATATAATGTTTATGGACCAAACTCGAAAATTGGTCTTCGAGTTCTATGGAGCAAATGTCTAGAATTTAGATCGTTCTTTCTTGGACCTTGGATTATGGAGGGCGATTTCAATGTTATGCATTTTTTAGGGGAAAGATCGCCCCGAGAAGAGGATTTCTCTTCTATGGAAGAATCTGACCAATTTATTATTAGTTTTAATTTGACTGAATTACCGTTAACCAATAGAGAATTCACTCGGAGTAATACTAGAGTATCCCCTTCAATAGCTCTTTTAGATAGGTTTTTATCGGTGATGAAATTGATGATAAATTTCCTATTTATAGAGTCTTTGGTTTGCCATATACGTATTCTTACCATTGTCCTATCATTCTTATGTGTGATCATCATAAAATTGTTAATAAAACTTTTAAATTTGAAAAAGTATGATTTTTAGAATATAATATCCCCAATCTAATTAAAAATAAATGAACATCTATGAAA
The DNA here is from genome assembly GCA_030765085.1 of Allium cepa. Taxonomy (NCBI): domain Eukaryota; kingdom Viridiplantae; phylum Streptophyta; class Magnoliopsida; order Asparagales; family Amaryllidaceae; genus Allium; species Allium cepa. Next base: position 633,990,556 of record CM060932.1, on the reverse strand, counting down.
TTTTACAATATAAAAAAAAGGGATAACTCAGCAAAAAAATTATTTTAAAACTTAGAAGTCCCAGGAATTTTCTTAAAAATTGGAATAAGAATGTTTATGGTAGTATTAAAATTAAAACAGATAATTTACTTTCTCAAATTCCTAATATTAATAGAAGAACTAGACAACTAAATCTTGAAGAGCGTAATGCGCTCGCTAATTTAAAAGAAGATCTTAGTTCAATTTTAGAAAAAGAGGGGGTTTCGTGGAAACGGAGATATAGAATTCAAGGTTATATGAAGGTGATAATAATACACAAAAAATTCATAACATGGCTAATGGTAGAAAATATAGCAACACTATAAATTCTATTTTTGTGAATAATGTTGAACTGCTTGATCAAAGGGATCTTAATAAGGCCTTTATTGATTAATATAGAGATATTTTTTGTTTTAAAAATAAGCGTAGAATAAACGTTTGATGGAATGAACTATATCCTCCCGAGTCTAAAATTAATCTTAATGACATTGATAATCCTTTTTCTAAAGCGAAGATTTTGAAGGCTATAAATGATATGCCTTGTGATAAAGCCTCCGGTCCTGATGGTTTTCCTATTTTATTTTATAAGCTATTTTGGGATGTTTTAAAATTTGATAATTAGAATGTTTAATGAAGTTTATAATAGGCAACTACAATCAGGAAGATTTAATTTTGCTAACGTCATTCTATTACATAAAAAAATCGGTGCTAATAATTTGAAAGATGTGATGACCCGCCATTTCATACCATTCAAATCGATAATAATCCACACATGTTAGACTTGAATGATGCAAAATAACATATTGTAAATAAATTTGGAGCAAATGAAATCAAATACATAGAATCACAGATACAGAACAATCAGAATAACTCATAGCGGAATATAAAATAACATAGTAGTTCATGAAGCTACTAAAACAAAGTCTCAATACAAATACATAATAATAGTCTGAAACAACATAATAAAAATCCCAAATGCATAGAAGTTCACTAATACATGAGATAAACTAGAATAGATGAAACAGAAATACATATAAATATAGATAGGCAGAATCTCCAGCAAAGACCGTCTCCAGAAAGAGAATCCAAATATGTGAATACTCAGGCTGACCTGAGCATAAAGCAAAACACAAAACACTTGAGTCAGGACATATATGTACTTGTATAATGTAAACCAACTCAAGTGAACTGTAATAATGATACAAATAACTTAAAGGATGCCTCGTCCTCTAAGGATCCGTTAAACTATTTACTATATAGTAATATTGCGCTATTGTAATAATGTCTATATTAAAATAAACATACTTTAAAATAGCATTAAGGAGTGACCCAATATTCCCCTTAACATGTAATAGTCCCAGTAGTCCATCAAGTATCAGCGTATCTCCAGATCGGGAGACTACCTTAAATACTCCATGGGCTATGGGAGAAAAACAAACTCGTAGTAAAGGCTCGGTATAGTAGGTGACACGACACACAAGGCAATGCCAAGGTAGATATAGCAATTACGCACACGGGCTGGTGGTAACGTAGCAGCCACTACGGCCACCCGAACAATACAACAAAATCAAGAGGTGCACCCAATCGATCACAACAGTAATAGAACGGTATCGAAGAAGTATGTCCGGCCAGAGGTGTTACCTCTTTTGGCCCGAGATCGCTCCTGTTTTAGCCACCTTAAGCTAACTCACGGGAGTCAGGTCCACGTAATGTACCTCAGGAACGTCGCCACCATTTTACTTCATTCTGCAATCTCCACCGCGTACACAGTTGTTAAAGTGGTTTTCGGTATCGACAGAGAGTATGTCCATATCCGATCCCGGTCTCTTTAAGAACCAATCGTTATTATAACCTGTAGTTATAATTTAAAAATGGTATATATATACTTCAAAATCAAATATCACTTCAACAATTCAATATCATTTCGATTCCATTTCAAAATATCAAAATATCATACCTTTTCAAAACCATATTCATTTTTATTCAAATTTAAAATACCATTTCAACTCACATTTCAAAATAGTTTATATTTCAAAACAAATTACTTCATTTAAATCATTTAAAATGAAGTTAATATATTTAACAATTAAATTATTAAATTACCGAAATTTTAATCCTTTCAAAGTTCATTTATTCACTTAAATTTATCGAAACAGTGAAAATTCACCTTTAGCGGCATTTGGAAATTGCTACGGAAAGTTGCTTTCAAAACAGTTCAATTTAACAAAAACAACATTAAAAATGCTGTAATAGGGTTACTTTAGTTCAAATAAAACTTTAGTTAAATTCAACAACTATAGCACTTACAAAGTGCTATAATAACCCTTAATTCAATTTATCTATTTAGCTCATTTCTCTCAACTACCGCATTTACAGATGTCGTAATATCATTTACATTAGAAATAATAGTATTTCAAAATGCTATTAATTAAATTCCAAATATTCAATATAATTTCTCAAACAATTAAATTTTTATTTAGACCATTTAAACTTATAAAATCATATAATTTCATTTTAAAACAATCATTTAAATTCCCTAATATTCATGATTTTATAAAGTTAAATTTCCATTCAAAAATAATATTTAATAATAATTCACATATTAAATTCACACATTCCATTTCAATTCTTTAAATTAAAATTTTAACTTAACACTTAAGTTTAAATTCCCAAATATAATTTATTTTCCATTTTATTTACTTAACTTAAAATTCACTTTTAAACAAATTCACAAATTTCCAATTTAAGTTATCTTTCAAAATTCAACTAAATATTCATTTATTTCACCTTTTAATTTATTAAAAAATCATTAATACTTTATAAAAATCATTTTAATTAATTTTAATTTTAATTTTGTGTTTATTTATCATATTTTCCTACTTAATTTAAATTCCACTTATAACCAAATCAAAATTTCCAAAATAGCTTATATTTCAAATTTCTAACTTTACCATTAATTTATTTTACTTATAAATTTTAGAAAATCAATAATACTTTATGAAAATCATTTTTAAATAAGTTTAAATCAAAATATTATAATATTTACATTTCTAAAATATTTTAAAAATTTTAGAAAAATACATTTTAACCACGGGTCTATGTATCATTTTCTAGCCTAGGTAAAGTGATACGGATAATATATCATTTCAATCCGTAACTTACAAAGAAAACCCGGGTTTTATCCTTTAAAACCCACAGTCCCAAGTAAAATGAAATAATTAAAAATCATTTAGTCCTATCATTTCAGCCCATAACGATTTTTCCCTGTTCTAAAGTCTGTTTGGGTTTGTATCATTTCAACCCATAGTGATTCTAATCTAAAGGGAACTTGTAGTGTGATAAACTGATATAAATAACAGAATAGCATTATATAACAGTAACAGATGATATAACAGGTGAATAAGCATGGGTGAACATCATATGATCATAGCATAGCACATATAACCTGGTGATCTGGGTTTACAAATTCAAATCGGGTCAGTTTACTAGTCATATAAGTATAAAACTCTCTGGTGAGAATAACTCACTGGTATAAGCTGAAGACAACAGCCAAAGTACACAAACTGAGATCCACAAAGGCACGATAGCACGACAATGATTCGAGAGTGGGAGAGCCAAAGCTAATTGCCTTGTTACATAACAAACAAAACAAAGTACAATGCATAAATTTCAAACCAAACTATTATAAACAAAGCTAGAAATATAAGCACAACACATAGCTAAACTTTTTGCACTTGAATTCAAGCACTTATGCTTCAGCTATGACTGGACAGGCATTATAATGGAATGTATTCGGATCAGATTTGGATCAAGTTCAGGTCATATAGGGGTCGGCCATGGAAATACAAAGGAGATGAAGGTATGTGAGCATGCATTTACAAAAACAAGGCAACTACAAGTGGATATTGTTGCCATTTAAGGTCTCTCCAAGCATGGATGGAAAAAGTCAGATCTAGGAAGGTCAACTACAGGTGTTACAGAGGTCCTAGGCTCAGGTTGTGGCTGGTGGTGGTGTTGTTTGGGTTGGCCAAAGCATGATGGTGGAGTGGTGGATCAAGTAGAGCTCGGCTATGGTGAATCAAGTGAAGTTTTTGTCAAAATCTTGGTGGATCTCCATCATGGATGGATTTGGACATGGGATATCAGTGGAGAGGAGGGTATGGTGACTGGAAGAGGTGGTGGTGGCAGGCCGATCAAAAGGAAGATGGAGGCAAGTGCAAAAATCAATAAAAACAAGTATAAAATGTGAAAAAAAAGAAGAAATTTTTACCAAAATTCTTGTACAGGAGATAGCCGAATTTTTCTTAGGGTTTTGAATTTTTTTTTCACATGAGAAACTAAAGATAAAGTCAGCTGAAGCAAGGAGTGAAGGCAGTAAATGAAATGGTGTTGATTGATAATGAAAAGGTAGAATGAATATGAAAGGGCTAGGAATAAAAAGGGTCGCAAACTTTTCATATTTCCCTATTTCTTTTTAAATTTTTAAATACATGTAAAATACTAATAAATACAGAAAAAACCCGAAAATATGATTAATGCACAAAAATAAATGAATAAATATTAATTAAATAAGGAAAAATAGCAAAAATTGGAAGCTAGGCTTAAAAATTTGAAAATAAATGCAATAAATTTTGAAAAATTTTATGTACCTAAAAAATACTTATAAATAAAGATAAAAACACAAAAATGAAATGCATGCATAAAAATAAATTAATGAATTTAAATTAAATATAATTAAATGAAGAAAATAGCAGAAAAATGGAAACTAGGCTTTAAAAATAGAAAATAAACGCAATAAATTTTGGAAAATTTTTATCATCACTTTTAAAATATTTAGATATGAAATCTTTCAATAAAAACAAAATTAAAATAATTTCAAAATAAAATAAATTCAAATTTAAAATTATATTCAAAATATAGGGTTGTTACACTCTCCCCCACTCAAATCTTTTCGTCCTCGAAAAGAACGGGCAAGGAAAATAAAGAGAAACAAGATAGAAAAACAAAATAGTACCTGAAACGAACAATTTCGGATTCGAAGCACGAATGCTCTCCTCTGTCTCGCAGGTACAATCTCGATCGTCAGTGCTCCACTGTACTTTGACCAGATTAACAAATTTCCTTCTGAGCTGCTTCGTACCTCTGTCGACAATACGAAGTGGCTTCCTCTCAACAGTCAGATTAGGCTCAATATCCAAACTATCAAGAGCAAAAGGCTGGACAATAAGAGATGGATCATGAAGATGTCGGCGAAGATGCGAGACATGAAATACATCATGCACTCCAGAAAGCTTCTCGGGCAAATCGAGACGATAAGCCAAAGAACCAACTCTTTCCACAATGCGGAAAGGACAATTGAACCTAGGAGAAAGCTTCCCTCTACGACCAAATCTAATGACATTCCTCAAGGGAGAAACCTTAAGAAACACCTGATCACTAACAGCAAATTCTAAATTCCACCTACGCTTATCAGTATACTTCTTCCGCCTATCCTGAGCAGCACTCAACCTCTTCTTAATCTCCTCAACTCTCTCAGAAGCTTCCAAAATCTCATCAGGACCAAGAATCAAACGATTACCGGATTTTATCCAGCAAGATGGGGATCTACAAGGTCATGCGTATAGAGCAGCAATCAGAGACATTTTGAGACTGGTCTGAATGTAAAAATGGAATGAGATAGATAAAAAGATTAAGAATAGACTGAAAAACAAAAGATAAGATTATACCTGATAGCTATTATTGTTGGTGAATTCGGCAAGATGGAGATGATCATCCCAAGATCCTCCATAATCAAACACACAAGCACGAAGAAGATCCTCAATAATCTGATTCACTCTTTCAATTGGACCATCGGTCTGTGGATGGTAAGCAGTGCTCAGAATCAGATGAGTACCCAAAGATTCCTGAAAAGCCTTCCAAAATTGACTGGTAAAGATAGGGTCACGATCACAAACAATACTGAGAGGAACACCATGGAGACGAACGATCTCTCCCATGTAGATCTCAGATAAGCTAGAAGCAGAACGAGCAGACTTGACCGGAATAAAATGAGCGGACTTGGTCAGTCTATCAACAATAACCCAGATACTCTCATTACCCCTCCGAGTCCTCGGAAAACCATCGATGAAATCCATGGAAACCTGTTTCCACTTCCAATTGGGAATCTCAAGGGGCTGCAACAAACCAGGGGTTTTCTGGTGATCGGCTTTGACTTGCTGACAAGTCGCACACCGACTAACAAAGATAAAATATCCCTCTTCATCCCCCTCCACCAATAAAGCCTCTTCATATCCTGATACATCTTCGACACACCAGGATGAATAGAAAGCCTGGATCGGTGATTCTCCTGAAGCAACTCCTGCCTCAAACCATCAACATTCGAGACATAAATCCTGCCATTAATCCTCAAAATCCCTCTATCATCAATCTAAGCTCCACTACCACTACTACTACCACCAACCCTGCTACGAACACTCTCCTTCATCAATCTAAGCATCTCATCCTTATTTTGCTCAGCCATAATACGATCCAGAAGAGGAGAAGAAGAAACAACAAGCTGACACAACAAAGCCTTCTTCCGACTCAGAGCATCGACCACAACATTAGCTTTACCGGGAGTATAGCTAGTATCGAGGTCGTAAGAAGCCAACAAGTCAAGACAACGAACTTGCCTCTGATTCAAATCCTTCTGGGAAAAGATATATCTCAGAGACTGATGATTGGTGAAAAGCTCAAACTTGGTTCCAAGAAGATGATGCCTCCAAAGCTTCAAAGCAAAGACAATAGCAAGTAACTCTAAATCATGAGCAGCATAATTTGCCTCGTGGGTTTTCAACTGACGGCTGGCATTGGCAATGACCTTACTATCCTGCATGAGAACAGCTCCCAAACCCTCACGACTAGCATCAATATATACCACCAATCCGTCACTTCCGTTCGGAATGGTAAGAACTGGTGCGAAAGTTAGCTTGCTCTTTAACTCATTGAATGCAGCCTTACACTGATCACTCCAGACAAACTTGGCATTCTTACAAGTCAAAACAGTGAGAGGTGCAGCAATCCGAGCAAAATTCTCAATGAATCTCCGATAGTAACCGGCAAGGCCCAGAAAACTACGAATATCAGATGCAGTCTTTGGAGTTTCCCAATCCTAAAACAGAATAGGGAGAAAAATAAGAACAATAGGAAAGATAGAATTATTAAATGATAAAGAAAAGAGAAGAAAGAAAGAAAGACTTACATTGATCGCAACGATCTTGACTGGATTAACAAAAACTCCATTACTAGAAACAATATGCCTGAGATATCGGACTTCATCCTTCTAGAAATGGCATTTAGAAAATTTAGCCTTCAACTGATGATTTCTGAGAGTCTCCAAAACAGATTTCAAATGCGACTCATGCTCTTCCTTTGTCTTAGAGAAGACAAGGATATCATCAACAAAGACTAGAACAAATTTATTAAGCACATCACGAAAAACACGATTCATCAAATCAAAAAAGATAGCAGGAGCATTAGTCAAACCAAAAGGCATGACTAACCATTCATAAAAACAATTCTCAGTGCGAAAGCAGTCTTGGGAATGCTATCCTCAGCAACCCTGAGCTGATGAAAACCTATGGCAAGATCAAGCTGAGAGAAAACAGTGGCACCATAAAGCTGATCAAATATATCATTGATACGAGGCATTGGATATCTGTTTTTCATAGTGAGCTTGTTCAGCTCCCTATAATCAACACACATCCGAAGAGAACTATTAGATTTGGTGAAAAAACCACTGCGGCTCCCCATTCAGAAAAACTAGGCCTAATCAGATGTCACGACCCATCTTCCCCTAACCAGAAAGACGTATCATGAATTAAGAAAGAAAGGGATAGAAAGAGGAAAGAAAGAAGAGAAAGAAGAAACAACACTAGAATCTCAACAGCGGAATAAAATAAATTATATTAATAACATAAGTATTACATAGTATACAACAAATATCAGAGTTACACAAACAATACAACACATACTAGACAGTTATAAACACCTGTCTAATTATTACAACTCAATACACAATACAGAAACACTCAGAGATACTAACACAGTGGAAAACAATATATCTACACGTAGAAGCCTCCTGCTCCATTGCTCCTCCACAATTTGTCAAAGCTAACCTGAATCCCTTGGCTACTCGTAAAAATTTGAGTACCCAAGAGTTTATGAAAAACAAAAAATAAACTCTGGGTCAGACATGGGTCTAGTGTGAGTAACAGGTTAAGGTTACTTAACTTTTAAAAACCTTTTGAAAGAAAGGTATCACGTAAGACTTCCCACACATAAACTTGGAAATTTTTTTACCTTACGCTAACCAAATCATTTGATAGGAAATCTGATGATATTATAATAGTGTCTAGGGTTTTCAAGTAAATAAGAAATAGCCGAAATTGTTACATCTATTAAATTCCAGCTACTAGCCACAAAAGTGGGTAATACAATCAAAACCGTTGGCATTTATTGGATTTTGGATTCCATACAATGGCAGGGCTACTGGGGTACCGCCCGTTACAGTACGTGGCCTAGATCACCGTACCGAGGAGCCACCCTAACTCCCCTATAACACAAGGCCGGGACCATTCCTTATTGAACAGTCCCGAGCAAGACAACCCCATAGTTGTTTATAACCAACTGCCCACACAGCCGAATATATAAAGGACTTCTAGACAAGGGAAAATCTCGTCCTACTTGGGCATAACCCACTTAACCTTGCTGCACCTCCCCTGTTTTAGTCATTCCCGGTTGATGAGGCTTGAGGCTATGATTACCTTTAGAGAACACATCTCTTAGAATGCTCATCGTCCACCTGACGATGTTCTGAAAGCATTCAATCCATACAAGTTCGTTTCGGGTTCGAACGAAACCGAAGGCATTATCTCGTTACACTCATTTTGGAATCACCCTCAAAGTTAACGACAATAACCCTTGCACTCAGAATCTTCATCTTCTCTTGAGATTCACGACCTATCGTTAATTTGGATCGATGTGGTTTTCGGATATCCAAATATGGATTCAATTCAATATTATCTATATACACACAAATAGATAATACACAACATCATAATAGGAAATCAACATTATCATCACAACAGATAATCCATATTATCATCCCAAACATATAATTCCTATTATCAACTCAAATGCAACCATAGCATCCAAATCACACAACATCACTTATCTCATAACTGAGATCTCAACCATTCAGGGTAATCAGTATCAATCAACATTCATAAGCAATGACTTATTAATCACCATTTTATAATTAATTTAAAATGAATTAAATTAATTACTTCTTCCCTAATTAATTTAAAATAAATTAAATTAATTACTGCATCTATATAAATCTTGCTTTTATATCCATTAATTAATTACAAACCAATCAATTGATAACCCTCAAATAAATCATCTTAAATAATCCCTCTTGATTAATTATCCTTTAATTACATTCAAGTAATTAACCTCTAATTAATTTCACAAATTAATTATTCCAAACCAAATTCAGTAATTAACCTGTAATTACTTCATAAATTAATTAATTATAATTAATTACATTAATCCTTAATTAATTACATTAATTAATTCCTTCATTGATTAATTGTTCTTATTAATCAATCCTTAATTACATCATTAATTATTTAAACTAATGATCCCAAATTATTTCTATTCATAATTACCCTATTAAATTAATTATCGGTTATACATATTGATTAATCACTCTTGATCAATCACATTAAGTAATTAACTTAATCAATTTCATCTCTTAATTATCTTTAAATAACTCAATTATCAAAACCCAAATTAATTACACTAAGTAATTAATTATTAATTACTTAAGTAATTATTCTGCATACTAATTACATATTAGTTACAAAAAGTAATTAAATTCCAAAACTCCTCCATTACCCAATTATTCTTCAGTTAAATTACATCAAGTAATTTATCTTCTTAATTACTTCACTAAGTAATTATTCATTTTTAATTACATTGGGTAGTTACTTCTCAAATTAATCAGTGATTAACTTACATTAATTAAACTTAATTAATTAACTTAATTAATCAAATAAAATTAATTAATTACAATAAGTAATTAATTTTCTTAATTACTTAATTAAGTAATTCACTTAAACAATTCTCAATTGATTATCTTTAAATTAATTAACCCGATAATCATTAAAATTAATTACATTAATTAATTATAAAATAATACTAAGTTAGTGACCTACATTAACCAATAATAAAACTTTAATCACTTTTCTAAAGTAATTAACTGAAACTAATCCAGATTAATTACAAATTTAATTATCTATAAAACTCATTAATTAATCTCTATTTATTAAATAAATCAAGTGATAATCAAAAACTAAATTCATTTTTAATTACTTGATTAATAAATTCAAATCATTAATTAAATTAAATCAAATCTTATTTAATTAATTGATTTCTTAATTACTATTTAATCAATTTTAATTAACTTATTAATCCTTTAATTAATTAAATAAAACACTTAATTATTTAATTAATTAACCCAAATTTATTAATTAATTAAATTAATTAATTACAAAACTTAATTACCTTAATCAATTAATGAATTATAAATCATTAAGTTCTAATTAACCTAACATAAACATAAATCACATTAACGATTAAGACATCATTAGCAAAGTATTTTAAAATCAACTTGCTTTTAAATTTCATCTAAATTCCATTTTAAATTAAGATTTGAAATGAATCAAAATTTTAAATTAAACAAGGTTTAAGTATTCAAAACCTTTTAAATTTCATTCGTTTTAAATAATTACTTATCTCCTAAGGTAAGTTTAAAAATAATTTTAACCCATATTCAAATTCAATAAATTTAAAATATACTTTAAATATTCCAAGTGATTTTGAAACATTTAAATTCAAAACTTATTTAATTTCAAACTAGATTTCAAAATCATGCTTTGAATTCATATACAAAAAAAACTTAAATTTAAAATCGTATTTTTCAGTTTTTTTTAAAAAAAAACAGGTTATAAAATACTATAATCTTTAAACTTAATTATAACATTTGAATTTATAAACTAATTTTCTTTTCAAATCCTAAGATTCAAATTCAAATTTGAATTCAGGTTTACCATTAAGATTTTTAAACTTAAAATTTAAAATCATGTTTTAAATCTCATTTTTCCAGATTTATAAGACACTTTATAAAAACTGTACAGGTTTTAAGTTGTTAACCATTTCAGAATTTTATAAATTTATATATTTCGAAAAACTAGAATTCAAATTCATTTTGAATTCATATTTAAACTTGTTTCAACTCCAGTTCAAATTGCTTTGCTTCCCTTTTATTTAAATTTAGTTTAAAAATTTAAAAACTTGGAACTGTCAGCTTGTAGAAAACAAAACTTGAAATTAAACCTGCAACCCAAAACTCGAGCCAGTATCAAGCTTGCTTCGAGTCTTACTTCCCTCAACCTCGGGTAAACTCTCCAGTGCCACGAGCACCCCCCGAGAACACTCCACCCAAAAATTACCAAAAACAGAACAACCTTTACAAGCCAAAAGGAATGCACGGTGCACGTGCACCGTGACGTTGATCACCTCCGGCCCTCACCCTGGCCTCAACCCATCGACAACCACCCATGCTCCAACCTACGACCACCTGAACATCATCACTCACCTAGAATCAAAAAAACAGTCTCAAACCAAAACCTGGAACACAGGGCAACTCTAAACCCAAACCCTGTCAACGGCAACATCCCACTCCCCTGACCATCGTTAGAGTCGAAACTCCGGCCACAACCTTATCATGGACCCAGCTACGTTTCCCTAAAGTGGCTTCACACTCGATCAAACAGAGAGACAGAGAGAGAACGATCCTATTTTCTAACATGTTCAAAAACTAGGGTTACAGAACCAAAACCCTCACCGCTGCTAATCCAAAAATTTATTCACCAATTTGATAATTTTTCTGAAATGCCTGATCACTATACTTCATACAGAAGAAACTTCAAACTCCCAAAATCTCAAAATCATCAGAATTTCCCAAAGTCAACTTTTTAGTTCATCACAGAACCACTTCCCAAATCCCATACTAAATATTGTGTTTTCTGATTTAAAAATCATGTTTCCATATATGGTTTCAAATTACAATCTTAATTTACTGAATTAAGGAATTTAATTTTTTTAAACAAACTCATGTTTCCTGATCATTTTGGGTTTCCAGAGAAATTTTTGAATTTAATTTACCTTATTTAATTTTTATTCTTAGATTTATGTTCAACAAACAATTTTGTTTGTAACTCATTCCACAATAATGGTTAGATCAAGAGACTACCGAAAATTTGAATTTAAAAACTTAAGTCAAGAACAACAGCAACCATGATACTCAACAGTAAATACATACTTATATAAATTCATAGTAATTGCCAGTAAACTCATACACACACAAACAATTTGCTTCAGTATCATCATGCATCTATGGTTTAAGATTTAGGAAGATGATGATGTTATTCACAAACAATATTTTTCAGAGACAAATCAGGCAACCAACATTTACTTAATTCATTTTAAACAAAATGTTACTCACCAGAATCTTCAGAAAAACAGAGCCTTCAAGATTTTAGAATAGCTTTGGAATCCTGTCTTTGATTTAATATTGCAGTGTTATGCTAATTGAACTGAAGTGCTACTGCTCCCATCCCTATCTACATGCATGCCGGCCCTTTTCATTTGCTAAGCTGATGATTAATTTCCAGAGGAAATTCAATTGTATGCAGGCCTTAGAAAAATGCAGACTTGATTTGCAGGAATTTGAAATTGCAAACATGATTTTCCAGAGAAAAATGCAGTTGCATCTACAGGTTTGCAAATCTTGTTTCAAGTTTTGGGTTTGCAATTGTAATTTGAGGAGTGAAATTTTGGATTCGCTTATGAGGGAATTTTGAATTTCAGATCTTTCTTCTTTGTTTCATTTATTTTTGGTTTTGAAAAGAGAATGAGGGCAAAAATGAAAATGGTTATAAGGCTGAAATTTATTTTAATTCAAAATAAAGAAAAAGATAAAATAAAATAATGACACTTGTCATGTTTCTTTATTCCTAAATAAACACATGTTGATTTAGATTGTTTAATAGTTAACACTTGTCTTTTATTTAATTTAGTTATGTTTTTAAATGTAAATGAAGAATTTTACTTAAATTTATTTATACTTATGTAAATTTCTTATTTAAAGAAAATGTAAATGAAATAAATTATAAATTAAAACTTATTCAAATATTTCTAAGAATCTATTAATTTGAATTTCAAACAAAATTCCAAATTCATATTAAACTTTTGAAGTCCAAATTAATATCAATTTATTCAATTTAAAAGCAAGATAAATTTTATTCAAAAATGTCCTCCGTGTTTCTTCCTCCAGGCGAATAATTTGTCCCGCTTTCTCCACTTCCACTCCGTGTTACTTCCTTCTCCCCCCCCCCTTTCATGTCCTCTTCTCCTCCCCATCCCACATCCCTGCGTCTCCCCTCTCCCTCTTCTACTCGATCAGGCCATTGCTTCAGATCTATGTCGTATGTTGATGTCGCTCCTGCCCTTTTCGCATCCAGTGAATTTCCTCCCCTTAGTGCTCTGAACCTGTCTCCCCGTGATCCGATTTCTCACCCTTGCTCGAGTGGTGATACTGCTGATGCTGACCGTGTTCAATCTGAAGCGTTTCCGCCTCCTACTGGTAAGTCGCGCCTCCTTCCTTCGTTGGGTACAAATGTGTGTATCCCAGTGAATCACAGTCGTGATATGGGCAAGCTAGTGTTGGATACAATGGTCAATGAGAATGATATAGGTGGAAAGTCAGGTTGTAATGTTGGCATGGTTGAGAAAGTTGTGCATGTTCGATGCACGCCCAGTGTTTGTATAAATGCTACAGTCGGTATTGGACCTTTTTCCAGTGCTAGCTGTTTCGACGTGCCCTTGTCTGTTGCTACTCATGATCTGCCATCTGTTGAGGTTCGTAATGGGCCATCTGTTGAGGTTCGTCATGGGCCTCCTACGGCTGTGCCTGCTTGCCTCAAACCTTGGACTTCCTTATTTAAATCATTGCCACGTAGCGCAGGTGATTACACCCCTATTGAATTTGATATTTTGGAGGAGAACGGAGTGAAGATTCCTCCTCCAAATGTTATCCAAGCTGGAGTTGATTTTTGGTCATAATATTTAGTTGGTTTCATTCTTGAACCAAATCACCGTATTCGTGATCCGACCACGATTTTGAGGAAGGCTTGGAAGCTGAGTGGTAATTTGTCGGTTAAGCTGGTTGGCTCTTTTTATTATCTTAAGTTTTCCTCCGCTCAGGATTGCGCCTTGTACTTAGTGCCGAGCCGTCTTTTTTTGATGGTAGACCCTTTATCATCACTCCTTGGTCTCCTACTGTGGCGCGTGCTCGCGAGCAAGTGCTTTCCATTCCCGTTTGGGTCTTCTTTTCTCAGATTCCATATGCGCTTCAGCCTTTGCTTGGGTTGAATTGGTTAGCTTGCAACATTGGAAAATTGAAGTGTTTTGACGCGAATACGGTAGCCCGAGAGAAATTGATGTATGCTAAGGCTCTGATTGAGATAACCTCCTTCCAGCCTCTCCCTGCTTCTATTCCAGTTCAGCTTGTCGTTGGTCATGTTGCGGAGGTTCGTGTTCGCTATGGTTGGGTTCCAGATATTTGCTCCTCCTGTCACTCTTTTGGTCACCTGGAATTCTCTTGCCATCATACCAAAGCCACTGCGGCTGCTCCTAAGATTCCACTGCATCGCCCCCCGCTTCGGAAATGGATTCCCAAGGTTCCCCCTCCTGCTTCTCAGATCCCTCCTCTTCCTCCTCCTGTTTTAGGTCCGTCTATTACTGGAGCTAGGCATGCACCCCCTTCAATTGCTGTGATTTCTTATGGTGCCCCTGCTCTTCCTATTCAGGCCTCTGATTCTGCCCGGATTGCTTGGGTTGAATCAGAGAGATGTTGGGTTGATCTCATCTCTGATGTGAGATTCAATCCAGTGGATGACACGTATTTTAGATTTGTTTCCGATGATCAGGAGGACCTTCGTTGCCTTTATTACAGACCATCTAATGATTCTTTAGTTCTTGATATGGATGGTGTGGATGCGAGTAGGAAGTGTGCTTTGCTTGAAGATCAATCATGGGATCGTTCTTTCATATATTCTTCGGACGTTTTGGGTTATGATCCGAGTCTTGTTATCCGCTTCAGTCCCTTTGCTGGACTATGTGGGAATGTCCCTTTGGTTTCTCCAGAGGATGGTGATTCTTCCTCCTCGGAGGAGTCCTAGTTCTTGGTGATTTACGTAGCTTTTGTGGCAAGTCTGCCACAAACCTGTGCTGTATTTTATTTTTCTGATTTTCCATAGTAGTGTAGGTGCTTTTACCTACATCCTGTACTTCAACCTTATTACTTTCGTAATAAAAGTGGACGGCCCACTATAAAACCGGCTTGCTTTGAAAAAAATGATAATTTTATTTTCTTATTTTAATTCTTTTTATATTTATTGAAAAATGCTACATTATAAATAGGGCTTGAAAATAACAAATTTAACAAATTTTAAATGATTTATAAAGAGATTATAAATCACTTTTATTAATAAATAAATTTAAACCATATGCTATTTTGTAATTTAGACTTATATATAAAATTTTCAAATCATATTTATCAAATAATATTTAATAAGAAATAAAACAAACTTTTATTTAAATTTAAAACAAAAATTAAGCTAAGATAAAATTTTAAACAATTTAACCTTTATTTTAAATATTTATAAATCATATAATATTAATTTAAATAACTTTGAGAAACTTAAAATTTATTTAAAAACATAATTTCCCAATTACTATATATATTATTAGAATTTAAAAACAAAACTTCATTTATTAAATTCCAAAACAAAGATTATCTATAATATATATACAAATATATATATATACATTATAATTAAAAACATTTATTTAGCTTTTAAAAGATAAAATCACAAATTAAATATTTATTTAAATCAGATTACTAAACCAATTCATATATTATTAATCAATATTATCAAATCAATTTAATTTTTATATAAAGATTATTAAATTGATATTGTTAAAAATTCCGGGATATCACATTCCTTCCCCCTTAAAGGAATTTCGTCCCCGAAATTTAAAACAAAGGTAATTTAATAATTTATCCAAGATTTTTAATTTCAAAACACAAACATATATCAAACATATGCTAACAACCATAGAAATCAATTCATTCAATCAAACAAAATTAACTATCCAGACAAAATTCCGGATAGCGTTTCCTCGAGTTTTCCAAGTAAACACCGGAATACTTGCTCTAGAGAACCCAAACAATCGACACTACTAAGCTATAGAACTCCTACTCATCTAGATCTACAACTGAACAAGACATCAGACTACAGTCACGTCTGACTCAACAACCAAACCTCCCAGAACAGCTGATTCCAAAACCAGAAATAGATCATACACGTACTCTCTCAGAGATATGTGAAACACATCGAATTCAAGTTGTCCAAACTGGCAATTCAATCCAAAAAACCCAACACTTATCCATAACAGAACACAGAAGAAATCCAAAACACCTTGGAGCTAGCTTACCCGACCTTACCAAAATTTTTAGCTCCTAAAAACTGAGAAACTTATCCAAAATCAGATCCCCAACTTCAGATTCACAAAATCCTTCGGACGATCTTAGGCTGCCTACATCCTACCTGATCAGCTCAATCCTTGCTAATGTCTCAAGAAATAAACTGGACCAACCCAAACCACCAGAATGATCCTCCACAATCAATCAAGATCAAGAACAACTCCACTCACCACCATCAAAAGAAAACAAACTTCTCCTATCCGGAAAAAAAAAAAGCAGATGCACTCCCAACTGCTTCCGCTGCACAACTCTGATCCGGAGTAGAAAGAATGCTGATGAAGAACACAAAAACAAACTAGACAACATCACTTAAGAGAAAATCTCTGATGACCAAGAGAAAACTCAGAAGTTCCTCCAATCCTGAGCTGCTTCAACAATCTCCATCTCAAGGAACCAACCTTCAACTGGTTGAACCACCGGTACCACACTTGGAATCCTGGTCGATAAGAAAACTAAATATCTAGATGAGGACAACCCATGACTTCCCTGAAAACATCCAGAAAAATCTCTAACAATCCAAGAGAGTACTCAATCATTGGAAGTCACTTTTGCGATTAATCCGAACTAAAATCCAAAGAAAACTGTTCTCTCCTTACCAATCAGAACAGCTTATGCTGGTCTAGCCAATCCATCGAAGAAATGGATCTCCAGAAAACTGCTAAGCCAGAAAACTCTGCCGACACACAGAACACTCCAAGCTGCACTGCTGACACCAATGCTAAAGACTTCCCAATCCAAAGCTCTTCGAGAAACTCGGACTCGAAACCAAACAGAAACACCCTGCTGAACTCAGCCACAACACCGACGCAGACCTGCTTCCTTAAACTTGTTCCAAAGAAATCATCTTCAGAAACATCCATAGTCACTGCATCTCATCACGCAGCTACTACTTCCTGAGGTATCAAGATACCATTACTTGCTTCCGCTCAGCCAACAGATCCAAACTCTACTCATCCATCTTCAAAGATGAACTCCGAACCTTAACAGGTTACCTTCAGAGATCGATGAAGTCCTTACACCACTGCAAAGATCACTCGAGACGGTATTAGGTCTACAGTCTCGACAGATACACTTCCAACCTCAAATATTCAAACTCCAACCAATATTAGTTGCGTTATACACACCACTACCTTATCTATCTTTATAACTCATATTGGAAAACCCGAACAGGTAACCCAATAGATAGGTAGAAATAAATATATATAAATATATTAAAAATTACAAATACGCACTCTCAAGATAGAAACCACTCCAGAGCCTAGGTATTCACTCAACCTAATGCTTTGATACCAAC
The DNA here is from genome assembly GCA_030765085.1 of Allium cepa. Classification (NCBI taxonomy): domain Eukaryota; kingdom Viridiplantae; phylum Streptophyta; class Magnoliopsida; order Asparagales; family Amaryllidaceae; genus Allium; species Allium cepa. The sequence goes on along the minus strand of CM060932.1, from coordinate 633,972,530 downwards.
TGAGATAGTCTAGGCTATGCAACCATCAACAGCGGCTCACTCGACTGGTAGGCTTTTCAACCATCCCAGCCCTACCGTGCCTCCCATTGGTACCTCGATTTGCTTTTACGGCCAGCCTCTCGACTGTAAGCACCTAGCAAACCAACCCCGTAAAGAGGACGTGTGGGGGTAAGAGTCTACCGTTCGCCACCTAACGCAAAGCGAGAACCCCCCATCACATTTCACTAAGACAAGCAAACCCGATCCTGGTCTCATCGAAATCCAAAACGTGTCTTTTAGGTCCAAGTTGTTTTAAAGTTTAAAACAATTCAATTCAATATTATCCATATACACACAAATAGATAATACACAACATCATAATAGGAAATCAACATTATCCTCACAACAGATAATCCATATTATCATCCCAAACAGATAATTCCTATTATCAACTAAAATGCAACCATAGCATCCAAATCACACAACATCACTTATCTCATAACTGAGATCTCAACCATTCAGGGTAATCAGTATCAATCAACATTCATAAGCAATGACTTATTAATCACCATTTTATAATTAATTTAAAATGAATTAAATTAATTACTTCTTCCCTAATTAATTCAAAATAAATTAAATTAATTACTTCATCCATATAAATCTTGCTTTTATATCCATTAATTAATTACAAACCAATCAATTGATAACCCTCAAATAAATCATCTTAATTAATCCCTCTTGATTAATTATCCTTTAATTACATTCAAGTAATTAACCTCCAATTAATTTCATAAATTAATTATTCCAAACCAAATTCAGTAATTAACCTGTAATTACTTCATAAATTAATTAATTATAATTAATTACATTAATCATTAATTAATTACATTAATTAATTCCTTCATTGATTAATTGTTCTTATTAATCAATCCTTAATTACATCATTAATTATTTAAATTAATGATCCCAAATTATTTCTATTCATAATTAACCTATTAGATTAAGTATCAATTATCCATATTGATTAATCACTCTTGATCAATCACATTAAGTAATTAACTTAATCAATTTCATCTCTTAATTATCTTCAAATAACTCAATTATCAAAACCCAAATTAATTACACTAAGTAATTAATTATTAATTACTTACTTAAGTAATTATTCTGCATACTAATTACATATTAATTACACAAAGTAATTAAATTCCAAAACTCCTCCATTACCCAATTATTCTTCAATTAAATTACATCAAGTAATCTATCTTCTTAATTGCTTCACTCGACAATTATTCGTTTTTAATTACATTAGGTAATTACTTCTCAAATTAATCAGTGGTTAACTTACATTAATTAAACTTAATAAATTAACTTAATTAATCAAATAAAATTAATTAATTACAATTAGTAATTAATTTTCTTAATTACTTCATTAAGAATTCACTTAAATAATTCTCAGTTGATTATCTTTAAATTAATTAATCCAATTAATCATTAAAATTAATTACATTAATTAATTATAGAATAATACTAAGTTAATGACCTTTATTAACCAATAACAAAACTTTAATTACTTTTCTAAAGTAATTAACTGAAATTAATCAAGATTAATTACAAATTTAATTATCTATAAAACTCATTAATTAATCTCTAATTGTTAAATAAATCAAGTGATAATTAAAAACTTAATTCATTTTTAATTACTTGATTAATAAATTCAAATCATTAATTAAATTAAATCTTATTTAATCAATTGATTTCTTAATTTCTATCTAATCAATTTTAATTAACTTATTAATCCTTTAATTAATTGAATAAAACAGTTAATTATTTAATTAATTAACCAAAATTTATTAATTAATTAAATTAATTAATTACAAAACTTAATTACCTTAATCAATTAACGAATTATAAATCATTAAGTTCTAATTAACTTAACATAAACATAAATCACATTAATGATTAAGTCATCATTAGCAAAGTATTTTAAAATCAACTTGCTTTTAAATTTCATCTAAATTCCATTTTAAATTAAGATTTAAAATGAATCAAATTTTTTACTTAAACAAGGTTTAAATATTCAAAACCTTTTAAATTTCATTCATTTTAAATAATTACTTATCTCCTAAGGTAAGTTTAAAAATAATTTTAACCCATATTCAAATTTAATAAATTTAAAATATACTTTATATATTCCAAGTGATTTTGAAACATTTAAATTCAAAACTTATTTAATTTCAAACTAGAATTCAAAATCATGCTTTGAATTCATATACAAAAAAAACTTAAATTTAAAATCCTATTTTCAGTTTTTTTTATAGAAAAAACAGGTTATAAAATACTATAATCTTTAAACTTAATTATAACATTTGAATTTATAAACTTATTTTCTTTTCAAATCCTAAAATTCAAATTCAAATTTGAATTCAGGTTTACCATTAAGATTTTTAAACTTAAAATTTAAAATCATGTTTTAAATCTCATTTTTCCAGATTTATAAGACACTTTATAAAAACTGTACAGGTTTTAAGTTGTTAACCATTTCATAATTTTATAAATTTATATGTTTTGAAAAACTAGAACTCAAATTCATTTTGAATTCATATTTAAACTTGTTTCAACTCCAGTTCAAATCTTGCTTTGCTTCTCTTTTATTTAAATTTAGTTTAAAATTTTAAAAACCTGAAACTGTCAGGTTGCAGAAAACAAAACCTGAAATAAAACCTGCAACCCAAAACTCGAGCCAGTATCAAGCTTGCTTCGAGTCTTACTTCCCTCAACTTCGGGTAAACTCTCCAGTGCCACGAGCATCCCCCGAGAACACTCCACCCAAAAATTTCCAGAAACAGAACAACCTTCACAAGCCAAAAGAACTGCACGGTGCACGTGCACCGTGACGTTGATCATCTCCGGCACCTCACCCTGCCTAAACCCATCGACAACCACCCATGCTGCAACCTACGACCACCAGAACTTCATCACTCACCTGGAATCAAAAAAATAGTCTCAAACCAAAACCTGGAACACAGGGCAACTCAAAACCCAAACCCTGTCAACGGCAACATCCCACTCCCCTGACCATCGTTAGAGTCGAGACTCCGGCCACAACCTTATCATGGACCCAGCTACGTTTCCCCAAAGTGGCTTCACATTCGGTCAAACAGAGAGAGAGAGAACGATCCTATTTTCTAACATGTTCAAAAACTAGGGTTACAGAACCAAAACCCTCACCGCTGCTAATCCAAAAATTTATTCACCAATTTGATAATTTTTCTGAAATGCCTGATCACTATACTTCATACAGAAGAAACTTCAAACTCCCAAAATATCAAAATCATCAGAATTTCCCAAAGTCAAATTTTTAGTTAATCATAGAACCATTTCCCAAATCCCATACTAAATATTGTGTTTTCTGATTTAAAAATCATGTTTCCATATATGGTTTCAAATTACAATCTTAATTTACTGAATTAAGGAATTTAAGTTTTTTAAACAAACTCATGTTTCCTGATCATTTTGGGTTTCCAGAGAAAGTTTTGAATTTAATTTACCTTATTTAAATTTTATTCTTAGAATTATGTTCAACAAACAATTTTGTTCGTAACTCATTCCACAATAATGGTTAGATCAAGAGAATACCAAAAATTTGAATTTAAAAACTTAAGTCAAGAACAACAGCAACCATGATACTCAATGGTAAATACATACTTATATAAATTCATAGTAATGCCAGTAAACTCATATGCGCACAAACAATTTGCTTCAGTATCATCATGCATCTATGGTTTAAGATTTAGGAAGATGATGATGTTACTCACAAACAATATTTTTGAGAGAGAAATTAGGCAACCAACATTTACTTAATTCATTTTAAACAAAATGTTACTCACCAGAATCTTCAGAAAAATAGAGCCTTCATGATTTTAGAAGAGCTTTTGAATCCTGTCTTTGATTTAATGTTGCAGTGTTATGCTAATTGAACTGAAGTGCTACTGCTCCGTATCCCTATCTACATGCATGCAGGCCCTTTTTATTTGCTAAGCTGATGATTAATTTCCAAAGGAAATACAATTGTATGCAGGCCTTAGAAAATTGCAGACTTGATTTGCAGGAATTTGAAATTGCAAACATGATTTTCCGGAGAAAAATGCAGTTGCATCTACAGGTTTGCAAATCTTGTTTCAAGTTTTGGGTTTGCAATTGTAATTTAAGGAAAGAAATTTTGGATTTTCTTATGAGCGAATTTTGAATTTCAGATCTTTCTTCTTTGTTTCATTTATTTTTGGTTTTGAAAAGAGAATGAGGGGGAAAATGAAAATGGTTATAAGGCCAAAATTTATTTTAATTCAAAATAAAGAAAAAGATAAAATAAAACAATGACACTTGTCATGTTTCTTTATTCCTAAATAAACACATGTTGATTTAGATTGTTTAATAGTTGACACTTGTCTTTTATTTAATTTAGTTATATTTTTAAATGTAAATGAAGAATTTTACTTAAATTTATTTATACTTATGTAAATTTCTTATTTAAAGAAAATGTAAATGAAATAAATTATAAATTAAAACTTATTCTTATATTTCTAAGAATCCATTAATTTGAATTTCAAATAAAATTCCAAATTCATATTAAACTTTTGAAATCCAAATTAATATCAATTTACTCAATTTAAAATGATAATTTTATTTTCTTATTTTAATTCTTTTTATATTTATGGAAAAATGATACATTATAAATAGGGCTTGAAAATAACAAATTTAACAAATTTTAAATGATTTATAAAGAGATTATAAATCACTTTTATTAATAAATAAATTTAAACCATATGCTATTTTGTAATTTAAACTTATATATAAAATTTTCAAATCATATTTATCAAATAATATTTAATAAGAAATAAAACAAACTTTTATTTAAATTTAAAACCAAAATTAAACTAAGATAAAATTTTAAACAATTTAACCTTTATTTTAAATATTTATAAATCATATAATATTAATTTAAATAACTTTGAGAAACTTAAAATTTATTTAAAAACATAATTTCCCAATTACTATATATATTATTAGAATTTAAAAACAAAACTTCATTTATTAAATTCCAAAACAAAGATTATCTATAATATATATATATATATATATATATATATTATAATTAAAAACATTTATTTAGCTTTTAAAAGATAAAATCACAAATTAAATATTTATTTAAATCAGATTATTAAACCAATTCATATTTTATTAATCAATATTATCAAATCAATTTAATTTTATATAAAGATTATTAAGTTGATATTGTTAAAAATTCTGGGATATCACATCAGACCATTGGAAGACATGTCCTCAATTTGCTTTCCCATCTCAACCTTCTCGCGGGGTGGCATTCTTCTAGGGGGAAGAACAACAAGTCGAGCACCAAGAATAAGATCAATCTGAAAATCAATCTTCCTCTTCGGAGGTAAAGAAGTGACTTCACCAAATAAATCGGGATATAATCTAACCACAGGAGTTGAATCAAGATCACTGGGAGAAGAATCCAGAGAATAAATAAAGTTGCCAGCAAAATCCTAAGGCATGCGGCACTGAATAATCAAGGAATTTCCTTGGTCATCAACAAGGTGAACAGTCCAGGCTTTATAAGAGATATGAGCATCATGATTCCCTAACCAATCCTGACCAAGCAATAAATTAAAAGAATCGAAGCCCAGAACATAAAAATCACCACTAAAGCGATGATCAGAATAAAGAAGCTTCACTTGCTTATAAATCCGATTAAGGTTAGCAGAGCCGCCAATAGGATTTGAAACACATAATAGAACAGAAGCATACTCAGGAGAAAGGAGATGCTCAAACTTATCACACAGATCAACAGAAATAAGACTGTGGGAAGCTCCAGTATCAAGCAACACACGAACATGATGATGGAATAAAGTAAATGTACCCTGGAGAGTACCTTGGTCATCACTAGGAGCAGGAGCAGGTGGAGGAATTGGAGATGAGGCAGAAGTGACAGCAAATATACCAGAAGGCGTACCCCTCTGCTGGGTAGGACAGTCCTTCTTAAAATGACCAGGCTGGACACAGATATGGCAGAGATCACGCCTAGCCAACTGATCCGGTAGAGGAACAGCAGCACCAGCTAATGTAGGATAGCTATTGGCATAGTGTCCCTTCTGATCACACCTAAACAAGTGATAGAGGAGAGATCAACTGGTTGCCTCTGAGCAGGAGCAGATGATGAAGATCCCAAACCAGGACGCTTTTGCCAATTCTTCTTCTACTGATGGAAATTAGGCTTACGCTTCTTGGAATTAGCAGAGGAAGACTGAGCACTAGAAGCAGCAGGACCTTTAGATGTGGGGTTCTCATAGCGAATATCCATATCCATAAGCTGGGTGAAAGAACCATGAACATGAGAAATGAGATGACTATAATACTCTGGATGAGCACCAGCAATGAATTTCTCATTCTTCTTGAGAGGAGTGTCAAGCAAGCTAGGACGGAACTTGGAAAGTTCATTGAATTTCCTCTCATACTCAGCAAAAGACATGCTACCCTACTTAAGATCCATAAATTCACGATAAAGCTGAGATTTCCCGGCTTCTAGCATCTATTTTTCCACAAAAGCCTCCCTGGAAAAGAGATATAGAAAACAACTTAAGATAGATTCAAAAGAAAAGGAATATAGGAACAAAAATCAAGATAACACAAAGGATACCAAACTGCTCCCAAGGAATATCAACCTCGATGGTGTTAGCCGTAACGGAATCCCACCAATCTAAAGCATAATCATGCAACTGCCAAGTTGCTAGCTGACGCTTCTGGGCATCAGTAATATCAAGACTAGTAAATATCCTCTCAAGATTCTGCAACCACTGCTGAGCCTCAATGATGCTCTCTGAACCGGTGAATGGGGGTCCACCAAGTTGAGAGAATTCTTTACAGGGAACAGTGAATCGAACAGGAGCAACAGGCTGAGGAGCTGGGGCAATACCACGACCCCTACCTCTGGCATTTCCTCGATTCATCCTGAAAAGATCCAGTATGAATTTAGGACAAAGATAATGACAAGCCAAAGATAAATCAAAATAAGACAAGAGAATACACTTGGATGAATATCCTAAAGAAAGAAAAATAATAACAAGGTAGATACGAAAGAAAGTAAGATAGAAAACATTTAAAAATCCTTTAAAACAAGAAAAAAATTATATATCAAAACAATCTTTCTTTGAAAATCTTTTGAAAAATCATTTTGAAAAATTATTTTATACTTTGAAAATATGTTCTCTCATAAAGATATGATTCTGAGATTGATTTCACTCATTCTAGGGTATAAATTCCCTATCTCTAATGAGTTTTTGCTCCGCAGAGGCAATTGTTTGCCAAAAATCAAAGCTCTGATACAAAATGTGACGACCCGCCATTTCGTACCATTCAAATCGACAATAATCCACACATGTCAGACTAGAATGATGCAAAATAACAGATTGTAAATAAATTTGGAGCAAATGAAATCAAATACACAGAATCACATAAACAGAACAATTAGAATAACTCGCAGCGGAATATAAAATAACATAGTAGTTCATGAAGCTACTATAACAAAGTCTCAAAAAAATACATAATAACAGTCTGAAACAACATAATAGAAATCTCAAACACATAGAAGTTCACTAATACATGAGATAAACTAGAACAGCTGAAACAGAAATAGATATAAATATAGATATGCAGAATCTCCAACAAAAACCAGCTCCAGAAAGAGAATCCAAAGCTATGAATACTCAGGCTGATCCGAGCGTAAAGCAAAACACAAAACACTCGAGTCAGGGCGCATATATACTTATATAATGTAAACCAACTCAAGTGAACTGTAATAAAGATTAAAGTAACTTAAAAGATGCTTGGGACCGCCCATCCTCTAAGGATCCGTTAAAGTATTTAATATATAGTAATATTGAGGTATTATAATAATGTCTATAGTAGAATAAACATACTTTAAAATAGCATTAGGAGTGACCCAATATTCCCCTTAACACGTAATAGTCCCAGTAGTCCATCCAGTATCAGCGTATCTCCAGATCGGGAGACTACCCTAAATACTCCACGGGCTACGGGAGAAAAACAAACTCGTAGTAAAGGCTCGGTATGGTAGGTGACATGGCACACAAGGCAATGCCAGGGTAGATATACCAATTACGCACACGGGCTGGCGGTAACGTAGTAGCCAATACGCCCACCCGAACAATACTACAAAATCAAGGGGTGCACCCAATCAGTCACAACAGTAATAGAATGATATCGAAGAAGTGTGTCCGGCCAGAGGTGCTACCTCTTTTGGCCCGAGATTGCCCCTGTTTTAGCCACCTTAAGCTAACTCACGGGAGTCAGGTCCACGTAATGTACCTCAGGAACGTCGCCATCATCCAACTTAATTCTGGAATCTCCACCGCGTACACAGTTGTTAAAGTGGTTTTCGGTATCGACAGAGAATATGTCTATATCTGATCCCGGTCTCTTTAACAGCCAATCGTTATTATAACCCGTAGTTATAATTTAAAAATGGTATATATACTTCAAAATCAAATATCATTTCAACAATTCAATATCATTTCAATTCCATTTCAAAATATCAAAATATCATATCTTTTCAAAACCATATTCATTTTTATTCAAATTTAAAATACTATTTCAACTCACATTTAAAAATAGTGTATATTTTAAAACAAATTACTTCATTTAAATTATTTAAAATGAAGTAATATATTTAATAATTAAATTATTAAATTTTCAAATTTTTAATCCTTTCAAAGTTCATTTATTCACTTAAATTTATCAAAACAGTGAAAATTCACCTTTCGCGGCATTTGGAAAATGCAACAGAAAGTTACTTTCAAAACAGTTCAATTTAATAAAAGACAGCATTAAAAATGCTGTAATAGGGTTACTTTAGTTCAAATAAAACCTTAGTTAAATTCAACAATTATAGCACTTACAAAGTGCTATAATAACCCTTAATTCAATTTAGCTGTTTAGTTCATTTTTATCAACTACTGCATTTACAAATGTTGTAATATCATTTACATTAGAAATAGTAGCATTTCAAAATGCTGTTAATTAAGTTCCAAATATTCAATATAATTTCTCAGACAATTAAATTTTTATTTAAACCATTTAAACTTATAAAATCATACAATTTCACTTTTAAAACAATCATTTAAATGCCCTAATATTCATGATTTTATAAAGTTAAATTTCCATTCAAAAATCAATATTTAATAATAATTCACATATTAAATTCACACATTCCATTTCAATTCTTTAAATTAAATTTTTAACTTAACACTTAAGTTTAAATTCCCAAATATAACTTACTTTCATTTTATTCACTTAACTTAAAATTCACTTTTAAACAAATTCACAAATTTCCAATTTAAGTTATCTTTCAAAATTCAGCTTAAATATTCATTTATTTCACCTTTTAATTTATTCAAAAATCATTAGTACTTTATAAAAATCATTTAAATTCATTTTAATTTTAATTTTATGTTTATTTAACATATTTTCCTGCTTAATTTAAATTCCATTTATAACCAAATCAAAATTTCCAAAATAGCTTATATTTCAAATTTCTAACTTTACCATTAATTTATTTTACTTATAAATTTTATAAAATCAATAATACTTTATAAAAATCATTTTTAATTAAGTTTAAATCGAAATATTGTAATATATACATTTCTAAAGTATTTTAAAAGTTTTAGAAAAATATATTTTAACCACGGGTCCGTATATCATTTTCTAGCCTAGGTAAAGTGATACGGATAATATATCATTTCAATTTGTAACATACAAAGAAAACCCGGGTTTTATCATTTCAAACCCACAGTCCAAGTAAAATGAAATAATTAAAAATCGTTCAGGCTATCATTTCAGCCCATAACGATTTTTCCCTATTATAAAGTCTGTTCGGGTATGTATCATTTCAACCCATAGTGATTCTAATCTAAAGGGAACTTGCGGTGTGATAAACTGATATAAATAACAGAATAGCATTATATAATGGTAAAAGATGATATAATAGGTGAATAAGCATGGGTGAACATCATATGATCATAGCATAGTAGATATAATATGGTGATTTGGGTTTACAAATTCAAATGTGATCAGTTTACTAGTCATATAAGTATAAAACTGTCTGGTGAGAATAACTCACTGGTATAAGCTGAAGACAACAACCAAAGTACACAAACTGAGATCCACAAAGGCACGATAGCATGACAATGATTCGAGAGTGGGAGAGCCAAAGCTAATTGCCTTGTTACATAATAAACAAAACAAAGTACAATACATAAATTTCAAACCAAACTATTATAAACAAAGCTAGAAATATAAGCACAATACATAGCTAAATTTTTTACACTTGAATTCAACCACTTATGATTTAGCTATGGACTCGAAAGGCACTGTAATGGGATGTATTTGGATCAGGTTCGGATCAAGTTCAGGTCATATAGTGGTCATCCATGGCAATACAAAGGAGATGAAGGTATGTGTGCATGCATTTACAAAAACAAGGCATCTACAAGTGTGTTTTGTTGCCATTTAAGGTCTCGGCCAAGCATGGATGGACAATGTCAGATCTGGAAAGGTCAACTACAGGTGTTATAGAGGTCCTAGGCTCAGGTTGTGGCTGGTGGTGGTGTTGTTTGGGTCGGCCAAAGCATGATGGTGGAGTGGTGGATCAAGTAGAGCTCGGCTATGGTGAATCAAGTGAAGTTTTTGTCAAAATCTTGGTGGATCTCCATTGTAGATGGCTTTGGCCATGGGATATTAGTGGAGAGGAGTGTATGGTGACTGGAATAGGTGGTGGCGGCAGGATGATCACAAGGAAGATGCAGGCAAGTGCAAAAATCAATATAAACAAGTATAAAATGTGAAAAAAAGAAGAAATTTTTACCAAAATTCTTGTGCATGAGATAACCGAATTTTTCTTAGGGTTTTGAATTTATTTTTCACGTGAGAAACTAAAGAGAAAGTTGGCTGAAGCAAGGAGTAAAGGCAACAAATGAAGTGGTGTTGATTGATAATGAAAATGTGGAGTGAATATGAAAGAGCTAGGAATAAAAAGGGTCACAAACTTTTCATATTTCCCTATTTCTTTTTAAATTTTTAAATACATGTAAAATACTAATAAATACAGATAAAAACACTAAAATATGATGAATGCACAAAAAAAATATTAATTAAATATAACTAAATTAGGAAAAATAGCAAAAATTGGAAACTAGGCTTAAAAATTTGAAAATAAATGCAATAAATTTTGGAAAATTTTATGTACCTGAAAAATACTTATAAATAAAGATAAAAACACAATAACGAAATGCATGCATAAAAGAAAATAGCAGAAAAATGGAAACTAGGCTTTAAAAATAGAAAATAAATGCAATAAATTTTGGAAAATTTTTATCATCACTTTAAAAATATTTAAAAATGAAATCTTGCAATAAAAACAAAATTAAAATAATTTCAAAATAAAATAAATTCAAATTTAAAATTATATTCAAAATCTAGGGTTGTTACAAAAGATTTTAGATCTATTTCTTTAATTAATTGTTCTGTTAAAATTATTTCAAAAGATTTAGCAAATAGACTTAGTATAAAAATGAATCATTTAATCGATTGTTCACAAATCGCTTTCGTTAAGGGTAGAAATATCACGGACGGAGTGGTTACGGTTCAAGAGTACATTAATCAAGGTTGTAAGAATAACATTACATGAGCGCTTCTAAAACTTGATTTCGGTAAACTGGGATTTTCTGATTGATATGTTACGGGGTAGAGGTTCTAGCCTTAAATGGATTGGTTGGATTATGACATTACTTAAAACTGGCAATTCTGGTGTTATGTTTAATGCGATTTTAGGCAATAAAATACAATCAAAACGGGGCTTACAACAGGGAGATCCTCTATCGCCTCTCTTGTTTAATTTAGCTGCTGATGTTTTCACTGTGATCATTAAAAAAGATGGTGGAAATGGATCTTTAGGGTGTACTGGTAGCGAAATTTCACGTAATGGACTCTATGTTCTTCAATTTGTGGATGTTACATTATTATTTACTTCTAATTTGCCTAAGCATGTCATTACCCTTAAATTTATTTTATATAGCTTTGAACTACTTTCTGGACTAAAAATTACTTCTGAAAAAGTTTGGTTTTGGTTTTAAATGACGCCGATAAGGTTGAGGGTTAGTAGCTAATACTCTAAATTGTAAAACTATGAATTTCCGTATTCATTATCTTGGATTTTTTATTAGACCTACCAAACTTAAACATGACGACTGGCTTATTATAATAGAAAAAATTAAAAATAGAATTTCTAATTGGAATGAGAGGTTTTTATGGAGAGTGGGTAGATTAGTTCTTATCAAATATGTTTTATCCGCTCTTCCAATTTAGTGAATGTCTATGCATCTTTTTCCAGAATAGGTGATCAATAAAATTGATAAAATAAGAAGAGGTTTCTTATGGAGTGGTGATAATCCTAATAGTAGTATAAAACATTTAGTTAACTGGGAAACCGTTTGTAAATCGAAAAAGGAGGGTGGAATTGGTGTTGTTAATGTACATAACATGAATTTGAATTTATTAGGGAAGTGGTTGTGGAAATTTAAGGATATAAATTGTAACGAACCACCTTTTTGAACAGCTTAAATCGACAATAAACCACACATGTCAACTCAAACTATTCAAAAAGGAGGATTGTTAATGGGGTGAATGAGAAAATAAGAGAAAAGAAGGAGAAACAAACATAGAATCTCACAGTGGAACGATAAAACTTAATAATCAAATAAACAGTTCATGAAGCTGTTTAATATACTTTTGATTATCATTTATACAACATTTATCAAAATTATACATACATCTGGAATAAATGAATAATGCAGCAGACAACATGATGCAGGAATGATAATAGCAGTAGTATACCAAATCTTCGTCTTCATCTTCCAAAATAAATCTTCAATAAGCTGAAAAAATCAGGACTGACTCGAGCGTAATGAAAAGACAAAAATTTCGAGTCAGGACTAAAATATCCTTATGTAAGTCAAATCGATATCGCATAAACATGAGTGTACCGGCGTCAGAGATGTTTACGAGTTTTCACATCTTCTGTCTAGTGTATAACGTGCGTGCAATAACTCAAGAGATGTTACGGGGTTTTCTATCTCTTAAGGATCTATCAAAATATTTATGTGTAGTAGAATACACTATATATATAATGTCTAATCAGTAAAATAAATAATAAAATAGCGTTAAGCCTTTACATTGATCCCCCTTAACGCGTTTTTAAGCATTGTCGTATAGTTTGCATATAAAACACCAGTTAAATGGTCGGCGGATAGGGATGCGCGGTGATACGACAACATTAAACCAAAATCGTATGGGCCTCGTTTAGCGATAAAAGTATGAGAAGGCGTGTGAGGTAATGCCCAAGGTATGATACTACCAGTTTACCCTTACCGGTTGGTGGTAACGCATCATAGCCATGATCTCCCACCGCCTCCAACACCCCCATAATCCGGATGGTGCGCACCAATCAATCCAATGTAAATGATGGTAATTCGAAGAAGTGCATCCGCTCGGGGTAGCTAGCCCACTTGGCCGGTACGGCTCCTGTTTTAGTCATATCAAATTGGCACAAGTGCTAGGCTAATCCATCATCGTTCTCTTTATTCAAATCTAGCAAACGACGCCAAATCCAACCACTTCGTACTGGATCATCACTCCATGTACACAGTTGTTAAAGTGGTTTCGGTTTCGACAAGGAGTATGCCCATATCTGGCTCCGGTCTCTTTAATGACCAAACGTTCTTTTACACACCGTTTGGTTCTTTTATATTTCGAAAACAGTTCATATACTTGATATCAAAATATCATATTCGCTCCAGAATCAAACCATTTCTAAATCATTACATTCACTCAAAATATACAATTTCAATTCATAATCGTGTTCACCTTAATATCTCAACTTCGATTCCAAAATTATTCCAAGTTCCGATTTGATTTATAACTTCAATTAAGTCCGATTCTTATTGAAATCTAAGATTTGAATATAAACATTTCCCTTTTGACCGGTTTGAATTTTTGAAAAGTAGTTTGAATACTTTTAAAATAGTTTAAGTAATTAAAATAGTTAAATGTAAAATATTTAAAATAGTTTAATATAAAATAGTTTAGTAGAAAATGGTTAATATAGTAAAATACTTGGAAAACCAAAATAATTTAAAGATTTAAAGAATATAGATTTTCAACAAATTAAATTAAAATAATTTATTTAAAAATGTTTTCATAGTCAAACCAGTCCAATTTCAACTTTCCAATTCAAATCATTTCAATTTTATTTAGTCGATTCAATTTCGATACCAATTTAAATCGATTTCTACTTCGATTTCAAATTGATTCAATTCCATTATCAAATCAATCAATCCAATGCAATCAATTCAATTCTGACTAATTCAATTCAATTCAATCAATTAAATTCAATTCCAACTAATTCAATTCAATTCAACCAATTCAATTCAATTCTAATTTTAAACCATGTCAATTCTCAATTTCAAAACATTTCGGTTTACATCAATTCCAAGCTCTATTTCCAAAATCATTGATGTAAAACACTTCATCAATTTACCTTCAATATTAAATTTAAAATCCCAATTTTGAATTATATTTCAACTATAATTTCAATCTCAACTTTGCTTATTTCAAACAACTTCGATTTCCACTACCTTAGTTCACAAATTTGAACTCAAGTTTGAAAACAACTTGATTTCTACAAATCCAATTTTATCACTTTTAAACCAAGTTCAATAAAATAATTTTGAATCAAAATTTAAAATCAATTCATTTACCGATCTGGTGCTCGTATATAATTTTCTATCCTATGGCCGAGTGATCAGTTACTTCAATTTAATTTTAGAGCTGGATATATATCATTTCAATCCAAATCACAATGTCATAGGTATTTATCATTTCAACCTATTTCTTAGTTTATTCGAAATAATTCAATTTACAGTTTATCCATTGTAAATGATATACAGGGTGATAATAGGATATATATGAACAAATAACATCCAACTATCAACCAATTTGCATCCATCACAATCAATCATACGAACAAACAATATAATTCTGAGCAATTTCATAGTTTTCAATATCAGGTAATTTAATTGCAATTAAATCTCAATTTTTATTTGACTGTAAATTTTAATTTTTAACAGTTAATTCAATGACCATCAAAATGACAATTTAAATTTATCAAACAATGACCAATAATCATATCACTTCATAATACCGAAATTTAACTAGCATAAAAATATTCTAGTATGTGTGAGCGATATAAAATACTCACCTTGAGTTTACGTTGCCAATCGTTCAAAATATAAATTAATCGAGCGCGTTCGATATAACCTAAAATTTTAATGAGCTCCAAACACTCCCGAATCTGCACTACAGCATAGATCATGTCTCAGCGATTCCGGCACCGCTAGTTTCGTCCGATTCCGACCTCATATGGATGAGGTATGAGTTTTACAAGTTTTAACACAATTTAAAAAACAAACTTTTTTTATACCGAAAATCTCGGTCGTTCAAAATTTCATCTGGAATCATTGCCGCACCCTTGTTCGTCCTCGACGCGTTCGAACCAGGCAATGAAACCCACGCCGCCACTTGCTTTGACCGAAGGAATGCCCCTCCGTCGTCCACTTAAACAAGATCAAGGCCCACCATCCCGAAAGCCATCGCGGCACACATCCATGGCCAGAGCGACGCGAGGCTCGGCAATCCCCCCTACTCGCAAATCACGAACGAAAGGGCGGCCTTTACGGTCGATTTCTCGACGATCTACTCCACGTGAAAAGATCGCAGCCGTTCACATCGTAGCCCTTGCCGAGCTCTTCGACTTCCACGTTGAAACCTTTCTCTAATTGTCGATGGATAGAGTGATAAACGTGGATGACTGAGGGATGTTTTCGGCCATTAATTAGAAAGGACGCGGCTGCGTTAATGTTTTAGGGTTTGGCTACTGTTTGCACACTATATATATGCGTATAGAACATTATTTTATTAATATTTTCCAATTTTTACATACTTTTTCAAACAATCTCCAAACGAAACATGATGTTTGGCGTTTATAATATTTTAACCCTATTTCGAAAACAATGGAACATGTTTCGGATGCTAATTCGATCGTATGTGAAAGATAGCTTTTTGAACCGAATTTAAACATTAAATTTTCGATATTTATTTCAACACGTTTCTAAACTGTACGACCAAACGATAATTCCAAATGTTATGAAATTTGAAATCTGATAATAATACACAATTGCGGATCCAATGGAACTGGTTTCGTCGAATTCTAAGACTGTGCCCCAGAGGGCTACTTTAACTCGTCGATTAAATCGACGACTTTTTCAAAATTTACAGAATTGCTTAAAATTTCAATTTTAAAAGCTTACTAAATCAATTATAAATCATGTAGAATTTATGTTCATATTAGAAACCGATTCAAATCATATTAAATCAAAATTTGATTATTCACACTATTCTCATATACTAAATTTCAATATTAAATTAATATATAAAATTCACATTTTAACTTATCGAATTTTAATTCCATTCAAGTGTCCAGTATTACGTTTCTAACTCCAATGGAAACTTAATTCACCTTAAAAATCTTATTAAGTTCATAATTAAATTGTCCAAACAATTTTCAATATTAAATTAAACAATTTGATTAGTCAATATTAAACAAATTTCCATATTTGATTTCACTTAAATTTTTGTCAACCATCATTTGCTTTATTTCCATCTACTGAGTACACATTTATTATTTAATCTAACTATTAATTGTAAACACAATCTAATACATAGCATTATCGTTCAATACTCGCTGTTACTTGAATCTTCGAATTAGTTTTTTTTCTAAATCCTATTCAAGTTCGTATCCAATAATTTATATTCAAAATCATTGATTTTTTTATTTTTAATCATTTTTATTTAATAATTTCATTAAATTCCATAATTTAAAACGTTAAAAATATGGGTCGTTGCATAAATTATAATTCTATTTGGAAAGAAATTATATCTAAACATTATTATAATGGTAGTAATAATTTATACCAAATTACACCTTCGGTTAACGATAAATTGTCTAATTTTTGGAAATAAGTTTTAAAATGTCAAGATATTTATAACCTTGTTACCTATACGATTATTCATTCTAGAAATAATACATCCTTTTGGCATGATTGTTGGATATCTATCATTCCTCTTAGGGTTGAATTTAAAGAACTTTTTGAAAGTTGTAGCTTTAAAAATGCTTTAATTAAAGATGTTTTTTCTCCAAATAATGATGCTCCTTGTAACTTTAGTTTTAATAGAATTTTAGAAGGTACAACTCTTAGACATTTTTCTAGGAATGATATTATAAACTAGGAATGGGATAAAAGGAAGAAATTCACTTCGAATTCATTGTATAAATTTCTTAATTTCTCGGGCGTTACTAATAACTCTTTTAACCTTATTTGGAAAGCAAATGCACCTCCAAAAGCCAAGACTCATATGAGGTTAATCATGCATAGGAATCTTAATACTTTTAAACTTTTAAAAAGAAAGAATTTGCATACTGATAATAAACATAATTTTTGTAAATTTTATTTTGAAGATATTAATCACATATATTACGATTGTATGGGTACTAGCTACATTCTTAATAATACTCTCAAAATCTTTAACTTTATTCTTACAACTAATGTTACTGATTGTGATTTATACTAGAATAACTTAAGATTTTAGTTTAAAAAGGGAAACAGATTTTTACCTGATACTTTATTCATTATAATATGTTGGTATATTTGGTTTGAGAAACCAAAGACTACTAAATAATAACTATAGTTATATTAATAGATTGATATTTACTATTGCACCATTTTGTTTCGATTGGATTTCAAATCCAAAATATAGATTGGCTAAAAATAATCATATTAAAGCATATCTTAATAAGGTTAGAAAAAGCATTGAGTTTTTTAAACATAAAAACAATATTTTTAACATTAACATTTATTCGAATTCGAATGATGATTTTATTGATTATCATGATGTTCTTTTGATCAAATGAGCATAATGTTTATATTTTTTAGATTTTCACTATAAGTTTCTAACTACATATTTGGTTAACTTTCATGCCTTTTTCTTTTTGTGATGGCTATTTCACAATTTTAGAGTAAGTTAAGTTGTTGCGTATTGTCTTTTGATCCTTTATTAGTCTGTCTCTTATTTTAGTTCCCTTGTTGTCTTATAATTTTAACTTTTTTTTTATTAATTTTTTTCATTAATACACACACACACACACACATATATATATATATATATAAATTTTATTTATATACATATATGTCTATTATTCTTATATTTTTGTATTGTAACGACCCGATATTTCGAACAATTCACATCCGCACATGTCGGACTTGAATTATTCAAAACAACAGATTGTTAATTTTATATTTGGCAAAACTCAGCATATATAGTAAATAAATCAATCACAGACACAGTAATAAAAATAAGCAGTGGAATAGATAAATAGTAGTTCATGAAGCTACTATGGAACATCAGAGTTAAAACAAAATACAACAGAAATCTTAAATACATAGTAGTCTCAAGTACAGAAGAAACTCACAAGTATGAACATATGTGACTGGAATAAACCGAAATAGCTGAAAGCTGGATAGATAGATCTTCAAACAAAGCTTCAATTTCTAAAGGTGAGTCTCAAATGCTGTGACACTCAGTCTGACCCAAGCGTAAAGCAAAACACAAAACACTCGAGTCACGATCAACATTCTTTTATTAATAAATTCAACTCAAGTGAAATGTCAACTGAAATGCAAGTAACTTAAAGGATGTTTGAGATTTCCATCCTCTAACGATCCGTGGAACTATCAACTGTGTAGTAATATACGCTATTATAATATATCTAAAGTAAAGTATACTATTAAAATAGTGTTAAGACGTTACTCATATCCCCCTTAACACATTTTTATACATTCACATAGTCTATACAGTACCGTAATTCCTCTGTAAACTAGAGGACTATCAGGGGGCACTCCATAGGTATGGTATAAACCAAACTCGTAGAAGGCGCGATATGGCATACGACAAGGCACTCGAGGCAATGCCAGGGTTGATATACCGTTTGTATATCCGGACTGGTGGTAACACATAGCAGCTACTACCGCTCACCTCATGACACACTCCCAAATCAAAGGGTGCACCCAATCAAATCATAAAAGCAATAGAATGGTATCTAAGAAATGTGTCCGATCGGAGGAATGACCTCACTTGGCCCGGCCTGGCTCATGTTTTAGCCGCATCAAGCAGTCAGGGCTACCTAAATACCATATAGAATCGCCTCCAAACCATCCTACTTCATTTTGAAATCTCCATCACATACACAATTGTTAAAGTGATTTTTCGGTATTGGTAGAGAGTATGACAATATTTGATCCGGTTCTCTTTAACAACCAAATGCTTATTTCACACCGTAGTCATTTCATTTCAAATAGTTCATACTTCATATCAAAATATCATATTCATTTTAAAACCATATTAAATTCAATATCATTATTCACTTTTACAAAATATTCATTTCCAAAACCGTAACACTTTCAAATTTATAACACTTTCGAAATCATAGCACTTTTGAAATCATAACACTTTTGAGATCATCACCCTTTTGAAACCATAACACCTTTGAAACCATGACACTTTTGAAACCATAACACTTTAAAAAATCATAAGTTCCACCTAAATAGTTTAGATATTGAAATAGTATATACATTAAAATAGTTATAAATTATAATACTTTATTTGTTTCCTCCAATTTCACAAATCGAATCAATTCAACTTAAATTCCAAACTTCACTTCAATTCTGGTTTAACCATTTCAAATTTAAAGTTCAAAGATTCAAGTTTATATATTCAAACATTTAGAATATAAATTTCATTTATATTTCAACATTTAACTTTAGTTCATTTCATTTTGGAAAAATATTCACTTAATCATCTTAATAACAATTTATTTGAATCCCATTTTATAAATCTAAATCAATATTAGATATCCAATCTCCATTTTTATTTAAATTTGAGAATATTCATTTAATCACCTTTTAACAAATCACGTTATAAATCAACTTATAATCATATCTTTTCAAAATCTCAGAACAAATAAGTTAAAATCAATTCTTTCTTAAATTCAATAATTAACTAACTTAAATTCCACGTCAACATTAATTTATCTTCCCAATCTTTATTATTAAAGTTTTAAATATATTTTAAAATATTAATATAAATTTTTAAACAAATATTTTTAAACATATTATATACTAATTAAATTGATTTTTATCAAATTAATCTTATTATTAATTGTATTTTGTATTAAATCTTATTTTATACATTTAAAAAAAAACTCTAAGAAAATCTTTAAAAAAAAATTCAAAACTAACTATAAATTAAAATTTCCAAAACATATTATTTTAAAAATCTAGATTTTATACATATAAAAGAAATAACATACATATATTACTTTAAAATCAATATTTATTAAAACCATATATTCCCTTTCAAAACTTTAGAAATCATTTTTCAAAATATAGACCAACGGTGTCCGTATATAATTTTCTATCTTATGGTCAAGTGATACGGATATTTATCATTTCAATCCGCAATTTAGATATTTATAGGTATATATCTTTTCAACCCACAATTCCAAAATTCAAAATCAATGAAAATCGCTTGGGTTTATCATTTCAATCCATAACGATTTTCTCCTGTTCCACAAGATCGTTCGGGTATGTATCATTTCAACCCATAGGAAATTCTACACTAACAGGGAACTTGCAGAGTGGGAACAAATATGATAATAATATAACATATCAACAACTGGCATATATCATCAATGATAAATTAAATAAAATATAAACAACAGGATATGGTGTTATATCTCATAGGTGAACAGATACAGATTGTAACGACCCGATTTTTCGACACTCGAAAATCAACATCAATACGTCTACTGTATCAAATGTCAAGCAATCGAATGCCGGAAAACCGAAGCATTAGGGTTAAAGAAGAAGGAGGTAGGATAAGAAATAGAAAACAACATTAGAATCTCACAAACACAGCGGAACAATATATAATAGATAAACGATTAATCTTTAAACAAAAAGAACTTTATCGGTTTATACATTACGTCATTAGAGTACAATACAATCAACAACGCAATTCAGGATGGTTATAATATCTCGTCCTTCCAAAGTTGAATATACAGCTTACATTGTATAGCAGAAATATAAATCTATGGAAATACGCCTCGTCATTCAGCTCGTCTCCAGAGCTCCACAGCAGTCCATCCAGAATCTGTACTCTATAATACTCAGTATGACCCGAGCATTATAGTTAAATAACACCCGAGTCAGCCTAGAAAACCAGCGTGAGAAAGCACACTTAATTGGATTATTAAAGTTTCGAAATTATTTTGAAAATCAAAGGTATCTCGTAAGACCATGCCATAAATAAACATGCCGGGTTTTTACCTTACGATATACAAAACATTTCTTACAAAATCCTCTGATATTATAGTGGTGTCTATATACAAATACTTATTCAAATAGCCAAAATTGTTACATTATCAAATTCCAGCTACTAGCCGCAAAGTGCGTTCTACAAACAAAAACCGTAAAGGCACGTAGGGAGATTGAATTTCCATCAATGGCAGGGATATTGGAGTATCGCCGGTTACAGTACGTGGTCTAGATCACCGTACCAAGGATCTACCCTGATCCCCTGCCTCACAAGACTGGAGCTACCCTTACTGGATAGTCCAAATAAGTTCACCCTACGGTTGGGATCAGCAACCTCCTACATAGCCGAAACAAAGAGACATCTAGACAGGGGTGACCTTACCCTAATTGGTTGCTAGCCACTAAGCCTTGTATGCACCTCTCCTGTTTTAGCCATTCCCGATTGATGAGGCTTGAGGCTATGTGTTACCTTTTTAGCACACATTCACTTAGAATGCTCATCATACTCTTGACGATGTTCTGAAAGCATTCGTCCATACAAGTCCATTTCGGGTTTAAATGGAACCAAAGGCACTACTCCTACTACATCCATTTTGGAATCACCCTCTGGATTAGTAGCAGTTAGTCTTTGCACTTCGCTGCTTCATCTTCAATCCCCAGCTTTTGTCTTTCACACGAAACGTTCAAACCAGATCGAAGTGGTTTTCGAAAAATTAATCATGATCCCGGTCTCTTCGAAACGATTAGCGCATTGGCCAATATTGATAGTCGGTTATTTAACTATCAAATAATATCCATAAACAGTCAACAAGCCATAATAATTTCCTAAAATATTGATTAATTTCAAAATATCTTTCCAAGATATAGTTTGCTACACTTCAACTTTTGACAATAGTTTTCAAATCTCTTTTCTCTTTCGGAATAAATTACCCAAATATTGTTCATTTCCACTGAAAATCACCAAGTCCCAATACTTAGATTTTAAAATAATTTAAATCACTTTATTCTAAATATACTTTTAAAACACTAAATTAAAACTACTTAAACACTTTAAAAAAAATAAAAAATTGGGGGCTCGCGAGTAAATCGCGAATGAGCCTCATGCGATGTTCGTTTAAACGAAGTTCAAGAGGATAGGGCGATGCATTCTGGTGGAGGCGATTGATGGACGCGAAGCTTGAGAGAGAGAAGTTCAATTCGCGAGCCGCAAAAGCTCGCTTTCTAGCGACGAAGTGATCAAGCGGCACGACTCATCGTATGGCGCGATTTGGAGACGGAACGCATTGTTGTGGTGTGAGAGATTCTCATAACTCGCGATTCGTAAATAGCGAGGCTGGAAATGGGTGGCGCACGACGGAGGGATGGCGAGCAGTAGGCGCATCATCGCGAGGAGTAGAGGGGTTTGTCGAAGTCTGAGCTATCAATCGGTGAAGGGCAACAAGTTGGATCGAGCAAGGTGAGGGCCTGGGTTCGCTACCTGTGGGTATTATTGTATTTGTTTAGTTTTGATTATATATATATATATATATGCAGTTTTACAATTTTAATAATAAATAAATTTCATAATTTATATAAGTTAAGGAAATTGTATTTTTATTAGACTTTATAAATATATATATGTAGATGTATATAAGTTCAAAGCAGAAATATATAGATAAAGATTGATAATGGCATAACATATATAGCAATTAAATAACTAGCAATTCAAATTTAACAGTATATTTCAATTGTCGTTTCAAGTGCAATCAAATTTACTAACTAAAAGAATTCTAATCGTGAGTGATTGCTCACCTTTCGAGGCTAGAAAGACATGAAAGCAAGATGAAAATGGGCACAGATAGTCGACAAATCACCAAACTGATACGGATAAGCACAAAGTGACAACGAGACAGCGACAAAGCAAAGCACGATGAACTGGATCTGATGAAGATCAATGGTATACGTGAACTTATATGTATATATATAAATATATATATATATATATATGTAATCATATTCTAAATTCAAACACAAATAAAATTTAATATATATGTATTTCAAACATCCTTGTTTTAAATTAAACACATATATTAAAATCAAACATATATTTAAAATAATATATATATATATATATTCAAATAAATATTAAATCCCAACCCATAAAGATATTCATATATAATTGAAAACCAAATTCACATATACCTACGTATAAACTAATGTATATACATATATATACAACCTTAAATAGAATTTTGTTATTTTAAAATTGACATTAAAGCATATTAACATAAAATCTATGTACATGTTATTACAAAATTACATTTACCTTTCAACACATCATAAACAAAATCTTTATATATTATATATATAACCAAAGATCAAAAAAGGTACAAGCTTTAATATATGTACTTGTATATAACTCGTACAGACCGTTTATAAACTTGTATATACTATATACCCATCAAACAAACATCAAATATCAACTATGTAATATATAGACAACCTACACAAGTAAGTATCAAAATCTGAAATCAATAAATTAGTACCTAGATAATATATATAAATTTTAAACAGTATAAACCAAAATATTATTTGTAGACTACCCTATATACTGCTACCAGCAAAATACTACTAGAGCAAAATATATAATACATATACTTATATACTAACATATTTTAATATTAATATAAACTAACATTTACACTAACATATAATAAACTATAACACATATCTTATAACACATAACTAACTTAGAATATATAAGCTGTCATATAATAAAATATACACTTTATATATACTGTAACTTTTATAAACTCATATACACATATTGTAACATATAAATAAATTTATATATATAGACATATATATATATATCAATTTATACTTATATAATAAAAAAAGGAACCAAAATGTATCCATGCTCTAATTAACAACACAAATGCAGACAACATTACTAACAGAATATACATACATACATACATACATACATACATATATATATATATATATATTACAAGATATATATACAAACTTGAAATATATAACGTAAATACACAAACTTACATATATACAAATAATATATGTCTCTATTTTTCTCTCAAGGAAGTAGAAGGAAGGCAACAGGCTGTCGGGGTTCAGCATTGGAGTGGGTAGCGTGTTATAGGTGTTGCGGCCATGGAAGGGAGGTTGGGTTCTAGGCTCGGCTGGTGGAGAGCAAGTGTAACGATCCACTATTTTGGACCATTTAAATCGACAATAAATACACACATGCCTGACTTGAATAATTCAAACAGTAGGTTGTAATATAATTAAGAGCAAATAAAACCAATCACAGAATCACAGACATAGACAAACATCAGAGTAACTCGTAGCGGAAATAAAATAACCATAGTAGTTCATAAAGCTACTACAATAAAGAGTCACAAAACAAGTACAAAATACCAAAGTCTGAAAAGTAAATACAACAGAAATCACAATACATAAATGTCCACCAATACATAAGCTGAATAGAAATACTAAATAGAAATAGATAACAACTAGATAGATAGATAATCTCCAGCAAATCCTCTAGCTCCAAAAGGTGAAATCCAAAGCTGATACTCAGGCTGACCCGAGCATAAAGGAAGCACAAACACTCAAGTCAGGACATACATACTTATACAATGTAAACCAACTCAAGTGAACTGTAATATAAAATGCACAAGTAACTTAAAGGATTCTTAGGACTTCCCATCCTTTAAGGATCTGTTAAACTATTTACTGTGTAGTAATATACGCTATTATAATAATGTCTAAAGTAAAGTATAATATATTTAAAAATAGTGTTAAGGAGTTACCCAATATCCCCCTTAACACATTTTATATATTCCCATAGTCTATACAGTACGATAATCTAACCCGTACTGGGTGTCGTTAGAGGGCACTCTATAGGTATGGTACAAAACAAAACTCGTATAAGGAGCGCTAGGTTAGATGACACGGCACAACGAGGCAATGCCATGGTAGATATACCAATTACGCATCCGGACTGGTGGTAACGCATAGCAGCCACTACCGCCCACCTCGAGCCACACTCCCAAAATCAAAGGTGCGCACCATATCAATCACAAAGTAATAGAATGACATACGAAGAAGTGTGTCTGATAAGAGGAGCTACCTCCTTGGCCCGGAATTGCTCCTGGTTTAGCCACCATATGCCAACTCACGGAAGTCGGATCCACATACACACCTCAATAGAATGTCGCCACCATCCTACTTCATTCTCGAATCTCCACCGCGTACATGGTTGTTAAAGTGGTTTTCGGAGTTGGCAGAGAGTATGACAACTTCCGATCCCACTCTCTTTAACAACCAAATGTTATTATTACCCGTGGTTATATATTTCAAAATGGTTTATATTTCAAATCAAAACATATTCATTTAAACCATTTAAATTCAATGTCAATATCCTTCAAAGATATAATGTTTATTTCCAAAGTTGTAGCATTTCTAAGTTCATTCAATTATAACAATTTCAAAAAAACACATTGTATCATAGCATTCGTAGCACTTGAAAAATGTGACAATACATAGAGTATTGTCTTTTCATAAACATCAATACCTAGAAAACTTTATTGTAAGTATAATAGTATTTCAGAAATATAGTCTTTTCAGAAACAGAAGCACTGAGAAAACATTTCTGTAAGTAAAATAATATTTCAGAAAAACGATACATTTTCAGAAATGGTAGCACTTATAAGACGCTACCTTAAAACCACAGCAACTTGGAAATGCTGCCAATACAAAACTAAGATTTGTCATAACATTTCAAAAACATAATAAATTTAAGTTTTCACTATTTTTAACTTATAAAACATATCTCGCGTTTCATAAATATTTATTTGGATATCATTTAACTTATGATTAAATAAAAAAAATTATAAATAAAATATCCAAATTAAACTATAATTCATTTATTAAGTCAAAAGTACATTATTTTACTTAACTTTTTATCTTAACAAATAACTTAATACTTTATTTTAAAAATACCCATTTCACAAATAGATATTCTTATTACTAAGTTAAGCTTAAAATTTTCATTTGAAAGCTAAACTTCCAATTACCAAGTTAAGTCATATTTAAGTTACATTTTAAATCATTTATTTACTTATACAATTTTAACTTATAGAAAATCACTATAACCTTTATTTAAATCATTTAAATCCAATTTAAGTTAAAATTTCATATTTAAATTTCAAAAAAACTTAATAATTTTTCGAAAATATTTAAAATTAACCACGGGTCTGTATATAATTTCTAACCTTGGTCATGTGATACGGATATGTATCATTTCAGTCTGTAATTTAAAAATAAAATCTGGGTTCTATCATTTCAAACCCGCAATCCCAAGTCAAATAAAATAAAAATGGCTTGAGCCTATCATTTCAGCTCATAACGATTTTTCCTTATTCTAATGTCCGTTCGGGTATGTATCATTTCAACCCATAGTGATTCTATACTAATAGGGAACTTGTAGTGTGAGAAATAGGAAATACAATAAATAGTATAATATGGCATATCATATCAAATGATGTAATAGGCATAATAATCAGGTTGTAACATCATGAAATATCATATCACGGGCATGTATAACATGGCATATCATCAACTACAATTCACATGTCATCGTTTCACAATTATATAAGTATGAATGTCAAGAGTGACAAATTCACCTTCTAAAGCCGGGGAAAGTAATTCAAGACACACGATCGAACTCCGAAAAGCATGACAAAGCACGAATTAGATTCGAGTGGATGGAGAGCCAAGATCCTAAGTTTTGTGAATAACAAATATAAACATGCAATAAATGTAAAATTCAACACAAGAATTTAAATCAAATCAATGTACAAATCTAAACCAAAATGGAACAAGATTGGCTTAACCAATAAAAAAGGCTCGACCACAACATAAAATGGCTTGACCATCATCAAGTCATGCTCAGCCATGGTTAGATCTGAAGTGCTACAAGGCTCGCTATGGCCAAAAATGAAGGGATGGCAACCAAAAGTCAAATGGTAAGGCAAAGAGGCAAGGCAACATGGGTTTGGGTTCGGTCCTATGCAAATATGGCTCGACCATTGGTTAGCATGGCTCGGCCATTGTTTCATGGGATTGGATCAGGTCTGGTCACATCAGAAAGGGTGCGGCCATGGTGTGTTCACGGCAGGGGAATGGAGGAGGTGGAGTAGTAAGTGGTGGCCGAGGCTAGGGGAATAAGGAAGGGGATCAACATGGTGCTCGACTAGGGTTTCAAGCATTGTTTGGTGATAGGTTTTTAGATCTAGGGTTTCATGGCATAGGTGGTGGAGATGATGAGGTGGTGGAGGCCGGTCTAAGGTGGTGGATATGGAGATGATGGTCGGCTAGGAGGTGGTGGCCGAGCTATGTAAAGGAGGAACAAACAAAGAATAGAGAAAGGGAAAAAAAGAAAAAGAAAGAGGAGTCCATGAGAACTAACTATAAATCTTTTCTTCAAGGAATAAAATGAGAAAGGGATATTTTGAGAAGTTTTGGACGTGAATTGAGAATGAGAAGTGGCGGCTAGGGTTATCAAACGATTTGAACGGCTAAGAGATGTAAATGCCTTGAACGGCTAGGAATTAGAAAAGGTTTACTTCATTTTTAGAAAGAAACTTAAGTCTTTTGAATTTTCAAGGCAAAAATCAAATAAAAGAAAATAGAAAATAGAGAATGGAAAGATAAAATAAAATAGAAAATAAAAAATAGAAATGAAATAGAAAATATAGAATAGAAAATAAACAGAAAATTGGTGAAAATAATCGTGTGTAAAACGCTGAAATTTATCAGATTTAAAAGGTATAAAATTGAATTTGACAAAATGAAAAGCATAACCAATATCATAATCAAATACAGTTTCAAAGAAAAAGATTAGAAATTTAAAATTCAAATTTAAAATTTTCAACTGAAAGTCAAAGTACTTTGACCACAGTTGACCAAAATATAAAATTTTCATAAAATCTTTAATTTATTATATTTGGAAATATAATTATAAAAAAATCCAAAATTACATTGGAAAATTCCAAAATTTCAAATTTGAATGATTTAAAAATCAAAGTTTCAATTAAAATTGAATTAAAATATCTATTAAAGTTATGGGTTGTTACACTCTCCCCCACTCAAAACTTTTCATCCTTGAAAAGGAACGAGACACGAAAACAAGGAAATATAAGATAGAAAAGCAAATAGTACCTGAAACAAACAATTTCGGATTCGAAGCAAGCATGCTTTCCTCCGTCTCCTAGGTACAATCCCGATCATCCGTACTCCACTGCACTTTGACCAGGTTGACAGATTTCCTTCTCAGCTGCTTCGTACCTCTTTCGATAATACGAAGTGGCTTCCTCTCGACGGTAAGATTAGGCCCAATATCTAAACTCTCGAGAGCAAAAGGTTGGACAATCAAAGATGGATCATGCAGATATCGACGAAGATGTGAAACATGGAATACATTATGTACTCCAACAAACTTCTCAGGCAAATCTAGACGATAAGCTAAAGAACCAATCCTCTCTGAGATACGAAAAGGACAAACAAACCTAGGAGCAAGCTTCCCTCTCCGACCAAACCGAATCACATTCCTTAAGGAAGAGACCTTAAGGAAAACCAGATCACCAACAGCAAACTCTAAGCTCCTCCTACGCCGATCAGCATACTTCTTCTGCCTATCCTGAGCAATCCTCGTCTTTCTCTTAATCTCCTTAACCTTCTTAAACGCCTCCAAAATCATATCAGGACCAAGAACCGAATGATTACCGAATTCAACCCAGCAAGATGGAGATCGGCAAGGTCTTCCGTAAAGAGCAGCAAACGGAGACATTTCAATACTAGCCTGAATTTAAAGACGAAATGAGATAGATAAAAGATTAAGATAAGGTTAACATAGAAGACTGAAAATATACCTGATAGCTGTTGTTATATGTGAATTCAACAAGATGGAGATGATCTTCCCAAGATCCTCCATAAGTCAAAACACAAGCACGAAGAAGATCCTTGAGAATCTGATTCACTCTTTCTGTTTGACCGTCGGTCTGCGGATGGTAAGCAGTGCTCAGAGAGTACCCAGAGATTCCTGAAAAGCTTTCCAAAACTGATTGGTAAAGATAGGATCTCGATCACAAACAATGCTGATAGGAACACCATGAAGGTGAACAATCTCCCTCATATAGATCTCAGCCAAACTAGAAGTAGAACGGGTAAATTTGACCGGAATGAAATGAGCTGACTTGGTTCGTCTATCCACAATAACCCAAATACTCTCATTACCCATTCGAGTCCTAGGTAAACCATCAATAAAATCCATAGAAACATTTTCCCATTTCATATTGGGAACCTCAAGGGGCTACAACAAACCAGGGGTCTTCTGATGATCTGCCTTGACTTGCTGACAAGTCGCACACCTACTAACAAAGATAGAGATATCTCGCCTCATACCTCTTCACCAATAAAGCTTTTTCCTATCCCGATACATCTTCGTCACACCAGGATGAATAGAAAGTATGGATCGATGATTTTCCCGAAGTAACTCTTGCCTCAATCCATCAACATTCGGGACACAAATCCGATTATTAATCCTTAAAATCCCTCTATCATCGATCTGAGATCCAATGCCATCAGGACTACTACTACCAACTCCGTTACGAACACTCTCCTTCATACACCTAAACATCTCATCCTCATCCTGCTTAGCAATGATACGATCCAAAAGAGGAGAAGAAGAAACAACAAGCTAGCCTTCTTCCGACTCAAAGCATCAGCTACAACATTAGCCTTCCCAGGGGTATAGCTAATGTCGAGATCATAAGAAGCAAGAAACTTAAGCCACCGAACTTGACACTTATTCAATTCCTTCTGGGTGAAGATATATCTCAAAGACTAATGATCAGTAAAGAGCTCAAACTTAGCACCCAAAAGATGATGCCTCCAAAGCTTCAAAGCAAAGACAATAGCAAATAATTATAAATCATGAGCTGCATAATTTGCTTCATGGGTCTTCAACTGGCGACTGGCACGAGTAATCACCTTTCCATCTTGCATCAAAACAGTTCCCAAACCCTCACGACTAGCATCAGTGTATACTGTTAATCCCCCATTCAATTTGGAACGGTAAGCACTGGTGTGGAAGTAAGCTTACGCTTCAACTCAATGCATGTAGCTTTACACTCATCACTCTATATAAACTTAGCATTCTTACGAGTCAAAGCAGTGAGAGGCCAAAAATCCGAGCAAAATCCTCAATGAATCTCCGATAATAACCGACAAGGCCCAGAAAATTGCGAATATTAGATGGAGTCCTAGGAGTCTCCCAATCCTATAATGAAATAGGGAGAAATAAGGACCACAGAAAGATAGAATGATCAACTTACAGAAAGAGAAGATAGGAAAGACTTACATTGATCGCAACAATCATGACTAGATCAACAGAAATTCCATTACTAGAAACAATATGTCTAAGGAATCGGACTTCATCTTTCCAGAAATGGCCTTTCGAGAATTTATCTTTCAACTTATGACTCCTAAGAGTTCCCAGAATAAAGCTCAAATGGGATTTATGCTCTTCCTCGGACTTAGAGAAAACAAGAATATAATCGACAAAGAATAAAACAAATTTATTAAGCACATCACGAAAAACACGATTCATTAAATCAACAAAGACAGCAGAAGCGTTAGTCGAACCAAAAGGCACAACTAACCATACATAAAAACCATTCTCGGTACGGAAAGCAGTCTTGGGAATACTTTCCTCGGCAACTCTGAGCTAGTGAAAACCTGCGACAAGATCAAGCTGAGAGAAAACATTAGCTCCATGGAGCTGATCAAACATATCATTCATGCGAGGCATAAGATATCTATTCCTCGTAGTGAGCTTGTTCAGCTCCCTATAATCAACACACATCCTCAAAGAACCATCGGACTTAATGATGAAAACCACTATTTCTCCCCATTCTGAATGGCTAGGTCTGATCAGACCCTTAGAGAACAAGTCCTTAATTTGCTTCCTCAACTCATCCTTCTCACGGGGTTCCATTCTTCTGGGAGAAAGAACTACATGTAGAGCTCTAGGAATAAGATCATTACGGAAATCAATTTTTCGCTTAGGAGGTAAAGAAGTGACTTCACCAAATACATCGGGATATAGTCTTGCCACAGGAGTAGAATCAAGATCATCCGGAGAAGAGTCAAGAGAATAAATAAAACTGCCGGCATAATCCTAAGGCATGCAACACCGAATCATGAAATAATTACCAAAATCATCCATAAGAGAAACAGTTCGGGTTTTACAAGAGATAACGGCATTATGCCTCTTCAGCCAATCACCCCCAAGTAATAGATCAAAAGCATCAAAACCCAGAACATAGAAATCACCACTGAAATGGTGATCAAAATAGAGAAGTTTCACTTGGTTACAAATCCTATTAAGGTTCGCGAGACCCCCAATAAGATTTGAAACACACAAAGGCTCATCAGCAAACTTAGGAGAAAGGAGATGCTCAAATTTATCACAAAGGTCTACGGAAATAAAGCTATGGGAAGCTCCAGTATCAAACAGAACACGAACAGGAAAATTAAACAGAGAAAAAGTGCCCTAAAGTGTACCTTGAGCATCACTAATAGAAGGTGCAGGTGTAGGAGGTGGGGCTAGTGAAGAAGCAGAAGTAACAGCAAAAATACCGGTGGACTTGCCATTCTGCTGAGTAGGACAATCCTTTTCGAAATGGCCAGGCTGCAGACAAATATGACAAAGATCACGCCTGGTCAACTGAGCTGGAGGAGGAATAGTGTAACGATCCTGAATTTTTAACAATTTAAAAATGAAGATATTTAATTAATTTTAAATATTTGAAATAATTTTAAATTGAATTCCAATAAAACTACGAAATTTGACGATTAAATTTTTGAATTTAATCTATTTAAAGTTGAATAGAAAATTTAATTTTGACTTTGAAGTTGAAATTTAATATTGAACTTATATTTTAAATTTGAATTAATGATTTAGAAAAATAATTTGGATTTAAGAATTTTTGCTATTTAAATTTATAAATTTGTGGTTAGTTTCAATAACATTTTTCATTTATTTAAATAAAATAGAATAAGATTTTAAATCAATATAAAATCTATAAATAAATATACATAGTAAAAATTCAAACAACATATTTATAAAACTTTGAAAAATATAATGTAATTACATTTGAGAAAATTTAACAACATAATTGTAAACAAAATATACAAAGCAAAAATTGCATTCAAAAAGAAATAACAAAACTAATTGAATTTAAATTGAAAAAAAAAATATAATAAAAAAAAAATAAAAAAAAATAATAGGTATACACTACCTTACCTATAAGCAGAAAACATGCCGTGTTCCATACCGTAAACCATACCCTAAATCACGTTCTCCTCTACATAATACACGAACCCCCCCCCCCTTCCCCTATCATTTCATTTTCATACGAAAGAAAAAAAAAACGAAATAAAAATGGCGGCCGTATTCTCCTCTTCGTCTTCCTTCAGAAATTAGGGATTTGCGAATTTGGAGCTTCGATTCGTCTCTCGTTCGCCTTCACAAAATTGGGGGCTTCGACCTTGTTTAGATTGTGCTGTGCTCAGTACTCTTCGGCTGTTTCGATTTATTAAAGGTGAGTTCTTGGCTCACGATTGATTTTAATGCAAGTTTTTGAATTTGTTCGAATTGAATTTTGGTTGCATGCTATGTTTTGGGGAGTTATTCGTTATAAATTGCTCGGGTTTTTGTTGGATTTAAACTGATATGAGCAGATTTGTCACTGCCTGTTGTTCGTTGGGTGATATTGCTACCAATTGCTCTGATAATTGGTTTTAAACTGTTAAGAACAGATGCTACTTAAATGTTGTTTTAAATTGATAATAAAAGATGCTATCTATTTTGAATTTAAACTGTTAAGAACAGATGCTACTTAAATGTTGTTTTAAATTGATAAGAACAGATGCAAGATAATATCGAAGTAATTTGTTTGTATGTATATGAGTTTCTGGAAATTAGTATATACATTAATGTATATATATGTGATTCAGGATTTTATATATCTGTTCTTGGCCTTGAAGTAAGTTTTTTTAAAAAGAAATCCATCATAAACTAGTTGATATCAGTTTAGATTTGTCATAGAAATAGAAAATCTGTAGCCTTTGAACAAGTACAGCAGTCAACAAGTTCTAATACGTAAATAAGAAACTGCTCTGTGTTCTTTGTTTAACCTCAAAATGTTTAAGTTTGTTAGCTGTGCATGTGAATATATATAGGAATAAGTATGTTGTGTGATTGTTTGTTGATGAATGTTTTTGTGTGAACATCCTATAATCTGAAAATAACAAAATTGACAAGTTTAAACCAATTGTTTGATGAAAATGATGCATGCTAAAGTTCTTGGAACCATTATGTGAATATGCTTTTATGCATATGCATGTTACTGTGAGTAAACACTTACAAATTAAAGCTAAGTAGATAATTATATGGTTGATTTTAAAATCTGTGATGATAACTGTTATGTATGTATGCATGTGAGTAAACTTTTTACTAAAGTTTAATTAGTTATTAGCTGTTGCTATAAGATTGTGATGATGTTACATACATATAAGTTTGCCTCTGAAGTAGATAAGTATGAGAACTCGAAGTGAAAGAGTGGGTGTCTCGGGTTTATGGGTTGCAGGTTTTAAAGGTCTGTAATTTTACAGTTTTTTTTTTAGTCTTGAATGAAACTCTTATTTTAAAGATTTAAAATTAATCAAAAGGAAGATTAAACTGAATTGATTTTGCAGTTTTTAAAAATCAAATGTAAGATTTAAATTCTGTGTGAATCAAGACTTGAAAACAGTTCAGGTTTAAGCCTGAGAAGCTTTGCAGTTTTAAATTTTAGAATAAATTCATATTTTAAGTTGAAACTTGATTCAGGTAATATTTGAATCTGAATTCAAATATAGTTTTGAGTTCAAAGTTTTTTTAAAAGTGAAATCTTAAAATTAAATTCAGTTTTAAATAAAAATTAAAACAGTTTGCAGGGTTTTATAACAGAGAAGTTGCAGTTTTCATGTTTAATGAAATTCATGCTTAAGTTGAAGACTTAATTCAAGGTTTTGAAAATGAAATTTTTTGTCTGCACTTTGGTTTATTGATGTTGATCCATTGAGTTGTTTCACTGCCATACTTGTAGCTTGGTCATTTGATGCACTGCCTTGATTTACCTTGTCTCTATTTTGACTCTTGATCATTTCTGCATAGTGCATTGACCTTTAGGTCCATGTAGTTGCATATTTTGACTTCATTGAGTCTCTTGATGGTTCATTGCCACTCACTGTTGCTCTTTGCATTTTGTCACTTGAACTTTTGTGACACTTGAACATTTGGGGTTTCTGACCTGTGCACATTGGTCATTGTTGATGTTCTTCTCTTTTGTACATTTGTGATCTTCATTAGCATGTACTCTGTCATTGCTATATTGAGATCATCATGTAGCTTACTGTGTTCTTTTGAAATTATTTAAATTCTGGAAATTTTCAAAGTTTAAGTTTTTTTTTTAAAATAAACCAGAAACTATTTTCTGTTTTAAATGTAAAGGAAAATTTAAAATTTGCAGGGTGGAGCTCTGCATTGTTGTCACTTGGTCTGTTTTCACTATGGTTTCATGTTTAGCTTTGCGGTTTGGTTTCACTTTGCATTTTATCGCGGTGACACTTGTTCTCTGTTCACTTGTATCATTGGTTATGTAGCAGTATTCATTGTTGATTGTTCCCACTCACTGCTGCATATTGTTCATCAGTTCATTTTTATCTGTTCCCTATGTTGTTTGCAACTGTGTTGCACTTGTATCACTGGAATTTGCATTTTTGTCTGCATATTGGTTTGTTTGTACTTTGGTTGTCACTGGAGTATTTGAGTTGGGCTTGCCTGTTTAGTTGAGTTGCCGGCTTTGACTTCTGATACCCTGACCATTTCATACTTGTATATTTGCAATGCTCAGCTTGAATTTATTCTCGGCCTTCATGTGCCCTTTGTGCATTGTGTTTTGTATCATTGGGCTGGTGCTGTTGTAGTGAGCTCTGTACTTCACCATACTGTTGAGTTTCCTTTGGGATTGAACTTGAGCATTTCTTTGCAGTGATTTGTCTTTCTTTGCACTTGCACACTTGCTCTTGTTGGCCACGCACATGTGTTGGCGAGGCAGTGCACATGTGTGCAAAGTATACGTGTGTACTGCAGCCACACGGGATTGACAGATTTTAAAATTTTAAGTTGTTAATAATGAAAATCCATAATAGATTTAAATTGATTCATTTGTTTCGTCATCTCTGTCACCATTTTATTTAGTTCATTGCAAATTTAATTACTTGAATTAAGATTAATCCTGACTCGAGTGTTTTGTGTTTTGCAATTAACGCTCGGGTCAGACCGAGTATTTTTACAGCTTGAAGATTTTCAGGCCGCGAAGTTAGAGAGAGGGGAAAGCACTTCACTGAAGTTTTTGGAAAAAAAATTTCTTTGTACTCTAAAAGATATATATATAGATAAATTGTTCCGCTGTATAAAAATTTAATGCATTGTACGAACTCTGATATATGTATGTAAGAAAAATTCATTTATGAATAATATTATGATTATTCTGTGATTCTGTGGCTGATTCTGTTTAAACTTTATAAACTGAACAACAATCCGTCATTTTGAACGTTTCGAGTTGGTTTAATTACCGACTAGAGGCGGTCAGAGCGGCGGGTCGTTACAAAAGTGGTGTCAGAGCTTTGGTTTACTCAAAGCTCAGTTTATAATGTTTAATATGAATAGTTACTAGAACCACTATAAAGAACGTGCTTTTCAAATTTAAAGAAGTATAAAATTGTTTTCTTTAAAATAAAAGGTATTTTGAAAGTTAGAATTATTTTGAAAATTCCCCTCTCTAAATTTAGGTGCGATAGTTTATATTCGGTGAGGTCTCCTTAGATTTGAGTTTCGATCGTTCGGAAACTCATTATCGAATTATTGAGGTTTATGAAAAATGAAATATAAGTTAAGTGAACTAACGAATTGGTTTAAATTGGTTTAAATCAAATATTTTGAATATTTCGAGTAATAGTTGTGAAATAAAATGATATGTTAATTTAGTTATAATCAAGTGGATTATTGAACTATAACTTGGGAATTTAATTCTGAATTCTTTTGAGAAATTGATTTCAAACGTTGTGAAGAACGAGTTAGTAAATGAATGGATTATAAGTATTTAACTTATAATATGAACTTTTGAGTATATAACTGAGTTATATAAATTGAATTGAATAGAATTAATAAAAGATTTATAAATTGAAGTTTTATAAATAGAAAGGAATTTGTAAAGATTGTTTATAAATTCGAAACCAATTGAATTGGTAAGTAATTTGTTGTAGCTTATGAAAGGAGATATATCCACGATTTTGGACAGTGGGTAATCCTTTAAAAATGAAAATAAGTTGTAGAAATGATGAAATTGGTTGACAAAACATATTCACGATTTTGGACAGTGAATATATTATTGAATAAACAGATATGTTTTAGAGAGAATGATTGAATAATCCAACCTCTGCTAATAAAAAATGCAAATATTGATAGGAAACTTCGAAAACACCTTGTTAACTATAATGGCGAAAACCGAAGCACAAAAAGCAGCATGCCGTGAACGAAGAGAAATTGCTCGTAGAGAAGCAGGAGCGAGACGTGCGGAAATTGAAGGGAGATTCACTGAAAGGCAAGCACCTGGTCCATATGATGAGGTTATTTTCTATCGATGTCATAAAAAGGGACATTATGCCCTTAAGTGCCGAGAGAGAAGAAAGAAAAGGAATGTGGATGACCGATTCGCTCGTCCGGAGATTGTGTGTTTTAAATGTCAGGAGAGAGGGCATTTTCTTAGTCATTGCCCTAAAGTGAAAAGGAAAAAGTGCGTACTCAATTTACCCGTCGATAGATTGACAATCTGCTACCATTGTCGTCAGACTGGACATATAGCCAGAAACTGCACCGAAAGACAACAGGGAGAGCAAGCTATAGCCCAACCAGCTAGAGCGAAAAGTGCTAAGGTGATAGATAAAGATGGAAACATCTCATATTATTGCAATAATTGTAAGGAATGGGGACATGTGGATTTTGAATGTGTTAATTCTCCTTTAACACAACATGAAATAGTGTCATCCGAAGATGAAAGTTTGGCAAGGATGCATACTAAGGGACAAGAAGTCGTTAGTCCTTAATTATTCTGAATCTTAAACCAATTGATATATTTTCTAATACTATCTTTTGTAATCCACAATCTTCTGTGTACGTCTTTTAAAAGTATTAAGCTATGTAAAATTTTGTACGGAGGAAATATTTTAATGAAATAGCATTTTGGGAAGTGATATTATGAAATGAAATTTAATTGTTGATTTAACTGAATGAATCAAACTACTTTGATGTGAAGTTTATATTTCAAGTTTAAAAAAAAAAACTATTGCCTAAAATAGTTAATGCGGAAATATGAATTTAATGGAATTAAATTGATGAATAATTTACTAAAGAACTAGTTGACTATTTTTGAAATAGAAAGAAAATGCAAAGTTCAAATAGAATTTAAATTTCAAATTTGAAGTTGTCAACATGATAATCCATTATAGGTTTAAATAGATTCAGTGATGAATTTGAATTTAAAAGTGCGGAAAATTAAATTAAGTGAAAAACTTAATATTGAAAAGTTGAAATCGGTTTAAAACCAATATTGTGAAAAGTATGAGGAATTCAAACTATTGAATTAAGTTGAAGTTGAAAAAGTTAATAGTTTTAAAGATGTTTTAAAATGCATTAACTATCGAATACATAGATTTCAACATTCAATTGTTGAAATAGACGTTTTCGAGAAAAATAAGGAAATGTTGGACTATAACACTGTTGTTATAGTAAATGGTTTCCGAAAGGAAATGTTGTTTATAGTATTGGGATTTATATATCTATCTTAAATCCTAATCCCTATACTAGTGATTTTGAGTTGTCGTAACGATGTTTTACGCAACATTCGTTTTAACTCAAATAAATGTGTTTAAAAGAATGATTTCCTTAAAGAATGAAATATATACTTAATTTTGATTCAAGTATATTGAATATTTTCAAAGTGTTGAAAATAAAAGAATTTGTGAATTACTTATTATTGAATAAGTATGGAAATGTTTTCCAATATGAAATGAAAGGTTTGAAATTTTATCTTTTAGAGATAAATTGGAAAATGAATATTTGAAATTGGTTTCAAATGGCTAAGTGTGAAAATTATATATCTTGTAAAGATATTATTTTGAGAGATTTGAACAATTAGTTCAACTTGGAAATTTTTCATAGAATTGAATTTTGAGTTAAATTGAGTTTAACTTTGACACCAAAAACAATATAAGTTCAGCTTTGAATTTTGGATTGTCGATTGGGATTGTATGTCTAACATTGTGAATTGATGACATATCATTTGATCTCTATTAAATATATATCTGTGGTGGCGGAGAATTTATTCTTTTAGCTTAACACCCTTCTCTGAGACGTACGAGCTTAGAGGTTATATATCGATAGACATCAATTATGTGTTGAGAATTGACGATGTAACGTGAAATCCAAATCGAATGTGAAGTCGGTAATGAATTGGATTGTGAATGTGAATTAGGTTTGAGATAACCTTAAATTTTCAAATCGATTTAGAGGAAAATTTTAAACGTGATGGAAAATTTGGAATCCTCTATTTGTAGTGAATGTGAATTGAGTTTTCGTAACTTATATATGTGAATATAATCGAAAACTATCAGTTTGGAAAGTCATTATTATGAAAATCCTATGTAGGTTTACATAGATATGATATGTACGAAATGTGAAATGAAGTACTATATGTATATGACATATGTTTTCTAAAAACTGAGGATATGGAAATGTACCTTCCAATTATTATGTGTGAAGGTGATTGGAACTCGGTGGAGTGTCCATTGTAAATCGTAGCTACGTAGAATTCCATTAGTGGAATGTCCAATGGGACTGATATGATATCCCCCACGATGGATCATCGTGTTTGGGATTATGTGATTGATGCTGGCGTAATTCGTGGGGCGTGATGCCTACAGTTACAAGCGATTCCACTGAGATAGTGGCGCAACCGCCGAGTAAACTGCGATCTGGAAACCGAAGCGAAATTCGAGGGGCGTGATGCCTAAGGCTACGAGCGATTCTACTGAGATAGTAGCGTAACCGCCGTGTGGACCGCGATCTAAGGCGATAACCATGGCGAAATTCAAGAGTGATGAGAAATCTGAGATTACAAGCGATTCTACTGAGATAGTAGCGAAACCGCCGGGTAAACTGTGATCCATGGGGGAACGGACTTTCCATATCCATTTTTAAAAGAATTTTAAAAAAAGTATTTTCACTGGGAGTTGAAGCAAGTATGTTTAGTACTTGGAGATTTTTAGTCTTGCGCCTGGCCAGCGTATGCCTAATGTCTGTGAGAACGACGATGAACTTGTTAAACTTCGAGTTATCAAGTATTTTCAAAACATTGAATAGAAAACCAATAATCTAAAATTAGAATTACATAATTCTAACTTAATGAATTAAGGAAGAAGATCTTTTTGAATATTTTGAAAGCACACAGCTTTGGATAAGATATATTATGCAAATATTTAGCATGAAAGATTTAAAGTTTAAAAAAATCTGAGTTTTGTAAGTCTAAAATTTGGTAAAAGACTTTTGTGTCTTGATTATTAAAATTGATGAACAAAACTAGTGAGATAAAATAAATGGAATGAATTCTATATTTATTTGCGAGTTTGAAATTTGGTAAAATTATGTAGGATATAAATATCGGTGAGATTTTAGCAAACGTTTTTCCTAACTTATAATTTCGGGATGAAATTCTTTTAAGTAGGGGAGATTGTAACGATCCTGAATTTTTAACAATTTA
Organism: Allium cepa; assembly: GCA_030765085.1. NCBI lineage: Eukaryota > Viridiplantae > Streptophyta > Magnoliopsida > Asparagales > Amaryllidaceae > Allium > Allium cepa. Next base: position 633,931,924 of record CM060932.1, on the reverse strand, counting down.
AAAATGAAGATATTTAATTAATTTTAAATATTTGAAATAATTTTAAATTGAATTCCAATAAAACTACGAAATTTGACGATTAAATTTTTGAATTTAATCTATTTAAAGTTGAATAGAAAATTTAATTTTGACTTTGAAGTTGAAATTTAATATTGAACTTATATTTTAAATTTGAATTAATGATTTAGAAAAATAATTTGGATTTAAGAATTTTTGCTATCTAAATTTATAAATTTGTGGTTAGTTTCAATAACATTTTTCATTTATTTAAATAAAATAGAATAAGATTTTAAATCAATATAAAATCAATAAATAAATATACATAGTAAAAATTCAAACAACATATTTATAAAACTTTGAAAAATATAATCTAATTACATTTGAGAAAATTTAACAACATAATTGTAAACAAAATATACAAAGCAAAAATTGCATTCAAAAAGAAATAACAAAACTAATTGAATTTAAATTGAAAAAAAAAATATAATAAAAAAAAATAAAAAATAATAATAGGTATACACTACCTTACCTATAAGCAGAAAACATGCCGTGTTCCATACCGTAAACCATACCCTAAATCACGTTCTCCTCTGCATAATACACGAACCCCCCTTCCCCTATCATTTCATTTTCATACGAAAGAAGAAAAAAAGAAACGAAATAAAAATGGCGGCCGTATTCTCCTCTTCGTCTTCCTTCAGAAATTAGGGATTTGCGAATTTGGAGCTTCGATTCGTCTCTCGTTCGCCTTCACAAAATTGGGGGCTTCGACCTTGTTTAGATTGTGCTGTGCTCAGTACTCTTCGGCTGTTTCGATTTATTAAAGGTGAGTTCTTGGCTCACGATTGATTTTAATGCAAGTTTTTGAATTTGTTCGAATTGAATTTTGGTTGCATGCTATGTTTTGGGGAGTTATTCGTTATAAATTGCTCGGGTTTTTGTTGGATTTAAACTGATATGAGCAGATTTGTCACTGCCTGTTGTTCGTTGGGTGATATTGCTACCAATTGCTCTGATAATTGGTTTTAAACTGTTAAGAATAGATGCTACTTAAATGTTGTTTTAAATTGATAAGAACAGATGCTATCTATTTTGAATTTAAACTGTTAAGAACAGATGCTACTTAAATGTTGTTTTAAATTGATAAGAACAGATGCAAGATAATATCGAAGTAATTTGTTTGTATGTATATGAGTTTCTGGAAATTAGTACATACATTAATGTATATATATGTGATTCAGGATTTTATATATCTGTTCTTGGCCTTGAACTAAGTTTTTTTAAAAAGAAATCCATCATAAACTAGTTGATATCAGTTTAGATTTGTCATAGAAATAGAAAATCTGTAGCCTTTGAACAAGTACAGCAGTCAACAAGTTCTAATACGTAAATAAGAAACTGCTCGGTGTTCTTTGTTTAACCTCAAAATGTTTAAGTTTGTTAGCTGTGCATGTGAATATATATAGGAATAAGTATGTTGTGTGATTGTTTGTTGATGAATGTTTTTGTGTGAACATCCTATAATCTGAAAATAACAAAATTGACAAGTTTAAACCAATTGTTTGATGAAAATGATGCATGCTAAAGTTCTTGGAACCATTATGTGAATATGCTTTTATGCATATGCATGTCACTGTGAGTAAACACTTACAAACTAAAGCTAAGTAGATAATTATATGGTTGATTTTAAAATCTGTGATGATAACTGTTATGTATGTATGCATGTGAGTAAACTTTTTACTAAAGTTTAATTAGTTATTAGCTGTTGCTATGAGATTGTGATGATGTTACATACATATAAGTTTGCCTCTGAAGTAGATAAGTATGAGAACTCGAAGTGAAAGAGTGGGTGTCTCGGGTTTATGGGTTGCAGGTTTTAAAGGTCTGTAATTTTACAGTTTTTTTTTTAGTCTTGAATAAAACTCTTATTTTAAAGATTTAAAATTAATCAAAAGTAAGATTAAACTGAATTGATTTTGCAGTTTTTAAAAATCAAATGTAAGATTTAAATTCTGTGTGAATCAAGACTTGAAAACAGTTCAGGTTTAAGCCTGAGAAGCTTTGCAGTTTTAAATTTTAGAATAAATTCATATTTTAAGTTGAAACTTGATTCAGGTAATATTTGAATCTGAATTCAAATATAGTTTTGAGTTCAAAGTTTTTTTAAAAGTGAAATCTTAAAATTAAATTCAGTTTTAAATAAAAATTAAAACAGTTTGCAAGGTTTTATAACAGAGAAGTTGCAGTTTTCATGTTTAATGAAATTCATGTTTAAGTTGAAGACTTAATTCAAGGTTTTGAAAATGAAATTTTTTGTCTGCACTTTGGTTTATTGATGTTGATCTCTTGAGTTGTTTCACTGCCATACTTGTAGCTTGGTCATTTGATGCACTGCCTTGATTTACCTTGTCTCTATTTTGACTCTTGATCATTTCTGCATAGTGCATTGACCTTTATGTCCATGTAGTTGCATATTTTGACTTCATTGAGTCTCTTGATGGTTCATTGCCACTCACTGTTGCTCTTTGCATTTTGTCACTTGAACTTTTGTGACACTTGAACATTTGGGGTTTCTGACCTATGCACATTGGTCATTGTTGATGTTCTTCTCTTATGTACATTTGTGATCTTCATTAGCATGTACTCTGTCATTGCTATATTGAGATCATCATGTAGCTTACTGTGTTCTTTTGAAATTATTTAAATTCTGGAAATTTTCAAAGTTTAAGTTTTTTTTTTAAAATAAACCAGAAACTATTTTCTGTTTTAAATGTAAAGGAAAATTTAAAATTTGCAGGGTGGAGCTCTGCATTGTTGTCACTTGGTCTGTTTTCACTATGGTTTCATGTTTAGCTTTGCGGTTTGGTTTCACTTTGCATTTTATCGCGGTGACACTTGTTCTCTGTTCACTTGTATCATTGGTTATGTAGCAGTATTCATTGTTGATTGTTCCCACTCACTGCTGCATATTGTTCATCAGTTCATTTTTATCTGTTCCCTATGTTGTTTGCAACTGTGTTGCACTTGTATCACTGGAATTTGCATTTTTGTCTGCATATTGGTTTGTTTGTACTTTGGTTGTCACTGGAGTATTTGAGTTGGGCTTGCCTGTTTAGTTGAGTTGCCGGCTTTGACTTCTGATACCCTGACCATTTCATACTTGTATATTTGCAATGCTCGGCTTGAATTTATTCTCGGCCTTCATGTGCCCTTTGTGCATTGTGTTTTGTATCATTGGGCTAGTGCTGTTGTAGTGAGCTCTGTACTTCACCATACTGTTGAGTTTCCTTTGGGATTGAACTTGAGCATTTCTTTGCAGTGATTTGTCTTTCTTTGCACTTGCACACTTGCTCTTGTTGGCCACGCACATGTGTTGGCGAGGCAGTGCACATGTGTGCAAAGTATACGTGTGTACTGCAGCCACACGGGATTGACAGATTTTAAAATTTTAAGTTGTTAATAATGAAAATCCATATTAGATTTAAATTGATTCATTTGTTTCGTCATCTCTGTCACCATTTTATTCAGTTCATTGCAAATTTAATTACTTGAATTAAGATTAATCCTGACTCGAGTGTTTTGTGTTTTGCAATTAACGCTCGGGTCAGACCGAGTATTTTTACAGCTTGAAGATTTTCAGGCCGCGAAGTTAGAGAGAGGGGAAAGCACTTCACTGAAGTTTTTCGAAAAAAAATTTCTTTATACTCTAAAAGATATATATATATATAAATTGTTCCGCTGTATAAAAATTTAATGCATTGTACAAACTCTGATATATGTATGTAAGAAAAATTCATTTATGAATAATATTATGATTATTCTGTGATTCTGTGGCTGATTCTGTTTAAACTTTATAAACTGAACAACAATCCGTCATTTTGAACGTTTCGAGTTGGTTTAATTACCGACTAGAGGCGGTCAGAGCGGCGGGTCGTTACAAATAGCAGCACCAACTATGGTAGGATAGCTATTAGCATAGTATCCCTTCTAATTACATCTGAAGCAAGTAATGGAGGATAGGTCTATAGACTGCTTCTAAGAAGAAGAGGATCCCAAACTTGGAGTCTTGTTCCAATTCTTCCTCTGTTGGTGAAAGTTGGGCTTTCTCTTCTTAGGATTACTAGAGAAAGACTGGGATGATGTAGCATAAGCAACTGGAGGATCCTTAAAAGTGGGATTCTCATATCTAATGGCCATATCCATCAGACTTGTGAAAGGGCTATGCACATGAGCGATGAGACGATCATAGTACTCCGGACGGGCACCAGCAATGAACTTCTCATTCTTCTTGAGAGGAGTGTCAATCAGATTAGGGACAAACTTAGAAAGTTCATTGAACTTCCTCTCATACTCAGCAAAAGACATATCACCCTGTTTCCGATCCATGAATTCCCGATACAGCTGAGACTTCCCTGCCTCGGGCATCCATTCACAATAAAAGCATCTCCAAAGCACGATAAAGGAACATGAGACAGATTACAAAAGAGAAGACTGAACCAAATTCAAACAAACGAGAGATGATACCTAAACTGCTCCCAAGAAATGTCAGCCTCAGCAGTGTGAGCTGTAAAAGTCCCCCATCAATCTAAAGTTGCTCCCTTCAACTGCCAAGCTGCCAACTGACGCTTCTGAGCAACAGTGATCTCAAGACAGAAGAAGATTCTTTCCCATCCCTTCTAACATTGCCGAGCCTCAATAGTGCTCTCTGATCCGGTAAACTTGGTACCACCAAGTTCAGTGTACTCCTTACAGAGAGTAGTGAACCTAACTGGTGCAGCAAGCTCAGGAACTGGGGCAACATCACGACCCCTACCTCTAACATTCCGATGACTCATCCTGAAAAATTAAGAATGAATTTAAGGATAGAGGTAATTGAGAAACAAAGACAAGATTAGATAAGATAAGATTGGATTCAACTTGAATAAATATCCCGAATAAAGAAATTACCAACAAGGTGGATAAGGAAAAGAAAGAAGTTTAGAAAAATTTGGTTTCAAAACAAGCAAAGATTTATATCAAAATAATATTTTAAAATCCTTTGAAAATCCTTTGAAAATCATTTGAAAAATGATTTTATACTTTAAAATATGTTCTCTCACAAAGAAAGGATTCCGGGATTGATTTCACTCATTCTAGGGTATTTCTACCCTATCTCTAATGAGTTTTTGCTCTGTAGGCTAAGGTTTGCCAGAAACCAAAGCTCTGATACCAAATGTAACGACCCACTATTTTGGACCATTCAGATCGAAAATAAATCCACACATGCTTGACTTGAATAATTCAAAACAGCAGATTGTAATATAATTTGGAGCAAATAAAACTAATCACAGAATCAAAGACAGAGATAAACATCAGAATAACTCGCAACGGAAATAAAATAACCATAGTAGTTCATGAAGCTACTACAACATAGAGTCTGAAAAGTAAATACAACAGAAATCCCAATACATAAATGTCCACTAATACATAAGCTGAATAGAAATACTGAATAGAAATAGATAACAACTAGATAGATAGATAATCTCCAGCAAATCCTCTAGCTCCAGAAGGTGAAATCCATAGCTGATACTCAGGCTGACCCAAGCGTAAAGGAAACACAAACACTCGACTTAGGACATACATACTTATACAATGTAAACCAACACAAGTGAACTGTAATATAAGATGCACAAGTAACTTAATGGATGCTTGAGACCACTCATCCTTTAAGGATCCGTTAAACTATTTACTATGTAGTAATATACGCTATTATAGTAATGTCTAAAGTAAAGTATAATATATTTAAACATAGCATTAAGGAGTTACCCAATATCCCTCTTAACAAATTTTATATACTCCCATAGTCTATACAGTACCGTATTCTCCTCCGTACTGGGCATCGTCAGAGGGCACTCCATAGTTATGGTACAAAACAAAACTCGTATAAGGCGCGCTAGGGTAGGTGACACGGCACAACGAGGCAATGCCCAGGGTAGATATACCAATTACGCATCCGGACTGGTGGTAACGCATAGCAGCCACTACCACCCACCTCGAATCAAACTCTAAAAATCAAAGGAGTGCACCATATCAATGACAAAGTAATAGAATAGCATACGAAGAAGTGTGTCCGATAAGAGGAGCTACCTCATTGGCCCGGAATCGCTCTTGTTTTTGCCACCTTATGCCAACTCACGGGAGTCGGGTCCACGTACATACCTCGATAGAATGTCGCCGCCATCCTACTTCGTTTTGGAAACCTCACCACGTACACGGTTGTTAAAGTGGTTTTCGAAGTTGGCGGAGAGTATGAAAAGTTTCAATCCCGGTCCCTTTAACAACCAAACATTATTATTACCCGTGGTTATATATTTCAAAATGGTTTATATTTCAAATCAAAACATATTCATTTAAACCATTTAAATTCAATGTCAATATCCATCAAAGATATAATGTTCATTTCCAAAGTTGTAGCATTTCTAAGTTCATTCAATTATAACAATTTCAAAAAAAAACACATTGTATCATAGCATTAGTAGCACTTGGAAAATGTGATAATACACAGTGTATTGTCTTTTCAAGAACAGCAGCACCTGGAAAACGTTACTGTAAGTATAATAGTATTTTAGAAATATAGTCTTTTTAGAAATAGCAGCACTAGAAAACGTTACTGTAAGTATAATAGCATTTCTGAAAAACAGTACATTTTCAAAAATGGTAGCACTTAGAAAACGCTACCTTAAAACCACACCAATTTGGAAATGCTACCAATACAAACCTAAGATTTATCATAACATTTCAGAAACATTATAAATTTCAGTTTTCACTATTTTTGACTTATAAAACATATCTCACGTTTCAGAAATATTTATTTGGATATCATTTAACTTATAATTAAATAAAAAAATTATACATAAAATATCCAAATTAACTGTAATTCATTTATTAAGTCAAAAGTACATTATTTTACTTAACTTTTTATCCTAACAAATAACTTAATATTTTATTTTAAAAATACCCATTTCACAAATAGATATTCTTATTACTAAGTTAAGCTTAAAATTTCCATTTAAAAACTAAATTTCCAATTATCAAGTTAAGTCATATTTAAGTTACATTTTAAACCACTTATTTACTTATACATTTTTAACTTATAGAAAATCACTATAACCTTTATTTAAATCATTTAAATCCAATCTAAGTCAAAATTTCATATTTAAATTTCAAAAATACTTAATAAATTCTCAAAAATGTTCAAAATTAACCGTGGGACTGTATATAATTTTCTAACCTAGGTTAAATGATATGGATATGTATCATTTCAATCTGTAATTTAAAAATAAAAATCCAGGTTCTATCATTTCAAACTCGCAATCCCAAGTCAAATAAAATAAAATAAAAATTGCTTAAGTCTATCATTTCTGCTCATAACGATTTTTATTTATTTTAATGTCCGTTCGGGTATGTATCATTTCAACCTATAGTGATTCCATACTAATAGGGAACTTGCGGTGTGAGAAATAGGGAATACAATAAACAGTATAATATGGCATATCATATCAGGGGATGTAGCAGGCATAATCATCAGGTTATAACATCGTGAAATATCATATAACAGGCATGTATAACATAGCATATCATCAACTACAATTCACATGTCATCATTTCACAATATATAAGTACGATTGCCGAGAGTGACAAACTCACCTTCTAAAGCTGGAGATAGTAATTCAAGACACACGAACGAACTCCGAAAAGCTCGACAAAGCACGAATTAGATTCGAGTGGATGGAGAGCCAAGATCCAAGTCTTGTAAACAAAAAATGTAATCATACAATAAATATAAAATTCAACACAAGAATTTAAATCAAATCAATGTACAAATCTATATCAAAATGGAGCAAGATTGGCTTAACCAATACAAGTGACTCGGCCACAACATAAAATGGCTTGACCATCATCAAGTCATGCTCGGCCATGGTTAGATCTAAAGTGCTACAAGCTCGGCTATGGCCAGAAATGAAGGGATGGCAACCAAAAGTCATGTGGTAAGGCAAAGAGGCAAGGCAACATGGGTTTGGGTTTGGCCCTATGCAAATATGGCTCGACCATTGGTTAGCATGGCTCGGCCATTGGTTCATGGGATTAGATCAGATCTGGTCACATCAGAAAGGTTACGGCCATGGTGTGTTCACGGCAAGGGAATGGAGGAGGTGGAGTATAAAGTGGTGGCTGAGGCTAGGGGAATAAGGAAGGGGATCAACATGGTGCTCGGCTAGGGTTTCAAGCATTGTCTGGTGATGGGTTTTTGGATCTAGGGTTTCACGGCATAGGTGGTAGAGATGATGAGGTGGTGGAGGCCAATCTAAGGTGATGGATATGGAGATGATGGTCGGCTAGGAGGTGGTGGCCGAGCTATGTAAAGGAGGAACAAACAAAGAAAAGAGAAAAGAAAAAAAAGAGGAGGCCATGAGAACTTATTGTAAATCTTTTCTTCAGGGAATAAAATGGGAAAGGGATATTTTGAGAAGTTTTGTACGTGAATTGAGAATGGGAACTGGCGGCAAGGGCTATCAAAGGATTTGAACGGCGAAGAGATGTAAATGCCTTGAACGGCTAAGAATTAGAAAAGCTTTACTTCATTTCCAAGAAAGAAACTTAAGTCTTTTGAATTTTCAAGCCAAAAATCAAATAAAAGAAAATAAAAAGTAGAGAATGGAAAGATAAAATAAAATAGAAAATAGAAAATAGAAATGAAACAGAAAATATAGAATAGAAAACAAACAGAAAGATGTTGAAAATAAGCACGCATAAAACGCTGAAATTTATCAGATTTAAAAAGTAATATAGAATTTGACGAAACGGAACGCATAACCAATATCAGAATCAAATATAGTTTCAAAGAAAAAGATTAAAAATTTAAAATTCAAATTTAAAATTTTCAACTTAAAGTCAAAGTTTGACCACAATTGACCAAAATATAAAATTTTCAGAAAAAATTTAATTTATTATATTTGGAAAAATAATTATAAACAAAATCCAAAATTACATTGGAAAATTCCAAAATTTCAAATTTAAATGATTTAAAAATCAAAGTTTCAACTAAAATTGAATTAAAATATCTATTAAAATTATGGGTTGTTACAGCAAGAGGAAGGTGGAAGAAGTGGTGAGGCCGATGCTTGATGGGTATGGCTTGCTTGAGCTGTTGCGGCACTAATGTAGGAAGACGAGGCTGCGCATGGGGATGCGGTGGTGGTGGTAGCCAACATGAATGGAGGAAGAGGGGGACACGGATCTGGGTTGGGAGAGCTCGGTTATAGGTGGAAGGGGGATCTCCATTAAAAATGATAGCAACGGGAAATTTTTTGAAGAAGAAGAATGGGCTTCGGGCTAATAATATACGAACAGTTATATATGTTATAAAAAATTTCTCAAAAGCAAATTTGAACCGTGATGTAAATTCCAAAACAATGAACAGTGCTCGAAATGAAAGGACGATGGGAATGTTGAAAAGCCATATGGATTTTTGAAATTATTACAAAGGAAACGGCTGCTATACGGCTGACAATTGAAAAGGACAAGGAACAAAATTTGAAATACGGCACCGATACGATAAACCTTTTGTCGTTTTCCACCGCGTACCGAACTCCGAATTACAGAAATGAATATACCACGGAGATCAGCACGACGAGACGATCAAAACGGTACACAGATATTAGCGATACGACCATCCCATCAAAAGTCGATAATCGGTACCGAAATGCTGCTAATTCGTCGAAAATAAGATAGACGGTGCAACAGCAGTCCAAATTTGGCGAAATGAAATATGACATCTCATTCAGAAAATGATTTACAAATTTACTATATAAAATATTCAGGTTTCGAAAACATTTTACTTACATCAATTTTAACCGATTCAACTGAAATTGAAAAATTACGAAACAGGACTAACTTCCATATTTTCTGATGAAAATTTACCATTTGCTATGTTTAAATAGATGCATATCGAATATAAAATTTTTATTTCCAAATTTAATTATTTAAAATTTCACAAAAATCAGTTAATTACATTATTAAAACCATTAAAATTTACGGGTCGGTACATGTATAGTTCCATTCGTAGATACAGGTTTAGGCTAAAAATGGTGCTAAAGTGCTACTTGCGGGGTTTCAGGGTTGTTGTCGTCGGGATTTCAGGTTTGCTGGGGGTAGGATCATTGTTTGGAGAGATTTCACTTTTTAGATCTGGATGATCCGTGTTTGCAAAGAGGCATTCATTCTGGACCATCCACGTTTGCATGAGGCATTCATTCTCTGATGGAGCTGCTTGTTGATCTCTTTTGTGCACTTGATTACACCATGGTTTTTTGGGTACGTCTAACACTTCATTATCAGGCGGTGGCCTTGCCTGAGTTCGATATTGAGGTGTAATGCAAGATGGCCTTATCGAAGCTCATTCAAGAAGTTACCCGAGATTGTTTTTCTTAGATTTTTCTGCGTTTTGATTTGTCAGGCATGTTGGCAACTCCTTTGTTATCGATGATATGTATGTATAAAAGAAAAATTATGACTAATTCCCTTTTTATTACAAAGATGTATAAATAATTTATTTTCAAATTCTCCACCGTGATCACTCCTTATACTTTTTATTTTTAAATCCATTAGAGTCTTAATTCACTTAGCACAAATTTTAAACATTTCGAATGTATCACTTTTATGTTTTAAAAACAGCATTCAAGTATATCTTGAAAAATCATCTACAATTATAAAGACATATTTATTATGATTTATCAAGTGTACTTGAGTTAGTCCAAACAAAGTAATTCAGGAGGTTGTTTAGTAGAGATTTCCTTTTTAGACTTAAACGAGCTTTTCTTTAATTTTCCAAGTTGACATCCATTGCATAGATTTTTAACTTTGAAATTTATTTTGGGTAATCCTCTTATCAAATTTTTTTAGCTAATTTTTTAAATATTTGAAATTTATGTGACAAAATCTTTATGCCATATCCACCGATCATCACGATTTGCGGTTAAGCATAATCATTATTATGATTAATATTCATGTTTAAAATATAAATATTTTGGTTTCTTGTTCCGTCAAAAAATAAAGTTTATTTTGATCAAATATATTGCATTTATCTTTTTCAAAATTGATTCTAAATCCCTTATCGCATAATTGGCTTACACTAAGTAAATTATGTTTTAACTTTTTAACTAATAATACATTTGAAATAGTAGGAGAAGTAGAAATACTGATATTGATGACATTTCCAATTTCGATAATATATCCTTTAAATTATCCCTAAAAGTGACCGCACCACCATCTATGTAAGTGATATTTGATAGCATTTGTGCATTTCTCGTCATATATTTGGAGCATCTACTATCGAGTTTCAATTTCACTTTATTGTTAAATTTTTTGGGGTACCTGCAAAATAATAAAAAGTTTTAATTGGCACACACTTCCTTCGTTAGGGTCCTATGTGTTAGTAGGAGAAGGTAGCCATACCCATGAGGGTTTGAAACCATCAGAGATGTAATTTTCATTACGAATTATATCTTTTAGATATACATCTATGTGTTTTTGTCTAATCAATTTGTTATTTGTTTTAGGAATCCATGTTTTAATCATTTTTGTTCCCTTATTTTCATATTTAGATTTTGTTTTTCTAAAGTTCGTATATAATGTATAATACTTCTTAAATTTTTGGTTATTATTAGAAACCAGATTATTTCTAGAACTTATATGAATTTTGTTTAAATCCTGATCTCTTTCTATTTCCTGATGGTTTTGAAATCTTTATCAAATTATCTAGTTTTTGCTTTCCTTTATTAAATTTTGAAATATTGTCCACAATTTTATCAAATTTATTTTTGAGATCAGAAACTTCTATTTTAGCTAATTTTAATTTTATTTCAATTCATACTTATCTTTTTCAAGTTATAAGTCTCTATTTTGTTATTCTCTATATCATAGATTAAAGTAGAATTTTGAGATGATAATTCCATAGATTCTTTTTTTGCTAATTCTTATTCTTCTTCTAATATAGTTTTCTCATCTTTTAACAATCTAATTTCTAATTCAGCTCTATTTAATTTCCCCATATTTTTTTATTTAATTTTTTAATTCTCTATACTTGTCATTTAATTCTATACTAATTTCAAGAATTTCATCATATATTAGTACAGGACATACCTCATTCGTGCTAGCCATAAAACAAACATTTGCTTGTTCTGAGTCACTGTCGCTATCGAATGAAGAGGAAGAGGAAGAGTCGGAGTCATCCCAAGTTACTTTAAATGCTCTTCTCTTTTTCTTGAAATTTTCAGTTTTTTCTTTTCTTTTTATCATTGTTGAGTAGTGAACAGTTTTTCCTCATATAGCCAAATTTATCACACCCAAAGCATTTCATTAATTTTTTATTTGAGGAACATGTGTTGGTGTTGTTTTGAAATTTTGTCAACTTTTTGAATTTCTTGTACTTGTTGTAATTTTTGGCTATGAAAACAATCTCATCTTCTTTCAAGTTGGACTTGTCATTGTTTGCCTAAAATGCGATATTTTTCCTTTCTTGATTTTGTTCTTTTATTTCCTATAAATTAGCTTCATACAACATCACATTTCCTACTAACTCTTCGACTTTGAGTTGGGAAAGATTGTTAGCTTCTTCGATGGCTAAAAGTTTTCTTTCCCATTCGTTTGTCAAAGGGTTCAAAATTCGTGTGACTAAATAGAAATCAGTGAATTTAATTCCTAGTTCCATAAGATTATGTTGTATAGTTTAAAATCTAGCATACATGTCAATTATTGATTCATTTGATTTCATTTTAAAAGCGGAAATTGATTTTGTAGAATAGAAATTTTTGTTTTCTTAACTTTGTTTGTGCCTTCAAGGATAATTTTCAATGTACGCCATATATCATAAGCGGTAGTGCAAAGCATGACTCGTGAAAATTCATTTTTATCGAGTGAGCAAAATAAAACATTCATAGCTTTGGCATTGTTATATGCCTTTGCTTTTTGTGCATCATTCCATGTGCCAATATCAATGTCAGGTGCTCCATATTTATTTTGAGTTGTTAGCCATATTTCTAATCCATTTACTTCCATAAAAATATGCATGCATGTTGACCAATAAGCATAATTAGAACCAGTAATTAGTAGGGGATGAGCAGTTGATTGATCTTCTTGAAATGTACTTGCCATTTTAATGATTTCAATTACGTGTTACTATAGATTGGAATAACCTTGCTCTGAAACCAATTGAAAGTCTCATGGATCGCATATTATCTGACTTGTGTATAATATGCAAATGTATAAGTTAATGCAATAGTAGACAATAAGTAGTAAAGTATAAAAAGCATGCAAATCAGCGGTTTTATACTAGTTCGGACCTCCCATCCTAGGTCCAATCCCAAAGCTCCCCTTTGGTATTTCCTTTAAGCAAATTACCCTCGCTTTTCCCGGTGGAATAGGCTAATACAAAAGAATTTATGACAATCTTGTGTTCCAAATAAAACAGTTTTTGACTTATAATACAAATCTTCCTATGATCTCCTTAGAGTATATGAATATGAACGCTATAAGTTGTAAGAAGTGATTTAACCAAAATTATATTTAGGTTATAATAGATTGAGAGTATGCGGACATTGTATATGAAAGAGAGTGTTTAGAAATCAAGAGAGTAAAGAATAGATTAATTCAAGTTAGATGATTTCTACTTCTCAATCAAAGTAGTATTTATAGACTCAAAAAGGTGAAAATGAAAATTTGTTACTATTTGAGAAAGTCTATTCAATTTAATGGCTACAACCTTTCACTGAAAGGTGATTTTTTTTGAACGAAACAGAAGTGTCTTTTCAAAATTGACAATTTTGCACTTGACAGACGTCTGTTGTAAAACCTCAGATGTCTGTGACTTTAGAGAGTTTTTAACCCGAGAATTGGCACAGGCTTCTATGGCTTTATCTCAGACGTCTGTAAGGTGTAAAAACAGTTTTTCGCCTTAATTTTGATTCATATGAAATTGTGTGTGATGATGTATGCATATATACTCAAGGGGACCTTAATAATATTTTATCTAAGACTCTTTTATATTAGAATAACCTTACTAACAATGTGATCAATGAATCTTCGTTTTCTTTGAGTCTAAATATCTTTGAGCCTGGTGTTTTCTTGTAGCATATACCTGCAATCATGATAAGCTCTATATATGTATATGATTGTATAGTTGTTATCATTGAAACATAAATTAGAGGTTCTAACATACACAACACGTGTGGTGCCAGTATTTTTAGAGGTAGGGTTGCATAGGTCCCAGGTCCATTATTGGTCCCTAGTAGTCAACGGGAAGGACAGGTCTACACATAATTGATCTTCACTGCCTACTTGGATTGATTTAATAGGGTAATGCACCGCCACAATTGTTTATTAGTTGGTTTGATATGGCAAGGCTAGATAACCCATAATGAGATTCCTTCAAAACATGGACGGGGTGGTTAGTGGAGCCGAGTCCATGTCATAGGAAGTAGTCAAAGTAGGAAATCCTTAAAGTGAACATGGCCTAATGGAGTAGACGTCACCGGTGCGTACTATAGAATTTCCTCGAGTTATATGGTGACCGTGATACAGCTATACAATGGATGCTGATGAGGTATGGAACGATAGATACTAGTATCTAGGTCCATTAAGGGACCATGGGATATATATACATATATATATAGGCATATATATATATATATGGAAGGTAGATGGGAACGGTTCATACGCGGTTCTGGAGTCGAGATGACTAATAAAATGTAAATAGACATAACATGAGATAGTGAACAATCGACATAAGCTATTGTTATGTACAAGTTGTCTAATTTTACCAATCATCAGAATGTTGTTCTGACCCCCTCCTCATTACAACCCATATGATGGTTAGAAGGATATGTATTGGTGCTTGGTGTGTTCGATGCTGATAAGGATACTTGACCTTTGAAGTATCAAGTCTTGGCCGGTAATTACATAATCTATTATATGTTATTATTACACTACAAGTTGTTTCATTGGAGATCTGATATGCATTCTTTGTTTTGTTTGCAGGATACCAAACCAACGGTACGTACTTTGGTGCACTAGAGTTTCAGTTTAGCGAAAATCTAAAAATCTAGGCCTACTAAGGTGCGAGCTATCACATTTGATATCAAAGCCTAGGTTAGTCGATCTTAAATTAGGAAATGTTGAGTGAACATATTTGTGTTTTGTTATAAATATAATATATGTTAATTCCTAAGAATTCAAACTGTAGAATAAATGCATATGAAAAGCCCCAGGAACTGGATTGTAAACGACACCCTAGTCGGACCTTAGTAGCCCAATGATTTTAGATCCTCATATGATTGCTGATTGATGATGTACAGTAAGTCCAAATAAATGGAAAATAAGGGTCCATATATTATAGATGGTGGAAGATGTGAAAGTTCTTAATAATTAATTGGATTTTCAACATTAAGAAAGAAACAAGCTAGTAATTTGAAAGAAATATTTTCTTAAATTAATAGTTAAAAATCAACTAAGAATCCAAACCAATAGAAAATAGTTCTAAAAGCTAAAAAAAATATTTGAGAAAGTAAAGAAGAAAATATTGGATTTTATGAAAAAAGATATGTTATTGGATTTTGGAAAAGTATTTATATATTAAAAGTTTCGTTGGAATTTAAACTTAAAACTTTCTATTAATTGGATTTATAAAAGCAACTTGTAATGACCTACTACTTTCAACCATTCACATCCGCACAAGTCGGACTTGAATTGCTCAAAATATCAGATTGTTAATTTAAATTTGGCAAAACTTAACATATACAGTAAATAAATCAATCACAGAATCACAGACACAGAGTAATACAATAATACATAGCGAAACCAATAAATAGTAGTTCATGAAGCTACTATATAATCATCAGAGTTAGAAATAAAATATAGCAGAATATCTCAAATACAGTGAAGTCTCCAATGCAACAGAGGACTTCTCTAAACAAATCAACTGGAAGAGCTGAAAGCTAAAGCGATAGTTGGATCTCCAAGCGAAGCTCCAAACTCCAAAGGTGAGTCGTAAATGATGTATCACTCAGTCTGACCCGAGCGTAAAGCAAAACACAGAACACTCGAGTCAGGATTAACATTCTCATATCAATAAACCCAACTCAAGTGAAATAACAACTGAAATACAGGTAACTCAAAGGATGTTTGGGATAGCCATCCTCTAAGGATCCGTGGAACCATCAACAATGTAGAAATATACACTATACACCGTGGTCATTTCAAATTAATTTATACTTCGAAACCAGAGTATCATTTCCATTCAATATATATATATTATATATATTTCCAAAGTTTATCATTTTCAAAGTTACAATTCAAATCAACTCAATTTCCAAATTCAAATTTAACTAAATCTCAATTCAACAAATTTCAATTCAATTCAGTTTCTAATAAACAATTGCAAATTATATCGATTTCCAATGCAGATATAAATCACAAAACAAACCATTTAAATTCCAATATATTTCAAAGCTTTAATATTCACATTTTCAAAGCTAAATTTAATAGTTTCATATATCCTGATTTAACTTCATTATTATTTAGTCTTGAAATATTCCCTTATTAAAATTCAATATCATTTAAGTAACCTTAAATTTCATCTTACTAAGTATCCCCTTTAATATATTTTAACATGGAATATTCATTAAGTCACTTAAATCCAAAAATCCAGTTAAACTCATATCTTTAAATTTCAATTTCGATAGTTCCAAATCAATGTTTATTTGCTAAAATTCTTAATTACATACAATTTCAAATACATTTAAATTTATCTTCCCAGCATTAACTTATTCAAATTATTACCAAAATCTATAAATTTAAATAAGTACTTGAGTATATTATATGTATTAAATCAATCTCCATTTAATTAAATATTATTATTCAATCTATATATTATATTTCATTTATATATAATATTTAAGAATCAATATTTATTAAAACCTTATATTTCTTTCCAAAAACATAGAAATTATTTTCAAAATATTTATATATGGACCAACGGTGTCTGTATATAATTTCCTATCCTATGGTCAAGTGATACAGATATTTATCATTTCAATCAGTAATTTAAATATATATATATATATATATATATACGGGTAGATATCCTTTCTACCCGTAATTCCAATTTCAATTCAATGAAAATCGCTTGGGTCTATCATTTCAACCCATAACGAAATTCTCCTATTCTAAAGTCTGTTTGGGTATGTATCATTTCAATCCATAGTGAATTATATACTAACAGGGAACTTGCAGAGTGATAACAGATATGAAAATAATAATAACAGGCATATATCATCAATAACAATATAATATAAACAACAGGATATGGTGTCATATCTCATAGGTGAACAAATACATATAAATGCATATCATACATATAATGATTTAAACAATTAACAGTTAAATTTTAGCAACATATTTCAATTGTCATTCCAATTGAAATCAAATTTAATAAATAAAAGAACATTAATCGTGAGTGATTGCTTACCTTTCGAGGCTAGAGAGATTCGACACAGAAATGAGCTACTAAATCCTAAGCAATGCTAGATGGATATGATTTGATGTAGAAAACAAGCACGACGGACAAGGCTGATAATAGGAAATCGATGAGAACGATTGAATTAGTTTTGGTATAATAGAATTATTTCATTTTTATATATTATTATTTGTTTCTAAATAATTTCAAAACATATATTTTCAAATCTATATCATGTCCCAAAATTTTTAATTTAAACAAAACTCAATATACAATGTTTATACAACTCATACATTTCCTTGAAATTTTCATTAATCTATTTTAAACGCTAACACTAATATAAGTTTGAAACCGACCCAACATATATGCAAACAAATACAAATCCATATGCAACGATATATATATTGTCTTCCCATGAAATCAATATTAAATTTTTAAGATGAATGTTAAAATAAAAATCATTGTTTACATTTTAAAGCGCCTAAACAGTTTAGATGTTGAAAATAGTACATATATTAAAATACTTTAAATAGTTTATATATTAAAATAATTTGTATATAAATTTAAAATTTTAAACACATATTAAATTAAATATATATATATATATATATATATATATATATATGTATGTATATATAAAATCATTGTTTTAAAAAAATAACATATCTACATAATATACTTTATATAATACTTACAGATATGCTGCTTAACACAACAGATACTTTAACAAATATATTTCTAAATAAGCTAAAATATACACAACAGGTTGAACCCATGTTAACAACTTTACTTAGCACTTAACTTATATTATTATACAAAAAATAGCTTATATGATTTACATACTTGATTCTATATGCATAACAAAATATACTGTAAGCTTTTCATATTATGCTCTAAGCCTATATATGTATGCATTATATAAATATATGCTGCTAATACAATTTATATAGCTTAAGTAAACTTATAAAAACAATGTAACTAATAGATTTGCAGGCTCATATAAACTTATACCTACCTATAATTTATTTTTTTATTTTCAAAACACACGTACACATTAAAAATCAACTTATATATAACTATACTTTAAACGCGTTGAATAAATATTTCAACCATGTATCCTTCTTTCCTTAAAACATATGTATGTTACATAAAAAAACAAAAAAAGAAAGAAGAAGAAGAAGAAGACGACAAGGCAGCTTATATATATATTACCTACATACAGATGTTGCGGCTAAGGTGATGGAAGAGGTACGGCTTCTAGCAGTGAAGAAGGTGATTAGATGCAAGCGAAAAAGTGCCGGGAGGAGGAGAGTCGAACACTTGATGGAGTGAAACAATGGAAACAAAAGAAAATACAAGAAGAAAATAAAAGAAAGGACAGTCGACCATTACCTGATGCAGTTTCACACGTGAGGAAGAAGAACCAAATAATATGTGGTAGGTATGGTGTACGTGAGTTTTGTATTTATAAGAGAAGTATTTGCGTTGATTGAGTAGAAAAAGAACGCAAGAAATAAAGAAAGTAACGGCTAGAGGAAATTGTAGGATTTTATTCCAATTAATTACAGAGAGTCAAATGGAAAGTGAAAAGAAGGTAAATTATGGCACGCAAATTACAAGGCAAGAAATAATTTGATTTGATCGTTAAGGAAATAAATGGGTTTTATTCCTATTAAAACAAAGAAGCAAAAAGTGAAGTGTAATAAGATGGAGAGAATTACACGTGAAGGGCTAGGTAAGAAAAATGAACTTGAACGGTTAGTGGAATTCAAAGATTATATTCCTATTAAATACGGAGATGCAAATGAAAGTGGAAAGTTTTACAAGTGAATTGCAACGCAAGAAATCATATTTAAACGGCTAGTGCTTTATTTCTTCCCTCTTTTGAAATGCACGGCTGATAAATTTAGTAGCTAAGGTAAGTAATTCAAAAGGGTGCGTATTTTAAAGGTAAGAGATAAATCAAACGTATACCCAAAATAATTAACAAAGTGACGTAATTTAAATTTATTCGTTTCTTATTTATTTAGTAAATATGCTAAAGAATATATCAGGAAATAACATATCATTTATAGCGCCAAATAAATTAAACAAGAACGAATGTAAACGTACCAATTATAAATTAAACAAGAACGAATATAAACGTACCAATTTAAAACGTATAATTTATTGCCTTTTTACAACATTATTTATTACTAAATTTAAAATTTGATGGAATGAACATTACTTTCAAATATTATCATAATTTACATTAACAAAATATTTAATTATATTTATTAAAATTTATTTCCCAATTTACTAAATAAAATCAATTAAAATCTTGCAATTGTGCATTAACTATAATTTCCACTTATCTTGAAATTTTGCCAAATATAACATTTGCATTAGTTCCTTTATTGGGATTTCATTTCACATTAACATAACATTTATTTACATTTATAAAAATTTATTTTCAATTTCCATTAACAAGCTAATAAATAGGTAGCATACAAAATCATTACCATTAACCTTTAGTCTCATAAATAGGCTTTTATTACTTACAAATCAAAGTTATCATTTATTTTCAAAACGCTAAGTTTTATTCACTTATGCTCAATCTATAGCCAAACATAACATTTAGATTTATTTTCATTAATTGGTATTCCCTTCAATACATAAATCTATTAACCTTGACTAGTATTGTTTACCTTTCATTTACTTAATACATTCTCATTCCCATTAATGTAACCTTTAATTATATTTTTATTAGAATTTTATTTTCTATTCCAATTCAATTAACAAATTAAACGGTAACTTATAATAATTGTTTACAAGCCAAGGTTACACTTAGATTTATCATACTTCAACCAAATTTTTATAATTACATACATATTACCGAAGTCATTCAATTACTATTAGTAATAATATATAAATTCCTTTAGTTATACAGCACTTACACTTATTTACTTATTTTATATTTTTTTATACCCAAGTACAACAATATACACAATTTCATTTTCATTGTGATTTTAATTAAATTGTCAATAGTTAGTTCTTAATATCCATGATTTTTAAATTACATTTAATTTAAAAATGTGGCTATATTTAGAAATGATTTCATAAATAGTTATATATGATTATATAAGCATATAAGTTCACCTATACCACTTGTCATCATCGATCGGTTCTAATTTGATTTCATTAATCCCTTATCCATCAGCTTTTCCATCGGATTCGTGCCAATCATGCCTCGCTTCGAAATTGTGCTCGGAGTCATGATTCATTTCATTGTCGAATATCTCTAGCCTAGAAAGGTGAGTAATCACTCACGATTAATGTTCTTATATTTATTAAATTTGATGTCAATTGAAATGACAATTGAAATATGATGCTGTTAGTTATTGACATTGTTATATATATGCTATTACCTGTATCTGTTCACCTGTGATATCTAACACCACTATCTGTTATTTATATTGATGATATATGCTTGTTTTATTATTATTATCATATCTGTTATCACTCTGCAAGTTTCCTGTTAGAATAGAATTCCCTATGGGTTGAAATGATACATACCCGAACGATCTTTAGAATAGGAGAAAATTGTTATGGGTTGAAATGATAAACCCAAGCGATTTTCATTGAATTGAATTTGGGATTACGGGTTGAAATGATATATATATATATATACCCGTATATGTTTAATTTATGGATTAATATGATAAGTATACGTATCACTTGACCATAGGATAGAAGATTATATACAGACATCGTTGGTGTGTGTGTGTGTGTGTGTATATATATATATATAGTTAAATACTTGATTTTTAAGCTATATATAAATTTGTTCAACATAAAATAAGTTTAATAATAAAGTTTGATTTTATTAAAATATAATATGGTTAAGTATTTATTTAAATTATATTTTAATATAGAATTTATAATGATTTAATAAATTCTGGTTGAGAAGATAGATTTGAAATTAATTTGAAATTTTATTTAATTAAGAAATATGTTTAATTAGGAATCGATTTGGGAACTTATGGAATTTGAGATTTGAAAGGACATGATTTTTATAACTTGATTTGGTTTAAGGTGATTTAATGAATTTTTCAAGTTTAAATGAATTAAGGGAAATACTTTGTCATTTGAAATTTGGGGTTTTGAAATGTTTGAATATTTAAAGCTTTGAAAAATAGAGACTGAAATGGTTTATTTTGGGGTTAAAAATCCGTATTTGAAATCGATATAATTTGAATTGATTTATTGAGAAACTGAAATAAATTAAAATTGATGATTTGAGATTTGATTAAATTTGAATTTTGGAATTTGAGTTGATTTGAATCGATGTGTGAAATTTGAGGAAGCTATATTTGTATATAAAGTATTTTTAAATTTTATTTAAAACCATTTATATATGTTACTTTATAAATTTATTTCAAATAAACTATTTTAATATAAATTATTTTTAATATAAACTATTTTAAATTATAACTATTTTTATATAAACTATTTTAAATTATAAACTATTTTATTATATACTATTATTTATATTTAAACAGTTAAGTAGGAAGTGCTATGATTACAAAGCATTATGATTTCTAAATTTTGATTTCAAAAGTATTATGATTTGCAAAGTGTTTGATTTAGAAAGTGTTATAACTGTGAAGTCCTAAGATTTCGTAAATGGAAAATATTTCACAAAGTTTGGAAAATATTTCACAAAATTTTCTAAGTCCAAAATTCACGGAAAGTTTCGACAGAGTCTTCTTTGTACGGAGAGATCTGGGAGATAAAATAATATCAATAATATTAATATATCATATATATTTCAAAATAATATGTCCCAAGAACGGAAAAATAGTATAATATCGCTAAAAAACCGTAATCTGAGAACGTACCTGTTTATCGGGCAATTAACGCTTATTTTATGAAACTAAAAGCAGTAGAATTGCTTCCACAACCTATATTTCGATTATATAATCCAAAAGAGTTAATAATTAAGTAAAAGACAAAATATTTAAGTTGTTTTCAACTAATAACAAAGCAAATCGGTACAACATAATCACAATCACATGTAAACAAGCAGAACAAACATTATTTCAACAAAGAAAACAAACATCCGTTATTTCAACCAAAACAAATGGTTTGTTCGGGTTCAGAACTTCTAATCATATAAAATGATAATTAAACTATGAAGTAGACCATATACTCAACAGTTGTAGATAAAACCCAATAGATCATTTATACATCCTACACAATAGAAGTATCCTTTCCCAACCAATCCATAAGTCGAACAACAATCATTTCAAAGAATATTTAAGTTTGATTCTTATTACTCTTTCTTTTTCCAATTATTCACAGTTCATTCTCATTCGTTCGTACAAGGCTTGTTAAATTTCTTTACATTATCACTTATAAATTCATTTTCCATTCATCTATACAATTCCATTTTCTTTTCATTACTCTACATTCTTTACTTACATAAGTTATATCCATTTTCAATTTTTTTTCTCTTTTTTTTTTCTTTTCTCATTCATATAATGTTTATTTTCATAAGTTTACATTCATTACAACTTACAAAAGCTCATTTATCCTTATTCATACAATGCCATTTTCATTCATATTATTAATTTAAATTCATTGCTTAAATAAGTTATTTTATTTCAATTATTGGATTATACATTATTAGGTAATTTTATTTATAATTCAATTCACCGTTTATATTTCTTTTGCACATTCATTCTTCCATATAAAGATCACATATTAACTCCATTTCTATATCATTTCCAAGGTTTTCTAAAGTTATAATCATTTAATTTATATAGTATGCATTTTAATTATAATTGGCTTTAATATTATTCAAGTTTTTAATTATTTACTTACAGTGTTCACCTTTTACTATTTAATCTGATTATAAATAGCTTACAATGTTAACATAACTTTATATCATTTTCTTACATTATTCACTTTATTACATTTAATTAGTAGCATTTCAAACTATAAACTTCAGTTTACAACAATTTACAGCATTAGGATTCTTATTTATAAAGTAAGTCTATTGAACATTTTCCTTTTCTGAAGTTTACTTGTATAATATTCTATCACATATCCTATTTAACATTACAACTTTTAATATTTTGGTAAGTTATATATGTATGTCTTTTAGAATGCAATAAAAGGTTATACAAGTTTTCCTATTTATTTTACATCAAAATGTTAAATAGTTACATTTTCTTATTTTCATTTCCATTTTATTTACAGTTCACAAATTTTCAATTTCTTATTTATTTCATTTATCATTTTAACATCAAATTTCTCATTTTCATTTTAGAAATTTCCAATTATTAATATAGCCAAAATTCCATTCATTATAATAAATTCCAATTTGTAATTTATAAAAATTTAAGAACTAAACAACCGGGTTTCATTTTCAATCCCTTTAAAATAGTATATATGTATATACTCAAAACTTATATATATCCAAATCATATTTAGGAAAATTTAGATTTGTTATCAAAACAAAAGTGTAGTAAAACTACTACAGGAGCCTTCCCACTTTGAAACTCGAAAATGAACATCGATGATGTGTGCACTCATCACCGAAATTATTTTCCAGCGACAAAGAGGGAAGTACATAACTTATTTCCTTTTAGAATTTTCTTTTAAAATATTTCTTTCAAATCATCTTGAAATATTTATATCAAAAAAAACTTCTAAATAATATTAATATTATATTCCAAAATCATTCGAAGGAAATTTCAAATACCCTGGAACTTAAGTTCATAAACTTCCAATTTATATTTATTTTATTTGCAAGTCTTATCTTCAATCAATACTTATAAAATTTCAGTACTTAACAAAAAAAAATATAACAACCAACTATATCATTTATAAAATTTATAATTTTACATGCAAAAATATCTGATAGACATATTATTTCATTTACCTACATTTCCAAACAAATATTATGCTTGTCTGCTCTATTAAGTATTTAAAAATCCCTATCGATGTCATAGAGTCCTATGCACAAATCATAATTTATAAATACAAAATGGGACTAATTAACATAATATGAAAACTTTTTTATAACGCTAACAAATACGCTCTTTCATATATATATATACACACTCAGCGACTTATTTTAGGGCATTACTACCCTATTTCCAAAGAGTCAGACCCCACAAAGCAAAGGTTATCACTAAACCCAAGCTCTAATACCAACTGTAACGACCTGCTTTTTTGGACGTTTTAAGCAGACACACATGTTGAACACAAACCATTCAAAAGGGCAGATTGTTATGGTGTGAATAAGAAAAAGAGAAAGAATTAAAACTAATACAGAATCTCGTGGCGAAATGACAAAATATAATAATCAAATAACAGTTTATGAAGCTATTTTAAAAATACATTTGATTATCCTTTACAGAACAACATCAGACTTACATAAACATGAATAAACAAATAAATGCAGCGGAACAAACATGATGCAGTGGCATATAATAAATAATACTAGTACAAATCTTCGTCTTCGTCCTTCAGAAACAAGGTCTTCAACCCTGAAATGCTCATGCTGGCCTGAGCAAATTGAAAAGACAAAACACTCGAGTCAGAACAAAAAGATCTTATGTAAGTTAAATCAACGGTAAATATGAGTGTGACGGCGTCAGAGATGTTTATAGGGTTTGACACTTTCTATCCAGTGTCTAACATGAGTGTAGTAACTTAAGAGATGCTCGGGAATACCATCTCCAAAGGAACTGTTAAACTATCTACTATTAGTACAATACGCTATTATAATATGTCTACTGTAAAGTAAAAGTATTAAAATAGTGTTAAGGCGTTACCCATGTCCTCCTTAACACATTTTATATATTCCCATAGTCTATACAGTACCGTAAGTACTCGTAAATTGGAGGCTATTAGAGAGCACTTCATAGGTATGGTACAAAACAACCTCGTAGAAGGCGTCCTAGGGCATGTGAACACGACACTCGAGGCATTGCCATGGTAGATATAACAATTGCGGATCCGAACTGGTGGTAACGCATAGCAGCTACTACAGCCCACCTCGGACACACTTCCAAATCAAAAATCAAGGGTGGCCACCAAACCAATCACAAAGTAAAAGAATGGTATTGAAGAAATGTGCCCGATCGGAGGTGCGACCTCACTTGGCCCGGCATGGCTCCTGTTTTAGTCGCATCTAAGCTAACTCACGGGAGTCAAGGTTACGTCAAACTTCATACAAAAATCGTTCGCCAAACCATCCTACTTCATTTTTGGAATCTCCACCACGTACACAATTGTTAAAGTGGTTTTCAATATTGGCAGAGAGTATGACAATATCCGATCGCGGTCTCTATAACAACCAAACGTTTATTACACACCACAGGTTCTTTTAAATTTCCAAAACCATTTCATAATTGATATCAAAATATCATATTCAGTTCAAACCATATCACTTCAAAATTATATTCACTTTGAAATCATATTCACCTTTTGAAATCATATCGTTTCCAAAATCATAATTTCTTTCAAAAATCATATTCCCAGTTAGGTTATATCCCTACATCAAAGTCATCATATTCAATTAATTATAACATTTAAATTCCAATTTAGGTTATAACATTATTTAACCATATTCTCTTTTAAATCAATGACGTTGGATATAAATACTTCCCCTTTACTTTGTATGAAAATTTAAAAAATAGTTTAAATAGCTATAAATAGTTAAAATAGACATAAATAGTTAAATATTTTAAAATAGTTTAACTATAGATAAAAGATATTGTTGAGTTTATTTAAGATGGTTAAATAGATTTAAATCGATTAAATATAATTGAAATAGATTAAATAGCTTTAAAATAGATTAACTAGATTTAAAATAAGTTAAAATAGGTTGATTAGTTTTAAAATAAATTAAATGGTTTTAAATGGGTTAAAATGATTTAATATAGTTAATATAAATTAAAATACTTTAATAATTTGAAAATCTTAAAGTTTAGAATGTTTAAAATAATATATTTAAAACAGTTTACATTAAAAACATGAAATTGAAATTTATCCCAACTTAAACTATTTATTTCATTTCAACACATTTGGACAAATTTCAATTTCCAAAACCTAATTTCAAATCTTTCAATTCAAATTCTCAATAAAATATTTAATTCTATATCGCTTCCAATCCATGTTTGAAGTATCAATTTAAATTACTCCAATTCTAATATATTTCAAAGTTATATTACAAACAGTTTTAATAACTCAATTTCGATCAAATTAACTTATACTTCAAATTCAACTTTAAAATTTCAATCTAATTTCTTTAAACCATTCCTTTAAACCAATTCCAATTTTTAACAAAAAACTTGAATTTCAATAATAATTCAATTTATATAACTCAAATATTTATTTCAAAATACCATTTAACTAAATTCAAAATTTAAGGCTTTTAGAATCATTTAATTTAACCAATCCGGTGTCCGTATATAATTCTCTACCCTAGGGTCAAGTGATACGGATAGTTATCACTTCAGTCTACAATTTAAAATTTTACGGTTATATATCATTTCAAACCGCAATCCCCATTTAAGAAATCCATA
The DNA here is from genome assembly GCA_030765085.1 of Allium cepa. NCBI lineage: Eukaryota > Viridiplantae > Streptophyta > Magnoliopsida > Asparagales > Amaryllidaceae > Allium > Allium cepa. The sequence continues at coordinate 633,904,795 of CM060932.1, read as the reverse complement.
AAATCGCTCGAGCCTATCATTTCGACCCATAATGATTTTTCCCTAATCTATAGATCGTTCGGGTATGTATCATTTCAACCCATAGTGATTTTCCTAAACAATAACTATGGGAACTTGCAGAGTGATAGCATTTCATAAATAAAATATAGCATCCAATCATCCAATAATAAATTCAAACATCCATCACAATCATCGTCCAATTCGACGAATAAATATCAACAATTAATAGATTATTATATGTATTTAATTAACTGTTAAATTCAATAATAAATTAAATGACAATTTAACTCAAAATAAATTCAAACTAACAGGAATCACAATTTAAATATACCAAACAGTCACAAATAAATTTCTAATCATATCATAAATTTAATTTGACTAACATAAGAAATTTTAAAAGTTGTGAGTGGGTTAAAACACTCACCTTCGATTTTAAATCGAATTTAAATCCAAAATGGGGCCTAAATTTCAACAATCCAAGAATTCGTCCAAACTACTGTCAAAATGTCCGAAATTTGGATACGATCCTAAGGAATCAAACCGCGTGCGAATCGGACCTCGTATCCAAGGGTTATGATAATTAGAACATATATAATTTGAATTATAAAGTAAATAATAATAATAATAATAATAATAAACAAAGCACGTCATCCATACCGTATGACAATAACCCTCCATCTCGATCGCATCGAACCCAAATACAGCTCGAACCCATTGTGGCCGCCACCCTTCAAACTATTATCGCGATGCCTACAAGGCCAACCACAACAATCGGAAATCGGCACTATGCTCTCGTTCCTGAGTCGATCACCCTCACGCCCATGACGAGATGTGCAACTCCTTCCAGCACCCATGCTGCCATGCGCCTTCTTCACCCAATTGTGGTGATTTCCGACCATTCTCGGACGAGCGACTGGTACCGATTTGTGATGCATGACTTAGCTTCCTAATGCCACTTCCCAAACGTCGATCGGGTAAAAATCCACCGTTGGATCACCCAAAACCTAGAATGGACGACCGAGGATCATTCTCGATTTCTGGACAAACGACATCCGATTGAAAGATGAATCACACCAACGAATATGATAGTCGAGAGCTTCGAAATGATATATAATTTGTTAGGGTTTGGAGGAGTTTGATTTTAGAACTGAATTTGAAATTGAATTTGCAATTTAGGAACTAGGGTTTTGTTTGTCTGCTACTGGAAAGAGAAGATGAGAAAGAAATGTACGTACACACAATAGAAAAATAAAAAGGTTGCTAGGGTTTACAATGAGTTATTTATAGGCAAAGCTGAAAATAGAAAGAATGGACCAGATCGATTTGGGTTGAACGATAAACGACCTGAAAAGCTCGTTCTGTCTTCGGAACAAAAATGGGTCATACCCTATATCAAAATAGATGTTTTCGATAATTTTAAACTCAATGGAACAGGTTCAAGTCCTAATTCCATCGTGTAAAGAAGTTAGTTTAAAATTTTCTTATTTCAAATTGATTTCAATTAAATTAATTAAAATGATTTCTACGCGTTTCGAGTCCGTACGATCAAATGACTAGTCTGATCGCTACGAAACTTAAAACCTTACAATAATTCACTGTTATGGATCCGATGAAAACTCGTTTCGTCGAAATCCAAGACAGTTGCCAAAATGGCTAGTTTCACATTAATTAAATAAATTAATATTAAATTAACCAAGTCACTTTTTAATTCAAATTAATTGACTAACCATTTTTATCGTTTTTGATTCCACAGACATTTACCATAACTTAACGCAAGTTTTCCTAAAATTTCAGTATTAATTTTTTTCCAAAATGCAGTGTTCAGTTTTAACTGCAATTAATCCAATTAATAAAAATTCAATTCCAATAAATTGATTAAATTTGGTTTCAATTCTTTTTATTCAATCAATTATAACTCTAATAACATAGTTAATATTTGTTAATATCTTATTTCACTAATATGCTGCAATTTACATCTTTTATTCGTATTAACTACTATATTTCAGTTATGTTGAATTTTTGTCAATTTTACACATTAATTATAATTTAAAATCCCTGTTAATTTATTTATCTTGATTTCATTATTTTATTAAATCAATTATTGCCTTATGAATATAATTAACATTTCTATTCATTTATTACATTCACAATTTACAGTTATTGTCATTACTCACATTAATGCAACATTTATTTCATTTAATTATAATTGATTTCCAATCAATTGTTGAACCGAGATAGATCTTTTACTTAAAAGATTAAAGGCTATAAATGAATCTTGGTTAAAGATTTTGGTGAGCTTTATTTCAAACTAAAGAGGATCGCAAAGATAGATCTTTTGTTTATATATTGTGAATGAATCTCTATTAAAGATTGGTGAATTTGTTTTCAAAATGAAGAGGATCTTAAAAGGTATCTTTTGTATCAAAGATTTTGATTGAAATGAAATTGTTTCTAAAGCTATGAATTAATCTTTGTGAAAGATTGGTGAACTTTGTGAAGTAAATCTTTTCGTTTAAAAGATTTGAAAATGGTAATTTGTTTAAACCATTTGAGGAAAGGTTTTGAGCTTTAAGTTGTGACTTAACTAAGATCCCAATATCCATATGTTTTTAAATATTGCGCTCATTATTCGGTTTAGCCGGGAGAGGACTTTGTGTCATAAAACCCATTCCGAATAATGGTACGATGTAAATGGATAGCATTTGAAGACCGGTGGTGAAGACTGGATATTTTAGAGAACGAAAGGATTACTCGTCGAATGTCTCTGCACTGAGTAGCGTCGGTATAGAGATCTCCATATGTGATGGGGAGTCCAATCGGGATTGTGAATACCTGGATTGCAAGGGCTTCTTTTGAAGTGTCTTCGGTTCTGTTCGAACCCGGAACAGACTTGTATGGATGTGTGTCTGACATTACACTAAAACTGGTTTCTACCAAAATACATTTCATTTTTGTGGCGGAGAATTTATTCTCTTAGCTTAACACCCTTCTCTGAGACGTACGAGCTCAGAGGTTATGTAGTTGATGGTTACTAGTGATATATTCCCAATTTGGTAATGTGGCATATAAAGTGTCGGTGATCATTTGTTGATCGAAGCATGGCTTTTGTGTAAAGCATAGCTTTGTGGACATGACCTCGTTGGACCTCACAACCTGGAATGGTCGAAACAGGAAAGATGCGGCAAGGTTGTTTGGGGGTAGCTCCCCCTGAGGGTATGTCCATTTCCTTCTGGATAGAGGTGATATCATGGTATGAAGCCCAGATACTTAACCTATGAGGTTGCTGCAAATTTATTACTTTGTGCTTGTTGCTTTATGGTTAAGGGCCCTTGGATAAAGGTTGGTCACAACTGGGGGATGTCATACTCATGTAGTAGTTACCTAGTTATAAGGTAACATGGCCTTGTGTTGGCAGAGATCCGGTTAGGTTCTCGGGGCATCCCTCCATAGGCGTACCCATGTGGCCCAAGAATTTCCTTTGCCCGACCATTTATTGGAAATCCATTCATCAATACGCGCCTTGTATGGTTTAGTTTGTAGAACCTTCCATTTAACATGGTATTTATAGTAGGCATACTGTAATGGTACGTATGCTGGCTAAGATTAATATTATACTTGCAAATGTTTTCTGCACTACGCACTAATAATAATATCAAATGGATTTTGCGTATCAAGCATGTTTGACTATCATAAGGAGAAATCTCCTCCAACCGTGCACTTGCGTTGTGTGTGTGCGGGGAGGCCTTATGGTAGTTTCATTTTCCAAAAAGCATTGTGGATTTCAATCTTAAAATTCTTTTGTTGTTTGTTTTTGTTAAAACTATTTTCGTTTGCTCATACCAATCCCATGACTGATCTGGAGTTTATTGTTCCCTTTCTAAACTCTGCTTGCCCACAATTTTCCATACGGGCAGCCTAGAGTTATATTTTCAGATAATCAAATAGTAGGAGTAGATTCGATAGCATTCAGCCTTTGGGTTTGGCGATAGCATTTGTTCACTTCGACTGACCTTGCTTAGTTCAACATGATGGTGGTTCGAGCTTTTCGATATGGAGTTTGGAGTCTTTTGAGCCTTGGCATTACAGTTGCAATTTTGGATTCTTTCTTTCTCTCTTGTTGATCAAGATGGAGATTTCTTTCCGCTGTGTCATTATTCCGCTGTTATATTCTACTATGATATTTTTGGATCCGTTGTATCTTATTTTATCAGATCTTATATCATTGTTGTATATCAATAATATATTCATTTTCTTCCGTTGTGTTGTTGTACTTAATGTGTTATAAGCTCCGTCGCGAACCGAATTTCGACATTTAAATTTGCGGCATTCGAATACGGGTAAGTATGGATGTCGATTTTCAGACGCAGAAATTTGGGTCGTGACAGGTATAACACATTAGCTCCGGAGTACCAGAGCTGAAGGTCTTTAGCTCCGGAGTATAACACATTAGGTAGCTCATTAGAGATAGGGTTACAAATACCCAAGAATGAGTATCCCTAAGATATCATTCTATATGCCTCAGTAAATTCTCTTACTATCCATTGATAGTGAGTATGAGTGTAAGAAGAGGATGAGATAGGGACGGGTACTACCACTTTGGTCAATGCCCTGCAACAATGGAAACAACTTTCTCTATCAATCTTTTTGATCATCATTCACTTCCAATTCTTTGATTGTTTCCTAGCAGCTCGAGGAAGAAGCTTTGGTGTGATGGTGGCCCTGCGAATCGTGTAGATAAGTTCCTAATTTGTGTTCTTTTCACCAGTTCCTTATTATCTTTTCATTTTTAACTTTAATGAATTTAAACTCTATTTGAAATAAATTGATTAACAAATATAAAGTTAAATTGGATGGTATCAATAAAATGATTTCGGTCAAAACCAAAGTTTGAAATTTTTGTTGTAATTTCTTGTGAGAATCAAAGTCCGAAGAGGGACAAGTTGGTGTATACTTTGGGATATTCCAACCTGGATTGAGTATCCATTGTTTATTCTGTTGGGTCCAGATATATTCTATGAGAGGTTAGTTATCTCTTCGAACTAACCAATGCCCAACATATTTCGTAGATCTGATGACCCAAATACTTCGTGAAATATTGAATAAGTTTGTTCTCATATCTATTGTTGATATTCTGATTTGGTAAGCCAAATGAAGAATTAATATTCAGTTTGATCTAGTAAAACATTCTCCATCTATTCTTTGTTGTCTCCCTGACTAGCAAATTTCGGGGACGAAATTTTATTAAAGGGGGAATCTGTAACGATCTCGTTTTTGAGTCGAATTTAAATTGGTAATTATTTTAATTTTTGAAATTAAATTGTGAATTAATTTGGAATTTTCCAAATTAAATAAGATATCTGTTTGTTTATTAATATAAATGTATATAAATATGATTTTAAATAGAATTTCTGATTAGAAATTCAGAAATAAATATTTTGAATAATATATTAATTATAAATTTAATTATGGAATAATTTAAAATTTTGGAATAAATATATATATCAAAGGATTGTAAATAAAGGAACTGATTTGAAAATTCAATAAATTGTGAATAGAATTTGGATTTGGAATTTAAAAATAACTATGTATATATGATTATTTATTTGTGTATAATTTTATTTAAATCATTTCGTTAAAAAAAGAGATTGTATCAATATAAATGATTGAAAATGTATGAATATAAATATAAAGTCAAAAATGAATAAAAGTTTATATATACATATATCTTTTGAAATTTATGAGATAAACATATTAAAATATGAAGATAAATATGGTTTGTGTGTATATATATATAGAATTAATAAAAAGGTTTAAAATCACTTTTCTTTCATACTCGAAATAAATTTAGTTGTGTATATATATATATAAATATAAAATAGGAAATAATAAAAACATATTACATAAACAAAAGATAAAATTTATATATACAATATTTAAGCTTAATAAAAAGATTTAATGTTCTTTCTTTTAAAAATACTTATGAACTAAGTTTTAAATATATTTACACAAGGGTTGAAACAAAATTTGTAAATTTATTTAAGAAATGAGTTTAAACACAAATTTATTTCCTATGACATTTGTGAATTTATAGATTCATGCAAAATAGAAGTGTTAGTTTAAGAATACAAGTGGCATTTTATTTTCTTTTAAATTGAATTTATATAAACATGTTTTAAAAGAAGAAGCCTGGTTACTTATTTCAGTTAAAAAAACTTTCTCTTCAACTTTCATCTTCAAAAATAAAACCAGGAATGAAAATCAAACAACAGCTTTCTCAAAAAAAAATTACAAACCTAGAAAACAAAGCACAACCAGAAGATAAAATCAAACATGGACACTATAAACATTCAGACAAACAATCTTCATCATGTTCAAAACTTTTAATCTAAGCAAAGATCAAGGGGAAGAGCAAATTCAGAAAAAGCAAGATCAACCCAATATTCAAGCAAAGATCAAATTAAAAGCTTCAGTACAAATCATCAATTTCTAGATTTACAAATCTAAAACATGTTCTCTGTTTTTGTGTCAAGTGAGCAAACCACCCTTATTAATTCTTAAAGCTTGTTTATCTGATTAGCATGTGGTGATCTTCGAAAATATGATATGGATTAGGGTGTGCATGTCGTTTAAAAATGAATTTATGTATATGTATGTGTGGTAATATCTGTATACATGCCTGGGAACAGGCAAAACCATTCTTCTGTTCAAACATAACAGGTTCGAAAACCTGTTCAAAATCCTAAATCAAATCTCCTAATCCCTTTTAGGCAAAGATTTTCGAATAAAATGTGTTTGAATGATCACAATCTAAATTTTAAAAATATTATTAAGTATTATCAACATATAGGATTGCTGGATATAAGAAATGTCAGAGAAAATCAACTCTTGAGTGTTGAATTTCCATGCTTTGATTATATAATCAAATTCGAATTCTAAAAAATGAATTTTAAAAATAATATTGTGATTTTTAATTTGGTAGTTCTGGTGAATTTTTAAGTTGAAGGGAATTCAATCTTTTGGAAAATTCCAATCAACGGTGATGAATGGTATGTCGTGATCGATGGTGAAGGAGGCTAGTGGAATAGTGATCATCAGAAAATTGTCTGGAGGATTTTCTAATGACGGTGGCGACAGCACAACTTGATTTTAGGGTTTAGACCTAAGTTTTAGACAAGGTCGGAATTTGTTAAACTGCATCGTCCTCGAGGCTTTTTGGTCTATCGCACCCGGGGGAAAAGCTTCGTGGGTGAGTGGTGAGGGTTTAGACTCGAAGGCGGGGTGACCGGAGGTCGGAGACATCGCGACGAAGTGGCTTTTGGCGATGGGTTTTGTTCCAGTGGTAGTTGATATGCTCAAACTCGCATTTGTGAATGTCTTGTGATTTTGGTGGTCGGAATTGAGTATGGTGATCGAAGCGCACTTTCCAGCGATGGCGACGTTGGTCAGAATGTCGGCAGCCACCTGTACACGTGCACGAGTTGATGTTCGTATCTGGGTTAATCAAAGTTCGAGGAAGAAGAAGGTTAACTCGAGTTTGATCTTGAGCAGTTGAAGTGGTGGCTTGAATAATTTCTCGGGTTCCTACGCGAGTGGTATCGAGGTAGTGGATGAATGTTGGCTCGGGGATTTTTTACTTTAGGCCTGGTTATTTTGTTTTGTTAAATTCCAGGTTTTAAAAAAAATTGGGAAGAAGACATGTTTTAGATTTTGTTTTGTTAAAACTCAACCAAGTTTAAACAATTAGTTAACCATTTTTTTAAAAATAAGTAATGTTTATTTAAGTCAGAATTTATTAAAGGTTTGGAAATAAATTATTTTGAGTTTTAAGTATTTCAATATATATATAACCTTTATTTTAAATGTTTATTTTAAATAAACTTAATATTGTAATTAATTAAAGATAAAACGATTTTTTTGCTATATAAAATATTAATTTACTTTATAGGTTAATTACTTAATTAAAGTAATCAAGGATAATTAGTTTATGATTAAAGATTAATTAATGAAAAGGATGATTTCTTAGTGGAAGTATTTAAAGGTTAATTACTTTGTGTAATTAATTAAGGTGATTTATTAATTGATAATTATTGAAAGTGATTAATTAATCAAAGGTTAATTAATTTGGGTAATTAATTAAAAGATAATTAATTAAGAGTTAATTAATTAATGATGTTAATTAAGATTAATTTATTAATTAAGGATAATTAATTAAATGGTAATTAATTAAGGGTTAATTAATTAATGTAATTAATTAATTAAAGGATGATTAAATAATTAAAGGCTAATTGTTTAACGATTAAAGGTTGATTTATTTATTAATTAAGGTTAATTAATAATTAAAGGTTGATTAATTTATTATTAATGGTTAATTAACAAGGGATTAAAGGATAATTAATCAAAATGGTTTGTAATTAATTAATATTAATTAACCAGGATTAGTGATTTATTCATAAGTAATTTAATCTGGTTTAAAATTAATCAGGTGATTAATTAATCTTACTTATGGATGTTTGAATTGCATGAAATGCTTTGAATTGTCTGATATCCCTGATGTGTGATACTTTGTGATATGAATTATTTTGATTTGAGCTGTGATAAATGTAAATTCTTCATCTGTGATAAATTCATATTATTATCTGTGAATCTGTGAATAAAGATAAGCGTTAGAGGATTACACCACTTATCGATACTGATGTGTTTGGATTATGATGATTGATGATGTTGCACTATTGTGTAAAACCCCTGGACTACACTATACACACAAATATGGATTTCATGAGGAAATCGGCTAAGTCACAGATATTTTGAAATCTAAATATTATTTTAAAAGTTGAAGTTTGAATCCAAATGGTTTTGGAAATGGAATTGAATTGAATATAAAAAGCCTTTGAAAAGGAAGTTTGAAATTGAAATATAGTCTGAATATAATATAACTTGTAAAAGATTTGAAATGAAAAAAGTTTGATTTGAATTTGAATTTGAATTCAAGATTTGAAATTGAATTCTATGTTTTGGAAATTATGGTTTAAAAAGGCTATACAAGTTATAAATGTGTTTATATGGATTTTAAAACCATTTTAAAAGTATTATTTTGAGAATTTAAATTCAACCCAAGTTTATACCTTTCATGGCTATAACTTGTGTGTATATGATCCGATTTTTTCGAAACGAAAAGTATTTGTTTTCGAATAATAATTTCTTTCATATAAAAGAAAGAATTCCCAGTTTTGTCAAAAGGATTTCAGAGTTATGAGTAAATGAAATTTGAAAAGGAAATAGTTTTGAAAGCTATCTTTGTTAAAGATTTGGTAAATCTTGTTGTTGAACTGAGATAGATCTTTTACTTAAAAGATTAAAGGCTATAAATGAATCTTGGTTAAAGATTTTGGTGAGCTTTGTTTCAAACTAAAGAGGATCTCAAAGATAGATCTTTTGTTTATATATTGTGAACGAATCTTTGTTAAAGATTGGTGAATTTGTTTTCAAATTGAAGAGGATCTTAAAAGGTATCTTATATAAAAGATATGGAATTGAAATGAAATTGTTTTGAAAGCAATGAATTAATCTTTATAAAAGATTGGTGAACTTTGTGAAATAATCTTTTCGTATAAAAGATTTGAAAATGGTAATTTGTTTAAACAATTTGAGGAAAGGTTTGGGCTTTAAGTTGTGACTTAACTAAGATCCCAATATCCATATGTTTTTAAATATAGTGCTCATTATTCAGTTTAGCCGGGAGAGGACTTTGTGTTATAAAACCCATTCCGAATAATGATATGAGGTAAATGGATAGCATTTGAAGACCAGTGGTGACGACCGGTTATTTTCGAGAAAGAAAGGATTACTCGTCGAATGTCTCTGCACTGAGTCGCGCCGGTATAGAGATCTCCGTATGTGATGGGGAGTCCGATCGGGATTGTGAATATCCAGATTGCAAGGGCTTCTTTTGAAGTGTCTTTGGTTTTGTTCGAACCCGTAACAGACTTGTATGGATGTGTGTCTGACATTACACTTTGAGATGTAAAACTGGTTTCTATCAAATACATTTCTGTTTGGTGGCAGAGAATTTATTCTCTTAGCTTAACACCCTTCTCTGAGACGTACGAGCTCAAAGGTTATGTAGTTGATGGTTACTAGTGATACATTCCCAATTTGGTAATGTGACATACGAAGTGCTAGTGACCATTTGTTGATCGAAGCTTGGCTTGTGTGTATAACGTAGCTTTGTGGACGTGACCTCATCGGACCTCACAACCGGGAATGGTCAAACAGGAAAGATGCGGCAATGTTATCTAGGGATAGCGCCCCCGAGCGTATGTCCATTTCCTTCTGGATAGAGGTGGTATCATGGTGTGGAGCCCCGATACTTAACCTATGTGGTTGTTGCAAATTCATTACTTTGTGGTTGAGGGCCCTCGGATAAAGGTTGGTTATGACCGGGGGATGGCATACTCGTGTAGTAGTTACCAAGTTACAGAGGTAATCCGGCCTTGTGTTGGCAGAGATCCGGTTAGGTTCTCAGGGCGTCCCTCCAGGCGTACCCATGTGGCCCAGGAAGTTCCTTTTCTTGACCATTTGTTGGAAATCCATTCATCAATACGAGCCTTGTATGGTTTATTTGTAGAACCTGCCATTTAATATGGTAGCTATAGTAGGCATACTGTAATGGTACGTATACTGGATAAGATTAATATTACACTTGCAAATGTTTTCTGCACTATGCACTAATAATAATATCAAATGGATTTTGTGTTTCAAGCATGTTTGACTATCATAAGGAGAAATCTCCTCCAACCGTGCGCTTGCATTATGTGTATGCGGGGATGCCTTATGGTAGTTTCTTTTTCCAAAAAGCATTGTGGATTCCAATTTTAAAATTATTTCGTTGTTTGCTTTTGTTTAAAACTTTTTTCGTTTGCTCATACCAGTCTCATGAATGACCTGGAGTTTATTGTTCCCTTTCTAAACTTTGGGTGCCCACAATTTTCCACACGGGCAGCCTAGAGTTAGATTTTCAGATAATCGAATAGTAGGAGTAGATTCGATAGCATCCAGCCTTTGGATCTGGCAATAGCATTTGTTCACTTAGACTGACCTTGCTTAGTTCAACATGATGGTGGTTCGAGCTTTTCGATATGGAGTTTGTAGTCTTTTGAGCCTTGGCATTAGAGTTGCAGTTTTTGATTCTTTCTTTCTCTCTTGGTGATCAAGATGGAGATTTCTTTCCGCCGTATCATCATTCCGCTGTTATTCTGCTCTGATATTTTTGGATCCGTTTTATCTTATTTTATCAGATATTGTATCATTGTTGTATTCAACTGTTGTATATCAATAACATATTCATTTTCTTCCACTGTGTTGTTGTACTTAATGTGTTATAAGCTCCGGCACGAACCGAATTTCGACTTTTACATATGCGGCATTCGAATATGGGTAAGTATGGATGTCGATTTTCAAATGCTGAAATTTGGGTCGTGACAGCTCTCTTCCCATTTTCAGATCAGGGTTCATTAGCAAAGTGACCCTTCTTATCACACTTATAACAAACTACCTCAACCTTTGACTTCTTGGTATTATCTCCCTTCTAGGTTCCCTTCTTCCTAAAGAACTTCATCTTCTTTCCGTGAGAACCCTGAGTTTCCATCGAATTCTCTTTAGCTAAATTAGCAAGAAACTCCTCATGGTGAATGGCCATCTCCACCACTATATTACAAGGATCACGGACATGGGTCATGGTCATTCTAGCAAACTTGGGCCTCAATCATCGAATGAACTTCTCATTCCTCTTAATGTCAGTATATATAATAGCATATCCATATCTAGACAGCTCTTCAAACTTAGTAGCATTCTCAACTACTGACATCTAACCTTGTACAAAATCCATAAATTTCCTCATCAGCTCAGACTTAGAAAACTCCGATACAAAATTCTGCTCGAATCTCATTTTAAAATTAGCCCAAGTTAACTCTTCCAGCACTCCGGCAATGACACAATTCCACTGATGCAGTGATGGCCTCTGCAACTGCCTAGAGGCCAACCTCCTTATTTTCGTATCATTTAGACCCAAATCAGTAAATATACGCTCATAATGCAACAACCAATCCTAAACTTCTATGGCACTCTCTGTTCCCAAGAATGGCTTCCTACCCAAACTAGTGAAATCTCTACTCAACAGAGCAATATTCACAACTGGAGCCATAAGATTAGCTCCTCCTAGATTTACAGCAACTCCAACAGCAGCTCTTGCTTGCTTCATCTCAACAAAGAACCGATAAATCGCCCCTATATCTACTGGTGGATTTCCAACACCAACATTGGCTTCAGCATTTTGGTTACTAGCATTAGCCGGTAGACCCGGGTTTCTCTTGGAAGTGGGTCGAGCATTTCCATTAGTTATGGTGCTTCCTCCACCAAGATTTCCTCTTCCGTTTTCAGCTTCCATATCTCCCTTCTCGTAAATCTGCATATGAGCCTTAGTAAGATACAGAAGAACAATCAAAGAGGATGGAAGATACGTACTTACATATATATAGCTATATATAGCAAATACAAGTACGTTACTATAGAGTTCACCTACACTCCAATCTTATTATCTGATTCATTGGATTATGTTCGAAAAAATCTTTTAGGTTTAAGTTTCTTTTAAACTTTCATAGACCTATGCACTGATACCAACTTGTAATATCCTCCTACTTAGAGGCCCAAAACTAATGGCTATGGATGTTGTAGTCATCTATAGTTATTAATCCTTGGCGATCAAATATGGTGACATTAGATACATTGATACACAAAAAAACAAGAATATGGAAAAAAAATTAAACAGCAAACAAATTCCACATTCCATTTTAAAATATTCCAAATTGATTACATAATCCCAATTCGCAGACTACATTCAAATAACATATAATTATTACAAAATACGCCAAAAGTGATATATGAAGATGCCCCCTCAAAAGATCAGAGTATACAGATAGGCAAGAAAAATATTTGCTTTTACAAACAAAATATAGAGCGGAAATAAAAGAACTCTAATAATAAGTTTGCTTCCTGCATGTCCTCGAAAGCTTTATTCGTCAAAAAGAACACCTGGAAACCCTAACTCTCAACCTACTCAAAATCAATTTAGTACCCTAGAGTTTAAAGGGAAAAAACTTCGAGTCGGACATAAAGCCTAGTATGAATAAAAATTTACCATCTCAAACTATTTAGATATCTAGTGAGACCATGCCACTTGGCGGAACGGGTATTCCCCTCATTAGTATCATAAAACATTTATAAAACCATATATGTTGCTCCTGCATCCTCGATGATTAAAACGTAGTATTTCAAGACATTATGATGGTATGAAAAAAAATCAAATCCTGATTACCCATCCCTATTCATTCTGACAATCTGTCTCAATTAAAGTTTTTAGGGTTACTATTAACCTGTTAAATGTTTATGGACCATCTATCCAATTACTTAGTTTTCATGGGATCACTAAGAACTTATTGATAACTCCAAAATCTTATTTCTTATCCTAGTTTTCATGGGCTAACTAGGAACCTATTAGCTGACTGCCAATATCTTAATCCAGATATAGTTTTCGTGGACCAACTACAAACCTAGTGGCCCCTACCAGTATCAAATGATAGTTTCATGGGCTGACTATGAACTCATTGGCCCCTGTCGATATCATATAGTTTTCATGGGCTTATTGTAAACCTATTGGCCCCTGCCAATATCTTTAATTAAAATTTTAACATCTACTAAGTTGTATTCACTACTAGGTCAACCTAACTGGTTATTCTGCCCTTTTCCCAAAATACAATTATGGGTTAATAATTATGTGAATAACATTTCAAAATCTTATTTATGCCATGGTTATAACTTTAAATTGAGATTGGGTTTATGTTTTGAAACCATAAAAACATCTCTTTCGAAACCTCTGACCTTTCGATGGTATCAAATCATCTTTTTAAAATATAGAGTTTTGAAACAAATGAAAGTACCCCTTTCGAAAGCGTTGGTTTACTCTTTAAAAACAATATTTGGGTCAAAATGGTTATATACGAAAGTATCTCTTTTGAAACCAACAAAAATTTGTTTGAGGAAAAATTGATGGTATCGGAACCATCTTAGTCTAAAGCAAAACCTTTAAAAAAAAACTTTGAAGCATAGAGTTGAAACAAATTTCGACTCCAACATCTTCGAAACTCTCAACCCTTTTGTAAGCAATTAGGAAAAAAGCTTAGTCTGAGGTAAAAATAAGGGTAACCATTCGAAAGCATTACTGATCAATATAATCGAAATGTAGAGTAGTGGCTTGGTTTCGACTAGGTCGAAACCTACCCTTTCGAAAGCAATTATTTAAAGCAAAACGGCACTCCTTCGAAAGAAAATACTTTAACACAACATGACAACCTTCTTCGAAAGCTAATTATAAAACCTTTTTGAAAGCATATATTTCGACCGTGTTGGAAGCTTTAGGTAAAACTAGGAAAGAATGTTAACTTATGAAAACAAAGCAGGGTTTTGACTCCATTGAAGACTAACCTTTCGACACCAAGGCTTTCGCCCACCTTCCAATCCTCTACATACCATCTAAGTTATATCTTGTGTATTGCTTTTGAATGTGGTGGTTTAGACCGTGTTGGTTTCGACTAGGACAGGGCAGAATCAAAGGAGACAAAAGGACCATACTAATAGAGGTGGAATGCCTTTTTCTGATTTAAAGGCTGGATTTTAGCAACTTTTAGTAATTACTTTCTAACAATTTGCCTATTTGTAAACTGTTGATTGGTTGTCATAAAAACTTTTCAAATAGTTTACCTTTGTAACTGCTTCATTTAAATCAGATTAAAACCATTAAAATTCAACGCCTTAGCCTTTCCATATACTAAAGCCAATTAATTTAAAATGGTCCTTCTTTTAAAATAATTAATTCTCCCTAGTAAATCTATTAGGAAAAATATGCAAAAATCACATAAATTCAATTTCATCAAGTAATCAAACATATTAAAATTTTAGACCTAATTTCCTTCTGAAATTCTCGAAATAAATTTTAAACCCAATTATATTATGTTTTTCTTTACAAATTCATAATAAAATTTCCATAGCTTGGAAAATTATGAAAATTAAAACCCATTTCCAGAATCATGTTTTACATAACTGGAAATTTTTCTAAGGCAATCTGAAATCATAGATTCTCGGTTTCATGTCAAAACCATGCAAATTCATGTGCTTATGAATTAAAACAAATCATCATAATATAACTCAAGCATATCATTATCCATTTTTTCAAAAAATAAATTTAGATCATAAAATTGAAACCATATAATCATAAAATAAAAATAGAGATGGTATGAGATTATTGTCCACTTTAAACTTGATAAGGAATTTCAAATTTGTTGTTGATTATTCCTTCCTAGCTTTTGATTCTTAGCTTTAGATTAAAATTCCTCTTTTCCTCCTTGATAATGGTTGGCTATTTGAGGGATATTTGCATTTGTTTTGATTTGAGAAATAAAATAAACATGAATGGACAAAGGCAAATGTTTAGCCGTGAATAGAAAGTGCGGCTATTTTTACTAATAAGGTCTTATGTAAGTTAATTATCTTTTAAACCAATTTAAGGCCCATTTATCTTATTAATAAACATGGCTATATATATTTACAATTTAATCAAATTTCAATCTTCTTATCATCATTATTATATTTAATTGATCTGGTTAAATCTTCTAAATAATGTTATAAAAATTAGGGATGTGGCAAGTTTCTTTCTTTCCATTTGTTTAGATCAAATATTTATCTTCAGCTGGCAATCCACTAAAATCCACAATCATATGGTAGCCTAGGACCAACAAAGGAGTCAAGTACTATCCAACCTCTAGGATCCTCTTACATGTTACACTCATGCCCTTCTTGGTTAATACCTTATAGTACGGCCTACACTCCTTAGGATAATTGAGGTAGGTGTATGTAACACTTCACGTTTTTACAGTAACTAATTAAAGGGGAAATAATTAACTAATAAATAACAATTAATGATAAATGATATTTTTACAAATACTGGAATTTGGCTACGAAATTTATTCCATTGGATTTATAGCATTTTTTGGTCAATTTCATATATATACTTTTCCAATCGGAGTTTAAACAAAAAAGTTATAAGCATTTGAATTTTCATGATTGGAAATAAATATATTTGTAATTTAGGAAAGAATTTGAAATTAATTAATGATTAATTAACACCATTAAATTTAACGGTAACTTAACACTTAAGAAAAAATAATTAAGGCAGAAGTTAACGATGGTTAACTTTAATTGAAGAATGGATAGAAATAAATCAATCAAAATAAGAGAGCATAAAAGAATGCACTGATTTGGCCTAATTAGGTCGACCTAGACCATGCCTAGGTCGGCCTAGGGTCATGGGTGGTCGACCCGTAGTAGGATGACGGTGGCTGTAAAATATAGATGCATGGCCCAAATTTGATGGAGCTTGATTCGACGGTTGGCGCTGATTTGGACCTCTATAAATTTAGGACCTAGGGCTTCACCTCTAACTCATTATTTTTCTAATGAGCTCGGAAGCTCTACCATTTTCCATTCTCCTCCAAAATTTCTTAATACATAGAAATAGCTCTAGTTTTAATGAATTTACACACTTTTTAAAAGAACAGAGGACACGAAATAAGTTCAAATCAAAGTGCTACATCAAAGGGTGTCAAAAATGGAAAACACAGATAATCGGGTTAGATCTGGATTAGACCTGGAGATTTGGAAGTGCTAATTAAAGGTGAGTGATAATATTATATTCTTATATAACATTAGATTATATCGTTGCAAATCTATTCCTATATATATCTAAGAATTGAAATTTAAATTGCAATAAATTTGCATGTATGAAATGTAGAAGACTTTTAAACTTGCCTATAATTTGTATTGATAATTACAGAAGCATAATGATTAGATTTAATTCTATAATTGCAAAATGATTTTAGTTATCAATTCTACATTGGATTAGTTAACTGAAACATAATGAATTGGGATTTCACTTCATTTGATATTGGTGATTGAGCTTGGAAAACAAAGTTAATTGGACTTTTGGGATCTTAGTGCTATTTTAATTCATTGGAAGATCTTAGTGTTATTTTAATTCATTGGAATGTATATTACTGCAAGTGGATTTCTAGATACTATCAAGTTTAAATTTAGCAAAAGTGTGATGTTTGAAATGACAAGGTACAAATATATGTCTATAAAAGAAAGAGATGTACAAAATAAAGGTAGTTACAATATATTGTACTGTTTATTTCAATAAATAAAAAGAAACTCCTTGTAATTACAAACATTGCACAAACCACCTCTTTGTGATAAAATATGGAAATTTATTATTAACAGCTAATTGTTAAAGTTTAGACTCCAATTTATTAAAATGTAGTAAATTCCAAAGGTTTAATATTTAAATAAGAATGAAACTAAAATGTTAATAATGTGAAAACCGATGAAAAATGAAGTTAAGTGATAGGTAGGAAAAAGAAGCTGGGAAATGAAATTGATGTTTGGATTAAGTCTAATAATCGAAGGAAAATAATTAGTTTGCTTAAAATAAGTAAATTGAAAGATGTTCGGATTAAGCCTGATAATTAAATAAAATGTAATAGAAAGTGAAGTTGAACTAATGAATGTAGTAGCAATGATAAGGATGACAAAAAATGAGAAGCGATAAATGAATTTGATAAGTGAAAAGCTAAACGCATAGTAAAATGAAGACTTAGAATCAGACATAAAAGATGTGAGGCGATAAAGAAAATGAAAGAAGAATAATTATACATGAGTCTAAAATATGTATATACGTAGCCCCGGATATGCGATTATGATGGATGTGAATAATTATAAATTGTCTATTATAATTATAAAGAATAAATAACTAAAGGTCATTAGACTAGGTTGGGACACTAAAAAAGTATCTAACCAATAGGACCCATGGAGAGTATACGCTTGCATATAGCTGAAGGGATACCCTTAAGTTTGATATGCTTGGATTGAAACCTCTGTAATTGCAGCACCAGGTGGACCTTCTACGGATGGCGAGACCGTACAATCACTAGTGGTATGTTTTAAATTTGTCTAAGGTATTGTCTTGGTTGCACTAGGAAATATAAATGGAGAATGGGTGATATCAATAGGTACCAAATGAGTTGTAATAGGGTGCACAAAAGGCCGACGAAAGGTGCCAAAACTAGGGGTAGGAGTTGCATATTTAGCAAGCTCATCGTCAGTCCTTTGCAATCAATGGCAAGGACAGGGTTACACGTAACTGGTCTCTGATGCCTACTATGATTAATTTAGTTAGGTTATCCATTTCCATAGTTGTTTGTTAGTTTGTTTGATAGGGAAAGGCTAATTAATCTATACAGAGGTTCCATCAAAACATGGACGGCGTGGAGGTGCATGGGGCTGAAAATCCATGATAAGAAGTAGATAAATGTGCGTAGAAGGCTAACATACGGGGTGAAAAGTCTCTAAAGAATACATGGCCGCATGGACTGGAGGTCGTCGGCGCGCTCAGTAAGATTTCCTCAGGTGATACAATAACCATGATGTAGAGAGACGATGGATCCTTACAAGGTGTTGAGTGGAAGATGAAAGTGCGGTGTGTATACAATTATATGTGCTAATATAGTATACACGGATCGTGTAATATGGATTACAATACAAATGCAGAAATAGATGATAATAGCATTGTAAATAAAAAATAGAAAAATCACACCAGAGATTTTTATACTGGTTCGGAGCACCGTCCTACGTCCAGTCCCAGACTTCTATCTGGATTTTCACTATTAACTACCTCGCTTCACCCGGAGGAACAGGTTTACAATACCCGAACAGCCGAACGGGATTTCACGCCTCTAATACACTGAGGACTTCAACACTTGCCTCTTACAACACCGAGGACTTCAACACTTGCCTCTTACAACACGAGGACTTCAACAAAAGAACAAATACAATTGTTGTTGACAACTTGTGTTCTTGAAAACACGGATTTGTCACTAGTAGTACACCCTTCCTATAATCTTATCCTCAAAGAATATGAATGATGTTTTGTAAAGATTAAAGAAGGTATTTACTTATTGAATCAAAAGATATGAAATAATTTCAATGATTCAATAAGCTAAATTAATTTTTAGAATGCAGGAGTGTTAGAGATTAGATTAGAGAGCATATATGATCGTGTAAAAACTTTTTTTTTTGAATCAATGATTTAGATGAGTATATATAGAGAAAAATAGTTGTAACTCTTTGTGAACAGTTGCCATTAAGAGTTATGATCATTGATGAAAGATAGGAGATGCAACCTTTGGAGAAGAGAAGTGTCTTTTGGAAAAGTTGCTTTCTGTTTAAAAACGGTCGACAGGTCAAAAATGGACCGGTAGACAGGAATTCAAATATATATACGTTATGTGCATGTGTGCATGTTATCTGTGCATTCTGGGCAAAAACGGTCGACCACCTTATTTTCAACCGGTCGACCGGTTTAGTCCAATTTGCACAGTTAATGTGCATATGTATATATATTGAAAGATTGAAGTTATATGATTATTTGAGGATAGATTTTAACATAAATTACTAACATACCAAATAATCAACCTCTAATATATGGAGCTCTTTGTGTTTCTTAAATGAATAACTTCTTTTTGTCGATCACGGCTTATTCCTTTGTCAGAAATCAAAACTCTATAAAAATCTTGACTCAACATTCTCCCCCTTTTTGATTGATGACAACATATATCTGAAGTTCTGAATCTCCCCCTGAATATGTGATCTCCCCCTGAGATTTTGTCTTATATATATATATATATATATTCCTGCAAATAATTGTTAGCACTTTCTCCCCCTTTGTCATCGACAAAAAGGAGTTGTTAAATGGAAGATGTAAAACAGATTATAGGCAACATAAAACCATAGGCAACATAAAACCACTATCACAGATCAAAAGTAACATTCACACAAGTGCCAGATAATGTCTTTAAAGCTCCACCTAAGTATAACATCTCCACCTAAGTATAACATCTCCTCCTAAGTATAATATCTCCCTCTATTTATATGCATATGAATTTCTCCCCCTTTGTCATTATCAAAAAGAATGAGGAAATATAAAATATCTTGTATATAACGAGATGAACTCATTATTAATTATGAAGGAAAAGTAAAATAAATTTTACCATATTTACCGAAGTCCATATTTTATTGTAAGCACGTAATTCTATTGAACATATGGAACATTCTTTGAAATTCCAAAATTTATCCTTTTCCTCTTTGTTTCTCTGAGTACCTGTAAAAAATAATAATAATTTTCGGTACCCACTTACTATGTTAGGGTCCGGGGGGTTAGGTCTTTGGAAACCATACCCATTTGGGTGTGGTTGAACCTTTATAAATATAATTTTCATTACAAATTACATTCTCATAATAGTTGCTAATATAAAGTTGTTTATCATGATCAATCATATTAGCTGGAATCCATATCTTAATACTATTAGTCATTAGCTTAGTACTTGAAAAATAATTTCTATCATTTCTAAACAAAGTACTATTATGACTATAACTGGTTTTAAAACTATATTGATTACTAGTACTAGCACTAAAGTTAGTATACATGAATGCATATCTAGTACTATTTTTACTTTTAGCTTGTTTATAGCCTACACCACTTCTATCATTGTGAGCTTTTGAATTCTTAACATAACCTAATCCCTTCTTATTTGAAGCAGGTTGAGAATTTTCAATAATCCTGCATAAATTTTCTCTCCCTTTATTAAAATTGGAAATATTTTTAGTAATGTCATCAAGCTTAGTTTTGAGACTAGTGTTATCTAACTCAACAATTTTAATTTTTGTTTTTAACTCATGATTTTTAGAAGCTAGAGCATTATTCTTTTCTTTTTGAGCTTCTATTTCTTGACTTAATAGAGCGAGTTGAGAATTGTCTGAATCTTGAATTTTCTCAAGTTCTTCTTCTAATATTCTCTTCTCGTCTTTAAGCATATCTCTTTCGAATTCTGCTTTCTTCTGATTTTCCAGAGCTTCCTTATATTTTCTTTTGAGACTTTTTAAAGTGTCTAGAAGTTCTGAATTTATTTCTATCATATCATCAAAAGTTAGATCACTAACCTCGTTATCTTTTGCCATGAAGCATTTGTTTGTTTGCTCCTTTGATTGTCCTTTATTGCTCTTCCTCTTCTTATTGCCTTGACTAGATCTCTTTGTAGCCATTTATTCTAGGATGTTGTTACGATCTCTAGAAAACCTGGCTCCGATACCAAATGAAAGTACGGTGTGTATACAATTATATGTGCTAATATAGTATACACGGATCGTGTAATATGGATTACAATACAAATGCAGAAATAGATGATAATAGCATTGTAAATAAAAAATAGAAAAATCACACCAGAGATTTTTATACTGGTTCGGAGCACCGTCCTACGTCCAGTCCCAGACTTCTATCTGGATTTTCACTATTAACTACCTCGCTTCACCCGGAGGAACAGGTTTACAATACCCGAACAGCCGAACGGGATTTCACGCCTCTAATACACTGAGGACTTCAACACTTGCCTCTTACAACACCGAGGACTTCAACACTTGCCTCTTACAACACGAGGACTTCAACAAAAGAACAAATACAATTGTTGTTGACAACTTGTGTTCTTGAAAACACGGATTTGTCACTAGTAGTACACCCTTCCTATAATCTTATCCTCAAAGAATATGAATGATGTTTTGTAAAGATTAAAGAAGGTATTTACTTATTGAATCAAAAGATATGAAATAATTTCAATGATTCAATAAGCTAAATTAATTTTTAGAATGCAGGAGTGTTAGAGATTAGATTAGAGAGCATATATGATCGTGTAAAAACTTTTTTTTTTGAATCAATGATTTAGATGAGTATATATAGAGAAAAATAGTTGTAACTCTTTGTGAACAGTTGCCATTAAGAGTTATGATCATTGATGAAAGATAGGAGATGCAACCTTTGGAGAAGAGAAGTGTCTTTTGGAAAAGTTGCTTTCTGTTTAAAAACGGTCGACAGGTCAAAAATGGACCGGTAGACAGGAATTCAAATATATATACGTTATGTGCATGTGTGCATGTTATCTGTGCATTCTGGGCAAAAACGGTCGACCACCTTATTTTCAACCGGTCGACCGGTTTAGTCCAATTTGCACAGTTAATGTGCATATGTATATATATTGAAAGATTGAAGTTATATGATTATTTGAGGATAGATTTTAACATAAATTACTAACATACCAAATAATCAACCTCTAATATATGGAGCTCTTTGTGTTTCTTAAATGAATAACTTCTTTTTGTCGATCACGGCTTATTCCTTTGTCAGAAATCAAAACTCTATAAAAATCTTGACTCAACAGAAGATACTAGTTAAGATAGTATCTTGGTCCATTATTAGACGATGGGATATATTTGTGTGTGTGTCTATATATATATATATATATATATATATATATATATATATATATATATATATATATATATATATATATATCAACATGGTGTAGATAGGTACAGTTCGTACGTAGGGATGAAGTCGTAATGACTAAGGATAAACTCTGACATAACATGAAATGGTAAACAATCGGCATAAGCTAGTGTCATGTATAAGATGTAAAATTTACTAGTTACCAGAACATTGTTTTAACCCCATCCTCATTACAACCCGCATGACTTAGAATGGTAGGCGCTAGTATTAATTGGGAACAGTTGTTTGACTGAAGCTCTTGACATTTGAGCTGTCAATTTTTAGTCGGTAATTATATTGATCTATTATATTTACTTATTTCCACTATGAGTTATTACCAATAGTGCCCTGATATACTTTCTCTTTGTAGTATCCCAAACCAATGATTTGTATTTTGGGTGAACTTGGGTTTTTGGGTTAGCGAAAAACCTAGGCACACAGGAGTGCGGGTTGTTATAGTGTATAAATTTATGTCTATACATTGTTTCAACTCATAGTTGCCTCATCCATCTTTTCAAAATGCAGTCCCAAATACTTTTATAGCCGGAATTCATAGAGCTTGGCGTAATATATAATTATAGGCAGAAATAAAAATACGTTTACACGGCATATCCTGATTCATACGATCGACTAATCTAAGCTCCAATACCAAATGTAAAAATCAGCACCTTAATGGGACCGAATTTCGACTAAATCAAAACCCAAGTCCATTATGGTATGGATCGTTGGCTTTGGAAACCTGTAATAAACATAAGTATACCAGAGAGCTACCGATAAAAACTCATAGTAAAATTGAAAAATAGAATAGAACACGCATACACACACACAGATATATATACATACATACATATATATATCCACTATGGCTACTATCTTAGAATCAATATTATTCCTTGGATATCTAGTTTCCTTGTCAGTGCCGAGCATGAATAAGAGGACTTCTCCATCACCGCTCCTGTCTTACTCCAATAGTATGTCCCCCCAATCTATCATGTAGGTTGTAAAAGGAAGGGGATCAGAAAAACGTTCTAGTGATTGGAAAATTACGTACTATACCCATAATATTAATTTAAGCCAATTGATTTCCATTTAAGTGTTATGTCTAATATTTATGGCATCCTTAAATTCTATATGCATGTACTATATACCTAACCTAACCTTCTCAAATGTATAACTATATATATGCCCAAATACACACTATTTAAACGAGGTACTACCCTAAAGAAAACCCTAACCTCTTAATACTTCTTAAATATGAAGGAGGCAAACCCAATGGACATTTAATTTTTCAGCCCAAAGGAGGCCCTCCTTAACCCAATCGCTAGTCAATCGGGTCAAGCTACAAAGGCCAATAACCCCAAGATGCGGCTTTATAATGTAGTTGTTGTTTTACCAATTGATCTTAAAAAATCATCGAAGGGTTAACTAGCCCACATCCGATAAGAAAAAACTGTCTAATTAAACATTGAGTTCAGTTTATATCTCATATGAATTCTATACTAGCGGGAAGTGAAACCAATCAAGGTATAACTTGAGTCTTTGCTATCGACCATTCGGGGGCCCCTGGTGGTCATAGCCTATATGCCAGCCCAACTACTAAATATCAGTCCAATAATAATACTGATATAGCCCGTTGACCTCCCACTGCTAAAATCTCATTTAGACTATCCTAATGTAAGTCAAGAAAAATGTCCATTCCAGTTACTTAATACCTCTTCTTATAAATGAAGCGACCCCATTTTTTTAAAAGTACTGGGCCATTTAATACTTCAAATCTAAGGCGAATCCTTGGTATATTTCCACTACCCATACACAACCGCTTATCCCTTTCCCAAGAGTCCTACGGTTGGAGATGTCCACATCTATAGTAAGTATACATAACTGCTGGCCGCCAACAGGTGAAGGACAGAATTCTGTTGTGTAGGACCTCGCATCCCAACCCACTAAATCGAACCAATCATCCTAAACATAAATGTTGGACTAGGCCCATTAATTCACGCTCATTCTAAATGTTTAATTAAGGTTGTATAATTTCCCACTATGAAAATTATGCTATCTTCCAGCATTTAGTTTCTATATTATACGCTAATTTACTATATTCCATAAATGTCAATTGTCCATGATAAACCGTCATTATTATTCTAATTGGACAATCTCTACTGACATTTGTTTATTCATTCTAGTTCAATATATTATATACATTTCATTTTCCCATATATGTCATATTAAATACTTTAACCAATCCTATTAAATGCATTTATGTCCCCATTAATTTCCTGTAATTCCCTATTAATTGCACTTTTACAGCCCAGTTAACTTTGGAGTTACTATCTCTTTTCCATCTACACCTTATAATCCTATAATTTACTATGCTATTAATAGCTAGACGTCCTAATTATAACAAACATGAATATTAGTGTATATTACACTATACATACATACATACATACATACATACATACATACATACATACATACATACATACATATATATATATATATTTAATGGTAGGCATGGTTGTATGAGTACGTAGATACATACATATATATTCTTATTCTTAACTATTAATTCCTAAACCATAATATTCATATCCATGTTTTTATGAGAGCTGTCCTTTCAAAAGGATTACCGTTATGACTTCCATGAATTAATGAAACATGAGACCTTAGCTTCATCTGATATTATAGAGAATTATTTCATTTCTTTTATTGAATAGACAATGCAAACTACGAGGAAGAACATCCATACTTTACATATCTCTTTCATTTTTGGGATATTCCTTATTATTTCAGACAACGCAATTTTTATTGATTTGTGGAACAAGATAATTTATGGAAATCACATGGAAATATATACAATAAAATTATACCGCACTTTCAATAAATTAAAGCATAGAAATTCATGTTCCAAATTAGATTAGGGCGATCTAAACTAATGCTAACGTTTTACAACCCAATTATAAATTTAGAATAAAGTTATAACTTTATCAGCATCCAAATTTAGGGGTCGATGTGACAACCCACACCTCTCGATAATAATCGTCACATAGAGAAATGCGAATTGCCTGGTTTAAAATAGACTAGCGTCACAGAGACTAAGAAACAATATGAAGAATAAGCTACCTAATCCAAATGTATCATAACGGAAGCAATATAATAGATATAAAAAATCTTAGAAAAAAATATAACCAGACTTAGAAATATCATATCGTAGTCTCAGAACATTAGAGTACATAAGTCAAAACCAGAGTACATCATAAAAATATCCCTTAAAAACCAAAACATAGAGATAATCATACTGATAAGTAATACATGATAAAGGATAAGAGTAGTAAGCTAAGCTACCAGCTAAGCATGACTGTTTGAAAGCAAGAATGGGCTAGTCACCTGCAACCCTATCCACTGGAGGTGGGAAAAAGAAAAAATGGAATGGGTTAGCCAAAAATTTGGTGAATTAGAATGAGACTAATAAGATGATCAAGTGCAATTAAATCTAAATCTACTCTAAGTATAGAGTGCAAATACAGTAGCCATGCAATCCTAAGGTCATATACCTAAGGATACTTGTCTCATACACTAGATTAATCTAAAAATCGAACCTTACATAAACGGTCGGCCAAATCAGGATCTACTCCCCTTTTTACTCACATTACGCTTGGAGAGGGAGAACACCGTAATGTAAACTCGTAAGGTGATTCATCATATGCACCCACGTTCGTTTCTTGATCATAGTGGCAAAATGCCTCTCATTGTACCGCTTTGGTGTCACCATGTATGAACCTCCATTAGTACCGAGCCCTATCCAATAATAGGTTTCCTGCAGCCACTTATTGTCCAGCGCATGTGCCCACTGTATGTGAACACACATCAGGACCATTCTCCTTCTAACAATCGACTTCCTATAGCCACTTATTATCCAGCGCCAACGTCCACCCATACCACGTTGCATAAGAGCACGTGCAGTAGTTGGATCCCCTATTTGGATCGGGCTCCATAGATAGTGTTCCGGTCAGTGCTGCGCCCACCCGATTGTAACACTTCTAAGCCTAACAAGAAATAAATTTCCCACATCTCTTCATAGCTATCCACGTCCAGCCTCGATATCCACCTAACGATTCATCTTGATGTTTATAGAACTTCTAAATCTTCCATGTCCTATCATCATAGCGAACTGAATTCCCTCAACTACTCTGATAAGGAACTAACTTCCCTATTTTTTATGCATATAACACGGCCTAAAATGGTTCATTTTCCAGTTCATTAATTATCAAACTTCCATTCATTTAATTGGGCCTAAGGCCAAGGTTCAGGTCATCAATTTTCACTAGGCACGGTTGACCCAGAATCTTCCCAGTTCGACCGCTATCGGTCAACCTAGACTATTCCAGGGTCAACTATATCTAGTATAAACTGTCAGCTGCGCATTTTTAATTCGTGCGATTTATTCATTAATTATTTAGTTTATTCCAACCAATTTCTAATTTTGATATTAATTCCGTTAAATTAATAAATTTGTAATTTTAACCTTAGTTTTTGGCTTAATTTATAATCCAATTTATAGCAATTCTAGGGTTTACAATTTAGAAATAACAGGATCAGTTTAACAGTTTACGTGTGTCAATTTTAGAGTTTACATTTTAGCAATTCAGTTCTAATTTAATAGGTTAATTAAGGTTTTCAAGCAACGAATCAATTAAAATAGATTTAAATTCACATAATCAAATGATTAGATTTGTGACCACTCACCATATAGCCCCAGCACTAGGTCTGCAAAAGAGGCCTCCAAAGGATAGCACTCCTTTAAATCTCCTAATTGCTTGCCTCTCCTCTTAATCTCACTTTTGATTTGATTTACTTTTGGGTCTAATTTCAAGTTTAATTTTTTATTTAAGAATTTGGGAAGAAATTAGGGTTTTAGTGGAAATTTCTACAACATCAAATAATAGTCATTTGAAACTAGAGATTAGGGTTTATGATTAATGTTTAATTTATAAAGGTAATTACCTAATTAAGGCATTAGTTTAACTCAACAAGCATCTCAACTAGTCACTGTTTACTTCGCTCCCACGCAATCAATCTCGGCCTTAAATCTTAGATCCAATGAAGAAAATGACATCTGCAAATTTCATTACATGAGTCGACCATCTTGGAGTCATGGTCGAATGCTACCGATCAACCTAGGACCCCATTGGGTTAACCAGACTATACTTTTTAATGTATTTATTTTAATTTTCGATTAATCTTTCCGACACTTATACTTCTCTCAGACTAACTATGATTATAAAGTACTATATATAAAAATTGTCCAAAAATTCGCTATGGACACATTAGTGCAAGTCTCGTAGCCAAATGCGGACGATTGTGAAAAATCACTTTTAAGTCCTAGTTTTAATTTAATTTACTTTCCTTGTTAAATTTTAATCTAAATTCCTATTATATTCTTTTTAATTTTTTCGTAAATTCTAAGGTATTACATTCTCCTCCCTTAAAATGATTTCATGCCCGAAATCTCTAAGGACTGAAATATGCAATTCACATACAAAAATCAAAATCTACATTCATCTACTCATCCATCATCTATAGTAACCGTTGTCATTAAATTTTCTAATGCGATTATGTATTTATGCATTGTGGAAAGCACATGAACCTAAGCTAATGCAAAAGACTAGTCGATCTACTGATTCAGTTGACCTTCTATTTATGCAAGAATGATCATGCTATGCATCCAAATGCATGCAAGATCCTAATGGTATACAGATAATTTTATTATGCATGCGCAACTATGCGACCACATGCATAACATCCATAAATAACAACAATCAAGAAGAAATATGCCCATGATATGAGTGTTGTATGACTAGAACCTACTAACCTAAAGTGTAGAAATATAAATGCAATCAATATATCCATAAGCATCCATATACATCCATTAGCATCCATCATCCATAACATATCCTATTGACACGTTTATAAACATCCTTATCATCCAAAAGTTTCTACCTAAGATAGTACACCCTTCAAATCCTATCATAAGGGTTCTAGCTAAATAAAGATTGAAACTTAAGATGTATTAGAAAAGATTTGTGGGGGGAAGCTTAGATCTTCTCTTTAGGCTCCTATATACTCTCCGTTGGATCGTCTCCCTATTGAACCTTAACTAACATAATCTCTTGTTGTGGGGTCGCTTTGTGCTAAGCTCTAAGATATGAGTAGGTGCACGGTGAATGAGTGATTCATGCTCAACCTCAACCTCAACCTCCTCTAACTGACTAGGCTCAACAATAGTACCAGAATAATGCAAGCACTTTCGCAAGTGGGAAAATGGAAAAACATCGTGCACCCTAGCCAACTTCTTGAGAAGCTCAATCCAATATGCTAACCACCCAATCCTGGCCACAATCGAGAAAGATCCAATAAGGCTCGGTGCTAACTTCCCTGACCTACCAAACCTTATTATATGCCTTAAGGGTCAAACCTCCACGAATACCATGTCCCCCACTGCGAAATCCAACTCTGAGAACCTCCTATCAACAAAAGACTTATGCTTATCTTGGGCAGTCTTCATCCTTTTTCAAATCAAATCCACTTTCTTTATTGTCTCCCTAACCATCTTCGGCCCAAGAAGGATCCTATCCATCGTGTCCTATCAACATGATGGAGATCTACATGGTCTGCCATACAAAGCCTCAAATGGTGCCATCCTAGTGCGAGCCTAAAAAATATAATTATAAGTGAACTCAATCAATGGAAAATGATCCTCCTATGAACCTCTATAGTCAATGATACACATCTGTAGCAAATCCTTAAAAAATGATCTACCCTCTCCGTATGTCCGTTTGTGAATGGATGGTATGTTGTACTCAAGCTCATCTCAATCCTCAATGCCTCCTATAGACTCCTCCAAAACTCGCTAGTGAGAAGGGGTTTCGGTCGGTACTATACTAGTATAAACTTCGTGAAGCTTAACGATCAATCTCACATACAAAGCTGCCAATGATACTATCGTCCTAGTACTCCTAATTGGTATAAAGTGAGCGCACTTGGTTTATTATGACCCATATGCTTTCACTTCCTCTCCAAGTCCTTGGTTATCCATCAACAAAGTCCATAGAACTCCTATTTCTACCGAGGAATGTCAAATGGATGCAACAATCCTCCAGGTTTCTTCAGTTCTGCCTTCACCCTCTACAAATCATACATCTAGCTACATACTCAGCTGCTTTCCTCTTCATACCCTACCAAAAGGAAACTTGCTTCATGCCCTATACATCTTATACCTCATCAATCAAATCTGCACAACTAGGAGCACAAATCCTACCATTCCTATACAAGTCTATGACATAACGCCTCAAGTGACCTGATGAACCTCTTTTACCAATCCTATCCAAAACATCACTAACTTCTCATCCTCAATCTGTCGATATCTAATACGCTCCAACAAATAAGGTTGAACATCCAAAGCTTCCAGTAATCCAGGGATAATATCCGATGATGGTCTGAAGTCAAAGGTATAAACATACTCTAAATATCTCCATTCCATGAATAAAGGACTAAATACTACTCTCTGCCTACTCAAAGCATCTACTACTACATTACCCTTGCTCGGGGTATAAGAAATCCCAAAGTCCAAAGATGCCAAGAACTCTATCCACCTCTGTTGTCTCAAGTTCAGGTCCTTTTGAGAGAACATGTACTTGAAGGACTTGTGATCAGTGAAAAGCTCAAACCTTTGACTTGAGCGCAAAAACTGTAGATGCCAACTCAAGATCATGTGTCGGGTAGTTCCTCTCATTGGTCTTTAGTTGCCTATTTATATAACACATTACCTTTCCTTCTTGCTCCAAAATTATGTGTAACCTCTTACCATAGGCATCGTTATAAATTGTAAAGGGCTTAGTATCATCTAGAAACACTGACACCGGTGCACTAGTCAATGCCTCCTTCAACCTAACAAACACCTTCCCATGCCTAGTATCCTATGAAAAGACAAGATTATTCTTGGTAAGGCAGATCAGCGGGGCAGCAATCCTTATGAAGTCCACAATGAACTTCCGATAATAACCCGTGAGGCCAAGAAAACTTCACACATCCGTGGCATTCTTCGGAACCTTCCAATCTTGAACTACTTCCATTTTACTCGGAATCACTGCTAATCTACTCTCTGAGACAATATGTCCCAAAAAGCTTACCTCCTCTCCCCAAATGCAGCACTTCGAAAACTTGGCCTTAATCTTATGCGCATGGAATATTCTAAGAACCTCCCCTAAATGCAAGGCATGCTCCTCCCAACTAATTGAGTATATCAAGATATCATCAAAAAATACTCCCATAAATTTATTCAGTGGCCTCTTAACATTCGTCTCACCAAATCCATAAAGTAGGTAGGTGCATTGGTTAGTGCAAAGAGCATGACTAATCACTCATATAATCCATCAACGGTACAGAAAGTTGTCTTCCAAATACTATCCTCTGCAACTCGTAAATGAAGAAACCCTATAGCCAAATTTAAGTGAGAAAATACTCTAGCTCCAACTAACAGATCGAATAGAACATTTTTGCGGGGGAAAGGATAGTGATTCTTTTTTGTCAGTTTATTAAGCTCCATATAATCGACACAGAGCATAAGAGAGCCATCTCCCTTGATGTCAAAAACGATTGGTGTTCCCTACTTAAAAATGGTTCTCCTAATAAAGCCCTTCTCCAACAACTAATTACCCAACTTATTCAACTCGCGTCTTTCCTTTGGAGTTGTATGCCTTAGCGGTAAGGTGATAGTTCTAGCATTCTCTACTAGATAGATCCTAAAATCAATCTCTCTGGAGAGGGAGACCAATAACCTCAGCAAAAACATCAAGGAAATATCTAACTATAGGCACTCCACTATGCGCATTGGGTGATAGGTCTAGGGAATAAAGATAGCTCAACATAACCGATCAACGCAGATCATAAAAAACCTCTAAGCTACACCCACTACGAGTGCCCAACTCAAAAACCTTCCTATCACAGCCCAAAATAGCCCCAAACATAGACATCCAATCCATGCCTAAAGTCAACCAAACCTTGAAAACCCCAGTACATATGCATCACAATCAAACCCGGTCCTTAATATCATCAACCTCCAACCACAATATAACATAAACAAATAGATCGATCCTCTTATGTGGTTTAACACAACTATAGTGTCTCTCATAGTACTACTGTCTAGATATAAATCATCAACAAGTCTACTAGGGATAAAGGAATGGGAAGCTCGGTATTAAATAAAGTATGAATAGAAAGATCGAAAAGAGACGACCCACCTTGAACCAGCGCCTTTTCCCCTTTATCCAGTGTTGGTCGCACAATGAAATTGTAACAACCCGCATATTTTATGATTAAATATTTAAATGTTTTATTTAAATATGGCATCGTTAGTTGGGTTAAATTTTGAAATGTGACTTTTTTTAAACAGTCGAATCCGGACTCGAAACCACTTTCATTGAGTTCAAAACGGTGTTTACAACATGTTTGAGTATAAACATTGCTATGTTTGGAGTTGATTAGGATTTTGGTATTTTCATTTGGGCTTTGGTTTGTGTTTTAGACCGTTAACCAAATAAAAGAACCAAAACCTTCTACCAAATACCTCCCACTCCACTCCTCTTCATTCATTCCATTTCTAATTTCCTAATACACTCAAGCCTTAGGAAAAATGGTGGGAAGAGGAAACTAAATTCCTAAGCCCTAGTACTATTAGAAAATTCAAATTCAAGTTCTAAAATCAATAAGAAGCTTAGGTAAGCATCCTCTTCATCTTCTCCATCTCAATCCCTCTTCAATTCTTGATTTTTTATATAACCTAACTTAGTAAAAACTTTGCATTTGATAATAGATTGAAGATTCTGTAGGTGTAGTGAAGAGGAATTGGTCTAAGCTATTTTAGAGCTTCTCATTTCTTGTTTTTGAAAGAAAATGTGAGTTCTTGAACTCACATCTATGTCTATAGCTTTCATTGCTGTTAGGTATGAATTCCTAACATCTATTTCATGTTCGATTGCTTTTGATTTGAATTGGCTTGGCGAATTTTCTAATTTTGGAATTTTGAAGTTAAATTTTTTAAAGATCCTATCTTAAATGTTTGTACCTGATATTTGAGGTGTAATGAAGAGCCTATAGGGCTAGGTTGCCGCTTGGCATAAATCCCTAGCTTCTGTCGCTCGTTCGATCGCTTCCAAGTTGATTTGACCATCAATGGCCTAGGCAAATTTCTGCCCAGGTCAGGCAACCAAAAGTCTGGTTGAACCTACTAGACGTCTGGTAGGAGCTTCTAACAAAATTACAGCGAAAAAATAAAATTCCATAACCTAGGGTCAGATGTCATGTTAAACCCACCAGATGTTTGGTCCTATTGAATTTTTGCCAATTTGCTTATTTTGAGTGGATTTCCAATTTTTATCGATCTTTGACGATCGGAATAGCTATTGTTAATCAATATCGACTTTGATGGCTTCTTTTCTTGATTTTTGGTGTTTCCATTTGATGAATTTGATATCGATTTCCATGGTTTTGATTCACATTATTGAAAAGTAGATTTTTGCGATAGATTGTTTTTACAATCGTTTCTATGGTTTGTCACTTTAAACTACAAAGGTTTCTAAACTAGTAGTAAATACTCAAATTCTTTCACAAAAAATGATTTCAACATTACTTTTAACACAAAGCTCGTTTTCAAAACCGTTTTTCAAACTATTAATATATACAAACCTTTACCTCATTCGTATTGGAAATCCAATTAAACGACTTAGCAAAATAAGTGGTATGAAATGCTTGTGTTTACTTTGTCAGTTAATTCTTGGACTTGTTCGATTGAAATTTTGTGACAATCATCGAGTGGAAATCTACAATTTGTTCGTAAATATTTAAGTTAAACCAGTGGTTATGGGACATGAAGCTAAACTTTTTTACTTACTAGCTTGGTGTAATTTAAACTTATTCTATAGAGTTTCGACTCAATTTGGTGAGGTAGCGACCTATGGTATTTTGACCGTTCGAGGAACAATCAGCTCAATGGGTTGGGCGTAAGGCGTATCTTTTAGGGTGCATCGATGTTCGACTCATTCGTTCCCAAGGAGGGACTGTACCCCGTATTTTATAGGTGAGTATGAGGCGTATCTTTTAGGATGCGTCAATGTTCGGCTCATTCATCCACGTGGGGTACTGTACCCTATTGAGTTTGTGCATGAGGAGTATCTTTTAGAGCGCATCGATGTTCGGCTCATTTGTCCTTGTGGGGGACCGTGCCTCGCATTTTTATGGGTTAGAGACCCATGGGATAGCGTCCCATTTGTCATAAACGTGTTCGAGAGTTTTCGTGCCCTCGTTTATGATAGGCCTTCCCCCTTTTATGTTTTTTGGATTTTCAATTGTGGATTTTTGGAATTTACGTTTCACCAATTTTTGTGATTTGCATTGATATGTTTTTCCAATATTTGAGTTTTGGTGAATAAGCTAAAGAATATGATATTGTTTTTGAGTATTTGAGGAGACTTGAGATATTGTATGATTTTCATTGTTATCAAATACATACTTGTCACAATATGGCATTATTGTTATCATATATTATTGTCATATCTCTTATCCTATCTCATATTATATGATATTTATAGCTAGACTGATCCGTTTATTATTTTCCTTCTTTAATAATACTCGGATCAGACCGAGGTGGTTCAGGTGCTTCCACTTGACTTCTAAGCAGGGACTAGCTTTTGACTTTTTGCAAACTACTTTAGCCTAGTAGTTTTTGCTTTTATACGTTTAAGATAGAGACTACTTGATGTATACTTGTTCTCTATTGTAGCACATATACCTATTCTTTTGGCATGTAGTGGATCTTGTATGGCGATTACTATGATGTTCACTTCTATGTATTATATTCTGTTTCCGCCTTAGTGATATGAATATCTGCGACTGATTTTATGTTATGTTTATTTTCTATTTGTTTTCGAAGATCACATAGCCAATGTGTAGTACCTTTGAGTTTATATTTGATATGTCAAATTTCCTATTGAAATGAAATGCATGACATACTATCTGATATATCGGTACTCGCACAAAGCAGTTACACAGATGGTCGCTCCTTAACGGCCTTATTTTTTGTGCTAGTCGACGGCGTTACCCCGTAGCGTTCTTGGCTAGTGTAAGTATAGAGGTGGAGCATCACAGCTTGGTATTAGAGCCCAACTTCAAAACAATATAGAATATTGTGATAAGGATCATTGTCCTATGTCTCCCTTAGGGATCGTACCTTAGGAATTAATTCGAGTCTTAGGTCCCATTCTATCCTATTTTCTTTTATGATGCCTTGTTTTATCAATCAATTTTGTTTGATATTCATTCTGAGAATAACCTTTTTCCTCTTCTTTCTTTCGTAAAGAAGAGAAATGGTTAGACCTGGCCGTCCCAACGCCGGTCAATCCAGTGCTACTCCACAGGATGGCGTGTTCATGTCTGCCCAATAGCTTTTGGATCTTGTAAAGAATGCCCAAGATGCCGGACCTATTCCTGAGTCTACTAATCCTAAATCCGGGTTTGCACGCTTATGCGGTGATTATACCAATTTGGGTGGAAGGCCATTCAAGGGTTCCGAAGGTGCTATAGAAGTCCAAGCTTGGCTTAGAACATGCGATCGCATCTTTTCTCACGTGAAACTTATGGATCTACATTGAGTCCAAGTGGCTTCTATCATGCTCTAGGAGAGAGCATTAGATTGGTATGAGCTTCTGGTTTCGGAAATCGTTGAAGCGGATCTTACTTGGAAGCAATTCCGAAAATGGTTCAAGTTAAAGTTTGTGCCGAAAGCTGAAAAAGTAACTTTAGCCCGATGCTTTATTGACTGTGTTCAAGGTGAATCTTCTGTGACGGATTATGTCACATCATTTGAATCCCTCTCTAAATATGGGGTCGAGTATATCAATACCACATTGAAGAAAAATCAGATGTTTATCTATGGGTTGAACAAGAATCTCAAAAAGGCTTTACTTCTGAAACTAGAAGTTCCTTTCGATCAGCTTGCAGATATCGCTCTTCGACTTGAAGAGGCCGATAAAGAAAGTGATGTTGAAGTTGTGGGTGTTGTTTCATATCAGCAATCAATAGGTATTATTTCGATCCTATAACATAGCAGTCACTTTCATTGGTATTAGAGCCTAGGATTCTAGAGATCGTAACAACATCCTAGAATAAATGGCCATAAAGAGATCTAGTAAAGGCAATAGGAAGAGGAAGAGCAATAAAGAAGAATCAAAGGAGAAAACAAGCAAATGCTTCATGGCTAAACTCAAATCACAATCGGTATTCTTAGATTCTTTATATAAAGATCTTTTGTTAGCGCATGATGAATTATTAAAAAATTGTAAAACTTTGAATAAAGATAATTGTATTGATTTAGCTAAGTTAAAAAATTATGAGCAAGAAATTTCCAATTTAAAATAGGAATTTTTTTTAATAACACAAACTAAATGTTTTGAAAGTACCGTCGACGAACTTGTTTTACAAAAAGATTTCCTTCAAAATGAAAATGAGCAGTTAGAAGAGAAAAACACTAATCTTTTTTAAGAAATTAATGTTTTGAAAAATAAAAATACATTTTTGGAAAATTCTTTAAACAATTCTAGTTCTTTCATTTTGTCTCTTGAAAAAGAGAATGAAGCTTTAATTAAAAAGAATTTAGAATTATCTAAAGAATGTGAGATTTTAAAAGTTAATAATAATATTTTGCAAAAAGAAGTTTGTGATTCGAATGCAAGTTTTTAAAAGATTAAATACAAAACTCATAAATTTTAACGAAGGTAAAGATAACTTACCTTCCATAGTTACAAATTCTAAAGCTCACAATGATAAAAGCGGTTTAGGCTATAAACAAGCTAAAAGTAAAAATAGTACTAGATATGCATTCTTGTATAAAAAAATTAATGATAGTCCTAGTAACAAAGATAGTTCGAAAACCACTTACAATCATAATATTACTCTTTTGACAAATGGTAGAAATTATTTTTCAAGTACTAAGCTAATGACTAATAGTATTAAGATATGGATTCCAGCTAATATGATTGATCATGATAAACATCTTTATGTTAGCAACTATTATAAGAATGTGATTTGTAATGAAAAATGTATCTATAAAGGTTCAACCACACCCAAATGGGTATGGTTTCCCAGAAATTAGGAAATTATAAGAACTTTGGATATCGCATGCTTTAAATGTTAATTGTTTTTCTGATACCTTACATTATAAGTAGTAGTTATTTTATTTTATGTTGTTCTATGTTAACACTTATGTGGAATATAATTTATATCATCATATAAACTCACCTTTTTGTAAATGACAAAGGGTGAGAAAGATATTGCTCTAACGCTATTTGTAGGAATAAAAGACGCAAGCACAGATTAAGGGGGAGAAAAAATTAATTATTTATAGGAATATATAGCATAAATTCAGAGGAAGAAATCTATAGCACAATTTAGGAATATATTCAGGGGCAGAGATAAGAAAACAAAGCTTGTCGAAGATTCGTCCGTAGAAAATGGAGTTGTCATCATCAAAAAAGGGGAGAATGTTTAATCATAGGTTTAGATTGCTGACATGAAACAATAATTAATGAATCTACCACTACGACAACATCAGGACTCAACGACTTAATTATGGTTCGTATTGATTGAGTCTATATGTTGACAGTCTAGTATAGAATTTATTTTAAAATCTATCCTCAAAGCTCGTCACTCACAAATTCATTCTATGAAACTTGCATATTGTTTATAAAACTTTCATATATACTCAAAGTTTAATGTGCATTGAAAAACAATATTCATTAGACTGAATACTATATATCAGTCGACTGATGCTGCTTATAAATTTTTTTTAAAATACAGCAGTCAGTCGACTGAACTGCTTAAGTCAGTCGACAGACACTGAACATGTTTTTGTGTACTTTTGAAATTCAGTCGACTGCCCAAGCAAGTTCAGTCGACTGAATCTGTAACTTTCATTTTTCTCCAAAAGACACTTCTTTTGATCAAAGGGTTCCTTCTTCCTAGAAGGTCACAACTCTTACAATCTAATAGATGTTGATTTCAAGAAGTCATATTTCATCACACACTATATATACACTCAACATTCATAGATCCAATCAATTAATTCTCTATTCTCTTTTGATCTATAGCACTTAACATTCTTGAGTTCAATATACACAAGCTCTCATACAATCATTGCTTACATATTCATTTCCATACTCTTCAAGCAATATTATACTTCCTATTCTTCATACACACACAAATACACATCTACTTTGAGTATAAGATTATAGGAAGGGTGTACTACAAGTGAAAAATCTGTGTTATTCAGAATACACAAAGTCAAGTTAAAATCCAGTTTGTAAGAAAGTCCCGTTCGGTTTCTCAGGCAGTCAAAGTCCGATTCGGTTGCTTAGGCAGTAAAAGTCCTGTTCGGTTGCTCTGGCGGTGTAATACCTATTCCTCCAGGTTAAGTGAGGGTTGCTAGCTACAATTTCAAAAGGAGTCTGGGACTGGATGTAAAACCAGAGTTCGAACCAGTATAAAAATTCCTGATATCATTTTTCTTTACTGCTATTATCATTTTCCGCATTAGTTATTTTCATACTCATATTCTACATCAGTAAATAACTTAGTTTATATCACACTACCACTACATTTATATTGTTTACAACTGTTGGCCATTTCGATCCTATAGCATACAGTCACTTTCAGTGGGTGCCAAGAAGAACTTCAATAACAACAAGAGGAGGCATTCCGATAATAAGTTCAGACCTAATCCTAACATGAAAGGGAAGCAAGCAACTTCAATAGCAAAGACTCCTACTCCTAATCGTGGAGAATGCTACAGTTGTGGATATAAGGACCACTATGCAAATAAGTGTCCAAGGTCCCTTACTTTCCACTATTGCAAAAGTTCGGGTCATCCTATATCTTCATGTCCAAAACTTCAAAGAAAGAAAGGGGGAAAGATAAATGTTATGCAAGCCCCCAATAACACTTCTTTTGGTCAAGGAATTTATCATTCTGTCCTTGATGGCATTATTATGTTCCGTGATCATCTTATTCGAGTTCTTTTTGATACGGGTGCATCTCACTCTTTTATATCAGAAGAACTTGTTGATACATTGTCTTTAAATGTTATGGGCCTGAAGACTTCAATGAGAATTGTGAACTCGGTTGGTGGATCCACAATACTCAGTATACTTTGTAAAGATATCGAGATTATTTTATGCGATTATGCCTTCCGAGCCGATTTGCATGTTATGCGCTACTTAGGTTTTAGAATGATTTTGGGAATGGATTGTCTTGAAGCCCACATCCTATGTCCTAAGAGGATAATCCATCTTTAACATCCTCAATCTATTAAGTAGGTTTCTATTGTTCTTTAAGATTCAGATTCCAATTAGGTTGCATCCTTATATTCTCTAAATCCACATGATGACAATAATGATGATAAGGAAGATGTTATTTACCTCGTTCATGATGTTCGTGAATTTCTCGATATATTTGAGCCCGTTTTAGGATCACCCCCTAAGCGAGCAATTGAGTTCATAAAAGGCTTTTCTAAAATTTCCATGCCTATCACTCGTCCTATCACTCGTCCTACTTATTGTATGTCCACTAAGGAAAATGAAGAGATGCGTAAACAATTATCCAAATTGGAAGCAAAGTGTTTTATTCGTTCTAGTTCCTCTCCTTGGGGAGCTTCAGCTATCTTTGTGAAGAAATCAGATGGTACACTTAGGCTTTGCGTTGACTACCGCAAGCTTAATGATCTCACCGTCAAGAATAAATATCCCTTACCTCGGATTGATGATCTATTCGATCAATTTAGCAGTGCTAGAGTCTTTTCACAGTTAGACATAGCAACCGATTTTCATCGGTTTCGATTTGTAGAGGATAGTATTCCTTTAACAACGTTCCATACTCATTATGGATCTTATGAATGGCTTGTTATGCCATTTGGTTTAACGAATGCTCCAGCTTATTTCATTGACCTTATGAACCGAACTTTTAAAGACTTCCTCGATCGATTTGTTCTCATCTTTATATATGATATTCTTATTTATTCTAAAACCGTGGAAGAGAATGAAAAACGTCATCGAATTATGTTGGAAATCCTTAGGAGCAATCAATTGAAAGAATAAATTTCTAAGTGCCACTTCTGGCAATCCCGTGTGAAATTTTAAGGACATATAATTTATGAATCTATAATTTCCATGGATCCTTCAAAGATTAAAGTGATTCAAAATTGGAAGAGACTGGAGAGTGTGACTGAAATCCGTAGTTTCTTGGATTGGTGGGCTATTACTATCATTTCATAAAAGGCTTTTCTAAAATTTCCATGCCTCCTACTAGTTTGACAAAGTAGGGAGTTAATAACATTTGGTCGGACAAATGTGAAGCGGCTTTTAAGAAATTAAAAGAACTCCTTTCCGATGCTCCTATTCTTCTGATTCCCGAAGGGAACCAAGACTTCACTGTTTATACTGATGCTAGTCATGTTGGTTTGGGAGCCGTTCTCAGACAAAGGGAACGTGTTATCGTTTATGCTTCTAGGAAATTAAAGCCTGCCGAGATTAAATATGCCACTCATGATTTAGAGCTCACGGCCATTGTTTTCACTCTTAGATTTTTGGCGTCATTATCTTTTGGGACAGAAATTTGTTCTCTACACCGATCATAAATCTTTGAAGTATTTATTTTCTCTAAAGGAACTTAATTTGCGTCAACAACGTTGGCTCAAATTCCTTGCATCTTATGATCTTGATATTCTCTATACTCCTGAAAAGAAAAATTGTGTTGCCGATGCCCTTAGTCATAAGTAACAAGCGGTTGTTTCCATGATGATATCCGAATGGAATGATCTCGAGACTCTGTCCACTGGTGGCATTTGAGATTGTGAATCTGATTCATGTTCATCTCTTGTTTCATGTAGCCTTGAGGCTCATCCATCTCTTTTAGACCGCATTCTTGAAGCTCAAAAGCATGATCCCGAGTTGGCTCATCTTAGCAAAAGTTGTAGGGATAAAAATAATATCAATTGTCAGAAAGACTTTGAAATCGATGCTCGTGGAGGCATTCGAAAATTTGGTAGACTTATCGTGCCAAATATTAGTGTTCTCCACAAAGACATTTTAGAAGATTCTCATCATTCTAAATTAACCATTCATCCCGGTAGTAGTAAAATGTATGCGGACATGAAACGACTTTATTATTAGGATGGAACGAAAGCTGATATTGCTAACTTTATTAACCATTGTATGACTTGCCAACTCGTTAAGGCCGAACATCAAAGGCCCTGTGGGTTATTGCAACCTTTAAACGTTCATGTTTGGAAGTGGGATTGAATTTCCATGGATTTTATTGATGGTCTTCCCCGTTCTCATTCGGACCATGACAGTTTATGGCTGATTGTAGATAGACTTACCAATTCCGCCCATTTTCTTCCCGTTTGGTCCAACCGGACTATACCTCTTTTGGCTAAACTCTATGTTAAAGAAATTGTTAAATTGCATGGAGTTCCAACTTATATTGTTAGTGATCGTGATCCATTATTTACTAGTGGATTTAGGAAGGTCTTCAAAAACCTTTGGAAACAAAGCTCAATTTTAGCACTACTTATCATCCTTAGTCCGACGGACAAACAGAGCGTATGAATTAAACTCTTGAAGATCTTCTTTGTGCTTGTGTTCTTAATTTTGGTGGAAGTTGGGAAGATCATATTTCCATTGTCAAGTTTTCTTACAATGACAGCTTCCAATCTAGTATTGGTATGGCAACTTTCGAGGCACTCTACGGAAGGCCATGCCGATCTCCTTCATATTGGCTTCAAGCCAGTGAGAAGCTGGTTTTAGGTCCAGATTTTATTCCTGATTCCACAGAAAAGATTGACCTTATTCATCATAGGATGAAAGAAGCTCAAAGTAGACAAAAATCCTATGCCGATAGCCAAAAAAGGAAATTAGAATTTTCTATGAGAGATTTGGTATTTATTCGTGTTTCATCTGTGAAGGGTGTTGTGCGTTTCAGTCCA
Source organism: Allium cepa (assembly GCA_030765085.1). Taxonomy (NCBI): domain Eukaryota; kingdom Viridiplantae; phylum Streptophyta; class Magnoliopsida; order Asparagales; family Amaryllidaceae; genus Allium; species Allium cepa. The sequence continues at coordinate 633,863,174 of CM060932.1, read as the reverse complement.
CTAGAAAAATTAGCACCTTGATATGTTGGTCAATTTCCTATCACCTAACGCATTGGTTCCATAGCTTATCATCTTTTATTACCGGCTTAATTTTCCGCTATTCATGACGTATTTCACGTTTCTCAACTATAGAAATGCCATAGAGATTCCGAATCTATTCTTGAGCCATGCTCTATTGAAGAAATTAAGGTTTCACGTATTTTGACTTATGAGCAACATCCTATTCATATCATTGCTACAGAGGTTAAACGCCTTCGTAATAAAGATGTTTTACTTGTGAAAGTCCAATGGTCCTCAAATCCTAAGGATTGTTCTTGAGAATCCAGAAAATTCATCGAGCTAACACATCCGGACTTACTCTCTCGTTCTCCTTCAGGTGAACTTCTCATTTAAATTTTTTTTCTTTTGTGTTATTATACCTTAGAGTGGTTGTTACTCTTTATTTCTTTCTAAATATTACGAGGACCAATTTCTTTAAGGAGGAGAGTCTGTAATAACTCGCATACTTTAGGATTAAATATTTAACTGTTTTATTTAAATATAGCATCATTAGTGGGATTAAATTTTGAAATGTGACTTTTTGTAAACAGTCAAATCCAGACTCGAAACCATTTAATTGAGTTAAAAACGACGTTTACAACATATTTGAGAATAAACATTGCTATGTTTGGAGTTGATTAGGATTTTGGTATTTACATTTGAGCTTTGGGTTTAGTTCTAGCCCATTAACCCAATAAAAGAACACAAACCGTCTACCAAATACCTCCCGCTCCACTCCTCTTCATTCATTCCATTTCTAATTTCCTAATACACTCAAGCCCTAGAAAAAATGGTGGAAAGAGGAAACTAAATTCCTAAGCCGTAGTTCTCTTAGGAAATTCAAATTCAAGTTCTAAAATTAAGGAGAAGCTTAGGTAAGCATCCTCTTCATCTTCTCCACCTCAATCCCTCTTCAATTCTTGATTTTTCTTATAATCTAACTTAGGAAAAACTTTGCATTTGATTATAGATTGAAGATTCTATAGGTGTAGTGAAGAGGAATTGGTCTAACTTGTTTTAAAGCTTCTTATTTCTTGTTTTTGAATTTTAAGGTGAGTTCTTGAACTCACATCTATGTTTATAGCTTTCATTATTGTTAGGTATGAATTCCTAACATCTATTTCATGTTCAATTGCTTTTGATTTGAATTGGTTTGGCGAATTTTTCCATTTTGGTATTTTGAAGTTAAAATCTTTAAAGATCCTATCTTGAATGTTTGGAAATACTATTTGGGGTTTATCGAAGAGCCTATAGGGCTGGGTTATCGCTTGGCATAAATCCCTAGCCTTCGATCGCTTCCGAGTTGATTTGGCCATCAATGGCCCAAGCAAGTTTCTACCAAGGTCATGCAACCAGACGTCTGGTGGAAACTACCAGACGTTTGGTAGGAGCTTCTACAAAACAATAATACAACAAAAAAATAAAATTCCAAAACCTAGGGTCATACATATGGTTAAACCCACCAGATGTCTGGTCCTATTGAATTTTTGCAATTTGCCTATTTTGAGTGAATTTCCAATTTTTATCGATCTTTGACGATCCAAATAGCTACAATAAATACCGACTTTAATGACTTCTTTTATGGATTTTCGGTGTTTCCATTTAATGAATTTGATATCGATTTCCACGGTTTTGATTCACGTTATTGAAATGTGGATTTTTGGTGGTAGATTGTTTTTATAGTCGTTTCTATGGTTTTTCACTTTAAAATACAAGGGTTTCTACACTAGTAGTAAATACTCAAACTCTTTCATAAAAAATTATTTAAACATTACTTTTAATACAATGCTTATTTTTAAAACCGTTTTCCAATCTATTAGTATATACAAACCTTTATCTCATTCGTATGAGAAATCCAATTAAACGACTTAGTAAAACAATGGTATGAAACGCTTACATTTACTTCGTCGGTTAATTCTTGGACTTGTTCCATTAAAATTTTATGACAATCTTCTAGTGGAAATCTATAATATGTTCGTAAACATTTAAGTTAAGCCAGTGGTTATGAAACATGAAGCTAAATTCATTTATTTGCTAGCTTGGTGTAATTTACACTTGTTCTATTGAGCTTTGGCTCAATTTGGTGGGGTAGCGACCCATGGTCTTTTGACCATTCGAGGAGCAATCGGCTCAATGGGTTGAGCATGAGGCGTATCTTGTAGGGTGCATCGATGTTTGGCTCATTCGTCCACAAGGAGGAACTGTACTCAGTATTTTTATGGGGGAGCGGTATCTTTTAGGGTGCGTCGATGTTCGGCTCATTCATCTGCGTGGGGGACTGTACCCCCATTGAGTCTATGCGTGAGGCATATCTTTTAGGGTGCATCGATGTTCGGCTCACTCGTCCGCTTGGGGGACTGTACCTCGTATTTTTATAGGTTAGCGACCCATGGGATAGCGTCCCGTTTATGATACATGTGTTCGTGATTTTTCATGCTCCCGTTTATGATAGGCCTTCCCCTTTTATGTTTTCTGGATTTTCAATTATGGATTTCTGGAATTTATGTTTCACCAATTTTTGCAATATAAATTGATGTTTTTGTCAATATTTGAGGTTGGTGAATAAGCTGAAGAATACGATATTGTTTTTAGGTATTTGAGGAAACTTGAGATATTGTATGATTTTCACTGTTATCAAATATATACTTGTCACAGTATGATATTTTTGTTATCATATATTTTTGTCATTCTCTTATCCTATCTCATCTTATATGATATTTATAGCTAGAAGGATCCGTTTATTATTTTCCTTCTTAAATAATACTCGGGCCAGACCGAGGTGTTTCAGGTGCTTCCACTTGACTTCTTAGCAAGGACTAGCTTCTGACTTTTGGCTAACTAATTTAGCTTAGTAGTTTTTTCTTTTATACATTCGAGATAGAGACTCCTTGATGTATACTTATTCTTATGTGTAGAACATATGCCTATTCTTTTGGCATGTAGTGGATCTTGTATGACCACTACTATGATGATCACTTCTATGTGTTATATTCATATATGTTTCCACCTTAGTGGTATGAATATCTGTAACTGATTTTATGTTATATTTATTTTATATTTGTTTCTGAAGGCCAAATTGTCGCTGTGTAGTAGTTTTGAGTTTGTACTTGATATGTCAAATTTCTTCTTGAAATGAAATGCATGACATACTATCTGACATATCGGTACTCGCATAAAGCAATTACACAGATGGTCACTCCTCAACAGCCTTATTCCTCATGCTAGTCGATGGCATTACCCCGTAGTGTTATTGGCTAGTGTGAGTATAGAGGTAGGGCATCACAGACTGCCTCAAGAGCATAAGTGTTGGGTGGCGAATTTTCTATCGGTTAGAAAATCGCTGAAAAATAATATCAATATAAAACCACAAGCGCACAGCGTACAATTGTAGTATGTATGCGAGCATGGATCAATTCATATGGAATGGATTAAATTCCATTACTACTCAATCAAATTAACTCAAAGTTTTAAAGTGGTTTTGAACTAAGAAAAATTACAAAAATGAAACTAGGGCAAAGGTGAATAAACTATGATATGAAAAGCAACTTAGAGGCAAATCCACTTTCAATCATTCATATAAGTCAACATGGAACTCACTTGTGATCTCTTATTAAAATATTAAGCAGAAATGATTGATGTGCTTACTATAAGTATGATTTACTTGTGCTATTAATTAGCATAACTTAAATCATCAAACTCTAACACACCATTAAACCCACTTATCAACATTCATGAAAAAGACATAAAAATTAAAAACAAAATCTCATTTAAGTATGATCTATTTACTATGAACTAATAACATAGACAATCAAATTTTGATTCTAATTTGACTTTCATGATCAAAGTCACTTAGGCAAATGATCAAATAGTTTATGTTTTAAATGGAGTCTAGCATGGCCTATTTGAGATGTCAATATAGGCTATCAAAATTCAACAAAAAGAAACATAAACCATCATCATTCATATTTCCATCAAGCACATAAGAGAGATTACAAATGAAATCATTATGTTAATTTAATATATTTCATGAGAGCTTCATTACCCCTAAATTGAATGAGTTTAGCTACTCATTTTTGAAAACATGTTAACATAAATTGATTCCAACATAAACATAAAAGAAGAAGTTCTAATTAAAAGAAGAAGGAACTAACTACTTGCATAAAGTAAATCTAAACTAATTGCATGAATTAAAAGAGAGCATAAGAGAATAAAAGAGCATAAAAGAAAGCATAAATAAAAACTGCGTGAAAGTAAAAATAAAGCTAAGAAGCCATGAAAGTAACTTTTATTTATCTTTGATTTTGGTGGCTACAACTTGCATGAAAGGTAAGAATATAATTACATGATAAATAAAGGGTATTTATACATGCTTAAAACCCTAAATCATATTTTAGAGGGCTACCCAAAATACCCTTGAGAAAGTGTAACCTCCAAGTAATCATTATAGAATTAATTAACCCCCACCAACATGCCTTTAAGCCTCCATTAACATGTTCATGTGCTTTTAATTATGGACCATATGATAGTGGATTTGTAGGCTCCTCCATGCTGCATGAATTCATTTATTTTCATTTTTCATTTTCCTTCAACATATGTGCACGCATTCATACATGAACCCTCTACATATTTGCACTTCATTTCCTAATAATAAAAATAAAAATGTACAAATAAATTTCTTAAATTAAATCATACCCAAAATTTCCATTTTACCCCCCCCCCCCCTCGAATGTACATGAATAAATATTGATTTGAAAAAAATTCAAATTTTGGTTTAAACATGTAAAATACCCTAATATGCTCATTTATTTAAATAAAAGTAGATTATATATAGAAGTAAAAATATGCACTTTTACGTGCACATCAAATACCACGCTTATCTTTTTATTCGTCATTGAATAAACTAAAACTAACATAAATCTGTTTTTGTAGGAAACACGGTTGCATTGAGCGTACGACACGAGCCGTTAAACCTATAGGTGTCTCTAGTAGGACGAGTGTTGTCTCGTGAGTGTTTTCAACGGATACTACCTACAAAATCTAAATGTGATATACATATTCTAATGCGACTATATGATGTAAGTTTTCGGAAATATTTACAAATGAAAATTTTACCTTTAAATTGACATAAGTAAGTTAAACATAAGTTTTGGTCATTGTCAAGAAATTTTATTCCTTCTACTCATCAAAACTTCCAACAAAAATTAAGTTAACATCAAAATCAGACTCTAGTTTGGCTAATTATTTCAGTTGATTACATAGTGCAACTATGAAATGGATCCTTTAGTTGATTATCTAAATTTTGAAAGTGGTTTTTATTTCTTTTGAATAACAAGCCGGATCAAATAAGTGAAAATAGTGCTTGGATTTCAATTGCTTGCTCACTCTATTTTGAAAAATATTAACATTATTAATATTTACATACCTAATTCAACAAAACGAGGCCAGGTATACTGATCATGCACTGCCTTTCGGGCTTATGCGAAAAAGTACAAAGCGCGATGAGTGTAATCACACTTGCCTATGAACACATGACTCTAGGTGTTTATTATTTTTATCAAAACCATTTTTTATATTTTATTTCTTTTCTCTTTTTTTGTAAAGAGAGAGTTATGCAAAATCAACTTAGCACCACTTAACTTAGAAGATTGAAAATGTTATCGCCTTTACTTCAAATCAATCACTCTTTTAAACAAAGTTTACAATTAGGATGTATTTCATAATTATCACCTAAAAACCTTCCTATATACTAGTTAAACCATACCTATATTTAATCAAACTTTATTTTTATTTTTGTTGAGACAAATAAATTTTTTAAAATTTCAATTTAATAACCAAAAACATATACTTATCCTATAGTGTTCCTTCAAAAGTAAATCAATATGCTAAAATTAAAATTTGTTTTGGATATTTTTTTTTCTTTTTTTTGTTTCGGAAAGAAAATGCAAAAAAACAACGAAAAATAAAAAAATGAACATGAGACTCTCCCTCACAATTAATTTTGACTGTGTCTCTATAGTAATGCATGATATAATGAGTGTAATCGGGAAAAATATGTACATATCTACAAGAGAGGGTTAACATTTCTTACTAGACATGGTATGGCTCATGACACTCGATCACTCGCCAACTCTAAGTTAAGCCTTAAACGATGACCATTGACTTTAAAAATACATCCATCCTTAGGATTTTCTATTTCTACGGCACTGTGTGAAAAAACAGTACGTACGATGTATGGTCCTGTCCACCTTGATCTTAATTTCCCAGGGAACAAATGAAATTGAGAATCATACAAAAGAACTTTTTAGTTTGGCGAAAATATTTTCCTTAGGATCGACCTTTAATTAAAATCTTTTGTTCTTTCTTTGTAAATTTTATCATTTTCATATGCGTCGTTCCACCTCTAATTCATTGATTTGCAATTTTCTGTTTTCGCCAGCTTTTTCAAGATCAAAGTTTATGTTCTTAATTGTGCCTTATGTTCAAGTTCAATAGGTAAGTGGCACGCTTTACCATACACAAGCCTAAAAGGAGACATCACAAGATTGGTTTTGTATGCAGTTCCGTAAGCTCAAAGTACATCTGTCAATTTTTGTGACCAATCTTTTAGACGTTGACCAATCTTTTAGATCTTTATTCAAGTTTTCTCCAAAATTTGTTTAATTTGGCGACTTAAAACTTCAAATTGACCACAAATTTGAGGATGAAAAGGAATGGATAACTTATGGGTTATCGAGTATTTCTTTATTAGAGTTTCAAGTGAATGATTATAGAAATGGGTTCCATTATCGCTTATTATTATGCGAGGTGTTCCAAACCTCGAAGATTTTATTTTCTTTTATGAATTTCACAACAACTTAGTGGTCATTTGTTTTACAAGGAATGGATTCAACCCATTTAGAGATGTAATCAACGGTAAGAAGAATATACAAATTTCTAAAAGAATTGGGAAATGGTCCCATAAAATCAATACCCCAAACGTCGAAGATTTCAATCATGGGGATGGGATTCAAAGACATCATGTTTCATTAAGAGATTCTTCCTAACATTTGACAAGGATCGCAAATTTTACAAAACTCGAATAACATCTTTGAAAAGCGTAGGCCAGTAAAAACCACATTGAAGTACTTTTTCGACGGACCAAAGTGACCACAACAAGCTTGGTCATGACAAAACGAAAGCACACTTTTGACCGCCTGAGTCGAAAACTGAGAAGAAGCTCAAGGTGGTGTTGGAAAAGATCGCTTCATATGTCAAGACTAAACACAATTATAACACTTCATCTTAGAAAGATCTCTACCACACTCCTCGGCAAAATGTCCATGCTTCCCACACTTGTGGCGCTTTTTGTCCTTCTTCTGAATCTTCCCCTTCGACCCAAATCCTCCCTTCTTCTTGCCCTTCTAAAATCCTTTACATGCAACCCTTGGACTCTCTTCCTTTACCTTTTTCATATTAATAGAATTAAACATATCCATTTTAATAAGTCCCTCGAATGTAGCTTCCATCGGAATATGATTTGTTGTTAAATCCTTAAGTGGCTGATTCAAACCCTAAGAAAACTTGAGATCTTTCTTATATGGTGTGCTGATCAACTCTATACCAAATCTTGCAAGTTCGTTAAACTAGCTTACATACTCTTTAATTAACATATCACTCAGCTTAAGATTGATAAACCTCTCCAACTGAACACCCTCCTTGGCCTACAAGAGAAACTTCAACTCAAACCTCTTACAGAACTCACCCCAAGTCATATCACCACCATTCGTCTCTACCTCCATAACCTCACTCTAGCTCAAAGACTCACTCTGCAGCTACTGGGTGGCAAACTGCCTCCTACTTGCAATTGCGGATCCATGCTCTCAAATCCACGTAAAACTCCATTCCCAAGTAAGGCTTACCTTCTAAACAAGAAAAGTCCATGCATAGCATTGCGAAGTGAAGAGCAATAGGTGGGTAGGCAGGTACTTCACCTATCGGCTCATTCGTACATTCTCCAACCGGTGGTTGCTCAGCCTGTCCCTAAGCCTGTGAGTACCGGGGGAACCATATGGGTATGTTCACAATCAAAATTTTAGGAACATTGATAAAGCCTAATCCAACGAGATCAGTCATCTCTATCTGTGAATAGCAAAGTTTCAATTAATAACTTCCGAAGATAGCACAAAACGAGGGTAAGAGATAAGAGTAGCGCATGTAGGAATTTGAGTGAACATAAACACAAATATAGGGGATTTTGACAAATTTTGTAAAATCTTTTTGAATATACTTATATACACACACACAATTTAAAAATCCATTTTCAAAAATAGTTTTTTCTTGAAAATTATTGCTTTTATCAAAAACCGTATATATACATGTTTCCTATACATCCTAGCCCTAGAAATATTGAACCTAAGCTCTGATACCAACTTTGACAGCTCGCACCTTTCGATACGCTCGAAAACCCTCGCATAGAAAAATGCGGATCATCTGATTTAAAATAGAATAGCATCACAGAGGTTAAGACAATAATATAAAGAACAAACTATCTAATCTAAATGTATCCTAATGGAAGAAATATAATAGATATATAAAATCTTAGAAAAAAATATAAGCAGTCTTTAGAAATATCATGTCGTAGTCTTAGAAAATATCAGTACATAAGTCAAAATCAAAGTACATCATAAAAATATCCTTTAAAAAATGAAGCATGGAGATAATTGCACTTATATATAATACATGATAAAGGATAAGAGTGGTAAGCTTAGCTCCTAGCTAAGCACGACTGCTTGAAAGCAAGAATGGGCAGTCACTTGCTACCTTGTCCACATGAGGTAGGGAAAGAGGAAAAATGGAACGAGTCAGACAAAAACCCGGTAAATGAGAACAAGACTAATAATATGATTAAGTGTAATTAAACCTAAACCTACTCTAACTGATATAGAGTGCATATGTAGTGTCCTTACAATTTCAATGTCATATACCTAAGGATACTTATCTAATACATTGGGTCAATCTACAAATCGAACCTCACACAAATAATGGGCCAAATTGGGATCTTCTCCCCTTTCTACTCACACTACTCCTAGAGAGGGATAACACCATAATTCAAACTCACAACGTGACTCGTTATATACACCCATGTTCATCTCACGATCGTAGTGGAAAAATGTTTCTTAATGTACCGCTTCGGTGCCACCATGTGTGAACCTCCATTAGTAGTAGGCCCTATCTAATAATCAGTTCCTTGTAGCCACTTATTGTCCAGTGCTGGTGACCACTATATGTGAAACCCCACTAGGACCAGGCTCCTTCTAACATTCATCTTTCTATAGACACTTGTTGACCAGCGCCGGTGTCCACTCGTACCATGTTGCGCAAGAAAACGTGCAGTACCTGGATCACTGTTAGGACCGGGGTCCTTGGACAGTGTTCTTGCCAGTGCTACGCCCACCCAATCGTAACACTTTAGAGCCTAATATAAAATTAATCGCCCACATCTCTTCATAGCTATCTACGCCTAGCCTCGATATCCGCTTAACAGTTTATCTTACCATTTACAGAACTCCTGGGTCATCCCTATCCTATCATTGTACTAAACCTAATTCACTCAACTACTCTGATTGGGAACTAACTTCCCTATTCTCTCATGCATACAACATGGCCCAAAATAGCTCATTTTCCAGTTCATTAACTATCAAACTTCCATTCAATTAATTGGGTCTAAGGCTAAGATTCAGGTCACCAATTTTCAATAGGCATGGTCGACCCAGACTCTTCCCAAGTCGTCCACTATCAGTCGATCTAGACTATTCCAGTGTCAACCGTACCCAGTATAAATTGTTAGCTGTGTATTTTCAATTTGTGCAATTTATTCGTTAATTATTTAGTTCATTCCAACCCATTAGTTTCTAATTTTGATCTTAATTCTCGAATTAACAAATTTGTAGTTTTTACCTTAATTTTCTGTTTAATTTACTGTCCAATTTCTGGAAATTCTACAGTTTGCGAATTAGAAATTATAGGTGTCAGTTTACAAGTATCAATTATACGGTTTACAGTTTAGCTATTCAATTCTAATTTAATAGGTTAATTAAGATTTTTAAGTAATCCAATCAATAAAATAGATTTAAACTTAATTTAGATAACCAAATCATTAGATCTATGTCTACTCACCATATAGCCTTAGCTCTATATCTGCAAAAGTGGCGCCAAAGGATAGCACTCCTCTAGATCTCCTAATTGCTTGCCTCTCCTCTTTATCTCGCTCTTGATTTGATTTACTTCACGGTTTAATTTTGGAGTTTAATTTTTTATTTGAGAATTGGGGAAGAAATTAGGGTTTTAGTGGAAATTTCGACAGCATTAGGTTGCAGTCATCTCAAACTAGAGATTAGGGTTTTAGGTTAACATCTAATTTATAAAGGTAATTAGCTAATAAAGGCAATAGTTTAACTCAACAATCATCTCAACCGATCATAGTTTACTTTGCTCCCATACAATCAATCTTGGCCTCAAAACTCAGATCTAATAAAGGAAATAATGTCTGTAAATTTCATTACATGAGCTTACTGCCTCGGCACCTGGGTCGACCGCTAGCGGACACAATAGTGCAAGTCTTGTAGCCAAATGCGGACGATTGTGAAAAATTATCTTTCAACTCCTTATTTTAATTTAATTCACTTTCCTTATTAAATTTTTATTTAAATTCCTAATATAATATTTTTAAATTTCTCATAAATACTAGGGTGTTACAGCTGATTTCCAAAATTCCAAATTAGGGTGTAAACACTGTTCCTTTTCCAATTACATATCGTACAAAATGCAGAGGATATTCCTATACGTTTATTTTAAGCTTACAACTCATCAGATCGTATATAGGCATAATTATTAAATAAAATTCAATGATATAAATTTCAATGATATAGATAAGTCGTATAATTTTTCGCTTACCTTTCTAGCTTTCTAGATCTACCAAATCTGAATTCATCCCTTTAATTTGACTCATTTTCCATTTTAATCCAAGAGTATGTGTAACAAGACATATGCATACTGTTAGAATTACAGAACTGATAAGAGATTTAAGGTTAAGGGGAGTATAGGTTCATAATTTTAGAAATTATCATTTTCTTTCATAGCATTGATTTGCTTCTCTTTTTCTCTTTTATTTTCCACCCTTGTCCGATTTTTGTGTGTGTATATATATAATAGCTTATAATTTCTAGAAATAGTAGAGATGGAAAAATGGCAGTGCTTCATTGTTTTGATTAGAAAATATGAAAAGAAAAGTGTATGGTTAGGTTTGTATTTACAGGCCCTCGAACTAATCGTATCTGTTAGATTTAAAATAATTAAATCCAGGTCTTTCGAACAAGGTTCAACCCTAACCGCTACTGCTTGACCAATCAACCGCTCATCTATAGGCGGTCAATCGGCAACGATCGACCGGCAAAGGAAGGGGATCAATTGATGAGGTCCCAAAAAGTGACTATGGATCGTATAGTGTTATTATAGCTAACTTAACTTGCAGTAACAAAAGTATAAATAGCAAAATAATAAGTGAGTCGAAGAAAATACCGAAATTTATACTAGTTCGGAGCACCTCTCTTACATCCAATACCTAAGAAACTCTTAGGAATTACTAGCAAAGCCCTTACTTAACCTAGAGGAATAGGTATATTACAAAACGCCTTTTCTACTGAACAGGATTTGGTGCCTAACGTTCTCCAATAGGACATCAATTACAAATAGAAGTAAGATATTTGACTTCATGTGCTCTTGAATAACACAAATGAGTTGATATAGTACAACCTTCCTATAATATTCTTCATAAGTGGTATAACATTTATATTTGAAGAAATGGAAGTATATGAACACTAAATAGGTTTGATTTAAATGTTAAGTGATCAAGAAATAGAAATTTGTGGCTTTGGATACAAATAGTGAATTTAACAAGAAAAGATAATTAGAAAGCAAGAAAATGTTGAAATAAAAAAATGTGATTGTTATTTATAGAGAATGAGTAGTTGCAGTCCTTTAGCATCCGGTAGAATTGATGTAATCATTCATGGAGGGAAGTGACTCTTCGTGAAGGAGAAGAAGATGATGATCACTAAATAGGTCTAACCAACTGGTTATGGTCAAATCTGTCAATTTCAAAACAGAAGGAAAATAGTGCCAAAAGAAACATGTTTTAGTTAACTTAAAAAGGAGGGAGCTTTCTAAAGTTTAAAGAAATGATCAGGAAATTTTTCATGTGAAAATAGAAGGAGTTGTTCTATTAACACATTTTCTTAGTAAAATCATTTAAGAATGCACTTTTAATGTTCATTTGATATAGTTAAAAATTATTATGATAAGAGAATGCTAATAAGATACATATTGCTTCTAGTATAATGATAGGAGCAAATGTTTTTTAATAGTCTATTCTTTCTTCTTGATTAAAACCCTGTGCAACTGACCTAGCTTTATTTTGGATTATATTTTCATTAACTTCGTTTCTATAAACTCGTTTTGTTCCAGTGACTGTTTGATTATTTGGTCTAGGAACTAATTCCCAAATATGATTCCATCAAATTGATTTAGTTCTTCATGCATTGCCAAAATCCAATAATCGTCTATAGTAGCTTCTTTTGGATCAAACTTCTCAAGAGGATCTTTAGTGTCTAAAATAAAGCATTTGACCCAAAAATCTTAAAATATGATAATTTAGGTTACCTTTCAAAAAAGAGTACATAAGGTGCTTTTTTTAATTAATGGTCTCAAAGAAACAAGATTTAGAATGTAAAAAGCTGTAGAAACTGCCTCGGCCAGAAAGTTCTATGGTAGATTACTACTGCTTCAAAGTGTACTAGCGCATTCCCGTGGAGTACGATTTATCTTTTCTATAACACCGTTTTGTTGTGGCATTTTAGGGAAAGAAAAATTATGGCTTACACCTTTTTTATTGCAAAAATTTTGAGAAAAATCATTTTCAAATTTACCTCCATGGTCACACTTCTAATACTCTTAATTTTTAACTCTTTTAAGTTCTGTATTCATTTAGCAAAAATTTTAAAAGATTCAAAAGTGTTATTTGTATGTTTTAAAAAGAACGCCCATGTATATAATGAAAAATCGTCAACAATAACAAAAACATCTCTTATGATTTATTGATCTTATTTGCATAGGACCAAATAAATCTAAGTGTAAAAGTTCTAAAGGTTGTTTTGTAGAAATTTTACGTTTAGCTTTAAAAGATGACTTTTTAAGTTTTTCTTTCTAATAAGCATCACATAAATTATTAACTTTAAAATTTATCTTTGGAAACCATTACAATATCATTTTTAGCTAATTTACGAATATTTCTAAAATATTCCATGCCAAATCTAAGGGTCACAAATATTAACAACTGACATATATTGTTATTATATCTTATTTTCATATTAAAAATATAAATATTATGACTTTTTATACCTACAAAAATGAAATTACTATTTTATCAAAATTATTAAACTTATTTTTTTCAAAGTTATTTCAAAACCTTTTTTGCATAGTTGACTAATACTTAAGAGGTTATATTTTAAATTCTTTACCAAATAAACATTAGTGATTAAGGGAGAGTTAGATATACTGACCGAAGCTACATTTTCTTGCTCAATAACATAGCCTTTGGAGTTATCCCTAAAAGTGATTGTATCACCATCCATGTAATATATATTTGTTAGCATCTTTGCATTTCCAGTCATGTGCTTAGATCATCCACTATCAAGAATCTATTTCTTCTTTTTATGCCAAAGTACTTGCAAAAAATAGAAAATACTTTATTGGTACCCACTTCCTACGTTAGGATCCTCGGGGTTAGGTAGAAGTTAACTATACCTAGATGGGCTTAGTAAAACCTTTAAAATAAAAATCATAATTATAACGTATTTCATTTAAAAATTTGTATGTGCTTTTCCCTAATCAGATTATTATTAGTTTTAGGTACCAATATTTTAATAGTCTTTTTATAGTCCACTTTTGGTTGACTATTCATGGGTTTTCTGAAATTAGTATGTAATTAAGCGTTTCATTTTCTAATTCTAATCTATTTATCTTACCTAAACATTCTTTGTAAATTTTTCATAGATTGCTAAATTTATCATATAATTCTGAAGCTATTTCTGTAACATCTTCAAAGGATAAACTGGAAAGTACCTCGACTTTGGTAGCCATAAAGCATACATTAGCTTGTTCTCCATCGTTGTCGCTATCGATACCACTTTTGCTTGAAGATGAATCATCCCAAGTCACCTAGAATGCATGTTTGCTTCTTTTTAAAATCTTTCCATTTTTGAAATTTTTTTAAAGCTTTTCTTATCTTTATTCAGTTTAGGGAATCTTTCCTCAGTTGTCCAATTTTCCATAACCAAAACATTTTAAAGAGGATGTGTCATTTGGATTGCCGCATTTTTTTCATTCGAACCATCTTGTTGAATTTTATGTATTTCTTAACAAAAAACGCTACTTCATCTTCATCAAGCTCTGAACATCATCACTATTAACCTGAAATGCAATACTACATTTTTCTTGTGCTAGTTCTTTTCTAGCATGCAAGTTAGCTTCATAGGACCTTAAATAACCAATTAGTTCTTATACTTTAAGTGCAGAAAGATCATTAGCTTCTTCTATAGCAAATACTTTTCTTACCTACTCGTCAATTAAAGAATTTAAAATACTTGATACTAATTCAAAATCAATAAAGGTAGTTTCTAACACCATAAGATCGTGTTGTATAGTTTGAAACCTAGAATACATATCTATGATACTCCCGTTAGGTTTCATTTTATAAGGTTGAAATTGATTCATTAATAAACTAATCTTGGTCCGTTTAACTTTGGATGTATCTTCATGAGTAATTTTTAGCATTTTTTGAATATCATTAGTAGTTTTGCACAACATAATTCTTGAAAATTCATTTTTATCTAACTAGAAAAATAAAAAATTCATTGCTTTAGCATTACTAAAAGCAGCAGTTTTTTGAGCATTTGTCTAGGTACTCATTGCAGTAGTAGGTGCTTCATACTGTGATTGAGTAACTAGCCAAATATCAAGACCACTTGATTCCATAAAAACTTTCATACGTGTAGCATAGTATATAAAATTAAAACCAGTTAAAAATGGAGGACGTGTCGTAGATTGTCCTTGAACTGTGTTATAACTCATGTTGGCCTATTCAAATAACGATTTTGAAAAACTCCTTGCTCTGATACCAAATGAAAGCAACTAGTGGATCATATAGTTTTACTATAGCTAACTTAACTTGCAATAACAAAAGTATAACTAGCAAAGTAATAAGTGAGTAGAAAAACATACCGAAATTTATACTAGTTTGGAGCACCTCTCCAACGTCCAGTCCCTTACCACCTCTTAGGAATTACTAGCAAAGCCCTCACTTAACCCAAAGGAATAAGTATATTACAAAATGCCCGAGCTGTTAAACAGAACTTGGTGCCCGAAGATCTCCAACGGGACTTCGATTACAAATAGTAGCAAGATGTTTGACTTCACGTCCTCTTGAAAAACACGGATGAGTCGATATAGTACAATGTTCTTATAATCTTCTTTGTAAGTGGTATAACATGTATATTTAAAGAAATGGAAGTAGATGATCACTAAATAAATTTGATTTGAATGTATAGGTGATCAAGAAATAGTAATTTGTTGCTTTAAATGAAAATGGTGAATTCAACGAGAAAATGGTGAATTCAACAAGCCGATCGGTCAACTTTTTTTCATATTCAGTCGACTGATTAAAAACTTTGGTCGACTATTTTTCTTTAGAAAATAATAAAAGTAAAATTTTACTTTGTCAGTCAACTTAACTTAGTGAACGATCAACTATTATTGTTTTAATTGACTGGTTGACCTACTTTATTCGATTGATTTTGTATATTTTCCTTTTTTAAAAATGGTAAAGTTATTTTGATTTTCGAGTCTATGTGTATACCACTTTGAAGAGATTTTAACATCTGCAAACCTTAGTCTTAGAACTCTATGACTAAATATTCCATTGAATGTCATCTTCATCTTGTCTTCGTCATGTAAATCTCTTCGATGGTTGATATATTTTCCTATAGTAGTCGATTATATATAAATATATTATTATGTAGTTGCACTATCGAAACATCAAACTGTGTGGTTCTAACAATCCGGCATTTATTATTACTTATTTCCAAGTTTTCATTTCTAATCTTTTACATTTGAAAGGCTTCAAACGTTATTAACTTCTTCATTTGAACTCCAATTACAAAACTCCAAATATGAAAGTTTCTTTGAAAATCACCATGAACGCATGGTGCAAGTTCCATGGTCAAATTCCAACGTTTATTCAAATTATATTATTTAGCCATAATAGTTATTTATTAATTACCGTTAATTTTATGGAGTGTTACAGGAACCCAGAGTACATGAGAAGTCACAAAACATTCTTTTGAAATTCCACCTCATTAGTGAATTCGTTGAGAAGAAAGAAGTCGTGATATAAATGGTAGATTCCAAAACAACATAGCAGATCCATTCACTAAGGTTCTAGATCGGTCAGCTCTTGAGAAGCCGGTTGAAGGGATGAGATTATCCATAATTGGCCGCAAGTGCTAGTACGAGATTGATAGAGTTAGGGGTATGTACAAGGGGAAATTCTATAATTTATTGTAAATTAATTAACTCTGTAATCAATTATCATTCGTAATAAAGATATTTTTTCTTTCTATTACATATTTATAATAATGTGTTATAAATAATTCAATATTTAATTGAAATATATTTAACAAAAAATCCACAAATGGTGTGTTTATGATAGTAATTACAAATAGTTGTAATCATGAGTACCGTATCACAACATAATAAACACATGGGTTTTAATATTCCCAGCCAAGATGCATCTAGACTAGATATCGATGCCTCTGTTGAGACTAGAATATGTAATGCTTTCCAAATATTAGGCAGTGTACTACTCATGACTTCTGGGGGAAAACAAGTGGTTACATACTAAAATTATTGTATAACTATGGGGTGACTCAATCGATAGTTTTCGGTTGGTTAATATAACTAAAATCTAACATAAAATATTGATGCAACTAATTTACACAGTTCTCTCACTTAAAAATACCATCGATCTTCAATATGAAAGCTCCGTTTTTATTATAGTCAAATCAAGGCTCGCCGTCTACAGATTGACTATAGTTGGGTTGAGTGGAAGTATTGAAAGTGAAACACTACTCAACAAATGATTCATCTCCTTAATTATATGAGATTAGTGTCATGGTCAACACAAGTCAACTAAAAATCAAAATCTCTGGTCAGAATAGTCCGGTTAATGATAATTTTTATTATTGAACCAAAGGGCTTTGTATTTGAACTATAGAGTTGAATATGAACGATATTGAAATTTTGACCATTACCAAATTCCATAAGTTTGAAGTGATATAGTTTTGACAAACAGAATTAGTGTAAATAATAGTTACAAATGGATAATGCTTAACAAGGTGAAATTAAATTTTACTGAAATCAAGTAAGGGGTAAATTTGTCCAAAATTCCATGCCATCTGCTAAGTGATATATGAATGTTAATACTCGAATAGTTCGATGTTAATCGCTGACCAAATTTGAACTTAAAAAGTCGTACAACCGAATCGTTAAATAATACTTTGACCTTATGACTTAATTAATTTATAGTTGTTATAAATTAGGTAAATTGATTAATATTTGTGAAGTATTAGTTATAAAAATTTGTTTTGATTTGTTAAACTATATTAATAAACATGTTTATAATAGCTATAAATATAAAAATCGATATACGGTATCGATATGCATTTAAATTGAATTTAAATGCGATGAATATTGTTCGGCCTAAAATTGGATTTGAATCCCATGTGGGAAAGGGATTTTCCGCCATGCTAAGATCATGTAGGGGCGGTTTTAATATGGAGAATAGACTAGGGTTTTGATAGGATAAGAGGAAGAGAATGGGTAAGAGAGAAAAGTGGATCCGGATCCTAACTTATCTCTTTAATCGCTCCTCTATAATTAGATCATAACCCTTATTCTTCTATAATTTTTTTTAATCCTAAACCCTTTCTATTGCTGGTCAAAAAATTCATCCTCCCATCTCCTCCATTTTCAAGCACAAATCAAATAAAAATAAACACTATTTGGCAGTCGGCGGTCTGCAATTCGGAAGATAACACCTTCATAATTGGAATTTAATTCAAGAATTTATTTTAATGCTTCAATGTATGGTCCTTTGGAATTGGTGAAAGGTAATTATCTGATCTTTAATTATATATTAATGTTTTGTCATTTATATATCGTATGATACTTAAATGAATTGCTAACAAATCTAGTATATATTTGTATATCGTCACATTTAGAATGATTATGTGTTTAATACTTATATAATTAAGAAAAATTATGATATATATATGCCTTTGATACTCACGGCTTAAATAAAAAAATTGTTTTCTACTTAAATCAATTTAATATGCATTATTTAAATTATATAAGCTTCGTGGTTGAAATATTAAATCTTATATTATTCCAAATATGGCCTTAAAATTTTTATATACGTAATATCATACTTAAAAGTCTTTTGGCATAAATAATCTATATAACAAAATAGCTTGGGCTTAACGGAAAAGATAAAGAAGGGTTGAGATTTATTTTTGATAAAGATATCAAGTGGTTGACAATTGTCCACATCAGCAAAATAAGTAACATTGTTAACGTAGTTAACTTCTCCGTCATAAACTAACTTCGTTTCTTCCTTAACGCTTCCTCCTCTCACCCATTTCCTCCACTCACCCACTATTTCTTTTAACAATAAACACGCATACAAGCAGTTGCAAATGCAATAAAAAGCCACGTCTATTTATTAATGCTTCTGTATTAAATTTCTCAGATCATGGTTTCCCAGTAAACAGTTCACAATATGGAATCAAGCACAGTGGAAATGCTGTTATGGTTGACATTACGCAAGAAAAATCTTAATTTACTGGAATTTGAATCTACATCCATTCGTGTTCCCTAACTTGAGCCTCCTTTATGGGTCCAGATCGAAGAACTACTTTATTATTAGGGGATCTTTCACAATTCTACTTCAAATGGTTAATTCACATTTGTTTGGTGGCAAGACACATGTTGTGAAGGTTAGATCTAAATTTATTTTATATTCTTTTTGGAAGATGATTTCATGTATTTTTCCAAATCCTTCAACTAATGTATGTTTTTCAATAGAGTAGATGAGACGACTTTTTGGTTTTTATTCAATACTGTACACTAATGTATCCTTTTTACTGATGCATTTAAGGTGTTTGTGGAAATCATAGACGGTTATTTTCACTCTCCCTTCACACTTGACGTACTTAGCTAGCCATTAGGAAGCAAATTATAAGTTTATATGAAATTATCCTTTAACCATGTTTTTCATAGACTTCAACCTGTTATCGCTAATTATCCATTTTGTATACTTCTTGTATGTTTAGTGGTAGCTGTTGTCGATGTATAAGCTAATTCTTATAAGAGTTCATTTATATGTCGAAGTATACCTTAGATTATTTGTTTTTGATGTTCTTAAAGGAATCTAATTACAAAATATAGTTACATGAACTTATTAAATTGAAATCTACAGTACATCATCTATTTAAAACACCTGAGAAACCCAAGAAACGTTATTGTAATCATATATTTTTTCATAAAAAACCAACGATTTACCCACTCTTTTGATGTTTAGACCTTTTTATAGGCCATTTTTTCATGAAAATTAGATTGACCGTGTAATGGCATGTTTTTCATTTTTTTAAGGAAAATAGAACCACGTCAACAGGAATACTATTTGTTTGCGTCTTTTTAGAGAACTAGCTGTTGTACTATGAGACCATCCTTATGCATTATGAGTCCATTCTAAACATTATTATCAACTTCGGTAATCTTTTGTTAGGACTATACGTTGTTGGGAATTGCAGAAGTAAATCAATTTGAAATGGTCATGTAGCATAATATGTAAATAACACATTTATCATTGAATTTGTTATCAATATACAAAATGCTTATGTAGTATTTTTTTGTTTGCCTTTTTTTTAACATGCAAGGCAAGTGGCTATGGTTGGTACCCAAATTTGGGAATAAAATATATGCATTGTGGTGCATTGTTGAGTAGACATATATTTGGTTGAATTTTCATTTCTATTGAAATGCAATAAAATCAGTTGCATTGTTACTTAGTGTTATTTATGATACAGTTAGGTCTAATCGGTTATAATTTCTCTAACTAATATATACAAACGAAATACATTTTTATATTATATATATAGAACAAAATTTACATTGATCAAAATTCACATGAGTTCTTTTAATGAATTGGTATTCAGTTTTTTTTTCTTTACGCATGAGTTCTTTGTACAAATGGGATAGACAACATGTTTACTATAAAAACTGGTAACTGGATTGACTGTTAACTTATCAATTGTTCTATTTTTTTAATCTTTTAATGTTTTCTTGCCAACTCTTCTCAATTTTCGATATTTAGTATGTTCATATATGTTACTGATAACATTTTCAAGTTAACGTGCATTATTTGCTAGATAGAAACATTATTAAGATTGATTATCTTAAAAATATAATGCTTGACTAAGATAGTATCGCAAAATCAACAATAATCTTTTCTACTCCTAGATTTGATGGAGGCATAAACCCAATGTTTACAGTGAGGCTTCTTTTGTCTCTACATGACATGATGATAAATATGTTACATTTGAAGCCGTATTTGGAGCATTTTACACTCTGACTCCTTTTTAACATCTGTTATAATTATGTGAAGTTGCTCATATGATTATATTTAGTTATAGCTTCCTTTTTTGATAATACTTTTCATTGCTATAAGTGATTTGTCTTGCATAAATGGTTAATGAGCACATAGATTTGTATGAAAATAATCACTAAAATGATTTCTTTTACAACGATTAATTCCAAATAAATGGAGTTGAAAACTATGCTGACAGTATTGACTCTCTGCATCGTCAGAGAAACACCTTAGAGTAAAATTTGTACTACTAGAATAAAGTTTAATTAATAATTAAGTATCCTTTGGGTTGTAATATACATTAATAATAGGGATGAATATGCTAAATAAGAAAGGGAATTATTGTAATCTGCACTGCATAAGGAGTCTATAAATATGGAGCTTGATTGTATTGTAAGATCTATCTCAATTCAATAAAATTATTCTCTCTCTCTAATGGTCTCCATTCTCTTCATTTCATAACACGTTATCAGCACAAACTTTCTGTATACTGCATTCTCAATATTCTGCATAGGAATACGAATCAATTATTATTCTCAACCTGTTCACCTTCAAACTTTCCAACTTCTCAACAAGTAATTATATATTAATTACTCTGACTGTTCCACTTCTGATCATTCCAATTCTAAGGCTATTCATATTCAAGATCCTATTATATATTGGAGCAAACGAGTCTTTTATAATATATCTACATATGTTCTATTTCTTATTTCCTTTAAAACAGCAAGCAGGTAAAGGAATTGTTCTTGCATTTCTATATAAACTAGTTACTTTTCCTCTCTACAAAAAGGTAATTGTCAATATCATGTTTTTTTGATAAAGCTGTCTAGTTTGGGGTTTGCTTCTATATTTTTCATGTATTTTCTTGTATCACTCTTATTTTAATTATTTGGCTTCTAAATTCAATATTTTTTTTCTTTGCGGATCTGTTGCCAAATAAAATTCAAAAGTTTGCAATGGAATATGCGCAAAAGCTAACTTTCCTTTCTTATATAATAAATACATGAAAGTTGCAAAATCCAAATGTTTGGTTTTGTTGATACATTTTTTTGGGTACAGTTGTTTGATATCATGAATGAAGATTTTCCATTTTTTTATTTTTATTTTTTTACTTTTTAGCTGGAAACAAACAAATAGTGAATGCTGTTGTGGCGAATATTTTCACCTTATGCAATTTATTTTATGAACAGTTCATAAAATGACAAACATCGCCAAGCTTGAATTCAAAGCTTTGGATATATCTGGAGACAACTACTTATCATGGATATTGGATGCTGAGATTCATTTGCAATCTCAATTCTTAGAAAATGCCATTAAAAATGGCAATACTATGTCCCAGCAGGACAAGGCAAAGGCTCTAATATTTTTAAAACGCCATATCCATGATGATCTAAAAACAGAATATTTGACTGAAAAAGACCCTCTCCACTTATGGAACTCCCTGAAGGAGCGTTATGACCACCAGAAGACGGTCATACTTCCAAACACTAGGCAAGAGTGGTTGAACCTAAGGTTTCAGGACTTTAAGTCTGTAAGAGAATATAATTCTGCAATGTTTAGAATCAATTCTAAACTAAAATTATGTTGAGAAAAGGTGGATGACGCACAAATGCTTGAAAAGACATTCTCAACATTTCATGCCTCGAATATACTCATGCAGCAGCAATATCGAAAGCGTCATTTTAGAAAATATTCTAAACTCATAGAATGCTTACTAATTGCTGAACAAAATAATGAATTGCTTATAAAAAATCACTCCTCAAGACCAACTGGTTCGACTGCATTACCTGAAGTTAATGCTAATTTTGCCCACTTTGGAAGAGGTAGGAGTCGAGGTCGAGGTAGAGGACATGGTCGTGGACATGGATATAACTCTAGCAGAGGAGGTTATGGTGGTTTTAAAGGTAACAAAACCACCAACTTTAAAAAGCAATAAAAGAAAATTGAGCCTGTAAAAAACAATGATTCAGCTTCAGAAAATAAAAGGCACTATGAGGAAGTTTGTTATAGATGTGGACGATCTGGTCACTGGTCACGGACATGTAGATCATCAAAGAAAATAGTTGAAGAATATTATCGCTCGAAGAATATTGAGGCAAATAATGCCAAAAAGTTAGCTGAAAACACTAACCTGAAGTTAGATGATTTCTTCGAAGATGACAATGAAAATTTCCTTAATGATGAAAATCTAAGTGCAATGATCAATGATATGACCGAGTTGATCAATTAGAAATATCTTGAAGTTTGTTATGTGGATTTCGTTTTATTTCATTATCTTGCATCAATAAATCAGTTTGAAGTTTGTGTTCATTTACTTGTATTTCCCTTCGCAGTACTAGTTAAAAATAATGTGTAATGTGGATGTTGTTTTTAATCAGTAGCCTATTTTAATCATATTACTTATTTTGTTTACATTACATTTATTTATGCATATAAATTTTTAATGATTGACTAATTATTGCCTTTAATTCTTAAGGTATGGAACGTCATTTGGGTGATGATATATGCTTACTATATGTGCAACCACTCATACAATTTTGAAAAACCAGAAGTTTTTCTCTGAACTATTTGAAAATTTCTCAGCTAAAGTCTCCACTGTAGCTGGATCTGCTAATGTAATTGACGGGTCCAGAAGAGCCTATATAATATTACCAAATGGTACGCATATCTTTATTCAGAATGCATTATACTCAAGCAACTCTAAAAGAAATTTGCTGAGTTTCAAAGATATAAGAATGAATGGATACCATATTGAAACTATAAATGAAAACAACAAAGAATATCTTTGTGTTATTTCTAGAATTGAAAGCCAGAAGCTTATCCTAGAAAGATTTGGTACAATTTCAATTGGTTTATATTTTACAAAAATTGGCATAGTTGAATCTCACTCAATAAACATGAGCCAGAAGCTCACAAATACAAAGACATTGATTCTTTGGCATGATAGCTTGGGTCATCCTAGATCAACTATGATGCGTAAAATTGCCAAAAACTCAAATGGACATGATTTATCAAACTAATTGAATTTACCAAGTAATTACTTATGTGCCCCGTGTGCACAAGGAAAATTAATCACTCGACCTTCATATAGTAAAATCACATCTGAATCTCCAACATTTCTACAAAGAATTCAAGGTGATATATGTGGCCCAATTCACCTTGAATGTGGACCATTCAAATATTTTATGGTATTGATTGATTTATCAACTCTTTGGTCACATGTCTGTTTACTTTCTACAAGAAATTTGGCATTCTCCAAGCTACTTGCTCAAATAATAAAATTGAGAGCACGCTTCCCTGATCATCAA
Organism: Allium cepa; assembly: GCA_030765085.1. Classification (NCBI taxonomy): domain Eukaryota; kingdom Viridiplantae; phylum Streptophyta; class Magnoliopsida; order Asparagales; family Amaryllidaceae; genus Allium; species Allium cepa. Next base: position 633,839,030 of record CM060932.1, on the reverse strand, counting down.
ATTAAGTCAATTAGACTAGATAATGCTGGAGAATTTACTTCTCAAGTATTTGATGATTATTGTCTATCATTGGGAATTGAAATTGAACATCAAGTAGCTCATGTTCACACTCAAAATGGTCTAGCAGAATCATTAATTAAGCGCTTGCAACTTATTGCAAGACCATTGCTTATGCAATCAAAACTACCCATTTCAGCTTGGGGGCATGCAATTTTGCATGCATCGAAATTTTGGTTAAAATTAGACCAACAGCTTATCATCAGCTTTCGCCATCACAGCTCTTAACTGGATCTCAACCAAATATTTCACATTTACGAAAATTTGGTTGTGCTGTGCATATACCTATTAATCCCCCACTTCGTACTAAAATGGGTCCTCAACGATGGTTAGGAATTTATGTGGGATTTGATTCTCCATCGATAATTCGTTACCTTGAACCCCTTACAGGTGATGTCTTCACTGCAAGATTTTCAGACTGTAAATTTGATGAGACAATCTTCCCACCGTTAGGGGGAGGAAAGACCGTTCCAGTAGAACGGCGTGAAATATCATGGAGTAATCCATCTATGTCTTATTTGGATCCACGTACCAAACAATGACAATATGAGGTACAACGAATTTTGCATATTCAAAATATTGCAAATCAACTGCCAGATGCATTTAGTGACACTACAAAAATAACTAAATCTCACATTCCAGCAGCAAATGCACCAGCAAAAATTGATGTCCCTGAAGGATCAAAAGTAAATATAGCAGCAAATGAATCTAAAGCAAGACAAAAACGTGGAAGGCCAATTGGTTTAAAAGACTTGGCGCCTAGAAAAAGAAAGTCTAATGAAAAATCATCAATTAAGGAACCTCTTGAAGAGGTTATAAATGATCCAAAGGATCACTCAAATGAAAATCCCAATTCTTCTAGAAGTATGGAAGGAAATATTATCCCAGAAGAGATAAAAGAAGATTTCAACAATAAAATATACCTAATAATAATGAGATCTCAATATTTTATACGAACTATGGAAAAATATGGAATCGAAGTAAAATAATAATTGATAATGTATTCTCATTCGCATTAGCTACTGAAATAATTGAAAGTCATGACCATAATGAGAATGATGAGAATGACGATAATGAACCAAATAGCATAAATGAATGTCCAAAAAGACACGATTGGCCAAAATGGAAAGATGCTATCCAAGTGGAATTAGATTCACTTCAAAAACATGGTGTATTTGGACCAATAGAGAAAATACCAGAAAATGTTAAACCGGTAGGTTATAAATGGGTATTCATTAGAAAACGAAATGATAAAAATGAAGTCGTGAGGTACAAGGCACGACTTGTCGCACAAGGTTTCCTACAGAGACCAGGTTTTGACTTTAAGGAAACTTACTCCCCTGTTATAGATGTCATAACATTCTGATATTTGATAAGTCTTGTAGTTTCTAAAAAACTCGATATGAGATTAACGGATGTTGTGACAGCTTATCTTTACGGTTAATTAGATACCAATATTTACATGAAAATCCCAGATGGATATAAATTGCCTGAAGCAAAATCAAAGTCCATGTACTCTTTAAAACTAAGACGATCGCTATATGGCTTGAAACAATCTGGAAGGATGTGGTATAACTGTCATAGTAAATATTTGGTGAAAGAAGGATACGGAACAATCTCATTTGTCCATGTGTCTTTATAAGGAAATCGGTAAAGGGATCTTCTATCTTAACAGTTTACGTTACTGACATAAATTTGATTGGGACTCCAGAAGAGATTGATGAAACAATAAATTATTTAAAGAAGGAATTTGAAATAAAAGATCTTGGCAAATCTAAGCACTGCCTCGGTCTACAGATTGAGCATAGTACTAATGGCATATTAATCCATCAATCAAACTACATTGAAAAAAATTCTAATGCGTTTTTAAATGGATAAAGCATATCCACTTAGTAAGCCGATGGTTGTTAGATCTTTAGATATTAAAAAGGACCCTTACCGCCCAAAAGAAGAAGATGAGAATGTGCTTGGCTCGGAAGTGCCATATCTTAGTGCCAATGGTGCATTATTATATTTGGCCCAATGCACAAGACCAGATATTGCATTTTCAGTAAATCTTCTAGCAAGGTACAGTTCAGAACCAACAAAAAGACACTGGAATGGTATAAAACATATCATGAGATATCTTCGTGGAACGACAAATTTGGATTTGTTTTACTCTAACTCGGGCAATAATCCAAATCTAGTTGGCTGTGCTGATGCAGGTTATCTTTCTGACCCACATAAAGCAAGATCACAAACTGGATATGTGTTTAATAACAGCAATGCAGCAATTTCATGACGATCTACAAAACAAACATTAGTAGCAACATCATCCAATCACTCTGAAATACTAGCACTACATGAAGCAAGTAAAGAATGTATTTGGCTGAGATCACTAATTGAGCATATTCGAAAAAGCTGCCAACTTCCATCAATAACAGAAGAGTCAACCATTATTTATGAAGACAATGCAGCTTGTGTAGCTCAAATACAAGCGGGTTACATTAAGGGTGATATGACGAAACACATTTCTCCTAAATTTTTCTTCACACATGAGCTACAAAAGGATAATAAGATAGAAGTGAAACAAATCATATCCCAAAAAAATCCGGCGGACTTATTCACATAGGCGCTTCCAAAATCAACATTTCGGAAGATGGTGTACAAAATTGGTATGCGTCGGCTGCATCAACAAACTAATTGAATAATGCGCTATAATTCAAGGGGAGCGTATGAAATACGCTATAATGTACTCTTTTTCCTTCACTAATATTATTTTCCACTGGGTTTTTATTAGTAAGGTTTTAATGAGGTATTATCTTGATCCAGAAGTATCAACCCTCATAGTAACATTATAAAATATATGTTACTTAAAGATGAAATAATGTTGTACTCTTTTCCTTGTTTATGATTTTTTTCCCACTGGGTTTTTCATAACAAGGTTTTTAATGAGGCAATTACTCTTATCATCTTTACACATGCATATTCAAGGGGGAGTGTTGTAATATAGGGATGAATATGCTAAATAAGAAAGGGCATTATTGTAATCTGCACTGCATAAGGAGTCTATAAATATGGAGCTTGATTGTATTGTAAGATCTATCTCAATTCAATAAAATTATTCTCTCTCTCTCTCTCTAATGGTCTACATTCCCTTTATTTCGTAACACTTTGTAGAATTATACCTTTATTTCTATAGATTTCAGCTTTTCAACAAAGTGATATCGATCCCTCAAGATGCACAGAAATAGTTTTTTGGTCAAACATGGTGCATTAATGAGAAGGTATTTGGAGTTTTTTCTGTTACTCATGATATTTCGTTTCGTACTTACGACAATTATCAATTATCATTAAAATCGTATTAGGTGATCACATTGTTAGATTCAACATCAAATATGATACCGCCATCATATTGTGGTATAATAGACTACTTCCTAAACAGTAAATTTTACTTAACTTCTGTAGTTGAACTATATGTAAAATAATTAGTAAACCTGTGGGTGCTATATTGTTAGTCAAATGTACAATTTAAAGCATGTATTTAACAAACATTTACATGTACACGTGCATATATAACATTTTATGTCTTGGCTCTGTTGTTTCACATTTTAGGTAATATCTACTTCCAAAAATGGTTTATTTTCTACCATTGATTGAAGCATATGCTAATTTATAATGAAATTGTGGTGGTGTATATTTTCTACTGTAACAACTTTTAGATATGTTGTTTACATTGGCTTTTTTTGTTAAAGCCAACAAACCATTTAATTCTTTTGATATATCACATTCAAATCTTTTTTCCAAAAAAAAAACTTTACTTGGTTGGTTTTTTCATTATTGTCTGTTTCAAAAAGTTGTTCTTCTCTACAGTTGAGGAAGACGCTAATTTATGATAACGTTGGGGTGATTTATGTTTTATATTATAACCTTAAATTGTACAAAACCAAGCTTCCAAATATGTTGTTTACACTTTACAAAAATAGAAGTTGTTTATTAAAGCTAAAAAACTATATTTATCATATATAACATATAAAACTTACGTTTGTTTTAAAAAAACATTTTCACTTATCCATCTACCAGATCTTTCTTGGATAGTTCTTCTACATCCCCTTCAAAATAATGCAACTTTTTTAAACTGTTTAAATAATTATAAGTTAAGGAAAAATTTCTACACATTGTTTTAATTTTAGAAATTGTTCTAAAAAAACTTCTATTTATAATGACAATGCATACTGCATACGTAGTTAAAACAGTCAACTACTACTACAAAAATGCATTTTTGCATTTATTCAATATTGTTCAGAATAAAATTATTTGGAAAAACTGTATATCTCAATTTAACTTTTTCCTTAATAATCCATCCAATATTCATTTATTCTTATCTCATGGCAGACTGTGTGTGTATCGCTAATTTTTTCATCTTCAACTGTGAAATTTCATTTAACACCATAAATTAGTAATATCAAATTATATATATTATAAAAAATATTTTTTTACATCTTATAAAATTAAATTTGTACCTAACATGCTTTCGGAGAAAATAAAAAAGTTATATAATTTAAATATTTAAATATTTGCCAAGATAAAAAATTAAATTCAATATTGATTTTTAAATTATAATATATATATAATATTTAAACATCAAAATATCATTCAGGTTTTTACTAAAAAATTAATGTTTAAAATTATCTTTTGAAAATAATTTTATTTAAATTTTTAATTAATTTCCATATAGGGATTTATTTTTGAAATATTTAAAAGTAAAAAACAACCTTTTTTCATGAGCATTATACAAGGTATATATATTTATTTTATATATTTTATATGTATTTCATTTAGATATAAATACATATATGTAAATTTATAAATTATTTGTAAGATTGTATATATGTATATGAATTAATACGTTTATTTACTTAAAAAAATTATTTTTGTTTACGAATTTTCCAGCAAAATAAATAAATTAGTTTTCAGTATAATGTTAAATGATTTTAAATATGCATATACATAATTCTACGTATATGTGCGTGTGTGTATATTATATATTCCATATACACGTTTTATATAAATAAGTTCAATATGTATATATATACATATATATATATGTGTGTGTGTGTGTGTATATATGTATATATATGTATATGTATATGTATGCGCAATGTTTTATATACATAAATCAAATTATATAAACATACATTTGAACGATATATATGTATACTAGAAGGGCTAACATGTCCGTTGCGTTATAAATCTCAGCACTTATAAAGGGGCATATCAAACTTTGCATGGATTGCTATGTTACACATGTGCGTACGCGTATACACACACAGACATATACACATACATACATATATATGCACATGCATATATAGATATATGTATATGTATGTATGTATGTATATGCATACGTACATATACATATATCCATACATATATATGTATGGATATATGTATATGTACGTATGCATATACATACATACATATACATACACACACATATTATAATGTCAATTACACAATATAAAATCATATTATAAATATAAATAAAATAATGAGTTTATTTAAAGGAAATTTATAAATGTTCTAATTAAATTAGACTTAATAAACCTGGTCCAAGTAGTTAATTGATTCGGCTTGGTGCAGGATGTCACAAGTTCGAAACTTGCTTTCGAACGTTTATTTGACATGTGATATGTTGTCCCATTGATTTGTTGTATATAAAGTACCAGTTCAAAAAAAAAATATAAATGATAAATTTTATTGAAATTCACACGTTTATTTCGCTGCGGTCAGAACCGTTTCCAACATTACACAGTGCACATCAATTTATATTACACATACGTATGTGTGTGTATCAAGATTGTTATTGCATTATACATGGTGGTCGGGATCAATAACGAAATGCGCGGTTTGTTATCATCCTTAGTAGGGACATGAAAAACAAGTTATATTGCTGGAATATCTATCTTATTGAAATTCAAAACAACCACTGAATTTGGAAATAGTATTGAAACTAAGGTATCGTTTGTTTAAAGTGCTGAACACTGAATGCTGAACGCTGATTGCTGAACGTTGAACGCTGATTGCATGAAATATTGTTTGTTTTCTATCCAATTAAAATTTTGTTTTAAGAACATAAATTACCATTTTGACAATATTACCCCTCAATTTTACAAGTAATTAGTCTTTGGGACTATGCCATTGAAAATGCACGCTTAATTACCTTATCTTATGTTTTATATTTTGTATAAAAAAACGCTTGATGAAATTATTTATTTATATTTTTTTACATCTGCACTGCATATTTCTTTCTACATATATTTGAATGAAAAATATATCGTAAAAAAATCATATACATTTCATTTATGTTTTAATTAATTAATTTATAAAGCAATATATTTTAATTTATACAGAAACATTAGGCAGGCTACCATCAATTTTTTCGGTCAATAGTTTTTAGTATATTGATTTCCATTTATTGGAAACTACTGAATAAAATTATAATTAAAACAAAACGAAAAAATTAATTCAAAAGAGAAAGAGATAACTAAAAACAATATTGATATTATGTCTAAATTTTTTCAATTATTTGATATACCATATAAGATAACTATATGTTGTGTTACATAAGGGTATAATTGAAAATTCAGTGTAATAAGTGATCAACACATCCAATAAACACTAAAATTTTGCTTATTCATTTCACTTAATAAAAGAGCTTAATGATGTCACTTATTTGAAAACAAACAAATTGTTATGCTCTTATCACTTGTTCAAATAATCATTCAGCCTTTTTTATCTTGAAACAAACGGAGCCTTGCTTAAGCTGGCGTTCGAATGAAAGGTTGAATGTTCAATTTCTACCAGCAACATATATATAGGTTAACTACTTGGAGTATTGACGGTGGATTCGGTGTATGATACTTTACCACACATCCAGTGTTTTGAAACAAATGAAAGGAGTGGGTTGTCAAATATTTCATGGAGGGCACAACAGAATTAATTAACCTAAACCAGCTGTAGATGAAAAAGAGACTTGACATGAACAAATCTCATCTAAAATAAAATAAATTGTCTGTTCAGGTTTAGCAAGGAAGGACCGTAATCACATGCAATGTTTAATCCACTCAAGGCATAATTAATAATTAACAATCAATACAGGCCTTGACAAAAATAAATCCTTTCTGTAATGAAAGCTGTTGATGTCTTGTCCAATTTGGTAGCTCGAAGTTCACCCTTCAACATCCATCTGTACTTGTGAACAATGCACGGAAGGAAGATACATAATACAGCTTAACCCACACATGCACGTGCACGTGCACGCTAACTGCTGCAGTTGTTCGCTAATCCAGCAATTACGTCGCATTTATTATGTACTCGTTCGCTTAATTATTCCGTGGAAATTACTTGTTAATTGGTTTTTTGTTTCCTTAAGCGCATGATTAGATGTTGTTTATTAGCGCGATGCATGGATCGAGTAGGAGTTGTCTAGGAATTTTTAATTGGTTTGTTTCGATGTTGAGGATGCGATGGCGAGGGATTCTAGGGATTAATTATGATCTTCAAGTTTGTTGTTTAATGCGAAGCTCATGTGCATCTTGGATTAGTTTATGCTTATCACTTCGGAAATGCTAAAAGCGAAGGCATCAGGAAGTTTTCTGTGGTTTGAATATTCCAAATGCTTTCCCACGCATCCTCCCTAATTCGGCCTACTTTACAATCAAATTCTAAATTTTGATAGTTTCTTCTGCCTAATGGCACGTTAGTTTTTTGAGCAAATCTATGATAACTCAATCTGTGACATATAGTTGTTCTCTGATGTCACTTTCTTATGTGGATACAATGAGATCCAATTAATCAAATTTAGTGTCATCAACTTTACATTATTTTGTATTCAAAATAGTCGATTCTTTAACTCTTATTCATTCAATTTGTAATGTAATATAGTTTGCTTCTATTTGGTGTTCGCTCCTCCAAAAACTCTAATACGATATCGGGTTTTGTCTGAGAAATGATTATAACATAATATCATGCTAAGGTTCTAACCTTGGTGAAAACTTTATGTTTTGAGTCACAATGAATCTAATTTAAATTTTACCATCATTATATTTCTAATATTATGTCCGCATCATCTCCATAATTTCACAAGTGGATAAACAACATAATTAATCAGCACGCCCTCTTTAATCACAATCTCACGCTTGCATCAAAAACAACACAGTTTTGATCTTGGATTTCAACCCTAAACAGTCGCGCACCCTGACCTTCAATATCATAGAACACAATTCCACGATTGATTCTTGGCTCGACACCATTCGTCCAGCAACTCTTGGCTCGATACATCCAATATTGACACTAGTGTATCGGAAAAAAAATTATCGATACATCTGCTGAGACTGGTGTACGTATTGTTTTTAATATGATGGACGGTGAATTACTCATGATCGTTGGGGAAACCAAAGCATTACGCACTTGTGCTTTTTTGTAACAATCATATAACAACTCAACGAGAATCTTCTATTGGTTAATACGACAAGTCAAAATAAGAGAACTTATGTAACGACGTACAAATAGTCTTCAAACTAGAGAGTGCTATTGAACTTAAGTAACTATTTTGCACTTTGATTATGGTCTACCACATGACATCACGATAACGTTACTATCATAGTTGGATACGCATTGAACCATTAAAAGTGAAATACCACTCAAGGGTGGATTCATTTCTTTCATTGTAGAAGGTTAGTGTGAGTATGATTCGTAGGTAACTTAAAGTCAAAATCTCTACCTAAGATAATATAGTTAATCGATAAGTATTATCGGACTAAACCAAAAACTTTAAAGTGGCCTATGCTATTATCTACGGATATATTTAGAGTTTTGACCATTGACTAAATTATATCTTCGTGATACATTGATGTTGAAATGAGACCTTATGCAATAAATCTATACAAGGTGTGGCTTAATGAAGATTAGACAAATTTCACCTTAATACTCTATTAGTAACTGAACTCGTGTTTGATACTGTACTTTAAGAAAGCCTGTATAGACTTCAATATTTATATTGTTAAAATGTTGACAATGGACCGAGTTCACACCAGGGAGTCAACGCACAACCGTGTTATTTGCTAATTTTCCGAATTTAACCAATTTAAAATTAATTTATAAATGTTATAAATTAATAATAAATTTAATGCAATTATGGTATTGAATTTTTAGGGTATTTTAATTATTTATCTGAGACTTCAAAGTTAATTAAAATGATATATAATTATTATGTATCAATTTATTTATATATATGTAAGCTTAAATAATTAATATATATGGTATATTAATTAGATTTGACACTATGGAAGCCTAATAAGGCCCATGGCCTGCCATACATGAGGCAAATTAAGTTTTGACTTGGTCAATGAGTCTGGTGAGATCCGAATTCAAAAAAGAGAGAAATGTGGAAGTATTTAAGCTATGGTGGTTGTAAATAGCGTCAACCTCTCCTAGTCAAACCACACCAAAAACAAAATTATCCCAACCTCCAATAAAGAATTGGTGGATACCTTGAACAGGGATTCAATCATCGAGTTCGAGCTCAGGTAACAGAGATCTAAGGAAGAAGAACAAACGACCAATGTGCCAATAACAAGCCGATAAAAAAATTACACAATTAATTTAAATAAAGTAAATTTATATGTACATTTGTTCGTAAGGTACTTTTGAAATAAATTTATTTTGATAAATTAAGTAATGGCAAATTAATGTATATAAACATTAAATAATACACACATATTGATTAAACTTATAATTATTTACGTATACATATATAAATACGCACTATTGAAAAAATTACACATAAACGTTCTCGGCCATTATACATAAATAAATATACTGGAATACATATATACATACATATGTGTGTGCATGTGTATTTAACAATTTGTATTTTGGAGTAAAATGATATTATTTTCAGTTTTAAAAAATAAAAAAAAATCCGACTTATTCTCGGGTTGGTTAAAAATCAATTAAAAAGATTGTTAATTCAGTTTTTGATAATAAATATATAAATTACTATTTCAGTATTAAATATACATACATACATACATACATTTCTATGTATGTTTGAATTAGTCAAAGTCAATTTAAATTACAAATCCATATTCTAAAGTTTCTAAACATCTCCCTTCTATCAATGTATTTGGAAATTTCTTGACAATGACACAACAACTTGGAAAGAAATACTATGTACCATTTATTAAAGTGGTTCAAAAAAAATTATATAACCCGATACATAATTATACTCTTTTTTCTGGAAATATATTTCTTATCTATTCCACATATTTAAATTGTTTCTCCAATTTAATATACTTTAGGAAATAAAACATCCTTGTGGACTGATCTTTGGGCTTCCATGATTGCTTTATAAAATGAATTTTCTGAACTCTAATTAGCATTTAACGACAAAAATGACCTTACGATTGACATTTTCAGACCATATAAAGTATTTAATTAGTATATCTCATTTAATCATAATTTAGTAAGGCTTGTGCGCAGTCAATTTCAAGGATTTATAATATTACTGACCATAGTTGTATGAAGAAAATTAGGACATCTGGTTTGGAGCTAGTAAAAAAGGAAATGTACATCTTTAATTCTATATTGATTTTAAATTTTTTCCTAAAATTCAATCCTCTATTACTTCAAATATATTTAGAAAATCGATGCCTCTTCTAAGTCAAAATTTATATGTGGATAATATGGCAAAATTAGATACAATTACTAGGCTAAATTCTAAACTTAAAAGTAAGTGGAAATTAGGTTGAAGGGTTTCTATTTGCAGAGTAATAAGTTTTAAGGACAACATTTCTGAATAATTAGTTATAAGGACAATTTACAACATAATGATAAATTCATTTATCTTTTTAAATTATACAGGAAAATGATAAATCCTTTTATCATTATTTCTGTATAACTGAAAATGATAAATTCTTTTATCTTTTTCCTGTAAAATGTCCTTAAAACTAATTTTTCAAAAGTAGTGTCCTTAAAACTTATTACCCTACCAAATAAGCCCTTGAAGTGAAAATCCCCTAAAAGTAATCACATCAACAATCCTTGTTATTGTCGTAACACATCCCCGAAACCACCATAAATTTGTTTTTCGACTATCACTTCACGCAGCATATAGTTAGTAATTCACTTGTTACTTTTGGTATTTACTTTAATACTGCAATCCCATCTCCTTATGAACATTGGACCTACCTTAAATTTAACTACGACTATTCATTTAGGAAAATCTTAGACTTGATTTTTTCTATTACATGTTGGGTTATATGAAATGAAAGAAATCAACGTCTGTTTAACAATCCTTACAGTAGTTCATCTACTATTATATATTTCACTGTCTAACATATTTCACTTTGGACAGGGGTTGGTAGAAGATGCACAACCTAGAATGCCCACCGCGACTAGATCATGTGTAATGCTGCACCTCACAGGTCTTATTTTCCTTCTACTTAAATTCTAACCCGGAGGTTTACCTCATACCTGTCTTGCATAATTTTTAGTAATTCGTAGTCTACCGTAGCACCCTAACTTTTGTAGCATACTATTTCGAAAATTTGATTAATTGGTAATTCAATCAATAGTGCTAGGGACTAAATAAAGTGTGGATAACTACTATGTTAGTAGAATTTGAATTTTAAAATCTTAAAATGGAGTAATGGTTTATGAAGAAAGAAATTAAAGGGTTTAATTAAATTGGAGAGGGATATGGAAAGAGAGATAATACATTTAATTTAATTCCCCTAATGCAATCTCCCCCTTCCTTATTAATTCGGTCATACCCATTGTTAATTTAAAAAATGGATCAACATCCTGGAGTATGATGTAAAAGCAGCCTTGTTAGAACAGCGCAAATATCATAGAAAATAGTAGAAAAGTAAATGAGACACGGGGATCGTATAGTGGTTCGGCTGTTAACTAAGCCGACGCCAACTTTATAGCTTTGATTATTGGTTTGATCTAGCTTGAAAGAGATTACAAGATGACTGAGAAAGAATTAGTCACAAATACAGGCGTTAGATTGATTCTAAATCTTAGAATTGCCTAGAGTAGCTGCCTTGGTGACTATGATGTAGATGAAAGAGTTGAAAAAAAGATGGAGATCCCATGTAGTCATAGCATAATCCAACAGCTTTCTTAGTTGCTCTATGATTTGTATTTATAAGGGTAGTAGTCATATCGGATCATAAACCCTCTACCAGAGAAGTCCAGAGATTGGCCCATGATAGCACAAGAAATGTCATGACGACACAAGTTAACGGATAAACTCGGTACCGAGTCGACACCTTAACTCGGTGCCAAGTTTAATCCTTAGCCAGTCTTTGGCTAAATCTTCTTGTTTTGACCTCCTAAGTTAGTTTAAATGTCTTCCATGTAGTTTGGTAGATTATTGATTGTTTTTATTATCATTCTTCCACGATCTGGATTATCCTACCATTTCGGCCGTTGCGTCTTCATTCTCAATGATGAGCTCTCTAGAACTCTATAAAACTTCATGAATATGCATAGGAAGACTAGGAGATCACTTGGAAAAAGTATGAAGATGCCATGATGTGGCATTTAGAGTCGGTACCGAATTAAGGCTCTAACTAGGGTCGAGTTAAGGACTTAGCCTATGTTGGGCTCCATACTTTCTCGAGCTCTTCGTTTAGTCCTTCTGAGTGCCATTGTCAACTTTTAGGTCATCCTGTTCTTGTTTCAATGCACTAATTCCTATGGATTTCTGTTTGTTTAAAACCCCAAGTAAAATTTTCCCTCTAGAGTACGCTTTTGTTAGAAACAAAGTGTGCTCTAGACCGAAACAAACCCTGAGCCGATGTTATGCAAACTCTAAATTAATCGTTTGAGCATCATCTCAAAATGTTTCTTTCATTTGGTTGATTGTCTGTTACCATTCGTTTTAGTTGCAGTGAAATTCCATTCCTTTTTTTGGCGTTGCAATCTACACTCTGGAGATTACATCGCGCTTTAGGTTAGTATAGAATCTTTTTCGTGATGATTTCAGGATGCTAGAAATTTCAAAGGGAGATGTTGAATTTTGGATTGTACTTGGCTAGTGGTGAAGCCGAGTTTTGCCTCAGTCGAATAATTTTGTTCCAATGCCAAGTTTTGATCTTTGGCTTAACTGTCCCTTTTCGAGAACTTAGTTAAGTTCCTATCTCTATTAGATTTCTAGTGCGATGATTTAATACAAAATCGAAAATAGTGGATGTTTCCATTGTATCGCTATTCCCATTTCTACACATATAGTGATACTAAAAAGAAAAGTTTTCCGCATCGCTCTGGACAGCGGCTCTGCTATAGATTTCTCATCGATAATGTGTAAGTCCAAAAAAGATAATATTAAAGTATGACATGACTCGTCTTTCTAGTTCGAGCAAGCTATCTACTCTGATGGTCTGTTCGTGTTTTTTGGGACACTGGACTCAATTTGCATAGATAACACACTGCACTTGCCCCGATCAATGCTCGAAATCCGGCTGGCCAACATACATTAACTTCCCTTGGAATTCGTGCATTGTTTATATGGGATATTATTCAAAGTAAAACATATCTGACAGTGTTGAACGTCGAGTTTACTATTTAGAATTACTTTTTGGTCATCCCGTCTTTAGTCTGGCAAATGAACTTCCACTCCTCCAAAAGCTGGATCCTTCATAGCTTAGGCTTCATTTTTTATTCGTGTCGTACCAAGACGATTGATTATGGCTCAGTTGCAAGGCACGGTTGCTTTTGTAGAGTTGTTGCAAAATTGTAACATTCCTGTTTTTAAATCAAATTTAAATTAGTAAGTAATTTAATTTTTTAAATTAAATAGTGAATTAATTTGGTATTTTCCAAATTAAATAGATATTTGTTTGTTTATCAATATATATAAATATGATTTTAAAATAAAATTTCTAATCGAAAATTCAGAAATAAATATTCCGAATAATAAATTAATTACAAACTTAATTTTGGGATTGATTTGAAAATGTGGGAATAGAAATATATATATATATATATATATATATATATAAGATTTTTGAATAAAGGATTTAATTTGGAAATCTAAATATTTTACATATACATTTTAATTTAGAATTTGAAATTGGAATTCAAATAAATATATGTTGAAATTAAAGATTTGGAAAACAAATAAATTATGATTAGAATAAAATTTATACTTATAAAAAGGTATTTGATTGTTTATTCATTTATAAATACAAATTGATTGTATGTTAATTTTTGGATTTGAAAATACCTTGGGAATAAATTGAATTTAAAGAACATTATATTTAAAATTTATAAAAGTTTGTTTTTCAATTATAATATATATCCATATTTGGAAGTTGTAATTTGAGACTAATTTTAATATACATATATGTAGTTTGAGAATTGTGTTTTGAATTTAATATATGTATATATATACATATATTTTTGAAAGTTATGATTTAATAAATTTCTAAAAGGTTAAATTCTAATTTAATTAATGTGTAATTAGAGTTAAAAAAATTCTTTAAGTTATAAATGTATATATAAAAGGAAAAGTATAAATAAGAAGACCTAAACTTATGTCAATATAGAATAGATGATTTACTTAAATAAATGAAAGTTAATAAGGGTTTAAACTATAAATTATAAATTAATTTAGATAAAGGTTTTTAACATAAAATTAATTATTTTTGTCAAGTGTAGGTTAAAGGGTTATGTATTTAGCAAATGTTCATTTAAAACTTACAAGTGTAAGGATATTATACAAGTGGCAAATGCATGTTTTTATTCTAAACTAATGTTTAATAAAGATGTATTAAAAGAAATGAAACCAGGTTCTCAAATCTTCCTCTCATCTTCCATAAATCAAAACCTGAAAAAACAACAACAGAGAAAAATCAAAAGCTGGAAACCAATGCAGCCTAAATTCAAGTCAAAAAAACCAGAATGGAAAAACAAAGATCAGTGTTAAAAGCATATGGCAGATTAATTCAACTCAAACAAAATGAAAACCTGGGAACAAGATCCAAGGTAAATAAGCAAAACTGAAAATAAAAATTTATCAATAACTTCAACTTCAACCAGAACAAAAAAAGTTCCAGGAAATCAAACTGCACATGATCTAAAAACTTGGAAAGCAAATCTTTAGTCTAGAATCAAAACTTCAACCTGTTTCAAGTGCAACCTGGAAGCATTTTTGAAATCAGAACAGAATAAAAGCAATTCAAGATCAACTCAAGACCAGATTCAGGTTTAATTCAAAAACATCAAAACCCAGATCAATTTTCACAGGCAAGAACAATCCCAGACTGTTTTCTGCTCTGTGCAACACATCAGGTGAGCAAACCTTCATTTTTAAACCTTGAATCTATAAATTAAATGCCTGTGATTGATTCTTGAAGCAAAGTTGTTGCATGAATATAAATCTATCTAGATGTATATATGTATATTATGTGAGATGCATGCCTGTGTGTATATGTATACACTCGGTTGTGTTTCCAAACCCAAGAACAAACAAAGAAAAATCCATATCACCCAAACAAATTAGTATTAGGCTTTGATCTCTGAAAGAAAAATGTTTATAATATTGTAAAGTTATTTTTAAAAATAGTATAAAGTAAAAATATGTGATAAATAATTTGAAAATTTAGAATTTACAGAAAGAATATTCGAAACAGAAAAATTCAAGTAATTTAATTCTAAATTCTGATCATTGGATCAGATTCGCTTTGCTAAATGATGATTTTTAAGAGAAGTTTCATGATTTTTAAGTCCCCAATCGTTGAGTAATCTCGTGTTGATCGGAAATGAGAAATTGGCCAAATCCCAGTGATCGCGGTGGTTAGGAGTCTCGAGTTTGAAGTAGGAGATGGCTAATGTAATGGTGGTTATTGGAAAAATGAGGGGAAATTTTATACTACGTCGAGGTAGTTGATAGGTGTTGGTTTAGGGTTTTATACACAATTTGGGCTGCGAGTCTTCTGAGGAAAACTACGGCATCGGGGATTGATCGATCGAGGCCGGACCTAGGGGAAGGAAGCTCAGAGGTGTGGCGTTGCTTTAGATAGGTTCGCAGGGTTTCTGGTGGTTGGTTTCATCGGAGCGTGGTGGCTTTTGTTGATCAAGTTATTGTCAGGTAGCCATCGAGTATATCGATTTCGATTTCAAGACAAGTTATTGGAACTAGGTGATTGCTTGGCTCGGGTAGGTCATCGATGACCTGTAGGCGGCGATGACAATGGTCGGAGGCGCGGCGATGGCTTGTGCACGTGCACGCATGTCATTGTGTATCTGAGTTGTTTTGGGTAAAGTTGTGGAAAAAGAAGAAGGCTCGGGGTTGGCCTCGAACTTTGCATGTGTTTGTTTCGGGGAGGTCTTTGGCTCATCTCGAGTTGTTTTAGAATTGAGTACCAGGTTTCAAGATATATTAATTTTGTTTTAAAAGCCAAATTTCCAAAGTAGATTGTATTAAACAAGGTTCAAGTTTTAATTCGTAAAGGCAAATGTTTTAAAACTGTTTTGGTTTATAAAATTTTGTATTAGACTAATTATCTTATTTGATCTCTAATGTTTTCAAAATAAAAATTATTTCAAACATCTGATTTAAATGATGATGAAGTAATTAAGAAAGATAAATGATTTATCTTTGATTTATTAAAGTTTTAAGTAACTAAAGTACAATTACTTAAGGTAGTTGATAAAGTATAATTAATTAATTAAAGTAATTAATGGATAATTACTCAATGGGATTAATTAAAGGATAATTTATTTCTTAATTAAGGATAATTAATTAAGATAATTAAAGGGAAATTAATTAAGGGTTAATTAATTGATTGATGTGATTAATTGAGGATAATTAAATAATTAAATGTTGATTTAATTATTAATTAAGGTTGATAAATTAATATTTAAAGTTGATTAATTTATTAATCAAATGGCAATTAATTAAAGATAATTAATTAATGATTAAAGGTTGATTTATAAAGTAATCAAAGAACAATTAAATTAAATTGGTTCATTAATTGAAGGTAATTAAGGGATGGTTATTTAGTTAAGAGTAATTAATTTAATGGTAATTAATTAAGGGTTAATTAATTTATTAATTAATTTATTAAGGGTAATTAATTAAAGGATAATTAAGATTAATTATTTAATGATTAATGGTTGATTGATTTATTAATCAAGATTAATTAATTTATAATTAAAGGTTAATTAATTTATTAAAGGTTAATTAATTAAGATGGTTTGCAATTAATTAATATTAATTAACCAGGATTAGTATTTATTCATAAGTAATAAATCTGATTTAAACTTATCAGATAATTAATTGATTTTGCTTATGAACGTATGAATTGTATGAATGCCTTGAGTTGATATATAATAATTCTATGATGTGGATTGTATTGATTGAGCTATGTGTGTATATTAGTTATCTGCAATGTATTTACATAATTGTCTGTGATGATTGATGATGTTGCATTATTGTGTGAAAATCCTAGACTACACCTTACACACACAAATATGGATTGCATGAGGAAATTGGTTAACTCACAGATTTTTTTTTTTTGAAATGGTTTTAAAGTTGAATTTTGAATTCAAATGGTTTTGGAAATAGAATTGGGTTAAATATGAAAAGTTTCGAAAAGGAGTATTAAAAGTTATTTTGAGTAACTTAATTTATTTTTGAAATTTAAATAATTTGATTTGAATTTAAATTCAAGATTTGAAATTAAATTCTATGTTTGGAATTGTGGTTTAAAAAGGTTATTTAAGTTATAAATGTGTTTATAAAGGTTTTAAACCATTTTAAAAGGATTTTTTTTGGGAATTTGAATTTAACCCAAAATTTTATACTTAAAGAGCTTTAACTCGTGCAAATGTAATTGGATTTTTCCGAAATGAAAACTATTTGTTTTCAAATAATAATGGCTTTCATATAAAGTAAGGATTTCCAATTTATGTTGAAAAGATTTCAAATTTGAAATAAAAAAAAATTTGGAAACTATGAATTAATCTTTGTGAAAGATGGTTGAACCTTGTTTTGAAATTTAAGAGGATTTTGAATAGTGTATCTTTTGTATAAAAGATCTAAAATGGGAATTTTTCGAAAATTATGAATGAATATTTGGGAATGGTTTTGAAAGCTATGGATTGAGTTTTTGATTCAATGATTGGATGAGTTAATCCGATTTGAAAAGGAAATGGTTATGAAAGTTATAATTGAACTTTGTGAAAGAGTTGTGGACCTTGTTTCCAAATTGAAAAGAATCTTGAGGGTGTATCTTTTATATGAAAAATATGGAATTGTAAATAGTTTTGAAAAGCTGTGAATGAATCTTTGTGAAATATTGGTGAACTTTGTGAAGTGAATCTTTCTGTTTAAAGAATTAAAATGGTAATTTGTTTAAACCATTTGTTTGGGTAATAAGTTGTGACTTAACTGAAATCCCATTATCCATATATTTTTAAATATTGCGCTCGTTATTGGTTTAGCCGGGAGAGGACCTTGTGTCATGTAACCCATTCCGAATAACGATATGACGTTATGGATAGCATTTGAAGACCGGTGGTGAAGACCGGATATTTTCGAAAGCAAAAGGTAACCCGTCGAATGTCTCTACACCGACTGGTCCCCGGTATGGAGATTTGATCACCCTTTGTGATGGGTAGTCTGGACGTGATTAGCGATTATCCGGATTGCAAGGGATTCTTTTGAAGTGCCTTCGGTTCTGTTCGAACCCGGAACAGACTTGTATGGATGTATGCCTGACATTACACTTTAATATGTAAAGCTGGTTTTTATCAAATACATTTCTGCTTGGCGGAGAAGATTTATTCTCTTAGCTTAACACCCTTCTCTGAGACGTATGAGCTCAGAGGTTATGAGTCGATGGTTACTAGTGATACATTCCCAATTTGGTAATGTGGCATTCTGAGTGCTGCTGAGTGTTGCTGATCATTTGTTGATCGAAGCATGGCTTTTGTGAAAAGCGTCATCGAACCTCACAACCCGGAATGGTCGAAATAAGAAAGATGCAGCAAGGTTATTTGGGGGTAGCGCCCCCTGAGGGTATGTTCATTTCCTTCTGGATAGAGGTGGTATCATGGTATGGAGTCCAAATACTTAACCTATGTTGTTGCTGCAAATTTATTACTTTGTGGTTGTTGGTGAATCCCGGGATAAATGTTGGTTACGACCGGGGAGTGGCATACTCGTGTAGCAGTTACCTGGTTATTGAGGTAACTCGGCCTTGTGTTGGCAGAGAACCGGTTAGGTTCTCGGGATGTCCCTTCAGAGGCGTACCCGTATGGCCCAGGAAGTTCCTTTGCCTGACCATTTGTTGGAAACCCATCTCCAATACGCACCTTTTACAATTGCAATTGTATAACCTGTCACCTCAGGTGGTAGCTATAGCTGGCATAATATAATGGTACCTATGCGGGTTAAGATTAATATTATACTTTCGAAAGGTTTTCTGCATTGTGCACTAATAATAATATCAAAAGAATTTTGCGTAGTATGCATGTTTGACTATCATAAGGAGAAATCTCCCCCAAGTGTGCGATTGCATTGTGCGTGTGCCGGGAGGCCTTATGGTAGTTTCATTTTCCAAAAAACATTACGGATTTCAATTTTAAATTCTTTTGCTGACTATTTAAAAGATAAACTGACCTAGCTCAGTGCATCGATGATGGTGGTTCGAGCTTTTTGGATTCGAGTACTCGTAGCTTTTGGGAGGAGCTTTTGGTTTGGAGTTGTAGATTTTGGATTCACTCTTTATCGAAGATCATATTGTTATATGTTCCATTGTTATCATATTCCGCTGTGTATATTTGTCTCTGATATTGTTATATCATATTGTACCAGATATTGTATTCATTGTTGTATCAATGATATTATTCGTTTTCTTCCGCTGTGTTGTTATACTTAATGTGTTATAAGCTCCGGCGAACCAGATTCGGCGTTGGAATCTGCGGCATTCGAGTACAAGTGAAGTACGGGTGCCAATTTTTGAAGGTTGAGTCAGGGTCGTTATAAAAATCAACCTCCTCCTTTAAATGAGTGCATGGCCTTAAGATCCTTGGACGAAGAGGGAGGAGCAAGCAGGGATTCCCAGAAGCTTGTTGTCACATCTGCCTTGTTTTTAGTTGTGCTTATGTAAGAGCGGCCTTCATCGTCTCACAACTTTATGCAGATAAACAAAATCCTAAAAACTTCATTAGTTATGTTCCTTTATTCAGCACTGTATTACATTAGCCAAAATTTTCTGCTTGACGGCATAGAAATGTCATTTAAACAACTCTGTATCCATTCTTTCACGTGTTTAGTCGTGTTCCTTTCGACTAACTACTAGTCCTAGATGACACAATTTTCGCGGTGCTCTTAACCGTCTAAGAAAACAGCTATGATGTTCATTTCCTTGTTGTACGACCTTTGCCAAGAACTGAATCTTGTTTACGGAGGATTTAAAATGCCTGACTCTGTACACCAATTGTAGCTAAATGTTATAAGGAAAATTATTCAACTGGCCCTTGTCTAATTAAGCTTCCCCAATCCCGATCTTAGATAGGGAAAATCTCTAATAGTACTTGTTTTTAATTTTGTACGACTATCTTTGCCTACCCTCTACCGAGCATGTCCTGCTTGGTCACCGAGCCATCGTTAAAGTTCGGTTAAGCATGATTTCAATCTTTGGAAATAAGCGCACGAATCATTTGGTTTCGATTATCCTTCCTTGAAGTAACCTATTTCCAAGGAACAATGAAATTCCTGAAGGCGGGTGATTACACCTTTTTGATGTTGTCAACTTCCAAACAACAGCAGATTCTTGTAGGTTGTGGATAAAATTCCAGTCGTGCATCTATTTCTATCTTCGGGAAATGGCACATCAATCAATTCTAAGACTTTGGGCGTTGAGAGGTTCCTCTCGATATCAAGACCTTTTGGCCCACTACTTCTACTTATTTGTTTATCTTTTTTCAACGCGATCATGGAAAGCGGTTCCGCTTTGCCACGGTAGTCGATTGCAAGAATTGCATATTTTGTTCTTTTCCTTGCCACCGAGTGCACATCGATAATGTCGATCCCCCTTTCTTTTTTATTTCTATAATCTAGTCTGTACACTAGTCTCTACCTACGGGGACTGGTGGTTTAACTGCTCAATTCCAAACATCGCCTTTTCTCGCTACTGCACCTACTATGTCCCTGTGCGGCATATTTATTTACTGCAACTTTGTGTATATAAATAATACTTCTACGGTCATTTTGGCATATTCTTATTACTTAACTCCATTCAAAACCGTGATGTAGCTTGGCTCTTCCAATTCTATAGTCGTTCGTATTTTGGCTCAGTCTAGTTTATTTCGACCAAGTGTTGGTATATATGTTCCATTTCATAGGACTGGTCACTCTGACTACTAAGTCCATACATTTTCGAGAGACTAGGTTTCTTGAGCAATACGTTTAACTACCTCTAGCCTGATTTGCAAAGTATTCCCATCTCCAAGTACTAATGACATTGCTATTTCATTCTAAGATCTGAAATTTTAAAGGTTGTTAATTCCTTGACTGTGATTGAATTCTCCCATGTTGACATCATCAGCCAATATCATCTTTTTTTATAATAAATCCTTTCGAGCCTTGTGTCGAGATCCTTGATATTGTGAATCTTCGGGTAGTGTCAGATTCCAAAAGGTAGGCCTGAAGATTCGATCAAGCTTCTACTTCTATCTCCGAAAGATAGTGTATTGTTAGTCCCATTCTAAGGTTTTCTCCTTGGCATCGCATCTTCGGGCGATAGCATATTCGAGAAAGTTAGCACCAACTGATCTGGTAGATCCATAAGTAGGTTATTAATCCTTCTTGTCATCGCTAGACTTCAAGCAATGATAAATTTATGCAGGTCGAAGTTGAATTATCAACTTAGTCCCTTATTTGGTTTTGAGAACCTTTTCCCTATCGTCGATCTTTGAGCAGCAATGTATTCTTGAGACTGGGTACTTCCTCTCCCTATCAACCCCTATCTTTGGGCAATAGCAAATTCCTAAAGGTTAAATTTTTTCCTTCCTAACACCGCCTATCTTAAGGCGATGCCAGATTCCCAAGAGAGGGAAGTTAGTTCCCTCTTGACTTTGCCTATCTTCGGGCAATGTCGGATTCCTGAATGTTATGACCTTCGTTTCCCTAGGTGGCAATTTGTTTCTTAAATGCTTTGCTTTGCAAAATAGAACTTTCATCTAATCAATATCATGATTATTAATGTTTGCACTTGGCGAAGTTTCCTTTGACCAAGCATTTGTGTGCATATCCCTCTTCGCGAGACTAGCTGTTTTGAACGCTTATATTTGGGCATTTGTGAGAGGTGGAGAGGTGTGGGTAAATGATTCAATTGCCTCCAGTCTGGCTCTCAATCATACTGTGAGACCGAGAAAGTCCAATGATTTAACACCCTACTTTTCGTGTTTTCTTGCTTGTTCTTTGACATGCGTGCCCTGCTTGACTACTAACATCATCATGGAAGTCATGCTCATGTATCAGTTCGTATCTCGTAGAATTGGTGATTTAGCTTCTTGGTTCTAAGCAATAATTTCTTTAGGCTACTTATCTCTAGGCTGCATCAAAACTTTTTCTTAGTTAAATATTGAAAATTCAATTGTGCACCAGTTTAATAGTACATGAGCGATTCGATCCTGGGTTTTTTCCTTCGATGCTTCCTTATCTCTGAGTAATGGTTGATTCCTGTGATGAAGGGCCGAACCATTCGATTGGTCGATGAATGAATATGTTTGCCCATTGTAACCCATTATCAGGCAAAAGTAGTTTCTAAAGACAAGGGTACAAACTCAGTTGAGTACCGACTTCTATCTGCAAAAGCTAGTGCATTGATGGTTTGCTGCTGTGAGCGTTTCTCGTTGGCTCTGCAGATTGAAGTTTTCCTGGCATTGAAAGGGCAATACCAGTACTTAGAAAATAGAAAGTTTCTCGATGTTGCCGAGGAAACAACGATACTTAAGAAATAGATTCAGCATTGCAGGGGCGAACCGATGCTTAGAAAATGGAAAGTTCTCGACTTTGCTGGGGCAAAACCGGTACTTAGGAAATATGTGAGTTTCTTGGCATTGCTGGGACAACACCGATACTGCATCGATTTTTCCTATCGATCTAACGGGTTTGGGCCTTCCTGACATTGCCGGAGCAACACCAGTTTTAAGAAGGCAGGGATCAATTTTTTTAGTTTATCTAGCGGTTTGAGGTTATTTTCCCATTGACTTAGCAGTATTTTACTCCAGTTGGGCACTAGTTTCAGTCTTCGAAAACTAGCACTTTAATGATTGGATCATAGTAATCTTTCCTTAGTGCTGCCAGTCTTTGAGTAATGTTAGAGTACTGCAAGTTGGGATCAAATTGTTCGTCTGGTCCTGTACTGTTGTGTAGATTCCTTTTAATCCAACGTGGCTGCTTTCTCGGCATTGCCTAAATCTGAGCCATGCCACATTCTGGAAAAATGAGAGTGTTGGGCGTTTTTGTTACTTAACTTTGTTTATAACGTCAAGCGCTCCTTTTGGTAATGCAAGGCCGTTGTTTGACTAATTTCATGGTTATTCTTATTTTTATAGGATCGAAATTCCTGTGATCGATTTTTGTTGCAATCTGACTTCCATATACAGAACCTTTTATTCCCAAGTACCAAACTCTAGCCACTTATAAAATGTTAGACACTATCGAGTGAGTTGTTACATTGCCTTTGATACGACTACGCTCTTCCCATCCTAATCATAGATCGATAGAGTTTGGTAGTACTAGTCTTGAATCTATGACAATTACCCATGCTTGTTACCGGCCATATACATTCTACTTGGCCAATAGCGTTGTTGCAGATATCCACCTTATTTGTCGGTTTCAATCTTTGGCACTCGACAGTTTAGTTGCTCGATTCTGAGCATTCTCTCCTTGCTATTGTTTGTCTCCGAAAAATAGTTGGTTTTCCACAGGCAAGAGTAGAAGTACTTGACCAATCTACGTGCTTCATTATTCCAAGAGCGGCTAATGTCCGAGCCGCAACAAATCTATGATAGTTGAGGGATATCCTTCTTGACGTCGCTAGTCTTCGAGCGCCATTAGATTCCTAGAAGACAAGTTATTCCCTCCAGTCATTGGCAGTCTACGGGCTATGCTAGATTCTTGGATGTTAGAGTTTGGGAACTTAGTCGATCGCCTGCTTTTGTCTTCGGAAACTGGTACATCGATGATTTAATTCTTCAAATGCCTTTCGTCATCGCCTATCTCTAGGCGATGATAAGTTATTTATGTTATCGCATATCTCTGGGCGATGGTAAGTTCTTTATGCTACCGCATATCTTTGGGTGATAGTAAGTTCTAAGGAGTTCGATTCTCTTATCAATATGATGGTCTAAAGTTCTCCATGTCGTCGAGACAACATCGATTCCTAGGAGGTTGGACCAATTATCCTTCCAAATTTATATCGGAAAGATCTCTCGGCGTACTATATTGCTTAGCTTTGTTGTGATGGCCAAAATTCTCCAATCGGCATAACAAAACTGTGGTGTACCTCGGATTAGCTTGTCCGACTACACGTTGGTATATGTATGCCCGCACTCCATAGAGCTGGTTACTCTGAGCTCAAGGTTTAAGCAATTTGATAGAGATCAGTTATTCTGGGTGACTCGTTTGGTTGCCCCAGTTAGAATTGTGTAGTAAGCTCCTATCTCTGAGAACTTATAGTCTTGATGGCCGATTTTAAGCATTTTCATTCCTTGACTGTGTTTGAAAACTCTCGAGTAGCTCCAGTACTCGGAATTTTCTCTAATATCGCCTATCTCCGGGCGATGCTGAGTATTTGATAGTTACAAGTGGATTGCTCAATCGACTAATGATTTTCCATTCCCAAGCATTGTCGAGGCAATGCCAGCAATTTCTCAATTGTATAGAGCATGTGTTCTTTGCTTGTGAGCAGTTCCATTGGTTCAAGGAGAAATATGTGAATTGTAGTATATGAAAATACTACGTACTTGTGCACGATTCCATCAATTCAAGGTGTGAAGGAATGGAACATACTTGAACACAGTTCCATCGGTTCAAGCAGCGAAGGAATGGAGTGTACTTAAATACGGTTCCGTTAGTTCAAGCAGCGAAAGAATGGAGCATACTTGAATATAGTTTCATCGATTCAAGCAACGAATGAATGGAACGTACTTTGAACATGGTTCTACCGGTTCAAGCAACGAAGGCATGGAGCATACTTGAACGCGGAGGAATGGAGCATATATGAACGTAGTTCCATCAATTCAAGCAGCAAGGGAGTTGAGTGTACTTAAACACAGTTCCATTGGTTCAAGTAGTGAATGAATAGAGCATACTTTGAACACAGTTACACTGGTTCAAGAAGGGAAAGCATGGAGCATACTTGAATGTAGTTCCACTGGTTCAAGCAATAGCTACCGACGAGCCCTATAATCCCGTCTTTATCTCTCAACCTATCCAGTCAACAATAGAAGAGGGTAAAATTTCTACATTTTCTGCTAAGGAAACTCCAATCAGTGAAGGTGTTTTCTCGTCTCTCAAGTGTTTGAGAAACATCAGTTCTCTCCTAAGACCATGATTAACCATTACTTCACTGTTTATGAACTTACAGATCACCCGTCGTTTCCTTCTCCTCCACTGCTAATTACTCAAAGCTTGGGTCTCGTTGCTATCTCCATCGAGTCTACCTCTGTTACCACGTGACTAGTCACTCTAATCCTTCCTTTCAGCACCATCCCTAGTCCTAATTCAATGAAAATCATAGCTTTGGAGGGTTTGGATGAAACTTCGCAGTCCTTTGAGGAAGAATCATCTCTACCAGCGCTACGGGCCCAATCAATCCTATTTCCATGGGAAGAGGTGGAAGACTAGCATGTCTAAGGTAAAAATTAAAATCGAACCTGGACTGGAAAATTCAGTTAGCATCGAAAAGTCATAGCCTTCTCCTTCTTCCCATCACTATTAAACCTATCAAGAGCTGTAGTGCCAACGCCTCCACAAAGACATCTGATGCCTCTTTTGAAAATCTCGAAGATCCATCCGTTACCATTGCCAACAGAGAGACCGCTACCTCTGAAGGCAATACTCCTAAGGGAAACCCAAGGATGGCAAGGGACAAAGGAGACCATGTAATGGTTCCAGCAATAAAGGTGACAAGGGTGAGAAGAAGAAGACATAGAGGAAATAAGCCTTCAACTTGTCTTATGATGTTGAGACATGTTCTTTTAGTATCTTTTGGTCATACCTTTTTTCCTGCTTACGCTTCTCTAGTATTTCTTTAGTAACATGGACCATGGGTCTTTCTCTGTCGCCATATCTCTGAAATGTCTCGATAGGTCCCCTATCTGTTCAACAGGTGTGCCAATAGCTTATTCGTTTGTTGTAACATTGTTCAGTCCGTCCTTAGACTTTTTAATATATTGTATTTAGGTCATGCTTGTGCAGAAGCAGCCCTCGCAGCTGATGTGTATAAAGATGAATGTAATAAAGGATTGTTTTTTCTATTTCAATCTCTATTCCATTTACATTTCTTCATTTTTATATTATACCTGCCTAAATACAATTCCAACATATATAATATAACTGCTTGTACCATAGCTTATCCATATTATACATGCCTATGTTTATGCATAGTTTGTACTTACTATAACTTTGTACATATAAGTAAACTCCTATAATTTCTTTAGTTATATTTTGTTACTCATTTCTACTTTCTATTGACAAAGTGTTTAGTTTGGGTGAACAAAACTAATATTTAACCAACCTTGCGGATATTCTTGTTTACCCACGGTCGAGTTTCCTTCGACCATTAACAAATTATAAATAAACCAAGTTTCGTACTTTTTCGTATTTTCAAAAAATAATGGTTTGGACGTCTATATCCTGATGTCCTAGACCTTTCTAATAACCAAGCATCAGCAATATCATCCATTGACTGTCTTCGCTTATCCAGATCCTAACACATCCTGCTAGACCGTAGGCGTGGTCGTGAAAATCATGGATGTGCACCAGTTCCTATATTGAGGAACTGGTGCTTTGGAAGCCTAGTTCTAGGCATCCGCTCTTGTCTCACCTTTCTGTAGGTATTGATCGAAAGCATTCATCGATCATCATCATTTATCCTTAGCCAAGCATATCCTGTTGGGCTGCAAGCATGACCTTGAAAATTCCCGATCGCACACCAGTTCCTATAATCGAGGACTGGTGCTTCGGATGTCTAATTCTAGGTATTCGTATTAAGTCTCATCGATCTTCGGACGTTGATTGCCAGCATCCTTTGACCTTTCTTACTTATCTCGGTCTAGCACATCCTGTAAGGTCATAAGCATGGTCACTAAAATTTTAACCGTGCACCAGTTTCTATCTCTGCGAACTATTGTTTTATTTGCCCTATCCTGAGCATCACTCATTGACTTTGCCTATCACTAGGCATTATTCAATACCAGGGTATAGGGTTGAATTATCTGATTGACCCCTATGATTACACTCCTCAATCCTAATCCTAGATTAAAGGAGTTGGTGCCTATCTCCAAGTACCTAATATTACTGCTAATCACGTAGCATAAAATATTGCTTACATGAACATGGTTCCATTGGTTCAAGAAGCTAACTTTATTTATAAACGAAAGACATGGCAATTCCTATCTTGTTAAATTTCCCCTAATTCACCACGGTGGCTTTTTTGCTGAAAATAAGCAAAGTAAATCTAAGAGAAATAGAGTCACAACATGTCGTTATTCCAAGCACTCGGAACCAGGAGTATATCAACGGTAGCCATCTTGAAAGTTCCACCTACAATCTTTTGTTCGATTGCAAAAGAACCTTTCTAATTCGGATCAAGTGTCCTCATACTCAAAAGAACTCATTTCAAAATAAAGTCTCTCATTCGAAGGTACGGCTTCGTACCTTAGTGTTAAAATGCCATGCTACTCTTTTCTAGAGCATCTACCCTTAATTTAGCATCTTCTCGCTTTTTTCAATCAAATCCAGGGACTCAAGTAAGAGTCCCTCATTGACCTTAGGATCGTAGTAGTCTTTTCAATGAGAAAGGACTTCCAGTTCTATTGGAATCATGGCCTCTGCTCTGAAGGCCAAGACAAATGGAGTATGCCCAATCGAGGACCTATAAGTCCTCCTATAAGCCCATAATGCAAGTGGAAGCTTATCGACCCAGTTGGCCATGGCTATAGTTAACCATTTTATCAAGATGGACTTGATGATTTTATTCATTGTCTCCACCTGTCTATTCGCTTGCGGGTATGCTACTACCAAAAAGCTTTTCTCGTTCTTGTATCGGTTACAAAATTCCTTGAACATGGTACTTTCAAACGAAGTCCCATTGTAAGTTATATCTTTGATGGAATGTTGAATCTATATATAATATTCTTTGTCACAAAGCTGATCACTTTCCACATTGTGATCTTAGTAAGTGGTTCTGATTTTTCCCACTTTGTAAAGTAATCCAATCGCAATAATCACGTACTTAGCTCCTCTTTTCAACATCGATAACACACCGATTATATCAATTCCCTAAACCATAATGGTCATAGGATAACCATTTGAGTAAGCTTTGTGGATGGAGCTCTCGGAGTTTGCAAACCTTTAGCATCGGTCGCACCATCTGGTGTAATTAGGACTAATCGGTTTATTATTGACCACAATCATCCATCATGAAGTATCTTTTTCGCCAATGTATGTTTCTCGATGTGGTCACCATAACTAGCCACATGGATTTCCATGAGGATTTTCCTAGCCCCATCCTTAGTTACACACTGAAGTAGGAGGTTGAGAATCCTCTCTTGTATAGCACTCATTCTTTCATTATGAATTGTGTTACTTTTCGAAGGAATTTCTTCGCTCATTCTTTTGCCTTTCTAGAGAGTTCCCCTAAGCAAATAGTTCTCGATTGGAGTCATCCATGACTCTTCTCCTCTTCGAACCTCTAAGAACCAATTGACATCCATCTAGTCAATGCTTGGAGTTAATAAAACCTCCAGTGGAACCAATCCTAAGAGTTGTGCATCTCCAGAGATAGCCAGCTTGGCCAGTGAATTGGCCTTCATATTATCCTCTCTAGGATGCATGTAACCGTATAATGGTCTATATCATTCAACAGCTCTAGTGTCTTTGTCATGTAAGGAGAGAGTCTCACACCCTTAGCCTAGATTTCCTTCTTCACCTGGAAAACCACAACTGGGTGAATATATGCAGCGTCCTCAAACCCAGTTTATTTGTTATCCTGAGTCTCGTTATCAATGATTCACTTTGCCTTTTTGTTTGTTATGGGGAACTCTAGCTTTAATGCTTAGCAAATCAATTATCTTTCTGGAGTCATGAGTATCAGTGTTACCCCAGTACTATGTTTATTAGAATCTCCGTCTATGAATAGTTTCCATTGAGAAGGTGTGGTCGTATCATCTTCCTCTTCTCAACCCAGGCAGTAAATTCAGCATTGAAATCCACCAACGCTTGTCCTCTTATCACTCCCCTTGGATGGTAAGTGATGTCATACTGACTAAATTCAACGCTCCATTTCAATAACCTTCCTAAAGTCTTGGGTTGGTATAGTACCTGCTTTAAGGGCTAATACATCGGCACCGTTATCGGATGAGCCTTAAAGTATGATCGCAATTTCCTAGATGCAGTCAACAAGTAATAATAAACCTTTTCTAGCTTTGGAAACCTCTTTCCAGCTTTGGTAAATTTCCTATTGATGTAATAAATGAGGCTCTGAATCCTTGCCTCCTCACGTACCAATGTTGCACTTAGTGCGTGAACAGATACTGCCAAATAGAAGAACAAATCTTCTCCGCCCAAATGTTTGGATTGGACCAGTGAAGTTTCCATATGCCTTGATAATTGCTCAAAGGCATCTTAGCATGCCTTCGTCCATACAAATTTTCTTTCGGCATCGAAGAACAATATACACATATCAGTTCCCTTGGAGATGAACCTACTCAAAGCGACAATCTTCCAATTTACAATCAAGGTTGGGGCAGCCACATTCTTTAAGGTGTTAATATGCTCTATATTAGCCTTAGTTCCCCTTGAATTCACGATAAATCCTAGAAACTTGCCTGATGAAACTCCAAAAGAGAGCTTCAACGGATTTAACTTCATCATGTACCTTTGTAGAACTTCAAACATCTCCAAAAGATCATCTATGTGGTTCGTCAATAGTCATGACTTCATGAGCATATCATCCATGTACACTTTCATCATTTAGCCATTCTAATCCCTGAACATAGAATTCACCGGTCCTTGGTACGTAGCTCCTACGTTCTTCATATCGAAGTATTATTAGGTAATAGTAAAATCCCAAATTCATTAGAAAACTTGTCTGCTCTTGATTTCGAAGGTGCATCGGTGTCTGGTTATAGTCAGAGCATGCATCAATAAAAGAAAGTAACTCATGCCCAATGATCTCGTCTACCAACTGGTTAATCCTAGGAATTTAAAAGTTGTCATTTGGGCATGCTTTATTCAGATCCAAGTAATCAATACATGCCCACCACTTCCCATTTTATTTTTTGACCAACATAGGGTTTAATACCCATTTAGGGATACAAAGCGTCATGGATAAATCCATTTGTCTTCAGCTTATCCACTTCCTCCTTCAATGCAACGGATCGCCCGAGACCCAGACTACGTCTTTTTAATTTCATGGATGGATATTTCAGGTCCACATTTAGTGCATAGCATGCTATTTTTGATGATACGCTACACATATCTAAATGTGTTCAAGCAAATACAACCACGTTTTCTATGAGAAAACTAACAAATTCCATCCTCAATCTGGCATCGAGTGGAGGTTCGACCTTAAGGACCCGCATAGGTTAGTCCATATCAACTAGAATGTTAATCGCCGGCTCAGCTGGTGCTGCCCGCACATCCTCTGACTATTTCCTGGGATCCATAGACTTATAAATTTTGCTATGATTTCAGAGCTAGGGCTTGGATATTAATCGATATGTGTCTGCGTTCTTAATGCAGAAAGTTCTTCCTGCATTTTTTCCTTTATCTCGTGCTTTACCACTTTGAGCTCGATGATACAACATTCCCTATCAGCGCTCTGGTCACCACAAATCGATCCGACCCCATTCCCTAGGGAACTTCATCATCAAGCAACAAGGATCCGGTTTTATTTTGAAATAAACAATGGTCGATCCACCCAAAAGGGCATTGTACGCCAAATACTCATCCATAAGCACAAACTTTTGAACCCACGCAATCTTGCGGTCTCCATCCCTAACCCATGGACAAATCAATAGTCCTAAGAGATTTGATTGCCTCATCGGTAAATCCTCGAATCTTGGATTCATGATTCTTGATGTCCTTCAAACTTGTCCTTATATGATCAAAAGTCTTTTTAAACAAAATTTTCACCAGGCTTCTGCACTCTACCAATACTCGGTGTACTGTAGAAAGGCCTACAACGACAATTATCACCGTGGGATCAGAAGTTGGCGCTTCAGCCCTATCAGCATCCTTATTCTTAAAACGATGTCATAAGTTATCAACCTTTGGTTCTTAGCCAAAGCTTCGTCCTCAATAGCGAAGCAACTCTACTACGGCAGATGCCTCAGTGAACTCACATATCACTCCATCTCATTCTTTCTTTTCTCTAGTGGATGAGGTCCTTAGTTATCGTGCTTATAACAGTCCTTCCATCTAGCCGCTTGGGACCCTCTCCACTAGGACCAGACTTTGGGCATTCGGCCCTTGGGATCTAGCATTATGTCTGCCATCATCTAGTTGTCTTACATATTGTTGTAATTTCTTTTTCTGTATTAACTCTTCAACGAAATCTTTAAGATGCATACACTCGTTTGTGTTATGCACATGAGTTTAATGGAACCAATAAAAATTCCTAAAGCACATTTCTGGATCATTCTTCTCTCCCCTTGGTGGCTTCTTGTACTTTTCCATGCCTTGTGTGGCGAGGTATATGTTCTCGAGCATATCAATCAGAGGCGTGTTCATCTAGTCTCGTATTTCTTAGATGCTTTCTAGCATCGTTTTGCCTACCCCCTTTACCCTAATTACTTTTTATGTGGTTACTAGAATTTCCAAGATTCATAGCTACATTATCGATGCTCTCACGGACCAGTTAAATAGCTACGTTGCTTTGAATAACTTCCTTCGACTGTCCATCACTGTCTTTTCGACAACCTCGCTTGCCTCTTCCAAGCGCAAGAACTGGTTGGCCTTTCAGTGGAACTCCTCCATAGTAGTCGGTTGCTTTATCCTTGCCCACTTTCCAAAATCCATGTCTTAATGTATCCCCTTGGACTAAAGCCGTCAATATCATATTTTCATTTAGATTGTTCACTTCGATAACTACAACATTGACCATGTTTAGGAAACTCATCAACGACTCCTCAGATCCCAAGAAAGACTCGACAAGGACATCACATCCTTAGGACACGCAGCGTGGAGCCTGAGCTGCTCCAAAACTTCTTAGCTAACTCATCAAAAATTGAAATGGATTTCAACACAAGTCGAGTAAACCACATCAACGCAGCCCCGTTTAAAAAGATAGGGGAACACCTGCATCGAACTACATCTATCACACTAACACAATCCATATTTCACTCATACTTGAATAAATGTTGCCTGGGGTCAGTTTTCCTATTATATGATGGCATTGAAGGCATCGTAAATACCCTGGGATACTCTTTCCTTAATATGTTTTCCATGAATGGAGTTCTACTAGGCGTAGAACCTGGTCTTCATTCTTTCTGCATTTATTTTCTTCTAGCAATCGCTTAATCACATCTACAATATGCTCCTCACTAGCCTGGCAATCCAAAGAGCGACTATTAAGAGCTGTGCCAAGTGTTTGACTCCATAAACGGTTTCGATTTGGTCATTGATGTCTAGGTTCTCCAGTCTCTATACGAACCACTCATTCGGTCCATCATCTTGTCAAACTCTACCTTAGTCACCATCTCTTGGGGGACAGATGGTTCTAGTAATGCATCTGTTGTATGGTTAGTCACCTCATCCTTATGGTAAGCTCCTTCATTTCCACAAGCAACTGCTCTAGATCTACTAGATTTCCTTGTTGGTGCCATTACTTTCAATATGAAATTTCTTCAAACCTTTAGATAAAACCTTCTGGATGCTCTAATCCATAATAAATAGCTAGGTCTATGCCTGAGAAGCTCTATTCTCAATGAAAGCACCAAAAAGTATTATGTCAGAAAGTGGCACAACACCCCCAAAATTGAAATTAAAGTAGAGAGATCTAGCTATAAACAATAAAATAAAGCAAGAAACACATAGATTTTTATAGTGGTTCAGCAAATCTAAGATCTACCTCCGCTTTAATGGTATTATTTAGAGATTGATACGATAAGTACAAGGATGTTGCAGTTCCAAATAGTCTAGAACAGTAAAAAGTAGTTTTCTTTGTGATAAAGTCGGGTAGAGATAGAAGGTGAAGAAGAAGAAAAGCCAAAAGTCCTCTATAAGTTTCCATATGCTTTACTATATATAGACAAATCATCCAATGAAGTTTGTCGGATCACGACATACCAATTCAAACTTCATATCCGAGAAAGTAGGAGAGAAAATAAAGTCCTTAAGGTTATAAAATCATATCGGTACCGATAAAAATTGATTGGTAACACGATTTGCTGATTGCAAATCATGTCGTCTTCTTCTACTTGGTCTTCTAGCTTCGATCCATCGAATTCCGAGCACTTTTGTCTTAGAAAACAAGTCGTTGCTAAGAGGTTCGGTGACCTTCAATATTTATCATTTTCTTTAGAGCTTCTTGGAGTTGTTCACCTACCCTTTTAGAAACAGGACCCAGGATGCTCACTCCAGCCCGCTGCTACTCACTAGCCATCATCCTAGAGCTAGCCTTGGTGCAATAAAACAGGTCGACACCAACTTGAAAAGAGTTCGATACCGATCCGATTCCTTGTGTATTTATGCACTCCAAACTCTTGAAACCTCTCCCATTATCCTTCCAAGCATGCCTTTGGGTCCTTGGATCACTTCATCTTCATCCGACGTCTAGATTCGTTTATAAATTGCATGGCCTTAGAGCTAGATAATGATAACATATTAAATATAAATTAAAATAAATAAACAAATAAATTATATATAAATTTAATTTAAACATTAACAATAAATAAATATATTAATTGAATTAAGATATTTCAAGTCTCTTTCATGAATCAAAATACTAAATTTTATATACTATAAACAAATATTTATTTATAGAAACACATAATAAAGACCTTATGAAAATTAACGTAAGAATTTTTTTAATCTATCCCTTTAACTTCATTGCTAAGGTACATGATCCAACAGAAAGTGCAGCTTAATTATTTAAAATCGATATTACCCTCAAGTCTGAAGATCACTAGACGTCGTTATCATAAGATCTTCTATTTTGACTTAGCTGCATTAACCAATAGAAGACTCTTATTGGGTAAGATCTCATCTTTCCCTCTCCTTCACAAGCAAATTCATGGAACCGTTGAATTTTTGGGTAAGATTATCTGATTTATATGTAACATTTGCATTTTGTTGTAGCTTCCACGAATAAAAACAAACTATTAAATTAAATAAATATCTAATTTTTTTGTTTTTATGTCTTGTGATGGAAAACAAATTTCGAAAAATGTTGCAAACAACTCCTGCAAGTTGTTCTAAAATGTCAAAATTGTTGATGGAAAAAGGGGAAGAGGAAACCATTGCTTAAAACACATAGATTTTATTTTTTCATATTTATAAAAAATACACTCATGAAATCAATGAAAGCGCACCAAGAACCAATTTCCAAGACTTCAAATCTTAAGCATATAAGCTTTTTTTGGTTTTGGGTTTTTGCACTTTCATAGACACACACACATACATATGTGTGTGTGTGATGATCTACCGTTATGTGATGTGTTTTGCATTCAAGTTGTTGTATTTTGTTCTGATAGATCCTATACCCACCTATGCCTTTGTATTAAGTATTTATTGGATATGCTGATCCACTTGAAAAAAAAGCATTTGTCGACGTATTCAATAGATATTTAAGACAATGCTATAGATGGTCGCTCCTATCCAGTCATATTCTCTGCATTAGCAGAGAGTATTACACGGTAATATTCTTTCTTAATGTGGGTCTCGGAGTGCGGTGTCACAGCTTGTTGGGCCTGAAAACAAGAAAAACAAGTAAAAGCTGTTTAGTTTTTGTATTAAGCTTATTTTTAAATTGATAATTTTCAGAACGAATTTTACGAAATGATAAAAAGAAAAAATGTAAATGAAAAAAATTCATTGATTTTCAAAAGTGAAAACTGAAAATGATTTAAAAAACACCAACCAAACAGGTCTTGAATGTTTTGTTTTTATGTTTTGCAAGCAGCTATTGTTAGTTGTTTTAAAATGTCGAAATTACCGATGGAAAAGGAGGAGGAAGAACCACATTGACTGTTTTGTTTTAAAAGAAAAATAGAAATTGAAACTACACCCATGACAACAATGCAATCGCACCAGGGACCTCTTTCCAAGACTTCGAATTTCAAGCATCTATATAAGCTTTACTTGTGTGATTAACTCTCCATATTTTATGGTTCGAACCCATATATTACCAACCTTAAGGTAAAACTTAATAACTAATTGTTCGAAGCATTTTGGCTGACGTCGAATGTAAGTTTGCTGCCTCGGTTGGACAGTCGGACTGGTGTATGAACTGTGTGTCCAGAAAAGAGGCTTTAGCGGATCCTGTAATCATTTTTCAGTGTCACAGAAGCATCTTTTAAAAGTAGGTATCGTTTAGATAAATAGTGTTATATTCTCTTGTAATTATGCAAAATTGAAATGGTTTAAATGGAGCATTAAAAAACCAAATAGAAAAGTGATTGAGACAAGAAACAAATTTACGAGGGCCTACTAACATAATGAATCATGACAATGAAGGAAATTGCCTAATTTCGCAACTGTGCCAATATATAAAATGCAATGCACCAGCTGTGTTTCATAAATGAATGATTGTACTTTCAAAGCCTATCACTATTGTATTGAAATATCATATCACGCACGAGCACTGTGTTTTCCATCATCAAAGATTCCAAGTGTTTGTAAACTATGTTCTCTAAAGCAAAGCAAAAAAATATATGATCCCAAATAAACCCTCCTTCCCTTTATTTTCATTCCATCATTCGCTGATGATTGCTACACATACCAGCATTTCATATATCCATACAGACTTGTATTTCAGTTTAATAAAAGAAAAAGAAAAAAAGGAAAGGAAAAAAAAAGGTTACAATAACGAAAACAACAAAGCAAGGTGGAGTAAATTAGGATGTTTGACCATGGAAACAAGTTGGCCCCAACTTCCTCTATTTGATTGCAAATCAAAAGCAATCAATGCAAGTAACATAACATTACTTATATACACGTTAATAATAGCGCTTATAAAATACTGGCAGCACTATTAAACTAAGACAAGTTTGCACATGCTATGATGGGATAAGCCTTGTATTGTATTGGTTCATGCAGAGGAAAGATCACGTGCTCAGGTTATAATACAAGGATGAACCGTTGACCGGTCAATTCTCATTTCATCAGAAAACCAAAGGCAGAACTGCTAAAAAGGATGAACTGAAAATCACTTCAAATATATACAATAACACTAACATAACAACGTTACAGCAATTCTTTATCAAGGTATACAAATGAACAAAACTTCTTGTAAAATGATATACAATTACACTACTAACCTAAAACTCAACGTTCCTTAATCCCCATCTTCTTTGCCTTCCTTCAAGCTCATATCAACAACTTTAAAATTCAATTCTCCAGTCTGAATCTCTTTAAACATAGCCATCACATTGACCATAGTAGGCCTTCTTAAAGGTCTATC
Source organism: Allium cepa (assembly GCA_030765085.1). Taxonomy (NCBI): domain Eukaryota; kingdom Viridiplantae; phylum Streptophyta; class Magnoliopsida; order Asparagales; family Amaryllidaceae; genus Allium; species Allium cepa. The sequence continues at coordinate 633,802,047 of CM060932.1, read as the reverse complement.
ATCCAAGCAAGCACAAGCGATCTTAAGATGCTCTAATAACTCCAGCTCAATTTTGGGATCTTCCTTCATCAACTCCTTATCGAAAACATCGCTTATTCTAACTTTAGAATGCTGCTTCACCCAACCAACAAGGTTGTTGTCTCCAAAATCAATGGAATCGGTAGGATTCTTACCCGTTAACAACTCTAAAAGCACCACGCCATAACTATACACATCGCCTTTTGTAGTACACCTAAAGCTCTGATAATATTCAGGTGGCACATAACCGGGAGTACCTGCTAAGGTAGATACACTCAAATGTGTATCCATCACATTCATTTCTCTAGCCATGCCAAAGTCAGAAACCCTCGCTTCCAGATTCTCATCTATGAGCACGTTGCTCGATTTCATGTCTCTATGTATTATATGAGGGGTGCAGCTATGGTGAAGAAACGCCAACCCTCTAGCTGCACCCACTGCTATTTTTCTTCTTGCAGCCCAGTTCAGTTTTATGCCAGACTTCTTCCAATTATGTAGAACATCTTCTAAACTTCCGTATTTCATGTATTCATACACCAAGAGTCTTTCATCTCCTACTCTGCAGTAGCCTAGAAGTGGTACCAAGTTTCGGTGTTTTACTTTGCCTATTGTTTCCATTTCTGCTGTGAATTCTCTTTCTCCTTGGCCACTTACATGAACGAGCTTTTTAATGGCAACTAGTCTACCATCTTTGAGTTGGGCTTTGTACACATCTCCGAACCCACCCGACCCGATTTGAGCTTCATGGTGGAAGTTATTGGTGGCATCGATGAGGTCTTGGAAAGTGAGCTTTTGAAGAGGTTTATCGAATTTGTCGAATGTTGCGAGGGTGATGCTCAAGGCTTCCTTCGTGTTCATCATGGCTTTTATGTTTGAATGTGAGTTGCTATCAATGTAGATGTCACGTAAGCTATCGTTATCGCTCATTGTTTTCTTCTTTGCCCTCTTTTTACTTTCGATGACTACAATTATAAATGCAACTATTGCAAATACGGCTAAGAGCAACCCAATGGTAACACTTCCAAATAAGGACCCTTTACGTGATCTACTCTTTTCGTTTTTGGCTTTGGAGGAATCAAGGTCTTCACAAGAGACGAGAGGAACACCACAAAGTCCCGAATTGTTTGCATAGCGGTCGGGTGGAAATGTTACCAAGGACCCTGACTCTGGTATTTTGCCACTCAGGTTATTACTCGAGAGATCGATCTCCGACAACATGGAAAGACTTGAAAATGAATTAGGGATTTCACCTTCTAGTGTATTATGAGAGAGGTCGAGAACCGCTACATATCTCATACCTCCTAAATCAGAAGGGATAGAGCCGGATAACATGTTATGTCCGAGATTTAATATCATGAGATAGTACATTTTTCCAAATTCTTTTGGAATTTCTCCCTCGAGTGCATTGTAGGATAAGTCGAGAAAGATCATAGAACCGTTGTTGTTGAATGTATATTGAGTGTTTCCCATGTAAACCCTTGTGAAATTACAAGTTTTACGACTAGGCAATCTGTTTAAATCCTCAGGCTTGATTCCAGAAAATTCTAGAAGGTTCCCCGATCCTCTACAATAACTACTTCCATCGTTTTTCAGATACACATATTTTCTTCCAGTAACTAAACCAGCCGCAATGAAACCAGACTGCTTTGAAAGGGATGGAGGTACGGTTCCATTTAATAAATTGCTGTTTAAGTCTAGCCATATCAAACTCTTACAATCTCCTAACTCATTTGGAATATTACCATAAAATGAATTGTTTCCAAGTTTAAGTATGGCAAGATTACTCAATTTTCCAATCCAAGAAGGGATGGTACCTGTTAAATGATTGCTGGAAAGTGAAATCCAGTTCAAATTAGTACAGTGTTGCAAGCCTTCGGGTATAGTACCCGTTAACCCGTTATTTTCAAGAATCAAATTTTCAAGATTTCTTATCTTCATCAGCTCATTTGGGATCTCTCCTTCTAAATAGTTCTGCCACATCAACAAATCTTTAAGGTTTGAAAGCTCGCCTATAGAAGCTGGAATCTTCCCAGTCAAATAATTAAAGCTCAAGTCAATTGATACAAGCTTTGAACAGTTACCGATTGAATCTGGAATGCTGCCTAAAAACTTATTGTTCTGTAGATAAAGCTCTTTCAAATTAGTCCCACAGCTTCCAGGAATTGAACCGGATAATCCATTTGAGCTCAAATCAAGAACTTCCAGGTTTGCAAGGTTTGAAATCGAATCAGGGAGCTCTCCATTGACATTGTTGAATGCAAGATCAAGAACTTTCAGATACTTGTAAGAACTTAAAACATCAATAGGGAGATCGCCAGAGAAATTATTGTTGGCCAAATTTAGATAAGTAATCACACTCTTGTCAGAATCAAACAAACGAGGAACATTCCCGCTGAAATGATTGAAACTTAAATTCAAGAAAGCAAGATTCAAGCAATCTTTGAAAATCCACTCACCAATCTCTCCGTCAAACTCATTGTTGGAAAGATCAAGACTTTCCGTCCAAGAACAGTTCATTATTGACGGAATGTTCCCGGAGATTCTGTTGCCAGCAACCGAGACATTCTTGCTTGACAAAACCCACTCTAAATCAGTAGCAGATAGCCTGTTATAAGAAAGGTCTAGCCTTTCCAGTTTAATCTCACCGGAGGTGACAGTACCACCACCGCCAATGTGATTTTTGGACAAATCCAGCGTTTGCAGAGACAGACACATACTAATCAGCTCAGCTACGTCGGTAACAGATCCAGTGATCAAGTTGGAGGACAAATCGAGGGAGGTGACCTTACCACCACAACGGGAGGTGAGGATATCGCCAGTGAGGTTGCTGTTTCTCACGGCGAGAGATTCCAAGTTAGGAAGCAAGAGAAGCGTGGTTGCGACAGCGCTGAAGTCAAGGTTAAGGGGAAGGTCAGTTAGGATGACGGAAGTGACGACGGAGTTCTGGCAGTACACGCCTGAGAAAGAACATATGCGTTTTGGGTTGCGGGTCCAAGAGGAGAGCAGGTTTGGGTTGTTTAGGTTTCGCTTGAAGGAGAGTAGGAGCTGGAGTTCGGATTCGGGTTGGGATAGAGTTAGGGTTGTTAGCGTTGTGAGTGAGAAAAAGAAGAGGACGAAGATGTATTTGGAGTTCATTTTTATTTGAAGCTGAGGGAGAGTAGTAGAAAGGGTTTGGGTTGGGTTTAGAGCTCGGATTCAGCCATTAGAGAATAGAAAGAGAGAAAAGGGAGAAAAGCAAGTTTTGGAGGAGGGTCGGGGAAAAAAGGATATATATGAGGGAAATGTTAGGGATGGAGTTTTCTTAAAAAAATTGCACAAAGCGCATGTTGACATATAATTTTGGATAAAATAAGCTAATGTGCAACTTTTTGAACAAGAGATTATGACACATGGGTGCATTTTTAACGAGGAAGAAAGTAACGGGAGAAGTGAGAATTTAAACAAACAAACAAATAATGAAATATAAAAATGTCAATGAAAGCCAACAGGGTTGGCGCAGTTGGTTGATGGTCCGGACTGCGTGATCGAAGGTGACGAGTTCGATCCCCGAAACTGACAACCCTGTAACAAGTACCCGAAGTATGTGTTTGGCAGGCACATACTTCCCTAGAGTTTACAAGCGAAGCTTGGTTCTCTAGGTAATTCAAAAAAAAAATGTCAATGAAAATTCAAAAAATACGAAATCCATCCGCATCCATATTCAAATAGTAGATAAATATCCGATATCTGAAAAAATGATGCTGATGTGTAGATGATTTCCACATTCGAAAATTATCCATTCTATTTTTTCAAGATTACAGTTTAAATTTTGTGTATTTCAGTCCAATAAAAAATATTTATTTATTATTTTATTAAATTAAAAGTTCATGTTATACACACTAAATACACATTAACTGTTCAAAACTATTTATCATCATCATCATATTTATTTATTTTTAACATTTTATTAATCGATAAGATTGAAAAAAGTTAATGTTAAGTTGAAATTTTCTATTTATTTATCTTGATTTATCGCCGATTTGCGGATATGATAATTATCCAATATCCGTCTGCATCGGACACGGATATTTGATATGCGAAAATGATTTCGGATACAGATATGGATATGACACTATCCGCATTCGAAATTATCCGTTGACAAGCGTACTGAAAAGGCAAAATGTTCAAAAGGAGTGTGTTTTTATTATTTGAAGTAACAATAATGGTAACCGTTACCAATATAAAAGAAAAATGAAACTAGTAAAACGACGCATGTTTTAAAATTTATTCTGAAGGATAACGGAATATTGAACTAAACTAGCATCAGGTAAAAAAGAATTGTAACAACCCGATATTTTCAGCCATTCGCATCCACACATGTCGGACTTGAATCGCTCAAAATACCGCATTGTAAATAAATTTGGAGCAAATGAAATACAAATCATAGAATCACAGACACAGAAATATCATAATCGCTCGCAGCAGAAATTTAAAATACCATAATAGTTCATGAAGCTACTATAACAGAGTCTCAAACCAAATACATAAAACAGTCTGAAAACAACATAATAGAAATCTCAAATACATAGTAGTTCACTAAAACACGAGATAAACTAGAATAGCTGAAACAGAAGTAGATATAAATGTAGATAAGCAGAAACTCCAGCAAAGACCAGCTACAGAAAGAGAATCCAAAGCTGTGAATACTCAAGCTGACCCGAGCTTAAAGTAAAACACAAAACACTCGAGTCAGGACATATATACTTATATAATGTAAACCAACTCAAGTGAACTGTAGTAATGCACAATAACTTAAAATATAAATTAAATACATCCCGTGGTTAAAATTTCAAAATGGTATTTTATAGTTCGAATCAAATATCATTTCACAATTCAATATCATTCAAAAATCCATTTCAAAATATCAAAATATCGTATTTTCCAAACCACATTCATTTATTTAAAATACCATTTCAACACACATTTCAAAATAGTTTATATTTCAGAACAAATTACATCGTTTTAAATCACAAATTGAAGTTATTATATTTCATAATTAAATTATTAAATTTCCAAAATTTTAAACTTTTCAAAGTTCATTCGCTTAATTTTATCAAAACAGTGAAAAATCACTTTTCGCAGCATTTAGAAAACGCTACGGAAAGTTACATTCAAAACAGTTCAATTTAACAAAGACAGCATTTAAAATGCTGTAATACAGTTACATTAGTTTCAAATAAAACTTAGTTATATTCAACAATTATAGCACTTTACAAAATGCTATAATAGCCTTTAATCTTATTTAGCTTTTTTTTTAGTTCATTATCATCAACTACAACATTTACCAATGCTGTATTACCATTTACATTAGAATTAATAGCATTTCAAAAATGCAGTTAATTAATTTCAAATGTTCAATATAATTTCACAAACAATTATATTTTTATTTAAAACATTTTTAACTTATAAAATCATACAATTTCACATTTACTAACATCATTTAATTTTCATTAATTCATGATTCTATAAAGTTCAATTTCCATTCAAAAATCAAGATTTAATAATAATTCACTTATTAAATTCCAATATTCAATTTAAATTCATTAAATTAAATTTCAAATTAACATTTAAGTTTAAATTCACAAATATAACTTAATTTCATTTTTATCTACTTAACTTAAAATTCACCTTTAAGCCAAATCCATAAATTTCCAATTTTAGTTATATTTCAAAATTTCAACTTAAATATTCATTCATTTCACATTTTAACTTTATTCAAAAATCATTAATATATATAGAATCATTTAAATTCATTTAAATTTCAAAATATCATAAATTTTTCATAATTTCATATTTAATTTAAATTCCATTTATAATTAAATCAAAATTTCCAAAATAACTTACAGTCAAATTTTCTAACTTTTTCATTAATTTATTTCACTTATAAATATTCAGAAAATCAATAATATTTTTCAAAAATCATTTTTTAATTAAGTTTAAATCAAAATATTATAATATTTACATTTATACCATATTTTAAAATTTTAGAAAAACATATTTTAACTACGGGTCTGTATATAATTTTCTACGCTAGGTAAAGTGATACGGGTAATATATCATTTCAACCCGTAATTTACAAAGAAAACCCAGATTTTATCATTTCAAACCCGCAGTCCCAAGTAAATAAAATAAATTGAAAATCGCTCAGGCCTATCATTTCATCCCATAACGATTTTCCCTTATTCTAAAGTCCGTTCGGGTATGTATCATTTCAACCCATAGTGATTCTAATCTAAAGGGGACTTGCAGTGTGATAAACTGATAAAAATAACAAAACAGCATAATATAACAGTAACATATGATATAACAGGTGTTTAAGCATGGGTGAACATCGTATAATAATAACATAGCAGATGTGATATGGTTATGCATTTTACAGATTCAAAAGGGGTCAATTCACTAGTTATATAGATATATATTGTCTGGTGAGAATAACTCACAGGTTTGAGCTGGAGACACAACAACGAATACACAAATGAGATCCACACAAGCACGATAGCACGACACAAAGATGAGTGAGAGAGCCAAAGTATCAATTCCCTTGAATACAAGTCAAACAAAAACAATACAATACACATAAGCTTTCAAATGCAAATACGATAAACTGGGCTATAATCAACTGCACAAATCAAAGCAGAATTGCTTTGCACTTGCTTCCAGAATACATTAGGCTCGGCCATACGTGTAGTAAAAGGATAAAGCAAGGTTTTTGGGTCAGGTTTGGGTTGGGTATGGTCGGCCTAAATAGTTAAAAGGTGGTGCAAAAGTGGTGGTGATGAAACAACAACATACAAACAACATACAAGCAACATCACATGGATTCAAGCCAAAGTTAGGCTCGGCCAAGGGCATAAGGGTCACGGCCCTCACTGGAGCAGGCAAGGGGATGACGTGGAAGAGTGTCCAGGTGGTGCCGGAGGTGGTGGAGGTGGAGATGGTGGCGGCTATGGGGTGTTGAAACGGTGTATGTGGATGTTGTGCTCGGCTTTGACAAGTAAATGGAGTTTTGTTGGAATTTTGGTGAAGGATCATCAACAAGGAGGCACAGCTTGGGGTTTGGCCAGAGAAGAGGTGGTGATGGTAGTGTTCTCAGGTGATGGTGGAGGCGACAAGGCATGGAGAGGAGCATGGCCAAACCTATGATGAAGAAGAACAAGTGCAAAACAATTAAAACAATAGAAAAAATAAAGAAAGGAAGATTTACCAAAAAAAAAATTCTCAAGCTATAGAGGCCGAGATTTTTTAGGAATGAGAAAAAAAAGAATGTACGTGAGTGAGGAATTTGATGGTCGGCTGAAAGAAGTGGATAGTAAAGGCTAGTTGAATGAAAAGTTAGGTTAAAATGTGAAAAGGTGGAAGATAAAAGACCATTGGAAATCAAAAGTCATAACCCTTTCAATTTCTTTTATTTCTTTATATAAATTTAAATAACTGAAAATAATTATAATTTCATATTAAATTAGAAAATGTAAAAAAAAATATAAAATATAAATAATTATTAATTATATATGGTTAAAATAAGAAAATAGCACAGAAAATGCAAACTAGTCTAGAAAATTTGAAAATAAACAGAATAAACTTTGAAAAAATTATATGTACATGGAAAATATTTAAAAATAAATATAATAACATAAAATAAAAATGCATTCATAAAAATAAATAAATAAATTTTAATTAAATATAATTTAAATGAAGAAAATAGCAGAAAATTAGGAAATAGCCTTTAAAATTAGGAAATAATTGCACTAAATTTTGGAAAAATTCTAACATCACTTTAAAAATGTTTTAAAATAAAATATATATCTAACATGTAATATAACACATATTAGAACATGATTTGACAAATAAAAATATTATTTATATATCTTAAAATAGATAATTTTTATTAAATAGATCAATTTACATACAATATTGTAAAAAACATAACTTTCACAATACAAATCGGATTTCAAAGGAACGAAAAGTAGTATTCTTGAAATTTAATATATTTTCATAATAAAAGATAAAATTCAAGAATTCAAATATTTAAATTTTAAGTTTAAAAGTCAAAGTTTGACCGAATTGACCAAAAATCCACTTTTCTGGAAATATCCTATTTATTCATTTGAAATAATAATTCACACACAATAAAAATTTATTTTTAAAATAAAAAAATTTATCTGTTTTAATAAATAAAATAAAGTTTTTAAATCACGAGTTTCAATATAAATAATTAAAATAATCACAAAATACTGGGTTGTTACACTCTCCCCCACTCAAATCTTTTCGTCCTCGAAAAGAACAAACAAGGAAAATAAGGAAACGCATGATAGACAACAAATAGTACCTGGAAAAACAATTTCGGATTCGAAGCACAAATGCTCTCCTGCGTTTCCTGGGTACAATCTCGATTATCAGTACCCCATCGTACTTCGATCAAACTAACAGATTTCCTTCTTAGCTGCCTCGTACATCAGTCGACAATAAGAAGTGGCTTACTCTCGACAGTCAGATTAGGCTCAAAATCCCAACCATCAAGAGCAGAAGGCTGAACAAAAGAGATAGTCCAAGAAGATACCAGAGAAGATGCGAGGCGTGGAATACGTCATGCACTGCAGAATGCTACTTGGCCAAATCCAAACAATAAGCCAAAGAACCAATTCTTTCCACAATGCGGAAAGGACCCGCGAAGAGGAAGAAGGTAGAAATAGCTAGAAGGAAGAATAGGTTGAAAGCAAAAGGATAAACCATATTTTAAAACCATGTACATTTCAATTTAAAAATTTATACTTAACATTCTAAACAATTTATAATCTGATAAATAGTCATATGATTCAAATTTGTTAGTTCGAAGTAAACACTATTTAAAACATTTGAAATTATTTAGACAAGTAAAATAATGATCAAAATATCCTTTATGTAATATACTTTATCAAAATACTTTTATAACTCAATGTCTTAACAAGTTTACTTTCGTTCCTGCAGACTCTGGCCATGCGTTGATCAGGCGCAAAGCTAGAATTCTCCAAGTACTTAGTAGACTTGTTTCAACACCCAGTGAAAATACTTGAAAAACCTTTTAAAACAATAGATATGGAAAATACAATCCAAACAAATCAACCAAACAAACCATTTGTCTAACCATGGATCGCAGATACACAATGGTTACGCCTGGATCCCCCAGGAAACAATCCGTATCCGTAAGCTTTCTCAGCCCTGCGAGTTACGCCATGATGACTAGTATAGTGCAGGATACACAATGGTTACGTCTGGATCCCGCAGGAAACAATCCGTACCCCTAGGTCGTCTCAGCCAGGCAGTTTTGCTACTAATGCGACCTACATAGATTGCAGGATACACAAAGGTTACGCCTGGATCCCCCAGGAAACAATCTGTACCCCTAGGCCAACTCAGCCAGGCAGTTGCGCTATGCAGTCGCGCTCGTAAGACCATGGAGATCGCCATGGAATTCAATGGACACTCGAGTATCATATCCGAAAACCCAAATCAGAGAGAATAATATCGATAGAATGAAACCACAGTGTGGCCACAAAGCGGATACAAGCAGAAGGCACTTTCCATATCTTTACTTCGAAAATATGTAACATATGGTACCTTTCAAAATCACTTTCAAACATCATACTTATATAAAGTCCATTATATACAAGATTCCATTTCAAATCGAATATTTTCCAAATCCATGGTATATCAAATCACACTTATATAGATTTCGATTATATAAGATTTCAATTTACAAATTTAGTACCTTTACAGATCAATAATTTTCAAATCAGTTCATACTTATACAAATCACTTTTATATAAGTTCGATAACTCCCAAATCAAAGAATTTAAATAAACAGGGTTCTCAATTTCAAACCATTTCAATATCAATTCAGTTTCAAAAACATATATGATTTCGCCAAATCATTTCTTTCAAATTACTTATATTCAGTTTCAAAGTTTCTTAAAACAATAGATTTAGAAAATAATCCAAATTCCCAAATCAACAAAATTTAGGTCAAACAAATTCATTTCCAATTTTAATTCAATTCAAACCATCAGTTTCAATTCAATTTGTTTTCCAACAAAACCATTTCAAATATTAGCAAATTTCAAATAAAGATTTGATCCATAAAATAAACTATTCAATCCAAAATATATTTAAAGGCTTAAATATACCATATTTCAAAACTAAATTTTATAATTTCACATATTTCAAATTTTACTTCATTATTGCTTAGTTTTTGAAATATTTATTTCATAGATCCATCATTTTTAAATAAATTCAAATTACAAGTAAACCTAATATCCTTTCATATAAACTTCAAATATTCATTTATCCAAATCAATTATCATTTCAAATTCACATTCTTTATCAAATAAAGATTATATCTTTCAAAACTATTTCACAATCATTAAAATATCTAAAATGGTTACAAAGTTTAAAACCATCTCTTTTTTTTAAAACCTTCAAACTATTTATTTCTGTATGAAAAATCCAACTTACCATTGGAAAGATTTTTATTCTATATATATACTTTATTCAAAACATTTCAAATCTATATTTCTTACCAGTATAATTCAACATAGTCTTATTTATTTCACTCAACAAACAGTTTCAAACTTATATAAATCATCTTACTTTATACATTAATCATACAAAACTAAAAATTATATTCTTTATCAAATACCTTATACCTTTCAAAATTGCTTAGCTTTGAAAAGTTAACCTTGATTTGGAAGTGCTCGAATCTTAAAATAGTCGAAGATATCATATTTTCAATGCAAGAGTTGGAAATCACCAACAAATTAGTAAATCAATTCCAATAGATAAGGTTATACCAAAACAAATCTGAATCTCGAGGACTGAACACCGGCTTACTTTATATCATTTCAAATATATACATACATACATACATACATATATATATATATATATACATATATCTTTCGAATATCAAACCATACTTCAAAATCTGAAATCAAAATTTGGTTTCATAAAATCACTCGCATAGCAAAGCTACTAGAGTGGCCTCACCCTACTCAAAAACTTGAAAATCAATGTCGATGAGCATGTAATCATCACCGAAATTATTTTCCAACGACATAAGTGGGTTCTGGACTTTATTTTCTTGAAACTTATTTGAAATTACTTCGAAATCATTGGAATTCAATGGAATACATTTGAAACATTTTATTCGAAGAGATATCTTTAAATCATATTATTATTAAATATTTTCGAAATCTTAAAACCGATTTCAAAACACTGGAGTTCGATTCCTCGAAATTCGATATTCAAAACCCTTCAGTTATAAATCATTTTATATAATTCAAATTCTTATAAATTTTCAAAATTTCATATCCTTTCAAAACTTCAAATTTCCATTTTTTTAAAAGATATAAAATCTTTATCTAAAACATTTTACTTTTATATACAAAATAAGGTCATCCTTATCAAAATAATAATTTCGATATATGCACAAATTCCAAAATACAACCAAACACAAATTTCCAAGGGATGATTCAAGGATGGATTTCAAAACAAATAGAAATTCGAATTTAGAGGAACTCTAATCAAATTGAATCCTGGTTCAAAGATAAGCTCGAACTAAGATGAGATAATTTAATTACCAAATAGAAGATGGATAAGCCTATATAAATCATGGGCGACCTTAATCGGTCAACTGAGACTTTAGGAATATAATCAATATGGAAATCTAAGGCAAATCGACATTCGATTGCCAGAGATAGAATCCGGTAGAGCAGGGGATAGATAGCATCGTAAACCGAGAATATAGAAATCTCCAGTGAATCAATGCCAAATTGTAAAGGAGCTCCACCCCTTTACAAATCATTCAAAGTTTTGCGGAATCACCAATCTTTAGAGAGGTTATTCCAAAGTGGAGTTGCGGAATGCTCAAAAATCAAAAGGACAAAAATAGGGAAGAAAGACTGGATTTCAGAACAAGTGGGAGCGTTCCAAAGTTCAAGGAATCCTAATCGATAAGAATCCTAACCAAGAGATTTCTAACAAGGTGGATACCGAAGGAATGAAGTTTTGAAAATCTTGGTTTCAAAATAAGAAAATTTTTATACCAAAATAATTTTTAAAAAACTTTTAAAATCATTTGGAAATTATTTTATAAATCGAAAATACGTTCTCTCACAAAGAAATGATTCTGAGATTGATTTCATTCATTCTAGGGTATTTCTACCCTATCTCTAATGAGTTTTTGCTCCGCAGGCTAAGGTTTTCCTAAAACCAAAGCTCCGATACCAACTCGATATTTTCAGCCATTCGCATCCACACATGTCAGACTTGAATCGCTCAAAATACCGCATTGTAAATAAATTTGGAGCAAATGAAATACAAATCACAGAATCACAGACACAGAAATATCAGAATAGCTCGCAGCGGAAATTTAAAATACCATAGTAGTTCATGAAGCTACTATAACAGAGTCTCAAACCAAATACATAAAACAGTCTGAAAACAACATAATAGAAATCCCAAATACATAGTAGTTCACTAAAACCTGAGATAAACTAGAATAGTTGAAACAGAAGTAGATATAAATGTAGATAAGCAGAAACTCCAGCAAAGGCCAGCTCCAGAAAGAGAATCCAAAGCTGTGAATATTCAGGCTGACCCGAGCCTAAAGTAAAACACAAAACACTCGAGTCAGGACATATATACTTGTATAATGTAAACCAACTCAAGTGAATTGTAGTAATGTACAATAACTTAAACTATAAATTAAATACATCCCGTGATTAAAATTTCAAAATGGTATTTTATACTTCGAAATCAGATATCATTTCACAATTCAATATCATTCAAAAATCCATTTCAAAATATCAAAATATCGTATTTTCCAAACTACATTCATTTATTTAAAATACCATTTCAACACACATTTCAAAATAGTTTATATTTCAGAACAAATTACATCATTTTAAATCATAAATTGAAGTTATTAGGTTTAATAATTAAATTATTAAATTTTCAAAATTTTAAACTTTTCAAAGTTCATTCATTCACTTAATTTTATCAAAACAGTGAAAATTCACTTTTCGTAGCATTTAGAAAACGCTACGGAAAGTTACATTCAAAACAGTTCAATTTAACAAAAGACGGCATTTAAAATGCTGTAATATAGTTACATTATTTTCAAATAAAACTTAGTTATATTCAACAATTATAGCACTTTACAAAATGCTATAATAGCCTTTAATCTTATTTAGCTTTTTTTAGTTCATTATCATCAACTACAGCATTTACCAATGCTGTATTATCATTTACATTAGAATTAATAGCATTTCAAAAATGCAGTTAATTAACTTCAAATGTTCAATATAATTTCACAAACAATTATATTTTTATTTAAAACATTTTTAACTTATAAAATCATACAATTTCACATTTATAAACATCATTTAATTTTCATTAATTCATGATTCTATAAAGTTCAACTTCCATTCAAAAATCAAGATTTAATAATAATTCACTTATTAAATTCCAATATTCAATTTAAATTCATTAAATTAAATTTCAACTTACCATTTAAGTTTAAATTTACAAATATAACTTAATTCATTTTTATTTACTTAACTTAAAATTCACCTTTAAGCCAAATTCATAAATTTCCAATTTTAGTTATATTTCAAAATTTCAATTTAAATATTCATTCATTTCACATTTTAGCTTTATTCAAAAATCATTAATATATTATAGAATCATTTAAATTCATTTAAATTTCAAAATATCATAAATTTATCATAATTTCATATTTAATTTAAATTCCATTTATAATTAAATCAAAATTTCCAAAATAACTTGCATTCAAATTTTCTAACTTTTTCATTAATTTATTTCACTTATAAATATTCAGAAAATCAATAATACTTTACAAAAATCATTTTTTAATTAAGTTTAAATCAAAATATTATAATATTTACATTTCTAAAATATTTTGAAATTTTAGAAAAACATATTTTAACTACGGGTCTGTATATAATTTTCTACGCTAGGTTAAGTGATACGGGTAATATATCATTTCAATCCATAATTTACAAAGAAAACCCCTGTTTTATCATTTCAAACTCGCAGTCCCAAGTCAATGAAATAAATTAAAAATTTCTCAGCCCTATCATTTCAGCCCATAATGATTTTTCCTTATTCTAAAGTCCGTTCGGGTGTGTATCATTTCAACCCATAGTGATTCTAATCTAAAGGGGACTTGCAGTGTGATAAACTGATAAAAATAACAGAACAGCATAATATAGCAGTAACATATGATATAACAGGTATTTACGCATGGGCGAACATCATATAATCATAACATAGCTGATGTGATATGGTTATGCATTTTACAGATTCAAGAGGGGTCAATTCACTAGTTATATAGATATATATTGTCTGGTGAGAATAACTCACAGGTTTGAGTTGGAGACACAACAACGAATACACAAATGAGATCCACACAAGCACGATAGCACGACACAAAGATGAGTGAGAGAGCCAAAGTATCAATTCCCTTGAATACAAGTCAAACAAAAACAATACAATACACGTAAGCTTTCAAATGCAAATACGATAAACTGGGATATAATCAACTGCACAAATCAAAGCAGAATTGCTTTGCACTTGCTTCCAGCATACATTAGGCTCAGCCATACGTGTAGTAAAAGGCTAAAGAAAGGTTTTTGGGTCAGGTTTGGGTTGGGTATGGTCGGCCTAAATAGTTAAAAGGTGGTGCAAAAGTGGTGGTGGATAAACAACAACATACAAACAACATACAAGCAACATCACATGGATTCAAGCCAAAGTTAGGCTCGGCCAAGGGCATAAGGGTCACGACCCTCACTGGAGCAGGCAAGGGGATGACGTGGCAGAGTGTCCAGGTGGAGCTGGAGGTGGATATGGTGGCGGCTATGGGGTGTTGAAGTGGTGTATGTGGATGTTGTGCTCGGCTTTGACAAGTAAATGGAGTTTTGTTGGAATTTTGGTGAAGGATCATCAACAAGGAGGCATGGTTTGGGGTTTGACCAGAGAAGAGGTGGTGATGGTGGTGTTCTCAGATGATGGTGGATGTGGCAGGGCATGGAGAGGAGCATGTTCGAACCTATGATGAAGAAGAACAAGTGGAAAACAATTAAAACAATAGAAAAAATAAAGAAAGGAAGGAAGATTTACCAAAAAAAAATTCTCAAGCTATGGAGGCCGAGATTTTTTAGGAATGAGAAAAAAATGAATGTACGTGAGTGAGGAATGAGATGGTCGGCTGAAAGAAGTGGATAGTAAAGGCTAATTGAATGAAAATTTAGGTTAAAATGTGAAAAGGTGGAAGATAAAAGGCCATTGGAAATCAAAAGTCATAACCCTTTCAAATTTCTTTTGTTTCTTTATATAAGTTTAAATAACTGAAAATAATTGTAATTTCAGTTTAAATTTAAAAATGTAAAAAAAAATATAAAATATAAATAAATAATTATTAATTATATATGGTTAAAATAAGAAAATAGCACAGAAAATGCAAACTAGTCTAGAAAATTTGAAAATAAACAGAATAAACTTTGAAAAAATTATATGTACATGGAAAATATTTAAAAATAAAGATAATAACATAAAATAAAAATTCATTCATAAAAATAAATAAATAAATTTTAATTAAATATAATTTAAATGAAGAAAATAGCAGAAAATTAGGAAATAGCCTTTAAAAATGGGAAATAATTGCAGTAAATTTTGGAAAAATTCTAACATCACTTTAAAAATGTTTTAAAATAAAATATATATCTAACATGTCATATAACACATATTAGAACATGATTTGCCAAATAAAAGTATTATTTATATAATTTAAAATAGATAATTTTTATTAAATAGATCAATTTACATACAATATTGTAAAAAACATAACTTTCACAATACAAATCGGATTTCAACGAAACAAAAAGTAGTATTCTTGAAATTTAATATATTTTCATAATAAAAGATAAAATTCAAGAATTCAAGTATTTAAATTTTAAGTTTAAAAGTCAAAGTTTGACCAGATTGACCAAAAATCCACTTTTCTGGAAATATCCTATTTATTCAGATTTGAAATAATAATTCACACACAATAAAAATTTATTTTTAAAATAATTTTTTTATCCATTTTAATAAATAAAATAAAGTTTTTAAATCAGGAGTTTCAATTTAAATAATTGAAATAAACAATTAAAACAATCACAAAATACTGTGTTGTTACATGAATGGTAAATTAAACAAGAATCAAATGAATGAAACGCTAAAGTAAATTATAATCAGATGAACTAACACTATATGAACTAAAATAACATTCATTTTCATAGTATTTATAGTAATTAATTTAATTTAGCATTACGTTCAATTGATGCTAATTTAATTTAGCATTCTGTTTTTATCCGATGATAGTTTAATTTAGCCCTTTTTGTCTTTTAGATGGAGTTTCAAAACACGTGCACTTTAGCCTGAAAATGTAGAAATGTTTTTCATTGACTCTAAAGGAAAACCGTTACTGAATCGATAGTCTAGTAAACCGTTGATCGGTAATTGTAAATTTACCAATACAAAATGACTGTTAAACATTGTGATTTGTTTTGATATTTTGTTGTTAGTACAAACTGACTGTTAAACATTGTAATGTACCAATACAAAATGACTGTTAAACATTGTAATTTAC
This sequence comes from Allium cepa, assembly GCA_030765085.1. NCBI lineage: Eukaryota > Viridiplantae > Streptophyta > Magnoliopsida > Asparagales > Amaryllidaceae > Allium > Allium cepa. The sequence goes on along the minus strand of CM060932.1, from coordinate 633,785,303 downwards.
CAATACAAATTGATAACTGTTAAAAAGATATTTTGTTGTTAGTACAAGTCTACTAGTGCATATATAAACATTGTGATTTGTTTTGATTGATTTTTTATTCATTGCAAACTACTTACAACAATATGAAAAAGTATATTTGTCAATCTCAAAAAATTTGAAACTAGGAAAAGTTGAAAGAAAAAACAGTATGAAAATAAAATAAAATTACCAGTAACACCTAAAAATCTGATATATCTTCAAAATGTTTATGATTAGTGAAAAATATATATTAACATGACTAGTAAAATTACCATCACCGACAATTTGGAATTTCTTACCCGTTAACAATGGTAAACTTGCTGTTGGCATACAGACGATATTAATATATTAATTTATCTCAATATCGTTTATAAATTGGTTGGTAATGGTATGGTGATGATAAATTTATCATTACCATAACAGTTCTAATTTGAAATGAGAACTGATAGGGGTTGTATGACCTATCTTTCCTATATATTTCTACATAATGTTGGACCGTAGAAATATTATTTTCATAACCAAATGACTTCCAAATAGGCCATAATTTGGATAGCACTGAGTTTTGAAATTTTTAACCCTTAGAATTAATTGTAGATAGTTTTGATCCTGAAATTTTGTTATGGCTATAACTTTTGGTAGAACCCGAATTGGGTTGTGAAACCTGTTCCAAATGAATGATTTATGTCTTTCAGTAGAGTGATCGTAATAGATTTTCGGCTTTACGGTTTGAGAGATATCATGGTTTTGAGTTAGATAGTTTTTTCGTAAGTTTTAATGGTAGTTAGCCTAAGCCCATAATTAGGCCTACTAATGATTTTGAGAATTGTGTTAACTACGGCTTAGATAACTCCTAAATCGCTTTTCCAGTTCGTAAAAGCATTTATAATACTCCATTAAAGTATCTTTTATCAAATCATCTCAAACTCATACTAATTATAGCCAAATTAAGTGACTAAGGGTGGCTTAACAAGAAGATTAATTAGAGATCTTTAAATTAGCATTTTGGAACTTTAGAATTCGTGCTCACTACTATTTGTCTTGGATTTGCTTTGGAATTTATGACTTTCATCTATTTCATATCGAGTGCTGAGCGATCTATTATCTCACAGCCTCTTTAACATGTTTTGGATCCACTTTCAATTCTAAAATTGTGATTTTGGACTATTTTGGATTTAAAAACAATTTGCAAACAAATTTGAATGATGTTAAATTGATGTAAACATGTAATTATGCCATATAATTGATTGTATGATTGTTATACTATGATATGGATATGTAGTTGCACGTTTTGCGATGGTATGATGTTGTTTTTCTTGGTTGTATGTATATGCATACTTGAATTGGATGAATCGCTTGTCGATAGCAAATTTGGGAATTGAATCATTCTATTGGCAAGAGTCTTCGAGTAGAAGGAGTGACCCATCGATTTGCCAATCAATTTTGATTTCACAAGGATCGAAGATCTAAACCGATAGAACAACTTTAATGGATCATTCCAGAGGAGACTACATGCAAATCGAAGAGGCAAGTCAAGTTGGGATCGAAGGAGAAGAGTCGAAAAATGTAACGGCTGACCTTTTTGACCCTCGAATGTCGATAAAAATACATCCACGATATTCTTATGTCGAGCGCTCAAGTGCCGAAAAGACAGAATGTTAGGGTAAAATAAAATGAAAAGGAAATAGACTAGAAAAAAGGAACACAATATCATAATCTCACAACGGACGGTACAAGCTATCACTTTAAGATACATAACATTTCAGAGTTACAATTCTAAATACTATCGTCAGCCTCGACAGTTATAACAACACGACTCACAAATGCTGATATATACATAATAGTAATGCAGCGAAAATAAGAATACTATAATGTATGAAACATCCAGCTCATCTCCTCGAGCTCCAATGAACATCAGTGAAAGTCTATCTTTCTTAGACTACTCGAAAGAGCATACGAGGAATTTAGGGAAAACAAAAACCACATGTCCGACATAAGTCTTGTATGAGAAACTCAAGAAATATACATCCGACATATAAGAGTACTTTTACGACCATATGGAATGTCGTAACGGTTATCCTCTCAAAAGAACCACCATCTAATAAGTACATAAAGTGATATAATAGATAATGTCTAGGGTAAAGAATATAAATAAGAAAATAACTATGATGTTTGCATCGATCACACCAGAACAATATTGAGGGTATAGTTAAAACCGTTTAGGTACATTCACGTATAAATTTTCCTCAGAGACGCCTTCAGTAAACTAAAGCGGATCTCCATGCACAGGGCCAGAAACTACTTCGAACATCGTATTTCTCTAGATAAAATATACCTCAAGGAAAACATAGTAGGTCCATGACCGAACATAATATGAACCGCATGAAACCAAGTATCAACAACTTCCGCTAGCAACATCGATAAGCATACTCTAGATATGGAGTTAATGTACCCTGTCCGAGTTAGCTAAACCCCAGACTATGCCCCTATTCGATTTTCTGTCATTCTCGATGTTTTGGTCACGTACGACATCTTTCACACCAGTCTTTATCACTCGAACAAAACAAAAATCACCATATGGATTCCAGCATCTCGAGCAAATCGTAAGTCTTTACATGGATTCGAGCATCTCAAACAGATCTTGAATCTCCACTTAGGTTTCTGCATAAGTCCTTCGACAAATGCTAACGTTAACCTCTCCCTTGGACTTAACCTTAGAATAGATGGTTCAACTCTATAGCATTCCACTTCACAACCGCTTCCGAAACATAAAACCGGTATATCAGTTTTGAAGTGGTATTCGATCAAGCAAAACACTTATTCATCCTTGTCTCTTCAAAAATAAATCGATGAATTTCTGGTAAACTCAATTCTGATTATGGTTCTTTTAGAAGTAATCGAACAATATATAAAGAGGAGTCCTCCCTATGGGATCTCATATATATAAATTCTTAAACCTAAAGATCTTTCAGACCGATGCTCCTCCTTTGGGGTTCCCAAATCGTATGAAACCGTGAAGCTTTTAGATACTTCCCAAGTTAATTTGGTAAAATTTAGTAACAATTAGAACGATCGCATATGGAAACCAAGTCTCATATACTTATTACATTTTTGGACTTTTCAACTTACACTATCCCTCAATCAAGAGTGACACTAGGTAAGTTAGAACCCCGGTTGCATCAAGGCCTTTCTTGACACTTCATTCTTAACTTTCACAGATAAATAAGCCTACTTCATCGAATTTTAGTGCTATGCACATGACTATATACTTTCTACAAATGAGTAAACATGTAAAGCACGATCAAGTCGCACAAAACACAATTTAATTTAAATAAGTGACTTCTAATCCTCGTTTTAATTAATTAACCCTTTATCAACCAAAACATCCTTTATATGTAAAAACTTATTTGTTTGATAAAACTCCATTTATCAATTTCCATTATTCATTTGTACTCTTTCAATGCTTCAAAAAGCATTCATATACTTATCTCAAATGGTATAAGTATATTCACAAATCATTAACAATATTTCTTACTTTAACCTTTACTTTTCTTTTCTTTTTTCCAAGCGATCCAAACTTGTTATTACCTTTGAAATATCCATTTAAAAGTTCTGATTACATTCACAAATCTATTTCAAATGGCCTAAGACAAATGTTACGCAAACATTGTGACTACACCCAAAATTATTTCACTTATGCTTATCTTTAAAATATTCTTTTCAAAGATCCATTTACATTTAGAAGTATAAATAAAAGGGTTAAAGACAAATGTTATTAACACATTGTCCCTATAAAACCAAAAACGTTAATACTTAACATTACACTTAAAACATTTTTTTAAAGATCTAAGTATATCTCACTTATTAAACAAGGTAATATACTTTTAATTAACTTCCCAAAACCATTTATTATAACATAAGTGACATAATCCAAAACTTTCTTTATTCCTTTATAAAATACTTAACTTATTTTTTACAAACTTATATATAAGTACTTTGAAAAATATTTATAAATAGGTTCTATATTACTTGAAAATAACTTATTTATAATTTGGTGAAAAACATGTTTTATATTATAAAACCTCTTTACTTTAAAAAAAACTAACATAACTATTGAAAATAAATTTAAACTTCAAACTAACTTCAAAATACTGAAAATTTTGTTAAAAAACATCCTCAAAAAGATTAGGAAAAGATGCCAAATTTAAATATCATTTTTAGACACTTAAAACCTCAAGCAACTTACTACAGTGTTTGTAAATGCTGTTAAAAGTCTTTGATAAAGAGCAACATGGAAAAGCACAAACTTTACGATCGGTTTTCACCACATAAACAAATGATTTTAGACTTTAATTTTTTATTGCAAATACTATCCATAGGGTACTTAAAAACCATGAAACGAAACCCCTAAGGATATCTATCAATTTATTCTTAAAAATTCCCAAAAATAAGGTAAATTTCATAGTGTATTTATAACCACCCTTTTACTCTAACTTTAGCCACTTTGTTTGACCAATTTAAAAAAAAATTAATCTTTGATATTTTCCAGTAATATTTAAATATGCAACACTTATTAAAAACACAAAGATGCCCCTAAGGATGTCTTTCAAATCAATTACAAGAATTCCTAAAAACATGACATTTCTAAGTGCTCATATAGTGACCTTCTTCTCGCTATAATTTTTTGCAACTTTGTCTCACAAGTTAATGAATAATTTAAACATCCATTTTTTTAAGTAATTTGTACTCTTATAGTAACTAGCAAAAATGTAAAGAAGTCTATAGGATGTTGCTAGCATCAAAGTTGACCACCAACACCCAATAACACGTGAAAGCACTAATATCCAGTCATAGATCACAGATAGTATATGATGTAAAGAATATAATACGAAGAATAAGCAAATTAAAATAAAAGGAATTAAGGAAGAGAAGATTTATAGTGGTTCGGCTAACTTCGACCTATGTCCACTCCAGAACAATCCTTTTTATTATACTGAAATTAGATTATAGTTACAGCCTAAGATTCTAGAATGAAAATGGCGGAGTAACCTCTAGGTAGAAGATGAAGAGAAACAGAATGAAGATCTTTTTTTCGAAGCCAATCCTGTTGTATTTATAGGTGAAACTTCCGCTATAGGGCCTTCTCACCTACGTGGGCCCACATAACGATCGTCAAGACCAATTCAACTAAAAATAACGATCGGCCTTGCACTGCCGATCGTTATTCTATCACTTAACTCAATGCCGACCCCTCCTCCTGAAACGTGCCGATCCATTGCCTTCCAACAATCTCCACCAATCCATCACCTCCAAACCAATGTCGAACCCTCTTCATCCAAACAAATGATGATCCATACAAACCCACGAAGATGAGCCAAATGCTCTACCTTCATGTGAACCCTCTTGTATTTCCATCCTCGGTCGATCCCTTTAGCATGCATGTTGATCCTTCCATAACCTAAGTGCTATACTGATCCTTGCCCATCCTAAATGGTATATCAACCCTTGAGTGCCGATCCATATTTCCTGAAACTATGCCGATCCAAACCATGTTACTCCATGCCATGCCAACCCTTAGCCTTCCTCCAAGCCTTGCCGACCCGAGCTATGCCGATCCATTCTATGTTGCATCATGCCTTGCCGACCCCTTCCATGCCGACCTCTAGTATGTCGAATCCTTCCTATGATGAGCCCATCCAATCCAACGAATGCCGACCCATAGCATACCAAGCCTTTTTATGTCGATCCTTCTTTATTCAAGCTAATATCCACCTTCCAAGCACCCTGCATTGTTTATCCATCGACTGTGTTTGATTCTAGCTTCATATTGTTATCTGTAGTTCATTATCCATCTATCCATTGAACAAAATCCATGATATTCCAGCCTCGATAACCATGAAATTTATTGGGTTAAATTCGCCTGTATGTTGCCTTGCCAAAAGGCGGGTTAACTGAAGTCTTTCAAAACTGACCTTGAAAATCACCAAACACAAGGCATTTTCAAAGTGCATCCATAGCGACCTTTTCTCTTCTAAGTTTCACAACTTTGGTTCGCAGTTTTTATAACTTTCCAATTCATTTCTTTACTATCTCATACTCCATAATGTGTAGGGAATAATCAAAATAAGTTATATCAAGTTAGGATCATAAATCTTCCATTTACATAAGTTAAAGTTATAGGATATTAAAGTGCACTTATAGCGAATATTCTCGCTTCAAACATACTTCAATTAAACATACAATCCAAATAACCATTTAAACATGAAGTTAAGGCCATGCCATATATTATAGAAGGTAATAGGAGTGATGTTATACAATATAAAATTATCATTTTCTTTCAAAAGCAAGAAAGTTCAAAGTTTATAAATTTAATTAGTTAATGTCACTTTAACTTTATATTTGCATACACATACACATACACAATATATACATACAAGATAGTGAGACAACTCATTTAAATCAAAGCCAAACACAAGCAAAATTCTCAAAAAGCCAAGAACACTTCCTATCATCACTAAACTCCTAAAGACACCACTTTTAGCTCAAAAATCACAAAGCAACATCCCATCTTCATTATTGCTCAAGGATAAACCCAATGTACCGCTTTTATTTCATCTTTTTCCACTTTTGACTTTAGATCCTTTATAAGGTGTTGTTGAAGGTTTGGTGAAGTTTGGAAGAGATTTGAACTAATTAGAGAAAGATTAGTGAAGAACAAAGTGGATTAGTGCTAATCCACTTCCACCATTTTTGATCTTTTATTTATTTTGAAGCTTTTGGTTATTATGAAGTGTTAACACATGTAAACCCTCTCCTTTAGCCCCTTTGGGTGGCCAAAAGAATCCCCCTACCATGTGCCTTTCATGCTTTTTTACTTTATACCTTATTCTCCTTAGCAAATTACCCTTTTACTCTCACATATAACATCTATCCAATACATCATATATGACATCAACAATATTATGTTTTTCATAAATGGCAATATATTTTTATTTTCTATTAATGATTTCCTAAGTGTTTTATTATATGTGAAAAAAGAATGAACTACTTCAATCGAGTAAAAAGCTATTTATCGATAAAACATTTTTTGGTCACATTATCGTTTTTCTTCAAAGTATTTATTTTTCTAAAAAAAATTCTATAACAAGTTTAGTATTATTATTTATTACTTAAAAGGGAGTTAATAGAATTATTAAATCACTTTAATCGTATTTAATCCAAGATTCAAATATTTAAATACAAAGTGTTTGAAATTCTAGGTCATTATAGAAAATGACTTAGCCAAAAATTGACTAAATTTAAATGAATTGTTATCGATTCATATGGATTAGTACCAAATCATATTTAGTTGGAATTTGATGCGATGAAGCTTGGGCAAGCATGTTGGAGATGGCACAAAACCATCATGATGACTACTCTGGGATTTCTAGCCAAAATCACGCACCGTTGATCGATCGCGACTTAAGAAAATGTAGATAAGGGTTTACTAGCCAGACATAAATTTTTTTAAGGCTTGAAGGTGGATGCACGAAGACGACTTTAGTCTACATCAATCGAGGCATGGAACCAAGGTAATTAGCCAAATTTTGATGTATACAAAACAAGATGGATTGGCACCGAGGCAACGACCCGTATTGGTTGGTATCGATCTATCAAACTTTTGGAGGAAGGTTAAGCATGTCTTAGAAAGCATGTGCGTTCGATCGCACAACATTTAGATCGATGGTTTGTGAGTTATAGCCAATGAGACTAATGTCGTTGAAGTGGTTCTATATATGGAAGGTGAAGGAATGCATGAAAGCTACTTTAGGGCCTAGGATGTTTTAGGGTTGACAAAACAACAACTTCTAAAACTTTGTGAGGTAACCAAGGGACGTCTAAACTTCAACTTTGATAACTCAACGATGTGAATGATTTGATTCTAATACTTAAAGGAGAAATCTTTATGGAATCTAGTGATAGTCCGAAGAGGTAAGCTCGATAAGAGGTGAACTTGTGGAGTAGAGCATATTGGGTGGTGCTACTATCGAGGCATTTTCCAAAGGGATTATTTATAGTTCAGTTGTCTTGATATATGCTTATGAAGAGGGGATCAGTGAGGACATTCACTGCTGATCATATAGAGTGATCAGTTTAACTCTAGATCTTTACTGGGTGGTCTAGTTTCTAACCTTATAGAGTAACATAGGTATAAGCCGTGATATTGCCATGATGTTGAGTAGTCGTTGATCAATATGGGTGATCATATGAGTTATCTTATATCCAATAGCATTTGAGTAGATAGATGTGTTGCCATGTTTTGCTATGTTTTATTAGGAGGCCATACGATATAGGTATTATCGAGTTGTATACTTAAACACCCTAGACACGATGTAGGTATTATCGGGTTGTATACCTGGGCACCCTAGACTGTATTTAGAGTAGTAGTGCACCTATATGATAATGATAGATGGATTAGCATATATCAATGTTATGTTCTAACTTGTTGGATGCATGGAAGTATAATTCATTATACCATATGTTCCTACTTTACCATATCATTTTTATATCTATTTTTATATTATAGATCGTTCATACAAGATTTTTGTCTAACTCAAGGTTATTTGCATTGCTTTTTTATCATCTCAGATACTCTTAAATGAGTAGATTGAGAGATAGACATGAGATATTGCATGGAGCTGTGCAGGGAACTAGTAGAATGCTGACATTTCCATATTTGGAGAGGCTATCACTATTCAGTTCTATGGTGCTATATCATTACTTATCTATTATATGAGACAGTTATCTTTAGAGTTTATTTGATTCAGATGTATAAACTCTGTTACTTCCATGTTTTATATAGTCTGTTGAACCTACTGCATTTAGATATATCGTATATTTCTAGTCCATTTGATTATAATACTATCTTTCCTGTTTTACATCTATGTTGTTATTATATTTTTCCCCAGCACTATGAAATGTTCTATAGGTTCTATGGTTGATTTATCAAACTTTACTGTTGCCTCCCTCCTTCGATTGAGTACTGATGCAGTGCACTTATGGTATCAGATATTTGAATATTATAAGCCAGAGGTGGTGGTTGTTGTCACATTTGTATTAGAGCTTAGGTTGGACGATTGACCTAATCTGATACTAGAATCCATTAGAGATAAGGTAGAAGCTATTACCTTAGAATGGATTCAGCGATATATGGGATAGCGTACTTGTTATATGCTGGTTATTTTTGGTAACATGGGTGAAACTTTATTCAAGTAGAGTGCTTTGTTTATATACTTTGATATTCAAAACCATATAGTATACATATAATAAGTCACATCATAAACACGAATACCACTTATGTTATTTTTCTTTGTGAGAAACTGATCATTCTTATTACAACTGAAAAGGATAAGCAGCATACGAGGAACATATGTAGAAACTCTACATTCAAAGTAAGGACTAGAGAGGGCATTAGGGCAGTAGCTAAACCTAATGTGCAAACTATGTTTACTACCATGATGATGAATATAATGTAGAATGCCCAAGGAGCAGCTCCCGGTTAAGTATGTGGTGGTGCTCCAATGTAAGCGCCGAGGGCTAATTTTGCTACGATAAAATTTTTGCTGGTCTTTGAGAAAAATCGTTTATGGGAACATAGTCTTTATGGAAGTCCAAGACTGATTTGATACTTATGGAAGCATCTTTGATGATCTTGAGTTGGAAGATGCACTGAGAGGATATTGGCTTCTAGGCAACTTCATGGAAGGGCTATAGGCCGATGGAATGCATGATTTGCTACTCCCAAGGACTAGTTCACTTAGGAGCAGTTCAAAGCTCATTTTGAAGAGCTGTTTATTCTGACTATTGAGAAGTCGATTCTATTTAGGAAGTTTGCTGACATGAAACAATGCGGTATGTCTGTTTCAGAATATGTTGCTGAGTTTGACATGTTGTCAAAATACGAGATGTCTAATACTCCCTTAATGAAAAATGAGAAAGTCATCATGGGTCTTAATAACCATCTCGATGAGATGCTGGTGGGCCACATCAATGGCGAAAATTATAAAGAAGGCTTTAAGGCACGAGAGCCTATATCCAAAGCCAAAAACTACTATTGTTTCGAAAGAGGAAGTAAAACTGCAAGCATGTAGAGGTAGAAAGAGAAAATGGAACAACAAAGGCAAGAAGAAGTTCCATCTGAGAATGGCTAAAAAAGGGAGCCTACTTGTTTCAACTATGGAGTGAAGGGTCATCTTATCATAATTGCAAGAGGCTGGGAAGAAATGCTACAACTGCAAAAAGCTTGGATATATCAAGAAGGATTGTCCAAAGCCATTGAAGGATAAGTTGGTAGTAAGAGTTATGCTCTAAATGCCATTACAACTTCGTCGAGTGCTGCATCGATGAAGGAGAAAGGGAAGGGCATCATAAATCAAGGTATTCTTTATATTTTTGATATATATGTTTTTTGTTTGTTTGATACCGGGGCATCACATTCATTTATATTGGGTGACTTAGTATATAGACCAGGATTGAGACCTGACCATGCAGGCAGAACTTTGGTAATGACATACATTGGGGTGGTTTAGCCAGTTTGAGTATGATTTGTTGGAAATTATGTTGTTAAGTCATGGATGTGTGTTTTCTTATGTTTTATTTGTGCTTGGTTTGTAGGGTTTGGTATTATATTAGGGATGGACTGGCTTTAGAGGTATGGAGTTATTGTTGATTGTAAGAGTTTATTAGTAATGATAGGGAGAGATGATGATTGTAGGCTAGAGTTAATCTGCATGCCCGAGGATGCAGTGATGGTTATCTTTGTGTATTTGCTTGATATTTCAAATGATGGGCTAACAGCAGAACACATTGCGAGAGAGTATCCAAACGTATTTGAGGAGATAATCAAACTACCGCTGTTATCTTCATATTTTCTAAGGGAGGAAAGAAAAGGAATTGATGCTAAAATGAAGGATTTATGTCGAATTTCAAAGCTCCGGATGCTAAGGAAAGGGAATAATTGATATCGAAGTTCCACAACTGATAATGGCACTACACAACTTCCATGTCGCATAATGTGTATGTCACACTTAAAAATGACGTACAGATTCCATGGTGCTCATCACTAATGCCACTTCTTAATTAATGCCGCCTCTTATTCTATTTTTCTCATTACCAATGCTGCTTCTTATTGATGTTTACCAATACCACTTCTTATTGATGTTTACCAATGTTACTTCTTATTGATGTCACCTCTTATTCTATGCTTCTAATCACGAATGCCGCCTATTATCAATACCACATCCATCAAAGAAGGATATTGAATGTCATCCATGCCACATTTAGTCAGTGTCGCACTTCCCAAGGGGTGGTTCCGCATACCAGCGGTATACAAAGGCTTATCACATATCGCCTATTCAATAGGAACACTAAAAAGCGACAGCATGATATCGATGCCGCATTTCATGAATATCGTATGTTATCAATGCTGCACCACATCAATGCCATGGGAATGTCAAAGGCTATGTAAAGAAAGAGGATTAAAATCATTCCTAATAGCAAATTCAAGAGGATTTAGTGTATTTCTCTTCATAAAGCTTTGAAGGTATTCATGTTGAAGCCATCACCAAAATAGCAATCAAAGTCCCAATCGCCTAGAAGCATGCTTACATCCTTCCAACCACTACAAAGATGAACCTCCTTATGGGAAGGGGCCCTTAATCTTTTTTTCACTCTCATCACTTTTTCCAATTAGGATTTTCACTAAGTTCTCTCCATTGAGAACTCTAGGACAAACTAATGGCATTAAGGCTAATGTGGGAGAAGAGGATATCCAATATTTGCAAATAAGGGATTGAATAATTTGCATATTGGCACATGTCGTAACATCTTCACAATTGAATAAAGTAACATGGCTTGAGCATATTTCCTAATGTTATTTTGACTTGCCTATTTTATTTTAGTGTTTTAATCAATCTTGTGAATTATTACAAAACTATGAGGTATTATTGGAATTTCTTTGAACATGCCTCCTTGCACACAAATCTTGAACGTTGAACCAAATTTCGTTTTAACATTTTTGGCGTTAGAAGGAGGGGCTGAACCTCTGATGTTCGAAAATGACCAAAATACCCTAAACAGATGCGAATTTCATATTTCAGTTTTTTTTTTAAAAAATTTAGATCTAAAATCTAGAAGCTAATTATTATTAAATATAAATATGTGTAGGGATATAAACTGATGATTGTTATTGCTGCTTCATCCATTTAATATTAATTAACCCATTTCAATTATACCCAGCCCATAAACAATTCAACATCAATTCCTTTTTATTGAACATGAAAAGATCTAGTGCTAAATTCATCTCCAACTCATCAACTATTCGAATTTTTATTTTCTATTACTTATCACTCTTCTTCAATCAACACCTACTTCCGTAGCATTAATCTCGCCCATTCGAATTTATGAATCAACCGACTAGCTTTGGATCCAGATGAAGCTATAATCATGGATCCAAATGATACCTGGTTGTAGAACCACATGATATCAAATTCATGATATTAGAATGAAGCGTATAGATCTAAAAGGATTAGTATGTATAGGAAGTATCTGATGTTGAGATAGCAAAGAAGGTCAAAATCAATATCATGCTTCAGAGTGATTATGAGGCCAATTCAGTGTTGTAAGTGATTGATACCGTTGGGATGAGTACTGCTGTAGTGTTTTATAATCACAAAAGAAAGTTATACCACAAGTTGAGCAATGCCAGAGGTATCCTATGCTGCAAAATCTAACATCGACGTAATTAATGTTGAAGGGTCTGATGCGGCAGGGCAAACAATGTCGTAAATAATTTATGCCACAAGGAAGCAATTCCATAAGTAATCAATGCCATAGTAAGCAACACCGTAAACAATTTATGTCGTTCGTAGGCAAGCCATAAACAATTTATGCTGCAAGTAGGAATAAGTAATCATTACCGTAAATAAGCTATGCCGCAAAAAATCAATGCCATATGTTGGCAATGTCGTAGGGCAATCTATGCCACAAGAAATCAGTGTTGTTGGATTTTTGATGATTAAGGTTATGCTGTAAATTATCTGATGTCATAAGTGGATGATAACGTAATTATTGATATCGTGAGTGGTGGAGTAAAGGAAAATCAATGTCGCCGTGTTTTATGGGAAGGGGGCAGCATTGATACTTGAGTTATGGATAAACATCAAAGTTTTAGATGCTGAAGCCAAAGCAATTCATTCGAAAACAGAGGGTTCCAAGTCCGGAATTTCCTTCCAAGGTCAATGGTTTCATTTTAGAAGTTACTAAATTATAAAAAGTTAACAATTTAAAACATTAATTTTTTTTTGCAGATTTCATAAATATAAAATTCCTTATGCATAATAGTTTTAAACTAACATATATTCTGCTACGAAGGAATAAAGATTTAAACATTGCAAGGTGTGGGATGAGTCATAGTTTTTCAAATGCACTTAGTTATGTTTTAAGCTTTGAATATATATGGTTTTGTACATAACTGTTTTTGACTATATCAAATTTTGGGTATAACTGAGCCTTTAAAATAAATAAAGTTTCCTATATATATATATATATATATATATGGATAAGTAGAAAAGGTTTTAAACGTATATAGATTTGTGTATGTGTTTAGTTCCATGTGAACCAAGCTTAGAAAGCATATAATTCCAAACATACTAGATTCATGTATGTTAAGTTTTTAAATAAACAAAATTTTGTACATAAAGGATTTAGATGTAAATATATGTTAACTTTTGAACAGAAAGTTTCTCAAATATGGAAGTTATTGAATATTATATAGTTTCATATATATACATATATCGCCTTAAAATGTATTTAGTGTCACATGCATGTAGTTTTCAAGTATATATGGTTTTATATATATTGTTTTCAATGTATATATAAAAAAATTTAAGCATATACAGGCTTTTGAATATATAAAGAATCATAGAGTTTTAGATATATACAGTTTAAAATATATAAAGCTTCATATATGATTCCACATAAGTATCATCGAATTTGAAAATAAAAAGGGTATGTGTTAGCACCAGAACTGGTCACTAACACCCTTAAACGAGATTATGTAGAGAGATTAATGAAGAAAGTAAATTTAAACGGTGAACAGAATGCTAAACTAAATGTAGAAAATAAGAACACCAGATTTATAGTGGTTCGGCGTAATTGCCTACGTCCACTTTGAGGTTAATCTTTATTTCTTTACTTATCAACTGGTTACAGATACAATCCGTACACCAACTATTTGATTACAATTGTTAAGCAAAGAAGATAAGTCTTGAATGAGTCTTGAATGCGGCTGAGTCTCCCCGGGTTCAATCAAAAAAGGGTCCCTTTCACTGTGCCCCTGCCTCTCTATTTACAGACAAAAATGGGTTGGACTTCCGTGATGGGCCTAGTAGCTAGATATCTCGGCCTAAAGTGAGCGGCTTCTATGTACCGAACCACTAATGTCGGTCGGCAAATGCCAAACGCTTCCTTAATGTCGAACGAGGCGATGTGTTGAGTGAAGAGTGCAAGCCAAACGAGAACTAATGCCGGTCGAGGGGAGATGCCGAACGAGGCTGGAATGCCGAACATGCATTGTATGCCGAACGACATGCTAGTGCCCAAAGTCATATGAATGCCGAACGAGCTCCATGCCAGTCTACACTGAATGCCGAACGACTCAGCCATGCTGGACGGCCCTCAATGCCGAACATGGTCTGTATGCCGAGCAGTGTGGAATGCTAAACGATATACTGTGCCGAATGGCCCTCAATGCCGAACGAGGTCTGGATTCCGAGCAGTGTGGAATGTCGAACGACCATGCTGTGCCGAACGACCCTCAGTGCCGAACGAGGATAGATGTCGAACGATATACTGTGTCGAACGGCCCTCTATGCCGAACAAAGTTTCTTCATCAAGTCTTTGGTTGCCTGGTCCAGCCACTGGGTAACACTTGCCCCCTAAAGTGTATTATGTGGATGAACATGATGCGCTTTGAGTCACGAGTCCTCCATGTTTTACTACAACCCCTGGTTTCGTTTCCTCGATGGTACTTTCTCTTGAACGCCGATTGAGTCAGTGTATGTCGAACGTCATATAAATGCCGAACGACATATTTGATGCCGAGCGAGGGATGCGCTTTGACTGGTTCTACCGGTCATTGTCCCTTCGACTTTCTTTCTTCTCCTATAAAGGTCGACACTTCACTTCTTCTTCTCTTTTTCACTTTTACCTCCGCTATCCTGTATTTGCGAACCTTGCTTTTTAACAAACTCTAAAGAATTAATTACCCTACTCTCCTCAAGCATCATACGTTGCCCCACTCCTTTTCCAAGTCATTCAAAACTAATTAAAACCACGCTCCTCACTCCAGGATTCCACCGGGTTTTGAGCCATTTATTAGGTTTTGTCGCCTCTCTTTAAATGCTTTCCCCTGACCAAAAAATTTAGCACGTGGTTCAAGTTCGTGAATTTTTGTAGAACCGTGGCCAATAGGTATCGCGCGGATAAGGGAATCGAATCATGATTAGGATATGTCCTAAGGTTAGGCGGTGTGGAGGAAAGAAGGAGAGGTCAGAGGTACGCGAAGGAGGGAGTTAGTTGAAGATATACCGCTGTGGTTCGGAATGATTCCCTCATGCTGAATGAGGTTGGAGGGAAAAACAAAGGAGGAGCAGGAATTGGCTGGAATGTCGATCGACACGACCTGGTATGACTTGTCGAACGACTCGATCATGTCGTTCGGTAGGGATGGAGGAAAAGGATAAAATTGTTGTTAAGGACGGAGTGCCAAGCATTGCGGTTCGGCGTAACTTTGGTTCGACACGATTCGCCGTATGCTGAAAAATGGAGTGGATAAGTGGAAAGGTGTCCTTGTTGAGAGTAGAATGTCGAGCAATGCAGCTCGGCATGAGGGTGGGGCGGCATGACCCCCTTATGTCAAACGGTGGAGAGGACAGAGGGAAGTATCAGATGCCGAGCAATGCGGCTCGGCATGTAGTGTTTCGGCATGACTCCTTTATGCCGAACGGTGGAGTAGACAGATGGAAGTATGGAATGCCGAGCGATGCGGCTCGGCATGATTGTGGTTCGGCATGCCTTGCCGCATGCCGAACGGCAATGGTGGGTGGTAGAGGAGTTGCGCACAACAACAACGTTAGTCGAACCTAATGCACAGTTGACCTAACACATCCTATGCACGAACATATCTTAGTGAACAAGGACAGACTTAAACAACAAAGCACATCGAATAATCCAGACTGAAAACTTCTGTGTTTTAAACAACCGAAAACTTAGACTTAACCTGCTTAATAGTTAATAACCCATCAAATGCAGTGAAAATGTTGAGTTCAAAATATAAACTGTCTTATGATAAGCTTTCGTAGACGGTCATCGATGACGGTCTTCGAAGATGACAATTCAAATCTTAGACTTGTTACATTAATCCAGTGTCTTTTCACTGCTTGGCACTTACATTTGATAGATCGCACTAGTTCACACACCACACAGGGGGAATATTTATGCTGTTATGCCTAACGTCGATTATTTTTCAAGTATAGGTCAAACAGGTGCTCTGTTGAATTCAATCTTCATTAGAGATGTCTCGGAAATCTAGCTCTGCTACGATCTTATATAGAATTGGGCCATCCTCTCGACAAGAAGTCGTAGATATTTCACATCCGTCAACTACGCCCGCTCAAGACTTCCCAAACCCTGCGACTACATCTGTCGACTTGGCTCCCGACGCTTTAGAGGAAGCGATTTTTCTAGATGACCCAGTCGATTCTCAGGCTTCAAAGATTAACGAAAGTACACTCCGTCGGATTTGTTCTGTCCATGGAATCCCCTTTGACGATGTATTAGTTCCGTCGGGGAATGATCGCCCACATTTGCTCCCATTCGGATGCACAGCTTGCAATAAATTCATGTGCTGGGTTGGCAGCATGCCACCATTCAACTCATTTCTTCGAGACATGTTGCAGTATGTCGACATCGCTCCATCGCAACTGCATCCGAACAGCCACACATTTATCTACGACACTTGCATCCTCTTCACGAGTGTCCTCTCTAGGCTTCCGACTCCGGGCGATATCCGATACATATATTGCATCAAGAGACAGAAGGATAGCCCATCTTTCATGTTCTTCGAGCCGCATAACAAATGCCAAATACTGACTGGGGAATGGAGTAAATTTTCCCAGTACAAGCAAGAATGGTTTTATGTGCGCTATCCACCCGGTTTTGCGAGGAGATGGGTGGAAGGAAGTAAGTCTTTTTCCTGGATCGATACTCATGTTTGATCGAAGCTATACCTTCTCTAACTCTCTTCCTTCTTTTCAGGTATTAATCCGCGTCCCAAGGTCCCCGGACATTCTAAATCCGTCGAAGCTATTCGAGCCATTCCCGCCGAAGACCGGGATATCAGAACTCTCATTTCATATGAGACGCTTACAAAGTTCGGGCTGTTGGCAGAAGGTCGCCGGATAAGCCTCCTTCAGGGCGTTACCATACCCAGGCCTGCTTCTGGCAAAGGGAAAAACAAAGCTGACTCTTCAGCATGTAACGCCCCCGACACACTAGAAGAAGGGGAAATTAAGGACACTGAAACGCCTGAGGTACAGGATGAGAACGTTAGTCCCACTCGGGATCCGATAGTCGAAGTTCATGACATCGAGACATCGCCTTCCCCTTCAAAGGGGAAGAAGAAACTAACATACAGGCTGAGGAAGAAAACAGTTAGTGGTACTTCTAAAGTTACTCTTGTTCCAGTGGAGAAAGAAGCTTCCTCACAGCATTTAGAAAGTTCTCTAAAAGGCCCGTCGAACCTTTCCATACTTGATGATCTACTCAACTGCGACTTCATCGATCCAAAGGCCCTTAAGCTTCATTTGCCCACGAGAGGCGATACAAGCATTCGAGCCCAAAACTAGGGAGAAAAACTCCCATTAGTAAAGAAACTGGTCCGTCGGGGGGAAACACTAGGACACACACAAACACATGCACTTCACCTTGCACTTAAATTTCCATTGTCACCCTATTCTTTGCTAACTCACCGCTATTTAAACTTTTTGTAGGTGACATGGGGTGCACGTATGGACTCGACCTCCTTCGCAGGTCATTGATTTTCTACCAATCTGGCCGGGATTCAGGCTCTGGCAAGCGCCGGGATAGAGATGAATCCGACGATCGAGACTACCATCGCCGAGAGTCATCACACCGAAGGAAAACTTATAAACAACCCTCATATCCTCGCGATCCTCCTTCTCAACCGGAGCACAGCAAAGAGAAATTTGGACATAAGGGGTCTCAGCCTAAGGCACATCGGGATCAACACTCTGGTTCATCAAGTACCAGGCAATCTCGAGTTCCCCACAAAATGTCTGCGGTCTCTAAGCAGACTCCTCTTACTCCCACAACCAATCCAACGGTTGCTGAACGACTTTCTCAACTTAAAGCCTCATTTCTGAAGATATGGTTTGATGGCTTAAAGTCTCTTCCGACGATCCACCATATTCCAGGGCATGTCAAGCAAAGTACCATCGCTTGTACCAATGAGGTCTACGTACAGCATGATGCATTCGTGCACTTAGCTGAGAAAGTTTCGAAAGTTTCCATAGAGCGCCAGAATGAGATAGATCGCCTGAAGCTTGAGGCTATTCACGATAAAGATATTATCAAAGCTCAGGACGAAGAGCTTGCTTCTTATGAGTCTCAGCTTGAAGCTGCCCAGTAGAGCGCCAAAGAGACGGCCGAGGTCGTTACTCGTCTGGAGTCAACCCATAAAAAAGAATTCGACAAGGCGGTCCAACGCTGTGGGGCCCTAGCTTTGGAGAAAGACTCAGTGCAGAAGGAGAGGGACGCCTTTGCCCTCTGAGTTAAGGAGCTGGAGGAGCAACTCCGAAAAGAAAAGGAGGAGAAGACCGCTGCCCAAGAAGAGTCGCAACGATATTGCGACTAGATCGTTGCCACACGACTTCTGAAGGCGAAGCTTGAGGATGAACTTTCTAAGGTTGAGATGCTAAAGAATGAAGCCAATGAAGAGGGCAAGAAAATAGCATCTGCGGAGGTCAACACCCGCCTTTAGGCGGCTAAAGAAGCAGGTAGGGAGGAGGTCAAAAGCATGTTCGACCCGCAAATTGCAGAATTCAATGCCCACGTCCTCATGCACCGAGACTTAACTTTTTTGGGTGAGGGCTACCTTGAATCTTTAGCTGAGGCGTGGGAGACCTTAGTAGAAATCAGGAAGGTCGAACTCGGTACCGAGGAGGTTGATGAAGGAGCTTTGGTAAAAGAATTTCTTATGGGATACGAGCCTTCGGACCTGTCTGTGGCAAAAGCTCTTTATTGCAAAGACTCCCCCTCAACGAAAGGGAAAGAGGTTATTGCTCGTCCATCCGGGATCGAGTCTCAAGTTCACGCGCCCACTCAGCCGGCCGATCGACCGATATTTGATCCCTTTGAGCAGCACATCGGTTATGACCCGGAGGACCCCGACCTTGGCGTTCACATTCTGTCTCCTATTCCAGAGGGTGAGACCCCTCGGACGGCTGAGAGCCAGCCGGAACCTGGTAGATAACCCTTCACTTTAACATTCCAAAAGTTGTCATTTTTCACCAGGAGCCATCGTGTTCTAATGCTTGTTTTTCATGATTTTGTGCAAGCCATTCCGATCCTGAGCCCACTCCGAGGAGCGATGTCGCCAAGGAGGTGAAGGAAAAGACAAGTGAGGCCACTCACGCAGGAGAGGCTCCCGGTCCAGATGCTCAGGTGATCGGAGCGCTTGATGAGGATAAGTCCGCTCTCCCATCGATGGGAGTTATGAAATTGAAATTACAGGCGCCTCTGAACACATCTAAACTGAGCATGAAGGAGCAGCTTGAGAAGGAAAAGAAAACGACGGTTGAGATCAAAGTCGAGCCTCAACCCGTGGACCTGAACGATCGTTTGAATAAGCCGTTGAAGGTCATCCTTCTTGGCAGGTCCAAGCCCATGGAAGTCCCCCGTACTTCTTCAGTTGTCACCTCCTTATCAAAGAAAATTATCCAGGGCAAACACACGAGAGAGGAGTCGTCTGGTAAAAGGTCGAAGAAGTCAAAGAAGTAGTTGTCGCTCTCGTTCATCGAGAGTTAGTTTAGATTATGTAATTATTTATATTTATTCTCGTAGTTCATGTAAATAAACTTTTGACTCCGGGCTTCGGAGGGGTTGTAGTAGAAACTTATTTTCGATGAATAAAACTTAGTTCTTTTGCCTTTCATAAGACTTCTGTTGTTTGGTTTTCTGTATAACCGCAGTCAAAACCCAAGATATTGCGAGTTACATCAACTTATCGATTCATCTTCAAATAAGTTGATAATTTTATGGCATTGCTCATTCTTTATTCCACGCTTCGGGAACTTAGAATATTTTCCAGTCCATACGCCAAGGGTCCGATGACTTCAAGTCACTTGTATCCAGTCCACCCTCAGGGGACTTGGACATTTAAATCGTATATCCTTTAGTCCACGCTCTGGAGACTTTGAGTATTTCAGTCCGCACTCCGGGGACTTGGAGGTTTTAAGTCGTTTATACTCTGGTGCACACTCCGGGGGCTCAGAGTACTCCAATCTGCACTCCGCGGACTTGGAGATTTTGAGTCATTTATACTCTGGTCCGCAATCTGGGGACTCAGAGTACTCTAATCCGCACTCTGGGGACTTGGAGGTTTTAAGTCATTTATACTCTGGCCCCCACTCTGGAGATTCAGAGTACTCCAGTCCGCACTCTGAGGACTTGGAGATTTTAGGTCATTTATACTCTGGTCCGTACTCTGGGGACTCAAAGTACTCCAGGCCGCACTCTGGGGACTTGGAGATTTTAAGTCGTTTATACTCTGGTCCGCACTCTGGAGACTCAGAGTATTCCAGTCCGCACTCCGAGGACTTGGAGGTTTTAAGTCATTTATACTCTGGTCCGCACTCCAGGGACTCAGAGTACTCCGATCCGCACTCCGGGGACTTGGAGATTTTGAGTCGTTTATACTCTAGTCCGTACTCCGGGGACTCAGAGTACTCCAGTCCAAACTCTGGGGACTTGGAGATTTTGAGTCGTTTATACTCGGGTCTGCACTCCGGGGACTCAGAGTACTCCAGTCCACACTCCGAAGACTTGGAGATTTTGAGTCGTTTATACTCTGGTCCGCACTCCAGGGACTTAGAGTACTCCAGTCCACACTCTAGGGACTTGGAGATTTTGAGTGCTCGTGCGCGTTCGTAAGTCGGACAGAATAATGTATCTCTTAGTTATTCGTCATAGCGTTATCATACACAGAAACATCGACAATTCATGGAGAAAATGGCTTCAAGCCTTTGTTAATGCAAACAAGCTAAATTGTCTTATTACATGCTGTAAACTAGGAATAAAAACTTACTGGAAATAAATACAACTAAAATATGAAAGAAATGAACTTAGTGTAATAATGCCGCAAATGCTCGCTATTCCATGCTCGGGGGAGTGTCGCACCATCAACGGTCACTAGCTTGAAAGTTCCTTCTCCAAGCTTCCGTTCAATGACGTATGGACCTTCCCATGCGGGGCTCATATGTGATGGAACTGGGAAAACTCGTTTCAAAACGAGATCACCCACGCCAAAGATTCTCGGTCGGACTTTTTCATTGTAATATCGAGCAACTCGGTGCCTGCACGCGACCGCTCTTAAATTAGCTTCTTCGCGCTTTTCATCAATGAAGTCCAATGATTCTAGCAAAAGATCTTGATTTGACTCAGGGTTATAATAAGTTACCCGATGTGATGGAACTTCAAGTTCTACGGGTATGACATCTTTCATGCCATATTCCAATGCGAATGGAGTGTGGTCAGTTGTGGACTTGTGGGTGGTTCTGTAAGCCCAAACGCTGTTGGAAGTTCATCCACCCACTTGCCTCTAGCCTTTTCCAAACGCTTTTTCTATATGGATTTGATTATTTTGTTTACGGCTTCCACTTGTCCATTGGCTTTTGGGTGAGCAACTGCTGCAAAATTTTTCCCAATACCATATTTTTGGCAAAATTCCTTGAACTCTTTGCTTTCGAATTGAGTTCCGTTGTCTTTGATGATGGTTTGTGGAAGGCAAAAATGGCATATAATGTTCCATACAACGAAATTAATGACCTTTTTGGTGGTGACAGTGGCCAAAGGCTCTGCTTCTTCCCACTTGGTAAAGTAATCGACTGCAACTATCGCGTATTTTGCACCACCTTTGGATAGGGGTAAAGAACCGACTGTATCAATCCTCCACATTGCAAATGGCCAGGGACTAACCATTTGTGTGAGTTCCGTCGGCGGAGCTCTTGGGATTTTCGCATATCTTCTCACATAGTCTGCAGCATCCCGATTTACAATCGGCGAATAGTATCCATAGCGGAGGATTTTCTTCGCTAACGTCTGCCCTCCGGTATGGTCACCACATTCACCTTCATGGACTTCCTTCAGGACTCGTTTTATCTCATCATGGGCAATGCACTAGAGTAAGGGGGTCGAGAATCCCCTTCGATACATTACTCCATCTTGCATAACATAACGTGAAGCCTTACGAATGACTTGTCGTCTTTCGCTCTTTCTTTCGGGCACGACCCCATGTAACAAGTACTACTTGAGCGGGGCCATCCATGAGTCCTTCTCGATTTCTGTTTCTAACATGAAATCTACCTCCATCATATTTATGCTCGGCACATGTAAGGTTTCGACGGGAAACAATCCCATCTGCTGTGCATCGCCAGTGCTTGCAAATTTTGCCAATGAATCGGCTGCTCTGTTTTGCTCACGCGGGACATGTGAAATATCATAATACTCGAGATTCGCTAGCAGCTCTCAAACTTAGACCAAATATGGGGCAAGTCTCTGCCCCTTTGCTCGATAGTCTCCCCGCACTTGGTACACCACCAATTGCGAGTCGTAAAAGATTTCAACTGATCTTACTCCCAGTTCTTTGATAAGTCTTAAGCCGGCAATCAATGCTTCATACTCGGTTTCGTTATCTGTTGCTATGAATTTGAGCTTTAAAGTGTAGCAAACTGATCGGTTCTCAGAAGTTACAAGAACTATGCCAACCCCCGAACAACGGTCTTTAGATGCCCCATCAGTGTACATCTTCCATCGAACGGGAGGTATGATATTGCGGCCGTTTGATTTGTCTGTCATGGTGAATTCAGCAATGAAATCTGCTAGCGCTTGCCCCTGTATGGCCCTTTGCGACAGGTAGGTAATATCGAACTGACTCAAATCGATATTCCATTTTAACATCCTTCCAGAAGTTTTCGGTCGTTAGAGTACCTGTCGCAAGGGTTGATCGGTGTAAACACTGGTCTAGTGTGCTTGGAAGTATGGGTGAAGCTTGCGTGATGCAATCACCAAGCAATAAGCTAGTTTCTCAATCCTGGGATAATTTCTTTCTACCCCCGTCAAACGTTTACTGACATAATATACTGGCTTTTGAACTCGGACCTCCTCGCGAACCAAAGCCGTACTGATAGCATGTTGGGATACTGCCAGGTATACATACAACATTTCATGGTCAACTGGTTTTGATAGCACCGGGGGACTTTCTAGATGTCTAACCAGAGCTCGGAATGCTTCCTCGCAGCCAGACGTCCACTCGAAATTCCTCTTTCCTTTCTTTATCACATCAAAGAAAGGAATGCACTTATACGTGGCTCTGGATATGAATCGACTCAACGCGTCCACCTTTTCGTTCAAGCTTTGTACTTGCTTTATAATTCTGGGCACTTGTATGTCCCGAATAGCCTGAATCTTTTCCGGATTAGCTTCTATTCCACGTGCGTTCATAATGAAACCCAAGAACTTCCCTGATGCAACGCCAAAAGAACACTTTAAAGGGTTGATCTTCATCCCGTAAGAGTATATCAAACATCTCTACTAAGTCTCGGATGTGGTCATTTGACTACCGTGACTTCACGAGCATGTCGTCCACATAGACTTCCATCGTGCTACCAATCTGGTCTCTAAACATTCGATTCACCAGACGTTGATAAGTTGCTCCCGCGTTTTTCAATCCAAAAGGCATTACTACATAGCAATATAGCCCCACATCTGTGACAAAGCTGGTGTGTTCTTGGTCTGGAATTTACATCGAGATCTGATTGTATCTCGAATAAGCATCCATAAATGATAATAATTCGTGTCCGGCGGTAGAGTCGACGAGCTGGTCGATTCTAGGTAAAGGGAAACTATCCTTTGGGCATGATTTATTCAGATCATAGTAATCAACACAAGTTCTCCACTTCCCATTCTCTTTTCTTACCAGCGCAGGGTTAGATACCCATTCGGGGTAGAGGGCGTCGCGGACGAACCCATTGGCTTTGAGTTTGTCCCCCTCCTCTTTGAGAGCAATGGACCTCTCCGGGTCCATGTCTCTCCTTTTCTGTTTCACAGGAACATGTTTTGGGTCTATGTTCAACATATGACTTGCAATAGTGGGAGAAATCCCACACATATCAGAATGTGTCCAAGCGAAAACATCTAGATTCGCTTGGAGGAAATCAGTAAGGTCCTCGACCACTGAAGGGTCGAGTTGTGATCCGATCTTAAGAACTCGTGATGGGTCATCCTGGCTGACTGGAATGTCGATCGTCAGCTCCGCCGGTGCTGCATTCATTTCCCTGGGTTCCCCATCATCATCTCTCGGATCTATGTCTCTAAGGACCCGAGAACGTCGCTCAAGCCAGGGCTCGGGCACTACTTGTCAATCATCAGTATTTAGGATGTGGACGGAGCTGTCTACAACCTTTCCTTTTTCTCTCCGCTGAGCTTCTCTCAGCTCTGCCACATAACATGCACGATAGGTCGCCTGATCGCCATGTACTACACCGACTTCTTTGTCTGTCGAAAATTTTAATGACAAACACCATGGGTCCAAAGCGGACCCAAACTCTGCCAGGGACGGACGACCCAAAAATACATTGTATGGAGAGTCAACATCCATTACTATGAACGGTTGGATTCGCACTCTCCTACGCTTACCTTCCTCCAGTTCAACTGGTAACTCAATATACCCCATCGCGTTGGTTGCGGCACCATTAAAGTAGTGGATATGGGCTTTGCATGGTTTTAAATCTTTTGTCTCCATGTTCATTCGGTCATAAGCCTTCTTGAAGATGATGTTGACAACGCTTCCACAATCAATCAAAATCCTTTTGACGTAAGCTGGCCCGATCGTTGCAGATATGACCATCGGGTCGATAGTAGTAGCCTCCACCTTGTCTGCATCTCGACTCCTAAACACTATATCGTCTGTCATCATGCGTTGTTGTTTTGCGGGGGTTCCATCTTCCACATTCGAATAACATTCATAATTCGCACGCCTCAAGGAGGTAGCATATCGTTCCATCTTCTGCCAATTCTTGTCTGCAGGATGAGGTCCTCCGACTATAGTGTTTATGATCAACCTACCTATGGTCCGGGAAGGTTCCCCTAGGTGGCATGGAGCCGGCTCGCGTCCGGGGTCTGACGTTCCTTGCCTACCCTCTGGTGTGTTCTTAACGAACTCCTGCAGCTTTTTCTACTCGATTAACCTTTCTATGGCATCATAGAGGTGTCTACACTCCTCAGTATTGTACCCGTGGGTCTCATGGAAGCAACAGTACTTCCCCGTCCGTTTCTGTTCCTCAATGGACTTCTTTGGGCGCAGCTTTCTATATTGGAAGGTGTTACAGGTAGATAGGTAAATGTTTTCAAGAGGCGTATTTAGGGGAGTGTATTTGTTGTAGGTTGGAATCCTCGACTTATATTTTCCTGTCTCTTTTTTCTTTCTGAGATTTCCGCCTCCGGATCCCTTAGATTGCCCAGGCCTGTTCTGGACGTTGACTTAAACTTTTTCCGAACTGTCGCCGGATTGCTTCACGGCGATGTTACTTTTCAGTGTCCCGAACAGGCCCTGGCGCCTTATCTCATCTCGTCCATCGTGCTTCCTCCCTTCTTATGAACTGGTGAGCTTTGGAGTAGAATCGCTCCAACGTAGTTGGGGGCTTTCCCGCCAACCAATCTCCAAACTCCGAGTCTGGATCTACATCTTGCATTACCGCCATCAAGATTGCGTGGTCGTTAGGGTTGCTAACTTCAGTGGTGGCAACATGAAACCTCTGCAAGTATGTTTCAAAGACTCTCCCGAAGCCTGGATCACACTTGATAAGGACATCATGTCCTTTGGACGAGTGGCATGTATCCTGAATTGTTCAACAAATTTCATCGCCAACTCGTCGAAGCTGGATATAGACCGCGGAGGAAGTCGAGTAAACCACATGGTGGCGATTCCAGACAAAGTGATTAGGAAGCACCTACACTTAGTTGCGTCATTCGCCCTTGTAGAATCCATCATCCATTCGTGCCTCATCACGTGTTGCCTAAGGTCAGTCTTTCCTTCGTAGGCTGGGATAGTCAACATACTGAATTTCCTGGGATACTTAGCCTATAGAACAGTATCTGTGAAGGGAGTATGACTCCTGAACACTCCCCAATCTTCGTTGGTCAAGCCTTGGTTCTCTCTCATTAACTGCCTGACCATGGCTGATAAGTCTGAAGTTTGTATGGAGGATGGAAGGTTGGGTTCTGTTCCATAGGTCTGTGCGGGTTGATGTCCCGCCTACTGGCGCTCGGCCAAACGTGCGTCCTGAAGGCCAGCTTGATTTGGGTCTTGGTGAGCCAGGCGTTCGGTCGCCTCACGTGCCTGATCCCTGGCAGATCGATCAGTGGCACACGCCTGTGCAGCTTCTGTCTTACGACGTCTGCGCCTAGGAGGTTCATCAGCTGAGGTCGAGCTATCAGATGAAGAATAAAGAGCAGGGCTACCTCCAGCATTCTGATGCTGCTGCTGGGCAAGCTGAGTCATGAGATTAGTGTTGGCTTGAATCTACTCAGCAAGTTGCCTTCTACTTTCTCTGAGTTCTCTTATCAAGTCGTTGAACTTTGTTCGGGAAACGACTTCCGTTTGATTTTGGGTGGAGGGCCCTGTGCCTTGAATCGCTTGTTGGTTGCTAGGTCCAACTTGTTGCACGCTAGCAGTCTCGTGGACATCCGCATTGTGAGAGGCTGATCGGGTGCGTGGTCTTCCCATAGTAGGGTTGTCGGTTGGAACTTTGAATAGATTCAACGGGCGTCCAATGAATAAGTAGGATCTCCTTCGAGGGATTTTTCAATCCAGTAGCTACAAAGTAGATCTTATCGACCTGAGAATTCGATTCTCGGTGAAAGCACCAAAATGTTAGCACCAGAATTGGTCAGTAACACCATTAAGAGAGATTATGTAGAGAGATTAATGAAGAAAGTAAATGTAAACGGTGAACAGAATGCTAAACTAAATGCAGAAAATAAGAACACTAGATTTATAGTGGTTCGGCGTAATTGCCTACGTCCACTTTGAGGTTAATCTTTATTGCTTTACCTATCAACTAGTTACAGATACAATCCGTACACCAACTATTTGATTACAATTGTTAAGCAAAGAAGATAAGTCTTGAATGAGTCTTGAATGCGGCAGAGTCTCCCCGGGTTCAATCGAAAAAGGGTCCCCTTCACTGTGCCCCTGCCTCTCTATTTATAGACGAAAATAGGTTGGACTTCCCTGATGGGCCTAGTAGCTAGATATCTCGGCCCAAAGTGAGCGGCTTCTGTGTGCCGAACCACTAATGCCGGTCGGCAAATGCCGAACGAGGCGATGTGTTGAGTGAAGAGTGCAAGCCGAACGAGAACTGATGCCGGTCGAGGGGAGATGCCGAACAAGGCTGGAATACCGAATGAGGCTGGAATGCCGAACGGGCATTATATGCCGAACGACATGCTAGTGCCCAAAGTCATACGATTCCCGAACGAGCTCCATGCCGGTAGGCATTGAATGCCGAATGACTTTACCATGTTGGACGGCCCTAAATGTCGAACGAGGTCTGGATGTCGAACAGTGTGAAATGCCGAACGATATACTGTGTCGAATGGCCCTCAATGCCGAACAAGGTCTGGATGCCGAGCAGTGTGGAATGCCAAACGACCATGCTGCGCCGAACGACCCTCAATGCCGAAAGAGGATAATTGCCAACCGATATACTGTGCCAAGCGGCCCTCTATGCCGAACAAAGTCTCTTCATCAAGTCTTTGTGTAACGACTCGGGATTTTAGCTATATATATTTTAATAAATATTTAATCTAATTAAATAAAATGTAAACTTATCATTTTAAAATGAATAAATCTTTTGGAAATATTTGCCATTTGTTTATATAGATTTGTATTTTGAAAAGGGAATTTGATTTTGAAAATTTAAAATAAATCTCTTAATAATATATACAATAAAATCTATCTTATATAATTGAATTAAAATGCTTTATCTTGTTATCATTTGGTGTATATATATATGGATGATAATGTTTAAAATAAAATAAAATAAAATATATGTATAAAATATAAGTAAAACATATGAATCTAATTTAAATGTTGATAGTTAAAATAGAAACATAAATAAAAGCAAGAATTAAGTGATTCGGTGTGCATACAACATAAGTTTAAAAATTGTAAGAACAAAGTAGAAAATGAAATCAGACAAAGTGTATATGTACATACAAAATATCTTCATACACAAAAACCAGATGTATAAAGTAAAACCAGACACAAATACGTATATGAATTATTCAAGCTAGAAGTTAATAAAAACAAGATATCTTCATACAAAAGCCAAATGAATAAGTACGTAAACAAATTAGGAAACAATGGCATTAAATGCCATCATCTCAGGCAAAAATAAATCAATTCAAAATATTTAGAAAATCCGATCAATCATAACAAAAAGAAGAAAGCTTGACCAGATAATACCTTGCTTATTACAACTATTTTCTCTTATAAATATATATCTAAGCTATTTTAGTTCGTTCAGTAAAAACTTAGCTAACCAGAGAAAAACAAAAAGCAAGAAAAAGAAGTAAACTCAAATTCAATTCAACAAAAACTACCAGGGATTAAGGGCGGATTCAAACTGTAGTTTTCAAAGAACAACAGTGTTCTTTGTTCAGCAACCCTTGCAAGTGAGTAACATCAACTTTAAGGCTTTAAGTTTAACAATAAAGATGATTCATTGATTTTATGGTGTTGTATATGTTTTATCTTTGAATATAATTCTGTGTATATATATAGGTTACTCTGTATATTGGTCTTCTCTGTTATTGATTACAGGGTTGATTATCATTCAAACTCAAATTGTTTTCAACTGATCATTGTAAAGCTTTCAGTTTTCATTAAAACAAGATGTTTAAAACTCAATCAAGATTTTTAAAAGCTGATCAATCATGTTTGTAAGATATCACCACTGTCATCTTGTCTTACAGGTTATCAAGTAATAATTTGATAAATTTGATTGTTGTAAAAAGCTAATTCAAGTTCATAGCTTGAATTCTTACTGTAAATTATGTTTTTTAAAATAAAAATGAATATTTTTAGTTTAGTCTTCTAAGAGCAGTTCATATTTAAACAAAATTTGCATTTTTTTCATTTTCTAGTGATTGATCCAATAATTGCTGTTGAAATTTGATTTGAAGCTTGTATAAATATCTGTGATCTCGACAAAATTGTGGAATAATTTTTCTAATGCGTGAATTAAAGAAACGAGGCCGAATTAGGGTTTTTGTTCGAGCTTTTGGACATGTCTGTAACGAGGCGTGTATGTCTCCTATACGTGATCGAGTTTCACGAGGCTCTGGAGGATGGAAGAATAGTGTGTTGTCGTGGTGTGGATGAATTCTGAGCATCTTCGGTGGCCTGAGCGATGGTGTGAGGTGGTTATGTTGTTTGGGGTGAGCTTTAGGTTCGAGCAAAATGCTATTTTCGATTTGATATGATTGGTGTCGATTTGAGTTTCGATTTCGTACGTAGGGACGATTTGTGACTTGCCGATGGTCGTGTGGTTCGCCGGAACTACGGCGCGTCGTCGTGCATGTGTACGGCGTGAGGTTGGTGTCAGTGTCGTTGTTGGTGGGTAATCTCGAGTTATTACTCGAGTATAGTGGACGCTTGCTTCGGGTTTTAATCGAGTGAGTAAACATATTTTACCGATACTATAACTTATGTTTATACTTCAACTTACTGGAATATAAAAAAGAAGAAGAAGATGGAGTACGAGAGGGAAAGAGAGATGACTCGGGAAAAGTTGGTGAGAAACTCGAAGTGCTACTCGAGTAAAGCAGGGGAAGTCTCGGGTTGGTTTTCAGAACTGCAATGTTATAAAAAAAAATAAAGTTAAGCAATTTATTTTTCAACAAGTTTTAAGCATTGACGGCTTAATAAAGGTTTAACAATTCAAGTTAAGACTTAAATACAAGTTTTAATTAAGATGAATAATTAATATCAATTAATTGTTTTGGAAAGCAATTAAGAATAATTAAATTATAATCGTAATTAGAGATTGGTTAATTGATGATTAAGTGATAAATAAAATTTTAATTAAGTTTTATTAATTAATAATTAGGTTATTAATTAATAATTGAGGGGTAATTAATTAAGTAATTAAAATTTAATAAATTTATTAAGAAATGATTAATTAATTAAATGATTTGAAATGGAATAAGTAACTAATTGATAATTAATGATTAATTAAACATGGTTAAGTGATTAACTCTCAAGTAATTGATTTAAATTAAATTAATTACAATAAGAATTAAAGATGCTTGCTTATGAATGTTGTATAAGTAGAATATCTGATTTTGTGATATTTACTTGGTGATATTCTGTGATGCTCTGTGATAAGCCTTGATTATCTATGATGATTGGGTATGATTTATCTGTGATAAATGTTATGAGAATTCAAAGTGTTGAATTAAATTGTTTAAACTAATAAACAACTTGACCTTTAAAATGGCATTTGGATTTCGATGAGACCGGGATCGGCTGTCAATTATGGTTATCCGAAAAACACATCGATCCAAATTAAACGTTAGGTTGCAAATTTCCAAGTGAAAATAGAGATGGTGTTTCAGAATGCAAGGGTTATTGTCATTGACTCTGAGGGTGATTCCAAAATGAGTGTAACGAGATAATGCCTTCGGTTTCGTTCGAACCCGGAACGAACTTGTATGGATTGAGTGCTTTCAGAACATCGTCAGGCGGACGATGAGCATTTTAAGAGATTGTTCTATAAAGGTAATCGTAACCTCAAGCCTCATCAACCGGGAATGGCTAAAACAGGGGATGTGCAGCAAGGTTAGGTGGGTAGCACCCAAGCAGGACGAGATATACCCCTGTCTAGATGTCCCTTTTTATTTCGGCTGAGTGGGCGGTTGCTAGCTACAGCCGCGGGGTTATCTTGTTCGGGACTGTTCAGTAAGGAATGGTTCCGGCCATGTGTTGTAGGGGGTCGGGAGTGATCCTCGGTACGGTGATCTAGGCCCCATACTGTGACGGGCAGTACCCCAGTAGCCCTGCCATTGTATGAAATCCATTTTCCAATAAGAGCCATACATTTTGATTGTGCCCAACTATGTTGGAATGTGAGATGTAAGCATTTCAGCTATTTCTGTATTTTACTTGAGAATCCTAGACACTATTATAATATCACTAAATTTCCTATAAAATGTTTTGGTTAGCGTAAGGTAAAAACTTACCCGTATTTATGTGTGGGAAGTCCTACGTGATACCTTTATTTTCAAATGTTTTCCAAAGTTAAACAACTTTAAACCGTTTACTCATACCAGACCCATGTTTGACCCGGAGTTTATTTTGTTTTCATAAACTCTTGGGTACTCAAATTTTTAAGAGTAGCCAAGTGATAGGTTTTGGATTTTGGTTTCTGGAGGAGCTTGGAGCAGGAGTTCAGGCGTATATATCTATCTAGTTTCGCTGTGTTAGTTGATGTATGTTGTATTTTGGGATGTATGTAGTGACAGATGTGTATATGACTGTCATGTGTATGATATTGTGTAACTCTGATATACGTAAACTACGTAATAGTTATGTGATGTATTATATTTTGTTCCGTTTTCGCTGTGAGATTCTGATGTTGTTATTCTTTCTTTCTATTCTTTTCAATTTCTATCCTTTTCTTTTCTTATTGATGATATGTCTTTCTGTGAGTAGAAAGGCAGGTCGTTACACTTTGGTTGCCCGGTCAAGCCACTGGGTAACAGTATGTATCATCATATTTTTAAGGTATTGAAGCTTTAAATGTTTATAGTCAAAAATATCAGGTTTTTAAAACATGTATAAGTTCTGAGCGCATATACTTTAAATGTATATTTCATCATATTTTAAATTTATATGACTTCATATACCTAGATTTCATATATGTAAGTTTCAAAGGTATTTGACTTTCTGAATGTAACAGTTTAACATATATAAGTCCTTGAACATATCTAGTTTTCAAAGACATATAGGTTTTATAAGATAGTTAGCTTTCAGTATATGTTAGGATTTAAGTATACATATTAAGTTGATGTCAAAAGATTCTAAACGCATATACATATAATTTCCAATGTATGTACATGAATATATGATTTCAACTGTGTATATTTTCAAATGCACATAATTTCAATATATATTGTTGCGCATGTATATATGTGATTTCAAATGTATGCAAATTTTTAATGTGTAGTTTTGCATACATATATCAGATTTTGAATTTTTTTTTGAGTATATCATGTACAAGTTTCATATGCATGAGGCCATAAGAGAATAGGGTTTGAGCAAATATAAGCTTCAAATGTGTTTTGTTTTGTAAGCATAAAAGCTCCAGATATACATATATAACAGATTCCGAATGAATTTTTTTTATATGTACAGTTTTGTGTGTGAGTATATAGTCTCATATATATATATAGGCGTCACAAGCATAAAGGATTCAAATATATGACTAAGTTTCAAATGTATACATTTTGGAAATATAATAAGTTGTGGAAATATAAACATGCATAGTTTCGGAAAGTAAGATGATTTTGAAAATGTACAATTTTGTAAATATCATCTTTAAAGGATACAATGGTTTTGGATATGTTCAGGCTTCATATATGAAATTTCAAATAAGCACAGATTTTAAAGGCATAATATATTAAGATTTCATACGTGTATAAAATTGAGTTTTTAGAAGGATCACAGTTTTCGAAAATTTCAGATATATGAGATTCACATACATTTAGTTTCAAATACTTGTGTGTATAGTTTTAATGGCATATATGTTTTTGAATGTACATCAGTTATATATATATATATCTGTGTATGTATATATATTGTATAAGTATGATATAAAAAGAGCAAAACTTTGAATATACTGACTTCAAATGCTTATCAGATTTCAAATCTTATGGTTCCAAGTTTATATCATTTTCAATATATATTTTAAAACTTATATGGTGGCCCCGAAAGTATCAGCTTTTTGATTTAACGTATATATGAGTTTACAAATATATGTCATTTGAGTTTTTATGTAAAGTTTTGAATCTTCAAATTTCACATGAATTAGAGATTTTGAGGGTACAAAGTTTTGAATACATACCCATAGATCATAAAATATATATTACTAAACTTCGGATATGCATGGGCTTATACATGATTTCAGATATAAGTGTATATATTCTGACGTTATCATTTTAGTATACGTTAATCTCATATGTTATCATGTTAGCATATTTATTTCAAATTGACTTTAATCACACATGATTTAGAAAGATATTCAGTTTAAATAATTATAATTCCATAAATATATTGCTTTGTATATGCATTAAATTCGAAAAGCCTTAACTTTATACATATTTATTTTAAGAAATATTAGCTTCACGAAGCATTGTTTGTATAAATGCATAGTTTTGTGTATATAGATCTCAAAGGTAATCAGCTCCATGAATTTTGGATAAATAAAGATATATATATATATATATATATATATATATATATATATTTGTGTGTGTGTGTGTGAATATATTTCAAACATGACGGGCTTTCAAAAAGAACAATTATTTCAAAGAATGATTCGAAGATTTATAGATTTAGAAGACAAAGGATGATAAAGTCAATGATTTCAAAAATTTATGCGTTATTAATAGAACTTAGGTCATATTATGATGAAATGAAGATCGATCTACCATGAGTA
The DNA here is from genome assembly GCA_030765085.1 of Allium cepa. Taxonomy (NCBI): domain Eukaryota; kingdom Viridiplantae; phylum Streptophyta; class Magnoliopsida; order Asparagales; family Amaryllidaceae; genus Allium; species Allium cepa. Next base: position 633,751,170 of record CM060932.1, on the reverse strand, counting down.
GATATCCAAGAATCTTTGATTTTGTGACCTTTTCTCGTATATGGGACTCTCTATCTTCTTGGATAGATTCTAGATCGTCTTTTATTTTCATTGTGAGTTTTTTCTTAATAATAAGTGAAGTCAAGAATAATAATCAAAACTGGAGGATATTTTCAAGAATTTCCATTATCAAATAAATTTCAGATTTTCCATACAAAGGGAATGGAGAGATTTTTTTTCTTTATGTCCCGGATTTAAATGCCAAATGGGAATTTAAGTTTTCTTGTATGGGACAATAAATAGTCCATAGAATATTTAAGTCAAAAGGTTTCGCTATCCCCTGCTGTATGGGACAATAAATTGTCTACAGAATATTTAAGTCAAAAAGTCAAATGGATTGAAGGTATCGCTAGCCCCTCCTACTGGATCAGTTTCCAAAAAAGTTTATTGGAAAGACATATTATAAAAATTTCACAATTTTTGAAACCTACTATCCAACTAATTATACGAAATAAAATATTCCATCTTATTTTTTTAACATTTTATGCCATCAAACAACCTACTATCCTAAGAAAATTTGCATGACAAAAGTATCTCATAAAAAATATGGTAGTTTTAACCCAAAGGATATTTTGAAAAAACAAACCATTTTTTAGCTTTTGCAAATTACTTGTATTAACTATAAAAGAATGGTTACTCACCAACGTAGCCTAATGGGGTGCAAGACCCTGGTTTAAAATTTCAAGCAACTGAAATAGAATTTCTGAATTTAGGCTATTAGAGTGCCCAAAGTAGCCTCAAGAAAGATGAAAAGGTATTCATAAAGAATCATGATCATGAGTAGTTAAAAGGGACAGATCTGTCAATATTTATTGAGAAAGGAAAGATCCAAGGCCATTAATGTACCACTTCATATTCACTTCATTAGTGAAAATGAAGAAAATTTAAAGAAGTTACCCTTATTTCAAACTAGGAAAGATTCAAGAAATGATTTTTATATGGATTGTCTTAGGAAGATAGAGCAAATGCAAAAGATAAGAAATCATTATCAAGATGGTCAATACATCGAGTTAAAATAAGGAAGTAATTCAAACCTACAACTCAGAAGCAAAAGCATTATCTAATGTTGTATTTCTCAAACTACAAAATTCAGACTAAATCTACAAAGATCATTTAAATATAGGATAATAAGAGTACAAAGCAGTAAAAGATATCTTGGATTATGGCTTGTTTCGAGTTCCAAAACACTTGTGATCTTTGATCGTTACTTGTTTCGAATTCAAAAACACTCATAATCTCGATTTCTACTTGGATAAAATAGTTTTACATAAATTGGCTTCGGGATCGCACCACTTCAACATGACTGTGCTTATAATTTCTTTATAGACTTGAACCTACTTAGCGAAATCACCTAAACCTTTACTTAACCAAATGCCGCTTTGGCTTACATTCGTTGAGATTAACAAGGTTCATAGAAATCTTCCTTTATCCAAGTTCATTTTCCTTATATGGGATACTAAAAGCATTCATGATTCAAACATTAGTATGGATTCAACATGAGATCAATGCAAAGTATCCTGAATAATTATGGGATTTTCATCTATAAGATCGATGGTATTAATTATAGAAGGCTGGTCTTAGGTACCGATGAAACCACAAAGTGTATTTGATAATAAAGTGTATCAAAAAAGAAGATTACCCCTATTCGTTAAAGAGTTACACATACAAGGAAGTGCTCCCCAGCTCTTACTACATACTTTGTGAAAACAAGTTGAATAGCATAACTACCACTCACACTTTAGGCATATCAAGCCGTGTAGCATTTGGGGATGTTCGACACTCGAAAATCGACAATAATATGTCCTCTGTATTGCATGTCGAGCAATCGAATGATGGAAAACCCGATTATTAGAGGAAAGAAGGAAGAAAGAAGAAGAGAAGAAAAGAAACTAAAAACAACACATAATCTCACAATCATAGCGGAATAATAAATAATATAATATCAATGGTCTTTACAAAAGAGAAACTATTATATACATACATCAATCAGAGTACAACAATACATCATAATCATCAGCCTGGACATTTATAACAACCCATCCTCACAAATGCTGATGATTTCAGCAACAAATTTATACATGAACATGACCTAAAAACCTCCAACTCGTCTCCAGAGCTCCAATGCATCCAAAGTCATCTGTAAATATGCTCGGCCTAACCTGAGCATTATAATACACCAGAGTCAGTCTAGAAACCAGCGTGAGAAAACACACCCAACTAGATTTTAAAGTTATAGAAAATCTTTAAAAATCAAAAATATCTAATAAGACCACACCGCACATAAACACGGACGAATTTTTACCTTACGATAACCAAAACATTTCATATGAAATTCTATGATATTGTAACAGTGTCTAAAATATAAAAACTTCTTAATCATAGCCGAAATTGTTACATTAATTAAATTCCAATAAAATAGGTATACAATGAAAACCGTAAAGGCTCGTATTAGAGAATGGATTCCATATAATAACTGGGCTATTAGGGTACCTCTTGTCATGGTGCATCCCTAGATAAAATAACATCAAAGAGCACGTCGGGATCCCCTGCCAACCTAGAACCTGCCTACCGGTTGACAAGGAGTACCAAATATGATCACCTCTCCGTTAATAGGCATGAAGCATACAAATGAGAGATAATATCGACTCTAAATAGGGGATGATCATACCGTACTTGGGAGCGAACCACTTAGCCCTACTACATCTCCTATGATTTGGTCACTCCCAGTTGATGGGGCTGGAGGCTACATTTTACCTTTAATATAGCACTTCGCACTTGGAATGCTAACAATGCCCTCCAAGCAGTAATGCAGTGATAGCATTCATCCACACAAGTTCGTTCTGGGGCTAGACAAAACGCTTGAGAGCTCCGTCTTCAAATTCCATTATCTTCAAGATACCTTCACTTCGAAACGCTTGAGTTAGACAAATCTTGTTTATAAAAATTTAATTGTAAGTCTCAAACATTTATAAATAAAAATAATCATTTACTTCAAACACTATTATATAATAGTAGTTGTAAACAATAAACCTTGTAAATAAATAAATAAATAGACATTTACTAACCTTAAAACATCTTAAATTAATAATTAATAATTTCAAAACATTAGCAACAGAACTCTAAGAATTAATTTTCAACCTTATTATAAATAATAATAATTAATTTCCAAAATAATATACATAAATCATTATTATTAATTCCAAGCCATATTAATTTTTTAATTAATTAGTCTCCAAAATATTAACGTTTAGATAAATAATCTTAAAACAATATTAATTATAAATAAGAATCTTTAAGACAATATTAAATATAAATAAATAACTTTATTTCAAAGAAAACAAATATATAACTTTTTAAAACAATATTAAATAGTTGACTTTTAAATACTATATTAATTATAAATAAATAATATTTAAAGACAGTATTAAATGTAAATAAATGACTTAGAACAAGATAGTTAAAAAGTTTGGAAAAGTAGAAATTTAAATCCATTAGAACAAAATATTTCCGAAACCCCATTTCGAATTAAAATCGTTCCTGTCTCAAAACCAATTCCGATTCAAATGGAAATTTATAGTATTTTAAAAATACTAATTTAAAGCCAATAACTGCCTAACGTTTAACCAATATCGATTATTGATTTTTTTATTACTATAGGGTTTTAGTTCTACAACATAAACAATGTCATAACCAGTAACGCCCATAAATTAGGTTTCATATCCAATAATTCATATAACAGGAATTTTATAAAAATTAAAATCAATAGTGGTAGGAACCCGGTGGATCCCTCCAACATGTCCCCCTACATCACATACAGTAAGTAATCGCTAATATAAATCAATCGCTTTAAGGCGGGATCATATACAAAGGGTCATACACTCTTATATGAAAACATAATAGGGTCTCATCCTCTCCAGGGGACCAAACTAACTAATAAAACAGTAAATCATTCAAACATTCAACAATAAAATATCATACTTCTAATAAATAAATTTTATCGACTATATAATATTTTGTTAACCGAAAAGGTGAGTTTAACTCACATTAATCCCATTTTCGTCCAAACGCTCCAGTTTGAATTAAAATTGAACAGGCTTTCAATTTTAACCCAAATTCCTACTAGCTTCAAATCTATCACGTCCAAATCCATAACGTAGTATTCCCAGCCATGAGTGCAATGTAACTTGTCGCATTCAATTTCAACCTCTTATGAAAAATTATACAATTTATAAACAATCACGAATTAAATTATATATTTTATATTAATTACAATCATTATCATGTTAATCACCTAATTAAGCCACTAATCACCCATGCAACCTTTTTCACGCGATTTGCAGTAATCCCCGACCCTGTCCTCCGTCTTTACGCCATTCATCCCTATCCATCGTGGGCCATAACGACCCCACCAATTGAACACCGGCCTCTACCTCGCCTTCCACCACCATTATCGTCGCCAAACTCGCCTCTATTTCCACCCAAGAATGCTGCGCCTTCTTCACCAGATCCAGGTCGCCACGGTATGTCGATCGTCGATTAACTTATATGGATGCGTTCGTGGTGAGGAGCTCTACAACTTGCATGTAGAAGTCGAAGCCTAAAAGTGTGTTGGAGGAATTATGGCCAGATGGTGGAGCTTTCAACAGCGGCCGGTGAATGCGATTAGGGTTTTGTTTGCAAATGAGAATTTTGATAGCCTTCTATAGAAAATTTTACATCACTATTCACGTTCTAAAATTTCAAACTCTAATTAAGGCATGCTGCCGGTGTTCTATATGTCATACCCCTATTTTGAACACAATAGAATATATATCGGAATCCAATTCCAAAGTATCAAAAGTAAGCATTCCAAAATCAAATTGTATTAGTTTAACTTCCTCTAATTAACTTCTACGCGTTTTTAACTCGCATGACCAAACGATACGTCTGATCGTCACGAAATTCATTATCTTATAATAATGTACTGTTACGGTTCAATGGAGTGGCTTTGGTCGAAATCTAAGATAGTGTTGCAAAAGACCATTTTCACACGTTAATTAAAACAAATTATTATAAAAATTAGTTTAACCACTTTTAATTCAAATTCAAAAGTTACTATCTTCATTTTAATTTAGCTAGAATTTAAACCAGCTTTCGAAATCATTTTCATTCACATTGGACTCAAGATTCAATTATTTAAACAATTCTAAATATAAAAATATACCTTATTTTCTTCAAATTTAAACTATTTAACTTATAAAATTTATATTTCTTAAACTATTTAACTTATAAAATTTATATTTCTTAAACTATTTAACTTATAAAATTTACATATCAATATTTAAAATTAATTAAATATTTCAAATTCGAATGACTTAAATTCTAAGTCATTACACTACCCAATAAATTGCTATATTCGAGATTCAAGTTATTTAACTTATAATTTAAAAATCAATTAAATATTCCAAACTCCAATGATTTTGGGTCGTCACATTCTTTCCCTCTTAAAAGAATTTTGTCCCCGAAATTTCCAAGGTAAGAAAAACGCCCCAAACCCATTTACATTCCAAAACCAATTACTTGATATAGATTACAAAATTTCTAAGTCTTTAAAATTCGTCCATAGATTCCAATTAATACCATCCAAATTATATCATAAAAAACCAAATTTTAGTCATCAAAATTTTCCTTTCAAAATTCTCAGAAATTTTCTAACGCTTTAAATTTATGAAAAATTTCGCCAACGTCTCCTTTGCACGGTTCGATCGGAAAATTTTGCAATATATATAATCACAAATATACATCTCATCTTCAAGGATGAGGCATCCTGTAGGGAAAAATATAAAAAATACTATATGTAATCCGAGATGTGTAACTTTTTTATATTAGCAAGCATATACAATCAATATAATGCGAAAGCAAGCTTCAAATGCGAAGTATACACCAACTGCACCTACTAATCACTCGACAACCAATGAGTATGTGTTTATAGAAAGCAACATCATTATATAATATTGAATATACAATAACTACATGCAAATGTAGTAAATGTAACAAAAGAAACCATCAAATAATAATATTCAGCCGATTAACTTATCATCGCATCAATTTGCATTTTTGAATGTTAACATTTTAATTATACACTTTCATTTCTTATTAACATTCCATTGATTCGTTTTTAGTTTATTTACATTCAATTAATTTACATTCAATTTATTCCCATTCAATTGGTTTACATTCAGTTACTCACATTCAATTATTATTTAGTGTATTTCCTTCAATACTAACATAACTTAAGAACCATTCAATCAAATTTTTACTTAAGTTTATTACAATGTTTCACACTACACAACTCATGTTTATTATTACTTCACATTTAAGTTGAATTTCGTTTTATAACCCAAAATCATATTCATTTCGTTACCTCATTTCCTTAATTCACTTAATTAATCCATCTAACTTATTTCATTAACCCAACTTATCTAACTTTACTTAAGTTAAATTTTAATTTAATATCATAATTTCCAAAATAAAATTCTTAATTACCATTTCAAATTATAAGTTCAAAATCATTTTCATATATTTATCGAATCATACTTTGGATTTTAAAATCAAAACTCGTTTTACCAAAAACAACTTTAATGGTAGCAACCAATCACTCAGAAACTCGAAAATGAATGCCGATCATGATGCAGTCATCACCAGAATTATTTTCCAGCGACCAAAGTAGGTATACTGCTTTCTATTTCTTTTGAATCCCATTTTAAAATATTTCTAACCAAAATATTTTAAAAATAATACTATTATTATCTTTCCAAGACCTTTGAAAACAATTTTCAAATCAATGGAATTTTAAAAAAATTCTATCTTATATCCATTTTTATTTACAAATCATGTTTATAAATTTACTTATGCAATTTCACTTCCTTTCCATTTATAAGTCATATATAAATCATATTTATATAATCTCATTTCTTATGTAATATCATTTCACAAATGTTGATTATTTTAATTATAATCAACACTCTATAATTCATACTTATAAATTTACTTTCTTATATAACTCATTTTGTAAATGTTTATCTTTGTTTAGATTATAATAATCACACCTTTATTAGAACAACAAACAACAAATGACAATAATCAAATATTATCATTCACTAACAACCAAACACACCATATATGACTATAATAATTTCTGAAAAATTATTCTTTTGTATATAAAGATAATTTAGGTAAAACTATTTCATTTACCAATTCTCAAAACAATACAGTGTCGGTTTGCCATGTTTAAACACTTAGAAATCCCTATCGGTATCCTAGCGTCCCGTGTATCGATCATAATTCATAAGTTACTCAACAGATAGATTAACACAATATAAAATATTTTTTATCACTAATAAATACGCGCTCATATATATAAACACACATACACATATACATACATATACATACACACACACACACACTCAAAACTCATAATAAGGCATTCCACTACCTTATCTTTAATGATTACCCCATCAAAGCCAAGGTTCTCGATTAATCTTGCGTTTTGATACTCAGTGTAATGACTGGGGATTTTTGAACCTTGAAAATCGACACTAATACGTCCACTACATTGCTTATTGAGTAATCAAATGCCAAAAGCCTGAATGTTAGGGGAAAGAAAGAAGAAAAGAAGAGAAGAAGAAGAGAAAAGAAACTAAAAACCACACAAAATCTCACAATTGCAGCGGAACAACATATAATATAATATCAATGATCTTTACAAAATAGAAACTATTATATACATACATCAATCAGAGTATAACAACACATCACAATGATCAGCCTAGACAGTTATAATGACCCATGCTCACAAATGTTAATGATTGCAACAATAAAGCAATGGAAAATAAACATATACGTAAATACAACTTGAAGACCTCCAACTCGTCTCCTGGGCTCCAATGCATCCAAAGTGATCTATATATGCTTGGTCTAACCTGGGTATTAAAATAAAATAACACCCGAGTCATTCTGGAAAACTATCATGAGAAAGCACAACCAGCTGGATTTTAAAATTATAGAAAACCTTTTAAAACCAAAAGTATCTAGTAAGACCATGCCGCATATAAACACGGACGGGTTTTTACCTTACGATAACAAAACATTTCACATGAAATTCTCTGATATTATGATATTGTTTAAGATACAAATACTTATTAATCATAGCCAAAATGGTTACATTAATTAAATTATAGCATAATAGGTATACAAGTAAAACCCTAAAGGCTCGTATTGGAGAATGGATTCCATGCAATGACTGTGCAACTGGGGTACCGCTTGTCACGGTGCACTTTTAGATGAAATAACACCAAGGACCTTGTTGGGATCCCCTACCAAGACAGAACTAGACCACCACTTGACTAGTAGTATCGAATGTGATCAACCCTCCGTTAATGGGCCTGGAAGCATATAAATGAGAGATAATATTGATTGTAGATAGGGATGATTATACCCTACTTAGGAGCGACCCACTTATCCCTGCTACATCTCCCATGTTCTAGTCATTCCTGTTTAATGAGGTTTATGGCTATGTTTTACCTTTAATATAGCACTTCCCACTTGGAATACTAACACCGGCCTCTAGGTAGTAATGTAGTGACAACATTCATCCATACAAGCTCATTCTATGACTGAACGAAATGCTTGAGGGATCTGTCCTCAAATTCCATCATCTTTAAGATATCTTCAATTTGAAACACTTGAGTTGGATCAAAGTGGTTATTAGATAACATATCTGATCTTGGTTTCCTCGAAACAACATTCGATTCCAGTAAACTCAACCCTGGTTCTTTAGGAAATAACCTATCAAAGATAAGAGAGGAGATCACATCTAAACCGTTAGAAAATGAATTTCCTTACCAATTATCCTAGGAGAGCAAAATGAGATTTATATGCACAGTAAAGCATCATCGGAGATGACTATGCTATATAACTCATGTGTTTCCCCTAGATATTTCCAAAATTACATTTTGGGTCAAATTTGGTAGCCGATTATATTTAACTATCAAATAAACAAACATTAAAGTCAGGGATTTAATTCCATGGGGGAAAACCAACATCCGTTAAACACATAAGTAAGCACCGACCCTTTAATTAATCTTTTCATTAATAAAATCATTTTGTAATACTTGTATATAAATACCTTTACGAAAATATACCACAAATCCCTATATTTTCAATACTTAGAAAACACCCATATACTTATCTTAACGCTATAAGTATACAGAGAAAGCCTCCTTTTCTATACACTTCGAAATTCATTTATAAATCCCTTGTAAATCATAAAAACCATTTATAAAACATTTTTATAAATCTCTGAAACCATTTATAAACTCTATATAGAAACCTCTTATAAAACCCAACCTCCATTTCCAATTTTCAACTCTTTAATAAATTTCAAAACATTTATAAACTCATTATAATTCCATAAAACTATTTATAAAACACTTCTTATAAGTTCATTACCCATTTCTAATTTTTTTTATAAATATCTAAAATCACTTATAAACTCCTTTCATCTTGTAAATAATACCCTTTAAGTCTCCAAATAATTCTAAGAAACTTCCCTTTTAAAATCCAAATCTTGTTTGTAAAACTCTATTTGTAAGTCCCGAACATTTATAAATAACAACAATCATTTACTTCAAACACTATTATATAATAATAGTTATAAATAATAAACCTCAATAAACAAATAGATATTTACTAACCTTAAAATATCTTAAATTTATAATTAATATTTCAAAGACATTATTAATAAAAGTCTAATAATTAATTTTCAACCTTATTATAAATAATATTAATTAATTTCCAAAATAGTATAAATAAATCATTATTTTTAGTTCCAAACCATATTAATTTTTTAATTAATTAATCTTTAAAATATTAAAGCATAGATAAGTAATCTAAAACAATTTTAATTATAAATAAGTATCCTTAAAACAATATTAATTATAAATAAATAACTTTATTTTAAACAAAATGAATATAAATAGATAACTTTTAAAACAACATTAAATAAATAGCTTTTAATAACAATATTAAATTTAAATAAATAATTTTTTAAAAACAACATTAAATATAACTAAATAACTTTAAAAGCAATATAAAATATAAATAAATGACTTAGAACAAGACAGTTAAAAAGGTTAGAAAACTAGAAATTAAATCCTTTAGCACAAAGTATTTTCGAAACCCGATTTCGTATTAAAATCATTCCTGCCACCAAACCAATTTCAATTCAAATGGAAATTTGTAGTATTTTTAAATACTAATTTGAGGCCAATAGCTACCCAACGTCTAACCAATATCGATTATTGATTTTCTATAATTACGGGGCTTTGGTTTTATAATATAAATAATGTCATAACCAATAGGGTCCATAAATCAGGTTTCATATCCAATAATTCATATCATAGGAATTTTTTTGAAATTAAAATCAATAGTGGTGAGGAATCCAGTTGGATCCCTCCAACCTGTTCCCTTTCACCACAGATAGTATATAACAAGTTATATAAATCAACCGCTTCGAGACAGAATCATATACAAAGGGTCGCCGCTCTTACATTGGAACGTAATAGGGTCTCATCCGCTCCAAGGGCGGAAATATATATATATATAATAACCAATAAAATAGTAAATCATCCAACCATTCAATAACAATCAACAATAAAATATCCATACATCCAATAAATAATTTTTATCGACTATATAATATTCTGGTTAGCCAATAAGGTGAGTTTAACTCACATTGATCCCAATTTCGTCAAAACGCTCCAGTTTGTACTAAAATTTAACAGGCATTAAATTCTAACCTAAATTCGCACTAGCTTCGAATCCATACAATCCAACGTCATAACGTAGTATTCGCAGCCACGAGTGCAATGCAACTTGTCGCGTTCAAATTCGACCTCGTATGAGAAGGTTATGCAATTTATAAATATTCACGAATTAAATTATGTATCATGTATTAATTACAGTCATTATCATGTTAATCACCTAATTAGGCCACTAATCACTTACATAACCACGTTCATGCAATTTCCGGTAATCCCCGACCTTGACTTCGGTCTTCACACCATTCAGTCCACCATGGGCCATCGCGACAACACCAATCGAACGTCGACTTCTACCTCGCCTTCTAGCACCAGTGTCGTTGACAAACTCGCCTCCACCGCCTCTATTTCCACCTAAGAACGATGCACGTTCTTCACCAAATCTAGGTCGCCACAGTGTGTCGATCATCGATCAACATATACGAATGCGTTCGTGGTGAGGGGCTTGACAAGTTTCATGTAGAAGTCGAAGCCTAAAAGTGTGTGAATCGGTTGGAGGAATTATGGCCAATGGCTGGGAGAGCTTTCAATGGAAACCGATGAATGTGACTTGGGTTTTGTTTGCAGATGAGAATTTTAAAAGCATTATATAAAAAACTTTCTGTCATTATTCATGTTCTGAAATTACAAACTCCAATCGAAGCATGCCGTCTGGCGTTCTATATGTTATACCCCTATTCCGAACATAATGGAATATATATCGGGAGCCAATTTCAAAGTATCAGAAATAAGCATTCCAAAATCAAATTATATTAAATTAAATTCCTTTAGTTACTTTTTATGCATTTCTAACTCGCACGACCAAGTGATATGTTCGATCGCGGCTAAATTCATTATCATATAATAATATACTATTAGGGATCCAATAGAACTGGTTTTGTCGAAATCTGAGACAGTATCATGGAAGGAGCATTTTCACATATTAATTAAAACGAATTATTATAAAAATCAGTTTAACCACTATTAATTCAAATTCAAAAGTTACTACCTTTAACATAAATAGAATTTAAATCAGCTTTCAAAATCATTTTCATTCACTTTGGACTCAAGATTCAATTATTTGAACAATCCTAAATATTCAAATAACCCTTATTTTTTTGAAATTTAAACTATTTAACTTATAAAATTTACTTTTCAATATTTAAAATCAATTAAATATTTTAAATTCAAATGATTGAAATTTCGGATCTTTACACTGCCCAATAAGTCGCTATATTTGAAATTCAGGTTATTCAACTTATAATTTAATAATCAATTAAATATTTCAAATTCCAATGACCGAAATTCTAGTTCGTTACAAGCCATGACGGGCTGAATTTCATATGCATAAGAAATAATAGTTCCAATCGAAGTTCAAGTTGAATTCCATCGAAAGGTTAAGAAATAAAAGAAAAATTCCCGAATGTAATCAATGAAGAGGCAGCCGAACAAACACCCGAATATCGATAATGCATATTGACATACTATAACTCCTGAAAGAAAGATCATTTGAAAAAGGAAATTTAGTACTCCGAAAGGTTATGTCAAATACTAAGATTCTAGCGGATAGACTACTCAGGCCTAACTAGGAAAGACCCCTCATCATTCACAAAGTAATCCCACTAGGAACTTATTGATTATACCGACCTGATGATAACGTAATAGCAATAACATGGAATGTCGAACATTTGTGCCCATATTTCCTAATAATGGATGAACAAAGAAGTTGAAATAAGTATACATGGTTGAGGATTAAGACTCTCCTAAAGTAAAAGGAAAAGCCTAAACCACTACCTAAGATGGTAATAAGGGGCGAAAAAGCCTTTTCCCCTACCAAGATGGCCTGGTCAAAGCACCTCCTAGAGGGAGGTCAGAGTAAGCCTTTGGTCTCGTCTGAAAAGGCCTAACCAAAGCATCTACAAGCCTTCTGTCCCTACTTATGTGGTTTGGATGGAGCGCCTCCTTGAAGGAGGACGGAGTAAGCCTTTGGTCCTTTCTAAGATGGCCTAACTAAAGCACCAAACCAGCCTTTAATACCATCTTTAAGACCTTACCAAAAACTCCTAGAAGGAGGTCAGGTAAGTATTTGGTTCTGCTTAAGGTAGCTAACCAAACACACTGGACAATGGACCTATATCATCACTTAAGATGGTGATAAGGGGTTCAATCCAAGTTGAGATCATCACCTAAGATGGTGATAAAGAAAAGGGACTAAGATGTCCAAAGCAAAGGACTAAGACGTCCAAAGCCAAAAGAGAGGCACAAAGAAAAGGGAATAAGATGTCCAAGGCCCTAAAAGAGGCGAAAAGGAAAGGGACTAAGGTGTCCAAAAACTGAAAAGAAGCAAAAGAACTAGATCAAGAATGAGACATTGGTGCTCAAAAAAAAGAATCAAATAATCTTCTAGAGGAAGATCTATAAAATACGAGTTATTGTGCTTCATAGTAAAGACAGCGGGATTTCTCCATGAAAGAAAGCAATACTGGTAGATGGATTTCCTGATCTTCTATTGTTATTGCTAGATGAATTTTCTGGTCTTCTATTATTCATAAATTATTATTGGTAGATAGTTTTCTAGTCTTATATTGTTATTGCTAGATGGTCTATGGTCTTCTATTGTTATTGCCTGATGGATTTTCTGGTCCTCTTCCATTGTTCAAAAATTAGTATTGCCAAATGGTTTTCCGGTCTTATTGACAGATGGATTTATGGTCATCTATTATTATTACTAGATGGATTTATGGTCTTTCATTATTTCCAAATGAATTTTCGACTCCTATATTACTATAGCCAAAAGAATTTTCTGGTCCTTAGCTATTATTGCCATATGATTTTCTGGTCTTCTATTCTATTATTACTAGATTGGTTATTTGGCCTTTATTCATCATTATCAGATATATTTTTTGATCTTCTATTCATAAGATTTTCTGGTCTTCTAGCTTTCTATTCATAAAATCATTAATTTCAGATAGTTTCTAATCCTGACTCTATGGGATTTTATTCAAATAAATTGCTGCCAGACATATTTTTGGCCTATGTAAGTAAATCTATAGATTCCAAAAGTAACATTAGGTTACAAATGAAAGATCCTTTATGATCTTGTCAAAATCCTTAAAGATTTGCCTAAAATCAAGTTTAAAAAGTTAATAATGAAAATCATGGTATGCGTTTGTGTTTCGCAGGAAAACATGGTTATCAAGAAAACCTTGGAAAAGAATGAAAAAAGATGGCAAAATTCTTGGTTTTCCATTAAAATATAAAAGCTTCTTTTATACAAGGAGAGGGGTATATGTTATCCACATATTTTTTAAAGGAGGTAAGAAAAGGAACCTTGCCGAAACTAAGGATTTATTTCGAAGTTTAAAGCTTCAGATGCTATAGCAAGGGAATAATTGGTATCAAACGCCCACAACTGATAATGGCACTCACTACTTCCATGTCGTATAGTGTTTATGTTGCACTTAATCAATGCCGTATAGACTCCATGTCGCTCATCACCAATGCTACTTATTAAACAATGTCACCTCTTATTATATTCCCCTCATACCAATGTCGCCCTTATGGATGCCGCCTCTTACTCTATACCGATAATCACCAATGCCGCCCATTATCAACACCGTATTCCATCAAAGGAGGATACTGAATGTCACACCTTACAATGGGAGGTTGCCGCATCCTAGTGGTATATAAAGGTTTATCACATAAAGACTATTCAATAGGAATATTAAATATCAATGACATGATATTAATGCCACATTATAGGAATATCAAATGTTGTCGATACCGCACAACATCAATGTCATGAGAATGTCAAAGGTCATGTAAATAAAGAGGATTAAAATATTTTCCAAGAGCAAATTCAAGAGGATTTAGTGTGTTTCCCTTCATAAAGCTTCAAAGGCATTCTTGTTGAAATCATCACCCAAATAGCAATCAAAGTCCCAGATCGCCAATAGAAGTAAGCCTACCTCTTTCTAACCACTATAAATAAAGGTGCACCTCCTAATGGAAAGGGGAACTTAACGTCTATCTCACTCTTATCACCTTTTCAAGTTAGGATCTTCTACAAGTTCTCTTCAATGAGAAATCGAGGACAAACTAGGGGCACAAAGGGTAATGAGGGAGAAGGGAATGCCCAATATTTGCCTACAAGGGCCTGAATAATTTGCAAACTGCATACTGGCACATGTTGTAACATGTTCACAATTAAATAAAGTGACATTGCTTGAGCATGTTGCCTATTGTTATTTTTACTTGCTTGTTTTATTTTTAAACTCATGAATAGTGTTTTAAACAATCCCGTGAATTATTATAAAACCAATGGGTGTTATAGGAATTTCTTCAAACATGCCTCTTTGTACACACATCTTGAACATTGACAATTAGCATAGGCCAGATTTGAGTTGCATGCCAAAGGATACAATACCAATAAGATTCGTGTATTTGCTTGAGATCTCAAATGATGGGTTATCACCAAAACCCATCATTATAGAGTATACGGACATATTTGAGGAGGTGACTAGACCACTGCCACATAGAGAAATTGAATTCCATATTGATTTAGTAATGGGTACTAGACCTATTATATTGCCTTTGAGATATGTGAACGCCAAAGAGCATAGGGAATTATTAATGCAAGTAGATGACATATTAAGGAAATGGTTCATTTGTAGGAGTAATTCTAAGTGGGAAGGACCTATAGTATTCGCCATGAAGGGGAATGGGTCTTTGGGACTTTATATAGATTATTGAGCTAAATAAAGTAACAGAAAAGAACAAGTATCCTCTTCCACATATAGATGGCATGTTCAATCAGCTTCATGGTGTGAAGGTATTTTCTCAGTTGGATATGGCAACAGGTTTTTACCAGTTGAGAGTGGCTAGGGATATTATGTCGATTACCTCGTTTTATATACCATTATGGCTTTATGAATGGTTGGTTATGTATTTTAGGTTAACAAAATGCACCAACACACTTTGTTGGTCTTATGAATCATGTTTCCAATGATCAATTAAATAATTTTATATATGTGTTCCTTAATGATATTCTTAACTGCTCACGAGCGAAAAAAGAACACTAGTCTCAGTTAAGACATTGAGAAAGCACCATTTGAAGGCTAATTTTTCAAAACATCACTTCTTTAGGAGAGATGTAAGGTTCTTTGGTCATGTTGTTTCGAGGCAGAACATTTCTATGGATCTTTCCAAATTAGTAGCAGTCCAGGATTGGGAAAGACCTAAGTCTGCTATAGATGTAAGAAGTTTCCTTGGATTAGTAGGTTACTATAGACAATTTATAAAGGGCTTCTCAAAGGTAGTATCATTGTTGATCTATTTGACGAAGAAGAATAAGACTTTTAGATGGGATGCGAGGTGTGAGCAAGTCTTCGTTGGTCTAAAAGGGATGTTGACAAGTGCATGGGTATTAGTCATTCTAGAGGGAAAAAATGAGTTGACAGTGTGTGTGTGTATGCATACGATACTGGATTGGGAGAGGTATTGATATGGAGAGGAAAAGTTGTCGCTTATGCGAGTTAATAGTTGAAACCACGTGATAGGAAATACTATGCCCATGATTTAGAGTTAGTAGCGATTCTATTTGCATTGAAGGCGTGGTGATATCATTTACTAGGAGAAAGGTTCGAGTTGTTCACCAAGCATAAATCATTGAAATGTCTTTTCTCTTAGGACCTTAACGTTCGATAATAGAAATAATTAGAGTTCTTAGCCTCCTATGAATTTGACTTCCTTATATGTCTAGTAAGGGAATGCAGTTGCAGATGCATTGAGTATGAGATATACCAGCTCGGGAGCTATATTCCTAGAGTGGACGCAATTAGAATATATAGCTAGGTATGATTTTCGATCGAAGTGTGAGCTAGAGCCAGAGTTATTGGTGAGCTTGACTATTAGACCTACTCTGATAGAGCAGATTGGTATTAGTCAAATTAGGCCATATGTGGACAGCTTTGGGTAATGTTGAGTAGTGACATTTTTGACCCTTAATAATTTTACTAGACGATTTGGAACCCGAATTATAATTTTGGCATTTTCAGCAGCTATACGTATTTCATGGATATACATGCAACGATAGCACTAGAGAATTTAGACAAACAAAAATAAATTTTGAGTTAAGAAAAATTGTACAAGCTGCATAGTCAAAGAATTTTTGAGATTGGATATTTCGGCAGCCCATACCACTTAAAAGGTCCAAAAATAGCTCTTGGGGCACAGTCTCGTATTCTAACAAAACTTGTATCGTTAGAATGAGAAAAAACGATGGGTCATACCATCGAACAATCGTTGCTATTGGATATTCTTAGAAGTTGTTCGACCATAAAACGTGCATTGGAATTTTGAAAATAAAATAAAATAGAATATATTTAAACCCTACCCACTACCATATAATAGCTAAATCCACGATAGCTGCATATTTCGATCCATGCTATTTCTCCTTCTTCTCTATGAATCACCATATCCCACTTCCGTTTTCCTCTTCTTTTGAGAGAAAATATGCACCATTTTTGGCTAAAATAAAACTTGGGTCTCTATATTTTTCCAAGAGCTATGCAACAATAGTCTTGGTTCAACCCAATTCGGACTGCGATGGCCGAAAAGGGCGAATCCAACAAAGGGAGTAATTTTGGAGGTTAATTGAAATGGATTTGGAGGATATGGTTATGTTTGTAGCAGAGAGAGGACCAAAATAGCACTGGAATGGTCGTGTCCATCGCACTGCCATTGAGGCATATGGGCCCAAAAGAAAGGCGAGAACTAGATAAGCATATTTTGAAGCTATTACAGAAGAGGTTTAATTTCCATCGTACTTCAGAATGGGATCCATATTTGTCTTTGCCGCGAAGGCAGACGGCTCTTTAAAGTTATGTGTCAATTATCGAGCACTCAATAAGCTAACTAAGAAGAACATGTATGCTTTACCTAGAATAGACGACTTGTTTGACCAGCTTATTGGAGCCGAGGTCTTTTCTCAACTAGACTTGACCACTGGTTTCCATCAATTAAGAGTGAAGATAGCAAGGAGAAGACTACTTCTTGCACTTCAGACAGACTATATGAATGGAGTAATGCCATTTGGGCTAACAAATTGCCCTACATATTTTATAGATTTTATGAGTAGAGTCTTTAAGAAGAAACTAAATAAGTTCACCGTAGTGTTTGTGGATGATATTGTATTATTCTATAAGAGTGAAGGTGAGCATAAAGATCACTTAATAGAGGTACTAGACACCTTATGAAAACAATAACCGAAGGCCAAATTCTCAAAGTGTCATTTTTGATGGAAAGAAGTAAGGTTTCTCAGCCACATTATCTTCAAGAAAGGGTTTGCTGTTGACCCTGCAAAGATAGAAACTATTCAAGACCGGAAGATTTCGAGGAACGATGCTGAAGTTAGGAGCTTTCTTGGTTTATCTAGTTATTAGAGGAAGTTAATTAAGGACTTCATGAAGGTAGCAGCGCCATAACTTGTCTCACCAAGAAGAATTTAGTATATTCATGGGATGAGAAGTCTATAAAGCCTTTGAGAAGCTGAAAGAGCTATTGGCTAGTGCACCAGTGCTAACTATTCCAAATGGGTCGAAGCCTTTCACCTTTATACCGATGCATGCGGTATGGGTTAGGAGCTATTCTTATGTAACAAGGCAAAGTGATAGCCTATGCAAGTAAGCAGTTGAAGGACCATAAGAAGAGCAATTCCACTCATGACTTAGAGTTAAGGGCTATCGTATTCGCCTTTAAGATTTGGAGGCACTATCTTTTGGAGGAAAGGTTTGAGTAGTTACTGACCACAAATCGCTTAAATACATTTTTTCCCAAAAAGATTTGAATCTTAGGAAGCAAATGTGGATGGAGTTATAGCATCTTATGGTTTTGAGATTCAGTATAACCTCAGAAAAGGATATGTTGTTGCCGATGACCTTAGTCAAAGGCATGTAATTTTTAGTGCTATATTTGAGTAGAGACCGTCGGAGCTCTTTTATGGTTTCAATTTCCTACCTCCATCAGAATTCACTCTAGGATATCTAATGGTAATGGAAGTGAGGCTAGCTTTAATTGAATGTATCGATCTAAAGTAGAGGAAGGATGTGGCGATAGTTGAAATTTTAGCTAAGTTGAGTAGGGAAGAGCATTTTCCCTATCGTAGAAGGTATTCGATCGATGAAAGGGGATGGCTAAGGAGAGATGGACGACTATATGTTCCAAGAGTAAAGGATGTTCTAGAGGAAGTAGCGACAAAGTTTCACCATTCTAAGATGATTATTCATTCCGACGGAGATAAGATATATTGGGATATAAAGCGGATATTTCTATTGACCAGGGATGAAGAGGCGAGTATTGAAATATTTCACTAAATGAATGATGTGCCAAAGGATAAAAGTGGAACAATGGAAGCCTGGAGGTAGGGCTGTCAATTTCCTACACGACCCGAAACACGACCCGAAACCCGCACGGAAATTAGCAGGTTAAACCGACCCATTTAATTGGCGGGTCATTTTCGGGTCAACCCGAATTTGACCCGTTTATAAACGGGTGGGTTTCGGGTTGACCCGCTAACCCGAAACTGACCCGTTAACAACCCGTTTATACAGTATATAGGTTGAGCTGACCCGTTTACGACCCGCTTCGACCCGTTTATGACCCGTTTATACCTTATACGGGTTATACGGGTTGACCCGACCCGTTTACGACCCGTTCTGACCCATTTACGACCCAATTATACCTTATACGGGTTGACCCGACCCGTTTACGACCCATTTACACCTTATACGGGTTGACCTGACCCATTTACGACCCGACCCGACTCGACCCGTTTATAATCGGGTTACACGGGTTGGGTCGGGTCAACCCGTTTATAAACGGGTCGGGTTCGGGTTGAGCTTTTTCGACCCGTTTAATAAACGGGTTGACCCGACCCATTTAAAATCAACCCGAACCCGACTTGACCCGACCCAAACCCGACCCGACCCGACCCATTGACAGCCCTACCTGGAGGTCCACTATTGCCATTGGAGGTACTGACTTGGAAATGAGAGTATAAATTGATGGTCTTTATAAATGCGTTGTCCAGAAGTCTAAGAGATAATGAAGCTTTTTGGCCTATAGTGGATAAAATCACTAAAAGCATCCACTTTATTCCAGTTAGGCATAATAGGAAAGTAGCATCCCTATTGCAAATTTATATCAAAGAAGTGGTACGATTGCATGGAGTTTCGGTCAGCATTGTCTTCGATAGAGATCCTTTATTCACTAGTGAGTTTTGAAAGAGTTTGCAGTCAGCTTCAGCAACAATGTTGAATCTTGGCATCGTTTACCACCCACAGACCGACAAATTGGTATGGCACCCTTTGAAGCCTTATATGGGAGGCCATGCAAGTCACCTAATTATTAGTAGGAAACTATCGACCAAAATCTACTTGGATTAGATTTGATCCGTGAGACCACAGAAAAGGTTGAGGTGATTAGGTCGCGAATTAAAGCCGCCCAGGAACAATAAAATTTCTATGCTGATAGGCAAAAAATAAGTCGGAGCACTACATCAAAACAGGAAAATCCTAACATTTATAAGTGTTACAAATAATTTCAGTAACACTTTTTAAGTGTTACTAATGGACTGTGAGGAATGAAGCGGCCAAATTTGTGACACTTATAAGTGTTACGAACATACGTATTACTAACACTTATAAATATTGGTACAGAAATATACAGTAATACTTATAAGTGTTGGTACAGAAATATACGGTAACGCTTATAAATGTTGGTACAGAAATATACGGTAACGCTTATAAGTGTTGGTACAGAAATATGCGGTAACGCTTATAAGTGTTGGTACAGAAATATGGGGTAACGCTTATAAGCGTTGGTACAGAAATATACGGTAACGCTTATAAGTGTTAGTACAGAAATATACGGTAACGCTTATAAGTGTTGGTACAGAAATATACGGTAACGCTTATAAGTGTTGGAAAATGATTATTTAGTAATAATTAATATTTAATTCTTAAAACAAATGAATATAATATCTCATAAATGATGATGTCCATATCATATATAATTCATCATATCAATTCAATATGAAGTCTAAAATGCTTCCATATCTCAAATGCAACAATATCATATTTAGATAATACCGTAATATGAGCTACAAACTTTCCAATTTCAAAATACCACAATATCATATCCAAATTACAATAGAATCTTGGATACTGCGAAGACAAAACACATGCCATATCATAAAGCCCCCATCTGAAAATTCACAAAGCTTGTAGTGCCAATTTTGAGGACCATCGTAAATTGGTGCTTCCAGTTCTAAAACTTCTGTTATCCAAACAACTCTCTCAATATTTGGAACTATCTCTCTGAAATGACACGTGTTCCAATATAAGCTTTTGCTACATCCTTCTTCATATCCTGTGATAGTAGCATTACAAATTGTTTACCTCTTGTAGATGATCCAACATCATTTGACGGAATACTAGCAACTCCAATATTCGAAGGAGATTTATTCAAGTTAGAAGCGGTTTCATTCATAGGCGTCACTTTACCACCATTAAGATTATGTTGTAACCCCGGTACCATAGTTAAGAAAGATGAAGCAAATGATTTAAGAGCCTCATTGATTTGGCTCGACACTTGATTCGCCACTTGATTTGCAACTTGATTTGCCACTTGGTTTTGTAATTCCGATGACCATTGACGAAAATCTTCCTTTTTATTCTTATCGGCAATTGCTTTTGAAGCTTGCATCAACTTTACTTGTTTTGCAGAGGAAGTGGAGCTAATTGCACGACAATAGTTTTTCCTTCTATCGGACCCAAAAACTTTAGAGATGGGATCGTTGTCAAGGTTGTATGTATTTGCTTCCTCGTTACCGCTACATTCCAACTTCTATTTTTCTTCCTCTTCCTCCACAAGTGCCTGCATTCAATATGTACAGGAGATTTTTGATAATTAGAGAAAGGCTTCAAGTAGTAAATCGTAAAGTATTTTCTTTATTATATGTGTGTACGTACACAAAATTGGTAAATGATATCCAGGATATTTATGTGTGTACACATATGTATATACATAAGTGTGTATTCTAAGCAACCATTTTCTTTGGTTAAAAGAAAAGAAAAATACACCAAACAAAAAGAAATAAATTATAATAGACATAAGTACGACATGAAGTTGTCATAGAAAAATTGATCAGTAGAATAACATCACAGATTCTTAAGCGTAATGCAATAGATAAATAAAACCTGCTTTGCCCAAAAAGAAGAAGAACCTCATCGCATCTTCCCTTATAGTCAATGAAATGCAAAACATTTTCCCTCTTTTGCCGACATGTTTCATTCATCAAACATTTTGTAGATTAACCAAAATATAAAAATAAGGGTCATAGAACTAACTCATTGGACAATTGCGAAAAATTAAATATAAAAAATTGGATAATTATATATATTTTCCATTATTTGAAGAACAACATAAAACAACCTCAGCAAACCTGTTATAGATTTCGTTTTCAAACTTCGCAAAATGGAAACTATGTACACAACTTAATACATATGATTCTAATTCTAATTCTGTTTGGTAATTGCGATACTTTTAACAGATTTAGCAAAGAAATGATCGATATGGTTGATATTCATATCAATATCTTCTTCTAGGCATGACACTATCAGTATCTTCTTAAGCATGATATTATACAAAATGGAATGGGTGATGATAAATAAGTAAATCAATTCAAGAGCATTCAAATTTAAATCTTCAATTTCGTTTGGCCAGAACAATTTTCCATCGAACAAATATAAATCGAAGAATCATAACTAAAAGAAAATACTTGATTCAAGGTTTGAAATCGAATAAGAGATTGCGAGAAGAAATGTGTTGCGAGAAGAACTGGACACGAGAAGAACTGGAGAGTTGCGAGAAGAACGACGCGCGAATGCGAGAAGAACAATGCGCGAATGGGAAAGCGGGGAACGCGGGAACCCTAATTAGATTAAAAATTAGGCGGCTGATACTGGAGATGGAAAGCAAAGTGTTAGAAAAACGTTGCATGTACAAGATTACAAAAGGAACCAATTTTTAGTGAGTTATTTAGAAATTTACCAACTGTTCTAACATTTATAAGTGTTGTAAATTATAGCACATGTGTTGGAAAGTCTATAAAAACATTATTTATATTTCCCAACACTTTTTCAGGTATCCTAACACTTTTCTATTGTCATTTGGCTGTAACACTTATAAGTTTTAGAAATTAACAAATATAAAATGTTGCAAAGTCCCTGTTTTGGTGTAGTGGAGTTTTCAGTTGGACACATGGTATTTATTAAGGTTTCCCCTCCTATGAAGGTTATGAGGTTTGGAACATTTGGAAGTTGTTACCAAGATTAGGCCCTTACCGATTTTGGAGAGGATGGAGAAACTTGTGTGTTGTGCAGAGCTTCTAGCTAAGTTAGCGGATATCCATGAGGATTCTTACGTATCACTTTTGAGGAAATGTCTACACAACACAGCCAATATAGTAAAGCCTGATTAATTAGTAGATATAGAGATGGAGTCGATATCACACCATGCCACCACACATATAGTGGGGAATGGAGTAAGGAAGCTTCGCAACAAAGAATATAGAGTAGTCTGAGTGCAATGGGGAGATAATCCGACAGAAATCATATGGGAAATAGAAGAGATTTTGAAGGCTTCTAATCATGAGCTATTCTCTGGTAAATTTATCTCTCTCTCTAAATTTTGCTTGTATAGGGTAGAAGGTAGGGGATAGTTGTGATACTTTTTCCTATTATTTTTGCACTCATATACAATCTTACGTATATTTATGGATGTTTTATATATGCCTATATGCCACGATTTTGCATTCACGCTAAGATTGAGCTCATCTATGGTATGTTGCATACATAATCACATTGTACTTTTGGCTAAGTAGCTAATTGTATAAAAAACTTGGTTGTGTGATATGGTTATAGAATGCATGTTACACTATCTATCCTCTAGAAATTTCGGGAACGAAATTCTTTTAAAAGAGGAAAATGTAAACCCTGTAAAATTTATAAAAAACTAACTAATTAATAATAAGGATAAAAATAGAATTTCTGCAAATACTAGAATTTGGCCATGTAACTTGCGTCATTGTGTTCGTAGCGATCTTCTGAGCAACTTTCTTATATAAAGCTTCGCGATCAAATTTCAAACGAAGAAGTTATTGACATTTGAAAATTTTGTAATGTTTTTTAAAATAATTTATATAGATTTAAATTTATAAATTAAAAATCAATGTTATGGTAATAAATATTAAAACTTTAAGTAATAGGCTTACGTTTATGTAAACTGTAACGACATGAATGATAAGGAAATAAATAATACAACGTTATAAAAATTAACATTTAGTAATAAAAAGGCCGCAAGGGACATCAACCGGTTGGTAGCCTACAAGGAGCCGATCGACTGCTCCTATAGGGCTGGTCGATTAGTTAATTGTTGTGATTGCTAGCTTTTATGGCCTGAATGACCCAGATTTTATTATTTTGAACTGATTTTCATTGTACAATCTAGGCGCGTCTCAACCGCTATAAGTAAGAGGGAAGCTCATTACTTTTATTCAAAAATATATACAAGCCGACGAAACTCTACTATTCTTTTCCTCCTATGCAATTCTTAAAATTATAAATTTCAGTAACAAACATATATACAAGATTCAAGGGTTTAGAGAAGATTAAAGAATCAAGCAAGGAAAAGGTAATGAAATTATGTGTATATATATTCTTCCCTGAGCTAAAATATTATAAGGCTAATACATTTAATTGAATTTATATATTATACAAAATAAAGAAAATATAATTGGAGGAAGAAACAAGGTGAAATCATAGAACTAAATCTAAGGAAATTCAAAAGGAAACAGAAATGACTGTAAATATTAGTTTATCTTTTTATGGAAGATTGTGCAGTTGATGTTTGGATTTATTTTATGCCTTAGGAATGCCTTAGGGAATTATGTATGCAAAACATTAAATCTAAACCCCAAAATTCCCTCAAAAAATGTAAATGCTATACTTAGTTGGAATCTTATTTGTTCGTGTTAAAATGGTAGAATTTAATCCGTTTTTATTTCAATATGAAAATTTATATTCTATTCAGTTTCCACTTCACAATTTGTGTTTGTTATGACAAAGAATTCAAAAAGAATTAGAAGAGGGTATGCAAAGTATGGACTTTTATCCTATTCAAGGTTTGTACGACCTACTTCAGTAATTAAATATGAATTCTTTTTCACTTCAACCTTACACATTGAAAAGTAGAATATAATATAAAGGATTTAGATTGTAAAGTTTTTCTCCTTTGTAATAGAGGTGTTAATTCTATTATATTAATGTAAAACAAGTTGGATGTTTTGATTACATTTTTGAACATATATGCAAGCTTGTTTTGTCTAGCTAATTTACATTGTGATATTAACTATTGTGTAAACTATTGTATTGGACTGGGACTTGCATGCAAGTAGAAATTGTGACATTTAAAGTATCTTAACGACCCGAATAAGAAGTGAAAATCTTTATATAGAACTGTTTTACACACACATAGGAGTATTTAACATAAACTAGTTGCCCAAAAACTAATGTTAAGTATAAATATAATCATAACGTTCAAGTGGTAACGTACAAAATAAATATGGTAATATATAAAGAAAGCTCCTATTGAATGATTATGACCAAATAACAATAAACCATAGAAAAATGGAGTTAAGAACAATTATGGAAACTATTGCATAATTAAAGGCGAAATTAGGAGTTTCCCTTACATAACATTAATGCATAAATATAGATAATGTATATTATGTATATATATTATACATATATATCAGTATAGTTTTGTAATGTTGGAAAGTAGAAATATAACTAAGTTATATGGATGCGAGGTCAGCTAAAAGCACAAAAAAAATGCCCAGTTAATCCGGCTTCCAGCATTGTGACTTTGGAACTAATGTAAGACATCGCCAATAGTAAGTACCCACAGCAATGCAGGGATAGTCCTAAGTATGTAGGGTAAGCCTGCCAAGCTACTCTGCCTACCAGCACCTATGAATAGTTGGACTAATGCAAGACATCACAATTTAGGTTATGCATCATAGAACGGTAATCCCAGGATGTGCTTGGTTCAGGGTTGTGATATTTAATGACTGTTGTAAGGACTGCCTCTCTTCCATTTAAGAAGTATTAAATGGTAAGTATTATCTTTTAGATGCAGCAGTGGAATTCACTTGAGGGGGTCTGCTTTGGGGTTAAGGTATTAAGTGGCTAAAGGAGAGTCTCTCTTGTATTTTAGAAATATTAAGCGACCTTACGGACTTTCTTACAATGTCAGCTAGGAAGTACAAAGGAAGGGTTCGCCTTTGGTCTAGGTATTAAATGGCGAGGGTTTTCCTAGGGTCTGGGTATAAAATGATTAGATTCTGGCTATTTCCCATTTAGAAAGGTCTTAAGTGACTCGGGTAGTTTCTCTCACATCACTAGGCACGATTGGTGGAATATGGGTCGTTTAACCCAATATACTCCATAATTCATTGCACCCGCATTATAGTTACAAAGCTAGATTGGAAAGGGCCATTGACTTGCAATTGTAGATACATTATGGAGCTAGACTGGAAGAGCTGTTGGTTTGCAGTCGGAGGTATACTTTGAAAGATATAGTTATAAATACGTAAGATATAATACAAATCTAAGTAATATTGCACAAATACTATTATGGTAAGACTTGAGATTTTCATTCACCAGACACTTTTGTTTTGAATCCCTCCTTATTGCTATCCATAGGTTAGCAACAATGATGTTAATGATAAAATGTGAAGGAGGAAGTGAAGACTAGTGGAAATATAGCTATTTGTTTATGTTTATGATTTATTCTGATGTACCCATATTATTAGACCCGTTGATGTAGTATTTTGAGACATTGTGTTATCGATATTTGAAATATTATATTTCTTTGACTTGGAATGTGTGAAATGGGTACTTACTTTATTATAATATTTTATCCTTCCGCTATGAGATTGTGAAAGCATGGATAGACAGCTTTGCATATTATTTATTTAATCAATTTTACTAACCAACAACAAACCCTGGAATGGATCTAAGGTTTGATGGAATTTTATTGGGTCAAAAATTAGGCTTATTCTAAAGAGGGTGTTTACAAGTACCATCTATCCTCTTCTATGGCAGTCCAAGATAGGGGAGAGGGGCTGAAGAGAGAGAAATTCAAATTGAAATTGAAAAGGCAAAGGAGTATAGCCTTCAATTCTCTTTTATTATCTTCTTAAAAGATTCCATTCATTAGTATTTTCCCACTCTCTCCCTTATATATCAACCAAAAATCCATGGATTCCATTTAGAAAAATTCATAAAAAAATACAAATAAAATTAACATATTCAAGGTTGTGTATGTCTCTTGATCCTTATAAAATCTTGATTTTGATTTAATCGAATCTAGGAGTTTTATTCATCATTCAAGGTGCTACTTTTGGCTATGTCTTAAAGTGACATCCTGATTTTGTTTTAATTATTTCCATCATGCTCATAGGGTTTAGATCTTATACAAGCTATATCTCATTTGTTTGTGTGTTCATCTTGTAATATAATTTAAATCCCTTTTATGCCCTCCACATCAACTAATTATATGTTCATCTTGTTAATATAATTCAAATCTCTTTTGTGCTACACCTCAATTGTTTATATTTTTATTACGTTAATATATTTTTGATCCCTCATCTCATTTGATTATTTTTTAATATTGTTTATATAGTTTAGATCAAAGTCATTTTATAACCAATTCATATATTCCTAAGCTGTTCGATTTATTTGGTTATTGTTTTAGAAATTATTGTTTGAAAAAAATTGTATTGAAAACTATTTTTAATTAATTGATTTAATTTTATAACTTATTGTATACACAAACATAAAAAAGCCATATTGTAACAACCCAAAATTTAACCCGTAATATTAATTCGTTAATTAAATAAATAAATAAAAACTTTGTGAAATTATCAGAATTGAGCCACGGGAGTTACACTCAAGTCTTAGAGACACTATTTGCTTGGAGAGAGGTTCGAGCTTTTCATCGAACGTAAGTCACTGAAGTACCTATACTTGTAGAAGGACTTGAACTTGTGGCAACAAAGGTGGACGGAATTTTAGCCTCGTACGATTTTGAGATAGCTTATACTCCTGGCAAGCGTAGTGTCATTGCGGATGCATTGATTAGAAAGAAAGCAACCCTTAGTCCTTTGTTCGTAGAGTGGAGGAGCTTAGAGTTCATTCCTACTTTTGATTTTAAGCCCTTTATGGACATTTATCCTGAATTGTAAGCGGCATTAGAGGTGAGGCCTACCCTTATGGATTGGATTGGCTCAAGGCAGCAAGAGGATTCAGAACTTATAGATGTAATGGGTAGGGTTAACCGAGGACGGGTCTCTAGACATCTCCAACGTTATTCCATTGGGAGAAAAGGGTGGTTTAGGAGAGATATGAGGCTTTGTGTTCCCCGCGCTAGTGATTTTTTGAGAGCGGTTTTAAAGGGGGCACACCATTCCCGTATGACTATTCATCTGGGTGGTGACAAAATGTATCGAGATATGAATAAGATGTTCTACTGGAATGGCATGAAGAAAGACATGGTAGAGTTCGTAGCAAAATGCCTCATTTTCCAAAGGGTGAACGTAGAGTAACAGTAGCTCGGTAGATTACTTCAGCCCTTAGATGTGCCAGAATGGAAGTGGAACAGTATTTCTACGAATTTTATAGATGGTTTACACCGTTCTAGGAAGGGGAATACTAGCATTTGGGTGATTGTTGATCGGTTGACCAAGAGTGCCCACTTCATCCCAGTTAGAAGTAAGTGCACGACATCATATTTGGCATCCCTTTATATTCAAGTGATAGTTCGACTTCACGAAGTCCCTTCCGGCATGGTGAGTGATAGAGATCCTATTTTCACTAGTGAGGTTTGGAGAAGCTTACATGAGGCGTTAGAGATGCAGCTTAGATTGAGTACGGCCTACCATCAACAGACGGATGGCAAACAGAGAGAGTGAATAGAGTGCTTGAGGATTTGCTACAGATATGCATTTTGGACTTTGGAGGAACTTGGGAAGAGCATCTTCCGTTGGCTGAGTTTGCGTAAAATAACAGTTACCAAACGAGCATAGGAATGGCACCAATTGATGGTTTATATGGGAGACCTTACAAGTCCCCTTCATGTTGGGTGGAGTCTACAGAGAAGTTGCTATTTGGGCCAGACATGGTGAGGGAGACATTGGAGAGAGTGGATTCAATTCGGCGAAGGATGAAGATATCTCAAGATAGGCAAAAGTCTTATGCGGATAAGTAGAGGAGAGACATTGAGTTTGAGGTTGAAGACTCAGTTTTTATCAAAGTATCCCTACTTTGGAATGTGCTAAGGTTCGGATCGAATGGAAAGTTTTCCTCCTGATTTGTTGGACCATTTTCTATCATAGAGAGAGTTGGGAAGATGGATTACCGAGTGAAGTTATCAAATAGTCCCATAGGAGTACACGACGTTTTCCATGTTTCGCATTTGCAAAAGTGCTTACATAACTCGGCGGAGGTAGTAGAGCCTAGTTTGTTAGAGGAGGTGGAGGTAGAAAGGGAAGCATTTGTTCGGTGTATCCGTACGAAGATTGTTGGAAGAGACATCAAGCGACTATGGAATAAGGAGTTTCCTCTAGTAAAGGTGCAATGGGGAGATGATGTTGTAGACACCACTTGGGAAGTAGAAGAGAAGATTTGTACTTCCTATCCTCATCTTTTTGGTAGTAAGTTTTTATAATTACCTATTTCCTTCTTTAATTTTGAATAGGTTCTTTCCTTTATTATTTTTTAAGAGGATATAACTTAGGATTTAACCAATGGATGGAAGGATTAGATGTAAACATGTTATTAGAACATGTTATGAATGATATATGCTTGTGGTTGCAAGTGTTTGCTGGTGGATGCTAATGGACGCATATAGGTACACTAGGCACTATCATTCTTTAGGGATCGGCCTAACTAGGACACCGGAGCATATGCATATGGATGTGTGCGCATTTTTATTTTATTTTTCATGGATGCTATAAATGGATGATTTTCACATGATTGTTGCATTTGAATGATGTTTGTAGCATGCATATAGAACTATCGGTTGTCATTAGGGAATTTTTGCATTCATTTGGATACATGGCACGGACATGATTGCGTAAAAGGAGGTCAACTGAATTTGTGGACCGCCTAATCTTTTGAAGTAGATAGGAACATTTACACTATGCTAATTGGATAAGTATCATAAATTGCATTAGAAAAACTTAAGGACAATGGATGAATCTCGATAATTGAGTAGTAGGCTATAGAATTGGATGAAAACATATAATACATTCTTTTATCCTTAAAGATTTCGAGGATGAAATACCTTAAGGAGTGGAGAATGTAACAACCTGTAACTTTACCTGTAATAATTAAATAAAAATATATTTGTGAAATTATCAGAATTGAGCCATAGGAGTTGCACCATTGTGTCCGTGGTAATTTTCTGGTCAATTTCTATATATAGAATGTCAGAATCTGAGTGAATATGAGCAAGGAACAAAATAGTCAAAGAAACGTGTACGTGTGTGTGTGTGTGTGTGTGTAGGCCAGGTCGGCTGGTCGACTAGGACAAAGGGCGGTCGACCGTTCGGTTGACCTGCCTGCCCATTTAGGCGAACGTCCGTTCGAAAGTGAACACGTAATTTGCATTGTTTAAACTGATCCGATCCTTCTATTTTTGCATCCGATGAATTCTATTCTGCCTATGACGTGGTTGCATCCTATTTAATCCACATATCCAATGGCCCGAGATCCACTTCTACACCTATAATTAGCACGCTTGGATTAATACTTTTTCGCATTCTTGATTTTCTCCGCTTGGGTTCACCTTTACAGGAAGAACCTTAAATGGAAAAAATTTCCAAGGAGAGAATCTTTTAATAAAAATATTTTAATACCCTCAAGTGGATCCATGAAGGCCTAAAGGGAAGAGCTAAGGACCAGAGTTGAGTGATTGTAATAATTTCAAATTTCTTTAAGTAATTTAAAATAATAGGGTTTCCAATAGTTGTAGTTTAACTACGATTTTTGGAGTAACCTTTTTAGTAATTTATTTACAGTTCTTAGAATTATTTTCAGTCTATTCCTTCTAGCTATTCTCTTCAGTTAACTTTATTATATTTCTGTAACAACCCGCATATTTATCGAGTTTGTATTTAAATATTTTATTTAGATATTAACTCGTTAATCGGATTTTGGTCCGAAAAGCTACTTTTTGCAAACGGTCAAATTAGGACTCGAGACCACTTCCATTGAGTTCGAAATGTCGTTTACAACTTTTTAAGTATAAACATCGATAGGTTTGGAGTTAGTGAAATTTCACTAACTTTTCCCGCTTTGGACTTTGGGTTAGTTTAGCCTATTAAGCCCAAGTTCCAACCCTCTTCTCCTCACTCTTCATAAATTTCCTAACTAACTCAAGCTTCGGCATTAATGGTGAAAGGAATTGGAAATTAAAACTCCAAGCACAAATTCAATTGCAAATCCAACATTCAACTCCAAATTCAAGTAGAAGATATTGGATTCAAGCTTTGGATTGCTTCTCTTTTCTTCTCCTTGCTTTCAAGCTTCATCTTCATAAATTTTAGTGCAAAGGTGAGATTTTTATCTCACAATTCTAGTCTATATCTATCTTGGGCTATTGGAAATGCATCCCTATCATGTTTGCATGCACATTTGCATTTGGTTTGGATTGGATTGGCGAAAAACTCCACTTTTTAGTGTTTTGGGGTGAATTTCTGGCTTAGGTCGCTCTGTCCCCCTTAGGTCGCCCAGCATCTATAGGTCGTTCGCGTGGAAAAGTCGTCACCTTCATTTGGGTCGTTTCTGGCCTTAGCCCATTCGTCCACTATAGGTCGTTAGGCCTTAGGTCGCTTGGAGTTAGGTCGTAGGTCGGCAGGTCTTCAGCTCGCACGCGTTGAAAAGGCACGTCTGGAGTTAGGTCGTTTGCGAGTTAACGTTAGGTCGTTTGCGAGTTAGCGCCCTAGGTCACTCGCGTATAGCTCGTTCGGAGTTAGGTCGTTAGGCCTTAGCTCGTATGGCCTATGCAATTTGGTTAGGTCGTCCAACCTCAACACCTTAGGTCGTAAGACCTTAGGTCGTACCCCTTAGGTCGTTAGACCTTAAGCCTTCACTATTGGAACTCGTTAGGTCGTAGCAACCATAGGTCGTAGGTCGCTCACACGGAGTTAAGTCGTAGGTCGTCTCCGACCTTATATCGCTCAGCCAGGTTTCACCTTAAGTCGTTAGGTCGTTTGGACCTTGTTTCCAGTTAGGTCGCAAGACCCTTAAACCGTTAGGTCACTAGGTCGCGATGTTTTAGGTCGCTGCACCCTATGCCTCTATAGGTCGTTCGACCTTGCTAACTTTTAGGTCGCGAGTTTTATAGGTCGCTCGACCCTATTCCCCTTAGGTCGTTAGACCTCATTTTGTCTTCACTAGGTCGTACCGTTTTGGTCGGGGCGCTGCCCCGCACCCCGCCGGGGGCGCTGCCCCTTGGACCCCCGCGACCTGACCGGGCAGGTCGAACCCCGTAAGCGGTGGCGTTGCCCCCGCACCCCCACCTTGGGGGGTTGCCACCCCCCCTGGACCCCCCCTGGACCCCCCCTCCGTAGGGGATCTTATCTGAAAAACATTGAGCTGATTTCCTTGGATTTTATTCACATCTCCGTATGCGATTTTTGTGACTGATTGTTTCTACAATTGCTTCTGTGTTTTGTCACTTTATAATATAAAGGTTTCAATACTAGTAGTAAATATCAAAACTCTTTTAACAAACGATTTCAACTCTATTTTTAATAACAAAGCTCTTTTCTTAAACCGTTTTCTAATCTATTAGTATATACAAGTCTTTACCTCACTCGGACGAGAAATCTAATTAAACGACTTAGTAAAAAAAGTGGTATGAAACGCTTGCGTTCACTTCGTCGGTTAATTCTTGGACTTGTTCGATTGAACCTCTTGTGACAATTTTATTAGTGAAGATTTACAGTTTGTTCGTAAATATTTAAGTTAAGCAAGTGGTTATGGGACATGAAGCTAAACTTCTATATTTACTAGCTTAGTGTAATTGACACTTCTCGTTGATCTTGATGATCGCTTTATGAATTAGACTAGCAATTGCGCGATGTCTCTTTCATTGCAAGGTTAGACTAGACACCACTTGTGTGATTCCATTCACACATACCTTTCTGCTTTTTGGTTAGTCTTGACCTCAATCTGTGTGATTCCATTCACACATGCGGGTAAGCTCCCCATGGTCTTCGGACCGTCATGTGATAGGCCTCTTTCCCTTTTTATGATTTCTGGATTTCTCGTGTTGATTTCTGGAATTTATGTCATTGACTTGTTATGAGTACAAGTTTAGGGTATGATGCCCTCTTCGAATCTTTGAGAAGATTCTTGTAATATTGATTATCTCTTATTGATTGATCTTCTGTTGATCATTATTTACATACTTATAGTGGTATGTCGTTATGGATGTTTATGTTTATGCCATATCTTTTATGTTATATCATGTCATCTGATATTTATAGCTAGACTGATCCGTTTATTATTTTCTTAAATAATACTCGGGTCAGACCGAGATGTTACAGGTGCTTCTGCTTGACTTCTTCCCAGGGATTCATCACTCTGACTTTTGGCTAAATGTTTAGATTAGCAGTTTTTGTTGTATACACTTGAGATATAGACTCATAGTTGTATTCTTTTGTATAGCACGTGTTGCTATTCTTTTGTATCATCGTGGATCTTACTGACCACTACTCTGATGTACACTTTCATGTGTTAGTTATATATTCATATCTTCTTCCGCCTTTGTGATATGGATATCTGTGACTGATTTGTGATATGATTATTTCTATGTTTGTTTCCGAAGATTATTTATAGCCACCGTGTGATAAGCAATTACATGGATGGTCGCTCCTCAACAGCCTTATTCTCCGTGCTAGTTGACAGCACTACTCCGGAGTGTTCTTGGCTAGCGTGGGTATAGAGGTGGGGCGTCACAATTTCAGTTAATTATAGCTTTTACCATTTAATTATAGTTTATTTATAGTATTTTAATTTATTTACTTTTATTTATGTGTTATTTACATCTTCTTCCTATGCCGATTTCCTTCTGTTTTCAGTTTTCTTTTATTTCTCCTTCTTCTTCTTCACTTGTGGATTAGAATAGAATTGACGCGAAATTGGATTAAATTATAAGAAATCGTCAATAATGGAATATGAGATGTAAATAAGAAAGACTGTAATATGATTGGAATTGGACTGAAATTATGCCTAATTATGATATTAATTGACTAAATTAAGAAGATTGGCCTAGTTATAACTTAGAATTATAATTAAAAAGAATAAAAGAAGAAAGAAGCTTATTTTCACACTTAGACCTTGGGTTAAGCAATGTGCATGATTATAACGTATGTTATGAATTGATAAACTATGGAAACTATGGTAAACT
The DNA here is from genome assembly GCA_030765085.1 of Allium cepa. NCBI lineage: Eukaryota > Viridiplantae > Streptophyta > Magnoliopsida > Asparagales > Amaryllidaceae > Allium > Allium cepa. Next base: position 633,716,689 of record CM060932.1, on the reverse strand, counting down.
ATGGAAAATATGGCACTTATTTTAAGACTTAGGATAAATTAATAATCATAAAAATAAAGGATAATTTAAAAAATTTATCCAAGTTAATAAGAAAGGATAAGAGTAGGACTTGTACCAAATAGCATTCCCCTAATATTTCTATGGTTACGGTGTTTTACATAACCCTGAAGTGAGACGAGGTGCTTCACATAATCCTAAAGTGAGGCGAAAGGCACACTTATGCTTATAATAGTAGTAAACGACAAATTTATGGTAGTTCAAATCAAGAGGATTTGAACAAGAGGCGCAACTATTTTTTTGTTTGATATGGACCAGTACCAACAGCATTTCCCCAACTTTTCCATGGACACGGTGTTTCACATAACACTGAAGTGAGACGAGGTGCTTCAAATAATCCGAAAGCGAGGGGCACACTTATGCCGACTAGGGTAAATAAAAGGTCAAAATAGGGAGCAACAAGTAGCATGGGCATGGTGGCAGTTACGCGTGCGACTTACATTTCGATGCTCAGTAATTGCTATGAGTTCCAAGTGCTTAGTAGGTGTGTCTTTCGTAGACACCAAAGTTTATTGTATGGAGAAACGTCCGATCCATAGTAGATTCTATGAAGTAGCAGGCCGATCAAAGGGTAGAATTAGGGATTCAGCCTAATCAAAGCAGCTATCAAGGATAAGTGCAAACAATCAAAGTTGACTTATCTTATTAATTAAGTACTAGCAAATTCGTATTTATTTCTAGTTTCTATCTTTTCTATTTCCTTTGTTTCCTTATATATTAGAACTGTTGTAAAGTCTATTACTTTTACTTTGCTTAATGATTCCAGTAGTTACTATCATTCGCCAAAATTTTAGTCTAACCCACTCTTCTATTTTCCACCTTTTCCCTCATAGGCAATCAAGGGAGAGGGCAGTAGATTGCAGTTGCTCGGAGGTTTCTTGGAGAAGAATCCGCTAGGTACTTCCCTACTTTTATTTTCGTTTTCTTTCTTTGTCCTGGCACCTGAGAGGGATATTTATACTCTAATTTTTGTTGAGACTATGAGTTTTTATTTCATGAGGCATATTGGGTTTTGAGACATGTATGTTGTATATGCTATTTGACTTATTAAGTTTATGAAGCAATTATGAAGATTTTGTTATGAATAAGTTATTATTTTATTTTTCGCTATTTTTACCTTTTTTCCTTATGAATCTTAGTCTTTGTTAGTTTCAGTTATACCTACAATGTATCATGCCTTTTAATGTGTCCTTTTGGGTATATTAAGGGGTGTGGGATGTTTCACTTGGTATAAGAGACTAAGGTTATAAGATCCCTAAAAATTTATTTTAAAAGTAAAGCATTTTCTGAAATAACTTGTTTTAAGTAGTATTTTTCAAAAACGAACTCTTAGAAATATTTTTAAGTATAAAAGAGTTTTTATAAAATTCCCCTCATAAGTTCACTTCAATATCCCTCTGACTCTTTCCTAAACTATCGTTTTCTTTTCGTAGAATGGCTGAAGCCCCGAACCTTTTTGAGGGCATTCCCGTCCCAGACTGGTTTAGTAGGTACTTACAAGCCATGACTCTAAAGGTGCACGGGCCAGCTCCCAATCCTGCACCAGCAGATGGGAACCCCATCAATCCACCAGTTGCCATCAATTTCTCTAACCTTTGTAAGGATTTTGCGAGTTTGGGTGGAAAGACTTTTTTTGGTAAGGAAACTTTTGTAGAGGCGAGAGCTTGGCTTAAGGACACCGAGAGGATATTTGGCTTATTAGTATTGGAGGACCATCAGTGGGTGCAACTAGCCTCCTAATAGCTGAAAGAGGAGGCTTCTTACTGGTGGGAGGTTGTTGAGTTGGAAGGAAGAGAAGTCCATTGGAATGGGTTTAGGCAGAGGTTTGAGAGGAAGTTTCTGTCTTAAGCAGAAGAAAGTGTTCAGTTGGAGATGTTTATCAATTTGAAGCAAGCGAGTTTGTCTGTTAAGGAATACATCAATCGGTTCAATGAATTATCGCGATTTGGTATGGAGTTGGTGAATACGCTGCACAAGAAAGCTATGAAGTTTGCAAAGTGATTAAATCAACCCCTTCATGGATTATTTTTGACTCATGTACCGTTGGGATCTACTTATGAGTCTTTTGTTGAGATGGCACTAATATCAGATGCAGTTTAGGAAGGAGAGTCTAGATAAGTGGTTAAGTCAGAAGGTTCAAAGAAGAAGCGGTGGAAAAATAATAATAATAATAATAATAATAATAATAATAATAATAATAATAATAATAAGAAAGGTGATGGCCCTCAAAAGTGGATTAAGAAGAGTTTAATAAGCGGTAATTATGGGATTGTTAGATATGTCACCAAGGATTGCATAAGGGACAAGATGAAGGGAAAGTGCTTCAAGTGTGGATAGCCTGGCCACTTAAGTAGGAATTATCCCCAGAGTGCAGGGCAGGGGACTGTGCACCAGTCACACAGATCTGAGGATTAGACGCAGCACCTTCGGGTAGCATTCTAGATAGAGGTAGGAAAGTCATAGCTGAAGGTTTGATTTCTATATTTGATTTTCCTATTCGGACTTTATTCGATTCTGGAGCATCACACTCTTTTATCCCTCGTTCTCTTATGGACTGCTTTCACTTAATCATTTCTTTAGAGGTAGAGCCCATTGTTGTTTCAAAGCCCATTGGTGGATCAACACACTTGTCCATGGTTTGTAGGGGTTTGAAAATTTATATCCTAGCCATTGAATTTGACTGTGATGCCTATGTTTTAAGTTTCTTGAGGTATGGGATGATCTTAGGTATGGATTGGCTATCTACATATGGAGTTATTTTAGATTGCGAGAGGAGAGTCATTAGATTAGAGACTTGTAGTGATAGAACTCTCGAGGTATCTTCCGACCCACATAGGTCAGTTATGTTGAGCTTTCTCTATTCTCTCGATTCATCTTCAGCAGAGTTTAATTCGGTTCCTATCACCAGAGATTTTTCCGACATCTTTGAGGAGGTTAGGGGACTACCCCCTAAGAGAGAAATTAACTTCAGAATTTATTTGACCGAGAATGTTAAGCCAGTAGTATTACCTATGAGGTACATGGAATCTAGAGAGAGGAAAGAGTTGAGCAAACAAGTCATTGAGCTTTTAGAAAAGGGTTTTATCGAAATGGGAAGCACCAGTCATCCTCGTTTGTAACATCCCGCATTTTCGCACGCTTTAAATCGACACACATGCCAATTCAATCCATATGGAAGGGCGTATTGTTATGGGGTAAATAAGGAAAAAAACAGGGAAACAAAAACAAAATAGAATCTCACAGCGGAAGGATAAGTATAATAATAAATGTACAGTTCATAAGCTGTTTACAAACATTTGATTCTTCTTTATACAATAAATATCAGAGTTCACATACCAATCATAATCAATGCAGCGGAATTAAATAGTGTAGTGGAATATAATTAATAATAATAAAATCTCCGTCTTCGTCCTCCAGAAATAAAATCTTCAAATCCTGAAACGCTCGGACTGACCCAAGCGAATTGAAAAGACAAAACACTCGAGTCAGAACTAAAAGATCGTATGTGAGTTAAATTAACAGAAATAAATAAGAGTGCAGTAACTCAAGAGATGCTCGGGATTTACATCTCCTAAGGATCCGTTAAACTATTTACTATATAGTATATTGCGCTATTATAATAGTGTCTATTTGTAAAATAAACTTACTTTTTAATAGCGTTAAGGGGTTACCCATATATCCCTTAACACAAATAATGCCAATAGTCTATACAGTACCGTAATACCTCCTGATCGGGAGGCTACCAGAGGATACTCCATAGGTACGACACAAATAGAAACTCGTATAAGGCGCGATAGGGTAGGTTACACGGCACAACTAGGCAATGCCAGGGTAGATATACCAATTATGCTTCCGGGTCGGTGGTAACGCGTAGCGCGCAGCTACAGCCCACCTCGAGCCACACCCCCAAATAAAATCAAAAGTGGCCACCGAATCAATCCAAAGTCAAAGTATAATAACGAAGGGATGTGTCTGATCAAAGGTGCTACCTTATTAACCCGTCGATGGCTCCAGTTTTAGCCACTTTATGCCAACTCACGGGAGTCGGGTCCACGTATTTACCTTAAAGGAAACGCCACCACCGTCCTACTTCATTCTGGTATCTCCACCGCGTACACGGTTGTTAAAGTGGTTTTCGGGGTTGGCAGAGGGTATGACAACTTCCGATCCCGGTCTCTTCAACAACCAAACATTATTATAACACCGGGGTCTTTAAAATAGTTTATACTTTAAAACTAGAAAATAATTATCCATTTCAAAACCCATAAATACGATATCATTCCTATTTTGAAAACAACCCATTTCGATATTATTTTTATAAAACCCAAATCAATAATATCATTTTTAATTCACATTTATTTCTTTTTCCAAAATCATACTGCTTAAAATTTATAATATCTGGAAACCAAACATTTGGATTATAACTTTCAAAACATAATACTTCGAAATTCATAGCTTTAAAACCATAACTTCTAAAACTTGAATGGTTTTGGATATTCAACAGTATATAGAATAAAATAGTCGATTTTATATTACTTTATAAAATAAAATAATTTCCGCGACTTACCATTTATTTCATTTAGGATTAAGTCAAAGTCCATAAATTTAAAATTGCTTTCAGTTTCAATAAACCATTTCAGTTTCAATATATTTCAAACTTTTAATATTAAACAATTGGAACTAAGGTTGGAAATTTCTATTCAACAATTTAAAGTCCTATTATTTATTTTGAAATATTGGCATAATAAATCCGAAATCATTTTAAATAAAACTCAAATTACTTTTAACTATCAAAATTTCCTCCAATTTATTTATACTAGAAATATTCATTTAATCCATCTTGAATAAAATTTCAGTTATAAATATCATACCTTTTAAAATTCCAAGTTAATAAATTCTACATCAACTTATGAAGTTAAATTCTTAATTAAGCTCGATTCCAAATAAATTTTCAACTTAACTCCCAATATAAATTGATTTAAAACATTAAAAACTCTATATATTCTCAATATCTTAACATGTACTTAACCATATAATATAAATAATCAAACTCCATTATTCACCTTGTTTATTTTATTTAACAAATTTATACACAGCTTAAATTCAATAATTTAACCATATATGTACATAAAATAAGATTTTTTATAAGGTCAAAAATTAATATTTATTAAACTGTATCCTATCCAAAACCATAAAATCCTTTCAAATTTTTTTTTATGTATATACCGCGGTGTCTGTATATAATTTTCTACCCTATGGTCAAGTGATACGGATATTTATCATTTCAATCCGCAATTTAATAATAAAAATGCGGTTGTATATCATTTCAAACCACAGTCCAGAATGAAATGAAATGCATAACAACTTGCAGTTAATATAAATAAACATTCATTCATCCAAATATCAATCGTTAACCATTTATTACAAATCATCATCTAATTTAAACAAACATCAATATAGAGCATATAAAATATAACAGGTAATAAATAGAGGTATTAACTAACAGTTTATATTCAATAATAAATTTAGTAACTGTTTAACTAGCAGTTTATATGCAAATAAATAAATTTTAACTGTCAAATTTTTATGCAATAATAAAATTAATTCACAGTTAATTTAAATAAATGTGATTTAACTGAGATAATGAATAAAACATGCCAAACAGTCATAAATAAATTTCTACTCATATCTAAAATCAATTTAACAAACATAAGAAAACTTAGAAGTTGTGAGTGAGTTAAAACACTCACATTTTGAATGTAAATTGAATTAAAAATTCAATTTAAATCCAAAAATTTGACAGCCTTCAAATTCGTCCAAACCAGCGTCAAAAAAATCCGGAATTTTAATACGAACCTAATGCAAAAAACCGCACGTGAATTGGAGTCTGTATGAGAAAGTTATGCTTATTAGAACGAATTGAAACAAAAAAAACAACATCACCGACCAATTAGAGAGCGCCACGTCAGCAGGCCTCTTCTCCTCACCTCCATACGCACGAAACAACACAGCACGAAGCTACTAACCCATCACGCCCGCCACTTTCATTCGTGCGCACGCAACTCGAGACATATAGAGTTCGATCAGCGACTACCAGTGTGTGCGCCACCTTGAGAACCACCTACGGACCAAGTTTCACATCACCACTCGCTACCGTTTGCACACAATCCAAGAAAATACGTCCATGCTTCTAAGCTAGATTCTGGCAAATCTGTGGTCCAATAGCATAGATCAACCGTACGGATTTGAAGAGCTCGCCGAGATCTACAACTTTGCTTTTGGAATTTTTCGATTTCGTTGAACGGATTGAAAGATATTGAGGAAAGAAGATAAGCAATTTCTGGCATCAAATAAGCGGCGGCCATGGTATAGAATTAGGGTTTCTGAAATAAAATAATAATAAAACGTCTCAGTTTGCGTGCGTATTTATAGAGTTTAACGTCAATAACAGGCCAGAGCCCAATTTAAGCGTGCTGACAGGCGATCCTAACATAAAAAGGCCTTCTGAACGCAATGGTACTGGTTTCGAAGCACAGTTCCATCATTTTCGTAGGTTACTGTTCAAGTCAATTTGTTTGAATGACAAAAATGCCCCTGAAAAGTCCGTTTCGGCTCCGGAACGAAAATGAATCATCCCATATATCAAAATAGATGTTTTTAAATATTTTAAACGCGATGGAACAAGTTTCAAGCCCAAATTCCATCGCATGAAGAAGTTATGTTAAAAACAATATTTTCAAATTGATTTCAATTGCATAAATTTCAAGGCGTTTCGAGTCCGTACGATCAAATGACAAGTCCGATCGCTACGAAACGTGAAACACTATTATAATTCACCGTTACGGATCCGGTGAAACTGGGTTCATCGAAATCCGAGTCAGTGGCCAAAATGGCTATTTTATATTAATTTAATAAATTAAAAATTCATTAATTAAATCACTTTTTCAATTTCACTTCCAAATTTTACAAATCTTATCAGTTTTGTTTTCTTAAACAATCTCGGTGATTTAAACCAATTTATATGTCAATTAGTTGTTGATTCAATCGTAAATTTCAGCGTAAATTCAAATTTCGTTATATTTATCAATTATAAATTAACTTTTCAAAAATTTCATTGAATTCACTATTCATTCCTTTTTATTCAGTCCATTACAGTCAAATGGATGAAATTAACATTGGTTCAAAGCTATTACATAAATATTTTCCAATTTCAACTTAATTTTCAATTAACGTTAAATTTTATATTTTATTTCATTCATTTGCAATAAATCCAACTATTATAAATTTAATAAATTAACTCACTATTAAAATTCAAATTCTATAATTCATAAATTTTATCATCTTGATTTACTTATAAATTTATAATTCTTTAAACCAATTCCCGTTTCAATTTAAAGTAACTTAATTTACCAATTATAGTATTTATTTGAATTTCTTAAAATAACCTCTTTATTACACTTTGAATCCAATTTATTTTAATAAGTTTCCAATTAAACGGATTAGATTTAATTCCAACCTCTAACTTACACTTACGTTTAGGTTATAATCAATTTATAACGTATTACTTTCTTAGTTATTACTTTACATACTTCTCGTATTAATTTCATAATTAATCATAATTATTAAAGTAACGCTTATAATAAATACGACCTATAATTACTCAACATTTAAACGACGTTATTTCATTTTTCGTTAGTGTAACATTCATTCATTTTATTATCACTTATTACAATTTCTAATTCCATTAACAAATAAGCAGGTAATTTATACTATATGTTACAAGAATTGAATTAATCACTATTCATTATTATTGACTTTAATTTAGCACTAATTACCTTGCATTAACATTGTTACTAAAAATCCCTATCCAATTGCAATTAATATTCTAATGAATACATTTACTCCTTTCCGTTATGTTATTAATTATCATTAAGGCACATCTAATTATCTTTATTAGTGAATGAGTGAATTTACTAGTAACCCACTATTATAACCTTTAATATACTTGTATATTTATTCTTCACAACAACTACTACCTATTAATATTATTTCGCACCTAAATACAAAATTTGCAATTGTTCTTATTATCATATTCCATTTATTAGGTCATAACATTTGAATTAATTTATCAAATTGAAATGTTCATTCAAGTTTATAAATTATTAACTTGAAATAACATATCCCTAATTAAAAATCAATTACTGTAACAATGTGTCCTTACACTTACAAATTTAATGCCTACCCTATGTTTTCCATGTTTACATTATATCCATGCACAATACTTACACCATTTTATTTATTGAAATTTTATTCATATTACAAATAAATAGGCTTAAATTACCATTCATATATTTTATTTTTGCCTTCATTTTGATATTAATTTACCCCCTTTATTATTTCTACTAAAAATTAATTAAAAATCCTATTAAATTAACAAATTAAATTGTCAAAATTTACGGGTCGTTACACTCTCCCCCACTCAAAACTTTTCGTCCCCGAAAAGGAAAAGAAGGGAAACGAAGAACTAAGAAATCAATATACCTTATTCAAACATTAACTTTATAAACAACTAAATCTACAAAATTAATTATGTAAATAAAATATACAAATATAACCATTAAACCCTTTATACTCAAGTTAATAAAGTTTGGAAAACACTTTTCAAAAAAAATTTAAGTCCAAAATTTACGAATTTTTTTGGCAGAGTCTCATTTGTACGGAGAAGCTCGGAAGAAAATCTAATATCAAAATATAACAATTATATAACATATATTATCCAAAATATTATATCCCAACCCGAGAAAATATATAAAACAGCGTTATAAACCGTAATCTGAAACTTACCTATTTGTCGGGCAATTTACGCTTAATTTATGGAACCAAAAGCAGTAGCAATTGCTTCCATAACCTGCATTTCACTTATAAAATCTAAAAGGGTTAACAATTTATATAAGGTGAAATATTTAAGTGGTTTCAATCACTAACAACAAATCAATACAACAACCATCAATTTCACACCCAGCATACATAACAAATACAAAACAACCATTCAATCAAACAAACAAATAGTTGTTCGAGTTCAAAACTTTTACATTGTACGGAATGAAGAATAAACTACTAGCACATCATTTACTCAACAGTCTTAGATAAAACTAAATAGATTATTCATTCACCCAAACCCAAATTTTAAAGTATCTTACCCAAACAACTATAACCGATCAACAATACAAATCAAATTTACTTATTATTAATTTCATTTCATACATTAGTTGTTTGATTTCCTTTCTTTCATTCATTCAGTGATTACTTAAATTTTTTTCATTTATTACTTACAATATTCAAAATTTTCCATTTTAATGTCATGTAAGTTTCTTCTTTTTATTCATTTATTTATTTCATTCCTATTTAATCGAATTCTTAGTAGGTAAATTCATTAACCTAAGTTTATAGTCAAAATATTTCTTATTTTATTCAGAATTAACCCCAACCTATTCACTTAAGTTTATAATTGCTTACTTACAATACCTACTTTCCATTATATTTAATTAGTACCGTTCAATTATACTTAAGTTTATACAACTACACATCAATTCTGATTTATTAAGGAATTTCATTAATTATTTTCATTACCTCAAGTTAATTACTTAATTTCATTTATAAATAGCTTCAACTATTTACTTAAGTTCATTTTCATTCATTTATCAATTTAAACTTAAGTTTATAACTCTATACCACCAATTCCAATAAATAAAAGCAATTTATTGAACCCTTTCATTACATATTTTTACTGTACAATTTCCAATACATTTCTTATTAAACATTTCAACTTCTAATATTTAGTAAGTTATATATATGCTTTTAAATAATGTAATTGAAAGTTATACAAGTTTTCTCATTTCCTTTAATTAATCCATTGATCAGTAAATTTTTACCTTTTTCTTATAAGTTACAATTTCAACTTACTTTTTATTTCCTTTATAACTTAGCCTTAAATCTCTTACTTAAATTAGAGGTTTCAATTATTAATTGCTTACCTTTCATTTCACTACAATAATTGAAATAATTAATCAATGGAAATTTAAGAATTTAATACAGGTTAATTTCAATTTATTTTAAATAATAGATAAATATATTCTTACAACTTATATATCTCTAATTATATTTAAAACAATTCAAAAAATTTATATATATTTTTAAAAATGAATCTGCAGTAAAACTACTACAGTGGCCTTCCCCCTTCGAAACTCGAAAATGAAAGTTGATGATGCGGCCGCCATCACCGAAATTATTTTCCAGCGACAAAGAGGAAAGTACAAAACTTTTTCTTTCCAGAATTTCTTTAAAACCATATTTTCAAATTATATTGAAATGTTTATATAAGAAAATATTACTAAATACTATTATTATATTTCAAAATTCTTTGAAAGCAATTTTTCAAAATCCCAGACTTAAGTTCTAAATTTCCAAATTTCATTGATTTTATTTTTCAATCTTATTTATATTATTATTTAAACACTTTATTACCTAACAACCAATCTATCGCAGCCAAATATAGATATCTTTTGAAAAAATTATTTTATATACAGAAAATATAATAGGCAAAATTATTTCATTCACCTATATTAAAATAAATATTATGTCGGTCTGTCCTGTTAAGTGTTTAGAAATCCCTATTGATGTCATAGCGTCCCATGCACCAACCAGAATTTATAAATACAAAACGGAACAAATTAACATAATATTAAAACCTTTTATAACACTAAAAAATACGCTCTCTCATATAGACACTAAGCGACTCCCATAGGGTATTACTACCATATTAATAAAGAGTCAGACCCTACAAAGCTAAGGTTTATCGCTAAACCAAAGCTCCGATACCAACTGTAACATCCTGCCTTTTCGCACGCTTTAAATCGACACACGTGCCAATTCAAACCATACGGAAGGACGAATTGTTATGGGGTAAATAAGGAAAAAAACAGGGAAAGAAAAACAAAATAGAATCTCACAGCGGAAGGATAAAGTATAATAATAAATGTACAGTTCATAAACTGTTTACAAGCATTTGATTCTTCTTTATACAATAAATATCAGAGTTCACATACCAATCATAATCAATGCAGCGGAATTAAATAGTGCAGTGGAATATAATTAATAATAATAAAATCTCCGTCTTCGTCCTCCAGAAATAAAATCTTCAAATCCTGAACCGCTCGGACTGACCCGAGCGAATTGAAAAGACAAAACACTCGAGTCAGAACTAAAAGATCTTATGTGAGTTAAATTTATAGAAATAAATATGAGTGCAGCAAGAGATGCTCGGGATTTACATCTCCTAAGGTTCCGTTAAACTATTTACTATATAGTATATTGCGCTATTATAATAGTGTCTATTTGTAAAATAAACTTACTTTTTAATAGCGTTAAGGGGTTACCCATATAGCCCTTAACACAAATAATGCCAATAGTCTATACAGTACCGTAATACCTCCTGATCGGGAGGCTACTAGAGGATACTCCATAGGTACGACACAAATAGAAACTCGTACAAGGCGCGATAGGATAGGTGACATGGCACAACTAGGCAATGCCAGGGTAGAGATAACAATTACGCTTCCGGGTCGGTGGTAACGCGTAGCGCGCAGCTACCGCCCACCTCGAGCCACACCCCCAAATAAAATCAAAAGTGGCCACCGAATCAATCCAAAGTCAAAGTATAATATCGAAGGGATGTGTCCGATCAAAGGTGCTACCTTATTAACCCGTCGATCGCTCCTGTTTTAGCCACCTTATGCCAACTCACGGGAGTCGGGTCCATGTATTTACCTTAAAGGAAACGCCACCACCGTCCTACTTCATTCTGGAATCTCCACTGCGTACACGGTTGTTAAAGTGGTTTTCGGGTTGGCAGAGAGTATGACAACTTCCGATCCCGGTCTCTTCAACAACCAAACGTTATTATAACACCGGGGTCTTTAAAATATTTTATACTTTAAAACTAGAAAATAATTATCCATTTCAAAACCCATAAATACGATATCATTCCTATTTCGAAAACAACTCATTTCGATATTATTTTTATAAAACCCAAATCAATAATATCATTTTTAATTCAAATATATTTCTTTTTCCAAAATCATACTGCTTAAAATTTATAATATCTGGAAATCAAACATTTGGATTATAACTTTCAAAACATAATACTTCGAAATTCATAGCTTTAAAACCATAACTTCTAAAACTTGAATGGTTTTGGATATTCAACAGTATATAGAATAAAATAATCGATTTTATATTACTTTATAAAATAAAATAATTTCCGCGACTTACCATTTATTGCATTTAAGATTAAGTAAAAGTCCATAAATTTAAAATCGCTTTCAGTTTCAATAAACCACTTCAGTTTCAATATATTTCAAACTTCGAATATTAAACAACTGGAACTAAGGTTGGAAATTTCTATTCAACAATTTAAAGTCCTATTATTTATTTTGAAATATTGGCATAATAAATCCGAAATCATTTTAAATAAAACTCAAATTACTTTTAACTATCAAAATTTCCTCCAATTTATTTATACTAGAAATATTCATTTAATCCATCTTGAATAAAATTTCAGTTATAAATATAATACCTTTTAAAATTCCAAGTTAATAAATTCTACATCAACTTATGAAGTTAAATTCTTAATTAAGCTCGATACCAAATAAATTTTCAACTTAACTCCCAATATAAATTGATTTAAAACATTAAAAACTCTATATATTCTCAATATCTTAACATGTACTTAACCATATAATATAAATAATCAAACTCCATTACTCATCTTGTTTATTTTATTTAACAAATTTATACACAACTTAAATTCAATAATTTAACCATATATGTACATAAAATAAGATTTTTTATAAGGTCAAAAATTAATATTTATTAAACCGTATCCTATCCAAAACCATAAAATACTTTGAAAAAATAATAATTATATATATATATATATATATACATATACCGCGGTGCCTGTATATAATTTTCTACCATATGGTCAAGTGATACAGATATTTATCATTTCAATCCGCAATTTAATAATAAAAATGCGGTTGTATATCATTTCAAACCGCAGTCGCGAAATGCATAACAACTTGCAGTTAATATAAATAAACATTCATTCATCCAAATATCAATCGTTAACCATTTATTACATATCATCATCCAATTTAAACAAACATCAATATAGAGCATATAAAATATAACAGGTAATAAATACAGGTATTAACTAACAGTTTATATTCAATAATAAATTTAATAACTGTTTAACTAGCAGTTTATATGCAAATAAATAAATCTTAACTGTCAATTTTTTATGCAATAATAAAATTAATTCACAGTTAATTTAAATAAATGCGATTTAATCGAGATAATGAATAAAACATGCCAAACAGTCTTAAATAAATTTCTACTCATATCTAAAATCAATTTAACAAACATAAGAAAACTTAGAAGCGTAATTGGTATATCTACCCTGGCATTGCCTAGTTGTGCCGTGTCACCTACCCTATCGCGCCTTGTACGATTTTCTATTCGTGTCGTACCTATGGAGTATCCTCTGGTAGCGTCCCGATCAGGAGGTATTACGGTACTGTATAGACTATTGGCATTATTTCTGTTAAGGGCTATATGGGTAACCCCTTAACGCTATTAAAAAGTAAGTTTATTTTACAAATAGACACTATTATAATAGCGCAATATACTATATAGTAAATAGTTTAACGGATCCTTAGGAGATGTAAATCCCGAGCATCTCTTGAGTTACTGCACTCATATTTATTTCTGTTAATTTAACTCACATAAGATCTTTTAGTTCTGACTCGAGTGTTTTGTCTTTTCAATTCGCTCTGGTCAGTCCGAGCGTTTCAGGATTTGAAGATTTTATTTCTGGAGGACGAAGACGGAGATTTTATTATTATTAATTATATTCCACTACACTATTTAATTTCGCTGCATTGATTATGATTGGTATGTGAACTCTGATATTTATTGTATAAAGAAGAATCAAATGTTTGTAAACAGTTTATGAACTGTACATTTATTATTATACTTTATCCTTCCGCTGTGAGATTCTATTTTTTTTTTCTTTCCCTGTTTTTTTCCTTATTTACCCCATAACAATCCGCCCTTCCGTATGGTTTGAATTGGCACGTGTGTCGATTTAAAGCGTGCGAAAAGGCGGGATGTTACATCATTTCTAAGGAGGATGGTTCGTTTTGACTTTTCGTTAAATATAAAGATTTAAATAAGCTTACCAAGAAGAACTGATATCCACTCATTAGGATTGATGATTTTTTTGACCAGTTAGTTATCTCTTCGGTTTTCTCTCAGCTTGATTTAGCCACGAGTTTCCATCAGCTTAGAGTCACTGATAACAGCACAAATAAGATTATATGTAGGACTCCAGACAAACTTTATGAGTGGTTGGTTATGGCTTTTGGACTAACTAATGCCCCAACCTACTTTTTTGATTTAATGAGCCATGTCTTCGAAAAAGTCCTAAATAAAATTGTAGTGTTATTCGTGGATGACATCTTGGTATTTACCAAGAATATGGAGGAGCATGTTGTTCATTTACAGGAAATCCTTCATACACTTCGTAGTCACCATTTGAGAGCTAAGTTTTTGAAGTGTCACTTTTGGAGAGAGGAGGTATGTTTCTTGGGGCATGTGGTCTCAAAGGAAGGATTGGCTGTTGGCCATGCCAAGGTTATTGTAGTACAAGATTGGAAGATCCCTAAGAACATCACAAAGGTTAGGAGCTTCTTAGAATTGACTGGCTATTATAGGAAGTACATTAGAGACTTTGCCAAGATTTTGGCACCACTCACGCGCCTAACTAAGAAGAATAAAGCTTTCTTGTGGGACGTGGATTGTGAGGATTCCTTTACAAAGCTTAAGAGAGCCCTTACTAGTGCACCAGTGCTAGTACTACCCGATGGAGCTAAGTCTTTTACCAAGTACATTGAATCATGTGGCATGGGCCTAGGAGTGGTGTTGATGCAAGAAGGGAGGGTGGTATGTAATGGTAGTAGGCAGTTGAGGATGCATGAGAAGAACTATCCTACCTATGATTTGGAGTTGACTGCCATAGTTTCGCACTCAAGTCTTGGAGGCACTATTTGCTTGTAAAGAGGTTCGAGCTTTTCACCGACCACAAGTCACTGAAGTACCTATTCTCATAGAAGGACTTGAACTTGAGGCAACAGAGGTGGATGAAATTTTAGCCTCGTACGATTTTGAGATAGCTTATACCCCAGGCAAGGGTAATGTGATTGCAGATGCATTGAGTAGAAAGAAAGCCACCCTTAGTCCTTTGTTCGTAGAGTGGAGGAGCTTGGATTTCATTTCTACTTTTTATTTTAAGCCCTGTATGGACATTACTACCGGATTATTAGTGGCATTAGAGGAGAGGCCTAACCTTATGGATCAGATTGGCTTGAGACAATGGATAGGATTAGCCGAGGAGGGGTCTCTAGACATCTCCAACAGTATTCCATTGATAGAAAAGGGTGGCTTATGAGAGATAGGAGGCTTCGTATTCCCTGCGCTAGTGATTTTTTGAGAGCGGTTCTGAAGGAGGCACACCATTTCTATATGACTATTCATCCGGGTGTGACAAAATATATCGGGACATGAAGAGGATGTTCTATTGCAATAGCATGAAGAAGGACATGGTGGATTTTGTAGCTAAATGCCTCATTTTCCAAAGGCTAAAAGTAAGGCAACAGAAGCCCAGTAAATGACTTCAGTCCTTAGTTGTGCCAGAATGGAAATGGGATAGTATTTCTATGGATTTTATAGATGCTTTACCCCAATCTAGGAAGGGGAATACTAGCATTTGGGTGATTGACCAAGAGTGCCCACTTCATCCCAGTTAAGAGTAAGTGCATGGTATCATATTTGACATCCTTTTATATTCGAGAGATGGTCTGACTTCATGGAGTCCCTTCTAGCATGGTGGGTGATAGAGGTCCTATTTTCACAAGTGAATTTTGGAGAAGCTTACAGGAGGCATTATGGATGCAAATTAGATTGAGTACGGCCTATCGCCCACAGACGGATGGCCAAATGGAGAGAGTGAATAGAGTGCTTGAGGATTTTCTACGGAAGTGCATTTTGGACTTTGGAGGAACTTGGGAGGAGCATCTTCCGTTGGTTGAGTTTGCGTGTAATAACAGTTACCAAATGAGCAAAGGAATGGCACCTTTTGAAACTTTATATGGGAGACCTTGCAGGTCCCCTTCATGTTGGGTGGAGCGTACGGAGAATTTGCTACTTCGACTTGATATGGTGAGGGAGACAATGAAGAGAGTGGATTTAATTAGGTGGAGGATGAAGACAGCCCAAGATAGTCAGAAGTCTTATGCGGATAAGCGGAGGAAAGACATTGAGTTTGAGGTTGAAGACTTGGTTTTTATCAAAATATCCTCTCTTAGGAAGGTGGTAAGGTTCGGATCAAATGAAAAGTTAGCCCCCAGATTTGTTGGACCATTTTCTATCATAGGGAGAGTTGGGAAGATGGCTTACCAAGTGAAGTTACCAGATAGGCTCGCAGGAGTACACGACGTTTTCCATGTTTCGCCCTTGCAAAAGTGCTTACATGACTCGATGGAGGTTATAGATCCTAGTCAGTTAGAGGAGATGAAGGTAGAAAGGGAAGCATCTGTTCGGCGTATCCTCACGAAGATTGTTGGAAGAGACATCAAGTGACTAAGGAATAAGGAGGTTCCTCTAGTAACGGTGCAATGGGGAGATGATGTTGCAGACGCCACTTGGGAAGCAGAAGAGAAGATTCGTACTTCCTATCCTCATCTTTTCAATAGTAAGTTTTTTGAATTTCCTATTTTCATCTTTAGTTTTTAATAGCTTCTTTCCTTTATTATCCTTTAGGAGGGTAGAACTTAGGATTTAACCTATGGATGGTAGGATTGGATGTCAACATGTTATTAGAACATGTTATGAATGATGTATGCATGTGGTTGCAAGTGTTTGCTAGTGAATGCTAATGGACGCATATAGGTAACTAGACACTATTATCCTTTAGGGATCGGCCTAACTAGGACACTAGAGCATATGCATATGGATGTGTGCGTATTTTTATCCTATTTTTCATGGTTGCTATAAATGGATGATTATCACATGATTGTTGCATTTGAATGATGTTTGTTGCATGCATATAGAACTACCAGTTGTCATTAGGGAATTTTTGCATTCATTTGGATACATGGCACAGACATGATTGCATAAAAAGAGGTAACAAAATCAGTGGACCACTAATCTTTTGCATTAGATAGGAACATTTACACTACACTAATTGCATAAGTATCATAAATTGCATTAGAATAACTTAAGGACGATGGATGAATCGTCGATGACTGAGTAGTTGGCGGTAGAATTAGATGAAAACATTTAGTACATTCTTTTATCCTTAGAAAGTTTTCAGGTACAAAATCCCTTAAGGAGGGAAGAATGTAACAACCCGAAATTTAACCCGTAATAATTAATTTGTTAATTAATTAAATAATAAAATAACTTTGTGAAATTATCATAATTGAGACACTGGAGTTGCACCATTGTGTCCGTGGTAATTTTCCAGTCAATTTTCATATAAAGAACATCACAATCCGAGTTAATATGAACAAGGAACAAAATAGTCAAAGAAACAATGTGTGTGTGTGTGTGTGTGTGTGTGTGTGTGTGTGTATTTCGTTATAGGCCAGGTCGACCGGCCGATTGACCTGAGCACAAGGGAAGTCGACCCGCATGCCCATTTGGGCGAACGAAGGAACATTCGTTCGTTCGAAAGTGAACATGTAATTTTCATTGTTTAAACTGATCTGGTCCTATTCTTTCATCTGATGGCTCCCATTCAGCCTATGAAATAGTTGCATCCTATTCAATCCCCAAATCCAATAGTGCGAGATCCACTTTTACGCCTATGAACAGAACCCTAGGCCTAACACTTTTTCTCATTCTAAATTTTCTCTGCTTAGGTTCACCTTTACAGAAAGGACCCTAAAAGGAATAATTTTCCAAGGAGAGAATCTTTTTTAATAGAAATATTTTAATACCGTCAAGTGGATTTGTAAAGGCCTAAAGGAAAGTGCTAAGGACCAGAAGTGAGTGAATGTAATTATTTTAAATTTCTTTAAGTAATTTAAAATAATGGGGTTTCCAATAGTTGTAGTTTAGCTACGATTTTTGGAGTAACCTTTTTAGTGATTTATTTACAGTTTTTATAATCATTTTCAGTCTATTCTTCTAGCTATTCATTTCAGTTAATTTTAGTTTATTTCTGTTAGTTATAACTTTTCCCATTTAATTACAGTTTATTTTCAGTATTTTAATTTTTATTGTTATTTATGTGTTATATACATCTTCTACCTATGCCTTGGATTTCCTTCTATTTTCAATTTTCTTTTATTTCTCCTTCTTCTTCATCGCATATGGATTAGAATAAAATTAATGTGAATTTGAGTATTAGCTAATTCATATTTATTTTTAGTTTCTCTCTTTTCTATTTCTTTTTTTCCTTATATATACTAGAACTGTTATAAAGTCTATTACTTTTACTTTGCTTAAAGATTCTAGTAGTTACTATCATTCACCAGACTTTTAGTCCGACCCACTCCTCTATTTTCCCTTTTTTTCCATAGGAAATTAAGGAAGAGGACAGTAGATCATAGTTGCTCGGAGGTTTCTTGGAGAAGGTTCTGCTATGTATTTCCCTACTTATATTTTCGTTTTCTTTCTTTGTACTGGCACTTGAGAGGGATATTTATACTTTGATTTTTGTTGAGACTACGAGTTGTTATTTCATGAGACATATTCGGTTTTGAGACATGTATGATGTATATGGTATTTGACTTATTTGGTTTATGAAGCAATTATGAAGATTTTTTTTTGAATAAGTTATTATTTTAGTTTCTGCAGTTTTTACCTATTTTTATCTTGGGTATCTTAGTCTCTGTTAGTTTCAGTTATACCTACAATGCACCACGCCTTTTAATGCATCCTTTTAGGTATATTAAGGGGTGTGGGGGTGTTTCACATATATATTGATTATTTAAACTAACGTGGAAGATTGAATACACAGGTTGCATACTAGTTGTTTTGAATATATTTCATTTGGTCATTGTTTACATAAGTTTAGAGTTGGCCTAGGTTTAAACAGTCTATGGAACGTTTATGAAGCATATACGTAGACTCTGGGTTCGATTCTTCAATAATGACTCCTTACAGGCTAAGTTTCTAAACTATAAATATCATAGGCTTGATGCCCATAACTTGCATACCCCCCTACCTATGCTAGTGGGACTTGGAAATGCTCCCTCGATCTCCATATAGCGGCTTACTCCGACTTTGACTTGTTGACAAATGTTTCTCTAAAAAAAGGCATAAAACAATATTCGAACGCATCAACCCATCATCCTTTCCTTCAACATGTTATGGGACCCTTGTATCCCTTTGAAAGTCTCCATTTTTATATGGAAACTATTGGATATGGCTTTGCCTCTTGCCCTTCAACTCACTAATATTAATATTATGCCAGTCTTTAAATGTAGATGCTATAAAAACGGTGCCACTGAGTCTATTTCCCACCATTTTTGGAAAGTGACCCTAGAAATTTGGAGGTATTTCATATGCCTTATATGATTTCAGTTTGTTCCATCTTCCCTATTTCAATGCTTCACCTTTTGGTGGTCTAATACCAGAGGGAAATTTGTTTGATCCATCCTCTCTCACATTATTCCTCCTCTGATTTGATGGTGTATTTGGTTTTCTCATACTAAATTTTTATTCGACACCTACATCTTTAGTGTCCCTGATATTATAGCTTTTGTTTACAATGATATTAAGCTAGTGTTTAGGGCTAAACCATACTTTGGTCCTTAAAATCATTTTAATGACTCATATCTCTGACTTTTTTATACCTTTCCATTCATGATGTCTTTCCACTCTACCTATGTAATCATACATTTACTCGACATCATGCTTTTGTTACATGCACTCCTTTTGTACATATATGTTGCTTTTGCTATTTTTCTTTTCAGGTAATAAAGATAGCTTGATGGACTCCACTCTTAATTCGCACTTTAGGTAGGACGCTCCTTTCAACATTGGCTCTTGCCTACCCCGATGCCCTCACATTTTCCCTTCTTTCCCCAGACCTATCATTATGATTGGTCCATGGGAACAAAGACCCTTTCCTCCTTATTTTAGTTGATCTTTGGTCCCGGATCTTCATGCTTTATTGTCTATAGAGTTGCTTTGCACATTGTTTTGACTATTTCCTCATACTTATTTGTGACGCCCCACCTCTATACTCACGCTAGCCAAGAACACTACGGGGTAATGCTGTCAACTAGCACGAAGAATAAGGCTATTGAGAAGCGACCATCCGTGTAGTTGCTTTGGGCAAGCACCAATATGTCAGATAGTATAACATGCATTTCATTTCAAGAGAAAATTGGACATGCCGATACCAACTCAAAGCTACTACACAGTGGCTATGTGGTCTTCGGAAACAAATATAAAAATAAACATAACATAAATCAGTCGCAGATATCCATATCACAAAGGCGGAAATAGATATGAATATAACACATAGAAGTGTATATGAGAGTAGTGGTCAAAAAAGATCCACAATATCACAAAAGAAGAGATACAAGTGCTACACAAAAGAATAGGTATACATCAAGGAGTCTCTATCTCGTATGTATAACAACAAAAACTACTAAACTAGAGTAGTCAGCCAAAAGTCGGGTAATGTTCCCTGATGAGGAGTCAAGCAGAAGAACTTGTAACATCTCGGTCTGACCCGAGTATTATATAATAAGAAATAATAAACGGATCAGTCTAACTATAAATATCAGATAAAATGAGATAGAATAAGAGATATGATAAAAACGTATGATAACAAAAATGTCACACTGCGATAAGTATACATTAGACAACACAAAAATTATACAATACCTCAAGAAATCTCAAAACACAGAAAAGGACGTCATATTCTTTATTTTATTCACCATACCACAAATGTTGACAAGTATATCAATGCCAATTACAAAATTGGTGAATCACAAATTCTAGAAATCATCAACTAGAAATCCAAAAATCACAAAAAAAAGGGAGGCCTATCATAAAACGGGAGCATGAAAACTCACCAACACATGTATCACAAAATGAAACGCTATTCAATGGTTGCTAACCATCAATTTTGAGCCGAAGCTCCACAAAACGGTCTGAAGACCATGGGTCGCTACCCCACCAAATTGAGCCAAAGCTCCACAGAAATGTGGTTTAGTCTCCCTCGCAGACAAAGAGACATCGCACATTGCTAGTCTAAATCACAAAATGATCATCATCGATCATCAAGAAGTGTCAATTACACTAAGCTAGTAAATAGATGAGTTTAGCCTCATGTCCTATAACTACTGGCTTAACTTAAATATTTACGAACAAACTGTAAATCGCCACTCCAAAGTTTTCATAAGAGTTTCAATCGAACAGGTATAAGAATTAACTGATAAAGTAAACGCAAGCATTTCATTCCACTTATTTTGCTAAGTCGTTTAATTGGATTTCTCGAACAAATGAGGTAAAGGTTTGTATATACTAATAGATTGGTAAACGGTTTTATAAAAAAGCTTTGTATTAAAAATAGAATTGAAATCATATTTGTAAAAGAGTTTGAATATCTACTAGTATAGAAACCTTTGTATTTAAAAGTGACAAGTCACATAATTGATTGTAGAAACAATCAATCACCAAAAATTCACATACGAAGACGTGAATCAAATCCATAAAAATCGATACCGAATCCATCAAAATGGATATTCCCCAGAAATCCCAAAAAGAAGTTATCAAAGTCAAAAGGTGATAACATCAAATTGGAGAAACAAGAATCGATTAAAAATTGGAAACACAAACAAAATAGGCAACATAGGCGAAAACAACAGATTCAGTCAACTGGACCAGGGTGGTCATTCGACTGACTCAGATCTTGGAAACTTTATGTTTCCAGGTTCAGTTGACTGAACCAGGGTGGTCAGTCGACTGGAACAGACATAGAAACTTTCGGTTTCCAGGATCAGTCGACTGACCCAAAGTGTCAGTCGATTGACACTAGCCCAGGAAATTTCCTGGGTTCGATTCAGTCTACCGACCCTCTGGTTCAGTCGACTGAACTGGAAATTCCAGTATATTCATCCTAGCCTCCAAAGGGGCACAAAATCCAAACGGAGCCAAACGATCGAGCAATTGCAACTAGGAATTTATGCCACACGACAACCCAGTCCTATAGGCTCTTCGACTCACCCCAAAAACATGTTCAAGCATTAAAGCTAGGATTTTTAAAGATTTAACTTCAAATCAAAAAAAATTGGAATATTCATAAAACCAATTCAATCCAAAGCAAGTGGACAAGAAATAGATGTTAGGAATCCATACCTAACAACAAAGATAGATATAGACATATATGTGAGATAAAAATCTTACCTTTTACACCAAAAACAAGAAAGAAGAAGCTTGAAAACGAAGGATGATCAACCACCCTTCAATCTCAACTCTAAAAGCTCCAATCCAAGATCATAAGCAATAATTTCCCAAATTAGGTTATAGGAAATTACTGAAATTGGAGAGAGATTGAGATGGAGAAGAAGAAGAAGATGCTTACCTAAGCTTCTCTTTGATTTTGGGGCTAAAACTTGGATTTGCTAAAGAAACTAGGGCTTAGGATTTTAATTTCCAATCTCCTCCACCATTTTTGCTAAAGCTTGAGTTGTAGGAAATATTATGAAGGAATGAACAGGGGTGGAGTGGAGTTGGGTTGATATGTTAGGTTAATGAGCTGAAACCCAAACCCAAAGCCCCAAGTGAAAAGGTCGAAATTTTAGCTAGCTCCAAACATATCGATGTTTATACTCAAAAAGGTCGCAAACGCCATTTAGAAATCAATGAAGTAGTCTCGAGTCCTAATTTGAATGTTTGAAAAAAATAACCTCACGGTTTTAAATTCGAATAACGATGCTATATTTAAATAAAATATTCAAATATACAATCGTAAAATATGTGTGTTGTTACATTATTCATCACATCTTTTTGTATGCTCGTACCAATGAGAGCTCATGTGATTATTTTATGGCCTTTTCATTTTCTATGCTCTATGTATGCCACTAAAGGAAGGCTTATTTTCTCCATTTTGATTTATTTACATGTAGTGCGGCCTCTGCCTCACTCTAGTTCCTAGTCAGAACTAGTTTGATTTTGAGAGGTGGACCCAAAAAATTCATAACTGAACTTTTATGAAAATCATAAACCTTTTGAATCCTTCCTAAGTTAAAAGTTAGATTAAAATTTGCTAACTTTATATTTAAACATACGTATATATATTAAATTACAAACTTTAAATACATACGTAGTTTTAAATTTAAAACATAGTTTGCAATTAATTATATGTGTGTATGTTATTTTAACTTAAACTTTATATAACTATGAATATAATTTAAAACCATTCCTTAGTTAAAACCAGACTCAAATTGTTAAATTTAGATTTCAAGCATACAATATAGTCAAATTTTATTTTAACACACGCACACAAAGATATATTTACGTGTATAGTTAAATATATGTTTGAATATTTACGTGTATGTATGTGTATACATATATATCTCTATGTGTTTCTATATATAATTAATATTATATATACTATTAAAATAAAACTATGGACAACAAAGGCATATATAAATAGTGAATATGTTCGTTGCGATGTAAATCCCAACACATATCCACGTATACATTAACTATGTATGTTACTTATATGTTGCACTTGTACTATACACACATGGGTGTATTTGATATACTCATTACAACATAATTAATTTATGAAATCAAATAAAATAAGATTTCATCTAAATCATATTTTTGATTTGATCTAAAATAAGTTAGACTTTATAGGCCAAATAAGATCCAAAATGGATTTTTTCTAAAATTCACCCATTTAACCCACCGCGACTCGTTCCAGTTCCTTCGGTGGTTTTAGGGCCTAATAGACTATGTAGTCTAAATAATTAGTCTTAGGGTTAACAGATTAAAGCCTATCCATTTAGTAAGTTGTCTAGGAAGGTGTTGAAAATGCGTATGCCGTATAGCTAACATGTAACGACCCACTATTTTGGACCATTCAAATCGACAATAAAACCACACATGTCTGACATGAATAATTCAAAACAGTAGATTGTAGTAAAATTTGAAGCAAATAAAACCAATCACAAAATCACAGACACGGATAAATCATAATAATTGCAGCGGAATTAAGAATAATCATAGTGGTTCATGAAGCCACTACAAACTCAGTCTCAAAACAAGTATAAAATACATAGTCTGAAAAACAAATATAGTTATGAAACAAATACAGTAGAAATCCCAGATACAAAAGTCTCTAATACATCAGCTGAAACAGAATGACTGAACTGAAATAGATAAAACTAGATAAGCAGATAAACTCCAAAAATCTCTAGCTTCCAGAAGATAGATCCAAGCTATGAAACTCAGGCTGACCCGAGCGAAAGAAAATAAACATAAACACTCGAGTCAGTACATGCATACTTATACAATGTAAACCAACTCAAGTGAACTGTAATATAAGGTACAAGTAACTTAAAGGATGCTTGGGACCGCCCATCCTCTAAGGATCCGTTAAACTATTTACTATGTAGTAATATTTCGCTATTATAATAATGTCTATAGTAAAATAAACTTACTTTAAAATAGCGTTAAAGGGCTACCCATATAGCCCTTAACACATAATAGTCCCAGTAGTCTATCCAGTATCATGGTCCCTCCTGATTGGGAAGACAGAGGATATTCCACAGGCTACGGGAGAAAACCAAACTCGTACAAGGCGCGCTAGGGTAGGTGACACGACATAACTAGGCAATGCCAGGGTAGATATACCAATTGCTATCCAGACTGGTGGTAACGCATAGCAGCAGCTACCGGCCACCTCGAGCCACACTCCCAAAAATAAAAGGTGCGCACTAATTAATCACAAAGTAATAGAATGGCATACGAAGAAGTGTGTCCGATAAGAGGAGCTACCGCACTGGCCCGAGAATCGCTCCTGTTTTAGCCACCTTATGCCAACTCATGGGTGTCGGGTCCACGTATATACCTCAATAGAACTTCGCCACCATCCTACTTAATTCTGGAATCTCCACAGCGTACACGGTAGTCAAAGTGGTTTTCGGTATCGATAGAGAGTATGCCCATATCCGATCTCGGTCTCTTAGCCAACCAATCGTTATTATAACCCGTGGTTATAGATTTCAAAATGGTTTATACTTCACTTCAAAATATATTCATTTAAACCATTTAAATTCAATATAAAGTAATATTCATTTCAAATTTGTAACATTTCTAAGTTCATTCATTCAATTGTAAAATTTCCAAAACATTATAAATTTTAGCTATAACAGCACTTATAAAATGTTACGGTAGATGTAATAATATTTCAAAAACATTGTCAAATTCAAAAACAGCAGCACTTATAAAGTGCTACGGTAGGTATTTAGTTATTTCAAAACAGCTCAATTTCAAAACAGCGGCACTTACAAAGTGCTACAGTAGGTATTAGTAATTTTAAACGGTTTACTTTCATTTCAGCAAAAACAGCACTTGCCAAGTGTTGCAGTAGCTATTTAGTTATTTAAAACAGTTTACTTCCAGTAACAACAGTACCCCAAGTGCTGCAGTTGCTATTTAGTTATTTCAACATATAGTTTAGCTTCTGCAACAACGGCACTTACAAAGTGCTGCAGTAGCTCTTTATTATATCAAAACTTAGTTTATTTCCAGAAATGACAGCACTTAACAAATGCTGTCTTAAAACCACAGCATTTCTGAAGTGCTACCAATGCTAATTCAAGATTTACTATAAAATTTCAGAAACATTAAAACTTCAATTTTAACCATTTTAACTCATGAAAAAGAAAAAAAATTTCGCTTCAAAAATATTCATTTGGGTATCTTTTAACTTATGATTCAATAAAATAAACCTTTAATAAATAAATATGCAATTTAAACAATAGTTCACTTATTAAGTCAAAGTCAACTATTTTCTCAACTTTTATATGTTTTTACAATTAACTTAATACTTTATTCTTAAAAACCCATTTCATAAATAAAACTAAATTTCCATTTATTTACTTAACTTAAAAATTTCCATTAACAACCAAATTTCCAATTTCCAAGTTAAGTCACATTTTAAAAATACATCTTTCCACTTAATTCTTTATACATTCTAACTTATAGAAAAATCATTATGAATTTATTTAAATTATTTAAATCCAATTTAAGTTAAAATAACATATTTTTACATTTAAAAATACCTATAAATTTCAGAAAACATATAATTAACCATGGGTTTGTATAATATTTTCTAACCTAGGTCAAGTGATACAGATAATATATCATTTCAATCCGTAATTTAAAAAGCAAATACGGGTTTTATCATTTCATACCCGTAATCCCAAGCAAATCAAATACAGTAAAAATCACTCGGACCTAACATTTCAACCCATAATGATTTTTCCTTGTCCTAAAGTCTGTTCGGGTATGTATCATTTCAACCCATAGTGATAAGGGAACTTGCAGTGTGAGATGCAGAAAATAAAATAACAATATAGCACATAATATTATAACAGATCATGTAACAGGTATAAA
This sequence comes from Allium cepa, assembly GCA_030765085.1. Taxonomy (NCBI): domain Eukaryota; kingdom Viridiplantae; phylum Streptophyta; class Magnoliopsida; order Asparagales; family Amaryllidaceae; genus Allium; species Allium cepa. The sequence continues at coordinate 633,689,860 of CM060932.1, read as the reverse complement.
ATCAGGTTATTCATCATATTGACAGATCACAGGCATATATGAGCATAGTATATCAATTATTACATATCCACTTGTCGTCGTTTCACAATTTATATAAGTATGGAATGTCTAGAGTGAATAACTCACCTTTTGAAGCTAGAGATCAATTCAAAACACAAAAATCCACACTCCGCAAAGCATGATAAGGCACGATAAGATTCGAGAAGAAGTAACATTCAAATCCAAATCCAAATCTTATAATCAAATAAATAAACAAATATAAATATATGTTTCAATATAACAAAATAAATTAAAACAATGGAAAATTTGTGAAATAAAATGATATGAATTCAATAATGAAAAATATGAATAAATTTGAAACAAATATGGATTCAATCAACAAGTGGACTTGGCCACATCACCAATAGGCTCGGCCTCATCACCCATAGGCTCGGCTGGTGTTTAGATGCAAGCTAGGCTAGGTTATGGGATCGCAAGGCATGGCTATGGCATGGAAAAGGGAAGGCAAAGCAAGTAGAGGCAAGGAAGGGATGCATATAGGCTCGGCTAGGGTTTTAACTGTGAGTTGGTGATGGTCATTGGATTTAGGGTTTCATGGCATGAGTGGTGGAGATGATGGGGTAGTGGAGCCAAGCATAGGTGGTGGAGAGGGGATGAGGTCGGCAATAGGGGCAGCGGCCGAGCAATTTGATAAAGAAAACAAAAGAAAATAAACGGAAAAGGAAAAAAGAAAGAGGAAAAGAAGCCATGGAGCTTATAGTATTTTTCTATGGATGCAAATGAATTTTTTTGAGATGAGAAACATCTTTTGTACGTGATTTGATAAGGATAGGAGGCGGCTCGGGTTTTTCAATACATGGCTAAAAATAGTGAACGAATATGGTATGAAATAAAGAGGCCAAGCAAATAAAGGCAAGCTTTTAACACAATGTAACGTATGCCCAATTAAAACAAAGTAACGTATGTCTAATTGATTTTTTTTCTCAAGTCATTAAATAAAAGATATACACAAGAAACATCCAATAAATAAAATAAAGTTTATATAAACAAAATAGAAAATAAAATAGAGAGATGGACATAGGAAAAATATAGAAATAAATACAGAATTTAATTGCGTGTAAAACGTTGTATGTTATCCAATTTAAAAGTATAATTCAGAATTTAATGAAACAAAAAGCAAAATGGATATTAGAATTATATCCAGCTTCAAATAAAAATATTATAATTTTAAATTTTAAATTTCCAAATTTCAAATAAAAGTGAAAGTTTGACCAAAATATAAAAATTACGGAAATTATTTATTTTATTGCATTTGGGAAAATAATTTATAAACAAACTCCAAAATTATATTGGAAAAATTTAAAATTTTAAATAATTAAACATCAAAGTTCTCAAATAAATTAAATTTAAATATTTACAAAATTTTGGGTTGTTACATAACACTTCGGATCGTGTAACATGGATTGTATTATAATCTAAATGCAGAAATAGATAATAATAGTAAAGTAAATAAGAATAAGCACACCAGCAGTTTGTATACTGGTTCGAACTTCCCGTTCTACGTCCAGTCCTAGACTTCCCTCTCGAATTTCACTCAATAAACCCTCACTTAACCCGGAGGAATAGGTATACAACACCTGAGCAGCCGAACATGGTTTTTCTGCCTCAGCAACCGAAGAGGACTTTTTTGCCTGATAAAAACTAACAGGACTTCTTCAATTTCAATAAAGTTGTTGACGCTTTGTGTTCTTGATAACACTGATTTGTCCTTGATTTCACCCTTGCTATAATCAAATCCTCTTGTATATATAGTGTGTGTGACGATTAAAAAGGAAGATATTGCTTTGAATCAAAGTATATAATGATTAACTCTGAGATTCAAGAAATATATCTTTGATTAGAAAGCTTTTAGAATGCATAAATTAGTCAAGAAATATAGATCAGAGAATAGAATAGACTGAAGTAAATTGGATTATTAAAATCATGGATTTATATCTATATATATAGTATATAAGGTTGCTACTGTTCACAAAGAGTTTCAATCAAGAGTTGCATCCGTAACACTTCAAATTGGATCGTTACACTTCGCAAAGAGAAGCAACCCTTCAGGAAATATGGTAGTTATGTACAGTCAGTCGACTGGTCAAAAATATCTAGTTGACTAAAGATTCAAAGTGGTGTGCACGTGGGTATGTCTGTACAAAGAACATAGATTCAGTCGACTGGTGAATTCAGTCCATTCAATTGAACTGTGCTTTTTTACACAGTAAGCACTTGTGCACACTATAATATTTATACGTGTATATATATATATATATATATATATATATATTGTATAGTGTGTGTAAACAACTTGAGGAGTGATTTAACAACTATAAACTATGACTCAAACAATAAATATTTTTATAGCATACTCGGGTTTGAAGTCTAGTTTCCTTTGTAGTTCACCAAGTGTGTATAACTTTCTCTTTTTTTATCGCTTTGATCGTCTAATCTCATCGTTGATCATTGAAGCTTGTCATGAATTAAAACTCATGATTCAACATTGTCCCCCTTTTTGATTGATGGCAATCGATTTTTACGATTCTTTATATATCGAAATATATAACTTAGATTATATATTCCTCCCCCTGAATGTGTGACGACTTTTCTATTCCTGCGTAAATGTTCGTACATAAATTTCTCCCCCTTTGTCATCGACAAAAAGGAATACTTAATTCAATAATCAAAGAGTACTAACGAATATTTATAGAATGAGACATTACAAATCATTACAAATATGAACATAAACATTATCATACATACATTCACGAATATACCACATCACAGACATTGTTTTACGAATACAAATCACAAAAGCACAAACATTTGGTCACAACTTCACAGACATAACATCATAAAGCATATCATAGTTTTTCATAAAAGAAAACTTACAAAAAAGATATCAAATTTTTACTTCGATTTCCCTATCATCCATTGGATTCTTCTTCTTCGTCGTCTCCGGGAATCATTGGCTTCTTCCCCTAATCTTTGTCCATATCACTTTTTGTTTCCTTACCTAAAGTTGTCCACATAAATTCCGCTGCCGGTTGTTTTTCGGATGAAGTAGATGAACTAGCGGTGCAAGAGATAGCTTCCCATAATATTCCAAAGAAGCTCTTTATCCTATTGAACTTCTTATCAATTTTCTTGTCGAGGAGTTCGACACGTGAATCTAATATCACTTGATTGTGAGCTATAAGATCGATTGCTTCACGTGTCCCTTTAGAAGGTGTAGTGGTTCGAATTTCATCGCCTTGTCTTTGCGGTGGTGATTCTTCTTGATGTTCTTGGGAACGGTTTTGCCAATCCTGGAATGTCATCATATGGACGGGTCTTGGGGGTAATTTCATGAGGCTTATCGTCCGACTATTAAGAGTTTTTACAATTGAAGTGTCCTAGTCGAGTATTGGCACTTGAAGGTCCATAAGCAATGTCATAATGTATTCTCCATAGTAAATTATATTTTATTTCCCTTGATTGAGGACTAAAAGTTCATCAAGAATAAGTTTCGGCCAGTTTATTTGAACATTTCCATATATAGCGTACAATGCTCTATAGTTCTCCGGGCATACCAATTCATATGATCTGGTTCTTGGAAGTATTGTTTTCATTATGGCACGATGCAAAATTCTCGCTGTCGGTCGTAGTGAAATAGATTTAAATTCTCTTATATTATCTTTAAGGAAACGACTACTTATCTCGTCTCGAATATTGATATCGCAATTCAATTCTTCCAAGGGTATTCCATCTACCGGAGTGTGAAGTATATGTCCTATTCTTGCTAAAGAGAAAAATACTTGTCGTCCACAAACTAGACTCCAAACACAATTATCTCTATTCCATGGAGTTTGGGGATGCAGATTGAGATTAGCACACCATAGTGTGATTAACTTTTACCTTGTTTTGATTGTGGTCTAATAGCGATTCCAAATGACTTCTTCTTATCAAATCTTGAATTCCATATGCGTTGAAGTCAGGGTTCCACAAAGGATCCTTCTAGAAATCTTGATTCCTTCATTTTGTTCCACCATTCAACCGCTACATGATTGTAAAGAGATTGACCAATTTGCGTATCAATTGGTTCTAGAGAGGTTGAGGTTGCTCTTCGTTGTCTTTTCTGAGGTCTAGGAGCCATGATGTAGAATGATTTGGAGAATTTTTGATTTAGAAATGCTTTGGAATGTTTTAGGGTTTTGTTTTTTTGAGTTTGAAATAAGTTTATGAAAGAAAAAGTACGTGAACAGTTTATAATCTAGGGTTTTTTGTGTCACTGTTACGTAGATCAATCGACTGAACTAAAAAGTTCAATTGACTGAACCCTTTTCCTCAAGCTGTTTGCTTTGGAAATGAGTTCAGTCGACTAGACATTTTGATCCAGTAGACTGACTCAGTGACTTTTGGTTGCTTTATATTGTAATGTAACTACATTTATTTTATACAATGATTTCATAACGTAGTATAACAATAATTTTACAAAATATAATACCAACTGTAAATTTTATTTATATATTTATTGAAGATTACACGAAGATATGCATTAATAATAAAATTTCAAAAACAATGTGATCATCAACGAATATGATTTATTTTGAAGGTGATTTCTTTGGAGTCTTATTCTCCTTATCATCCTTCTTTGATGACGTGTTTGCTGGTGATCGACTAAATTTGCAATCCCATGAGTTTGGAGTTCGAGGAGAGTATCATGGAAAAGGATCCCACGGATTTCAATATCTAGCTGATAGGTCGAGCGACGAACACGGCTTTGGTAACGGTTCATATGCATCCATCGGTTTATAGTTGCAAAAAATTTTCCAAAAAATTTAAGCGTCTTGCCGTCACTTTTTGTGCAGAATATAGTTCACGTTGTAGGTCCATTTGTTGCTGTTGGTAGTGATGAATATTGTCTATCTTCTCTAGAGTCGATGGCGAGATGAACGTAGCTTGTTTTTCCTTCTTATTACCCGGTGCATAACCTGTATGATAGCTTTCTCACTTACGTACCGGTTTATATTCTAGTATTGGAGTAGGTGATTGATGGTCGGAGCTATCTGAGGAAGGTGTTACGTAGGAGAGGTGTGAGTTATCCGAGGACAACGACACCATTACGATGTGATAATAAAATATATGAAACATGTATTTAAATTGTATTTCAAAAGTGTATGCAACATTTCAAAAATTCATATATATATATATATATATATATATAGGAGTAAAAACCTGTATTTTTTATGGTTAGAATATGAAATTAGTTTTAGACCATATATAAATAAGTTAATGTTTTAAGGTAGGAAAAGATTTGAAAATGTATGGTTTATAGAATTCCGAGCTAATTTAATATAGGACGAGCTGGTTTTTACTACTAAATAAGAAAAAATAACTACCAATTTGGTAGACACATGATACTTCCAGTAGAGAGACCAGAGTTCAATCACTACCAGCTTCAATATTTTTGAATTTTGAATTTTCTTTTTAACAAAAAGTGGATTCTATGTTGTGACAAGAAACACCATAGCTCAAGTGGCTATAGAAACTAAAAATTTAGGAATGGATGGAGTTCGAATTCCGTCATAGTTAGAAATCGTATATTTTATATTTCACGTTTTTGCCCTTTTATTAATAAATATTATTATAACTCTTTTATTGACATTATTCCAAGTTCTCTTCTTAATTTTATAAATATATTTTCATTTAATGGTTTAGTGAAAATATCAGCTAATTGATTTTCTGAATTTACAAATTCTAAATTTACTAAATCCTTTTCAATACAATCATGAAGAAAATGATGTCGTATATCAATATGTTTGATTCGTGAGTGATTTATTGGATTTTTAAAAAGATATATTGCACTAGTATTATCACAATATATTATTGATTTATTTAAATGTATATCGAAATCTCTTAGTGTTTGTTGCATATAGACGACATGAGCACAGGCTAAAGCGATGGATATATATTCTACTTCACACATCGATAAGGAAACGAAGTTTTGTTTTTTGCTAAACCAAGCGACTAAGGAATGTCCAACAAAGTGGCACATTCCACTCGTACTCTTTCTATCCGTCCAACTTCCTCCAAAATCTGCATCACTATATGATACTAATTCGAAAGGACATTCTTTCAGATAAAATAGTCCGAAATCTTTGGTTTTTCTTAAGTAATGAATAATGCATTTTACTGATCGCATATGTGATTCCTTAGGATCTACTTGAAATCAAGCACATAAACAAACACTCATCATTATATCAGGTCTACTAGTAGTTAAGTATAGTAATGATCCAATCATACTACGATATAGTTTTTGATCGACACTTTTGTCTTCTTCATCTCTATCGAGATGTATTGTTGTACTCATCGGAGTTGGTTTGGCTGCAATGTTTTCCATACCAAATCGTTTAATTATATTATTACAATATTTTTCTTGATTAATAAAAATTCCATTTTCTAATTGTTTTATTTATCATCCATGAAAATATGATAATTCTCCCATATGTGACATTTCAAATTCATTAGTCATTATGGTTGAAAATTCCTGACATAGTTTTTCATTAGTTGACCTAAAAAGAATATCATCTACATATATTTGAATAAATAAAATATCATTTTTAGTCTTTTTAATAAATAAAGTTTCATCAACCTTTCCAATTTCAAAACCAAAGTCTATTAAATATTTCTTAAGACGATCGTACGAAGCACGTGGTGCTCGTTTTAAACCATATAAAGGTTTCTTAAGTTTATAGATGTGATTTGGAAAATTTTCATGAATGAAAAGAGGAGTTTGTTCAACTTAAACATTTTCTTTAATATATCCATTTAGAAAAGCACATTTTACGTCCATTTGAAATAATTTGAAGTTGTGAAAACACGCGAAGGTTAATAAAATGCGTATGGCTTCTAATCTAGCGACTGGAGGGAAGGTTTCTTCATAATTAATACCTTCTTCTTGATTATATCCTTGCACTGCTGGTCTAGCTTTATTTCTAGTTATATTACCTAATTCATCAGCTTTATTTTTAAATACCCATTTAGTACTAATGATTGATTGATCACTTGGTCTACGAACAAGTTTTCAAACTTCATTTCTTTCGAATTGATTTTTTTCTTCTTCCATAGCTAGAATCCAATAGTCATCTGTTGAGGCTTCTTTCATATTTTTAGGTTCTATAGTAGAAAGAAATGCTATATGACCCATTTGATTTAATTGGTGTCTAGTTCTAATGTTTGAATTTACTTCTCCAATTATATTTTGAACAGGGTGATCCTGTAAAAGTTTTGATGGAGATCTTATATTTTCTTCATTATGAATAATGTTTTCATCTTCTCTAATAATATTATTATTATTATCATTAACTTTTTGAACAATATCATTATCATCCAAATGATTTTTCATATTGTTTATATTTTCATTAATAACTTTATTTTTATTTATAAAGTTTTCATCAAAAGAAACATGAACAGTTTCTTCAAAAAATTTAGTTTGTTTATTAAAAATTCGAAAAGCTTTACTTCGTTCTGAATAATCTATAAAAATTCCTTCATCGGATTTTGGGTCGAATTTACAGAGTTGATCTTTAGTGTTTAAAATAAAAATTTTGAACCAAAAACCTTAAAATATGAAATATTTTTTTTTCTTCCATTTACAGTTCATATGGAGTATTTTTAGTCAGTGGTCGTATAGAAACACGATTCAAAACATAACAAGCAGTTTCTAAAGCTTCTGCGCAAAAATGTTTTGGTAAAGTGGCTCCATTTAATAAAGTTCTTGCACATTCCTGCAATGTTCTATTTTTTCTTTCTACAACTCCATTTTGTTCTGGTGTTCTAGGAAAAGAAAATTTGTGATTAATTCTTTTCTTCTTACAAAAATGTTCAAATGCTTCATTTTCAAACTCTCCTCCATGATCACTTCTAATATTTTTTTTATTTTTAAATCTTTAACATTTTATATTCTTTTGAAAAATATTTTAAAGTCTTCAAAAGTATCACTTTTATTTTTCATGAATATAGTCTATGTATATCTAGAAAAATCATCTATAATAATAAACACATATCTATTACGATTGATCGATTGAATCTGAGTAGATCCAAAAAGATCCATATGTAATAATTCAAGTGGTTGTTCCGTAGATATTACTTTCTTAGATTTAAAAGAAGATTTTGTTAATTTTCCTAATTGACATGCATCACAGATGTTGTCAATTTCGAATTTTATATCGGGTAAATCGTTTACTTGTTTATTTTTGGCTAATTTATTCATAGTTTTAATATATATATGACAAAATCATTTGTGTCATAGCCTAGAATCATTTTCTTTTGCTACCAAACACATATTAGAGTTATTACTTATATTCATATTTAAAATATTAATATTTCTATCTTGTATACCTTAAAAGATTAACTCTTGATTTTTATTAGTAAAATTGCATTTATTTTCTGAAAATGATATATTAAAACCTTTAACGCATAATTGACTTATACTTAGTAAATTATGTTTTAAGTTTTTAACTAATAAAACTTAAGTAATGAGAGGTAAATTAGAGGTACCGTTGCAGATGACATTACCTTTGCCGATGATATAGCCTTTGGAGTTATCTCCCTATGTGAGTGATCCTCCATTAGAGTACATAATGTTGGTTAGCATATCTTTATTGCCAGTCATGTGTTTAGAGCAACCACTATCCAATATCCATTTTCCTCTCTTTTTAAGTGGTACCTACAAAAAATAAAGAATAATATTGGTACCCACTTCCTCCGCTAGGGTCCTAAGGGTTAAATCTTAGAAAGCCAAACCCAATAGGGTTCAGAGTTCCCTTTAAAAATATGATTATCATTATAATGAACAGTTTCCATGAATGATTTAATATATTTATTCCTAGTCAAATTATTTTTTGTTTTAGGAATCAATATTATTATAGTTTTAATTTCTTTAGAACCTGTTGATTTAATATCCTTTTCAAACCTATTTTTAATGTTATTCAAACCTTTTCCAAATTCTGGTTTAAATAATTTTTTATATCCTAGTCCAGATTCATTTCACGTAGATTGAGAATTTTCTATAATTTTAGAAAGATTCTCTCTTCCTTTATTAAAATTAGAAATATTTTTAGAAATATTTTCTAATTTTGTTTTGAGACTAGAATTTTTTAATTCTAAAACTTTATAGCCAAATTTTAAATCTTTAACATCTACTGATAGATCATCATTCTTATTTTTCTGAATTTCTAATTCATGAGTCATCATAGATATTTGGGAAGTCAAATTAGAATTAGATTCTTGAGTATTCTCAAGTTCCTCTTTCAGAATTTTCTTCTCATCTTCTAGCATACTCACTTCTAATTCTGATCTATTCAGTTTTCAATTAATTCCTTATTCTTCTTTTTAATCTGTTTTACTAAATCTATTAATTCTGAATTAATTTCTACTAAATCAACAAAAGATTAAATCACCTACATCATCTTTTATGGCCATGAAGCATATATTACCTTGTTCATTGTCGTTGTCGCTATCACTATCACTGTCTGATGAGTTTTATTCGTCCCAAGTGACTGAAAAAGCTTTCTTTCTGAATTTGTCCTCCTTGAATTTGTTCTTTTTACATTCTGGACAATCTCTCTTCATATGGCACTTCTTATGACATTTATATCATTCCACGACTGAAGATGATGGTTTATTGCTATCTGTATTGTTGTTAGAGTCACTTTTGTTACTCCTGAACTTGTTATTCTTTTTGAATTTCAAAAACTTTTTGAAATTTTTTTCAGTAAATTCCATATCCTCTTCATCTATATCTGAATCATCTTTTTCTGCTTGAAATGCTAGATTCTTCTTATCCTGTGCTTGAACTTTCTTTGCCCGTAAATTCACTTCATATGACATTAGATTTCCTATTAACTCTTCTGGTTTCATAGTGGAAAGATCGTTTGCTTCTTCAATAGCTAAGACATTTCTTTCCTATTCATCTGTTAAAGAGTTTAGGATTTTTGATACTATATCAAAATTAGAAAATAATTCTCCTAGTCCTAATAATGAACGATAAATATATTGGAATCTGGAATACATATCATTAATGGACTCAATTTCTTTCATGCTAAAATTTTGAAATTGATTCTTAAGCATAGATATCCTGCTTTGTTTAACCTTTTTAGTACCTTCATGAGTTATTTTCAGTATTCGCCATAATTCATATGTAGTATTGCACACGCTAACACAATTAAACTCATTCTTGTCCAAGGCACAAAAAAACATATTCATAGCTTTAGCATTTGCAGTAGCATCTAATTTTTGTGTGTTTCACCATGAAGAAAATTAAATTATGGTTATATGATATTCATATTGTGTGATATTCCATGAATCAAAACCATGTGCTTGCATATAAATTCTTATACGTGTAGCTCAACAAGTGTAATTCATGCCATTGAATAGTGGTGGTCGTGTAGTGGATTGGCCTTCTATAAAACTATTGTTAGTGTTATTTTCCATATTACTAGAATATATCAAATAACTTTGTAACGGCTACTAGATGACCGTGCTATGATACCAATTGAAAATGTGTATGCCGTATAGCTAACACTTAGCATCATGTAATGTGGAATGTATTATAATCTAAATGCAGAAATAGATAATAATAGTAAAATAAATAAGAATAAGCACACTAGGAGATTTTATACTGGTTCGAACTTCCCGTTCTACGTCCAGTCTCAGACTTCCCTCTAGTATTTCACTCAATAACCCCTCACTTAACCCAGAGGAATAGTTATACAACGCCTGAGCAGCTGAACATGACATCTACAATTTCGATAAAGTTGTTGACACTTTGTGTTCTTGATAACACTGATTTGTCTTTGATAGTACACCCTTCCTATAATCAAATCCTTAAGTATATATTGTGTGTGTGAAGATTAGAAAGGAAGATATTGCTTTGAATCGAAGTATATAATAATTAACTCTGAGATTCAAGCAATATATCTTTGATTAGAAAGCTTTTAGAATGCAGGAATATAATCAAGAAATATAGATCAGAGAATAGAATAGATTGAAGTAAATTGGATTATTAAAATCATGGGTTTAGATAGATATATATATATATAATATAAGGTTGCTACTGTTCATGAAGAGTTTCAATCAAGAGTTGCATCCGAAACTCTTTGAATTGGATCGTTACTCTTCGCAAAGAGAAGCAACCCTTCAGGAAATATGGCAGTTGCGTACGATCAATCGACTGGTCAAAAATATCTAGTCGATTGAATATTCAAAGTGGTGTGCACATAGGCATGTCTATGCAAAGAACACAGATTCAGTTGACTGGTGAATTCAGTCCAGTCGACTGAACTATGCTTTTTTGTACAGTGAGCACTTGCGCATGCTATTTTGTGTATATATTTATTTAAAACTTTTGTATAGTGTGTGTAGACTACTTGAGGAGTGATTTTAACAATTATAAACTATAACTACGACTCAAAAAATAAATATTTTTATAGCGTACTCAGTTTGAAGTCTAGTTTCCTTTGTAGTTCACCATGTGTGTATAGCTTTCTCTTTTTTTGTCGCTTTGATCGTCTAGTCTCATCGTTGATCGTTAAAGCTCGTCATGAATCAAAACTCATGATTCAACAGGTTGTGTCAAATGTTAAATTTGGGAAATCTAGTACTCTGTCCAACCTAGCAAATATCCTGACCCGAAGGATGATGTAAGCCCAAAAGTTACCCCATTATAAAGACCCAAATTGAGTTTGAACCTAGTCCTACTTTTTCTAAATCATGCTTTGCAAATTTGTTGTTATATTTCAAATTTCAATGTTAAGTTTGAAATATAACATATTATAAATGTAATAATATTTTTTCAAATTTTTTTTAGAATGTTAATATATTAATTTGATAATTTTTAATCTAAATTACTTAATCAGATAAATTGATTAAATAAATTACTTAATCAAACAAAGACACCGACCCATCGCTACGCAACAAACTTTCTCTACCCTTCGCCTGTTAAAATTTCTTCCTAAAATTTAAGGCTTTTAGGACCTAACTTTACTTTTCTTTTAGTAGCTAGTTTAAGAAATTCTTTAATGTATTTTATAAACTTTCAGCATTTTATTTATTTATTTTGCATTAGTTAAGTGTCAACATGAGATTGCTTTACACGGTTTACTAATTAATATAACAGTCCACCAAGAAAAATATTTTTTAAAAGGACATTTCTCATGATATTGTACACGTTTTATAGAAACAAATAATCCTTACGACCCAAATCCTAAAGAAACAATTGTTGGAAGCTGCCCCACAACATCAACTGAGATTAACGATGTTGTAGACTTATCACTTCTTACTTACATTTAATGGACCTTTCTAACCTGTCGTTCTATTGTAATCCACATAACTAAACTTTTCTTTTCGACACTTGATAATTAAATTCCATCTATTACGTCCATTATCACAGCCAGTTATGGGATAAACAGTGCATCCTATACTGTAGTGGGTAAGAAATATAAACTATGCACATTTAAAATAACTCATTGGCAAATTGACTTGGTATAACAGCTTTTCCACCATCCATCTTGAGTCTACAAATGACCTCTATGTGTGTTTGCCATCTTATTACCCTTTGTCACTATCTTTTCTTAATCCAAATCTCCTAATAGTACTCTCAAACTTTTGATGTTTACTTTCATTATCTTTCACTTTTCTTGCGAACTTACTCTAGAATTCGCAAAAGTATACTTTGATACCATTCATTGTTCCTTTGTATGTTCTTCTTATGGCATGCACACATGTTTGATAAAACATTCCTAGGTTCTATTCCATATTCCTTACACCCTATAGGGATTCTTTAATACTACTCTATGAGCAGTCATCCTATCTTCTTCATAGCCTTATCTTTTACCTTGTCTTACCTAGGCAGTCATTCCTATCTACTCCATATTGGAATTTTAGTTTGGTTTGAAAGTGACTACGGTGTTGCTAGTTATCACTTAGGATCATGTAATATGGAATGTATTATAATCTAAATGCGAAAACAGTTAATAATAGTAAAGTAAATAAGAATAAGTACACCAGGAGTTTTTATACTGGTTCGAACTTCCAGTTCTACGTCCAGTCCCAGACTTCCCTCTGGGATTTCTCATAATAACCCCTCACTTAACCCGGAGGAATAAGTATACAACACCTAAGCAACTGATCAGGATTTTTCCGCCTCTAACAACCGAAAGAGGACTTTTCCCACTTGAACAACCGAACAGGACTTCAACAGTTTCAATAAAATTACTTTGACACTATGTGTTCTGGATAACACTGATTTGTCTTTGATAGTACAACCTTCCTATAATCTTTTCCTCAAGTATATTATGTGTGCAAAGATTTAGAAAGGAAAATATTGCTTTGTATCAAAGAATAAGTTAATTGATTTAGAGATTCAAGCAATATATGTAAATTGTGATTGCTTTTTCGAATGCCGAAATAGTAGAGAGTATGACTGGAAGAAAAATAATTCGGTGATTTGTAAAGTGAATCTTATGTTTTTATATAGTAGATAAACAGCTGCAAACATTCACGAAGAATTTTGACCAAAAGATGCAGCCACAACTCTTCAAATTGGATCGTATCTCTTGGAAAATGCAAGTGTCTATTTAGAAAAATAGCTGTTGGAAAAGATCAGTCGACTGACCCAAAACGACCAGTCCATTAATATTCAAAGTTGGTGCGAAACAGAGTGTTTCTGCATAATTGAGCAGGTTTCAGTTGATTGGTCATATTTGGTCAGTCGACTGACTTGGCTGTCAGTGCATAGTTCATATATAATTTGAAGAATTTGAAGTTTAAAACAACTTTGATTTGTGTGGATTACTTGAGGATGGATTTTAACAATTCTAAGACTAAAAAAATTCAACAAATAAACATACTATACTCAGTTTTGGAGTCTTGTCTCCTTTGTTATTTTAATAGCATATCACTTTCTCTTTTTTCGCTTGCCCATATAGTTTCATCAGTGATTTGTTTAAGTTCTTTTTCATGAACCAAAACTTATGAGTCAACATTCCTCCCTTTTTGATTGATGACACCCTGTTTCAGATGATATATATTTTAAGAAATATATAAAGGAAGTTATATATGTCCCTCTGAATATTTGGCGACATATCTAATCCTACAAGAAATGGTTAGTCATACAAATTTCTCCCCCTTTGTCATCGACAAAAAGGAAATAACAACAATTTCATCATTGGACTAACACAGATTACAATCATAGAAAAAATGTGTCAAATTGTTTGAGCTACTTATACAAGCTCATAGAAATAGAATGTTTGGAATGAATAAAGATAACTTACTACCACCAAGAAATAATAATATCAATCAGAGTCAGACTCTGTTTCTTCTTCCACTTGCATTGGAGCTTTTCCACTGGAAGAACTTTCCACAAACTATCCGCCGCTACCATTTTCGCCTGTAACAGAACTTATGTGTTCTTCGGATGTAGACCAAGTAAAGTGAGGAGCTGGACCTTTACCGGGATCATGTTGTGAAGTTTCTGTAGTTATGGAAGTGGAACATGTGATTTCATCCCATAAAATCCTGAAAAAGCTTTTAATTTTTTCAAATTTCTTGTCAATTTTATTATCAAGATTTTTGATGCGAGAATCCAAAATGATTTGATGTCGCACAATTAGATCAATAGATTCTTGAGTGATTTAGGATAGGGTTGGTGTACGAATGTCATCTCTTTTTTGTTGTGGAGTAGTAGTTTGTTGACGAGGTCATGATTGCCAGTCTTGAAAAGACATGATAGAGAGAGGTATATGAGGCAATTTCATTAGAATTATTGTGCGGCTATTTAGAGTTTTCGGAATGAAGGTATCAGATTTCGGAATAGGAACTTGTAAGTTCATGAGTAGCTGCATAATATACTCTCCGTAATAGATAATGTTCATACGACCTTGGTTGAAAGAAAAGAATTCATCTAAAATAAGCTTAGGCCATGGGCATCTCTGCAAATAGCGTACAACGCCCTAAAATTGTTTGGATACTATGTGTTCTTGATAACACTAATTTATCTTTGATAGTACAACCTTCCTATAATCGTTCCTCAAGTATATTGTGCGTGTAAAGATTTAGAAAGGAAAATATTACTTTGAATCGAAGAATAGGTTAATTGATTTAGAGATTCAAGCAATATATGTAAATTGCGATTGCTTTTTAGAATGCAGAAATAGTAGAGAGTTTGATGAGAAAACAAAATAAAAATTCAATGATTTGTGAAGTGCATCTCATGTATTTATATAGTAGATAAACAGCTGCAATCATTCACAAAGAGTTTCGATCAAAAGATGCAGCCACAACTCTTCAAATTGGATTGTATATCTTGGCTAATGGAAGTGTCTATTCAAAAAAATAACTGTTGGAAAAGTTCAGTCGACAGACCCAAAACGACCAGTCAATTGAATATTCAAAGTTGGTGCAAAACAGAGTGTTTCTGTGCAACTGAGCAAGTTTTGGTCGACTGGTCATATTTGTTCAGTCGAATGACCTGGCTGTCAGTGCACGGTTCACATATAATTTGAAGAATTTAAAGTTTAAAACAACTTTGATTTGTGTGGACTACTTGAGGATGGATTTTAACAATTCTAAGACTAAAAAACTTCAACAAATAAACATACTATACTCAGTTTTGAAGTCTTGTATCCTTTGTAGTTTTAACAGCTTATCGCTTTCTCTTTTTGTCGCTTGCCCATATAGTCTCACCAATGATTTGTTTAAGTTCTTTATCATGAATCAAAACTTATGATTCAACATAGTTTTCTCTATATATTTTTTCAAAAATTGAAACTTCAAATGTTATTAAAACAATGTTATTTTAAAACAAGTTTGGTTCACCTATTGACAAGGAATAGAAAAGGAGATTCCATAGCTAAAAAGCTTTTGCATTCGTCACTAACTATATTTTATCTTCCGCTGCACAGCAAAATTTCTACTTCCTAGCCCATCGACATTTTATCTTGTTAAGCATATGGCGTCTCAGAAAAAATCACATACATGGAAAAATTATCAAAAATTTACAATTTCACTGCCATTTTCCAAAACTATTCATAAAAGTATTTTATCTCTAAAATTATAAATTTTGAACAAAATTTTCAAAAGTATTTTTTTCAAAACAATTTATGCTACATTGTAACGTCCCTCATTTTAAGGCTTGCAAATAAGCGTTATTGATGTTGTAGTCATCAATAGTTTTATTTTTCGATGGCAAAATAAGATCAGTTAATAGTATCATTAATATCAAAGCACATGAATACGAAAAAAATTTAGAACATGGATTTCATTAATTAATTGTCATGTTCATTACATAATCCCAAACGTTTCCCAGGTTCAGATAAAATATAATTATTTTAAAATACTCTAAGAGCAACAATTGAAAATGCCCCCTTGATTGATCGACTTTAACTACTAAACAAATACAATCTCTATCATCACATACAGACAAAAGTCATAACAATACATTGGATAAATAAATAAATAGACTTCTATATAGCTAGCTCTATCTCATGTACATCTTCGAAAGCTTTGTTCACCAAACCTAGATAATCTAAAAACCTTACTTTAGAACTACTCTAATGAGTACCGGAGAGTTTAAGGGGAAAAACAAAAATATTGGGTCAGACAAAAAGTCTAGTGTAAATAATATGCCATCTCAATTAATAGATGTCTACTGAGATTATGCCGTTGAGCGGATAGGAGTTTTCCCTCACTTATATCCTTAAAATATGTCTTTTATAAATCAATCACCTGCTATCACAATTGTTAAAATAGACAACATAAACAATCATACGCATGCATGCAAACTGGGTAATCATCTCCCGTCTGTCTAAATAAATGGACTATTTTTCCAAATATCATAGTTTTCCTATGGTAACTACAAACCTATATGGATGACCCGGGCATACTAGATATACCAAATTCTCTAACATAATGTTTGAATGAAACTGGACGGTCTATCCTAAACTTACACTTCCTAGGGTCACTCTGATCCTAATGGTTTTTTGGGCTAACCAGTAACCTACCTCATCTTTATGTATTCCTTTATGTGCGTAAACCTACTTTTAGTCTTACCCTTGACGAAGCCATACGCACCGGAATTTTGGACAAATATCAGTTAAGGGCTAGCGGTTGAAGTATATGGCGCGACCCTATACCAGTCTCATATGGTTTTTCAATCTTCGAGTTAATTCATCCTATCGCGATCGACCTAAAGGTGATAAGAATAATCTTTCTAGTAAGATTTTGGGCTAAATACCATTTTTATTTCCTAGAAAACATAAACCTTTATAATTAATTGAAATCATACTTTAAAATGAGAAAACTATAGTCCATTATTTACCCAAAATATTTATGCCAAGATGTATGCTTTCATAAAATATCATTAATAAATTTTGGAAATACCAAGATATTGTCACACCTCAAAAGTATAGCTATAAAGCCATATAAATTAAATCCATTTATACTGATAAAGTACAGCATTAATAGCGCCGACCTAGGTTATCACACCCTTCCCTACCGAAAATGCGTTAAGTCTCTAATTTAAAGACATATGGCCATAGGGCCGACAATAACTATGTCACATATCGAAATATATATGTTGCCGAGTATAGGCAACATAGTCTTGGATTTGCATAATATAAAGCGTTAAAACTTAGAGTTATGGAAGTGTTGACATTGGTGACTTTCATTATCAACATCCTAATGAAAAATGCAACATCCCTATAGCCGTTATAACACAAGCATCGTCATTTCCATAAAAGAAAAATGTGGCATCACTGCCTCCTTATATGGTTGAGGTCAAAAACATGCGACATTGAAAATTTCCGGCATTAAAATATTAAGGAGTTATTACAACTAGCGGCATCAATGCTTGCCAACATAGATAGTCGCAGTACCAAAATAGCGGCATGAAAAAGGCGAAATTGAATACATGCGGCATCATTAGAGTAGACACAGGTAATTTGGTATGGGAAATATATGCGGCATTATCAGCATCATAAGCATGCATGCCAACACCGACTCTAACCTAAATGAATTCATTCCATCACCTGGGAATGATATCATATGAATTCACTAAGGTCGACATCGTATAACTAGCATCAATGCCTTAGGCATCAATGACTTCGACATGGTAAAACCGTAATTACTATAAAAACTGATATTTTGCTATATAAAGTATTATCTTTTCAACAACTTCTATTGTTTGTCAAATTATTTTTGGTTAATAAATACTTTACAAAATTTATTTTTAGAAACTTGCATGGATTTGATTTTCAACTTCAAAATAATCTTATAAACCCTCATTTTTATTAATTAAAACCCAAAATAAACAATTTTCTTCCCTTAGAAAATTCATGAAATATTCATCCTTAATTGGAAAATTATGAAATTACAAACCACATCTAAAATAATGTTTCTAACATTATATCAAAATTTCAAGTCGTTTGAGTGTCATATGATTGGTTTTCACATTTAAATCTATTAATTAATTTCATAAATAATTCCCATAAATCATCAATAAGCATATAATCATTCAATCATTCAAACATGGCATAATAACATCAAAGAATTAGGGTTTAATCAAGAAACTAATCCAAACATAGAAAACTTAAGATGGATAAGCATTATTCACCTTGATTTGATAAAGGAACTTAAGATTTGAGTTTGAATTAATTTCCCCTAAGTTTTAATCTTATTTCTTACCCATTTCCTTCTTTTGAAACTCCTCGTAATGGCCAGCCTTTGTTTAGATTAGGTTTGCACGAAAGTAAATGAATGAGGGAGGAAGAATGTAAGGGTTTGTATTAGGAAATGTAGGCTTTTCCTATTTTACCCTCTATATGGATTCCTCCTTATCCTAGTTATAATCATTCTTATAAATTCATTTCTCCAGGCAAGATCTATTAAATGATCAAATCACATTTTCCTTTATTATCCTATATTATTTGATTTAATTTTTATGATTAAATATCCTAAATAACGTTAATAAAATTAATGGTATTATAGACTTCCCTCCATAAAGAATTTCTTCCTTGAAATTACTATAAGGTATGTAACATACATATAACATGGGCCTAAATAATACCATCAAAACAAATCAGGATAAGTGTTTTTACTCATGTACTCTGTTTCTATGTACCGTATCTCTTGTTGTCACTCCACTGGACCTTTACCAAGCTGACTGTCTTATTCCTTAACCTCTTCCTATCCCTACCCATAATATGAACTAGTTGCCAAATAATAGTCATGTCTGGCCATACCACTAAATCTTCCAATGCAGTAGAAGTAATAGTAGTTTTTGGACCACGAACACGCTTTTTGAGATGAGAAATATGAAGAACATCGTGTATTTCTACCAAATTGCTCGGTAACTCAATCATGTAAGCGAGTTTCCCGATCCTCTCTGTAATAGGAAATGGTCCAACAAACCTAGGTGCTAATTTCCCCGACTTTCCAAACCTTACTACACCCTTCATTGGTGATACTTTGACGAAAACATGATCTCCCACTAAGAATTCTCTTTCTGTCTCTTATCTACATAATGTTTCCGCCTAGACAAAGCTTCCCTCATCTTATCCGGATTAACTCGGTTCTTTCTGTTGATTCTCTTACTAAATCCGAACTAAGCATCAATCTGTCTCCGGTTCCTACCCAACATACGGGTGATTTACATGGTCTTCCATATAAAGCTTCAAAAGGTGTTGCTTTTATACAAGTCTGATAACTATTGTTATAGGAAAATTCGGTTAAGTCTGGTCGGTCTTCCCATGATCCTACAAAGTTTACCACACAAGCTCTTAACAAATCCTTTAGGACTCTATTGACTCCTTCCTTTTGACCATCTATATGTGGATGATAAGTGGTACTCATCTTGAGCTTGTTATCTAAAAATTCTTGCAGACTTTTCCAGAATTCGCTAGTATATAAAGAATCTTATTATACTACTAGGAATTTCATGCTATCTAATAATATTCTTCATAGATTACTTAGCCAAAATGGTTGTCATCCTTGTTGACTTAAAGGAAATAAAATGTGTAGTCTTGGTCAATATATCCACTATAACCCAAATACTTTCATTTCTCCTACTCAACCTTAGCAATCCGTCAATAAAATCCATTGGTATAGAATCTAATTTCCACATTAGTATATCTAAATGTTGAAGCAATCTACTTGGTTTCTGATGCTCGGCTTTTACTTGTTGACAATTCAAGCATTGATTTACCCATAAGCCTACATCCCATTTCATAACTTACCAGAAAAAACTCATTTTCATATCCTAATGCATCTTATTTCCTCTAGGATGAATAGTAAATTTTGACCAATGACACTGTTTAAGAACTTCTTTCCTTAGGTCACCTACATCTGGAACACACAATTATCCCTTCTTTCTCAACCATCCATTTTGATCAAAATAAAAATCCTTTAAGTTATCAATCTCGGTTCCACTTCCAATTAAGTTAATTCATTCAGCTAACAATGGATCTTCTCTTTGCTTAGAAGCAATCCTTTCAATCAATATTGGTCGAACTTCCAAGAAAGATAACATTGCAATACACTGACTAAAACTATCGGTCGATCTTAACTGCGCACTACAAGTAGTCAGTGCTTCTAAATCTTTCCACTCTACTAACATTGCCAATACTGCATTCTAATGTTTTCTACTAAGTATATCTATCAATTTATTTCCATTCTCTTGTTTGAACTCAATTCCAAAATCATAAGCCAATATGAACTCCAACCACCTCTTATGTCTCATTTTCAACTCCTTCTAAGATAATAAATATCTTAAAGACTTGTGATCCATGAACAACTCGGATTCTCCCAAAAGATAGTGTATCCACACTTTTGAAGCATAGATTACTGCTGCCAACTCCAAATCATGAGTCGGATACTTAATTTCATGCGGTATAAGCTGTCGCAAAGCGTTAGCAATCACTTTACCCCTTTGCATCAACACAACTCCTAATCTTGTTCCACATGCATCAGTATACACCACCAAGTCCCGATTACTATCTGGCACCACTAACATGGGCACATTGATCAATAAATGTTTTAGCTTTAGGAATGCCTCCTCATATTTATCGATTCAAACATACTTCACATTCTTCCTTCTAAGTTTAGTTATCGACGCTACCGTATGAGAGAAACCATTGATGAATCTCTGATAATAGCCAATTAATCCAAGAAAACTCTTTATCTTAGTCATCGTCCTAGGTCTTTTTCAATTATTAACAGCTTCTATCTTAGCTGGACCTACTAGCAACCTTTTTTGAGACTGCATAACCAAGGAACTTCACTTCTTTCTTCCAAAAACAACACTTCGAAAATTTTGCCTTTAGTTGATGCTACCTCAACAACTCAAGCACTATTAAAAGGCAAGTCTCATGATCCTGCTCATTCCTAGAATATATTAGAATGTCATCTATAAATATTCACACAATCTATCCAAATGCTCTCGGAAGGTTCAGTCATCAAATCTATGAAGAAAGCAAGCGCATTAGTTAATCCAAATGGTATTACTAACCACTCATACGAACCGTATTTTGTTCATAACTTCATCAACAAAATACTATCATCTACCACCTTTAGTTGATGGAACCCTATCGCCAAATCTAGTTGGAAAAATACTTTGGCTCCATTCAACTAATCAAGCAAATCATCTATTCTTGGCAAAGGATATTGATTCTTTATCGTCTTTTCATTCAAATTTTGATAATCAATACATAATCTCAATGACCCGTTTTGGTTTCTTCACGAGCACCATGACGGCTCCCCAAGGCGCACTGCTTAGCCTAATAAATCTTTTTCCCTCTAAGTGCACTAGTTCCACCTTCAACTCTTTCGTCTTAGTGGGTCTAATTCTGCTAGGCAGCCTACTTACGAGTTTAGCTCCAGGTACAAGATCCATTCCAAACTCAATATCTCTTATGACGGGAGTCCTATTACTGGCTCAAAAATATCTGCAAACTCTCTAACGAAAAACTCGATTCAACTCGTCTTCCTCCTTCATTGGATTCAACAATGCAAAAAAATCAAAATTCGAGTCCTCTATGGAGTATATAATTCAATTGTTACAATTAGGGTGTCTTAGTGATATCTGTTAGAATCTCAATTTTCAGTTTTTTTTTACCGTGATAACTATATAAGTCAATATTCTCGTATTTTTGTGTACTAACCATTTATGCACGATATTTATTGAAAATTTGGATCCACAAAGCTATGGAGTTGATATATATCTATTTAGAGTCTGTACATTATAGTAGAATTATGTTAAAATCTCTCTTATATGATATATATACACCAAAACATGAACAAAACCATGCTAATGCAACCACAAGGCTTAAAACAACCGGCTGAATGTCTCCATTCACATGGCTAAATTCGACCTAAATTAGCCTATTTTCTTGTAGCATCGAATTTAAAATGATTCAGATGCATGAATTGAAATTTTCATACGGCTGATTATCGATAACGGCTATTTTTCTAAAGGGATGCTTCTGTTCAACAAAGAGAAACATCTTCTAATTTAAGGGTTGGATCTATTACTTTTCATCACTCCTTTTCATCAAATATTGCAACTCTTAAAACTATATAAATAGAGTCTAGAATCCAACAAACATTTTAACAAAAACTGATTTTAGTTTTCTTGATTTCTTAACTCTAATTCTCTATTTACCATTGCTACTCAAAATACATACAATTTCTGATCATTAATCACTCTATCTCCCACATTCTTCAAGCACATTACACTATATATCATAAAGGAGAAGATTACAGGAATATTGTACTTTATTGACTTATCAGTGCTATTTAAAGAGCATATTACAGTCAGATACTTTTGTTTATTTGTAAAGAACTCCTGTTCGATTGCTTGGGTGGTAGTAGTGCTATTTGGTTGCTTAGGCATTAGAAGTCCCGTTCGGTTGCTTAGGCAGTGTAAACCTATTCCTCTAGGGCAAGTGAAGGTTGCTTGTTTAAACCTAGAAGGAGTACAAGACTGGATGTAGAACAGGAAGTTCGAACCAGTATAAAAATCTCCGGTGTCATTTACTTTACTGCTTTATTTACTTACTTATTTTATATTCTACACAAGTAGTTTATAAATACATCAACATTACACGATCTTATAACACGGTCAATTTTCATTTGGTATTAGAGCAAGGTGATCTTATAACTGTAACATAGTTATCTGATATTTTAATATGGAAACAACACTAGCACAAGCTTCGTTGAAGGTCAATCTACTGCACAACCACCACTATTTAATGCGTTGAACTATAACTATTGGTTTACTAGAACGAGAATTTATATGCAAACTAATAGTTATGAAACTTGGAATATTACTCAATCAGAATATACCATACCTACTATAGAATATTCATAATGGCCTAACATACAAAAACTGTATGCTACTGCAAATGCCAAAGCCATGACTATGTTATATTGTGCATTAGACAAAAATGAATTTAATAGAGTAAGCATTTGTAAAACAACTTATGAAATTTGGCATACACTTAAAATTACACACGAAGGTACTAATGAAGTAAAGCAGAGTAAGATTCCTATGCTCAAAAATCAGTTCCAAAATTTCAAAATGAAGCAAGATGAAAAAATAAATGAAATGTGCTCTAGATTTCAAGACATATATCATTCTCTTTTAGCATTAGGAGAAAAATTTACAGACTTCGATATTATTTCAAAAATCCTCTACTCTCTAACGGATGAGTAGGAACGAAAGGTCTTAGCAATCGAAGAAGCTAACGACATTTCAAACATTAAACCAGAGGAGTTGATAGGAAATCTAATGTCTTATGAAGTTAATCTCCAGGAAAAATGAGTACAGGCACAAGATAAGAAGAATATAGCATTCCAAACAGAAAAGGATGAATCTGATTTAGATAAGAAAGACATGGCATCCATTGCTAAAAATTTCAAAAAGTTATTGAAATTCAAAACGGGCAACAAATTCAGAAACAACAAGAACAACTTCAGCAGCAATAACAACAACAAACATCATCTTCTACTCTAGAACATTAAGAGTGTCACAAGAAAGGTCACATCGAGAAAGACTATCCTGATTAAAAGAGAGACAAATTTAAGCACAAGAAAGAACAATTCAAAAAGAAAGCTTTCTCTGTTACATGGGATGATTCAAAATCATCTTCATCATCAAACAGTGACACCGATAGTGATTTTGAACAAGCGAACGTAAGTTTTATGGACACAAATGATGAGGTATGTAATCTAACTTTTGATGATTTAATGGAAATAAACTCTGAATTACTTGACATGCTAAGAAACATCAAAAGAAAGTATAAAGAAACTCTAGAAAAGTTAAACAGGACTGAAATTGAAGTAGACATGTTAAGAGATGAGAAACAAATTTTAAAAGAAGAACTTGAAACTACTGAAGAATCTTGTTCTAATATAGAATCTTAACTCTCTATGTTAAGTCAAGAAATAGAAACACAGAAAGAAAAGAATGATGATCTTTTAGTTGAAAATCATGATCTCAAAGCTAATATTAAAATATTGGAATTAGATATTTCTAGTCTCAAAACAAAATTAAATGATATTACTAAGAATGTCTCTAATTTTAACAAAGGAAGAGAAAATCTTTCTTAAATTATAGAAAATTCTCAGACAGTTTCAAATAAAAGGGAGGATAAAAAGCAAGAATTAAAAAGTATTCCTAAGAAAAGGAACTCCTTATATAGTAATTTTTAGAAAGAAAAATGATAATATTGCCAAATCGGTTTCAATAACCTCAAAATATTCTAAAACAATTAAGATATGGGTTCCTAAAACCAATAATTCTTTAATTAGAAATAAATATATAAAATATTTTTTAGAAACTGTTCACAAAAAGATTTGTTTTCAAAAGGAATTCTAAGCCCACTTGGGTTTGGTTTCCAAAGACCTAACTTTTTAGGACCCTAACAAAAAGGTGGGTACCAACGTTAATTCTATATTTTGCAGGTACCAATTAAAAAGAGAGGAAAATATATATTGGACAGTGGTTGCTCAAAACATATGACAGGAAATTAAGAAATTTTAACGGACATTACCTACTCAGTTGTAGGCTCTGTCATTTTTGGAGACAATTCCAAAGGTTATATCATCGACAAAGGCAATGTGAGCAATAACGGTATATCTAATTTTTCTCTTATTACAAATGTTTTACTAGTTAAAAATCTAAAACACAATTTTCTTAGCATCATCCAACTGTGTGACAAAGGATTCAATATATCTTTTTCTGAAGATAAGGGTAGCATTTTTTATCAAAATTAAAATCTTATTTTTGAAGGTTTTAGAGATAAATATATATATATATATATATATATATTAAATATGAATATAAATTACAATACTAACATGTATTTAGTGGCCAAAGAAAATGATCCTTGGTTATGGCACAAAAGATTTTGTTGCATCAATTTCAAAGCTATAAACAAATTATCTAAAAATGAATTAGTAAAAGGTTTAATAAAAATGAATTTTAATGTAAAGAATATTTGTGATGTTCTGACTATTCCATGCTTTATTTAATTATTTTTCTGTTATCTATGTATTGTTTTCTATATTTTTTTATGTATCTCTACGTTTTGTCCATGAAAAGGGGGAGAAATTTGTTAAAAATTATGCATATAAGTAGGGGGAGTATTCAGATAAGTACAATGCAAATTATTTATAGCATATAAACTTATGTAGTTGTCATCATCAAAAGGGGAGAACGTTAGAATCTCAATTTTCAGTTTTCTGAATACGACAACTATATAAGTCAATATTTTGTATTTTTGTGTACTAACCTTTATGCAGGAGATTTATTGAAGATTTGGATTCACAAAGCGATGAAGTTGTTATATATCTATTTTGAGTCTGTATATTATAGTACGATTATGTTAAACTCTTTCTGATATATACACTGACACATGCACAAATCCATGCTAATGCACACAGTTGGCTTAAAACAACAAGCTGAGTGTCCCCATTCAGACGGCTGACTACTGAAACAAATTATAAATTTTTATGCAGTTTCAGCCGACTGAATGGAGATTTTCAAACGGCTGAATTAGACCTAAATTAGCATATTTTCTTGCTGCATCGAATTTAAATCGATTCATATGTCTGAATTGAAAATTTGAGAAGGCTGATTATCAAAAACGTCTATTTTTCTGAAGGGATGCTTCTTTTCAACAAAGAGACGCATCTTCTAATTTATGGGTTGCATCCGTTCTTTTTCATCGCTCCTTTTTATCAAAGATTGCAACTCTTAAAACTATATAGATAGAGTTTAGAATCCAACAAACATTTTAACAACTAATGATTTTAGTTTTCCTGATTTCTTAACTTCAATTCTCTATTTACCATTAGCACTCAAAATACATACAATCTTTGATCATTGATCACTCCATCTTCCACATTCTTCAAGAACATTACACTATATATCATAAAAGGGAAGATTATAGGAAGATTGTACTTTATCGACTTATCATTGCTATTTAAAGAGCATATTACAGTCATATACTTTTTTATTTGTAAAGAAGTCCTATTCGGTTACCCAGGAGATAGAAGTCCTATTCGTTTGCTTAGGTGGTAGAAGTCATGTTCGGTTGCTCAGACGGTGTAAACCTATTACTCCGAGTTAAGTGAGGATTGTTTGTTCAAATTCATAAGGAGTCTGGGACTGAACATAGAATAGAAAGTTTGAACCAGTATAAAATCTCTGGTACCATTTACTTTACCGCTTTATTTACTTACTTATTTTTTATTCCGCACAGGTAGTTCATAAATACATCCATATTACACGATCCTATAGCATAGTCACTTTCAATATTTCCTTATCTTGGAAAAATATCCTTGCATCATATTTCCTTAAGCAATCCATACCTAATATAATTCCAAAGCCCATAAAATCAAACACATGCAAACTGTCCTAACAACTCAAACTCTAAATGTTTACATCTCATCGAGTTTTGTACCTTCCTATCAGATTCGCAACCCTTAAGGAAGTAACAAGGTATAATGGTTCTAAACTTAGCTTATCTACCAAAAAATGAGAGATAAAAGAATGTTATGCACCAGTATCAAACAGTACTCTAACAAGTATGCCATGAATCTAAAGCATACCTCCCATCACAGCCTTTCCTTTCTCCTCTATGATTGGTCTTGAGGTAGCTGTTTCCAAAGCAAACCCTTTTCCTTTCTCAACCTTGGCTGGTTCCTTTCACTTATTCTTGTCATGGCCTATCTAGTCACAACTGAAGCACTTGAGGTTCTTCCTCTCAATGATATTATTTCCATCTCCAAAGTGACATTCATTTGCAAAATGCCCTTTCTTGTCACATTTGTAACACACAACATCCGCTTTTCCTTTCGTGGCAGCTCCTCCCTTCTGTGTTTCCTTCTTATGAAAGGACTTGCTTTTCTAATTCTGCCCACTCTGAGTCTCTACGGCTTTGCTACCACCAAAGAAAGCAAGCATCTCTTCATTCCTCAAAGCCATCTCCACTACGACGTCACATGGATCCCTAAGATACAGCAAGGTTGCCCTTGCAAGCTCTAGACTTAATCCATGGATAAATTTTCAGTTCTCTTAATCCCTGTGTCAATCATAGCATACCCATACATGGATAACTCCTCAAATCTTGTTGCATACTCCAATACAGTTATGTCTCCTTACACTAACTCAGCAAACTTCCTAAGCAAAGTTGGTTTGGTAATTTCAAACATGAACATCTCCTCGAACCTTCTTTCGAACTCAGCCCAAGTCAAAGTTTCCTCTAGTACTCCAACTGTAACACGGTTCTATTAGTATAGTGCAGCTCCTTGCAATTGCCTAAATGCCAATCTTTTTTCTGCTCATCATTTAGTCCTAAATCAACAAAGATCCTTT
Organism: Allium cepa; assembly: GCA_030765085.1. Taxonomy (NCBI): domain Eukaryota; kingdom Viridiplantae; phylum Streptophyta; class Magnoliopsida; order Asparagales; family Amaryllidaceae; genus Allium; species Allium cepa. Next base: position 633,661,902 of record CM060932.1, on the reverse strand, counting down.
CACAATGAACTAGCCAATTTTCCACCTCTATAACATCCTAGGTTCTAGTAAATGGCTTTTCTCCAAGTCTTGCTTGATCCCTGCTCAAAATCGCATAATTATTGACAACCAAAACTCTAGGATTTGCTCCTCCAACATTTCCACCAACTAATTCAGCAGTAGCTCCTACTTGCATCATATTGATGGAGAACTGATACATAACTCCCATGTATGCCGGTGGTGTTCGAGCACCCTCGTTAGCAGTTGTTTGTCGACCTGGATTCCTTCTATTATTGGGTCTGACATTTCCATCGTTTGTCGTTCTTCCTCCACCACGATTCACTCTTATGTTTCCTACATCCATACCTTACTTTCCTTAAATCTGTATTCGAACCTTAGTAAGATACGAAAGAGCGGTCTAAGAGAGATGGAAGAATAGAGATAAGATATATATACTTATATATAGAAAATATAAGTATGTTACTATAACATTATCCCACACACCAATCTTATTCTATAATTTTTTTGGTTTATGTTTTCAAAATCTTTTAAGTTCAAAATTCTTTTAGTCTTAGATAAACCTTATGAACATAGATTTTTATGCATGATGACGTTGGCATAGAAGTGTTAGAGATTATCATTGAGCTTGTCTCTCTACCTTGCCTTTGCCTCATGAAGATCTTTGAGCTCCTTTTGAGAAACTGCAAGCTCTATGTCATTAGCAAGTTATTTAGTTTAAAGGCTATCCAAAATCATCGACGAGCTTCTTTTTCTCTTCAAAGAGTATACGACTCTCCTCTCAAAGCCTCTCAAGCTCGACCGCCTTTTCATTAATAATCTGGTCCATGGCTCTAATAATCTCATCTTTTTGCATGAGAGCCTGGGCCTTCTCATCAGCCTGCTTTATGAACTTGACGCTCTCAGCAGTAGCAGCTTTTAAATCATTTCTAAATATGAGCTTAGTATTGATTTGGGCTTGCCTCGTCTCTTTCATTCATTTTTTGGACTTAGCCTTTACCTCAAGGGCTGCATTGCTCTCTCTAGTGACCTTCATCAGGTCCTCTTCCCTTTCTTTCAAAATCCTCTCATAAGTTTCCTTCTTAGAATCAAAGGACTGGATATAAGTATAATAGCTTTTATTTACATCTAAGAGGGTCTTACATTGCCTTTTCCACTTATACCCTTCATCAACATGCTTATGGACACTTCGAACATCCCGATATGCTACTTATTTTAGGATATCCTCGATGTCTTAGTCGAATATAACACCATACAAGAAGAAGTCGAGAAATGCTGAATGTAGGCATGGATGACTGTTGGAAGAGTAAATGAGGAAGGAATGTTTCCCTTGGAAGAAGGTGGAACTATTATAATGAGAGTATGAGAAACAAGAACTTGTTATTGAGAAGTGGTTTGAGCTTTGGAGCAAGGAGGAACAACGCCATAAGAAGGGTCGCGACATTCTGCAAATTCTCTCTGGCGTTTAGAGGGATCACGTGTCAACTCACCTTCAGCCTCTCTTTTCCTTCTTTCCCTCTCATTTTCCTTCTTTTCTCTTTCATGATCCCTATTACCTCGATGGTCTTCTTCGATCTCCCAATCTTTTCTCCTCCACCACTCCTTATTTGTCTCATAATGACTCTAATAGTTGCATCAAGGCGGATATGGATTGGGTGTCTTCCCTCTATAATCATCTCCACTATATGAGAGAGCAGCATATTGTCACAACCCCATGGAGCCTAAAACAAGAAGAGGATATTCTTAGAGTTTGGACTTTAGAAAACAAACGAATGTAGGAATGCGTATTTGTGGTCCTAATGAAGTGTATGACACCGATGACCCCCTAAGTACTTTATGGACCATCTTGGTAAGGAATTAAAGATGGGGTCTTGCCATCTTCGCTTACAAAGCCTCCTGGCTAGAAGTTGAAGGCTAAATTAGTTTCGTCAAGGATGTCACGAACAGTGAACTCGATTTCACCGATGTCACTTAACCCGATGAAGACGTCACTAAAGGAGTAGGATCATAGTGAGATACTTTTGAGGGCTACATAATTTGTTCTCCAGCCGTATTGGAAGTTTCTATGGCAATGTACTCCAGATGGGGAGAGTCGAGGAGACCAAGACTCGTAAAGGACGACTCTCCAAATGATTTGCCCTCTTCTTTATGCCTGATAGTTGCTACCACTATCGTCGTCACCCTTTTCCACCTCTTTAACCGTAGGCTTATTTCCCTTTCTCCTTACAGCTCGCTCATCTTCTTTAGGAATTAGATAAATTCAGGCATCTTCATCCCCATCTTTTAGAATATCACCGCCAACGAGCTCTTCGTTCTCTCTCTCAGCGGGTTACTCTATGTGAACTATGCCTGAGGGACCCCTCAACTTCCCTCGGAGGATTCTTGCCAGAGCTGCAAGTAGGAATGGAAGAACGTATACGAGTTCTAAAGGCACTACGTACAAGTGACTCTTTGATAGAAAATTTACCAAGGCTAAGCAAACTGCACCACCGTAAGTTTTCATTCACCAGCAGGAATGCGATGGTGCATTGCTAGAACCTAATTTCTTAAAGTTCCGTGAGCATAGTTCGTGCTCCTCGCAATCATCTCGAACTGGAATGCCTATAAGGAAACAAACATTAAGTTGATAACTTGTGTTAAATAAATCCAAGTATGGAAGGGAGAGAGGAAAGATAACCTACTTCCACAAAGCTATAATCGATTAAAGTTATAAGGGTATCATAAGTAGAAAAACTCATTCTTGAACTACGGGTATTTTCTGTGAAGCTTTTCGATGACCTTGCACCAACACCAGGGTGCAACGATCATGAAAGAAGGAGATTCCCATCTTTTCTTGAAGTGGAGCAAGCAAGTAAGTTTTTCGAAGGTTGGAGCTCTGTTGAACCGATTCATGAAAAGGACATAGAGAGAGCTTAGAAGAGCATATTTGTTCGGATGAATTTGGAATGGAGCTAGCTCAAGTTCTTGCAAAACCGTTCGAAGAAATAGATTAAAAGGTAGTACACACTACCCAAGCATATGTACTGGTTGTACGTTGTGTATCCTGGTGTGGGATGGTGTGCAAACTTGGCTCTTATAGGGAGAAAAACATCATCTTCGAGAATTTCATGCTGATGAAAAAGCAAAATTCAGGCCATTAGAATCGTTGGCACTTGTTTCGGTTGATCATTCAATATTCTTAAGCCTAAAATATCATTCAAAGGAAGTGGCCAATTCATTACCGGCTCCGTTGGAATCATCGAGGCTTGTGATTCGAATGTAATAGGACAACCTGCTCCGATAGAATGGTAGGGGAAGCCTGATCTATAGTAGATCTTACTTCAATAGGAGTGGACATGCCCTCACCAGACTTGAATTGAGGCAATCGATGAGTCATTCTAGACAATAAAACTTGGTGTTTAACATGCTTGAGTATGTTTTATCTTAATAAGCCCATGTGATTAACGCCTAGAATCTAAAGGATTACGACGTGTGTTGACCGACCATATTTTGAGCGTTGAATGGGTGAGTGAAAAATGTTAATCTATATAGTGTGAAACTTGTGTTCCATGCATGATGAATGGACCATCCAGTGTAGATAAATCACTTGTGCTAGGAAATGCATTACTTTGCACAACATAACTATTATCCAACACGGAAGCGATACTATTCAAGAACATAGGAGATTTAGAGGAAAAGCGGTGTGGTGGAATTGTCCGAGCATGACCTTTCTTGGAATAAACCATCCCATCATAATTCAAATGACAAAAAAGGCTTATCCAAGTTTTGACAAAAGTTAGTTGATGTCGGAGAATCAAAATTGTCTTCGGAATGGCATGCACATGACCAAGGAAAAACTTGAGTTCGCCAAGAGTTGTGCAATACCCAAACTTCAACCATCTCCAATCAATTAAAGTCGGTCGCACCCTCAACCTCATTGTCACCGTGGAATCAATCGCCAACCAAAGTCAAATTCAAAGTGATTTGTGCTAGCAACTCTTAGGCCCGAGAACTTTTGTGGGTGAATCGGAGCAAGGTGGAGGAGGCGATTTGTGGCGGTGTAGATCTAGAAATCGGTAGTGGAAATGGTGGTTAAACAACATTAAAGTCGACGGTGGCGGTGAGTCAAGCACATGAAGGTTGAAGGATGAAGGAATCGATGCAAGGAGGACTTTATGGGAATATACAAGAACTCGGGGGAATATGAAAGGTCTCGGTACCGAGAGAAACCTCTCGGTACCGAGAGGAACCTCTCGGTACCGAGAGGTTTTTCCTTCTCGAAATCTTACAAAAAGAAAAGCAGAGAAGGAGAATGGTTCCCTGAGCGTAGATCTGATTTCCAAAGCATTGATTTGGTCCTTGGCATGAAGAATGGAATTACAACTATGTAAAGCAGATAAAGAAAAATCCATCAACCAAAGGCAATGTTTCGAAGAAATACTTAAACGCTCGATTGGACTCATAAGATAGCATGTCAGGACTAGTTTCGATTCAGATCATACTTTGTTTCCAACAGAAGCTAGATTTAGGTCTCAAAGTTCCCTACAATGTTTCTTTAGGTGTTGATCCAATTTTGGCATCAATAATATTAAATTGCAAGCATTATATACATATGTTGTTTTAAATTTAGAACACACTGCAATTAATTATATATATATATATATATATATATATCTGTGTGTTATTTTAATTTAGAGTTTATAAAATGGATTTTTGTATAGACATCACAAATATAATTTCAAATCCTTTATTAAATATTACTAGATTTAAAATTGTTAATTCCAGATTTTGAAATAGACAAAAGAGTAAAACTTAATTTTTATGTGTGTGTATGTATATAAATAGTATTACATATTTTTAAAATAAAGCTATGAAAAATAAATGCATATATAAGGCATATGTGTCTATTGCGGTGTATATCCAGCGCCTATATACATATAAATTAACTATGTATGTTAAATATATGTTGCACTTGCACCATACACACATAAGTGCATTTGATACACTTTCTACAATATAGCTAATTTAAGTAAATTAAAATTCCCTATTTAACAAATCAAATAAAATAAGATTTTATTTTAATCAAGTTTTAGGTCGACATAGTCGTATTGTTGAATAGTTGCTATGAATGTATTACAATGATTATAATTTATTACCCTATGCCATTCCAGTTTATTTGTTATTATGACCCCTATTGATATTGTATTGCACCCTATCATTATGGACTATTCATGGATGTTATATTGATTAACTGTATTACTAATTGTGGAATTAAAACACCATTGGCATTTAGTTTTGAATTAAAAAGATTCGAAACGAAATTTTTTCTATTTTGACCATAGAATAGAAAATCTAAATTAAACGTTATTTTGCCCTTATTTGAAATTTTTTCTTAAATGAATTTGTTTAATTCTAAATTTTTGATATGTTATAATAAATTATATTTTGAATAGGATAGTCTAAAATTTGAGTAAGAATTTTATGTGTAGATTTATTAGAATAAATATGAACAAATAGGTGATTTGTAAATGGTTATGTTTAAAATTGAAAATTTTTCTATAACTCCATTACATTAAAATTAAAATATTTTGTAAAGAAACCTATACCAATTCTATAATTTAATAATTTATATATTTTATTCTTTGAAAATAGGACTATTGGAGATTTGAAATTTTAAAAAAACATTAAAATGACCTAAAAATTTTCCGTGGGACTTGCATATTATTTGGAAAATATTTCGTAAATGAACCTATATTTAGTTCAGCAGTTAAAGTATTTTCATGATTTACTCTTTAAAGATTGATTTTATACAATTATGGAATTACTATAAATTATTAAAAAACATGGGAATTTTTTTTGATACTTTGCTAAAAAATACAAAAAAATATTTTAAGAACTTTGGTTTCATAAAAATAAATTATTTCTTTATTTTAATATTTTAAATAAACTAATGCCGAGGAAAAATGAAATATTTTAATTTTTAAAAATAATAATTTATTTTAGAAAATACAATATTATTAATAAAATTTTATGATGCTTATTAAGGACTTTTGTTTCATAAAATGAATTTTATTGTATAATTTATTGTATTTAAATAAATTGATTTCAAGTAAAAATGTCATATTTTGAATTTTTTAAATAATAAATATTTTCAAAGAAATTTGAGATTTTTACTGTAGTTTCCTGATGTAAAATAAAGAGGTTTTCATCTTGAAAACTTTTTGAAATTTCTATTTTATTCTGCTGTAAAAATTTAATTGGATAAAACAACGCCCTTTATAAAACGAACGATTGGTTGTTAAACAGACTGGGTCTGATAAATGGCATACTCTCTGTCATTTTACTGAAAACACTTTAATAACCATGTACGTGGAGGATGTTTCTAGAATGTAGAGGTTGAATTGGCAAAAGTCTGCTGGAACGAAGTAAGAGAACGATGATCGATGACCCTAACACTTATGTCAATTTAAAATAATTAAAACAGGAGCCTATGTCCAGCCAATAGGTTAGCCACCTTTTGCGGACATCTTTCCCTCATATTACTATCTTGATTGGTGCACCCTTATCTTGGATTGATGAACGCGGTCGGCCATTAGAGATTTTGACCAACTAGAAAGGGTAAACTGGTAAAATCCTACCTTGGGAATTGCCTCACATGCCTTGTCATACATTTATTCCTATAATAGACCACTATCACTTTGTTTTAGAATTGTACTTATAGGGGAATTACTGGCTACCGACGTTGTTGGTTGTATTAGAGAACCTGAATAGACTATATGCTTAAAAATGTGTTAATGTGGATTAATATAAAGCCTTAGCGCTATTTTAATACTTTATATTATAGATAGACATTACATATATAGTTTAGCTTACTACATATAGATAGTTCAATGGATCCTTAGGAGATGGAAAATCCTATAACATCTCTTAAGTTATTGTACCCTTATTACTTGATTTGAATTTACTTATATAAGAATGTATAGTCCTGACTCGAGTATATTGTTTTCCTTTATACTTTGGTCATCTTGAGTTGTTTCAGCATTTCGAAGACATTTGTTTTCTTAAAGATGAAGATGGAGTTTGGTAGTTCGTGTTTACTAGTATTTTCCGTTGCATAATTTTGTTATGTTTTTTAAATGTATAACTATGATTATATTGTAAATGGAAATCAAATGTATATTATAAAACAACTTCATGAACTGTTAATGAAATCGTTATAGTTTATCATTTTGCTATGAGATTCTATGTATTATTCTCTTCTCTTCTTATATTCTTATTACAAACCCCACTGACAATCCATCTTATGAATGATTTGAGTTAGACATGTGTTGTTCATTGTCGATTTGAATCATTCAAAATGACGGGTCGTCACATAATCTTAGTTCAAAAGTAAAAGTCAATGGTCGAAGGCCCTTTGATAGTCAACAACTTGAGAATAATGTTTTGTACTGTAGACAAACATGGCTCCATAATTTAAGGGGATTGTGATGAACACAAGAAATTCAACAAAATCAAGCAAATGTTGCCATTAATTGTCATTGTTTACTTAACAAAAAAACCCCTAACTTATATGGATTTATGATATTTTCTATTTAATCGTAAGATGTTCATTCCCAATTCAAAAAACCACAAACCAACACCTAACGATTTTCGAAATTTACATGATACCTTCAAGGATAAAACCTTGTTTCCCTAAAACTGGTTAAATAGGCAAAAAAATGATAAAAGTCTTATAACTCCTCTTTAACTCTATGTTACTCATCTTCCTACCATTTCCATATAATACTCATTCTCATATGTAATTTACTTCATTTTATCAAAGATTATATCTACAACATTTCAAGTAAATTTAACTTCGGTTAAACACTTTACTTTTGAAAGAGATATATGTTGCAAAAATGCTATAAAAATGACTTTAACTTTATTTTACTTAACTTCTTAAAGCCATGGCATATATAACGTATCAAATATAATATACTTTATATTAACCTAAGAGTATATGTACAAAACATCTTGTTAAATTTACTAGATTTAAGTCACTTTTAGATTGTGAACCTTTGTTAAAAACATCTATTTTAACACATGGTACTCAAACTCATTCATCTTGCTAAAATATGATTTTAACTTCATATACCCAACCAAATGTCCATATTCAAGAATTATGCACCACCACACATATGAACATATAGTCAAGATAAATTTAACAAGATTAAGAATAAGGTATACGTGAATCATTCAATTTCAAAATTTCATCTTATTTTAAAAATAAGAAATTGGTCATTTGAATATACCAGTTCACTATAGACAACTATATAATAATATAGCACGTATATTACATAGTATACATATGAAATGTGTAACATATGGTTTATACAGGTGAGGAAGGTCATTTATAACTAAATCCAACTCTTTAAGTGTAACAGCCTGTAAATCCGTACCCCTTGAGTCAACACTATACTACATCAATTTACTCAAGTGGAACAGAAATACGAACCATTAGGGTTAAAGAAGAAGAGATAGAAGAAAGAAGGAACTAAACAATATAAGAATCTCACAGTCGCAGCGGAATAAACTATAATAGTAAATGATAGATCTTTACACAAAATGAAACTAAATCTGTTTTATACATCATATCTTCAGAGTATCTCATACAACAATATTTATCAGTCAGACAATCATACAATCATAGCAGCGGATATATATATATATATATATATATATATATATATATATACAAGTACGAAGAATACGTCTCGGCTCCAGCTCCTCTCCTGCTCCAAAGCATCCTGTCCTGAACATATAATACTCGGTCTGACCCGAGCATTATAATGAAATAACACCCGAGTCAGTCTGGAATACCAGCTGATAATAATGCATCCAACTTGATTATTAAAGTTTCAAAAATCCTTTTGAAAACAAAAGCATTTCGTAAGACCACGCCACAAATAAACATGCCGGGTTTTTACCTTACGATAGCTAAAACACTTTTTATAGAAATCCTCTGATATTATAATAGGGTCTATATACAAATACTTATAAAATAGCCGAAATTGTTACATCTATTAAATTCCAGCTACTAGCCACAAAGTGGGTAATACAAACAAAACTCGTAAAAGGCTCGTAGGGAGAATGGATTTCCAACAATGACTAGGCACTGGGGTACCACCTGTCACAGTACCTGGTCTAGATCAGCGTACCAAGGACCACGCCCGATCCCGTGCAACACAAGGCCCGGACTACCCCTTACTGGATAGTCCTAAGTAAGATCACCCCGCGGTTGAGATCAGCAACCGCACCACTAAGCTGAAATAAAAAGGGACATCTAGACATGGATGACCTTACTATCAAGTGGGGGCTACCCACGAAGCCTTGCTGCATAACCCTGATTTTTAGTCATTCCCATTTGATGAGGCTTGAGGCTAAGTGTTACCTTTTTGAACGTTTCACTTAGAATTCCCATCGTCCACCTGACGATGTTTCGAAAGCATTCATCCATACAAGTCCGTCCCGGGTTCGAACGGAACCGAAGGCACTACTCCTACTACATCCATTTTGAAAATATCCTCAGGATTAGTAGCGACTAGCCCTTGCACTTCACCGCTCCATCTTCGAATCCAAACTCGTTTCACACGAAACGTACAAACCGGATCGAAGTGGTTTTCGAGAAATAAATCTCGATCCCGGTCTCTTCGAAACGATCAACGCATTTGTCCAATATTGATAGTCGGTGATTTAACTATCAATTAACATTCAAAAAATATCCATCACACAATAAATAATTTCCCACATTATTTATTTCCTCAAAATATCTTTACAAGATATGTTTCCATTTTCAAATCCTTTTGAAACACTTTCCAAACCCAATTTCCTCATGGAATAGATTCTCAAATCTTTATTCCCTCTAAAACATCCAAGTACCCATATTTAAGGTTGAAAATCAATTAAATACTTTATCCCTCAAAATACATTAAAACCATTTATATCAAATCTACTTACATACTTTATTTAAAATATACATATACTTTTAAAAATATTTCGAATAAAACTGCTTTATAAAATATAAACAATAACTTTAAAATAAGTTAAGTCATACGAGTTTTTAAACATAAAGCTATGAATCCTTATACAATTTCAAATAAAGCTTTAATTGATTTTCTTTAAAATAGAACCAGTTATAAAGTATAAATGATAATAATATTCTTTAAAACATAATTCTAATTACCCTTTAAAAATAGTTATTTTTATAACTACTTTATTATATATTCACTTCAAAAATTCTTACAACTTAAATAATTTTCTTAAAACCATTCTTTAAATAAAACTCAAAACTACTAACCTTTCAAAAATTAACTTTAAAACGTACTTGGTATCTCAGAGAAATATACTTTCTTTTTAGGATAACCCAAGAATTCTCTTCATCCATCCAATCATGATTTACCCAAATCAATTTTACGTTCATCCCATAAAACCCTTTCCATACATTAAAAATAGCTCCTTTTTATTTTTAAGCCCATTGCTATTTCCTGGAAATCATTTTCAAAACATAGGTTTAAAATATTTAAAATAAAGCTTCTAGAAATTATTTACTTGAAATAATACTTAAGGAAATATATATAGTTTTCCTAAGTACTTTCAGTCAAATTTAGTTTTTAAAATATGGTTATTAAATTAAATATTTATATTATAACTTCCTTTTGAGAACTAAATGCTACTTTACCCTTTTAAAATAACTAATGACCATAATTACTTAAATAAATATCTACTTACACTTTAAACAATTTAAAAATAATATTTCTTCCTAAAATATTCTAACATATTTAAACTGCAAATTTATATTTAAAAGATTTTCTTAAAAACAAAATAAAATTTCCAGGAGAAAGCACATTACCCATTCTTAAAAATAAATCTCGTTATTATTTAAAACAATTCACCTTTCCCTTTTTAAACCAAGTTTCATACCCTTGAAATTACCATCCAATTCTTGAATTTAATTCCTTTTAAATTCTTTACTTAGGAAATTCTTTTATATCCTTTAACCCAATTCATCTATTTTTTTTTAAATTTTCAGGTTGTATTCACCCAATCACAGCACAACACAATTTAAATTTAAATTTAATTCATTGCAGCATATAAATAAAGGCAGCATAACAAGATCTAAACAAATTATCATCGAATAATAAATAAGACATATCACGGAATATAAATTAATTTCTATTTGTGAGGGTCCAGTTGGATCCCTCCAACCTATTTTCCCTGCATCCACAGATATTAGCACAACAACATATATCAATTCAATTGATAATAATTGTTATATTCAACTAATCAAGCAATCATCCAATTAATGACTATTTAAATTAACTAATATTCCAGATGTGAGTGAGTTAAACTCACCTTGGGTTTTCGGCTAGCGTTTGAATTTTAAATTAAATCAAACCGCGTTCAATTTAACCTAAAATTCTCTCTAGTCCCAATTGCTTCCGGATCTGCGCTGCAGCGTAGAGCTCGTCGCCGCGATTCCGACGTCGTCAGTTTCGTCGAAATCTGACAACTTGAGTACAAGTTATAGATTTTAAAGGGTCGAATATATATATTAACATAAATAAATTTATTTTCTTTTATTAAACACCTAGAGATGAATCACGGCCGTTGATTCCAGATCTCAAATCCAAGCCGTTTCTATTATCTTCCCTTCCCGTATACCAGCCTACCACGCACGAAAAGAACCCACCCACGATCGCCTAGGGTTGAAAAACGCGGCCACCACGCTGCACGAGAAAGCGATCAGACTCAACCATTTCGAAGGGCACCTCAAACTTCACCATCGGCCAAAGTATTCCAGAGCTCGGTCATCCCTCCTGTGCACAAAACGAGAGAATATGACGGCATCTTCGGCTGCACTATCTCCCCTTTCGTTGATCGAAACACGATCGCCACCGTTGGTATCGTAGAGCTCGAAGTGCTCTACGATTTCCTAGTTGGAGCCTCGACCTGAAACCGCCCGGATGAAGAGGATTTGAAGGAGGAAGCTCGTGTGATTTCGGCCATTGAACGAACTACAAACGGCGGCCGGTGATATAACCAGGGTTTTGTAAATATAAACGTGTATATATAATATTATTTAATATTATTTTATTAACAAAATTCTCAATTTAACATCTTATTGCAAACGAACTCCAATTCTCACATACCAAAAGGAGTTCCTATGGTTTTCCGCATTCCGGACACAATGGAACAGGTTACGGAAGCTAATTTGATCGTATGCATGAGTTACAGAATTTAATGATCAATTTTAAATTAAATCGATTAAAGTATTTTCTATGCGTTTTACGCTGCCGGGGTCAAAGGACAACTCTGATTGCTACGAAAATTTAAATCCGATAATAACTAACTATTACGGATCTAATGGAACTGGTTTCGTCGAATTCCGAGACTATGTCTCGGAAGGCTATTTTAACTCGTCGATTAAATCGAGCGATTTTCAAAATCGTCGAAATCATCTAAAATTTCACTTTTAAATTTTTTACTAACTCTATTATAACTCGTTTGAAATTTATATTCACATTAGAAATCATTCTGATTCACTTTAAATCAAAATTTGAATATTTGCATTATTATAATATTAAATTCCATTATTAAATTAATATAAAATTCCAAATTCAATTTATCAACTTCTAATTCCATCCAATAGTCCAATATTACTATTTAAATCAAAACAAACTTAAATAAATTTTTAGAAACCATTTTTATATTTATTTACTCTCAAATTCACCCATTTATCCCAATTCTAATATTAAACTATTATTATTCAAATTCCAATTAAATTACCGTATTTGAAATTTAACCAATTTTATTAATTTAACTAGAGTCTTTTATTCCAAAATTCAAATTATAACACATATTCAACATTTAAAATGAATTACATGTTCAGCAACCCGAAATTCCGGGTCGTTACATTAAGATCACTTCTTCATTCTCCTTGCACCAAAATTCAACCCAAACCACTTCATTGCTTATTTACCCACGTCATTACCTTTTCTCTCCACTTACTACCATGTTTTCTCCTTCAAAAATACTTTTGATGCTTTAATAATGAAGTTACGAGACTATATGTGTAACAACCCACATATTTTACGATTGAGTATTCAAATATTTTATTTAAATATTTCATCGTTAGTCGGATTTTAGTCCGAAAAGCTACTTTTTGCAAACAGTCAAATTAGGACTCGAGACCACCCCCATTGAGTTCAAAATGATGTTTGCGGTCCTTTTGAGTATAAACTTCGATATGTTTGGAGATAGTAGAATTTTGCTACTTTTTCACTTAGGGCTTTGGTTTTGTTTCAGCTCATTAGACCCAAGCTTCACCCCTCTTCTCTTCATTACTTTATTTCTATTTCCTAATACTCAAGCTTTAGCAACAATGGAGAGAGGAATGGGAAATTAAAACTCCAAGCCCTAGTTTCCATTTGCAAATCAAGTTCTAGCTCCAAATTTATAGAAGAAGCTTTGCTTAGATTCAAGCTCTTTGGGTTGGAATTGAAGAGTGATTGTCCTTGCCATTGTGCTATAGCTTCTTCTTCATTTTTTTGGGTTTAAAGGTGAGATTTTTATCTCACATCTATATCTATGTCTTTCGTTGTTGTTAGGTATGAATTCCTAACACTTATTTATGTTCATTTGCTTTTGATTTGGATTGAATTGGTGAATATTCCAATTTTTGGTGTTTTGTAATCAAATCTTTAAAAATCCAATCTTTGATGTTTGAACATGTTTTTGGTGATGCATCGAAGAGCCTATAGGGCTAGGTTGCCGATTGGCATAAATCCCTAGTATCCATCGCTCGTTCGATCGCATTTTGGTTTGGAATTGCCATTTTTGGTCTAGGCTGTTTTTTTTTCCTAGCAGAAAATTTCAGACATCTGAAATTAATTTTAGACGTCTGAAACCAAATCCAGACGTCTGGAAAGGGGTCTGGAAAAGGCGGAGACTAAATCCAGACGTCTGAAACAAAATCCAGACGTCTGAAATCAAATTCAAACGTCCGGTTGAAAATTTCAGACGTCTGAAATGGCCCAGGAATTAAAAATATAAGGGAAAAAACACATATACTTCCAGATACTAAGGCCAGACGTCTGGGAACACCTACCAGACGTCTAGAACTGTTTAATTTGCCTATTTTGGCTATTTTTGAGTAAATTTCCAAGGTTTGTCGATTTTTGTTGATCCGGTTAGTTGTTATCACTTATTATCGACTTTGATGACTTCTTTTTATGGATTTTTGGAAATATCCATTTTGATGGATTTCGTATCGATTTCTTTGGATTTGATTCACGTCTTCATATGTGAATTTTGATGATTGATGATGATCATTTTTGTGATTTAGACTAGCTATATGCTATGTTTCTTTGTCCACGTAGGGGACGGTACCTCGTTTTATTGAGTTTCGTCTCATTTCTTTTATAGGCTAACGACCTATGTATTATTTGGAGTTTTGACTCAATTTTTGTGGGCTAGCGACCCATGTTCTTTTATGGAGTTCGGTCCATCGGACGTACCATTGTACTACGTTGTTGCACCAGCTTATCAGGATCATCGGGCGTACCATTGTACTACGTCGTTGTTTTGAATTATTCGAGTTTCAGGTTCCTCGGGCGTACCGATATTGTACTACGTCGTTGTACCAGCTCTATGGTTAGCGACCATGAGATAGCGTCCCGTTTGTGATACACGTGTTGGTGAGTTTTCATGCTTCCATTTTGTGATAGGCCTCCCCCCTTTTTTGTGATTTCTGGATTTCTGTTGATGATTTCTAGAATTTGTGTTCCACCAGCTTTTATGATTGGCATCGATATGATGTCGATTTTTGTGACTTGGTGAATAAAACTAAAGAGTATGACATTCTTTTGATCTTTGAGAAGATTCTTGTGATATTGATTAATCTCTAGTTGATTTTCAATTAATACTTATCATAGTATGGCTTTATGGTTATCATACGTCTTTGTCATATCTCTTATTCTATATCATTTTATCTGATATTTATAGTTAGACTGATCTGTTTATTATTTTCTTATTAAATAATACTCGAGTCAGACCGAGATGTTACAGGTGTTTCTGCTTGACTCCTCATGTGAGATTATTATCCTGACCTTTGGCTAACTACTTAGATTAGTAGTTTTTGGCAGTATACATTTGAGACAGAGACTCCTTAATGTATACATATTCTTTTGTCTAGCACTTGTAACTATTCTTTTGTGATACTGTGGATCTTGTTTGACCACTACTCTGATGTACACTTTTAAGTGTTATATATTCGTATCTTCTTCCACCTTTGTGATATGATTTCTGTTACTGATTTGTGTTATGTTTATTTCTATATTTGTTTCCGAAGATGATATATTGCCACTGTGTAGTAGCTTTGAGTTGGTGTCGGTATGTCGGGTTGTTATATTTTTATCTGGCATATCGGTACACGCACATAGCAATTATACAAATGGTCGCTCCTCAACAGCCTTATTCTCCGCGCTAGTTGACAGCATTACCCCGTAGTGTCCTTGGCTAGCATGGGTATAGAGGTGGGGCGTCACAGCTTGGTATCAGAGCCCAACTACGGAACAATGTAGAATAATCTAGCAAGTATCATTGTCCTAAGTCTTTCTAGGAGTCATGCCTTAGGATTTAATTCGAGTCTTCGTACCGTCTTATCCTATTTTCTTTTGTGCTTCCTTGTTTTATCAATCATTAATTGTTTGATATTCATTTTGTGAATAACCTTTTTCTTCTTCTTTCTTTCTTTCTTAAAGAAGAAAAATGGTTAGACCTGGTCGTCCCAGCGCCGGTCAATCTAGTGCTACTCCCCAGGATGGAGTATTTATGTCTGCACAACAGCTTCTTGATCTTGTAAAGAATGCCCAGGCAGCCGGACCCATTTCTGAACCTACTCACCCTAAATCCGGATTTGCACGCTTGTGCAGTGACTATACCAACTTGGGTGGGAAGCCATTCATGGGTTCCGAAAGCATTATTCAAGTCCAAGCTTGGCTTAGATCATGCGATCACATCTTTTCTCGCATGAATCTTATTGATCTTCACCGAGTTCAGGTGGCTTCTAGTATGCTCCAAGAAAGAGCATTAGACTAGTACGAGCTTCTGATTTCTGAAATAAATGAAGCGGATCTTACTTGGGAGAAATTCCGGGAACGATTCGAATTAAAGTTTGTACCAGAAGCTGAGAAGGTGACATTGGCTCGCCGTTTCATTGACCTTGTTCAAGGTGATCCTCCATGGCAGACTATGTCGCATCATTTGAGTCACTTTCTAAATACGGGGTCGAATATATAAACACCCCATTGAAGAAGAACCAAAGATTTGTTTATGGCTTGAACAAAAATCTCAAGAAGCCATTACTTCTAAAATTAGAAGTTTCTTTTGATCAACTTGTTGATATCGCTGTTCGACTTGAAGAGGCAGATAAAGAAAGTGATCTTGAAGTTATGGGTGCCAAACCAAACTTCAACAACAAGAAAAGGCCTAGTAAGTTCAAAGGTCCTTATCCCAATAAGAAAGGGAAGCAAGCAACTCCGGTGGCAAAGACTTCTACCTCTAGTAGTGGGCAATGCTACAATTGTTGTTCTAAAGACCGTTATGCTAATAAGTGTCCGAAACCTCTCTTTTGTCGTTATTGCAAAGGTTCGGGTCATCTTTTATCTTCATGTTCCAAACTTCAAGGCAAGAAGGACGGAAAGTTAAATGTTGCACAAGCCCCTAGCAACACTTTTCGTGGTCAAGGTATTTCTCATCCTATCCTTGATGGCATTATTTTATTTCATGATCAACCTATTCGAGTTCTTTTTGATACGAGTGTGTCCCATTCTTTTATATCAAAAGAACTTGTTGATACTTTTTTTTAAGTGTTGTTGCTCTAATGACTTCTTTGAGAATCGCGAATCCGGTTGGTGGATCCGCAACTATTAGTTTGCTTTGTAAAGATGTCGAGATTATTTTGTGTGATTTCTCTTTCCGAGCCGATTTGCATGTTATGCGCTACTTAGGCTTTGGAATGATTTTGGGAATGGATTGGCTTAGCCGTTATGAAGCTCAAATCCTATGTCCTGAGCGGACTATTCATCTTTGACATCCTCAATCTGTTAAGAAGATTTCTATTGATCTTAAAGATTCAGATTCCAACTTGGATGCATCTTTATATTCTTTAAATCCTCATGATGACGATAATGATGATGAGGAAGATGTCATTTCTCTTATTCACGTTGTTCGTGAATTTTCCGACATATTTGAGCCCGTTTTAGGATTACCACCTAAGCGAGCAATTGAGTTCAGAATTAATCTAATTCCTGGAGCTCTACCTATCACTCGTCTTCCTTATCGTATGCCCAATAAAAAAAATGAGGAGATGCGCAAACAATTATCTGAATTGGAGGCGAAGCAATTTATTCGCTCTAGTTCCTCTCCTTGGGGAGCTTCGGCTATTTTTGTGAAGAAATCTGATGGTACACTTAGGCTTTGCGTTGACTACCACAAGCTTAATGATCTTACTATCAAGAATAAATATCCTTTACCTCGGATTGATGATTTATTTGACCAACTTAGTGGTGCTAGAGTCTTTTCACAATTGGACTTGGCTACCGGTTTTCATCAACTTCGTATTGCAGAGGATAGCATTCCTTTGACATCGTTCCGTACTTGTTATGGATCTTATGAATGGCTTGTTATGCCATTTGGTTTAACGAATGCTTCGACTTATTTTGTTGACCTTATGAATAGAGTTTTCAAAGACTTCCTCGATCGATTTGTTCTCATCTTTATTGATGACATTCTTGTGTATTCTAAAACCGAGGAGGAGCATGAAAAACATCTTCAGATTGTGTTGGAAACTCTTAGGAGCAATCAATTGAAAGCAAAATTTTCTAAATGCCACTTTTGGCAATCTCGTGTGAAGTTTCTCGGTCATATCATTTCTGAATCCGGAATTTCCGTAGATCCTTCATAGATTGAAGTGATTCAAAATTGGAAGAGACCGGGGAGTGTGACGGATATCCGTAGTTTTCTTGGAATGGTAGGTTATTACCGCCGTTTCATAAAAGACTTTTCCAAAATTTTCGTGCCTCTTACTAGTTTAACAAAGAAGGGAGTTAAATACATTTGGTCGGGCAAATGTGAGGCTTCTTTCCAGAAATTAAAGCAACTCCTTTCCGATGCTCCTATTCTTGTTATTCCCGAGGGGAATAAAGATTTTATTGTTTATACCGATGCTAGTCGTGTTGGTTTGGGAGCCGTTCTCATGCAAGGAGGACGTGTTATTGCTTATGCTTCTAGGAAATTGAAGCCAACCGAGACTAGATATGCCACTCATGATTTAGAGCTCATGGCTATTATTTTCGCTCTTAAAATTTGGCGTCGTAATCTTTTGGGAGAGAAATTTGTTCTCTATGCCGATCATAAATTTTTGAAGTATTTATTTTCTCAAAAGGAACTTAATTTGTGTCAAAAACATCGGCTCAAGTTCCTTGCATCTTATGATCTTGACATTCTTTATACTCCCGGAAAGGGAAATCGGGTTGCCGACGCCCTTAGCCGAAAGCTACAAGCGGTTGTTTCCATGATGATATCCGTATGGAATGATCTCGGAATTTTATCCACTTGTGAGATTCGAGATCGTGAGTCCGATTTATGTTCATCTTTGGCTTTATGTAGCCTAGAGGCTCATCCTTCCCTTTTAGACCGCATTCTTGAAGCTCAAAAGCTAGATCCAGAGTTGGCACTTCTTAGCCAAAGTTGTAGGGATAAAATTGGTATTGAAAGTTTGAAAGACTTTGATATTGATTCTCATGGCGGTATTCGAAAATTTGGTAGACTTATCGTGCCAAATATTAGTGATCTTCGTAAAGATATTTTAGAAGATTCTCATCGTTCTAAATTTACCATTCATCCTGGTAATAGTAAAATGTATGCGGATATGAAGCGACTTTATTATTGGTGTAATGACCCCGACTTCCTACACCCAGGAAGACGTATCGTTTTTAAGAAAGAAAAGGGTGAGAAAATAGAGAAGATAGAGAAGAAAGAACAGCAACATCAGAATCTCACAGCGGAACGAATAAATTATATTAATCACATAAATATTTACATAATATATAACATCAATCAGAGTGATACATATAGTACATCACATACTAGACAGTTATAAACACCTGTTTAGCTAATACATCTCAATACAATACAGCTCAAACAATATGACTCAGAGATACCAACACAGCGGAACTATACATATATACCAACGCTGAAGCCTCCTGCTCCATTGCTCCTCCAGAATTCGTCAAAGCTAAACCTGAATCCCTTGGCTACCCGTAAAAATTTGGGTACCCGAGAGTTTATGAAAAACAGAAAATAAACTCCGGGTCAGACATGGGTCTGGTGTGAGTAACAGGTTAAAGTTGCTTAATTTTGAAAATCCATTGAAAACAAATGGTATCACGTAAGACTTCCCACACATAAACATGGAAAAGTTTTAACCTTACGCTAACAAAAAATGTGATAGGAAATCCAGTGATATTACAATAGGTCTAGGGTTTTCAAGTAAGTAGAAAATAGCCGAAATTGTTACATGATTAAATTCCAGCTACTAGCCACAAAGTGGGTAATACAATCAAAACCGTTGGCACTTATTGGATTGTGGATTCCATACAATGGCAGGGCTACTGGGGTACCGCCCGTCACAGTACGTGGCCTAGATCAACGTACCGAGGATCACTCCCGGCCCCCCTGCAATACAAGGCCGGAACCATTCCTTACTGAACAGTCTCAAACAAGATAACCCCGCAGTTGGCTGCAGACCAACTGCCCACACAGCCGAATAAAAAGGGACATCTAGACAGGGGAATATCCTTGTCCTGCTTGGGCATGACCCACCTAACCTTACTGCACCTCCCCTGTTTTAGCCATTCCCGGTTGATGAGGCTTGAGGTTACGATTACCTTTATAGAACATATCTCTTAGAATGCTCATTGCCCGCCTGACGATGTGTTGAAAGCATTCAATCCATACAAGTTCGTTCCGGGTTCGAACGAAACCGAAGGCATCATCTCGTTACACTCGTTTTGGAATCACCCTCAGAGTTAACGACGATAACCCTTGCATTTTGAATCTTCATCTTCACTTCATATTCACGACCTATCGTAAATTTGGAATCGATGTGGTTTTCGGATGTTCCAAATAAGGAAAACCGATCCCGGTCTCATCGAAATCCAAAACGTGTCTTTTAAGGCCAAGTTGTCTATTTAGTCTTAACAGTCAATTCAATATTGTCAATATACACACAGATAGATAATTCACATCTCATAATAGATAATCACATTATCACCATAAACAGATAATTAATATCATCATCCAAACAGATAATTAAATATCATCATACTTAAAGCATACATCCATATCACATAGATATTACTCATCTCATATCTGAGATCACAATCAAACAATGAAATATCGATGTCATCCATAGCAATGATTTATGAATCACAACCTATAATTAATTTAAAATAAAATAAATTAACTACTTCTATCTTTAATTAATTTAAAATAAATTAAAATAATCATTCATTCCATAAATCCTGCTCTCGCAACCATTAATTAATTATAAATCAAATTAATTAATCATTCTCTAATTACAAAAAGTAATTTAGTCTTTAATTAATTTCTCAAAAGAATTATTTTAAATCATTCATAGCAGTTAACATTTAATTACTTTCCTATTAATTATTCCTTAGTTAACAATTCTTAATTACATCATTAATTATATTAATTAATGATCTTCCATTTATGTTAAATTGCTTTATTTAATTTAATTATATTATGTGGTTAATCTTTAATTAAACATAATTATTAATCACCCTTGATTCATAACAAAACAGTAATTAACTACCCTTGATCACTTATTAATCATCCCATGATTAATTAATTCCATAAATTAATCCTTTGATTAATTACAAAAGAAATTACTCAAATTACTTCACTTACAAATCATCTTGTATGAATTTCATCAAGTAATTATCATCTAATTGCTTTCCTAAGTAATTATACTCCATTAATTACACTAAGTAATTACACATACCAAATCATCAAATGATTTCTTAAATTAATTAAAATTAATTAACTTAATTTATATCTTATCATCAATTGCTTCTATATTCCAATTAATCATCTTTGATATAAATATCCTTTGCTGCATTCCAGTAGTTTTCCTTGATTTATATACAGAAAATTAATATTGAATAAATCCATTAATTAATTTCATTTATATAGATTTATTACCGTTTAATTATCTTGTTGATTTATTATTCCTAAATAAATCAATCTCTAATCCCATCATTAATTATATTAATTAATGATTTCTAATTACATTTTCATTTGTTATTTTATTAATTATACAAATCTTCAAATCACATATATTAACCCTCTTGATTAATAACATACAGTAATTAATCGTTCTTAATTAATTACTTCTCAATTACAAGCTTAATTAATCCCTTGATTAATTTCAAAAAAGTAATTATACTCCAATTACTTCCATTAACAACCATCTCATTAATTTCATCCAGTCATTATCCATCAATTACTTCTCTAAGTAATTTACCCCAAAATATCAGTTAATTAAACTAAATTAATTAACTCAAATTAAATCAATTTACACAATTAATAAATAATTTATTTCTAATTACTTTCCAAACAAATAATTACATTTAAACTATTACAATGATTATTATTGAATTAATTAATCAAATTAATTTATTGAAAACCAATCACATTAATTAATTATAAAATAAGCTAGTTAATGATCTTCATTAACACTTATTTAATTATTTTCTTCTATTTGTCATTGTTAATTATAAGTTTGATTAACCATTAAAATTTATTAATTTAACTAAAAATCTAATCTATGGTTCTTAATCACATATTAGTTACTTAATTTATTAATTAACTTTAATTACTACTTTTAAACTTATAATTACTAATTTAATTAATATCAATCATTAATTATTCTTACTTAATTAACTTAAAGGTTAATGCATATAAATTCTAAATCTTCATTACTTAAAGTAACTATCTTATTATTGATTAAATTTTCACTTCCAATATGTTTAAACATTTATTTCAATTTACTTTCTAAATAAAAACCAATTTATCCTTAATAAAGTTTTAACACTAATTTTTTTCCAAAACCCCTTTAAACTTACATAGCATTAAAACTTATTTGAATCAATTTAAATTATAAAACTTATTTTAGTTCCAAATCTAGAATTTCATATCTAAGTCCCGATCTTAATTTTTGAGTTAACTTGTTTAAATCTTTTCTTAACAGTTTAAATTTCATTAGAACTCAACTCTAGTTTAAAAATACTTTAAATATTAAACACTTTTAAGTTATTAAAATAATTTAAATTATGAAACTTAATTACTTCCAACTTTATTTCCAAACTAACTTAAATTCACTGTTTGAACTTGAGTTAGAACTAGGTTCAACTTAAATTTTAAAACCAAGATTTCAAAACTGTAAAAAAAACAGTTACAGATTTTCAAACCTGAATACCAACAACTCGAGCCCCCCTCTGGTTTACTTCGAGTAAACATACGAAGTTCCCGAGAAAAAAAAACCACTTGCTTCGAGTCTCCCCTCATGCGCGAATATGAATTTGGAAAAAAAAACACAAAACCTGGAAACACAACTCCACATACCCCTCCCCAAACCTGACAACGCCACGTGCGCGATACTCCAACCACCGGAGGCCACCAAACTCCGGCCGCGACATCGACCATCTTCCCTCTACCTCCCCTCAAAACCACGTGCCACTCGATCGCCTGCATTGGCCGCGGTGATCAAAATTCAAAACACAGTAAAATCTAGGTTTAAAAACTTTAAACTCACGCCGACGCTTCCACGACCCATTGCGCCGCCATCCACTATTTTTCCTTGATCCATGGTAGCCTCCTTCACCCCCTGACCGAAGCTCGATCCACCAGATCGACTTGATCGCCCACGGCGACTCGAAACGCCCCAAACAGTAAAACACAAACTGCACTCATAATACCCCATTAAAAATTCCCAATCCTACCTTAAAAATCATATTTTTGTATATGAATTCCATTTATATTCATGAATTTGTAATCTGATAAACTCGAATTTTAACCTGTTTGAAGATGTTCTGTAGTTTAAGCCATTTCAGTGACACACAAATTTATTTACTTAAAACAAAATTTTAAACAAAAGTTTACAGTGTCACAAATATGTTTTATTCAAGGCTTAACATGGATTGGAACAAGATCAAATAAAATTTTGAACCAGGTTTGGGCTTGAAAACAAAAGCAGGGTTTCTCAAATTTTACTGCAGTGCACAATATATATTATATATACATTCAGATGATTCACAGCAGCATATACTTGTATGTTTACCCTACATATCATCACAGAAAACATATACAACCCTTTTAACTTAAGTTATATTGAATAATAATAAATAAGAAAAATGTTACTCACAGAAGAAAAGAACAGAGCTTTCAAATAGGCACAGGATTGAAAATTCTCAGGCTAACTTCTTCATCTTGATCCACTGTTAGATTGCATTTTGATTTATGTTCAAGTAAAGCTTGTTTTAGTTTGAAATAGGTTTTTAATGAAGTTTATTTTAGTCTTTACCCAGCTCGAACTGATATGAAGATTTATAGAAAAGGAAGAAGAGAGGGATATATTATTATGTTTCATGAAATTGTGACAATACTTGGTACAATACAACAATAAAAATCTTGCTTGTACAGATTTTAAAGCAGAGATATATTATGATGGAGGCTGAGATAAGAAAAAAAATGCGGCTTGCATTAAATGCTTAAGTACTTCATGTTTAACTTACTTTGTTAATTATCTTCCTTAACTTGCCTGCATACCCTACAGCCTACAACAACTCACTTTACTTTGCTTTTGTTTGTTCAAAAATATCAAATGTTGTCTTCCTTAGCAAGCCTTTACAAACTTTATTTTTCTTTGGCCAGAGGTTAGCAAACACTGAAATGATTTTTATAACATTCGAATTGACTTCTTTGTGGGCTGAGGTGAAAACATTTAATGTATATGTCCTTTATGCTTGTATGTGTTCAAAGACATATCTTATATTTGCCTTGCATACTTATTTGATTTTGTTTTTCAGCCTGCACATATTTTAGATTTTGTTTGTACAATCACATAATGGCCTTGATGCTTTAAACATATATATATATATATATATGTGTGTGTGTGTGTGTGTGTGTGTGTGTGTGTGTGTTGCAGTTCATTCTTATGTTAGTTTACAAACTTGAAAATTATTTGTTTCTAGTTTCATTGTTGTCTTATTATTATTTTGAAATGTATGTGAATGTTATCATTTTTGTTTTGTTATTTGAAAACTAAATGAACTTTATAGTTGTTATTTTATTATAATTTAACCAATGTACTTACTTTATATTTTTCCCAATTTATCTTATAGTCTTGTATTTATATTTTTATTTTATTTTTTTTGTTAACATTATTTTAAAGTAACTCATTTACCAATTTGAAATGATTTATAAAAGAAATTATCTTTTTGTTATAGATTGCTTATTTTATTAATATATACCATTTTACAAAATTGCATTAAAACTCATATATCATTTTAAATCCATATTTTAATCAAGTTATACTAAAAAGAAAGGAAAACAAATCATTTTGTTAATAAAATTTAAATCTAAACTTAAATTAAAATAAATTTTCAAACTATTTAAGCATTATCTCATGTATTTAAAACCCTATATTTATTTATTTATTTAGCTTTGAAAAGTTTATATTAAATAAAACATAATTTCCAATCCACTAAAATGTATATTAGAATCTGAAACATAATTTATTAGTTAAACTTTAAAACAAATCTCATTTATTTACAATGTATACAAATATATACATTTATAAATAGAAAACAATGGATTTATTTTAACAGATAAAATTTACCAATTAGATATTTATTAAAAGAAAAGTATCAATTCAGATCTAATTAATAAAGATATATCAAATCAATTTAATATTTAATGCAGATTATTAAATTGATATTGCTCGAAAATTTCGGGTTGATACATTCCTCCCCCCTTAAAAGAATTTCGTCCCCGAAATTTAAAAGCAAAAGTAACTTAATACTCTATTTAAGATTTAAATTTTAAATCACACTCATAGATCAAACACATGCTAACAATCATCACAACCAATCTACTCAATCAACAAGGCTAACCATCCAGACAAAATTTTGGATAGAGCTCCTTAGAGTTTCCCAGTATAATACCGGAATACTCGATCTATAGAATTCAAACAGTCTATACTACTAATCTATAGAACTCCTTCGAATCAGAGAAAATCCATCCAAAATCAAATCACCGACTTCGAAATCCAAATTCCTTCATCTCTTATCCACCAAATACTTCTGACAATCCAGAGCTGCCTTCAACTTACTGATCAGCTCAACCTTTGCTGATGACTCCTAAAACAATCTGAATCCAAAAACAATCCAGTAGAATGATCTTCTCAAAATCAACCAAAACCAAGAACACAACCTTTGCTATCCTCAGTAGAAAACAGCTTCTCTTTTCCAGAAAAGAAAAACAAATGCACTTCTAACTGCTTCCGCTGCACAACTCTGATCTGGGGTAGATGAAAATGCTGATTATACACATAAGCATAAACTGGACAATACATTACAAAAATATGATTCAACAGATCCAAAATAACTCAGAAGTTACTCCAAAACTTGAGCTGCTTTACCAATTCCTCTCTCGAAACCATTCTACTACTAGGCTGAACCATCGCCACTACTTCTGGAATCTGGTCGATATGAAAATTCAATCCTCAGATGCTAAGGCAAACCACTGACCTCTTCAAAGATATCCAGAAAAAGATTTTTGATAAACCAAGAGAATGCCCAATTATCGCAAGCCACCTTTGCGATCAACCCAGGCTAATATTCAAAAGAAACCGCTCTCTCCTTACAAATCTGAACAGCTTAAGCTTATCTAGCCAATCCATTGAAGAAATGGATTTACAAAACTGCCTCTGAACTTCACCTCTAAAGAACTGCTGACAAATGACCTCCTCGCGTGCCGGCAGAACAATCTGAGCTACAACACTGCTACTGATGCCCAAAAATTCCTTAATCCAAAATTCCTCGAAAACTCAGGCCTCACAACATTCAGCTGAACTCAGCCCCAAAACTAATGCAGACACACTTCCTTATCCAAAAATCCTTGAGAACTTCTTCGGAAACAATTCATCGCTACGGCTTCTCGACACTCAACTACTACTTCTTGGGTTACCAAGATAATATTTCAAGCTTCTGCTCAACTGACAAAATCCAAATTCTACTCATCCAAACTTGTACAACAAAAATGGACTCCAAATCTTAACAGGTTTCCTCCAGAGATTTTGTGAAATCCTTACATCACAAATTTATTCGAGACGGTATTAGGTCTACAGTCTCGTCAGATATACTTCTAACCACTAGTAGTCGTGTTACACACACCACTACCCAATCTACCCTTATACTTATATTGGAAAACCCGAACAGGCAATCCAACAAATAGAGGGAATAAATAAATATATATATATATATATTAAAATTACAAATACGCTCTCTCAGGAAAGAAATCACCCAAGAGCCTAGGTATTCACTCAACCTAGCACTCTGATATCACTGTAATGACCCCAACTTCCTACGACCAGGAAGACGTATCGTTTTTAAGAAAGAAAAGGGTGAGAAAATAGAAAAGATAGAGAAGAAAGAACAACAACATCAGAATCTCACAGCGGAACGAATAAATTATATTAATCACATTAGTATTTACATAATATATAACATCAATCAGAGTGATACATATAGTACATCACATACTAGACAGTTATAAACACTTGTTTAGTTAATACATCTCAATACAATACAGCTCAAACAATATGACTCAGAGATACCAACACAGCGGAACTATATATATATATACCAACGCTAAAGCCTCCTGCTCCATTGTTCCTCCAGAATTCGTCAAAGCTAAACCTGAATCCCTTGGCTACCCGTAAAAATTTGGGTACCCGAGAGTTTATGAAAAACAGAAAGTAAACTCCGTGTCAGACATGGGTCTGGTGTGAGTAACAGGTTAAAGTTGCTTAATTTTGAAAATCCTTTGAAAACAAAAGGTATCACGTAAGACTTCCCACACATAAACATGGAAAAGTTTTTACCTTACGCTAACCAAAACATTTGATAGGAAATCCAGTGATATTACAATAGGTCTAGGGTTAAATAGAAAATAGCCGAAATTGTTACATGATTAAATTCTAGCTACTAGCCAAAAAGTGGGTAATACAATCAAAACCGTTGGCACTTATTGGATTGTGAATTCCATACAATGGCAGGGCTACTGGGGTACCGCCCGTCACAGTACATGGCCTAGATCAACGTACCGAGGGTCACTCCCGACCTCCTGCAACACAAGGCCGGAACCATTCCTTACTGAACAGTCCCGAACAAGATAACACCGCAGTTGGCTGCAGACCAACTGCCCACACAGCCGAATAAAAAGGGACATCTAGACAGGGGAATATCCTTGTCCTGCTTGGGCATGACCCACCTAACCTTGCTGCACCTCCCCTGTTTTAGCCATTCCCGGTTGATGAGGCTTGAGGTTACGATTACCTTTATAGAACATATCTCTTAGAATGCTCATCGCCCGCCTGACGATGTGTTGAAAGCATTCAATCCATACAAGTTCATTCCGGGTTCGAACGAAACCGAAGGCATCATCTCATTACACTCGTTTTGGAATCACCCTCAGAGTTAACGACGATAACCCTTGCATTCTGAATCTTCATCTTCACTTCATATTCACGACCTATCGTAAATTTGGAATCGATGTGGTTTTCGGATGTTCCAAATAAGGAAAACCGATCCCGGTCTCATCGAAATCCAAAACGTGTCTTTTAAGGCCAAGTTGTCTATTTAGTCTTAACAGTCAATTCAATATTATCAATATACACACAGATAGATAATTCACATCTCATAATAGATAATCACATGATCACCATAAACAAATAATTAATATCATAAACAGATAATTAATATCATCATCCAAACAGATAATTTGAAAAGCAAAGAGCTATAAGCTCATATTATTGACTAATATCAAATTACAACTCACACTTACAAACCCAAGGTACAACACTAAAACAACACATACACTACAGGCACTGAAAAACAATACAACACAGCATACAAACACTGAAACAAAAGAAACACAATACAACACAAACACCACAATACTGACTATGCCAAATAATAACTATAGAACTGATAACAATTACCACCACCCTTATACATAAACATGGATTATAAACTTTCAAGAAACAACTCTAAACCAACAATCAGCTACAACATCAATCTGAAGACAGAATTCAATATTATCACATGCTTGATAACCAACAATCTTCAAACTTCCACATCAAACAGAGGTTTTAAAATGGAAATCAGGGATTATGCATTTCATCAGTAACAACTTGATTTTATTTCATAAAGAATACTGCCATGTATCATGTTATAGAGTTGAGAAGCATTCTTAACATCAATTCCAAAGATTCTATTATTTCTCTCAGACCACACTGCATGTATTAACTTCTTGAGCAACTTTAGTAGCATAAAAGTCTTTCTTGTTTTCCATCTAGTTGCTTTGAAGACATTAAACCATTCAATAGCACTAACAGTAGAAGGTCTATAATATCCACCATTGGACAAAAGCTTAAACCAAATTTGATATACAAAAGAACATTCAAAAAACAGATGAGTATTTGTTTCCTTATCAGCTCTGCATAAAACACAGGTATCTTCTGATATTATACCTAATCTACATAGTTTTTCTTTAGTATTCAATGCATTTGCCATCACCTTCCATAACAGTAAATTCTCTTTAGCACTTCCTCCACATTTCCAAATTCTTGCATACCAAGGAAAATATGATCCATCTCCAGATAGAGATTTGTATACAAGCTTAATAGAATGTGGCTTTCCTTTATCAGACCAAATAAGGCAATTATCATTGTTGATAATTTGATTATTAGTAATAACATTCCAAAGCTTTCTGAGAAGACCAGAACTAGAGTAAGGTAAAACAATATTATCATCATGGATAAAATCATCAACTATAGTTGTATCAGAGATGCCAGAGTTTCTTCTGAGATTATAATCCACAACAGTACTTAAAATTAAACCCTTCCTAGCCCAAGGGGAATGCCAGAATGAGAGTCCTTTAATTTGTGTATAGTTACATTGCAAAAAGGGGATAAAAGTTTTCCTAAGCTTAAGAATGCTTCTCCAACTCCAGCTACAATTCTGTGGAATATCCATAGTCCAAAAATTCTTATGACCAATCAGGTGATGATTTACCCATTGAGACCATAAGCTTTTATCAGATTGAAATATTTTGTTGAAGTAAACTGATATTGCAGCCTTATTCCAAAGAAAGATGTTAGTTATACCAAGACCACCATTCTGCTTAGTTTCAAACAGTTTGTAAAATGAGATTGGAATTAGTTTCTTGGAAAAAGTGTCTCCATGCCATAGAAACTTATTAAGAGCACTAGAAATCATTTCAATCAGTTTAACAGGAAGAATGTAATGCCTTGTCCAGTAGTTAGTCATGGCAACAACAATAGATTGAATAATTGTTAATCTACCAGCTTGAGAAAGTTTATCAATGGGCCAAACAGTAAGCTTTCCTATGATCTTCTCAAAAAGAGGTAAGCAATTATGCTTTGTAATTCTTGAACTCAATATTGGTAAACCCAAATAAAAGGAATTCTTTGGTAATTCAAGCAATCCAGAAAAATCAATGATATCTTTCTTCTGAGAAGAATTTAAGCCAGCAATGTAGATATTTGATTTCTGAAGATTAATTTGTAAACCAGTAATGGAATGGAAAAGATCCAGAGATGAAGTAATAGATTGAATATTTTGGAAAGTGGGTTTTGTGAAGATAATAAGGTCATCAGCAAAGAGCAAATGAGTGATTAATGGATTATTACATTTAGGATGTAGTTGTAACTTATTGTGAACAACCAGATTTTTCAAAAGAGAATTTAAAAGCTCCATGACTAATATGAACAAGTAAGCAGAAATTGGATCACCCTGTCTTACACCTTGTTTGCCTTTGAAATAACCATACAAACCACCCTCTCTAGTAATAGAATACCAAGGTGATGAAATACATGAATAGATCCATGCCAAAAAAGGTCTGGGGAAATTCATTCTGGACATAATAGCTAAAATAGAAGGCCACGCAATGGAATCAAATGCTTTTTTAATGTCAAGTTTAAGCATGCATCTTGGAGAAATATTTGATCTCTCATATCCATACAATAATTCTTGTGTCAAAAGAATATTATCACTTATTGATCTACCAGATATATAAGCAGCTTGGTTATTTGAGATTATAGAAGGTAAAACAATCTGCAATCTATTTGACAAAATTTTTGAGATTATTTTGTAGATGATATTGCAACAAGATATAGGCCTGAAATCTGAAACAGATAATGGATTAATTTTTTTGGGAACCAGAGTGATAGCTGTTGCAGCAAGACAATCAGGGAATTTATTATGTAGGAAAAAATATTGAATGGCTTTTATAATATCAGATCCAACTATATTCCAACTTTTTTGAACAAAATGAGCATTAAATCCATCAGGTCCTCCACAACTATTAGAATCCAGGCTAAAAACAGCAGATTCAATTTCATTTCGTGATATAGCAGTAATCAAATCATATGATTGAGAAGTAGTAATTGTAGGGAGATTAATATGAAATAGAGGATTAATATCAGGAATGAATACATTGGATGGAGCCAGAATGGATTTGAAGTACTGAATAAAAGCCTCATTGATTCCCTCAGAGGTATTTACCATGTCACCAAACATATTCTTGATCTGATGAATACATTCATGATTCCTTTTTACTTTAATAAAATTGTGATAGTACCTAGTATTTCTATCAGCCTCTTTCTCCATTTTCAAATGAATCTTTTGTCTAAGTGAAGAGATTTCCTTTTGAATAGCATTGTCTAAAGAATTTCTTAATTGTGATTCCAAATGAATTAATGAATTATCAAATGGTCTCTCAGACAACATAGCTTGAATTCTATGAAGCTCATTTCTAATTTGAGTGGAATGATTAAAATCCTTACCAAAAATGGTAGCAGACCACCTCCTAAGATGAAATTTAAGAGCCTTCAATTTGAAAGTAATATTAGACAGAGGATCCCTTCCAAATTGTAAGTTCCACACCTGATTCAAAATAACAAAATATTCATCTTGCTTCGTCCAAAAATTAAAAAAATTAAAAGAGTGTTTTGAACCATGTATATCAGCGCTTCCACAGTGAAATAATAATGGGCAGTGATCTGACAAAGATGGATTTAAGATATTATAAAAAGAATTTGGCCAAAGTTGAAGAAGAGAAGAGTTTAAGAAAATATGATCAAGCTTACATAAAGTAGGATTACCACTTCTATTATTAGACCATGTAAAGTCAGGACCAATACTTTTTGCAGATATTAGATTAGATTGAATTAGTGCACTGTTTAATGGAGAGATGTCTTTAAGAGATAAAGGGGTGCCACCAAGTTTCTGATTACTAGCATACATGGAATTGAAATCACCACCAATTAGCCATGGAGTAGTATCTGATTTTAAAGAAGGAAGGAAATCAAGAAAATCTTGCCTTAAGGATAAAGAATTATGAGCATAGACAGAAGTAAGTTGAAAAGAAACATTTGAAGGCAAGTGCAAACAAAGATAGTGAATAAATTGATCAGAAGCAATTAATCTGGAAACTTTGAAAAAATTTGGATTCCATAAAGTAAGCAATCTTCCATGTTTGGCTTCAAGAAAATTATCATCATATAACCATGATTGGGCAATCAAATTCCTAGCATTCAAAGAGGCATTTGTATCAAGCTTAGTTTCAGATATACACATAATATGTATATTGTTACTAACAATAAGGTTCCTAATGTCAACTTGCTTTGAGGATAAATTAGCCCCTCTAATATTCCAAAAAGCATACATCCATATCATCCAAACAGATAATTAAATATCATCATACTTAAAGCATACATCCATATCACATAGATATTACTCATCTCATATCTGAGATCACAATCAAATAATGAAATATCGATATCATCCATAAGCAATGATTTATGAATCACAATCTATAATTAATTTAAAATGAATTAAATTAACTACTTCTATCTTTAATTAATTTAAAATAAATTAAAATAATCATTCATTCCATAAATCCTGCTCTCGCAACCATTAATTAATTATAAATCAAATTAGTTAATCATTCTCTAATTACAAGAAGTAATTTAGTCTTTAATTAATTTCTCAAATGAATTATTTTAAATCATCCATAGCAGTTAACATTTAATTACTTTCCTATTAATTATTCCTTAATTAACAATTCTTAATTACATCATTCATTATATTAATTAATGATCTTCCATTTATGTTAAATTGCTTTATTTAATTTAGTTATATTATGTGGTTAATCTTTAATTAAACACAATTATTAATCACCCTTGATTCATAACAAAACAGTAATTAACTACCCTTAATTACTTATTAATCATCCCATGATTAATTAATTCCATAAATTAATCCTTTGATTAATTACAAAAGAAATTACTCAAATTACTTCACTTACAAATCATCTTGTATGAATTTCATCAAGTAATTATCATCTAATTGCTTTCCTAAGTAATTATACTCCATTAATTACACTAAGTAATTACACATACCAAATCATCAAATGATTTCTTAAATTAATTAAAATTAATTAACTTAATTTATATCTTATCATCAATTGCTTCTATATTCCAATTAATCATCTTTGATTTAAATATCCTTTGCTGCATTCCAGTAGTTTTCCTCGATTTATTTACAGAAAATTAATCTTGAATAAATCCATTAATTAATTTCATTTATATAGATTTATTACCATTTAATTATCTTGTTGATTTATTATTCCTAAATTAATCAATCTCTAATCCCATCATTAATTATATTAATTAATGATTTCTAATTACATTTTCATTTGTTATTTTATTAATTATACAAATCTTCAAATCACATATATTAACCCTCTTGATTAATATCATACAGTAATCAATCGTTCTTAATTAATTACTTCTCAATAACAAGCTTAATTAATCCCTTTATTAATTTCAAACAAGTAATTATACTCCAATTACTTCCATTAACAACCATCTCATTAATTTCATCCAGTCATTATCCATCAATTACTTCTCTAAGTAATTTACCCCAAAATATCAGTTAATTAAACTAAATTAATTAACTCAAATTAAATCAATTTACACAATTAATAAATAATTTATTTCTAATTACTTTCCAAAAAATAATTACATTTAAACTATTACAATGATTATTATTGAATTAATTAATCCAATTAATTTATTAAAAATCAATCACATTAATTAATTATAAAATAAGCTAGTTAATGATCTTCATTAACACTTATTTAATTATTTTCTTCTATTTGTCATTGTTAATTATAAGTTTGATTAACCATTAAAATTTATTAATTTAACTAAAAATCTAATCTATGGTTCTTAATCACATATTAGTTACATAATTTATTAATTAACTTTATTTACTACTTTTAAACTTATAATTACTAATTTAATTAATAGCAATCATTAATTATTCTTACTTAATTAACTTAAAGGTTAATGCATATAAATTCTAAAGCTTCATTACTTAAAGTAACTATCTTATTATTGATTAAATTTTCACTTCCAATATGTTTAAACATTTATTTCAATTTACTTTCTAAATAAAAACCAATTTATCCTTAATAAAGTTTTAACACTAATATTTTTTCCAAAACCCCTTTAAACTTACATAGCATTAAAACTTATTTGAATCAATTTAAATTACAAAACTTATTTTAGTTCCAAATCTAGAATTTCATATCTAAGTCCTGATCTCAATTTTTGAGTTAACTTGTTTAAATCTTTTCTTAACAGTTTAAATTTCATTTGAACTCAACTCTAGTTTAAAAATACTTTAAATATTAAACACTTTTAAGTTATTAAAATAATTTAAATTATGAAACTTAATTACTTCCAACTTTATTTCCAAACTAACTTAAATTCACTGTTTGAACTTGAGTTGGAACTAGGTTCAACTTAAATTTTAAAACCAAGATTTCAAAACTGTAAAAAAAACAGTTACAGGTTTTCAAACCTGAATACCAACAACCCGAGCCCCCCTCCGGTTTACTTCGAGTAAACATACGAAGTTCCCGAGAAAAAAAAACCACTTGCTTCGAGTCTCCCCTCATGCGCGAAAATGAATTTGGAAAAAAAACACAAAACCTGGAAACACAACTCCACATACCCCTCCCCAAACCTAACAATGCCACGTGCGCGATGCTCCAACCACCAGAGGCCACCAAACTCCGGCCGCGACATCGACCATCTTCCCTCTACCTCCCCTCAAAACCACGTGCCACTCGATCGCCTGCACTGGCCGCGGTGATCAAAATTCAAAACACAGTAAAATCTAGGTTTAAAAACTTTAAACCCATGCCGACGCTTCCACGACCCATTGCGCCGCCATCCACTATTTTTCCTTGATCCATGGTAGCCTCCTTCACCCCCAGACCGAAGCTCGATCCACCAGATCGACTTGATCGCCCACGGCGACTCGAAACGCCCCAAACAGTAAAACACAAACTGCTCTCATAATACCCCATTAAAAATTCCCAATCCTACCTTAAAAATCATATTTTTGTATATGAATTCCATTTATATTCATGAATTTGTAATCTGATAAACTCGAATTTTAATCTGTTTGAAGATGTTCTGTAGTTTAAGCCATTTCAGTGACACACAAATTTATTTACTTAAAACAAAATTTTAAACAAAAGTTTACAGTGTCACAAATATGTTTTATTCAAGGCTTAAGGCTTAACACGGATTGGAACAAGATCAAATGAAATTTTGAACCAGGTTTGGGCTTGAAAACAAAAGCAGGGTTTCTCAAATTTTACTGCAGTGCACAATATATATTATATATACATTCAGATGATTCACAGCAGCATATACTTGTATGTTTACCCTACATATCATCACAGAAAACATATACAACCCTTTTAACTTAAGTTATATTGAATAATAATAAATAAGAAAAATGTTACTCACAGAAGAAAAGAACAGAGCTTTCAAATAGGCACAGGATTGAAAATTCTCAGGCTAACTTCTTCATCTTGATCCACTGTTAGATTGCATTTTGATTTATGTTCAAGTAAAGCATGTTTTAGTTTGAAATAGGTTTTTAATGAAGTTTATTTTAGTCTTTACCTAGCTCGAACTGATATGAAGATTTATAGAAAAGGAAGAAGACAAGGATATATTATTATGTTTCATGAAATTGTGACAATACTTGGTACAATACAACAATAAAAGTCTTGTTTGTACAGATTTTAAAGCAGAGATATTTTATGATGGAGGCTGAGATAAGGAAAAAAAATGTGGCTTGCATTAAATGCTTAATTACTTCATGTTTAACTTACTTTGTTAATTATCTTCCTTAACTTGCCTGCATACCCTACAGCCTACAACAACTCACTTTACTTTGCTTTTGTTTGTTCAAAAATATCAAATGTTGTCTTCCTTAGCAAGCCTTTACAAACTTTATTTTTCTTTGGCCAGAGGTTAGCAAACACTGAAATGATTTTTATAACATTCGAATTGACTTCTTTGTTGGCTGAGGTGAAAACATTTAATGTATATGTCCTTTATGCTTGTATGTGTTCAAAGACATATCTTATATTTGCCTTGCATACTTATTTGATTTTGTTTTTCAGCCTGCACATATTTTAGATTTTGTTTGTACAATCACATAATGGCCTTGATGCTTTAAACATATATATATATATATATATATATATATATATATATGTTGCAGTTCATTCTTATGTTAGTTTACAAACTTGAAAATTATTTGTTTCTAGTTTCATTGTTGTCTTATTATTATTTTGAAATGTATGTGAATGTTATCATTTTTGTTTTGTTATTTGAAAACTAAATGAACTTTATAGTTGTTATTTTATTATAATTTAACCAATGTACTTATTTTATATGTTTCTCAATTTATCTTATAGTCTTGTATTTATTTTTATTTTTTGTTAACATTATTTTTAAGTAACTCATTTACCAATTTGAAATGATTTATAAAAGAAATTATCTTTTTGTTATAGATTGCTTATTTTATTAATATATACCATTTTACAAAATTGCATTAAAACTCATATATCATTTTAAATCCATATTTTAATCAAGCTATACTAAAAAGAAAGGAAAACAAATCATTTTGTTAATAAAATTTAAATCTAAACTTAAATTAAAATAAGTTTTCAAACTATTTAAGCATTATATCATGTATTTAAAACCCTATATTTATTTATTTAGCTTTGAAAAGTTTATATTAAATAAAACATAATTTCCAATCCACTAAAATGTATATTAGAATCTGAAACATAATTTATTAGTTAAACTTTAAAACAAATCTCATCTATTTACAATGTATACAAATATATACATTTATAAATAGAAAACAATGGATTTATTTTAACAGATAAAATTTACCAGTTAGATATTTATTAAAAGAAAAGTATCAATTCAGATCTAATTAATAAAGATATATCAAATCAATTTAATATTTAATGCAGATTATTAAATTGATATTGCTCGAAAATTTCGGGTTGTCACAATTGTGATGGAATGAAATCTGATATTGCTAACTTTGTTAAGCGTTGCATGACTTGCCAACTTGTCAAGGCCGAGCATCTAAGGCCTGGTGGGTTGTTGCAACCTTTA
Source organism: Allium cepa (assembly GCA_030765085.1). Classification (NCBI taxonomy): domain Eukaryota; kingdom Viridiplantae; phylum Streptophyta; class Magnoliopsida; order Asparagales; family Amaryllidaceae; genus Allium; species Allium cepa. Next base: position 633,624,932 of record CM060932.1, on the reverse strand, counting down.
GAAATTCCAATTTTGAAGTGGGATCAAATTTCCATGGACTATATTGACGGCCTTCCCCGTTCTCGTTCGGGTCATGATAGCCTATGGGTGATAGTTGATAGACTTACTAAATCCGCTCATTTTATTCCCGTTCGGTCCAATCGGACCGTTCCTCTTTTGGCCAAACTCTTCATTAAAGAAATTGTTAAATTGCATGGAGTTCCTTCTTCTATTGTTAGTGATCGTGATCCATTGTTTACTAGTGGATTTTGGAAGAGTCTTCAAAAATCTTTGGGAACGAAGCTTAATTTTAGCACCGCTTATCATCCTCAGTCCGATGGACAAACCGAACGTGTGAATCAAACTCTTGAAGATCTTCTTCGTGCATGTGTTCTTGATTTTGGTGGAAGTTGGGAAGATCGTATTTCTCTTGTCGTATTTTCCTATAATAATAGCTTCCAATCTAGTATTGGGATGGCACCTTTTGAGGCACTCTATGGAAGGATATGTTGATCTCCTTGTTGGCTTAAGGCCGGTGAGAGGCTGGTTTTAGGTCTAGATTTTATTCGTGATTCCACAGAAAAGATTGATCTTATTCGTCATAGGAAGAAAGAAGCCCAGAGTAGACAAAAATCCTATGCCGATAACCGAAGAAGGAAATTAGAATTTTCTGTGGGAGGTTTTGTGTTTATTCGTGTTACACCTATGAAGGGTGTTGTGCGTTTCAGTCGATTGGGAAAGTTAGCACCTCGATATATTGGTTCATTTCCCATCACCGAACGTATTGGTTCCGTGGCTTATTGCCTTTCATTACCAACTCAGTTTTCTTCTATTCATGACGTGTTTCACGTTTCTCAACTACGGAAATGCCTTCGAGATTCCGATTCTATTCTTGAGCCCGGTATTGTAGAAAAAATTGAGGTTTCACCTAATTTGACCTATGAGCAACATCCTATTCGTATTATTGCTTCGGAGATTAAACGCCTTCAAAATAAAGATGTTCCTCTTGTGAAAGTTCAATGGTCCTCAAATCCTAAGGATTGTTCTTGGGAATCTAGAGAATTCATCGAGCGAACACATCTGGACTTACTTTCTCGTGCTCTTTGAGGTGAACTTCTGGTTTCAAATTTCTTTTGTGTTGATATGCTTTTATGGTTGTTACTTTTATTTCCTTCTTAAATATTGCGTGGACGCAATTTCTTTAAGGAGGGGAGTCTGTAAAAACCCGCATATTTTACGATTGAGTATTTAAATATTTCATCGTTAGCCGGATTTTAGTCCGGAAAGCTTCTTTTTTGTAAACAGTCAAATTAGGACTCGAGACCACCCCCAGTGAGTTCAAAATGATGTTTGTGATCTTTTGAGTATAAACTTCGTTGTGTTTGGAGATAGAAGAATTTTGCTACTTTTTCACTTAGGGCTTTGATTTTGTTTCAGCTCATTAGACCCAAGCTTCACCCCTCTTCTCTTCGTTACTATTTTCTAATACTCAAGCTTTAGCAACAATGGAGATAGGAATGGGAAATTAAAACTCCAAGCCCTAGTTTCCATTTGCAAATCAAGTTCTAGCTCCAAATTTGTAGAAGAAGCTTTGCTTAGATTCAAGCTCTTTGGGTTGGAATTGAAGAGTGATTGTCCTTGCCATTGCTCTATAGCTTCTTCTTCATTTGTTTTAGGTTTAAAGGTGAGATTTTTATCTCACATCAATGTCTATGTCTTTCATTGTTGTAAGGTATGAATTCCTAACACTTATTTATGTTCATTTGCTTTTGATTTGGATTGAATTGGTGAATATTTCAATTTTTGGTGTTTTGTAGTCAAATCTTTAAAAATCCAATCTTTGATGTTTGAACATGTTTTTGGTGATGCATCGAAGAGCCTATAGGGTTGGGTTGCCGATTGGTATAAATCCCTAGTATCCATCGCTCGTTCGATCGCATTTTGGTTTGGAATTGCCATTTTTGGTCTAGGCTTTTTTTTTCGCCTAGCAGAAAATTTCAGATGTCTGAAATTAATTTCAGACGTCGGAAACCAGATCCAGACGTCTGGAAAGGGGTCTGGAAAAGGCAGAGACTAAATCCAGATGTCTGAAACAAAATCCAGACGTCTGAAATCAAATTCAGACGTCTGGTTGAAAATTTCAGACGTCTGAAATGGCCCAGGAATTAAAAATAGAAGGGAAATAACACATATACTTCCAGATACTAGGGCCAGACGTCTGGGAACACCTACCAGACGTCTGGAACTGTTTAATTTGTCTATTTTGGCTATTTTTGAGTAAATTTCCAAGATTTATCGATTTTTGTTGATCTGGTTAGTCGTTATCACTTATTATCGACTTTGAATACTTCTTTTTATGGATTTTTGGAAATATCCATTTTGATGGATTTCGTATCGATTTCTTTGGATTTGATTCACGTCTTCGTATGTGAATTTTGATGATTGATGATGATCAATTTTGTGATTTAGACTAGCGATATGCTATGTTTCTTTGTCCATGTAGGGGACGGTACCTCGTTTCATTGAGTTTCGTCTCATTTCTTTTATAGGCTAACGACCTATGTATTATTGGAGTTTCGACTCAATTTTTGTAGGCTAGCGACCCATGTTCTTTTATGGAGTTCAGTCCATCGGACGTACCTTTGTACTACGTTGTTGCACCAGCTTATTAGGATCATCGTGCGTACCATTGTACTACGTCGTTGTTCTGAATTATTCGAGTTTCAGGTTCCTCGGGCGTACCGATATTGTACTACGTCGTTGTACCGGCTCTATGGTTAGCGACCATGGGATAGCGTCTCGTTTGTGATACACGTGTTGGTGAGTTTTCAAGCTCCCGTTTTGTGATAAGCCTCCCTTTTTTTGTGATTTCTGGATTTCTGTTGATGATTTCTAGAATTTGTGTTCCACCAGCTTTTATGATTGGCATCGATATGATGTGAATAAAACTAAAGAGTATGACATTCTTTTGATCTTTGAGAAGATTCTTGTGATATTGATTAATCTCTGGTTGATTTTCAATTACATACTTATCATAGTATGGCTTTATTGTTATCATACGTTTTTGTCATATCTCTTATTCTATATCATTTTATCTGATATTTATAGTTAGACTGATCCATTTATTATTTTCTTATTAAATAATACTCAGGTCAGACCGAGATGTTACAGGTGCTTCTGCTTGACTCCTCATGTGAGATTATTATCCTGACTTTTGGCTAACTACTTAGATTAGTAGTTTTTGGCAGTATACATTTGAGACAGAGATTCCTTAATGTATACATATTCTTTTGCCTAGCACTTGTTCTTTTGTGATACTGTGGATCTTGTTTGACCACTACTCTGATGTACACTTTTAAGTGTTATATATTCGTATCTTCTTCCGCCTTTGTGATATGGATATCTGTGACTGATTTGTGTTATGTTTATTTCTATATTTGTTTCCGAAGATGATATATTGCTACTGTGTAGCAGCTTTGAGTTGGTGTCGGTATGTCGAGTTGTTATATTTTTATCTAGCATATCGGTACACGCACAAAGCAGTTATACAGATGGTCGCTCCTCAACAGCCTTATTCTCCGTGCTAGTTGATGGCATTACCCCGTAGTGTCCTTGGCTAGCGTGGGTATAGAGGTGGGGCGTCACAATATGTAAGTTTAGGTTGATTTGGATATATGTAAGCTTTAATTTCTTTTTGGTTTGAGAGTGTTTTTGAAGATATAAGAAATGTTGGTTGGTTTTGTTTGCTTAAATAAATTATGTTTATGACAATGGTATGCATGTGTATATATAGAATGGTAAATGAGACCAAGGTTTGAGTTATTATCCATTTTCTTCCATGTTCATCCAAATCTTACATTCAAAATCCCAACCACAATCATATACTTATCTTAAACAAATGATCATATATACTACACAAAAATCACATATTTGGGTTCATTAACTGTTAACAACTTTTATCATACATTACTTGGTTATTGATAATATATTTTTTGGTCATATTATTGACTATAATCTTGTTTATTTATGTACGCAAAAATATATTGAAACTGATTTTATTAACGTTAATTTCATTTAACTATATATGTTAAGTGTTATGAAATCTAGCTTATTTTGGTTTGCTCGTCTTACCTTCGCCCCACATATATATAAGATAAGAAAACTAAGACATAAATTACATATTATGCACATTTATATGTATTTTTTACTATATAAGGAAAGCACTAAGGTCATTCTCATGATGTTTCGAAAGAAGAAAAATGCATTTTATGTCAACTACTAACGTGCACATGTTACGAGGGATAGATAATTAACCGAAGTAGGTGTATTAACAGAATGGACAATTAGTTGGTGTAGGACATGTATATGCATATACTTAAGGACAACTAACTCAAAAAATGAGCATGTTGATCAATCTTCACAGGTATGTGGCTTCACTTAGTAAAGAAACTAAGAAAAATATTTAAATGATGATCAAAGATCAACCAGTAAGAAACTCAATGGTTTCACAAGATTTGAAAAGAACTACCAAGTGAATAACCTATATCTAAGTTGACTTATCAATGGACACATTCAAATGCAGATGATGTCATATTCGCATCCATATACAAGACCATATTCAAATATCCAAAACTGTGGATAATGAACGAATATAAAGTTACTCTATCAACTAACAATTAATAAATCCAAAAATAACATAACATTTTAGTTTAACATAAAACTACTTCAATCTTATTATAAAAAGTACAAAAATAACAAAATATAGTAATAAAATATAGTTTTGTGCAGTGAACATGCATTTATATACACGTAATACAAACTTTATCTTGAGAATGCACTAAATACATATAACTTAACATACTAAAAATACATAATATAAACTATTATCATAACAAAAATTCAGATGGATTTTGATGCGGATACTTCCATATCCATATTTGTATCCTTTCTCTAAGCATTGGACATTATTACATTTGTTGAATATGAATGAGGATGAATTTAAAGAACTTGAGTATCCGTTGACAACTTATATCAGATGGTGTAAAATAAAATTAATGGGTGACATTAATGATAGTAAATAATTAGATACTAATTGGGAAAAGAATTTTATAACACCAATTATGATTATTATTTTTAAGTACATCCATGCAAAAATAAGTGGCTCGACTAATTTCTTTATCCTCGTATAATAAAGGCAAAATCTACAACAGTGTAGGTTTGCAACATCAAATAGTATGTACTATTAGGGATCCTTGCATATGTGAATGCAGATATAGTCTTACATCACCAAAAAACAAAGAAGTTTTCATGTTTATATCTCCTTCCCATCAACCTATATTGGCCCTTAGGGTCGGGTAATTTTGTGCGAGGGGGATGACCTATATGACCATGGTTTAATCACACGCGCGCGCGCGGCGCCTGCCCATTCGACCGACTAGACGTGTTCAGATCTATTGGGTTACTATCTATTTTCTTGAAAAAATAAAGCCTATTTTTAAAAGTAGTTTTTTAAATAGACGCAAACGATGATGAACATACACGGCTGATTCAAATAACGCGATTGTTGGTGATGGACAGATGCATGCGACTGTTAGCTCAAAATAGACGTGATTGTTAGACATTGCAAATGATTGAGAAATGAAAATGACTGTTAGGCGTCGCAAATGATTGATGAACAATGATTGTTGGGCATAGCAAAATAACCGATGAACAAAAACAATTGTTGGGCGTTGCAGAGGACTCTTTGGTTCAAAAGAACAGACAACCTTTTGAGCGGACGCGGCTGTTGAAGGCTATAAAAGAAGGGGAATACTGATCACATTCCTCATCTCTTTTTGTTCGTCTTCTTCATCTTCATTCTGCTCTGAAATCACTGGTTTATCAAATCACAGAGTGGACATGCTCATTACAATCTCATGTAGATTATTCTATTGTATCTTAAGGAACTTTACAAATAGAGTTTTAAGGAGATTGCTAAGACAAGCCTTAGAATTCCTTACCGATTTATGTCATTATCTTATTATTATGCATTCGTGTACACATTTTTATATAGTTCTTATAATGTGTTTTTTCTATCACTTACTGTTTTGGTAATATGACCATTTACATCTTAAAACTTTACTGTTTTTAACAAAACAGAAATGACAACAATTGAGTTATCAACAAAATTTGCTACTCACAACTGACCTGATCCATTCAAAGGATACAATGATGATTAGTAGACTAGAAAATTCAAATACTGTTCTATCTAACTACATTAGGTCTGCAAGGGTATCTCGAAGAGGAAGAACCTGTGCCAAAATCAGGCGAAACCATAGGAACAAATAAAGATGCATTTCTTGCGGCTGATGCATGGAAATATTTAGATCTTCTATGTAAGAATTGCATTCTAAATTGTTTGGACAAGATGCTGTCTAAAGTGTATCGGCCTCATCAGACAACAAAGGCTCTCTGGAATACATTGCCGCACTATAGAAGACATAAAATGTCAGTTTGAAGTAATTCATCATAAACAAATTCATGGACTACAAGATGATAGACTCCAAATCTATCACTACTCAACTACATGAACTATAAATTATTATTCATGAACTTGAAATTGAAGGCCATAAAGTTGGAGAATCTTTCTTGGTTGAATCATTAAGAGAAAAGTTGTCTCTATTATAGAGAGACTACCACAACTATCTAAAGCATAAAAAGGAGATTTTTTTACAAGACCTCATTGTTAGATTGAAGATAGAGGTAGATAATTCCAGGATCACACAACAAAAAAGCAAGGAGGCATTTGTTATAAAAGGGTCAAACAAGAAAGGACGTTTCAACAAAAATGAAAAGAAGAATTTCCCATAGAAGAGGAAAGTGCTAGAAAAGAAATCCAATGAAAATAAGCAGTTCAAGAAGCTTAATGGCAACTGTTGAGTTTGTGGCAAGATGGGATATGTTGCTAAAGATTTCAGACATAAGAAGAAGAATAATTCAGAGGCAAATATGGTGAACAATATGGAAATGGATGAGTCTAACTTTTCTAGAGTTATGTTAGAATACAATTTGCTTCAGAATCCTATACAATGGTGGCTTGACATAGGTTCTACTCAACATATATGTTCCAATAAAATCATTTTTTTCACCTACAACAAACTCGATCTGGGAAAAAAACTCTACATAGTAACTGCGCAGTATTCATAATTGAGGGCAGTGGCACAGTCATGCTCAAGTTGACCTTTGGAAAAACTGTTCCATTGGATGACATGCTTCATATTTTAAACATCTGCAAGAACCTAATCTCTGGATCTATACTGTCAAAGAAGGGATTTCGAATGGACTTTGAGTTGGACATGATGATGCTGTCCAAGGCTGGAATTTATATAGGAAGGGGATATTTATGTGATGGCTTGTTTAAGGAAAATCAATCCATAGTCAGTAAAAATACTATGTATTCTGATTATGCAATGAATAAAAAAAAATATTTGGTTGTGCGTGAAACTCTATTATGACATGATAGATTAAGACACATAAATTTTCGAAAATGAAAAAGCTTGCAAACCTAGGATTAATTCCAAAATGTCAAGTAGATAAAAAATATAAATACGAGACATGTGTAGAAGCTATATGGTCAAAGAACCATTTCATACTATTGATAGGAGTACTAAACGATTGGAAATAGTTCATACGACTTATGTGATTTCAAGCCATTACCTACAAGAGGTGGAAAAAAGTACTTTGTCACATCCATTAACGATTATACACAATACTACTATGTATATCTTTTAAATAGTAAAGTTGAATCAATTACGTCATTATAAAATATAAAGCTGAAGTAGAAAACCAACTTAACAAAAAAATTAAGATATTGAGATCAGATCAAAGTGGAGAATATAAATCATTATTTGAACAATTTTGTACAGAAAATGGAATAATTCATCAAAGAACAGACTCATATCCACCATAACAAAATGGTATAGCCGAGAGAAAGAATAGAACACTAAAAGATATGGTTAAAGCTATGCTATTAACTTCTAGCCTACGAATGAACTTATTGGGCGGAAGCTCTATATATGTCTAATCACATACTAAATAGGGTTCCATATGGAAAAACAGGAACAATTCCAAAAGAGTTATGGAAAGGACACCTACCGAGTTTCAGATACCTCAAAGTGTGCGGGTGCTTAGCAAAAGTTCCCGTTTACCCGCCTTTTGGCAAGGACATAGACAGGCGGATTTAACTCGATCGACTACTCGTTCTCCAAGGCTGGAATACGATGGGTTTGAGTCAACTGGATGGATAGAACGATCATTCGTAGATGATAGATATGATTACGAAGCCGAGGCTCGGCATAGTATGGTTCGATATGGTTGAAGTTCGACCATGCGGGTCGGTCGTTCGGTCATACTGATGTGGCTCGGTGGAAGTTGGTTGGGCCAAAATGGTCAAGGCAAAGTGGGTCGGTTGGCAATGGTCATTCGGTCTACGATGCATGAGTCAGTCGACATTGTTCATTCGATCTGGAAAGCATCGGTCGGTCGGCATTGTTCGTTCGGCCTGGAAGTCATGGGTTATTTGGCATTGGTCGTTCAGTCTAGGAAGCGTGGTTCGGTCGGCATTGGTCGTTCAGTCTGGTAGTCATGGGTCGGTCGGCACTGGTCGTTTGGTCTAGGATGCATGGGTCGGTCGGCGTTGGTCATTTGGTCTAGGATGCACGGGTCGATCAGCATTAGTCATTCGATCTGGGAGTCATGGATCAGTCGGCATTAGCGGCTTGGTCTGGAAGGTACTGGCTTCGGAGGGATCATTTTATGTGGTTCAGTCTGTGGTGGCTTGGCACGTATGGGATCGATGCAATCCTACTTTAGGATATGGAACAAATTACATTGAGTAAAGCATACAGCTACTTCGAGTCGCACGTAAGGGAGCTTCAGATCGGTAGGAAGAAGACATCGGGCTGGCTACGGTGAGAGAACATACGTGTTTCGGCAATAGTGGGTTGGCTTGCCTGGTTCGGTTGTAGTGTTGAGACCGGTTCGGCCTTAATAGTGTAGGTCGGTCGCAATGGAGGATGTTGGCTCGGCTATGGTCTTGATGGACCCGGACCACTCAAGAAGCCCAGTAACTCAGATTCTATACTAAGGCTGCTCTGCCATTGTTGTTTCAAAAACTCTGGATTGTAACTGTACTTGATTCTAACATTAATAAAAAGAAAATTTCTAGAGTGGGCGTAGGACGAAGTCAGCCGAAGTCAGCCAAAGCAAGCACTCAGGGATTCAGAAGCTTGGAATTTGGATTTAAAGGCCTATGAACTTTGATTCTGGAGACGATGGCAAAGCAATCAACCAGGAGACAGAGGACGGAAAGAAGTCAGCATGAAGGAAGTCCAGAGGCTTCCTCTGGAGCTAATCAGGCCTCAATCTATATCACTAGAAAGGAGATAGAGATGATGTTGAAAAGGCAGGAAGACATGATACAGAACCTACTTTGACAGGTTGGACAAATTAGAGCACAAAGTCAAGGGAATGGACCAATCATGGCTCCTGGCAATGCAGAACAAGGAAACGAAGCTGTAGAAGTTTCTAGAGGTCAAAACCAGAACCACATTAGAGAGATTGAAGGAAATCAGCAAAGGCCTGGGGGCAGACCTCTGGAATTGGATACTGGGAGAGCGTTGAATGAAGCTCAGCGAGCAGGGACCAACGTGAATGTAAGTGGACAACATGAAGAGTACTACCCAGAGTACCCCCTAGGACATGGGGGCATGATAGAGATGCGAACAGGGGACTACCCCCGGATGGAGACGAGCGGATGGCCGGATTAATAAGCAGGATTATGAGAGGAGGACTACGGAGCAGAGGCTTGGAGGAAGTCGGTCGAAGTCCGTTCACTCTGGAAATCAGGAATGCAAGGAACCCTCCAGAATTCAAACTGCCAACACTAGAGGCTAATGATGGAAAATCAGATCCAATTGTGCATGTAACAAGATAAATCAGACAATTGGAAATATTGGGTGCATCTGAGGAGGTGATGGCAAGATGTTTCCCTTTATACTTAACGGATTTGGCTGCACTTTGGTTCAGGCAGCTGGATAATGGATCGAACAAGACATGGGGCGAGCTAGTGGAACGCTTCATGAGACAGTTCAAGGTCCACGTGACGCGACACAAGAATGTAATGACACTAGTATCGATGAAGCAGAGGACATGAGAGTCCGTGAGAGGTTTTCTAATGCGATTTAATGCAGCTGTCGCCTCGATAGATCGACCAGATCCATCAATGATTTTGATGGCGGCGGTGGCAGGGATTGCGAAAGGCACGGAACTCAAAGATTCATTAGCATATGATCCTCCACATGATCTTGGAGAGTTCTATCATGAGGCGGAAAGATTCATTTGGTTAGAGGATTCACGTGCCGAAAGGCAGGAGATGAACGCCGTGCAATGCGAAGGAAAGTCTGATGAAGGATGAAGACTGGATAAAGGAAAGCGTAAGCTGGATAGTGGACTTGGTGGTTCAAACAAACGGAGAAGAGATCGAGAACCAAAATTCACGACATACACGGATTTAAAGATAATTTGGAATGAATTTACTTGGACACTCGGGGGCAACTCCTCTATCTAAAACCACCCAGGAGGGATCCCACTGAACGGGAACGCAGGAGCGGAAAGTACTACATGTTCCATGAGCTGGAAGGGCACTCCATGGATGAATGTCGCCACCTGAAGGATGTGGTGGAGGAACATTTTAGAAGTGGCAGGTTGCCATAGTATGTAAGGAATCAGACAAAAGCAGTAGAATACGAGCAGCTACCGCCTGGATCAAATAGGAACGACCCTGGAATGGGGTCACGACTCGTCATCCACTGATCGCGATGGCAGAGATCGAGTTCAGGATTTGGACTCTATTCATCAAATAATATTTTCCGCTTTGTTTTAAAAATAAAAATAAACAGCAACTATGCCACTTACACATGTAAGGGAACCAGAGTGATCCCCAGGCCTGCTCTGGGATGCTATTTGGCTGCTTTACCCGGAGAGGCGGCCTTTAGCTTTTTCTTGTTGGACATTTGGACCTTGGATTTGGTAAATGGATTTTGGTTTTATGCACACCTAACCGGAGAGTTACGGGATGTTGGAAATTTATCACTTAATGTTCAGGGACACAGAATCAGAGTGTAGGGAGTGACGCTGCTTTGTTGGAAAGCGACAGGATCGGCTCGATCGTTGTTTTTTCCCTTCACCGGAGAGTGACAGGATGGGATCCAACAAGATCCCGGAGAGACTGCAATCGGTCTAGGACTTAGACCATGACATCGATTTATGTTTAAGGATATTGAACTGGAGTGCAGGGAGTGACGCTGCTTCACCGGAGAGTGGCAGGATCGGGTCACTCAACGCTTTTTCCCTTCACCAAAGAGTGACAGGATGGTATGCAATAAGAGCCTGAAGAGGTTGATATCGGTACAGGAGGATCAGGGCATCGATTAATGTTCAGGGATGCTGAACTGGAGTGCAAGGGATAAAATGCTTTGTCGGAGCGCGACATGATCCGTTATTCAATCGTTAAGTTTGGAGCGAGCTTAGCAAGGTTCCGGAGAGGCCTTCAACGATCTGGAGAGATCATAGGATCCAATTACTGACTTCCAAGGGATGAATTCAAAATTGGATAATGACTCGGAACAATCGCGGAATAGACTATCAGAGTTGGGTGGAATTGCTTGATAATGAATGCAACATAGACTTTGGATGTCGGATTTGAGACTACTCAAAACAGGCTATCCAATAGCAAGGTATATTTTGAGGGGCAAATGTTAACCCACCTTTTGGTAAGGCCGTGAACAGGTGGATCTAACTCGATCGACTACTCGTTTGCCGAGGCTGGAATACAATGGGTTTGAGTCAACTGGATGGATAGACGATCATTCGCAGATGATATATATGATTATAAAGCTAGGGTTCAACATAGTATGGTTCGGTATGGTTGGAGTTCGGCCATGTGGCTCGGCTGTTCAATCATACTGAGTGGTTTAGTGGAAGTTGGTTCGACCAAAATGGTCAAGGCAAAGTGGGTCAGTCGGCACTGGTCATTCGGTCTAGGATGCATGGGTCGATCGGCATTGGTCATTCGACCTGGGAAGCATGGGTCATTCAACATTGTTTGTTCGGTCTAGGAGTCATGGGTCAGTCGGCATTAGTCGTTCGGTCTAGGAAGCATGGGTCAGTGAGCATTGGTCGTTCGGTCTAGGAGTCATAGGTAGGTAGGCATTGGTCGTTCGGTCCAGGATGCATAGGTCTGCCGGCGTTGGTCATTCGGTCTAGCATGCATGGGTCGGTCGGTATTGGTCATTCGGTCTGGGAGTCATGGGTCGGCCGGCATTGGCTGCTTGGTTTGGAAGGGGCTGGCTTCGGAGGGATCAGATTATGTGGTTCGGTCTGTGGTGGTTCGGCAAGTATGGGGCCGGTGCAATCCTACTTCGGGCTATGGAACAAACTATTTTGAGTAAAGCATAGGGCTACTTCGAGTCGTATGTAAGGGAGCTTCGGATCGGTAGGAAGAAGACTCCGGGCTGGCTATGGTGAGAGAACATAAGTGGTTCAGTAATAGTGGGTTGGCTTGCCTGGTTTGGTCGTAATATTGAGACCAGTTTGGTCGTAATGTTGATACCATTTCGGCCTTAATAGTGTAAGTTGGTCGTAATGGAGGATGTTGGCTCGGCTATGGTCTTGATGGGCCCGGACTACTCAAGAAGCCCAGTAACTCGGGTTTTGCTTATAAATATAGCATGTGGGGCTTCAGATAAAGGGGCTTCAATTTATTTCTCTTCATCTTCTATACTAAGGCTGCTCTGCCATTGTTGTTCGAAAAACTCTGGATTGTAACTGTAATTGATTCTAATATCAATAAAAAGGAAATTTCTGGAGTGGATGTAGGCCAGAGTCAGCCGAACCACTATAAATCCTCTGTTCTTACTGTTTTATTTTCTATATTTATTTTTTTTCATATTTATACTCTCTAAATACATTCTATGACTGAGATTTGATGCTTTCATCTGGATTTGGGTGTTAATGACCAATCTTGGAGCTAACAGTTCCAGTTCGTCTCCCAAGAAAGTCAAATTTGGACCAAAAACTATAGACCTTTACTATTTAGGACCCGCCAAAAATAGTAGTGCTTACAAATTTTTAGCCCTTGAGTCTGACATAAATAACATCAGTATAAATACAGTCATAGAGTCAAGAGATGTCTTATGCTTTAAAGATATGTTGCCACACAAAAAGAAAGATCAAACATTTGTCCCTAAAAGGACAAGGGAAGAAAGGGATGAACCACATAAAGATGAAACTCACCGTGAAAAGGATGAAATTGGATCGAGAAACATAAGGCAAAGAACTTTCAAGTCTTTTGTCTCAAATTCTTAACCTACATGTTAGAATATGATTCTCAAACTTACAAAGAGGCAATGTCGTCTTCAGAATCTTCATGTTGGAAGGAAGTAATCAAAAGTGAGAATGATTCAATGCTAAGTAATAAAACTAGGAAATTAGTTGGTATTCCACCTAGAATAAAACCAGTTGGTTGTAAATGAATCTTCTGAAGAAGATGAAACCAGATGGATCTATTGACAAATATAAAGCCAGATTGGTAGCCAAAGAATATCGTCAAAAAGAAGGTGTGGGATTCTTTAATACTTATTTACCAGTTGCACGAATAACCTCTATAAGAATGTTAACAGCAATTACATCCATCTATAATTTAGGAATTCATCAAATGGATGTAAAGACAACGTTCTTAAAAAGAGATTTCGATGAGGAGATTTATATGGAGCTACCTGAAGGTTTTATATTCAAAGGAATTGAGAACTAAGCCTGTAGATTAGTCAAATTATTATACGGACTCAAACAAGTTCCGAAACAATGATGTAAAAAACTTGATAGTGTCATGATGGAAAATGGTTTTCGTATAAATGGATGTCATAAACATGTTTATACAAACAAGTCGAACAAACATATAAGATGATTTGTCTATATGTGAATAATATGCTAATCTTTGGTCCTAACATTAAAGTTATAGAGACAATAAAGAAAATGTTAATAAACAATTTTGCTATGAAAGTCTTAGAAGTTGCAGACGTTATTTTGGGCTTAAATTAATACAAACGCTAATGGAATTGAATTATCTCAGTCACACTATGTTGAAAAATTGATCAAAAATTCCAAAATTATGGAATCAAAGAGGTAAGAGCACCTTTTAATCCATTGAAAGTACTACACAACAACACTATTGACAATTTAATGCAACTGGAATACTCTCGTGTAATAGGATGTTTAATGTATCTCACGAATAGCACAAGACCAGATATTGCTTATGTAGTAAGTAAACTAAGCAGGTATACAAGTACCCGAGGAAGGAACACTAGAAAACGCTAATGGGAGTGTTGGGATATTTAAAGAATTCCATAAACTTTTCATTACATTACGAAAAATATCCTACCGTCTTAGAAGGATATAGTGATGCAAAGTGGATTTCAAATTTAAAGGAATCTAAATCAACACGTGATTATGTCTTTACCCTAACAGGAGCACGAGTGTCATGGAAATCTACTAACCAAACTTGTGTAGCTCGATCCACTATGGAATTTGAGTTCATCATATTAGATAATGCAGGCGAAGAAGAAGAATGACTTCATCAATTTTTAAAAGATATTCCATTTCAGCCCAAACCTGCAACAGCAATATGTATTTACTACGATAATCAAGCAATGTTAAGTATAACGCAAAACTTTGTGTATAACGGAAAATCATGACACGTTTGTCGACACTATAACACAGTTAGGAAGTTACTCTCAAATGGAACCATTTCCATTGATTATCTAAGAACTAATGATAACTTAGCGGATTCATTTACTAAAAGTTTATCAAGACAGAAAATTGACTGCGTATCGAGGGGAATGAGTTTAAAAGCTTAAACCTAAAAAGAGTTACCTTATAGGGAAACCTATCCTATCGACTAGAGATCCCACAGATCAGGATCAATAGGCAAACCAGTTCTGAGTAACTCAAGAAGTAATGCATTTGTTTGGACTTAATCCTATTCGTGCACAATAGAATGCATGCCTATAGAAGTATCAAAAAGGTTCAATTATGTTTTTAGTGATGCCCATATCTTGAAAACGTCAAGTGGGGTATACGTAGGATACTCTTTATGGATGCGATCACCTATGTTAGTGTGAGCTTGGGTCGGCTCTATGAGAATATTACGGCTTAAATTCTCTAAATACACTGGCAGAACCAAATTTGTTCAATTTCAGAATGAACATAACCAAGAGATTGGACGTGAAGGGAAATAATGTTTTGTAAAAGTTATTGTTTGATTATACACTAACGGCTGATAGTTCAAGATAAAATAATTCACCGATTAGCCAAGTATATCCAATATGTTTTATCTAGGGAAAGTTCAAAGTGAAATATCTACTTATCATCGATATAGTATTTTTTTTCATATGTACTCTACGATATTCGCCTTTGTATGAGGGAGACATATGTTGTCGTTCATGTGGGGATTATTAGAGATCTCTCTATAGGTGAATGAAGATATAGTCCCACATTGTCAAAAACAAAGAAGTTTTCATGTCTATATACTCATTCCTATCAAACTATATTGGCGCTTAGGGTCGGGCATTTTTGTATGAGGAATAGGATGGACCTATATGACCATGATTTAAACAAACGCACGCGCATGCGTGGCCTCCCGTCCGACCGATCGACCAGGTTCAATGGTCTAATGTGTTACTATCTTTTTGCCTGAAAAAACAAAGCCTGTTTTGAACAGAAATTTTTTCAAACAGATGCGAACAATGATGAACAGACACGACTGTTTCAAATAAAGTGACTGTTGGTGATCAACGGATGTGATTGTTGGCTCAAAATTGACGCGACTATTAGGCGTTGCAAATGATAGATGAACAGAAACGACTATTAGGCGTTGCAAATGACTGATGAACAGAAATGATTGTCGTTGCAAATGACCAATGAACAAAAACAATCGTTGGACGTAGTAGATGACTCTTTGATTCAAAAGAACATGCACAACCTTTTGAAGGCTATAAAAGGAAAGGAATACTGATCTGATTCCTCTTTTCTTTTTCTTCGTCTTCTTCGTCATCATTCTGCTCTCAAATCAAAGCATTATCAAATCACATAGTAGACATACTTATTAGAATCTCATGCAAATTATTCTGTTGTATCTTGGAGAACTTTACAAAAATAAAGGTTTAAGGAGACTGCTAAGACAAGCCTCATAATTCCTTACTGTTTTACATTGGTATCTTATTATTGTGCATCCGTGTCCATGTTTTCGTACAGTTCTTATACTATGGTTTTGCTGTTACCTACTGTTTTGGTAATACGACCATCCACATATATCGTGAAGCAAAAGATAAAAACAAGGAACATTAATAGTTTTGTCTTTAACACGTCTCCCTTGAAATTTTCTTATAGTTCAATTTCAACTCAATTGGTTAAATGATAACTTTTTCTTCCTTTGCAGTAAATTGTCTTTTGCCCCAAGCATTCAAATTATCCTACTCTCAAAATTTCAAGTACAAGATTCAAATCAAAGGTTCAAACCTTTTAGATCGCATTTAACTTTCAAATTTCATGTCAATATGGTTAGCTTAGTTGGTTGGTAGTTTCGACTACAAGATTAAAGATCACAAATTCGATTATCGAGATCGAAACTTGTTAGCATTAGTGAACAACGTTAAAAAAAATTCAAATTTCATATAGATTTTTTTCTTCGTCGACATTTTAGTCAAACATTTATGGCATTAATTTTTTAACCTTTTAAAAAATGATTTAGAAGTTCTTTTTGTTTCTCAAATTTATGGAAAAATTAAGGCCCCGTTTGGCTTCTCGTTTTTAGTTTTGTGTTTTCGTCTATACAATAGCGCGTCCATTGTATGAATTGTTGGAAAACAAACAATTTTGAAAAATGAAATTAACATGTAAAATAAAAAACAAGTTTATTTTGTTTTTCGTGTTTCGAGAGATAAGAAAAGCATGGGCAACAATGCAACTCCTTTGTCGTCCGTTGGTCGTTGCAACGGCTAAGAATTATAGATTTTCTTCTCTTATTTCTTCATGTTTCTTAGTGCAAGATGGAAACACAAAACTCAAAATACAAAATGAAACCAAACGGGCCCTAAAATTTTCAAACGAAAATTCAAATTTTATAATTTTTAGGTTTTCAATTTCAAATTCTTTAAATAAAAATTCAAATTTGGGTTTCAAAATTCAAATTCAGAGGTCATACTTTGAAAACCACTTTGAAATCCAATTTTACTCCATTATATTATGTATTTAGTTGAGATTAGTAAAAAAAAAAAAGTTATAACAAATAATACGATTATGTCTTTGACTGAACAGATGACTCGTCCACCATATGTGAGTGTAATGGTTAAGGCGTTTAGCATGAGCACAGGGTTAACATAATATACGGAATACTCGTGTACCGAAGATAGTTTTGTAATATCAACGGTTTAGTTTGATGAAGCAGGAACGAGGGAGGGAAATTGTAGCATCGCGATTAAGGTGCTCGAGTGCTGAGCTCACGTGTAGAAGGTCCAGTCACTTTTAACACTATTATAAGACGGTTATGTCCCCTAACAGCAAGTGCAACAGAAACGAGGCTCGTACGAGTAAACCATGTGCTTTATTGTAAATTTTATCATGGATACCGTAAAAGTGCATGCGTCCACGTTTCGCAATCTAAGAGCTTTGATTTCGTCATAATGGATCCTCACACGAGCAGCAAGTGACGTGCTTGCTTCAGTATTGGAGTTACCCTTCCTTTTCTTTTTTGTCCTTATTAGTGGTGGACCCCAGATACGAGTGAAATTGTACCATTTTGAATACATTCTAATTTCGACGCACGAGTTTATTCAAGAATATAATGCACAGTTTATGTGCGTTGCATTAAAGATGAATTTTTTTACTTTTTAGGTTAGACAACAAAAGAGATCGTGACTCCAATTTCACTGGGATAAGAAAATACTTGAATGCAATATTTCCTTTTGATTATAAAAGGATCATATTTTCATGCATATTTTTTCTTAGTTTTTTTGCTACAGAAAATAATGGGGTACTTGTAAAAGATGCGAGAATAATCAACAATTGACCAGTCAATTGCTTTAAATGACGATTTGAGTTTTCTTCATCATACTTCAACACACGATTGTTTCATTTACTTTAATTATAAAAGGTAAGCCTCCAAGCCCATGGACAGGCCCGGGTAATATTTAAAATAAAATTAAAAATTGTATACATGATATGTCAAATTGAATTCGAATTCTATTTCTAACAAAATGTACTTTAGTTCAGTGGTAGGGCCAGTGTGGCTAGAGAGCAATACCTAGCAAGGTGATTCTTTTCGACACTTTTTGCAATTTTGGGCTAGAGCAACCATTTTTCTGGAACGGGCCTCGTCATCGTCTGGAAGCGGAGTCGCTATTATATAAGTTCTAGGCTTCCGAATACTACCACCTAGGCTTTAGATATGGATTACCGTTTAGTTGTCTGCCTAAACTCCAGCTAGGAACTGGACAAATCTTACCGTCTTTTAAAAGCATCTGGAAGTCGTATTTAAAATTAATAATTTTTTATGCATTGTTCACAGTAATGGATAGGACTGTTAATGAATATCAAAAAATTGAAAATCCGTCCGCATTCGTATCTTAAAAGCTGATAAATATCTGATATCCGAGAAAGGAGATGCGAATGCTGATACGAAGACATCCGAATCCAAAAATTGTCCATTTGGTTTTTTTTAATATTATAGTTTAAATTATATGTATTTAGTACAATGAAAACTATATATTTATTATTTTGTTAAATTAGAAGTTCATATTATACACACTAATTGCATATCAATTATTCAAAACTATTTATTATCATTATATTTGTTAATTTTTAATACTTTAATAATCAATAAGATTGAAAATAGTTTATATTAAACTAAAATTTTCCATTTATGTTTCTTGATTTATCCGTCCTTAGCGGATAGAATAGTTATTCGATATCCTTCCATATCCGTGGATGCGGATCTCCGAAATTCGAAATAATTACGGAGGTGAATACGGATATAATACTATCTGCATCCAAAAGTATCTGTAGATAGACCTAACAATGGATGAATAACATGCCAAACATGATTAAAAGAATACTAAAATAATATCACTATTTGCCGACGTTATACCTATTAGATTTCGGTAATACAATATTCTCATATTAAAAGATACTTTGAAGATATTTTGTGTCAATATTAAAATATTATTTAAATATTTTTCTTTTTTATTGTATTAAAGAAGACAAGAAATTATCTACATCGGGATGAGTAATTTCGTAGGATTGAAGTAATCAATCAATTTCCCAATCAGTTGATTAAAAAAGATATTTTATCAAAAGCATGCATATTGAAGAAAGCTGAAAACATAAAGTAGATAAACGTTACCCATATGAATAAGTGAATTGATGAGTCATTGATGTATTACCATACATCAATTACTTTAATTGAAGTAATAATATCTAGATAAAGACAGATGTTCTTTAGATATTCGATAACTCTCTTGTGACAATCTGCATTTTTGATTATCAAATGTTTACATGATTAATTTAAATATTTAATCATTAAGTAATGAAACACTTCTTCTACTCGACTTTTAGAGATGAATGAATTGGGTCTCGAGATACTCATAGTTGAGACCACTTTTCCAACGCGAGAGAAATGAGTACAAACTTGCTATGTTTGAAGTCGATCAGTTTTTGGAGTAAATAGTGACTTTTAGAAAGGAATGATGATTGAATGTTGGGATGCACAAGCTAGCTCATAAGTCAACTAACTCTTACATTATTTTCATTCATTTCTCATTCACGTAACACTCCTCCTCTTCTTCTCTAATTACTTTAATTACCTCTTACTCTCAAAACCCTAAATCACCAATTCATGCTCAAATAAAATTCATGAATTCAAACTAAAATCGCCATAATTCATCTCGACTCATTCTTTACATAACCCATGAAAGAATTAACATGAGGTGGAGTTTGAAGCTAGATCTCAACTTTAAAAAGAGTTTGCATTTTGACGGTTTGAAGCATGGTTTAAAGAAGAAAAGGTGAGTGGGATGATTCTCCTTGCTAATATATATGTTTTACTTTATATTTTCATTTATTGATGATTATACAATTATATGAAATAATTTGAAGATTTTTTGCGTTTGTGTAGGCATATGTTTGTGTTATAAACATGATTATATTAACTCATTGTTTGTTTAAAACCTTAATAAATATTATTGAAAATACTTAGTAATTCAAGAATTTGATTTTATGTTAACTGAATGATTATATATGAGGTAGTGATAGATTAGAGACTAATTACCTATAATATTCAAGTGCATGTCATTATAGTGATAGTTAAAATAATTAAAATGATTTTGGAAAAGTTAGAGAGCTAATTATGTTTGTTTTGAACTCTGCACTTATTATTAAAGTGATTAGAGGGTTAATGAAGCTTAATAATATTTATACAAATCGTTTAAGTAGAGGAATGGTGTTTATAAGTAAAAAGGTATTTTATAAAATGGTATGATATTTTATAAGATAGTAAATGAAGCTTAATTATCATTTATAAAAGGGTTATATGATTTATGAATGAAGTATAGATTTTATAAAATGGATATGAGATTTTATAAAATAGTAATATTAAGTATACTTAATTTTAATGAGACAATTAAGTATTTAAAAGCTTAAAATTGACTTTTATTGAAATGCGTTAGCAAATAGAAGTAAGATTTGATTAACTAATAAATAAATTACTTATTTAAATATACGTTTATGTATATAATATGGGCAAGTAAACGTATATGCGTAGTTGAAGATGTATAACAATTAAAACGATGTGTGAATTGTAGTTAGAAATGTTATGTGTTTGCTTGTTTATATAGGTATGCAACTGTTTGATTATATAGATGTATTACTAAAAATAAGTTCATTGTGGGCATTTCATGTAGCCATAAAAACTATCGTATGTGCTAAGTTGCGTGAGAGTACACTGGGTTGAGTAATCGCTCTGGTGAAGTCCAAATTGTGAAGTTGATGTGTATTTGCATAAACATGTGTGCATAGGCGTGCATCAATGAGTGTCCCAACACTCATAAGAACTACATATAAGGCAAAGAAATTGGATGTGTTGTTTTTGAAAAAGTTAGGGGTATACCCTAGGGGAAATTATGTAATTAGTTACATATATATAACTCATTAACCAATCTTGTTCGAAATAAAGGCATTTTCTTTCTGTTATATTTTGATATAATGTGGTTATACTAATTAATAAATTTAATTAAAATAAATTTAATAGAAAATCCATAAATGGTATGTTTTGTGATGGTAGTTACAAAGTGTTGTAACCGTGAGTAACTAATCACAATGAAACAAATGTACTACTTTAAATGTTCCTAGTTAAGATGCATCGAGACTGCATATCGATGTATCCGTTAAGACTAAAGCACCTAACACTCTGTAAAAGTTGGACAGTGTATTACTCATGAATTTTGGGGGCACCAAGGGATTACGTACTGATAGTTATTGAATAACTATGGAATGACTCACTCGATAATTTTCTGGTTGTTAATATAAATAAGGTTAAGCATAGAATATCGATGTGACTAATTTACACATTCTCTCGACTTGAGAATACTGTTGATCTTCAATGTAAAAGCTCCGCTTTGATTATAGATAAATCATAGCACGACGTCCATCGAACGGCTATAGTTGGATCGAGTGAAAGCATTGGAAGTGAAACACTATTCAAGAGAGGATTCGTCTCCTCGGTTATATGAGGTTAGTATCATGGTCAACTGAAGTTAACTCAAAGTCAAAGTCTTTGGTCAAAGCATTTCGGTTAATTGTTATTATTGAACCAAGGATGTTGTGTTTGGACTATAAAGTTTTTTTTTAAACACCCAGGAGAACCCTGCGGACCGGTAAACTCCTAAGGAGGGTATAGTAAAGCCGTCCGTTGATCCAAGCCTCCATACCCTCGGGTAAATTTATATAGGATAGGGAAGCGCATGGTAGGAATCGAACCTGGGTCTTTTTATCAGAACCCAAGCCTCCTTTCCACTGCGCCGCACCCGCGGACTAGTTTGGACTATAAAGTTGAACGTGGATGATATTGGAATTTTGACCACTATCAAATTCCATAAATCTGAAGCGACATAGTTTTGACATAGAGAATTGGTGTAAATAATTGTCACTATTAGGTGCCGTTTATAATAAGTAAATTGAATTTTACCAAAAGACGTATAAGCGATAAATTTGGCCAAAATGTCACACCACCTGCTAAGTGACATGTGAACGT
Organism: Allium cepa; assembly: GCA_030765085.1. Classification (NCBI taxonomy): domain Eukaryota; kingdom Viridiplantae; phylum Streptophyta; class Magnoliopsida; order Asparagales; family Amaryllidaceae; genus Allium; species Allium cepa. Next base: position 633,602,557 of record CM060932.1, on the reverse strand, counting down.
TAATATTCGAATAGTTCTATATTAATCGTTGATCGAATTAAACCTTTGAGTTGCACAACTATAATGATGAATTCTTTGAAAAACCACATGTTTTAATTAATTTATAAAATGATGTAAGTTGATTAAATTAGTTGATATTTGAGAAATATTAGTCATTATTTATTTAATGTTTGGAAGTTTTTTGTAATTATTTTAATGCATTTATAAAAGTTATATTTGTACGCATTGATATACGATGTTGATGTAATGTAAAAATAATTGCATGAAATAGTTTATGGAAAATTTATATTATTTGATGACATGATTCATGGAAATTTTATATCATTTGATGACCTAATTTGTGCAAATTTTATGTCATTTGATGACGTACATGTAAAGAAAGGATTAGAGAAAGAAACAATCAAGCGAATTAATTAGGGAAATTTTAAGTAAAGAATGGAAAAAGTTTCATTCTTTCAAATAAAACGTATTCTCTAATTCATTGTATACGTACAATTCATTCTTTCTCATTCGGTCCGTCTCTTTCTCTCCTCCTAACTTTTCATGGCAAAATAAAATTCCAAAATTCATTCAAATCCATATAAAAAGATCAAAAAATAAACACAACAAAAGTGGTCCACCCATCTCTCGCAAGGATATGATGAGGATATTGAAGATCTGAGGAGATATCATCATTCAAGGCGTGACTTCTAGGCAACATTCTAAAGGGAGTCTATTTTCAAGATGTGCTTCAAGGCTTTGGTTAATAAGGTATGTTTTTGTTTAATAGATAATGATATTTGATGTAATGTTTGTTGGAAGAAAAATTTAATTATCATAATTTATATGTACACATCACTGCCTCATTTAAGTTGAAAATTGTTTGTGTAGCTTGAATTGTTTGTTTAATGAATCAATTGGTGTTTTATTTAATAAATCAAAACTAATTATTTGGATATATTTAAATATAATTTTTTGTTTTGGATGTAACTACCCATAATTTTCGATAATTTAAAATATTTAATTTAATAAAGTTTTGTGACTTAGTGTTGAAAGAAATAAAATTTTATGATTTAACAATAAGAATATGACCTGAATGAAATGTAAAAGTATTAATATAAGGTAATTGATAACGGATTTAAATGTAACTTCAAGTAATTAAAATGATTAAAATTTATAATTGGTTATAGATTGTAAATTAATTGTAATAATGGTCATATTTATTGATAAATTGGATAAAAGGTGAAATTGATAATTTAAATATGTATAAATTAACGAAATACTATGTAATTAATTGCAATTGATAAAAGTAGTGTTATGGTAACAGTTATGACATTTTGTTACACAACAAACTTACAGATGTTATTAAATGTAGAAAAGGTGACAATTGTTAGTGTTACCAATTTATTTGATCAAATAAATGTAATTAAATTGTTATGTTAATGTGAGTTAAGACGATAACTATAAAAGGTGAATGCAATAAAATGTATAGAAATGTTAATTACATTCACAAGGCAATAATTAATTCTATAAAAATAGTGAAACCAAGATAAATTAATTTATTGGGATTTTAAATTATAATAAAATTTGAAAAAAATTCAGTGTAATTGAAATATTGCAACTAATATAGTAAAAGATGATAATTGTAGAATATCAGTGTAATAAGATATAAGCAAATGTTAACTATGCCTATAGAATAATAATTGATTGAATAAAAAGATGGAAATCAAATTAAATCAATTTATTGGAATTAAATTACAACTAGTTGGATTTAATTTCAGTTGAAAGCGAACAGTGTAGCTGGTGTAATATTAAACAACGAATTGATATGTAAACTTGTTTTAAATTATTATAATTGTCCAAGTAATCAAAAATGATGAAAATTGTTAGTCATTAAATTTGAAATTTAAAAATGATTTAATTAATTTAGTACTAATTTATTTAATTAACATGAAAATAATCATTTTTGCCGCAGACTTGGATTTCGACGAAACCAGTTTTATCGGATTCGTAACAGTGAATTATTGAAAATTTTCAATATCCGTAGCGATCAGACTTGTCGTTTGATCGTATGGGCTCGAAATATATAGAAATTGATTTAATTAAATTATATTGAAACCAATTTGAAATAAGCTGATTTTAAAGCTAAATTCTTTATATGATGGAATTAGGACTTGAAACATATTTCACTGAATTTAGAATTATCGAAAACATCTATTTTGATATATGGGAAGACCTATATTCATTTCGGAGGTAGAACGGGCTTTTTGGGTCGCAATTGTCATTTGTACCAATTCGATTGCGTTTATTTTCTTATCAGGCCCTGTTCATATAAATAGTTCTGTTATAAATCCAGCTACCTTTCATTCCTCAGTTCTGTACGTACAATTCTTTTGTCTATCTCCTTCTTTTCAATGGCAGAAACAAATTCAATCACGAACCCTAACTCAATTTCAAATTCGAATCGAAATAGAAATTCCTCAAAACCATGTCAAATTATATACCTTTTCGAAGCTCTCGACGAGTCTAATCCACTGGTGCAATTCGTTTCTGAAATCGAATCACCATTTGTCCAGAAATCGCTGAATTGATTTCTATAACGACCCGTGAAATTCGATAACTAGATTTGTTAAATTAGTAAGATTTTTGTAATTAAATTTAGAAAGAAATAAAAAAATTATAATTTGTATTGAAGTAAATGTTAAGAATGAATTGTAGCAATGGTTATTAAAAACTAATTATTGACAATTGAAGTGAAATCACAATAAAAATGAAATAGTGTAAATTGTTGCACTTGGGTATAAAAATTGAAAATAGGCAAATAAGTGTAAATGTTGTATAAATAAAAGAAATTTGTAATAATAAATGGTAATTGAATAAATCAATGTCCTGTAAGTTATTATAGTATTGTTTGGAAATAATAAACTTATAAATGTGTGATTAAGAGTTAATGACAATAATTATTATGAGTTACGTATATATTTAGTTCATGCAATTGAATTGGAAATCAATTACAAATAAATCTAAATTAAATGTTACATTAATGTTAATTAAGGTAATATTTGAAAATAACGTTAATATTATCCATATTAGGACAATTTGTTGAATTTAAAAGAATGGAAATAGAGACTTATCAATTTAATGAGGTTTTGAACTATAATAATTGGATTTAATTGCAAATAAATGAAATTAAATATCTAAATATTACGTTAATTGAAATGAAGATGGAATGTGAGAATATTAACGTAATAGATTTTGAATCCAATGCTAATTTCATACGTTTGATAATAATGAATTGAATAATAGAATGAAAAGTAAATTAAATAGAATTATTGAAAATTTAATTTATAAATTTTGAATTTAATGAAATTGAGCTTAATACTGAAATCGATGAATTAATCAACTCTAATTTGACATTAAAATTTTTTAAATCATTGTAAATGATTGAGAAATCAAAAATGATGAAATTTGACAATTATCGAATTGAAATTTGTAATTTGATTTAACTAATTTATTTTTAATTTATTTAATTAATGTAAAAATAGCCATTTTGGCCATTGACTCGGATTTCGACGAAACAAGTTTCATCGCATCCGTAACGGTGAATTATCGTAGGGTTTTAAGTTTCCTAATGATCGGGCTTGTCGTTTGGTCGTACGGGCTCGAAATGCCTTGAAATCGATTTAATTGAAATCAACTGAAATCAATTTGAAATAATTTGATTTTAGCATAATTTCTTCATACAATGGAATTTGGACCCGAAACCTGTTCCATTGCGTTTAAAATATTTTAAAACATCTATTTTGATATATGGGTTGACCCATTTTCATTCCGGAGTCGAAACGGGCTTTTTGGGCCGTGTAGCGTTCAACTTTCAAATCGATTCGATCCAATTGTTTCCATTTTCTGACCTACCTATATATACCTCGTTACAAACCTTGATTATTTCTCATTATCATTTATCTATATGTACAATTCATTCTGCTCCTCCTCTTCCTCAATGGCAAACAAATTCTCACTTCCAAATCCAATTGAATCATCTCAGATTTGAGATTTGTTTTTCAATTTGAATCATCATTTGCCCAGAATTCGCGAATCAATTCTGGCCATTCGTATTGGATTTTGGATGATCCAACGGTGGATCTACGATGGTAGGGCGATCATCTGGTGGCGTTGGGAGGGTGTGCTTGAGCAGGTCTTGGCGTGTGATCCACTCATGGTAGATGGTCGTGGGTTTGCCGTGGTTTGCCTGGGAATGTTGGCGGCGGTGCTTGGCGTTCCGGCAACCAGGAGGGGGCACGACTCGGCCATATGGGCGGCGTGATTGAGGCTGTGCGACGGAGAGTGTGGATGTCAGTCTCGATACCCACGGCAACGACAATTGATGGTCAAAGGGCATGAGGTTTGGCGGCTCAGTTTGAATGAACGAGACATGGTGGTTCGTGCGCTAAGGTTTCGAGCATTGCGTAGGCACCTGATGTGTAAGTGATTAAAGTTTATTTTTATTTCTAATTTGAACACTTTATGTTCTAATATCAATAACTTTCACATACGAGGTTCATTTTTGGGCACGACTTTCTCCGCTAGGTTCGTATTGGAATTCCAGACATTTTGATGCTGGTTTGGACGAATTCTGAGATTGTTCAAATTTTGGGTTTAAATTGAATTTAAATTCAACTTAAATTCAAAAGATGAGTGTTTTAACCCACTCACAACTTCTAAAATTTCTTATGTGTGTTAAATTAATTTCTGATGTGATTAGAAATTTATTTATAGCTACTTGGTATAGTTTTATCATCATTCCACTTAAATTGAATTTATTGAATTAAATTATTATTTAATTTATTATTGCATATTAACTGCCGGTAAATACCTGTTATTTATTATCTGTTCTATATTGATGTTATTGTATGAATTGGATGATGATTGCGATAAATGGTTGATGGTTGATATTGGATGAATGGATGTTGTATTTTTTTATTGTTATGAGCTGCAAGTTGTTATGCATTTTATTTCATTCAGGATTGCGATTTGAAATGATATATAACTGTATTTCTATTTTAAATTATAGATTGAAATGACAAAATATCCGTATCACTTGACAATAGGTTAGAAAATTATATACGGACACCGTGATCTATATCTAAAATATTTTGAAAATGATTTCTATAGTTTTGGAAAGAAATATATGGTTTAATGAGCATTGATTTTTGATATTATATAAATATTATTATTATATATAGTTGAATGCTTGAATTTAAGCTATGTATAAGTTTGTTAAATAAAAAAAATTAAGTCTAATAATAGAATTTGATTTTTTTTAAATAAATGTGAGTAAGTATTTCAATTTTATTTTAATATAGAGTGTATAATGATTTACATAAATTAAGGTTGGAAGGTAAATTGGAGATTTATTTGGAATTAAATTTATTTAAGAATTAAGCTCAAAGAGGTTGATGTGAAATTTATTAAATTGGAAATTTTAAAAGGTATAATTTTTATAACTTGATTTTTGGGTCAAGGTGAATTAAATGACTATTTCAAATATAAATGAATTGAAGGAAATATTTAGTTATCTGTAATCCGAGTTTTATTTAAATGTTAAGGAATTTATTATGTAAAATATTTCAAAACAAAATAATAGAAATTTAATTGTTGAATCGAAATTATCAAATTTAGTTGAAATTTTGGAATATTTAAAGCTTCGAAATATATCAAAATTGAAATGTTTTATTGAAATTGAAATGTTTCGAAGTCATGAATTTCAAAGTATTGTGTTAAAATTTCAAATATTTGGTTTCGAAGTGTATAATTTGAAAGTGCTATGATTTTGGAAAAGGGATATATTGAAATAAAACGATATTATATTGATTTGAAATAAAAATGATATCATATTGATTTGGTTTTAAAATGGAAATGATATCATATTTATATGGTTTTGAAATGGATATTATATTCTGGTTTGAAGTATGAACTATTTTAAAAAGATCGCGGTGTTATAATAACGTTTGGTTGTTAAAGAGACCGAGATCGAAAGTTGTCTTACTCTCTGCCAACTCCGAAAACCACTTTAACAACCGTGTACGCGGCGGCGATTCCAGAATGAAGTAGGATGGCAGCGGCGTTTCCTTTAAGGTATATACGTGGACCCGACTCCCGTGAGTTGGCATAAGGTGGCTAAAACATGAGCTATCGACGAGCTAAGAAGGTAGCACCTTTTATCAGACACACTCCTTCGATAGCATTCCATTACTCTGTGATTGTTTGGGGCCCTTTTTGATTTTGGGGGTGTGGCTAGAGGTGGGCGGTAGTAGCTGCTACGCGTTACCACCGGTCTGAAAGCGTAATTGGTATATCTACCCTGACATTGCCTATTGTGCCGTGTCACATACCCTAGCGCGCCTTGTACGAGTTTGTTTTCTCCCGTAGCCCGTGTGGTATCCTCTGGTGGCTTCACGATCAAGAGGGACAATGATACTGGATGGACTACAGGGACTATTACGTGTTAAGAGCTATATGGGTAACCCCTTAACGCTATTTAAAAGTAAGTTTATTTTACTATAGACACTATTATAATAGCAAAATATTACTACATAGTAAATAGTTTAACGGACCCTTAGGAGATGTGAATCCCGAGCATCTCTTAAGTTGCCGCACTTACGTTAGACACTGGATAGGAGATGTCAAATCCTGTAAATATCTCTGACACCGTTTCACTCATATTATTTATTGTTGACTTAACTTACATAAGATCTTTTAGTTCTGACTCGATTGTTTTGTCTTTTCAATTCGCTTGGGTCAGTCTGAGCATTTTAGGATTTGGAGATTTTATTCTGGAGGACGAAGACGAAGATTTTATTACTATCATTTATTATATTCCAGTGCATCACATTGTTCCGCTGCATTGTTATGGATTATTCTCTGGTATGTGTAACTCTGATATGTATTGTATAAGTATAATCAAATGTTTTGAAAAACAGCTTTATGAACTGTTTATTTGATTATTATATCTTATCGTTCCGCTGCAAGATTCTATTTTGTTTTTTTTCTTTCTCTTCTTTTTCTTATTTACCCCAATAACAATTCGCCATTTGTATGGTTTGAGTCTGATGTGTGTGGTTTATCATCTATTCAAAGCGTACAAAAAGGCGGGACGTTACATTTGGTATCAGAGCTTTGGTTTAGCGATAAACCTTAGCTTTGTGCGGTTTGACTCTTTATTCATAGGGTAGTAATACGCTATGATGAGTCATTGAGTGTATATACATGAGAGAGCGTATTTGTTAGTGTTATAAAAGGTTTTCATATTGTGTTAATTTGTTCCGTTTTGTATTTATAAATTCTGGTTGGTGCATAGGACGCTATGACATCAATAGGGATTTCTAAACACTTAATAGGACAGACCAACACTATATATGTTTTGAAATATAGGTGAATGAAATAATTTTGCCTATTATATTTTCTATATATATAGAATAATTTTTTTATAAATGTTATATATTTGGTTGTAATATATTGGTTGTTAGGAGTGAAATTTATAAATATTGGTTGGAAATAAGATTCAAATTAAAATAAATAAAATTGGAAATTTTAGAACTTAATTCCGGGATTTTGAAAAAATTTGCTTTAAAAGGATTTTGGAATATAATAATATCATTTGTAAGTATTTTCTGATATAAATATTTCAGTATAATTTGAAAGAATTATTAAAAGGAACTTTGGAAAGAAATAAGTTCAGTACTCCCCTCTCCGTCGCTAGAAAATAATTTCGGTGATGAGTGCACGCATCATCGACATTCGTTTTCGAGTTTCGAAGTGGGAAGGCCACTGTAGTAGTTTTGCTATAGATTTATTTTGATAAACAAATATAAATTTCAAACTGTTTTAAATATAATCGAATATATAAATTGCAAGTATATACGTCTATCTATTATATTAAAATGATGTGAAATAAAACCCGGTGTTTAAATTTTTAAGTTTTCGTTAATTAATGGTTTCAAATTAGGTCAGTGAAATGAAATTCAGCTAACAAACTGAAACCTCTAAAGGAAATAAGAGATTTAATGCTAAGCTATAAATGGAATAAAAAGAAAAAGGGTTGAGTAACTTATAAAACAAAGGATATGACTATTGAAAATATAGTTAAAAGAAATGAGAAAACTTGTATAACTTTCAATTGCATCCTTAAAGGCATATATATAACTTACCAAAAGATGTAAAAAGTTGAAATGTTAATAAGAAAATGTAATGGATATTATACAAGTAAAACATGAAGTAATGAAAGTATTCAATGAAATTCTTAAATAAATAAAAATTGATGTTGTATTTTTTATAAACCTAAGTTATAATTGAAATGTTACTATAATGAAGTGAGATAGAAAGGTAAGTATTGAGAATACATAATTATAAACTTAAGTTAATATATGCTAAGAAATTTGAATTTGAGCAAGAATACTATTAATAAATGAACGTAAATAAATGAAATTGGGAAATGAATGAATGTAATGCAATGAAAGGAAAATTTATGTAACATGAATAAAAAAATGAAAATTTGTAAGAAATAAATGTAAATTAAAAAGATAAATCATTATATGAAAGAAAAGAAAATCAAACAACAAAGGTCATGAAATAAAATTGAAAATTTAACTTGATTTATTGTTTGAAATTGTTGTTTGTTTAGTTATGGTTGTTTGGTCAAGGATACTTTAAAATTGTTTAGATGAATGAATAATCTGTTTAGTTTCATCTAAGACTGTTGAGTAAATGGTGCACTAAGTAGTTTATTTTTGATTATGTGCAATTTAAAGTTTGAACCCAAACAACTATTTGTTTGTTGATATGACATGATTGATTTGTGTTGATTTTATGTAATGGTTGTATGCCTTGTTGCAAGTGATTGTTGTTTGTATTGATTTGTTTGTTAGTGGTTGAAACAACTTTAAATATTTCATTACATAATTACTAATCTTTTTTAGATTACATAAGTGAATTACATGTTATGGAAGCAATTACTACTGCTTTTGGTTTCATAATTAAGCGTAATTGCCCAACAAATAGGTACGTTTTCGAATTACGGTTTTATAGCATTATTATATTATTTTCCTGTTGTTGGGATATATTATTTTGAAATATTGTGATATGTATTGTTATATTTGATATTATATTTTTCTCTCGAGCCTCTCCGTACAAAGGAGACTCTGCCGAAATTTTCCGTAAATTTTGGGCTTAGAAATTTTTTTGAAATGTTTTCCAAACTTTATTAGTTTGAGTATAAAAATATCTAATGGTTATAAATCGATATATTTTATTTAAATTATTAAATTTTGTAAATTTATTTGTTTATAAAATTAATATTTTGAGTAAGATGTATTGACTACTTGATTCTTCGTTTTCCCTTCTTCTTCCTTTTCAGGGATGAAAAGTTTTGAGTGGGGGAGAGTGCAACGACCCGTGAAATTCGATAACTAGATTGGTTAAAGTAATAATATTTCTGTAATTAAATTTAAAATGAAATAAAAAAATTATAATTTATATTGAAGTAAATGTTAAGAATGAATTGTAGCAATGGTTATTAAAAACTAATTATTGACAATTGAAGTAAAATCACAATAAAAATGAAATAGTGTAAATTGTTGCACTTGGGGTATAAATATTGAAAATAAGGAAATAAGTGTAAGTGTTGTATAAATAAAAGAAATTTGTAATAATAAATAGTAATTGAATACAATCAATGTCCTGCAAGTAACTATAATATTGTTTGGAAATAATAAGCTTATAAATGTGTGATTAAGAGTTAACGACAACAATTATTATGAGTTATGTATATATTTTGTTCATTCAATTGAATTGGAAATCAATTGCGGATAAATCTAAATTAAATGTTACGTTAATGTTAATTAAGGTAATATTTGAAAATAATGTTAATATTATCCATATTAGGACAATTTGTTGAATTTAAAAGAATGGAAATAAAGACTTATCAATTTAAAGGGGTTTTGAACTATAATAACTGGATTTAATTGCAAATAAATGAAATTAAATATCTAAATATTACGTTAATTGAAATGAAGATGGAATGGGAGAATATTAATGTAATATATTTTGAATCCAATGTTAATTTCATCCATTTGATAATAATGAATTGAATAATAGAATGAAAAGTAAGTTAAGTAGAATTATTGAAAATTTAATTTATAAATTTTGAATTTAATGAAATTGAGGTTAATACTGAAATCGATAAATTAATCAACTCTAATTTGACATTTAGATTTGTTTAAATCATTGTAAATGATTGAGAAACCAAAAATGATGAAATTTGTCAATTATCGAATTAAAATTTAAAATTTGATTTAATTAATTTATTTTTAATTTACTTAATTAACGTAAAAATAGCCATTTTGGCCACTGACTCGGATTTTGACGAAACCAATTTCATCAGATCCGTAACGTTGAATTATTGTTGGGTTTTAAGTTTCGTAACGATCGGGCATGTCGTTTGATCGTACGGGATCGAAACGCCTTGAAATCGATTTAATTGAAATCAATTGAAATCAATTTGAAATAATTTGATTTTATCATAACTTCTTTATACGATGGAATTTGGACATTAAACCTGTTCCACTGCGTTTAAATTTTTTTTAAACATCTATTTTGATATATGGGTTGACCCATTTTCGTTCCGGAGTCGAAACGGGCTTTTTGGGCCGTGTAGCGTTCAACTTTCAAACCGATTCAATCCAATTGTTTCCATTTTCTGACCTACCTATATATACCTCGTTATAAACCCTAATTGTTTCGCATTGTCATTTATCTGCACGTACAATTCATTCTGCTCCTCCTCTTCCTCAACGGCAAACAAATTCTCACTTCCAAATCCAATTGCAATTCAAAACCAAATCAAAATTTCAAACTCTTCAAACTATATCATATTTTATATCTTTGGAAAGCTCTCGATGATAACATCTCATATTTAAGATTCGTTTTTCAATTTGAATCATCGTTTGCCCATAATTCACGAATCAATTCTGGCCGTTCGTATTGGATTTTGGATGATCCAACAGTGGATCTGCGAAGGTAGGGCGATCGGCCGGTGGCACTGGGAGGTGTGCTTGAGCAGGTCTTGGCGTGTGATCCGCTCGTGCTAGGTGGCCATGGGTTTGCCGTGGTTAGCCTGGGAATGTTGGCGGAGGTGCGTTCCGACAAACTGAAGAGGGCGCGACTCGACCATAGGGGCGGCGTGATTGAGGCTGTACGACAGAGAGCGTGGATGTGGGTCTCGATATCCACGGCAGCGACAATTGATGGTCAAAGGGCATGAGGTTTGGCGGCTCAGTTTGAACGAACGTGATGAGATGGTTTGTGCATTAGCGTTACGAGCATTGCGTAGGCAGCTGACGTGTAAGTGATTATAGTTTATTTTTATTTCTAATTTAAACATTTTTGTTCTAATATCAACAATTTTCACATACGAGGTTCGTTTTGGGCGCAGTTTTCTCCGCTAGGTTCGTATTGGAATTCCGGACATTTTGACGCCTATTTGGACGGATTTTGAGATTGTTCAAATTTTGGGTTTAAATTGGATTTAAATTCAATTCAAATTCGAAAGGTGAGTATTTTAATCCACTCACAACTTCTAAAATTTCTTATGTGTGTTAAATTAATTTCTGATGTGATTAGAAATTTATTTGTGGCTATTTATTATAGTTTTATCATCATTCCAGTTAAATTGAATTTATTGAATTAAATTGTTATTTAATTTATTATTCCATATAAAATGCCGGTAAATACCTTTTATTTATTATCTGTTCTATATTGATGTTATTGTATGAATTGGATGATGATTGCGATAAACGGTTGATGGTTGATATTGGATGAATGGATGTTGTATTTTTTATTGTTATGAACAGCAAGTTGTTATGCATTTTATTTTATTCGAGATTGCGGTCTCCTCTGGTGGCTTCCCGATCAGGAGGGACCATGATACTGGATGGACTACTTGGACTATTACGTGTTAAGGGCTATATGGGTAACCCCTTACCGCTATTTAAAAGTAAGTATATTTTACTATAGACTCTATTATAATAGCGAAATATTACTACATAGTAAATAATTTAACGGACCCTTAGGAAATGTGAATCCCGAGCATCTCTTTAGTTATTGCATTCATGTTAGACACTGGATAGGAGATGTCAAATCCCGTAAACACCGTTGATGCCGTTTCACTCATATTATTTATTGTTGACTTAACTTACATAAGATCTTTTAGTTCTGACTTAAGTGTTTTGTCTTTTCAATTCGCGCGGGTCAGTCTGAGCATTTCAGGATTTGGAGACTTTATTCTGGAGGACGAAGACGAAGATTTTATTGCTATCATTTATTATATTCCATTGCATCACATTGTTCCGCTGCATTGTTATGGATTATTCTCTGGTATGTTTAAATCTGATATCTATTGTATAAGTATAATCAAATGTTTTGTAAAACAGCTTCATGAACTGTTTATTTGATTATTATATTTTATCATTCCGCTGCAAGATTCTATTTTGTTTTTTCTTTCTTTGCTTTTTCTTATTTACCCCAATAACAATTCACCCTTTTGTATGGTTTGAGTTTGACGTGTGTGGTTTATCGTCGATTTAAAGTGTACAAAAAGGTGGGTGTGACGACCCAAACTCGATGTCCAATAAACGACATCAAATTCGCATCGCCGGAGCTTATAACAACAATTAGATGAATATAAAACAGCGGAACAGAATCAATATCATAAATAACATCACTGTGGGACATTACAATTTTGACCGTACATGTGAAGTTTTGCGATCCAACGGTGGATCATCGTCCGATCGACGATCGAGGAGTAGCTGTTAGTCCTTGAGATGATGGTTTTGATGACATCAACCTTTAGAATAAGATTATAAAATATAAATACTAACATTATAGTTTAGATATATATGTATATACAGGATTTAACCATGCAGATACCAAGAATGAAGACTGTACAGTATAGAGATTCAAGATATCAAGATTGAAGATCATGAGTATCAAGATTATCAAGAGTTCAAGATTTCAATAATAAGTAATTTAATTAGGAATTTTGTTAAAACTCCTAGAAAAGCTCTAGCATCTTAAAATCCAATTTATTCGTGGAATGGAATCCACTTCGAGCCTGTTAAAGGGATGGAACCCTAAGTAGGATGGAACCTATGAAAAATCTAGTGGAACATTATTTTGTATCCGCTAATCGTTTATTCAAATGTTTTTACAAAATTATATCTTGTTTTCAAAATGATTTCAAAACTTTCCTTTTTCAAAAGAATAAAAAACATCTCTCCTGATTTTAAATATTTTTAGCCTCAAAAATAATCTTTATTTTCAAAATCAAATTATCTTTGGTTTTTAAACTATCTTTTAGTTATAATATATTTATTTAACTTTTATTATTTATACTTAGATTTAAATATATTTACTTATGTATTTTAACTATAGTTAAGCATATTTATAAAGTTTAAAATAGTTTTAATATAAGATAGAAGTTATTTTCAAAGAAAAATAAATCACCAAAAATTCCTTTGGCATGTCGACATCCTCAAGTACCCCATGTCGACATGGTAACAGTTTATTTCAAAAATTTAATTTGAAGGAAGTGTCTATTCATCATATCCTTTCACGAATGGACATGGCTGTTGTTCTACTATAAATAAGGGTGGTTTTGAACGAATTTTTAATCATATTTCTCTTGTTTTCACACCTCTTCTTCTTCCATAATTCTTTATACACATTCTTACCATTACTCTGCTAAAATCAACAATGAGTTTAACTAGATCATTTCTGGTTTAATTCTCTATCACTATCTCAACAAGATCTCAATGCTATTCAGAGTTATAGATTTCTTTGTAGTCAATTTAACAAGAAAAGGTGTGATTGTAGCCTTTGAAATCAATCAAGTGAGAAAAGGTGTGATTGTAGCCTTGGAAATTAATTGGGTGAACTTGTTTCCTATAAAATGAAGTATCTCTACCCAGATGATTGTGAATATAGAGTGGTGTACCTCGTTGCCTTGAAATTGTGGGTGTAATTGTACAATTGCTTTTAAAAGGAAATCCGTACTTGTGTGCGGGACTGGATGTAGGGTAACTCTGAAGCAGTATAAAATTCGGTATGTTCTTTCCTTGATTGCTTTTACTTTATTTCTGCATCTGTGTTTGTTTCTGTGATCATATCTGTGTCTGAATATTTCATACATTTGTGTTCAAATTAACAAAAATTCAAAAAGATTCAGTAATTCCTTAAGGCACTATTCACCCCCCTCTAGTGTTAATCCTAGCCTTAAGATCTGTATTCCACATTTCTCACATTTGGTATCAGAGCAAGGTTTTCAAAGTTTCATAATCTAATTTTTGAAAAAGTTTTTAAAATGGCTTTGTTTAAAATTTTTGTTAATACTAGTTCAGAAATATTCAGATCATCAATATCTCATAAGTCTGCATACAATCAATATTCAAATTCAAGTTGTCTACGAAGATTGTTTGATGTGCAGGAAACATGCTTTATGGAGGTTGAGGAATCAATCCACAACGGATATATTGTGCAGGTCAAAAAGAATAAATGGATACTTGATAGTGGATGCTCTAGACACATGACTGGTAATCCAGATATGTAGAATGATATAATATACAAAGACGGAGGACTGGTTAATTTTGGAGACAATTCAAAAGGATATGTGATTGGCATCGGCAAAGTCTGTAATTCTGAAACTCCTATTATTACTAATGTTTTGCTAGTTAAGAATCTGAAACATAATCTGCTAAGTATTAGTCAACTTTGCAATAAAGGATATAAAATTAAATTTGAAAAAGATAAATGTCACATTTAAGATAATAATTCAACCATAGTATTTGAGGGAATTAGGAAAAAGAATATTTATATTCTTAGTATGAAAGTTTCAAATGATAACCTATGTCTTTTGGAAAATACAAGTGACCCTTGGATTTAGCATAAGAGATTTGGCATTTGAATTTCAAACTCTTATCTAGGCTGTCAAAACATGATCTAGTAATAGGTCTCCCTAAAATGAATTTTAAAGTAGATAGTCTATGTGATGCATGTCAGTTAGGAAAACTTAGAAAAGGTTCCTTTAAATTAAAAAGATATGATTTCAACTTCAAAACCTCTTGAATTTCTTCACCTTGATTTATTTGGTCCATCTCAAATTCTGTCAATAAATCATAGTAAATATGTTTTTGTAGTTGTAAATGATTATTCTAGATTTACTTGGACAATATTTTTGAAACATAAAAGTGATACTTTTGAATGTTTTAAGAATTTTACAAAAAGGATTCAAAATCAACTTTCTCTAAAAATTATAACCATCCTAGTGATCACGGTGGTGAATTTGAAAATGAAAAGTTTGAGGAATTTTGCAATAAAAAGGGAATAACTTACAATTTTTCATTTCTAAGAACTCCACAACAAAATGGGGTAGCAGAACTTAAAAATATGACGATTCAAGAGTGTGCGACAACAATGCTTTCGGATAGTAAATTAGCAAAGTATTTTTGGGCAGAAGCAGTAGCTACCGCCTGTTATATTTTAAATAGAATTTTAATTAGAACTTTAACTAATAAGACATCTTATGAACTTCTTCACAGAAAGAAAACAAAGGTATCTTATTTTAGAACTTTTGGAAGTAAATGTTTTATTTTAAATACAAAAGATAACTTAGATAAATTTGATCCTAAATCCGACAAAGGTATCTTTCTTGGATATTCTAATAAAAGTAAAGTGTATAGAGTGTTTAATTTAAGAACTAACACCATAAAAGAAATAAGCATGTTTTACTCGATGAAAATCACAAAATTTTTGAAGATACAAATGATGAAGAGGATTTAATCACTCAAAATCAAGAGTCAACTGAAAATAATAATGAAATTAATCATCCTAATAAAGAGATTAAACTTTTAAAAGACCATCCTATAGTAAATGTACTTGGAGATATGCAATCTATTGTTAAAACTAGAAATCAACTAAGTAAAATGAGCAATGTAGCCTTTATATCATCTATTGAACCCAAAAATCCAAAAGAAGCATTAACTGATGATTCATAGATTTTGGCTATGCAAGAAGAACTAAATCAATTTACTAGAAATGATGTTTGGAGACTTATTCTTAGACCTAAAAATAAAAATATAATTGGAACTAAATGGGTTTATAAAAATAAAATGAATGAACAAGGAGAGGTTGTTAGAAATAAAGCTCGGTTAGTCGCTCAAGGTTATTTTCAAGAAGAAGGAATAGATTTTGATGAAACCATTGCTCCCGTAGCAAGATTAGAAGCCATTAGGATTCTACTTGCTTTCGCAAATCATAATAATTTCAAATTATATCAAATGGATGTTAAAAGTGTCTTTTTAAATGGATTTGTAAAAGAGGAAGTATATGTTGAACAACCACAACTTTTTGAAAATGAAAAATTACCCAATCATTTTTACAAACTTAAGAATGCTCTATATGGTCTCCTAGAGCCTGGTATGATAGACTAATATCTTACTTATTACAAACAAATTTTGAAATTGGTAAAGTATATAATACTCTTTTTATTAAAAGAAATAAAAATGATATTCAACTAATACAAGTCTACATAGATGATATCATTTTTGGATCAACTAATTTTGAAATTAATAAGGAATTTTCTGAAATAATGACAAAAGAGTTTGAGATGAGTCATATGGGTGAATTAAACTTCTTTCTAGGATTATAAATAAAACAATTAGATAATGGTATCATTATTAGTCAAGAAAAATATGCTAAAGACCTAGTTAGTAAATTTGGTTTGTCTACTCCAAGTGGAAAACTCACTCCTATGGCAACCAATGAGTACCTAAATAAAGAAGATCTCTTGAAAGATGTAGATCAAAAATTTTATAGAGGAATAATTGGATCACTACACTATATCACTACTTGTAGACCTGATATCATGCATAGTGTTTGTCTCTGTGCAAGATATCAATCCCAACCTATAGAGACCTACTTAAAATCCGTAAAACGTATCATAAGATATGTTAAACACACCCTTGATTATGGCTTATTTTATCCTAAAAATGATTCTTTTGACTTAATATCTTACTGTGATGCTGATTATGCTGGTTGTAAATCAGACCGAAAAAGTAGAAATGGAACTTGTTGTAGGATCGATTTTACCCTGGGGTTGAATAGGGTGATGCTATTAATTATAAAAATTTATTCCGGAAGCTTATAAAATTATTTCAACACAGATATATCAAAATAATAGCAGCACAGATAATAGCAGAATAATAACTGTAGAAATAAAACGACATAGAATTTACCCAGCTTCGGCAAAACCATGCCTACGTGCTGCCCCCAACGTTTCTACTAGAAATTAAGCAGTCAGACGCTCACATACGTAAACTCGCGACACCTGCTATCGACTAGCCTTAACTCTATGCTCAAAACCCTGCCACAACTCAGCCATTGAGTTGCGAATTCTCAAACTACGCCACGTAGTTTGTGCCCTAGTCACACGACTAGAAATTACAACGTTTGAAAGAAGAATTTAAATTTAAAACAAATTTAAAACCCTAATTTAAAAATTAATCCCAAATTATAAATAAATATAAATATTATAATGGCCGACCCGCTTTTCTTCTATTTCTAATCGGCCTGTCTTTCTTTTATTTAATCCGTTCCTTTCGTTCGTGAAAATGGCGGTCGTTCCTTATTTGTTCTTCTTCAATTTGCAATTAGGGATTTGAATGCCGACTTTAAATTGATCGATCGAATTGGGATTTCGCTCTCTTGCTCTGTCGATCGATCGTCTTTTCACTTGGCTCACGGCCCCTCCGATGACCGAGTTCGATCTTGCTCCGGAATGTAATTTGTTGTTTTGCTTTACTCTTTTTTCTTACTTAAACTCGATGATAAAATTTTCCGATGATGTTAATGTTTATATAGGGTTCGAATCCCTATTTTCTTGTTCGTATATATTTGTTTGAATTTGTCAATTGATTTTCGTTGGCCATTGATCTTCGTTTGGATGCTTGAGATTGATTCTGACTCTATCAATTTCGTATATTTATGATTTCTTGATTGACACGGTGTTGATTTTGATTTCTTGGCTACCATGGTGTTGATTTTGGTTTGAATTTCGGCTTTGATAAAACTGTAGCATTTTCAATGCTCGGCCATTTTGGAATTTTTGATAATCTGCTTCTTCTCTGTGTCTTTGTCACTGATTTGGTTTGAAACTACCTGCGGCCTTATTTTTGGTTCGAAACTTCGTCTTCTCTTTTTACTGCCTCTGGTCATTGCATATGGCTTTTAGTTGACTTTGCATTTTCTTTGTGTACTTACTTCGGCCATTATGTCTTTGACCTGCAGCTTGAACTTGTAATATATATATTTACACAATAAACAAATGTGCTTCACTTGTTCACTGAACTGTTGTTTCACCTGGTGTTGTTTGATATTGTGCTGTTGAGCATTGTTTGAACTTGTACCCTAGTTATATTGATTCTCTGACATTTTGAATTTGATTCTGTTTTGGAATCACCTAACTTTGACTTTGGTAAAAACTGTTAATTTCTCTGTTGTATTTTTAACCTGATGCTTGAATGCAGTTTAAATGTGATATTATTTTCTCTGGCCTGTTTCACTGTCATGTGTGAGATTGCTCATTTGAGCTGTTATGGCCTTCACTTGATATTGTCACAGAGCTGTTGTATCACTTGGTGTTGTAGTTTGCACTGTGTATTCATGTGCTTGTTGTGTTGCTATATTAATCCCTCTGGCCTCTTATTGGTTTAGTGTGTGTACTTGCTTGGCCATTCGACATCCACATTGTACTGTTGGCACTGACTTCATCATATATGCACTGCACTATCCTTTGTTCTATATGTTTGTATTCTACTGTCACCACGTGGTTGCATATATTGTTTGCATATCATGTTGTTGAATTCACTTTTTCTTGTATCCACACATCTCTGGTCTTTGCTACATGTATGCACTGCCTGTGCGTAGTTTCATTTTGTTTACAGTTTTGCCCTTGTTTGGTTTGTGCTATATTTGCATGCTTTGGTTGTAACTGCAACCATAGGTATGCCGTATATTTGCTCTTTGTAGTTGAGTTTGAGCCATTTGTTTCAGCTACCATGTGTATACATACATCTATGTATGTATATATGTGTCGTATTTCCTTGTAATCTTCATTGCACTGAGTTGTTTGGTTGACACACTTGTAGTTTGTACTACTGCCTTGGTTCTGTTTGACTGTCATGACCATTTGAACTAAGCATGTTGAATTGGGTTATAGCCTCGACTTTGTCCACTGTTGTATTATGTTGACTTCGTATATTTGTCACTCCAAGTCTGAGTGTTATTCATGCATCCAGTTGTGCATTCGTACTTGAAGTACTTGTCGACTTTGCTCGCTGCCTGGTTGACATGTATGTATGCATGGACTGTCTAGTTCTAGTCTTTGTTGATCTGGTTCATTTTTTGGGTCATCATTTTTGGCAGTTCTTGTTTCATTTCATTTTTAATTTGCACCTGTGTTGAATCTAGCTTTAAAGCTCGGGTTTGACGTTGTGCTCACCTGTTCCTGTAATTTTATCAAGTGTATATATCGGTGTGCACGGCCTTGTGGTATGTACAGTGATACACTGTGCATGTCACAAGCTGTTCGTGTATGATGAATTCAAATTTAAATGATGACGAACAACCCAAATAACTGAGGCAAATAATATTTTCAAAATTACATTTTATTTTACACTACAAAAATATTCCCTTTTCAATTTTACTGCGTTAGTATTTATTTTTGCAGATTGCTCAGATGCTGGATTCACATTTGAATGAAGTTGAAGATAAATACGAGTGTGAGTGATATGTTGTGAGGTGCAAATGTAAATGTGAATTGTGATGTAATCAAATTTGTATTGTAATTGAAATTGTGTGTATATATATATATAGTGAGAGCTTGAAATTTGTACCATTCAAAAATTGTAATAAATATTTGTTTGAATAAAATATCCGTTTGAATTCAAATTCTGTGTTATTTATTTTATTCATCAAATATTTTAATCTGTGAAAATAAAATAGTATATTAACAAATACATTCAAATGAATATATATATTTTTATTATCATCAAACAAAAATCATATATTCGCATACTCAACAATCTCCCCCTTTTGATGATAACAGACATATATTTAATATTTTGAATATATTAAATGTCTTTGATTATTGAATTTGCTCCCCCTATTTGAATGCTTCATCTCTACACAAAGCTCCCCTTTCATATATGCACGTAAATAAAAATATGCAATAAGCCTAGATGCAAATAGAAAATATTTGACCTTTACTTAATTTTATTTAACAAAATCTTAACTTTTCTCTCTCACTTTTGTTATCAGCAAAAGAGTAATAGTGTTAGAAAAATAGAGATAAAGTGATCGATATTAATAGAACATTAAAACTCAATCGAATATAAATATTAAATTTCAATAAAAAAATCAAACAAAAACCATAAATACTCTGTTAGGCGTATATTCCACTTTTAGAATGATGGGAATGATATCATCATATACAACCATGCAGTTGTGTTTATTTGTGGTATATTTATATCAGGAATTTGAATATCTACCAACCATGCAAAACCGTTAGGACTTTTAAATGAGATTAGTAGTATTCCAATTTTATTTAAAAAAAATGAATTCAAGTATCTTCTAACCACGCATAACCATGAGGACTTTTAAATGGGATTAGAATCAACTTGTTTATTAAAAAATAAATTTTGATATGCGTTCCATACATGCATAACCGTGAGGACTTTTAAATGAGCATGGAAGCACATAACAAATTCCAAGTAATTCACCCATGCATAACCATGAGGACTTTTAAACGAGAGTGAATACTTTGGGTTTTATTTTATTTTATTATTATTATTATTAGTATTATTATTTTTATTAAAAAATATAAATGAAAAATGAATGATTCTTGTTTAAAGTACCACATATCGACAAACTATATTGAATTTTGATGAGTGATGGTCGTTAAAAATAGATAGAAATAGAGAAGGTCATGGAATTTTTACCAACAAAAAGTTTTATAACTCTTGTTTAAATTTCTAAATAAATTTACTAATTATACCACCTCGAGTCATAATATATGATAAATATCAACACTCATCACCTTTTCAATCACTATTTATCTTTCTGATAATTAGTAGGAAGTCAGATTAGTCAATGTTATAATTTAAAAATTAAATTCAAAAATAATTATAAAATCAATTTTTCTAAAAATGACCAATTTGAAAACAAGGTCAAAAATGATTTTCTAGAAGGGGTTTTATGAGAAAAAATTTCTGCTATTTGAAAATTATTTGAAATGAAAAATATACAAATATTTTCTTTGAAAAACGATGCAGTAAGTAAATATCTCACATAAATCACGTTCACTAGTTATTTTCTATCAACTAGATTACCAGTGTAATCTGCATCTAAATTTTTCTTTCACTCAAAATTATCATTAATTGAATTTGAGAGACCAGACCATGAAGTGTGCATCAAAATATCTTAAAATCAATTTTAACAGCTTTTTAAATGACGTTCTCTTAAATTTGAATTGAAACCGTGTAAATAATCAAAAACCGTGAGTATAGAGTCAGCCGTAAAATAACCAAATGTATTATCATCCAATAAAACACTATTATTAATCCAAACTAATATATATGAAGTAATTCAAAGACTCTAGAGATTTTTATAGTGCTCTTAGTATAAGAGTATAATTGGCCAACAATTTTGAATAAGTCGGAATCAAAATCATCATTTATTTCATCATCACATTATAGGCTGATTTAATTCAAACTACGGTGCCGATTATCACATTTAATATATTGTTCGAAATATACCATTACCTGTTTTACCTTTATGATAATTTTTCGTTTTTGCCCATTGCGATTCTGTCACCTTTGTACTAGGCTAAGGAACTTTGCTTTGTCGCCCGTTGTGTTTCTGGAACAGCTAGAATCCAGATAACACTGTTGTTGTTCCTTAGCCTGCCACCACTCCTACACGATAAAAGATTTTTGTGATCTATTTGTTTTTATAGGTCCATTGTTGTTAGTGGCAGAATATTTTGAAAAATAATTTCGTGCAGACCCATAACTATTTATATATGTTCCTTTAGGCACCCATATTTGTTTAACTGTGAGAGATTATATATTTGTGTCTTTTGGAACCCAAATTGGAATGGTTTTTACGTGTTTGGGTCTATACCAACAATTGTTTTGATTGTGTCCAAATTTTCTACAAATTGTGCACATTGAATTGAGTTGATTAATTTTTCTTTAACAGGTTCAGATTGATTATATCCAAGTCCTTGTCTGACTGTATTAACAGTTTGTTTCCCTAAGAGCATATTCAAAGATTTTTCGCTTTTGGAAAATTTATCTAAAGTCGTTGACAGTTGTTGGACTTGTGTTTGAGATATTCATTTTCGTTTAATAATTGTGTGCACTTTTTAATAGAGTTTTCTTCTAGTACTTTCACATTCTTTCAAAATCAGAATTTCATTTTCAAGCAATTCAATTTTAATTTCTGATTTTTTAATTTCTTCTTCGAATGTTGGATAATTATCACACTTAGGGATCCTACTTTGATAGGTTTTAACTAATTGTTCAAGCTGGTCATTTACTTCTATCAAACTATCTCTTTGCTATTCAATCTTATCATATTTCTCCCTAAGTCTTTCAAAACAGCCATTCTGAGTGAGTGAGTTTTGATACCTCGCTTGGCTCGTCATCGTCGCTATCAGTTATATTACCTTGAAGGCACATATCTGCTTTCTCACTCTCACTGCTAGTATTTTGATTATCTTCATCACTCGTATTCCCCATGGCTGCAAAATTTCTCCTTTTCGATTTCTTTTCAAAGTCGCGTCGATTTTGAGGACAATTGGGCTTGATGTGTCAGGGTTGGTTGCACTTATGAAAGACGATTTTTCACTGTTCGGTGTTATCTAAAACTTTGATTATTCTGCTTTTTAATTTTTGACTTAGAGCTGGATTTCCGTATTTGCGATTCCAATTTTTTAATTTATTTATTACCATTTCCAACTCTGCTGCTCCATCATCATCATCATCATCACTTTCAGTTGTTCCTTTGAGAGCTATTGATTTCTTTCGAGTTTCTCCTCCTTCACGCTCTTCCTTGAATTTCATTTCTAGCTCATAAGTGGTGAGATTGCCGATGAGTTCTTCAACTTTGATTTTTTTTAAATCTTTTGATTCTTGAATGGCAGTCACTTTTGTTTCAAAACTTCGTGGAAGGACTCTGAGGATTTTTCGGACTATCTCCAACTCTGTGTATGATCTTCCAAGAGCTTTTTGATTTGTATACGATATTGGAAAGCCATCCATACATCTCTTTGACATTTTCTTCCTTGGCCATTGTAAAATTCTCGTATTCACTACTCAGCATGGCAAGGAGAGATTCCTTGACTTGAGATGTTCCTTTGTGAGTCACTTCTAGTGTGTGCCATATTTCCTATGCAGTTAGACAATGTGACACACGATTAAATTCAAACTGATCTAATGAACAAATAATTGAATTCATAGCTTTGGCATTAGTAATCTATAAATTATTTTCTAGATCTATCCACTGATCCTTCGGTTTATTTATTTCCAGATTATTTACAATTGTAGTCGGTGTTCTATACCCTGTCTCAACAATATCCCAAGCGTCAATGGTTTTCAGAAAAAATTTCATCCTATTTTTCCAGTAAGCATATTCACCATTGAACATTGGTGGTCTAACTATGGATTGACCCTCGGCAAAAGCATTATTAAAAGAAGCCATTTTAAAAATTCAAATTTTTAAAACAAAAAATGGTTTTTGAAAAAAAATCGAATTTTTAAAACAAAAGTTGACCTCTATTCGTAGCTCTGATACCACTTGTAGGATCGATTTCACCCTTGAGGGAGGTGAATAGGGTGATGCTATTAATTTTAAAAATTTATTGCGGAAGTTTTTAAAATTATTTCAACACAGATATATCAAAATAATAGCAGCATAGATAATAGCAGAATAATAAATGCAGAAATAGAACGACACAGAATTTACCCAGCTTCGGCAAAACCCTGCCTACGTGCTACCCCAATGTTTCTGCTAGAAATTAAGCAGTCAGACGCTTACACACGTAAACTCGCGACACCCGCTATCGACTAGACCTAACTCTACGCTTAAAACCCTGCCACAACTCAACCAATGAGTTGCGAATTCTCAAACTACGCCACGCAGTTTGTGCCCTAGTCACGCGACTAGAAATTACAATGTTTAAAAGAAGAATTTAAATTTAAAACAAATTTAAAACCCTAATTTAAAATTTAAGCCCAAATTATAAACAAATATAAATATTATAATGGCCGGCCCGCTTTTCTTCTATTTCTAATCGGTCCGTCTTTCTTTTATTTACTCCGTTCCTTTCTTTCGTGAAAATGGCAGCCATTCCTTGTTCGTTCTTCTTCGATCTGCAATTAGGGATTTGAAATGCCGACTTTAAATTGACCGATCGAATTGGGATTTCACTCTCTTGCTCTATCGATCGATCGTCTTTTCACTTGGCTCACGGCTCCTTCGATGACCGAGTTCGATCTTGCTCCAGAATGTAATTTGTTGTTTTGCTTTACTGTTTTTGCTTACTTGAACTCGATGATAAAAATTTCCGATGATGTTAATGTTTATATAGGGTTGGAATCCCTATTTTCTTGTTCGTATATATTTGTTTGAATTTGTCAATTGATTTGCGTTGGCCATTGATCTTTGTTTGGATGCTTGAGATTGATTCTGACTCTATCAATTTCGTATATTTATGATTTCTTGATTGACAAGGTGTTGATTTTGATTTCTTGGATACCATGGTGTTGATTTTGGTTTGAACTTCGGCTTTGATAAAACTGTAGCATTTTCAATTCTCGGCCATTTTGGAATTTTTGATAATCTGGTTCTTCTCTGTGTCTTTGTCACTGATTTGGTTTGAAACTACCTACGGCCTTATTTTTGGTTTAAAACTTCGGCTTCTCTGTTTACTGCCTCTGGTCATTGCATATGACTTTGAGTTGACTTTGCATTTTCTTTATGTACTTACTTCGGCCATTATGTCTTTGACCTGCAGCTTGAACTTGTAATATATATATTTATAAATATTAACAAATGTGCTTCACTTATTCACTGAACTGTTGTATCACTTGGTGTTGTTTGATATTGTGCTGTTGAGCTTTGTTTGAACTTGTACCCTGGTTATATTGATTCTCTGACATTTTGAATTTGATTCTGTTTTGAAATCACCTGACTTCGACTTTGGTAAAAACTGTTAATTTCTCTGTTGTATTTTTAACCTGATGCTTGAATGCAGTTTAAATGTGATATTCTTTTCTCTGGCCTGTTTCACTGTCATGTGTGAGGTTGCTCATTTGAGCTGTTGTGGCCTTCACCTGATATTGTCACAGAGCTGTTGTATCACTTGGTGTTGTAGTTTGCACTGTGCATTCATGTGCTTGCTGTGTTGCCATATTAATCCCTCTGGCCTCTTGTTGGTTTAGTGTGTGTACTTGCTTGGCCATTCCACATCGACATTGTACTGTTGGCACTGACTTCGTCATGTCTGCACTGCACTATACTTTGTTCTATATGTTTGTATTATACTGTCACCATGTGGTTGCATACATTGTTTGCATATCAACTTGTTGAAGTCATTTTTTCTTGTATCCACGCATCTTTGGTCTTTGCTTCATGTATGCACTGCCTGTGTGTAGTTTCACTTTGTTTTCAGTTTTGCACTTGTTTGGTTTGTGCTATATTTGCATGCTTAGGTTGTAACTGCAACCATATATATGCTGTACATTTGCTCTTTGTAGTTGAGTTTGAGCCATTTGTTTTAGCTACCATGTGTATACATACATCTATGTATATATATATGTGTTGTGTTTCCTTGTAATCTTCATTGCACTGAGTTGTTTGGTTGACACACTTGTAGTTTGTACTACTGCCTTGGTTCTGTTTGACTGTCATGACCATTTGAACTAAGCATGTTGAATTGGGTTATAGCCTTGACTTTGTCCACTGTTTTATTATGTTGACTTCGCATATTTGTCACTCCAAGTCTGAGTGTTGTTCATGCATCCAGTTGTGCATTCGTACTTGAAGTACTTGTCGACTTTGCTCGCTGCCTGGTTGACATGTATGTATGCATGGACTGTCTAGTTCTAGTCTTTGTTGATCTGGTTCATTTGTTGGGTCATCATTTTTGGTAGTTCTTGTTTCATTTCATTTTTAATTTGCACCTGTGTTGAATCCAGCTTTAAAGCTCGGGTTTGACCTTGTGCTCACCTGTCCCTGTAATTTTACCAAGTGTATATATCGGTGTGCACGGCCTTGTGGCATGTACAATGATACACTGTGCATGTCACAAGCTGTTCGTGTGTGATGAATTCAAATTTAAATGATGACGAACAACCCAAATAACTGAGGCAAATAATATTTTCAAAATTACATTTTATTTTACGCTGCAAAAATATTTTCTTTTCAATTTTACCGCGTTAGTATTTATTTTTGCAGATTGCTCAGATGCTGGATTCACGTTGGAATGAAGTTGAAGATAAATACGAGTGTGAGTGATATGCAGTGAGGTGCAAATGTAAATGTGAATTGTGATGTAATCAAATTTGTATTTTAATTGAAATTGTATATATAGTGGGATGTACTATTCAAAAATTGTAATAAATATTTGTTTGAATAAAATATCCATTTGAACTCAAATTCATTATTATTTATTTTATTCATCAAATATTTATTTAATCTATGAAAATAAAATAGTATATTAACAAATACATTTAAATATATATATATATATATATATATGTTTATTACCATCAAACAAAAATCATATACTCGCATATTCAGCACTTGTCACTTTTTGGGGCATTCTCTGATTTCCTGGTTTAGTAAAAAGCAAAATACGATTTCTTTATCAATAACCAAAGCAGAGTATATTTCTGCTGCTTTAGCCTATTCTCAAGTAATATATATGCAACGAACTTTAAAAATTTTGGTTTAAATATCTCAAAATCACCAATTTATTATGACAATACTAGCGCAATAAATTTATCCAAAAATACTATTCATCATACTCGAACTAAACATATTGATATCAGACACCATTTTCTCAGAGATAATATAAGTAAGGAAGTAATTACTCTCGATTATATCAATTCTGAGAATCAAATTGTCGATACTTTAATAAAACCATTAAATGGATCTATATCTACTAAATTAAGAAGAGAATTAGGTTTTTTTCAATAACTTAAATATAAAATATAAATAACAAAGTACAATTAAAAATTAAATCAAAATAAATCAAATAGTAAAAATTTCAAGCACCATGTCGACATCCCCCCATACCTATGTCGACATATAACGATTTTTTATTTTTGAAACTTTTCCCACCAAAATTCAAATAAGTGGTTATATATTCTTGTCATTTTTGAAATTTGTATCATTCTTCCTGTTTCCTTTCTGTTCTAACTTCTGAAATCAATAAAACTATGGCCTCCTCTGCCAAATCAAATAAAAATTCAACTTTTTCGTTCCCTTCTCCTTCTTCTGGACCTTTTCAACGAACTACGCTTGCAAGAGTAATGAAAATGGAGGATTCTTTGAAGGATGCACTGCAAGTTATGATTGAAATTCAAGTAGTGCATCTTAGAATGGCCAAAGAACAAGAACGGCAAGGCAAAATCCTTAGAAATTTGCAAAAATTTCTAATGGACAATCATGCTAATCCGATCTTGATTGACGAAGAGTCTTCAGGAGATGAAGTGCAAGAGGACAACGTAGAAGAAGAAGAATTCATGGAAGAAGTGCACGCTGAAGAAGATGACAAAGTCATTTGCGTTGGCAAAGTGTGCTTTGATAAGGATGGAAATCTAGTCGAACAATGTGGAAATTTCTGTTTCCACCATCCAAATTGTTCGATTCATAGATCTCTCATTTTCAAAGACACGTATTAGTTTCTTTTCATTCTTTCTTATTATTGTATCTTTTTATCTACATTCTCTTCGCAAATGTACATATAACAATATAATTAATAAATGATTGTGTTCTTATATTTTATCACTATTATAAATATTATCTTATAAAGATTCTTAGTTAGGAAAGTTAGTAGTTTAGGACTAAGTTTTGGTTTTAGAATTAAGTGTTGATTATTTATGATAACACTCATTATAATCAAATGTCAAATATTATTAGATTAAGGGGGAGTTATATAGTTTGGAGTTATATAGTTTCGAGTTAGTTTTTGTTGATGACAAAGGGGAAGAAATATAAAATAGGGTAGTTAGGCATAGATTAAGGGGGAGTTATTAGTTTTAGGGGGATTTATTAGGATAGAAGTAATATTTTATAAATAAAGGTTGTCATCATCAAAAAGGGGGAGATTGTTAGTCCTTGAGTTGATGATTTTGATGACAACAACCTCAGAATAAGATTATAAAATATAAATACTATCATTATAGGTTAGATATATATGTATATACAGGATTTAACCATGTAGGTACCAAGAATGAAGACTGTATAACGTAGAGATTCAAGATATCAAGATTGAAGACTCATGAGTATCAAGATTATCAAGAGTTCAAGATTTCAATAATAAGTAATTTAATTAGGAATTTTGTTAAAACTCCTAGAAAAGCACTGCATCTTAAAATCTAATTTATTCGTGGAATGGAATCCACTTCGAGCCTATTAAAGGGATGGAACCCGAAGTAGGATGGAACCTATGAAAAATCTAGTGGAACATTGTTTTGTATCCGCTAATCTTTTATTCAAATGTTTTTACAAAATTATATCTTGTTTTCAAAATGATTTCAAAACTTTCATTTTTCAAAAGAATCAAAAACATCTATCCTGGTTTTAAATATTTTTAGCCTAAAAAATAATCTTTATTTTCAAAATCAAAGTATCTTTGGTTTTTAAAATATCTTTTAATTATAATATATTTATTTTACTTTTATTATTTATACTTAGATTTAAATATAAAATTATAGTAAAATTTTATATATATACCAAAATATGATTCTCTATATTTACTTATGTATTTTAACTATAGTTAAGTATATTTATAAAGTTTAAAATAGTTTTAATATAAGATAGAAGTTATCTTCAAAGAAAAATAAATCACCAAAAATTCCTTTGGCTTGTCGACATCCTCAAGTACCCATGTCGACATGGTAGTAGTTTATTTCAAAAATTTGAATTTCAAAGGAAGTGTTTATTCATCATATCCTTTCACGAATGGACATGGCTGTTGTTCTACTATAAATCGGGGTGGTTTTGAACGAATTTTTAATCATATTTCTCTGGTTTTCACTCCTCTTGTTCTTCCATAATTCTTTATACACATTCTTACCATTACTCTGCCGAAATCAACATTGAATCTAACTAGATCATTTCTGGTTTGATTCTCTATCACTATCTCAACAAGATCTTAGTGCTATTCAAAGTTATGGACTTCTTTGTAATCAATTTAGCGAGAAAAGGTGTGATTGTAGCCTTTGAAATCAGTCAAGTGAGAAAAGGTGTGATTGTAGCCTTGGAAATCAATTGGGTGATCTCGTTGCATATAAAATCAAGCATCTCTACCCAGAGGATTGTGAATCTGGAGTGGTGTACGCCGTGGCCTTTAAATCGAGGGTGTAATTGTATAATTGCTTTTGAAAGGAAATATGTACTTGTGTGCGAGACTGGATGTAGGGTAACTCCGAACTAGTATAAAATTCGGTATGTTCTTTCCTTTATTGCTTTTACATTATTTCTACATCTGTGTTTGTTTCTGTGATCATATCTGTGTCTGAATATTTCATACATTTGTGTTCAAATTAACAAAAACTCAAAAGAAATTAAGTAATTCCTTAGAACACTATTCACCCTCCCTCTAGTGTTAATCCTAGCCTTAAGATCCATACTCCGCATTTCTCATAGTAGCGTTGGGTAGCTGGTGTCGAGAAAGTCGTAGGGTGGTCGTAGCTTGTCTCAGGAATGACTGGAATCGCCATAAATGGAGTTTGAAACCTACGATCGCGGTCGGAATCTGGTTGACCAGATTGGTTCGCGCAAAGGCTGCTGGAGGTGACAAGACCTGGTGGAAGCAAAAGGGACCACTGATCTGGACGACGTCAAGGCGTGGGGGCACGTTTTTGGGAAGATCATCGGTCGTTGAAGCTTGTCGAGGCACGTATTAGGGTTTGCACGCGAGAGCTAGCATGTGAGATGATGTGTCTATTTGATTTATTAATTTTTGTTTTATATTATATATCGTATAACTTCTAATTTTAATATCTTCTGCATAGAAACTCGGATTCACCTACGGTTTGGATGAATTCTAAGACTGTTGAATTTCGGGCCTTTATTTTGATTTCAAATTGATGTGAAATCAAAGGTGAGTGTTTTAACCCACTCACGATTACAAGATTATCTTATGTTAGTCAAATTTAATTTATGGTATGATTAAGAAATAATTGATTGATGTTGGTATGTTTAAATTTCCATTCTAGTTAAATTTGAGTTTTATTGCATTTAATCATCGTTTAATTTATTATAGAATTTAATTGTCAATTTAATACCTGTTAATGGTATCAGTTATATATTGATTGGTTGATTTGGATGATGATTGTGATGTATGATTGATTGTTGATATTGGATGACTGGATGTTGTATTTTATATTGTTATGACGCTACAAGTCCCTATGGGTTCAAATGATACGTACCCGAATGATCTGTAGATTAGGGAAAAATAATTATGGGTTGAAATCATAAACTCGAGTGATTTTATGGGTTTTATTTAATTCGGGATTGCGGTTTGAAATGATATGTAATCGTAAAATTTTAAATTGTGGTTTGAAATGATAAATATCCATATCACTTGACCGTAGGGTAGAAAATTATATACAGACACCAGATTGGTTGAATTAAATGATTTTAATTCTTTAAATATTTTAATTCAGTTAATTGGTATTTTGAAATAGAAAATGATTTATATAAACTGAGTTATTTTCGTAATCCGAGTGCGAATGCTGAAACTAGAATTGATTTAATGAATTGTTCAAAGGATTTAAATTGGGATTTCAAAGTTGAAGTGTCAAATATAAATGAATTTATCAGAATTGAGTTATTCAAATGGTTGGATATAAATTTGAAATATGTTTTAAACTATTTTAATTAAATTAACTATTTTAATCAATTTTAAAGTATTTCAATTTATTGTAATCTACTATAACCTATTTAATCAAATTTAATATATTTTACTTATTTTAAACTAATTAAATTTATTTAATCTATTTTAAATATGTTTAATATAATTTAAATCTATTTAATCTATTTTATGTTTATTTAATACATTTAAAATCTATTTAAGGTAATTTAAATCTATTTAATCTATTTTAAATCTATTTAAATCATTTTAAAATCTAATTAAATCAAATGTAAATCTATTTAAACTATTTCACTATTTTAAATACTATTTTAATCTATTTTTAAATTATTTTCAAACTATTAAAACTATTTATGACTATCTAAACTATTTTCTAAAATTTTCAGACTATGTAGAATTGAAGTATTTATATTTAAATCCTTGATGATGATACAACATGAGTTGGAATTTGGAATTAATACCTTTTTGTGAAATGACTTATTTGAGTAAATATGATGATTTCGGAACTAAGGGTTTGATTAACCTAATTTATCGATAAATTCAAAAGTGAATATAATTTTGAAAGTGAATATGATTTTTGAAAGTAAATATAGTTTTGAAAGTAAATATGATTTCGAAAGAGATAAGATTTGAAATCGAATATGATATTTTGATATCAGTTGCGAATTGACATTTTGAGATGCAAAAGAACTATCTGGTGTGAAATAAGTGTTTAGTTGTTAAAGAGACCGGGGTCGGCCATTATCATACTCTCTGCCAATACCGAAAACCATTTAACAACTGCATAAATGGTGGAGACTCAAGAAATGAAGTGTGATGGTTTGGCAAACGATCCTATATGAGGTATTTATGTGACCTTAACTCCCATGAGTTAGCTAAGATGTGACTAAAACATGAGCTATACCGGGCCAAGTGAGGCCATTCCTCCTATCGAGCACATTTCTTCGATACTATACTTTGACTTTGTGATTGATTCGGTGACCACCTCTCGATTTTTGATTATGGGAGTGTGTTCGAGGTAGGTGGTAGTAGCTGCTACGAGTTACCACCAGTAAGGGAGTGCAATTGGCGTATCTACCCTAGCATTGCCTCGAGTGCCGTGTTCACGTGCCCTATCGCGCATTCTACGAGTTTGGTTTGTACCATATCTATGGAGTTCCCTCTGATAGCCCTCCAGTTTATGGAGGAATTATGGTACTGTATAGACTATGGGAATATATAAATGTGTTAAGGGGGTGATGGATAACGCCTTAATGCTATTTTAATACTTTACTTTACTATAGAACCTATTATAATAGTGTATTGTACTACATAGTAGATAGTTTAACGGATCCTTAGGAGGTGGAAATCTCGAACATCTCTTAAGAACTCACGTTGACACTGGATAGGAGATGTCAAACCCCATAAACATCTCCAACGCCGTCACACTCATATTTATTTACTGTTGATTTAACTTATGTAAGATCTAGTTCTGACTCGAGTATTTTGTCTTTTTAATTCGCTTGGATCAGCTTGAGCTTTTCAGTTTATCGAAGACTGCTTTTTGGAGGATAAAGCCAAAGATTTTGTACTATTACTAGTTATTATATTTATTTCATTGCATCGTGTTGTTCCACTGCATTCGTTTATTATCTATTCTTGTTGTACGTAACTCTGATCTGAATTATAAAAGTATAATCAATTTTATCTGTAAACAGCCTCATGAACTGTTTATTTGATTATTATATTTTGTCATTCTGCTGCTAGATTCTCTATTTGATTCATTTCTTTCTCTGCTTTCCTTATTTTCCCCATAACAATCTATCCTTTTGAATGATTTGAGTCCGATATGTGTGGTTTATTGTCGATTTAAACCGTCCAAAAAGGCAGGTTGTTATAGTTGGTATCGGGGCTTTGGTTTAGTGATAACCTTAGCTTTGTGAGGTCAGACTCATTAGAGAATAAAGGTAACAATACCTTAGAATGATTCGTTGAGTGTATATAAATGAAAGAGCATATTTGGTAGTGTTATAAACTATTTTGTATTGTGATTATTTGTTTTTTTTGTATTTATAAATTCCAGTCGGTACATAGGACGCTATGGCATTGATAGTAATTTCTAAACACTTAATAGGATGGACCGATAGAATATTGTTTTGAAATATAGGTAAATGAAATAATTTTTCCTATTATATATTTTGTATATAAATAAAAAAAATTATGAATGATGTAGTTGGATGCAATATGTTGTTTGTTAGGTAGAGAAATTTCATAATATTGATTGGAAATAAGATTTACGAATAAAATGAATATACATTGTAATTTGAGAACTTAAATTCCAAGATTTTTGAAATTTCTTTCAAAAGATTTTGGAATATAGTATTAGTATTCATTTGGAAGTACTTTCCGATATGAATACTTCAATATGATTTGAAAGAAATGTTTTAAAGGAATTTTGGAAGGAAATAAGTTTTGTACCCCTATTTGTTGCTGGAATATAATTTCGGTGATGAGTGCATGCATCTTCGACATTCATTTTCGAGTTTCAAAGAGGGAAGACTACTGTTGTAGTTTTACTGCACATTTATTTGATAAACAAATCTAAATTTTAAATTTAAATATGATTTGATCTATAAGGGTTATGAATATATATATATATATATATTATTAAAATTATTTGAAATGTAACTCAAAATTTTGTTCTTAATTTTTTTTGATAATTAGTAGTTTCAATTATAGGGATGAATGAAATCTTAACCTTTTGATATTCGAAAACTTCTAAAAACAGAAAATAAGAAATTTGATGCTAAGTGATTAATGAAATATATAAGAAATTGAAAATCTGTAACTTGTAGATATGAAAATTTAGAAGATATAACTATTGAACATTTTGCTAACCAAAATGAGTAAAACAAACTTGTGTAACATTCAATTACGTTCTAAAGAACATATATATAACTTACCAAAATATTAAAAGTTGAAAGGATAATAGAAATATGTAATAGAATATTATACAAGTAAACTTTAGTAATGAAGGTGTTCTATAGAATTATGTCTATAAATAAGAATAGATGTTACAAAAATGTTATAAACTAAGTTAATAATCTAAATGCTACTAATTAAATTTAATAAAAGGTGAATACCATAAGTAAATGATTATAAACTTAAGTGATGTTTGGATTCAATTATAATTAAAGTAAATAGTAAAAGTGAATACTACATATGAAAGAAATAAAAGTAAAAAGAAAAAGAATAAAAATTTAAGTAAGAATTGCTCCACAAATGAATATTGATGTCAAAAAGGAAATTTAAGAAAATAGTAATAGTGAAGTAAATGTGTAAAGGGACTTACATCATATTATAAGAACCGATTGTGGATGATCTAAATAATTGAATGGAAATAACTTATGTAAGCAATGAATGTAAAGTAATTAAAAGAGAAAATTTGGCATTATATGAATAAATGAATGGGAAATGAATCTTTGTAAGTAATGAATGTAAGTTAAAGAGAATAATTGTTATATGAAAAATAATAATGATGATGAACAGTAAATAATGTGAAAGGAGATTAATAAGAAAAACTTACATGACACTTGAATTTATTGGACGTTTGTCTTATGAGATGATTAGGAAGTGATACTTTAAATTGTATAGAGATGTATAGATAATCTATAAAGTTTTATCTATGACTATTGAGTGTATGGTTTACTACATAATTTATTTATCATTTTATACGATTAGAAGTTCAAAACCCGAACAAACCATTTGTTTTGGTTGTTATGGATGGATGATTGATACCTTGGTTGAAATGATGTTTGTATTGTTTATTTGCAAATGATTATTGCTATGTTGTGATATTTCGTTTGTTATTTATTGAAACAACTTAAATATTTTCTCTTTTACTATATTATTAACCTCCTTGGATTATATAAGTGACTGGTTATGGAAGCAATAGCTACTACTTTTGGTTTCATAAATTAAGCGTTATTTGCCAAACAAATATGTACATACTCGGATTACGGGTTTTTTGCAATATTATATTGTTTTTTCCGTTGTTTGGGATATATTATTTTGAAATATGTGATATATTTTGTTATTATTAATATTGCTATTTTTCCCGGACATCTCCGTACAAAAGAGACTCTGCCGAAATTTTTTGTGAATTTTGGACTTAGAAATTTTTTGTGAAATGTTTTCTAAACTTTCGCTAACTTGAATATAAAGGATTTAATTATTTATAAATTTATATATTTTATCTAAATTATTTGATTATGTAAATTAACTATTTATAAATTTAATATTTGAATAAGATATATTGATTTCTTTTCCCTTTTTTTCCTTTTCGAGGACGAAAAGTTTTGAGTGGGGGAGAGTGTAATGACCCGTAATTTTTGACAATTAAAAATACTTAATTTAATAAAGTTTTGTGACTTAATGTTGGAAGAAATAAAATTTTGCGATTTGATAATAAGAATACGACCTGAATGAAATCTAAAAGTATTAATTTAAGGTAATTGATAACTGCTTTAAAAGTAATTCCAATTAATTAAAATGATTATAAAGTAATAATTGGTTATAGATTGTAAATTAACTATAATAATGGGCATATTAATGGATAAATTGGATAAAAGGTGAAATTGATAATTTAAATATGCATAAATTAATGGAATAGTATGTAATTAATTGCAAATGATAAATGTACTATTATGGTAGTAGTTATGACATTTTTGTAGATAACAAACTTACAAATGTTAAGGTGGCAATAGTTAGTGTTATCAATTTATCTAATCAATTACAAATAAATGAAATTAAAATGTTACGTTAATGTGAGTTAAAACGATAACTGTAAAAGAGGAATGCAACAAAATGTATAGAAATATTAATTATATTCACAAGGTAATAATTGATTTAATAAAAAGAGTGAAACCAAAGTAAATTAATTTATTGGGATTTTAAATTATAATAAAGTTTGACAAAAATTCAATGTAATTGAAATATTACAACTAATATAGTAAAATATGATAATTGTAAATATCATTGTAATAAGATATAAGCAATTATTAACTATACCTTTAGAGTAATAATTGATTGAATAAAAAGACAGAAATAAAATTAAATCAATTTATTGGAATAAAATTATAATTATTTGGATTTAATTTCAGTTGAAATTGAACACTATAACAGGTACAATATTTAATAACGAATTGATATGTAAACTTGTTTTAAATTATTGTAATTGTCCAAGTAATCAAAAATGATGAAAAATTTTAGTCATTAAATTTGAAATCTAAAAGTGATTTGATTAACTTAATAAAAATTTATTAAATTAACGTGAAAATAACCATTTTGGCCGTTGACTTCGATTTCGACGAAAGCAGTTTCATCGGATCCGTAACAGTGAATTATTGTAAATTTTCAAGTTTCGTAGCGATCGGACTTATCGTTTGATCGTATGGGCTCGAAACGCGTAGAAATCGATTTAATTAAATTCTATTGAAATCAATTTGAAATTAGCTGATTTTAAAGCTAACTTCTTTATACGATGGAATTAGGACTTGAAAACTGCTCCACTGAATTTAGAATTATCGAAAACATCTATTTTTGATATATGGGATGACTCATTTTCGTTTCAGAGGTAGAACAGGCTTTTTGGGTCGTAATTGTCATTTGTACCAATTCGATTGCATTTATTTTCTTATCGGGCCTTGTTCATATAAATAGTTCTCTTATAAACCCCAGTAGCCTTTCATTCCTCAGTTCTTTATGTACAATTCTTCTGTTTATCTCCTTCTTTTCAATGGTAGAAACAAATTCAATCTCGAACCTAACTCGATTTCTAATTCAAATCGAAATCAAAACTCCTCAAAGGCATGTCAAATTATATACCTTTTCGAAGTCCTCGACAAGCGCAATCCACTGGTGCAATTTTTTTCTCAAATTGAATCATCATTTTCCAAAAATCGCCGAATCGATTTCGACCGTCCATATGAAGTTTTGACGATCCAACTGTGGATCGTCGTCCGATCGACGATCGGGAGTAGCATTGGGAAACTAGTGTCGATCAGGTCATCGGGCGGTTGTAGCTCATCTCACGCGTGAATGGAATTGCCACAAATGGCGTTTGAAACAAGCGGCAGTGGTCGAACTCTGGTCGACCGGAGTGGTTCACGCGAAGGCCGTTGGAGGCGGCCATGCTTGATGGAAGCAAAGGGGACCTTTGATCTGGACGCGGTCAAGGTGTGGTGGCGCGTTTTTTGGAAGATCATCGGTGACTTAAGCTTATTGAGGCGCATATTAGGGTTGTGAGATGATGTGTCTATTTGATTTATTAATACCGTATAACTTCTAATTTTAATATCTTCTGCATACGAACTCGTCACACGTAATTTGTTTCTTGGGATCGTATAGAAATT
The DNA here is from genome assembly GCA_030765085.1 of Allium cepa. Lineage (NCBI taxonomy): Eukaryota > Viridiplantae > Streptophyta > Magnoliopsida > Asparagales > Amaryllidaceae > Allium > Allium cepa. The sequence goes on along the minus strand of CM060932.1, from coordinate 633,564,913 downwards.
CTGGACATTATGGAACTGGTATGGATGAATTCTAAGACTGTTGAATTTTGGGCCTTTATTTAGATTTCAAATTGATTTGAAATCAAAGATGAGTGTTTTAATCCACTCACCATTACTAGACTATCTTGTGTTAGTTAAATTAATTTATGATGTGATTAGAAATTAATCGATTGATGTTGGAATGTTTAAATTGTCATTCTAGTTGAGTTTGACTTTTATTGCATTTAATCATCATTTAATTTAATACAGAATTTAATTGTCAATTTAATACCTGTTGATTGTAATAAGTTATCTGTTGATGTTTATTGGTTGATTTAGATGATGATTGTGATGTATGTTTGATTGTTGATATTGGATGACTGGATATCGTATTTTATATTGTTATGACACTGCAAGTTTCCTATGGATTGAATGATACATACCTGAATAATATATCGATTGGGCAAAAATCATTATGGGTTGAAATGATAGATTCGAGTGGTTTTATGGATTTTATTTAATTCGGGATTGCGGTTTGAAATGATATATAATCGTAAAATTTTAAATTGTGGTTTGAAATGATAAATTTCCGTATCACTTGACCATATGGTAGAAAATTATATAAGGACATAAGATTGGTTGTATTAAATGATTTTAATTATTTAAAGATTTGAATTTAGTTAACTGGTATTTTGAAATAGAAATTGATTTATATAAACTGAATTATTTTTGAAAATCCAAGCACTAATGCTGAAATTGGAATTAATTTAATGAAATGTTCAAAAGATTTAAATTGGGATTTCAAAGTTGAAGTGTCAAATATAAATGAATTTATCGAAATTGAGTTATTCAAATGATTGGATATAACTTTGAAATTTATTTTAAACTAATTTAAACTATTTTAATTAAATTAACTATTTTAATCAATTTAAAACCATTTCAATTTATTTTAATCTACTATAACCTATTTAATCCAATTTAATATATTTTACTTATTTTAATCGAATTAAATTTATTTAATCTATTTTAAATCTGTTTAATATAATTTAAATCTATTTAATCTATTTTAAATTTATTTAATCTATTTATAATCTATTTAAGGTAATTTAAATCTATTTAATCTATTTTAAATCTATTTTAAAATCTAATTAAATCAAATTTAAATATCTTTAAACTATTTTACTATTTAAAAAAAATATTTTAATCTATTTTAAATTATTTTCAAACTATTAAAACTATTTATGACTATCTAAACAATTTTATAAAATTTCAGACTGTGTGGAGTTGAAGTATTTATATTTAAATCCTTGATGATGATACAACCTAAGTTGGAATTTGGGATTGATACCTTTTTTGTGAAATGACATATTTGAGTAAATATGATGATTTTGGAACTAGGATTTGATTAACCTATCTTATCGATAAATTCAAAAGTGATTATGATTTTGAAAGTGAATATGATTTTGAAAGTGAATATAATTTTTGAAAGTGAATATATTTTTGAAAGAGATATGATTTTGAAAGAGATATGATTTATGTTAAATATAGGATGTAATTGTTTTCTTTAATTAACTTTCCTATTATAAACTACTTTCCTATTATAAACGTTCCTGATTTAACTATTTGGTGTGATATATAAACACCTCTTCTTGTATATCAATAAGATGGGATAAATAAAATAAGTTGCTTTTGCTTTCTCCTCTATGTCTGTTCTTACAAATTATATTTGATACCAAACCAATTAACATGGTATCAGAGCATCACAGAAATTTATCTTAAATCAAAGTTAGTTTTATTTATCCCCAATTCTAGAAAATCAGAAAACTCTCCTAACTGCAGCCGATCCACTGCTTTATCCAATCCGCTGCTTTATCCAACACTCCAAACCATGGCATCCAATCGCCACCTAACTGCAGCCGACCCACCATTGCAAGTTACTTCAGCTGAAACCACATCGCGACCAGCACCTCTCCAGAAATCATCAACTTTCCCAATCAACCTTGAACCACCATCCATCTCCTCTTCACTGCCTCACGCAAATCAAACCAGTCTTCTCAACCACCAACCTCGAACCCGTACCATCACTTCCAATTCCGCCTACTACAGCCTCCCTCAACTGCTACGACCAACCACCACAACTTTAAATCGCCGAAATTGTGATTTCTCCAATCGTTCCGTTGAAATAATTCGTATCAAGGCTTGATTTGTAAAATCTGTTGAAAGTTTCTTTTTTTGCTTGTGTTTCAATGAGAGATCAATGACGGGTCCTCTGTTGAAGGGGATCCGAACCGAAAGTGAGATTTTTGTTTCAGTTCTAAGTAGATTCAATTCGATTGTCTTTCTATGAGCGAGGATTTGTAAAATTGAGGAATATAGTGGTAGTTTGAGTATAGCTGTTAGATTCGATTAGAGGAAGTGAAACAATATTCTAATTATTAGAGTTTTAAAGGAAATGTATTATCAGGGTTCCGATTCATCAGGAGATAATAGCGGAGTCCGGGGTATTCCAACTCGGTTTGTTTGGTGTTATGGTGGAACAAGAGTACATATCACGGGTTGCTTTACAAGTTGGACTGAACATGTACCAATGTCTCCTGTGGAGGGTGCCCCTAATGTTTTTCAAGCTATATGTGCAGTGCTTCCCGATTTTCATCAGTACAAATTCTTTGTTGATGGTCATTAGAGGCATGATGAGCAACAACCTTCTGTTTCTGGTAGCTATGGAACTGTGAACACTTTGCTTTTGACTGGCGAGTCAGATTCGGTTCAACCAACTTTGAGCCCCAGAATTCCTGGTAGTAAAATCAAAATGGATGCAGGATTTCTCATTCGTTTCCCCATAGCCCTTTGAACGGGAATGCAATGTGAATTAGGGTTTATTTAGGATATTAGTTTGAATCCTACCAACTTTAGAATTAAGAGGAAGTGGATTTAAATCTCGTGTTCAGAAAATTCGATTCTCAGAAAATTCGTGTTCAGAAAATTCGATTCTCAGAAAATTCGTGTTTAACCAGTAACTTGCCCCTCTCGTGGATTTTATTTCTCAGAAAATTTAGGTTGTGGATTCAGAAAATTTTGGTTTTTCAGAAAATTCGGTTTCTCAGAAAATTCGTTTGTCTCATATGAAAACTTATTCACTTCTTCATATTTGTTCATCACTTCTCTTGACTCAATTTCAATTCCTAAATCTTTTACTAAAGCACTATCTATTCCTGGTTGGCGGAAAGCAACGATTGATGAAATGAATGCTTTAGAGTTTAATAATACATAGAGATTGACTGTCATTTTGTTCGGGATGAAATACAAGATGGTTTAATATCTACAGAGTATATGGAGACTGAAGAGCAGATTGCAGATATCTTCACAAAAGCTTTAAATGGAGTCAAAATTAATTACTTATGTAACGAGTTAGGCCTGATTAACATATATGCTCCAACTTGAGGGGGATTGTTAATATAGGATGTAATTTTTTTTCTTTATTAACTTTCCTATTATAAACTACTTTCCTATTATAAACTTTCCTGATTTAACTATTTGGTGTGATATATAAACACCTCTTCTTGTATATCAATAAGATGGGATAAATAAAATAAGTTGCTTTTGCTTTCTCCTCTATGTCTGTTCTTACAAATTATATTTGATACCAAACCAATTAACAAAATCCAATATGAAATTTTGATATCAATTGTGAATTGAAATTTTGAAATGTAAAAGAACCATCTGTTGTGAAATAAATATTTGGTCGTTAAAATGACCGGGATCGGCTATTGTCATACTCTCTACCAATACCGAAAAGCACTTTAACAACTATGTACGTGGTGAAGACTCCATAAATAAAGTAGGATGGTTTGGCAAACGTTCCTATATGAGGTATTTACTTGACCCTGACTCCCATGAGTCAGCTTAGATGTGACTAAAACAGGAGCTATACCGGGCCAAGTGAGGTCATTCCTCCTATCGGGCACATTTCTCTGGTACTATATTTTTCTTTTGTGATTGATTTGGTGGCCACCCCTCGATTTTTTATTATAGGAGTGTGTCCGAGGTGGGCGGTAGTAGCTGCTATGCGTTACCACCAATCCGAGAGTGCAATTTGTATATCTACCCTGGCATTGCCTCAAGTGCCGTGTTCACATGTCCTATCGCACCTTTTATGAGTCTGGTTTCTACAATAACTATGGAGTGCCTTCTGATAGCCTCCAGTTTACGGAGGAATTACGTTATTATATAGACTGTAGGAATATATAAAATGTGTTAAGAGGGATATGGGTAATGCCTAAACGCTATTTTAATACTTTACTTTACCGTAGACACTATTATAATAGCGTATTGTATTACATAGTAGATAGTTTGACAAATCCTTTAGGATGTGGAAATCTCGAACATCTCTTAAGTTATTACACTCACGTTGACACTGGATAGGAGATGTCAAACCTCATAAACATCTCCGACTCGTCATACTCATATTTATTTACTGTTGATTTAATTTATGTAAGAACTTTTTGTTCTAACCGAGTGTTTTGTCTTTTCAATTCGCTCGGGTCAGCCTGAGCTTTTCAGTTTATCGAGGACTGCTTTTTGGAGGATGAAGACGAAGATTTTGTATTATTATTATTTATTATATTTATTCCATTGCATCATGTTGGTCCACTGCATTCATTTATTATTGTTTCTTGTAGTATGTAACTCAAATCTGAATTATAAAAGTATAATCAATGTTATTTGTAAACAGCCTCATAAATTGTTTATTTGATTATTATATTTTGTCATTCCGCTACGAAATTCTGTATTTATTTCCTTTCTTCCTCTGCTTTTCTTATTTACCCCATAACAATCTATCCTTTTGAATGATTTGAATCTGACGTGTGTGATTTATCGTTGATTTAAACCGTCCAAAAAGGCAGGTTGTTACATTGGAACTATGTTCTATACATTCAGTTCAAAATCCAATTTTTAGATTAGAAATTTTGTTTTTTCAATTTATCAATTTGGTTCTTATTTTATTAAATTAAATTTAAAATTTGTGTATGTTTGAATATAATGTTTTATTATAGATCTATGTTATAAACATTCAATTCAAAGTATAATCCTTTAGATCTAAAATTTAATATGTTCATATCATTTTGATTCTATTTTACTTTAACAAATTAAGCTAAAATATATTTATGAATATTACAGTGTTTTATTGAAGATTCCTGTTTTAATTCATATTAAAAAAATGTTATTTTAGATTTGAAAGTTTACACGTATGTATTTTTTTGTTTATATTGTTTTGAAACTAAAAAAAGGGAAGATGTTTTGGCAATAAATCTAAATTTTAATTTCGTTACTATTGTCTCTAATTTGTATTAATTAGAGATATTGAATATTACATACATACAGTTAATATTTTGACAATAAATCTACTTTTAAATTGATTGTTATAAATCTCTAATTTTATTAAGTAGAAAGACTTGATTTAATCTTATATACACATAATTAATTTTATATGTATGTTTACATATATAAATTTTATTACATGTATTTCATATTATCAAAGTATGATTATATTTCTTTCTAAAAGGAGAAATAATTTAAATGTGGCAATAATATATAGATACATTTATTTTCGACTGTTTATATCCTTACATTATGATGCCTATAATTTGTCATTTATATGCTGCATTAGTTAAGTTTACAAAATGGGAAATTGATTATTTTCGACTGTTTATATCCTTAACATTATGATGCCTATACTTTGTCATTTATATGCTGCATTAATTAAGTTTACAAAATGGAAAATTGATTCAATCATCATTGTTTCCCTTTATTTATTTCCTAATTTTTTCTTTATGCGATTAACTATCCATTTAATTTTGTTTATAGGTCTACACATTGCTATTAATTGATAGCACCTATCATGTATTGCACCTACAGATTTTTCACTATAACATATTTGTTTATACTTATATTCATGCCATATACATGTTGCTAATTAATGACATTCGTAGGTCATTCAATTTAATTAAAGAGGATAAGTGAAAGTTTTCTTTCTCCATATAAATGTATGCCCCATCATTAATTAAATAAGTTAAGGGAAAGGAAATAAAAAGTTTCATTCTCTAAATAAATTTATGCCCCGTCATTAATTGAATAATTTAAGAGATAGAAATGAAAAGTTCCATTCTCTAAATAAATTTAATAAGTTACCGATAAACACAAATATGTACATAAGAGTATATTTGATATACTCTAATTTACATACACATTAATTAAAGTAAAATTTTATTTATAAAATTAAATAAAATATTGATTTTATTTAAAATAAACTAATAAAAAATATAAGTATATTTAGACTTTATAGGCCTTTAAAGATCCAAAATGGCTAATTAATTTGAAATTCATCCATTGCTTCTGCTGTGGGCCGGCCCGTTTCCAACAATGGTATCGTAGTCCAATGGCCTATACGGTCTAGATTAATCATGTTAGGGCTAAACTAATTAAGCTTGTGCACTTAGTACGGTGTCTAGAAATGTGATGTCAAGAATTGGAATTGGGTGATCAAGTACCTTTTTCTTCCTCGTTACCTACCTGGCCTGAAAGGTGATATGAGCCCAAAGGTTGCTCCTAATAGAAGAAGCCCAATTTGAATTGGACCTTGGGATAATTTTCAAAATTGTTTTGAAAATTAAGACATGATTTTAAATTTAAAAGTTAAATTTAAAATAAAAACATGTTTATTATAAAAGGCTATAATATAACATAAATTTTCAAAATGTTTGAATAATAAGATTAATAAAATAAATTAATTAAATGAGTTACTTATTTAATACTTGTGTGCATGTATTATATATGTTGTTATATGTTATGTTATTTTAAAGTGTTAAGATAACATAAGTATGCATGTATGTAAGATAAATTTTGAAATTTATATAATTTAATTAAAATTGTTTGATTAAATGAATTAATTAAAGGTTAATTAATTAAATAAAAAATACGCATATATAAGATATATGTGTTATACTAAAGGTTGAAGTATACACTATAAAGGTTGTAGTATATATATCCAATATAAAAGTTGTAGTGAAATACTAATTTAAAATTAATTAAAGAGTTAATTAATTAAATAAGATTTAATTAATAAAATATCATACATAAGACTATCATATAAGTACTATAAAATATAAAAGTTATATAACAATAAATCTTATATGATATGAATGTACAAACGATAGATGGAATAATAAAGAAACCCAAATAGACTTAAGAAATAAATACATACGTAAATGTACGTATACTATGATTTCTGACGTGTCTGACACTTGAATCATAAGGGTATTTCATAAGAAATATATTATTCCATAAGTCGATGTCACTCAATACAATATATTGAAGATTATGAATCTTCAATATAATGTTGTTCTCTACCGTATATATATTAATAAATTACTTGCATACTCCTTAGTAGTTGAGCAAACTCAAACTGGGGATGTTATGTGTAGTATTATTAGTATATTAAACAGACGAGGTAAGATAACTATATGTATTTGTTGAGCAAACTCAAGGTACATATACTATACTTAGACCATTACAATATGGTAAGTATGAGTGAATAGTCTCTTTTGACTCATTGGCCAAACTCAAGGTCAAAATGAGATTAGGACAAGGAAAAATGGGTCATGAGTTATATGTGATGCAAACGATAAGGAGTTATCCATATTTTATGGGGCAATGATTTGTTGAGAAAACTTAAGGTCAGAATACCAAGACAAACGAGTCCTAACACTCACTAGTAAAGTCGAAAGACTTCTATGTTTCATCTTACGGTTTGGAGAAACATAAAAGACTAGTGGGAGCCTTATTAGAAAAATGAAATGGTAACATTTAACCTTTCTAATATTGTAAGAACATATGCTAAATAATGTTATAATTATCTACATTGATAAATTTGTGCATTTAATATGATTGATAAAATGTTTATCAATTAACATACAAAAAAGATCTGAATTGAAAGTTGACAGATGGAAATACAATACTGCTATTAAATTCCTATTGCATGTTAACGTTTCAACACCCATGCAAATGTCTGATTTTACAACTACTGAATGCATTCATGGTTTGGTCACTTATGCATTTATTTGGCTAGGCCATGTATTTCATTCTATGAGTTTCAACTCTAAAAGCAATACAAGACTATGGATATTTGATCCATGTACAATTGCATATAAATGTTATATGGTGAATGGTCAAAGTTTGTAATGTATAATATTTCGATGAAATTAGTTTATCCAAAAAACCAAATAAACCTTAGTGCAAGATCGAGTATTCAATCTGATTGATTACAAAAAGGATGATATTGTGTTAATGCAACACAAGACCAAAAACTACAAGATAGATATAAGAACTCGATCATTGAATTGTCATTTTGACATGTTTATGTAAAGTGCAACACATTTGATGTCCTTAAATGTTAAGTATAATCGAATGCGCTTTTGTAAAGAGTTTGTTATGATATTGTAGTATGGTTTTTTTTGAATAGTTTGACCATTTGGAAGGAAAAAAGTATAAAAATGGATGTAATTTAAGGTATAGTTGGGATGAAGAGAATGAATAGTCATTTCTGCTTCATAGAGTAACATTGGAAACGAAAATTGTAATAATAATTGATACTTAATATTGGAATAAGAAATATGATTCCAATTCCAAAATATATTTTGAAAATTTTTTCTAAGAAATTTTTTTCTTTGAGCTCAATATATTTGATCAATGAACTCTCTACTATAAATAGTTGCAGTGTATGAAATAAACAAATTGTATTAAGTGAATGATGGACCTCTGAATTTAGTATGTTATTGTAGAAATGGTGGAAATAGTGGGAGTGTGCCATATATCACTTATTAATTGCATCATAGTATGAAAACTGTTTCTATAATACTTACCATACATTATTTATGAAATAATGATTATTTTTCGGTATTGATTGAAAAAAACAGACATAACTATATTTCATTATGAATATTATGAATATTATTTATGAAATAAAACTATAATGTGATAATTTTTTTATAACAAAAGTGATGTATTAGAAAATTCAAATATATCTAATATTATTTACGGTTGTTTTGGAATTATAGACCAAGCCGTAGTTTACGAAATAATTTTATTGTATTCTTTTGAATCATATGATACTTGTTAATTATATCTCGAACACTAAAGTGTTATGCACCCATTTAGTGGGAGTATCATAAGAGTTGATGAACTCTTCGGATTAACACGTATAGATGTATGCAGTAGTAATTATATAAATCCCAAAACAGTTCCACGTACTTCGTTGTATTCACCGACGAGTTATTGTCGACATGACATGCGTATTTGATACACATGTCGTATGTCGATGGTAGACTTATAGAATTAAAACAGAAGTAAATAAAATAACTTGTGATAGAAATGTTTTGATTTGATCGAATGAGTGAGTATATTGGAAAATGTTACGAACGTACCTAAAATGAATAAAGATTCAATCTCAAAATTACTCCTCCATGTGATACATAATGATGCATCGATATTGAGTAATCAAACTTTGTTGAACAATGTATGATTAATTGTAAGTAAATTTGAGTTAGTTTCTTTCTATAAGGTAATGTACCTAAGGGTAGTACACAAGGTTAATATTATTTTATCTAAATAATAGTTTATAAAATTTTATGAGATAAGAGTTTATAAGAAATTCTAACATATCGTTGGCCAAGGAATTGGCAAGTTGTGCGAGTCGAAAGATTGCACGTAATAATTGTTCATGAGGGATCTTTTATGAATCTCCCCAAAATAATTTTGAAAAGACTGTCATTGGATGACATATTTATGTTTCAAACATAATTTTTGTAACTTAAAACCAAATTAGTGTTACAAATAAAGAAATTCATAAAATGTTTATGAATACATATTATATTGCAGGAGAAACAATTGTTGTTTGAAGATATACCAACTTCATTATAAAGAAATTTCTTTGAGAAATTATTAGTATTAAACTGGAATAGGATACGATCCATGGATAGAACTGATTATATGAGATGAAATGAAATTAACTACCTAAATGAATACATAGCAATAGAATGTCTATTAAGTACTCTCGCACATCAAAGAGAAATTATGAGTTTCTTATTAAAGTCAAAAATATATAATCCTTGATTGTTCAAACCATTAAGAGTGTTAACTCTATGGTATGAAATGATGCGCATATCAAAAAGAATTCCAAGTACTCTTTCAAAATATGATTTTGGTAGTCGTAATCTAAGGGATGTGATCCATCAGCAGTGATTGTGTCTTTACGAGAAAGGCTAATGCAGTTGGAATTAAATGAGCAATGTTGACATGAATAATATCACAAATTTTTAATTATTGAATTAGCGTAATAGGTTCAGTATTAAACGTGCTCAAGTTAATTCGGATTTACCCATAAAATTACCACTTGATATGACTTTATATTTGTTGCGTATGTATTGAAACGGAAAATTTTAAATAATGATTTAGAGTAAATTGTTTACACATAATAACCAAAATGTCTTGAAGTCAAAGGGTGATATTGAGTTTGTGAGTCTGTGGATATGATCTAAGAAATGATAGAAAGTATCATTTTTTAAGCATCAAAATTGAATAAATATTTTAATAGAAATATCAAATAGTTTGATTTCAAATTAAAATACAAAAGAAACATGTGTTCATAAGTGAGAATGTTAAAAGGTATATTGATATTTCTAAACTATAAGTAAAAAACACATTGTTGATTTTAACAATGTACTTGTGTTAAAGTCAGCCTTAGTTGTTTTAATACTCAACATTTGATTAATAAATGATGTCTTTTATAGTAAGTAAAAAATATGTTGGGAATGTCCTAAATGATATGCAGGGACACCTTATTAAAATGTTTAATATGGAACACGTATGATTGATTCCTTTGCATTGACAATAGGAATCATCATATATGTTATGTTGTCTACAATATCATGATTTGTTTATGTATTTGATACATGAAGAAAATATCAGATCCAAATTGATATTACTAAATGGTTGTTTGATGTGTTCTCATGTATTTATGAAATACTGAAGAATTATTTACAGAAACAAAAACAATTTATAATGGAGTGTACGGACTCGAACTTCATAAGTGGTATTGAGTATTATATGTCAATAATAAATCAAGTTAAGAATCTTTAAGTTGGAAATGTTCCAAATGAAAGATCATGTCTAATTCAATGAAAAAAACTAAGTACATCGCCGAGAATAGCGCCACAATAAAGACATTGTGTATAAAAATTTAAGTGCATAATTTTATAACTGAGGTGATTTCAACGTTGAGAATCTCATAATGTATCGAAACTTATAGGTCACTAGATGTCAAGAGATATACTCCAAATTATTCCACATGATAAAGAAGTTTATCCCGTCAGAGAGAGTTGATTGACAAAGTAGATAATTAAAATATAATAACACACCCGTTTACAAAGGGACCGTCCTAACTGGTTTTGACAAAATCGATTGGAGATGTTGGAATATGTTTCCATCATTGACCCTAAGTGCAAGTGGAAGATTGAAAGCGTTAGGGGTATGCCTTAGGGCCAATTATGTAATTTGTTACATATATCTAACTCGTTAACCAATCTTTTTTCAAAATAAAGTCATTTTCTTTTTATTATATACTTGATATAATGTGGTTATATTAATTAATATTTTTAATAAAAATATGTTTAATGGAAAATAGATAAATGGTATGTTTTGTGATGGTAGTTACAAAGTGTTCTAACCGTGAATTATTTATCACAATGAAAAAATATACCATTTTAAATGTTCCAAGTCAAGATGCATCGAGACTAGATTTCGATGTATCCATTGAGATTAGATTACATAACGCTCTCCAAATGTTGGACTTTGTATTACCCATGACTGCTTGGGACACCAAGGGGTTACGTACTGATAGTTTTTGGATAATTAATGAATGACCCGCTCGATAGTTTTCTATTGGTTAATATAACTAAAGTTAAGCAGAGAATATCGATGTGACTAATTTACACAATTCTCTTGACTTTAGAAAACAGTCGATCTTCAATGCAGAAGATCTGCTTTGATTATAGTTAAATCATGACACAACGTCCATCAAACGACTATAGTTGGGTCGAGTGGAAGCATTGAAAGTGAAACACTATTCAAGAGGGGATCCACCTCTTTAGTTATATGAGGTTAGTATCATGGTCAACTGAAGTCAATTCAAAGTCAAAGCCTCTAGACAGAGCATTTCGATTAAAATAATTGTTATTATTGAACCAAGGACGTTATGTTTGGACTATAAAGTTGAATGTTGATGATATTCAAATTTTGACCATTAGCAAATTCCATAAATCTAAAGTGGTATAGTTTTGACGAAGAGAATTAGTGTAAATAATTGTAACTATTAGGTACCGCTTATAATAAGTAAAATTGGATTTTAGCAAAAACTGTGTAAGCAGTAAATTTGGCCAAAATGTCACACCACCTACTAAGTAACGTGTAAATGTTAATATTCAAATAGTTCGATATTAATCATTGATCGAATTTACACCATTCAGTCGCACAACCGTAATGATGAATTCTTTGAAAAACCACATGTTTAATAAATTTATAAAATGTTTTAAATTGATTAAATTAATTGATATTTGAAAAATATTAATTATTATTTATTTGATGCTTGGAAGTTTTTTGCAATTATTTTAATGCGTTTATAAAAGTTATATTTGCGCGCATTGATATATGTTGATGTAATTTAAAGATAATTGCATGAAATGAATTATGTAAATTTTATGTCATTTGATGACATGATTTATGGAAATTTTATGTCATTTGATGATATATCTATAAAGGAAGGGTTAAAGAGAGAGAGAGAGAAACAATTGAAAGAATTAATTAGTGAAATTTTAATTAAAGAATGGAAAAGGTTTCTTTCTTTCAAATATGTTCTCTAATTCATTTGTACGTACAATTCATTCTTTCTCATTCAATCTGTCTCTTTCTCTCCTCCTAACTTTTCATGGTAGTAAAAAAATTTTCCGAAGTTCTTTCAACTCCGTATAAAAACATCACAAAATAAAAAATGTGGTTCGTCCATCTTTTGGAAGGATAGGATGAAGATCTTGAAGATCCGAGGAGATATCATCATTCAAGGTGTGACTTCTAGGCAACATCCTAAAGGATTCCCATTTTGAAGATGTGTTTCAAGGCTCTGGGTATAAGGTATGCTTTTCTTTAATAGATAATGATATTTGATGTAATGTTTGTTGAGAGAGAAATTTAATGATTATAATCTGTATGCACATATCACTCTTATTTAAGTTGAAAATTGTTTGTGTAGCTCAAATTATTTGTTGAATGGATCAATTGCTGATTTATGTAATAAATAAAAACTAATATTTATATGTTTAAATATAATGTTTTGTTTTGGAACTATGTTCTATACATTCAATTTAAAGTCTAATTTTTAGATCAAAAATTTTGTATGTTCAGTTTATCAATTGGGTTTTTATTTTGTTAAATTAAAATTAAAATTTGTGTATGTTTGAATATAATGTTTTATTGTAGATCTATATTATGAACATTCAAATCAAAGTATAATCCTTTAGATCTAAAATTTGGTATATTCGTATTGTTTTGATTAGATTTTACCCTAACAAATTAAGCTAAAATTTGTTTATGAATATTACAGTGTTTTATTGAAGATTCATGTTTTAATTCATATAAAACAAAATTAATTTTAGATTTGAAAGTTTATATGTATGTATTTTGTGTTTATATTGTTTTGAAAATTAAAAAAAGGAAGATATTTTGAAAATAAATCTAAATTTTGATTTCACTACTATAGTCTCTTATATGTATAAATTAGATATATTTTATTCAATATTACATACATACAATTAGAGTAGTGAGATAAACTTACTTCTATATTGATTGCTATAAATCTCTAATTTTTATTAAGTAGAAAGACTTGACTTAATCTTATACACACAATTAATTTTATATGTATGTTTGCATATATAAAATTTATTACATGTATTTCATATTGCCAAAGTATGATTAGATTCCTTTCCGAAAGGAGAAACAATTTAAACGAGGCAATAGTATATACAAACATTTATTTTCGATGGTTTATATCCTTACATTATGATGCCTATAATTTGTCATTTATAGGCTGCATTAATTAAGTTTATAAAATGGTAAATTGATTCAATCATCATTATTTCCCTACATTCATTTCCCAAAATTTCCTTTATGTGATTAGCTATCCATTTAATTTTGTTTATAAGTCTACAACGTGCCATTAATTAATAGCACCTATCATATATTGCACTTACAGAATTTACACTATAACATTTTTGTTATACTTATATTCATGCCATATACATGTTGCCAATTAATGACATTCGTGTGATAAATCAATTTAATTAAAGAGGATAAATAAAAGGTTTCTCTCTCCATATAAATTTATGCCCCATCATTGATTAAATAAGTTAAGGGGAAGGATATAAAAAGTTTCCTTTTTTAAATATATTTATGCCCTGTCATAAATTGAATAATTTAAGAGATAGAAAATAAAAAGTTTCATTCTCTAAATAAATTTAATAATTTACTGTTACACACAAATATGTCATAAGAGTATATTTGATATACTCTAATTTACATAAACATTAAATTAAAGTAAAACTTTATTTATAAAATTAAATAAAATATTGATTTTATTTAAAAGAATCTTAGAAAAGTTCTAAGTATATTTAGAATTCATAGGCACATTAAAGATCCAAAATGATTTTTTTTTTAAATTCACCAATTTCGTCCGATGCAGGTTGGTCCATTTCCAACAGTTTTGATGTGTTGGAGGAGGCTGGGTCGCTAGAATTGCTCGTTAGAACTCTATACATGAATTCGCGTTCGATGATGGTCGTGCAACGTATCTCAATGATACGATTCGTATGTCGAAAGCACTCAAAAGAAAGAAGAAAATTTAAATTCTGTAAATTCATGATTTGAGGTCCCTAGATTGAAAGGATTTCATCATGGTTGCAATGGAAGAAATGAGTCATTTGGCGCTACGGATTGGAAGTTATGGATGTTTACGGTAGCTTTTGCCCATAATAGGCATCTAGACATCCGAATTTAGTAGCCTGACGCCTAGATGAGTCCGAGGGCAAACAGAGAAGAATTAATACATATTCGAGGGTTCTTAGACATCTAAAACACCATTTAGATGCCTGATCTTGAAATTCAAACATTTGAGTTGCATTTCAGATATCTGAACACTTGTTGTATGAATTTTGTAGATCGATCAATCGATATTTCAGAGCGCGATATCTTTTGCATACGAACTCGAATTGAGGCGCAGCTTAAACCAGTGTTCATCATTTTTCAAGGGATACAATCTAAGAAATGTTGGTTGGTTTTGGAGTAAATTAATTTTGGGACCCACAAGGGACCCACTCGAACACGTTTTCCAAAATCGTGGTTTTTAGATAGACCGGGAGGGTGTATCGGGAGGTAAGATGACATTGAGATGTTAATTGACTTTTGATGATACTTTGAATTTGTATGGTAACTTTTATAGAGGCGTACGGTGATTTCAAGACGTGACAACTAGAGTATTATGATATACAATTCTATAGGATATTGCGCATACGGTGTGAATCCATTTGCCATGGCATGAGCCTCGAGATTTGATAGTTATAGACCATTTGTTGCATGAGTGGTTGTTGTTTCATTTGTGTGTCCTCGAAAGGTGATGATTTGGGGATAAGATATGTTCAATCTTAGTACTATAGCTATAGACCTTGGGCTACATTGTAGCAAGGGTTATACGCTGGGACGTACTTGTCATTTTGTTCTCAAGATCAACAAATAGTAGCGGTTTGGCATGCGTATATATCGATTCAAGTTCGATATGATTCTTAGGTGGTGGATGATGCATTTGGAGTGTGTAAGTATTAGTCTTATATTAGTGGCCATATTTAGCGGGTTTTGGCCTTACCTGGAGACCCATGGCCCATTAAGTATGTGTGATGGTTGAGTCACGATAGGGACCTTGTTGTTTCGTATATGACATTTTTATCGTATAGCATAGCACGATATTGTAAATGTGCTAACTTGTTGGATGCATGTCAAGGCCCGTTTTTTCCGTACCCTTTGAATCGACAATAAATCACACATGTCCAACTCATATTGCGCGAAAATACGGAACATGAAGGGTAATAAAGAAAAATAGATAGAACAAAATCTCACTCGAATGGAATAACATATAATATTGAACAAATTTTTTTACAGCGGAAAACTTTTAAATACAGATATCAGAGTCTAACTTAAATTCAGTTTGGACAGTTATAAACATCAATCCTTACAATTGCTGACAAACATCAACTAAACAAACTAAGTACAACGGATAATATAATATGCTCATATGTATGATAAATATCTCCAGCTCTCCTCTGGAAGCTCCAACCGTCTTCGACTAACCTGAAACTACTCGGATCTGACCCGAGTATTGAAAATACCCGGATCAGGCTTGATAAACCAGCGTGTGAAAAACTCAATAATAAATGACAGTGTCATACATCAGCATTTGTATAAAATCCTTTGAAATAAAGAGTATCTCATATGACCACGCCCACACATAAACACAAACGGGTTTTTACCTTATGATAACTAAAACATTTTTATATCAAAACATTTGATATTATTTCTAATGACATCTCTTTGAAAATATTTGCAAATGAACTTACTAATCTTATCTGAAATGGTTACCCATATATCATTTCGAGGCTATTCATTACGCCAATACAAACAAAACCGCAAGCTCTTATTGGAGAATGGAATTCCATACAAATGATCAGGTGAAGGATCTACCTTTCGAAATGCGTACACCTCTAGATGGATGCCTCAAGGCACAGAACACCTGCCCTCTACCAATACAAGACCGGCCTACCTCTGTAACTAGATAGTACCGAATATGTCATCCCCCGGCCGTTACCAACCTTTGACCGAGCGCTTTTTTTCCATACACCACAGTAATTTACATCCCGAACGTCATAGCAGGAAGAAATATATCTCGAAGGGGATGAACATACCCTAATTGGGAATGACCCACTTAGCCTTTCCGCATCTAATCTTATTTCGGTCATTTCTGGTTTGATAAGACTTGAGGCTACGATTACCTTTTCATAAAGCACATATCACATCTTTGAATGCTACATTGCCATTTCTGTTAACTACCAATTGCCTTCCACAAAAATACAACCCTTGAGCTCGTATGTCTCAAGGAGGGTGTCAAGCTAAGAGAAGTTGCCTTCTCCGTCACCACTGATGTACGTTTGTAAAAAGCAATGTACATGATCTTTAGAACTGCAATGTCAGACAAACGTCCATACAAGTTGTCCAGGAACAGGACAAATCGAAGGCACTCTCCTGCTACCACTAGTAGCGAGTAGTCCTTGCAATTCGAAAAATATCTACAACGAGGAGACCACTGCTATACATAACTCTATAATGGGTGCGACCCCGAGAAAATCAACAAGCAATCCTCACGCTATGAAGATCCACGGTCTTCAATAATCATCGTCTTCAACATGTCTTCACGTTCGAACGCATACATTGGTTCGAAGTGGTTTTCGGATAGGAATTTCCCAAATCCGACCCTGGTTCCTTCGAAACCAATTATCGATTTAAAAGATGTTAAGTTCACATGTGGATATCAAACATCAATCAATTACTTCATCTTCTATAAAATATCTTTGTTAGATATTTTTTTTTTCAATTTATTCCATTTTCTTTTCAAGAATATAAGGAACCATTAAGCCTCATTTATCAAATCATTTGGTTTATTTAAAGCTTTCTTATATCTTGGAATAATTCCAAATCATTTTCTCTTTTACTTAGGAAAACATTTTCAAATCATTCATTAACTCTTAATCAAAGATTTTCTTTCTTAACTTTTAACTTTGGGAAAATATTCCCTTTTTATAATATCAATTTCCAAAACATCCATTTAATCTAAAGGATTATTCACTGTCCAAAATCATGAATATAATTCCATTAATAAATTTTCACATTTAACTTATCAATTTAAATTGATTTCAGATTTACAAAACGGTGTTTATAAATTCCATTCATATTTTATAAACTTCCATATACAAAATTTCTTTACTAACATATTCCATTTATATCTCTCTTATAAGTCAAAATCCAATTATAGTTTAATTACTTATAAAACTCTTATTTAAAAATTCATTCCTTTCAAATATAATTATTTATAAAATCCATTATAAATTCTTTTCTGAATTTCAATTGTAAACCCATATATAAATTTGATTACAATCCCATTTCTAATATTTATAAAATACTTTTATAATTCCATTATGTTTATTTATAAAATATGAATTTTATAAATCTTATATATAGACCATTTATAATAAATTTAAAGAATTTATTTCTTTTCTTTTATCTTAGAAAAAAACTTAATTATGATCTTTTAGAGCATTCGGGCTTTCCTTTCGATATGTTCCAACGCTCGCCTAAGAAGAGAAAATATAGGCCAGGTATGTTCAGGGCACTGGTTGATTCATTCCTAACCTTAGTTAAACACCTTGTTTTATCTTCCCGGATCTCGCAGGTGGGATAAATGTGCGAGTCGTTTTCGCATTACTCAGTTTGTTATTATATTCGGTCTTCTTCACTTATTGTTTAAGTGGTATAAACAATTCCTCTTTTCCATTTATTCAAACTCTCATTAGAACTTCCAAATTATCTTTAAATGACTTAATTATTCTTTTAAAATCATTTACAAATTATATAGGAAAGAATTGTTAAGTTTAAAACTGCATTTTAAAAGTTATTTCAAACTACTGCGAAAAGCCTTGTGAAAAGTGTTGCAAATAGCGTTTTAAAAGCTATAATCTTTAAAACGACTTTTATATCATTTAGAAATTCAATTTTTCAACTTAAATCTCTTTTAGTACATTTTAAAATATTTTTAGGATTTATTTCATATTTTAAAAACATTTAAAATATCAATTTTAAACTTTGGTCACTTTACTGCAAAAGCGCGATTTTTTCTGCAAAATTGTTTTGGACATATTTAAAATATACAAGATAAAATCTTGATTTTCTTCCTTTATTTCTTTATACATATTCAAATGTTTATAAAATATTTCTACCTCGTTTTAAAACTATTTTCAAAAGGTTTAAGCATTCCATATACACCATTTCATTTTCAAAAGGAAAGTGCTTTCCTTTGTGCTTGTCGACGTGTATTAACGTGACTTGGTAAAACAGTTTAACAATCATATCAAATAATCAATACTTGATGATCAAAGCATATATAAGCATCCATAACAATCATAACACAACATCAAACATATATATATATATATATATGTATGTATATGCTAAATAGAGTTTCTCACCATAAACCAAAGCGATTAACTTCATACCAACATTCTAATCAAGCAACACTTAACAAATTAATTCATACTCCACTAAATACTATCAAGCAACATCCTTTCATTTTGAATAGCTTGGCCGAGGCTTGAGATGGAGGTTGACCGAAAATATAGAGAAGAAGCGGTAGAGTTTGAACTTGAATTCTCAAAATTAGACCCAAAAAATAGGTTACATTCTCTCTTATTTTTGACCCTCTTACTCTCAAAGTTTGAAAAACTTGTTAACAGAAAAGTTGTTGAAAATTCTTTTCTCTTGAATTTAAAAAAATAATCATTTGAAACCATGTAGCTTTGAGGAATATATGATAGTATGAAGAAGAGGTATTGTCGGATTGACAAAAATGAAGCCCGAAAATATAGTTCAAATAACTGAGTTTCAGGTATAGCAAACCTCAAAGCTGGAAAAAATGATCAACATAAAAGTTGTAGCTATGGAATTTTATTTGGTTTCAAGAAAATAATTTCTTAATGATGGTCAGTTATGATCAAATTATGATTAAAATAAAATGGTCTATTCTCTAGCTTAAAAACTGGGCTGGAAAATATACTGTAAAGAAGTGGAATTTTGACATATTTATGCTAAGAAATGGACAAAGTGGTCAACATAAAAGTTGTAGCCACTGGAAAAATACATGATTTAAAAAAAATCATTTTGGTTTGGTTTTGAAGAACTTAGGGCCAAGAGAAGAAGAGGTAAAATATGGAGAAAAAGTGAGTTTGATTTGAAAAGAATGAACATTGATTTCTTTTGAATGTTTTGAAAATATCTTGACATTACTTATTTCTAAATTTTTTCTAGGGCTTGGAAGCCATTAAAGAGAAGAGGAAGAAGATGAAGAAGCTTGAGAAAATAAAAAGAAGAAAAATGTGAATGAAAGTGAAGAAGGGGGTGGGTATTTATAGAAAAAGAAAGAAGTGCTAAATTTACCAAAATAACCTCTTACCAAATTACCAAACTAACCTTACTTTAACCTAAAGCAATCTCCACTTTTTCAATATTTAAAATCATCTTTGACATTCTTACTTTATGTCTTAGTCACTTAAAGATTAAGTAAAGAATATCATAATTATATTGGCTTTGATTTGATGCAATTTGATGTTTACTTTTTCTTACTTTTGTTAATTCTTACTTACTTTTACTAATGACTTCTAGAAGTTTTCTAATATTACTTAGTAAAAGTAAACATGTTTAGTAAATTAATTAATACTTACACTATTTTAATATATGTTCCTATATAAGAAAATAAAGGTGCGACGACGTTGCGGCAATTTTTAATCTACAAAACGTCGTTTTTCGACAAAATGTTTTAAGGTCACATTTTGGCGTTTTATTTAAACTATTTATTTATGTAAACCAAATTTAAAAATACATTTATATAATACTATTTAAAAATATAAACATTCATAAATAAATTAAAATAATTTATTTAACCATTGAAACATATTTTTCTGAAATCATCATTTTGTCACTTTTGTCGATATAGACAAATATTACTATTTTTATGTATGTTTCTACTTCCAAATCCTATCGAATATTATTTAAATCATAAAACCTTTTATATTTAATACTTAAAATCACTCTAAATAATACATTTTAAAGTGGTCAAATTCTGGGTCGGTACAATGTAGGAGAAGAGCAGGTTATGATATGATTTTCTATCATTTTGATATGTATTTACTTTACTTATTTATGGATGGTTCGGATTACCCCCGAGCCAAGTTCGTGGAGAGGACTGGCTGGGCCTTAGTAGTTTCCTATTTATTTGTATTTAAGTTTTATATAAAGTATTTCGAGATATTTCCCTTCAAACTGGACTTTAAGTCTGACCTGTATTTTGTCTTCATCTGTTTACGTCATGACAACTCTCGGCTACTTGATTGAGTAATTTGGGAGTCAGGTGCTTTTGGAGATACGTTATGATATCCGAATGTAGAGCTGGAGCATTTTGGAGGTGTGGCATTGATATTTTATATATGTATACTTAGTATTTTATTAGTACATGATAGACTTGTTATTCGTATATGAGATCGGTTGTATCAGATATTTCTTCGAAACACATGTTGTTGGGAGTTGACGTATTCTGACTCTCTCTCTCTGTGTGTGTGTATATATATCAGTTACTTCCACTTGTGTGGTCTCTTTTATATTATCATCCTATTCTGTTTATGTATTTCGGTATATTAATGTTGTCTTTCCATTATGAGATCATATGTCTTGGTTTAGTATTCATTCAAATTTTACCAAGATAATCTGTCTTTTGTGGTATTCAAAAGTCAGTCATATGATATGAGATGATGATTTTTAGTATTACAAAGGATGGGTCATTACGGTTAGTGTCAGAGCTTAGGCTCAACACTCAGACCAAGTAGACCGGTTTGAGTTAATCAATCTGGTAGAAGGAGATACGTTGTGTAAGCATACTTGTATTTTTCTTCTGTATTATACTGTATACACCACTTGTCTTCTAGATTGATTAATTTGATTGCTTGTTGCTAAGATATCTTCGTCGGGTTATCGGTATGGGCAGATGGAGTGCACCAGCGATTGTGGATAGGTAGTATGAGATGCCTGACTAGATCAAAGACTATTTAACTATTAAGATATCTGAAAACCTTATTCAGACTTCTGTTTGAATTATGTTATAACAAATATTACCAAATATACAGACAGTTGAATTTCCTGCTTACATGTCTGACCTAATTTTCAGATGTCTGATTAAGTTTTTAGACGTTTGAATTAGGTCGAAATTCAAGTAAAACTCTTGGGTTTGGATATCCTAAAATCCAAATATTTGAACCCAATTTTTAGACGTTTGGATGAATTTTTAAACATCTGTTTAGACGTTTGGTCATGTTTTTTTCCATACTTTTATAACTGGTTTGTTTTAGTTATTTTTATTCACCTTGTCGTGACTTCGTATACAGGTTTTAAGAACTTGTTTTCAACTAAATCTCTATCTGCATTTCATATCGTTGATTACATCAATTTAAATCAACTTTCCATGAATATGTTACACATTTCCCCGGTTTCTACAATTACAATATATTAATTTAGGGTTCTTCCATCAGATCTATAGAAAACTAAAATTAATCCATTAAAATAGTTTAGAACTTTTATCTCATAATTAAAAGGCTATATTTTCAGATAAAGTAGAAATGTAAATTAATTTGTTTACCTATGAATTAACATATTCTATAAATCAATTCACTCGTCTTTTTAGAGCTCTTTTCTTCCTAGCTTGATTTGAATTGCCTCCCTTCTCTCTTTCTCTACTATTTGCTGGTTCCTCTCTCTGTCCTGATTTGACTTTTATTTTTTTAATTTTGATTTAGAATTTTGGAAGAGATAGTGAAGTTTTATTTAGTTAAGAATTTTTCGAAGGAGAAGAAGGAGAAATGAATGTACATATAATGGCTAGGTTTTGAGATGAGAAATAGGGGATAGGATCCTTTTTATAGCTGAAAACTAGGTTTTCATATTTTTTTCTATTTCTACATCTTTTATCATATTTAACAAGTTATATATGTTTTTCAACTATAAATGACGTTCCGGACACAATGGAATAAGTCTCGAGGCACAATCCTAACCTTTATATAAATTTATATTTTTATCCATTAATGAAAAATTACATTTTTTGCCCTTATTATTTTTTAACTTTATTAAAAAATTTGGTGTGTTACATGATCCATACGAACATTTAAAAAAAAGGAGAAAAAGTGGAACAACGAAACATGCCCAAGGAATGAGATTGCATTTAGGATTTCTCGGTGATGATTGAAGACTTCGACATTTATATCTTTTGAAAAGGTGCAATTTAACAACTGCTTGGAGTAATGTGCCAATATTCTTTGTAAAGATGCCACATTTCGCTAAAATGGTTTTACTAATAGTAATATCTTTGCAAATCTTGATTCCCTCACTTGTCTTAATCCAAAACGTGCTTTTGCTTCACAGAAGCATACTCTAGGGTGGGGGCAAGTGTTATCCAGTGTTTGGATGAAGCGAATTTTCGATAGATCCAGACTACGAAATGATTAAGATATGGATTAGGCAATCTAGAAGATATCAAGAAAGAAGATGCAAAATTTTGGCTAATATAGAGCAAATCATATCATACAGCATCAATCGATCATTGAATCGGTACAAATCGATCTGATGGCCAATGTGGGATCATTTTGCAGATCGATTTGATGGCCAATATGGGATCATTTTGCTCTAACTATAACTCTTGGTGCAAGATTAAATGAAAATACAAGTCTAGGTGAAGTGACATCAGTCGACACCGATCGATCATTATTGAGAATATTTCCCTTGAAGAACCAAAGCTTGAAGCAATTTCGATGAAAGAGACAAAGAGTTAGTCAACATATTGACCAGTGCTAATCGATATTGATTGGCACCTGTTTATCAAGATTTAGAAAATTATGTCGACTTGACCTGTTCTTTACGCTGAAGACTCAGATCTACATATTGAGCAATTTAATAGGCGATTCTGATATCGAAATTCGTCTATAGATAGAAAACCTCAACATGAAAGAAAGGACTTATAGAGTTGTCAAATTCGAAACCAACCAATTTAAGATATGAAATTATGTTGTAATTTGATTGTAGTTGTGTAATCTATCGGAAATAAACTATAAATTGAACACAAGCACTTATTGGCCGAACCACTATAAAAATTAATGGTCTTTTTTTATTTCTCAACTTTTAACTCATTTAGTTTTGAATTAGGAGTGTTTGCCCATTTCGCATGCAAACAATAACATTTCATATTATTGAAATTTGTAAAATGCTATTTTCATATTGCATTTCTTTATTTTTTGTATATAGTATTCTTTTATGATGCTACTATCAAATTGAATTTTATACCTAATGCAATAGCTTTATTTCGTTGGTGGTGGAACTAGCAATGGCTATGGATGGAAGTGCGACAAATAGATGGTGTGGTGAAGCGTAGAAAATAGGAGTAGAGAACGTGACTACATTTGGCTGTCAATAGGGTCACAAGGAGAAATTAAGGAAACATGATTGGGAGGACGAATAGGAGCAGAAAAGGTGGTAGAGGGATGATCGGGAGGAGATGTAGCGATTTGGCGATGATGCGAATGCATAAGTAACTTGGATTAGATGATGTTAGTTTGGGGAAGAAAGTTGATTTTGGGAAAAAGACCCATTCTTTTGGATCATTTATGAAAGCGGTGTTGTATAAAATGAATTTTAGTCGTGGTTTCTCCTTCTTAGGCTTCTTTTAAAAATAATAAGGAAAAAAAATTTCATCTTTTGTTTTCCACTAATTTAAATGATTTGTATAATTGGTTTCATTTTAAAGCAAAGACAATATAGCATTATAACTGAAAATGGATGAGTTGCATGCATAAATTTCAAAAAGAAAGCGAGTCTACTCGGTACCAAATAAAATATGATTGGTGCAGAGTAGAAGTTTATCGATTATTTTGATTATTTGCATGCATACATACGTGTGTGTAATACGTGTGCATGCACAAACTAGAATTACCAACCCTTTTAATTATAGTGCTGCACATGGACTTTGTTTTACCAATTTCGATCAATGCTGCACAACTGACCAAAATTCGGGTATGAAAAGGGGATATTAATTTAAAGAAATTTTTTTGTATATTTTTAACCTCAAGGACACGACCTCGATATTTAAAAAAAAGACAAACATTCTCCTAAAAATTAATCATAAAGACAAACATTCTTCCAAAACTACTGTCGAATTAAAGATGATGCCTAAAAACTGCTACCAATAACTACAAACTGATACCTAAAAACACCACTGGAAACAGCTCCTAAAGCGATGGATCCTGGCGACGGCTAGCGACGGATAAAAAAGGGGCCGTCGCTAGCCGTCACTTGTCGCAAATATACAGATCTGCAGCCGAGACAAAATTTTCCTTTCTTCCCTCATCTCAGCTCATTCTCCTCCACTCTTGCAACCAGCCGCCGCTATCCGCCACTAGGAGCCGTCGCAACCTTTCTTCGCTAATTTGAACCTCCCCACACTTGCCGGTATCTCCTATTTTCCATTATCTTTGTTTAATTTAGGTTTAAATTAAATTTTTCATGATTTAGGGATTTGGAATTGGATGATTTAGGGGTTTGGAATTGATGAATATATGTTATTAGTTTATGATATATAGTTTATTGTTTGTATTGGGTATATAATGCTAAACCTAATTTAGAAAATTATTTGTTTATGTGTTTGAAAAATGCTGATTATTGCGTATTAGGTGATGATAATTAGTGAATTTATTGTTCGCTTTGTTGTTAAAAATTATGGCTACTTTAAAATCCAAAAAATAATACATGATCATTGAATAATATGTTTATTGATAAGTTTACGAGCTTGTTTGTTATACTGTTGTAAGCTCTAACTACTTATTTAGTTCACAAAATCGTTAATTAAAATGTATGTAGTTAAACAAAAGTTAAAATACATTTTAAAATTTTAGATTTAATTAATAAATATTTAAATAGTTAAATGAAATATAAAATAGTTTTTGTAGTTGTTAAAATGGTAACTCATAGTTCTCATTTGTGAGATAAGCAATATTTTCCGAGTTACTGATAGTTTCTATGGATTTTGAGTCATAATTAAACGAATTCTATTTTGCTACATTACTAAAAAAATATTAAGATCATTATTTCACTACAGACCAATAACACTTCAATATTAATATTTTTTAATTTGTGCTTTATTTATGTGAACCCGTTAGAGAATTTTTGGCCCCGTCTAAAAAGTGTTGTATATGATCGTTATATGAATCTTTGTTTTTCCACAGAACGGACGTCTATATTCATCTGGTACAACATTTGGTGGATTTGTCCTAGTATTTGGACAAGTTACAAACACAATAAAGTAATCATATTTTATAAATCATTTCAGTTTAAACGGTTCAGAAAATTTCGATGGCACTTTCTTTTTTCCCTGTGTACATGCATTTGTGTACGGTAAAGGGAAAAAAAGGAAGTGCTGCCGAATTTTTTTAGAATCGTTTAACCTGAAATGATTTATAAAATATGATTACGTTATTTTGTTTGTAATGGGAAGTAGGATAACCGGCCGTCAAAGTAAAAAAACAATAAACTTAAAAATTGAAAATTTTAATGCAGTATTTATTTGAATTTGTTAAAATAGTAAAGGGTTATATATGAATTTTTATAAGACTTTAATATGAAATGTTTTATTCAATCTTCTAACCTACATTTTACAAATCAGGAAATATGTTCGATTATTTTGTCGATCGTAGTTGGATGTATGAACCTCGAAAAGGTATGAAAGGGTCATTAAAAGAACGTTTCTGTAACGGTGTATACGTATTTATTAGATTTGCTCAATCTAATAATCGAAATAACATAGACATTCGTTGTCCGTGTAGTAAGTGCAAACATCTGAAGCATTGGAAACCAGATTTAGTAGAAGTACATTTGTACAAATTTGGTTTTGTGTTGAATTATTACTTATGGGATCGGTATGGAGAACTTGTTCAACCTACACCTAATCCTGTAGTGTTGGAGGACGATAATACTATGACCAATCCTATAGAAAGAATGGTGCAAAATGCTGCACGATCAATGTTTCCTACCTTTGACCAGGTGATGATGGGAACGAAAATGTTGACGAAGAGCCGACCGTGGGAGCTATAAAAATTTATGATGTGTTAGATTCTTCTAAGAGGCCATTGTGGGATGGATGTACAAGAGAAACCGAATTATCTGTAACCGCCGAATACATCACTATGAAATCGAAATTTAATCTTACAAAAACTGCATTTACAGCAGTTGTACAAACTGCAAAACAACACATGCCACCTAATAATTTGATGTGTGATAGTCATTATAAAGTAAAAAAAAACTTATGTCTGCTTTTGGATTGCCGTACCAGAAGATAGATACATGTGTAAAAGGTTGCATGCTATATTGGAAAGAAGACGCTCATCTTACTAAATGCAGAATATGTAACGAGGAATACAAACCAAGAAAAAAGAAAGAAAAAGAAGTTCCATATAAGAGGATGCATTATTTACCCATCACTTTCAGACTTCAACGGTTATATGCATCTTCTGCTACAGCATGTCATATGCGATGGCACAGTGTGAGAACACCAGAAGAAGGAACTTTGATATATCTATCTGATGGAGAAGCATGGAAACATTTCAATAAGACTTATCCTGAATTTGCAGCAGAGAGCCGTAATGTTAGGCTTGGCTTATGTACGGATGGATTTTCGCCATTTTCTCAGCGTGGTAGTAAATATTCATCATGGCCTATTATTATTACTCCTTATAATTTACCTCCATGGATGTATATAAAACCTCCATATATGTTTCTAACGATTGTCGTTCCCGGTCCCGATGATCCGACTCAAGGCATTGATGTTTATCTACAACCGCTAATCGACGAGTTGAAAACACTGTGGCATGAAGGAGTTGAAACGTACAAGATTTCGAGAAAAAGGAATTTTCGTATGTTTGCTTCTTTATTATGAACTATTAGTGATTTTCCAACGTATGGCATGCTTTCAGGTTGGAGCACATCTGGACGTCTAGCTTGTCCTTATTGTATGGATGAAACACGAGCATTTTCATTAAAGTATGGAAAGAAAATTTCTTGGTTTGACTGTCATCGGCGTTTTCTACATACCAATCATAAATTTAGAACGGATAAAAAGAACTTTAAAGCTAACAGAGTAGAGAGTATGCTACCACCTAAGGTTTGGACAAGTGAAGAGGTATATGAACTTGTAAAAGACTACCCAATGATACATGAAACCGGGGTACATGTTGAGATTCCAGGTAAATCGGACATTCATACAGGTGTAAGCAAAGTATATTCTAGGAGTTACGGTACTGGAAAAATCTCCTACTCCGACATAACATTGACGTCATGCATAACAAAAAAACGTGTTTGACAACGTGTTTAATGCAATTTTGAATGTGAAGGGGAAAACCAAGGATGATACGAATCCAAGACGTGATATATTACACTTTTGTAAGCGGCCCGAACTTCAATTATACAACAATAATAAGAAACCCAAAGCATGCTATGAGCTAGACAATAAGCAAGTAAAACTCGTTCTAAAGTGGGTGGAAGGACTTAGATGTCCTGATGGGATTTCTTCTAACCTCCGTAGATGTGTTGACTTTAAAAACAACAAATTGAGTGGGATGAAAAGTCACGATTTCCACATTATGATGGAGTATTTTTTTTTCTCGTGATTTTCAAAGAACTGCTGCCTGCAAAAATATGGAGTGTTATAACAGAATTGAGTATGTTTTATGAACAGAATGGAGTGTTATAAATATGGTGTATTTGTCAAAGGAAGTGATGATCCAGAGGAGCATATAAAAGATTTTTACGGCGTCTTAACACAAGTTTTAGAGTTGACATATTATATACAACCTGCAGAGAAAGTTTTTTTTATTCAAATGCAACTGGTTTAGCAATGTTCCTGGCTCTGGAATTAACGTGCACAAAGATTATAAGCTAATTGAAATAAGGCATACGTCGCATTACTATAAGTATGATCCTTTTGTATTAGCTAAGCAAGCTTTACAAGTTTATTTTGCTCCATATCCATCCTTAAAAAAAGATAAAGCAGACTGGTGGGTTGTTTTTAAAACGAAGGCAAGATATACGTTGATGGAAATAATATTCCAGATGAAGCAGCATATCAAGCGGATCTCGAGCCAAATAATAAAATAGTGATAACCGATGACATTGATGTAGTTTCGTTGACTGTTGAATCGAATGTTTTAATAGATGCATTTGTAAGTGCCGAAGAAAATGATATAGAGTACGAGACCGAGTCTGAATCAGAATATGACGAAGACGGATCATAGATGGCATCGCTTGTTGTATAAGTGTGAGCTATGTATTAACAATAATGACTATGTTCTATAATATTCTGAGTTATGTAATAATAATGATGACTATATATGATCTGTATCATTTTGAGTTATGCATTATTCTTTTCATGTACGCTTATGTGACGCTTATGTGATGCTTATGTTATGTGATATTGATTGATGATTATGTGATGATTATTGATGATTATGTGATGCACATGATATTGATTGATGATATTGATTAATGATTATGTGATATTGTATATATGTTTGTCAGTTATTTCTGATAGACGACGTGATCGATGTAGTACATCTCGGTCACCTTCACTTGGAGCAGGTCCGAGTACCTCTGAGCCAGATCTTCGTCGAGTTGCGGTGATAGTTTCGAAAAGTGCTGGGTATGTATCAAACTTATTTGAATTATATTATATGAAATATATTGAATATATACATCAACATTTCTACAGAGGGTTTGAGGTGGAGCCGTCCGATTTCATTTTACAAGTATCTTAGGAGGCATACAAGAGTAGGATGTCCGGGTGTTGGCCTCAATGGGATAACATTCCAACACATATAAAAAACGCAATATGGGCTGATCTTATGGTAAATACAATTTTGTAATATATAATTATGCCTTATATGAAACCAAAAACAATATGACATCATGTCTTATGATATCAGTTTTACGTATTCTGTTCTGCTGATTATTTTTTAATTATACAATCTCTTTTACATAACACGTATGATAATTCAATATGCAGGCAGCTGTACGTGTGGATCCACATGATATGGATGTTTTTGTAAATAATTGGAATAAAAAGATGCGAAAAAATTACAGAGAGACTCTGTCGCGGGCTAATAGCTCAGGGAAAAAGCCAAGTTGGATGGGGGATGATATTTGGGCTGGATTCCAGCAATATTGGAAATCTGAAGCATTCAGAGTAAGTTATATTGTCACTATATTTTTACATTTAAACGTGTTGAATTATTTTACTTAATAGTGTGTATAAATTAATAGGAATTGTCGGAAAGAAAGAAAGCTAATAGGAACAAAAATCCCGCTTTACATCGTGATGGCTCGAAATCCTTCCAACAACGTAGGAGGGAATTGGTAAATAAATCAACCAATATTTATGTTATGCATGTATATATTTACTAGTGTCTCTTTATCATATATTATATTCTTGTATGTAATCTATTTTTGTATATACTCATGCAAATTATCAATATAACATATTCTTGTATATATTCAGTGGGCAAAGTATGGTAGGGAGCTCATAGCGGCTGAGGTTTTCGGAGTCACACATGCAGTGGAGCATACAGATGAGGATGAGAATGTTTCATATGATTGGTCGGACGACAAGGCTGCTTCTGTAATGGTAAATATGCTTATTTCTGTAATGAAAATAGTTCATATTCGTTTATTTCACAGTAAATAAGTAAATTGTATAGCAATTGTGTCAAATATCTGTTCGTAATTGTAGGAGAGATATAACGTAGAGTATGCACGAGCGATACAAGCGAGTGGAAGGGAGTCGCTTACGGTTGATGAGTGTAATCGGATATGAGATTCAATCGTTGAACCGGCAAGTCGAAATAGGCATTACAGTTTCGGCAATATGGTATGTACTCAACGTTTACACAGTAGAAACCTGTGTGCCACGAACTTCTTATTCACTTGAGTTTATTACCAATAACTTGAGTTTTCTTATTGTTATTGTATGCCATGAACTTCTTATTCACTTGAATTATTTCACAGGCTCTTAATTTCCAAAGGTCATATAAGATATCCATAGATGAGGAAGAGATTGCACGGATGCAAACACAATTGGATGAGCTCAATGATTGGAGGAAGAGTCAGTTGGCGACGCAGATAGATGAGCGTATTACTGTGTTCTATCAGGAGCATGGGTCAATGCCCGAGGAAGGAGGTGCATATGATGATGATGATGCTTAGCTGGTTTGTTTTGATGGGTATGCTTTATATATATATGTGTGTGTGTGTGTGGGCGTGCATATTATGATGGGTTTGAAATTTGGTACTATGGATGTTGTGATTGATACTTAGTGTTTTGGTGGGTTTGGTATTTTGGTTGTGGTGATTGATACTTGAACAATGTGGTTTGGTTTGGTGGATTTTCGTATTTGGTTATGTTGATTTTCTTATATGATTTTGTAAATATATGTTAGAATATGTAATATTTGATGATTTGGCTGTGTTGATAGTGATTATATGGTACGATGGAATGGTACTATGTGTGAAATTGAGGGTTGAAGGTGCTGCAAATTGGTTGGAAAAATATTCCAGGTTTGCAACGGCTAGCGACGGCCATTTGGTCAAAATAAGCGACGGCTAGCGACGACTAAATTGCAACGGTTTGCATCGACAACTCGAAAAACCAACAACCCAACGGTTGCTTCCACGTGGACACTTAGCCGTTACGAGCCGTTGCAAAATGAACAACCGAGCCGTCGCTAAGGCCGTCGCTTTCTATAGTTGCAACGAGGTATTTTGCAACGGCTTTTTACGATGGCTAGTGATGACCGCCGACGGCTTTTTGCCGTCGCTAGACAGTGTATTTTGTAGTGAAACTACTCTCAATAATTAAAAACTAATATCTAAAGAAAGTTGTCATTTTGGCTAAAATATTGAAGGTCTATCTTTGAGGCTAAACTGCTGAGAAATTTTGTTCTTGACAATAAATTCTTGTATGAAAACAAAAATTAATTCACATTGCAATCAGTGTTATACCGTCAAATGTTGAATGGAGCAATCGACAACAATTCGTTGATTGAATCTTAGGTAAAATAGAGTTATAAATGCGGTGCATTTTACAACACCCTTTATGTAGCTTTCAACCTTAGCTCCAAAAGTTCTTGCATGAATTTTATTTAATTGTTCGTTTTTCTCTTTTTTAATATATCACATCGTTTATTGAATAAAAATAGTAATAGAAATTAAGGGGCAAAAATTAAGAGTTAAATAAAGAGGTTATTGATCCTAGCGTGCTCTCTTCCTTCAAAATAGTATTTCAAATCGACGTTTGAATAAATATTTGTGTCGTTCCATGTTGAATTACAATTTTGAAAATTTTAAAGTAAATCTAAATTCCTCAAGGATGGTCTTGCCAATAAACATAATATACACACACACGTATATAGATGTGTGTGTGTGTATATATATATAGAAAAAGTCCATTTAGACATAAAATGGAGACACAATCGGTGACACAAAGAATATCTACTGTCGAATTGCCCCCTTAATTTCACTCTTTCCATAAAAACAAAAAAAATTCAATGGTCCGGATCTTTTGTGTCACCATTTTGTGTTTAATTTTGCATTCAAATAGTCGATCCCTATATATATATATATATATTTATATACATGTATATATGCATATTTATACATATGTATGTGTATAAAATTATTTATGTCCGAAATTGATTTACATGGAAAAACAAAAGTGGATTATAAGACAAATAGGAGGTTTGTGTTTGTCTTTTTCAGTTAATTTGCAATAAGAAAAACCACGAACGCACGCAAAGTAAAAGGAAGATATAGTTAACTTGACCAGGAGGAGGAGGAGATCAACTAAAACTAAAATTGGAATCATGTGATACATGAAGTAGTTGGTTAATACAAGCTACAATATAATAAAATCCTTTGTCAATTGCTGAATAGTGAGCTAGGCATCTGTTGTTGATTATATGCCACATATTATTCATAACGTGACATTATATAATAATATCCGATACAACTTTTTAATTATTGGGAATTATTGGAGCAAAGTTTCAACGATTTAGTTAACTAACCATTCATTAAAGAAAAAAACACGAGCTGTTTCATGTTCTTTTGATTTTTGAATCAAACTCTTTGACTGTATTACCATTCTATATTATAACCTACGATACTGTGGTTATAAATAATTTTATTGACATAAAATTCTGTATATTTTGTACGGATTTTAACTTGTCTAATTGGTTAGAACTAGTTATTGATCATCAAATACTGTTTGGCAAAATGATTTGTTAAATGGAGCTAAAGGTGCATATCCAACTGTAGTTATTCACAACGTCTTTGTTTGCACCATTAATTATTTTTGTTTTCTTTCTTCCCGTCTATTTTTATTTATTTTTTGCCAAAAGCATACAAAAAAAATGTTAGTTGCTGGTGGAAATTTTTATTTTTATTTTTTACACTGCGGTCGACGACATTCATCGACCAAACAGTGTTTGCTTTTAGCTGTAAACTGTTTCTAAGAGGCAAGATACGACTCCAAGTAGTTAAGATGCTCGTGTGCGGGAGATTTTCCAAAGATGAGTTATTCTTGAGTATTTTGAACAAAACAAAACAATTCAAATTACTCCATTTCAGAGAATTCGTAATGGGCTTAACACTAGACTAGATAGCTATCTTGTATTCAATAGGCATCGAATCAATATCACCTACTAATTTCTAAAAGCAGACCAACCACCAGGAGATTCTATTTCGTTTGCCAATTTTCTTGTTTCCTATTTATTCTTTCTTAGAGCTGTTTTGTTATGAATCTTGCTAGTACAAGATGTTAAATTTTGTTCACAACGTCTTTGTTTGCAAGGAAGAAACAGAATTGCAAAGGAAGTCGCCTTCAAGCGACTGCACCGAAACACGCCTACACGTGTAGACTGGTTGAGAAAATAATTATGAGCCGAATAAAAGGAAGTCGCCTTCAAAGCGACTGCATAGAATCTCGCCTAAACGTGTAGGCTGCTTGACAAAGTAAGTTTGAGCCGACTAATTTAAGTAATAAGAATCTGAAATTTTCTCCGTGTACATTACTTTCTTCTAAAACTTTTTTTTTTACCTAAGTTTTACAAAGCCACCTGTTCTAACTTTATACTTTAATTATAGTGTGCTCCTATTCATACCCCCCTAAATCTCTTATGGCCACCTCAACTAAAGACCACTCCAACTTTTTCCCCTCTTCACTTCCTAACACCATTCGTTATTTTCAAACAATGAACCAGCACCACAATTCTTCTTTTCTCGTTCGTTTATTTTGAAACCTAAACCGCCTTAATATTTTCACCTCTCGTCCTCAATCAAACAAGCAATCATGAAGAAAGGTGAACCGACAAGGAGCCAGAAGTCGTCATCCACACAGCCGAATAAGTGTCCGTAACCCTTTTTTGTTGAAATCGATGCAATTTTGTAGCATTTATTTCCTGGCGTCTATATTCGATAAAATCATCAGGTTGGTCGCAATAGGCGTAGAAATGGTTACGGGCATCAAAATGTTAACAGCATTAATTATTTTCGTCCATTCGGTTACGAAAAACTATTCTCCCTAAACAACGAACGACTATATGTAACCGACTTAAGTAATTCATGTGTACACAGTTATTGATCGCGGTGCTGTACGACCGTAGAAGCATAGGTGATCGACGGTTGTCCACCGTTTAGTTGCGAAAACAAGTTGAAATTGGAATTCGGCTGTTTGTATCACCGCACGATCACGAATTGCCGGCCTTTACTTGAAATTGGTCGGTTTTATATAGCCGAACATCTATCACAAAGTCTTTATTATTATTGGTTTTATTTTCCTTTTAAGATACATTTTTAATGTCGGTTTCTAGTCTATTTATGCACGTTATTGTTACTATTTTATTGTTGCTGGTAGTTTTGTTTTCATTCAAGTTTGTTCGATTGCGTTAACATAAAAAATATCGTACTTTGCATAAAGTGAATCCGTATTAAGTTGAATTCTTAAACTTATTGTTGAACTTATTGTTGGGACATTCTTAATTACAGTTCGAACAATTGAGCTTAAACAAATTTTGATTGACTTTTATGATTTTGTATGTAGTGAGTACATATATTTGCACTCTTCTTTGCAATTTATTAAAATATGCATAAGATTTGTTACTTTATTTGTAGGAAAAGATCGAGAAGTCATGACTACTTCGTTAAGGCGGGCACGGACCGCAGAACTAGAGAAGAAGAGGAAAATGGTCGATGTAGAAGAAGGTGGAAACGTAGAAGAAAATAGAGAACATGATGATTTGGGGGTCGACTCTAGTGAAGATGATTCCGGGGATGGTTCTAGTGGTTCGGAGGATGCTTCTGCTGCGTCGGGGGTTGGTTCTAGTGCAGAAGAATCTGAAAGTGGTCCGGGTGAGGAAGCAAATGATGATGATGCACATAACGAAGA
Source organism: Allium cepa (assembly GCA_030765085.1). NCBI lineage: Eukaryota > Viridiplantae > Streptophyta > Magnoliopsida > Asparagales > Amaryllidaceae > Allium > Allium cepa. The sequence goes on along the minus strand of CM060932.1, from coordinate 633,529,392 downwards.
AGCAGAGCTCTAAATAGTTGTTCATCCTTCGAGCGTGCCATCTTCTAGCAAATCTGTTGATTCTATGCCAGTTAATGTTAGAAAAATGAATGAGAAAGTGGTTAGAGAAGAGAAAGATATTTTGGTATTGTGTGTATTGAAACAAAGTCCCACAGTGTGGGAATATTTGTTTCAGTACCACCATATATACTACCACCTAACATAATAAATCAAACGAAAAGAAGAAGAGACATGAAGACTTGAGATGTGGCATTGGGCATGTCGGCATTGAGCCTTCATATTAATATTAAAGATTGGGCCTTGGGTCTTGGGGCTCTTGGGCCTGCTGCGCTTAAACGGCTAATTTTGAACTTTAAAATTAGAACGTTGCACCTGTGCGCGCGCGTCTGTCGATTAAAGGGTCGCAACCTTTCCAACAGTCACGACCGCTTCGAATAGGCACCTCCTCCAGCCTATATATAGGGGCCCACAGAACGAGATTGCAGACACACAGATTCTTCATTATCTTCGTTCTTCTCCTTTTTCTAAAAATCTATTCTCATATCTATAATTCCTTCAGTTCGTCGTCGCTCCGTTTGCCCGCACAACATATCGGAGCCGCTCAATTTCATCCTGGGAGACAGATTACTCATATCCTTTGGTGCATATAAGGGGACAATACTGTTTCAAGGAAACAGATATTCTCTGGACTCGGACGACTAGGTAATTCTCCGGATTACACACAAATTCAACTGTAACGGTTCCGTACCATAACAGTGTTTACTAGAATCTTTCACACTTTACTCTGTTGCTGTTTTTGCAATTTAATTGTGAAAATTATAAACATTTTTCTGCTGTGACAATTTCTAAAACGGTTAGTGACATTATTGAAGTTACTATCAGATTCGTAACACTTTTGTGTATTTACGAATAACATTCTTAAAACAATATTGATTGTCGTAGACGACAATGTCTCAAAATAGTAACAATAGTAATGCTGCACCAACACAGACGGTGACAAACGTTCAGCCGACACCTCTGCTTCCCATAATGGCACTGTCTCATAGAGAAAGGCTAGAAAAGTTCAACGGGACAGACTTCAAGCGTTGACAACAGAAAATATTGTTTATCTAACAACATTAGGCCTCACCAAGTTTCTAACCGAAGATGCTCCTGAAGTTAGCGAACTCGAACCCGATGCAATCAATGTGGAGGCCGCAAATGTCTGGAAGAATTCAGACTTTATGTGTAAAAATTATATTCTAAACGGTCTGGATGATAGCCTCTACAATGTCTATTGTACTATTGCAACATCCAAGGAACTCTGGACAGCCTTGGACAGAAACTACAAAACTGAAGATGCAGGCATAAACAAATTCATCGCAAGCAAATTTCTCGACTTCAAATTGGTAGATTCAAAGACTGTGATCAACCAGACTTAAGAACTACAACTGATCATCCGTCAACTGCAAATGAAGGGATGATACTTAGCGAATCTTTTCAGGTTGCCGTAACCATTGAGAAACTTCCTCCATCGTGGAAGGACTTCAAAAATTACCTTAAGCATAAGCGTAAGAAAATAACAATGGAAGAGCTCATAGTTCGTCTGCAAATTGAGGAATATAATAGAAATTCTGAGAAAAAAATCTCTCAGAATATGGCTGCCAAAGAAAATATTGTTGAGTCAGACAAACCTAACAAGAGAAAACGTGAGAATGCACCTCAGAAATCAAAGAAGAAATTTTAGGGTTCTTGTCATAACTGTGGAAAGAAGGGGCATAAAGTAGCCGAATGTCGTGCTCCCAAAAAGAAGAACTCATAAGCAAATACGGCTGAAGTTACAGATGACATTTCTGATATGGATTTATGTGCAGTAATATCAGAATGCAACCTTGTTGGTAATTCAAAGGAATGGTTTGTAGACACAGGTGCCACTCGACACTTATGTACTAAGAAGTCGATGTTTACAACCTATAAAACTGCAACTGATGATGAACAACTTTTCATGGGCAATTCATCTGCATCAAAGGTCGAAGGCAAAGGAAAAGCTGTGCTAAAACTAACTTCTAAAAAAGAGCTTACTTTGAGTGATGTTATTCATGTTCTAGAAATCCGCAAGAATTTGATATGAGCGTCCTTGCTTAGCAAGCATGGTTTCAAATTAACCTTTGTAGCCGATAAGTTTGTATTATCAAAGAATGGAGTGTATGTAGGAAGAGGATATGTATGTGATGGTTTATTCAAAGCAAATGTAACAACTATTTTACCAAACACTGATATGAATAAAAGTGCATCTTCTGCTTATATTGTTGACTCTTCAAACATATGGCATTCTAGATTAGGACATGTGAATTTTGATACACTGCGAAAAATGATTAATCTAGAATGTATACCAAATGTAACATAGACTCCAACTATAAATGTCAAATTTGTGCAGAAGCAAAATTGACAAGAACCTCGTTTCATCATGTTGAACGAGAAACTGAACCTCTAGACCTTATACACACTGATGTATGTGATTTGAGAATGTGTCAAACTAGAGGTGGAAAAAGGTATTTCATTATGTTTATTGATGATTGTACTAGGTACTGCTATGTGTATCTCCTTAGAAGCAAGGATGAAGCATTCGAGATTTTTAAACAGTATAAATCAGAAGTTGAGAATCAACTCAACAGGAACATTAAAGCTTTAAGAAGTGATAGAGGAGGAGAATATGAATTTCCTTTTGAGGAATTCTGTGCTGAGCACAACATGATACACCAAACTACAGCACCATATTCACCTCAACCAATGGTATAGCCAAACGGAAAAATAGAACTCTTAAAGAAATGATGAACGCTTTATTAATCAATTCTGGCTTGCCAGATAACTTTTGGGGAGAAGCTATTTTTTCGGCAAACCATATTTTAAATAAAATACCACGAAAGAAAACATCCAAGTCTCCTCACGAACTTCGAAAAAATAGACCGACATCCTACAAATACTTAAAAGTGTGGGGGTGACTTGCCAAAGCAGAGACATCTAAACCAAAGAAGGTCAAAATTGGACCAAAAAGAATCGATTGTGTATTCATGGATATGCACAAAATAGTGCCGCTTATCGATTTTTAGTACACAAATCTGAAATTGACGATATTCATGAAAATACATCATCGAAGCAAAAAATGCAAGATTTTTCGAACATATATTCCCTTTAAAACAGGCAACTGATAATGATGCTCAAAAGAGACCAAGTGAAGATGAATCTACTGATTCTCTTGAGAATACCGAACAAAATAAACTTCGACAAACTAGTGTTGATCAACAAGTGGAGAAACCAAGAAGGAGAAAAAGGTCAAGGACCTCTAGGACCTTTGGACCAGACTTCTATAGTTTTTTGTTGGAAGATGATCTGTTGACATACAAACAAGCTATGTACTCCAACGATGCCTCTTACTAGAAAGAGGCTATTAACAAAGAGATTGAATCCATCATGGCTAACCAAACCTGGGAGTTAGCCGATTTACCTTAAGGATGAAAGACCTTAGGTAATAAATGGATATTTAAAAAGAAATTGAAACCCGATGGTTCAATAGACAAGCATAAAGCTCGTCTTATAGTCAAAGGATTCAGACAAAAGGAAGACCTGGACTATTTTGATACATATTCACCAGTGATGAGGATAACATCAATTAGAATACTTATTGCAATCACATCCATACTTGATTTAGAAATACATCAATTGGATGCAAAAACTGCATTTTTGATTGGTGAACTAGAGAAAGAAATATATATATATATATATATATATATATATATATATATAAAGCAACCTGAAGGATTTCTTAGCTCCAGAAATGAGAATAAAGTATGCAAATTAGTAAAGTTGCTTTATGGCCTTAAACAAGCTCCAAAAGAATGGCATGAGAAATTTGATGAAACTATGTTATCAAATGGATTCACAATAGATGAATCAGATAAATGTGTCTTCATAAAACAAACATGTTGGATATGTCATTGTTTGTCTTTATATTGATGACTTACTAATCCTAGGCAATAACAAGGCCATAATAACATCTACAAAGAATATGTTATCCTCTGGATTTGATATAAAAGACTTAGGACTGGTTGATGTGGTATTGGGTGTCAAAATTTTGAAAACACCATAGGAATATGCATTATCCCAATCAAATTACATCGGTAAGATACTTGAAAAATTCAAGCAATATAATATAACTGTTGCAAAATCACCAGTACATATTAACCAAAATTGGGTAAAGAACACTGGTGATGGTATCTACTAGCTTGAATACTCTGGTATACTAGGAAGTATCATGTATGTTATGAACTGCACTAGGCCAGATATCGCATACCCTGTAAGTAAGCTGAGTAGATTTACCAGCAATCCTGGTAAACATCGTTGGAAAGTATTAATCAGAGTTATATGATACTAAAGTATACACAGAACTATGATCTATGCTATACAAACTATCCTTCAACATTGGAAGGATAAGTGATGCCAATTAGATAACTGGTTCACAAGATATAAAGTCTACAAGTGGATATGTGTTCACATTAGGAAATGGAGAAATATCATGGAAATCATCCAAACAGACTTGTATAGCTAGATCTATGATGGAATCATAGTTTATTGCACTAGATAAGACCGCAGAAGAAGCAGACTGATTTTGAAGTTTCCTGGAAGACATTCCAAATAGGAGCAAACATGTGCCTCCAATATGTGTACATTGTGATAGTCAATCAGCAATTGGAAGAGCTAACAGTACACTGTATAATGGTAAATCCAGGCATATTCGTCGTAGACATAAAACAATAAGATAACTTCTCTCTAATGGAGTTATCACTATAGACTACATAAAGTCTAAAGATAACATAGCAGATCCACTAACAAAAGGCTTGCCAAGAGAGAAAGTTCAAACCTTATTGAAGGGAATGGGGTTAAGGCCCATAGAATAAATGTTTTTTTAATGGAAACCCCACTTAGTTGACTGGGGATCTCAAGATCTAGGTTCAAAAGGACAACTAAGTTTAAGAGAAACTTGACGGCACTGTTACACACAAACCATTGCTATGATAAAGTCAGTGCATTATTTGATGGAAAATAAGATAAGTATTGATACTTTTAATAATGTCTGTACTTGAGGAATTACGAATACCTCTTACAGAATCACCTACGTATGTGCGAAGGCGCCGCTTCAAAGAGAATTATAAGGCCAAATTCTCTAAGACCAGGCAGGTGTTCAAGGAAAAAATGAACATGAATAGAGAACGAAGGATTATAAGGAATATTTATCATGTCATATCTATTTTAGAAATTACACAAAAGGCTTACAATTCAAGGACATTCTAAGTCTACTGATTTGCCTTTAATTCAAATAGGTAATCACTAGGAAAGTTCAAGGCACATGTACTACTTTAAACCGATTCGATAAATGTCTTATGGAACTATGAACAACTACTCATTCATGTGGGGGATTGTTAGAAAAATGAATGAGAAAGTGGTTAGGGAAGAGAAAGATGTTTTGGTATTGTGTGGATTGAAACAAAGTCCCACATCGTGGAATATTTGTTTCAATACCACCATATATACTACCACCTAACATACTAAATCAAAAGAAAACAAGAAGAGACATGAAGATTCAAGATGTGGCATTGGGAATGTGGGCATTGGGCCTTCATATTAATATTAAAATGTCAAAGATTAGGCCTTGGGCCTTGGGGCTCTTCAGGTCTCGTGATTAGATGGGCCTCCGTCTACCGCTTGGGCCTGCTGCGCTAAAACGACTAATCTTGAACTTCAAAATTAGAACGTTGCACTTGTGCGCACGCGTCTTTCGGTTAAAGGGTCGTAACCTTTCCAACAGTCACGACCGCTCCGAATAGGCACCTCCTCCGTCCTATATATAGGGGTCCATAGAACGAGATTGCAGACACACAAATTCTTCATTCTCTTCGTTCTTCTCCTCTTTCTACAAAACTATTCACATATCTATAATTCCTTCAGTTCGTCGTCACACCGTCTGCCCGCACAACATATCGGAGCCAGTCCGTTTCATCCTGAGACAAATTGATCATATCCTTCGGTTATAAGGGGCAATATTGTGTTAAGGAAACAAATATTCTCTGAACTCGGACGACTAGGTAATTCTCCGGATTACATACAAATTCAACTATAATGGTTCTGTACCGTAATAGTGTATACTATGTAGTAATATATGCTATTATAATAATGTCTAAAGTAAAGTATAATATACTTAAAAATAGCGTTAAGGCATTACCCATATCCCTCTTAACACATTTTATATATTCGCATAGTCTATACAATATCGCAATCTCCCCCGAACTGGGCGTCGTCAGATGGCACTCCATAGGTATGGTACAAAACCAAAATCGTATAAGGCGCGCTAAGGTATGTGACAGACACAACTAGGAAATGCTAGGGTAGATATATCAATTACACTTCCGGACCGATGGTAATGCATAGCAGCCACTACCGCCTACCTCGAGCCACACTCCCAAAATCAAAGGTGCACCCAACAATCACAAAGTAATGGAGTGGTATCGAAGAAGTGTGTCTGATTAGAGGAGCTACCTCATTAGCCCGTCGATTGCTCCTGTTTTAGCCACCTTATGCCAACACATAGGAGTTGAGTCCACGTACATACCTCAATAGAACGTCGCCATCATCCTACTTCATTCTGGAATCTCCACCGTGTACACGGTTGTTAAAGTTGTTTTCGGAGTTGGCAGAGAGTATGACAACTTCCGATCCCGGTCTCTTTAACAACCAATTTATTACACCGCAGTCATTTTCAAAATTGTTTATACTTCAAAACCAAAATATCACTGCCATTTCAAAACCATATCAATACGATATCATTTCCATTTCAAAACCAAATACGATATCATTTCCGTTTCAAATATATCCATTTTCAGAATCATAGCATTTTCGAGGTTATAACACTTTCGAAACCAAACACTTGAAAATATGACATTTTCAAAACATAATACCTTGAAATTCATAGCTTCAAAACTATAACTTTCACCACATAAACAGTTTAGATGTTTAAATAGTATATATAAGAAAGTAGTTTTAAATTTAAAATTACTTTACAAAATAAATTAATTTCCTCAAACTTCACAAATTGATTCAAATCAACCTGAATTCAAAAATTCAATTTAAATCAAATCTCAATTCATCCATTTCAACTCAATTTAGTTCTCAATAAACCATTTCAATTTATATCGATTTCAAATACAGATTTGAACCTCAAATAAACCATTTCAGTTTCCATATATTTCAAAGCTTCAAAAATGTTCCATCATTTCAGAGCTAAATTTGATAACTTCATATATACCTTAATTTAACTTCATTATTATTCAGTTTTGAAATATTTACTTAACAAATCCAATATCTTTTACATAAACCCTAAATTCCAAATCACTAAATGTTCCTTCAGTTAATTTATACTTGAAATATTCATTTTAAATCATCTTAAACAAAATCAAGTTATAAAGGTCATATCTTTTAAAATTTCAAATTTAATAAATTTCAATCAAACTTATTTGAGTTTAATTCTTAAATAAATTCAATTTCAAATAAATTTCAAATTTTATCTTCTAACTTTAATTTATTTAAATCATTATAAACTCTATATTAAAATATAATTTAAATACTTGACCATATTATCTTCAATAAAATCAAACTTTATTATTAAACTTGTTCTATATTAAAACAAATTTATACATAGCTTAAAATCAAGAATAAAATAACATTTATATAGTATATAAAATCAATATTCATATAAAACCATATATTACTTTACAAAACCATAGAAATCATTTCAAAATAGTTTTATATATAGACCACTGTGTATGTATATAATTTTCTATCATATGATCAAGTGATACAGATATTTATCATTTCAATCCGCAATTTAATATTTTATGGTTGTATATCATTTCAAACCGCAATCCCAAAATAAATGAAAAATCGAAAATGAACTTGCAATTTATAATTTGCAGTTTAAACGATATAAAATAAAACATCCATTTATCCAATATCAACAATCAAACATTTATCACAATCATCGTCCAATTCAGTCAATAACATCAACATAGAACATGTAATAAATAGCAGGTATTTACTGGCAGTTTATATTCAATAATAAATTAATTAACTATTTAATCCAAATAAATTCAAATTAACTGAGATGATGATCAAAATGTGCCAAATAGTCATAAATAGATTTTTAATCACGTCATAAATCAATTTAACAAAGACTAGAAATTTTAGAAGTTGTGAGTGGGTTAAAACACTCACCTTTGAATTTAAATTCAAAATAAGCCCAAAATTTGAACGGTCTCAGAATTCGGCCAAACTAGCGTTAAAATTTCCGTAATTTTGATACGATCCCTGGAAAACAAACCGCATGTGAAGCCGAGCTTGTATGAAAAGGTTATGAAAATTAGAAGATTGAAAAATTCTAGTCATGGGTCGACTTCAAGTTCAACTTCGGTCCGCCGCCTTAAATCCCCGGTGCTTGCTCTAAGTTTTTGCCAAAACGAGCAGGAGCGATCCCAATCATTTTCTTCCTGATCCGAAGTCGCTGTAGGGTTTTTGCCTTTGAAACCCGAAGCGCGACCTGAAGTTGCTTCAGATCTGCAATTTTTTTTCTCGAAATTTAAATTAATTTTTGAATTTGGGAATTAGGTTTTGTCTGCCATTTGAATGAGGAGTTGAGAATGAGATATACGTACTGAAAAATGAAAATAAGGAGTGGCTAGGGTTTATAACGGGTTATTTATAGGCAAAGCTAAAAATAGAATGAACGGACAAGATTTGATTGAACGATAAACGACTCGTAAAGCCCGTCCTGCCTCCGGAGGGAAAACGGGTCAACATATGTAACGTCTCGGATTTTGCCCGCTCGAAAATCGACATCCATACTTCAAATCGTATTCGAATGCCATAGATCCGATCGTTCAAATCCGATTCGCCGGAGCTTATAACAACATTAAGTAAACAACACGGCGGAATAAAAGAATAATATATTGATATACAGCTTTGATACAATATCTGATACAACAGATGATCCAATAGACATCAATATACATAAGAGACATGATACAATAAAGTAGCAGCGGAAAAAAAAACGATAGATAACATCTAGCAGCGGAACAATATAACTCTGAGATAGTCTTCAAGCAAGAACTCCAAGCACTGCAACTCCATCTCCAAGAATCAATCCAGCAATAGCTCGAACCCCCAATAACGATGCACCTAGCATAAGCAAGACTGGTGCGATCCAAAGACTGAACTAACTCCAGATAATCCACTATATCTAACTATCTGAAAAACCCAACTCTAGACTGCTCGTGTAGAAAATAATGAGCATCCAGAGTTTAGGAAAGAAACAATAAACTCCGGATCAGTCGTGGGACTGGTGTGAGCAACAAAACAGTTTATCTTTTAAAACATTCAACAAAAGATTTTCAAAGTCAATTCGCAATGCTTTTTTTTAGAAATGAGACTACCATAAGGCCTCCCGCACACACACACAATGCAAACGCAGAATCGGAGGAGATTTCTCCTTATGATAGTCAAAGATGCTTGATACGCATTAAAAAGAACATTTGATATTATTACTAGTGCATAGTGTAGGAAAAAAATCATTTCGAAAGTAAAGATATAAATCTTAGCCAACATAGACATTTCGAACTATGCCTACTATAGCTACCATCCAAACAGTGGGGCGCCACCATAAGTAGATGGCAGGTAATACAACTAATACCGTACAAGGCTCGTATTTGAAGAATGGATTTTCCAACAAATGGTCAGGCCAAGGAACTTCAAACTGCCACATGGAAACGCCTCTGGAAGGACGCCCCGAGAACCAAACCGTCCTCTGCTAAACAAGGCCGGGAACCCCTTTTCCCAAGGGATATTACAAACCCTCAGATATACCACCCCCGGTCCTTTGGGACCTTTAAACGAGAGCTCTCTAACCAACATCACACCATAATGATAAGTGTTTCAACATGAGTAAATATCTGGGCTCCATACCATGATACTACCCTTTTCCAGAAGGAATGGTCATATCCTAGGGACGCTATCCCTGAAAACCTTGCCGCATAATTCCTGTTTCGACCATTACCGGTTTGTGAGGCTCGACGAAGTCTCGTCCACAAAAACACACTTTATACAAAAGCCGTGCTTTGGGTCAACAAATGATCATAGAAATGATCACAAAGATAGACGATCAAACAAATGATCCTATCATAAATAATCAACACAATGATCATTTCACAGCAACACTCAGCATGTCACATTACCAAATTGGGAATACATCGCTGATAACTTCAACTATATAACCTCTGAGCTCGTACATCTCAGAGAAGGGTGTTAAGCTAAGAGAATAAATTCTCCGCCACCAACAGAAATATATTTGAAAGAAATCAGCTTTATATCTCAACTTGTAATGTCAGACACACAATCCATACAAGTCTGTTCCGGGCTCGAACAGAACCGAAGGCACTTACAAAGAAGTCCTTGCAATCCGGATATTCACTAATCACGTTCGGACTTTCCATCACATATGGAGTCTCTATACCGGCGCGACTCGGTGCAGAAACAATCGATAGGTCATCCTATCGCTTTCGCAAATACCCGGTCTTCATCACCGGTCTTCAAATGCTATCCATAACGTCAAATCACATATTCAGAATGGGTTATAGGACACAAAGGTCCTTTCCCGGCTAAACTGAATAGTGAGCGAAAATATTTAAAACATATGGATATGGGATTTCAATTAAGTCGCAACTTAATAATTCAAAACTTTCTTTCAAATGGTTTAATCCAATTACCATTTCAAATCTTTTAAACAAAAGATTTCATTTTCACAACCTTTAACGGTTTAAACAATTTTCACATTTTAATCTTTTAAACAAAAGATTCATTCACAGATTTTCCAAATAAATTTTCATTTCAATTTGATTAACTCGTTAAATCTTTAAATCAAAGATTTAACTTATAGCCTTCACAATAATTTCATTTCAATTTGATTTAAACAAATCATCAATTTAAATCTGTTAAAAATAAACAGATTTAATTCATAGCTTTCAAAAAGAATTCATTCATAACTTAGGAAAATCATTTCTCTATTCAATCTTGAAATTCCCCTAATTAACTGGAATCTCATTTCTTATCTAAAAGTGTTTATCATTTGAAAACAACAGTTTTCATTTTGGAAATCTGATTCATTTATACGAGTTGAAATCCCTGGGTTAAATTCAAATTCCCAAAAATAATACTTTAAGAATGATTTAACTCATAATGACTAGTATAATATCATTAATCCCTAGTTTCAAATTACAGAATTCAATTTGAATATTGAATTCAAATTTAAATTAAAGTATTTAAATTCCAACACTTAATCCAGTTATTCAAAATAAATTTCCATCTTTGAAATTCCATTTCAAAAGCTTTTCACTTCTATTCCAATTCCATTTCCAAAACATTTGAATTTAAATATTAACCTTTTAAAAATCATTTCAAAATCTGTGACTTAATCAATTTCCTCGTGGAATCCATATTTGTGTGTGTATGGTGTGGTCCAGGGTTTAACACAATAGTGCAACATCATTAAATCATCACAGATCAAATACAATAATATATCTGATAAGCGATATAAATTATAACGCTTATCTTTCATACACAGATTCACAGATATATATATATATATCACAGATAATATGCAGATGTATCATCAATAAATGAATAAAATACTCAGTTCAATCCACAGAACAAAATGTCCCAGATCAGATAGGACAATCAATTCAATGCATCTTATACCATACAATCATTCATAAGTATGGTCAAGTATTCAATAGTCATTTATAAGCGGGATTAATTTATTACAAATCATTTGATATAAATTAATAAATCAATCAACTTAGTTAATTACATCAATTAATCAATTCCTTAATTACTCGTTAAATAAATTAATTATTCCATAATTAATTATCTCCATTAATTTCACTAAGTAAATTCACCTATTCAATTATCAAATAATTTTCTTAAATTAATTAAATTATTCTTGATTAATCATATCAATTTAAATCAATTCTTTTTAAACCAATTTCATAATTAATTAACCAATTTATTAATTATTTAAGAAATTAAACCTTATTAATAAAGTTAAACTTACAATTACAAATTTAAATTGATTCAAAACATTAATTATCTATTCTAACTAATTTAATAATTAATGTAATACAATTCATTCAATCTTTATTAAATTTAAGGTGAACTTATTCGTACTAGTGATTTAAATATCATTTGCAAATATGCTTGAAATCCTTTTTATTTCAACTTGCCTTTCTAAATATCATTTTAAACTCAAGATTTAAAAATGAACCCTCCTTTGTCTTTAGTAAAGTTTACACAAATTTTAAAAATCCTTTAAATTACTTGTTTAAGTAATATTTTATTATAAAGAAATTTTAAAGAGTTGAAATCAAATCCTAAAACATTTAACTTATTTAAATTCTTTGAAACAACTTAGAATTAATTATCATTTACCAATTAATTTTCATGTCTAAAGTTAATTTATTCTTCAAGACAATTAATCTTCTTAATTTACTCATTAATTATTTTTATTTAGTTTAAGCTTGATTACACCCCAACTTCAAAGTTTGAGAACTCATTCCTTAAAACTGAAACATGTTTTAGCTTGAAACTGAAAACTCTGTAGTTGCTAATCTATCCCAAACCAATTCCCAAATTTCCCGAGACAACCCTTTTCTTTTTTATCTTTGTTTAACTTTAATTGTTCAAACTAGGCAACAGGAAACACACTCGCGAGTTCCTCCCCTATTCCCCGAGTCATCTCTCGTCTTCCCGCGTGCACCCCTCCTTCTTTTCTTTTCTTTTTGTTTTTTTTGTTTTTTTAAAAAAAATAGTTTGGGGAAAATTTTAATCTGTTAAAACTAACAGCTCATTCGAGACCCTCGCGTATAACATCAGGATCAACTCGAGTCAACTCACGACATTCCCGAGCTCGAACACGCGAGTCCTTCTCCCTTTTCACAACTCAACAGCACATCTCCTAAACCCAAATCAACCACACCTGTGCACGTGCACAGCTCATCGTCGACGCCTTGATCATCGTCGCCACTGTCCACAGGTCATCAATGACCAGCACAATTCATCAAACCACCCAAAACATCAAAACGAACCGAGGATCGAAATTTAGCCATTTGGTCAATGCCTGTAACTCAAACCATCGAAAAGAAATCCCCATTCGCCGTCACCTCCAGCCACTGACGAACTCGCCGTCGCGCCTACATCTGTTCCAGACACCCACGAATATATTCCCCCACCACCGATCTTCTCCACATCACCCTAGACCACGCAACAATCACGAGAACCCACCCATTACCATCTTGACCTTAAACCCTACATTGATCTCGTTTCGAAACTTTACTCAATAGAATAAATTTTTGATAATTTTTCCGAAATCATAGGTGCTCAAACTTGCTTCAATTCAAATTTCAACCTTTTACATTGATTAATTCACTAGAAATTTGTAAAAATGCAGTTTTGGTTCAAATTCAAATTGATCTTAAAACCCCAAACTAAAATTCTTCGTTTTAGTTTTAAAAATCATGAATTACTGTAAGCATTCAAGATATAAACTTGAATTAGCTTTTAGTAACACTCGAATTTATCAACTTAGTACTTAATTGCTTGTAAACAAGGTTTCCAGAAATTTTAACAGGTTATTTTACTTGAATTAAATTTTAAAACTTAATATTTATGATAGCTAACAATCTTTGTTTTAATCTTAAGTTTTAACCTTGATTACAAGTGACAATGGATTTTTGAATCAAAATCCTGTGTTTAAAAATCTTTAAACAGAGAGTATTTATAACATCAGCCTACACATCTATATTCATAAATCAGTATACACAGAGCATTTAATGTCTATGACTAAACATACTTATCACAATACAGATCAATATTTTTAAAATTTAAAGCAAGTGTTACTCACCTTAGTTAACAAAGAACACTACAGGCTTTTATTTTATTTTCCTGGAACTGTAAATTTGGAATTTTGCTTTGCTAATGAAGTTGAACTCTTTGCATGCTTGATACTTATTACAGCTTTGAAAATGTTTGAAGAATTTGAGAAAATGTTTACAAGTATGCTCAGCCTTGTGAACGAAAGCTGTACACATATAGAAAGAAAGAGGTGTGCAGGTACAAGATTTTCTTTTATTTGGTCAGGGATATTTCTTTCTTATGGAGGCTGAGGTGACGTGGTATGGTGTGCTATAAGGTCATGCATTAATTGCTTGTACAAATATATATTCATTTCTTGGCACAAAAATAAGGCAGAATTATCTTCTTAATAGGGTGGCTGAAGATGCTTTGTTCCCATGCTTCTTATTCTTTTATGTTTACAGCCCATGCTTATGTACCTCTTATTTTAGTTATGTTTTGTTTGTACTTATTTATGCATATGTTTATTATTATTTTTATTTGATTTTATTTTTATTTTACTTCTATTTTTAGTTTAAATATTTATCATGAATTTTACTTTAATAATTATTGTTTTATTTTTCTATATACACATACATATATAACTCGAATTATCATCATTTATAAATTTTTAAATCAATTTATTTATTTATTTTTATACTTGTGTCTAAAGTATATTATTTATTTTTTCAAAATCATTTATTTAAAATCCAATATATACATATATATTCACATATATACATATTTTCAAATCCATATGACTTTATATATTTTCTATTTGAATCGAGGAAACTCGCTTCCATTTATAATTAATTTTATAAATTTTTATTCAAAATTTCATTTAATTATCAATTTAAATTAAATTAAAAATATAGGGTCGTTACAACATATATATCAAAATAGATGTTTTTAAACATTTAAATTCAAACATGTTTCAAATCCTAATTCCATCGTATGAAGAAGTTATGTTAAAATCTGCCTATTTCAAATTGATTTCAGTTAATTCCAATTAAATTGATTATAGACGTTTCGAGTCCATACGATCAAATGATAAGTCCGACCGTTACGAAATTTGAAATCCTATAATAAATCACCGTTACGGATCCGATGAAACTGGTTTTATAAAAATCCGAGTCAGTGGCCAAAATGGCTATTTTCAGTCAATTAAATAAATAAATATTAAACTAAATTAAATCACTTTTCATTCAAATTTTAAAATTTATAATTTTTATCATCCTGGATTACTCTAGTAATTTATAATCCTTTATAATAAATTTCTATATCAATTTGAAGTTAATTTATTAACCAATTACAATATCAAATTTCAATTTGAGTAAATTCATTAATTATCAATTGAAATTCCAACAAATCTATTTATTTGATTTTAAATCTTACTATTCAGCCAATTATCATCTTATAGGTATAATTACCTTTCATTTATTTTTATTACGTTAATATTTCCCATTTTATCCTAGTTTCAATTACATAGTATTTAATTTCATTTACTTACCATTAATCAATTTGTTACAGATTGAATTCCAATTGATAAATTCCAAATAAACTGATTCTATCCAATTCTAATCTTTTTATTAAGTCTATTATTACTCTATAACCTAGTTAATATTTTCTTATCTTTCATTACATTCATATATTCAAATTTACATCTTTCCTATGTATTAACCATTATTTTCAATTATATTAAATTTGTCAAATATATATATTTATTATAATTAAAATCTCTGTTATTCTACTCAACTAGGTTTCATTCCTTCATTTTATCTTATAAACAAAATATACATTTCCCTTTATTTTATTACATTCATACTTGACAATTACCTAACTCACATTAATGAACATTTACTCACAATTAAGCATAATTGATTTCCAATCTTAAATTTAACAACCTAAATAAAAAGGTGACTTGCAATAAATGTTATCGTTATTTTTATATTAAGCTCAAGTTTATTATTTCCACTAATTATCATAATTGCTTACACACTGTTGAATTCATTCAATTACCATAAATTATATACAAATTTATTTATTTATACAACACTTACCCTTGTTTATTTATATTCCATTTTATACCCAAAAGTAACATTTACAACTAGATTAATAGACCAATTAAACAGCAACTTACCACCGATACTATAACTTTAAATCATACTTTCGAATTCATGGTTACATTTCATTTTAGCATTCCTTTCATTATTAAATTACAATTTTTTTTTCTTCCATACTAAATTACTAAAACTTATTAATTTAACAAATTTAATTATTGAAATTTACTGGTCGTTACATATAGCAAAAGAATAACTCAATGATTCTACTTCGGTCAAGCTAAACTTCCTACTAGAAACATTTAAAGAAAAGGCAAATAAGGAGGATGCAAATGAAGATGATTACGTAGTCGTTGCACCTGCGTATATCCTATATTTATTGGGTTGCACTTTATTCCGTGATAAGTCCGACACGAAGGTTCCTGTACAATATTTGAGATGTTTGGAGAAAGTAAATCATTTGAATGAACAAGCCTGGAGAATGGGAGCATTAGCCTTTTTGTACCATCAATTGGGGATGACTTCGGGCGAGATGTAAAGCAAATGGCTGGCTACTTGACATTGTTAACGGCAAGTCGTTTCTATTTTTATTCTCCAAATATTCACAGCAGTAAAATACGTGCTAATTAATATTGCCAAGGCTTGGATTTACTATCATTTTCTTATTCTTCCTAATGTTGTTCCTAGTAAGGATTACGATGAGGCAATGCCAAGTATGTGTAGATGGAAACCAGTGAAACAATCTAGAGATACGACTTTGGCCATAATACACCTCGGTCATAATACGACTTCGAGAACAGTTAGACGATATATCTCCACAAGATGTAAGCTAAAAAATTATTGTCCACTTTGCATTGCAAATCATGCAAATGTAAATGACATGTTTATGCTTAGGTATTTTGGGATCCGTACCATATTGTGAGATCTTGTTACCCCTTGCCTGAAGTCGCATTTTACAATGGTATGGTTTTATGTTTTGATATTGCGGAACCATACTATCCCAACAGAGTGCTACATCAATTTAGTATTGCTCAGCGTATCCCCACAAATCCAATGGTTTCGGGCAAATGTTGTAGAGGTCGAAATGCTAATCAATATAAAGTTATATTTGATAATGGATTTTGGTATTCATAAAACTGGCATGATCATCTACTTTCTATAAAATCACGGTCTATTCCGGTTGTTGATCTTTGGGATTGTACGGCTAAGTACATGCCATGGTATTTGAGTGTGTCGCATCTCATTGTTCAATACCCGGACGTGAGGAGATGTTGGTTAAGGAAAGTTGACAGCAACAAGAAGTTGGTAGGTACGTACAATCTTCACTTGTTTTATGTGCACTTGAATTTTATGCTTGTTCGTAACTTTAACGTAGAGAATTGTTGCTAGGAAAGCCGTTGACAAACTGAAGGAAAATATCAAAGTAACTCGCGCAAGAGCCATTAATCGGTTTCTTACTATGGAACGTGAAGCAATTGATTTGTTGGAGGAAGCGCTGAATGAACCAGATAAACGGGAGAAACGCGCAAAAGGAAAGAATGATCGTAAAATGTAGATGGTTATTTTGCATGTTTGTAACGATCCGTAAATTTTATTTAATTTATTAGCGTAATTAACTGAATTTTTGTGAATTTTAAATAATTGAATTTGGAAATGAAAACTTAATATTCGGAATACGTCCTTTTAAACATAGCAAATGGTAAATTTTCATCATAAAAGATGAAAGTTTATTTTCTGGTGTAATTTTATTTCAATTCAAATCAGTTATATTTGATGATAACAAAATGTTTTCCAAACCTGAATATTTTTATACAATAAGTTTGTAAATCATCTTCTAATTGAGGCGTCATATTTCATTTTCCCAAATTTGAACCGTTATTGCTTCATTTATCTTATTTTCGAAAAATTAGCAGCGTTTTCGGTACCGATTATTGACTTTTGATTGGTTGGTCATACCACCGATATCTGTATACCGTTTTGATCATCTCGTCTGCTGATATTCGCAGTATATTCATTTCTGCAATTTGTAGTTCAGTTCGCTGCGGAATCCACAAAAAAGGTAAACGTATCTGTACCGGTTCTGTGCTTATTCAATTGTCAAATGGCTAAAAATAAGTAAGCTATCGGT
This sequence comes from Allium cepa, assembly GCA_030765085.1. Classification (NCBI taxonomy): domain Eukaryota; kingdom Viridiplantae; phylum Streptophyta; class Magnoliopsida; order Asparagales; family Amaryllidaceae; genus Allium; species Allium cepa. The sequence continues at coordinate 633,511,182 of CM060932.1, read as the reverse complement.
TATTAAACCTTTGATATTCTATGACTATTGATATCCCACCGTCTCAAATTTTCAATACAAATGTTGTTTCAGTTCTTACATTTTTCGATATGTTCATTTTATTTTTGAGATAAATTTACATTATATAATTAAGTATGTATGCATTTCCACTGTAGCTATTCCTTCTTCTTCCATTTTTCTTTTTCACGGCTTCCCTACCCCTTGACACCGAGCAACGTCAGCAACCACTTCACCCTTCACCGATCACCTCCACTTTGTTTGCAACCAGACCCGCACCCTACCTCTTTGCCTCACACCCACTCACCGACCCTCTGACCAATCTCAAGCCTTACCGAGCTCCAAACCACTGCCATCTTTCACCAAACCTAAGCACAGCCTTCCGCAACCCCTTCGTCGACCACACAGCCTCCTCCTCCAGCACCGACACCAGCCACCATTTGCCAATTCGCTCATTTGCTCTTTCACGTGAACATGTGTAAGGTATATACATATTGATTTATATTTTATTTTTGAATGAGTTGGCGTAAGTTATATTATCTATATGTTATATATATATATATTTGTGTATATGTCGGTATGTGCATGTTTAATTGTATAGCTTGCATTGTGGATTTGTTTTGAAAATTTAACGTGTCAGTTATATGATTTTATATTCTACGTTATATATAATTTAAGTTATATGTGAGTCAGTTTAAATATACATAGGATTGTAAAATATGTGTTAGCTCTACGTACGTGTTTATAAATAAGAGGTATGTAATTATATATTAACTTAATATTTGTTTATAAAATATGAGTTGCATATTTGTTTTAAACTCTCTCTCTATATATATATTATTGTGTGAGTATTAGTTTTAATGCATGGGTATGTATAAAAACTTTTGTGTATTTGTTGTATAACATATGCTGCTGCCCTATATATATACATATATACATATATACATATACATATATATATGTACGTTTTATGCATACCATTTTAACATCCAAGAAATATCTTATTTTATAACTATATGCTTTTGCCCTATATTTATCTAATATACATATATATTATATATATTCTGGTTCGAAACCATATATATAACCTTTATTAGTATTTTATAATATGTTATATAAACTATTGTGGGTAGTTTGTAGTTATAGTCAGTTTATATATATACTAGCTTTAATATTTGTTAGAGATATAGTTGATTTCAAAAGTATATATGTATATATTATTTCAAACTTTAATATATAGATATGGTTGTTTTATTTTGTGTTTCATTTAAAACAATGCATTTCTGAAATATATATGTATATATTTAATTTAATATATGTTTAAATTTAGAATATTATTTATATATATATAGTTATATATATAATTATATATAATTTGACTTATACCATATATCTGCATCGATCCAGTTCTGATTTGATTTCGTCTATTCCTTATCTATCAGCTTCGTTCATTGAATCATGTCCATCAAGCTTTGCTTTAGAATTCGTAGCTTGTTATATTGTCAAAACTCTTTAGCCTCGAAAGGTGAGCAATCACTCACGATTAACATTCTTATATTTATTAAATTTGATTTCAATAGAAATGACAATTGAAACATGCTACTGTTAGTTATTTACATTGCTATATATATGCTATTTGTTCACCTGTGACATCTGACACCATTATCTGTTATTTATATTGATGATATATGCCTGTTATATTATTATCATATCTGTTATCACTCTACAAGTGCCCAGTTAATATAGAATTCGCTATGGGTTGAAATGATACATAACCGAATGATCTGTAGAATAGGAAAAAATCGTTATTGGTTGAAATGATAAACCCAAGCATTTTCATTGAATTGAATTTTGGATTGTGGGTTGAAATGATATATATACCTGTATATATTTAAATTGCAGATTAAAATGATAAATATCCGTGTCACTTGACCATAGGATATAAAATTATATACATACACCATTGGTCAATGTATATATATATTTTGAAATGATTACCAAGGTTTTCAAATTTAATTTATTTAAGAATTATACTCAAATAAGTTTGATTTTAAATTTATTAAATTTGGGATTTTAAATATGTGATTTTATAACTTAATTTTGATTTAAAGTGATTCAAATGAATATTTCAAATTTACATAAATTATAATGGTATATTTAGTTTTATTTTAATTTTAATTTTAAAGTTTTATTTAAATGTTTTTTGAATGACTAAGTAAATATTTTAAAATAAATAATAATAAAGTGAATTTGATATATATATGTATATATATATGGAATTATCAAATTTGGTTTTGAAATTTTTGAGTATTTAAAGCTTTGAAAATACTGAAGTTGAAATGGTTTATTTGTGGTTAAAAATCTATATTTGAAATCGATATAATTCAAAATGGTTTATTTAGAGAAACTGAAATAAATTGAAATTGATGATTTGAGATTTGGTAAAATTTGAATTTTTGGAATTCGAGTTGATTTGGAATTGATTTGTGAAATTTGAGGAAACTATTTTATTATATAAAGTATTTTTAAACTATGTTTTAAAACTATTATATTTTTACTTTATAAATTATTTTAATATAAATCATTTTTAGTATAAAATATTTTTAATATAAACTATTTTAATATACTAATTAATTTAATATAAACTATTTTAACTTATAACTCTTTTATATAAACTATTTTACTTTATAAACTATTTTAGTATATATACTATTTTAATATCTAAGCTGTTTAAGTGGTGGAAGTTAATTTTTCAAAGTGTCATGATTTCCAAAGTGATATAATTTCAAGTGTTTTGGTTTCGAAAGTGTTATAACTTTGAAATTGCTATGATTTTGGAAATGGATATATTTGAAGTAAAGAATGATATCGTATTAATTTGGTTTTGAAATGAAAATAATATCGTATTGATATGGCTTTGAAATGGCAATGATATTTTGGTTTTGAAGTATAAACTATTTTGAAATGACCGCGGTGTTATAAAAGCGTTTGGTTGTTAAAGAGACCGGGATCAGAAGTTGTCATACACTCTGCCAACTCCGAAAATCACTTTAACAACTGTGTACACGGTGGAGATTCCATAATGAAGTAGGATAGTGGCGACGTCCTATTGAGGTATATATGTGGACCCAACTCCCGTGAGTTGGCATAAGGTGGCTAAAACAGGAGTAATTGAAGGGCCAAGTGAGGTAGCTCCTCCGATCGGACACACTCCTTCGATACTATATTCTGCCTTTATGATTGATTTGGTAGCCACTTTTGACTTTTTTTTTGATTTGGGAGTGTGGCTCGAGGTGGACGGTAGTGGCTGCTATACGTTAATACCAGCTCGGAAGTGTAATTGGTATGTCTACCATGGCATTGCCTAGTTGTGCCGTGTCACCCACCCAAGCGCGCCTTATATGAGTTTGATATGTGTCGTACCTATGGAGTACCCTCTGATAGCCTCCTGATATGGAAGTATTACGGTACTGTATAGACTATTGGCACTATAAAATGTGTTAGAGGGGATATGAGTAGTGCCTTAACTCTATTTTAATAGTTTACTTTGCAGCAGACATTATTGTAATAGCGTATATTACTACATAATAGATAGTTTAACGGATCCTTAGAGGATGGTTATCCCTAACAGCCTTTGAGTTACTTGTATTCCGGTTGTGATTTCACTTGAGTTAGATTTATTAATATAAGAATGTCAATCATTACTCGAGTTTTTTGTGTTTTGCTTTACGCTCAGGTCAAACTGAGTGTACAGTATTTGAGACTCAACCTTGGAGTTGAAGCTTCGCTTGGAGATCCATCTATCGGTTCTGCTTTCAGTTATTCACTTGATTCCAATGATGCATTCGGATTATTGTATTTGGCTATTGTATTAAGACACCTATATATTCGAGACTTCTGTTGTATCTTGTTTAACTCTATTATATATATATATATATATATATAGTAGCTTCAAGAACTACTATTCTTTTTTTCCACTGCATTATTGTTATATTACTCCGTTTCTGTGATTATTTATTTACTGTATATGCTGAGTTTTACCAAATATAAATTAACAATCTGGTATTTTGAGTAATTCAAATCCAACATGTGTGGATGCGAATTGTTGAAAATATCAGAAGGTTACAAGTGGTATCAGAGCTTTGGTTTTGTGAAAAATTTAGCATATGTAGTATATTTAATTATAGAATTACTTTCGTTTGAGTATGAATTCTTTTCTTTTGATTCGGTTTCCTTTGGATTCTTGAATGTTTCCCCTCGGTTCCATAATCCATGCGTATTTATCCCTGTTCGTGTTTTCTTGATTCTGGAGTATCCCATTGCTCCACTATATAATTTGTAAAGAGGTGAAACTCCTTACATTAGACATTGATCTACCGGAGATTTTTTTATCCTTGTTTTACGATGCTTTTATCTTTCATTATACCCGAACCTTGTCTCTTGCGATCAGATGTTGATTTGCTCCAAAATTCTACATCGATCTTATTCGTGAAATCTCGGTTGACTCGGTTAAGGTTGCCCGTGATTTATATATATCTATCCATCTTCCTATACTGCTATATAATTATCTTATCTTCTTTCGAGCCTATCTTCTAGTTTGAATTATTTTGATTTGGGTATCTCTAATTTGAATCTCTATCTTTGCTTTGAATTCCATTCTGGAATCATCGAGTGAGGAAGTGTTTTTGTAATTAATATAAAGTGTTTTATATATTGTGTTCTTAGAGTTGTTAATGTTGATTTGGGTTTTCGATCGATTCGTTTGATCAACGCTATCGATAGGATTTTCAAAACACTTGAACATAGCAAACTGACACAAAATTATTTTCAAAATTTAATAAATGAAATAAATTTTGTATGATTATGTTATATATATATATATAAGTATAATTTCTGAAATTAACTTGTTAAATATGTTGGTTGTCAAAAACGATAATATTTGTTTTATTTATTGTTTTGTAAATCATTGTCTATTTCCACATAATAAATAAATGAAACTATAAAACATGGTTTATAATTTGATTTGGAATTTAAACGGATTTAAATTGATAATTTGAGAACTTAGTTTTCGATAATTTCAAACTTTGGGTTTAAAAGTTTTAAAAATGTATATTATTTAAAGTATTTTCAAATAGAAAATCGTTTCCAAAGAATTTTGAAAGTTTTAAATCGATACTCTCCCACATTATCGCTGAAAAATAATTTCGATGATGACTGCAGCATCATCGACATTCATTTTCGAGTTTCGAAGTGGAGAGACCAATTCTTAGTTTTGCTACACTTTTGTTTTGGAAAATTAAGTTGATTTGAATTTCTGAAGTATGACTTGATTTATAATACATATTATATATATAGGAATATGATTATAGATTTGATTTGATATATATAGTAAATAAATATATATTTATCTCTAAATATTTTGAAGTAGATTGGAAATTTAATTCTCAAATTTATGTTAAAGGATGATTTCAATTATAAAATGAAGCCCAAAATTTTGAATAAATATTTAAATTTGAAATAATTGTGTGGGGAAATTTTTTACTTGTATAATACCCAATTTCATTCTAATACAACTTACCGAAATTATTCATAAGTTAAATATGTAATTGGATAATATACAATATAAAATGATTTTATAAACAAAATTTGAGTAATCATAATAAATGTTATACACTTAAATTATAATTATAAAAATCTTAATAGAGATAAATAGAACTATAAGTTGATTAAATAGTAAACGAGACAAATTAAATAAAATTTTATTTTGAAAGAAACCTATTTATATCAAATATTAATAAATTGAAACAAAAAAATCAACTTAATGAAATACCTAGAATTTAAAATCAATTGTTGAATATTAATTAATTTAAATTGAAATTCGTATGGTTTAAATTAATTGTTTTATTTTGTTTTTCAATCTATTTTCTTTCTGGTTGTTTCTATTCCCCTACCTCGTTCCTTTTCGTGGACGAAAAGTTTTTAGTGGGGAGAGTGTAACGATCCGTAAATTTTATTTATTTTATTAGCATAATTAAACTGAATTTTTGTGAATTTTAAATAATTGAATTTTGAAATAAAAATTTAATATTTGGAATATGTCTTTTAAACATAGCAAATGGTAAATTTTCATCGGAAAATATGGAAGTTTATTTTCTGGTGTAATTTTATTTCAATTCAAATCAGTTAAATTTGATGATAATAAAATGTTTTCCAAACCTGAATATTTTATACAATAAATTTGTAAATCATCTTTTGAGTGAGATGTCATTTTTCATTTTCCAAATTTGAATCAATGTTGCTTCGTTTATCTTATTTTCGAAAAATTAGCAGCATTTTCAGTGCCATTTATCGACTTTTGATTGGTTGGTCGTACCACTGATATCTGTATACTGTTTTGATCATCTCATTATGCTGATCTTCGCAGTATATTCATTTCTACGATTTGGAGTTCGATTCGCTGTGGAATCCATGAAAAAACGATAATCGTATCGGTGCCGATTCTGTGCTTATTCAATTGTTAAATGGCTAAAAATAAATAAGCCATCAGTTGTTAAACCTCTGATATTCTATGACTATTGATATCCCACCCTTTCAAATTTTCAATACAAATGTTGTTTCGGTTCTTAAAATTTTCGATCTATTCATTTTCTTTTTGAGATAAATTTATATTATATAATTATAAGTATGTATGCTTTTCCATTGTAGCCAATCCCTCTTCTTCCATTTTTCTTTTTCATGGCTTCCCAACCCCTTGACACCGAGAAACGTCGGCCACCACTTCACCCATCACCGATCACCTCCACTTTGTTTGCAACCAGACCCGCACCCTACCTCTCTACCTCACACCCAGTCTCCGACCATTCTCAAGCCTTACCAAGCTACAAACCGCTTCCATCTTTCACCAAAGCCAAGGAGAGCCTTCTGCAACCCATTCGCCAACCACACAGCCTCCTCCTCCAGCACCAACACCTGCCACCTGCCACCATTTGCTGATTCGCTAGTTTTCTTTTTCACGTGAGCAGGTGTAAGGTATATATATTGGTTTATATTTTATTTTTTAATGAATCGGTGTCAGTTATATATACATACATATATGTATATGTATATGTATATGTATATGTATATGTATATGTATATTTGATGTTTTATGTATACAATTTTATTATCCAAGAAATATCACACATTTTATAACTTTATGCTTTTGCCCTATACTTATCTAATATATATATATATGTATGTATGTTATATTTATTCTGGTTCAAAATCATATATATAATGATATGTTAATCTTTCTACACCTTTATTAGTATTTTATAATATGTTATATAAAGTATTGTACGCAATTTGTAGTTATAGTCAGTTTATATATAACAGCTTTATTATTTGTTAGAGATATAGTTGATTTCAAAAGAGTGTATGTATATGTTAGCACCAAAATTGGTCACTAACACCCTTGAGTAGAGTTATGTAGAGAGATTGATGAAGAGAGTAAATGAGGACTGAAAAATAGTGTAATTCAATGAAAAAGAATAACAAAAACGAGAACACCAGATTTATAGTGGTTCGGCGTAACTGCCTACATCCACTTTGAGTTTAATCTTTATTGTTTTCTCAATTACTTGAATACAGATACAATCCGTAAATCGATCACTTGGATACAAGTTTGAATTAAAAAGAGGAGAGTATAAGAAATGGCAGAGTCTCCCCAGTATTCCCGGAAAAAAGGTCCATTTCACTGTGCCCCTGTCCCTCTATTTATAGACGAAGGTGGGTTGGACTTTCCTGGTGGGCCTGGTAGCTGAATAGCTCGGTCCAGATAGGACGCGCCCTGCATGCCGAGTGAAACAGGCCGAACGGTCGGCATGCCGAGCCTTCCTTTCCAAGTCGATGGATCTCTCTGTTGAATGGAGGAAGCGGGCCGAACGATGTTGGGATGCCGACTGAAATGTGGATGCCGGGTGAGGAGCATGCCGAGTGAAAGACATGCCGTGTGGAGGGTCTGCCGTGTGAGGATGCCGAGTGGAAGACATGCCGTGTGAAGGGTTTGCCGTGCAAATGACATGCTGAGCTAAGGTTATGCCGAGTGAAGAATATGCCGAGCACAGGGTGTGCCGAACAAAGGATATGTCGAGTGCACTTAAATGCCATGTGAAGAGCTGAATGGCCTTATGCCGAGCATCCTCTTATGCCGAGTACAACTCTGCATGCTGAGAGTCCAGGGATGCCGAGTGAAGCATGAATGCCGAGCGCTCTAGAAGTCAAACGCTCTTAAATACCATTTGACCCATACGTGCCGAACGTATCTTGTATGCCGAACGTTCCTTGTATGCCGAACGTTCATGGATGCCGAACGTTCCTTGTATGCCGAACATTCTTTAGGTGCCGTTCGATATTCAATACCGAACGTCCCTTTATGCCGAACGTGCCTTGTACGCCGAACGTTCTTGGTGCCGAGTGCTCCTATATGCCGATCATTCCATAATTGCCGAACGATATACAATATCGAACGATTCTCAATGCCAAGCGTCCTTCTAACGTCGAACGCTCTTGATTGCCAAAACATGTCGACTGCATCAAATCCATATATCCTCAGGCCCTTCTTGGTCAGAATCTTGTCTAATGCTAATGATAATTTCTTCAACTGTCGTCTTGTAACCGGACCAAGGTGCCGGTTAACACTTGCCCCCCAAAGTGTGTCGTGTGAAGCTACGCGACATGCTTTGAATCAGCGAGTATTCCTTGTCTTCAGAAAGAAATCCATCATGTTTCTTTAATAGTCATTATCCTTCGACTTTATCCTCCCAAGCTGTCATATCCTTCTTTGGCCGTCTTAACGCTTAGTTGATTCCTAATATTATGAATCCAGGGTTGTAGTTCATTAGTGACCACTCGTGTCTGATTCTTCAGAGCTAGCAAGCTTCGGCTATCTGATCTAGTATTTTCTCAATAACCCTTAGTGAGAATTTAATTTCTGTTGATTTCAAGAAGTCGGACTTGTTCGGATATACACATGCACGTTTGGGTACATGTTCTTTCCATTGGCTCTCGAATGCATTTTATATGCTCATAAGTCGTCGCCAACTCCGTCCAGTTTAATTGCAATTCAATTGCGATTCCTTGATTGTATTTTCTGTGAAATAAGGGTTGCAATCAGCCACTTGAGGAGTTTTCCGAACCCCTCTTCAGTAAAAACTCTATGATTTTGTTCACAACTTCAACCTTTAGGATTGGTAAGAAGAGGACGTCAATGCCCCCAAGTGGGAAACGGCCGTGGACTAGCCATTTGAGTAATTTCCATCGGTAGGGTTCCTGGATTTTTGCAAACATCTTGCACTTTTCGCATTGTCTAGCATGATCGACCGTATCTAGATTGATAGTTGGCCAGTAATACCTGTAGCAAAGTATCTTCTTTATCATGGTTTTCCCCCTGATGCTATTACCGCATTCTTCTTCATAGAATTTGCTCAAGATATCATCATGGGCGATGCGCCGAAGCATGGGGATAGATAAACTCCTTTTGACAAACGACTTATTCTTAGATGATTTGGTATGAAGATTTGAGGAGGATCTGTCATTTTCCATTCCTCCGTTCAGTAAGAATTCCTCATTGTAGATAGTCTTTGATGGGAGTCAACCATGACACCTTTTCATTTTGTTCGCTGAGGTGTGTAATGATGTAATACATAAAGTCGGTTAGTGGCTCTTGGACTTGGCCGAGATAAGGAGCAAGACAATGCCCTCTAGCAAGATCAACTTCCTTAAATTTGTGTACTACCAATCAAGAATCACAAAAGATATGTAAAGTTTTTACTTCAAATCCTCTAGCAAGTTTGAGGCTAGCGGTCAAGGCTTCATACTAAGCATCGTTGTTTGTTATAGGTAAATCGAGTTTCAGGACGTAGCAGATTGATCGTTCCTCAGGAGTTATTATCATGACTCCTATGCCATAACACTGATCATTGGATGCTCCATCCGCGTACATTTTCCATCTTATGGTTGGTTCTCTGCTACTCTTCGAGTAGTGTTCTGAGGTAGTGAATTTGGGTGTGAGGTCTGCTGATTTCCGTCCTTAGATAGCCCTTCGAGGGAAATAAGTGATATCGAATTAGCTTAGTTTGATATTTTATTTAAGCAGTCTTTCAGACGTCTCAGGTCATTGTATGCCCTATCGCAACGGCTGGTAGGCATAGACGTTGATGGATTGAGCCTAAAAGTAAGATTGGAGCTTTCATGGTGAAATCAATAGATATTATGCTAGCTTTTGTAGCCTCGGGTTGATATCCAATGCATGGCTCGCAATAGTTAATGAAATCACATATGCATGCCAGAATGGGTCCAAGGGAGCATATCATCATTTATTTAGAAAAATCCAACTAATTCTTCTATCATCACTACACTGAGCTGTGATCCGATATTTAGCACCCGGGATGGGGTCAACATGGCTGGCTGTAATGTCGACCGTCAGCTTAGCAGATGCCATCCCAGATTCTTTGAGTACAGATGTAACTATTTTTCATAACATTCGATGTGAAATATGGTTGGGACGGCCAATGTTGACGGTTACTCTAGTCGAATCCTACATTCTTGTCATGAGTTATTAAGTCTAATAATGAAGGACTCTGAATGCTCTAATAGATTATCAGCCAATGGCCAAAGATCAGGCTTAAAAGTGCATTGAAGGAAATGTCGGTGGGGGTCAGCCTTGAGTGGCATGCAACTGTATAGCTGGATCTTGCTATGAGTTTGAATTTTCTTGTGTATTCGAGTAACGCACTTTTATTCAATGCATTCATGATCCTTTACCCGTCCTTCGGGTTGGAGTGAAAGTCAATTGCTCATGAGCTAAGGTGTCAATTCAATGATTCAATCTTTAAGCATCCTTTCGGTCGTCTCCTTGAGCAACTGTAAGCACTATATATAAGTTTTAATACTAAGCTATCGTAGCCAGTTTTAGGATGACCATGCGTCTTATCCCAGTCTTGGGTTGATAAATGTACTGCATGGACGGTTAAGTCTCGTCCTAGCTATGTTTATGTTTTCACCTAAGTTCCAAAGACATAGAGGTGATCGGTGAATAGTCGATTCACATTCATCTTGCTCCTCGCTCGTGCCCCCAGGTCTGGGGCATATACCGATAAGTAGGAAGGCCAGCCACGCCCGTTTTAGCTTTACTCTCTTTCCCGTTGAATCGTGGGATCATGTCAGTCGATGGGAGAATAGGTCTCACCTATCTCGGATTTTATCGTGGTTTTTCATTCCAAGAGGAATACTTCGATGCCACGTCAGTTTCAGGGCGTAATTTGGACAGTGGATGGTCATCTACGTCCACTTTGGTTCATGCTCTGTAATCAGTTCTTGGGGTAAAGTTGGCTACAAATGCAGTCGGGTTATGCTCATCCAGTTTCATACTCCTCCTGACGAATCGAATGAGGGTGCTGGAGAACTTTTGACCAAGTATTCATGGTTTACCTTCCTTTCCACACTCTGGAGGTCATAGTTTTTCAAGAAACATCCGAGTCACATTCGTATGTGCTTGGTGCGGATCGGTATTGACCCTCGATCTGAGGTATGATATAGTCGATTGCTCGTAGCTTTGGATGCCATTTCGATTGGTTCTGTATTGAGGCTTCCCTACAGTCGTTGCTTCAAGTTATAAAGAACGCCACGCTAGAGCTATAGTAAGCTGTCGTATTCAGCTTTCTAGTGATTTGCACCCATGCTCCCAACATTGATTTGGCCAGGCCACTAGTTGGATGGTCGAACTCCATCCTTAGCGGGTTAATAATCCTTCAGTCGATTCCATGCTGAAGTTTGCGTAATAGAGAATGGTCGGAATCCACTCGTCTATTTATTGATGTTTATACACCACTCTGCATTCTGGTGACTTAGTGTTATTCTCCCCCCGGTTGATTCGCGCCCAATTTGTACTCATGCTTCGGTCCATGCTCCGGGGACTTAGAGATTTGTCGAATGGTTTATGCTTTAGTCCACAGTTCGAGACGCAGGGATTTTTGTCAACTCGTTTATACTCCAGTTCGCATTCTGGGATTTTAGAGTAATCTAGTCCGCTTCTGGGATTTGGAGATTCTTCTCAAGTCTTCTATAATACAGTCCGTGCTCTGGGGACTGAGAGTACCGTAGTCCGCACTCTGGGGATGTAGAGGTTTTTTTTTAAGCCGTTTATACTCTTGTCCGCACTCAGGGGACTTAGAGCACTCTAGTCCGCACTCCGGGGATGTAGAGGTTCTTAGGTTGTTTATACTCTAGTCCGCACTCAGGGGACTAGGAGCACTTTAGTCCGCACTCTGGGGACATAGAGGTTTCTGAGTCGTTTATACTCGGGTCCGCACTCTGGGGACTTAGAGTACTCCAGTCCGCACTCTGGGGACTTGGAGGTTTAAGTCGTTCATATTCTAGTCCGCACTCTGGGGACTTAGCGTACTACAGTCCGCACTCTGGGGACTTGGAGGTTTAAGCCGTTTATACTCTAGTCCGCACTCTGGGGACTTAGAGTACTCCCGTCCGTGCTCCGGGGATGTAGAGGTTCTTAGGTCGTTTATACTCTAGTCCGCACTCAGGGGACTTAGAGTACTCCCGTCCGCGCTCAGGTGATTGGAGCGCTTGATGAAGACAAGTCCGGAACCTCCTCCTATACCGACGGGGGTTATGAAGTAGAAATTACAGGCACCTCTAATCACACGTCCGAATTGAGCATGAAGGAGCGGCTCGAGAAAGAGAAGGTCAGGGTCAAGTTCGAGCCCCGAGTTGTGGACTTGGACGATCCTTTGAACAAGCCGTTGAAGGTCATCCTTCCCGGCGGGTCCAAGCCTATGGAAGTTCTCCGTACCTCTTCAGTTGCTACCCCTCTATCAAAAAAGAGTACCAAGGGTAAATGCTATGGAGAGGAGCCGTCCGGAAAGGAGTTGAAGAAGTACAAGAAGTGATTACTATCCTCGTTCAACGAGAGTTAGTTTAAGTCATGTAATTATTTTCATCTATTTCCTTAGTCCTTGTAAATAGATTGTTGACTCCGAACTTTGGAGGGGTTGTAATAGGAACTCATTTCTCATTAAAGTTTAGTTCCTTTTTTCGTCTTACAAAAGACTCTTATTGTTCAGTTTTCTTTGTGATTGTGATGTTGATCCAAGCGGTTGTGAGTAACATAGACTTCTCGGTCCATCTTCATATAACTCGGAAACACTTCGGGAGTTGTTGAACTTCCATTCTGTGCTTCGAGCACTTAGAATACATTCTATCCCGTATGTCAGGGATTTGACAAATTCAAGTCATCTGTGTCATAGTTCATATTCAGGGAACTAGGAGATCCGAATTGCTCATATTCGAGTCCGCACTCTGGGGACTTAGAGTACTCCAGTCCGCGCTCTGGGGACATGGAGGTTTAAGTCGTTTATACTCGAGTCCATACTTCGGGGACTTAGAGTACTCCAGTCCGCGCTCTGGGGACTTGGAGGTTTAAGTCGTTTATACTCGAGTCCGCACTCCGGGGACTTAGAGTACTCCAGTCCACGCTCTGGGGACTTGGAGGTTTGAGTCGTTTATACTCGAGTCCGCACTCCGGGGACTTAGAGTACTCCAGTCCGCGCTCTGGGGACTTGGAGGTTTGAGTCGTTTATACTCTAGTCCGCGCTCTGGGGACTTAGAGTACTCCAGTCCGCACTCTGGGGACTTGGAGGTTTAAGTCGTTTATACTCTAGTCCGCGCTCTGGGGACTTAGAGTACTCCAGTCCGCGCTCTGGGGACTTGGAGGTTTGAGTCGTTTATACTCTAGTCCGCGCTCTGGGGACTTAGAGTACTCCAGTCCGCACTCTGGGGACTTGGAGGTTTAAGTCATTTATACTCTAGTCCGCGCTCTGGGGACTTAGAGTACTCAAGTCCGCGCTCTGGGGACTTGGAGGTTTGAGTCGTTTATACTCTACTCCGCGCTCTAGGGACTTAGAGTACTCCAATCTGCACTCTGGGGACTTGGAGGTTTAAGTCATTTATACTCTAGTCCGCGCTCTGGGGACTTAGAGTACTCCAGTCCGCGCTCTGGGGACTTGGAGGTTTAAGTCGTTTATACTCTAGTCCGCGCTCTGGGGACTTAGAGTACTCCAGTCCACGCTCTGAGGACTTGGAGGTTTAAGTCATGTATACTCTTGTCCATGCTCTGGGGACTTAGAGTACTCCAGTCTGCGCTCTGGGGACTTGGAGGTTTAAGTTGATACTAGTCGTATTTCCACTCTTTAATTTGTATTCATCTACCGCATCGAGGCTAATGTCGTCGAATGAACAGTCGAACCACGTTTTCTCATGGAATGGGATCTTGCCCCCACCTCAAGGGATGAAATTTGAAAAATGGACGATCGATTCTTGTCCGCTTGGTAATTATAGCTCTTCCAATCGAGTCAAGGAAGGAGGTATATGACAGATGGTTGGATCACATCCGTGTTGGGTTAGATAGCAGAATCTCTTACAATTTGCTCTGTATCTCCTTCTTTTGTGTTGAAGGCAGGATTTGGTGTGTAGATGATCAAATCACGTCCACTCTAGACAGATCTTGGCGTCATTGAGCTTCAGAAGAGGCCTCTGTATTTTGTCAAACTTTGTTCTATGACTTGATTTGAGTGGGCGATCAGGCCATACTAATTCCAAGCCTTGTTCAGGTCTCCGAGTCAAACGTGGAGGTCAATGAATAGATGGTCAGTCATGTCGACTTTATATTTGGGCTCTAATCGTAATGAGCTTTTCAATCTCTAGTTCTTGGCCCTAAATTAAAGGCACATGATTGATGATGAGCGATTGAATTATTCTCATCTAGATGTACTCCACACGTCCGATCATGGCCTGCGTGGATTGGTTGGTGACCAAATCTGAGTATCCAATCTCTTTTGCCCTTGGCTCCTTTCAAAGGGATGCCGGCTGTCAGTAGTCCAATTGATAATCATAGCCCTTTATTAATAGGCATCGGATATTCGATGCCCGCCATTCTGCAGGACATGTACATACTATTGAAGCTTTACTTTCTAGATCAGCTTTTTGATCACACCTCGGAGGTGTTTGTAATCGCCTGTGTTAGGATCAGTGAGCATTTGGGAATATACAACATTCCCCTGATTTTCTTTAGACTTTGGTGTACTCTCTCGAGGTTGGTTTCCAATATCACTCCGAGTCGTGAGTCTTCAAGTAGAGGTTGTCAATTGAATCTTTCAAAGAGCATATGAGCCAAATTTTGAGGTCTTGTTTCGGCTACTAGGATCTACATCCTTTGTCAACGGGCCTTCATTGTTATTTTCCTTAGTCTGTTCTGCTCCTCCACACTTTGATTTAGATTCATTATTGTCATAGAGACGATCCATGGTCGTTGGAGGCTCTCCAGCTAACCGGCTGCTAAAATATATATGGAGGTCGATTATCCTCAAGTGATCAATATAATATCCCTTTGAGAGTATCGTTCGAGTAGCAGTTGTTTGTCCGCTCCCTTGTTGTCGTTTAGAAGCTGTCGCTAGATCATCTATGCCCCGGTCGATCAGGGGATGTGAGGGAAGTAGAAAGAATGTTCCTTTATTAAGTTGAGTTTTGAATTCACTATAGGGGTCGTATAAGAGACCGGTGTAACTTAAGTTTGGAACGGTCTGGATGCCGCCCGGCATATACAATACCGTTCGGCATTATAGAGGTGTTCGGCATAGAGGTATGTTTGGCCTGGAGGAGTGTTCGACCTAGAGGTATGTTCGGCCTGGAGGAGCGTTCGGCCTAGAAGTATGGATCGGCCTGGAGGAGTGTTCGGCCTAGAGGTATGTTCGGCCTGGAGGAGTGTTCGGCCTAGAGGTATGTTCGGCCTGGACGAGCGTTCGGCCTAGAGGTATGGGTCGGCCTGGAGTGTTCGGCCAAGATGGATCGGCCACGAGTGTTCGGCCAAGATGGATCGGCCACGAGTGTTCGGCTAAGTGTAACTCGGCATACACCTTTTCTGCAACGATCGACATAGACTTTTTCTGGGGCGATCGGTTGAATTGCCTTTAGAGGAGGGTCGACCTTCATTCAACTTGAGTGAAAATTTTAACATCCAATCGCCAAATCTTGCGTACATCAGTGAATCCAATCTATGGCTATCAGCTTCCTTTAGATTTCTTTCAAATCTGAGTAGAATAGGAAGTTTTCTATTAGACAACTGGATCTATCTCGCGAATATGGAAATCCAATAGTAGATGATGAGACCCAATCAAGCTGAGAATTCAATTCTCAGTGAAAGCACCAAAATGTTAGCACCAAAATTGGTCACTAACACCCTTGAGTAGAGTTATGTAGAGAGATTAATGAAGAGAGTAAACGAGGACTGAAAAATAGCGTAATTCAATGAAAAAGAATAACAAAAACGAGAACACCAGAATTATAGTGGTTCGGCGTAACTGCCTACATCCACTTTGAGTTTAATCTTTATTGCTTTCTCAATTACTTGAATACAGATACAATCCGTAAATCGATCACTTGGATACAAGTTTGAATTAAAAAGAGGAGAGCATAAGAAATGGCAGAGTCTCCCCAGTATTCCCGGAAAAAAGGTCCATTTCACTGTGCCCCTGTCCCTCTATTTATAGACGAAGGTGGGTTGGACTTTCCTGGTGGGCCTGATAGCTGAATAGCTCGGTCCAGATAGGACGCGCCCTGCATGCCGAGTGAAACAGGCCAAACGGTCGGCATGCCGAGCCTTCCTTTCCAAGTCGATGGATCTCTCTGTTGAATGGAGGAAGCGGGCCGAACGATGTTGGGATGCCGAGTGAAACGTGGATGCCGGGTGAGGAGCATGCCGAGTGAAAGACATGCCGTGTGGAGGGTCTGTCGTGTGAGGATGCCAAGTGGAAGACATGCCGTGTGAAGGGTTTGCCGTGCAAAGGACATGCCGAGCTAAGGTTATGCCGAGTGAAGAATATGCCGAGCACAGGGTGTGCCGAACAAAGGATATGCCGAGTGCACTTAAATGCCATGTGAAGAGCTGAATGGCCTTATGTCGAGCATCCTCTTATGCCGAGTATCACTCTGCATGCCGAGAGTCCAGGGATGCCGAGTGAAGCATGAATGCCGAGCACTCTAGAAGTCAAACGCTCTTAAATACCATTTGACCCATACGTGCCGAACGTATCTTGTATGCCGAACGTTCCTTGTATGCCGAACGTTCATGGATGCCGAACGTTCCTTGTATGCCGAATATTCTTTAGGTGCCGTTCGATATTCAATACCGAACGTCCCTTTATGCCGAACGTGCCTTGTACGCCGAACGTTCTTGGTGCCGAGTGCTCCTATATGCCGATCATTCCATAATTGCCGAACGATATACAATATCGAATGATTCTCAATGCCGAGCGTCCTTCTAACGTCGAACGCTCTTGATTGCCAAAACATGTCGACTGCATCAAACCCATATATCCTCAGGACCTTCTTGGTCAGAATCTTGTCTAATGCTAATGATAATTTCTTCAACTGTCGTCTTGTAACTGGACCAAGGTGCCGGTTAACAGTATATATATAATATATATATATATATATTATTTCAAACTTTAATATGTAGATATGGTTGTTTTATTTTATGTGTTTCATTTAAAACAATGGATTTCTAAAATATATATGTATATATTTAATTTAATATATGTTTAAATTTAGAATATGATTTTTGTACATATATAGTTATATATATAATTATATATAAGTTCACTTATACCATATATCTGCATCAACCCAGTTCTGATTTGATTTCGTCTATTCCTTATCTATCAGATTTGTTCGTTGAATCGTGTCCATCAAGCTTTGCTTTGGAATTCGTAGTTTGTACTGTTGTCAAAACTCTCTAGCCTCGAAAGGTGAGAAATCACTCACGATTAACGTTCTTATATTTATTAAATTTGATTTCAATTGAAACGACAATTGAAATATGCTTCTTTAGTTATTTGCATTGCTATATATATGCTATCTATTCACTTGTGACATCTGACACCATTATCTGTTATTTATATTGATGATATATGCTGGTTATATTATTATCATATCTGTTATCACTCTACAAGTTCCATGTTAGTAAAGAATTCACTATGGGTTGAAATGATACATAGCCGAACGATCTGTAGAATAGGAGAAAATCGTTATGGGTTGAAATGATAAACCCAAGCGATTTTCATTGAATTGAATTTGGAATTGCAGGTTGAAATGATATATACCCGTATATATTTAAATTGCGGATTGAAATGACTAATATCCGTATCACTTGACCATAGGATAGAAAATAATATACAGACACCATTGGTCAATGTGTATATATATATATATATATATATATATTTGAAATGATTTCCAAGGTTTTGAAATTTAATTTATTTAAGAATTATACTCAAATAAGTTTGATTTGAAATTTATTAAATTTGGGATTTTAAAGATTTGATTTTATAACTTAATTTTGATTTAAAGTGATTTAAATGAATATTTCAAATTTACATAAATTGAAATGGTATATTTAGTTTTATTTACATTTGAAATTTGAAGTTTTATTTAAATGTTATTTGAACGATTAAGTAAATATTTCGAAATAAATAATAGTAAAGTGAATTTGATATATATATATACACACACAGAATTATCAAATCTAGTTTTGAAATGTTTGAATATTTAAAGCTTTGAAAATACTGAAATTGAAATGGTTTATTTATGGTTAAAAATCTGTATCTGAAATCGATATAATTCGAAATGGTTTATTTAGAGAAACTGAAATAAATTGAAATTGATGATTTGAGATTTGGTAAAATTTAAATTTTTGGGATACGAGTTGATTTGGAATCTTTTTGTGAAATTTGAGGAAACCTATTTTATTATATAAATATTTTTAAATTATTTTTAAAACTATTTTATATTTTTACTTTATAAATTATTTTAATACAAATCAATTTTAATATAAACTATTTTTAATATAAGCTATTTTAATATACTATCTATTTTAATATAAACTATTTTTTACTTATAACTCTTTTATATAAACTATTTTACTTTATGAACTATTTTTTTATATATACTATTTTAATATCTAAACTGTTTAAGTGGTGCAAGTTATGTTTTTAGAGTTATGAATTTCAAATTGTTATGATTTCCAAAGTGATATGATTTCAAGTGTTTTGGTTTCGAAAGTGTTGTAACTTTGAAATTGCTATAATTTGAAAATGGATATATTTGAAATGAAGAATGATATCGTATTGATTTGGTTTTGAAATGGAAATGATATCGTATTGATATGCTTTTGAAATGGCACTGATATTTTGGTTTTTAAGTATAAACTATTTTGAAATTACCGTGGTGTTATAATAATGTTTGGTTGTTAAAGAAATCGGGATCGGAAGTTGTCATACTCTCTGCCAACTTCGAAAACCACTTTAATAACTGTGTACGCGATGGAGATTCCAGAATGAATTAGGATGGTGGCGACGTCCTATTGAGGTATATATGTGGACCCAACTCCCATGAGTTGGCGTAAGGTGGCTAAAACAGGAGGAATTGACGAGCCAAGTAAGGTAGCTCCTCTGATCGGATAAACTTCTTCGATACTATATTCCGACTTTGTGATTGATTTGGTGGCCACTTTTGATTTTTTTTATTTGGGAGTGTGGCTCGAGGGGGGTGTAGTGGCTGCTATGCGTTACCACCAGCCCGGAAGTGTAATTGGTATATCTTCCTGGGCATTGCCTAGTTGTGTTGTTTCACCTACCCCAACGTGCCTTATTCGAGTTTGATTTGTGTCGTACCTATCAAGTACCCTCTGGTAGCCTCCCGATCTAGAGGTATTATGATACCGTATAGACTAATGGTGTTAGTCCCTTAGAAGATGGTTTTGATGACAACAACCTTAGAATAAGATTATAAAATATAAATACTAACATTATAGTTTATATATATATATGTATATATATATGTATATGCAGAATTTAACAATGCAGGAACTAAGAATGAAGAATGTACCGTATAGAGATTCAAGACCGAAGACATCAAGATTGAAGACTCATGAGTATCAATATTATGAAGAGTTCAAGATTTTCAATATAAGTAATTTAGTTAGGAATTTTATTAAAACTCCTAGAAAAGCACTAGCATCTTCAAATCCATTTTATTCATGGAGTGCAATCCACTTCGAGTCTGTTAAAGGGATGGAACCCTAAGTAGGATGGAACCTATGAAAAATCTAGTGGAACATTGTTTTGTATCCACTAACTTTTATTCAAATGTTTTATAAAATTATATCTTGTTTTCAAAATGATTTCAAAATCTTCCTTTTAAAAGAATGAAAAACATCTATCCTAGTTTTAAAATACTTTTAGCCTCAAAATAATCTTTATCTCCTGAATCAAATTATACTTGGTTTTAAATTATGTTTTAATATATTTAACTTTTAAATTTATACTTAGATTTAAATATAAAATTATAGTAAAATTTTATGTATACCAAAATATTATTCTCTATACTTATTTATGTATTTTAACTATAGTTAAGTATATTTATAAAGTTTAAAAATAGTTTTAATACAATGTGAAAGTTATTTCAAATAAAAACAAATCACCAAAAATACCCCCACTTTCAAATCGGCAACCCCTGGGGACCCCTGTCGACAAGGTGGCAGTTTGTTTCAAAAAATTGAATTTCAAAGGAAGTGTCTATTCGTCATATCCTTTCATGAATGGACATGGCTGTTGTTCTACTATAAATAGGGGCAGTTTTAAATGAATTTATATTCATATTTTCTCTGTTTTCACCCCTCTTCTTCTACCACATTTCTTTATATATATAATTACCATTACTCTGCCGAAATCACCATTGAATCTAACTAGATTATTTCTGGTTTGATTCTCTATCACTATCTCAATAAGATCTCAGTGCTATTCAGAGTTATAGGCTTCTTTGTAATAAATAAAGTGAGAAAAGGTGTGATTGTAGCCTGTGAAGTCAATCAAGCGAGAAAATGTGTGATTGTAGCCTGTGAAATCAATTGGGCGGACTTGTTGCCATATAATCAATTATCTCTACCCAAAGGATTGTGAATCTGGAGTGGTGTACTCGTGGCCTTGAAATCGAGGGTGTAATTGTAAAAATTGATTTTCAAAGGAAATCCGTACATGTGTGCGGGACAGGATGTAGGGTAACTCCGAACCAGTATAAAATCCGATGTGTTCTTTTCTTTATTGCTTTTACTTTATTTCTTCTTCTGTGTTTGATTCTGTGATCAAATTTGTGTCTGAATATTGCATACATTTGTGTTCAAATTAATATAAACTCAAAAATAATTAGCAATTCCTTAAAACACTATTTATCCCCCCTTCTAGTGTTAATTCTAGCCTTAAGATCCGTAATCCGCATTTCTCACATTTGGTATCGGAGCAAGGTTTTCAAAGTTTCATAATATTATTTTTGAAAAAACTTTTAAGATGGCTATGTTTAAAAAACTTGTTAATACTAGTTTAGAAATATTCAGATCATCATTGTCTCTTGAGTCTGCATATAATCAATATTCAAATTCAAGTTGTCTACCAAAATTGTATGATGTGAAGGAAACATGTTTTATAGGTGTTGAGGAATCAATCCACAATGGACAAATTATGTAGATCAAGAAGAATAAATGGATACTCGATAGTGGATGCTCTAGAAACATGACTGGTAATCCGAATATGCTGAACGATACTATATACAAAGACGGAGGACTGGTTAACTTTGGAGACAACTCAAAAGAATATGTGGTTGGCATCGGCAAAGTCGGTAACTCTGAAACTCCTATTATTACTAATGTTCTGCTAGTTAAGAATCTGAAACATAATCTGCTAAGTATAAGTCAACTTTGCGATAAAGGATATAAAATTAAATTTGAAAAAGATAAGTGTCACGTTGGAGATAATAATTCAACCACAATATTTGAGGGAATTAGGAAAAATAATATTTATATTCTTAGTATGAAAGTTTCAAATGATAACTTGTGTCTTTTGGCAAATACAAGTGACCCTTGGATTTGGCATAAGAGATTTGGGTATTTGAATTTCAAACTCTTATCTAGACTGTCAAAACATAATCTAGTAAGAGGTCTCCCTAAAATGAATTTTAAAGTAGATAGTTTATGTGATGCATGTCAATTTGGAAAACTTAGAAAAAGTTCCTTTAAATTAAAGGATAAGATTTCAACTTTAAAACCTCTTTAATTACTTCATCTTGATTTATTTGGTCCATCTCAAATTCCGTCAATAAATCATAGTAAATATGTTTTTGTAATTGTAGATGATTATTCTAGGTTTACATGGACAATATTTTTGAAACATAAAAGTGATACTTTTTAATGTTTTAAGAACTTTACAAAAAGGATTCAAAATCAACTTTCTCTAAAAATTATAACCATCCATAGTGATCACGGTGGTGAATTTGAAAACGATAAGTTTGAGGAATTCTGCAATAAAAAGGGAATAACTCTCAATTTTTCATTTCCAAGAACTGCACAACAAAACGGAGTAGTAGAACGTAAAAATAGGGCGATTCAAGAGTGTGCGAGAACTATGCTTTCAGATAGTAAATTATCAAAATATTTTTAGGCAGAAGCAGTTGCTACCACCTGTTATATTTTAAATAGGATTTTAATTAGACCTTTAACAGATAAGACATCTTATGAACTTCTTCACACAAAGAAACCTAAGGTATCTTATTTCAGAATTTTTGGAAGTAAATGTTTTATTTTAAATAAAAAAGATAATTTAGATAAATTTGGTCCTAAATCCGACAAAGGTATCTTTATCGGATATTCTAATAGAAGTAAAGCATATAGAGTGTTTAATTTAAGAACTAACACCATCGAAGAAACAATGCATGTTTCATTCGATGAAAGTCTCAAAAGTTTTGAAGATACAAATGATGAAGAGGATTTAATCACTCAAAATCAAGAGTCAACTAAAACTAATAACGAAATTAATCATCCTAACAAAAAGATTAAACTTTTAAAAGATCATCCTATATGTAACGACCCTGACTCGACCTTCGAAAATCGGCACCGAATATGATACTCGTATTCAAATGCCGCAGATCTAAACGTCGAATCTGGTTCGCCGGAGCTTATAACACGTTAAGTATAACAACACAATGGAAGAAAAATGAATATCATATACAACTCCAATGATATAATATCCAAATATACAACAATGATCAATATCAAAGATACAAAGAAATGCTACAGCAGAAAACCCAATGAACTAGCAGCGGATGCAACCAGAGCTTGAAAGTCCAGAAGAAACACTAAAATCCGCAATCTCCATAGATAGCTCGAACCAGCATCAAGTTGCACCAAGCTAAGCTAGGCTCGTTCGGGTCAAAGACTTCAATATCCAAAATCTCCAAATGATTCCAAAGAGAAAGCTGAAAGCTACCGAATCGATATCTATATCTACTATCTGAAAAACCCAACTCTAAACTGCCCGTGTGGAAAATTGTGGGCACCCAGAGTTTAGGAAGGGAACAATAAACTCCGAGTTAGTCATGGGACTGGTATGAGCAAATAAAAATAGTTTTTATCTTTTAAGAAACAACAAAAGAATTTAAATTTGAAATACGTAATGCTTGTTGGAAAATGAAACTACTATAAGGCCTCCTGGCACACACACCATGCAATCGCACACTTGGAGGAGATTTCTCCTTATGATAGTCAAACATGCTTGATACGTGAAAACCATTTGATATTATTATTAGTGAATAGTGCAGAAAACATTCTCGAAGGTATAATATTAGTCTTAGCCAGCATATGTACCATTGCAGTATGCCTACTATAGCTACCATGTTAGATGGAAGGTTCTACAACTAAAACCGTACAAGGCGCGTATTGGATGATTGGATTTCCAACAAACGGTCACGCTAAGGACTTCCCATTGCCACACAGGTACGCCTCTGGAGGAACGCCTTGAGAACCTAACCGGATCTCTGCCAACACAAGGCCAGGTTACCTTTGCAAAAATAGGTGACTACTGACACGAGTATGTCATCCCCCGGTTGTAAACAACCTTTATCTGGGGCCCCAACAACAACAATCACAAAGTAATATATATATTTGCGATATCCACATAAGTTAAGTATCTAGGCTCCATACCATGATACCACTTCTATCCAGAAGGAAATGCACATACCCAAAGGGGCGCTACTCCCTATAATCTTACTGCATTCTTCCTATTTCGACCATTCCGGGATGTGAGTCTCGACGAAGTCTCGTCCACAAAGCTACGCTTTTCACAAAAACCATGCTTTGATCAACAAATGATCAGCAACACTTCGTATGCCACATTACCAAATTGAGAATGTATCACTAGTAATCATTAACTACATAACCTCTGAGCTCGTACGTCTCAGAGAAGGGTGTTAAGCTAAGAGAATAAATCTCTGCCACCAAACAGAAATTTATTTGATCGAAACCAGCTTTACATCTCAAAGTGTAACGTCAGGCACACATCCATACAAGTCCGTTCTGGGATCGAATGGAACCAAAGGCACTTCCGGAGAAGCTCTTGCAAATCCGGATAATTCCTAATCACGTCCGGACTCTCCATCACAAAGGGTGCTCAAATCTCTATACCAGGGATCAGCCGATGTAGAGACATTCGACAAGAAATCCTTTCGTTTTCGAAAATATCCGGTATTTACCTCTGGTCTTCAATTGCTATCTATATACGTCGTATCACTATTCGAAATGGGTTTTATGACACAAGGTCCTCTGCCGGCTAAACCAAATAATGAGCGCAATATTTAAAAAACATATGGATATGGGATCTCAGTTAAGTCACAATTTATTATCCAAAACCTTTCTTTCAAATGGTTAAACAAATTATCATTTACAAATCTTTTTGAACAAAAGATTCAATTCACAATGTTCACAAAGTTCACAAAGTTTACCAATCTTTCACAAAGATTCATTAATATCTTTCCAGTTCAAATCCTTTATGCAAAAGAAACGCTTTTCAGATCCCTTTTCAATTTGAAAACAAACTTCACCAATCTTTAACAAAGATTCATTCATAGCCTTTCAAAACGATTTCACTTTTTAAATTGGATTAACTCATCCAATCAAAGATTCAATTCATAGCTTTCAAAAATCATTTCCAAAGATTCATTCATAACTTTCAAAGTCATTCTATTTCAAACTTGAAATCTTTTCATAATTTGGAAAATATTTCCTTATATAAAATCTATTATTATTTGAAAACAAATAGTTTTCGTTTTCGAAAAACCCGATTATATTTGCATGAGTTAAAGCCTTTCAAGTATAAGGCTTGGTTTAAATTCGAATTTCCAAAACAATACTTTTAAAAATGGTTTTAAAACCCATATAAATACATTTGTAGCTTGTATAACCTTTTAAACCATAATTTCCAAACACAGATTCCAATTTCAAATCTTGAATTCAAATTTAAATCAAATTATTTAAATTCCAAAACTTTATCAAGTTATTTAAAATAACTTTTATCCTAAAAACCCCTTTTTTAAAAGCTTTTCACTTTTAATCCAATTCCATCTCCAAACTGTTTGAATTCAAAATCCAACTTTTAAAACCATTTCAAAAATCCGCGACTTAACCAATTTCCTCGTGAAATCCATATTTGTGTGTGCACGGTGTAGTCCAGGGGTTTTACACACAATAGTGCAACAACAACAATCATCACATCGCAGATTAAAGCGCATCAATACCAATAAGCGGTATAATCTACAACGCTTATCCTTATTCACAGATTCGCAGATAAAGAAAATTTATTAATCACAAAGATTCACCATTACGATTCGATGTGGGTTTAAGATAACGAACTGGAATCCGACTCCCTGTCGCATCGAAATTCAAATGCCGTTTTACAGGCCAAGGGGTTTTCATATTCACACAGCAGTATATTCATCACAGATATCATAGCTCAGCACAAAGCAATTCACATTACATAGCATCATAATCACATAGCAGAGATATCAATCCAATACGCAGCATTTAATAAAATCAAACATCTTCAATTAAGATGAATAAATCGTGTGGTTTAAATTAATTAACCACATAATTACCTTATTTAATTATTCTTTAATCAATATATTAATTATCATTAATTACTATTGATTAAGTCTTAATCACCATAATTAATTAAATCATTTCTTAATTAATTATCTTAATTAATTTATCCTTAATTACATTAATTAATTAACCCTTAATCAATTATCATTAAATTAATTAAAATTAAACTAAATGATTATCCTTAATCGCTTATATCATAAATTAATTACATTGAGTAATTATTCTTTTAATTACTTGATTAATCATAAATCAATTATTTTTAATTAAGTAATTATTTTTAAGTAATTAACTACCTTTGCTCATCAATTAAGAATCTAATTAATTATTCTTTAATTACCATTATTGAGATTATCCTTTAAGTAATTAATTATCTTTAATTAAATTACATAAAGTAATTAGCTTCTTAAATCAATTTCACAATGTAATTCATACTTACTTAATCACTTAATTTCATCCTTTAAATCAAGATAAATACTCGAAATTGATATCATACAAAATCATATAAAATCTTCTTGATTAATTAAAGAATAAAACACTTCCTTAATCACTTTTCCCATCACAACATTATAATTTTGAAAATACTTTTTATTTAAATTTAATTAGTTAACTAATATAAAAATATTAATTACCAAAACAATTTTGAAAGCATTTCAAACTTTCAAATCTTTGACACTTGTTTTAAAACTGGTTTATAATTTCGATTCAAAACTTGGTCAATATTTATTTTAAAACAAATTTAAAACCGGAAAACATATTCCTTTTAAAAATTTAAAAACATGGAAATAAAATCTTTAAAAAAAACCCGAGCCCATCACAATTTCACTCGAGCCATACTTCGGGTTTTCACCCAGTATTACCCGTATGCCTTAAAATCCTTTAACTTAAATTTTTCTAAGTATTTAACCCTGCGCACCAATAAATCCACTCGAGTAAAACTCACGCCAGCACGCGTTCGTCCCAAGAATTACTTCGAGTTCAATGTCTTTCTTCCCCAATTTTTTTTCCACTGACACTCACTATACGCCGTCCACGTGTACGCCTCGGCTCGCCTCTTCTGATCGTCACTTTGGCCATCTGTGAGTCATCAACGGCACCACGAGCTAACCCAAACACTCAGGGGCCTGAATCGAACTCGAGAATGCAATCGAGTAACCCAACCCAAAAAACTGGAACCACCCCCATCAGAAAAACCACCATATGCCGACGATCTACACCCCTGTCAACGGCTATTCCACCCAGTGCTTCCTCTTCAACCCACGCCGAGTCTCCCCGAGGTCCGATCGAACACAAAGCTTCCTCGTCGACAAATTCAATTCAAAACTGACAGTAGCTAAAACTCACCCTTAAACCCTACTTTAAACTCGTTTATCCCTTACGATTAATTGGAATTTTTAAAACATTTTTCCCATGCTCCTTACGTGTCAGCTTCCCTCACCCCCATTGTCATCTCCTAGAAAGACATGGATCACCAGAATTTGGTCATTTTACATTTTCCGTTCAACTTGATAACGCGCATTATATACAGATCTAAAAATCTTGAAACTTGCATTAAAATTCCTCGTTTTGTAATTCGAATCTAATTACGAAATCAAAACCCAATTTTATAATCATCAAATTTTGGACATGTCTATGATTTCACTGTAATTTCACAAATTTAAATTATTTACTAATATTTATAGTTGAGATTATTTTTATAATTTGAATCTGAGTATCTCTAACAAATTTCCTTTACAGATTATAACTCAAAACTGCTTTAATTTTGAGATTTGAAATTAAATGGTTTACTTTGTAAGCCTGGAACAAACCTATGTGCCTGTAACCAACATGCACACTATCTTTTGACATGAATCATATATACAAACAGGCATACTCAAACACTTTTCAATCACCACAGACACAAAAAGTCAAAAGAAACTAGTTTAAAATTTAAGTTTGCTCACATTAAAAATGCAGAGATCCCTTTTGAAGCTGGAATGAAATTTGCATGCTCATGTTTTTTGTTCCAGAAAACTTTGAAAACTTGAAAACTGCATCTTGACATTTGATTTCAGAAACTTGAATTGCTTGAAACATTAAGACAGAAATGCTTTGAAGCTTGTTTTCAGGTTGAATTCATTTCCAGGTTGCACTTTGATTCAGTTTTTCTTTTTGTTTTAAATTCTCAGTTTTGATTAAATGAAGATGTTGAAGCCTGGTTTTATTTTTATTTTTTTGAGGTTTATTTTCATTTTAAATTTTTGAAAAGAAAAAAACATCTTGCCACCTGTCAAAATTTGTGAACACTTTGTAAATATATGTTTCTATATAATTTACATTTGTCAAAACCTTTTACTAATAGTTTACAAAAGTTAAAAACAATTATCTAATACTTTCTTATGTATTATTTATACTTATAAAAATTTAGGAAAAATGGTTTGTACTAATAATTATTTATAAGTTAGTAAATACAACTTTTATTTTTAATACATTTATATATTTAAACTTAAGATATTAAACTTATTTTAAATTTTTCATTTTAAACTTAAGTAATCATACTTATTACATTTTGTTTCAAATATAAAATTTTCTTTAAGTCCAATTAAATTTCAATATATTAACATTTTATACCTCCAAAATATACATTCTTATCAAAGCTTTGTATTTATTTATCAACTATATTTATTTTCAAGTATATAAGACAAAAGCATTTTAAATCTTTTTGTTAAACTTAGATATTGTGTATATATATATACATATAAATTATACTTACATAATTTTTCAAAAGAAATTCTATTTAAAATAACATTATACATTGATAAATAAACACATATATCTAAAGCTTTCATAATTTCTTGTTTACATTTTATTTTGTACATATACAATTTTATAACAATGATTTGAAATCAAATTATTCATTACTAACTATTAAATATATATATTAGAATTTAATTTTACTATATTAATCTCAAATATAACTTTAAAAATACATGTCACTTAAGCATATTATATTATAAATTGTAATTTTTGAAATATAATGTTTTTCAAACCTAAATTAATTGCAACACATTTATATTTGAATTTCAAAATCACATTCCACATGAATAAACTAATAACTTGTTTAATTTTGAAAAATACAAATAATTTTCTTATGAAGTACTTATTTTTTTGAATTTTATTTTATTTTAGAATTCCCAGATTAAAAATTCTTTTACAAATTTTATTTTTATTCCATATTTTTCAAATTAATTCACAGTAATTTATACTTTAACTAGAATTATACATTAATTTCTAAATAAATTAGGCTTAAAAATCAGGAATGTTACAGATTCTCCCCCTTAATAAAATTTCGTCCTCGAAATTTGCAAGGGAGACAACCAAGAACAGATGAAAGACAGAGAAATATCTTTTCAGACAAAATATCTATTCCGCATTTGTCTTACCAAATCAGAATATCAAAAATGGATACAAGAACGAATCAAGATACTCAGGTCACCAGAACTACGGAATATACAGGGGTATTGATTAGTTCAAAGGGATAACTAACCGTTCGTAGAATATATCTGGATCTAAAAAAATAAACAGATATATGGATACAATCCAAATCCTTTAGTTTAAACAACCAAAATATTCCTATCAACCATAGCAACCAAAGCAAACAATTCATCCAAACAAACAATTTTGACCCATCTGGAGTTTATGTCCCATGTAAAATCAAAGCTTCTTCCTGGAGCTGCCAGGAATCATCAAAGAATTGAAAAGACGAATCAAAGGAGATTGATAGAGAAAGTTGTTACCGCTACTGCAGGGTATTGACCATTTGTAGTGGTACTCCCCTGTCCCCTATCTCGTCCTCTTCTTGCACTTATACTCACTATCAGTGGATAGTAAGAGAATTTACTGAGGCATTCAGACGGATATCTTAGGGATATACTAATTCTAGGGTATACTTCACCCTATCTCTAACGAGTTACTTAATGTGTTATACTCCTGAGCTAAAGTTTTAACCTTCAGCTTTGATACCAATGTAGTAGTCTAGGCTTTTCAACCATCGACAGCGGCCAATCTCGACTGGTAGGCTTTTCAACCATCCCAGCCCCGCTGTGGCCTACACCAGTACACGAAACTTACTTTTACGACCAGCCTTTCGACTGTCACATCTAACCGGCTAACCAACCCCGTAAGGAGGACGTGTAGGGGTAAGAATCTCCCGTTCGCCACCTAACACAAAGCGAGAACCCCCTATCACATTTCACCAAGATAAGCAAATCAAATCAAAGACCAGAGTTTCTCAAATCTGGAAGTAAACAAAGCTTCATATTTAAAGTTTTCAAAGTTTAAGCCAAAGCAAAGAAGAAAAATTAAAAATCTGGAAAAAAAATCAAAGCTTGAGCAAGCAATCACTGTTCTCTGTCTTCATCAAATAAGGTGAGCAAACTTTAATTTTTAAAAACCAGTTTTCATTTGAATCTTATGCCTTTGATTATGGTGTTGAGGGATGTGAATATATCTGTTATATATAGATATACCTATGGTGTGACTGTGCATGCCTGGGGATTGACATAATTTTGCCTCTGTTCAAGTTTACAGGTTACAAAAACCGGTCTAAAAGCTTAAACTCTTCCTCTAATCTTTGGTGGGATTCTAGGCATGAATAAGACATGTTTGTAAAATCATGATCCAAGTTTTAAATATATATTTTTAAGTGCAATTTGAAAGAAAACTCACTGGAACAGAAATATACAGTGGAACTCAAAATTTTGTCAAAAATTCGAGTATTTTAAAATATTGATTCAATTACATAATGTGATTTGTCTTCAAAGACCATTATTTTTAAAAATGAAATCAAGTTTTTTAACTTGATAAATCAAGTGACATTGAGAGTTGAGTAGAACTTTAATTTGCGTCGAATTCTGGAAATCAAATGGTTTGGGAACTTCGGGGTTGAGGCTGAAGCATGATTGTAGGTGGGCAATTTCAGGAAAAATATTGGATGACTTTACTAATCGCCGTGGTTGCCATGTGATGATGAATTAGGGTTTTGGGTCTAGTTATGTTCGACATTGTTCAAGGGGTAATCTCGTGGTCATAGTATGATCGGAATTGTTCGCATTGGAAGGGAAAGGTTCATGGTCAATGGCGTAGCTTTGGTCGAAATCGTATGATTTCTCGTGACTGGGATTGGCGAGGCGAGAAGGTTTCAGATGATCGGCTAAGTACCAATTTTGAATCAAACTGATCGATTTTGGAGTTTGGGCTTATCGATGAGTCCGAAGGGTTGAGGGGACTCAGGGATGGATGGATGATCTGTCGATGATCGAAGTGTGACGACCCGCCTTTCTCAACTCCAGAAAGATGTTTCATCATTAAGAAAGAAAGAGATAGAAATAGAAAAGATAGAGAAAAAGAATAACAACATCAGAATCTCACAGCGGAATGGAACAAAATATAATACATCACATAACTATTACATAGTTATACATACATCAGAGTCACATAACATCATATACATGAGATAGTCATACATACATATCTGTCACTACATATCCAAAATACATCACATACACAATCTAACGCAGCGGACAATATATATATATATATATATATATATATATATATATATACACACACACACACACACACACGCCTGGACTCCTGCTCCAAGCTCCTCCAGATAGCAACACTTCTAGATACCTATCACTTGGCTACTTGTAAAAATTTGAGTATCCAAGAGTTTATGAAAACACAAAATATAAACTCCGGGTCAGACATGGGTCTGGTATGAGTAAACAGGTTAAAATTGCTTAACTTTGAAAATCATTTGAAAATAAAGGTATCACGTAAGACTCCCCACAAATAAATACGGGTAAGTTTTTACCTTACGCTAACCAAAACATTTTGTAGGAAATTCTGTGATATTATAATAGTGTCTAGGGTTTTCAAGTAAATAGAAAATAGCCGAAATTGTTACATGATTAAATTCCAGCTACTAGCCACGAAAGTGGGTAATACAAATCAAAACCGTAGGGTCTCGTAGGGTAAATGGATTTCCAACAATGGCAGGGCTACTGGGGTACCGCCCGTCACAGTACGGGGCCTAGATCACCGTACCGAGGATTACTCCCTTCATCCCCTGCAACACAAGGCCGGAACCATTCCTTACTGAACAGTCCCGAACAAGATAACCCCGCAGTTGTGGCCAACAACTGCCCACTAAGCCGAAATAAAAAGGGACATCTAGACAGGGGAAAATCTTGTCCTGCTTGGGCATGACCCACCTAACCTTGCTGCATCTCCCCTGTTTTAGCCATTCCCGGTTGATGAGGCTTGAGGCTACGATTACCTTTATTGAACAAATCACTTAGAATGCTCATCGTCCGCCTGACGATGTGTTGAAAGCATTCAATCCATACAAGTTCGTTCCGGGTTCGAACGAAACCGAAGGCATTATCTCGTTACACTCATTTTGGAATCACCCTCAGAGTTAACGACGATAACCCTTGCATTCTGAAACTCCGTCTCGATCTCCATTTGATAAGTCCCGACCTATCGTTTAATTTGGATCGATGTGGTTTTCGGAGAATGAAAATTGATTCTTCCAATCCCGGTCTCATCGGATCCAAACGCCATTTTAAGGGCCAAGTTGTCTATTTAACTTAACAGTTCAATTAGATATCAGAAATTAACATAACAGATATATCAGATAAATCATATACAGTTAACACAGATATCCATAATACATCACAACATATCAGAGAAATATCATCAACAGATATCAAAGTCAATCAATCATGATTATCAATGCATACCAAACAGTTTGGTTTTATTTAACTAAATTATTTGCTTAAGAATAAACTATTTTATTCTGTAAATTAATTACTGATTAATTAGCTGATTAATGATCAATTTATTTAATTAGTTAATCATTAATTATTAATCATCTCATCTTTAATTAATTATTTAAACTAATTAACTTTTATTCATTAACTATTACTCAGTTACTCAATTAATTAATTTATTCTTAATTGTTAATTAATAATTTACTCATTAAAATGAATTAATTATTTAATTATCACAAATTAATTTAATTACCAATTTAATTAAAGTGTAATATCTTTAATTAATCTCGTATGTTAACTTCCATTCACTAATTAACTTTTTAATGATAAGCTTACGTCCTTAAGATTTTAATGGATTTAACTTAGGATTAAATTTTTATTTCAAATTCAACTTGAAGTTATTAATTTAAAATTCAAGTATAAATTTTAATCAACATTCCAACAACTTACTGACAAGCTTTTTCCTTTATATATTTACTTAAATCAAGCTTTAATTAAAACACTAGCTTAATTTAATTAACAAATATTTAATTAACTTAGCTATAAACCTGTACAAAATCATTACTAGTTCATTTTGAAGGCACCGAGACACACCGTACCTTGCTCGAGAAAAACACGAGTTTCCCCACGTCTCTCCCGTATTACTCTCCCCTTCCTTTCTTCTTCTCTCCAGTTCTTCTCTTCTTCTTCTTGTTTTTTTTTTGGTTAAGTGATAAACGTTCAGCTGTAACTACTCTCGTACGCTACTCGAAGGAACATAGAAATTACTCGAAGCATCTTCACAAACGTCTCGAGCAACCCCACACGATAACCCGAAACCCAAAAACAAATGCGACATTGGTCACCACCGTGCACGTGCACGGTGGTTCGCGTCGCCATAGGCGACTCACAGCAACCCCCACGCATCACAATTTCCCTACCCAGACGAAATCAAAACCCAAAAGTTTGATTACAAGCCGAGAACAAATTTTGGCCTGCAGTTCGAACAAGCAAACAAACCCCCCACGCGCAAATCCATCACGCGGCCACCTCACATCACCGTAGGCGTTGAAAATTCTCCAAGACGTCGCCTACACCTCCACCTAGCTCCTCCAAGCGTCGCGCTTCACTCGGTTTCATGATGATGCCGCAATCGCTAATTTACAGAGCCTAGAAAAAATGTGAACTTAAACCCTATTTGAGATTCAAACTCAAAATACCTACATTCGAAAAATAATTTACTATTTTTCTAGTGTTGATACGACTTTAATCTTGCTTCATTTCAAATTTCAAGAATTAAAGATTACCCTATCTTCCAAAATTTACAAAAAACCATTTTTGTTTCATTTCAAACTGCTCGTAATACTTTTGCATAAAAATCATAATTTCTATGTTAAAAATCATAATTTCTGGTATGGAATCTAAATATGTTATTGAAATTTCAAATTTAAACATTTGAGTTTTCACTTTGATTTCTTGTTTACCTGTAGGTTGAAATATACAGTATTAATATCATACTAAATCTTCAACATGTTTTTGCAGGCTTTATTGTCATATAACATACTTGAATTTACACCATACACAATTTAAATAGCTATATGAATAAAACTTGAAATACAGATACCAAAACTTGAAGTACTGATCAACATCAATTATGCAAACTTCCAGTGCAAACAACAAATACAGAACAGTATGTTATAATCTTTATCAACATATATCAGTAAGAAGAATATGCAAGCTAAAGTTGAAAATTAGTTTTGTTTACTCACCTTAATCCAAATTAAACAGAGCTCTTCAGTTCCCAGATAAACACAAACTTGTTAACTTGCTTCCCAAACTTCCAGCTTGTTTGTATTTTGCTCAGGTTGATAGTTTACAGTTTTTCTTCTTTTAGTTTAAGTTTGTTTGCAAAGCCAAAAGAGGTTTCTCAGGTTTACTTTATAATTTTAGGTTCGTATATACAAACTGATGATATATAAGTAGACTTATAAAGAAGCTTAATACAGGTTGTAGCTGGCCAGTTATTATTTGCAAGTCACTCTTTCTTTTTATTGGTTAAGATAGTATATATTGCAGTGAAATGATATAGGATTTTTCGGCTATATGTACTTATTAAGCAAGAAGTTGGGCTATTAAATGCCTTTGCTTTTAATTATGATGGCAAGTATTTAATGTATACTGATAATTACTATTTGTTGTACAAAGATATTAAATTTATTTCGGCTAGCCTATCTTGCAAGATACAGGTTTTGTTTGTATTCTATTTGAAGTAAAACTTATTTTCCTTATTTGCTTACAACTAATATATGCTTATGCTTCATTTATCAAGTAAAAATGTTTCAGTTTTTCTATTTATTTTGTACAGCTACAGATCCTTCATTATTAATATGAAGTAAAACTTTGTTTCTTGTTTGCTTATATACAAGCTACAGATTTTTGTTTATTATCATTTTGAAGTGAAATCTTTTGTTCCCTGATGCATATACACAGCACATGAGTATTATATTTATAGCATTGATTTAACTAAAGCACAAATATGATTATTACTGGTTTACATTTAGTTTTAGTTTATTATTATTATTATTTTTCTCTGGGTACATCACTTAATTGCTGTACAAACTTATATATGTATTTAGAAATGTATCAAGATTCTTATATTTGACTTTATTTTCTTATACATAACTTTTATTATTCCATATTCTTGCTATTTGTTCATTTATACTGACATAAATGTTATAGTGTTCACAGGTTCATATACTTGTATTAATATAGTTCAAGTCATAGCTTATATTCGTAAATTTATATCTTGGTTACATTTTATATTTTATATTTTTATGTTACTTTAATTACATATATAATATATGATTGTGTTTTATACTAGTTTCTTTTGAATGTTTACACTTATATTGTTTTGCATTTTCCTATTTTATGTTAAATAATTTCATGTTTGTTTATTTTAAAACTTATCATTTTAAAAACTAAAAGTGTATTCATATGTTTTTTTATCAAATATCAAATAATGAATCTTTGATTTAATTCTATTAAATAAGTCAGATTTTTGTTTTTAAATGGTTTTGACGTATTAACTTCTTTTAAAATTTTCAAATCAAACTTCCTTCTATACAACATACATAACTGTTAAACATTTAATATCTCACCAATTTAAATATTGACAAGTTTATATTTAATTTAAATTAGATTAAATATTTATTAAAATATGCTATCAGAATTCCGGGTCGTTACATTCCTTCCTCCTTAAAAGAATTTCTTCCCCGAAATTAAAACAACAGTTAAATCAAAAGCTTTTATATTAACAATCCAAACATACATATCATTCATACAATAGCAAACAAACAAACAGTCTATACTAACAAACAACACTAGTTATCCGAACATAAATCCGGATAAGCACTCCTAAAACTATCCAGAGTTTCCCAGGTACAGCCTCTGGGATCCTCACTCCATTGCACCTTGACGAGTTTCACCACTTTGTTCCTGAGCTGCTTCTCATCACGGTCCACAATCTGAACTGGATTTCTGACCACAGTTAAATTGGGTTCTACTTCCAAATCTTCTTGAATTACTGGTTCCACAACCAGTGAGGGATCATGAACAAATTTCCTCAAATGCGATACAT
Organism: Allium cepa; assembly: GCA_030765085.1. Classification (NCBI taxonomy): domain Eukaryota; kingdom Viridiplantae; phylum Streptophyta; class Magnoliopsida; order Asparagales; family Amaryllidaceae; genus Allium; species Allium cepa. The sequence goes on along the minus strand of CM060932.1, from coordinate 633,474,668 downwards.
GAAACACATTGTGAATCCCAGACATCCGCTCTGGTAATCAATCCTGTAGGCTACAACTCCAATTCTTTCCAATACTCGAAATGGTCCAATGTATCTCGGAGCAAGTTTTCCCGTCTTTCCGAATCTTATAGCACCTTTAATTGGGGAAACTTTAACAAAAACCAAGTCTCCGATCTCAAATTCCAATGGCCTTCGTCTTCTATCCGCATATTTCTTCTGAAGATCTTGTGCAGCTTTCATTCTTTTCTTAATAAGTTCAACCTTCGCAGAAGCTTCACGAATAAGATCGGGTCCGAGCACAAGACGATCCTTCAATTCAATCCAACAAGATGGAGATCTACACGGTCTTCCGTATAGAGCTTCATAAGGAGCCATCTTAATACTCGCTTGATAACTGTTATTATAAGAAAATTCTACCAGGTGAAGATGGTCCTCCCAAGATCCTCCAAAATCTAAAACACAAGCCCGTAGCATATCCTCAAGAATACGATTCAGCCTCTCTGTCTGTCCGTCCGTTTGAGGATGATAGGTTGTACTCAGTCTCAAATCTGTTCCCATTGCTGATTGCAGAGCTTCCCAAAATTTGCTAGTGAAAATAGGATCACGGTCACTTACTATGCTGACTGGAACACCATGCAATCGAACTATCTCCTTCAAGAAAATTTCCGCCAAAGAAACTGCAGTACGGGTTGCCTTTACTGGTATGAAATGGGCACTCTTTGTTAAATGATCTACAATAACCCATATACCGTCATTTCCTTTCCTGGTTCTAGGCAAACCATCAATAAAATCCATCGAGATCATTTCCCATTTCCAATTCGGAATTTCCAGAGGTTGCAATAACCCGGCAGATTTCTGCTGATCACCTTTCACTTGCTGACAAATGGCACAACTATTCACAAATCTAGCAACATCCTTCTTCATACCCGGCCACCAGAATGCTCTCCTCATGTCCTTATACATCTTCGAGATTCCAGGATGAATATTCAATTTGGAGCGATGACTCTCGGATAAAACTTCCTGCTTCAAATCCTTGTCGTTCGGAACACAAATTCTCCCATTGATTCTTAGCGTTCCTTGGTCATCAATGTCAAAACTAGGACACTGACCTCTTCTGACTCCTTTGATGATCCTCCTCAACTTCTTATCAGTTTCTTGCTTGCTTGAGATCCTTTCAATAAGAGATGGAACCACTTCCAGAAGAGATAAAACTGCATTTCTACTGAGGGCATCAGCTACGACATTCGCTTTCCCCGGAGTGTACAGAATATCCAGATCATAGGATGCAAGAAATTTAACCCACCGCTGCTGTCGCAGATTAAGGTCTTTTTGAGAGAATAAATATTTCAACGGTTTGTGATCCGTGAACAATTCAAATTTCTCTCCTAAGAGATAATGCCTCCAAATCTTCAGAGCAAAAACAATGGCAAGCAATTCAAGATCATGCGTAGCATAGTTTTTCTCATGAGGCTTTAACTGTCGACTAGCATACGCAATAACCCTTCCGTTCTGCATCAGAACTGCTCCCAAACCCACAATACAAGCATCAGTGTAAACCTCGAATTTGCTCTTCCCATCCGGAACAGCAAGTACTGGTGCACTCGTGAGCCTTATCTTCAATTCCTGAAAAGCTTCTTCACATTGAGGCGTCCATTTGAATTTTGCTCCTTTTCTGGTCAGCTTAGTCAAATGCGAAGAAATCTTGGAATAATCTCTAATAAATCTCCTGTAGTAGCCAGCCAATCCTAGAAAACTGCGAACTTCCGTCGGTGTCTCTGGCTGTTTCCATTCCAGAATAGTTTCCACTTTCGCTGGGTCTACAGAAATGCCTTCACCCGAAACAATGTGCCCTAAAAATTTAACTTCCGATTTCCAGAAGTGACATTTCGAAAACTTCGCCTTGAGCACATTCTTTCTCAAAGTCTCCAATACAATTCTCAAATGCTCTCTGTGCTCTTCTTCGGATTTGGAATAGACCAAGATATCATCAATGAATACCAGCACAAACTTATTCAACACATCTCTAAAGACTCGGTTCATGAGATCAACAAAATAACCAGGAGCGTTGGTTAATCCGAACGGCATAACCAACCACTCATAGAAACAATTCGGTCCCCTAAATGCAGTTAAGGGAATACTGTCTTCAGCTACCCTCAACTGGTGGAAACCTGAAGCTAGATCCAATTGAGAAAAGATAGAAGCACCATGCAACTGGTCGAAAAGATCATCGATGCGAGGAAGAGGATATTTATTACGGATAGTCACTTTGTTCAATTCTCTATAATCCACACAGAACCTCAGTGATCCATCCGGTTTGGTCACAAACACCGCCGCTGAACCCCAACAAGAAAAACTAGGTCTAATCAATCCCTTCTCTAAAAGATCCTGCGTCTGCTTAATCAACTCTTCTCTTTCCCTGGGAGCCATTCTCCTACTGGGTTGAATTACTGGCACAACTCCTGGAATCAAATCAATACGGAACTCTATCTCTCGATGTGGTGGCAGACACTTAACTTCTTCAAAAACATCAGCAAAATCCCGAACCACATCAATAATTTCAACACTCTCTTCAGATGTCTCCATTCCATGCAGAAGACTGCTCAAGTGAATTCCAGAATTATTACACGACACTCTGGCAATTCTACCCAGATCAGTTTCCAACGAAACTATTCTCTCATCACAATTCAAAACGGCTTTATACTTATCCAGCCAATCCATACCCAAAATAAGATCAAATCCCTTAAAATTCAACACATACGGTTCACAAGAAAAACTGTGGGATAGATAAGAGATCTTCAAGTCTTTACAAATAGAGTCTAATTTGGTCACCCCTCCTATAGGATTAGACACCAAGATAGAACTATCTACTGAACTAGGGGTAAGAGAAAACTTTTCAACAGAGTCCAAAGAAATAAAACTCAAGGAAGCACCCGAATCAAACAAAACTCTAATATATTTCCCATCTAAAAGTAAAGTACCTTCTAAAACTCCTTTGCCCTTCGAAGATGCAGATGGTCCGGCTTCCAAAGCAAAAACTTTATTCTGAAGTGCTCTCTGCAGAAGTGGACAGTTCTTTATCATGTGCCCTGGCCGATGGCAATTAAAGCACAATGATTTTTGAACCATAGCTGATCCTGGGCCACTCTGATGCGGTTGCTGCTGGAATCCCTTCCTAGAACACTTATTTGCCAAATGCCCTTCCTGATGACAAATGTAGCACTTTCGGGGTCCGTTGTTATTCCCAGGTTTCTTCTTATTCGGCTTCCTCCATCTAGGATCGAACTTTCGCTTATTCGGATTAGTGAAATTCCCACTTGAAATTGCAACTGAACCCACCGGCTTCTTACTCATCAAACTTTCATACCTCAACGCCATATCAACAAAAGATCCCTTCAGAAGCACCGTCAATTTCCCATGGAATTCAGGTCTCAATCCTTGTACAAATTTCTCATTCTTTTTCAGAGGAGTATCGATGAGTCCTTGACCATAACAAGAGAGTTCGTTGAATCTGGTTTCATATTCCGAAATAGACATACTACCCTGCTTCAAATTCAGAAAATCCTGATACAGTTGGGTTTTCCCTGCCGTCGGCACATACTTCTCTTCAAACAACTCCTTGAATCTGCCCCAAGAAATATCATCCTCAGAAATATTCGCAATAGTTGAATCCCACCATGCTGCTGCACCGCCTTGCAACTGCCACGATGCCATATGCCTCTTACGCTCATCAGTCAATTTCATGCTCTTGAAAATACGTTCACAAGAGCGTAGCCAGTCCTGAACTTCAATTATTGACTCAGTACCCTTGAATGGTTGGCCTCCAAGATGTTTGAAATCCTTGCATAAAGCTGCAAAACTAACTTGAGACGGTACTGGATTGACAGCTTCACTAACATTCTGACTCCGTCCATTATCTGTTGAAGTACTGGCTCTAACTCTGCCTCTTCTTCCTAAACTCATGTCGGTCACCTGAAAAGGTAACTCAACCAATTTAGATAGATAGATGGATATATATATATTATATGAAAATACAAATACGTACTCTCTAGAGAACTATAACACTAGAGCCTAGGTACTCGCTTTACCTAGCGCTCTGATACCAACTGTGACGACCCGCCTTTCTCAACTCCAGAAAGACGTTTCATCATTAAGAAAGAAAGAGATAGAAATAGGAAAGATAGAGAAAAAGAATAACAACATCAGAATCTCACAGCGGAATGGAACAAAATATAATACATCACATAACTATTACATAGTTATACATACATCAGAGTCACATAAGATCATATACATGAGATAGTCATACATACATATCTGTCACTACATATCCAAAATACATCACATACACAATCTAACGCAGCGGACAATATATATATATATATATATATATATATATATATATATATACACACACACACACACGCCTGGACTCCTGCTCCAAGCTCCTCCAGATAGCAACACTTCTAGATACCTATCACTTGGCTACTCGTAAAAATTTGAGTATCCAAGAGTTTATGAAAACACAAAATATAAACTCCGGGTCAGACATGGGTCTGGTATGAGTAAACAGGTTAAAATTGCTTAACTTTGAAAATCATTTGAAAATAAAGGTATCACGTAAGACTCCCCACAAATAAATACGGGTAAGTTTTTACCTTACGCTAACCAAAACATTTTGTAGGAAATTCTGTGGTATTATAATAGTGTCTAGGGTTTTCAAGTAAATAGAAAATAGCCGAAATTGTTACATGATTAAATTCCAGCTACTAGCCACGAAAGTGGGTAATACAAATCAAAACCGTAGGGTCTCGTAGGGTAAATGGATTTCCAACAATGGCAGGGCTACTGGGGTACCGCCCGTCACAGTACGGGGCCTAGATCACCGTACCGAGGATTACTCCCTTCATCCCCTGCAACACAAGGCCGGAACCATTCCTTACTGAACAGTCCCGAACAAGATAACCCCGCAGTTGTGGCCAACAACTGCCCACTAAGCCGAAATAAAAAGGGACATCTAGACAGGGGAAAATCTTGTCCTGCTTGGGCATGACCCACCTAACCTTGCTGCATCTCCCCTGTTTTAGCCATTCCCGGTTGATGAGGCTTGAGGCTACGATTACCTTTATTGAACAAATCACTTAGAATGCTCATCGTCCGCCTGACGATGTGTTGAAAGCATTCAATCCATACAAGTTCGTTCCGGGTTCGAACGAAACCGAAGGCATTATCTCGTTACACTCATTTTGGAATCACCCTCAGAGTTAACGACGATAACCCTTGCATTCTGAAACTCCATCTCGATCTCCATTTGATAAGTCCCGACCTATCGTTTAATTTGGATCGATGTGGTTTTCGGAGAATGAAAATTGATTCTTCCAATCCCGGTCTCATCGGATCCAAACGCCATTTTAAGGGCCAAGTTGTCTATTTAACTTAACAGTTCAATTAGATATCAGAAATTTACATAACAGATATATCAGATAAATCATATACAGTTAACACAGATATCCATAATACATCACAACATATCACAGAAATATCATCAACAGATATCAAAGTCAATCAATCATGATTATCAATGCATACCAAACAGTTTGGTTTTATTTAACTAAATTATTTGCTGGAGAATAAACTATTTTATTCTGTAAATTAATTACTGATTAATTAGCTGATTAATGATCAATTTATTTAATTAGTTAATCATTAATTATTAATCATCTCATCTTTAATTAATTATTTAAACTAATTAACTTTTATTCATTAACTATTACTCAGTTACTCAATTAATTAATTTATTCTTAATTGTTAATTAATAATTTACTCATTAAAATGAATTAATTATTTAATTATCACAAATTAATTTAATTACCAATTTAATTAAAGTGTAATATCTTTAATTAATCTCGTATGTTAACTTCCATTCACTAATTACTTTTTAATGATAAGCTTACGTCCTTAAGATTTTAATGGATTTAACTTAGGATTAAATTTTTATTTCAAATTCAACTTGAAGTTATTAATTTAAAATTCAAGTATAAATTTTAATCAACATTCCAACAACTTACTGACAAGCTTTTTCCTTTATATATTTACTTAAATCAAGCTTTAATTAAAACACTAGCTTAATTTAATTAACAAATATTTAATTAACTTAGCTATAAACCTGTACAAAATCATTACTAGTTCATTTTGAAGGCACCGAGACACACCGTACCTTGCTCGAGAAAAACACGAGTTTCCCCACGTCTCTCCCGTATTACTCTCCCCTTCCTTTCTTCTTCTCTCCAGTTCTTCTCTTCTTCTTCTTGTTTTTTTTTTGGTTAAGTGATAAACGTTCAGCTGTAACTACTCTCGTACGCTACTCGAAAGAACATAGAAATTACTCGAAGCATCTTCATAAACGTCTCGAGCAACCCTACACGATAACCCGAAACCCAAAAACAAATGCGACATTGGTCACCACCGTGCACGTGCACGGTGGTTCGCGTCGCCATAGGCGACTCACAGCAACCCCCACGCATCACAATTTCCCTACCCAGACGAAATCAAAACCCAAAAGTTTGATTACAAGCCGAGAACAAATTTTGGCCTGCAGTTCGAACAAGCAAACAAACCCCCCACGCGCAAATCCATCACGCGGCCACCTCACATCACCGTAGGCATTGAAAATTCTCCAAGACGTCGCCTACACCTCCACCTAGCTCCTCCAAGCGTCGCGCTTCACTCGGTTTCATGATGATGCCGCAATCGCTAATTTACAGAGCCTAGAAAAAATGTGAACTTAAACCCTATTTGAGATTCAAACTCAAAATACCTACATTCGAAAAATAATTTACTATTTTTCTAGTGTTGATACGACTTTAATCTTGCTTCATTTCAAATTTCAAGAATTAAAGATTACCCTATCTTCCAAAATTTACAAAAAACCATTTTTGTTTCATTTCAAACTGCTCGTAATACTTTTGCATAAAAATCATAATTTCTATGTTAAAAATCATAATTTCTGGTATGGAATCTAAATATGTTATTGAAATTTCAAATTTAAACATTTGAGTTTTCACTTTGATTTCTTGTTTACCTGTAGGTTGAAATATACAGTATTAATATCATACTAAATCTTCAACATGTTTTTGCAGGCTTTATTGTCATATAACATACTTGAATTTACACCATACACAATTTAAATAGCTATATGAATAAAACTTGAAATACAGATACCAAAACTTGAAGTACTGATCAACATCAATTATGCAAACTTCCAGTGCAAACAACAAATACAGAACAGTATGTTATAATCTTTATCAACATATATCAGTAAGAAGAATATGCAAGCTAAAGTTGAAAATTAGTTTTGTTTACTCACCTTAATCCAAATTAAACAGAGCTCTTCAGTTCCCAGATAAACACAAACTTGTTAACTTGCTTCCCAAACTTCCAGCTTGTTTGTATTTTGCTCAGGTTGATAGTTTACAGTTTTTCTTCTTTTAGTTTAAGTTTGTTTGCAAAGCCAAAAGAGGTTTCTCAGGTTTACTTTATAATTTTAGGTTCGTATATACAAACTGATGATATATAAGTAGACTTATAAAGAAGCTTAATACAGATTGTAGCTGGCCAGTTATTATTTGCAAGTCACTCTTTCTTTTTATTGGTTAAGATAGTATATATTGCAGTGAAATGATATAGGATTTTTCGGCTATATGTACTTATTAAGCAAGAAGTTAGGCTATTAAATGCCTTTGCTTTTAATTATGATGGCAAGTATTTAATGTATACTGATAATTACTATTTGTTGTACAAAGATATTAAATTTATTTCGGCTAGCCTATCTTGCAAGATACAGGTTTTGTTTGTATTCTATTTGAAGTAAAATTTATTTTCCTTATTTGCTTACAACTAATATATGCTTATGCTTCATTTATCAAGTAAAAATGTTTCAGTTTTTCTATTTATTTTGTACAGCTACAGATCCTTCATTATTAATATGAAGTAAAACTTTGTTTCTTCTTTGCTTATATACAAGCTACAGATTTTTGTTTATTATCATTTTGAAGTGAAATCTTTTGTTCCCTGATGCATATACACAGCACATGAGTATTATATTTATAGCATTGATTTAACTAAAGCACAAATATGATTATTACTGGTTTACATTTAGTTTTAGTTTATTATTATTTTTTTTTTCTCTGGGTACATCACTTAGTTGCTGTACAAACTTATATATGTATTTAGCAATGTATCAAGATTCTTATATTTGACTTTATTTTCTTATACATAACTTTTATTATTCCATATTCTTGCTATTTGTTCATTTATACTGACATAAATGTTATAGTGTTCACAGGTTCATATACTTGTATTAATATAGTTCAAGTCATAGCTTATATTCGTAAATTTATATCTTGGTTACATTTTATATTTTATATTTTTATGTTACTTTAATTACATATATAATATATGATTGTGTTTTATACTAGTTTCTTTTGAATGTTTACACTTATATTGTTTTGCATTTTCCTGTTTTATGTTAAATAATTTCATGTTTGTTTATTTTAAAACTTATCATTTTAAAAACTAAAAGTGTATTCATATGTTTTTTTATCAAATATCAAATAATGAATCTTTGATTTAATTCTATTGAATAAGTCAGATTTTTGTTTTTAAATGGTTTTGACGTATTAACTTCTTTTAAATTTTTCAAATCAAACTTCCTTCTATACAACATACATAACTGTTAAACATTTAATATCTCACCAATTTAAATATTGACAAGTTTATATTTAATTTAAATTAGATTAAATATTTATTAAAATATGCTATCAGAATTCCGGGTCGTTACACGAAGCATCGGCCGGAAGTGAACGCGTCGATCGTGCACGATGTCCCACCTGTACTTGATTGATCAAAATAATTTGGGGAAGAAGGAAGGGTCTCGTGATGGTCTCAAAGATGATGTCGGGTAGAAGCTCGTTTTGGTGATGTGATAACTCGAGCCTTGAATCAGGTAGTTCCAATGTTAAAACTGCATAACAGGATTTTCAATTTCAAACTAAAATGACGATTTAAAAAGAAAAGGATAGGAAGAAGAAAGAGGGAGCTTGGGGGAAACTCAGGGAAGAATTGAAGTTAGCTTGGAGATTTAGTTTTTGGACTCGGCTTTATTCAAATCGTATTAACCAAGTTGTAAAGTTTGAAAAAAATGGATAAGTTTCAAACAAATTTTTCCAAGTTCAAAAGTAAATCATTAAATAAGATTTTAACCGGGTTTCAAAGTTTAAATTTTAAAGTCAATAAATTGTTTTGGTAATGAATAAATACTTATTCGTTAATTAATGTAATTAATTAACAAGTGTTTTTGAAATATAATGAAAGCAAATAAGAAAAAGATAACCGCTTAATGTAAGTTAATTTATGTGGTTAATTAAAGATGATCATTTATTATAATTAATTAAGGGCAATAACTTTGTATAATTACATTAAAGGATCATTGATTCATGTGATGAAGTAATTAAAGGTAATTAATTACTTAAAGGTAATTACTTAACTTAAAAGTAATTAATAAATGTTTAAAGCTAATTAAGTGATTAAGCATAATAAATTATTGAAATTAATTAAGAATAATTAATTAAATGATAATTAATTAAGGTTAATTAATAAATGTAACTAATTAATTAAAGATTAATTAGGGGTTAATTATTTAATAATTAAAGGTTAACTATTTAATACTTAAAGGTAAATTGATCTATTAATTAAGGTTAATTTAATAATTAAAGGCTAATTATTTTATTATTGAAGGATTGATTAATAAATGATTAAAGAATAATTAATCAAATGATTTGTAATTAATAAATGTTAATTAGCCTGGATTAGTGATTAATCTGGTTTAAATTAATTAGATGATCAATTAACCTTACTTATGGATGTTTGAATTGTATGAACTATTGTGAATTTTTTGATACCTCTATTGTGTGATGCTGTATGATATGGGTTGTTTTAATTCAAGCTGTAATGAATATAATTTATTTCATCTGTGATGAATGTATATTATTTATTTATCTGTGAACCTATGAATGGAAGATAAGCATTATAGGAATATATCGCTTATTGATATTTATGTGCTTGAATCTGTGATTGATGTTGTTGCACTATCGTGTAAAACCCCTGGACCACACTATATACACACAAATATGGATTGCATGAGGAAATTGGTTGTCACAAATTTTTGAAATAATTTCATGGTTTTGGATATGGATTAGGTTTAAAGTGAAAAGCTTTTGGAAAGGTATTTCAAAGATAAAAGTTATTTTTGAATAACTTGATTTAGTTTTGAAATTTGATTTAAAAATTGAATTCAAAATTTGAAATTGAATGCTATATCTGGTATTTATGACGTAAAAAAGTTATACAAGCTATAAATGTGTTTATATGAGTTTTTAAAACATTTTAAAAGTATGGTTTTGAGAATTTGAATTTAACCCAAGTTTATATTTGAAAGGCCTTAACATGTGCAAGTATAATCGGGTTTTCCGAAACGGAAACAAGTGATTTCAAATAATAATAGCTTTTATATAAGGAAAGAATTTCCAAACTATGATGAAAAGATTTCAAGTTTGAAATAGAATGGCTTTGAAAGGTATAATTGAATCTTTGTGAAAGATAGTCAAACCTTGATTTGAAATTGAAGAACAATTTAAACGGTGTATCTTTCATATAAAAGATTTGGAATGGAATTGTTTTGTGGAAATGATTTTTGAAAGCTATGAATTGAGTCTTTCAATTAAAGACCGGATGAGTTAATCCAATTTGAAATGGAATTGTTTTGAAAAGATATGAATGAATCTTTATGAAAGATTGGTGAACCTTGTTTTAAATTGAAAGGGGTTTTTAAAGGTGAATCTTTTGTTTAAAGGATTTAAGTGTGGAAATTGTTTAAACCATTGAAGGTTTTTGAAATGAATCCTTTTGCTTAAAAGATTTGTAAATGGTAATTTGTTTAACCATTTGAAAGAAAAGTTTTGGGTAATAAGTTGTGACTTAACTGAGATCCCATATCCATATGTTTTTAAATATTGCGCTCATTATTCGGTTTAGCCGAGAGAGGACCTTGTGTCGTATAACCCATTTCGAATAATGATATGACGTATATGGATAGCATTTGAAGACGATTGGTGAAGACCAGATATTTTCGAAAACGAAAGGATTTCTTGTCGAATGTCTCTGCATCGACTGATCCCCGGTATAGAGATTTGAGCACCCTTTGTGATGGGGAGTCCGGACGTGATTAGGAATCATCCGGATGTGCAATGGCTTCTTTATGAAGTGCCTTCGATTCTGTTCGTACTCGGAACAGACTTGTATGGATGTGTGTCTGACGTTACACTTTGAGATGTAAAGCTTGTTTCTATCAAATACATTTCTATTTGGCGGCGGGGATTTATTCTCTTAGCTAACACCCTTCTCTGAGACGTATGAGCTCAGAGGTTATGCAGTTGATGGTTACTAGTGATACTTGTTTCGTCGTATTCTGGGACTCCTCGGAATGCTATTTTTTTTAAATATCGATTTAAACGATCTAATTTCAAAACTGATCAAAACATTTCCAAATCCAATTCTGAAGCTTCCATTATCTTCAGTATTATCAATATGAATTTTCTAAGCCGTCAAATTATTTTTGAGCTTAAAATTAAAGATCCATAATTTTACCCAACTTTCTATAATTAAATTCAAAAATTAAATTGCCATTTTCATTTTGATATTTGAAATCCAAGTTAAATCAATCTATAAATATTAAAATTCATTCAAATATTTAAATTTTAAAACATTAAAATTTTCGGGTCGTCACTTCGTTTCCCCCTTAAAAGAATTTCGTCCCGAAATTACTAGTTAGGAAGAATGATCCTCAACCCGTTTATCATTTTCCCAAAACCAAACAATTTTATCAACTTGCCCAAAACAATTCTTTTTATTAGAGACCCACTACCATTTCATCTAACTTTCCAAAATCAATCATAGATTCCAAACAACATTGTTTTCTCAATAATTTAAATTCAAATTTCAATTTTTCAAAAATTTTCTAACTCCCTAAATTTTCAAAAAATTTCGCCAACGTTTCCTTTGCGCGCCTAGTTCGGTACGACTAAAAAAATGGCACCACGGCCCCCAGATTTCAAAAAGAAAAGAAAAAGCCAAGCGGGCTGACAAGAAGATCATCAAATTTCATACTGAAATTTGAATACATACCTTTTGGTCGAGCAATTCAATTTTATCTTCGAATTCAAAATCCCAATTCCATTTCCTTTAGCACACCTGTGTATCCTGCCTATCATTTTTGCACATTCCTTTACAAAATTTTCTATATATACTTCTTATACCATTTTTACTTTACTATTGAATTTATATATTCATTTTCATTCAATCTTACATTTTCAATCTCATTTGAATTCAGTTTACCATTTCAATTCTATTTGGATTCAATTTACCTTCTGAATATTGAATTTTATCAATTATCTTTCATTCCCAACTGATTCATCTCTCTATTTCAAATTCCAATTCATTTTATCTCAAACCATTTTTTTCCATCTCCACCTTTATTATCTTTAGTTCACTTCGAACTAATTTTACAACAACATTTTATTTCTCACAAATCAAATTGGTTTTCAATATTCAGTTTCAATTCCAGTTTTATTCTTTTGTTCATTCCCAAACACAATTCAGTTTACTATTTTGGTTTATAACCACTTATATTTAAAATGGATTTCAAATTCCATATAAATTTGATTCACCTTTCGTTTATAATTATTGAATTTGATTCATTTCAATTCATATTCAATTTCGTCATTCCTTTAATTAGTTTTATTTACTAATTTTATTTCAATATTTCACTTTGTTTATCACAAATCAAATTCAATTCCAATTCAATTCTATTTGCTTACAAATTCGAAATGAATTTCAACATTCAATTTCACTTTCATTTAATTGTAATTGTAAATTTATTCATTCACAATTTTATTTCCCACCGATAGATTTTATTCCAATCATTCAGTCGATAAGACTTGTTGAATTCACCTTTATACAAATTAACTCAAATTTTCAATCTCAATTCTTTTATTAAATTTTCATTTTTAATTCCACTTGATTTAAATTTTTCCCTCCAACTTATTTTGTTTCCACATTTACCTTTTTCTAACTTCTCTTTAAGTTAGTTTTTATTTTAACAACTTTAAACTTTACAAGTTATCAACTTAACGATATTCCATAAATATTTTATATAACATTCCAGAGTCTTTTCAATCTTTCAAAAATCATTTTTGATAGCAATTCAAATTATCTTTTGAATTTAAAAAATCCAAACCGGTTTTGCAAACAACTCTCATTTAAAACAATTTGGCAGCAATCCCTCTTTTGGAAACCCGAAACTGAACATCGATGATGTTGCAGTCATCACCGAAGTTATTTTCCAGCAACCTAAAAGAGTTTAGAGCTTTCATCCCTTCAAAACACTTTTCCAAAATCTTTGAAAATCATTTTCAAACTCAAGGAAATTTAATACTTCTCCAAATCTCCAAAACTTCAAATCTTTTCAAAAACATTTTCAATATTTCTTTGGAATTCTATTTCAAATTATAAATTACATTTACAATTTACAATTCTCATTTGTATATGGATTTTATTTCTTAATTCTTTGTTTGGATTTCAATTCTCATTCAATGTCAATGATAATAATTTAACACTATCACTTTCTAACAAATAAGCAGCCATATACTATAATAATTTATGGAAAATCATTCCTTTTATATACGAAAATAGTTTGGGTAAAATTATTTTATTCACCCTAATTTTAAAACAATACTGTGTCGGTTTATCTTGTTTATTAGTATAGAAACTCCTATCGACACAGTTAGCTAGACTGCACCGACTAGGATCTATAAACAATCAACCGATAAGTCAACACAATATAAACAATTTTATATTTACTAAAAAATACACGCTCATATCTATTATTACACTCAAACTCATTCTAGAGTACTATGGACTCTATCTCTAATGAGTAACACCCAACAGAGCCAAGGTTGTCGCTTAATCAAAAGCTCTGATACCAAATGTAGCGACCCTGACTCAACCATCGAAAATCGGCATCGAATACGACACTCGTATTTAAGTGCCGCAGATCCAAACGTCGAATCTAGTTCGCCGGAGCTTATAACACATCAAGTATGACAATGCAGCGGTAGAAAAGAAATGAATATCATATACAACTCCAATGAATATAATATCCAATGATATACAACAATGATATCAAAATGATACAAGAATATCAGAGACAAAAAAACAACAGCGGAAAACAAATAGCAAAAGAGATAACTCCAATACCAAACTGTAAAGGCTCAAAATTCCAAAGATCTCCAATCAAATAAGCGAGAACCACCATCAAGTTGTGCCAAGCTAAGCAAGTCTCATCCGTCGTCCTAACCAAATACTTCAATATCCAAAGTCTTCAAAGAATACCAAAGAGAAAGCCGAAAGCTACCGAATCGATACCTATATCTACTATCTAAAAAACCCAACTCTATACTACCCCTGTGGAAAATTATGGGCACCCAGAGTTTAGGAAGGGAACAATAAACTCCGAGTAAGTCATGGGACTGGTATGAGCAAACAAAACATTTTTTATCTTTAAAACAAACAACAAAGAGTTTTAAAACATTGAAATCCGCAATGTTTTTTGGAAAATGAAACTACCATAAGGCCTCCCGCCTCACACCCATGCAAACGCAGAATTGGAGGAGATTTCTCCTTATGATAGTCAAAAATGCTTGATACGCGAAAACCATTTTGATATTATTATTAGTGCATAGTGCAGGAAACATTTCGAAAGTATAATATTAATATTAGCCGGCATTAAACATTTCGTCGTATGTCTACTATAGCTACCATGTTCAACAGTAGGTTACCACCACATTCCATGGCAGGTTACACAACTAAAACCGTACTAGGCGTGTATTGTTATGATGCCCCACCTCTATACCCACGCTAGCCAAGAACACTACGGTGTAATGCTGTCAACTAGCATGGAGAATAAGGCTGTTGAGGAGCGACCATCTGTATAATTACTTTGTGCGAGTACCGATATGCTAGATAAAAATATAACTTTTCATCTCAAGAGGAAATCCGACATACCGACACAAACTCAAAGCCACTACACAGTGGCTATAAAGGTCTTCGGAAACAAATATAGAAATAAACATAAGACAAATCAGTCACAGATAATTCATATCACAAAGGCGGAAGAAGATATGAATATATAACTAACACATGAAAGTGTATGTCAGAGTAGTGGTAAAAAAGATCCACAATAATAAAAAAGAATAGCAACATGTGCTATATAAAAGAACACAACTATGAGTCCATATCTCAAGTGCATACAACAAAATAAACTACTAATCTAAGTAGTTAGCCAAAAGTCAGAGAAATCAATCCCAAGTGAGAAGTCAAGCTGAAGCACCTGTAACATCTCGGTCTGACCCGAGTATTATTTAATAAGAAAATAATAAATGGACCAGTCAAACTATAAATATCAGATGAAACGATATTGAATAAGAGATATGACTAAACACATAATAATCACAATGCCAAGCTGTGATATATATAAGTAATTGAAAATCAACAAGATATTAATCAATATCACAGAATCTACACAAGAATCAAAGAAACGTCATACTCCTTATTTCATTCACCAAACCATAAATATTGACGATTATATCAATGTCAATCACAAAAGTCAATGACACACAAATTCACCAATGCATAAATATTGATAAAACTTATCAATGGAAATCACGAAAATTGGTGAAACACAAATTTCAGAATTCAACACACGAAATCCAGAAATCACAAAAGTCAATGACACACAAATTCTAGAATTCAACACACGAAATCCAGAAATCACAAAAGTCAATGACACACAAATTCCAGAATTCAAAACATGAAATCCAGAAATCGCAAGAAATGGGGGGATGCCTATCACACGAACGGGAGCATTAAAGCTCACCAACATATGTATCACACGAACGAGAAGCTATCTCATGGTAGCTAGCCATTAACTTTTGACACACGAATGGCCCGAAGACCATGGGGAGCTACCCCACAAAGAAATGAGACGAAGCTCAATAAAATGAGTTACTATCCTCCACGTGGACAAAGAGACATCGCACAATTGCTAGTCTAAATCACAAAAATGATCGTCATGATCATCAAGAAGTGTCAATTACAGTAAGCTAGTAAATATATGAGCTTAGCTTCATGTCCCATAACCACTATCTTAACTTAAATATTTACTAACAAATTGTATATCTCCACTAGAAAATTGTCACAAGAGTTTCAAACGAACAAGTCCAAGAATTAACCGACGAAGTAAACGCAAGCGTTTCATACCACTTATTTTACTAAGCCGTTTAATTAGATTTCTCATACGAGTGAGGTAAAGGTTTGTGTATACTAGCAGATTGGAAAATGGTTTTATAAACGAGTTTGATATTGAAAATATAGTTGAAATCGTTTTGATGAAGAGGTTTTGATATTTAATACTAGTATTGAAACCTTTAGATTTTTAAAGTGATAAATCACAAAAATGATTGTAGAACAATCAATCACCAAAATTCACATCCGAAGACGTGAATAAAATCCAAAGAAATCGATACCAAATCCATAGAAATGGATATTTCCAAAAATCCATAAAAAGAAGTCATCATAGTCGATAATAAGTGATAACGACTAATAGGATCGCTAAAATCGATAAATAATGGAAATTCACACAAACAACCTAAATAGGCAAAAATAAACTTCTTCAGACGTCTGATTTGGAATCCAGACGTCTGTATTTGTTTTCTGAAAAATAGTTCAGAAAGCTACCCAGACATCTGGAATAGCCAAAACAGACGTATGAGCCATGGCCAGACGTCTGGACTTGAATCCAGACGTCTGGTTTTGTTCTCTGGAAATAACCCAGAGAACACCCAGACGTCTGAAACCTCAAGTCAGACGTCTGAGACTTATCCAGACGTCTGATTTGAATCTCAGATGTCTGAAAATAGTCTCTGGCATTTTTTTATAATATGCGTGCATACATTTTTCTTTTCAGGTCCAAACCAGACGTTTGGACTTGGTCACTAGACGTCTGGTCACCTGGTCTGGGCAACAATTTGCCTAGGCCAAAGTGGCCAAAACTTATCGGCAGTGATCGGACGAGCAACGACGACTAAGGATTTATGCCTAGCGACAACCCAGCCTTAAAAGCTCTTTGATACACCCCGAATATCAATGTCCAATGTCCATAAAAGGATTTTCATAAAATTGGACCAAAGCACACAAATTTGGAAAATTCACCAAATCAATTCAAATTGAAAGCAAATGAATATGCACATATGTTAGGAATTCATACCTAACAACAATGATAGATATAGAAAAAGATGTGAGATAAAATCTCACCTTCGAACCCAAACGATTGAAGAAGAAGCTTGAGAGCAAAGGAGAATCAACCACTCTTCAAATCCAACTCAAGAAGCTTGATTCTAAGCTTTAAAAGAAGAACATTCCCAAAGTTAGGTTTAGGAATTTCTGAAACTGATAAAAGAATGAGTTGGAGAAGAAGAAGAAGAAGAGAAGCTTACCAATGGGTTCTTCTATTAGTTAGCAGCTAGAGTTTGATTTGCAAAAGAAACTAGGGCTTGGTGTTTTAATTTCCTCTTCCACTCTCCATTAATATAAAGCTTAAGTATAAGGAAATGAGGAATGAAGAGGAGAAGGGGTTGGGACCTAATACATAAGTGGGGTTAATGGGCTCAGCCCAAACCAAAGCCCTAAGTGAAAAAGTAGCAAAAATCAACTTACTCCAAACATATCGAAGCTTATACCCAAAAAGGTCGCAAACGGCATTTTAAACTCAATGGGAGTGGTCCCGAGTCCTAATTTGACCGTATGCAAAAAGTAGCTTTTCGGACTAAATTCCGAGTATCTATAAAATATTTAAATAAAATATTTAAATATAAAAATCGATAAATATGCGGGTTGTTACAGACTCCCCTCCTTAAAGAAATTGCATCCTCGCAATATTTAAGAAGAAAATATAAAGTAACAACCATAAAAGCATATTCAACACAAAAGAAATTTGAAATAAAAGGTTCACCTTAAAGAGCATGGGAAAGTAAGTCCGGATGTGATCGTTCGATGAACTCTCTAGATTCCCAAGAACAATCCTTAGGATCTGAAGACCATTGAACTTTAACAAGCGGAACATCTTTATTTTGAAGTTGTTTGAATTCTGAAGCAATGATATGAATAGGATGTTGCTCATAATTTAAATTAGGCGAAACTTCAATCTCTTCCACAACACTGGGCTCAAGAATAGAATCGGAATCTCGAAGACATTTTCGAAGTTGAGAAACGTGAAACACGTCATGGATAGCAGAAAATTGGGCCGGTAATAAAAGGCGATAAGCCATGTAACCAATACTGTAAAGACCCGTAAATCCGTACTCCTTGAATAGACACTAATCTCCTTTGTTTAATTCAAGATGAACGAAAATACGAACCCTTAGGGGTTTTAAGAAAAATTTAAGAAAAGAAGAAGAGAGAAAAAGAAGAAAGAAGAAGAAAATAGATAATAGGGAGAAGAGAAAACATAAGATAGAAAATTTAGATAGGGAAAAGAAGATAGAAGATTTTAAAATTGAAAGAAACGAGAATAGAAGAAAAAGAAAAACAGAAGAAAATAGGACGGAACAGAAAACAACATCAGAATCTCACAATTCGCAGCGGAACAACATATAATAATAAATGAATAATCTTTAAACAAAGAACTATATCAGTTATTACATTATATACTTTACATCATATCATCATCAGAGTGTACAACAACAACAAACAGTGCAGCGGAAAAAGAAATACTATATAAACTAGTACGCCATGTCATCCAGCTTGCCTCCAGCAACTCCAGAATATCCAGAATATCCTGATAAACCTTAAATCTTGACTGCCCGTGTGGAAATTGGTGGGCACCCAGAGTTTAGGAAGGAAAACAATAAACTCCAAGTCAGTCATGTGACTGGTGTGAGAACTCAAACCAGTTTATTTATCTTTAAAAATCAAAATAGAGAGATATTTTTAAATTTAATTCGCAATGCTTTTAAAAATGAGACTACCATAAGACCTCCTGCCACACACACAATGCAAACGCAGACTTGGAGAAGATTTCTCCTTATGATAGTCAAAGATGCTTGATACGTATTAAAATCAAATCAATTTTGATATTATTATTAGTGCATAGTGTAGAAGAAATTCATTTCGAAAGTAGAATATAAATCTTAGCCAGCATAGGTACCATTATATTATGCCTACTAATAGCTACCATATTAGATGGCAGGTTCTACAACTAAAACCGTACAAGTTTCGTATTGTTTCTTTGGATTTCCAACAAATGGTCAGGCCAAGGAACTTCCCATTGCCACATGAGAATGCCTCTGGAAAGACATCCCCGAGAACCAAACCGGAACTCTGCCAACACAAGGCCGGGTTACCCCTAACTGGGTAACTACTGACACGAGCACGCCATTCCCCGATCGTAAACGACCTTTCTCACGGGATCCCGAAAACCAACAACCACAAAGTAATAAATTCGTAGTAACCACATAGGTTAAATATCTGGGCTCCATACCATGATACCACCTCTATCCAGAAGGAAATGTACATACCCTAAAGGGTGCTACCCCTCATAACCTTGCCGCATCTTTCCTGTTTTGACCATTTTCGGGGTGTGAGGTTCGACGAATTCACGTCCACAAAAACATACTTTATACAAAAGCCATGCTTTGGGTCAACAAATGATCAACACAATGATCACTAAGATAGACGATCAAATAAACGATCCTATCACAATAATCAACACAATGATCATTTCAGCATCACTCAGCATATCACATTACCAAATTGGGAATATATCGCTGATAACTTCAACTATATAACCTCTGAGCTCGTACGTCTCAGAGAAGGGTGTTAAGCTAAAAGAATAAATTCTCCGCCACCAACAGAAATATATTTGAATGAAATCGGCTTTATATCTCAACTTGTAATGTCAGACACACAATCCATACAAGTCTGTTCCGGGATCGAACAAAACCGAAGGCACTTACAAAGAAGTCCTTGCAATCCGGATATTCACAATCCTGATCGGATTTCCCATCACTTAGGGAGTCTCTATACCGCTGCAACTCAGTGCAGAGACAATCGACAGGTCATCCTATCGCTCTTGCAAATACCGGGTCTTCAACACCGATCTTCAATGCAATTCACAATGACATATCACATATTCGGAATGGGTTATACGACCCCATGGTCCTTTCCCGGTTAACCCGAATAGTGAGCGCTTATTCAAAAATAAGTGTAGCATTCACATTCAAACAAATCACATCAATTACCCATTCAAAGGGAAATATTGATAGTCGGTTATTGAACTATCAATGGATATGCACACATCACCAGTTTCCAAATAATTTTCCAAATTATTTATTTTCCAAAATATCTTCACTAGATATATAATTTCAATACTTCAAAAATAAATCAATATTTATTTTTAAACAAATTCCACTTCCTTTATAAATTCCTTAGTGAATTTATAATTCCAAGATATCAATGAATATTCGATTTCAATTATTCATTTCAATTTTCTTTTCAATTTATCTTCAAAAAGATAAATTCTAAATATCACTTCATATTGGAAACAATTCCATACTTATTTAATAAGTAATTCACAAATTTTATTTATTTTCAACACTTGGAAAATATTCAATATACTTAAATCGAAATTAAGTATATATTTCATTCTTTTAAGGAAATCATTCTCTTAAACATAATTATTTGGGCCAAAACGAATGTTACGTAAACATCGTTACGACAAGCCAAAATCACTAGTATAGGGATTCGAAATTAAAATAGATATATAAATCCCAATACTATAAAAAACATTTCCTTTCGGAAATCATTTACTATAACAACAGTGTTATAGTCCATCATCTCCTTCTGTTTCTCGAAAACGTCTATTTCAACAATTAATGTTGAAATCTATAGTTTCGAATCTCAACACATTTTTAAAACATTGTTCGATCGTTTTAATTCTATTTAAAACATCCAAATCCAAAACAATTTCTTTAACGTGTTATTCACTATTCAAAAATGTGAATATACTTCATTAACAACTTCATCCTTTTATTCAATTTAATTCAAAGGATTATTCACTATTCAAAAATGTGAATATAACTCCATTTATAGGTTTCAACAATTTTCTTATCAAAATAAGTCATTTGCGAATTTATATAACAACATTTATAAATTTCCATTTCTATTTATTTATAAAAACTTCCTTTTTATAAATTCTTTTATTAACCTATTCCAGTTTATAACTCAATTATAAACTAAAAGTTCATATTATAAGTTAATTACTTATAAAACGATTATTTTACAAAATCGTTCTTTTTTAGACTTTCCAAATTATAAATCTTATAACTTATAAGATCCATTTATTTAACCAATCTACTCTTCAAATAATCTCACCAAATTTATAAATCTTACTATTTATAAATTTCATTTATAACTTCACAGTTTATAATTCTATAAATTTCATTTATTTATGAAATTCATTTTCACTTCATTCAAACACTTATAAAAACTCGTTTTATAATATCAATATTTCAATTTATAAATATCCATTTATAAATCTCTTAATATAAATCAAATTTATATTACTCTTTTAAACGTCTTCAAATTCCTTTATTATTTCACCATTTTGATTCATAAAAAAAATTAAATTTTATAAATCCTATATTTAAACTTTTCACAATAAATTCTAAAATATCTCGATTAAACTATTTTATAAACTCAATAGCATCGTATTCTCAAAAATCAGTTTTTAACTATATTTCTCAAAAATCATAATTTTTATAACATTAAAAATTATAACGTTTATTTATTTGAAATGGATCAATTCCAAAAATAAAGTATATTTTCAAAAATCACTTTAAAAATCATTTTAAAATCCCAAAATCTGGGTCCAATGATGCTACACACCAAATAGTCAATCACGACTACAACGATCCATCATATATCGATATGATAATCCATCAAATATCAAAATATCTGAAATCAAATAAAAACTGTTGAGGAATCCAGTTGGATCCCTCCAACCTGTTTTCCTGCATCCAAAAACATTAGCACAATACCAATTTCGCTCCAGTACGAAATTATCGCGGTATATGTTTTTAATAAATATTATCCGCTTAATAACGGCGTAATAGGGTCTCATCCGCTAAAAAATGCGGGGAATCAACAACTGTAATATATACATATGCCAATATATATATATTGATATTATATATAATACCAATTTCACTGTTTATGAAATATTCGCGGTATATGTTTTTAATAAATAACATCCGCTTACTAACGGCGTATAATGTCTATTTTAACAATCAATAGATATCAATCAACATTCAAACATGCATTCAAATATTTTAAATCTAACTATTTAAAATAAAATCGAAACTGATTCGATTGAGTGAGAAATTCTCACCTTGATTTTAAATTCCGTTTTAGCGATTTATTTCGAATAAAATTAAACAGACGTTTAATTTTACCCAAAATTCTCACTAACTCCGATCGACTCCAAACAAACTCCATCGCGTAGTGCTCGTCCATACGATTCCAACGCAACTGGTTTCGCGCATTTTCGACCTCGTATGAAAAAGTTATGAATTTTTAAAGATTGTACACGATTTTATAACTTAATTACAACATAACTTAATTAATTTTAAACCTAACTTCCTAATAACCGTTAGATCTTGCTCCAAGCCATCAGAGCCGCACGCGTCCATCTTCCTTCTCCACGTTTCTTGCTCGAGAACTTGATGCTAAGGCCGAACCCAATAATGCAATTTAGGGTTTTATTTAGCTAACACCACACTCAACAATAACTCGATCAAGACGTTGCAACTCGAAGCTCTCCTCCTCCACCATGTTCGGCCTGAACCCTGGCCAACTCGGCCTCATATGCTGCCTTGGAATGCGTGCGTGGCCTGAAGCATACGGCCCCCCTTAGCTCCCTCTTCGCGACACCAAACACGATCTCCACCGTTGAATCTCTTCGTCTCGTTGCCCTCTACATCTTTCATGTTGAAAGTTTTAGCCAAAACTTGATGGATTGAGAGATCAAAGGGGAAAAGTCGCGTGAGTTTCTGACCATCAGTTTTACAAGTGGCGGCTAGGGTTTATTAGGGTTTAGATATTTTTTTTATTTTTTTATTTGTGAGGGTTGTGGTGCTATTTATAAAGAAAAATCGAACACTATTCATCCCGGAAATTCCGAACTCCGATTTACGCGCCGTAACCAGCATTTCTAGGGTTTACCCCGCGTTCCGGACACAATGGAACAGGTTTCGGAAGCTAATTCGGACATCTGTGCGAGTTATGGCTATAAACGCTCAATTTGAATTAAACCGATTTAAGCGATTTTCTAGGCGTTTTAATTTGTACCGGACAAACCGTAAATCCAATTGACTTGAAATTTGAAACCTTACAATAATATCACATTACGGATCCGATGAAACTGGTTTCATCGAAATCCGAGACTTTTTGAAAAATGGCTATTTTAGCTCGTCGAATTTAAATTAAAAATAAATCGATGCGTTTTGAGCTGCCACGATCAAACGATAGCTCCGATTGACACGAAAATTGAAATCCGGTAATAACTAACTATTACGGATCAAATGGAACTGGTTTCGGTCAATTCTGAGACTGTTCAAAAATTGACTATTTTCACTAGTCGATTTTAATATTAAAATATTCAATTTTCACAAATTAACTTTTAATTCGATTTTAAAAGTTCTAAAATATCGTTCTAACTCCAATATGATAAAATAAAATTTTACAAATCATTTTAAATCATATTTAACTATATTTTTAATTATTTCCATAATTTAACATATTAAATTATCGATTTAATTATTCAATTAAATCCAAAAATTCAAATAAAAATTTATTTGACTTATAAATTCACTTATTAATATTTAAAATTAATTAAATATTCATATTTTAATTATTAAAAATTCTGGGTCGTTACAAATACGTTCAGTGATAGGAAATGGCCCAATATATCGAGGCGCTAATTTTCCCGATCGGCTGAAACGTACAACACCTTTCATAGGTGAAATTCGAATGAACACAAGATCTCCCATAGAAAATTCTAACTTCCTTCTCTGGTTATCGGCATAGGATTTCTGTCTACTCTGGGATTCTTTCATCCTATGACGAATAAGATCAATCTTTTCTGTGGAATCACGAATAAAATCTGGACCTAAAACCAGCTTCTCACCGGCCTCAAGCCAACAAGAAGGAGATCGAAATGGCCTCCCATAGAGTGCCTCAAAAGGTGCCATACCAATACTAGATTTGAAGCTATTATTATAGGAAAATTCAGCAAGAGGAATATGATCTTCACAGCTTTCATCGAAATCATGTACACAAGCACGAAGAAGATCTTCAAGAGTTTGATTCACACGCTCGGTTTGTCCATCGGACTGGGGATGATAAGCGGTGCTAAAATTAAGCTTCGTTCCTAAAGCTTTTTGAAGACTCTTCCAAAATCCACTAGTAAACAATGGATCACGATCACTAACAATAGAAGTAGGAACCCCATGTAATTTAACAATCTCTTTAACAAAGAGTTTGGCCAAAAGAGAAACGGTTCGGTTAGACCGAACGGGAATAAAATGGGCGGATTTAGTAAGTCTATCAACAATCACCCATAAGCTATCATGGCCCGAACGAGAACGGGGAAGGCCGTCTATAAAATCCATGGAGATCTGATCCCACTTCCAAATTGGAATTTCTAAAGGTTGCAATAACCCACCGGGCCTTTGATGCTCGACCTTAACGAGTTGGCAAGTCATGCAACGCTTAACGAAGTTAGCGATGTCAAGTTTCATTCCCTCCCAATAATAAATTCGCTTCATATCCGCGTACATTTTGCTACTACCGGGATGAATGGTGAATTTAGAACGATGGGAATCTTCTAAAATATCTTTTCGAAGATCACCAATATTTGGTACTATAAGTCTACCAAATCTTCGAATGCCGCCACGAGAATCGATATCAAAGTCTTTCAAACTTTCAATATCAATCTTATCCTTAATATTTTGGCCAAGAATAGCCAATTCAGGATCTAGCCCTTGAGCTTCAAGAATGCGGTCCAAAAGAGAAGGATGAGCCTCAAGGCTACACAAACAATTGATGAGCATAAATCGGATACGCACTCTCGAATCTCACAAGTGGATAAAATCTCGAGATCGTTCCATTCGTATATCATCATAGAAACAACTGCTTGTTGTTTACGGCTAAGAGCATCGGCGACACGATTAGCCTTACCGGGAGTATAAAGGATATCAAGATCATAAGGAGCAAGGAACTCGAGCCAACGTTGTTGACGCAAATTAAGTTCATTTTGAGAGAATAAATACTTCAAGGACTCATGATCGGTATAAAGAATAAATTTCTCTCCCAAAAGATAATGACGCCAAATACAAAGAGTGAAAACAATAGCCGCGAGCTCTAAATCATGAGTGGCATATCTAGTCTCGGCTGGCTTTAATTGCCTAGAAGCATAAGCAATAACACGTTCTCTTTGCATAAGAACGGCACCCAAACAAACGCGACTGGCATCGGTATAAACAACGAAATCTTGATTCCCCTCGGGAATAACAAGAATAGGAGTATCGGAAAGGAGTTCTTTTAATTTCTGAAAAGAAGTTTCACATTTGTCCGACCAAATGTATTTAACACCTTTCTTCGTTAAGCTAGTGAGGGGCACGACAATCTTAGAAAAGTCTTTGATGAAACGACGGTAATAACCCGCCAATCCAAGAAAACTACGAATCTCTGTCACACTCTCTGGTCTCTTCCAATCTTGAATCGCTTCAATCTTTGAAGGATCTACGGAAATTCCGGATTCGGAAATAATATGACCGAGAAACTTCACAAGAGCCAAAAGTGGCATTTAGAAAATTTGCCTTTAATTGATTACTCCTAAGAGTTTCCAACACAATCCGAAGATGCTTTTCATGCTTCTCCTCGGTTTTTGAATACACAAGAATATCATCAATAAAGATGAGAACAAACCGGTCGAGGAAGTCTTTGAAAACACGATTCATAAGGTCAAAAAATAAGCCGGAGCGTTCGCTAAACCAAATGGCATAACAAGCCATTCATAAGATCCATAACGGGTACGGAACGATGTCAAAGGAATACTATCCTCTGCGACACGAAGCTGGTGAAAACCAGTAGCTAAGTCTAATTGTGAAAAGACTCTAGCACCACTAAGCTAATCGAATAGATCATCAATTCGAGGTAAAAGATATTTATTTTTGATAGTAAGATCATTAAGCTTACGGTAGTCAACGCAAAGCCTAAGTGTACCATCGGATTTCTTCACGAAAATAGCTGAAGCTCCCCAAGGCGAGGAACTAGAGCGAATAAATTGCTTCGTCTCCAATTCGGATAATTGTTTATGCATCTCCTCGTTTCTTTATTGGACATACAATAAGGAGGACGAGTGATAGGTTGAGCTCCAGGTATGAGATTAATTCTGAACTCAATTGCTCGCTTAGGTGGTAATCCTAAAACGGGCTCAAATATGTCGGAAAATTCACGAACAATGTGAATAAGAGAAATAATATCTTCCTAATCATCATTATCGTCATCATAAGGATTTAAAGAATATAAAGATGCAACCAAGATGGAATCCGAATCTTAAAGATTAATAGAAATCTGCTTAATGGATTGAGGATGTCGAAGATGAATAGTCCGCTCAGGACATTGGATATGAGCTTCATAACAGTTAAGCCAATCCATTCCCAAAATCATTCCAAAGCCTAAATAACGCATGACATGCAAATCGGCTCGGAAAGAAAATCACACAAAACAATCTCGACATCTTTACACAATAAACTGATTGTTGCGGATCCACCAACCGGATTCGCAATTCTCAAAGAAGTCATTAAACACAAAACATCCAAAGAAAAAGTATCAACAAGTTCTTTTAATATAAAAGAATGGGACGCATCCGTATCAAAAAGAACTCGAATAGGATGATCATGAAATAAAATAATGCCATCAAGGATAGAATGAGAAATACCTTGGCCACAAGATGTGTTGCCAGGGGCTTGAGCAACATTTAACTTTCCCTCCTTCCTGCCCTGAAGCTTAGGGCAAGAAGATAAATAATGATCCGGGCTTTTGCAATAGCGACAAGTACGAGGCTTTGAACACTTGTTCGCAAAATGGTCTCTGGAACCACAGTTAAAGCATTTCCCTTCAGTAGAGGAAAAGGTCTTTGCAGCAGGAGTTGCTTGCATCCCTTTCTTATTGGGATAAGGACCTTTGAATTTATTTGGCCTCTTCTTGTTGTTGAAGTTTGGTTTAGAACCTACCACTTCAACATCATTTTCTCTATCCGCCTCTTCAAGACGAAGAGCGATATCAATGAGTTGGTCGAAAGAAATTTCTAATTTTAGAAGTAATGGCTTCTTGAGAATTTTGTTTAAGCCATAGACAAATCTCTGATTTTTCTTCGATAGGGTGTTGATGTATTCAACCCCATATTTGGAGAGAGATTCAAAAGACGCGATATAATCTGCCGCGGAAGATTCACCTTGAACAAGGTCTATAAAACAGCGAGCCAAAGTCACCTTCTCAACTTCTGGTACGAATTTTAACTCGAAGCGCTCTCGAAATTTCTCCCAGGTGAGATCCGCTTCATTTATTTCATAAATAAGAAGTTCGTACCTGTCCAATGCTCTTTCTTGGAGCATACTAGAAGCCACCTGAACTTGGTGAAGATCAGTGAGGTTCATGCGAGAAAAGATTCGATCGCATGTCCTTAACCAAGCCTGTACTTCAATAATAGTTTCGGAACCTATGAATGGCTTCCCACCCAAATTAGTGTAATCGTTGCACAAGTGTGCAAATCCCGACTTTGGGTGAGTAGGTTCCGGGTTAGCTTCATCTGCTTGAGCATTTGTCACTAAATCAAGAAGCTGTTGAGCAGTCATAAAAACTCCATCCTGGGGTGGAGTGCTAGATGGTACGCCTCTGGGACGGCCTGGTCTAGACATTTCTCTTCTTTTGAAAAGAAAGAAGAACAAGAAGAAGTTTATTCACAAATGAATATCGAGCAATCTTGCTAGATAAAATAAGGAATCATAAAGAAAATAGGATGAATAGGTACGAAGACTCGAATTAAATCCTAAAGAACGACTCCTAAGAAAGACTTAGGACATGATCCTTGCTAGATTATTCTACATTGTTCCGAAGTTTGGCTCTGATACCAACTGTGACGCCCAACCTCTATACCCACGCTAGCCAAGAACACTACGGTGTAATGCTGTCAACTAGCACGGAGAATAAGGTTGTTGAGGAGCGACCATCTGTATAATTACTTTGTGCGAGTACCGATATGCCAGATAAAAATATAACTTTTCATCTCAAGAGGAAATCCGACATACCGACACAAACTCAAAGCTACTACACAGTGGCTATAAAGGTCTTTAGAAACAAATGTAGAAATAAATATAACACAAATCAGTCACAGATAATTCATATCACAAAGGCGGAAGAAGATATGAATATATAACTAACACATGAAAGTGTATGTCAGAGTAGTGGTAAAAAAGATCCACAATAATACAAAAGAATAGCAACATGTGCTATACAAAAGAATACAACTATGAGTCCATATCTCAAGTGCATACAACAAAATAAACTACTAATCTAAGTAGTTAGCCAAAAGTCAGAGAAATCAATCCCAAGTGAGAAGTCAAGCTGAAGCACCTGTAACATCTCGGTCTGACCCGAGTATTATTTAATAAGAAAATAATAAACGGATCAGTCTAACTATAAATATCAGATGAAACGATATTGAATAAGAGATATGACCAAACACATAATAATCACAATGCCAAGCTGTGATATATAGAAGTAATTGAAAATCAACAAGAGATTAATCAATATCACAGAATCTACACAAGAATCAAAGAAATGTCATACTCCTTATTTCGTTCACCAAACCATAAATATTGACGATTATATCAATGTCAATCACAAAAGTCAATGACACACAAATTCACCAATGCACAAATATTGATAAAACTTATCAATGGAAATCACGAAAATTGGTGAAACACAAATTCCAGAATTCAACACACGAAATCCAGAAATCATAAAAGTCAATGACACACAAATTCCAGAATTCAACACACGAAATCCAGAAATCACAAAAGTCAGTGACACACAAATTCCAGAATTCAACACATGAAATCCAGAAATCACAAGAAAGGGGGGAGGCCTATCACACGAACGGGAGCATTAAAGCTCACCAACATATGTATCACACGAACGAGAAGCTATCTCGTGGTAGCTAGCCATTAATTTTTGACACACGAATGGCCTGAAGAACATGGGGAGCTACCCCACAAAGAAATGAGACGAAGCTCAATAAAACGAGTCACTGTCCTCCACGTGGACAAAGAGACATCACACAATTGCTAGTCTAAATCACAAAAATGATCGTCATGATCATCAAGAAGTGTCAATTACAGTAAGCTAGTAAATATATGAGCTTAGCTTCATGTCCCATAACCACTAGCTTAACTTAAATATTACGAACAAATTGTATATCTCCACTAGAAAATTGTCACAAGAGGTTCAACTGAACAAGTCCAAGAATTAACCGGCGAAGTAAACGCAAGCGTTTCATACCACTTGTTTTACTATGCCGTTTAATTAGATTTCTCATACGAGTGAGGTAAAGGTTTGTGTATACTAGTAGATTGGAAAACGGTTTTATAAACGAGTTTTATATTGAAAATATAGTTGAAATCGTTTTGATGAAGAAGTTTTGATATTTAATACTAGTATTGAAACCTTTAGATTTTTAAAGTGACAAATCACAAAAATGATTGTAGAACAATCAATCACCAAAATTCACATCCGAAGACGTGAATAAAATCCAAAGAAATCGATACCAAATCCATAAAAATGGATATTTCCAAAAATCCATAAAAAGAAGTCATCAGAGTCGATAATAAGTGATAACGACTAATAGGATCGCTAAAATCGATAAATAATGGAAATTCACACAAACTGCCTGAATAGGCAAAAATAAACTTCTCCAGACGTCTGATTTGGAATCCAGACGTCTGGATTTGTTTTCTGAAAAATAGTTCAGAAAGCTACCCAGACGTCTGGAATAGCCAAAACAGACGTCTGAGCCATGGCCAGACGTCTGGACTTGAATCCAGACGTCTGGTTTTGTTCTCTGGAAATAACTCAGAGAACACCCAGACGTCTGAAACCTCAAGTCAGACGTCTGAGACTTATCCAGACGTCTGATTTGAATTTCAGATGTCTGAAAATAGTCTCTGGCATTTTTTTATAATATGCGTGCATACATTTTTCTTTCCAGGTCCAAACCAGACGTCTGGACTTGGTCACCAGACGTCTGGTCACCTGGTCCGGGCAACAAATTGCCTAGGCCAAAGTGGCCAAAACGTATCGGCAGTGATCAGACGAGCAACGATGACTAAGGATTTATGCCTAGCGACAACCCAGCCTTAAAAGCTCTTTGATACACCCCGAATATCAATGTCCAAATGTCCATAAAAGGATTTTCATAAAATTGGACCAAAGCACACAAATTTGGAAAATTCACCAAATCAATTCAAATTGAAAGAAAATGAATATGCACATATGTTAGGAATTCATACCTAACAACAATGATAGATATAGAAAAAGATGTGAGATAAAAATCTCATCTTTGAACCCAAACGATTGAAGAAGAAGCTTGAAAGCAAAGGAGAATCAACCACTCTTCAAATCCAACTCAAGAAGCTTGATTCTAAGCTTTAAAAGAAGAACATTTCCAAAGTTAGGTTTAGGAATTTCTGAAATTGATAAGAGAATGAGTTGGAGAAGAAGAAGAGAAGCTTACCAATGGGTTCTTTTATTAGTTTGGAGCTAGAGTTTGATTTGCAAAAGAAAACTAGGGCTTGAAGTTTTAATTTCCTCTTCCACTCTCCATTAATATAAAGCTTGAGTATAAGGAAATGAGGAATGAAGTAATGAAGAGGAGAAGGGGTTGGGACTGAATACATAAGTGGGGTTAATGGGCTCATCCCAAACCAAAGCCCTAAGTGAAAAAGTAGCAAAAATCAACTTACTCCAAACATATCGAAGCTTATACTCAAAAAGGTCGCAAATGACATTTTAAACTCAATGGGAGTGGTCCCGAGTCCTAATTCGACCGTATGCAAAAAGTAGCTTTTCAGACTAAATTCCGAGTATCGATAAAATATTTAAATAAAATATTTAAATATAAAAATCGATAAATATGCGGGTTGTTACAATTGTTTCTTTGGCTTTTCCGACAAATGGTCAGGCCAAGGAACTTCCCATTGTCACATGGGTACGCCTCTGGAGGGACGCCCCGAGAACCATCCCTCAGTTCTCTGCCAACACAAGGCCGGTGTACCCTCTTTCGGGGAGTATCACCTAAAATATTCCATCCCTGGTCGTAACCAACCTTTATCCGAGTGCTCGACACCAACAACCATAAAGTAATGCATTTGCAGTAACCACATAGGTCAAATATCTGGGCTCCATTCGATGATATTACCTCTATCCAGAAGAAATGGACATACCCTAGGGGCGTGACCCCTAAAACCTTGCTGCATCTTTCCTATTTCGACCATTTGCAGGGTGTGAGGTCCTGATGCAGTCTCGTTCACAAAGCCTTGCTTTGATCAACAAATGATCAGCAGCATTTCGTATGCCGCATTACCAAATTGGGAATGTATCACTAGCAACCATCAACTACATAACCTCTGAGCTCGTATGTCTCAGAGAAGGGTGTTAAGCTAAGAGAATAAATCTCCGCCACCAAACAAAAATGTATTTGATAGAAACAAGCTTTACATCTCAAAGTGTAACGTCAGACACATATCCATACAAGTCTGTTCCGGGTTCGAACAGAACCGAAGGCACTTCATAAAGAAGCCCTTGCACATTCGGATAATTCCTAATCACGTCCGGACTCCCCATCACAAAGAGTGCTCAAATCTCTGTACCGGGGATCAGCATGGTATTTGTATGTCTCATGCGCACATGGAAGATCATAAACATGTTGATTCAAATGATCGCAAACTGATGCGCCCAAAGCAACACAACTCATTTTCTCCATTTCTTTCACAATCAAATCTAATGCAAACAAAGATGTCTTACCACGTAGTTGTTTTAACAATGGAACTTGATATGTAATCTGTATGGCTCCTAAGCTTCTTTCAAAAGAAGATTTTTATTTTAGTATGTTGTAGACACATTATATTATCAATTTTTGACCATAATATGGCAAATGTTGCTCTAGACGTACCGAGATGTTTTTTCAGTTGAGCATGGGAAGACTCAGCTCGATTTGTAGTTCCATTATCATGGTGTTTAATTTTATTTGTCTATGCAAAATCATAATAGTCTTTGTATTCCAAACATTGATTACGAATATACTTCAAGCTTTTGGGGTAGTTTACCTAATCCTTTTGAAAATCATTGCAGTACATCTAAAATTCATCTTCAGTCGGTGCATTAACCACCTTCTTCCAACTTTGCAAAAACATCTTGAAAACCACATTTATTTTATACTCTTGTTTACAATTCGAAATGACATTATTTCCCATGTGCCATAAACACATCATCAACTTTGCCCATGGAAATTTTTTCTTGATTCCATTTATCAACGCGCGTTCTCTATCAGAAACTATTACCTTGGGTTCTTTATCGTGTAAATAAAAATGTTTTAACTTCGTTAGCACCCATTCTTAGTTCTCTTCCACCTTATGTGCTAGAAATGCATGAGCAATACCAAATGTTCGGCCCGTAGAAGTCATGCCAACCATTTCCAACAAAGGCATATTATACCAGTTCGTTTTATATGTACAATCAAGCAAAAGGATTGATGGAAAACACTTACACAATACGGACAATTCCGGATGAGACCACATTATATCTATCAAATGATCGGTTACCACATCAGCCCGATCAAAATACACATAATCTTCTCTGTAAGCAATTTCATTAAATATTGCATCGTGGATCTACACTCCGTCGCTGACAGTTGCATTTTATATTTAGCATTGTAGATAGTCTTTAAAGTTAAGGAATTTTCTGGAAAGGACTTTTTAATGGTAACTAATACCTCTCTTTGAGGAATGCCTACAAAACTCATGTCTTCTAAGATTTTTTTTTCTTCATGTCCATCAACCGTGCCGCGTACGGATATCCTTCAAAAGAGTGAGGAAGTTCATGATTATGCACTCCATTGATTACAAATATTTTCCATTTATCTTTTTCAACATACACACCTTTTAATCGAAATGGACAATTGCATTTTCTAGTAGGCTAGCTCTAGGTCATTTCACGGTGTTTTCCTTTTTCCTGCCTTTGGCTGATCATTGCGACAAACTCCCGCCATTTCACACCCCAACTGTAACCTTGGTTTTCTTCCCGGCCCTAATTTATCGAACTTTAGAATTACTACAACGGTATTCAAATTTTCCCAGTTGTTTTACACCACCGTATCAATATGCTCTGCGATTCAAATTCCTGAAATCCCATAGTTTAACAAAAAAATGAACATACTATATTTTTATAAGTACATTAGCGATTTTAAATTAAGTACTAAATACTTCATCGATTGTAAAATGATTTGTCAAATCAACTTTTATATCTTTAGAGTCATTTGACTGATCATCCTGCATCATATTACTATCATGCACATAGTTCTCAGCCGAAACCATAAGAGCACTCTCAAATTTATTGTCCTTCATATTCTTCATCTACGAAACGGAAAATACAACTTAACTGAAATTTATTGTAAAACAAGACATATACGTTATACAATTAAAAAAACCCTAAAGCTCAATAACTTACACCACCATTCTCTATTACAATGTCATCAAATTTAATGTCCTCCAAGCTTGAAATAGCCAGAGGATTGGAAGAAATTTCCCACAAAAATTAATAGAAACCCTAAGCAATAGAAAACCCTAAACAATATTTTCTAACCAACAATTGAATAGACTATACAGTATGACAGAAAAAACTAACCTCTTTTTTATCTTCATTTACATCCTTTATTCAGCAAAAAGAATTTATATTTTTTCTTAGGGTTTAGGGTTGATATCTAAGAGAATACGTAGTTCGAGAAGAAATCAGAATGGCTGTGAATGACCGAGTGAAAAGAAATATATTAGTGGCCAGAAGTAAGTAAAAAAAATCGCTTCTATTAAAATTTCAAAGGTGGCCAGAAGAGGAAACCGGGGTGTGAATAGCAACACATTAATTATATTATTTCTTAGAAATAGGAAACAAAAAGCTTTGCTTTCCTAATACTCATTTGTGTTGTATCATATCAGTGACTTATGCTATAAGAATTTTCTTATTAAACTGGTACTTCTCAAAGTCTTAGGACAAAGGTCATGAATTGGTTCGAACATCATATGAAAGCCTCTAAGCATAACTCATGCACATCCTTATTCAAACATGGTTCTAACTTTGTTCGAGTATGTTCGAACTTCGTCAAAGCACGATTGAACACATTCAAATATTTTCCAAGCACGTCCGATCGTCTATGACAATGATTGGACATGCCTAAATATCTTCTGTGCACAACCAAATATATCCGTGTATGTTCGAACATTGTCCACACACGTTTGAACATTCCAAGCATGATCGAACACATTTGTGCATATTCATATATGTTTGCACACCTTTCATGCATGACCTAACATATCTTGATGTTTTTCAAGAATTACCGAATACATCAACATATGTCGACACATGACCGAACATGTGTGAATATCTTCCAAGCTGCAAGATCGAACATAATTGCGCCTATTAGAACATGGATGCACATTCGAACATCTTCAAAGCATGACCGAATATATTTGTACACGTTTGCACGTCATCCATGACCGAACACGTCGAACATCTTCGAATCGTAATCGAACATAACCGTGCATGTCGAAATATTGTTTATGCACATTCAAACATTTTCCAAACATGACTAAACAGATTACCATAGGTCCGCACACCTCCCATTCATGAACATACACGTCTGAACATCTTCCAAACTGAATCGAATATATCTACGTATATCCAAACATCGTTTATACACATTTAAATATCTTATAAGCATGATTGGATGCATCTGCACATCTTGTAAGCATGAGTGAATATGTTGAACATCATCAAAACATGTTTGAACATATCCGCATGAACAAGTCAGAACATTGTCGGTGCACATTCGAACATCTTCTAAGTATGATGAAACCATACGCACACATCCATACAACATCCGTGCATGATCAAACATGTCTGAACAATTTCCAAGCATGAACAAACACATATGTACATGATCGTTTATGATCGCTCGATCGAATATATCTATGCATGTCCCTACAACGTCATCAATATTCGATCCTTCGAATATGACCGAACACGTCTTTGCACATCGCTAAATTTAAAAAGAGTTCAGAGCATTCATGTTCGAAGCATGTATGGTCATTGAGTACTAAGAAGGAAATTTTGAAACTTTTTGAAACTTTGTTTGCAAACTTTATGGGCAAAATAATAGGATAGTAAAAAAGTAATAATATAAGTTGGTGAAACATCATAACAAAAAAGTTCAATACAATACAATAATATATATTATTTGGAACTTGTAATAACAAAAAACTTTGAGACGAAGGCAAAATGGATGAGAACTTAAAGGGTTACTCGAGATGATAGAATAATGGAGCATAAGAAGTTGGAGCCAATTTAGAGTATATCAATTATGATCGGTACCAACAACAATTATGGTCGGTACTGAGACGATTTTCGGAGGGGGACCCAATGTTGAGTTTGGAAACATGAAATATAGACAAGCAAGAGGAACAAGTTTTTTTGTGAAGAGCAATTATGCTCGTTACTGACATGATTTTTTCATGAAAAATACACGTTATCCTTCCTATCCGCGTTGATTTAAGTTTTGTCTGGTCTTCCACGAGTTGGCAGCTATGGTGGATGATTTCGAATATAAATATGAGTGATACTGCAAAGAGTAAAGAACTTTTGGCACTCAATCATCGCTTTCTTCTCTACACATCCAACCTTGTAGTCACTATCAAGCCTAAAATTGCATACATTTTTTCTACATATAAAAACTTGTATTTCATTTGTATTCGTTTCAAATCTCAAGCACTAAAGTAAAGTGAACATTGATAGTGAATTGAGACCGAACCACTGCAAAAATTCTCATGTGTTTGCTGTTTGTATCATTTTTGATATACTTTATCTCATTATTCATCGATTTAAGGTGTTGTATCACTTTTTGACCTATATTTTTGGTTCTTTCTCTGAGAGATGAGCTTTCCAAGTGAAGATCTAACTTAGAACGTTGGATTTCAAACATCTAAAAGTTAGATATACCAGTTTCTTCTTGTAGATCTGAAGATACTTGGATTAGGATGAATTTTAATCAGATCAAAAGGATATGAAACATAAGAGAGATGACATGAGATCTGGAGCTATTGCTCGAGAAGATAAAGCTTCTTAGCACAATGAAGAGATCACTCAACCAACTCGCGCTTTGACAGGACCATCTTCCCCATAGGAGATGGTGACAATGACGAAAGTTGAATTGGATAGAATGATGAATGATTCTCAGCACAATGAAGAGATCACTCAACCAACACGTGCTTTGATAGGACCGTCTTCCCCATATGAGATGGTGACAGTGATAAAATTTGAATTGGATAGATTGATGAATGAGATGAATAAGAAGATGCTTGATGACAAGACTGCCATCTTTGATATGTTACAACAGATATATCCCAAAAAGTTTCTAATGTCGGCAATGCCATCCTATAATGGAATGATAGATCCAAGGCAGCATCTACATAAGTATGAATGATACAAGGATGGTACCCATAGTACTGATGCGGTGAGGTGGATTTGCTTCCCCGTATTATTGGATGGGATATGTAACAACCCACACCCCAACGGGCCTGAATTTTCGTTAAATCGACAATACAAGTTCACCAAAGTACGGATTGTTGGTTTGATATCCTATAGATAAAACAAAAAATGCATGTCAGGCCTCTAACAAAATAATTTATAGCGGAATAATAAAATATAATAGATTACATAAATACTGACCAAGATTGACACTTCAAAGGTCAAGTGTCCTTGTTAGCACCGAACACACCAAGCACTAGTACCTATCCTTCTAACTATCATGTGGATTTTAATTAGAAGGAGGTTAGAACAATATTCTGGTGTCTGGTAAATTATATATCTTATATATAACACTAGCATATGCCGATTGTTTACCATTTCATGTAATGCCTGATTATGTTATTAGTCATTTCGACTTTAACTTTGCATACGAATCGTTCCCATACATACATACATACATACATTCATATATACATACATACATATATATATATATATATATATATATATATATATATATATATATATTTTCATGGTCTCCTAATGGGCCTAGATACTATCCCACCTGTATTCCTAGTTTAGCATCTCATCACAACCCATGACCTAGTTGTATCACGATCACCGTATAACTCTAGGAAATTCTATAGTGCCCACGACGACCTTTCCTCCATTAGACCATATTTTCTTTAGGGATTTTCTACTTTGTCTACTTCCTATAACATGGACTCGGCTCAACTAACTATGCCATCCATATTTTGAAGGAATCTTGTTACCGATTAACTAGCATCGCCTTATCAAACAAACTAACAAAAACTCTGGCAGTGCACAACCTACCTGGTAGGAGGCATCATCCGGTTAGGTGTAACCTTGTCCTTCCCGTTGACTGCAAGGGATCGATGATGGGCTCGTGACTGATGCAACCCTATCCCTAGTTTGGTACTACATGCGTTGTATAGCCTCCGACCCCATCCACCAACCATTTAGATTGCCTAGTGCAATAAACGCAATACCTACCCTCTAATAAATTTGAAGCAGACTATTCTGAATATGCGAGTCCAGTCTCAACATCCACCCAACGATTAATGTTCACTATTAGGGTTCAACTCAAGCTAATGAACGCATGGCTGTTTATTGAGCTTCTGTTTCAAGCACAGTCCTGAAGGTATCCATTCCTCTACGCACAAGCATATACTCTCCACTGGTTCTATGGTTGGATGTGTTTTACATTCCAACTTATTCTAATGACTTATGTCATTTACTTTATATAATTTATATATTAATTTATAACTAGCCTCACTCGTCATAAATGCATATCCAAGGCTACATATACACATATTTAATATTCATGTAAATTTATTCTGCTTACTTTTTCTTCATTGGCTCAACATCTTCTATATTTGACCCTAGGTCTTTATTTTATTTTGCTTTTGATTTTTCTCCATCAAATTCATCTGCCACTTCCATTTTTGTGATTAATATCGTTGCTTCTACATTCATTAGTTCCAACTTTGATTCTATTCCATTTCACTCTCTATTCCTTTTTATTCTTGTTACTAACTTTATATTATCTATTTAATTACTTCCCCTCTTATATGTATTTTTATTTCATTCTAATCTTAATGTTCAAATATTGGGATTTACTACATTTTAATTTATTAAAACCAAACTTCAACTCAATATGTATTAACATTGTAAATTTTTATATCTTATCAAAAGAGGAGATATTTGTGCGGTGTTTGTAATTATAAGAAATTGCTTTCTTAAATTTTTTTCTTGGAATAGAAAGCGCAAAACATGGAAATTGTCCCTTATTTTGTACATCTCTTTCCCTTTATTTTCATATATGCATTCCTTGTGATTCCAAATATCACACTTTTGTTTGTTTTGAACTTGATATTATGTGGAAATCTAGTTGCAACATTTCATGTTCCAATATATTAAAATGTCACAAAATACCAAAGATCTAGATAAGTTTTTATTTCGACTTTATTCATATCGTTAAATAAAAACAAGCTTCTAATTATTACGCATTCATTAAGATTTCATTTATTCATTTGCCGTTAAAATATCGATTCTAATCTTACACAATTACAGAATTAAATCTAATCATTACACTTTTGCAATTATCAATGTAAATTTCATAGGAAAGTTTAACATCTTAAAGATTTCTAATTCATGAATTCATCTGCAAAGTAAATTCAATGCTTAGGCATATATGAATAGATTGTAATGACAAAATCTAATGTAATGTAAAAACATATAATATTTCCACTCACCTTTTATTAGTGCTCCCAAATCTCTAGATCAAATCCAGATCTAAACCCTATTATTTGTATTCTCTATTTAGACTCTCTATTTAGATCCATAACTAATATCTATACAGATCTATTAGAATTTGGATTAAACAAAAGAGATTTAGATTTAATTTATTAATTAAAACAAATCTATAGTTTACATCGCTATATAGCGACTTGGTTTTAACCTATCTTCTATCCTTTATCTTTTCCTTTTCTTCTCCAAAGTGTATATGTGTATTCTAATCTATTTCTATGAACTCTAGAATTTTGGAGGAGAAGAGAGAATGACAAAGCTTCAGTTCTCATCAGAATATTATGAGTTGGAAGTGAGGCCCTATGTCTATATCTATAGGGGTTCAAACTAGTGCTAACCGTCTGATCCACTATTTTAAATTTAGACCATAACAGCCTAAAATTATCACTTCCAAAATTAAATATCGTGTCGATCGTTCACAGTTGACTTAGGCAAGGTCACGGTTGACCTATGCATTGTTATTTGGTGCATTATTTAACGTTAGTTCATCTGTTCGATTTACTTCCGTTAATAACCAATTAACATTAACTTTTACCCTAATTGTGATAATTAATAGCAAAGTAACAGTTAATCTTTAACTGTGTTTAATTAACATTAATTAGTTTCAAATTATTTCCTTAATTACATATATATTTATTTTCGACC
This sequence comes from Allium cepa, assembly GCA_030765085.1. NCBI lineage: Eukaryota > Viridiplantae > Streptophyta > Magnoliopsida > Asparagales > Amaryllidaceae > Allium > Allium cepa. The sequence continues at coordinate 633,434,555 of CM060932.1, read as the reverse complement.
TCAAAAATTCAAACATTAATAACATTTTCATTTGAATTCCGATCAGAAAAGTTTATATATGAAAATTGATCAAAAAATTGCCATGATTTCAGTGGCGCGAGTATTGTAGCCAAACTCTGATATTGATAAAAAAATTATTTTTCGTTGATTTTTATTTATTAATTAATTTGATTTTAATTAAATAGCATGAAAATCGTGGGGGTGTTACATTCTTCCTCCTTTAAAATAATTTCGTCCTCGAATCTCTGTAAGGGTTCGATCATGTAAACCTATCGCATATCCATTCTATACTGACAATCAATTAGTGTGCCACCAATTTTGCAACAATTTGTATATATGCACACGGTGTGTCACAGAAAATATGATATGCATGAATAATAATTCTAACTGGCGTCTCCTACATGAATGAATTTTTTTAAACCAGTTTTCAAAAATAGGGTACAAACATCCTAATTATACTGGTAGTTCTACATGTATGCAACCTTTGAAAACTAAAAACTTTCTTTTATATCCAAATTTTTCCACACTTCAACAAACAGAAGTATAGTTCAACCAATTTTGCATCTAACCCTTACCATCCAAAATCTTAGCACACCATTGTTACATTCCAAGTTTAGAAAAATCCAGTTTTCTAAACGTATTTTCTTAGTCTAGGAAATGATCTAGATGAAAAATTCTATATTTCCATCCCTCACTTATGTACCCATTTCCCTTGTATCTTGGAATCTTCTCTTTTGCCCCCATTTCTTTTCTAACCTTTTCAAGTATAGTTTGCATAAGTCAATTTATTTTTAGGTTTTTGAAACATGGTTTATTTCGAAAATTAACTTCTTGGTTACTAATAAAATATAGAGAAAGCGATTCCCTAACTATAATAGCTTTCTTCTTTGTTTCTAATCGTATTTTATTTTACTGCCACTTCTACTACACAGTAAAATCCTTAGTAACCAACCTGTCAACTATTCCCCAACATCGAGTATGTGGTTGAAAATTTCTTCGTTTTCAATTCAAAAATGTTTTTATATTACTTTCTAAAATATTCAGAAAAATTTAAACTCAAAAATCTTTCAAAACATTTTGTAGAGTTATTTCATCTTTCAAAAGTACACATATATGTATAGGTTTTCAAAAAAAATTTCCATAACTCAAGAACTTAGGATTTAGTCAACAATCCAATATCCATAGCGGACTTCCCTTAATTTGCGCAGTAAATTTTAAGTTCCAATCTTTTTTCTTTTATTTATAATAGCAACCAACAACCAAGTTCAATTATAAATTCCAGGCTTTGAGGTATATGGACATTGGACCGTTGCTGCTCTCCTTTCCCCGCTTGTTGAAATTTATCAAGCTTATTCCATTTTCATTAGTAGTCAATTTAATAAATTTTATTAATTTATTTTTTAACTTCAACCACTACAAAAAAATTTTCATCAGTTGGCTATCTTTTCTGCAATTTCCTTATCTTTGTTGTTTTACCATAACATTGTAATCCACCTTGAAAACAAAAGGGGCATTTCCTATAGTATCATACGCAACTAATGCTTACAACCCAACCTAAATAGTACAACTATTAGAGTTTGCCTTCAACATCAGCCAACATTAATGCTGTTGTGATCTTATCACTACGTACTCAAATTGAATCGACCTTCCAACATGTCATCCTTCTACAATCCTCATATTTTGACTTTGAGTTTGCCTTATCCTCCATGAGTATTTTCCATCTTAATATCCTCCATTACCATCTTCTTTTAATCGAAATTCCTTGATGGTATTCTTAATTCTTGCACTCGTGTCTAAAAAAGTATTCCAATGTTCTTACCATTATTATTTACATTCTATGGGAATTCTTCATTACTATTCCAAGAGTAATCATTGCTATCTTTTTCATCGCTTTATCTTTAAACTCGTCTTTCCTAGGCCCTAATTCCTATCTACTACACATCTAGAAATCTAGGTTTTGTGTTTGCATTTTTTTTCAAATTAAATTTTAGAAATTTTGAAACACTTAATCCACCAAAACCTTTCTCTTTGAAAAGTGTAACTTAGAAACTTCTTATTAATTCAAAATACTCGGTGTCTTAACCCTTTAAAAATTAAAACTACAATTTTTGAATTTAACATATTCATTGAATCTAAGAGAGAAAGTTGGCGAAGTTAATTTTTAAAAGTTATTTTTCCTTCAAATCTACTTTTCCTTTTAAAGACCCTTTCAACTTATTTTTTTTTCAAACTATTTATTAAGTTTTTTCGTTCAAAACTTGTTCGTTACACCAAACCTTTCTTTTATAAAAATGCACTTCGCATTTTTTCCCAAACACCTTTTATAAATTTTTTAACAATAAAACTGTAGTAGATACGAACAACTCTCATTCTATCATTTTCTTATCACTCATATTTATCTCCACTTTTAATCCTTGGTAGATTCTCTAATACCATATTAGGGGGACTTCTAAAAGATACTTGCAACAAATAAGCATAACGATGGAAAATGTCTATTTTTCCTTTGTTATGCATTTAATTTCCTATGTTGCTACAAACTTAATTACTTGGCATATTTTATTTCATGAAATCCTACAAAATTTCTAATTACTACATTTTTCAAATTATGCATATGGGTCATATGGTTTAATGCATTGGAACTACTCTCCCTTTCAAAAGGAATTGTTAAGGCTATAATTCCCTACAAATCACTTAAAAGAGAACATGTGTTTTATGTGAAATTACAAAGAATTATACTTCATTTCTTCATTGAAATATACAGTGCAAAATACAGGATTTCCCATATTTTGTATGTCTCTTCCATTACATTTACATTCCTTGTAATTTCAAATAAAGCACTAACTTGATTGATTCATAGAAACTTATATTGTTATCCCTTTTCATTCCAATGAATTAAAATATATCAAATCCCAAACTAATTAAAATAAATCAAACCTTGTTTCTATTTATGTTTCATAAATTTTCTACTATTCAACTCCTCTACCTAAATTGCACTTATTCCAACCGTGCTCTCTTAATTTATTGTCTTCTCATACCATTCCCTTGTTCCAAACTTGCACCATTCCTATTATCCACCCTTAAAATTTTACAATATAAAAGTTTTCATTACATAGAAAAATCTATCAACTATATTGCTCTACTATTTCTTTTCAAAAGAAAATAGCTATCCATAAAATTTCCTTTAGTGAAATTTTAGACTTCAACAAATTTCAATTTATACTAGAACTTTATGTTTACCTTTCACTTTCTTTATGAAGAAACGAGCGAGCTATATACACTCTATAATTCTCAACATTTGGTTTTTACAAAACTCACTCCATGGAAACTTTTTAATTTATACATATATACATATATATACATATATATTCATATATACATATATATATACATATATATTCATATATATACATATATATACACATATATGTATATACATACATATATATATTCTAATCGAACTTTTATTATATACAAACTTTCCAAAATCCAATAGTTTCTTTTTCAATCATTTCTTAAAATCCTTTTTAAGTATAAATTTATTCATTTTCCCAATTCTTTACAAATTCTCAATATTGGTTTGGGCTCAAAGTGGATTTCTAACTATCCCCTTAAGAACATCTTTCCTTTAATCTACTGAGTGGTTCCTTTCTTAATATTGAGAATCTAATTATCCATTAGGAATGATTATTTCACACCCTTCTTCAGAAACTTCCCTATCTTCCTTTATCTATGACATATAGATTCATATTGTCCATAATGTGAACCTATTGTTCACCATAAATCAGCAATCATATAGGGACGTACAATCATCGCGCTATCAAGGCCCGAAAGGGAGTCATATACCATCCAGCTTAAGGGATTTTCCTATCCTATAGTTGGAGTTATTAGGATTTAACGTATATTATATTTATAGGCAAAATACGAATATGTTCACTCAATGTTTCCTAATTATCAAGATCGACTAACCTAAGCTTTGATACAAAATGTAACAACCCAACCCCAGTGGGCCTGAATTTTTGCTAAATCGAATACCCAAGTACACCGAAATACAGATTGTCGGTTTGGTATCCTGCAAATAAAACAAAGAATGCATAGCAAAGCTTTAACAAAATAATTTGTAGTGGAATAAAAAAAAAAAATAGATTGCATAATTACTTATCAAGATTTGACACTTCAAAGGTCAAGTGTCCTTGTCAGCACCGAATGCGCCAAGCATCAGTACCTATCCTTTTAACTATCCCATGGACTGTAATGAGGAGAGGGCCAGAACAATGTTATGGTGATTGGTAAATTATACATCTTATACATAACACTAGCTTATGCCGATTGTTCACTATTTCAAGTTATGTCTGACGATAATATTAGTCATTTCGACTTCATCTCGACATACAAAATGTTCCTATATATATATATATATATATATATATATAATTTTGGTAGTCAAGTATAACACCTTATACATTTCATATTCATGAATTGATTTGCAAATTAAATTCAATTCTTAGGGACATAGATCTACAACGATAAAATCTAATATTATATAAAACAAACAATAATTCCATTCACCTTTTATTAGCACTCCCAAATCTATAGATCTAACCCAGATCAATACCCTATTACTTGTATTCTCCGTTTTGACACCCTATTCTAATCCATAATAATATTTATATAGATATATCAGAATTTGGATTAGAGAAAAGGTATTTAGATTTAATTTATTAATTAAGATCAGATCTAAAGTTTACCTTCGAGGTAACGACTTGGTTTGAACCTATCTTCTATCCTCTATCCTTACCTATTCTTCTCTAAAGTGTATACATGCAATCTAATCTATTTTTGTGAATTCTAGAATTTTGAAGGAGAAGAGAAATTAGAGCTTCCTAGCTCATCATAAAATTATGAGTTGGAAGTGAGGCCGTATGTTTATATTTATAAGGGTTCAAACCAATGGTAATAGCTGGATCCACAATTTTAAATCCAGGCCATTATGGCCTAAAATTATCGCCATCAAAATTAAATCTTGAGTCGACCGTCATAGACCCATGGCATCTGTCCACCATCGACCTAGGTAAGTCACGATTGACTATGTAATGTTATTTCATGCATTATTTATTGTTAGTTCATGTGTTCGATTTATTTCCATTAATAATCAATTAACGTTAACTCTTACCGTAATTAGGATACTTAACGCTTAAGTAATAGTTAATCTTTAATGGCATTTAATTAACATTAATTAATTTCAAATTATTTTTTTAGTTACATATATATTTATTTCCGACCTCATAAATTCAAAGGTTAATAAAATTTTCGTTTAAACTCCTATCAGAAAAGTTTATATATAAAAATTGATCAAAAAATCGCCATGAATCCTATGGTGCAAGTTCCATATCTAAATGATGATATTTATAAAAAAAATCAATTTTTCACCGATTCTTATTTATTATTTAATTTAATTTTAATTCATTATCGTAAAAATCATGGGGTGTTACCCGATGGCTACGATGTGCTTCGTTCAGCTTCGTGTCAAGGTCCATATCTTCTTTTGACAAATTGGTAAGGAAATTTATGGAGCAATTTAGACTCCATATCGCTCGATCAAAGGATGTGATGTCCTTATCGAACGTCCATATCAGGGTTCCAATGAGACTGTGAATGATTTCTTGCAACACTGTAGTGACATAAGTTAGTAATCAGAAGGAAGTATTATTTTGAAGGTATTGATTTAGGGTGTTCACCCGGATACAGACTATGATCGATGGCTCAAAAGAAAGTAGCCACCTACAATGGAAAAGTTTCACTGAAAGGTCTCCTAGTTTCTATGATTGGAAGAGGCAGACCTGGCCGCCGGACCGATTAGTGGTACAATATCGAATGATGTTGTGCAAAGCAATGTTGTCATCATTCAAACTATTGAGAGCATTGGGGATGTAGTTATAAATATTAGAAATACTAACCAAAAGCGGGAAAACATAGGCGCTATTAGGAGAAAGTAAGACACCAAGAAGCGTATGACGTAAATGAGATTAGGATGTTACACTCCCTTGAATAATACTATTGAGAACATCAACCATGCCACATAAGGTACTGAAAATTATAAGAAGCCGCCTTGGAGGGAGGAAACTGAAAAGACACTCGAGAAAGTATTATCATTTCCATGAAACTCATCGGCACAATATTAATGAGTGCCATCATTTAAGAGATACAATCGAAAATTTGTTTAAAGAGAAGAAATTGCAACAATACGTGGGGGATTAGCAATCTAGCGGTCAAGTGAATGATATACCACAAGGGAAAAATGCTAAAAGGGATTAGCCTGGGTTCCGTGAAAATGGACCAAGGTGACCCTGAAGTAGAATTTTATAAATATCATATTAGGAGGACCCTATCTGATTAAAAAATGCTAAAACAAAATGGAGAGGTATGGTAGTTCATTGAAGCATATGCATTAGGAGATTTGTTTTACCATTGAAGATGGAGATCCGATGAAATAATAAAGGTAATGAACGAAGACATCATTTTACGAAATAGAGATTCTAATGGGAACGAAATGCCAAAGCTTGATCCTATTATGATTACGGTCATTGTTGGGCCAACTGCCATGCACCAATTTTTGATTTACTATGGAAGCTCGATTAATATTTTGTTTAAGAAAACCTTCATTCATACAAAGATTAGTCCAAAGGATCTGAAACCATGTAAATCTCATATATAGGGATTTACTGGGAAAGCTGAAAAGCTTGTCGGATGTATTGACTTATTCGTTGAATTAGGCAAGAGAGACCATAAGATACTATAGGTTTAAACATTTTGTCTTGATGGATGGATTTTCAAACTACAATGTTTTATTGGGCCAATCTTCCCTTGTTAGTTTCAAAATTGTGCTTGCTCTGTGGTGTTTGATGATAAAATTCCCTACCGAGAATGGAGTAGGAACTATTCAAGGCAAGCGGAGAGCTGGTGTGAATGCTATGTCGTAAAGCTCGGGAGGTAAAGTGACGTGAGGAAGGAAGTAGAGAAGGGTCTCTACATCAAGACTGTTGATCCATAGCAATCACTAACCAAGTCCTGTACTGAGTCCAGTAGTAAGTTCTACAAACCTATGGACCACCGAAAAGAGCCAGAGGATGCGAGGGCAGGGTCGGTGGAATTAATATGTATTGATTATTCGAATACGACGTCGTAGAGCTTGATAGGAAAAGTGATGTGAGAAAGGAAAGGAAGCAGAGAAGGCTCTTTACATCAAGACTATTGATGCATAGCAATCACTAACCTAGTCCTGGTATGGGTCCTGTAGTAAGTTCTACAAACCTATAGACCATTGAAAAGAGCCAGACAATGCGACGGCAGGACCGGTGGATGACGACCCTACTCTAGTTCTCAAGATAAAATCTCAACTTAGCATAAAAATGAAAAGGAGATGGTATGGTTTCTCCAGAAAAACCAGGATGTGTTTTCCTAGACGAATTCTAATAGTATGGAAGTTCGTTATAGATAGCATGTCATGCATTAAATGTGGACCCAAGATGCCCATCTACAAAGTAGTAAAGACACAGCCTGGGTCCGTAATGATTCGCTGTACCAAAAGAAGAGGTGGATAAGCTAAATGCAAATTGGTTTATCCACGATACATCGTACACTGAATAGGTATAAAGTCCTATGCTAGTCAAGAAGACAAATGGAAAATGGCAGACATGCATCGATTATTCGGATTTGAGTATAGCGTGCCTGAAGGAAAACTTCCTACTGCCTAGAATTGACCAGCTTGTTGATGGAACCGTCGGACATGATTAGTTATCCTTCTTGGATGCGTTCTTCGATTACAATCAAATAGCAATGAACATTCTAGATTAGGAGCATGCGAGGTTCATTACTGATTTGGGGCTATAATGTTACTATGTGATGTCATTCGGTTTGAGGACCAATCTAGCTACCTACCAACGATAAGTAAATACAATTTTCAAAGATCAATTCAGAAAAACAATGGAGGTTATATGGATGATATGCTTGTGAAGACACAGTGATTGACGAATCACATGGATAACCACTGTGAGATATTCGATGTGCTTCGAAATTATGGGATGTAGCTTAATTCATTGAAGTTCTTTTTCAGAGTCGCACTAGACAAACTTTTGGTTTTCATTGTGAACTCAAGGGACATTGAAGCTTACCCAGAATAAATTGAACTATTAACAGAGGTTACTGCCCCAAAGACAAGGAGAGAAAGCAGAGCTTAAACAAGGAGGTCGTTGCATTGAGTTGATTTATTTAAAAGGAAATAGACAAATGTATACTAATCCATGACGCCCTCAAAAAGGAAAAAAGGATATTTTGTTTGGACAAAGGAATGCTAGAAAGCTTTCAAGAATTAGCTAGAGCATATAGGGAGACCATCATCTTGGCAGTATCTGATTTCACATTAAGTGCAGACTTGGCACGTTAGAAGTCTAGAAGGCAAGTGCACTAATTCTGCAAGTAGTTCGTTGGGGTGGAAAAGAAGTAGTCAAAACTGGAAAAGGCGGCGTACTACTTGTTGATTTCTTTGAGGAAATTACGACAATACATCCAGGCTCACCCGATAAACTGCTTACCAATCGGTCGTTAGGGAAAGTACTACATCGACCCGAGATTTTAAAAAGATTGTTGAAATGGAATATCAAGCCAAGTTTGTAATATATAACATACCATCATAGAAGGGAGATACAAGGACATGCATTTGCTTACTTTATTATCCAATTTACCCTTTGGGATGGAGAAGTGAAAGAAGATATGGCCCAACCATCTACGTGCACATTGTACATATGTGGATCTTCCAAGGAGCATAATTTGAAGCTAGGAATGGTAGTTGTAACCCTAGAAGGACGGAGAATAAACTTAACTTTGAAGTTAGAATTTTTGATGGTAACAACAAAGATGAATATGAAGCATTGATTTTGGGCTCAAGATAGCAAAGGAATAAGGTGTTAAGCCACTGAATATGTTCAATGACTCTTAATTGGTGGTCTTCCATGTTAAAAAGGAATTTCAACCTAAGGTACCAAGACTTGCCCCTTACCAGATGAATGTACGAGAACTACTGATAGACATTGAACATTATATAATAACGCAGATTCCCATAGAAAAGAATATGAAAGCTGAATCATTGGCCGAACTGGACAACTCTAAGAATGTGCAACCTATGGGACATATTCCAAAAGGGGTTTTTCCAAGTTCGAGAATTGACCAAATGGATGTTAACTAGATCTTGGAGGCGAGGAAAAGGAGTCATGGGTGACTCTAATGAAAAAGTATTTGCTGAAGATAACACTTCCAACTGGAAGAAAAGAACAAGGAAAACTTCTGTGTAAATTACCATGATTCATCATGCACAAAGAAGTGTAGTATAGTATAGGGTTCTTGATCCCCTTGCCATAGTGTGTCGCTAAATATAAGTCCCAGAAGATCCTTGTGGATGTACATGAAGGAAGCTGTGGTAATTAGACTAGAGGCAGACATCGGCGAAGAAGATATGTTGCAACATATAATTTTGGCCAACAATCAACCGAGACGCAGTTAATTGCACTTGATTTGTGGTATGTGCTAATCGTTTGTAAAGATACCAAGAGTCCCATTTACAGAGCTTAAGAGAATGGTTTGGCCATGGCCTTTTTGGGGAGTAGATATAATCGGTGTACTATTGATGTCGAAAGGAGGAGAAAAATATGCTACTATAGCCATGGAGTACTTCACAAAGTGGGTTGAACTGAAACTGTTAACCGCGGTCACTATAAAGAAAGCGATCAACTTTGTGGTGAAGAATACCATATCTCGATTTGGATTCTGCAAAAGTTCATATTGGTAATGGAACTCAATTCGAGAACATCGAGTATAAAGACTTCTTAGTCGGTATTGAATTAGAAAGAGCTTTTCGATAGTAGCACACGTACTAGAAAGTGGATAGGTGGAGGCGGTGAATAAGATCATCAAATCCATAGTGAAGAAATGATTAGCGAAAGCCAAGGTCAATAGGTATCAATGGAACTGTATTATTCAAAGTCTAACTTTGTGCTGCATGATAGTGGAAGAATTTAATATTTTGTTTTCAAAAAACTAGATGTCTAGTACTTGAAAATAGGTATCAAACAACTACTTCGATCAATGATCAGTTCAACGGAGTATAATCATACTGGGGTCGATCGAACGATTGTCCTGATATATCAAATCTTTTACCAATACCTAAAATCGGGCAAAGTCAAAGGTTAATTCCCTAAGATTGGCATCTGAAGCACCGGATCCTGAATATAGGAACCTATGTAGAGTTATGTCCCTTCATGGGTAAAACCATGCTTACATCCTAGCAAGACACGCTCGACCGAAAATAAGCGACGATGGTCAATGAATGTGATAGATCTAGCGTATAATTGGAACTTTTGTAGACACGACTACGATTACGGCCTAGAGAGACACGCTTTGCCCAAAGATAAGTGAAGATGGTCAGTGAATGTTTTTAATCAATTCCTAGAGATAAGCGAGGTCGAAGATAGATGCCTAGTGATAAACATCCGAGACCCCAATTCCTAGATATAGGAGTCAATATATAATTGAATTTTTTGTAGGTACAACCACTTTTATAGCCCAATGTGATATGTTCTACTGATGATAAACGAGGTTGGCTGATGAGATATCTTTTGATTATCACTCAGAGATAGGTGAGATTAAAGGTGGATGTCCAAAGACCGACGTTCGAACTTCCATTTCCCAAAGACAGGAAGTGGTACGAAGTTAATAGTTTTTTCAACCTTGTTTATGGCTACGTGAAGTACATCTGGCAGAAGATAAACAAGGTTGGCTATAGAATTGGCCAAAGTGATGTTGCCCTATGGTTGAGCGGTATGTGCCCAGCTGAATATAAGTAGAGTTAACTAGAGAAATGAAATATTGTTTGGCCAAGAAAGAAATATATTGGTCATGATAAATATAACTAAATAATGAATTGACATATCGATCACAAAAATTTATTTATATGTACAGAGTTACTTTAAATAACAGCGTTGCACGAACACATATACGGACACCGTTGGTTTGTTTTTGGAAAATGATTTCCAAAGTTTTGAAAGGAAAATATATGGGTTTTAAATAAATATTGATTTTTAAATGTAATATAAATATTTTATTTTAATATGTGTAAAAATTTAGATTTTTATAAAATTATTTGTTTTGGAAAATTTTAAAATTATAAGTTAAGTTTGAGAATTTAAATTATAAAATTTTACTTATACCATTACTATTTTTAAAATATATATAATTAAGATTTAAATAGATTTAATAATAGAATTTAATATAATAAATTAAATTAAATTTAATTTAACTAATATATATATAATATTTATTTAAAATTTATATTAATATTTTTATGTCGATTTATATTATAACTATAATGAATTAAGATTGGAAAGATAAATTGAAATTGATTTGAAATTTAATTTGTTAAGAATTTTATTTAATAAGAATAGATTTGAACTTATTAATCTTGAGATTTTAAAGGTATGATTTTATAACTTGATTTAATTAAAGGTGACTAAATGAATATTTTCAATTTCAAATAAAATTGATTATTTAATTTTGATTTAAATTTGTATTTTGAAATTTTATTTGTATGCTTATAAAAAGTGATTAGGAGAATATTTCAGAATTGAAGATAATTGAAGTTAGATATTTAATTATTTATATTGATTTAAATTTGTAATTTGAGATTTTGTTTAAATGTCATTAAAAACGATTAAGTGAATATTTTCAAATTTAAATAAAATTAAAGTTGAACCTTTAAAATATAAATGAAATGTATCAAATTGAGTTATTGTAAATGTTTGAATATTTAAACTTTGAAATATATTGAATTTGAAATTGTTTGAATTTGTAGTTCAAATTCTGGATTTGAAATCGAAATATATTAAAATAGTTTTAATAAGAATTCTGGATTTAAATGTCATACTTAATCAAATCCCTTTTTTTTCTCCTATGGCTTCTCCCGACCATATCTCTCACCATACCCTGTAAAATCAACCTGTCGTGCCCACTCTCTCAACTGTTCCCTCTCCTCCTCCAAGCTTGGTCATCTTGCCCATCTCACCGCTATCCTTACCACCGCCGGTCCCTCCCCCCGCCTGTCCAAACTTCCTCCCGTCTCCACCAAGACCCCTCTTCATTACCTTGGTCCTCGCTTTTTAAAAACAAACCTCGTAACCCTGGTCGGCACACTCCCGTAGAAATGCCGCTAGCGTTTGATGGTCCTTCTATGGTTCCTCCCAGAGAAGTCACTGTAGTTGGGAATGCTGTTTGGGAAGATTGGTTGGTAGGATTTTTCCTTGACAAGCCTCTCTCATATATGACAGTAATCAACCATCTTAAGAAGCTATGGAAACTAAAAGGGGAGATTAAAATAAAGTTTGATGGTATCTTGTTCCCGTTCCATCTTTCCTGTGCTGAGGATAGAAGGAAAATATTTGAAGTCGACCCTATATTCCTTAGGAACAAGATATTCATTATCAAAGCATGGGATCCTTATATTGGCAATAGTTGTAGTACCATAAAATCAGTGCCTGTTTGGATTAGATTATCGAACATTCCACTATACGCGTGGTCTCATCTTGGCATTAATTGGCTTGCGTCAAGGACTGGTAGGCTGCTCTATCTGGACTCTTCCACTGTTAAAATGGAGAGAATTGGTTATGCAAAGTGTTTGGTAGATGTCACTCCTGACCAAGATTTGGTTGATGAGTTTCCTATAAAGTTAATTGATGGAACAATTCGAATGGTGAAGGTTGGCTACCTCTGGAAGCCTGAAATATGTCCCCACTGTAAAGAATTTGGTCACAAGTTAGGTGTATGTTTAAGAGCAGGGGAGGATAAGGACAAGAAGGACATGGAGGAGGTGCTAAATAAGAAAAAAACAAGAAGAGATAATAAATGAGCAGTGGGATGGAAAGCAAGCAAGTAAGAACAATCGGATATAGAGGAAAGTTGTAAACAAGAGAGTTAAGGATGGAATTGGAAATAATTTGAAAGAGCAGATAATAATTCAAAAAGCCAATCTAGATAATGAGGAAGCTACCTAAAATGTAGTGCAGCAGCATAAAGACAAAATTTACATTAGTGGAACTGTGGAAATGAAATGCTAAAGGTTAATGGTGATACCGACAATGATCAAGGCAATACTGTAATTCATAACAGTTTTGATGTTTTGAATGATTAACAAAATGACGAAGATGCTGACATAGCTGTTAGTTATGGTGAGCAATCTGATGTGATTGGCAGTAGTATTCTTGGTTTGATTGCATCTACCTCTTGTGGGAATTTAAATAAGGATTATGGTCACGTGCAGTCCAATTCAACTACTGAAAATTTTCAAGTTGTTCAGAATCATTTTCAAGATAGTGGTAAACTACCTGTGCATGTCACTGATACACAAATTTGTGAAAATATCATTTCAAAATCAATGGTAACACAACAGCTTGATAACTGCATTAGCAACCTAAATTCTGCTCCACATCAGCTATTAAAAGAATATGAACAAGATATGATACTTGCATCGCTAATGGAATGCAAAGAATCCAGAAACTAGGGGATGAGTCTGTGCATGTCCCTGATTCTCAACTGCATACTAACGAACACATGTTAGCACCGCAACCTGAAATCATTCCCTCCAAACATCCATCTATATCTTCAAATCTTACCAAAGCCAACACAATCCAAGACATTCATGAAGAGGCATTCTGTAACACTATGCAAGCACAAATTTTTGATTTAGTGATGCAATCTTCATCCTTTCCTGCTGCCTCCCTGTCCGTCCCTACACCACCTCCTCCTGCCAATACATCTTCAAGTCATCCATATGTATTATTGGGATCTATACCTGGTTGGAAACCACCCCCCACTGAACAAACTTCGAACCCATGCCCGAGTACTACACTTGACAAAGGCAAGAGGGCTAAGAAAAATATGACTCTTAATACAAGTCAAAACAAATTTAATTCTCCTATTACTAGGAGCATGAAAGAAGGGGATCTCCACTCCATAGTTTAATCATGTCACACAATATTGGAGCTTGGAATATCAGAGGATCCCACAATTTCCTCAAACTTGATCAGGTTAAGCACCTAATAAAAGAACATCAACTTTCTATCTTTGCTATTCTTGAAACCAAACTGAATCTCCCTCTAACTATTGCTGCTGCTAAGTACATAAATCCGTCTTGGTTGTTGTCTCATAACCTTCTTGAAGCGAGCTACGGACAAATTTTTGTAATTTATAACCCAGTACAACTTACTCTTGAGGTTATTCTATCCACTCCACAATTAATGCATTACCGTGCCAAATACCATAAGTCATCCTCTTCCTTCTATATCACCTTCATTTATGCTCATAATTCCCCCTCATCTAGACTAAATGTACTCCAACTTATTCCAGCGCTTAGGCAAGAATCTCATCCATGGGTCATTCTTGGAGATTTCAATTGTTGTTTCTCCTTGAACGACAAGCAAAGGGGTATCTCCCTTGGGCCTAACGATATTCTCCCATTAAACACTGCAGTTTTTGATTCGTCTCTTATTCCAACCTCCAGAAATGGTGCTCTTTACTCTTGGAATAATAGGTCGAGGAATGGTACGCGTATTTTCACCAACATTGATCACTCCTTCTCTAATTTCAAAGCCCTAACTTCCTGGCCTGCTATCTCCACTCTGCTTCCACATCCTATCCTATCTGACCATTCTCCTCTTATTCTGACCACTGGGAAGAAGCCTATTGGAGTCAAAAGGGGGTTTAAATTCTATAATGCTTGGGTCAATGATCCTGAGTATAATAGTATAATTAAAAAAGCATGGTCTAATAAGTACTACGGAAATCCTATGTATGTTTTTTGCAGAAAACTCAAAGCAATGAAGGAGACCTTAAGGGCATGGTCCAAAGCAATGTTTGGGAATGGCAATCTTCAATCAACCAAGCTTATGGAGCAGCTAAAGGAAGCTCAAGAACTTATGATGGCATAGCCTGGTGATGCAGATAAGGCACAAAGGGAAGCTGTCCTATTCAATGATCTCAATCATGCTCTTACCAATGAATGTGATATGAGGAAGCAACAACTTCAGATCAAATGGGCTGTGGATGGTGATAGGAACACAAAGTTTGTTCATGCATCCCTGAAGGTCAAGCACTCAACAAACAACATCTCAACCATCATTGATGAAGCAGGTAATTTGAATGTAACCCCTGAATCTGTTGAAAAAGCCTTTCTCATGTATTATACTAGTCTCTTTGGGAATATGACCAATTTTGATCCGGAGCTGGATCTCTTGTCATCGATAACTCTACCCAAAATAACTCTTGATGAAGCTAATTGTCTGGTTGCCAAAGTAACTGATGCTGAAATTAAAAACGCACTATTTGCAATGAATAAGTGCTCCTCTGGTGGGCCTGACGGATTCAATGTGGTATTTTATACTTCGAGCTGGGAAATTGTGGGTGGCCAGTTTACCTTGGTTGTGCACAACTTCTTTAACAAGTTCAAAATGTTGAAATCTGCGGATGCTACTAATTTGGTGCTCATCCCCAAGTGCAAGCAAGCCACATGCGTTTCCTCCTTCAGGCCTATCTCTTGCTGCAATGTGGTTTATAAGTGCATTTCTAAAATTATTGCAACGAGGCTTGTCGCAGTTTTGCAAAGAATCATATCCAACAATCAAGTGGCTTTCTTGCCGGATAGAAACATTCTTGATAACATTATGCTAGTACATGAGCTCCTAAATGGTTACAACCGTGTGAATATTTCGCCGCGTACCATGTTAAAGCTGGATTTGATGAAAGCTTATGACTCAATACAGTGGAAGTCAATAGTTAGGATAATGTCGCAGATGGGATTTCCTAAAGTCATTGTTGCTTGGGTGTATGAGTGCATTTCAACATCCACTTTCTCTCTGATAATCAATGGTTCAAGCTCTAGCAACTTCTCTTCAAAGCAGGGAACAAGACAGGGGGATCCTCTCTCTTCCTATCTTTTCATCTTAGTCATGGAGGCCTTCACTTGTTTGTTAAGGCATCACTTTCAAAATAAGCAGATACTCTACCATCCTAAATGCAAGGAACTACAAATAACATCTCTCCTCTTTGCCGATGACATCATGATATTCACAAAACCTAACCAGCAATCTATTGAGTGTATTAAAAGTGTGCTTCACATATTTTACAAGATAACTAGTCTCAAGCTTAACTTCAACAAATCAAGCATATTATTCTCTAGGATTTCTAGCCTTTTGGAATCCAACCTCACCTCAACTGCTGGTATGCAGTCTATGTCCTCTGATATGAATTATCTTGGGCTTCCTCTATGCTTCTCAAGAGTTACTCATGCCAACTGTCTGCCTTTGTACGAAAAAATCACACGTGCTATGGATTATTAGGCTAACAATTTCTTGACACAAGCTGGTAGGTTGGTTCTTGTTCAATCTGTGAGCTTCTTAGTCATGGTTTATTGGGCCAGGGTGTACATTCTTCCTTCAAGGCTTCTGAAAATGGTTAGACGTGCGATGTTAAGGTTTTTTTGGTTTGATACTATACACACGAGGAAAGTTATGCCTTGTTCTTACTCTTCCTTTGAGAAGCCGAGGTGCAAAGGTGGTTTGGGGTTGCATAGTATTGAAGTATGGAACAAGGCCGCATACAGTCATCACATCAATGCGTTCTTAAGCAAGCAAGACATGTTATGGGTTAAATGGACCATCAGGTACAACATTGGGACCAAAAACTTTTGGCTTATGGAGGTTCCTCACTCCTGTAGTTAGATTTGGAGGAGTATTCTAAAGCTCAGGCAAACATTCAAACCATTTGTTAAGATAAATCTATCTGTGGGGAGTGATTGCAAGTTTTGGTCAGTTCCATGGCTTGATAAAGGTGTCGTGCTTGATCATCTCTTCACACAACAGCAGAAGCATCAATCTGGCATTGGTGGTAATGCTCTAGCAGTTGATTATATTGCTAACGGTAAGCTTGTGGTCCTAATCTCTAGTAATCAATATGTCAGAGCATTTTGGAGGCTTTATGATTCTTGTACATTTGTCCATTCTGAGCAAGACACTGTGTTGTGGAATGATCGTGTTCATTCTGTTAGTAGCGTGTATACTGCCTTGCTTGATCTGGATGCATTGCCCGATTGTAAGTGGTATCGGGTCACTTGGTCTACCGTGTCAAGTGGTGGTGATAATTTAATCTTCTGGAAGGTTATAAACAATTCCCTGATGACAAGAGATAAATTAGTTTGTTTTGGTATGTCTGTCCAACCTAATTGTGAGCTGTGTGTTCAGCATTGTGAGAGTGTTGACCACTTATTCTTTAATTGTCCTTATGTTCTTCATTTATGGTCCAAGCTGTTGAGTTGTATGCAGGGGATGATGCCTTCTCACAGTTGCAATAACCATCGATTGCTTATTGAGCAGGTGATTGGATGGAAGGATGAACTTAAATTATACTTTTTCTTCATCCCGAAGATGCTTCTTAAGGTCATATGGAACGAAAGAAATTTGAAGGTATTTGAAGGGAAGAGCTGTAGTAAAGATAGGATTTAGGCAGTGTTGAAGAATGATATTTATAAGGGGATGCATGCCAGCAAGCACAGTTTTCACGACAATCAGTTTGCTCCTTGGATTTCGTAGCTAGTTCTTTTGTTTCATCTTTCCTTTGTTTTCTTTATTTTTTTTAATTTTCCCTCTCTGTCTTGTTTGTTGTTTTGGTTGATGTCGTGTTTTTTGCTTTCTTGTTTTCTTTAGTGGTTTGTACTCTTCCCTGTATTTTCGCCTTTATTTAATAAACCTGGTAGGGGCCCAGTTTAACCCCGCTTAACCTGCAAAAAAAAGAATTTGAATTGAACCTTTAACCTTTTAATTGAAATTATTAAGCCGAGATTGGTTTAAATTGAATTTTTGGAATTAAAGTTGATTTGAATTAATTTGTGTAATTGGAAGAAAAAATTCTAACGTGAAACTATTTCTAATACAAACTATTTTAATCTATAACCTATTTTTAAA
The DNA here is from genome assembly GCA_030765085.1 of Allium cepa. Taxonomy (NCBI): domain Eukaryota; kingdom Viridiplantae; phylum Streptophyta; class Magnoliopsida; order Asparagales; family Amaryllidaceae; genus Allium; species Allium cepa. Next base: position 633,416,505 of record CM060932.1, on the reverse strand, counting down.
TATATAAACTATTTTGAGTTTATAACTATTGCAATATATATAAACTTTTCCAATATTTAAACGGTTTAAGTTGGAACAGTTATGATTTAGATTTAATGGATTTAAATGCGAATATTTTGATATAATGGTTTAACTATTTTGTGGTTATGATTTTGAAAGCGAATACGATTTCGAAAGTGATATGATTTCGAAAGTGAATATGATTTCGAAAGTGATATGATTTTGAAATAAATATGATATTTTGATATGAAGTACGAACCATTTAAAATGAAAAATGACCACGATGCGAAATAAGCGTTTGGTTGTTAAAGAGACCAGGATCGGATATTGTCATACTCTCTGCCAATACCGAAAACCGCTTTAACAACTGTGTACATGGTGGAGAATCCAGATCGAAGTAGGATGGTTTGGCGACATCTATATTAGGTATGAATGCAGCCCTGACTCCCCTGATTCAGCTTGATGTGGCTAAAACAGGAGCTATACTAGGTTAAGTGGGATCGCTTCCCCTATCGGACATATTTCTTCGATACCATTCTATAACTTTGTAATTTGATTTGGTGCACCTTTGATTTGGGAGTATGTCTCCAGGTGGACGGTAGTAGCTGCTATGCGTTACCACCAGTCCGGGAGCGCAAAACAGTAGTATCATATCCTAGGCATTGCCTCGTGTGCCTTCTCACATGCCTTATCGCGCCCTCTATGACTTTTGTTTATACCATTCCTATGGACTACTGCCTGAATAAACCACCGGTTTGGTGGATCTTACAGTATATGTATAGACTACGGTAATATATAAAAATGTGTTAAGGTGATAGGGTAATGCCTTAATGCAATTTTAATATTTTACTTTACCGTAGACATTATCTATATAGCATATTGTACTATGTATGTGATAGTTTCTGGGATCCTTAAAGGATGGTAATCCCAAATATCCTTTAAGTTATATTGCATTTCACTTGGACATTTCACTTGAGTTGATTTACTGGCATAGAACGTTAATCCTAACTCGAGTATTCTGTGTTTTGCATTATACTCGGGTCATACAGAGTGTCACAGCATTTGAGACTCACCTTTAGAGCTTGGAGTTTTGCTTGAAGATCCATCTCTATTGATGTGCACGTAAATGTGCATATATATATATATATATATATATATATATATATATATGCATCCATATTTTTCTCTTTTTATTTAAACAAATATCATATTTGGCCATTTTAACATGTTTAAAACTAAAATTCAGTTATTTTTAAATCGTCATATATTCATTTTCATTAAGGGGCAAAATGGTAAGTGACAATTTAAGAATTTTTACTTGGAAATTTTCGTGAATTTTATAGGAAATTTTGATGCATATAGAAGAGGGTTTTATGAACATATGTGCATGCACAAGGGAATACAAAGGAATGAAGAGAAAATAATTCACGTTCAAGATCATGTAGGGCCCCACCCACTTACCTAAATGTACAGTTAGGAGTTAATGGACAACTAAATGGAGGTTAAAACTTCATGTACATTAAATGATGGATTAATTAGTGGCTAATTGTTACTTGGCGACCACACTTTCTAAAATGCATTTTAGAAAGCATCCCAAAAATTGAATTAGGGATTTATGCATGTATAAATAGCCCTCTTATGTACATGTATATATTTTCTACTCTATCACATTAGTTAGAAAATTAAGAAAGCAAGTTATAGTGGCAATGTTTCATGAAATAAAATGGCATCCAAGCCTTTTCCTATATTTTTTCTACATGCTTTTCTTTGCTTATGTTAATGTTTATTTTATGCTCTCTTTCTTTTAATGTTCATAGCTTAGATTTACATGAGCAAGTAGTGTAGCTTTAATTTTCATGCAAGTGGCTTAATAGTTAATCTCATTTCCTCCTTGGTTTAGTTTCTATTTCTTTTGCTTTTAATGTTGAAAATTACATGTGTTGATATGATAATACAAACGAATAGCTAAACCCCTTCAATTTAGGGGTAACGACGCACTCAAATATTATGTAATTTCAACATTTCTATGATTTATGATCTCTTTTGGTTTGTGCTTCATGAGAGTGAATTCTGATGCAAGTTTATACAAATGGGTTTGATAGCTTATGTTGTTTTTGCAAATGAGCTATTCTTATTCATCATAAACACAACTTGCATCATTATTTGCTAATCCATTTTTGATTTTGAAAAGAAAGTAAAAACAAAATTTAATGATCTATCATACTAATGACAATATCAAATAGATCATACTTAAAATAGCTTTTGCTTTGGCTTCATTTTCATGAGAATTTACAAGTTGTATAATTGCTGTATTATAGTTTGATGGTTTAAGTTATGTTAATTAATAACATAAATAAACCATACTTATGATAAATGCAACAATTGTTTCACTTAATATCATAAGTAGAGATCTTAAATTATTTATTTGTTGATTTACAAAAATGTAAGAATGGATTTGCCTCTAAATTGTTCTCTAGTCTAATAGTTTTCAAATCACATTTCAATTCTAACTTTAGCTTCTTTTTTTGTAGCTAACAATTTCATGCCACTTTAGTTTAATTTGATTGAACTGAAAATTTTAAAATCTTAAAAATCTCCTGCGGATCGACCTGTGTTCGCCACGTACTAAAATTGTACGTCGTGCGCTTGCGTTTATTTTATTTCAAAATTTATCTGTATTTTTCTAATCGATTGAAAATTTGCCGTTAAACAAGTTTTTGACGCCGCTGCTGGGAATTGTTTTGATTTTATTTTCTATTCTTCGAATTATTTTTCTTTTGATTTTTATTGTTTGTTTGTTTTGTGTGTTGCATTTTATTTAAAAAAAATTCGTATTGTGTGAATTTTTCTTGCAATTGTTTATGTGCTTGTTTTCTTTTAGTTTGCATTGCATTTGCATATTTTACAAAAAAAAATTCATACACAAAATTTCATTTGAAATAGAATTTTTTTTATTGCGTATACATTTTCGTTTACATTTGCATATTCTATTTCTTTTACAATTTGCATATAAAATTTCTCTCTTTGTTTACATTGTTCAAATAAAATTTCACACTCCGTTTTCATCCTTCTCTGCATTGTTCACCTCTGCTTGCTGCACATCTCCACAGTGTCATCACATCCCCTGCATACAGCCACTTCATAACACAATCACTTTGCCTTTGCAGCATCAACTTCACTACCACTCTATGTGCAACTACAAACATACTTCATACTCCTATGCACAGCATTACACAACCTCCCTCAGTTAAACTTCACTCATACAAACAATTTCATCAACACATACAAACCATTACCCCTATCAACTTCAACCTCTCCACTGCTTGTTCACTTCACTTGACAGTTCATAACTCACTTTTGCCTTTTACATCTTCCCTCCTCCTTGCTACCGCCCATAACTGCCACTGTGAATAAACAACTGCAGTAATCATCAAACCACCCTCTAAAATCGCATACAAGCACACCTCACCAGAGAAACCCACCACTACAAATCACTGCCGCACAGTTAAAACTACAACCATCCTTCTAACTGCCTTTCAACCATCCACACCACCAATATCACAACTCAGAGCAATACATTAGCCAACACTCTCCTCCATTCCTACTCCCCTACTTCAATCACCGACACACTATCAATCAAACAACAGCTCCTCCTACCAATTTCCGTATAAAACTGCCTCCACCCGACTATATACTTCATCACCACTGCAGTATCTACTTCTGACCAACATCCTCACAACACCACTACCATTCATACAACCATACATAGCTGCTGTCATCATCACTTCATCACCTACCCTTCCATCTTCAACATACTTGCAGCAGCCTCTTCCACCAGACAGCGACAAATCCACCACCATAACCTTTCACTGTCACCCATCCAATCAACTACTCAACCAAAATAGATCAAAACCGCTACCCCTGTATTCATAGCAATGCAACTCGCATCCTCATCAAGTACAAATTCCACCTTATACACCATAACCACAAATTCCAATCGCCGAAACAATAGCATCGGGCATCATCCTCATCGCGTCTTGCTAAAGCACCAACCAGAACTGCAGCCGCCACCACGAACCTCGACCAATCAAATCCCACCATCTCGCACTACAATACGTCCTCAACCGCTACAGAACAATTCCAGAAATTCGCGACAATCTCAAATCACTTCAAAGAACACGAAACCGTTCAACCTTCCCCGAAACCCATCACGTCCTTCGCCACCAAAACCACTCGCCGCTCCTATAGCCTCCTACCTAGAAGGCGATTGTGAATTTTGTACACCATGGAATTTTATTGGGGATTGAAATGACTTTATTTATTATCTGGTATTGTTTGAACGAAAACGAGAAAAAAAAGGGGTTTTGGGTGGTTTCAGATAATTGGGCCAGGATATAAGGATTGGAGGGTGTAGTGTTAGTGAATAATTTTTTTATATTTTATTTCTTTTGTTTTCATTTTATTCGTTTGTTTTAATTTTTGTTTTTTTAACTCCATCCTTATCTAAGAGAGTGAGTTTGTTTAAAAAAGGGAAAGCTGTTTTCTTTTAGTTTTATTTTGTCCCATCTCGTTCAAAAAAAAAAAAATCAAAAACAAAAATTTCAAAAAAAGGAGCTTTTTCAATAAAAATATAGAAAAATATTGTTTGTGTTTTAGGTTGTTTTTGTTTTCGTGTGGCTACTGATTGCTTTTGGTTTTTCTTTGAAAAAAAGGTTATTTTCAAGTATTTTTGTTTAAATTGTTTCATTTATTTTAGTTTCATCTTTGATATTTAAAAAAAAAACTTTACATATATCTTATTTTTCATTTCAAGTTGCCAAAGCAGAAAATCAAGAAGAATCGCTTTGCTTTGCTTTGCTTGCTTACAAAAAAATCGCCACTGAAAAAAAATTGCTAATAATTCTGCACGCTATGGTATTGTGCTTTTTTCCCTTGTTTTTATTTGAATTGCATTATTCGTTGCTTGCATCTGCATTTATATATTAAAAAAAATTCAAAATCAAAAAACAAAAACAAACTTCGTTTTAATTGCATTGAAAATTCACGTTTAATTTTTGTTTTGCATTCATCTTATTTTATTTTATTTTCTAAGGGCAATACCCTAATTCACATAAGGTAGGGGATTTCATCACCCTGTACTTAGCCCACAAATTACACCTCATCGTAGAATTTGACTAATAATAAAGGTTAGACATTCGACTTAAGGGTGTCACGAGCTCATCTAGGGCTCAATTGTATATTCACAACTGTTTTCTTTGAGAAATTTTATTTCTTGATGTCCAGGCTATGGTAGACTAATAACCATTTATAAATACTACGATGATTCGTAAACATTATAGTGGTTGTTCGTCTGAAGATACTTAAACCTTTGGCTGCATTGCTACGGTGATTTGTGGTGCACGGATAACCCCTGCCCGTTACCTGGCTGAGAAATATTTTTATCGATTTAAGACAAAGTGTGATTATACAATTTTGGGTTAGGAGTTACTAAGGACAAAAAACTGTAATTCAGTCATTTGCATTCATTTAGTTGCATTAGTTCATGTATATTTAAAAAAATTCAAAAAATCCAAAATCCACAAAAAAGTTCGTAATTTTACTTAACTTATTTTTTAATTCCAATTTTTTTTTACATTTTTCTTTCCTTTGAAAATTTTCAATCAAAAACAAAAATCCAAAAAGATCTTTTCAAAAACAAAAAAAGTTGAAAATTCGGAAGAAAAAAAATCAAAATTTCATTTTCTAAAAACAAGAAACCAATAATCATTTTGGTAGATATTTGAAAATTCAAAAAATTCAAAAAAAATTTGAAAATAAAAACATATAAAAAAAATTTGAAAACCAAAAAACAAAACAAAAAAAATCAAACTTCTCTTCTGAAAATAAATTTCGCTTGGTAAATAGTTTTCTTCCTTGTAAAAAAAAGTAAAAAAAAAAACAAATTGTTCACTTTGTTTTTCATATCTTGTTTCATTCTCTAAACTCATTTCTATCTTCTTTCTCTTCTCGACTTTCACTTGTTCATGAGTACTTGGACTCGTGATACAACAACAAACCATTGGGCTCGCGACTCAACAACTAACCGTTTAACTTGAACAGACGATCCTCTTGAAATGGCAAACAAGAACGCCCCTCATACTCCTATGGGTGGAATCCTTCCCGATAGAGTTTCTATTCCATCTTGCATCATGTTACCAGCCCCTACGGGTAACCATTTCGAAATTCGCTTGAACCATATTGCCATAATTATGAAATTTGGCAACTTCGAGCATGATGACCCATACAATTTGTTGACTAAATTCGAACAAGTTTGCACAACCATTAAACCCCAACAACTTTTCGATGTTGGAATCAAACTTCAATTAATCCCATTCGCTCTTACGGATTATGCTAAAAATGGTTGTACAGCCTACCATCGAACTCAATTAAAACATGGAAAGAATTTGTAAAAGCTTTCTTAAAAAAGTTCTACCCCTTGGAAAAACGAGTAGAATCCGAAACGAAATTATAAATTTTCATCAATTCAAGGGAGAACCATTTGAAAAATATTTTGAAAGATTCAAAGACCTTTTGATAAAATATCCACACCATAATTTGAAAAAAATGGACGATTTGCCAAATCATATATGATGAACTCGAAAACAGCTCACTAATCACGCTCTAATCAATGTGCCAAGGCAACTTTTTTGCCTAACATCACGATGATGCTTGGCAATTTCTTGATAACCTCGCTAAAAAGTCGTCCCAATGGGAACGTTCGAAGAAAAAATCAATTTACTCACGATCGAGTGCATACTCAATAGGATCTTCTTTTGCTTTAGTAGCTAAGAACGACGCAATGATTAAAAATTTCGATAATGTGTTCTCATTGAATAAAATGAACGAAGCTTCCCAACCAATGTGTTATAAATGCAACAGTCCTAACCATATAGCCGATCAATGCCCCAATGCTGTCAAACAAATCAATGCTTTCAATAAAGCCAAAAAAGACCTGTTTTCTCCAATTTACAACCCTGATTGAAGAAATCATCAAAATTTTGCTTAGAACCAAAACGATCCCAACATGAATACGGTTCGTCCAAATTTTGAACATTTCCGAATAATGTTTCAAATCCTCCCTTTCAGCCCGATAATTTTCAACCAAACTTTGCGGGTCTGTCTTATAATCAACCGCAACAGCCAAATTTTCAACCAAATTCTGCCCATCCTCCCCAAGACGATAAAGGTTTAAGTTCACTTTAAGAAAACCTTGAAATGTTGGCTAAGGCAACCACTCAAATCCTTCAATCGAACAATAATTTGCAAAATTTATTGACATCATATATGCAAAACTCGAAATGCAAATGAGTCAATTAGCCACGTCTGTAAGTGAATACGAACGAGGACCATTCCCAAGCCAGCCTATTCCAAATCGTAGAAATCAAAATGCAAATTCAAGTCAATCCCATGTTGTTCAAGATAGCAATGTCACCCAGCTGAATGCTATCACAACTTTATATTCCAGTAAAAAAATCGATAATCAAGTCGTTAACCCAAATGATTTACCTAAAATCTCTTTCGAAACTTCTGAAACAACGAACGAATCTGAATAGAACATCGAGCCTAATGTTGAAACAAATTCCAATCAAAATTCTTCTTCTTCTACTTGAATAGACCCGAATGTCGAGTATCATGTTCCATTTCCACATCGTCTACGACCAAAGAAACACTTAGACCAAATGGAAAAGATGTTGAATTTTTTTAAACAAGTGAAAATGAACATCCCACTCTTGACATCGTTCAGCAAGTCCCCACGTACATGAAATTTCTCAAGGACTTGTGCACCCAAAAGCGACACACTCAAGTGCCTAAAAAATCTTCTTAGCCGCCAGTTTGAGTGAAGTCTTGTCCCAATCCATGTCCGTCAAACACAAAGATCCTGGCTTCCTTACAATGTCGTGTACAATTGGAGACAAGACGATTAACAAATGATTGATAAACTTAGGCGCAAGTGTCAAATTGATTCCATACTCCATGTACGAAAAATTAGGCTTAGGAGAGCCCAAACCCACAAAAGTCATGCTTTAATTTGCCGATCGCTCGATTAAGAAGCCCGTAGGAGAAATCGAGGACATGCTCATTCGAGTAGGGAAATTCATATTCCCCGTTGATTTTATCATTCTCGAAACACAACCCGTGACAAATCCTACAAGTCAAATTCCATTGATTTTAGGCCAACTATTCTTTGCCACCTCAAATGCCTTAATCAATTTTCGTAAAGGATCAATGCAAGCCTCTTTTGGAAACATGACTTTGGATGTTAATATTTTCAATCTTAAAAGCAATCGAATGAACCTCGTGACCAAATGTTGGAAGTTAGTGCAATTCACGAAAACTTGGAAAACGAGACACTTGAGCTTAACAACGAACGCGTAGCCAAGTACGAAAAATTATTTCATGAAATTCCCAACAAAATTGAATATACTATTCCCTTTGAATTGCTTCCAGTCGAGTCCGAATCTCAATCCAATTCTTTGATCGAGCAACTCCCTAAGTTGGACCTCAAACCACTTCCCGGTCACTTAATACTTAGGTGAAAATGAAATTTTTTCTTCATCATTTCTAATAATTTTCACTTGACAAAGAATCTTCTCTTCTCTCTATTCTTTCTAAAAAAAGAAGCAATTGGATGGTCGATCTTCGATATAAAGGGAATTAGTCCTGCTCTTATTCAACATCGCATTCATTTGATTGACAATGCCAATCCTGTTAGTGACGCACAGTGAATGCTTAATCCAAAAATGAAAGATGTGGTGTGCATTGAAATTCTTAAACTTCTCGACAATGGAATCAATTACCCAATCTCTGATAGTTCATGGATTAGCCCAATTCATGTTGTACCGAAAAAGTCCGGGCTAACCATTATCAAGAACGATTCAAATGAACTTATCTAACTCTTACTCAAACGGGTTGGCATATTTGCATTGACTATCAAAAACTAAATGCCACAACACGTAAGAATCACTTCCCTCTTACTTTCATTGACCAAATGCTCGAACATTTATCCGGCCATAAATTCTACTGCTTCCTTGATGGTTATTCCGGCTATAACCAAATTCCTATCGCCCCCGAAGATCAAGAGAAAATGACTTTCACGTGTCCATTCGGTACCTTTTCTTTATCAACATATGCCGTTTGGACTTTATAACTCTCCTGCTACTTTCCAATGATGCATGGTTGGCATTTTTTCCGACATGGTTGAAAGCTTTCTAAAAAAATTTATGGACGATTTCTCTATCTTTGTTGATTCTTTTTCCCAATGTTTACATCATCTCAAGTTGGTTTTAAATCGATGTAAAGAAAAAAATTGACTTTGAATTGGAAAAAATGCCACTTTATGGTCAAACAAGACATAGTCCTTGGACATATCATCTCAAATAAAGGCATTGAGGTAGATAAAGTGAAAATCGATGTAATTGCGAACCTATCCAGTTCCAAATATGTTAAGGACATTAGATCATTTCTAGGATACGCTGGCTTTTACCGATGCTTTGTGAAAGACTTTAGAAAAATTGCTCGTCATTTGATGACTCTTCTCGAAAAAGAAGTTCCATTCTCTTTCAACTCTGAGTGTATCTCTTCTTTTGAACATCTCAAAAACGAACTCTTTTAAGCTCCAATCATTTGCGCACTGATTTGGATCTCCCATTCGAAATAATGTGTGATGCTTCGAGCTTTGTAGTTGATGCTGTCTTAGGACAACGCATCAACAAGGTCATTCGTGTCATTTACTATGCGAATATGACTTTGAACGACGCTCAACTCAACTGCACAACAACCGAAAAGGAGCTTCTAGCTGTCATTTTTACACTCGATAAATTTCATCCTTACTTGATAGATTCACACATTACTGTGTACACAGATCACTCTGTGTTTAGATATCACTTCGGTAAAATGGATGCTAAATCTCATTTAATTTGCTGGATCCTTTTACTTCAAGAATTTAACCTTACAATCAAAGATAAAAAAGATCCGATAATGTCATAGCTGATCACTGATCTCGTCTTACGAACGCAGATCTTCTTTGCCATCAATGAAAACTTCCCCGATGAACAACTCCTTTCAATTTCTATCGATCCTTGGTGCATTGATATAGTGAAATACGTAGTCACTAAAGAAACTCCATCATCTTTGTCCAAACAGGACAAATGCAAATTTATGTCCAAAGTGAAATATTTCTATTGGAACGGTCCATACTTATTTAAATATTGTCCTGACCAAATCATTCGACGTTGCATTCCGGATAGTAAGATCGGGTGTGTTCTTTCATTTTGCCACAACCAAGCGTGCGGTGGACATTTTGGTCCTCGAAAAACGGTAGAAAATGTGCTTCAGTGTGGTTTATATTGGCATTCTCTCTTCAAAGACTCATTCGAATTTTCCAAAACTAGCGGTCCATGTCAAATGCTTGGACGAATTTCTCGACAAAATATGATGCCTCTAAACCCCATTCTTACGATAGAAGTCTTTGATGTTTGGAGTATCGACTTTATGTGACCTTTTTCCAATTCTTTTGGGAAGTTGTATATCCTTCTTGCTGTCGACTACGTCTCAAAATGGGTCGAAGCTGTTCCTTGTAAAACCAAGGACCATAGAATTTGTTGTGAAATTTCTCAAAGAAAACATCTTTTCGAGGTTCGGCACACCTCGCACAATAATCAGTGATAACGGAACCCATTTTTGCAATCAATCATTTGAAACATTAACGAAAAAATACTCGATAACCCTCAGGTTATCCACTCCATATCATCCTCAAAATTGTGGTCAAGTTAAAGTTTCAAATCGTCAAATAAAAAAATCTTGGAGAAAACTGTAAACGAAAATCGAAAAGACTAGTCTCAAAAATTGATCGACGCGCTTTGGGCTTACCGCGCGGCTTTTAAAACTAACCTTGTGGTGTCCCTAATTCATTTAATTTACAGTAAAGCTTGCCATTTAACCGTTGAAATCGAATACAAAGTGTTGTGGGCAATAAAGAACTTAAACTTTGATCTTGAGATTGCTGGCGAAAATCGAAAACTACAGATCAACGAACTAGAAGAACTTAGGAATGACACGTATGAAAACAAGAAAATTTACAATGAAAAAAAAAAGTTCTTCATGAAAAGTCAATCCTAAGAAAAACGTTTTCGCCTAACCAAAAAGTTCTTTTATATGACTCAAGACTTCATTTATTCCCTGGGAAACTTAAATCGAGATGGATCGGACCATTTGTGGTACGAACTATTATTCCACATGCTGCCGTAGAAAAAGAAAACCCTAGCGATGATCGATTTTCAAAGTCAATGGTCATCATTTGAAACCTTTCTTGGAATTTCCACGTAACTAAGAGGAGGAGCTCATGATCCTTCATGAGCCAAGCTACGTCCAGTAAGAATGTTAACCTTCTTTTGTAAATATGCACATATTTTTTCCCATTACACTCATCCTATCATGCATTGACTGTGAAGACACGTTCAAAATTAAGTGTAGAGAGGAGTCTTATTTTCATTTTTTTAATGTTTCATGGCATTTTTGAATTTTCATTTTCTTTTAACTTAAATAAAATCTCGAAATTTTTAAATCTCAAAAACATTTTCTTTTTAGCATTTTGATTTATTTTTGAAGAAACACTATGGGATAAGTATAGGTCTTGGTTAATAAATTGAAATTTTTGAAAATTTATTTGTCTTCACAAAAATAAAAATGAAGTTTGATTACAAATGATAATGGTTTAACTAGTAAATAAGAAGGTTTATATGTGTTAATTATGAAGTATGCTCTAATTGAAAATCTTTGTTTAAAAAAGTGGTAGATTTAAAGTAATGGATATAACAATTTTATCTTCTAAGTTAAATGATGCTATTGCAAAACTCTCTCTTTCCAAAAAAACAGAAAAAAACAAACACAGAAAAACATATATAAGTAAAAAAACATTTGTATATATGTATATACATTTTTAATACCTACTCATATGTTCACACTCGTGTGTTCACTCGCCATGCTCTGTACCCTTCTCACGTAAGCCCGAAAGGAAGTGCATGATCGGTATATCTGGCCTATGCATATTAAAATTCATTTTAATAACACTTATAGTCGATAAGTGTTCACACTTGTGTGTTCACTCGCCACGCTCCGTATTTCCCTCACGTCAGTCCGTAAGGCAGTGTATGGGTAATATATATGGCCTTAGTTTACCTAAGTTAGGCATATGTAAATATTGTTAGTATCAATAAAATTTTCAAATAAGAGAGAGTAAGCAATTGAAATCTAAGCATTATTTTTACTTGTTTGATTTAACTTGTTATTGGAAAGAAATGAGAATACCACTTTGAAAGCCAAACTATAGTCTATCTGTTATGAAACTTAATTTTTGTTGGAAATTTTGAAGAGTAAAATGACTTAAATTTTCAAGATAATGATCAAAACTTATATTTAACTTATTTCTGTCTATTTAAAATTAAATCTTTCATTTGAAAATACTTTCAAAAACTTGCATTCACTCCATCGTAAATAAATCTTGTGCTTTGTCAATATTTTCACTTTGCATTTGGATTTTGTGGGTAGTATCCGCTGAAAACCCTCACCAGACAACACTCGTACTACTGGGGACACCCTGAGGTTTAACGGCTTATTGCATACGCTCAATGCAATCGTTCTCCCTAGGAAAATGGATTTATCTTAGTTTTCCTTTATTCGAGAATGAATAAAAAGGCAAGTGTGGGGGTATTTGATGTGCATGTAAATGTGCATATATATACATCCATATTTTATCTCTTTTTATTTAAATAAATATCATATTTAGGCATTTTAACTTGTTTAAAACAAAAATTCAATTGTTTTCAAATCATCATATATTCATCTTCATTTAGGGGCAAAATGGTCATTTTTGTGCATGTGACAATTTAAGAATTTTTACTTAAAATATTTATAATTTTTATAGGAAATTTTGATGCATATAGAAGAGATCTTCATGAACAAATGTACATCCACAAGGGAAAACAAAGGAATGTAGATGAAATAATTCAAGTTCAAGACCACGGAGGACCCAATCCACTTACCTAAATGTACAATTAGGAGCTAATGGACAACTAAGTGGAGGTTATAGCTTCATACACATTAAATGATGGATTAATTAGTCGCTAATGATTATTTGATGGCCACATTTCCTAATCCTAAAGGGCATTTTAGGAAGCATCCTAAAAATTAAATTAGGGTTTTATGCATGTATAAATAGCCCTCCTATGTACATGTAAATATCTTCCACTCTTTCACATTAGTTAGGAAATTAAGAAAGCAAGTTGTAATGACAATGTTTCATAAAATAAAAATGGCTTTCAAGCCTCTTTCTCTTTTCTTTTCTACATGCTCTTCTTTGTTTTTATGTTAATGTTTATTTTTATGCTCTTTTTCTTTTAATGTTCATAGCTTAGATTTACATTAGTGCAAGTAGTGTAGCTTTAATTTTTATGCAAGTGGCTTAATAGTTAATCTCATTTCCTCCTTTGTTTAGTTTCTATTTCTTTTGCTTTTAATGTTGAAAATTAGATGTGTTGATATGATAACACAAATGAGTAGCTAAACCCCTTCAATTTAGGGGTAATGAAACTCTCAAATATTATGTAATTTCAACATTTCTATGATTTATGATCTATCTTGGTTTGTGCTTCATGAGAGTGAATTTGGATCCAAGTTTATACAAGTGAGTTTGATAGCTTATGTTGCTTTCGCAAATGAGCTATTCTTATTCATCATAAATACAATTTACATCATCATTTGCCAATCCATTTTTGATTTTAAAAAGAAAGTAAAAAATATTGATGATCAATCTTACTAATCACAATAGTAAATAGACCATACGTAAAATAGCTTTTGCTTTGGCTTCATTTTCATGAGAATTTACAAGTGATATAATTATTGTATTATAGTTTGATGGTTTAAGGTATGTTAATTAATAACCTAAATAAACCATACTTATGATAAATGCAACTATTATTTCACTTAATATCATAACTAAAGATCATAAATTATTTGTTTGTTGATTTACAAAAAAAATATAAGAGTGGATTTGCCTCTAAATTGTTCTCTAGTCTAATAGTTTATAAATCACATTTCAATTCTAGCTTTAGCATCTTTTTTGTATTTAATAATTCCTCCCACTTTGGTTTAATTTGATCGAATTAAAAATTTTAAAATCTTAAAAATTCCCTACGGGTCGGCCTATATTCGCCACGTACTAAAATTGTACGCCATGAGCTTGCGGTTATTTTGTTTCAAAATTTATCAGCATTTTTCTAGTCGATAGAAAATTTACCATTAAACATCATTCTATTCAGTTTTCTATTATTTCTATATTTCCAGTTGTTTATGTTGAGACTTGTCAGTTGCTTTTGTATTAGTGACTCCTATGTGTTGGATTTCTGTTGTATTTTACTTTTGGCTCTAATGTTCTGTAGTAGCAACGTGAACTACTATTTATCTATTTCCACTACTTATTGCTGTAAACTCTATGTTTGTAATTCTGTGATTTATTTATTTACCTTATGTACAAAATTTTGCCAAATTTAAATTAGTAATCTGTTGTTTTGAGCAATTCAAGTCTGATATGTGTGGGTGATTGTCGATTTGAATGGTTCGAAATAGCGGGTCGTTAAATAGGTGGGTTCTAGACATAATTTATCAACCAAACACTAAGATATAAATGAACGTGATGCACCGGTATCAATCTAATTGAAATACTCTGAATCAAAAGCGTATCTTCCATCAAGTCTTTCCTATATCTATTGTAGTAGGCCTAGCTGGTCCTATGGCAAAAACTTTTCCTTTATCTCCCTGGCTCTACACATTGATTCTTGTAATGCCCAACTTGATCATAGTTGAAGCATTTCACATTTCTCTTAACTACAGCTTTCTTCCCATTTCCTGACTGGCATTCATTAGCAAAGTGACCTTTCTTGTCACACTTATAGCAAACTACCTCATTCTTTGACTTCTTAGTTGTGTCTCCTCTCTGGGCTCCCTTCTTTTTAAGGAACTTTCTCTTCTTCCCTAGAGAACCATGAGTTTCCAATGACTTTTCTTTAGCGAAATTAGCAAGCAACTCCTCATGGAAAACGACCATCTCCACCACTATATTACAAGGATCGCAGACATGTGTCATGGTCATTTTAGCAAGCTCGGGCCTCAATCCCAGTATGTACTTCTAATTCCTTTTGATGTTACTATCTATAATAGCATGTCCATATCTAAACAGCTCTTCAAATTTAGTAGCATACTCGACTACTGTCCTCTCTCCTTGCATTAAATATAAAAACTTCCTCATCGGCTCAAACTTAGAAAACTCAGATACAAACTTCTACTCAAATCTTGTTTTTAAATCAGTCCTAGTTAGCTGCTCTTTCGGCACTCTAGCAGTAACACTATTCCACTAGTGTAGTGCTGACCTCTACAGCTGTCCAGAAGCCAACCTTCTCTTTTTGCCATCCTTCAATCTTAAATCAGTAAATATACGCTTAAAATGCAACAACCAATTCTGAACCTCTATGGCACTTTCCGTTCCCAAGAATGGCTTCCCATCCAAAATGGTGTAATCTCTATTCAACAAAGCATTATTCCCTACTGGAGCCATAGGGTTAGCTCCTCTTGCATTTCTAGCAACTCCAGCAGCAGCTTCTGCTTGCATCAAACCGGCAAAGAACTGATACATCACCCCATATCTACTGGTGGATTTCGAGCGCCTATATTGGATTCAGCATTTTGGTTACTAGCATTAGCCGATCCACTCGGTTTCTCTTAGTGGTGGGTCGAGCATTTCCATTAGTTGTGGCGCTTCCTCTACCGAGATTTCATGTTCTGTTTCTTGCTTCCATATCTCCCTTCTCGTAAATCTATGTACGATCCTTAGTAAGATACAAAAGAACGGAGTAAGAGAGCGAGGGATACACACTTATATATATATAACTATATATCACAAATACAAGTATGTTACTATAGCGTTAACCAAAACCCCAATCTTATTATCTGATTCATTGGATTATGTTTTGAAAAATCTTTTAGGTTTAAGTTTCTTTTTAAATTTTCATAAACCTATGCTTTGATAATGATTTGTAGCATCCTCCTACTTGGAGGCCCAAAACTAACCGCTAAAATGATGCAGTCATCCATGATTATTATTCCTCGACGATAAAATGTGGCAACATTAGTTACATTGATACACAGTAGCACAAGAATATATAAAAAAATTAAACAATAAACAAATTCTACGTTCCATTTCAAAATATTCCAAATTGGTTACATAATCCCAATTCGCAGTTCACGTTCAGATAACATATAATTATTACGAAATACGCCAAGAGTGATGTATGAAGATACCTCCTTGGTCGATCAGAGTACATAGATAGGCAAGAAAATAATTTGCCTTTATAAACAAATACGCAGTGGAAATAAAAGAACTCTAATAACAAGCATGCCTCCTGCACATCCTCGAAAGCTTTATTCGTCTAACAATACGTGGAAACCTTAACCCTAGAGTGTAAGGGAAAAACAAAAATTTTGAGTCAAACATAAAGCCTGATATGAAAAAAAAAATTTACCATCTCAAACTATTTTGATATCTAGTGAGACCACGCCGCTTAGCGGAATGGGTTTTTTCCTCACTAATATCCTAAAACATTTATAAAACTATATACTATGCTCCTTCATCCATAATGGTTAAAACATAGTATTTCAAACATTATGATAATATGCAAAACAAATAAGTCAAATTTGGATTGCCCATCCCCATTCATTCTGACTATTTTCTTCAATTATAGTTTCTAGGATTACTATTAACCTGTTAAATGTTAAGGACTATTTGTCCAATTACTTAATTTTCATGGGATCACTAAAAACCTATCAGTAACTCTAATGTCTTATTTCTTATCCAAGTTTTCATGGGATAATTAGGAACCCCAATAACTTAATCCGGATATAGTTTTCATGGGCTAACTACAATCCTACCGGCCCTTGCCAGTATCAAATCATAGTTCTCATAGGCTAACTATGAATTTATTAGCCCCTGCCAATATCATACAGTTTTCATGGCTTATTGTAAACCTATTGGCACCTACTAATATCTTTAATTTAGAATTTAATATCTATTAAGTTATATTCACTACCGGGTCAACCAAACTGGTTATTCTTCCCTTTCCCCAAAATATTGTTATAGGTTAATAAGAATGTGAATAATATTTCCAAAATCATTATTTATTCCAAGGTTTTTACTTAAAAATGAGAATGAATTGTTCGTCTTGAAACTTTAAAACATCACTTTCGAAACCACTGGATGACTTCCTTTGAAAGCATAGAAAACCATTTTTCAAAACTCTAAGTATATACCTTTTGAAACCAAAGATACCTTTCGAAGGTATCAAGAAAACATTCCTTAAAACATAGCTTCGAAACATATAAGGCACCCTTTTGAAAGTATTGGGTTTACTCTTTAAAAATCATTTGGGCGAAAATGTTTATATACGAAAGTATCTCTTTTGAAACTAACGAAAATTAGTTTGGGGAAAAATTGATGGTGTTGGAACCATCTTAATTGAAAGCAAAGACCTTTAAAATCAAAAATTCAAAGGACAAAATCAAAACCCCCTTTCGAACCCAACACCTACGAAACGCTCAACCCCTTCGAAAGCATTTAGGAAAAGGCTTTGGTTAAAGCAGAAGTAACCCTTTCGACAACATAGTTGACTTCTATGCAGTCGAAAAGGGGAATTAGTGGCTTGGTTTCGACTTGGTCGAAACCAGTCCATTCGAAAGCACTTAATCAAGGAAAAAGGTACCCCTTCGAAAGCTAATACTTTAATATAATATGATAACCTTCTCCGATAGCTAATTATAAAACCCTTTCGAAAACATACTTTTTGACTATGTCGAAAGCTTTAAGTATAACACGGCAAGACTTTAACTTTTGAAAACCAAGTACGGTTTCGACTCCATAGGAAGCTAAATTTTCGACACCAAGGCTTCTGCCCCCTTCCAATGCATTGCATACCATCTAAGTGATATATTGTGTATTAGTTCCGAATATGGTGGACTGGGATGAAGCGGGATCAACGGAGCCGAAAAATACTTACTTTTTTGAGAAAAATTTGTGATCCTCTAGAATGGAGGAGAGCACACATGAAAATATGTATATATCATTGAAACAAGATGCTGCCAACATGCCTGGAAGGTAGCTAATCATAGTACAAATAACAAAGAAAAGAACTCAGGTACTACTAGAATGAGCTCTGGCCAGGCCACCGCTCATTACACCCCAATATCGAGCTCCGACAGAGCCATGGCCCAGTAGTGAGGTGTTAGAAGTACCTAAAAATCTATGAAACAACTCAACGCCAATGATACTAGAAGAAGATCTATCTAAAAAGGAAAATCCACTCTACGGACTCAGAAGATTGGAGATGCGAATGATCTAGAATGAAAAATGCGACTTCGAAGAATTGGAGGAACTAGAGAGTGCCTCCCTATAAAAGTGAATCATATAGAAAGTAGAATGTCACACTGAAGAAGAACTGAGAAGAACTCCAAGATACTTACTAATAGAGGCAGGACGTCTTTTCTTATTTAAAGGCTGAAATATAGCAACTTTTGGTAATTGCTTCCTACAACTTGCTTATTTGTAAACCACTGATTGGCAGCCATAAAAACTTTTCAAATACCTTACATTTGAAACTGGATTATTTGTATCATGTTAAAACCATTAACAATGTAATGCTTAATCCCTTCCATATACTAAAACTAATTATTTCAATAAAGTCCTTCTTTTAAAATAATTTATTTTCCTTAGTAAATCAGTTAGGAAAAATCTCCAAAAATCACAAAAATTCAATTTCCTCATGTAATCAAACATATTAAAATTTTAGATCCAATTTCTTCCTAAAACAAAATTTTAAACCCAATTATATCATATCTCACTAAAAATTCATAATAAAATTTCCATAGCTTGGAAAATTCTGAAAATTGAAACCCATCGCCAAAATCATGTTTCACTTAAAATAAAAACTTTCCATAGCAATCTAAAATCATTTATTCTTGGTTTTACATCAAAACCATGTAAATTCATATGTGTATGAATTAAATTAAATCAACAAAATATACCAAAGCATATGATCATCCATTTCATCCCAAAAACGAATTTAAACCATAAATCTGAAACCATATAATCATAGAATAAAAATGGAGATGGCATGAGATTATTATTCACCTTAGATTTGATAAGGATCTTAAGACTTGTTGTTGCTTAATTCTTCCTAGCTTTGATCTTATCTTTTAATTGAAATTTCCTATTTTTTCTTCCTTTTTAATAGCTGGCTATATTAGGGTTCTTGCATTTATTTTTGATTTTGAGAATAACAAATGTGAACGGACAAAATATGGAGTGTATAGCCGTGTGATAAAAATGGATATTTACTAATTATGCCTATGTGTAGTTTGATTAACCAATAAATTAATTTAAAGCCCATTTATCTTATTAATAAGCATGGCCTATATACATCATTTGTTCAAATCTCAATCTCTTTATTGTCATTGTTATATTTAATTTATCTATTTAAATCTTTCGAATAATGTTTCAAAAGTTAAGGATATAACACAAAATAATTCCAACATGAACTTGGGTCATCCTAATTTTCAGGCATTTTCGAACAATGTTTCGAATCTTCCCTTTCAGCCCAATCATTTTCAACAAAATCCGTCTCAAAATCAACCGCAACAATATTTTGCTCCCTAAGATGAAAACGATTAATTTCACTTGAGAAAATTCTTAAAAATTTGGCTAAGGCAACCACTCAAAGCCTCCAATCAAACAGTAATTTGCAAAATTAACCTTGTACATGCAGAATATTAGTCAATCGATTGCTAAACCTGAAATGCAAATGAATCAATTAGCCACGTCTGTAAGTGAACGTGAATGAGCCACATTCCCAATTCAGCCATTTTCGAATCCTAGAAATCAAAACATGAATTCGATTCAAGCCCATATCGTTCAAGATAACAACATAACCCAAACAAATGCTATCACAATTTTGCGTTCTGGTAAACAAATAGATAATCAAGTCATTAATCCAAACGATTTACCGAAAACCCCTCTCGATATAACAATAAATGAATCCGAACAAAACGTTGAGCCAAATATCGAATTAAACTCCAATCCAAATTATTCTTTTACTCAAGTAGACCCACCTACTATGTATCATGTTCCATTTTCACATCGTCTTCAACCCAAGAAACACTCTTACCAAATGGAAAAGATGTTCGAAATTTTCAAACAAGTCAATGTTAACATCCCGCTTCTTGATATCATTCAGCAAGTCCTAACTTACGCTAAGTTTCTCAAGGACTAGTGTGCTAAAAAATTACACACTCATGTACCTAAGAAAGTCTTCTTAGCTGTCACATTTAGCGAAGACTTGTCCCAATCAATTCCTATTAAATACAAAGATTCTGAATGTTTGACGATCTCGACACGACAGGAGATAAAACGATTAGCAAGTGCTTACTAGACTTGGGCGCAAGTATCAATTTGATTCCTTATTTAGTTTACCAGCAACTTGGCTTGGGTGGACTAAAAACGATGAAAGCAACTCTTTAATTTGTCGATCGTTCAATAATGAAACCTGTAGGAGAAATCGAGGATGTATGCATCAAAATTTGTCAATTCATATTTTCAGTCAATTTCATCATTTTGCAGACTTAACCTGTGAATAATCTGATGAGTCAAATTCTATTCATTTTAGGCCGACCTTCCTTGACTATTTCAAATGCTTTAATCAATTGTCGAAACAGTTCGATGAAAATTTCCTCTGGAAACATGTCCTTGGATCTTAAAATTTTCAGTCTTGAAAATCAATCAAATAAACTACATGACCAAACATTGGAAGTTAGCTTCATTCAAGAAATTTTTTATACCAAAACAGTTGACCTTAACAATGAATGCGAGACCGAATACAAATAATTGTATCAAGATGAACCAAATGAAATGCTTCCGTTTGAACCCTTTACTGTTTTACTGAATTCTTTGATTAATCAACCCCAGAGGTTGGACTTTGAACCCCTTTCCAATCGCCTTAAGTACGCATACTTAGGTGACAATGAAGCGTTTCCCATCATAATCTCTTTAACTCTCTCTCTTGATCAAGAAACCTCCTCACGTTTTATTTTGTCGGAAAACAAAGAAGCAATGGATGGTCGATCACCGATATAAAGGGAATTAGTCCCGCACTTGTTCAATATCACATCCATTTAATTGACGATGCCAAGCCTATTTGTGACGCGCAACGAAGGCTTGACCCAAAAATGAAGGATGCGGTTCGAGATGAAGTTCTTAAACTCCTTGAAAACGAAATCATATGCCCAAGCTCTAATAGTTCATGAGTTAGCCCAATTTATATCGTGCCTAAAAAGTTTGGACTTACCGTTATCAAAAATGATTCTAATAAACTCAATCCAACTCGTACTCAAACGGGTTGGCGTGTTTGCATTGATTATCGAAAATTAAACGCTGCAATAGTAAGGATCACTAACCTCTCCCATTCATCGACCAGATGCCTGAACGTTTAGCCGACCATGAATTCTATTGCTTTCTTGATGGTTATTCCAGCTATAACCAAATTCCAATTACTCTCGAAGATCAATAGAAAATGACTTTCACATGTCCCTTTGGACTTTTGCATATCGATGTACGCCATTTGGCCTTTGCAATGCTCATGCTGCTTTTCAAAGATGCATGTTCAGCTTCTTTTCTGATATTATCAAATGCTTTATGGAAGTATTTATGAATGATTTTTCCATCTTTGGAAACCCTTTTTCCAAGTGCTTATACCATCTTGAATTGGTTCTTAAACGATGCAGAGAAAAACATTTAACATTAAATTAGGAAAAATGCCATTTTATGGTCAAACATGGCATTGTCCTTGGGCATGTCAGTTCAAACAAAAGCACTGAGGTAGATAAAGCGAAAGTTGATTTAATTATTAATCTACCCATTCCCAAATCTATTAAGGACATTCGTTCATTCTTAGACACGCTGGTTTCTATCGACGTTTTGTGAAGGACTTCAGTAAAATTGCTCGGCCTCTTACGTCTCTTCTTGGAAAAGAGGTTCCATTTGACTTTCATTCCGATTGTGTTACTACTTTCAAACGTCTCAAAAATGAACTCAAAAACAAACTCGTTTCTGCTCCCATCATTTGCTCACCTAACTGGGATCTTCCTTTCGAAATAATGTGTGACACTTTAAACTTTGCAGTTGGTGCTGTCTTATGACAACACATCAACAAAATTATTCATGTCATCTATTGTGGTAGTATGACTCTTAACGATTCTCAAATCAATTACACGACCACTAAAAAAGAGCTTCTAGCAGTTCTTACGCTCGAAAAATTCCGACCTTATTTGATTGGCTCACACATTATTGCTTACACTGACCACTCTGCTCTTAGATACCATTTTTTCTAAAAAATGCTAGGTCTCATATGATCTGTTAGATCCTTTTACTCCAAGAATTTTACCTAACAATCAAACGCAAAAAAGGTTCCGACAATGTCATCATCGGTCATCTATCACATCTTCTAAACGCACAATTTTCTTTACCGATCAATGAGAACTTTCCTGATGAATAACTTCTTTCTGTTTTCTGTTGATCCATAGTATGCAGACATAGTGAACTATTTAGTCACTACGGAAACTCCTTCATTTTGGTCAAAACAAGATAAATATAAAATTCTTTCCCAAGTCAAATACTTTTATTGGGATGATCCATACTTGTTTAAATACTGTTCTGACCAAATCATTCGACGTTGCATTCCATATTGTGAAATCAAGAGTGTTGTTTCGTTTTGTCATGACTAAACATGTGGCAGTCACTTCGGTCCGAAGAAAACCGTGGGAAAGGTGCTTCAATGTGGTTTTTATTGGCCTCGCTTTTTAAAGATTCATTTGAGTTTTGTAAAACTTGTGATCGCTGCCAAATGTTAGGAAGAATCTCTTGACGAAACATGATGCCTTTGAACTCCATTCGTATTTCGAAATCTTTGATGTTTGGGGTATTGAATTTATGGGACAGTTTCTCGATTCTTTTGGAAATTTGTACATTCTTCTTCATGTTGATTACATCTCTAAATGGGTTGAAGTCATTCCTTGTAAAATAAATGACCATAAACCTGTTGTGAAATTCATAAAAGAAAACATCCTTTTGAGGTTAGGAACATCTCGCACAATAATAAGCGATAGTGGGATCGTTTGTACAATCGATCACTGCAAACTCTAAGGAAGAAATACTCGACAAACCACAAGTTATCCACTCCATATCATTCTCAAACTTATGGTCAAGTCGAAGTTTCAAATCGACAAATGAAACAAAATTTGGAGAAAACCGTTAATAAAAATCGAAAAGTTTTGTCTCAGAAATTTACTGACGCACTTTGGGCTTGCCGCACCACTTTTAAAACTAATCTTAGGATGTCCCCATTTCATTTAGTTTACAAGAAAGCATGTCTTTTACCAGTTAAAATCGAACACAAAGCATTGTGGGCAGTGAAGAACTTAAATTTTGATCTCAATAAAGCTGGTGAAGACCAAAAATTGCAAATCAACGAATTAGAAGAGATTAGAAACGACGCGTATGAAAATGGAAAAATTTATAAACAAGGAACAAAAGTTTTTCATGACAAGTCAATCCTAAGGGAAAAAAATTCCAAATCAGAAAGTTCTTTTGTATGACTCTAGACTTCATTTGTTCCGTAGAAAGTTAAAATCAAGGAGGACAGTACCATACATTGTACGATTTGTTTTTCCACATGGTGCCATAGAAATAGAAAACCCTTGGGATAGATCGATTTTTAAAGTTTATGGTCATCGTTTGAAGTCTTACTTGGAATTGCTGAGTGATCAAGAGGGTGATCATGACTCTTCATGAGCCATACTATGTCTTGTAAGAAATGTTTACCCTCATTATTAAATATGTACATATTTTTTCCCGTTACACTCATTATATCATGCATTGACTATGATGACACAGTCAAAATCAAGTGTGTGTAGGGGGGAGTCTCATGTTCATTTTTGATTTTTCATGGTTTATTTTTTTCATTTGTTTCCAAATCAAAAATATTTTTTTTATTTTTAGCATTTTGATTTATTTTTGAAGAAACACTATAGGATAAGTATAGGTTTTTGTTACTAAATTGAAATTTTTGAAAAAAATTTATTTGTCTCAAAAAAAACAAAAACAAATTTTGATTATAAGTAATGATGGTTTAACTAGTACACATGAAGGTTCATGACGGCTAATTATGATGTATATCCTAATTGAAATCTTTGTTTAACGAGTGGTTGATTTAAAGTAAAGATGATAACATTTTTGATCTTATAAGTTAAGTGGTGATAAGATGATGTTGTAAAACTCTCTCTTCATATAAAAACAAAAAAAAGAATTTTGTATATACATATATATTTTATTAACACCTACAGTCGATGGGTGTACACACTTGTGTGCAGACTCGCCACGCTCTAGACTCTTCTCACATAAGCCCGCATAGTAGTGCATGGATGATATGTCTGGCCTTATGTTTCCTAGTTAGGTGTATGTATATAAAATTTCTTTCATTAATAATGCCTATAGTCAATAGGTGTACACACTTGTGTGTGCACTCGCCATGCTCTGTATTCCCCTCACATAAACCCGCAAGGCAGTGCATGGGTGGTATATCTCGCCTCAGTTTTCTCAGGTAAGCATATGTAAATATTGTTAATATCAATAAAATTTTCAAATAAAGAGGGAGTAATCAATTAAAATCCAAGCACTATTTTCACTTATTTGATTCGACTTGTTATTCAACGAATAAAAATACCACTTTGAAAAACATTGAAAATCTACTAAGGCGCCATTTCATAGTTGAACTATGTTATCAACCGAAACAACTAGCCAAATTAGAGTCTAATTATGATGATAACTTAATTTTTGTTGGAAGTTTTGACGAGTAAAAGGACTTAAATTTCTTGATTATGACCAGAACTTATATTTAACTTGGTCATATCAATTTTCAAGTAAATTCTTCATTTGTAAATATTTTCAAAAACTTGCATTCATACCTTTGTAAATAAATCTTGCACTTATAAATTTTTGGTATTGCATTTGGATTTTATGGGTTGTATCCGCTGAAAACCCTCATGAGACAATACTCGTCCTACTAGGGTCACCTAGAGGTTTAACAGCTTATTGCATATGCTCATGCAATCGTGGTCCCTTAGAAAGTGGATTTATCTTAGTTTTTCTTTATTTGAGGACGAATATAAAGATAATTGTAGGTGTATTCCAGCCTGTCACATGAGTGACCAGGGTTAGATTCTCGGCAACGACACCAAAAACTTGTTTAACTATGAATTTTCTATTGGTTAACAAATCGTTCAAAAAATGTAACAAAAATAACTGTAAGCGCACGATGTATAATTGTATTACGTATGTGAGTACGGGTCGATCCGTAGGAAATTGAATTAATTTTAAATTCTACTCAATCAAATTAAGCTGAATAGTTTGAGAGTATTTATGCTAAAAAGAAATGCAAAACTAACTACAAATAAAAGCGATTAAAAATATGAGACTAAAAGACAATTTAGAAGTAAATCCACTCTCATACTCTCACATAAATCAGCACAAAATCAATCTATGGTCTCACATTTTAATCCAAGTAGAATTAATGTTGCATTTATCATAAGTACGGTCTATTTATATTATTAATTAACATAACTTAAACCATCAAACTTTAATACAACAACTAAAACCACTTTGTTAAATGTCAAGAAAATGAATATGAAACTAAAACAAAACATATTTTAAGCACGATATATTTATATTTTTGATTAGTAATATAGATCATCAAATTTTGATTCTACTTTAATTCCATGATCAAAACACTTAGTTAGATGATGATGTAAATTGTGTTTATGTTGGATTAGGCATAGCCCATTTTTGATTACAACATAGACTTTCAAATTCCCTAATAAACTTATATAATAATCCAAATTTTCATTAAGAATTAAAAAGAGACATAACTTGGAAAATATGTTGAATCTACATGATTTAAGAGAGCTTCATTATCCCTAAATTGAAGGGGTTTAGCTTCTCATTTTTGTTATCATTTCAACACATGTAGATTGCAACATTAAAAAGCAAGGAGAATGCAAGCTATTTAAAAAAGAGAGAACTAAACTACTTGCATAAGTATAAAACTAATTGCGATGAAAGAAAGCTAATCTACTAACATGAAATAAAAGAAAGCATGTAAATAAAAGTAAATGTGAAATGAAAAAGCATGTAGAAAAAGAAGGAGAAACTTAAGAAGCCATTTTATTTCTCATTGATATGTGCTTAAATTTGCATAATATGATAAGAAGATAAACTTCATTACATGAACATAAGAGGGTATTTTATACATAGCTAAAACCCTAATCCATTTTTGGAATACTCCGTAAAATGCCCTTGAGGTGTGTGGCCTCCAAGTTATCATCAGCATGAAATTAATTCTCCATTGAATGCGCATGTGACTTTAAGTCCCACTAACATGTGCACTAGCTCTTAATTATGATTCATGGCTAGTGGTTAGGTAGGGTCCTCCATGATTACACGAATTCCTTTATTTCTTCATTTCTTTGGCCTCTAACTAATTTGCATGCATTTCTCCATGAAGGCTTCTTCATATTTGATCTCCAATTCCTACAATATAAAAATAAAAATGTGAAAGTGAAGTTTCTCAAATTAAATCATACACAAAAATATCGTTTTTCCCCCATGTAGATGCATGAATGATGACTTGAAACCATTTTTTAAATTTGGTTTTAAACATCTAAAAACACCCAATTATGACATTTATTTTACTAAAATGATTTTAAATGTGTGAGTAAAAATATACATTTTTACCTTCACATCAATTTTCCCTCATTAAAAATGTAGATTTCAAGCTCTCTAATGAATCTCCTTACTTATCTATCTTTAATTTATGATTTAGTCCTGATTTAGAGAAGAAAAAAGAAGGTTTTGGGTAAAGAATATGTCAATAGAGGCTTAGATTTATTCAGGAGACTAGAAATGATTTATAGATGTTTGTTTCAGCCAATAGAGTCTCCAAATTAGAAATGGATAGTAGGACCCCTTCCCAAATTTACTAATTATCCATTAAGCTGCTCCAAAAGCTGTCAAACCTCTAACAGCCATACCTCTTAACAAAAAGTCCAAATTGCTACTATGACCACTCCATGGAAAGGGAAACCGTCATATACTTCCAATTGAAGTGGTCTCGGATGCTAATTCGACATATACCAGCCGTTACAATTTTTCAAGGGTAAAATATCTGATAAAATTCTAAAGATAGGAAATATCACTAACAGGAATTTTCCAGAATTATAGAGTCATATAACCTCGTATGAATTTTAAAATAATATCTTATAATAAAAGATATATAAGTTATAAAATATGTTATATATATATAAAGTTTGTGTTGATTGTAGATTTCGTTATTTGAACGCAATAAGTTATTAAACTTGAACTAGAGATGTCTCTAATTTATTGGGATTTAATTTATATTTTAATTAATTGGAAAGAAGAATGTTTCTACGTGAATTTCTGTAAATTATCCGACTTTAAATTATACATGAAAGTATGTCATTTGAAATAACAAGGAACATTCCTAAAGGAAGGAGATGTGAAAAATAGGGACTTTGCCACAGTTTGTATTATCTGATTCAATAAAAACAGTAAATATAATTCCTTGTAAATTCGAACATAGCACAATTCCTCCTTTTAGTTAATTTATAAAAAATTACAGTGATAATATTTCCTTTTGGGGAGGATACAGTTCCACATTAAAATGTATAAATCCTTAAATATAGACTTAAAGTGCTATAAATAGAAATAATAAAAATCATGTATCGATTAAGTATATGTGACTAAATATAAGTGAGAAAATAAATTATAACCACTAAACGTGAATAAGACAATGAATTGAAGAATTAAAGAAGTTACAGTAATCAAGTTAAAATAGGTATTATTTGAAAAGAAGCATCAAATGACTAAATCATACTTAATTGTATTAATTGAAATGAAGTAGTAAATGATAGTTAATTGCATTAATTGAAAAGCAATAGTAAAGGGTGCTTAATTGTATTAATTGGAGAGTAGTAGCAAAGGGTACTTAATGGCATTTATGAAATAAGAAGTAAGTCATGGTAAAGAAATGAATACTAACAATAAAACATAGGATATGTAATAATTTTCCACTTGAAATTATATCGCCTTACAAATTCGTTTATGATCGATGTGGATGATTAGGTCTAGCCCAATATTTAGAAAAATTATAAATGGTGCGATCATTGGTATGAGTTAGGATAATGGGTTAGTAATGTTACAAAATGGAAGTATGCCATCCGTAAGGGGTTACTAGTAGTTGTGTATACATTATACTAATGTGGGACATCTCTAGTTGTGAGACTCGTGAGGATTTACGTTCCTATATAGGCTTGGGGAATATAGCAAAGTGGGTTTGCCTCGGATTTGGAGTGTTAAATGGCCAATTAGGTCTGTTTCAATTCCAACATGGGATACTAAATAACCAGTGGTCATTACCTTGATTTGGGTTAGTAATTCTAAATTAGACGGTGTGTTTAAGCTCGGCATTATATCAGCACCATTG
This sequence comes from Allium cepa, assembly GCA_030765085.1. NCBI lineage: Eukaryota > Viridiplantae > Streptophyta > Magnoliopsida > Asparagales > Amaryllidaceae > Allium > Allium cepa. Next base: position 633,387,763 of record CM060932.1, on the reverse strand, counting down.
GTATATTATATTTGAGGAGTAGGGCTATACATATTAGGTTAAGAGTGCCATCAGTCCTGAGCAGTCATTAGAAAGACTTGGATTACACCTAGAGACGGACTACACTTCCTATGTTGTAGGTTGCATATAGGATATGCGATTGCCTCGAATTTTATTTGTCTTTGTTTATTAGGAGGCAGGCTAGTTAGCCCTTGGATAAGCCTTTGAGACGACTTAGTAATATGGATAATTAGTTGTAATGTTGTTATTAGGCACAAACGGAAGTTTTCTTGGAGAATGCGGGATGCGATATATAGTTATAAATACCACATGAAGATGTTTCCTTGTCCATTAGTGACAACGATGCCTATACATATACACATATATTTATTTTATACCTTGGGGTAAAATAAATTACTTTATTTATTTAGAAGCTACAATAATGGCGGCCGAGCAATCTAATGGAGATTTTTCAAAGGATAGAGGACGTCCACCTGATAAAGGTGCTCTTTGCAAAGACGCCGATCTCAACACATATCGTTACAAAGGGAAATCAATACTTACGGAGGAAACATCGATGGCAAATCGTCTTGACCTGGGACGCGACGGATTGTTCCACAACAATCAAAATATCACCAAAGTGATTCGTCCATCCAGAGATCCAAATTTGGGGGGGGGGGGGGTAAAACCCGATCTAGATCTGGATTCTCACAGGTTCAAGGCGATCGTTTCAATAGTAGTACTGATGCGTATACATGGAAATCGATCCAGAATGAAATAAAAGCAGGAAACGCTAAATCTTGGAAGGAAGTGGCGAGTGGAGGAGTAGGGGAGAAACATGACGAATATTTGGATCTTCATTATATTCAACCAGTCTTGGTTAATGATAGAAGGAAAGCCATGATTAAAGAATCTGGAGTGAAGAGATCAGAAAATAAATGGGAACACTCGATTATCTTCTATGTATACGGAGTTAGAACTTATCATATGCATCTAAAAGGATATATAGAATGAGTATGGAAACCAACTGGGAAGTTTAAACTGCTATCAAGAGAGAACGGATTTTTCATAATACGATTTGATAACAAACTGGATTGCGAAAATGTGCTGAAAGGAGGACCCTACTTGTTTGATAATAAAGTTATTATTCTGAAAAAATGGGTGAAGGGAACTAGATTTGGAAAAGAACTTTTAACAACTTTACCTATATGGATAAAACTTTCTAATCTCGAACTTGAACCCTGGGACAAAGAAGCATTGAGTGCCATTGCAAGTGTGCTGGGAAAACCAATTAAAATGGACAAAATTACTGCAGATGAATCTAGAATTGCTTTTGCAAAAATATTGGTTGAAATGCAAGCAAGCGACGAGTTTCCCAATGAAGTAACAGCAGTTTTGTATACTGGGGAGGAACTTAAAATTAAAGTAGAATATCTATACAAACCCCACAGTTGCAAAGAATGTAAAGTGTTCGGTCATACCAACCAACAGTGCAAGATTAAAAATAAAGAACAGTGGATACCAAAAGATAAAGATAATGTCACTAACATTTCTTTATCTGGACAGACTGAACTATGCAACAACTCAGAATAGACATTAGGAAATGTAAATGCATTACAAACAGTAAGAAGTACTAATCATGAGTCTAATGATGAAATAATAAATGTAGACGAGAAAATTACAATTGATGGGTTAGCAAACCCCACATTACAAAATCAGAACTTTATAGAGCATGTTGAAAATATAGAAAATAATTGTAACAAGGAATTGCCTGCCTCTTCCCTCTGTGAGATGCCTGCAGTTGAAATAACAATTGAAAAGAATTTAGCGAAGGAAATTTCTTTAAACTCGAGAGAGAAGAGTACGGTTTCACCAGTGTTAAAGGATTCCAATGCCATGAACCATGATAGAACAGACATTACACCTGCAGAAAAGATGCAAATAGATGATCGAACCACAGAAGGTCTGGTAGAAGACTTGAGCGAATCTGAAGGAGAGGAACTCATAAGAAATCTTGCAAGAGAAGAAAATGAGATCTTCCAACCAGAAAAACTGGAAGATGTCTCGAACTGTGTGGACAAAAACAAAAAAATTTATGAAGAAATTGAAATTGCTGAAATGCAAAAGGTTAAAAGTAGAAAAGCAAAAACAACCATTGCTCCTCCTAAAGCAAACACAAGGAGCCAAAGTAAGTCTAAATAATGAACATTGTTTCTTGGAATGTTAGGGGTTTAAATGCTAAAAATAAACAATTTGAAGTGTTAAATTCCTAACAAAATATAAGCCATCTATGGCTGGCTTACTAGAAAATAAATTAAGTAGTTCACATATTGAGAAACTGGGGCATAATTTGCAAAGAAACTAGAAAATGATAGATAACAATGACTGTGGCAGCAAAGGTCGTATTTTAATTGTTTGGGATTCAAACATTTGGAAGTTTCAAATTGAGAAAAAATCATGTCAACATATCTCTCTTCTAGCAGAAAATACGGGTGGCTTTATATGTAGAATATCATTTGTTTATGCTTGCAATTTTATTAAAGACAGAAACAAACTATGGCAAGACTTAATTGATGAATCAGGAGCTGTGAATTCCCCGTGGATCATCCTAGGGGATTTCAACAATATTTTATCTCCATCTGACAAAAAGGGTGGTTCAACTGTTCCTTACAATCAGATGGCTGGTTTTAACAATTGCATTACTAGAGTGGGACTGCTGGAACTACCTATCATAGGATTTAAATACACTTGGAGGAAGAAAGGGGTAGCCTCAAAAATTGATAAAGTGTTATGCAATCACTTATTAATGGGGTCTAACCCAGGGATCACATCATTTGGGATCTCAAATGCTATCAGTGACCACATCCCAATTTTTATAAGTTTCAATAAAGAGGTCATAAATCACAAAAACACTCCATTTAGATACGTAAACTCATGGCATTTGAGAGAAGGATATATAAACTGCTTTCAAAATGCTTTAGATAACTACCGGTTAAATAATTCCCTTGCTTCAAAAATGCACAAATTCGTGGAATTCATCAAAGAATGTAAATCTAAGCTGAAAGATTGGAATCTCAAGAATTGAATAAAGGGTAACCTTCTAAAATTTCTTGAAGAAGAATATCAGAAATGCCTCAAAGATTGCGATGCAAACCCTACAGACACATTTTTATTCGATAAACTCAGAAATGCTTGTAATAACTGGAAATTCCAAAGTGAGGTAGAATTTTTAAAATTAAAACAGAAAGCAAAAATTGATTGGTTGACAGAAGGGGACTCGTGCACAAAATTCTTTCATGCTAAGATGTCACAAAGAAAATATATCAACAACTGGAACCAGATAATTATGAGTAATGGGGAAATCCTACAAGATGCTGAAAAAATTGAATCTGAGGCAATAAGTTTTTATACTTCCATTTTTCACTCTACACAATCACTTCCTAGTAATTTCCTAGATATTCAATGCATGAGTAAAATAAATGATAGGGGCAGAAATAAACTTACCTCTAATATCACAATCGAGGAAGTCCAAAAAGCTGTTTTCTAAATTGCTGATGATAAGAGCCCTGGTCCTGATGGTTTCACATCAAAATTTTATAAAATCCACTGGAATGAGTTGAAATATGACATGCTGGATTGAATACAAGAAGTCTTTTATGCTGGTAGAATTGAAAAAGGGCTAAACCATACATTTATTACTCTAGTTCCTAAAATCAAACAACCAACCAGTATGTCTGATTATAGACCTATTGCATGTTGCAATGTCTTATACAAAATTATTTCCAAAATTATCTGTAATAGAATAAAGCCTTTCCTACCTCTTCTTATATCAGAGAATCAATCTGCCTTCATTCCAGGAAGATACATTGCTGAAAATGTCCTGCTCGCACATGAACAAATAAGACAATTCAATAGAAGAGGAAGTGATAGAATGTGTATCAAGATTGACCTTCAAAAGGGCTATGACATGATTAACAGGGAATTTATTTGTCACATGCTGAACATGATGGGTTTTCCTCACAACTTGATTAAACTGATAAGAAAATGTATCCCAACTGCTACCTACTCTATTATAATTAATGGAAGGCCAAAAGGATTTATTCACAGTAATAGAGGGTTGAGACAAGGGGATCCCCTATCCCCTTATCTTTTCTGCATAGCTATGGAATTTTTTTCTTTGATGATGTATAAAGAACACAAGGCAGGCAATTTTCAACCAATCTTTAATCAAGACCCTTGTGTCACTCACCTCTTATATGCTGATGACCTAATGATATTTTCTAAAGCTAAACTTAAACATGCTAAAGTCATCAAAGACATTATGATGAAGCTTAAAGATTTGACAGGACTTAATATAAACAATTTGAAATCAAAAGCTTATTTTAGCAGAGGGGCGACCAATAGAAATTTTCTACTCAACATTTTGGACATGAAAGAAGGAATCCTGCCTATCAAATATTTGGGAGTTCCCTTAACATATAACAAGGTTCACTACAATGATTGCGGAAATTTTTTAGACAGGATACAAACCAGAATGAATGGATGGGACTGCAAACTTTTATCTGTGGCAGGTAAGATTGAACTTATTCACTCAGTTATCACACCTATGGTGCTATACTGGATGATGACTTACCAACTGCCTATTGCCACTATAAATAAAATTAATAAGGTATGTGCAAATTTTATATGAAGTGGCAAAACACATAAAATTGCATGGGACATCGTCTGCAGACCGAAAAGAGAAGGAGGGGTGGGCTTGAGAAATTTTAAGGATATCAGAACTGCTACTGCTCTTAAAATACTATGGCATTATGTTAACAACAACAACTTATGGGCTAAATGGATGAGAAATAGATATTGCAAAGAAAAACACTTCAGGACTATGGAAATTGACAACAATAGTTCATGCACCTGGAAATCTATTCTTAAACATAGGCAGATGGGGCTACAACATATTCAAAGGAGCATAGTAGATGGTCAAGACACACTGTTATGGCACGACCCATGGATCAACAATGAAATATTAGTCAATATCCTTGGGTGGGATGCACTTGGTTTAAATGGTGGGGATAATATGAAGGTCAGCAGCATAATACAGAACAACACCTTAAGACCACAAATCTTACACTTTACCAGACAAGTTAACCAAATCAGGGAAGTAAAATTGTCTAATATACAAGAATCTGATTACTGGAGTTGGAACAACAAACCAAATGGTTTCAATTTCTACTCAGCTTGGAACAGTTCCAGAATATATTATCAACCTATTAATTGGTCTAAAATTATATGGAACCATTGTAACAGCCCTAAAATGAGTTTATGCACATATAAAGTTATTCTTAACAGAATTCCTACCAAGGACAAGCAGATAGAATGGGGTTACTCAGTAGATCCATTATGTGTGCTATGCAATTGCGAACCAGAAAATAGAAACCACCTGTTTTTCCAATGTCCATACTCAGCATATCTCTGGACTCGCAGTAAATTGAAGCTTGGGATGAATCGAACTAGTTCGATGCTGGCAGAAGAGGAAGCGATTGATTTGTATGACTTGTTCAAAACACATAACCAAATCAAAGAACTCGCCTTTTTTAGTTTTGTCATGATTATTTTCCACATTTGGAGAGAAAGAAATGCCAGAATTCATGAAGGTAGAGAGACTGATATGATTCAACGATGGAACTACGTGGAGATTGATATTAAATATCAGATGTTGAAATGCAAGAAGAAGACTAAAAGATCTAAAGAAAATGAGGAAATTTTAGAGAGATGGGGTATTGATTTAGTGGATAACGGTTAATTTCGTTTTGGCTAATCTTGGAGTTGCGAAATGCAGTTCAGTCATTGTATTGTTTTCTTAATCATTTCATGTTTGGGTTTGATACTTGTAATTGTTGTGACTCAGTTGCTAATCTGTAAAATATTATATTCAGATATTAATAAAGCACCGCACTCTTTTTTCCTTACCAGATATCACATTGATAACTAGTAAGGTTTTTAATGAGGCGGTTTACCCATTTTCAAAAAAAAACAATTTTATACCTTGGGGTAGGTTGAACTTATCGTATGCGTATTTGAAGTCAAAATGATTAATTTATAAACAATAGACATAACATGTAATGGAAACCAATCAGCATAAAGTAGTGTTATGGATAAAGTACGTAATTTACCAGTCACCAGAATATTACCCTCCTCATTACAACCCATAGGATATATTTTGAAGGATAGTACATGGAAGGAACAGTAAGAAGGTACATTCTCTCATTCATGCTCTGCACTAACGACGACACTAGATATTTGAGGAATATTATTGATTCCATGGTATTAGCCTTAGTTAGTATGTACATGTTTTGTTATATTTTGTCATTCCGCTATGAGTTTACATAGACAGCTCTTTAATATACTTATGTTTATTACATGTCACCAATCAAAAATCCATACCTGAATGGACTTCGGTCTTTTGATTTAGCAAAAAATCAGGATCATTAAGGTGTGGTTGTTACATTTAATGCTTGAGCTTCGTTAGTCAATCATCGGAACTAGGATACGCTGAGTGAATGTATTTGTATTTTTTATCTGTAGTTATATATTACACGCTAAACTCTATACATTCTTACTAAATAGGTAGTTGCGACCATATTCTTGAAAGATAGATAAGGAAAATATGAGTTGAAATAATAAATGGAGTTAGAAATATATGCCTATCCTGATTACCCCATGGGATATGGGTCATATCATAAGGCATTGACTTAAGGAAAACATGAAAAGTACATATAGAAGGGTCCCCGAAGCTGGATGACATTTGAATCTTTTGTTGGGCCTAGATTGCCATATGGTTCAGTATCCCCGTTAGATTGCCAATTGGTGATGTACATTTTGTGCATAAAGATGGTTTAAAGAATCTAAATGTTACAGATATCCAGAAGTAAGAATTATGCAAGTTCCCGATAGAAGGTATGTAATAATCACCCCAAAATGATAGCCCAATTTTTAATATATTCTAAGTAAGAATAAGTGAAAAGAAGAAAAGACCAAAAGAAAGAACAAATAAAATCCATTTTTGAGTCTAACCCCATGTGAATGCTTTGATAAAAGTTTTTAAATTTCCTCAAAATATTTGAAACGGTTTTCAAAGGATTAATTTAGAAGTAGAAGCAAAGCCTTATTTCAGAAAAAATAGTAAATATTTAAATTTACGCCGTATAAAATATCTTTTTATTAGATAGAAATTTCCAGTTGAAATTTAAAACCTTTTGGAGTGAAAATTCCAATTAATGGGTTCTAATAAAGAGGCCTTTCTGTTTCGAAATAAATAGAAATGAAATGTATGTGTAGCTCGATGATTTTTCTAATTCTGTAAATTCGAAGTTTTTAAATTCTTTTTTTAAGGGTGGATAAATGAAAATGGTACCTGATTTAAATGGGTAAAGAAAATGGACAGGTAAAAATGCACGATAAGGAAGATAGAAAGAATATTTGCGCATAATGAAAATATGGAGAAAAATAACTAAAACAGGTTTATACATAAGAAGAGCAATATAAGGAGGAGAAATTTAAATAAGAGCAATTTAGATAGAAGGAATCTACATAATAGTAACATTAGGAAATTTAATTAGAAGTAAATTTGGGAATTTGTATTAAAATAATGTTAGAAACAATAGAGGAAATTAAAAGAAAAAGGGATAATTCCACAAATGTGTTGTAGATGCACAAATCTTTTAGAAGTCCCCCTCATATGCTATTAGAGTCTCATATAAGATTAAAATTGGAGATAATATGGGTAATAGAAAAATAATATAATGAAAGATATCCTTGTCTACTTTAGTTTTTATTTTGCAAAGTTATAAAAGTTGTTTTAAAAACATTGTAATAGTACATTTTCAAAAAATGATTTGGTATAACAATTGAGTTTGTAATGTAAAACTTAATAAATGGTTTGAGTTAAAAATCCTACCTTTTAAGAGGTATAATCTTTTTTTTTTTGAAAAGGCTTTGAAGGGAAAATTAATTTGAATGATATTCATGCAATAAAAACTTAACTTCTACTATTTGAAAAGAAGGAAATATGTGTTGTTTAAAGGAAAAGGTCTTTTTAAATTAAATTACTAACATTGATTTTGAACTTAACAAATAAATTTACTTCCTAAGTTCTAAATTATGATTCTAAATGTTATGACACCTACAATCAAAGGTTAAAATAAGGAGTTTTTCATGGCTCTTATTGGAAACCAAGCAATTGTTGAATTTTAAAAAAAAGTTTCTAAGTTTATAATTTTAAGGATAAAATTTTGGGTTAAGTACTTCATGGTTGTGAAGTTTAATAGTTTTGTAAAGGGAATGCGAATCAAATCAACATTTACATGGAGTAGATATGGATGACTGCCTAGGTAAAATATGATAAAAGTTAAAGTTATGAATAAAATAGATACAAATGCCCATAGAGTGGCAACAAGGAATCCCCGCAGAATATAAGGAATATTGGTATGAATGTAGGTGTAGCGACTCGTATTTTATGTATCGGAGTATAATAAAATATTATTTTTAAATTTATATGAGGTCGTACGGCCCTATAAATTTGAAAAAATGCCTATTTATGACATTCCCTATCTTTAAAATTTTATTGAATTATTTTACTCCTAGAAACGTATAAGGCTGTAAATTTTGATAGAATCTGAGTTAGCTTCCGAGACTACTTCCATTGGAAAGATATTTATGGTTTTCCTTTCTGTAGAGTAGTCATGATAGCAATTTGGACTTTTTGGCATGGAGATATGGATATTTGAAGCTTAATAGTTTTTGGAGCAGCTTAGTGGGTAACTAGTGAAGTTTGGGGCAACCCTAAGAACCCATTTTGGGTTTAATCTATAATAGGTTGGACCATAATCCATAAATCATTTTACCACTTCTGAAACAGATCTAAGCTCCGATTAACCCATTATTCACCCAAATCTTTCTCTTTCCACCTCCAAATCAAGTCTAAATCATTGATTAAGGGTATATTACCAAGGGAATTCATTAGAGATCTTTAAATTTGTATTTTTGAGATAGAAAAATCAAGGCTTGGCTGTTCATTCTTGGATTTGCCTGAAAAACTTAAGTTTCGAGGGTTTTGGTGAGAATTTATCATCTCTTGCCTTATTATATATATGTATATGTAGGTTTTGACATGTTTAGGATCAATTTTTAAAGTTAGAATTTTGTTTTGATCTAGTTTTAAAACTCTATCTATAGTAAAAGCGTGAATAAATGGATTTCGATATTCTACATATGTTGTTAGGATGTGTAATTACCTATATATATGTTAGGCTATATTGTAGACACCTTGTTATGGTCTTTTGTGTCATGTTTGAATGTTTTTTGGAGCATGTATGATATTTGTTTATATGCTTGTATGGTCGAAACACACATTAAAGCGAACTAAGGTAGGAACCGTGAAATCGAACTTTGATAGATGGGCTCAAGGATGTTAGGAGTTGCATTAATGCATAAGGTAGGCACACTGGTCGAAAAATGGAGAGTAGGAGTGAAATCGACGTGAAAATGAAAGTTTAAGTTACTACAACATTTTGGCTTGTAGGATGTCTATCCGGTGCTAGGGGTGCTTGGAGTTTAGGATGGATCAGCTCGGGATTTACTTTGTGGTGGCAGGAAGAAAACAGAGACAACAAATGTTGTCCAGTGATGCTATGGCACGAAGGGGATTGGACAAGATTTCATGTCCAATGTATGCTTCGAGTTTGGTTTGGGGAAGACTTGGGTCGGGCAAGAGCAAGATTATCTGTCTAGTGCTTCTGGGGTTGCTTTGAGTTGAGGGATTGGATGCTTTGAGTCTTAGCTTCAACAACTTCGAGCTTAGCTTGGGTACAACCGAGTAGAGAATGGAGGTTGAGGGGTTTTCATGTTGTTTCGTAGACATACTTAGGGGATCTCTTCATGGCATGTTCCAGGGTTCTCAAGGGTGATGCGGAGTGAAACATGCAACTCTAAACGATTTGGGATGACCTTGGATTTCGTGTGGTGATTAATGAAGTGATGGCATAGCGCCGTGACATGAAAATGCCGACAACAATGACGAAGACTTTGGAACTTTAGTACGATGGCTCTAGACTTATGATGGGTGTCTAGAGATATTCCAAAGATGACGACTTAACAATGGGAGTTTTGACGGTGATCCTTAAGGACAAGTTCAACGATGAGGGCTCGTGAGTAGAACTTGCGATTATGTACTACTATGGAGATAGCCATGATGGGATAATGACTGAGCTCCATTATAGAGACGTATGCAAAGGGATCGTTGATACCTCATAGGTTTCTAATGTGCTCATAAAGAAGGGAAATGTGGGTATCTCCCACTTGGATTTGTAATCATGTCTAGATCTTGTGATAGCAAAATACCCTAGGCTTTTACAATTGAGCCTAGTTCCTAACCATAGGAAGTGGCATAGATTCAAGTATCAATGAGGCCAAGATTTCAATTAAGTTTCTAGTTTGCGATTGTAACATATGAGTTATCACATATCCAACTTACATGAGTGATGGTGAGGATTGTTTGATGAATTCTATGTTTGCTATGGTTGTTTAACACTCTAGAGTGTCACACGATGTAGGTATTTTTGACCTAGTACCTAGGCACTAGACATTGTATTTTGATAGTAATACAATTATATGACTATGATAGTAGATTAGCATATATCGGCTATTATGTGCTAACTCTTTAGATGCAGGGATATGTCGGGTATGGTTCTTCATAGTTTGTACTCTATGCCTCTATTTACCATTTACGATTTTTATAGTACTTTTTAGATGACATTTCGCTCACACCAGGATTTTGTCCGACCTAAGGTTTTATGCTTTGCTTCTTATTATTTTGGCACTATTAAGTTAGTATAGTGGGGATAATATGTCTGAATAGCGCATGGAGCTATATGGAGTACGACCATGAGGCCGCGCTTTTGTATATCGTACTTTGGGCTTACTAATTCTTATATTTCCCTATGCAGTACTATGGAGCTGTACCAGTAATTGTATTACTTTAGAGATAGTTTGGAGTTTACTTTGGAGATGGAGATGTAAAAACTCTATTATTTCAAGATTTTGTATAATCTGTGAACCATTGCACTCTATTATTCTTATTTATGGTTCATTTGAATATATCATCGTCTGACTTATGTTACATCTGTGTTATTATATTATATTTTGTTTATGCACTGTGAGATGTTCTAGAAGTTATACGCTTGAATTTTTTACTTTACACACTTGGTTACCGTCCTCCATCAGCCGGGTACCTCCAAACCTGATTATACAGGTATATCGGGTACTGAAGGTGTAGGATGGTCGTCACACAAGGAATGCTTTATTAGACATGCGTAAATGCCATAAGAAGAACCTACAAAGGAATGTGAATTAATTACACTTTTATGAATCCAAGTGTATACTCGCATGAAAGATTTAAGATAAAGAAAGCAAATACCAAATGTGAGAATACTATCAAGAGTTTTGGACTAAAAGAAGATAGTAATACAATCGGTTGTGATAATTGAAGTAATGGAAGTACCGTATTTGTTAGAAGCCAAAAAGGGTAAATTAAGACATATAAGTGTAGAATGACATACTAAAAATGTCCATTTTCTTAGTAAAAAGTGATAGGGCCATAACATCACAAATACCAATTTATGTTGAAGGGCAGCTAACTGCAATTTTTTTTTAGGATTTGGGTTGTAAACATTGGTTGTCTCCTTTTATATAAAACATATACAATATGTTATGAGAAATGTTCCTATTTTATTACTTTATTGATTTTCTAGATGAGTTTGATTGCTATACAAATTGGAAAAGAGTATAAATAAGGAAATCTCATAGAAACACCTAATTAACGATAAATGTAAGATAAAGTTAGAAGTTTAAAAAATAAATGAGAAAATTAATTAGCTTAGTAACTAAAAATAAATAATAATTTATTTCCAAAAGTTTTTAAATCTGGGAAAAATAAAAGTTTAGCAAGTGAAGGATAAGGAAGGGTTGTTGGAAAACCCATGTGTCACTATCCTTATATCTTAAAGCTAAAATTTATCATTGTCCTTGTATATTATTTGTTTTTCTAAAATAATAAAAGAAAACATTTTCAAAATTTAAATATTAACTATATAATAGGCTCGGATGAATCGTACGTGTTAACTCATTGACTGAATTCTATTTTCATTGGGACGTGGCTTGATTTGTTTCGAAAATGTTAAAAAAAAAATACTTTTGACAAAAAATTATTCTAAAATCTTCGATTTTTAAACATAAAATACTTATAAAAAAGTTTTGAAAAATTAGTTTTACTTTAAATTTTTTTAACTATTTTACAAATTTAACGGGAAAGGGGATTTGAATGGAGAAATAGAAAGTTTCTGATTTTAAAAATGCCACATGCTTAGCATAGAGAAAGCCAACGAGTTGGCAAATATGAATTTTACTATTTAATAGGTGTGACAATATGTAAAACATAGTTAATTATAGGGGAAAATGTTGTCATAGCTTTGGAAATTCTTTTTCTACACCTTGTTGATAGTTAAAAAAAACTTGTTTATAAAATAATTCATTTTTAAAATTTGAAAATAAACTTTCTTATGCAAACTGTACTTAGAAAAGCTAAAAAAGATTTGGAGGGTAAAAGAGAAGGTTCCAAGGTACAATAGTATAAGTACACAAAAGAAGGGTGGAAATATAAAATTTTCCATCTAAATTTACTTTCGACATAAGAGTAAGATTTTGGAAAACTGGATTTTGAAATCTTGGATGTTTGAAATTGTGTTATAGGTATTGGAAGGTAGGGATTGGATGAAAAATTGGTTGAACCATACTACTATTCATAGGAGTATGGAAATTGTTGTGTGAAAACAATAATTTTGATTTTTGAAAACCTGCATACATATAGAACTGCAAGTATATATAAGTTGTTTGCACCATAATTTCAGAATTGTTTTAAAAAATGTATTCGTATTAGAGGCACCAATTTAGTTAGTATTCTTAAGCATACATATCATTCATTCTGTTATACACCATGCACTTGTACATGATTGACTATAAAATTTGTTGCACATTAAATGGTTGGATAGTTTAGAATGGTTGTGCATTATATTGATTGGTTTAGTCCTTGAAGAATGTGACGACCCGCCCTTCTACTACCAGAAGGACGTATCATCATTAAGAAAGAAAGGGAGAGAAATAGAAAAGAAAGAGAAAGAAAGAACAACAACACGAGAATCTCACAGCGGAACAGATCAAAATATAATATATCACATAAATATTTCATAGTTTTTACATATATCAGAGTTATACAATATCAATACATATGACAGTCTTACATACATCTATCACTACATACATCAAAGGTACAGTCCATATCAACTAACACAGCGGAACTACATAAATATAGCTATATATGTCTGGGAACTCCTGCTCCAAGCTCCTCCAGAAATCAAAGTCCGAAACCTATCACTTGGCTACTCATAAAAATTTGAGTACCCAAGAGTTTATGAAAAACACAAAATATAAACTCCGGGTCAGACATGGGTCTGGTATGAGTAAACGGGTTAAAGTTGTTTAACTTTGAAAAACATTTGAAAATAAAGGTATCACGTAAGACTTCCCACAAATAAATACGGGTAAGTTTTTACCTTACGCTAACCAAAACATTTCATAGGAAATCCAGTGATATTATAATAGTGTCTAGGGTTTTCAAGTAAATAGAAAATAGCCGAAATTGTTACATTTATTAAATTCCATCTACTAGCCACAAAAGTGGGTAATACAAATCAAAACCGTAGGGTCTCGTAGGGAAAATGGATTTCCAACAATGGCAGGGCTACTGGGGTACCGCCCGTCACAATACGGGGCCTAGATCACCGTACCGAGGATCACTCCCGACCCCCTGCAACACAAGGCCGGAACCATTCCTTACTAAACAGTCCCGAACAAGATAAACCCCGCGGTTGTAGCTAGCAACCGCCGACACAGCCGAAATATAAAAAGGGACATCTAGACAGGGGAAATATCTTGTCCTGCTTGGGCATGATCCACCTAACCTTGCTGCATCTCCCCTGTTTTCGCCATTCCCGGTTGATGAGGCTTGAGGCTACAATTACCTTTATTGAACATATCACTTAGAATGCTCATCGTCCGCCTGACGATGTTTGAAAGCATTCAATCCATATAAGTTCGTTCCGGGTTCGAACGAAACCGAAGGCATTATCTCGTCACACTCATTTTGGAATCACCCTCAGAGTTAACGACGATAATCCTTGCATTCTGAAAACACCATCTCGATCTTCATTTCAGGATTCACAACCTAACGTTTAATTTGAATTGATTTGGTTTTCGGAGAATCAAAATAGATTCTTCCGATACCGGTCTCATCGAATCCAAACGCCATTTTAAGGGCCAAGTAGTCTAATTAACTTAACAGTTTAAATAATTTAAATTCCACAATTGAATTAACATAGCATTTATCACAGATAAAACATATACAAGCATCATAGATATAACATAACATATCACAGAGTATCACAGAATATCATCACATAAATATCACAATCAGATATTCAATCACAACAGTCCATAAGCAGTCACCTTTAAATCTTATTTGTAATTAATTCAATTTAGAATTAATTACTTGAGAGTTAATCACTTAACTCTATTTTATTAATCATTAATTAACAATTAATTACTTATTTCATTCCAGATTTTTGTTTTTTTAATTTATTTCTTTATTAATCCTTAAATCTTAATTACATAATTACTTTATTTCCTCACTATCACACAGCATTTATCACATAATTATTTGTAATTAATTACTTTAATTAATCATTTTCATGAATAGTCTTAATTATTAATCAAACTTAAATTCCCATTTAATTACTGCTAATTACTTACTTAACCATTTATTTATTCTCAATTAAATTACTCGATTAAGTAACTTTTAATTATTCATAAATTGACTTTACGTAATTAATTTCAAATTTACCCCTTTCTTAATTATAACTCGATCTCTGATTATAAAGTAATTACTCTCAACCAATTTTCAAAAATAATTAATTAATATTAATGATTCATCTTAATTAACATTTAAAAGAAATTTTTCTCAACTTGAAAATCAATTTATTTTTAACTACACCACTTAAATGTTAATTATCTTATACTAACTTAGATTAAGTGCTTTAATTAAAATAATAATTAAGTGTTTCAACACATCGTTATATATTGAGTAAAATCATCATAGCCTAAATCCAACGTCTTCACCATACTAAAATTTTATGGAACAAACATTAATTAACATAATTACTAATCCAAAGCTGCAATCTGTTAAACCCGAGACTCCCCTTTCTTAAACTCGAGTATTACTTCGAGATAAACAATAAATCTCCCGAGACATAAACCCAGTAACTCTATTCTTCTTCATATTTTTTTTTAAAACTTCCAGCAAGTTTGTTTTAAGCTTAGATGTAATTTATCATCAGGTTTTTAACTCTTGCACTCAACCCGAGTTCAACTCGAAGGAAGCAGTGGTAGACTCGAGCACGACACGAGATAACAGCCCACGACATCACTGACACGACAAGCACCGCTCCAACGCCTCCGTGCACATGCACGGCAGCACGGCACGCCACCTGTGAATGCCATCCAGCCCAACAAGCCCCAAATCTCGAGACAACACGAGATCTAAACCCAAAACATTCCGAAACGATCGAAATCAAAATAATGCCTTTTTGCTCGAAAACCAAACTCATTTCTGATATGCAAACGGCCTCGCCACCGCCTCTCCATTCACCTGCAGTGCCTAAGATTTTGCCCATACGTCGTCATCACGGTAAACCACCATTCCACAGGATCTCGAGCCACTCGATCGCACGTAGGTACCGTACGCGATTGTTTTACAGAGAAGAACAAACTCCCTGTACAACCCTACTTCAGTCACATACTCAATTTTTACTTAATAAAAAAATTAATTCGTATTTTTCCCGAGTTATGATGTATAAACTTGCTTCAATCCAAGTTTCATTATTTATCATTGATTCAATTTCGAGAAATTGATAAAATTGCAGTTTTTATTCACATATGAACTGCTCTTGAACTAGCAATGTAAAAATCCTCATTTTCATTTTAAAAATCATAAATTTCATCAAGCTTTCAATTTATAAACCTGGATTATATTTTTATAGCAGTTGAATTTTATCAATATATCTTTTGGTTTCTTGTAAAACAGTTTTACAGTAGGAATGCTTCATTAGCATATTTAAATCAACATCTAGTTGCTTGAAGCTTCAACATCTTGTTTGATAAAACAATATGAAAATCTGCCATGATTCAGTTGAAAGCAAGAATTTGAATTTTGAATGGAATCAACCCATATGCATACACAGTGAAGCACAATATACAAAATCATGTTCAATATCAAACAGAGACAAATACCCTATAAGAAATCATTTTACAACTTTTAAATTGAAACACAAAGCTTTAGATTTTGTTTACTCACCAAAATTACTGTTGAAACAGAGAGGATGTTTGATGAAAAGGACAGCAATTTGAAGTTGTTGAATTCTTGAAAAATTTTCCTTTGCTTTGAACTTGATTGAGCTTGTAAATATGCAGTTTTGTTTAAGTTATGGAATGAACAAAATAGAGTGATAAATACACCTATATATGGGTTTGAACAAGCTGCCTTCTGGAACAAGCTTTGTTGATATAATATCTTGCTTTGTTTTTATTTGTAATAAGGCACTAAAACCTGAAATGATTCAACAATTTCGGCTGGAAGATAATATTTTTCCAGACATAAATGTGGGCTACTAAATATGTATGTTTATTCTTATGTTAACACAAATTAAATGCTTGCTTACACAAGGATTTGTAGATAGATATTTGCAGTTTTTCTTTTGTACTAAAATGTTTTCATTTAGGCTAACATAACATTAATGTTTGCTGACACCATCATTTATACCAAGATATTGCAGTATTGTTTGTACTAAATGTATTCATATGGGTTTACACTATAATACTTGTTGACAAACCTTGTTTTGATAGTTGCAGATTTTGGGTTTGAACATACTTATGTTAACATATAAACAAAATGTTTGCTGCAGGTTTTTATTTGTGTTTGTGCTAATGTGTGTTCATATAGGTGTGCACTTATTATGATTTATTTGATGGAAATATTTGTTTGCTTATGCATAAAAAGTTTGCAGACAAGTTAAAAGATGTTAGCTTCTTTCTTTATTTACAGATTTTCTATGTTTGCTTTACCATAGTTAACATTTTTATTTATACCTTATATATATTATAGTTTTGTACTTTTGTTCATGTAGACTTATGTTTGATATATATAAGCTTATTTTATTTTAATTATAAAAGTTGTTAGAAACATTCCTTAATCTTATTTTTTTTTATTTTAAAGGTTTAATCTTTCCAATATTTGATTTATAATGTATTTGCACTAATGTATTTTATATTTATATGAATATGATTGTGTTATTATACTTATTATTATTAACTGCATTCATATATCTGGTATTGCATATTATTCATACATAACTTTTAATTTAATTGAATAATACAAATTAAATTTTTGAATATTGTTAAAAGAGCCTACTTATATTTTGAAGCTATATTCCTTTATAACACATATACAACCAATAATATCCAACATCTTATTTATTTCAAAATGAAAAATCTTGTATTTTATTTAAATTTGATCAAAACTTATTATAATAATAGGGTCAAAATTCCGGGATGTCACAAAGAATTTCAAGGATGAAATCCTTTTAAGGAGGGAGAATATAACATCTCGTAAAATAAACAGTAGTTAATTAAAAAAATGAATATATAATTATTAGAGCTCAAATATTGGAATTCGAACAAACATCAGGATTTGGTCACAAAACTTCTACCACTGCGTTCTTGCCATTCTTCTGATCAACTTTCATATATAAAGTTTTATGACGGAATTTAAGCAAAAAAGTTATTAACATTTAAAAGTTTTAGATTAGAATTAATACAAAACAAATTAAGGACGTAAATATTAATTACTAAGAGTTAAAAAATGTATAATAGATGTTTTAATGTTAAAGTAATTGACACTGTCAAATCTAATAAAATTTGTGATTAAAGAAAATGAAAAAAATTAAGCGGTAGTAGATAATAACACCCTTAGATAGCCACCGGTCGGCGTCTAATATCAGCCGGTCGATCGGTTAGGAAAGACTGGTAGCTATATGAACCTCGGCCTAACGACATAAATTTAATAAATTAAAATCAAACAGATTGAATTGATTCGTGCACCTATAGATACATGCCCAACTTCTCAACTTTCTTCTTATATTTTCTAATTCAAGTAGCAAAGCACTACCATTTTCTTTTCTCCACTAATCTTGGAATTATAGAAATTATAAAATATTATATATATATATATGTGTGTGTGTGTGTGTGTGTGTGTGTGGAGAATACTGAAAAATAAAAGAGAACAATAATAGGGTTGAATCGATTTGGTGAAAGGCAAATTCCAGAACTAAAAATTTATATTATGCTTAATACAATCTCTGCTCACTTCTATAATTCTAATAAGTATGTATATGCTTTAGATACACATTGAAAGTAATTGAGTCAAATAAGGAGAACGAATTTAGATCTACAGATTTAGAAGCTTAAAAGTTAGTTGAAAATTATGTGTTTTAAATCATATTGGATTTATATCGTTTGTGGATCTATATGTTTTATACCTATATATAAATCATGGAATTATAGGATAAATATAGATATAATGAACTTGATATTCCCGCCTTCATATTCAGTAGATTATTAATTTTGATTAAATGTATATATACCTAGATCTAGAATGTAAGGGAGAAATAGCCCCTAAAGGTTATAAAATAAGTTATATATATATAAGATAGTGTGTTAGCTCTAGATTTCTTTATTTGAATGCTATAAGTTGTTAATTGTGAATTGGAGATATCTCTAATTTGATTGGGATTTAAGTCTACATTTTAACTCATTGGATTGAAAAAATTTCTATGTCAATTTCTATAAATTATCCAACTTTACAAATGTATACGAAAGTATTTCGTTTGAAATAACAAGGAATATACCCAAAGAAAAGAGATATGCAAAATAGGGATGTTCACCATATTTTGTACTATCTGTTTCAATAAAAGACAGATAAGGTAATTCCTTGTAATTCAGAACACAGCATAATTTTTATTTTTAAATAATTCTTGGATAATGACAATAACAAGGTTTCCCCCTTGGGGAGGATACAGTTTTAACGCATTAAAATATAGAAATTCCTAAATGTGAACGAAAGTGTTATATATAGAAATGATAAAAATATCACATCGATTAAAAATATTGATTAACTATAAATATATGCACTAAACATGATAAGGAAATGAATTGAAGAATTAAAGAAGCAATAGTAATTAAGTAAAAAGGATATTAATTGAACCAGCAAATGATACTTAATTGTATTAGTTGGAAAGAAGCTGTAAATCATACTTAATTACATTAGTTGAAAAGAAGCAATAAATGATACTTAATTGTACTAATATGAAAGAATAAGTAAACATTACTTAATCGTCTTAATTGAAAAAAGCAGTGAAGGATACTTAATGACATTTGTGAAACAAGGAGTAACTCTATGGTAAGTAGATGAGTACAAATAATTAAACTTAGAAGACGTAATAATTTTCCACTTGAAATTAAATGGCCTCAAGAATATGTATATGACTAGTGTGGACAATTGGGCCTTGACCAATATTTAGATCAATTATAAATGACACGATCATTTGTATAGGTTAGAATGTAAGGTCGATGATGTTAGACAACAGAATTCTACCCTCCGCAAGGGGATTTCAACAGTTGTATATACATTGTATTGATGTGGGACATCTCTAAATGTGGGACCTATGGGGATTATTCGTATATAGGCTTGGAGAATACGCCAATGTGGGTTCATCTTAGATTTGAAGTGTTAAATGGCTAATTGAGGTCAGGTTCAATTCCAACATGTGGTACTAAGTAACCAGGTGGACATTTTCTTAATTTTCATTAAGAAATCTAAATTGGATGGAGGGTGAAAACTCAACGCTAAACAACACCTTTGGTACCTTAAATTTGTGGAGTAGGGTTGTACACATTAGGTCGAGAGCGCTATCGGTCCTGAGCGGTCATCAGAAAGATTGGGTAATACCTAAAGATTAACTACACTTTCTACTGGTGTAGATTTCGAATGGGATATGCAATTTCCTAGAAGTTTGTTTATTGTTGTTTGTTAGGAAGCAAGCTAGTTAACCATTAGATAAGTCTATGAGATGAGTTGATAATATGACTAATAAGTTTTAATGCCATTTTTAGGCAACAACGGAAGGTTCCTTAGAGAATGCGGGATGCAATGTATAGTTACGGATACTAATGAGGCATGTATCCTTATCTATTGGTGACAACGATGCTTATATATATGCATATACTACTTTATACCTTAAGGTAGGTCAAATATATCGTAAGTGTATGTAATGGAAACCAATCGGTATAAAGTAATGTTATGGATAAAGTATGTAATTTACCAATCACCAGATCGTTGTTCTGACCTCCTGCTCATTACAAATCGCATGATAGATTTAGAAGGAGAGGTACCAGTATAAGGTGGGAACAATGGGAATGTAGATTCTCTCATTCATGCTCTCCGCTGAAAAGGGCACTAAATATCTAAGGAATGTTAGCAGTTCCAAGGTATTAGCCTTGGTCAGTATTTATATGTTTAATTATATTTTGGTATTCCATTATAAGTTCATATAGATAGCTCTCTGATATACATATGTTTATTATAATTTAACAAAATCAACGTTCTGTACCTTAATAGACTTAGGTTTGTCGATTTAGTGAAAAATGGGCTCATTAAGGTACGATTTGTTATAGAAAATAGGAAGTAAATCCTATATCTGTGTTACCCAATGGTGCCTCAGTGGGTGCTCACTGGTCCACCGATGTACATCCCATTTTGGGTAATTCGGGCATTTAAATTTCTCAGATCGATATGTGTTGTTCTGATCTTCTGCATGGTGTTCTCTAACTACTCTAGAGTGATGATTGAAACATATGGCTCCTATTGGGATACATAAGTTTATAATATCAATGAAGTACGGATGTCAGAAATGTTGTTTTGGAATGATAGACAAATGCTCGGATCATTTATGGAAGTGTAGCGTGATAAGGATGATGTATGTACAGAGTGTATTTAGATTTGGACAAACAGACATGTATGTAGAAATTGGTGATGATGATAAGATACAAGTACAATGCATATGGCTTTGAATTGCATAGTTTGACAATGTAGTGTGCATAGCTTTAGATAAAGAACGAATGCCTGAATCTCGTAGCGCATGCAGTGGATCCTTGGTTCATGGTATTAACGAGCATTCTCCTTTAGAGTAACATGGCCGGTCCAGGTGAGTTTTAACGAGGACAAAAGTCAACTTGTAGCACACGTTGGGGGACTAGGCATGAGTCCAATACGTATAATCCTTTACTGCATGTGGTGAGATCGAATTACGTAGATGTGAAATCCTTTACTATAGGTGGAGAGACCGGTTTTTGTAAATGGGATAGTTTACCGTAGAAGTTTGGAATCGGATCAATTTAGTTAGTATAATATCATTCTGTAGCACGCGAGAAAGGACCAGAATGTATTCTGCTCTAGGCTTAAATCTGGTTATATAACGGTCATAGTAGTATACATGTATTAGATTTGCTTTACTCACTCATACATATGTCTGTCCTACTCGTATATTTTTCTGTCTATATTATTCAGGTTAATGGACTCTAGAGACACGATGGACCAGCAGGCAAGGATTTTTATATGTAATTAATATTAAATATATATAAATGATGTATATAATCTATACCTTAAAGACATGATGTGACAGTGTGTGGACTTGATTTAGTTTGGATTGTATAGACTTATGTTGTGGTATCTGATATGTTAAACATATATAGTTTTGTAATATGACATTTTGTTCCACCATTCACCACGAGACTCTGAAAGTTATCGATTAGTATAGTATTTGTCTAATGCTCCCTTTTATAACAGTATGTATTAAATTCCAATGACTTGCCATTTCGTGACTTCATTGTGTAGTTACGGAGTTCCGAAACGGTGGGTTGTTACATTCTTCCTTTTGTTAATATAATTATTTCCATTACTACAGTTGTCGCTCTTACTTCAATGTTATTCTTTGAGATAAAGCTATGCGACTCTCCTGATCTTACAACATTCAATCTTTCCTCGGCCTTTGTCTCTTGGAAGCGTAAAAACTTATAATCTTTCTAATAGAAATCCTTCAATTTTATTAGCTTCTTCATATTGAACCATTTCCCAAATTTTTTTATCCTTACTGACATCTTAACCTAAGGCTATTAGCATCGGATCGTCCTTTGCATTTATAACTTCCATGATGGAAAAATTGAATATATTTTTTAATTCTTTAGAGATTTCCCCCTTTGCTAATTGACATTTTCCAACAAAAATGCATCCTTTATTTGGACAGAATTAACTCTAAATTGAAATAAAAACTTGTTCTATAGAAAACTGCTAAAGCCAAAAAACCATATAGTCTCTAACTTTGTAGGAACAATGGGAAGAACCTACACTTCACATGCTTATCTCCCTGGATACCATCTATGTGCTAGTTGTATTTTAAAGATGTGACATACATTTTATAATTTATTGTACAATGGCATTATTGACATAATAAACCCTCAAAGATACTACGATCCTTTAATATCTACGCTAAATGATTCTAACTTGTGTTGTCTCTCTCATACTTACGTTTCTCCTTCTAGAGTAATTGTTTAACCAATTCGTTAATCACATTATCGTTCCCTTCTGCATACCTTGACAAAAACTATCGGCTTTATGACTATATGCCTAGTTCTACGAACGACCTTAATAGTTATTGCCTAAGAGCTCACAGCTAGTACAAAAATGCTTAGGTCTCCCTATCTCCAAGGATTTCATTTATCTTGTTCTTCCACATCTTTCACGTTTTTTTATTCGGACTAAATCATTGGGATCGATCTTATTTATAAGTGTTTCCCTCAACATTGTCCCTATATCAACTACTTACGTAAATAACCTTTTTATTTATTTCTATGGCTTTTCAAGGGAACTGTGCAGATCGCCGTTGTCGTTTGATCAGAGTTAATTTATGGGTATTAATCAGAACCAACAGATGTATTTAGAGCAGCAGTGCCGGTTGCATCATTTCCTAATCCAGTTATTATCTCAGCTTTATTCTACGTTTTCTTTTGCCTTGCAGCTAAGCTCCTTTCCAGATATAGCAGTGAGTTGCTTCTTCCATCATGATCTCCTACATGATATCCGTCACAATTAGTTTTTGTTCCTTAAGGGACTTTCTTCGTTAACTCAACCTACTACCTTAACTCCACCATCCAATGATGAGTTGGTTAATTAGTTGGTTAACTCCAATGACAATTCTTTCCAACTATACCCATGTAGCAAGATCCAGTGATAGTTGTGTATGTGATCTACAACTTATGCTTTGCTCTCCAGCCACTATTTTTATGTTTTTTGTGATTCATGGATATGAAAAATTTATGAATCACAAAGTTAGGAGTAAACCCTAGAGGAAATTTTATAATTATTGTAAATTCTTAACTCTTTAATAAAATCTCATTCAAAATAAAAGTGACTTTCTTCATATTATATACTTATCATAATCTATTATGTTAATAATTATTTAATTTAAGTATATCTAATAGAAAATCGTTAATGATATGTTTTGTGATAGTAATTACACTGTGTTGTATTCACGAAAAGTTTATCACATTAAAAATAACATACTATTTTGAATATTCCTTGTCAAGATGTTTCGAGTTAGGAAATCGATACTTCCATTGAGACTAGAGTACGTAATGCTCTTCAAATGTTGGACAATGTATTATTCATGGTTACTGGAGGCACCAAAAGGTTACAACCTCATAGTCATTGGATAACCATAGAAGGACTCACTCGATAGTTTTCTGTTGGTTAATATAAATAAGTCAAACAGATAATCTCGGAGTAATGATATTACACATTTCACTTGACTTGAGAATACTGTTGAACTTTAATATGGACATTTCACTTTGATTATAGTTAAATCGTGGTATGATGTCCATCGAATAAGTATAGTTGGGTCTGAGTCGAGGCATTGGAATTGAGGCAATATTTAATAAAAAATTCATCTCTTAAGTTATATAAGGTTAGTATCACAGTCAACTATATTCAACTCAAAGTCAAAGACTCTATCCAAAGCAGCTTGATTGATTATAATTGTTACTATTGAACCAAGGGCTTTGTATTTGGATTAAATAAGTTGAATGTAGACAATATTGGAATTTTGGTCAAAACAAAATTTCATAGGTCTTAAAGTGATACAATTTTAATAAAGAGAATTATTGTAAACAAACATTATTACCAAATACCGCTTAAAATAGGGAAACTGGAATTTACCAAAAATGTATAAGCTTTAAATTAGATAAGATTGTTGCGCCACTAGCTAAGGCGATGTATGGATGTTAATATTCAAATTATTTGACGTTAATCGCTTACTGAATTTACACCTATGAGTAGCGTAATCGCAATGTTGAATAATCCGAAATACCACACAATTTAATTAAACTATAATTGTTATAAATTAATTGAATTAATTAATATTTATGAAATATTAATTAATTCAATTTAATTTCACTTATTTGAATGTTATTAGTATTTAATAAAGTGCGTATATAAAAGTGATATATTTATGTATCAATATATGATATCGATAAATATTTAAATTGGATTTAAATTGATTAAATGTTGATTGGGTTCGGTGGATTTTATGGGCCATGCTATGGCCAATAATAAGGAAGCGGGATGGGTGAGTTTTGGACTCAAAAATCTATTTTTAAATTGGCTAAAAGAAAGAGTAAGCAAGGATATCTAGATCTCCTCTTTTAACTCAAATCTGGTGCCTATTTGAACCTCACCTCTTCACTAATTAAAGATTATTTTTTACTTCCTTACCTCTTTATGGCAACAAGCAATAAGTGGTACAACCCTTTATTTACAAATCAAATACAAACTAAATTTAGTTTAAATCAAGAGTGATATCCATCTCTAGTTTATTGCAAATTCAAGAGGTGTTTTGATCAGATCTAAAGAGGTTCTCTTTCGACATTTAAGGCGCACTTTACAGGTTATAATTTTTGTAATGTTCTATTTCACTATTATTTTGCATTCACCTATGCTGTTCATTTTAGTTATTTTATTTATATAATGATTAAAATAATGAATTTATACAAAAAATTGTTGTCGTATACTACATACATACATACATACATACATACATACACATATATATATATATATATATATATATATATAAATGCTTTAAATTAAAAAAAACTTATATACATAAAACTTGTACATATTCATTTGGCCATTAAAAAATTTATTTACTAATTTAAAACTGCTTTTAACTAATTTTAAATTTTAAAATATGAACTTTTCAATTAAAGTATATATAAATTAATTTATTAGCATATATATAAATTCGAATACACACATACAAGGAGCACTCGATGGCACCCCTACTTTGCAGCAAAGATGTGGCTCCCTGATTTCCACCACAAAATCTGATTTAAATAATGTTTGCTTCTCTCTCTTCTACATTAGAACATTATTTAAATAATATTATGAGGTAGAAATTACGGGCCCACAAAGGTGTTACAAAATAGGTATGCCATTGAATGCTTAATACATACATACGTACATAAATACATACATATATACATACATACATATATATACACACTATATATATGTATATATATGTGTATATATTGTTGAATATGCGCTTATATGATTTTTGTTTGATGATAATAAACATATATACATTCGTTTAAATGTATTTGTTAATATACTATTCTATTTTTCACAGACTAAATAAATATTTGTTAAATAAAATAAATTACACAGAATTTGAATTCAAACAGATATTTTATTCAAACAAATATTTATTACATTATTGAATAGTACAATTTCAAGCTCTCACTATAACTATACAACTTTGATTACATCACATTTTTCACATTTACATCAGCACCTCACTACATATCACTCACACTCGTATTTTTATCTTCAACTGCATTCCAGTTTGAATCCAACATCTGAGAAATCTGCAAAAATATAAACTAACGCAGTAAAATTGAAAAAGAAATATTTTTGCAATTCAAAAATAAAAGATAATTTTTAAAATATGATTTGCCTTAGTTATTTGGGTTGTTTTTCATAATTTAAATTTGAATTCATCATAAACGAACAACTTGTGACATACACAGTGTATTACTGTATATGCCACAAGGCCGTGCACGCCGATATATACACTTGATTGATTTACAGGGACAGGTGAGCACAGGTCAAACACAAATGAAAAACCGGGTTCAACTCACATGCAATACATCACAACACGAGCACAAGGTCAAACCCGAGTTTTTGAAACTGGATTCAACACAGGGCAGTTAACATGTCAAAAACAGTTGCAACATGGATATCACAAGAAATGAAACACCAATCAGTAGCATGCTAATGAAGACTGCATCAAAATGCAAGCACAAAAGTGCACAGCAACCATTAACTGCAACAAGTTGATATGCAAATTAAAAAATGCTTAGTGTACAGCATACACATGAACTAAGCACAACTAGACCAAAGTACAACATCACACAATCAAACTACAACAGGCCAGAGGTGAAAACAATACACGACTAAAGTGATGAAGTGCATATAATCAACTGATACAAATGAATGAAGTGAATGCAAACAACTCGGCAATCAAATAACAGTGATGCAGTCAACATCTATTCAAGGCCAGAATGATTATAAGAGGATGCAGAATCAAGATGAACAATGCAATTTGACATGAGCAAGTGCAACTAAATGGAATGCACCAGTGATGAAAGCTACAAGAACACAAGGCATAGCAACTGCATAGGACTGCAACAACCAAATAGATGGAAACATATACCAGTGATACAAACGCAACACAGTGCAGAGGTCTAAACAGCACAATCAAACTAGGAATGGCCAGAACCAAGGCAAGACCAAGCTGCAGTATACAAGTAACAAGTACAGGTAGCATTCAATTCAAGTACTACAAGCATGGCCATGCATGCGACAACAACAAAGACCAAGGCTAAAAATGTGCAGCATCAGTGAAGCCAAAACATGATACAGGTGAACAGAAGTAACAAGTGCAGATTGGATGCATCAGTGGACATAAGCACAACACAAATCACCAATGTTCAAGACTAAGCAAATATGCCAACAACTAATACATCAGTACAGGAAGCAAGATGACCACAACACCAAGCTACAAACTTAGTGCAACAGTGGTGATGCAGTGGCACATGACTATCATGGTACATTTCAAGTTCATTAGTATATGACAGCAACCAGAGGCAA
Source organism: Allium cepa (assembly GCA_030765085.1). Taxonomy (NCBI): domain Eukaryota; kingdom Viridiplantae; phylum Streptophyta; class Magnoliopsida; order Asparagales; family Amaryllidaceae; genus Allium; species Allium cepa. The sequence continues at coordinate 633,360,246 of CM060932.1, read as the reverse complement.
CATCACACAATCAAAGATAACTACAGTACAAAATAAAATACCAACTATCCAAGTACAACATGAACACTATAGGCCGAGGTGAACAATGTAAGGGTCGAAGCCGTGGAAGCATAGCAAAGCCAAAGCCAAAAATCGTCACAGTCAATGATGAATGAGTCAAACTTCATCACAAAGTCAAAAATCGAAGCCGTGGCCAACAAAGGATATCGAAGTCAAAGAAAATTGATGCCATGAAAATCAAGTAAGCAAGCATCACAAAATATATACGAAGTGACAAAGTCAGAGAGATCATAATCGTTCAAGCATCATCAAGCGGCAAGAAAAAATAATTTGACAAATTCAAATATAATTGTACGAACGCAAATCTAGGGTTACGAACCCTATATAAGGAAATCATCATCGGCAAATCTCATGATTGAGTTCAAGAATGTTAACTAAAAGCAATAAAGAAAAAAATCACATACCGATTTGCAGTCGAACTCAATCAAATACAAGAAGTCGTGTTCAAATCGAAGATACGGTCGATTGCCGAAGCAAATCAGAGGAACAGTGATTGCAATCAACCAACAAAGGCAGCGACTTCAATTTGAAACCCTAATTTAAGAGCACGGGATCAAAGGGACGAAGCCCTAAATCTGCAAGAGGAGCGGCCATTTTTTTTCACGAACGAAAAAATAAAAGAGACGGGTCGAGTTACAAAAGGGGCCGGCCCATTTTCTAAAGAGTGTTTTATTTTATATAAGGGCATTAAATTTTTAATTAGGGTTATTCTAATTTCGAATTGTTTTTTATTTGTATTTTTCTTTTAAACCGTTTTATTTTTCTAGTCGTGTGACTAGGGGACAAGCTACGTGGCGTAGCTTGAGAATTCACAACTCGGTAGTTGAGTTGTGACAAGGTTTTGAGCGTAGAGTTAGATTATTCAATAGCGGGTATAGCGAGTTTACGTGTGTAAGCGAGGGACTATCTAATTTCTAGTAGAAACCTTGGGGGCAGCACGTAGGCAGGGTTTTGCCGAAGCTGGGTAAATTCTGTGTTGTTCTGTTTTATTCTGTTATTTATATTCTGCGATATCTGTGCTGCTATTCTGTGATCTGAATTGAAATTAATTTATAAGCTTCCGCGATTAATTTTTATAATTTACACTATCACCCTATTCACCCCCCCTCTAGGGTGAAATCAATCCTACAAGTGGTATCAGAGCTAGGAACAAAAGCCGTTTTTGTTTTAAAAATTTGATTTTACAAAAACCAATTTTTTGTTTTAAAAATTCGTGTTTCAAAAATCAATTTTTGTTTCAAAAATTCGTGTTTCAAAAAAAATCAGTTTTTGTTTTAAAAATTTGAATTTTTAAAATGGCTTCTTTTAATAATAATTTTGAGGGTCGTTCCAATATTATTCCTTCTATTTTCGATGGAACAGATTTTTCGAATTGGAAATTGAAAATGGAATTTTATTTAAAATCTGTTAATATTAAATGTTGGGATATTATTGAAAATGGGTGTGATATAACAGATAAGAAAATTATCTCGATTAACGCTCTTGCTATGCATATAATATATTCTCATATTAATCAAGATAATTTTAATTTCATTTCTAATTGTGAAAATGCACAGGAAATCCGAAATACTTTCGATGCAATATATGGAGAAAAAGTCAACAGCAATGAGAAGTCCTCCACAACTGACTCAGTTAAAGAGATGTGCTTAACAGGATTGGTAAATAGCAGTTGTGATGAGGATGATGAAGATGGAGCAGCCGAGCTGGCATTAATAATGAAGAAATTCAAAAGGTGGAATCACAAATATGGAAATCCAGCTCTAAATAAAAAAAATTAAAAAGCAGAATAATCAAAGCACTGGATAACTCGAAACAACACGGGATCATTTGCAACAAACCCGGTGATATCAAGCCCAATTATCCCCAATTTCAACTCGACAAAGAAAAGAAATCAAAACGAAGATGTTTTACAGCCACGTGGAATAAAAGCGATAGCACTGAGAGTGAGAAAGCAGATATGTGCCTTCATGGAAATATAACCGATAGCGACGATGACGAGCCAAGCGAGGTATCAAAATTTACTCACTCTGAATTACTTATTTATTTTCATGAGATAAATGGCTGTTATGAACGACTTAGGGAAAAATATGCCAAACTTGAATCTCAAAAGGATACTTTGATAGAATGCAATGAACAACTTGATCAATTAGTTAAGAACTATCAACGTAGAATCCCTAAGTGTGATAAGTGTCCAACATTCGAAGAAGAAATTAAAAAATCGGAAATCAATATAAAATCACTTGAAAATGAAATTCTGATTTTAAAGGAGAATGAAAATACTAGGAGAGAGAATTCTATTAAAAAGTGCACACAGTTGTTAAACGAAAATGAATCTCTCAAATCACAAGTCCAACAATTGTCAACGACTTTAGATAAATTTTCAAAAAGTGAAAAATCATTGAATATGCTATTAGGAAAGCAAACTATTAATACGGTTAGACAAGGACTTGGATATAATTGTTCGAAAATTGTTGAAAGCAATATTAGTCAAGTTAATTCCATGTGCACAATTTGTAGAAAATATGGACACAATCACAATAATTGTTGGTATAGACCCAAACATGTGGAAACTATACCGATTTGGGTTTCAAAAGGCACAAATATAAAATCTCTCAAAGTTAAACAAATTTGGGTGCCGAAGGGAACAATTATAAATAGTTTTGGGTCTCCACAAAATTATTCTTATAATTATTCTGCCACTAACAACCATGGACCTATAAAAACAAACAGGTCACATAAATCTTTCATCGTGTAGGTATGGTGGCAGGCTAAGGAACAACAATAGTGTTCTCTGGATTTTTTGGCTGTTCCAGAAACACAACGGGCGACAAAGCAAAGTTCCTTAGCCTAGTATAAAGGTGACAGAATTACAATGGACAACAACGAAAAATATCGTAAAGGTAAAACAGGTAATGGTATGTTTTAAATGATATATTAAATGTGATAATCTGCACCGTATTTTGAATTAAAATCAGCCAGTATTGAGATGATGAAAAGATGGTGATTTTGACTTTGACTTATTCAACATAGTTGGCCAATTATATTCTTATGCCAGAAACACTATAAAGTTCTCTAGATTCTTTGAATTACTTCATATATATCAGTTTGGATTAAAAATAGTGTTTTGTTGGATAATACAATTGGTTATAATATGGCTAACTCTTTATTCACGGTTTTCGATTATTTACACGGCTTCAATTCAGATTCAAAAGAATGTCATTTAAATTGTTGTTAAAATTGAATATGAAATTTTTGGTGCATACTTTATGTTTTGGTCTATAAAATTCAATTGATGATAATTTTGAGTGAAAGAGAAATTCAGATGCATATTACACTGGTAATCTAGTTGATAGAAAAATTACTAGTGAAACGTTATTTTTGTTGAGAAATTTAGTAACTGCATTGTTTTATCTGCATATTCTTCATTTCAAATAATTTTCAAATAGCAGAAATTTTCTTTAAAACCTCCTGGAGAAAATCATTTTTGACCATATTTTCATATTAGTCATTTTGAAAAATTAATTTCATAATTATTTTTTGAATTTGATTTTAAATGACATTTTGACTAATCTGACTCCCTAATGTTTATCAAAAAGAAAAATAGTGATTGAAAAAGTGATGAGTGTTAATGTTGATCAGATATTATGACTTGAGACGGTATAATTAATAAATATCTTTAGAAATTTAAACAAGAGTTATAAAACTGTTTGTTGGTAAAAATTCCATGACCATCTCTATATCTATCATATTTCTAACGACCATCACTCATCAAAATTCTATATAGTTTGTCAATATTGGTACTTTAAACAGGAATCGTTCGTTTTTCATTTTCACACTTTTAAAAAAAAGAAAAAAAAGAGGGATAATAATAATAATAAATAAATACCAAAGTATCCACTCTCATTTAAAAGTCCTCACGGTTATGCATGGGTGAATTACTTGGAATTTGTTATGTGCTTCCATGCTCATTTAAAAGTCCTCACGGTTATGCATGTATGGAACGCATATCAAAAGTTGATTTTTTTTTTAAAATAAACAAGTTGATTCTAATCCCATTTAAAAGTCCTCACGGTTATGCGTGGTTAGAAGATACATGAATTCATTTTTTTTAAAATAAAATTGGAATACTACTAATCTCATTTAAAAGTCCTAACGGTTATGCATGGTTAGTAGATATTTAAATTCCTGATATAAATATACCACAAATAGACACAACTGTATGGTTTTATATGATGACATCATTTCCATCATTCTAAAAGTGGAATATGCGCCTAACAAAACATTTATGATTTTTGTTTGACTTTTTATTGAAATTTAATATTTATATTCAATTGAGTTTTAATGTTGGATTGATATCGATTACTTTATCTCTATTTTCTCTAACACTATTACTCTTTTGCTGATAATAAAAGGGGGAGAGAAAAGTTAAGATTTTGTCTAATAAAATCAAGCAAAGGTCAAATAATTTTCCATTTGCATATAGGCTCATTTATATATTTCTATTTGTATGCATATATGTAGGGGGAGTATTGTGTAGAGAGGAAGCATTTAAATAGGGGGAGCAATTAGAGCATATCAATGATCAAATACATTTAACATATTCAAAATCTTAAATATATGTTTGTTATCATCAAAAGGGGGAGATTGTTGAATATGCGCTTATATGATTTTTGTTTGATGATAATAAACATATATACATTCGTTTAAATGTATTTTTTAATATACTATTTTATTTTTCACAGATTAAATAAATATTTGTTAAATAAAATAAATTACACAAAATTTGAATTCAAACAGATATTTTATTCAAACAAATATTTATTACATTTTTGAATAGTACAATTTCAAGCTCTCACTATAACTATATAACTTTGATTACATCACATTTTTCACATTTACATCAGCACCTCACTACATATCACTCACACTCGTATTTTTATCTTCAACTGCATTCCAGTTTGAATTCAGCATTTGAGAAATCTGCAAAAATATAAACTAATGCAGTAAAATTGAAAAAGAAATATTTTTGCAATTCAAAATAAAAGATAATTTTGAAAATATGATTTGCCTCAGTTATTTGGGTTGTTCGTCATAATTTAAATTTGAATTCATCATAAATGAACAACTTGTGACATACACAGTGTATTACTGTATATGCCACAAGGCCGTGCACGCCGATATATACACTTGATTGATTTACAGGGACAGGTGAGCACAGGTCAAACCCAAATGAAAAACCGGGTTCAACTCACATGCAATACATCACAGCACGAGCACAAGGTCAAACCCGAGTTTTTGAAACTGGATTCAACACAGGGCAGTTAACATGTCAAAAACAGTTGCAACATGGATATCACAAGAAATGAAACACCAATCAGTAGAATGCTAATGAAGACTGCATCAAAATGCAAGCACAAAAGTGCACAGCAACCATTAACTGCAACAAGTTGATATGCAAACTACAACAAGTTGATATGCAAATTAAAAAATGCTTAGTGTACAGCATACACATGAACTAAGCACAACTAGACCAAAGTACAACATCATACAATCAAACTACAACAGGCCAGAGGTGAAAACAATACACGACTGAAGTGATGAAGTGCATATAAACAACTGATACAAATGAATGAAGTGAATGCAAACAACTCGGCAATCAAATAACAGTGATGCAGTCAACATCTATTCAAGGCCAGAATGATTATAAGAGGATGCATAATCAAGATGAACAATGCAATTTAACATGAGCAAGTGCAACTAAATGGAATGCACCAGTGATGAAAGCTACAAGAACACAAGGCATAGCAACTACATAGGACTGCAACAACCAAATAGATGGAAACATATACCAGTGATACAAATGCAACACAGTGCAGAGGTCTAAACAGCACAATCAAACTAGGAATGGCCAGAACCAAGGCAAGACCAAGCTGCAGTATACAAGTAACAAGTACAGGTAGCATTCAATTCAAGTACTACAAGCATGGCCATGCATGCGACAACAACAAAGACCAAGGCTAAAAATGTGCAGCATCAGTGAAGCCAAAACATGATACAGGTGAACAGAAGTAACAAGTGCAGATTGGATGCATCAGTGGGCATAAGCACAACACAAATCACCAATGTTCAAGACTAAGCAAATATGCCAACAACTAATACATCAGTACAGGAAGCAAGATGACCACAACACCAAGCTAAAAACTTAGTGCAACAGTGGTGATGCAGTGGCACATGACTATCATGGTACATTTCAAGTTCATTAGTATATGACAGTAACCAGAGGCAACATCACACAATCGAAGATAACTACAGTACAAAATCAAATACCAACTATCCAAGTACAACATGAACACTATAGGCCGAGGTGAACAATGTAAGGGTCGAAGCCGTGGAAGCATAGCAAAGCCAAAGCCAAAAATCGTCACAGTCAATGATGAATGAGTCAAACTTCATCACAAAGTCAAAAATCGAAGCCGTGGCCAACAAAGGATATCGAAGTCAAAGAAAATTGATGCCGTGAAAATCAAGTAAGCAAGCATCACAAAATATATACGAAGTGACAAAGTCAGAGAGATCATAATCGTTCAAGCATCATCAAGCGGCAAGAAAAAAATAATTTGACAAATTCAAATATAATTGTACGAACGCAAATCTAGGGTTACGAACCCTATATAAGGAAATCATCATCGGCAAATCTCATGATTGAGTTCAAGAATGTTAACTAAAAGCAATAAAGAAAAAAATCACATACCGATTTGCAGTCGAACTCAATCAAATACAAGAAGTCGTGTTCAAATCGAAGATACGGTCGATTGCTGAAGCAAATCAGAGGAACAGTGATTGCAATCAACCAACAAAGGCAGCGACTTCAATTTGAAATCCTAATTTAAGAGCACGGGATCAAAGGGACGAAGCCCTAAATCTGCAAGAGGAGCGGCCATTTTTTTTCACGAACGAAAAAATAAAAGAGACGGGTCGAGTTACAAAGGGGGCCGGCCTATTTTCTAAAGAGTGTTTTATTTTATATAAGGGCATTAAATTTTTAATTAGGGTTATTCTAATTTCGAATTGGTTTTAATTTGTATTTTTCTTTTAAACCGTTTTATTTTTCTAGTCGTGTGACTAGGGGACAAGCTACGTGGCGTAGCTTGAGAATTCGCAACTCGGTAGTTGAGTTGTGGTAAGGTTTTGAGCGTAGAGTTAGATTAGTCAATAGCGGGTATAGCGAGTTTACGTGTGTAAGCGAGAGACTATCTAATTTCTAGTAGAAACCTTGGGGGCAGCACGTAGGCAGGGTTTTGCCGAAGCTGGGTAAATTCTGTGTTGTTCTGTTTTATTCTGTTATTTATATTCTGCGATATCTGTGCTGCTATTCTGTGATCTGAATTGAAATTAATTTATAAGCTTCCACGATTAATTTTTATAATTTACACTATCACCCTATTCACCCCCCCCCCCCTCTAGGGTGAAATCGATCCTACATTTGTATGTGTATATATGTGTATATATGTATGTGTATATATATGTATGTATATATATATATGTGTATATATGTGTGTGTGTATATATATATGTGTATATATGTGTGTGTGTGTGTATATGTATATATACGTATATATGTATACATATATATATTGAAACATAATTAATAATATACAACTATATTTTTAATTTTTTGTAATTAATTAATGTACGTATTATTTTTTAAATATTAATACATATCTGTACGAATTTGATAAAATGGTTATTTCATATTAAAAGTATTTCTGACCTATTTAAAAACATTATTACATGTGTAAATGTATTTATTTATTAATAATTTAGGAATAAACATTTTAAACTAAAATAAAATTCTTTTAAAAATCTATTTTAGTGTATATATATATAATACATCTATAAAATTGGAAATTTTAATTAAAATTTAGAATAGATTATTTTATATAGATCGAAATCTAGTTTTAAATTTAAACTGTCACAAGATATTTGTAACGATCCGTAAATTTTACCGGTTTTAATAACGTAATAAACCGAATTTTTGTGAAATTTTTAATGATTGAATTTGGAAATGAAAATAAGATATTTGGAATACGTTATTTTAACATAGCTAATGGTAAATTTTTATCAGAAAATATGGAAGTTGGTTCTGTTATGTAATTTCAATTTCAATTTAAATTCAGTTAATTAGATGAAAATAAAATGTTTTCGAAATCTAAATATTTTTATATAATAAAAATGTAAATCATTTTTTGAGTGAGATGTCACATTTCGTTTCGCCAAATTTGGCCTTCTCTAGCCTCATTATCTTATTACCGGCATTTTAGCAGCATTTTCGGTACCGAATATCGACTTTTGATAGAATGATTATATCGCTGATATTTGTGTGCCATTCTGACTATCTCATCTTGCTGATCTCCATAGTATATTCATTTGTGTGTTTCGAAGTCCGATACGCGATGGAATCTGCGAAAAGCGGTCAACCGTATTGGTATCCTTTCGAATCTATTCGTCTTTACGGCAATTATTATCGCGTGAATCCAACAGCCATCAACCATTAATAATTTTCAGCTTTTGTCTTTTACAATTCCTATTGTTTCAATATATTTTTAACCGGTTCGTTCGTTTGCTTTTGGTAAATAGTTTTATTTGAGAAATATAGTACAATATATCAAATTATATTTTTATTAGCCTCAAACTAGGTTCTTCTTCTTTTATTCACTTGTGCCAAATCCACTTCTTTTCCCCTTTTTTTAAATTCCATTCGCAGCTTTGAAATTTTTTTATATAAGACATATGTTATTTCCAGTTTTTTTTCATAATTTAAAGCACCACCTTTCCCTGACAGATGTGAATCAACCTTCCCCCTTGCTTTCCATCGCTCGTCTTCCCTTCCACGCATGCCCTTCACCCCATTTACCCATCACCTCGTCCAACCCTCCACCGTATGCAATGCCTCACCACGTTCCCATCACTCCACCATTGAACTGCAAACCACCCTCACATGCGCCTTCCTCTACCTCTCCGCACCCCCACTTCCCAACAGCCAAGCCACCCTGACCCCCTTCCACCGATCCGCCAAACAACCCCACCCGTGTGCATCCACTCACCCATCACCAGCTCTAACTTAGCACCTTTCTTCCCACCTCCCTCCACTGATAACGCCTCATCCATCTCCGCCTACCTAGCCCTCTCACGCAGCCCACACCAAGCCTCCACCTTCGCCTCACGTAGTCACAGCCACCTCCATATTCCATGCCCGATCGTTACACACCTCCACCGCATAGATTCCTTTGCCGAGCCTTCTTTCTTGTACGTGTGTGTATATACATATATATTCGTTATATATCTATTCTATCTTGTTAGTGCATAAATTTTTATGTATACAGGTGGTATGATCTGTCGGCATCAAATATAGCTATACGCATAGTATATTTTAAAGTATATGATTTTACCTGTTACTGTACATATTATATATAGAGTATATATATTATTCATGTTTACTCTACCACCCATCACTTTACAAAGCAAGTTTTACTTTATATATTGGTCTGCATAGTTGTTTGTTTATATATATATATATATATATATATATATATATATATATATATGTATATATATATATATATATGTATATATATATATATGCATATATATATATATATATATATATATATATGTATATATCAGCCGTGTTTATATTTGTTTTTTTCAGTTGCTAATTAACCTGCTCGAACCTGACAGGCTTTAGAAAAAATATATTTATATATAGACTGTTATGCTAATATTTTGGTAATAATAATAATAAAGTATGTTTATACATGTATGTTTTCTAAATTACTTTACATAGTAGATGTTTGTGTATATATGTTTGTGTGTGTGTATATATGTTTGTGAAAATATATATAATAATAATAAGCAAGACGGAGTTTTTGAATTGCGTGATTCCTTTGTTTATTTTAAAATATGCATGTGTATATGTCCATAATATTATTGTTCTTAATGTGCATACATATTAATTTTATTTATATTTAAATGCATTTAGAATTGGATATTGGTTTTAAAATAAACTTTTCAATATAATATACATTTCATTTCAGTTTATATCATGTTGATTTTTGATTTGTTCTTATCGATTCCTATTATCAGTTTCGTCCGTCAAATCCGTGTTTAGCTACTTCGCTTTGAGATTATTGGCCAATTTTCGAATTCATGATTTATTCCGTGTGTTTGTCATATTCTCTCTCTAGCCTTGAAAGGTGAGCAATTACTCACGATTAACATTCTTATATTTAGTAAATTCGATTTCACTTGAAATGAAAATTGAAATATACTATCAAATTTGAATTGTTAGTATTTAATGGTTAAATATGATATGCCATTATCTGCGATTGTTCACCTATGATATATGACACCATATGCTGTTGTATATATTTTATTGAATTTGTTACTGATGATATATGCATATTGTTGATATGTTATATTATTATCATATTTTTTTCTCACTCTGCAAATTCCCTATTAGTATAGAATTCCTTATGGGTTGAAATGATACATACCCGAACGATATTCTAGAATAAGTTAAAATCGTTACGGGTTGAAATGATAAACCAAAGCAATTTTAATTTATTTTAAATTGTTGTATTGCGGGTGAAATGTTATATACTCGTAGATATTTAAATTACGGATTGAAATGAATATCTGTATCACTTGATCATAAAATACAAAATTGTATACAGACATCGTCGGTCTATATTTTGAAATGATTTCCAAAGTTTGAAAGGAATTATATGGTTTTAATAAATATTGACTTTTAAAAATATAATATATAAATGTTAACTTTTAGATATGTCAAAATTTTTGATTTTTAAAATTATATGTTTTATAAATTTTAAATTTATTAGTTTTAAAAGAAAATTTTAAGATTTTACTTATAATTTTACTATTTTAAAATATATAAAAATAGATTTAATATAAAATAAATTTCATAATAAGATTTAATTTAATAAAGTTTAATTTAAGTAGTATAGAACATGTTCAAGCATTTATTTAAAATTATATTTTAAAAGTCGATTTTAATAACTTTAATAATAGAGGTTGGGAAGATAAATAAATGTTGACTTGGAACTTAAGTTGGTTAATAATTGAATTTAAATAAGAATTTATTCGAACTTATTGATTTTGAGATTTTGAAAATTTATGATTTATAATGTAAATTGACAAGAAGTGATTAAAAATGAATATTCTAAGCTTTAAAGTTGAGACTGAATATTTAATATTGATTTGCATTTAAAATTGAGGTTTTATTTTATTTTTGTTAAAATGATTAACTGAATATTTTCCAGTTTGAATAAAATTTAAGTTAAAAGTTGAATTATAAATGCAACTTATATTGAAACTGTTTGAATATTTGAACCTTGAATCTTATTAGAAATAGAAATGGTAGTTCAAACCTGAATTTGAAATTGATAAAGATTGAAATGGTTTATTAAGAATTTGAGTTGAATCTTTAACCTTTTAAAATTTAAAGTGTTGAACAGGGATTGAATTAAATTGAATTTTTGAATTTAAGTTGATTTGAATCGATTTTATGAAATTGGAGTATTTTTGTTATATAAAGTAATTTTAACATATAAACTATTTAATACATAAATTATTTTAATATATAAACTATTTGAATTTATAACTATTTTAATTTATAACTATTTTAATATATACTATTTCAATATCCAAACTGTTTGAGTCAATAATGTTATGATTCCAAAGTGTTATGATTTCGAAAGTGTTATGATTTCTAAAGTGTTATGATTTCAAAAGTGTTATAATTTTGGAAGTCGTACGATTCTAGAGATGAATATTATTTAAAGTGAATAATTATATCGAATTTATATGGTTTTGAAATGAATATGACATTTTGATTTGGAATATGAACTATTTGAAAAGAAATGACCACGGTGTGAAATGAGCTTTGGTTGTTAAAGAGACTGGGATAGGATATTGTCATACTCTCTGCCAATACCGAATACCACTTTATCAACTGTGTACGTGGTGGAGATTCTAGAATAAAGTAGATGGTTTGGTGACGATTCTATATGGTATTTACGTAGACCTGACTCCCCTGAGTCAGCTTGATGTGGCTAAAACAGGAGCCATGTCGGGCTAAGTGAGGTCATTCCTCCGATCGGACACGTTTCTTCGATACCATTCTATTACTTTGTGATTTGGTTAGGTGCATCTTTTATTTAGGAGTGTGTCATGAGGTGGGCGGTAGTAGCAGTTATGCGTTACCATCAGTCCGGATCCACAAACGGTATATCTACCTTAGGATTGCCTCGCATGCCTTGTCACATGCCCTATCACGCCTTCTACGAGTTTGTTTTGTGTCATACCTATGGAGTGCTCCCTAATAGCCCACTTGGAAGTTGAGTTTACAGCATCCATTTAGACTACGGCATTATATAAAATGTGTTAAGGGGGATATGGGTAATGCCTTAACGCTATTTTGATAGTTTACTTTACTATAGACATATTATAATAGCATTTATTACTACATAGTAGATAGTTCCACGGATCCTTAGAGGATGGAAATCCCAAACATCCTTTAAGTTACTTGTATTTCAGTTAATATTTCACTTGAGTTGAATTTAGTGATATAATAATGTTAATCCTAACTCGAATGTTTTTTGTTTTTCTTTATGCTCACCTTAGTGACACCGCATTTGAGGCACACCTTTGGAGAATGGAGCTTTGTTTGAAGATGTATCTATCCAGCTTTCAGTTATTTTATTTATTCGATTCATTTTGTTCAGACTCATTAGTTGCTTATGTATTTGAGATTCGTTTGTATTTGAGATTATGTTGTATTTTGTTTCAGACTCTGATGTTTATAGTAGCTTCATGAACTACTATTTATCTATTCCGATGCTTATTGTTATATTACTCTGTGATTGATTTATTTATTTTATATGCTGAGTTTTGCCAAATATAAAACTTACAATTTGTTGTTTGAGAAATTCAAGTCCGACATGTGCAGATGCGAATGGTTCGAAATACTGGGTCGTTACAAGTGGTATCAGAGCTCTGGTTTAGGCAAAACTTAGCATATAGAGTAAATTTAATCACAAAATCACCTTCATTCGAGTTTGAGTTTCTTCCTCTTTGACTCGGGTTCCCTTTGAATTTTTAGAACTCTTCATTTTTTTTCTGAAATCCATTCTGGTCTTTTCCTGTTCGTGTTCTTCTTGATTTTGGAGCACCCCGTAGCTCCCCGGTTGATCTCTATAATGGATTAAGGAACATCCTGCTACCTCAACTAGAAATTTCATTCTTTTGTGTGACTAATCCATCGACGGTTCCGCCAACCTTTGATTTGTAAAGGAGCGAAACTCCTTTGCAACAAGCATCGATTCAGCGGAGATTTCTATGTCCTCAGTTTAGATGCTATTATTTCTTGCAAAGCCCGAACCGTCTCTGTAGACGATCAGGGTAATCCCCTTGTAATTTTGACGCCACTCCGATAATCAGAGATTATCCTGATATTGGATGAAGTCGCTTCTCCACGTCCTAAGTGAGAAATTGAATCTCTGCATCGATCTTATTTCTAAAATCTCAGTTGACCCGGTTAAGGTCACCCGCGATTAATACTAGTCTAATCAATCTTTCTCTTTTGTAATTTAATTACATTATCATTCTTTTGTGCTATCTTCGTTGTTACAATTCTCTTTATTAGGGGCCCCTGAATCTGAATCTCTATCCTTGTTCTATAATCTATTCTTGGATTATCGTGTGAAGGATTACATTTGTAACTAGTATAAATGTTTTATATTGTGTTGTTTGAGTTGTTAGGGTTCATGTGGAGTTTCGATTGATTCGTTTAGCCAACGCTAACGATAGAAATTCCAAAAACACTTGAACAATCAATCCAACGCTAATGATAGAAATTCCAAAATACTTGAACAGAGCAAACTGACACAGTATTATTTTCGAAATTGGTAAATAATGTAATTTTATGTATGATTGTATTATATATAAAACGGTAAAATTTTCTGAAATTGGATAGTTAAATGGATTAGTTGTTAGATATGATAATATTTGATTATCATTTATTGTTTTATAAACCATTGACTATTGCAACATGATGTAAATAAATGAAATCATAAAACATGGTTTGTAAATTGATTTGAAATTGAAAAGAATTTAAATTAAGAATTTGAGAATCCGATTTCTAGTATTTTCAAAAATTTGGTTTTTAAAGTTTTTGAATATATTATTTGAAAGTATTTTCGAATGGAATTTGTTTCAAAGAATTTATTTTAGCATAAGTCTATAATCTTCGATTTATCGCTGAAAAATAATTTTGGTGATGATTGCAGCATCATCGACATTCATTTTCGAGTCTCAAAGTGGAGAGACCACGTAGCAACTTTGCTACACTTTGTTTCAGAAAAGGAATTTGATTTGAATTTCTTTAATATGATTTGATTCACAAAATATATATGTATATTTATTTCAAAACGGTAGGAAGTGAAACCAAAAATTTAATTCATAAATTTTGTGTTAAGTTAGGGTTTTTTATTATTGAAATAAATCAGAATTTTGAAATATTTAAAGTGGTTGAAATTTAAATTGGAATTTAAAATAACTGGAAGCAGTTCAACTAGGATAAAATTTATTTGTATAATACTCAATTTCAATTCTAAAACATATATAACTTATCTAAAATATTCAAAAGTTAAAATGTTTATGGGAATGAAATTGAAAATTATACAAGAGAGATTTAAAGAATAAAATGTTCAAACTAAAAGGTTTTGTTTGATTAAAATGTTGTAAATGAAAGGTAAAACTGCATAGTGTGCAATTCCACTCAGAAACATCAATAAAACTTACTTGAGAAAAGTTTGGATGTAATAAGAATATGTAATTGAATAATATGGAATAAATGTAGATAATAAGAAGTCCAAAAATGAAATTTTGTTAAAGGAAAATATAATTAAAATTTGATTGTTATAAGGACTTTTGTACATTCAGTTGATGTTATAAGTATTGCGGGTGAAATAAATTAGATAATACAAGAAAAATACTATTTAAGTAAATAAATATGGACTTAAGAATAGTTGAAATTGCATTTTTAGTGGAATCAACTTAACTGAAGGTAAATACATTCAATAAATGAGTTAAATATAAAAAATTGTGTTAAAGGAAATTTTTGTAAAAAATATTAATAGATTGAATCAAATTGAATAATAAATAGAGAACGAGTAAATGAATGTAAACTTAAGAAACTAAATAGGCAAGAAAAGAATTCATATCTTTATAAATAAATGGTAAATTATAAAGAATACTTGAATTTGAATTATACGAGGAATCAAATTAAGTGAAATCAAATGGAATAAATAAATGAGCTAAATAAAATAAATGTTGTTTTGAAAGAAATTTTTTGGAACTAAGATAATAAATTAACATCAAATCAACTAAATGAAAATACCTTGAAATGAAATCAACAAGGTAAATATAATGAATATTCATTGATATAATAAAATAGATTGAAACCAAAATTTGTTGAATATTAATCGATTTAAAAACTAATGAAACATATGGTTTTGAATTAATTGTTTTATTTTGTATTTTAATCTATCTTTCATTTCTGTTACTTCTTTTCTTCTACCTCCTTCCTTTTCGGGGACGAAAAGTTTTGAGTGGGGGAGAGTGTAACGACCCATAATTTTAGCGTTTTTAATAACGTAATTAACTGATTTTTTTTGAAATTTTGAATAATTGAATTGGGAACTGAAATTTTGATATTTGGAATGCGTCTATTTTAACATAGCAAATGCTAAATTTTTATCAAAAAATATGGAAGTTGGTTCTGTTATGTAATTTCAATTTAAAATCGATTAATTAGATGAAAATAAAATATTTTCAAAATCTGAATATTTTTATATAATAAAAATAAAAATCATTTTCGGAGTGAGAGTCATATTTCTTTTCGCCAAATTTGGACTTCTCTAGCCCCGTTTATCTTATTGTCGGCATTTTGCAGCATCTTCGATACTGTATATCTACTTTTGATAGGATGATCATCTAGTTGATATCTGTGTACCATTCTGATTGTCTCTTTATGCTAATCGCCGCAGTATATTCATTTGTGTGTTTCGAAGTCCAGTACGCTACAGAATCTACGAAAATCGATCAACCGTATCAGACTCGTTCGAGTCTATTCGTTTCCGCGACCATTCATTATCATGTGAATCCAACATCCATCAGCCATTAATAATTTTTAGCTTTTGGCTTTTATAATTTCCATTGTTTCAATATATTATTAACCGGTTCGTACGTTTTCTTTTGGTAAATAGTTTTATTTGAGAAATATTGTACAATATATCAAATTGTATTAATATTAGCCTGAAACGTGGTTCCTCTTTTTTTATTCACTTTTGCCGAATCCACTTCTTTTCCCTTTTTTTATTTCCAATCATAGTTTTGAAAAAAATTATATAAGATATATGTTCTTTCCAGTTTGTTTTCATAATTTAGAGCACCACCTTTCCTTGACAACTGTGAACCAACCTTCACCTTGCTTTCCATCGCTCGTCCTCCCATCCACGCATGGCCTTTACCTGTTTACCCATCACCTCGTCCAACCCTTCACCGTACGCAATGCCTCACCTCCTTCCCATCACTCTATCAATGAACCACAAACCGCCCATCACGTGCGCCTTCCACAACCCCTTCGCATCCCCACTTCACAATTGCCAAGCCACCAAGACCCCCTTCCACCGACCCGCCAAACAACCCCACCCGTGTGCAACCACTCGCTCATCACCAGCTCTGACTCCGCACCTTCCTTCCTACACCCTTCACCGACAACACCTCAGCCATCTCGCCTACCTAGCCCACTCACGCAGCCCACGCCAAGCCTCCACCACCGCATACATATCCCATGTTCGATCGTTCCACACCTCCACCACATAGATTCCTCGTCGAGCCTTCTTTCTTGTATGTATATATAGAGTGTGTATATATATATATATCTTTGTTATATATCTAATCTATCTTGTTATATGTGTATAATTTTTTATTTATACAGGCGGTATGATTTGTTCGCATCATATATAGCTATATGTGTAGTATATGTTTAAAGTATGTGATTTTACCTGTTACTAAATATATTATATATATATATATATGTATTATTCATGTTTACTCTGCCACCCTCCACTTTACAAAGCAAGTTTTACTTTACATATATTGGTCTGCATAGTTGTTTATTATATATATAGTGTATATAATGTTTATAATATAATATCAGCCGTGTTTTATATTTGTTTTTTTAGTTTCTAAACCTACTCGTACCTGACAGCTTTTGGAAAAAAAATATTTATATATAAATGGTTATGCTAATATTTTGATAATAATAATAAAGTATGTTTATACATGTATGTTTTCTCGATTATTTACATGGTGGTTGTTTGTGTGTGTGTGTGTGTGTGTGTGTGTATGTTTGTGAAAATATTTATTTTATGTTATCAAAATTTATCTGTCTAAATTATATGTTTATAATAGTAGCAAGACAGATTTTTTGATTTTCGTGATTCCTTTGTTTATTTTAAAATATGCATGTATATATGTCTATAATATTATTGATTTTAGTGTGCATATATATTTATTTTATTTTATTTTAAATGCATTTAGAATTGGATATTGGTTTTAGGAGAAATTTACAATATATATACATTTCATTTCGGTTTATATCAAGCTAATTTTTGATTTGTTCTTATCAATTCCTATTATCAGTTTCATCCGTCAAATCCACATTCAGCTACTTCGCTTTGAGATTTATTATTTGGATTGGTCGATTTTTGAATTCATGATTTATTCCATATGCTTGTCCTATTCTCTCTAGCCTCGAAAGGTGACCAATCACTCACGATTAACATTCTTATATTTAGTAAATTTGATTTCACTTGAACGACAATTGAAATATGCTGTCAAATTTGAATTGTAAGTACTTAACGGTTAAATATAATATGCCATTATTTGCGATTGTTCACTTATGATGATGACACCATATCCTGTTGTATATATTTTATTAAATTTGTTACTGATGAAATATGCCCATTATTGGTATGCTATATTATTAACGTATTTGTTCTCACTCTGCAAATTCCTTGTTAGTTTAGAATTCCCTATGAGTTGAAATGCTACGTACCTGGACAATATTCTAAAATAGGGGAAAATCGTTATGGGTTGAAATGATAAACCCAAGTGATTTTCATTTAATTTTAATTTTTAGGATTGCGGGTTGAAATGATATGTACCATAGATATTTAAGTTTGGGACTGAAATGATAAATATCCATATCACTTGACCACAGGACAGAAAATTATATACGGACACCGTTTTTCTGTATTTTGAAATGATTTCCAAAGTTTGAAAGGAAATAAATAATTTTAATAAATATTGATTTTCAAAAATATAATATATAAACGTTAATTTTTATATATGTCTAAATTTTAGATTTTTAAATTATATGTTTTGGAAATTTTAAATTTATAAGTCAATTTTGAATTTTGTTTTAAGATTTTACTTATATTTTTCTATTCAAAAAATATTGAAATAGATTTAATATAAAATCAATTTAATAATAAAATTTAATTTAATAAAATTTAATTTAAGTAGTATAGAACATGTTTAGGTATTTATTTAAAATTATATTTTAAAAATAGATTTTAATAACCTTAATAATAGAGGTTGGGAAGATAAATAGATGTTGACTTGGGAACTTTAATTGGTTAATAACTGAATTCAAATTAGAATTTATTCGAACTTATTAATTTTGAGATTTTGAAAATTTGTGATTTATAACGTGATTTGATAAGAAGTGATTAAAAAAGAATATTCTAAACTTTAAAGTTGAGACTGAATATTTATTATTAATTTAGATTTATAAATTGAGATTTTATTTAATTGTTGTTAAAATGAATAAGTGAATATTCTCCAATTTGAATAAAATTTAAGTTAAAAGTTGAAATATAAATGCATCTTATATTAAAACTATTTGAATATTTGAACCTTGAATCTTATTGGAAATTGAAATTCAAACAAGGATTTGAAATTGATAGAGATTGAAATGGTTTATAACGAATTTGAATTGAATCTTTAATCTTTTAAAATTTAAAGTGTTGAACAGGGATTGATTTAAATTGAATTTTCGAATTCAAGCTGATTTGAAACGATTTTGTGAAATTGGAGGAAACTATTTTGTTGTATAAAGTATTTTTAACATATATACTATTTTAATACATAAATTATTTTAATATATAAATTATTTTAATTTATAACTATTTTAATATGTATTATTTCAATATCTAAGCTGTTTGAGTCAAAAGTATTATGATTTCCAAAGTGTTATGATTTCCAAAGTGTTATGTTTTCGAAAGTGTTATAATTTTGTAAGTGTTACGATTCTAGAAATGAATATTATTTAAAGTGAATAATTATATTGAATTTATATGGTTTTGAAATGATTATGATATTTTGATTTAGAGTATGAACTATTTGAAAAGAAATGACCATGGTGTGAAATAAGTGTTTATTTGTTAAAGAGACTGAGATCTGATATTGTCATACTCTTTGCCAAAATCGAAAATCACTTTAACAACTATGTACGTGATGGAGATTCCAGAATGAAGTATGATGGTTTGGTGATAATTCTATGGTATTTACATAGCCCTAACTCCCATGAGTCAACTTGATGTGGCTAAAACAGGAGCCATATCGGGCCAAGTGAGTTCATTCCTTCGATCGGATGCATTTTTTCGATGCTATTCTATTACTTTGTGATTTGATTGGGTGCACCTTTGATTTGGGAGTGTGTCATGAGGTGTGCGGTAGTAGTTGCTATGCGTTACCAACAGTCCGGATCCGCAAACAGTATATCTACCCTGACATTGCCTCGCGTGTCGTGTCACATGCCCTATCGCGCCTTCTACGAGTTTGTTCTGTGTCGTACCTATGGAGTGCTCCGTGATAGCCCACTTGCAAGTGGAGTTTGTAGTATCTATACAGATTATGGCATTATATAAAATGTGTCAAGTAGGATATGGATAACACCTTAACGCTATTATAATAGTTTAGTTTACTATAGACATATTATAATAGCGTATATTGCTACATAGTAGATAGTTCCATGAATCCCTAGAGGACGGAAATCCCAAACATCCTTTAAGTTACTTATATTTTAGTTGATATTTCACTTGATTTGAATTTACTGATAAAAGAATGTTAATCCTGACTCGAGTGTTTAATGTTTTGCTTTATGCTCGGGTCAGACTGAGTGTCACCGCATTTGAGACTCACATTTGGAGAATGTAACTTTGATTGAAGATCTATCTATCCAGCTTTCAGTTATTTCAGTTATTCCAGTCATTATGTTCAGATTGGTCAGTTGCTTATAAATTTGAGATTCATTTTTATTAGAGATTCTGTTGTATTTTTTCAGACTCTGATGTTTATAGTAGCTTCATGAATAATTATTTATTTTTCTACTGCTTATTGTTATATTACTCTGTATCTGTGATTGATTTATTTACTATATATACCGAGTTTTGCCAAATATAAAATTTACAATCTATTGTTTTGAGCAATTCAAGTCTGACTTGCGCGAATGCGAATGATTCGAAATACCAGGTCGTTACATATTTAGATATTAATTTCAAACAACTATGAATTGGTTAAAATATTTAAGATGAACAAAAATAATTATAATTATCTTATATATATGTAATGTATACGTTTTTAAATATTAAATTGAATTATGGGCAAAAATATATAAAAAGAACAAATGTGTTTGCTGCGGTATAATGCTTACATACAAGCAAATTAACCATGTACGCTTTCTATATATTGCATATGCACTATGCATATATATATATGTGTGTGTGTGTGTGTGTGTGTGTGTGTAAGATTTAAAAATATCTTATAACTTAGTGAGAATTAGGCCCACGTTCTTTTATTAAACTTAGCCCATGTAAACTTCTCCCATTTGAAAACTTATATTTCCGATCCCTATTATTATTTGCTGCTAAATTTATTCCATAAACACCTTTGTTTACCTCTTGAGCTTATTTTAATGGCAGTCGTGATTTTGATTGCAAGTTTTTGATTGTGATTTAGTTCGATCATTGTTTTAAGATATTATTTCGGATTCATGGCTTTATCTTCTTCCAGGTAAAATATTCTTTGGATTTGTAGTCGATTTTGCTTTTTTTTTCATTGATATTGCGATATTGGTTGATAATGTTGTTATATTATTTCGTTTATTTTTTTTTTGTTTAAAGTAAACGAAAATTATAAGTGTTCTATTGTTTATTTGAGCTGAAAAATTAATGCATGTGTATAAGGTAGTGTTCGATGATATATTCTGTTAGCTTTGATTAAGTTCAGATTTGTCTGGAATTATTGTAGATATTTTACAGACTTATCCGCAATTAATTTGAATATGTATGGTGAAAATGTTGCGCAAGTTACTAATAGTTGCTGATTTATCTGCAATTTTCTACAATTATTGCTTACATATCACCAAACAATATTGGTAGTACAATGTGTTTGATTAATCTCAGACTTGTGCTGATTTATCTGCATTTTTCAGAAAAATTGCTGACATATTAGCAAATGATATTGCTTAAATATCAGCATATTATTATTATGTGCTGATTTATCTGCAATTTTTTAAAATTATAGCTTACATATCAGCAATTAACAATCATATCCTGGTTTTTTATATTTATTTTTTTGAATTGTTGTTCTGTTTTGATTTTTAAATTATAGTGTTCCTAGTGATGCTGGAGTGCTTATGCCGTTGAAGTTTGGATATGATAGCTTTTCGTTATGTCTTCATTTTGATAGATCGGCTGTTATATTGAGAAGTGCTATTTGTGGTAAATGGGCTGAATTAAGTTCATTGTCATTTGAATTATACTATGTTAGAGATGGATTGAAAAGGAATATTGAAACTAGTTCTGATCTTCAATCTATTTTGTTGTTGGCTACTCATAGCCGTGATGATTACTTTTTTATTTTTGTTAATGTTGTTCCTACTAGTTTTTCAGCCACCAATATTAGGTCAGATGCTGTTTCCTGTAGTAGCGATTCCTCATTTGTTAGTACCAGTGATTCTAATATTCAATTCAGGCAGTTATTGAGAAATGATTCAAGTCAATCTATTTTTACGGATGCTGGTCAATAATTTCCAGGTGGCGTAATTTAATTTAGGCTCAATTTGATGATATATAGTATTGAGACTGGGTACGAGCTTGATTTGATTAAGAATGATAAGGAAAGAGTTACGGTTGATTGTTCCTGAACAGACTGTATTTTCAGCATTCATGCTTTTGTCAAGTTTAATCTTTCTGATTATTTTGTTATAAAGAGATTTCAACGTGAACATGCTTGTGGTGCTGGAATTCATGATATTAATGATCCTCCTATTTCAAATAAATTGATTAAATTGTTGGTTTACGATCATATTCAAGCTAATCCGTTAATGAAGACAAAAGACACTATTAACCTATTTCAAACTGAGTATAATATCATTTCGATGTATTATTTTGTCTTATAGTGGGAAGAGATTGGCTTTAGAAGATTTACATGAAAGCGACATGATGTCTTATCACCATTTAAAATCTTTTTGTGATGCTATACTCGAAACTAATCCTGGTAGTAAAGTAGTTTTGGAGTGTAATCCTGATACTCGTCAATTTGAGAGGGTTTTTATTGGTTTTGAAGCTTGTGCACATGGTTTTCAATTTTGTCGGCCATTAATATTTATTGATGCTACTTTTATGAAGGGTAGAGCTCAAGATTGTTTGATGGCTGCTACTGGTAAAAATGCCAATGAAGGTATGTTGTTTGTTTGTAGTTTAATATATAATTGCATCAATATGTGCAATAATTATTATCTGTTTCTGCAATGTCAATAATTATGAAAAAGAAAATATCTTACTAACAGAAAACATTGCAGAAACGGAAGTAATTTTACAAAAAAATTGCTAAAAATTCTACAATAGTATTGATATAGTGAGAAATTGTTCTACAGTAATATATGGTAATCGTTGCAATTTTGTCTGCACTTTTTCAATAGAAGTGCAGAGTATTATGCAATTTATTCAGTTATTTATATATTTGTTGTTTTATCCGGTATTTGTCCTATGGTAGTTGCGATTGTGTCCGGCGAAGATGAAAATAATTGGATTTGGTATTATGAACAGCACAAAGATTTTTCTGAAAGATGATAGTAGAAATTTTGTTTTCATTTTTGACCGTCAACCTGGTATTCTTTTTTTTATTCCAAAAATGTTTCCAAATTCAGTTCATGGTTCATATTTTTATCATTTAAACAGTAATTTAAAAGTTGCCTTAAAATCTGAATTTTCCAAATAAAAAAGAAATGATTGATAGATTTGTTTGGACATGTTGCATATGCTTCTAATTTGCATGAATTCAATGTTGCATTGAAGAATTTTAAAAATGTTGGTGGTTCTACTGTGGCTAACTTTTCTAAAGAAATTCCCTTTCAGAAACTTACTAATGTTTTTTTCCTTGTTGGCGTTATGTTGAAATATCATCAAATTGTTCAGAGAGTTTCAATAAATGAATTTTGGAAGAGATACATTTACCAATCACTACATGCTTAGATAAAACTAGAGTTAAGTTAATGAACCAAATTTCTGATCATCGAGAACTTGCTAACGGTTGGAATAATGTTGTATATCCAGTGAATGAAAATCGGTTGAAATGTCTTCTTTAGAAGGAGCTTTGTGGTTTGTTATAAAATCAAGTGAACATGTGTTTGAAGTTCATTCTCCTGTTCGTCAATCTGTTGATTTAAAAAATCCAAGTTTTTCTTGTAACTTGTGGCAAAAATATGGTTTTTCTTGGGCTCATGTTGTTAGACGTACTTTAAGTTGTGGAAATTTGAATGTTTATGATCGCATTAAAGATTATTTCAAAGCTGTTTATTTTTGATAGGCATATTCTCATCCAATCATTCCTGTTATAAACTTCATAAAATAAGATGTTTTGATTGAAGATATTGTTGTAGTCCTCCTAAAGGTAGAAGAATGCCTGGTCAACCATCATCATCTAAGAGGACAAAATCTGCTGTGAAATTTCAAAGACGATTAAATGTAGTATATGCAATAAGTTGGGTTATAACAAAAGGACTTGATCACTGAAACACATGTAATTTTTTTCTTTGGGATTATACTTAATGGAGTTGATTTTATGTTTTTGTTATTCATTTTAATGGTATTTTCTCTGTACTTAGGTTGGATGTTTAATGTTTGTAATGTATTAATCATGATATGGTTCTATTAATCATTATTGCAGTGTTTTCTGCAAGTGTTACGATTAGTTGCACATATTTCTGTAGTTTTTTTTTGAATTTTTGCCTTCTATTTATACCTGTTTTGTGAATATTGCTTTTTATATAAAGATGATACTTGTATCATTGTTTGCCACAAAATAAATATGGTATATCCATATTCATGTGCAATTTTTGTTAATAAATGTGGAGGTATATGCAATTATTTGTTTCTGGTGTTGACATTTCTACAATTATTTGGTGCAAGAATTTGGAATAATTACTTACATATGGAAATATCTGTATTTATACTTATAGTGCATAGTTTTCTGCAACTGTTTTGAATAACTAAATATTTGTGGAGATTTCTGCAGATATATGCTTTTATTGCTGGCATTTCTGCAAATATTCTGAATAGCTGTGATTCACTTTAGTATTTTGGTGACTGAATTCAATTGTAAGAAGTT
This sequence comes from Allium cepa, assembly GCA_030765085.1. NCBI lineage: Eukaryota > Viridiplantae > Streptophyta > Magnoliopsida > Asparagales > Amaryllidaceae > Allium > Allium cepa. The sequence goes on along the minus strand of CM060932.1, from coordinate 633,335,364 downwards.
CTATATAAATTTTTTGGTAATAAACTGTAGTATCGTGTTGACACATTAATATTGTCTTCCAACTACATAAGTTTAGCAAAATATGCATGCACACTTGAGAATTCTTAGAAAAACATTACAGTTTGATACATCAAATATTTTGGTTTTTTTCAGATAGAAAAAACTTTTGTACCAAGCTTTCTTCTAAGCTCCAACTATAAGGTTTGCAAGAAAGAATTTGATGTGCCAATTCAGATCTTTGTAAATCCATAGTTTCATATGTGAATTGAGGGTCATCATTGTTGATTTGCTTGCTTTCACTTCTTTCTTTCATAATGTTCATTACAAACATACCGCAGTCGACTCTGCAATAATTGAATAATATTATGAAATTGTTAGAATAGATGTTCTATGAAATGGAAATATTTGTATATATTTTTTGTTGTGTACTTATAAATCAGAACGTTGTTGTGGGCTGTTAGCAAAAGTTACTTGGTTTGATGGTTTATGCCCTGCTTTTTCCAATTTCTTTAGTAAGGTGTGATATAAACTCTCTATAAAGAAAAAAGATATTGTTAAATAGATTATCTTCTTTTGATTTATTCATTTTTCAGTTTATGTACCAACTTTCTTGCTACCTTCTGATGTTCTCCTTCATGCCATGGTTTTATGAAATCACACTGAATCCATATTCTATCTTCTTTAATAAACTCCAAGAGTGTAAAATGTGGTTTTTGGTGGATAGGGAAGAACATTTTATTACAGTTTGCAAAAAAATTTGCTACTACATTATCCATTAGGGCTTTGTTACCTTCTTTGAATTGCTCAGTAGAAATGTCTGTAGGAGCTTATATGAGCAAATTGAATTTATGAATATTTAAACAAATTTTTCACTAAAAGATTATAAGACTTACAACAGCGTAAACTTTGAAGTACAACTTTTCTACATGAACTTTATGTTCATGTTAATACCAATCAATGATCTATAAAAATTATTACAAGGAAATAGTGATAGTATATTTGTTGATAAAAGACTATAGTATGATTTGCAGAAAAAACAATATGTTCATCGAATTTTGCAGAAAAATCAACAAGTTTGACGAAATGTTGCTGACAAATCTGCAGATATATGTAATTGTTGCAAATAAATGGAATTTCCCTAACATAACAATATGTTTAATGAAATGTTGCTGATAAATATGCAGATAAATGGAATTGTTGCAGATAAAACAACAAATCCAATGAAATGTTGCCGATTGATTTGCAAATAAATGGAATTGTTGAATAAAGTTCCACCTGGCCTTCAAGAAATCTTTCTACTATTAGTTCACTAAGTTTTGTTCCAGTTATAATGATGTCATCATCTCCATTTAGGTATGCACTTTTGCTGTGATATAATGATCAACATTACTAAATGTTTGCATTTTTTAAATGTTTGCCGATATGCCAGTAACAAATTTAATTAATTACTTTTATTTCAGCAATTTGAATAATATTTGTCGATATATTTCCTGAGCAGTAGTTTTTCTTCCTTTTCTTTGAGTAGCATCTCTTTCAACTCTTTGGCTCATTGAGCGAGCGCGTCTCTCTCCTTTTGAACAGAGTCTTTCTCTAAAGCTAAGGCGTCGCAGCGTTGAACTGCTTCATCAATTTCCTTTTTATGTGTGACTTCCAGACGATTAACTGCCTCAACCGTGTCTTTGGCATTTTTCTAAGCAACTTCAAGCTAAGACTTATATGAGGAAACCACTTTATCTTGGGCTTTAATAATGACTTTGTCATGGATGGCATTCGGTAGAAACTTTTGAAACTTCCTCTACCAAATGAACAAATGTGTCATGTTGGACGTAGACATCATTATTGCAAGCAATGACACTTCGTTATACATGCCCTGGAAAAGGATGGATCGCTGGAAGAAACTTAAGACCAACGAAACATATTTTTTAGGAACATGGCCATAAGCTCATTTATATTTTCCGCTATCGACGGATCATGTGCAGGAGCATAATAAGTTTGTCTAAAGACTACGGATTTTTGTGAGGTTCCCGTGATTGCCTGGTACTAGATGAGCTAGAGTATTGGTCACGGCGAGTCTCAGACCGGTACGCCTTATGAGATGATTTCTCCCTTCTTTTCTCTAGTTGAGAGGGAGGATCATGGGGGTATGAATAGTGACTGTAGGTCTTCCTTCGAGACGATGAACCCCAAGGGCGATAGTCTCTATCGCTATTGTCATCTCTATATCGGCATTTGTTGGACCCTAAATCCCGGTTGGATTGATGAAAAATAGAGGAACCGCGAAGGCGGTCGAATCCATGAGAACGTCCCATATCACCTACATAGAAATTAAGTGAGAATGAGTTAGCAAGAATAACATCATGGCTGAAGTTTAAGTGCAAGGTGAGGTGTAACAATTAGTGTGTGTGTCCTAGTGTTTCCCCCCGACGGACCAGTTTCTTTAGCTTTACTTATCGAAGTTTTTTCTCCTTGATTATGGGCTTGAACGCATTCATTGTCTCTCACGAGCGAATGGAGTTTTAAGGCTTCTGGATCGTCGAAGCCATAATTTAGCAAGTCATCGGGAATAGTGAGGTCAGATAAGCCTTTCAATGAACCCTCCAAGTGTTCTGGAGACTGCTCTTTCTCCATTAGGTAATTGTGACTTTTGATGTTCCTCCCACTATCTTTTTCCTCGGTTTGTAAGCTAGTTTATTTTTTCCCTTTGAAGGGGGAGGCAATTCATCAGTGCCATGTGCCCAACCACCAGTTCTGGGGTAGGACTTACATTCCCACTCGGTGCTTTTGACACCCCAGTTTCTCTAATCTCACCCTCCTCGGGTGTGTTGGGGGCACCACTTGTCGGAGGCACCGAAGGTTTGGCCTGTCTTTTACCTTCTTCGACGCGTGTTTGATTATAGTGACACCGGGTGGAAGATTTGTTCGTCAACCTTCCGCCAACAACCCAAAATTTAAGAGCGGCTCATTGGAAATGACAAGTTTGATCTCGTGGTCTACTACGGGAGTAGCGTGAATGGCCTCAACGGCCTCAATGTATCCGGCGCCATCGGGACATGGGCTAATACCGGTAAAAATTGAAAGAAGTTTAGGAACAATCCACTTCACGCTTTAGACAAGTATTGATCCAGAAATGGAACTTACTCCCTTCCAGCCATCTTCTCGCAAAGCCTGGGGGACAACATACATAGAACCATTCCTGCTTGTGTTGGGTGAATTAACCCCATGCCCCTGTCAGAATCTGACATTGAGAATGTGGCTTAAGGAATATGAAAGACGGATTATCGGATCATCGCTTGAAGCGATAGATGTAACAGATGTCACCAGGAGTAGGGAGCCTAGATAGGATACTCATAAAGAATACAAGTGCTATAGATAAATGCATGACTATTGGGATGTAGCTATGAATGGGCGATCTCGGTATATTGTAGCACATCACAGAGAAAGGAGTTGAATGGTGGCACGCTACCGACCCATCACATGAATTTGATGCAGGCAGTATATCCAACTAGTGGTAGGCGAGGACGGTCTCGTTCCAATGGAACTAATACGTCGTCAAAGGGGATCCCATGAATCAAGTAAAGTCGGCGAAGAGCAGTTTCATTAATTTTTAAAGCTTGGAAGTCAATGGGGTTATGTAGAATAATACCTCCGTCTATCGCATCAGGAGCCTGGTCAGTAGTTGCCTCCGATGGGTTTAGGATATCCCGTGTAGGAGTTTTCGGTGGATTCGAAGTTCCCACCACTTCATGCTGAGAACTCGGATCGAGTATATCTGAAACTGTAGTAGAGCTCTACTTTCTAGACATCCTTAATGAGCGTCAAATTTGGAAAATACTTGTTTGAACTATACATGAAAGACAATCGATATTAGATATAACAACCAAAATGTTCCCCTCGAGTGTTGTGTGGACTAGTGCAATCGTTCAATTATGAGTGCGAAAGAATTAAAGACTTATGAAGTAAGGTTAAGCATTGAATTGTGAACTTTGAAGACCATTATCGCTAACCGTCTCTGAGAGCTTGCCCTATGACGGTTTTGACCTTGAACTCGGACATTAACACTATATGTTGAACGCTATTTTTTTATCGAGTTGAACTCAGGTTTGTAGTTGTTGGAATTGGGGAGTTATTAGTCCAAATTAGTTCGATTTGCTTGTATACCTAAATTGTTGTCGTTGTTCATTGTTCTATGGTAAGGCATGGAAGTACATAGTTTTGATATGTCCTATGCCTAAGTGGAGACAATCATGATTATTAACGCCGACCCTAGGACCTAAGGCCGAATGACTCACTAGACCGACACCATAGAGTCACTCACTCTCCTCTCCAACACTCTCTTTTCACCGAACGACCTACAGGGGGTATACCAAACCACACTCGCTCGGTATACCGAACCTACCTTGTGGTCTTTAACCGGGCCATAACACTACCCTCAAATGGTTAAACCACACTCTCTCCCTTACATCGGACGATACCATGCCACAACCCCCGGCTGTAGAAACCTCCCATACCGACCCACTCGTTCTCCTCCATCTCGCTTCCTCGAGTAACCTAAACACTCTCCTAGTTTCCCACCGAACGACACTTTCACTCATACACTGAACCCAACCTACCGACTAGTAGACTTCCACAGAACCAAACAACTTAGCATTAACATTCAGCCAACGCCTCCTAAACTCACTAACTCCTACGGACCTACTACTACTTCCTCCTCCCTCGCTTGGTGGCCCAACACGAGCCGACATCCTAGGAATCATCGGTTACAACATAAGATATGTTCTAACCTCAGGTTCATCTTCATCAGCTACATGACTCCTACCATCCATAATCTGAAGAAAACTCATGAAATCGAATTTCGCACAAAACCCCTAGCTCGAGAAAGTCGATCGAATGGAAAATTCATACCTAAGAGAGCGAGTCGAGGCTTAGGGAGTTGAGATATTAGAGACAAAAGTTCATTTCGATTTGTTATCAGGGAGAGTTGCGGAGCGGACGCATTGGATTTAGGATGAGAGAGGAAGGTTGAATGATAGCTGAAGTTTGGGGGAAGGTAGATTAAAAGGTCCTCTAGTGTTGAAGTGAAAGTGAAGAGAAGAAAAGGAGGAGTGTTGCTTTCAAATGAGGAAAGGGGGTCAACAGGCATTAACCAGTGGACCTGGTCAAAGTATCTCACTGGTTTAGTGAATAATCGTGCCGATCGGCAATGATTATGCTGAACGAGTGGATCGACGTATGAACATCGATCGGACCGCATCAGAGATGGTAGCGTAATGGACAAACAGATTCCACCCGATCGGTGAATAAGTTTGGGAAGCATAGTCTGCTTGTGATTCAAAGCACATCACGACTGACTCTCACGATAAGCTTTGAAGGGCAAATGTTACTCGGTTGCCTGTCTCGGCTACGAGATGCTAATTATTGAATTTTTTGGATTGAATCTAAGTGAAACTAGGACTAGTAAAAGATTAACCTGAATGCACCGTTTGACACATAAGCCTCGTTCAGCCTAAACGTACCGTTCGGCATCCTTCATTTGACCATCATCGCACGGCTAGTGTGGCTCGACATTGGGGAATTTGGCATAAATGCTTTAGTCATGTATCGTTCTGCCATAAAGAGATGTTACGTGGCTCGGTGAGGAAGGCTGCGTGGTTAGGTAACCTCTCACTCGGTCTTGAAGAGGGAGTCATCGCTCGGCCAATGCTGGTCGGCTAACTTCGTTCGGCAACGTCGTCTGGCAAAGCATCGCTCGACAAAGCATCATACGGTTAACTTCGTTCAGCACAAGTGTTTGGTATATGGAGATCAACATCAAAGTAAGGGTTTCAATACTGTTCCATTCCAAGTTTCACCGCGAAGTTGCTTCGGGTCTTTTAAAGGCTTACTTCGAGTCATTTGGTAATCGACCACTGACTATACATGGTGGGTCGGCATTTCTTGCTCGGTATTTACCATTCGGCATGCATGGCTCGGTGCATAGAAGTCACCTACTATGGGCCGAGATACCTTGTCCGTAGGCCCATGAAGGAAGTCCAGCCTATCTTCGTCTATAAATTGAGGGGCAGAGGCGCATGAAAGGGGACCTTTTTTGTGAACTCAGGAAGACTGCCATTTTCAAGACTCCTTTCTATTCTGTTAGAATTTGTATTCAAGTTGTTGATGTACATATTTTATCTATACTCAATTATTTGAAAAAACAATAAAGATTAAACTCAAAGTGGACGTAGGTTGTTATGCCGAACTACTAAATCTGGTGTTCTAGTTTTTGCAGTTAATTTTGCATACATTCCTCTATTTTAATATTCTATCTTCATTAATCTCTCTACACAAATCACTTTGTAGGTGTTAGTGACCAATTTTGGTGCTAACACTTGGCTATTTAAAGAATTATATATAGTTAGGACTTCATTTTACCTAAGGTTGGAGTTATTAAAGAAGCCTCCAACGGCTTGATTTTTTCTTCAGATAGACTTCGCATATTTGACCATTTTCTAACATTTATCTTTGCAGCGGTAGATAATTCAGTTGATCTAGGTTTAGATTTGTATTCTTCAACTATTATTGGTAGGATTTCTTCTTGCTGTTTTGCCTTTTTTGATTTCTTTTGAGTTTGCAAATCCACTTCTTCAGTTTATTTATACCTTTTTTTTGCTTTTCAATTTCCAATGTTTTCTCTTTGCTTTTTACAATTTTTTTCCCTAAACTAGATAATTCATCTTCAGTTTGTCTGCCTTATAGCTGTGGAAAATTACGAATGTTTTCACTTGAAATTAATTTGAATTGGTGAATATTTCATGATTGGTTTTCAGAATACAATTTTTGTGATTTGATTTTTTTTAGCCTTTTCACCTTCCGTAAGTCTGCATTCTTGTTCAATATTTTTGTTCTATGTAGTATAAGTTTGATTCTCTATTTCTTTAGTGCTTTGAGCTAAAAGATATATTTTCAATTGAAATATTTAGTGTTTCTAAAATAATAACGAATTTAAATTTAATTTTGTGATTATTATGAAAAAAATGAAGAATGTGCTGCACTTTTCAATGGTTGTTGCATTAATATCCGCAACTATTCTTCAACAACTTATTTTTGATATAATAAGAATATTTGCAGATATATTATCAAATTTGTTTAATTTTTGCAGCCTTGTTGAAAAACTATAATTATTCAAAGCATTACCAAATGAAGGATTTTGTTCAATTTCTTTATCTTCCTTAACTTTTTTTGTTTGTTCATCATCATTTGGATCTTTTTGTTTTTCTTCGAAATTTCTTTTTTCCTCATTGCCGTCATCTTTTCTTGTTTAATCTTCTTTTTCTTCATCTTTATCATTTTCCATAAGACGACATTCATCTTCAATAGTTTTGTCTTCATTTTGAACATAAATTTGATTTTCCTTTTCTTCCGTCCTTTGAGCTGAAATATTGTGTGCAGTTCAACTCTTTAGTATTTTTGAAACAATTATGGATTTTATGTGTTATGTTGCAAGGTATTATGAAAAAAATGATGAATATGCTGCACTCTTCAATAATTATTGCAATAATATCTGGATTTATTCTTTAACAATGCATTTTTCATATAGTAAGAATATTTGCAGATGTATCGTCAAATATTTTAAAATTTTGCATTCTCGTTGAGAAACAATATATTATTCAAAGTATTACCAAACAAAGTATTCTCTTCAGTTACATTATCTTCGCATTCTTCATTTTATTCAGTTTCATTTTCATCTGTAGTTCAATTTGCTACCATTTATTTCATTTATTGGTAGCTCTACATTCTCAGATTGTGTGGATGATGATGTTTCCACATACTGTCTCAATTACTTTCTTAGCAGTTTATTTTCAGCTTGAAGTTTTCGGTTGTCCAATTCAAGTTTTCTTATTTTTCTTTGTAATTTTCTTCTCTTTTCTTCTCTTTTCTTGTACAATGCTTCGTATTCTTCATCTTTTTTAACATCATTCAGCAATTTTAGTTCTTCTCCTAGAAAATACTGAAATAAAGAATTGAATCAAAATTGAAGCTTTAGAATATCTTAATATAATTATGTAAGAATTGTGAATAATTGCATAAATGTGTATAATTTAATTATGATTGGCATGTATGTCTATAAATATTTTTAATAATGGCAGAAAAATCTACAAGTATAATGTAACATTGTGGATATATCTTTAATTATTGTAAATATTTATAGCCCTATGTGCAGTTTTCCTATTTATAACTACATACAAATATGCTATTATTTATAATAATTGCAGAAAAGTTGGCAACTGTAGTGAATGATTACACCTAAACGCTCAAATACTGCTACTAACTACATATATATCTGCAACTATTGTTAATTGTTGCAGATAAGTTTGCAAAAATATAAAGGACTGGCTGCTATTGTAATGTAATTTAACAATTCTGCAAATTATATTGCAGTTATACTTACTAAGTTGTACTCTATGGTCATTAACATTGTAACAACCCGCATATTTATCGATTTTTATATTTAAATATTTTATTTAAATATTTTATAGATACTCGAAATTTATTCTGAAAAGCTACTTTTTGCATACGGTCGAATTAGGATACGGGACCACCCCCATTGTGTTTAAAATGCCGTTTGCGAACTTTTTGAGTATAAGTTTCGATATGTTTGGAGTAAGTTGATTTTTGCTACTTTTTACTTAGGACTTTGGTTTGGGCTGAGCCCATTAACCCCACTTAACTCAGTTCCAACCCTCTCCTCTTCATTACTTCATTCCTCATTTCCTAATACTCAAGCTTTTATAACAATGGAGAGTGGAATGGGAAATTAAAACTCCAAGCCCTAGTTTTCTTTTGCAAATCAAATTCTAGCTCCAAACTAATAGAAGAACCCATTGGTAAGCTTCTCTTCTTCTTCTCCAACTCATTCTCTTATCAAATTCTGAAATTCCTAAACCTAACTTTGGGAATGTTCTTCTTTTATAGCTTAGAATCAAGGTTCTTGAGTTGGATTTGAAGAGTGGTTGATTCTCCTTTGCTTTCGAGCTTCTTCTTCAATCGTTTGGGTTCAAAGGTGAGATTTTTATCTCACATCGTTTTCTATATCTATCTTTGTGGTTAGGTATGAATTCCTAACATTTGTGCATATTCATTTGCTTTTGATTCGAATTGATTTGGTGAATTTTCCTAATTTAGGTGTTTTGGTCCAAGTATATGAAAATCCTATTATGAATATTTGGACAAAGATATTCGGGGTGTATTGAGGAGCCGTTAAGGCTGGGTTGTCGCTAGGCATAAATCCTTAGTCGTCGTTGCTCATCCGATCGCTCCCGATATGTTTTGGCCACTTTGGCCTAGGCAAATTGTTGCCCAGACCAGGTGACCAGACGTCTGGTGACCAAGTCCAGACGTCTGGTTTGGACCTGGTGAGAAAAAAATATAACCACGCAGAATATAAAAAAAGGGAAGAGACTAATTCCAAACGTCTGAAATTTAAGATCAGACGTCTGGATAGGTCTCAGACATCTGACTTGAAGTTTCAGACGTCTGGGTGTTCTCTGGATTATTCCCAAAGAACAAATCCAGACGTCTGGATTCTAAACCAGACGTCTGATTAGTTTTCAGACGCCTGGATTGGACCTTCAGACGCCTAGAATTGTGCATAGTGCCTATTTGCTTATGTTTTTGAGTGGATTCACTATTTTAATCGATTTTTGTGGATCCGAATAGTGGTTATCACTTTCTCTCGACTTTGATGACTTCTTTTCACGGATTTTTGGAAATATCCATTTTGATGGATTTGGTATCGATTTCTTTGGATTTTATTCACGTCTTCGAATGTAAATTTTGGTGATTGATTGTTCTACAATCATTTTTGTGATTTGTCACTTTAAAAATATAAAGGTTTCAATACTAGTAGTAAATATCAAAACTCTTTCATCAAAACGATTTCAACTATATTTTCAATATCAAACTCGTTTATAAAACCGTTTTCCAATCTACTAGTATACACAAGCCTTTACCTCACTCGTATGAGAAATCTAATTAAACGACTTAGTAAAACAAGTGGTATGAAACGCTTGCGTTTACTTCGTCGGTTAATTCTTGGACTTGTTCAATTGAATCTCTTGTGACAATTTTCTAGTGGAGATCTACAATTTGTTCGTAAATATTTAAGTTAAGCTAGTGGTTATGGGACATGAAGCTAAATTTATATATTTACTAGCTTAGTGTAATTGACACTTCTCGTTGATCATAACGATCATCTTTGTGATTTAGACTAGCAATGTGCGATGTCTCTTTGTCTGCGAGGGAGACTAAACCCCGTTTTGTGGAGTTTCGACTCAAATTTGGTGGGGTAGCAACCCATGGTCTTCGGGCCATTTGTGGAGCTTCGGCTCAATTTGTGATGGTTAGCAATCATGGAATTAGCGTTCCGTTTGTGATACACCTGTTGGTGAGCTTTATGCTCCCGTTTGTGATAGGCCTTCCCCCTTTTTGTGATTTCTGGATTTCCATTGATGATTTCTAGAATTTGCGTTTCACCAATTTTCGTGATTTCCATTGATAAGTTTTATCAATATTTGTGCATTGGTGAATTTGTGTGTCATTGACTTTTGTGATTGACATTGATATAATCGTCAATATTTATGGTTTGGTGAACGAAATAAGGAGTATGACATTTCTTTGATTCTTGTGTAGATTTTGTGATATTGATTAATCTCTTGTTGATTTTCAATTACTTATATATATCACAGCTTGGAATTGTGATTATTATGTGTTTAGTCATATCTCTTATTCTATATCGTTTCATCTGATATTTATAGTTAGACTGATCCGTTTATTATTTTCTTATTAAATAATCCTCGGGTCAGACCGAGATGTTACGGGTGCCTCTGCTTGACTTCTCACTTGGGATTGATTTCTCTGACTTTTGGCTAACTACTTAGATTAGTAGTTTATTTTGTTGTATACACTTGAGATATGGACTCATAGTTGTATTCTTTTGTATAGCACATGTTGCTATTCTTTTGTATTATTGTTGATCTTTTTGACCACTACTCTGATATACACTTTCATGTGTTAGTTATATATTCATATCTATTTCCGCCTTTGTGATATGAATTGTCTGTGACTGATCTATGTTATTTTTATTTCTATATTTGTTTCCGAAGATATTATAGCCACTGTGTAGTAGTTTTGAGTTTGTGTCGGTATGCCGGATTTCCTCTTGATAAAGAAATGCATGTAATACTATCTGGCATATCGATGCTCGCACAAAGAAATTACACGGATGGTCGCTCCTCAACAGCATTATTCTCCGCGCTAGTTGACAGCATTACACCGTAATGTTCTTGGCTAGCGTATGTATAGAGGTGGGGCATCACAGCTTGGTATCAGAGCCAAACTTCGGAACAATATGGAATATTATAACAAGGATCTTCGTCCTAAGTCTTTCTTAGGAGTTGTGCTTTAGGATTTAATTCGAGTCTTCGTACCGATTCATGCTATTTTCTTTATGATTCCTTGTATTATCTATCAAGATTTGCTTGATATTTATCTTGAGAATAACCTTTTCCTCTTCTTTCTTTCTTAAAGAAGAGAAATGGTTAGACCTGGTCGTCCTAGAGCTGGACCATCTAGTGCTCCACCCCAAGATGGAGTTTTTATGACTACCCAGCAACTTCTTGACCTTGTCACGAATGCTTAAGCAGCTGGTTCTAATCCGGAACCTACTCACCCTAAATCTGCGTTTGCATGTTTGTGCAATGATTACACCAACCTGGGCGGGAAGCCATTTAAAGGTTCTGAAACTATTATTGAAGTCCAGGCTTGGTTAAGGACATGCGATCGAATCTTTTCTCGCATGAACCTCATTGATCTTCACCGAGTTTAGGTGGCTTCTAGTATGCTCCAAGAAAGAGCATTGGACTGGTACAAACTTCTTATTTCTGAGATTAATGAAGCGGATCTCACCTGGGGGAAATTCGGAGAGCGCTTCAAGTTAAAATTCGTACCAGAAGCTGAGAAGGTGACTTTGGCTCGCCGTTTTATAGACCTTGTTCAAGGTGAATCTTCCGTGACAAATTATGTCGCGTCTTTTGAATCTCTTTCTAAATACGGGGTTGAATATTTAATACCCCATTGAAGAAAAATCATAGATTCGTCTATGGCTTGAGTAAAAATCTCAAGAAGCCATTACTTCTAAAATTAGAAGTTCCCTTCGACCAACTCATTGATATCGCTCTTCGTCGAAGAGGCGGATGGGGAAAATGATGTTGAAGTGGTGGGTTCCAAACCAGGCTTCAACAACAATAAGAAAAGGCCCAGTAAATTCAAAGGCCCTTATCCCAATAAGAAAGGGAAGCAAGCAACCCCAGTGGCAAAGACTTCTTCCTTTTGTCGTGGGGAATGCTATAATTGTGGTTTGAAGGACCATTACGCAAACAAGTGCCAAAGTCTCTCTCTCTTGTCGCTACTGCAAAGTTCCCGGTCATGTTATATCTTCATGCCTCAAGCTTCAGGGCAGGAAAGAGGGAAAGTTAAATGTTGCTCAAGCCCCTGGAAACACATCTCGTGGTCAAGGTATTCCTCATTCCATTCTTGATGGTATTGTTTTATTTCATGATCAACCTATTCGAGTTCTTTTTGATACGGGTGCGTCCCATTCTTTTATATCAAAAGAGCTTGTTGATACTTTTTCTTTAAGTGTTGTTGCTTTAATGAATTCTTTGAGAATTGCGAATCCGGTTGGTGGATCCGCAACAATCAGTTTATTGTGTAAAGATGTCGAGATTATTTTGTGTGATTTTTCTTTCCTAGCCGATTTGCATGTCATGCGTTATTTAGGCTTTGGAATGATTTTGGGAATGGATTGGCTTAACCGTTATGAAGCTCATATCCTATGTCCTGAGCCGACTATTCATCTTCGACATCCTCAATCTGTTAAGCAGATTTCTATTAATCTTAAAAATTCGGATTCCAGCTCGGTTGCATCTTTATATTCTTTAAATCCTCATGATGACGATAATGATGATGAGGAAGATATTATTTCTCTTATTCATGTTGTTCGTGAATTTTTCGACATATTTGAGCTTGTTTTAGGATTACCGCCTAAGCGAGCAATCGAGTTCAGAAATAGTCTTATCCCTGGAGCTCAACCTATTACTCGTCCTCCTTATCGTATGTCCAATAAAGAAAATGAGGAGATGCGCATGCAATTATCCGATTTGGAAACGAGGCAATTTATTCGCTCTAGTTCCTCTCCTCGGGGAGCTTCAGCTATTTTTGTGAAGAAATCCGATGGTACGCTTAGGCTTTGCGTTGACTACCGCAAACTTAACGATTTTACTAACAAAAATAAATATCCTTTACCTCGGATCGATGATCTATTCGATCAACTTAGTGGTGCTAGAGTCTTTTCACAATTAGACTTAGCTACTGGATTCCATCAGCTTCGTATTGCAGAGGATAGCATTCCTTTAACATCGTTCCATACCCGTTATGGATCTTATGAATGGCTTGTTATGCCATTTGGTTTAACGAATGCTCCGGCTTATTTCGTTGACCTAATGAATAGAGTTTTCAAAGACTTCCTCGACCGGTTTGTCCTCATCTTTATGATATTCTTGTGTATTCAAAAACCGAGGAGGAGCATGAAAAGCATCTTCGGATTGTATTGGAAACTCTTAGGAGTAATCAATTAAAGGCGAAATTTTCTAAATGCCACTTTTGGCAATCTCGTGTGAAGTTTCTTGGTCATATTATTTTCGAATCCAGAATTTCCGTGGATCCTTCAAGGGTTGAAGCGATTCAAGATTGGAAGAGACCAGAGAGTGTGACGGAAATTCGTAGTTTTCTTGGATTGGCGGGTTATTACCGCCGTTTTATCAAAGACTTTTCTAAGATTGCCGTGCCTCTCACTAGTTTAACGAAGAAAGGTGTTAAATACATTTGGTCGGACAAATGCGAAACTTCTTTTCAGAAATTAAAAGAACTCCTTTCTGATGCTCCTATTCTTGTTATTCCTGAGGGGAATCAAGATTTCGTTGTTTATACCGATGCCGGTCGCGTTGGTTTGGGTGCCGTTCTTATGCAAAGAGAACGTGTTATTGCTTATGCTTCTAGGCAATTGAAGCCTGCCGAGACTAGATATGCCACACATGATTTAGAACTCGCGGCTATTGTCTTTGCTCTTCGGATTTGGCGTCATTATCTTTTAGGAGAGAAATTTGTTCTTTATACCGATCATAAGTCCTTGAAGTATTTATTCTCTCAGAAGGAACTTAATTTGCGTCAACAGCGTTGGCTCGAATTTCTTGCACCATATGATCTTGATATCCTTTATACTCCCGGAAAGGGGAATCGTGTCGCCGATGCTCTTAGCTGTAAACAACAAGTTGTTGTTTCTATGATGATATCCGAATGGAACGATCTCGAGATCTTATCCACTTGTGAGATTCGAGACCGCGTATCCGATTTATGCTCACCATTTATTTTATGTAGCCTTGAGGCTCATCCTTCTCTTTTAGACCACGTTCTTGAAGCCCAAGGGCTAGATCCTGAATTGGCTCTTCTTGGCCAAAATATTAAGGATAGGATTGATATTGAAAGTTTGAAAGACTTTGATATCGATTCTCGTGGCGGCATTCAGAAATTTGGTAGACTTATCGTACCAAATATTAGTGATCTTCGAAAAGATATTTTAAAAGATTCCCATCGTTCTAAATTTACCATTCATCCCGGTAGTAGTAAAATATACGCGGATATGAAGCGACTTTATTATTGGGAGGGAATGAAACTTGACATCGCTAACTTCGTTAAGTGTTGCATGACTTGCCAACTCGTTAAGGCCGAGCATCAAAGGCCCGGTGGGTTATCGCAACCTTTAGAAATTCCAATTTGGAAGTGGGATCAAATTTCCATGGATTTTATCGATGGCCTCCCCCATTCTCGTTCGGGCCATGATAGCTTATGGGTGATTGTTGATAGACTTACTAAATCCGCCCATTTTATTCCCGTTCGATCTAATCGAACTGTTCCTCTTTTGGCCTAACTCTTTTTTAAAGTGATTGTTAAATTACATGGGGTTCCTACTTCTATTGTTAGTGATCACGATCCATTGTTTACTAGTGGATTTTGGAAGAGTCTTCATAAAGATTTGGGAATGAAGCTTAATTTTAGCACCGCTTATCACCCCCAGTCCGATGGACAAACCGAGCGTGTGAATCAAACTCTTGAAGATCTTCTTCGTGCTTGTGTGCTCGATTTCGGTGGAAGTTGGGAAGATCATATTTCTCTTGTTGAGTTTTCCTATAATAATAACTTCCAATCTAGTATTGGTATGGCACCTTTTGAGGCACTCTATGGAAGGCCATGCCGATCTTCTTCTTGTTGGCTTGAGGCCGGTGAGAAGCTGGCTTTAGATCTGGATTTCATTCGTGATTCCACAGAAAAGATAGATCTTATTCGTCATAGGATGAAAGAAGCCTAGAGTAGACAAAAATCCGATGCCGATAATCGGAGAAGGAAGTTAGAATTTTCTGTGGGAGATCTTGTGTTCATTCGAATTTCACCTATGAAAGGTGTTGTACGTTTCAGCCGATCGGGAAAATTGGCGCCTCGATATATTGGGCCATTTCCTGTCACCGAACGTATTGGTTCCATGGCTTATCGCCTTTTATTACCGGCTCAATTTTCTGCTATCCATGACGTGTTTCACGTTTCTCAACTTCGGAAATATCTTCGAGATTCCGATTCTATTCTTGAGCCCAGTGTTGTGGAAGAAATTGAAGTTTCGCCTAATTTAACTTATGAGCAGCATCCTATTCGTATTATTGCTTCAGAAGTCAAGCGACTTCGAAATAAGGATGTTCCGCTTGTGAAAGTTCAATGGTCTTCAAATCCTAAGGATTGTTCTTGGGAGTCTAGAGAGTTCATCGAGTGATCACATCCGGACTTACTTTCCCGTGCTCTTTGAGGTGAACCTTTTATTTCAAATTTCTTTTGTGTTGAATATGATTTTATGGTTGTTACTTTATATTTTCTTCTTAAATATTGCGAGGACGCAATTTCTTTAAGGTGGGGAGTCTGTAACAACCCACATATTTATCGATTTTTATATTTAAATATTTTATTTAAACATTTTATCGATACTCGAAATTTAGTCCGAAAAACTACTTTTTGCATACGGTCGAATTAGGACTCAGGACCACTCCCATTGAGTTTAAAATGCCGTTTGCGACCTTTTTGAGTATAAGCTTCGATATGTTTGGAGTAAGTTGATTTTTGCTACTTTTTACTTAGGACTTTGGTTTGGGCTAAGCCCATTAACCCCACTTAACTCAGATCTAACCCTCTCCTCTTCATTACTTCATTCCTCATTTCCTAATACTCAAGCTTTTATAACAATGGAGAGTGGAATGGGAAATTAAAACTCCAAGCCCTAGTTTTCTTTTGCAAATCAAACTCTAGCTCCAAACTAATAGAAGAACCCATTGGTAAGCTACTCTTCTTCTTCTCCAACTCTTTCTCTTATCAAATTCAGAAATTCCTAAACCTAACTTTGGGAATTTTCTTCTTTTGTAGCTTAGAATCAAGGTTATTGAGTTGGATTTGAAGAGTGGTTGATTCTCCTTTGCTTTCGAGCTTCTTCTTCAATCGTTTAGGTTCAAAGGTGAGATTTTTATCTCACATCTTTTTCTGTATCTATCTTTGTGGTTAGGTATGAATTGCTAACATTTGTGCATATTCATTTGCTTTTTATTCGAATTGATTTGGTGACTTTTCCTAATTTGGGTGTTTTGGTCCAAGTTTATGAAAATCCTATTATGAATATTTGCACAAAGATATTAGGGGTGTATTGAGGAGCCGTTAAGGCTGGGTTGTCGCTAGGCATAAATCCTTAGTCGTCGTTGCTCGTCCGATTGCTCCCAATACGTTTTGGCCCCTTTGGCCTAGGCAAATTGTTGCCCAGACCAGGTGACCAGACGTCTGGTGACCAAGTCCAGACGTTTGGTTTGGACCTGGAGAGAAAAAATATAACCACGCAGAATATAAAAAAAGGGCAAAGACTAATTCCAGACGTCTGAAATTTAAGATCAGACGTCTGGATAGGTCTCAGACGTCTGACTTGAAGTTTCAGACGTCTGGGTGTTCTCTGGATTATTCCCAGAGAACAAATCCAGACGTCTGGATTCTAAACCAGACGTCTGATTAGTTTTCAGACGCCTGGATTGGACCTTCAGATGCCTAGAATTGTGCATACTGCCTATTTGCTTATGTTTTTGAGTGGATTCACTATTTTAATCGATTTTTGTGGATCCGAATAGTGGTTATCACTTTCTATCGACTTTGATGACTTCTTTTCATGGATTTTTGGAAATATCTATTTTGATGGATTTGGTATCGATTTCTTTGGATTTTATTCACATCTTCGAATGTGAATTTTGGCGATTGATTGTTCTACAATCATTTTTGTGATTTGTCACTTTAAAAATATAAAGGTTTCAATACTAGTAGTAAATATCAAAACTCTTTCATAAAAATGATTTCAACTATATTTTCAATATCAAACACGCTTATAAAACCGTTTTCCAATCTACTAGTATATACAAGCCTATACCTCACTCGTATGAGAAATCTAATTAAACGACTTAGTAAAACAAGTGGTATGAAACACTTGCGTTTACTTCGTCGGTTAATTCTTGGACTTGTTCGATTGAATCTCTTGTGACAATTTTCTAGTGGAGATCTACAATTTGTTAGTAAATATTTAAGTTAAGCTAGTGGTTATGGGACATGAAGCTAAATTTATATATTTACTAGCTTAGTGTAATTGACACTTCTCGTTGATCATGACGATCATCTTTGTGATTTAGACTAGCAATGTGCGATGTCTCTTTGTCTGTGAGGGAGACTAAACCCCGTTTTGTGGAGTTTCGACTCAAATTTGGTGGGGTAGCAACCCATGGTCTTCGGGCCGTTTGTGGAGCTTCGGCTCAATTTGTGATGGTTGGCAACCATGGAATTAGCGTTCCTTTTGTGATACACGTGTTGGTGAGCTTTATGCTCCCGTTTGTGATAGGCCTTCCCCCTTTTTGTGATTTCTGTATTTCTATTGATGATTTCTAGAATTTGTGTTTCACCAATTTTCGTGATTTCCATTGATAAGTTTTATCAATATTTGTGCATTGGTGAATTTGTGTGTCATTGACTTTTGTGATTGACATTGATATAATCGTCAATATTTATGGTTTTGTGAACGAAATAAGGAGTATGACATTTCTTTGATTCTTGTGTAAATTTTGTGATATTGATTAATCTCTTGTTGATTTTAAATTACTTATATATATCACAACTTGGAATTGTGATTATTATGTGTTTAGTCATATCTCTTATTCTATATCGTTTCATCTGATATTTATAGTTAGACTGATCCGTTTATTATTTTCTTATTAAATAATACTCGGGATAGACCGAGATGTTACAGGTGATTCTGCTTGACTTCTCACTTGGGATTGATTTCTCTGACTTTTGGCTAACTACTTAGATTAGTAGTTTATTTTGTTGTATATACTTGAGATATGGACTCATAGTTGTATTCTTTTGTATAGCACATGTTGCTATTCTTTTGTATTATTGTGGATCTTTTTGGCCACTACTCTGATATACACTTTCATGTGTTAGTTATATATTCATATCTATTTCCGCCTTTGTGATATGAATTGTCTGTGACTGATTTATGTTATGTTTATTTCTATATTTGTTTCCGAAGATATTATAGCCACTGTGTAGTAGTTTTGAGTTTGTGTCGGTATGCCGGATTTCCTCTTGATAAAGAAATGCATGTAATACTATCTGGCATATCGATGCTCGCACAAAGCAATTACACGGATGGTCGCTCCTCAACAGCCTTATTCTCCGTGCTAGTTGACGGCATTACACCGTAATGTTCTTGGCTAGCGTTGGTATAGACGTGGGGCGTCACAAACATTATCGGCTTGAATTTTGATATATCCCATTTGCCAGCCAAGGGATATGAGTTGTTGTATTGCAATTTAGGAGATTTCAAAATTTGTATTTTCTCATAGATCCACCACAGTAAAAAAAGACAATTAGTATTAGAGTAAATTATTAGTTAATAGAAAATATATCTAATTAATTAAAAATTTAATACCAGTAACAATGTAACACAAGCATTTATTTTTCTTGATGTGTCAATATATTTTACAATTTGATTTATCAAATGTTTGTGAATTGTTTTTGGCCAAGATATCTGCTGCATTTTATCTTCACAAACATAAAATGGAATCATATTCCAAGACATAGTTGAGTTTGGATTTGATATTAAGAATGTCGCAACCAAATGCAGTTGCAAAAGCTTTGTCGTATCTGCTTTTTCTTCTTTTGATGTTCATTTTATTGTTGTAAATAACTCCCTTTTTATGTTTTTTTGTTAATATTTATCTCTCCATAGAAGTGTCTGTTGATGAATGATGTAAACTAAACATTGCTTTTGCCCTCTTTTTTCATGAGACCAAAAGTTTTAATTAGCTGATTATTTGTAGGAATTGATAATAATTGACTTATATCACTCTTCGTGAATGCTACTAATAGATCTCCAAATTGAAAGCAGTTCAAGTTCTTTCCATAGGCATTGATGATTATGTCTATAGTTGTTGAATTTTTTGTTTTTCCTTTGTTGGTATAATTTCAACATAGATTATATGAATGAATTGTAGAAAGGTAAATTTTGAAGATATTTCGTATGTGATACATTCAACAATTCTTCCTTCTTAATCCTGCTAAGGACATCTATGAAAGGCCTCAAATTATTTCTGTAGTTGTCTTCCCTTGCAGTGATTTTCTCTTCGTCGATGTTTCTCTTTTTTCAGTAGAATATTCGATCTTGATTTTTGTTCAACGGGAACAAGTGATGTTTCCTGAATTACTTTTTTCCTTCTTTTATTTCTTCCTTTATGTTTTTCTGTAAAAGAACATTAAAAATTATTAAATAATTATGAACAATCTTATAATATGATGGGTGATGTTAAATACTTGCAGTTATAATGAATTTGAAGAAAAAACAGAAATGTATGCACTTGTACCAACTCGCTATTTTGGATCATTCGCATCAGCACATGTCGGACTTGAATAGTTAAAAATAAAGAAATTGTTAATTTAAATTTGGAAAAACTCATAATATACAGTAAATAAATCAATCACAGATCATAGACACAGAGTAATAAAATGCAGCGGAAGGAAAGAGATAGCATTTCACGAAGCTACTATATAAATATACATTAGAGTTAAACAAGATACAACAGAAGTTTCAACATGATAAACAAGCACAAAGCTGAATACATCCCTGGAATCAACTAAATAAACGAAAGCAAAATAGATAGATGGATCTTCAAGCAAAGCCTCAACTCTGAAGGTGAGTCTCGAATGCTGTATCACTCAGTCTGACCCGAGCGTAAAGCAAAACACAAAACACTCGAGTCAGGACATGCATACTTATACAATGTAAACCAACTCAAGTGAATTGTAATATAAGGTACAACTAAAGGATGCTTGGGACCGCCTATTGTCTAAGGATCCGTTAAACTATTTACTATGTAGTAATATTTCGCTATTATAATAATGTCTATTAGTAAAATAAACTTACTTTAAAATAGCGTTAAGGCTTTAGATTTTCCACTATAACACGTAATAGTGCTAATAGTCTATACAGTACCTGTGTACCTCCTGATCGGGGGTACGAGAAGATACTCCATAGGTAGGACACAAATCAAACTCGTACAAGGTTCGCTAGGGTGGGTGACACAGCACAACTAGGCAATGCAAGGGTAGATATACCAATTACTATCCGGACTGGTGGTGACGCATAGCGCGCAGCTACCGCCCACCTCGAGCCACACCCCGAAATCAAAAAGGGACCCAATCAATCACAAAGTAATAGAATGGTATCGAATGAGTGTGTCCATAAGAGGAGCAACCTCACTGGCCTAGAATCGCTCCTGTTTTAGTCACCTTATGCCAACTCACAGGAGTCGGGTCCACGTATATACCTTAAAGGAACGCCGCTGCCATCCTACTTCATCTGGAATCTCCACCGCGTACACGGTTGTTAAAGTGGTTTTCGGAGTTGGTAGAGAGGATGACAACTTTCGATCCCGGTCTCTTTAACAATCAAAACATATTATTACCCATGGATATTTATTTAAAATCATTTCTATTCCAAAACCATTTAAAATCGCATACTATTACTTCCCAAAATAATATCCATTTTCAAAATTGGTAATATTTCCAAATCCATATACTTTCCAAAATAATATCCATTTTCTTTCCAAAATAATATCCGTTCCAAAATGGTAATAATATATCTTTTAAATTCCAAACCAAATCAATATATCCTTTAAATAAAACCCAAATTTCCACATCGCTAAATATTTCCTTCCATTTATTAAGTTGAAATATCATCTTAACCCAAACCACTTTATAATGTCATATTCTTAAATCTTCAATATCAATAAGTTCCAAATTTATAAATTTAAAGATAATTCTTAATTAAATACAATTTCCAATAATTTCATTTCCAAAACCATATTACTTTCAAGTTATAACAACTCTGAAACCAAACATTTTGAAACATATTTATTTAGACCATCTAAATTCAATATCAATATCTTCCAAAAAAAATCATTTAACCATTTAAATTCAATCTCAAATAATATTGATTTCAAAGTTTTAGCATTTATAAGTTTATTCATTCAATTATAAACTTTCCAAAAACATTGTATATTTTAGCTACATTAAAATTTCAAATTTTAGCCAATTTAACTTATAAAAATCACATTTCCCACTTCAAAATATTCATTTGTATATCATTTAACTTATGGTTTAATAAAATAAAATTTTATCAATAAATTTCCAAATTAAACTATAATTCATTTATTAAGTCAAAAACACATTCTTTTACTTCTTTTATTTCAACATGTAACTTACCACTTTATTTTAAAATACCCAATTCATAAATAAGACTAAATTCCCATTTATTTACTTAACTTAACAATTTCAATTAAAACCAAATTTCCAATTATCAAGTTAAGTCATATTTTGAAAATACACTTTTCCACTTAAATCAAAATTATTCAATTTTCAAACATTTCCATTTCATAAATAAAGTAATTTATCATAGTAAATATAACGATCAATTTCTTTGCAAATTTATTCATTTAGGCATCAATTAAACTATGATTTCAGGTAAATACATTTATTACAAAATGTACAATTAAAATTGTACTTTATTTTATCGATTCAAAGGACATTGTTTATTACACAAAAATATTTTTTTCATAAAATAAAAATTAATTGCAATTACCAGGCTAGACTTTGAAATTCCATATTAATTAACTTTAATTATTAAGTTATTTATCACAATCATAGCTCTTTAAATTACCAACAAAACCAAATAAATATTTTTAAATTACAATCTAAATCAATCATCAAGTTATAAAATTTTAACTTGCTAAAAGACAATATCTCTTTACATTTTAAATCACTAAATCAAACTTCAAAGCAAAATTTCATATTTCTAAATATTTAAAATGTTTAATAAATTTTTAGGAAAATATTACCTTAAAAATATTAACCATGGACCTATATAATATTTTCTAACCTAGGTCAAGTGATACGGATATATAACATTTCAATCCGTAATTTAAAGGAAAATCTGGGTTCTATCATTTCAAACCCGCAATCCCAAGTAACATAAATACAATAAAAATTAATAAAATCACTCGAGCCTATCATTTCAGCCCATAGTGATTTTTCTTTATTCTATAGTTCGTTCGGGTATGTATCATTTCGACCCATGGTGAAGGGGAACTTGCAGTGTGATAACAGGAAATAAAATAATAGTATAGCAAATAATATCATATTAGATGATGAACAAGCATATGTAAACAGGATTTAACATCATGTAATCACATCACAGGCATACATAATAACATATCAATTTATACAGATTCACTTTTCATCATTTTACAACTATATAAGTGCGTAAAGTGTAGAGTGAATAACTCACCTTTTTGAAAGCTAGAATCAAAATCAAACACACATCCAAACTCTGCAAAGCACGAAAAGGCACGACAAAGCACGACTATATTTCTGAGTGGATGAAGAGTCAGATCCAAACTTGTAAACAACACAATACATACATATATGAGCAATGATTCAATACAAAAGAATATAGATAAAAATAGTGAAAGTATAGGAAATAAAATGACATAACCTTGATAAATCAAAGCAAGGTGATCAATACATGGCTTGATTAGGGTTTGTTATCAAACTTTGGTGATGTATGCTTCCACGGTGGTCATGGCTAGGCTTTGGTGGTGAGGAGGAGGTGCTGTGGTCGGCAATAGTGTGAGGCCGAGCTAGGCATGAAGGAAACAAAAGAAAAAATATAGGAAAGAGGAAAAGAAGGAGGAAGGCATGGATTTAGATCTAGTATTTTTTTCTCATGCAAATAAGAAATGAAGAAAAAAAATTCATGTGAAAAAAAAGATGGCGGCAAGGTTTTAGGTAATACACGTTCAAAAGAAAGAAACGGCAAGAAATAAAGAGGCTAGGCAATAAAAGGTAGGAGTTTGAATGGTTTGGGAAATAAAAAAGCAACAAATAACTTGGTGTATTTATTAATTTTTTTCCTTTATTTGCATGCAATGAAAAGAGGAGTTTGAGGAACAATATGTACGTGAATTAAGAGAAGAATTCACGACTTTGAATGTGGGAAGTAATTGGATATGAAAATGGAAAGGCAAGGGAAAAGAAAAAGGCAACAAATAAACAAAACAAGTAACCTATATCTCTTGAAATTTCTAAGCTATTATTAAAAATAAAATCAATCAAAAATGAAATAAATACATTCAAAGTTTATAGAAATAAAATAGAAAATAAAAATTAGAGAAATAAACATAGGGAAATAAAATATAGAAAGTCATTGCGTGTAAACACTGTATTTTATCTAATTTAGAAAGTATAAGTTTAAATCCCCAATAAATCCATATATTTGATTTTTCAATTTTGTTATTGAATCAACTATTAACTTATCCTCTTATGGTTATATTAACATTGGTTTATATACTAATACATTAATAACTTCCCAATTCATTCAAATTTCAATTTACATAGTATTTAGTTTCATTTACCTACAATAAATCCATTTATTACGGATTGAATTCCAATTAATTAGTTTCCAATAACTGTCTTGCTTCAATTCTACTCTTTTTATTAAATCTATTATCACTCTATAAACGTAGTTATTATTTGTTTATCTTTTCATTACATAAATATATATTCGAATTTTCATCTTTCTTTTTTAATAACTGTTATTTTCAATTATATTGAATTTGCCAAATGTATACATTTATTATAATTAAAACCTTAATCAATTTTCAACTTGGTTTCATTCCTTTATTTCATCTTATGAATAAAATATACATTTCCATTTATATCATTACATTCACACTTTACAGTACACTTCTATCTCACACTAATGAACCTTTACCTACATTTAAATGTAATTGATTTTCTACACCGAATTTAGCAGCCTAAATAAAAAGGTGACTTGCATAAATGTTATCACTAACTTTATATTACACTCAAGTTTATTATTTATGCTAATTATCACAATTGCTTATATATGTTGAATTCATTCAATTACCGTACATGTATTTACTTATATTCAATTGTATACCCAAATGCAACAGTTACAACTACATTAATAGACCAATTAAATAGCAACTTACAACCATTATTATAACCTTTAATTTACATTTTTTTTTTCACTTACTTCATTATAAATTATAAAGTTTTTTTTTCTTTTTTTTCTTTTTTTCCTAAATTTAATTTCAAAATCTTATTAAGTTAACCAGTTTAATCATCGAAATTTACGGGTCGTTACACTCTCCCCTACTCAAAACTTTTCATCCCCGAAAAAGAAGGAGGTAGGAAAATAGAAATAACCAAAAAGAAAATAGACTAAAATGCAAATAAAAACAATTAATTTTAAACCATATAAATTCCAATTTAAATAATTTTATATTCAGTATTTGATTTTAAATTTAAGGTATTTCATTAAGTTGATTTTATTTCAATTTATAAATTCCTTCAAAACAACATTTATTTTAGTTATCACACTTATTATTCAATCAGCTTATTATTCAATTTATCTCAATTAATATTTTAAAATAAAAATTTAAGTGTATAACATGTATTATAACCACTCAAATTTTATTTGTAAAATTCTTTTTATATTGTATATTATCTAGTTACATATTTAACTTCTAATAATTAAGGTAAGTTATATTGGAATGCAATTTGGTATTATACAAATAAAATTTTCTAATCTAGTTATTCAACTTAAATATTTATTAGTAATTTTGATTTCATTCTTTGGTTGACATTATCCTTTTAAGACAAAGTTTAAGAATTAGATCTTCGATTAACTTCAAACTAATTTAGAGATAAATAATTATATATACATAATATATATCAAATCAAATTTTAACTCATATGTCATATTTTTATAAATCTAGTCATATTTTAGAAAATCCAATTCAATTTAATTTTCAAAGCAAACTGTAGAAAATCTACAAAATGGTCTCTTCACTTTGAAACTCAAAAATGGAAGTTGTTGATGTTGTAGTCATCACCGAAGCTATTTTCGAGCGACAAAGAAAAGAGCACTGATTTACAAATTTAAAATTATTTGAAATAATTTCCGTTCGAAATATTTTGAATAATACACCCTTTAAACTTTAAACACAAAGTTTGAAACCATCGAAAATTGAATTCTTAGTTTCTTGTTTTAAATTCATTTAATTTCCAAATTAATTTATAGCCATGTTTAATAGTTTAATTATTTATATATGAAACAAAAGCTAATGGTTACAAGCTATATACAAAGTCAAGTATTATTTCTCAATATCCAATTCAATTAACTATCAAAAATTCAGAAAATTATACTTGTGTATAAAATAATTATACAAAATTTATTTCATTTACTAAATTTGAAAACTATATTATGTCGGTTTGCTCTGTTCAAGTGTTTTGGAGATCCTATCGATAGCGTTGATCAGACGAACCGATCGAAAACCCAAATCAATATCAACAACTCAAATAACACAATATTTAAAACATTTTAAGTATAGCTTTACAAAGCAAGAATAGGGATTCAAATTTGATCAACCCAAAACAAAGAAAATTTTGATTTGAGGATAAGTTGGAACAAAAGACAAGATGATAACTAACCAAATATGAAAAATGGATAAGCTTATATAAATCACGGGTGAGCTTTACCGGGTCAACTGTGGCTTCAAGAATTAGATCGATGTAGAATTCCAAGGCAAATCTACGTTCGATCCCAAGAGGTAGAGTTCGGGAAAACAAGAGATACCAACATCTAACCGAGGATATATAGAAATCTCCGGTGAACCGATGCCAATTGTAAAGAAGTTCCACCCCTTTACAAGTCATTCAGTGGAGCTAGGGTATGCTTCAGAATTCAGAAGAATACAAATAGTGAGGGACAAGAATGAATTTCAGAACCGAGGGGACGTTCCAAAATTCAAAGGAAACAGAGTCAAAGAGAAAGAGATTCAAGCTCGAACGAAAGTGATTCTGTAAATAAATTTACCATATATGCTAAGTTTTTCCTAGAGCCAAAACTCTGACACCAACTATACAACCCACTATTTTGGACCATTCACATCTGCACATGTCGGGCTTGAATAGTTAAAAATACCGAATTGGTAATTTAAATTTGGCGAAACTCAAAATATACAGAAAATAAATCAATCACCGATCACAGACACAGAGTAATAAAATGCAGCGGAAGAATAGTTCATGAAGCTACTATATAAATATACATCAGAGTTAAACAAGATACAATAGAAGTTTCAATATGATATACAAGCACAAAGCAGAATACATCCCTGGAATCAACTGAATAACTGAAAGAAAAATAGATAGCTGGATCTTCAAGCAAAGCTCCAACTCTGAAGGTGAGCCTCGAATGCTGTATCACTTAGTCTGACCCGAGCGTAAAGCAAAATGCAAAACACTCGATTCAGGACATACATATTTATACAATGTAAACCGACTCAAGTGAACTATAATATATGGTACAAGTAACTTAAAGAATGCTTGGGACTGCCCATCCTCTAAGGATCCGTTAAACTATTTACTATGTGATAATATTTCGCTATTATAATAATGTCTATTAGAAAAATAAAATTACTTTAAAATAGCGTTAAGCCTTTACATTTTCCACCTTAACACGTAATAGTGCCAATAGTCTATACAGTACCTGCGTACCTCCTGATCGGGAGGCTACGAGAAGATACTCCATAGGTACGACGCAAATCAAACTCATACAAGGCTCGTTAGGATAGGTGACACGGCATAACTAGGCAATGCCAGGGTAGATATACCAATTGCTATCCGGACTGGTGGTGACGCATAACGCGTAGCTACTTCCCACCTCGTGCCACACCCCGAAATAAAAAAGGGCCCCAATCAATCACAAAGTAATAGAATGGTATCGAAGGAGTGTGTCCGATAAGAGGAGTTACCTCACTAGCCCGGAATCGCTCCTGTTTTAGCTATCTTATGCCAACTCATAGGGGTCGGGTCCACATATATACCTCAAAGGAATGCCGACACCATCCTACTTCATTCTGAAATCTCCACCGCATACACGGTTATTAAAATGGTTTTTGGATTTGGCAGAGAGTATGACAACTACCGATCCCAGCTCTTTAACAACTAAACGTTATTATTACCCATGAATATTTATTTAAAATCATTTCTATTCCAAAACCATTTAAAATCTCATACTATTACTTTCCAAAATAATATCCATTTTCAAAATTGGTAATGTTTCCAAATCCATATACTTTTCAAAATAATATCCATTTTCTTTCCAAAATAACATCCGTTCCAAAAATGGTAATAATATATCATATAAATTCCAAACCAAATCAATATATCGTTAAATAAAACCCAAATTTCCACATCACTGAATATTTCCTTCCATTTATTAACTTGAAATATCATCTTAACCCAAACCACTTTTTAAAGTCATATTCTTAAATCTTCAATTTCAATAAGTTCCAAATTTATATATTTAAAGACAATTCTTAATTAAATACAATTTTCAATAATTTCATTTCCAAAGCCATATTACTTTAAAGTTATAACAACTCTGAAACCAAACATTTTGAAACATATTTATTTAGACCATCTGAATTCAATGTCAATATCTTCCAAACAAGATTCATGTAACCATTTAAACTCAATGTCAAATAATATTCATTTCAAAGTTGTAGCATTTATAAGTTTATTAATTCAATTATAAACTTTCCAAAAACATTGTATATTTCAACTACATATAAATTTCAATTTTTAGCCAATTTAACTTATAAAAATCACATTTCCCACTTCAAAATATTCATTTGGATATCATTTAACTTATGATTTAACAAAATAAATCTTTGTCAATAAATATCAAATTAAACTATAATTCATTTATTAAGTCAAAATCATATTCTTTTAATTCTTTTATTTCAATAAATAACTTACCACTTTATTTTAAAATACCCACTTCATAAATAAGACTAAATTCCCATTTATTTACTTAACCTAACAATTTCAATTAAAATCAAATTTCCAGTTATCAAGTTAAGTCATATTTTGAAAATATACATTTCCACTTAAATCATAATTATTCAATTTCCAAACGTTTCCATTTCATAAATAAAGTAATTTATTGTAGTAAATATAATGATCAATTTCTTTGCAAATTTATCCATTTAGACATCAATTAAACTATGATTTCAGTCTGAATTCATTTATTACAAAATGTATAATTAAAACTGTATTTCATTTTATCAATTCAAAGGACATCATTTATTATACAAACATATTCATTTCATAAAATAAAAATTGATTGCAATTACCAGGCTAGACTTCAAAATTCCATATTAATTAACTTTAATTATTAAGTTATTTATCACAATCAAAGCTCTTTAAATTACCAATAAAACCAATTAAAGATTTTTAAATTGCAATCTAAACCAATCATCAACTTATAAAATTTTAACTTGCTGAAAGCCAATATCTCTTTATATTTTAAATAATTGAATCAAATTTCAAGGTAAAATTTCATATTTTCTAAATATTCAAAATACTTAATAAATTTTTAGGAAAATATTACCTTAAACATATTAACCACGAGTCTATATAATATTTTCTAACCTAGGTCAAGTGATACAGATATATATCATTTCATCCCGTAATTTAAAAGAAAATTCGGGTTCTATCATTTCATACCTGCAATTCCAAGTAAAATAAATACGATAAAAATCAATAAAATCAGTCGAGCCTATCATTTCAGACCATAATGATTTTTCCTTATTCTATAGTTCGTTTGGGTATGTTTCATTTCAATCCATAGTGAAGGGGAACTTGCAGTGTAATAACAGGAAATAAAATAATAGTATAGCAAATAATGTCATATCAGATGATGAACAAATATATATAAATAGGATTTAACATCATGTAATCACATCACAGGCATATATGAATAACATATCAATTTATACAGATTCACTTGCCATCATTTTACAATTATGTAAGTACGTAATGTCTAGAGTGAATAACTCACCTTTTTGAAAGCTAGAATCAAAATCAAACACACATCCAAAACTCTTCAAAGCACGAAAAGGCACGACAAAGCACGACTATATTTTTGAGTGGATGAAGAGTCAGATCCAAACTTGTAAACAACACAATACATACATATATAAGCAATGATTCAATACAAAAGAATATAGATAAAAACAATGAAAAGATAGAAAATAAAATGACATAACCTTGATAAATCAAAGCAAGGTGATCAATACATGGCTTGGTTAGGGTTTGTTATAAAACTTTGGTGATGTATGCTTCCATGGTGGTCACGGCTAGACATTGGTGGTGAGGAGGTGGTGGTGTGGTCGGCAATAGGGTGAAGCCGAGCTAGGCATGAAGGAAACAAAACAAAAACAAAAATAGAAAAAAGGAAAAGAAGGAGGAAGCCATGGATTTAGATCTAGTATTTTTTTTTCTCACGCAAATAAGAAATGAGGAAAAAAAATTCACATGAAAAAAAAGATAGAGGCTATGTTTTAAGAAATATGCATCCAAAAGAAAGAAACGGCAAGAAATAAAGAGACTAGGCAATAAATGGCAGGAGTTTGAATTGTTTGGGAAATAAAAAGACAACTTGTTGTATTTATTAATTTTTTTCCTTTTTTGCATGTAATGAAAATATGAGTTTGAGGAACAATATGTATGTGAATTATGAGAAGAATTCATGGCTATGAAAGTGGGAAGTAAGTGGCTATGCAAATGGAAAGGCAAGGGAAAAGAAAAGGCAACAAATAAACAAAACAAGTAACCTATATCTCTTGAAATTTCTAAGCTATTATTGAAAATAAAATCAATCAAAAATAAAACAAATATTTTAAAGTTTATACAAATAAAATAGAAAATAAAAATTAGAGAAACAAACATAGGGAAATAAAATATAGAAAGTCATTGCGTGTAAACATTGTGTTTTATCTAATTTAAAAAGTACAAGTTTAAATCCCCAATAAATCCATATATTTGATTTCTCAATTTTGTTATTGAATCAACTGCTAACTTATCCTCTTATGGGTAGTATTAACATTGGTTTATATACTAATACATTAATAACTTCCCAATTCATCAAAATTTCAATTTACATAGTATTTAATTTCATTTACCTACAATAAATCCATTTATTACGGATTGAATTCCAATTAATTAATTTCCAATAACTGCCTTGCTTCAATTCTACACTTTCTATTAAATCTATTATCACTCTATAAGCCTAGTTATTATTTGTTTATCTTTTCATTACATAAATATATATATTCGAATTTTCATCTTTCTTTTGTAATAACTATTCTTTTCAGTTATATTAAATTTTCCAAGTATATACATTTATTATAGGGCATTTTAGGTTCAAGGAAAAAGTTGCAGAAAAATTTAGTTCTAGGGACAAGAAGTTTGCTTTTTAGGCTGAAGGACACTTTTTAATGTAAATCACAGAATTGTAGTTGTAGCTATCATTTTTTGTTTACACTTACAAATGTCCTTCAGACTAAAAAGCAAACTTGCTGTCCCTAAGACTAAATTTTTTTGCAACTTCTTCCTTGCGCCTATTTTCCTATTTATTATAATTAAAACCTCAATCAATTTTCAACTTGCTTACATTCCTTTATTCGTCTTATGAATAAAATATACATTTCCATTTATGTCATTATATTCACACTTTACAGTACAGTTCTATCTCACATTAATGATCCTTTATCTACATTTAAATGTAATTGATTTCCTACTCTAAATTTAGCAGCCTAAATAAAAAGGTGACTTGCATAAATGTTACCACTAACTTTATATTACACTCAAGTTTATTATTTCCACTAATTATCAGAATTGCTTATATATGTTGAATTCATTCAATTACCATACATGTATTTACTTATATTCAATTTTATACCCAAATGCAATAGTTACAACTACATTAATAGACAAATTAAATAACAACTTACAACCGTTACTGTAACCTTTAATTTACATTTCATTTTTTTCACTTACTTCATTATAAATTATGAAGTTTTTTTTCTTTTCTTTTTTTCTGTTTTTTCTTTTCTTTTTTTTCTAAATTTAATTTCAAAATTTTATTAAGTTAACCAGTTTAATCATCGAAATTTACGGGTCATTACAGCACTTATCTTAAATAATTGCTGTCATTTCAGCAAATTTTAAGCTATATGCAAATTTTCATGTATGTGGAATTGTTGCATATATTTCAGCAGTTTAAAAAAATAATTGCTTATTTTTCAGCAATTATATGAATAACTGTGAAATGAAAAATATATTATTTCTAATTATAGATATTGCCAGATTTTTCTTCACGTTTTCCAAATAGATTGGTAATCCAATGAAACTACTGAAAAAACTGTTAACGTATGCACAACTTTTCTTGTATATGTTGTAGTTGCATATATCTCAACAATTTTAAAAATTAATTGCTTATTTTTCAACGGCAATTTGAATAAATGTAAACTTTAAAATATGGCATTTGTAGTTATAAATATTATCATATTTTTTTTTTTTGAAATAGATTTTTATTTCAATGAAACCGTTCGAAAAATAGCCTATAAAAATGAGTTTAATCCGTTTAATTGAATTATTGCTAAAAAGTAAGCAGTTAAACTGAATTGTTGCAACCATATGTGATATTTTCAGTAATGCTTATTTTTGTTTATACATATATGTTGCAAAGATATTTAACAATGTTCAATATAGTTGCATATTTGTCTGCAATAACTATGAACAGCTAACATTAAACTATTCAAAAAATTACGCACAAAAGAAAGTTTAATCTGTTTAACTCATTTATAACTGAAAAGTAAGCAATTAAAGTGAATTATTACAGCCATATGTGATATTGTCAGTATTGTTTACTTATTCTTGTTTATATATAAATGTTGTTGAGGTATTCAATAAATTTCAACACAGTTGCATTTTGTCTGCAATATTTGTGACTAATTGACATTAGTATGATATTTACTGTTAGATTTGTAGTTCTATGAAAAATTGCAGGCAAATAGTGAAAAAGATCGAATGTATTACTTAAAAATGCGCAAATAACACATTAATAACATCTGCTTTGAATATGAAGAGAGCAAACAGTTTTTTTGAACAATTTTAACTAAAATTACGGTAATTAGAGGAAGTTTTTCAGTTTATCGTCTGCGTTCTCAATTTTTTCTGCATTACCATAAAAAAGATCGATATAAGCAAAGGCTAACTTGAAATTCTCTAAATCATTTGCAAAAAACCCTAAGACACATCGATTAAAAAAGGTGTAATACATATCGACTGCTCTAGAAATTGGGATATATCACCTTCGATCTTCCCATTTTACCTTGTTTGATCTTGAAAACATCATATTTCTAGTTGATTTTGGTTGTTTTGCTGTTCGATTTTGTAAATTTCTCGGATTTTGTAGAAGAAAGTGTGATTTCAAGTGGAATAAAGGTCCAACGATAAAAAAAGCGTGGGTTCAGGGTTTTAGCATGATAGTTAAGGGTAGTTCGAGAAAAAATAGGCCGCGTTTAAAAATAAGGATGAAATTTATATGTTCTGTATCTGAAGGATTTTTGGTCAATTATGAAAGTTATAAAGGATGTATGTCAAATGTTCCCTATAACTTATATGAAACAGAATCAATACCTTTATATAAAAAAATAAATGGGATAGAGATTTTATTTAAAATACTTTAGATTGGATCTAAAGTAATTTAGATTTCTTATGCCTAAAAAGATCTAAAATGGAATTATTTTTTGAAATTCACCAACTTTACCCGCTACGACACGATCCAGCTCCTTTAATGATGTGAGATCCCAACAGCCAATGTGCTCAAAATTAGAAGTATTAGTGCTAACTAATTAAAGCCTATCTATTTAGTAGGGTAACTAGAAAGGTAATGTCTAAGATTGGGTTTTAATAATCAATTACTTTGTCATATTTCGCTCCTGGCCTAGCCCGAAGGATGGACTAACCCCAATTATTATCCCTAGTATGAAGGCCTGAATTAATTTTGGGCTTTGGGCTAATTTTCAAATTTTGTTTTAATTTTTTT
Source organism: Allium cepa (assembly GCA_030765085.1). NCBI lineage: Eukaryota > Viridiplantae > Streptophyta > Magnoliopsida > Asparagales > Amaryllidaceae > Allium > Allium cepa. Next base: position 633,301,610 of record CM060932.1, on the reverse strand, counting down.
TTAAATTTAAAAGGTTAAGTTTATAATATGGAAGGAATTTTATAAATGCTATAAACATATTTTTCAAACTTATAATAAAAATAATTAATTATTTTTAAACTTTTTATTATAACTAATTAGATTAATTAATTAATTAATTAAAAATATGCACACATATATATCTTAAAACGTTTAAGGAAATTATTTAATTATAATTTTGAAATTAATTTAATTAATATTGTTTATGTGTTTTCACATGTGTTGTTCATTTCAATTACTTTGTTATTATGTCGATTACTATAATATATATATATATATATTTTGTAACGACCCGTAAATTTTAACCGGTTTTATTAACGTTGTTAATTGAAATTTTGTGGAGTTGTAAACGATAAAATTTTGAAATATAAATTTGATATTTTGAATGCGTCTAGTTAAACATAGCAACTGGTAAATTTTCGTACGAAAATATGAAGTTTATTTCGCGCGTAAATTTGCTTCAGTTTAATCAGTTAAAAAGCGATGAAAATAAAACTTTTTCAAAGCCAAAATATTTTTACATCGAAAAATTCTAAATCATCTTTTGAGCAAGTTGTCAGTTTGTCGTTTTTCCAAATTCGGACATCTTTGGCTCCGTCGATCTTATTTTTCTGTGTTTTTCTTACATTTTCCGCTAGTATAAAATTTTGCATTTTATAATTCGATCATACCATTGATATCTGTATACTGTTTTGATCGTCTAGATGCGCTGAACTCTATCGTATATTCGATTCTAGGTTTCGATGGCTGGTGCACGACAGAATCTGTGAAACGATACTCGTTTCGGTTTGTATCTTTGATTTTCTTGTTCATTCATGTCCACCGTAAATCTAATAGCCTGCTAATATTTCCTGAATTCAAATTTTGTGACTTTTTTCTATTCCAAAGGGTATATAATTCAGGTCAGCATTCATTATTTAGCTTTGAAGCGTTGCCTAGATCCAAGTTAAATAATTAATAATAGTACTTGCTTTTAGCGATTCATTTTCTTTCCTCTGTTGCTATCTTCATCCAATCGATCTGTTCTCCTTTCTCCCCACCATGCACGACATTTTCTTCTTAAAAAAAAAACAGAAAAAGAAACTCTCCTTCCTCCATGCAAGTAGCCGCCACGCCTTCCCACTAGAACCACCAACCTTCACCAAACTCACGTCCGCCCTTCCTGACCTTCCCGACGTCTCCACCAACCCAGACCCATGCGACCGTGGCTCCATCTGTCTTTCTCCCCTCGGCTAGCCGAAACCTCTCCACCTCGAGTGCCACTTAGCTACGGCTCCCGCCAAACACTTCTCATCACTGTCTTCAGCAAACTGCGCACCACCGCCACCCTGTTTTCCCACTTTCGGACACTCTAGATCATCTCAGTCCCTGGCCGAGAAACCCCTCAGCCGCTTCTTATCTTCCGTTTATTTTCTTGGTATGAATCTTGCCTTGTTTTGATTTAGCTTGACGTTATATTAATATAGTATATATATTACAGTAGGAATCTTTGAGTTATAATGTTAATTAGTTTATTTATAAAGTATCAAGTCTGCATATTTTTTCCTGTTAGATTGTATGTGTTTAGTCTGGGAAAGAGAAGCATAATGCATGCGTACCATTTACTCTGTGTTTGGAAGCTTATACATATGAACTACATTTATATTATATTGATGTGTTTAGTCACTTTAGTGTGCTTAGTATATTTTATATTAAAAGTATTATACATATATCGTTATTTTATCCTATATGTATATATGCTGCGATTGCTTAGTCTTGAAACGTTGAAGATATTATTTTATATTAGTCAGTAAAGTGAAAATTGTATATTGATAAGCTCTGTTTGCCTTTATCATATGAAGTTGTACACTTGTTATAGTAGTAATACAAGTACAGTGTTTGACTTAAATTTTTTAAATATACAGACGTATTAATATGAAGTACAGGTTGCTTATGTTTATGTTACTTGTTTTCCCTTCTTCTCCTTGCCGATGAAAGGGGAAAAAATTTGTACGCATATAATACAAAGATTCTTTAAAAAAAAACACTTGTAACAGCCTGTTTTGATAAAAAGTAAGAATATTTAATATTTACTCATATAAGTTGTTTTCCACACTTGTAACAGCCAGTTTTGAGTTGTAACTCAGTACATTGCCATTTTATTTTATACATATTTACATTATGGTGTATGACTGCCGTAACATACATATAGGATAGTCCATTTCATATATCATCTTCTCTGGTTAGTACATATACTATAATTAAGCTAGTCATATTTGTAAGGTGGGTAGTTGTGTGCATTATTAATTATATACAGTATGAATATGAAATTGTAGACATATTTTAATAATCTAAATTAGTATTTTATTAAGGTTTATATGTATATGCTAGTTTAAAACAAAAAAAAACAATGATTTTAATTGTATATGTTATTCTAAGATTTATTTAAAAATTTAGTGTTGATTTCAAGGTAAAGAAAAAAATGAATATATAATATATATTTTACGTTTATATCAAACTGATTGTTGTTCTCATCGAATTCTATTTATCAGTTTTGTCCGTCGTGCCTGTTTCTTCGTCGAATCATGTCCGTCCAGCGTTGCTTTGAAATTTGTAGCTCATTACCTTATCAAATCTATCTAGGCTCGGAAGGTGAGCACTCACGATTAATATTCTTTTATTTATTAAATTTGGTTTCAATTGAAACGACAATTGAAATATGCTGCTGTTATTTATTGCACTATTATTTATGTATCAGTTCACCTTTGACATCTGACACCGTTATCGGTTAAGTATACAATAATAATCCAGTTTGGTTGATAATTGATTGTTTGTTGTTTATATTGGATGTTAAATTGTAATGTATAAAGTGATAAATATTATGCAATTGAAATTGACGTAGGATAGTTTAAAAAAAAATGTGAACCGACATATGTGGAATTTGATTAGTTAATTTGAATAATATGACCCCTTTTAATTGTTAAGTCAATTGACACGTGGAATTTGATAAATTACACTTTGAACCTTTGAACGTATATTGGATAAATTGTTGTAGTATTAAAATTGAGATTTGAATTGAATGACAAATGAAAAACCGTAATGTAATAATCTTTAATCTACATGAAATGATAGTGTAGATTCTAGAAATAATTATATTAATTCGCACAAACAACAATGTGAATTAATACGATTATTTCGAGATTATTTGAATTGATTATTGAATTGTGTTTGTTGTTGTCATTGCTTGTTTATTTACTTTGACAACATACCAGTTATCACACTGCAAGTTCCCTTTGTTATGTTTGATTTTTGAATTGAATTGGAATCGGGTTGAAATGATAAATACCCAAATGAATTTGACTTAGGATAGAGAATTAAATAAACCGATTGGTCAATAATTTGATTTGAAATAAAATAAAGATTTTCTTTGAATAATAAGATTTTGAAATAAAATTAGAACGTAAATTTTGATAAAAGGAAAAATTAAATATTGAAATCTGAAACAAGATATTAATGTAATAACTGATGAAAGGACGTTGTTTTGAAATGAATTATTTAACAATTAAATTTGGAATTATTCATAATTAAGTTTGAAATGATTTAATAATTAAGGTTGAATTTATAATTAAGTTTGAAATGATTTAATAATTTAGGTTGAATTTATAATTAAGTTTGAAATTATTTAGTTTCGAAATTATTAATAATTAAGATTGAAATTATTTAATAATTGAATAAGATTGAATTATTTGATAATTGAATAAAAACTGAATTCTTTTATAAGCGAAATTGAACTTTTGAATAAGTGAATTGGAACTTCGTAAATAATTGAAATTGAGTTTCTTTGTTAATTAAGATTTGGAAATTATTTAAGTAAGAAAATAAGTGAAATTGAATTTCTTTAACAAGAAATAAAATGTGATTTATTGAAATTAATGTAAGACTTGTAATTTTAAGAATTTGATTTGACGAATCTAATTTAGTTAAATTTGAGGTTTTGATATAATGAAGGTGAACGTAAGTAATTGATTTAATGAATCGGGAATCGAGCAAAATCGTTTTGAATGATAAATTAACCTAACGAATATTGAATGAAATCGATAAATGAATTTAAAATTGATTTGAATGTTAAATTGAATTTATTTAAATGACTATGTGATGAAACGTATATACGAACCTGAATCAATGTTTGAATTGTTTAAATAAAAATTGAAATTGAATTATAAGATTTTGAAATGGTATTTTGGAAGTTTTGAAACGTAAATTTTGGAAATTGATTTAGAAAGACAAATGAAATGTTGATTTACGAATTGAAATTAAAATTGAAATTGAAACTGATTTGGCTTTTGAAATTACTAAAATGACCAATCGGTGTAATAATTACGAAAGTTATTAAAGAGACCGGAATCGGTTATGGATATACTCTCTATCTAAAACGAAAACCACTTTAATAACTGTACGCGGAGTGATGATCCAGAACGAAGTGGTTGGAATGATGTGCGTGATGACTAAAGAAAGAGAACGATAATGGATAGCCTTGACACTTGTGTCAAATTGGAAATGACTAAAATCAGGAGCCGTGCCGGGCAAAATGTGATTAGCCACCTCGAGCGAACACACTTCTTCGTAACTACTACTCATTACTCATGATTGATTGGTGCACCCTCGTACTTTCAGGAGTGTTGTTTCGCGGTGTTGCGATCGCTGCGGCGATGCGTTCTCACCAGTCCGGATCAGGCAAACGGTAGTTTCACTACCTTGGGTATTGCCTCATGTGCCTTGTCATACTTGTATCCCTATATACGCGACCACTACGAATTTGTTTTGTGTTATACCTATAGAGTACTCCTTGATATCCCACCAGTTTACGGTGGAGTTTACAGTGCTGTATAGACTATGACATTTATATAAAATGTGTTAAAGGGAATAATGGTAACGCCTTAACACTATTTTGATATTTTATATTACTGATAGACATTATCTATTTAGCGTACACTACTACATAGTAGATAGTTTAACGGATCCTCAGAGGATGGTGATTCCAACATCCTTTGAGTTACTTGTATTTCGATTGCTATTTCACTTGAGTTGGATTTATTGATATGAGAATATTAATCCTGACTCGAGTGTTTTGTGTTTTTCTTTACGCTCGGGTCAGACTGAGTGTACCAGTATTCGAGGCTCACCTTTGGAGTTGGAGCTTTACTTGAAGATCCAGCCATCTATTCTGCTTTCAGTATTCGATGATTCCAGTGATGTATCTGATTTATACTTGATGTATCGTATTTCTCTTCTGTTGTAAACTATGATGTATTTTATATATTTATATAGTAGCTTCATGAACTACTATCTCTTTTATTTCCGCTGCATATTATTACTCTGTGTCTGTGATTCTGTGATTATTTATTTACTGTATATCTCAGTTTTGCCAAATTTAAATTAACAATTCGGTATTTTGAATTATTCAAGTCCGACATGTGCGGATGCGAATAGTCCAAAATAGCGGGTCGTTACAGTTGGTATCAGAGCTTTTGGTTTCTCTAGGCAAAACTTAGCATATATGGTAAATGTATTTACAGAATCACTCCCACTTGAGTTTCAATCTCTTCCTTTTGACTCAATTCCTTTAAATTTTGGAACGTCCCTTGTGGTTCCGAAATTCATTCGTGTCCTCCACTATTCTTCTTCTTTCAATTCTGGAGTATCCCATAACTCCACTTCGAATGATGTTTATAATGAATCAGCGGTCTCGCCAATCTTCGAATTATTTGTAAATGGATGAAACTCCTTTACAATAAGCATTGATTTATCGGAGATTTCTGTATCCTCGGTTTACGATGCTATCTATTCCCTGCTATACCTGAATTCTATCCCATGAGATCGAATGTTGATTTACCTCGGAATTCAGCATCAAACTTATTCTTGAAATTACGGTCGACCCGGTTAAGGTTGTCCGTGAATCAAATAGGCTTATCCATCTCTCGATTCTGTTAATTGAATTATCTAATCTTCTGTTTCGAACCTATTTTCGAATCAAAATTCTCTTTGATTTGATTTCTACCAACATTAAATCTCTATAGTTATTTTGAAATCCATCCTTGTATCGTCGAGCGAGGAAGTGTATTTGTGAATTAATATTAAAATGTTTTATATATTGTGTTGTTTGAGTTGTTGATGTTGATTTGGATTTTCGATCGATTCGTCTGATCAACGCTATCGATAGAATTTCCAAAACACTTGAACAGAGCAAACTGACACAATATCGTTTTCAAAATTGGTAAATGAAATTTGGTATGATTATATGATATATAAGTATAAATTTTTCTGAAATTAAAATGTTAATGAATTTGCTGCCAGAAATGATAATATTTGATTTTCATCTATTGTTCTATAAACCATTGACTATTGCATAATATAAATAAATGAATTTATAAACGTGGTTGTAATTTGATTTGGGATTTGAACGAATTTAAAACAAGAATGTGAGAATTTGATTTTCGGTGATTTCAAACTTTGATTTTTAAAAAGTTTTAAAGCGTATAGTATTTTAAATATTTTCAAATAGAAATCATTTCAAAGAATTTAAATGTTTAAATCAGCGCTCTTCTTTTTATCGCTGGAAAATAATTTCGGTGATGACGGCCGCATCATCGACATTCATTTTCAAGTTTCGAAGTGGAGAGACTATTTTGTAGCTTTGCTACGGATTGTTTTGAAAATAAATTGAGTTGAATTTCTTAAAGTATGATTTGATTTGAAATACATATATTGATATATGATTTAAAACTGATTTGATATTATATATTTATTTATCTCTAAATAAATTTTGAAGTTACTCGAAAATTTAATTCTTAAATTATGTAAAGGATAATTTAAATTATAAATTGAAATCAAAATTTTAAATAAAAGTTTAAGCCTGGATAACTAAATTAGAAAATTTTACTAGTGTAATACTCGATTGCATTATATATAACTTACCTAAATTTCAAAAGTTGACTATGTAATGGAATATTATATGGTAGAAAATGATATCAAAGGAATTTATAAATAAATTTGAGTGGTTATAATAAATGTAAATATTATGTTAGGATATATTAAGTAGAATAAATTTAATAATAATTTGGAGTAAAGAAGAATTAATTTGTCTAATAAAATATGATTATAATAAAAGACTATTCAAATTTATGATCTTTGAAATTGTTAATAATTGGATAATATACAATATAAATGTCTTCATAAATAAATTTGAGTGCGAATTATAAATGCTTTATCTTTAAGTTTTAATTATAAAATGTTTATGTATGTAAATAGAATAATAAGTTAACTGAAAAATTGATGTGAAAAAAAAATTTATTTAAATTGAAATCTATATGGTTCAAATAAATTGTTTATTATGAGAATTCAAGTTATTTTCTTTTGGTTGTTCCTATTCTCCTACTACCTTCCTTTACAGGGACGAAAAGTTTTGAGTGGGGGGAGAGTGTAACGACCCGTAAAATTTAACCGGTTTTATTAACGTTGTTAATTGAAATTTTGTGGAGTTGTAAACGATAAAATTTTGAAATATAAATTTGGTATTTTGAATGCGTCTAGTTAAACATAGCAACCGGTAAATTTTCGTACGAAAATATGAAAGTTTATTTCGCGCGTAAATTTACTTCAGTTTAATCAGTTAAAAAACGATGAAAATAAAACGTTTTCAAAACCAAAATATTTTTACATCGAAAAATTCTAAACCATCTTTTGAGCAAGTTGTCAGTTTGTCGTTTTTCCAAATTCGGACATCTTTGGCTCCGTCGATCTTATTTTTCTGTGTTTTTCTTACATTTTCCGCTAGTATAAAATTTCGCATTTTATAATTCGATCATACCATCGATATCTGTATATCGTTTTAATCGTCTAGACGCGCTGAACTCTATCGTATATTCGATTCTAGGTTTCGATGGCTGGTGCACGACAGAATCTGTGAAACGATACTCGTTTCGGTTTGTATCTTTGATTTTCTTGTTCATTCATGTCCACCGTAAATCTAATAGCCTGCTAATATTTCCTGAATTCAAATTTTGTGACTTTTTTCTATTCCAAAGGGTATATAATTCAGGTCAGCATTCATTATTTAGCTTTGAAGCGTTGCCTAGATCCAAGTTAAATAATTAATAATAGTAGTTGCTTTTAGCCATTCATTTTCTTTCCTCTATTGCTATCTTCATCCAATCGATCTGTTCTCCTTCCTCCCCACCATGCACGGCATTTTCTTCTAAAAAAAAATAAAAGAAAAGAAAAAGAAACTCTCCTTCCTCCATGCAAGTAGCCGCCACGCCTTCCCACTAGAACCACCAACCTTCACCAAACTCAAGTCCGCCCTTCCTTACCTTCTCGACGTCTCCACCAACCCAGACCCATGCGACCGTAGCTCCGTCCGTCTTTCTCCCCTCGGCTAGCCGAAACCTCTCCACCTCGAGTGCCACTCAGCTACGGCTCCCGCCAAACACTTCTCCTCACTGTCTTCAGCAAACTGCGCACCACCGCCACCCTGTTTTCCCACTTTCGGACACTCTTGATCGTCTCAGTCCCTGGCCGAGAAACCCCCCAGCCGCTTCTTATCTTCCTTTTATTTTCTTGGTATGAATCTTGCCTTGTTTTGATTTATCTTGACGTTATATTAATATAGTATATATATTACAGTAGGAATCTTTGAGTTATAATGTTAATTAGTTTATTTATAAAGTATCAAGTCTGCATATTTTTTCCTGTTAGATTGCATGTGTTTAGTCTGGGCAAGAGAAGCATAATGCATGCGTACCATTTATTCTGTATTTGGAAGTTTATACATATGAACTACATTTATATTATATTGATGTGTTTAGTCACTTTAGTGTGCTTAGTATATTTTATTTTAAAAGTATTATACATATATTGCTATTTTATCCTATAGGTATATATGTTGCGATTGCTTGGTTTTGAAACGTTGAAGATATTATTTTATATTAGTCAGTAAAGTGAAAATTGTACATTGATAAGCTCTGTTTGCATTTATCATATGAAATTGTACACTTGTTATAGTAGTAATACAAGTATAGTGTTTGACTTAAATTTTTTAAATATACTGACGTATTAATATGATGTACAGGTTGCTTATGTTTATGTTACTTGTTTTCCCTTCTTCTCCTTGCCGATGAAAGGGAAAAAAGTTTGTACGCATATAATACAAAGATTCTTTAAAAAAAAAACACTTGTAACAACCTGTTTTGATAAAAAGTAAGAATATTTAATATTTACTCATATAAGTTGTTTTCCACACTTGTAACAGTCTGTTTTGAGTTGTAAATCAGTACATTGCCATTTTATTTTATACATATTTACATTATGGTGTATGACTGCCGTAACATACATATAGGATAGTCCATTTCATATATTATCTTCTCTGGTTAGTACATATACTATAATTAAGCAAGTCATATTTGTAAGGTGGGTAGTTGTGTGCATTATTAATTATATACAGTATGAATATGAAATTGTAGACATATTTTAGTAATCTAAATTAGTATTTTATTAAGGTTTATATGTATATGCTAGTTTAAAACAAAAAAAACAATGATTTTAATTGTATATGTTATTCTAAGATTTATTTAAAAATTTAGTATTGATTTCAAGGTAAAGAAAAAAATGAATATATAATATATATTTTACGTTTATATCAAACTGATTGTTGTTCTCGTCGAATTCTATTTATCAGTTTTGTCCGTCGTTCCTGTTTCTCCGTCGAATCATGTCCGTCCAGCGTTGCTTTGAAATTCATAGCTTATTACCTTATCAAATCTATCTAGCCTCGAAAGGTGAGCAATCACTCACGATTAATATTCTTTTATTTATTAAATTTGATTTCAATTGAAACGACAATTGAAATATGCTGCTGTTATTTATTGCACTATTATTTATGTATCAGTTCACCTTTGACATCTGACACCGTTATCGGTTAAGTATACAATAATAATCCAGTTTGGTTGATAATTGATTGTTTGTTGTTTATATTGGATGTTAAATTATAATGTATAAAGTGATAAATATTATGCAATTGAAATTGACGTAGGATAGTTTAAAAAAAATGTGAACCGACATATGTGGAATTTGATTTGTTAATTTGAATAATATGACCCCTTTTAATTGTTAAGTCAATTGACACGTGGAATTTGATAAATTACACTTTGAACCTTTGAACGTATATTGGATAAATTGTTGTAGTATTAAAATTGAGATTTGAATTGAATGACAAATGAAAAACCATAATGTAATAATCTTTAATCTACATGAAATGATAGTGTAGATTCTAGAAATAATTATATTAATTCGCACAAACAACAATGTGAATTAATACGATTATTTCGAGATTATTTGAATTGATTATTGAATTGTGTTTGTTGTTGTCATTGCTTGTTTATTTACTTTGACACCATACCAGTTATCACACTGCAAGTTCCCTTTGTTATGTTTGATTTTTGAATTGAATTGGAATCGGGTTGAAATGATAAATACCCAAATGAATTTGACTTAGGATAGAGAATTAAATAAACCGATTGGTCAATAATTTGATTTGAAATAAAGTAAAGATTTTCTTTGAATAATAAGATTTTGAAATAAAATTAGAACGTAAATTTTGATAAAAGGAAAAATTAGATATTGAAATCTGAAACAAGATATTAATGTAATAACTGATGAAAGGACGTTGTTTTGAAATGAATTATTTAACAATTAAATTTGGAATTATTCATAATTAAGTTTGAAATGATTTAATAATTAAGGTTTAATTAATAATTAAGGTTTAATTTGTTTTGTGTTATACCTATGGAGTACTCCCTGATATCCCACCAGTTTACGGTGGAGTTTACAGTGCTGTATGGACTATGACATTTATATAAAATGTGTTAAGGGGAATAATGGTAACGCCTTAACACTATTTTGATATTTTATATTACTGATAAACATTATCTATTTAGCGTACACTACTACATAGTAGATAGTTTAACGGATCCTCAGAGGATGGTGATTCCAACATCCTTTGAGTTACTTGTATTTCGATTGCTATTTCACTTGAGTTGGATTTATTGATATGAGAATATTAATCCTGACTCGAGTGTTTTGTGTTTTTCTTTACGCTCGGGTCAGACTGAGTGTACCAGTATTCGAGGCTCACCTTTGGAGTTGGAGCTTTGCTTGAAGATCCAGCCATCTATTCTGCTTTCAGTATTCGATGATTCCAGTGATGTATCTGATTTATACTTGATGTATCGTATTTCTCTTCTGTTGTAAACTATGATGTATTTTATATATTTATATAGTAGCTTCATGAACTACTATCTCTTTTATTTCCGCTGCATATTATTACTCTGTGTCTGTGATTCTATGATTATTTATTTATTGTATATCTCAGTTTTGCCAAATTTAAATTAACAATTCGGTATTTTGAATTATTCAAGTCCGACATGTGCGGATGCGAATAGTCCAAAATAGCGGGTCGTTACATATTTGTTGTCCAATATTGCAAATATACATAAATTTAAGAAAAACTTATATGCATATAAATTATACATATTCATTTTTTTCATTAAAATAAAAAATTTGTTTTCGAATTCCATAACGTTTGACTAATTGTAGAACTCTAAAACATGAATTTTGTAATCAAAAAACATATAAATTAATCTACTAGTATATTACATATATATATATATATTTATATATTTCGAAACATAATCAATAATATATAGCTATATTTTAAACATTTTTAAATGACTAATGAATGTAATATTTCAGAAAAATTAATACAAATCCATACGGATTTGATAATTTTTTTGATTTTTAGTTAAAGGTAATTTTGTTCGAATAAAATAAACATTTTTTCATATGTAAATATTTTTTTATTAATAATAAATGGATAAATATTTTGAAGTAAAATTTAAATTTATTCTAAATATTTGTAAGAAATTATATATATATATATATATATATATTTATAAATCTATAAATTTGGAATAGTTTTTTTGTCAAGATCTGGTTTTAAATTTAAATTATCATAAGATATTATGGATATTAATTTCGAATTATTTTGAATTAGTCAAAATATTTTTATTAGATAAAAAAATAATTATTACCTTTTACACACATATACATATACACGTATGTATGTATACGTATATATACATAAATATTAAACCAAATTACGAACAACAAATGTATATAAAGGGACAAATGTTTTTTGTGGTGTAAATATCGACACTTTCATATAGGCACATTTACCATCTACGCTTCCTGTATGTTACACATGCACTATGCGCATATATATATATATATATATATATATATATGTTAAATATGAGTACATTATAATCTCTATAAAATTGTATCAATATGTTTATATAAACAAGTTAAATTAAATAAAGATTTTATTTAAAATGCTTGAGCTTGGACCTAAAATTGTTTAGACTTCATAGGAATAATTAGATCTAAAATTAAAATATTTTTGAAAAATTCAATCATTTAACCCACAACGACACAGCCCAGTTCCTTTTATGAAAATTGCCCTTGATACGGTAGAACATCGTTGCATTCATGTTTAAAAAGTATGTTGTAGTGAATGACAAGCAAGTCATCAATATAGAAATAGTTGGAATATGACCGAGGACATTATAGACTTTGATATTCCTACATTTAGGATAAGAACTTTTACGTTTGGCAACACTTGAGATGGAAATTTAAAGATGGGCTTTTGATGTTTTCGAATGTAAGAAGCTTAGGAAATGATAGGCTTAGATGCTTAAATTTGGTATTTTCCAAGGAAGCTATTAAAAACTCAAGGTGGGAATGGCCAGGGTATTTGTAATTGATTTCACCGAAGTGATAAATGAGAAACAACGTGATGTAAATACTAAGGTGAACGATAGTAACCTTAGAAAAATTAAATCAACATAGGCATAGAAAGTTCTACGGTAAACACCCTAGTGAATGACTGTAACCATCATGACGACAAACTAACATAGGAAACATGTAAACCTTATAAGGGTAAACGTCGAGGTGAACGATAACAACCTTCGTGAGGGAAAGTCACCAAGATGAATAGTGAACCACATTCTTGTAACTCTAAGGTGAATGATAGTAACGAGAGAAATTATCAATGAAATTCTAGCAATACCTAAGTGAACTACCGTAACCTTCATGAGAGAAATTTGCTGAAGCAACAGTGGTATAAACTGAAAGGAATAATAGTAATTTTTATGAAAGAAATTCCTAAGTCAAATGCTAATGCTAAGACAATGTAACAACCCTACTTTCTACGCCGTAATAATAAATCAATTTAATTAAAATAAAATAATTAAATTTTATTTTAATAACTATTATTATAAAAAAATAAAATTTTACTTAAATAAATTCTATTTAATAAGAGATTTTTTTAATAAATTGAATTAAGTTAATAAAATTTCTTCTCGATAATATATTGGAATCGAATAAAATGTTTTAGTTAATTATAAATAATTTAAAGTGTAAATAATTTTTATATGATTGAAATATTTGAAAATTAAACTTACTTTGCGTTAATAAAATGAATAATTAAATGAAAACAAATAAATATTGAACTAAAAGAGATTGTGTGATTATCGAAATATAATTGTAACATGGAGTGTAAATATAGTTCAAACTAGATTGGATTTATTTACAAATAAATTAAAAGCATTCTTTAAGGAAAAAGCAAAGAAAATAATAAAAAATAAAACTTACCCTTAAATGTAAAAATAAAGCCTAAACCCAAATAGCTAGAACCTTCTTTTTTCATTTTTAACTTAAGCCCCAAAGCATAACCCGACCCCTGTTTTCATTTAGCCCAAAAAAATCATCTCAATTAGAAATTGAATTCGATAGAAATAAATTTCATAAGGGAAAAATTATGCATGAAACGCTTGCACTCGACGATGACGGCCGAATCAACTCCGCAGGTGATAGAGCGAATGATTGACAACAACTTCCGCTGAGGGACTCAGGCGCAAAGGGGCGGTGAGTGGTTGGCGATTGTATTACATGTGAACTTCACGTGGTGGTTGGAGCTTGGGCATCGATGTGGCAGCAATGGAGATACTAGCAATGGTAGTGGTGAGAGATGTAGCGACGTGATGGCTATAGGGTGAAGGGTTGTGTTGTGACCCCAATGCACCAAGGAGGTTTAATATAGACAACGAATAGGCTAAAGTTGATCTAGATCAAAGTTCGCCAGAATTGATAGCAAGTGCCGCCAGAGAAGATGGACAATAGCAAGACATGGGAGATGGTGCAGAAGTGTTGAAAGAGTAAAGCTCAAGGTTGAAGATGCAGATGTGTATCAGTGTGCCATGTAGCCCTGTGCATGTGCACCAGCAAAAAAAGGAGACTGTATCAATTCTTTTTTTTTGTTGAGTTAATTGATCAGTTAGGGTTACTTGAGTAAAATTGTAGCTGTTGCAACTCTACTTATTTATAGCATTGAGGTGTGAATGTAAATGTATGCAGAATATAATTTGAATCGATAAAACTTCATTCTTCTTTTTAACTCTATGCATGCTCACTTCTTTAACCCTTTTCTTGTTATAACATACTCAATTAACCTCCATTTCTCTCAACAACTCTTTACATCAATCTTTTCTACTCCCCTTAATTAAGTTCGTACAACATTTTTCTTCACAGTTCATCCGATCTATCATTACAATCTCTTGAAACCTAAACATTGCATTTTCCCTTCAATATCAGTAGTAGTTTTGCAGCCATAGCCTTCACAAGAATCAAGCAAAAGAATAAGGGTCCATCACGGTGGTATTAGAACCAAATTCAAACAGTGATCCTAATGACAATTTGCAATCACCAAATTTTAAAGGCAACAATCCAAACAACATCAACCTCACTATGCATCCACCTGTTAATGAACAGGACCTATGGGCAAGACAAGAGCATTTTAATGACAAAACAAGCTACACCCTTAATCAACTTACCAAAGCACAGCAAGAACTTCATCAAGCATCTCACGAAACATATGGAAAAAATAGACCAGCTATCAGCTACTTTAATCATTTATGCAAGAAAAGAGACAACACAAGAATTAGCCTATCAATGGCCATCAAGAATCGTCGAGAAGCGCCCCATATGTTCCACCCTTCAAGCTAATAACCAAAATGCTATAACCTCAACTTATATCATTGGTCAAAATTCTCACATTCTTACAAGAACGCAACCTAGCATCCTTCCATCCCCAACTTTATTACAACACACCACCGTTAAATTGAGTTCCCTATTTATTTTGGAGATGACACCGTTATAGAATGAATTGACCAATTGAACAATTGTTTAGATATCACCACATTCCTGAAGTTGAATGGGTGCATATTTGTTAATTTACCTTAAATATGATGCTCAAAAATGGTATATGTGGTTATCAAATAAGTCAACAATCACGATACTTGGAGAATTTTCAAGGAAAAAATCACTGTTAGATTTGCTCCACCCAAATTAAGGAAACTTTTTGGAGCCTTTGCAAATTTAAAACAACTTTCTTCAATACAAACTTACCTCAACAAATTCGAATAGTTTCAAGGCCTCCTCTTATACCTTCATCCAGGCTATGTCTTTAATTAGTTATAGATGGATTAAAGGAAGACATTAGAATTGATGTCGAAGCTGCTTGACCCACAAACTGTTGGAATTCCTTAATAAGACGAATGAAATATACAAAAGTCCCGCATCTCCAAATTATTGAAAGCTATAGTGGTTTATATATAGCTTTCTCATGAGGAGGTTGGGACCTGGGGCTCCCAAATGTATGCTTCGTTGTGAGGAGGGAGATCATGCATCACCGCCACACACGCGCACGCCGCCGTCCGTCCGACCGAACCGGGTACGGGTCTAAAATGACCATTCTTTTGCTAGGCCATTGTCTAACAGTTTTTGGGCTTCGGCTGAAGCTGGGCTGGGCCTAGAATATGAAGAGAAGCAGCGGGCGGGTAAAAACGGACGCAGGGACTGAAGAGACACGACTTCTGAAGCACGCACAAACGAATAGGTGTGGCCCGACTGAGTAGACGCGGCCGAATAGCAGGCAGGTGCGATGAAAAGCAACAGGCGCGACCGTTTGGACAAACGGGTGCAGACACGACCGTTCGAAGGGGTACGAACCAACTATAAATAAAGAGGAAAACTGATTATTTTCCTCACTGAATTTTCTTATCCCTTCTCTTCTAATAACTGTTGTTCTCATAATCAAAATCACAGAGTGATATACTCATTACAATCTCGAGCAGAATACGTCTGTTGTAGGAGAATTTTGAATAAAATTCTTAAGGAAAACGTTACAACGAGCCTCAGACATAATCCGGTTAGAATTCTAGTCTGATTGTATATTTATATACATTATTCTATATTCTATCCGTTATTCTGGTTATACTATTTATTCAAAATAGTATAACGCTGTTGTTGTAATTTATTTACAACGTTCATATAGTCATAATAATTACGACAGAATTCTAGTGTAATGGAAATCTGAGTTATAAACTTGTGCGACAAGTTTATAATTGATTATTCTCTATTTTGGTATACTAGACAAATAAAATCTTAAGAATTTTACTGTTTTCTTACTAAAACAGAGATAGCAACAGTAGAATTTTCAAAGAATACTACTCACAATAGACCTGAACCGTTCAAGGGAGATGGTGATGATTTCGTGACATGGCAGAATCAGATGTTGTTTTATCTTATCACACTTGGTTTGCAAAAGTACCTCGAGGAGGAGGAACCGATTCCTACACCAGGCAAGGAAGCAGAGGTGAATACGTGGAAGCATTCCGATTTCTTATGCAGAAACTATATTCTGAATTGTCTCGACAAGATGCTATACAAAGTATATCAGCCTTCAAAGACATCAAAAACACTGTGGAATGCACTTACCACAAAGTACAAGACGCAGAATATCAGTCTTAAGAAATTCATTGTAGACAAATTCATGGAATACAAGATGGTTGACTACAAACCGATGACTGCTCAACTGCATGAATTACAAATCATCATTCATGAACTCGAAGCGGAAGGCCATATGGTTGGAGAATCATTTTTGGTTGAAGCCTTCACGGGAAAACTGCCGCCGCCATGGAGAGATTACCGCAACTATCTAAAGCATAAGAAGAAGGAAATCTCTCTACAGGATCTCATAGTCCGATTAAAAATTGAGGCAGACAACCGTGCAGTTACAAAACCAAGCGAGGAGGCATTTTTGGCTGAAGGGTCAAAGACCAAAAACAAAAAGAAGAATTTCTAGAAGCAAAGGAAAGCTCAAGACAACAAACGAACCAAGAAGTTTAATGGCGAATGTTGGGTTTGTGGAAAAGTTGGACATGCCGCTAGAGATTGCAGACTCAAGAAGGAACGCAATAAAGAGGCAAATATAATGGATAACATGGAAGTAGACGAGTCCAACTTCTCGACGGTGGTATCTGAATGCAATCTGGTTCAGAATCCTAACCAATGGTAGGTAGATACAGGCGCTACTCGTCATGTTTGTTCTGACAAATCCATTTTTTCTACATATCAGAAATTCGATCACGAAGAAAAACTCTACATGGGTAATTCTGCAGTTTCCACGATCGAAGGCAGTGGCACAGTAATCCTCAAGTTTACTTCTGGAAAAACTGTTAAGTTGAATAACGTACTCCACATTCTAGACATACGCAAGAATCTCATCTCTGGTGCAGTCCTATCAAAGAAGGGATTCAAGACGGTATTCGAGTCAGACAAGATGGTTCTGTCCAAAGCTGGAATGTATATAGGAAGGGGATATTTATGTGATGGCCTATTTAAAGCAAATGTAGCCGTTGTCGGCAACAAAAATATGTTTTTTAATTGTGCTATTAATAAAATTGAAGTTTCTTATTTGCTTGAGCATGAAATTTTACTATGGCATGATATATTGGGACACATAAATTTCCGCAAAATGAAAAAATTATCAAACTTGGGATTAATTTCAAAATTCCAAGTAGATAAGAACTACAAATGTGAGACATGTGTAGAAGAAAAAATGGTCAAACAACCATTTAAATCTGTTGACAGAAGCAATGAACCATTAGGTTTGGTACATACAGATTTATGTGATTTTAAATCACTACCTACAAGAGGTGGGAAAAAGTATTTCATTACTTTTACTGACGATTATACCCGATATTGCTATGTATATCTTTTAAATAGTAAAGATGAAGCAATAACAACGTTTATAAAATACGAGGCTGAGGTAGAAAATCAGTTAAATAGAAAGATCAAGATACTAAGATCTGATCGAGGTGGAGAATATGAATCACCATTTGAACAGTTCTGTGCCGAAAATGGTATAATTCATCAAACAATAGCTCCATATTCACCACAACAAAATGGTGTAGCCGAGAGGAAGAATAGAACGTTAAAAGACATGATTACTGCCATGCTTTTAACTTCTGGTCTACCGACGAACTTATGGGGGGAAGCCTTAAATATGTCTAATCACATATTAAAAAAAGTTCATCACAATAAAACGGGAACAATTCCATATGAGATATGGAAAGGACACAAACCAAGCTTTAAATACCTCAAAGTGTGGGGGTGCTTGGCAAAAGTTCCAGTTCCGCCTCCCAAGAGAGTCAAACTTGGACGAAAAACAGTAGATTGTTATTATCTTGGGCCAGCCCAAAATAGCAGTGCCTACAGATTTTTGGTATTCAAGTCCGATATAACTGATATTCATGTAAATACAATCATGGAATCAAGAGATGCCTCATTCTTTGAAGATGTGTTTCCGCACAAAAGGAATGAAGGAAATAATGTCCCAAAAAGGACAAGGGAAGAATCAAACAATTCGCATGAAGATGAAACTCATCATGAAATTGAGGATTCTGAAACAAGAGGAAGCGTAAGGGCTAGAACTTTCAAAATATTTGGTTCGGACTTTTTTACATATGTATTAGAGCACGAACCTCAAACGTACAAAGAAGCAATGCCATCTTCTGAGTCCTCAAGTTGGAAAGAAGCAATCCAAAGTGAGATTGATTCAATTCTAAGTAATAAAACTTGGAAAATTGTTGATATTCCACCAGGAATAAAACCAATTGGCTGCAAATGAATTTTCAAGAAGAAAATGAAAGCAGATGGCTCTATCGACAAGTATAAAGCCATATTAGTAGCCAAAGGATATCGTTAAAAAGAAGGAGTAGACTTTTTTGATACATATTCGCCGGTAACACGAATAACCTCTATAAGAATGCTAATAGCAATTGCATCCATCTATAATTTAGAGATTCATTAGATGGATATAAAAACAGCATTCTTAAATGGAAATCTCGATGAGGAGATTTACATGGAGCAACCTGAGGGATTTATTAGAAAATGAAAACAAAGTCTGTAGATTAGTCAAATCATTATACGGACTAAAACAAGCTCCAAAGAAATGACACGCAAAATTTGATAGTGTCATGATGAGAAATGGTTTTTGTATAAATGAACGTGACAAATATGTTTATTATAAACAAATTGGACAATCATATGTGATGATCTGTCTATATGTGGACGATATGCTAATATTCGGTCCAAATACTCAGGTAATTGAGACCATAAAGAAAATGTTGATCAACAATTTCAACATGAAAGACTTGGGTGTTGCAGATGTTATTTTGGGAATAAAAATAATAAGAACACCTAATGGAATTGAGTTATCTCAATCAGATTATGTAGAAAAAGTGATTGAAAGATTTCAAAATTTTGGAATTAAAGGAGTAAATGCACCTTTTAATCCATCAGAAGTACTGCATAAAAACACTAATGAGAGTGTAATGCAACTGGAATATTCTCGTGTAATAGGATGTCTCATGTATCTCATGAATTGCACAAGACCAGATATAGCTTATGCAGTAAGTCGCTTGACCAGGTATACAAGCAATCCAGGGAAGGAACACTGGAAAGCACTAATGAGAGTGCTTGGATATTTAAAAAATACCACTAGCTATTCCTTACATTATGGAAAATATCCTGCCGTCTTAGAAGGATATAGTGATGCAAACTGGATTGCAGATTCAAAGGAATCAAAATCAACGAGTGGTTATGTCTTTACCCTAGCAGGGGCAGTAGTGTCATGGAAATCTACTAAACAAACATGCATAGCTCGATCCACAATAGAATCAGAGTTCATTGCATTAGATAAAGCAGGCGAAGAAGCAGAATGGCTTCGTCACTTTTTAGAAGATATTCCATTCTGGCCTAAACCTGTACCGGCCATATGTATAAACTGTGATAACCAAGCTGCGCTAAGTAGAGGCACAACTTTGTGTATAATGGAAAGTCACAACATATTCGTCGATGCCATAACACAGTTAGGCAGTTACTCTCAAATGGAATAATTTCCATAGATTATGTGAGAACAAATGATAACCTAGCGGATCCATTTACTAAAGGTTTATCAAGAGAGAAAATTGACTGCGCATCAAGGGGAATGGGTTTAAAAGCCTAAACCAACAAGAGTTACCTTATACGGAAACCTATCCTAGCAATTGGAGATCCCACGGACTAGGATCAAAAGGAAAACCAGTTCTGAGTAACTCAAGACGTAATGCATTTGCGTGGACATAGTCCAACTTCATTCCTATGGTGCACAACATAAATGCATGCCTACAGAAGTATGTAAAGGTTAAAACTATGTTTTTTAATGATGACCATATCTTGGAAATAACAAGTGGGGTATTTGTAGGATACTCTTAATGGTTGCGATCACCTATGTTAGTGTGAGCTAGGTCGGCTCTATGAGAATATTAAAAGGCTTTTATTCTCTAAAACACTCGCAGAACCAAAAATTGTTCAGGGCCAAAATGAACACAACCAAGAGATTGAATGAGAAGGGAATCAATGCTTCGTAAAGCTTATTGTCTGGATATACAATACAGGCCGACGGTTCAAGATGAAATAATTCACCGATTAGCCAAGTTGATCCGATAAGTTTTAACTAGGGAAAGTTCAAAGTGAAATATCTACTTATCCACGATAAAGCATAAATTCCATATATACTCTGTGATATTACGCTTTGTGTGGGGGATATGTATATTATCATTCATGTGGAGGATTGTTGGAATTTTGTAATAAGATGAATGAAATATACAAAAGTCCCACATCTCCAAATTATTGAAAGCTATAGTGGTTTATATATAGCTTTCTCATGAGGAGGTTGGGGGCTTGGGGCTCCCAAATGTATGCTTCGTTGTGAGGAGGGAGATCATACATCACCACTACACGCGCGCGCGCCGCTGCCGCCGTCCGTCCGACCGAACCGGGCCGGGCCGGGCCGGGTACGGGTATGGATCTAAAATGACCATTCTTTTGCTAGGCCATTGTCTAACAGTTTTTGGGCTTCGGCTGAAACTGGGCTGGGTCTGGAATATGAAGAGAAGCAGCGGGCGGGTAAAAACGGACGCGAGGACTGAAGAGACACGACTTCTGAAGCACGCGCAAACGAACAGTTGCAGCCCGACTGAGGAGACGCGGCCGAACAGCAGGCAAGTGCGATAAAAGCAATAGGCGCGACCGTTTGGACAAACGGGTGCAGACGCGACCGTTCGAAGGGGTACGAACCAACTATAAATAAAGAGGAAGACTGATTATCTTCCTCACTGAATTTTCTTTTCCCTTCTCTTCTAATAACTGTTGTTCTTATAAACAAAATCATAGAGTGATATACTCATTACAATCTCGAGCAGAATACTTCTGTTGTATCTTTGGAGAAATTTGAAATAAAATTCTTAAGGAAATCGTTACGACGAGCCTCAGACATAATCCGGTTAGAATTCTAGTCTGATTGTATATCTATATACATTATTCTATATTCTATCCGTTATTCTGGTTATACTATTTATTCAAAATAGTATAACGCTGTTGTTGTAATTTATTTACAACATTCATATAGTTATAATAATTATGACAAAATTCCAGTGGAAATCTGAGTTATAAACTTGTGCGACGAGTTTATAATTGATTATTCTCTGTTTTGGTATACTAGACGTATAACACAAACTTCAAGGAGGCAGTATCATTGGCGAAGATCTATGGACAAAGGTGGTCCAATCCTAGGAAGTTGTACAAAAGTAATCCTTCCTCCCAATCATCCTTAGCAAGAAGTTTTCATCTAAGAATTTTAAAACCGGTTATATAGGACTATCATCTAACAAGAATCCTACTACTACAGATGCTGCTAAATTCAAGAGTCTAACTCCATAAGAGATCTTGGAAAAAAAGAAGAAGAATCTTTATTATGGTTGTGATGAAAAATGGCATCCGAATCATCACTGTAAGATTAAGCAGGTCTACTTCTTGAAGGAGTTATGAATTTAGACAGTGATGCAGAGGAAGGAAATGATGATGAACCTTGCAACGAAGAGATTCAAGAAGTCATAGTAAAAGAATAATCCTTAGCCATTACATTTGATGCAACGTGTGGTATTCCAGCTTTGCATACTATTAAAGCGTGCGATTCAATTTATGGCAAACCAGTTCAAGTGCTTATTGATTCAGGTTCTACGCATAACTTTATTAATTGCAACTTGGAAAAAAAATTCAATTAGCAATATATGACTCAAAAAAGTTTGAGGTACTTGTAGCAAATGGTGAATGGCTGCATGGTACGGGAATGTGCAATCAAGTCTTGTTAAAACGTCAAAATTGTTCCATGCCTATTGACCTTTTATTACTACTAGAAGGCTGTCAGATTGTGCTTGGGGATCATTGGATGAAATTTTTCGGTGAAGAGACTTTAAACTTCACCAAGTTACAAGTCAGGTTCATTTACCAAGGTAAATCATATATATGGCAAGGAATTCAAACTGAAGGGGTAAAGCTTGTTGATAAAAAGACCATGAAAAAGGTTGTGCTCAAGGGAAACTGACCATGATGTTGTGCACTCATTCTTTGGTTGAGGAAAAACCAGTGATTCCTAAGGCAGTTAAGCATCTTCTTGACGAATTTCCAAAAATTTATACCCCACCAGTTTCTCTACCCCACAAAGATCCCATGATCATAAAATACCATTGATACATGGTTCTAAATCCATGTGCCTCACACATTATAGATACTCTTACCACATAAAGAATGAATTAGAAAAAAATATCCAAGACATGCTAAATTCTGGAATCTTCAGGCCTAGCTGTAGTGCATACTCTTCTCTTGTAGTCATAATGAGAAAGAAGGATGGATCTTGGAGGTTGTGCATAGATTACAGAGGGCTTAACAACATCACCGTCAAAGATAAGTTCCCTATACCCTTAATAGATGATTTATTTGATGAATTATTTGGTGCTAAATGTTTTACTAAATTAGATTTAATGTTTGGATATCATCAAATAAGAGTATATGTGTTAAAGTATTTAGTTTTAGTTGTTATTGTTTGGTTTGTATTCGCGGTTAATAAGACTAGTTCCGTGTGTTGATCTTTTATTAAGTTGTTGACCTATTCTCTAGCGGTAGACCGGATTTATACGATTGTTAGACGTAACTTATTTCTGTTTATCTTTGTAAGGCTATTTATAAGCCAGTAAGTTATCTTCGATAAAGTGAGTATTCTTCCATTACAATATACAGTTTTCTTATCATTTGGTATCAGAGCAATTTCTTAACATTGAGAAGTAGCAGTCTTCTAAGCGTATATCAGTAAGGATGACAACTGAAAGTAATTTTGTGTAACCAGCAATTCCAAAGCTTGATGGATGCTATGATCATTGGTGTATGCTCATGGAGAATTTTTTGTGCTCGAAGGAATATTGGAATTTGATAGAACAAGGGATACCTACAGCAGAAGAAGGGGCAGTACTCACAAAAGGACAAAAGAAGGTGATTGAAGATGCAAAACTGAAGGATTTGAAGGCTAAGAATTATCTCTTTTAGGCTATTGATCGAACAGTTCTGGAGACCATTTTGTATAAGGATACATCAAAGAGTATTTGGGACTCTTTGAAGCAAAAGTACCAGGGAACGGCACGGGTGCAGCGTGCACCTACAAGCTCTTCGAAAAGAATTTGAGATGCTCCACATGAAGTAGGGGAATCTGTAAATGAGTATTTTGCTTGAACCCTTACTATAGCCAACAAGATAAGGGTTCATGGTGAAAAGATGGGGGATGTTGTGGTCATTGAAAAGATTTTGAGATCTACGACTTCTAAATTTGACTATGTTGTGTGCTCTATTGAAGAGTCTAATGATCTACATAAATTATCAATTGATATGCTGCAAAGCAGTCTTTTAGTGCATGAACAACGCATGAATGGCCATCTCGTGGAAGAACAAGCATTGAAGGTAACATATGAAAATTCATGGAGAGGAAGAGGACGAGGTCGTGGTGGATTCAGAAGACGAAGAAGATGAAAGGTAGGGGTAGACAAAACTTTGACAAGTCTACCGTCGAGTGCTACAATTTCCATAAGCTTGGACATTTTCAATATGAATGTCCAAACAATGAGACAGAGACAAAGACACACTTTGCAGAAGCAAGTGGAGAAATGTTGTTAATGGCATATGAGGATGTTAAGGAAGCTAGTAAAGAGGAGTTATGGTTTCTAGACTCGGGTTGCAGCAATCATATGTGCGGTAAGAAGAAGCTTTTCTCTAGGCTAGGAGACAATTCAAGTACGGCTGTGATAGGAAAAGGAAATATATGAATACTTGTAAATGGAACTATGCAGGTCATTACCGAGGTATTTTATGTGCTTGGTTTGAAGAGTAACTTGCTAAGTGCAGGGTAGCTACAAGAAAAAGGGCTTGCAATTCTCATACAGCGTGGAGAATCTAAAATTTATCACCCAGAGAAAGGACTAATCATGGTGACTGCAATATCTTCAAATAGAATGTTTATTTTTCCATTCACAAACTACTAAAAGAAGGAATATGCTTCTCTTTTCTTACAGAGGATCAGGCTCAACTTTGGTACTTTAGATATGGACACTTAAGCTTTAATGGGTTGAAAACTCTTCAGCAGAAAAGAATGGTCAATGGACTGCCACAATTTCAAGCCTCTTCAAAGGTTTGTGAAGACTGCTTGGTAGGAAAACAACGTAGAGATCTATTTCCAAGGGAGAGCACATGGAGAGCTTCACAGAATCTTCAACTGGTACATGCCGACATCTGTGGACCAATCAACCTTACTTCAAATAGCAAGAAATAGTATCTGATTACTTTTATTGACGATTTTAGCCGCAAAACTTAGGTTTATTTCTTAGTGGAAAAGTCAGAAGCTTTCCTCACTTTTAAGAGATATATGAGTCGTGTTGAGAAAGAAACTGGTTTATATATAAGATGTCTTCGAACTGATCGTGGAGGAGAATTCACATCACACGAGTTCACGGAATTTTCTTAGGAAAATGGCATACGTAGACAACTGACATCTTCATATACTCCACAGTAGAATGGTATTACGGAGAGAAAGAACAAGTCTATTATGAATATGGTACGAAGCATGCTTTTAGCAAGAAAACTACCAAAATTCTGGCCTGAAGCAGTAAATTAAACTGTCTATGTTTTGAATAGAAGTCCAACTCTGGCAGTAAAGGACATGACTCTGGAAGAATCTTGGAGCGGATCTAAACCATCAGTTGATCACTTTAGGGTGTTTGGCTGCATATCACATGTTCATATTCCTGATATTAAGAGAACTAAGCTTGATAACAAGAGCGTGAGATGTGTTCTACTTGGAGATAATGAGGAGTCAAAGGCATATAGATTGTATGATCCGGTCTCTTAGAAGATAATAATCATCAGAGATGTAAAGTTTTAAGAATGAAATAGCTGGGAATGGAATGCAAGTCATGACAAAGACACTATAACTGATGTAGACGGGGGAGAAAGTGACAAAGAAGGAGTTCTAGTTGATACTGATAGCAGAAACAGTGGGAACATAGTAACTAATCAGCACGAAACTACAATTGAGAATATGGAAGGAAATGAATCAGATGAAGAAAATGAAGAAAATCCACTAAATCACAATCAAGGAAGAATCAGAAGGTCACCAACCAGGATGAGAGATTTCGAAAGTGGAGAAGGTCTGTCTGAAGAAGAAAACATTGCACATCAAGCTCTGTTTGCAAGCAGTGACCCGGTCTCATTTGGCAATGCTGTGAAAAGTATGAAATGGAGGAAAGCAATGGATGTAGAGATAGAAGCCATAGAGAGGAATGATACATGGGAGTTAACAAATTTACCTACTGGAGCAAAGAAGGTTGGAGTAAAATTGGTTTACAAGACAAAGCTCAATGAGAATGGAAAGGTTGACAAGTACAAGGCTCGGTTGGTAGTAAAGGGCTATGCTCAAGAATACGACATGAATTATACCAAGGTTTTTGCACCAGTAGCTCGGTTAGATACAATTCGAGTTGTGATTTCACTTGGAGCTCTATAGGAGTGGACAATCTACCAGTAAGATGTAAAGTCTTCCTTTTATATGGTGAACTAAGTAAAGAAGTCTTTGTCGAACAACCACCCGGCTATGAACGGAAGGGCAATGAGTAGAAAGTATACAAATCGAAAATATGGACTTAATCAAGCTCCAAAAGCTTGGTATAGTCGTATAGAGTCCTATTTTATCAAGGAAGGATTTGAGAAATGCCATTATGAACATACTTTGTTCATCAAGACTGGAAAGGAAGGCACGTCTTTGATTGTATATCTTTATGTGGACGATCTTATATTCACTGGGAATAATGAAATTATGTTTGTTGGGTTTAAGAAATCCATGATGCTTGAGTTTGACATGACTGATCTTGGAAAAATGAGATACTTTCTCGGCATTGAGGTGACACAAAGATCAGACGGTATCTTTATTAGTCAGAGGAAATATACACAGGAGGTGTTGGAAAGGTTCAACATGGGCAAGTGAAATCCAGTCCAGAACCCGATGGTGCCTGGATGCAAGCTTACAAAAGCTGGAGATGGAGTTAGGATTGACAATACTTTCTATAAGAAGATTGTGGGAAGCCTTATGTATTTGACTTCCACTTGACCAGATGTTATGTTTGTAGTGAGTCTAATCAGCAAGTTTATGGACTATCCTACTGAACTTCATTTGCAAGCAGCAAAGAGGATACTAAGGTATCTGCAAGGTACCATTGATTTTGGTGTACTTTATAAAAAAGGGGAAAGTGAGGAACTGATTGCCTACACTGACAGCGATTATGCTGGGGATTTAGATGACGGAAAAAGTACCTTAGGTTATGTGTTTATGTTAAGCTCGGGACCAGTGTCTTGGTCCTCAAAAAAACAACCTGTAGTGTCTTTGTCATCTACCGAAGCTGAGTTTATTGCTGCCACTTCGTGTGTCTGTCAAGTAATCTGGCTAAGAAGGATATTGGAATGTCTGAAGCATGCTCAACATGATTCCACGACAGTCTATTATGACAGCAGTTCAGCAATCAAGCTTTCTAAGAATCTAGTTATGCATGGTTGATGCAAACACATTGATGTCCACTTTCATTTTCTTCATGAGCTCACAAAAGATTGAACTGTAGAGATGATTCATTATCATACCCAGGAGCAAGTTGCTGATATAATGACCAAACCTTTGAAACTTGATGCTATCTTGAAGATGCATGATTTTTTGGGTGTTTGTTTGGATCCTGGAGGAAAATGACAGCTAAAGCTTTCAGTTTAAGGGTGGATGTTAAATATTTAGTTTTATTTGTTATTTTTTAGTTTGTATTCGCTGTTAATAAGACTAGTTCTATGTGATGATCTTTTATTCAGTTGTTGACCTATTCTCTAGCGGTAGACCGGGTTCATAGGATTGTTAGATGTAACTTATTTTTGTTTATCTTTGTAAGGCTATTTATAAGCCAGTAAGTTATCTTCAATAAAGTGAGTATTCTTCCATTACAATATATGGTTTTCTTATCATTAGAATGACGGTTTGGATTGGAAAAAAAGTCCCACATCACTAAATAACATGGAAAAGTGGTATATAAATATGGGTTAGTAGGCACGTAACGTTGGGGATTCCTTTTGTTACAACAAAGTGTGTGCCAAGCCATATACGTACGCCATGTGCTAGAGATGGGGAACTTGGTCCGACCGTCGTTACACAACAGTGGTATCAGAGCCGATGGTTACGGACTGGGCCATAGAGACACAACAGTACTCTCAAAGGTTACCGCGAAGGGATGCGAGTCAAGGGAGAGACCATTAGGGTTGTCTCGCATGTTTAATGGAGGAATGACGGTTTGGATTGGAAAAAAAGTCCCACATCACTAAATAACATGGAAAAGTGGTGTATAAATATGGGTTGGTAGGCATGTAACATTGGGGATTCCTTTTGTTACAATAAAGTGTATGCCAACCCATATACGTGCGCCACGTGCTAGAGGTGGGGAACTTGGTCCGGCCGTCGTTACACAACAATATGAAGAGGACATGCACAAAACTGTCTTTAAGACACATGATGGGCACTATGAGTTTTTAGTAATGCCTTTTCATCTTGTGAATGCACCCTTTACATTTCAATCCTTAATGAATACAATATATAAACCCTATCTGATAAAATTCATATTAGTGTTTTTTCAATGATATACTAATTTAT
This sequence comes from Allium cepa, assembly GCA_030765085.1. Taxonomy (NCBI): domain Eukaryota; kingdom Viridiplantae; phylum Streptophyta; class Magnoliopsida; order Asparagales; family Amaryllidaceae; genus Allium; species Allium cepa. Next base: position 633,273,007 of record CM060932.1, on the reverse strand, counting down.
AGCCAAGCTATGCTTGAGCATTTAGAGCACATTAGGTTTGTTTTTCAGGTTCTATAAGAGCAACATCTGGTAATTAAGCTATCTAAATGATCATTTGTTCAGTTGACTACTTAGGTCATGTAATATCTGCTGAAGGCATAGCTATGGACACTAGCAAGGTATAAGCTATCAAAAAGTAGCCCACTCCATCATCACTTAAAGCTTCGAGAGGGTTTTTGGGTCTTACTTGCTATTATAGGAAGTTTATCAAAAACTATGGCCTAATTGCTAAACCCCTTACAGACTTATTGAAGAAAGATTCCTTGAAATGGAATGACCAAGATACAACAACATTTGAAAAATTGAAGCAGTCTCTTATGTCCCCACCAGCACTAGCTATGCCGAATTTTAATGAGTCTTTCATTGTAGATTGTGATGCTAGTGGTACAAGAATATGAGCTGTCCTTCTGCAAAATAATAAACCTATTTCCTACTTGAATAAAGCATTATAAGGCAGGAATTTAAATCTTCCAATTTGTGAAAAGGAGCTTTTGGCGTTGATGTTGGCAACCAAGAAATGGTCTTAATACCTATTGGGAAGGCAATTTATCATAAAACTGACCATCAAAGCTTAAAGCACCGCTTAACTCAAAGGTTACACACTGGAATCCAAGGTAATTGGATGGCTCAAATACATGGATTCGACAACTGGGTGGGGTATAAGAGTGGTAGAGAAAATATAGTGCCGACTCTTTGTCGAGAAGAGATGAAAACATCAAACAGGGCATGCACATATCTCAGGTACAAGCCATATGGCTACATGAACTTAAAGGAACTTTGAAATACTCTCCCACATATCTAGAAATTCTCAACAAAATTACCTCTAAGGATAACAAATACAAGCTAGTGGATGGCCTACTCTTCTGCAAAGGGAAAATATTGGTTGACCATCACAATACTGAACTAATTAATATCATTATCAACGAGTTTCATTCCACACCACTTAGCATTCATTCTGGAGTTAAAGCTATCATTAAAAGAGTCAAGTCAGTATTTTATTGGAAAAAAATGAAAAAGCATATAGAGACATTTGTGAAATAATGTGATGTGTGCCAAAGAAACAAGAGCGAAAATATTCACACTCATGGTTGCTTCAATCCCTTCCTATTCTAGAAAGACTATGGTCAGATATTGCAATGAATTTCATCACCTGCCTACCTAAGAGCCAAAGATACACTATAATCTATATGGTGGTAGATAGACTATCAAAGTATGCTTACTTCTTCCCTTTGTCCCATCCCTTTACAACATGAGGAGTAGCTCAAGTGTTTTTGATAGTGTTTTTAAACTACATGGCATACCTACTTCAATTATGAGTGATAGGGAATCTCTTTTCACTAGTGCATTCTGGAAGGGACTATTTAGACTTCAGGGCAACACACTTAAACTAAGCACAGTCTATCTTCCCCAAATGGATGGTCAAACTGAGGTTATTAATAGGATCTTGGAAGGCTACTTGAGATTCTTTGTATGCCATAAACATTCTGAGTGGTCAAAGTGGCTAACCCTAGCAGAATTTTGGTACAATACGACCTGGAAAACAACCACTAACATGTCCCTATTTCAAGTTCTGTATGGAATTCTACCACCTACATTACTTACTTATGTCCCAAATACTGCTAAAGTGCCACAAGTGGAAAAGATACTATTATCTAGGTATATTATATTGAAATTCTTAAAGGATGGTTTGAATCATGCTCGAGAAAGGATGACGAAATATGCTGATAATAAAAGAACATAAAGAAACTTTGATGTGGGTAATTGGGTTTTTTTGAGATCACAACCCTATAGACAATTAACCGGAGCTCAAAAAACATATAAATTATCACCTAAGTTGTATGGTCCCTATGAAGTATAGAAAAGAATTGGAGAAGTTGCATATCAATTGAAGATGCCATCAGAGGTGAAGATTCATCCTGTATTTCATGTATCTTAATTGAAGAAGAAGTTAGGAGCTGGTGTTATTATACAAGAAAACTCACCCAGTTTTGTTGAAGAAATTGTTAAGGAACTCGAAAGTATCTTGGATAGAAGAATATTTCCCATCAATAATAAGACGATGTTTCAAATTTTGGTTAAATGGAAGAAGTAGCTAGAGACAGAAGCTACGTTAGAAGATTATTGGGAGATGATCAGAAAATTCCACACCTTGGACCTTGGGGAAAGGTCAATTTTTTAAGAGAAGGGGATTTGTTACAACTCCAATCCACCAAGCATGTTTAATATAGAAAAAGAAAGGGCTAAATTTGATCTAAATCAAAGTTTGCTAGAATTGATAGCCAGTGTCGCTGGAGAAGATGGACAACAGTAAGACATGGGAGATGGTGTAGAAGTATTTAAAGAGTAGAGCTCAAGGTTGAAGATTTAGATATGTATCAGTGTGCATGTAGCCTTATGCACGTGTACTAGCAAATAAAGGAGACCGTGTCAATTCTTTTGTTTATGTTGAGTTAATTAATCAATTAGGGTTACTTGGTTGAATTGTAGCCGTTGCAACAATTCTTATATATAGCACTGAGGTGTGAAAGCAAATGCATGTAGAATATAATTTGAAGCAATAAAACTTCATTCTTCTTTTTAACTCTGTTCATGCTCACTTCTTTAATTCTCTTCTTATTACAACATACTCAATTAACCTCTCTTTCTATCAACAATTCTTTATATCAATCTTTTCTACTCCCCTTAATTAAGTTCATACAACATTTTTCTTCACAATTCATCCTCTCTATCATTACAAGCTCTTAAAACCTAAGCATTGCACTTTCCCTTCAATATCATCAGTAGTTTTACAACCATGGCCTTCAAAACAAATCAAGCAAAAGAACAAGGGTCCATCAGGTTGATGTGAACGGCTGAGAGCGGATGGAGAGTGATGAAGCCTTAAATTGATCTAGCCTTTGGTAAAAAAAGTGCACGAGTTTGGAGGTGTGTACGAAGTTCAATGCACCATATGGAAGAATGGAGATGATGGGTAAGGCGGAGATAGTAAACTCTTTGCTTGGAAATTTTGATGAGTTTTCCACACTCACAGCTACATCGCTATAGCTATTCCTATTAGATGTTTATCTCAAATATTAATTGAATTTTTTTAGTTGAATCGATTTATTTGAATGATTGTTTGGGAATGTATGTTGTTTGAATTGTTGGGTATTTGTTTTGAAAATGGTTGATGTTGAGTTTGGTGATTGTGTTAGTTGAAAATGTAAATTTACAGATGGAATTCTGCCCATTTGCAAACTGAATTAAATATTTAATTGTATGTCGATATGTGTATTTTATAGATGCCTAGAGTTTGATTGAACTCGACTCGGGCTACACGATAAATTCATAGGGTTAATTGGTTAATAAATATCCTTAGAGTAATTTTACTCCATAATTTATATATATTTAGATTTTATTTTTTTTCTTTTTTAAAAAATTATCTTTGAAATGTTTTGAAATAAAATTATTTAAGTATTTTGAAATTTTATTGATTTAATACAACCCAAGGAAATATAGGTTTCTTTTGTAAATTTGGTTTTTTGCTTCATTTTACTGTTTTAAAAATGTTGATAATAAAATTAATCGTAAGTTAAAAAACATGAAATAATTTATTTCAAAATCAAGTAAAATGTAACTTTTAAAGTCACCCATCTGGACCAACTTTATATCTTGCTTTAAAAAAGCAAAACAGAAACTTTTATAAAACCATTATAATGCAACCTTAAGAATATACATGGTTATTTTGTAAAGTCAACCATACAATAGCAAATATTGCTTTCAAAATATCGTTTCTTTTCCTAAATAGATTTTTTTCTTCAAACTATTGTGCTGAAATGTCTCGTTTTAGTGTTTAGGAATCCCTATCGATAACATTGGCCAAAAGCATCTACCAAAATTCTTAAAACACTCAACTGATAAATTAACACAAATGATACCATTAAAATTCCTTTTAACCACTTTAAAAATAATATTCATACTTTCTCAAAATTATCTACTTACTTACATTTATTTACATATCATTATCGACCATTTGCATTCGAAATAATACATCATACAATGTTCGATAATTCACAACAGCAAGCAACCATTCAAATTTATATTATATCTTTTTATTAAGTATTTTTTTTCAATTCTCAGTTTAATTAGATACGTATTATTCATCATTATATATTTTATAATTATTAGTTGCTTGGAAAAAAAATTCCCCCAGCAACTCCATTTTGGAGAAACTTCTGACTTTTATTAATAATTGGGTTCATCCACATTCAAATGGGTTTAAAAATTATTTGAATTATAAATGTTTATTTAATTCCTCCTTTTAATCTAAGCTTAAACAAAAACAAACATTAATGGAAATAACATACATTTCAGTCAGACTAACATTTATATCAGAACAAAATAATTAATATGCTCAGCGAAAATAGTCCATCTATTTCCACTGCACAACTTTGATCATTAACAAATCAGGACACAACAATTTGATTTTTAAGTCATCTAAAGTCTCATTTGTGCTATCTAATAATTTCACTCTTTAAAAAAGTGAGTTCCGAATAATACTAAATGTATTATAAATATTTTACTAACTTCTATTCAATTTACTATTTTCATATTTACAAATATATTTTTATTATAAACATAAATATATTTTTCTATCGTTTATAAAACCCTTTCGAAATCAATATTGTAATATATTATAAGTTTGGAATAATTTTAAAGGCAAACTAGAATATAATGCTATTTTATAGAATATGTTATGAATACAAGTATGTTATTTTAGAGAGACTTTTAATATAAAGTTTATTTAAATGTTATCGAAAGAATTTTCAAATCTTGAAAAAAATATAGAATTCATTTTATGGAATAATTAAATGATTTTGGATATGTTTTGAATACATAAAATCTCTTTTTCCAATATGAAAAATTCGGACGTGGTATAATTTAAAGGAAAATGTTTCATTTCTAATTAGTTTAGTATAAAGTAAAGGTTTGAAATATATTTTATATTTAATTTGAAAGTTTATAAATTTAGTTTAAAATGGAATTTCATTATGGTTATCTCTATAGTTACATTTGATTGGTAAAGCGATTATGAATGTTTTATAAGTATATAAACAAGGTTTGAATGTGAATAATAGTGCTAAATCTTTATTTTTGGAATTGCATAAATGGTGTGAAATTATTTAATGTATAAATGTTTAACTAGTTTTATTAGCTTTAGGATATAAATTGAATGAAGAATAGTTTTACTTAAAATTAGTAATTTATTGAAAATAAAATTTTATGTTTGGTTTTAATTCATTATTTAAAAGATTATGGAATTATGGAAAACAAAAAATATGTTTAGTTTAATATTTTAGGTATTTAAAGTGTATTTCACTATCAATATGATTAATTATGAATTATTAAAATGCACTCTGTATATATATATACCTATCTATATATTTGAATATCTGAATTAAATGTTTAAAGAAAGATTTTGTTGAAAATTTATTATTGTTTCACTTCCGAAGTAAATTGGAATTTTAACGTATTATTCCTATATTTTATGATTTCTCATTTTCCTATACTGATTTCGATATCTAAATGATTCATCATTCACATTTATTTGGTTTGTGATTTTGATATCATAGGGTGATGACACCCTTCTATATAATTTCATAGTATTTAATTCTGTATGACTAGGAACCCGAATAAATGGAGTTATAATACCATTTGTGATGGGACATTTGGTAATATTCTTCCGGTTATTTTTTGGACTTATTATATAGAATATTAAGGAGATCGAGTGTAGTTTATAAGTAGTGAATAAACGTTTGAGCATCACATTGTGGTATGGCACTCTATTGTAATATTTATTCGACTATGCATTATATGTAGATGACACTCACATGACGGGAAGAGTATATGAGATTGTACTTTTGTGTGGTGATGCTTATAAGTGCAGGCAAGGTAAGTGCCCTTATATTTATTGATATTGTGTATCACTATCATGATGTGCTCCTTTATTAGAGTTGGAGAGAACCATATGACTAAAATCCACCCTAGCTACCTAATCTTGGGGGTTGCTCCCTAGATACACGGAACATTTTATTTGATATTATATTTTATGCACATCACATGATTTGGGTTAGGTGACCCATAAGGTAGGTACCCTTTGTCACATGATTTTGCAAAAGTGACCCGTAAGGTAGGAGCATATATCACGAGTTTGGGTTAGGCGACCCATTGGTAGGTGCCCTGTAGCCCCCTTTTGTCACATAGGCCGGTGGTCTGTTGCTAATTAGGGTAAGGTAGGGTAGTGATCGAGGCTACGCATTGTCGAGCCACTTATGGAAATGTGTCACGATGTCTGCCCAGGTAACTAAAGATTGTGGGAACAGATCTTGTTCGGTGACCCTAGGCTTCTGGAGCAGGCATAGGCCATCAGTATCCCTTCTGGTTCTAACAAATTGGTAGATTGACATATACCATTGATATGCCTTACTTAAATATAGTATGGGTTAGGCGACCTTCGGTTTGGTGATGCACGTATTGATGTATATATGACTCTACCTGGGACTTCAAGTATATCGTATAGTCATTCTACTATATGATAAATTTTGATTTATATATGCGAAGATGGGATTATATGTGTATAGGTATCCAGAGTATAGAGGATTCTTATATCTTTTATTGTATTTTATGTCTCTGATAGGCATCCTATATTTACATTGATGTTGGTATTCTATTCGAGATTGAGAGTTATACCTGGGCGATGCTGTTTATTAGCCCAGTTATGCTCATATTTGATTATTTATGGATTTTGATGATGATTTTGGATATGGACGATTCACCCATTTGATATTGTATTGATTGTATAATATCTGGTGTGATTTTATATGGGTGATGACATCATTATGCTTATTCTATATCTATATATGTGTTAACCTATAAATTCAAGTATAGCCTGACCCATATTTTATTTATATAATACTCGGGCCAGTATGAGATATTTCTGTTTCAGTGATGATGAGACCAACTTGTGTTTCGGGGCATAGAGGAGTCTATATATTAGTATTGTAGATTATCTTCCTGTTTTGAATAGTCACTTGTATATATATCATTATGATGTATTTTGGACATATGCTGTATGATTTTGTATTAAATATATTTCCTCTACGATTGACTTTTTGTTCTCTAATATTTACAATATTTTGTGTATAGGTCTATCTTGGAAGTACATGTATTTATTGCTTTGTGTTGATACTATGTACGTATAGATGAGTTATTTATTCAATGTTTAAATACGTACTAGTTTTATTTCAACGGAATATTCATGTGTGTACCCCATATAGCCCTATTTTCTGTATTTTCTAATAGTATTACTTAGTAGTATTCTTGGATAGTATGGGTATAGAGGTGGTATGTTTACAGATAAACACAAGGTGAATGGTAGTGACCTTTAGGATGATTGTGGATAAAGAAATGACATGATGAGGTAAAAGATAATAACTTTGTCGAAATAAATACCATGATAAGCTAAAGTCGTTCCAAGGTGAATGAAAGTAACATGTAAGTATTAAACACTGAGATGAACGTATGTTTTAAAACCAAGGTAAAAAATCATAACCTTTATAAGCATTATATAATGAGGAGAAAGCCATGTTAGCCTAGAACTGGTATAAAATGCATTGTTATTGACTGCGAACATATTACATTATAATTTATATAAAGGTAAACTTGTGTAGTTTATGACATGAAGGTGTATACCTAACCCAAGACAGAGACTTAGTTATATAACGTTACCTTATATATAATGTGAATATACTAGTAAGGGTATAAACCATTCTACTATGTGGACTCACCATGTATAGTTTTTACAATGAATTATTATAGATTATTCATATAAGGCTTATGGCCGGTTAACATTTTACACTTAGATTCTTATTTACTCGTTTGATTAACTGAGGTTTGAAGGATACATAGAAGTAGTTTTTGCTGAATAACTGAAGGATATGACTACAAAAGGCATAATATTAAGTTATTCATTGTGTTATGTAAAATGATGTATTATAAACTCTGATTATTCATGATGGTATCGATATATATCGATCATGTAGTTTTTATGTTGTACATTATATTTTCTCTCTACGGTGGAAAACTTTAGGTAGTCAAATATGAAATGACACGGCTAATTTATTTAACAACCATGGCTCTTTTATCATCGATATGTAAGAATGAAAAAAGAGGATCTTATCTTTGCTTAAAAATAAGATTATAGTGATGATAGCATTCTGATGTTTATTTTCTAGTATCAAAATGAGGGATCTTACATGGGTGAGGGGAAGTGGTTGACCAATTAACTGCAAAGTCTAATCTACTATGTAAATTAGATGAGTCATCGACTACTTTAAAGTAAACTAAGCTTTTATCTAATGCATACAACGTGGCACATACTTAAATAGAAAATGTATAATCGAGCGTGAACCGATCGTCCATGAGAAAACACTGAGTCCCCAAAGTACGGACCAGAGTATAAACAATTCGTATGTAACCGACCGTCCACGAGAAAACTCTGAGTCCTCGGAGTGCGGACCGGAGTATAAATAATTCGAGCATGAACCAACCACCCATAAGAAACTCTAAGTCTCCACAGTGTGGACCGGATTTTAAACGAATCTGGTGTGAACCGATCACCCACGAGAAACTCTAAGTACCCGGAGTGCAGATCAGAGTACAAACAATTCGGCTGTGAACCATCAGCCATGAGAAAACTCTATGTCCCCGGAGTATGGACCGAAATAAAAACAAATCGGGCATGAATCGACCACCCATGAGAAAACTCTAAGTCAGAGTGCGGACCGAAGTATAAACAATTAGGGTGTGAACAGACCGACCAGGAGAAAACTCTAAGTGCCCAGAGTGTGGACCGGAGTATAAACAAATCGAGCATGAACTGACCGCCCACGAGAACTCTAATTCCCCGGAGTGCGGACCAGAATATAAACAATTCAGGTGTGAATCGACCGCCTACGAGAAAACTCTAAGTCCTCTGAGTACGGACCGGAGTATAAACAAATCGGGCGCGAACCAACCACCCATGAGAAAACTCTAAGTCCCCAGAGCGCAGACCGGAGTATAAACAATTCGGGTGTGAACAAACTACCTATGGGAAAACTCTAAGTCCCCGGAGTGTGGACTAGAGTAGTAACAAATCGGGCATGAGCTGATTGCCCACGAGAAAACTCTAAGTCCCTAGATTGCGGACCGAAGTATAAACAAATCGAGTGTGAACCGACCACCCGCGAAATAATTCTAAGTCACCAAATTATGGACTAGGACAAAAACATAATTCCAGCGTGAACCGATCGCTTGCAAAATAACTCTAAGTCCTCAAAGCGCGGACTGACATGTAAACTCCAACGGACATATGAACAGATTCCGACTGTTTTCTATCCCACCAACTCCAACCTAAAATCGATGGAAGGAATACAAACTACTGAAGAATGGATATGACAGCTCACTACAGCTCCGGCTTAGCATTTTTTACGACTTAAGGCAACAACCACACGGAGTCCTTGAGATGAAGACGTTGAATTGTTAACAGAATTTGCATCAATAGATTAAAAGTACATTGAATGGAAAGTAATCATTCAACTATCAAAATAATGATTCAAACGATGATTAATCGAAAGCAAAAACTTTTATTCACAAGTCTCAAAATTCCAGTACAAGTAATTTCAAAAAAATAATCGAGATTCGTACCCGTACACCTATGACTATGGAACGAAATAATTATTCAAATTATGTACAATGATATGAAGTAATGACTACTTCTTTGACTTTCTATCCCTCTTTGGTTTTTCAAGAGTAGAGTCGGTTGAGCATCTAATCCAAGACCATTAGCCGCCCTTGGCCGGAATACTTGAAGGAGGAGGGATTTCGTTGGGAATCATCTTGCCTAATGGAATAACTTGCAGTGGTAGAAGATCTGGATCTTCAACTTCCACCTTGGTGGGCTCGCCTTTAACTTTACGCTTTGAATTCTCCTTCTCCTCGATTTGCTCCTTCATACTGGTTTTTGCAGTATGCTTCGAAGCACCTGTGATCATTACATCTTTCAATTCATCAGTAGGGGACAGATCTTCGAGCTAATCTTAATCAAGCGCACCGATGACTTGAGCATCAAGCCCCGAGATATCAACAAAGGCGGGAACTTCGACCGTATTCTCCAACTGCTCCATGACGTCACCATTCCTTGGAGTCTGATCAGGGTCCGAAGAACCTGCAAAAAAATGGTTAAAGCCTGGACAATAGTTGAAAGATATTGTGCATGGTGAACCGAAACTTTTCAAATTCGAAGAAGTGTAGTATTTTACCAGCATCCGGTTGACTTTCAATAGTCGCCGTAGTGCTTCGTTCGAGAATGAGGGATAGCATCTGTGGTCCAAAGCTAGGCCTATTTGGATCATAGCCAAGATTTTGCTTTGTATCATGAGATGATAATGGTTTGGCTACTTGGATAAGAGAGGAACCCATAGGATCAGTCCAGAAGACTTTACGATATCATCCCCTTCCTTAGTCAGTGTGGGAACCTTAAAAAATTAAAGTCTAGCGGTGGCTAGATCAGACGGCTCGTTTCTTCGAAGCACTTCTCTCATAAAATTTTCTTCTTTAAATTCTGCTTCCCCCAACTCTTCCTTCTTTGTCTTGATGATGTGCTCCTAAGCTTCGGAAAGTGATTCAAGATAACCTTCACGAAAAAAGTTAAATCATGGTGGAGAAGGACCTTCGCATTATATTCGATGATTAGAGGATTGAACAAGTCCTTAATATCGTTCTTACCAGACTCGAAGGCAGCCTCCACCTAGGAGTTAGCTTGTTCAAGCATTTCTTTTCTGCCCTCTTCCCGGGCTTCTTCCTTTAAAGCTTCAATCTTGGCGAATTGTTCATCGAGTTTTGTTGTCAGGCGCCCACCTCGTCGAATTCTTCGCAACATCTCTACGATTCTTCTTGGGCCTCAATTTTCTCCTCCCTCTCTTTCTTTAACAATTCTTTAAGCTCTTCAATGCGGCGAGCTATAGCATCTTTCACCTTTTGCAAGGAGTCCTTTTCTAAAGCAAGCCTACCGCTGTGTTGAAGCGCCGCATCAAGTTCCTTCTCATGAGAAGTCTCCAGGAAACTTATCGCCTCTGCCATCTCCTATGCATTCTTTTCGGCTTCTACAAGTCCAGTCTTGTATTCAAGAAATTTAGCGTCTTGATGCTTGATGATATCTTTGTCATGAATAGCCTCCAACTTGAGACGATCGATTTCATGCTGACGCTCTATGGAGAATAACAAAACTTTCTCGACCAAATGAACGAATGATTCATGCTGGATGAATACATCATTCATGCATGCTAATGAGCTCTCTTTGGCATGTCCAGAAATGACATGTATGGATGGGAGGAATTCGAGACCATCAAAGCGGATTTTTAGAAAAGTAGCTATAAGTTTAGCTAACTTTTCTACTGTAGTGGAACCGGGAGCAGAAACTGGCAGATGTTATTTAGAAGTGGCAAGTGGATGATTATTGGAGCGGCACTCACATGACTACCTTGAACTAGACGAGCCAGAATGTTTCTCATGAGGCATGGTAGCATGAGGACCGTGATACGAAGTTTTTTCTCTATTGTGAGCAAGAAGGTAGAGTGTTCGTCATGACGAGAAGCATGTGATTAGGACTTCCACTTAGAGGAGGAAGAGGACTCCCTCGAATAACAATCTCTATCTCGTACATCATCCTTCTCCCTACATCGAGCATGCTCAGAGTCTCGGCTTGGGCAGTGATATGTAGAAGAACCTCGGAGATGATCGAAGGCACGAGACTGAAACATTGCACCTGTAAAAACCAAATAAGAACATGTTAAAAGTTATGGTACGAAAGATTAACAGCAAGTGTGCTGTGGAATGCGATTGTTTATGCGTGTCCTAGTGTTCCCCCCAACGGACTAGTGACGGTGGCTTTAGTCATCGGAGGGCTCTCCCCTTTATTGGAAGGTTAGATGCCTTCGCCTCTTTTCATAGGGGAGTTGAGTCCTTTGATATTAATATTAGGAAAGTCGGAGAATCCTTTTAACGATCTTTCCAATCGCGGAGAAGAGGACTCCTCTCCGAGGGGAGTAATGAAGAATTCTGGATTTGATCCAACTTTTCTTTCGTGTAGTTGGTACACCAGTTTCTTATTTATCTTTGGGGGTGTCTGGAATTTCCCGACTTGCGACAGACCATCCATCAATGCTTTTTCAAGGCCTGCATCGTCATCTCTAGGTTTATCAGCTTGAGAATCCTTTATTTCACCCACTTTGGTACCTTCTCGAGTCCCCTCGACAGGGAATACAATGGGGTTGATTATTTATTATCTTTGTTCAACAATAATCTTCGAAACTGCTTTGCTTCCGGGGGTCCGATTCTACGGTCGTCTTCAACAGCCTATATAAAGATAGCAGCTCGATAGTTATGAGGAGTTTAATATCCCAGTCCTTAACGGAAGTGGCACGGATGGCGAGGACAAATCTAGCAAACATGGCGCCTTGGGGACGTGGACGAACACCTAAAAGAGCTTCGGATGTTAGTATATTCAATGGAGAAGTTATGACTTGAGTCATTGACTTAAAAGGAAAACGAAAGTAACACTTACATCCTTCTAACCAGCTCCTTGCGAAGCCAGGAGGACATCGCACGTAGAACCAGTCATACTTGAATAATGAAAGTTTGTTCCACGTGCCCGTCAGGACTTGATTATTCAACGAAGGTTCAAGGAAGACGTAAAAAGGACTCCCTGGTCGCCTTTTAAAGTTATAGATAAATTTAATGTCTTCAGGAGTCAGTGGATGGAATAGAACATTCATGAGTATGAGGAAAGTCCCGTGAATGAAAGCATACCCGGTTGGATGCAAATGAGTAGGGGCGATCTCAATACACCTCAACATCTACTGGACGAAGGAGCTAAAAGGTGGAATGCATCCAGCCCGACACATAAATTTGTTACATGCTGTATATCCGACTGGGGCAAGTGAGGTCAATCTCACATTGTTCGAACTAAAACATCTTCGAACAGGATACCGTGGATAGAGCACAATCGACGAAGAGCGTCTTCACCTATTTGAGAAGCTTGCGAGTCGACGGGGTCATCTAGAACAATGACACCCTCAATGGCATCAGGAGCCGAGCTGATAGTTTCTGTTGGTAGAATTGGAATATCAAAGAAGAGATTAATCTAAGTATTAGATGCTTCTAAATGTTCTGTGTGGTGGCTTGAAGAAGGTCTTTCAAATAGAGTGGAGAACTTGATTTTGCTTTGGAACCGATATGTCTCACCGCTGATTCAGAAGACATGTTGATCGAATGCTTCGTGCATCTGGAATCTATGTCAACTATACTAAGTAGACAATCAAGATTAGGAATAATAACCTATTCCTTATGTCAAGTGTGAGCTAGTGTAGTGGTTTATAGTGTGAAACAAGAAAAAATAGTTAGAAATCAGAAAAGTAAGAATAAAGCAATGAGACTTAAAGTTTTGTCTAAAAAGACCGTCGTTGCTGACCATCTCAATCCGTAGGAAAGTTGATCGGCCACGACAGCTTTGAGATTGGCTACCGTCGTATTGAATTATGAAGTCTATGATCCAATTTTATTAACAAACTTATTGCTTAGTCCATATTGAGGAGTCTAAAAGTTTGGTCGTTCGATCATACGTCTGGCAGTCCAAGTATGCAAGTCATATTGTTCGTTGTCGTCTCATGTTCAAATTCGGCAAGGCTTATGTTAAGTGTTCAAATAGGTTGAATTAGAGTGGTCCTTAGTGTTAAATATCAATCCCTCAGCCTCATTGCCAATCCCTTCCCAATAATCCATACCAATCCCCCATTTAACCATTTCCTACCGATCCCACCACCGATTCCTTTCCATAAACACTTCTTATCGATCCCTCATCGAGTAACCATAACACCAATCCCTCATTAGTACAACGTCCTACCGAGCCCTTTCCTAACCCTACCCATACCGATTCCTCATCCAATATAACCTCTTCACCAATCCCTCACCTATTTTCCCTTCATCCCATCATCATTCAATCTATTACCAATCGCTATCCAAATATCTCCTTCATAGCCCTAAAATTTTGACTTCCGTTCGTCCCTTCATAGACTGCAGCTGAACCCTCTCCTTCCTTCTCCTTCTCCTTCATCTTCTTCTCCTCTCATTCATGTCTTAGTATAACCAACCATGCTATCTACCTAATAAACACACGAACTCACCCAAGCTCAAGATTTGAAAGTCAATTACATGATTAAGAGTGGGTTTCATACCTATGTATCTCAAGTTAAATTAGAAGGGCGAGCATTCGAGGTTTGGATCAAAGATGAGGAAGAAGTGACTTTGAGGAGCAGTTTGAATTTGTGTTTGAGCTAAAACCTGGGATTAAAGAAATTTGTTATCCTAGGTTCGGCAAGAAGTGTATGTGACAGCAGGTAAAAATGATAAAGTAAAAGGTGGGAAGCATGGTTCGACAAGAATTTTATGTTAGGGCAGGTGAAAATGATAAAGTGAAAGTTGGGAAGCAGAGAAGTGAAGGAAAGGAAAGGAGAAAGGTGTACTTATATACATGCGCATATAAGGAGAAAGAATCGGTCTTCTTGGGTGAACCAATCAAGGAATCGAAGAGAGATCGACATTAGGAGTTGCTACACATGTACGCACCAGGGAATCGGCATGTCGGATGCCGATCCCTCCGCGAGAATTTAAAAGTGGAAATTAGCCACAAGGGCCTCTTTAGAAAGTGCAATTATTTTCTAGGACACACAACTGAAATAATTACTTTTAAGGACAAAATGCAAAATAATTAGTTTCTACGGCTAAAATCCTATGAAATTATGTCCTTGAAAGTAATTGGATAGTTGAATTTGTCCTTAAAAATAATTATTCAGCTGACTTTGGCCTTGAAATTAATTTCTGTAGATGTGTGTCCTAGAAACTAACTGGACTACAAAGTTTGTCCTTATAGTGAAATGTCCCAATTTAAAAAAAGTGATGATGAAAAATGATGTAAAAAAAATGCATGAACGAAATGAAAGATGGAAGAAGAGAAACGATGGATAGTTGAAAAACGTTTGACAATGGTCATCATGAAGGTTCAACTGCAGACACAAGTATACAGAATATTATAAAACTTGGCAACGGCCTATGAAAGTTCAAACACATCCGGGAGCCAACAACAAAAACATGTATGTGGATGCACATGGGAACGATTACTACGTTCAACCTTTTGAAATCAATTGAAATTACAATCAAGCCTGGAACTCTTAAGTTCGAAATTAGATCAGACAAAGGAAGGCCTATAAGTCCTACATGACCGAATCTGTATATGCTAATGGAGTATGACATCAGACTTATATTATTGAAAGTTGTTATAGGAATAGAGATCAACCAAGAAGTTGGATTGGTTCCTTTCCAGCAACTCAGACGTTTTGTGATTCAAAGCACATCATGTTACTTACAAGACATACTTTAGGGGGTGAGTGTTACTATGTACCCTGACCCGATAGACTGAACCGATCGTGCCAGACAGACTCGACTGTTGTCAAGAAGGATAATCAGGATGCAACGACTATAGGATCAAAAATTGAGTATGGAAAGTTATACGAAGCCCAGATTAAATAGAGTTGTTAGACAGACAACGTAGGATGTTAGAAATATTGAAACCAGTTTGGATGGAACAAGGATCGACATAATCATTTGTTAACATAGATAAAATGGTAAAGGAATCTGTATAGAAAAGTGAAATGGAGGGATCAGTGTGTCTATTTGAATGGATAATCAGCATGAGTAGTATAAAAGAGGGGTCGACATAGGAGATTGTGCTTAGTTCAGCTGACTTGTCAAAACTCGAGGGTTTGGCATAGCACTCAGGAAATGGAGGGATCGACATACATTTGTAAAGAAAGATGGTTCGACATAGTATCCTAGAACATAAGGGATTGGCATAACGTTCTAGCACAAAAGGGATTGGCATAGTGTTATGACGTAGGAGGGATCGACGTGTTATGGTGAAGACCAAGGGTTATGTGCGAATGAATAGGGATCGGCATAATATCCTAAAGCAAGAGGGATTGGCATCATGTGATGAAGTTTAAAGAATACAAATGAATGGCATATTGAAGGGTTCAGTAGAGCATAGTGGAACCAAAGGGATCGACACATCCTATTGGAGGGATCGACAGAGATAGCTTTAATGTAAATTCGAACCAAAGATCAAGTGAGAACTCGAGCTTCATGCATCCAATCATCGTGACACTTGAGATACCTTCATATTCGAGCATGAGGAGGCTACCATAGGGATCGCTCCCCAAATTCAACATATTGAGGGATCGGTACCGATCCCTCTCCATTGAGATTTGGGTCTAGCACTCCCTATAGAGTCCCTTATGGATGAGGAGGTCCAGTTGCCAAAGTTTTTGTCAGATTAGTAGTTGTCTTCACCTATAAATGTAGGCCTAGGGGGTCATTCCGAGGGGCTGGACGCTGCTGGTTAGATAGCACTGTTATTGTAACCAACTTCCTCCATTACACTCTTATTTCTTGCTATTTCTTACTGTAATCAAGATTACTATGAATCAATAAAGAGAATATTCAAACTGGACATAGGCAATCAACGCCGAACCACTATAAATCCTGTTGTTCTTGTTTTCTACTATGATTTTCTTGCTAATTTGATATATTCCTTTGTTTCAATTTATTTTCTTCATTTATTTCACCACATAAATATACTCTTGGGTGTTTATGGCCAATTTGCTTGCAACCGCCTATCCTTCTCGACGGTTTAGACTGCATGAGGTCAGATATCCAATATATGATTTGGAATTAGCTACGGTAATTTTTGCATTGAAGGTACAGAGACATTACCATTTGGGAGAAAGATTTGAGTTGTATACGGATCATAAGTCGTTGAGGTACTTATTCTCTCAAAAGAAGTTGAATATGAGGCAGCAGAGGTGGTTAGAGTTTTTAGACGATTATGACTTTGGCATTGAGTACACACCAGGAAAAGAAAATAAGGTTGATGATGCATTTAGCAGAAAACATCAGAATGCAGTATTGGAAATGATAGCCGAGTGGAAAGATTTGGAAGCATTGACTACATGCAAAGTACAATGGAGATCTAAGAGTGGTTCTAATAAGGAAATTGCTATGTTGCTATGTTTAGAAGTTTGACCAATAATGATCTAGAGATTGCTTCTAAGCAAGGATAAGATTCACTATTAGCTAAACAGATCATAAAGTTAAGGGATGGGACATAGAGCGATAACTTTAAAGATTTCATACTTGACAAGAAGGGGTGGTTAAGGAAGAGAGGATCACTATTGTGACGCCCCACCTCTATACCCACGCCAGCCAAGGACACTACGGGGTAATGCCGTCAATTAGCGTGGAGAATAAGGCTGTTGAGGAGCAACCATCCGTATAATTGCTTTGTGCGAGCACCGATATGTCGGATAGAATAACATGCAATTCATTTCGAGAGGAAATCCGATATACCGATACAAACTCAAAGCTACTACACAGTGGCTATAATATCTTCGGAAACAAATATATAAATAAGTATAACATAAATCAGTCACAGATAATTCATATCACAAAGGCGGAAGAAGATATGAATATATAACTAACACATGAAAGTGTACATTAGAGTAGTGGTCAAAAAGATCCACAATAATACAAAAGAATAGCAGCACGTGTTATACAAATGAATACAACTATGAGTCTATATCTCAAGTGTATACAACAAAAACTGCTAATCTAAATAGTTAGCCAAAAGTCAGAGTAGCAAATCCCGGGAAGAAATCGAGCAGAAGCACCTGTAACATCTCGGTCTGACCCAAGTATTATTTAAGAAAATAATAATCGGATCAGTCTAGCTATAAGTATCAGATGATATGGTATAAAATAAAAGATATGGCATAAACATAAAATGTCCATACTGACATATTACTATAAGTATGCAAATGATGATCAACAGAAGATCAATCAATAAGAGATAAATCAATATCACAAGAGTCTTCTCAAAGATCCAAAGAGGGCATCATACCCTAAACTTGTACTCATAACAAGTCAATGACATAAATTCCAGAAATCCACACAAGAAATCCTGAAATCACAGAAAAAGGGAAAGACGCCTATCACATGACGGTCTGGAGACCATGGGGAGCTACCCCATATGGGTGAGTCGGAATCACCCAAATGAGGTCTAGGCTAACCAAAAAGCAAAAAGGTATGTGTGAGTGGAATCACACAAATGGTGTCTAGCCTAACCTCGCAAACAGAAAAGATATGTGTGAGTCGAAATGACACAAATGGTGTCTAGGCTAACCTAAAAGCAAAAAGGTATGTGTGAGTGGAATCACACAAATGGTGTCTAGCCTAACCTCACAAACAGAAAAGATATGTGTGAGTCGAAATCACACAAATGGTGTCTAGGCTAACCCAAAAAGCAAAAAGGTATGTGCGAGTGGAATCACACAAATGGTGTCTAGCCTAACCTCGCAACAAAGAGACATCGCACAATTGCTGGTCTAAATCATAAAATGATCGTCATGATCAACGAGAAGTGTCAATTACAATAAGCTAGTAAATATATGAGCTTAGCTTCATGTCCCATAACCACTAGCTTAACTTAAATATTTACGAACAAATTGTAGATCTCCACTAGAAAATTATCGCAAGAGATTCAATCGAACAAGTCCAAGAATTAATTGACGAAGTAAACGCAAGCTTTTCATACCACTTATTTTACTAAGTCGTTTAATTAGATTTATCATACGAGTGAGGTAAAGGTTTGTATATACTAATATATTGGAAATCGGTTTGAGAAAACGAGCTTTCTTATAAAATAGTGTTGAAATCATTTGAAGAAAGAGTTTTGATATTTACTATTAGTATAGAAAACTTTATATTTTAAAGTGACAAATCATAGAAGTGATTGTATAAACAATCAATCACAAAAATTCACTTACGAAGACATGAATAAAATCCAAAGAAACCGATAAAGAATCCATCGAAATAGATATT
This sequence comes from Allium cepa, assembly GCA_030765085.1. Taxonomy (NCBI): domain Eukaryota; kingdom Viridiplantae; phylum Streptophyta; class Magnoliopsida; order Asparagales; family Amaryllidaceae; genus Allium; species Allium cepa. The sequence goes on along the minus strand of CM060932.1, from coordinate 633,253,900 downwards.
CAAAAATCCATAAAATCGACCGAGAAGCCCAAGATAGTTTGTCTCGAAGAACGGTCAACTCAACATCTCAACAAATCAAGTTCTGTTGAATGTTTTTTAGATAAGATCCCCTATGGAGGGGGTCCAGGAGGGTGGCAACCCCCCAAGGTGGGGGTACGGGATTCGACCTGCCCGGTCAGGTCGCGGGGGTCCAGGGGGCAGTGCCCCCGGTGGGGTGCGGGGCAGCGCCCCATCCAAAACGGTACGACCTAGTGAAGACCTAATGGAGGATAGGATCGAGCGACCTCGATAATAAGATAACAACGAATAGGATCATCATGAATCGATTTAAATTGGAAATTCAATCCAAAAAGCAAACTGGACTGAAAAAGCAGGTTCAGTCGAATGAACAGAGTGTTCATTCGACTGACCCTGTACCTGGAAATTTTCCAGGTTCAGGAAACTTTTTGTTTCCAGGTTCAGTAGACTGAACAAAGGATTCAGTCGACTGAATCATGCCTGGAAACTTTCGGGTTTCAGGTTCAGTCGACTGAACAGAGTATTCGGTCGACTGAATCATGTCTGGGCTATTTTTCAGCCTATTCAAATGAAGAGCAAACTCTTCCAAAATGCGACCGGACGAACATTGGCTCTAAGGGTTTATGCCAATCGACAACCCGGCCCTATATGCTCCTCGATGCATCATCCAAAACATGATCAAACATCCATAAAAGGATTTTCACACAAATTTGACTTAAAAACCCAAAAATTGGAATATTCACAAAACCAATCCAAATCAAGAGCAAATTCACATGAAGAAGTGTTAGGAATTCATACCCAACAACCAAAGATAATTGTAGTCATAGATGTGAGATAAAAATCTCACCTTTAAACCCAAAAGCACAAGATTGAGAAGCTTGAAAAGAAAGGAGGATCAACCACTCTTTAATCCCAACTCAGGAAGCTTGATTCTAAGAGTAAAAGAGAAATATTTCCCAAATTAGGTTTAGGAATTTTCTGAAATCAAAGAAAGAATGAGTTGGGGAAGATGAAGAGAAGGCTTACCAATGGGTTCTCTTGAATTTGGAGCTAGATCTTGGATTTTGCAAAGGAACTAGGGCTTTGGATTTCTATTTCCCATTCTCTTCCACCATTTTGATTTAGAACAGAAAAAAGGAGGAAGCGAGAGTGAATGGGGAGGGATGATTCAGTTTGGGGCATTATTATGGCTAGTGGGCTGAACCTAAACCCAAAACCCAATAGATAAAGTAGCAAAAATCAACTTACTCCAAACATATCGAAGCTTATACTCAAAAAATTGCAAATGGGGTTTTGAACTCAATGGAAGTGGTCTCGAGTCCTAATTCGACTGTTTGCAAAAAGTAGCTTTTCGGACTAAAATCCGACGAACGATGAAATATTTAAATATACAATCGATAAATATGCGGGTTGTTACAACTATGTATTCCAAATGTGGAAAATCTTAGGAAGGAAGTCCTTGGAGAATGCCATCGTTCGAAGTTCACTATTCATCTGCAAGGAACTAGGATGCATCAGGATATGAAAAGGAGTTTCTTTTGGGAAAGTATGAACAGAGATGTAGGCTTATGGGTGATGCGATTGTTGAATTGCCAACAGGTAAAAGCCGAACATTAGAAACCAAGTGGGTTACTTCAGCGTTTAGATGTTCTAGTTTGGAAATGGGATTCTATGTCAATGGATTTTATCGATGGGTTGCCAAGGTCGAATCGTGGAAACGAAAGTATATGGATCATCATAAGAGATTAACCTAGAATGCCCATTTCATTCCAATTAAATCAACTAGGAAGGCACTTATTTTGGCTAAGTCATTCATGAAGAATATAGTTAGACTGCATGAAATTCCTAGTAGTATAGTAATTGATAGGATTTCCTTATTCGCTTGCGAATTTTGGAAGAGTCTATAGGATAATTTAGGTACCAAGCACAAGATAGGTACCGCTTACCATTCACAGGCAGATAGGCAAACAGAAAGATTTAAAGAAGCCTTAGAAATTTTGTTATGAGCTCGTGTGCTAGATTTTGGGGGATCATGGAAAGACCATCTACACTTAGTCGAGTTTACGTACAACAACAGTTATCGGACTAGTATAGGGATGGCACCTTTTGAAGCTTTGTATCAAAGGCCATGCAAAACTCCTATTTGTTGGTTGGAGACAGGGGATAGGTTAGTTCTTTTTTCTAAAGTTGGTAAGTGAAGCTGTAGAAAAGATTGAGTTAATTTGAGCTAAAATGAAGGAAGCTCACTCTAGGTAGAAGAGTTGTGCTGATAAGAGACGGAAAGACTTAGATTTCTCAGTTGGAGATCATGTTTTTGTCAAGATATCACCAATGTAAGGTGTAATCAGATTCAAAAAACAAGGAAAGTTGGCACCGAGATTCATTGGACCATTTCCTATTATAGAAATAATCAGGAAACTTGCATATAAAGTAAAGTTACCGAACAGTTTGGCTAGAGTACATAGCGTTTTTCATGTTTCTCATCTAAGGAAGTGTTTTCGAGACCTAGAAACTACTATTGTACTGACTATGTTAGATAACTTAGTAGCGGAACGAACTTGACTACAATTACAAAGCTAGTTCGAATAGTCATGAGAGATGAGAACAGACTAAGGAACAAGACAGTCAGGTACTACAGGAAAATCCGTACTTGGGAAACTGAAAGCAGGATTAGAGACACTTATATTGACCTGTTTCATGGTATGTTTTACCTTTATGATTGATTTGGGAGTACCTTATCTTAATTTAGAGGATGAAATTCTTCAAGGAGGGGAATCTATAACACCCATAATTTCAAATAACATTATTCAGGAGATTTAATTAGATAAACTAAATAGAATAATGTAAAGTTTTAAGTGGTTTAGAGATTATGATTTGTAAAGTTATAAGGTAACCGTGCATTAATGAATAAAAAATGAAAAATAAAGGTAATAAGATGAGGGCAAACTAGGAATAGGACATATTATTATACCCTAAAACCTTAACCCACTCTCATTTACAACATTCACAAACTAAAACTAAACCAAGGAGTAAAGCCGGCCACCATTAGAAGAAGATAAGGGGAAGATAATCAAGATTTCAAGAAGAAAGCTTAATAAAATTAAATTAAGAACAAATCACAACCTTCTTAACAATCAAGCCAGGTGAATAATAGATTACATCTCATTTTTATGATTTTCGGTTTCTAGTTGAGATACGAATTAATTCTAGAAATAATTTACCTTGTTTTGATTGTTTAAATGATTATATCTATATATGCTTCTTGATGATTTGTACTGTTTCATATAGATTTTATGATAAGAATTGATTTGGAAAACCTATTAAATTACATCCAAACGGCTTTTTTTTATATATGGTCATAAATATCATTTTAGACATGAGTTTCAACTTTCATAATTTTCTGAGTTGTTGTGGATTCATTATAAAATTTCAAGTGAGGAAATGGTTCAATTGTGTTTAAATTAATTTCGGCCATTATATATTAGTCTTGGATCAGAAATTTAAATATGCTAGAAAACATACTAAAAGTAATTTATATGTTTTATATGTTTACAAAAGGTACTGTTTTATATGTTTATAAGAGGAGATGGTGCAATTTGCTAAATGTTTTAAATTATCAAATACTGAATTAAGCAACACTTTTAGAAAAGGTTATGGAAAAGAAATTGGCAACCAAATTATATGTTGACAAGTGAGCAAGTTAGTTGTGAAGATATTACTTCATAAAGTTAAACATTAGTTTCGAAAAGGTGCTTTCGCTTTTGAATAAGGAGCCGCTTCTTCATGCTTTCGAAAGGGATGGTTTCGAAGCCATCTACTTTCTTTTACTTAGGAAATTACTTTTGAGGTTTCGACATAGTTCTATTATGACCCTTTTGTTCTATTGAAAAATAAACCTGTAAGTTTCGGTTGGAATGGTTTTAAATGGTTTTAAAACTATGTTCCATAAGTTTTTACTTGAACCCAGTACTTTCGAAAGGTTTGTTTTAATAAAGGACCTTCTTGATTTCGAAAGGTATAAAATAAAGGTTTCAAAGGGGAGGTTCCCTAATGTTTTTTTTAACATCCCGACTTTTAACACACTTTAAATAGACACACGTGCCAATTCAAACCATACGGAAGGGCGGATTGTTTTGGGGTAAATAAGAAAAAACAGAGAAGAGAAAAAAAACTAAACAGAATCTCACAGCGGAAGGATAAAATATATTAATAAATATACAGTTCATAAAACTATTTACAAAACATTTGATTCTTCTTTATAAAATAAATATCAGAGTTCACATACCAATAAATATCAATGCAGCGGAATTAAATAGTGTAGTGGAATAATATAGTAGATAGTAATACTACAAATCTTCGTCTTCGTCGTCCAGAATAAAATCTTCAAATCCTGAAACGCTCGGACTGACCCGAGTGAATTTGGAAAGAAAAAACACTCGAGTCAGAACTAAAAGATCTTATGTGAGTTAAATTAATAGAAATAAATATGAGTGCAGTAACTCAAGAGATGCTCGGGATTTACATCTCCTAAGGATCCATTAAACTATTTACTATGTAATATATTTCGCTATTATAATAGTATCTATAGTAAAGTAAACTTACTTTAAAATAGCGTTAAGGCTTTACATTTTCGACCTTAACACATAATATATTCTCATAGTCTATACAGTACCGTAATGTAACGACCCGTTAATTTTAACGGTTTTGATAACGTTATTAATTGAAATTTTATGCGAATAAAAAATGATAAAATTTTGAAATATAAATTTAATATTTGGAATGCGTCTAATTAAACAGATCAACCGGTAAATTTTCGTCCGAAAATATGAAAATTTATTTCATGCGTAAATTACTTCAATTTAATCAGTTAAAAAGCGATGAAAATAAAACTTTTTCAAAACTAAAATATTTTTACATAGAAAAATTCTAAATTATCTTTTGACCAAGTTGTCAGTTTGTCGTTTTTCCAAATTCGGACATCTTTGGCTCCGTCAATCTTATTTTTCTACGATTTTTATGCATTTTCCGCTAGTATAAAAATTCGAATTTTTATAATTCGATCCCGCCACTGATATCTGTATATTGTTTTGATCGTCTTTTCGTGCTGATCTCGGTGGTATATTCATTTCTGTTTTTCGAACCCCTGTACGTGACGGAAACCGCAAACGGGTAACCGTATCGGACGACTTTTATTTCTTTGTGATCATTCGGTGGAAAGTTTTCACCGTCCTCTCGTCGGATAGACATTAGCAATTAAGTATACCCTAGAATTTTGTTGTAGACTTTTATCATTCAATCCTTTTGCTTTTAGTATTCCCACATAATTAATATCTATCCGTGCAAGCCTTTCATTTTATTTGTTAATGTTCGAAAGTACTTTCATATCAGAGAAAATAATATACAAATCTTACTCATTTTCCTGTAGCTGCAAGCTCCCACCTCTTTCCTCTCCGACGTTCATTTATTTTTATTTTTTATGAACACGGCTCCGACCTTTTCTCCCCTTAACCCCATCTACTCGCAAGTGCCAAGCACCACTGCAGCATGGCCCAAACCCCACGGCCCTTCGGCCTTCCTCCGGCGATCGCCACTGGCGCAACCATCTCCCCTCTTCACCGCGTGGCCCCGCACCACTTCCTCCACGCCTGAACTGCAGCGTGGTCCAGCCGAGCCTCACCATCCTCCGCCTCTCTCTTAATGCAAGCAACCACCTTGTCATGCTAACCACATTCCTCCCCAAGCTCAGTCGATCCTCCTTCTTTCACTTCGGCATGCCGCCACTTTGTTCCCTGGCCGCACTAAAAAAAATAACAAAGGAAAAGGGGAGAGTGATAGATATAGCCGAGCCTCACGTTCTATTGTTTTCATATGCCTGGGAGACTCTTGGTAGCCAAAGCTTCACTGTGATTTTATATTAGGTAAGTTATAGCTTACCTACATTTATATTTATTGTTTATAATGATATATATGTTATTAAAGTCTGTATACGAGTTAGTCACGTATGATTTATATCTATTTAGTTTATGCATTAGTATATGCAAAGTTGTTCCAAGTATATGATGTGTTCACCAGCGTATATGCACTAACTTGTATATGTTTCAAAGTATATAATTAGCAGTAAATTTTATAAGTATATGGCCGTTATGAATTATATTACATATATATGTTATGTATTTTATAATTTAGTAAGTTGACAGTTGGATGTATAAATAAATTAAGTTTTATAAACTTGTACTATGTAATATATAAGTAGGCTACTTTAGGAATGTGACAGAAAGTCAAACTTGATTCTTCAATCCAGGCTGTATAGATATATATTGATTTTGGAATATAATGATAAGCGTCGAGTTATATATATAAATTATATCTCAGAGTTGTATATTATGGGTTATATATATATATATGCTGTATGCGCACGCATTGATTTTGTTTATGTATGTGCTGATAAATGAAGCAACGTATGTAATTTTTAACATCTTTTGTTATATTTTGTATTCGGTAAAAACAAAAAAAGAAAGAAAAAAATGTTGCTTTCAGTGAATATGTTTACGGTTATATATGATACGGTTGTGGGTTTGTTCCTATATTTGTGCGGCCACTTGTTCGTATATAATGCTTAGTATTAAATAATGTTTATAATGGAAATACGTTAACCACGCTTACATTTGTTTTAGTTTCAGTAACTAAGTTATAGTATACAAGTTTATATATATATATATATATATATATATATATATACACTTTATCTATTAGCCTGTGTTCGTACGTAAAATGTTGTTATTGCCGAACGGTTTTAAATGTATGTTAAACAATATTAACCTTTAAATTATAACTTGTATACAAGTTTGTATATATGTGTATATGCATTTGGCTATATATATGTGAACTTGGTTTTTCGGTTTTATATAGATATAATATGTTTGAGATTTAACTATTGTTTTGAAATATATACATTTTTTTTTTGATTTTAAGGTATATTGGTATATATGTTATAATAATACGAGTTTAAATTGTATGAATAAAGCAGCATGACGTATGAGTTATATTTGTATAGTTATATATTGGTATCTTGCATTTTAATATGCATATAATTTATTATAGATATATTGATTAGGAGTAGTGTTTCAAAATATATTATATATATTTTTCGTCTGTATCAATTATCTTTGTCGATCCAGTCTAATTGATTCCGTCGATTCCTTAACTATCAGATTTGTCGTCAATTCACGCCGAGCTAGCTTTGCCTTGGGATTCGTTCTTGCGTTCGTAACTCAACTTCATTGTCTATCGTCTCCAACCTCGAAAGGTGAGCAATCACTCACGATTAATATTCTTTTATTTATTAAATTTGATTTCAATTGAAACGACAATTAAAATATGATGCTGTTTTTGTTGCGCTGTTATTTATGTATCAGTTCACCTATGACATCTGACATCATTATCTGTTAATTATTTATGCGATGATAATACTGTTTGGTTGATAATTGATTGATTGATTGTTGTCTATATTGGATGTTAAATCGTGATGTATAAAGTGATAAATATTATGCAATTGAATTTGACGTAGGATAATTAAAATTTGAATCGACATATATGTTGAATTTGATTAGTTAAATATGACCCTTTTAATTGTTAAATTAATTGACATGTAGAATAGTGATAATTACACTTTGAACCATTGAACGTATGTTGGATTAATTGTTGTAGTGTAAAATTGAAATCAAATGACAAGTGAAGAACCGTATGAATAATTAGTATAATAATCTTTAATCTGCATGAAATGATAGTGTAGATTATAGAGATAATTACATTAATTCGCACAAACAACAATGCGAATTAATACGATTATTTCGGGATTATTTGAATTAATGATTGGATTGTTATTGAATATTGTTATTGCTTGTTTATTTACTTTGACACCATCCCTGTTATCACACTGCAAGTTTTTTTTGCTATGCTTTGATTTTGAATTGAAATGGAATCGGGTTGAAATGATAAATACCCAAATGAACTTGACTTAGGATAGAGAATTAAATAAAATCCGTTTGGTCAATAATTTGATTTAAAAATAAAATAATGGTTTTGTTCGAGCAAAGAATAAGTTTTGAAATGAAGTTGGAATTTGAATTTTGAAAGGAAAATGTAAGCAAATATTAACGTAGTAATTGATGAAAGAACGTTGTTTGAAATTTAATTATTTAATAATTAAATTTGGAATTATTAATAAATAATTTGGAATTAGTAACAATTGAGTTTGAAATTATTAAGTTTTGAAATCATTTAATGATTAAAATTGAAATTATGATTAAAATTGAAATTATAATTAAGTTTGAAATTATTAAGTTGAATTTATAATTAAGTTGAAATGATTTGATAATTAAGTTTGAATTCATAATTAAGTGGAAATGATTTAACAGTTAAATTTGAATTTGTAATCCAGTTTGTAATTATTAAGTTTTGAAATTATTTAATAATTATGTTGAAATTATTTAATAATTGAATAAGATTTAATTATTCGATAATTGAATAAAAATTGAATTCTTTGATAAGAGAAATTGAAGTTTTGAATAAATGGATTTGACTTCGTTAATAAATGAAATTGAGTTGCTTTATTTATTAAGTTTTTGGAAAATTATTTAAGTAAGTTAATAAGCGAACTTGAACTCCTCGAATATGTGAAATTTAGTTTCTTATTTAATTGAGTTTTGAATTTGTAACTATGAAATGAAATAAGTGAAATTGATTTTCTTTAACAAGAAATAAAATGTGATTTATTGGAATAAATATAAGACTTGACGAATCAAATTTAATTAAATTTGTAAGTTGATTTAATGAAGTTGAACTTGAGAAATTGATTTAATGAAATGTAAATTTAACAGAAATTATTTTGAATGATTAATTAATTTAATGAATATTGAATGAAATCGATCAATGAATTTAAATTGGTTTGAATGTTAAATAAATTAATTTAAATGATTTCGGAATGAAATTTATATACGAACTTGAATCAATATTTGTTTTGTTAAATAAAAAGTTGAAATCGAATTATAGAATTTGAAATGGAAATTTGGAAGTTTTGAAACGTAAATTCTGGAAAATTGATAGTGAAAGACAAATGAAATGTTGATGTATATATACTGATTGAAATTGAAATTGATTTGGTTTGAAATTTATTAAACGACCAATCGGTGTAATAATTACGAAAGTTATTAAAGAGACCGGAATCGGTTATTGATATACTCTCTATCTAAACCGAAAACCACTTTAATAACTATACGCGGAGTGATGATCCAGAACGAAGTGGTCGGAATGATGTACGTGATGACAGAAGAAAGAGAACGATAATGGATAGCCTTGACACTTGTGTCAAATTGGAAATGACTAAAATCAGGAGCCGTGCCGGGCCAAATGGGGTTAGCCACCTCCAGCGGACACACTTCTTCGTAACTACTACTCATTACTTGTGATTGATTGGTGCACCCTTGGAATTTCAGGAGTGTTGCTTCGCGGTGTTGCGATCGCTGCGGCGATGTGTTCTCACCAGTCCGGATCAGGCGAACGGTAGTTTCACTACCTTGGGTATTGCCTCATGTGCCTTGTCATACTTGTATCCCTATATACGCGACCACTATAAATTTGTTTTGTGTTATACCTATGGAGTACTCCCTGATATCCCACTAGTTTACGGTGGAGTTTACAGTGCTGTATAGACTATGACATCTATATAAAATGTGTTAAGTGGGATAATGGTAACGCCTTAACGCTATTTTGATATTTTAGATTACTGATAGACATTATCTATTTAGCGTATATTACTACATAGTAGATAGTTTAACGGATCCTTAGAGGATGGGTATTCCAACATCCTTTGAGTTACTTGTATTTCGATTGCTATTTCACTTGAGTTGGATTTATTGATATGAGAATATTAATCCTGACTCGCGTGTTTTGTGTTTTGCTTTACGCTCGGGTCAGACTGAGAGTACCGGCTTTCGAGGCTCACCTTTGGAGTTGGAGCTTTGCTTGAAGATCCAGCAATCTATTCTGCTTCCAGTATTCGATGATTTCAGTGATGTATTTTGATTTGTATCTGATGTATCGTGTTACTCTTCTGTTGTAAACTCTGATGTATCTTATATATTTATATAGTAGCTTCATGAACTATTATCTCTTTTACTTCCGCTGCATACTATTACTCTGTGTTTGTGATTCTGTGATTATTTATTTAGTGTATATCTGAGTTTTGCCAAATTTTAAATTAACAATTCGGTATTTTAAATTATTCAAGTCCGACGTGTGCGGATGCGAATAGTCCAAAATAGCGGGTCGTTACACGTAATCTCTCCCGTACTGGGCGTCGTCAGAGAGCACTCCATAGGTATGGTACAAAAGCAAAATCGTATACGGCGCGCTAGGGTAAGTGACACGGCACAACTAGGCAATGCCACGGTAGATATACCAATTACGCTTCCGGGTCGGTGGTAACGCGTAGCGTGCTGCTAACGCCCACCTCGAACAAACTCCCCCAAATCAAAGAAATCGAAAGTGAAGGTGGCCACCGAATCAATACAAAGTCAGAGTATAGTATCGAAGGGAAGTGCCCAATCAAAGGTGCTACCTTATTAACCTGTCAATCGCTTCTGTTTTAGCCATCTTATGCCAACTCACGGGAGTTGGGTCCACGTATTTACCTTATAGGAAACGCCGCCACCAACCTACTTCATTCTGAAACCTCCATCGCATACACGGTTGTTAAAGTGGTTTTCGGAGTTGGCAGAGAGTATGACAACTTCCGATCCCGGTCTCTTCAACAACCAAACGTTATTATAACACCGCGGTCTTTAAAAATAGTTTAAACTTTAAACCAGAATATAATTATCCATTTCAAACCCATAAATACGATATCATTTCCATTTTCAAAACAAACTCATTTTGATATTATTTTTATAAAACCCAAATCAATAATATGATTTTTATTTCTAATATATTTCTTTTCCAAATCATACTGCTTTAAAATTTATAATATCTGGAAACCAAACATTTGGATTATAACTTTTAAAACATAATACTTCAAAATTCATAGCTTTAAAACCATAACTTTTAAGACTTGAATGGTTTGGATATTCAAACAGTATATAGAGTAAAATGGTTTGTGTTTAAAATTACTTTATAAAAAAATACTATCCGCGACTTTACAGTTTTATTCATTTAAACTTTAGTCTAAATCCATAAATTTTAAATTCACTTTTAGTTAAATAAACCCCTTCAATTTTCACAATATTTCAAACTTTAGTAATTAACAATTTCAAAACTTAAGGTTGGAAATTTATATTCACCAATTCATTGTCCTATTATTTAGTTTGAAACATTCACATAATAAATCCATAAATAAAACTCAATTTCTAACAATTAAATAATTCCTTAAATTTATTTATACTAGAAATATTCATTTAATTTATCTTGAATAAAAATCCAGTTATAAATATCATACCTTTAAAATTTCCAATTTTAATAAGTTTACATCACTTATGGAGTTAAATTTTTAAATAACTCAATTCCAAATAAATTTTCAATTTATCTTCCAATCTTAATTGATTTGAATCATTTAAAACTCTATATATACACAAGATCTTAAACCTGTATTTAAACATATAATATAAATTGTCAAACTCCATTTTTCCAACTTATTCATTTTTATTTAACAGATTATACATAGCTTAAATTCAAAATTTTAACTATATATGTATATATTAAACAATATTTATATAATATCAAAATTTAATATTCATTAAACCGTATCCTATCCAAACCATAGAAATCATTTTCAAAATAATTATATATAGACTGACGGTGTCTGTATAAAATTTTCTATCCTATGGTCAAGTGATACGGATAATTATCATTTCAATCCGCAATTTAAAAGTAAAAAATGCGGTTGTATATCATTTCAAACCGCAATCCCGAATGAAATGAAAAAACATAATAACTTGTAGTTTATATAGAACACATCATCCATTCACCCAATATCAATCATTAACCAATTTATTGCAATCATCATCAATTTAAACTAATGTCAATAGAGCATATAAAATATAACAGGCATCAACGAACAGTTTATATTCAAAAAAATAAATAAATAATTGTTTAACTAGCAGTTTATATGTAAATAAATAAATCTTAACTGTCAATTTATATGCAATAATAAAATTAATTAACAGTTAAATTAAATAAATGCGATTTAACTAAGATGATTAATAAATTTTGCAAAACAGTCATAAATAAATTTCTGCTCGTATCTTAAATCAATTTAACAAACATAAGAAAACTTAGAAGTTGTGAGTGGGTTAAAACACTAACCTTTGATTTTAGCCCATAAAAATCCAAACAGAAGTGCAAAACTCAACAATCTCTAAATTCAAATAATTCAATTTCATATTGTCTAAAATATAAATTTGAATCCAATAGAAGAAATCGCGCGTGAATCAAAGTTTATATGCAAAAGACATTCATGTTACAAGAAATATTATTAAAATAAAAATTAGTACGCGTTAAAAATATATATAAATAAACAAATTTTAACACTTACTTTTTCTCAAGATGAGGCTTCCAAAAAGATTGAAGAACAACTAAGATGAGGATAGGAAGTGCACGAAAAATGAAAAAAGATCATTTTTATCAAAGAATGCTTTTGGAGTTGCAAGAATAAGAGCTTTTAAATATGAGGTGTTAGGAGAAACAAAATGTAGAAGAAGAAATAAGTTGTAGGTTATTTATAATTAGGAAATGAATGTGGAGTGACAAAAATAATGTCACGTTTTATTAATAAAGCTTCAGGCATTAATAATAGATAAGGAAATGTACGTAGAAATGGAAAAGTTTGCAAATGAAAGTAGAATTTTTTATGCATTTAGGTTTTTATCTACGCATATTAAAATATTTATACTTACCTTAAAAATGAGAATGTTCAATTTTGTTTTCTCAAAATGATCTTTTATTTCCCTTAAGACACCCTTTTTGTTTAACATAAAACGTGCGTTTCTTTTATTAAATCTATTAATTGCAATCAATGTTTCCTCTCTTTTTAATTGAAACATTTGAATTACATTAATTGCAGTTACTTACAAAGTTAAATTTTAAAACAGACAACTAAAATGGATAAAGAAATAGAACAATTGTTTATTTAAACACGTTTATAAATTTATTGTTTACACATAAGAGTAATAAATAGATTATTTTCCTATTCTTGTAATCAGTCTGTAAGCTAAAACACAGTTCAAATAAACATATATTTCTTTCTTGAAAATCAATCTTTATGTTCTTATTTTAATGAAATTAAACGTACATTCACAGATGAAACATTCATTTTATTTGATGTAAAATTTTCTTTTTATTAAATCAAACTTTCCTTATATTTTGACAAAACCTATGCTGCTTTTATTTACACCTATAAATTTACAATTAGTATTCTCTCTTCTATTAATTCGAAATTTTCAATTACATTAATTTCGGTTGATTAAGTTTCAAAATGGATTAAATGAATGTAATGAGAAGTATAACAATTATTTCCTATCTAATAGTAATTTAGACATATTAATACGCTATTGGCTACAAACAATAATTATATATATTTCTTACTAAATAATAGTTTCTCATCTCTACAATCAATCTTTCAGCTCTTTTACTAAACTTATTCATTCTCATTCTTTATTAACATTTATTATTATAATCACCGTTATTAATTACATTCAACAATGTCATTGAATACGCCTGACGTATGTTATCATTTTTTTTATCTTACTGTAATACATGTTATTAGTAGAAGTTCATATCATAAACATATCTCTTAACATATGTTAACAAAAATAAAATCATAAATTTCTATTATTCTCCACTTATATTCCTTACTACAATTAGCCTTTGGTGTTCCTATCCATTAATTACACAAATAACATAGTTAATATTTGTTTGCCTTTCACTACATTAATACTTCTATATACATCTTAGATTTGTATCAACGGTTATTTTTTTTTAAAATGTGAATCTTGTCAATTACGTGTATTAATTAAGGTTTTAAACTCAATTAACAAAGTTCCCTAAGTCCGATCCCTTTTTACCAAATTTGACAATCCCTAACCATTTGTACTGCATTCCCTATAAATGTAATATTTAATAGATTTTGTTTCAAATTAATGTACAACTTAATTTCCCTTAATTGAGGTCTGATTCCCAAATTTTTATTTAACATACTAATTGAATAAATAACCTAAATAAATGGTCACCTACTTACTTTCTTTCATTTATAAGTTTACTACTTACCCACCCAGGTATAAATCCCATACATAACACTAATTAATTCCATTAACACTGCATTATCCAATTATCATAAATTTGTTCAATAAATACTCTTGTTTACTCATAAATAATTTTTTTTTATAAATTCTCATTCACTCTTCCGTTACTAAATTAAAAATCATTAAGTAACGTTTCATAAATAACAGTATTAAAATTACTTAACATTTAAGAGGACTTCATTTCAAATAAATTGATTGACAAATAAATTAGGTAATATAAAATAATTGTTATCATACCCTTATGATTTACGCTTGTTCTCTTCTATTTGATTTATAGCCTAAAATAATATAAACAAATTCTAACTCCATAATAAACTTATTTTATTACCCAAATTATACATAGTTTGAATTCAATACTTACTTTTATGTTTCTCCATATTTAATTATATTCAGGTATAATACTTACCTTATTTCATTTATTTTAGTTTCATTAAATCTATCCAAATTGTATTCGTTTCAATATTATTCCATTTATTCCAATTGCTCATTTAAATTCTAACATTAACTTTATTATCTCAATTTACGTTCAATTTCCATTAATTTATTCAATATTGACATCCACTTAATAAAATTTACTTCCATTTATATAGTTGCAATTAAATTCAGTTATTATTTTTTTAATATTTTTTTTCCATTTATTCCTTCCTAATTACACAATCAAATTAAATTAACAATTTATAAGGGTTTCCACTATTTCTTCAATTGGATTTCATTTGTGACGCCCCACCTCTATACCCACGCTAGCCAAGAACCCTACGGTGTAATGCCGTCAACTAGCGCGGAGAATAAGGCTGTTGAGGAGCGGCCATCAATAGTTAGGTCTTACACTAGTATTGGTTATCTCGATAGGAGTGGTATATATATAAATATTCTTTCATTTTTCATCTCTGATTTATTTTCTCCCATCGACATACCCCAATTCCAGTATAAAACGAACTACAATGGTTCATAATAGTTTAGAACGAAATATACAATAATAACACAAATAAAAATATAAATGCGGAACACAGATAAAAACAGAAAATCTCGTTTATATAACAACTGATATCAGTTACAATACATGTGATACAATACATACGATATAACTACAACAGTCGACTCAGGAAGTTATATATATACAAGTACGTTATCAACTAATATACATGAATACATATCAACCTAGACTATGACACGACAACTCCAAAAGATATGAAAAGTCTTCATAGCTCAAGCAGCAACCAAAAGCTAAAAATCTACAACCTGTAAATACTCGGTCTGACCCGAGTATTAGATTCAAAAGAACATAATACTCGGGTCAGTCTAATTCAAACTCAGTTATTAGTGCACAGAAGCAATAATAATTAAATAATGAATAGACGACAGTCACAATAAATCTCGTTTACCCGGTCCTAAAATAAAGAAATCAGATAACGATAAATATAACACGTAACAGTGTTAAACAACATATCAGCAAATTAAGCCAAATCAGAATATTGAATTGAATAAACAAAACAGTTCAAAACATTGAAATATTAATTAAAATATTATTTCGAGTAGGGCTGCAGTACACGCACATGTGCCCTGCCTTGCCACTACAGCATATGGAATATGCAAAAGATCAATAAATCAAAACAAGATAGAATATCATAAAATCAATACTGTTTGTCTGCAGTTCACGCTTGCGTGCACTGCCTTGCCACTACCGTGATAATGTACCCAAAAACTCAATTCCTTGTGGCTGCAGTTCACGCTTGCGTGCACTACCTTGCCACAACCGTGATAATGTACCCAAAAACTCAATTCCGTGTGGTTGCAGTTCACGCTTGCGTGCACTGCCTTGCCACTACAGTAATGATGTACACAACCGAGCATAAGGTCAAACCCGAACTATTAGCTGGATTTAACTCAAGTAAATTCGAAAACCAATAAAATGCAAAGGTTAAGTCGCAGATATCACGACTCAACCCAACTGCAAGTATTCAAGTTCAAAATGGACCAGAGAAAGTCTAGATATAAAGCAACATCAAACTCAAAACAACTCAAAAATCCTCAAATTCAACAAGACAGTAGGCATCAGTGCACAAAGGCAATGACACGTACGTATACATGAACCAGCAGAAGCAATTGAAGTGCAACAGTGGAACAACAAGGCACAAAGGCTACAAGTATGACTTGAACAAAGCAAGGCTACAGAGCTCGAGCTTATGCAAAGTCAACATCACAGCATAAATCAAGAAGGCACCAAACCACAAACAAAATGCAAAAGTGTGCAAGTAAAGACAAAGGTGAAACTTGGACTGAGAAAAAATGCAAATTAACTCCATCAAGTACAAAACATATAAAATACCAATGCACAAGCATGTGTAGACTCAACTGGATCAATGCACCAGTAAAACAACCACTGAGCTAAATGCAACTCAAGTGAAGATAGTGGTAACCACAGACAGGTCAGACCAACTACAAAGACAGTAGTGAACCTGGACAAAAGTCAAGTAGTGCAGACAAGATTATCATGCTACAACTACAAGTAATATATGCACACCCAAAAACATGTGTGGGTATGCACATGTATGGTAAGACACAAGGATCAGTGATGTAACTGGAAAAATGCAGAGACCAGAGAAATGCAGATGAAGATCAGTAGTGTACAACAAAATGAAACAGTGGACAGAACTACCTCAGCAAGCATGACAGTAAAACATAGCTCAATGCAACACAGAGGCAACAAAGGTTTGAAAACAGATACAAATGGTAAATTTGAACATGACTGCAAATAAACAGCAGCCACAAGTGACAATATTAAATCGAGTTAAAACCGTGAGCAATTGAACAAGTCAGAGGAATGACACACACATAGTCGGATGACTAAAGTTAAATGAAATCATCAACAACAACAAAGTCAAACAACATAAGCACTAGACTACATGAACACTATAGGCCGAGAACCAGACCAGGTAGTACAAGTATCAAGACCCGTGACATGATAACAGGAACCAAGCTATGATATGCAACACTCAGATGAACACATGGCCGAGGTTAAGTACCCAATTGTACGACATTAACAAGCCTAGAGAAATCATCAATCAACAAAACAGATCGAACTAACTAAACATAGCATTTGAATCAGATGTGAGTGGATAGCACTCACACAACCACGTGACCGAAGTCATATGGAAGTAGAGCCGTGGTGGTCACGAGATAAAGCATTGCCGTGATAACCAGCAAACAAGAAATCTGCAACATCGAATTTGAATTTGCCAAGAAAAACGACAGTTTAAAATCACGTCAACATGAAAATCGAACACGGCAAAAGTCAAACAACCCAAATCCCAAAATAGTTAAAGCTTTGATAGTCACGAATTCAAAACAACAAGAGTCAAGAAATCAAAGCAACAAAGGAATAAAGACGACTTGAATTAGATGTGAGTGGAAGGCCACTCACCTTGTCGACGAATTTAGGAGAAGCCGAGCACGAGATCATCGACCAACGCAGCCACGAGCAAGATTAAGGGGCCGTTGAAGTTGGCGCTTCGAGTTCCAGAAGCGATCGATCGAAGAAGTCCCTAGTTTTGGAGACGAACGGAGAAGAGGAATGAACGAGAAATGAAAAGGGGGCCGCCATTAATTTTCATTCGATGGTTTTAGGTTTTGAACGAAAACAATAAAGGGGGCCGGTTATTTGTATTGAAAATTATCACGGCCCAATTAAAAAAACATGGACCACTATTTAATTTCAAAGCCCACAATTCTTTTTAACAATTTTAAAAAAAAATTAACTAATTTTAAAAATCAAAACTTCAGTAAGCAATAAGCAACAATATTAATCGTTTAAATGTCGATTATTAATCGATGCAAATACCGGGTTGTTACAGACTCCCCTCCTTAAAGAAATTGCGTCCTCGCAATCATAAGGAATAAATGGACAAAAGGTAACAACCATAAGAGCATGAAAGAGCAAGAACGTGTTTGCTCGATGAATTCTCTGGACTCCAAAGTGAAATCCATAGGATTTGAGAACCACTGAGCTTTCACGAGAAAAACATCTTTATTTCGAGGGTGCTGACCCTCCGAAGCAATAATGTGAATAGAACGTTGCTCAAGAATAAGGATCGGAAATCCCTAAGGCATTTCCGTAATTGGAAGACGTAGGAAACGTCATGAATAGCAGAAAATTGAGCCGGTACACCGGCGTAGTACTATATAAACACCAAAGAAATCTTTTAATTTCATAAAAGAAATTTCCAAATTCTCAACAAAATTTGATTATCAAATAGATAATCAGAATACAGAAATCACAAAACAGCAATATCTAATTATCGATACGATAATTAGAAAACAGCAAAATCAACAAATCTAATTATCAACAAAGATAATTAGAAAACACAAATCACAAATATCTACTATCAAAACGATAATCAGGAATTACCACACGGTAATCAAATTTCAAATCAGCAAATATTCAATTATCAAAACGATAATCAAATCTTGAATCACAAATATTTAATTATCACAAACGATAATTAAATCTCAAATATCTAATTATCACAAGCGATAATCAAAAACAACAAATATCTGATTATCAAAAACGATAATCAGAAATCACAAATCAACGAATATTTAATTATCACAATTGATAATTAAATCTTAAATCGCAAATATTTAATTATCACCAACGATAATCAAATCACAAATATCTAATTATCACAAACGATAATTAGAAACAACAAATATCTGATTATCAAAAACGATAAATCAGAAATCACAAATCAACGAATATTTAATTATCACAATTGATAATTAAATCTTAAATCGCAAATATTTAATTATCACAAACGATAATCAAATCACAAATATCTAATTATCACAAACGATAATTAGAAACAACAAATATCTGATTATCAAAAACGATAAATCAGAAATCACCAACATCCGATTATCAAAAACGATAATCAGAAATCACAAATTTTTCAATTAACGAGTCCGGAATTAACCGAAATAGCAAACGCACATGAACCATAACCACGAGTTTTACTAAATCGTTTAATTCACTTCATCGTTTTCTTGAAAGTGCATAATTGTATATTTTAAAAATAACATTTCACATTCTCAAACGGAAAAGTCCAGAATTAAGCGAATCAGTAAAAGAAAGGGGTCATAGTCCTCGATTTTTCTGAAATGTTTAAATCGCTTCCTCATTCTTTTGAAAGCGTAAATTGTAAAAATTTTGAAAACAATTTTAATTTATATTTTGGAACAAATTTAAAAAATAACAAACTTTTAAGACACGTGATTAAAGAAGCAACATCCGTAGCAACTTCGACAAGGAAATTTCACTTCTTAAAATACCGTAAAAACGGACAACAAAATCAGCATTGCGGGATAACCGCTTGAAAATTCATTTTAAAATTGACGGTTACTGAAGTTAATACATCAAAATCTCATCAAAATAATTGGCATCAAAATATAATACCAATGAAATTTTTTTTTATTCATCAAAAATGTCACAAGAATCTTCTCAAAGATAGGAAGGGGTATCATACCCTAAA
Organism: Allium cepa; assembly: GCA_030765085.1. Lineage (NCBI taxonomy): Eukaryota > Viridiplantae > Streptophyta > Magnoliopsida > Asparagales > Amaryllidaceae > Allium > Allium cepa. The sequence goes on along the minus strand of CM060932.1, from coordinate 633,234,006 downwards.
CTTGTATTCATAACAAGTCAATAACACACGAATTCACCAATGCACAAACATTGATAAAACTTATCAATAGAAATCACGAAAATCGGTGAAGCACAAATTCTGGAAATCATCACAAGAAATCCATAAAACACAAATTCTAGAAATCTACAACAAGAAATCCAGATATCACAAAATGAGAGTATGAAAACTCAAATGGAAGTACGGAAACTCGAATGGGAGTACGGAAACTCGAATGGGAGTATGAAAACTCAGCTATACGTGAGCATGAAAAATCACCAACACGTGTAACGCAAAGCGAGAACGGGAGCATGGAAACTCACCTACACGTGAGCATGAAAAATCACCAACACGTGTAACGCAAAGCGATAACGGGAGCATGGAAACTCACCTACACGTGAGCATGAAAACTCATCAACACGTGTAACGCAAAGCGAGAACGGGAGCATGAAAACTCACCTACACGTGAGCATGAAAACTCACCAACACGTGCAACACAATGCGAGAACGGGAGCATGGAAACTCACCTACACGTGAGCATGAAAACTCATCAACACGTGGAATGCAAAGCGAGAACGGGAGCATGAAAACTCACCTACACGTGAGCATGAAAACTCACCAACACGTGCAACACAAAGCGAGAACGGGAGCATGGATACTCACCTACACGTGAGCATGAAAACTCATCAACACGTGTAACGCAAAGCGAGAACGGGAGCATGAAAACTCACCTACACGTGAGCATGAAAACTCATCAACACGTGTAACGCAAAGCGAGAACGGGAGCTTGAAAACTCACCTACACGTGAGCATGAAAGCTCACCAACACATGCAACGCAAATCGAGACGCTATCTCATGGTGGCTAAACGAAAAGCAAAAAGGTATGTGTGAATGGAATCACACAAGTGGTGTCTAGCCTATCCAGAAAGCAAAAAGATATGTGAATGGAGTCACACAAATGGTGTCTAGGCTAACCAAAAAGCATAAAGGTATGTGTGAATGGAATCACACAAGTGGTGTCTAGCCTAACCAGAAAGCAAACAAAGAGACATCGCACTATTGCTAGTCTAAATTATAAAATGATCGTCATGATCAACGAGAAGTGTCAATTACACTAAGCTAGTAAATATAAAAGTTTAGCTTCATATCCCATAACCACTTGCTTAACTTAAATATTTACGAACAAACTGTAAATCTTCACTAGAAAATTGTCACAAAAGATTCAATCGAATAAGTCCAAGAATTAACCGGCGAAGTGAAAGCAAGCGTTTCATACCACTTGTTTTACTAAGTCGTTTAATTAGATTTCTCAGACGAGTGAGGTATGGTTAGTATATACTAATAAATTGGAAAACGGTTTAGGAAAAGAGTTTTGTAGTAAAATAGTTTTGAAATCGTTTGGAGAAAAGGGTTTTGATATTTACTACTAGTATAGAAAACCTTTATATTTTTAAAGTGACAAATCACAAAAATGATTGTAGAAACAATCAATCGCAAGAATTCACATACAAAGATGTGAATAGAATCCAAAGAAATCGATACTGTATCCACCAAAAGGAATGTTCACAAAAATTCCGAAGAAAATGTTGTCAAAGTTGCTAATAAATGATAGCAACAAATCGGGGAATTAACAAGAATCGATTAAAATTGGAAACCAAATCAATTCAGTAAAATTCACATTCGAAGACGTGAATAAAATCCAAAGAATTCGATTCCAAATCCATCAAAGTAGAAATACCCAAAAATTCCAGAAATAGAAGTTATCAAAGTCGACAAAGAAGATAACAACTAATCGGAAAAGAAGAATCGATTAACAATTGGAAAAACAAAGCAGAACGAGCATAAATGCATAAATGACTTCAACAAAAATAAAAATCAAGTCAATGTCGAAGTCAACAATTAATGGCCATAGTCGAGTACAAAACGAATCAACATCATCATCAAAGAATTCAACTTAAGTTCGCAATGCAAACGGAGGCCGAAGCCAAAATACTTTCACGAAATCAAAATCAAAGGCACATGAATAAGCGTTAGGAATTCATACCTAACAATCAAAGATAATCATATGCAAAGATGAGAGATAAAATATCGACAAATAGTTGTAACATATGTTCCATCTAAGTTATGTTTTATATTTGTTCTAAGCCCCAGGCTCTGATACCAAGCTGTGACACCCCACCTCTATACCCACGCTAGCCAAGAACACTACGGTGTAATGCTGTCAACTAGCGCGGAGAATAAGGCTGTTGAGGAGCGGCCATCAATAGTTAGGTCTTACACTGGTATTGGTTATCTCCATAGGAGTGGTATATATATAAATATTCTTTCATTTTTCATCTCTGATTTATTTTCTCCCATCGACATACCCCAATTAATGGTTCATAATAGTTTAGAACGAAATATACAATAATAACACAGATAAAAATATAAATGCGGAACACAGATAAAAACAGAAAGTCTCATATATATAATAACTGATATCAGTTACAATACATGTGATACAATACATATGATATAACTACAACAGTCGACTCAGGAAGTTATATATATACAAGTACGTTATCAACTAATATACATGAATACATATCAACCTAGACTATGACACGACAACTCCAAAAGATGTGAAAAGTCTTCATAGCTCAAGCAGCAACCCAAAGCTGAAAATGTACAACCTGTAAATACTCGGTCTGACCCGAGTATTAGATTCAAAAGAAAATAATACTCGGCTCAGTCTAATTCAAACTCAGTTATTAGTGCACAGAAGCAATAATAATTAAATAATGAATAGACGACAGTCACAATAAATCTCGTTTACCCGGTCATTAAATAAAGAAATCGGATAACGATAAATATAACACGTAACAGTGTTAAACAACATATCAGCAAATTAAGCCAAATCAGAATATTGAATTGAATAAACAAAACAGTTCAAAACATTGAAATATCAATTAAAATATTATTTCAAGTAGGGCTGCAGTACACGCACGTGTGCCCTGCCTCGCCACTACAGCACATGGAATATGCGAAAGATCAATAAATCAAAACAAGATAGAATATCATAAAATCAATACTGTTTGTCTGCAGTTCACGCTTGCGTGCACTGCCTTGCCACTACCGTGATAATGTACCCAAAAACTCAATTACGTGTGCCTACAGTTCACGCTTGCGTGCACTGCCTTGCCACTACCGTGATAATGTACCCAAAAACTCAATTCTGTGTGGCTGCAGTTCACGCTTCAGTGCACTGCCTTGCCACTACAGTAATGATGTACACAACCGGGCACAAGGTCAAACCCGAACTATTAGCTGGATTTAACTCAAGTAAATTCGAAAACCAATAAAATGCAAAGGTCAAGTCGCAGATATCACGACTCAACACAACTGCAAGTATTCTTCAAAATGGACCAGAAAAAGTCTAGATATAAAGCAACAGCAAACTCAAAATAACTTAAAAATCCTCAAATTCAACAAGACAGTAAGCATCAGTGCACAAAGGCAATGACACGTACGTATACATGAACCAGCAGAAGCAATTGAAGTGCAACAGTGGAACAACAAGGCACAAAGGCTACAAGTATGACTTGAACAAAGCAAGGCTACAGAGCTCGAGCTTATGCAAAGTCAACATCACAACATAAATTCAAGAAGGCACCAAACCACAAACAAAATGCAAAAGTGTGCAAGTAAAGACAAAGGTGAAACTTGGACTGAGAAAAAATGCAAATTAACTCCATCAAGTACAAAACATATAAACTACAAATGCACAAGCATGTGTAGACTCAACTGGATCAATGCACCAGTAAAACAACCACCGAGCTAAATGCAACTCAAGTTAAGATAGTGGTAACCACAAACAGGTCAGACCAACTACAAAGACAGTAGTGAACCCGGACAAAAGTCAAGTAGTGCAGACAAGATTATCATGCTACCACTACAAGTAATATATGCACACCCAAAAACATGTGTGGGTATACACATGTATGGTAAGACACAAGGATCAGTGATGTAACTGGAAAAATGCAGAGACCAGAGAAATGCAGATGAAGATCAGTAGTGTACAACAAAATGAAACAGTGGACAGAACTGCCTCAGCAAGCAAGACAGTAAAACATAGCTCAATGCAACACAGAGGCAACAAAGGTTTGAGAACAGATACAAATGGTAAATTTGAACATGACTGCAAATAAACAGCAGCCACAAGTGACAATATTAAATCGAGTTAAATTCGTGAGCAATTGAACAAGTCAGAGGAATGACACACACACATAGTCGGATGACTAAAGTTAAGTGAAATCATCAACAACGACAAAGTCGAACAACATAAGCACTAGACTACATGAACACTATAGGCCAAGAACCAGACCAGGTAGTACAAGTATCAAGACCTGTGACATGATAACAGGAACCAAGGCTATGATATGCAACACTCAGATGAACACATGGCCGAGGTTACGTACCCAATTATACGACATTAACAAGCCTAGAGAAATCATCAATCAACAAAAAAGATCGAACTAACTAAACATAGCATTTGAATCAGATGTGAGTGGATAGCACTCACACAACCACGTGACCGAAGTCATATGGAAGTAGAGCCGTGGTGGTCACGAGATAAAGCATTGCCGTGATAACCAGCAAACAAGAAATCTGCAACATCGAATTTGAATTTGCCAAGAAAAACGACAGTTTAAAATCACGTCAACATGAAAATCGAACACGGCAAAAGTCAAACAACCCAAATTCCAAAACAGTTAAAGCTATGATAGTCACGAATTCAAAACAACAAGAGTCAAGAAATCAAAGCAACAAAGGAATAAAGACGACTTGAATTAGATGTGAATGGAAGGCCACTCACCTCGTCGACGAATTTAGGAGAAGCCGAGCACGAGATCATCGATCGACGCATCCACGAGCAAGATGAATGGGCCGTTGAAGTTGGCGCTTCGAGTTCCAGAAGCAATTGATCGAAGAAGTCCCTAGTTTTGGAGACGAACGGAGAAGAGGAACGAACGAGAAATGAAAAGGGGGCCGCCATTAATTTTCATTCGATGGTTTTAGGTTTCGAACGAAAACAATAAAGGGGGCCGGTTATCTGTATTGAAAATTATCACAGCCCAATTAAAAAAACATGGACCACTATTTAATTTTCAAAGCCCACAATTCTTTTTAACAATTTTTAAAAGAATTTTAACTAAATTTTAAAAATCAATACTTTAATTAGCAATAGGCAACAATATTAATTGTTTAAATGTCGATTATTAATCGATGCAAATACCGGGTTGTTACATCATTTCAATTGTCAAATTTTATTTTATTTAGCAATGCAACATTTAATTTCTAACGTTGCTTCAATTTCCAATTATAAGATTTTCATTTATTTCTACATTAAATTACAAAAATCAATTTAAATTAACAAATAAAACGGTCGAAATTTACGGGTCGTTACACTCTTCCCCCCTCAAAATTTTTCGTCCCCGAAAAGGAAAAAGAAGGGAAAAGAAGAATTAAGAAATCAATATCTCTTATCTAAAACATTAGTTTTATAAACAATTAAATTTACAAAATTAGTTACTTTAAATAAAATATACAATATTTTAACCATTAAACCTTTTATACTCAAATTAATAGAGTTTTGAAAACATTTTCACTTATATAATCCAAAGGGTTAACAATTATATAAAATGAAATATTTAAGGTTCTTTCAATCACACAACATTCAATACAACAACAATCAATTCCAACAAGGCATGCAACCATCATACAAACTCAATACAATTCAGTCATTCATTCATATGAAACAAACAAATAGTTGTTCAGGTTCAAAACTTTAAAATGTACGGCATGAAAAATAATCTATCAAGTGTATCATTTACTCAACAGTCTTAGATAAAACTAAATAGATTATTCATTCATCCAAATCCAAATTTAAAGTATCTTACCCCAAACAACCATAAGCCAAATAGCAACAATTCCAAATAATAAATCAAGCTCATTCTTATAAATTTCATTTATTACATTACATTTATTTCTTACAACTTTTATCTCCATTCATTAATGTAGTGTTTATCACACTTGTTTGCACTTATACTTATATATATATATATATATATATATAAAATTCATTTTTCTCTTTTCATTGCATATTGCATAACTTCATTTGTTTATAGCATTCATGTGCAAATCAATTTCTTAGCACATTAATACATTAATTTAAGTCCACACTTATATATTTCTTATTTTATTAATAAATAGCTTCAATCCTTTACTTAAGTTTATACAACTACACATCAATTCTTATTTATTAAAGAATTCCATTAATTATTTTCATTACCTCAAGTTAATTACTTGTATAAATATCTATTACATTTTCTTATTAACATTTTCAACTTTTATATCTTTTGGTAAGTTATATATGTTAAAGAAATTGCAAATGAACTTATACAAGTATATCTCATCCTTTAATTAAATTTAATGTTCGATAATATTACTCTTTATTTCCTATGTTACAAATTTCAAATTTCCTTTAATACCATTAATAACCTAGCATTAAATCTCTTATCTCATTTAGGGTTTTAATTGTTAGTTAAATTTCGTTTCACTACATTAATTAAACTATTAATAAATGGAAACTTAAGAATTAAATACCGGGTTTAATTTCAAATTATTTCAAAATAATATATAAATATACTTACAACTTATCTATATCCAAAAATTTACTTCTGTTTATCAAAAATAATCTGTAGTAAAACTACTACAGTGACCTTCCCACTTCGAAACTCGAAAATGAATGTCGATGATGCGTGCACTCATCACCGAAATTATTTTCCAGCGACAGAGAGGGGAGTATAGAACTTATTTCTTTTAAAACATTTCTTTCAAATTATATTGAAATACTTATATCAGAAAATACTTCTTTTAATAATATTATTATTTATATTTCAAAGTCATTCAAAAGAAAGTTTCAAAACCCCGGAACCTAAGTTCTAAATTTCCAAATTTCATTTATTTTATTTTTAATCTTATTCTATTATTATTTATACACTTTATTAACTAACAACCAATCTATTGCAGCCAAATATAGATAGCATTTGAAAATTTTCATTTTATATATAGAAATATATAATAGGCAAAATTATTTCATTCACCTATATAAAACAAATATTATGTCGGTCCGTCCTATTAAGTGTTTAGAAACCCCTATTGATGTCACAGCGTCCCATGCACCAACCAGAGTTTATAGATACAAAACGGAACAGATTAACACAATATCAAAAACCTTTTTTTTAACACTAACAAGTACGCTCTCTCATATATATACACTCAGCGACTCCAATTAGGGTATTACTACCCTATCAATGAAGAGTCATACCCCACAAAGCTAAGGTTTATCGCTAAACCAAAGCTGTGATACCAACTATACCATCCCGCCTTTTCGCACACTTTAAATCGATACATGTGCCAATTCAAACCATACGAAAAGGCGGATTGTTTTGGGGTAAATAAGAAAAAACAGAGAAGAGAAAAAAAACTAAACATAATCTCACAGCGGAAGGATAAAATATATTAATAAATATATAGTTCATAAAACTGTTTACAAAACATTTGATTCTTCTTTATACAATAAATATCAGAGTTCACATACCAATAAATATCAATGCAGCGGAATTAGATAGTGTAGTGGAATAATATAGTAGATAGTAATACTACAAATCTTCGTCTTCGTCCTCAAGAATAAAATCTTCAAATCCTGAAACGCTCAGACTGACCTGAGCGAATTTGAAAAGAAAAAACACTCGAGTCAGAACTAAAAGATCTTATGTGAGTTAAATTAATAGAAATAAATATGAGTGCAGCAACTCAAGAGATGCTCGGGATTTACATCTCCTAAGGATCCGTTAAACTATTTACTATGTAGTATATTTCGCTATTATAATAGTGTCTATAGTAAAGTAAACTTACTTTAAAATAGCGTTAAGGCTTTACATTTTCCACCTTAACACATAATATATTCCCATAATTTATACAGTACTGTAATCTCCCCCATACTAGGCGTCGTCAGAGGGCACTCCATAGGTATGGTACAAAACCAAAATCGTATAAGGCGTGCAAGGGTAGGTGACACGGCACAACTAGGCAATGCCAGGGTAGATATACCAATTACGCTTCCGGGTCGGTGGTAACGCGTAGCGCGTAGCTACCGCCCACCTCGAACAAACTCCCCCCAATCAAAGAAATCGAAAGTGAAGGTGGCCACCGAATCAATCCAAAGTCAGAGTATAGTATCGAAGGGAAGTGTCCGATCAAAGGTGCTACCTTATTAACCCGTCAATCGCTCCTGTTTTAGCCACCTTATGCCAACTCATGGGAGTTGGGTCTACGTATTTACCTTATAGGAAACGCCGCCACCAACCTACTTCATTCTGGAATCTCCACCGCGTACACGGTTGTTAAAGTGGTTTTTGGAGTTGGCAGAGAGCATGACAACTTCCGATCCCGGTCTCCTCAACAACCAAACGTTATTATAACACCGCGGTCTTTAAAAATAGTTTAAACTTTAAACCAGAATATAATTATCCATTTCAAACCCATAAGTACGATATCATTTCCATTTTCAAAACAAACTCATTTTGATATTATTTTTATAAAACCCAAATCAATAATACCATTTTTATTTCAAATATATTTCTTTTCCAAAATCATACTGTTTTAAAATTTATAATATCTGGAAACCAAACATTTGGATTATACCTTTCAAAACGTAATACTTCGAAATTCATAGCTTTAAAACCATAACTTTTAAGACTTGAATGGTTTGGATATTGAAACAGTATATAGAGTAAAATGGTTTGAGTTTAAAATTACTTTATAAAATAATACTATCCGCGACTTTACAATTTTATTCATTTAAAATTTAGTCTAAATCCATAAATTTTTAATTCACTTTTAGTTAAATAAACCCCTTCAATTTTCGTAATATTTCAAACTTGAGTAATTAACAATTTCAAAACTTAAGGTTGGAAATTTATATTCACTAATTCATTGTCCTGTTATTTAGTTTGAAACATTCACAAAATAAATATTTCCTTAAATTTATTTATACTAGAAATATTCATTTAATTTATCTTGAATAAAAATCCAGTTATAAATATCATACCTTTAAAATTTCCAATTTTAACAAGTTCATATCACTTATGGAGTTAAATTTTTAAATAAGCTCAATTCCAAATAAATTTTCAATTTATCTTCCAATCTTAATTGATTTGAATCATTTAAAACTCTATATATACACAAGATCTTAAACTTGTATTTAAACGTATAATGTAAATTGTCAAACTCCATTTTTCCAACTTATTCATTTTTTTAACAAGTTAAACATAGATTAAATTCAAAATTTTAACTATATATGTATATATAAAATAATATTTATACAATATCAAAATTTAATTTTCATTAAACCATTCCAAACCATAGAAATCATTTTCAAAATAATTATATATAGACCGATGGTGTCTGTATAAAATTTTCTATCCTATGGTCAAGTGCTACGGATATTTATCATTTCAATCCGCAGTTTAAAAATAAAAATGCGGTTGTATATCATTTCAAACCGCAATCTCGAATAAAATGAAAAAACATAATAACTTGTAGTTTATATAGAACACATCATCCATTCACCCAATATCAATCATCAACCAATTTATTGCAATCATCATTAATTTAAACAAATGTCAATAGAGCATATAAAATATTACAGGTATCAACGAACAGTTTATATTCAAATAAATAAATAAATAAATAAATAATTTTTTAACTAGCAGTTTATATGCAAATAAATAAATCTTAACTGTCAATTTATTGCAATAATAAAATTAATTAACAGTTAAATTAAATAAATGCGATTTAACTGAGATGATTAATAAATTTTGCAAAATAGTCATAAATAAATTTCTACTCATATCTTAAATCAATTTAACAAACATAAGAAAACTTAGAAGTTGTGAGTGGGTTAAAACACTCACCCTTGATTTTAGCCCATAAAAATCCAAACAGAAGTGCAAAACTCAACAATCTCCAAATTCAACTAATTCAATTTCATACTGTCTAAAATATAAATTTGAATCCAATAGAAGAAATCGCGCGTGAATCAAAGTTTATATGCAAAAGACATTCTTGTTACAAGAAATATTATTAAAATAAAAATTAGTACGCGTTAAAAATATATATAAATAAACAAATTTTAATACTTACTTTTTCTCAAGATGAGGCTTCAGGAAAAGATTGAAGAACAACTAAGATGAGGATAGGAAGTGTACGAAAAATGAAAAAAGATCATTTTTATAAAAGAATGCTTTTGGAGTTGCAAGAATAAGAGCTTTTGAATATGAGGTGTTAGGAGAAACAAAATGTAGAAGAAGAAATAAGTTGTAGGTTATTTATAATTAGGAAATGAATGTGGAGTGACAAAAATAATGTCACGTTTTATTAATAAAGCTTCAGGCATTAATAATAGATAAGGGAATGTACGTAGGAATGGAAAAGTTTGCAAATGAAAGTAGAATTTTGTACGCATTTAGGTTTTTATCTACGCATAATAAAATATTTATACTTACCTTAAAAATGAGAACGTTCAATTTTGTTTTCTCAAAATGATCTTTTATTTCCATTAAGACACCCTTTTTGTTTAACATAAAACGTGCGTTTCTTTTATTAAATCTATCAATTGCAATCAATGTTTCCTTTCTTTTTAATTGAAACATTTGAATTACATTAATTGCAGTTACTTACAAAGTTAAATTTTAAAACAGACAACTAAAATGGATGAAGAAATAGAACGATTGTTTATATAAACACGTTTATAAATTTATTGTTTACACACAAGAGTAATAAATAGATTATTTTCCTATTCTTGTAATCAGTGTGTAAGCTAAAACACAGTTCAAATAAACATTTATTTCTTTCTTTAAAATCAATCTTTATGTTCTTATTTTAATGAAATTAAACGTAAATTTACAGATGAAACATTCATTTTATTTGATGTAAAATTTTCTTTTTATTAAATCAAACTTTCCCTATATTTTCACAAAACCTATGCTGCTTTTATTTACACCTATAAATTTGCAATTAGTATTCTCTCTCCTATTAATTCGAAATTTTCAATTACATTAATATCAGTTGATTAAGTTTCAAAATGGATTAAATGAATGTAATGAGAAGTATAACAATTATTTTCTATCTAATAGTAATTTAGACATATTAATACGCTATTGGCTACAAACAGTAATTATATATATATATATATATATATATATATATATATATATTTCTTACTAAATAATAGTTTCTCATCTCTACAATCAATCTTTCAGCTCTTTTACTAAACTTACTCATTCTTATTCTTTATTAACATTTATTATTATAATCACTGTTATTAATTACATTCAACAATGTCATTGAATATACCTGACGTATGTTATCATTTTTTTTATCTTACTGTAATACATGTTATTAGTAGAAGTTCAAACTAAGTTCATAAACATATCTCTTAACATATGTTAACAAAAATAAAATCATAAATTTCTATTATTCTACCACTTATATTCCTTACTACAATTAGCCTTTGGTGTTCCTACCCATTAATTACACAAATAACATAGTTAATATTTGTTTGTCTTTCACTACATTAATACTTCTATATACATCTTAGATTTGTATCAACGGTTATTTTTTTTTTAAAATGTGAATCTTGTCAATTACGCGTATTAATTAAGGTTTTAAACTCAATTAAAAAAGTTCCCTAAGTCCAATCCCTTTTTACCAAATTTGACAATCCCTAACCATTTGTACTACATTCCCTATAAATGTAATATTTAATAGATTTTATTTCAAATTAATGTACAACTTAATTTCCCTTAATTGAGATCTGATTCCCAAATTTTTATTTAACATACTAATTGAATAAATAACCTAAATAAATGGTCACCTATTTACTTTCTTTCATTTATAAGTTTACTACTTACCCACCTAGGTATAAATCCCATACATAACACTAATTAATTCCATTAACACTGCATTATCCAATTATCATAAATTTGTTCAATAAATACTCTTGTTTACTCATAAATAAATTTATGTTTTCTATACATTCTCATTCACTCTTCCGTTACTAAATTAAAAATCATTAAGTAACTTTTCATAAATAACAGTATTAAAATTACTTAACATTTATGAGGACTTTATTTCAAATAAATTAATTGACAAATAAATTAGGCAATATAAAATAATTGTTATCATACCCTTATGATTTACGCTTGTTCTCTACTATTTGATTTATAGCCTAAAATAATATAAACAAATTCTAACTCCATAAAAAACTTATTTTATTACCCAAATTATACATAGTTTGGATTCAATACTTACTTTTGTGTTTCTTCATATTTAATTATATTCAGGTGTAATACTTACCCTATTTCATTTATTTCAATTTCATTAAATCTATCCAAATTGTATTCGTTTCAGTATTATTCCATTCATTCCAATTGCTCATTTAAATTCTAACATTAACTTTATTATCTCAATTTACGTTCAATTTCCATTAATTTATTCAATATTGACATCCACTTAATAAAATTTACTTCCATTTATATAGTTGCAATTAAATTCAGTTATTATTTCTTTAATATTTTTTTTTCATTTATTCCTTCCAATATTAATTAGACAATCAAATTAAATTAACAAATTATAAGGGTTTCCACTATTTCTTCAATTGGATTTCATTCCAATTGTCAGAATTTATTTTATTTACCAATGCAACATTTAATTTCTAACGTTCGCTTCAATTTTCAATTATAAGATTTTCATTTCTTTCTATATTAAATTACAAAAATCAATGTAAATTAACAAATAAAATGGTCGAAATTTACGGGTCGTTACATTTTTGAATGGTACTTTAAGTATTTAAATGGAAGGTTTCCAATGGTTTCAAAAGGCAAGTTATAGTGTTTTAAAAAGAGGATGTCTAAGGTTTATAAATCTTTTGTAGGGATACCTTCAACGATTTTGAAAGGTTATTATAGTGGTTTTGAAAGGTATGTTTTGGCTTTTCAGCTTAGTGTTTTGAGGTATAGAAGTTAGTATATTTTGAAGGGGTATTTTCAATGGATTCGAAAGGGTTGTTTAAAGTCTTAAGCGAAGGTTTCAAATAGTTTACTTTGGCTTTATGTCCTAAAATCTTTAAAGTTAAAATAAGGTTTTTAACTTACTTTGGAGGGATAGACAACCCTCAATATATTTCAAGAACAATGTTTTGAGTAAAGTATATATAATATGGCAAAGGGATTTGAGTAAAGCAAAGAATATACTTTCCTTGTTTAAATATGATTTAAAGGGTTTAATCAATTTGAAAGAAATGTTTTCAAGGAAAATTTGATGGGGTAGTTGATCCTAAGTTAATGACTCAGATATTAGAATACCAGATGAGACTGGTATAGGGTCACGCCCTGTACTTTAGCTAGTAGCCCCTAGGTAATATAACTCCAAAATTCCAGTGTGTAGGGCTTTGTCATAGGTAAGACTAAAATAATGTTACATAGAGAAAGGAATACACAGAGTAAAGATAGGTTATTGGTGAGCCTGCAAAACCATTAGGATCAGTTGACCCTACGATAAGTAATTTAGGGAAAGGCCATCCAAGAGTGTGTCTAACAGAAGTTAGATGATTTATTTTGTCTGGTAGGCCCGAGTCAGCCAAAGGTTAGTAGTTAGCCAAACAAAACTATATTGTTTGGATAGATTTTCTATTGGTTACCTGATTTGTATGCGTATATGATATTGCTATTATTGCTTTGATGAGTTTGATTGGAGGATATTGATTTGCATAGATATGCTTTAAAAGTGATATTAGTGAGGGGAAAGTCGTTCCGCTTTGTGGTGTGGTTTTACTTAACATCAGATAAAGGAGATATATAGTATTAATCACACCATGCTTTATGACTGTCTCAAAGTTTATGTTTTCCCCATAAACTCTCAGGTGCTCAAAATATGATTTGAATATATTGGGAGTTAAGGTTTGATAGGTTTAGTAAGTTAGATGAATAAGCTTCTGATGATGTGCAGGAGGCATTGCTAGCTATATTTAAGAGTTATTCAGTTTTATTTCTGCTATGATGTATTAAGTCTGATATGTCTATTTAGTACTCTGATCATCCAAGAGGGTATCTTCATATGTCGCTCTTGGCATAATTTGTAATAATTATATTTGATCAAAACCAAGGAATCGTTTTGGAATTATGTAGCTTAATATGAAATATTGATTGGAAATGTAATCAGAAAGTTGTTTTAATCTATGTTGATTTTTATTTCATATTCACGTGCTTCTGGTATTATGGATACCATTAACATTACCGTATTTTATCACGGAGGTTAATACTATAGATGACTGTAGCTTCTGTAGCGCTTAGCTTCGGGCCTTAAGATAGGGGATGTTACAATGTTTGATGGACAGTCCACATCAATTTTTAAATGAATAGGATATATGTGATGGATAGTCCTCATAATTTAAATAACTAAACCATGAGTGCTAGATATTCAATATGGTAAGGGATGAGTAATCCAAGTAATAATAACATGTGAGATGGATAGTCCACGTAATTTTGTTAATGTTACCATGGGTAGTCAAACTTGTAGGGGATGGGTAGGCCAAAGAATTAATATATGTGAGATGGGTAGTCCACATAAGTAAAAGACGGATAGTCAATGAAATTTAGATGGGCAATGTAATTAATTGGATGGGTAATCCAATGTCTCTTGCATGTCTGCATATTAAAATATTATTATGTTATAACCATTATGGATGCAGAGGCACATTATATGGTTGAGACATTTTAGTTCAGATACTAGTGAGGGGAAATCTCATTCCGTGGTTTGAGATGTTATGTTATTATTCACGCCAGACTATTATTTGACACAATTTTTTTGTTTTCCCCTTATATTCTCGGGTACTCAATTGTGTAGGTTGGAAGTAAGGATTTTTAGGCTTCCAGCTAGTCAAATAAGCTTCTAGAGACGTGAAAAAAGCAATTTAGCTGTTAGAGCTTTATCTACTGTGTAGTTTGGCTTATTCTATTTGGATGTAATAACAAAGTTGTATAACTGCTAAGTATTTGACTCTGATCAACCAAGAGGGCATCTTCATATGTCACTCTTAGAGTATTTTGTATAGTTATATTTTCTCTGAACGTGAAATCACAAATGGGATCATGTAATGAATATGAAATTATATTTTGAAATGGAATGCAAAAGTTATTTCTGAATCGTGTTGAATTTTTTTCATATTCATATGCTCTGATTATTGATTTGATTAACATAGCCGCATTTTGCTACCGGGGATTAATTACTATGGATGACTATAACATTCGTAGCGGTTAGTTTTGGGCCTCAGAATGGGGGATGTTAAAGATGACCACCTACATTAACCCCAACGCTTTCTGTCACACCTCTTCCACCTAATGCCACCACCTACGGTTGTTGATGCCGCACCCTAAAATAGCACCTCCATGGATTTTGGGCTAAATTTCTATAACCTTTGATGTTGTTTCTTGAAATCGAAGTCACTATTGAGTTTGTATTGCCAAGGCCGACAAATTTATGTTAACAGTTTCATAACTCGACGAACAAATCAAAAACGCTAAATCGACCTTAGGGTTTTGGTACTGCCGCCTTTAACCATAATTTTTGGTTGGCTGAAGCATTTATATGATAAACGACCACTTTCCCTTGATTTGCCTCATCAACGGATTTGAAATCTAAGTATTTCATGCTGATATTGAGTACGTGTTGGTAAAGTACCAGCATGAGATATTTTAAAATATCATTATAATTTTGGTAAAATATTGGAGTTGTCTAGAATATGTTTTAAAAGATATTTTATTATGTTATAATGTTATAATTATGTTATGTTTTTAAATATTTGGATCTGTTTTTCCAAATTATCACTAAAAACTAGTTACATATAGTTCACAAATTACAATCTATCCATAGGGACAAGTCATAAAATAAGTTCATAAAAATTAAAAAATTCATATAGTGTGCATCTTTATAATTTTCTTCGTTGTAACACTATGGTCTTTATTTCTTTAGTCATCTAATCATCTCTATTATTTTTCAAAAAAAATTCATATTTATAATTTATTCATCTTCATTTTCACTTAGGTTATTAAATAAATCATATTGATTTGTTACCGATTACTACTTCTAGCTCATTTTTATTAATATGTCTATTATATAACTTCACCACTCTTCAACTTTTAGTTCTTGGTACATGGTAATATCTAAAATAGAGAATTGAATTTTCATAAGCTAACTTGCCAATTAGAAATATTAAAAAAAGAAAATAACTAAGAGGAGAAGTAGCTCTTGCATTATCCTACTTCTAGTGGTAAAGTGTTCACACAAAATAAAAAATACAATATCATGGAACATATATAGTTTTCTTTATTGGAAAGCTAATGAATACGATTAAAAAAATGGTTAAAATTGAAAAATTAGTGCATTAGGATTTCTAACATTGTCTCCTATTGTCATTTACTATATACTAAAAAGCAAGAATGTGAAGATATCTATTAATCGTTTCATTTTCTTCATCACTTACAATCTTGATCGACATTCTCAAAAAATATCATATAATCTACACTTAAATAACAAAGCGATACATTAGCAAATATCGTACAATATATCAGTAATGATATCTTAAGCGATATTTTAGAAGAAATATAGATTAAGGAGAGATGTGAGATATATTAGCAATATTATCCGCTATTAACTACTTAGTTCAAAACGATATATAATTCGATGGGTAATTTATAATTTGTGAAAAAATGGTCAACTATGTTTAAACTACGCCTTATATTATACACTTTGACTATAAGGGATTAAGAGTTATTGCATAGGGAAAAGCTGCCTGCGTTCCTTTCTCCTACATCAAATACATATTAAAAAATAACAACCACAGTATCCATGAAAAAATGCAAATAGTATAAGCAAAAAATAGTATCCTACTCATTCATAATAAAAAGCATATTATAGGGCAAAAACAATAATAGTACCCAACCATCAAATTTCAACAGCACTCAATGCCTACCCCAATCATCAAATAATAAAACAACACAATTATACTTTCACACATACTAATCATCAACTATAGTTATGCTTCATCAATATAATTATAAGTCACTAAATGTGTAATAATCACACCATAATAGTAATATTACATCAATTGTCGAATGTGTACTAATCCAATCAATACTTATAACACAACATGAATCATCAAATAACATAATCAACCCTCCGTCGTCTAGTAGCAACAATGGTAGAATATCGAACATTCATCTGAATGCGTTATCTATAATCAAACATCAAATATATATGATAATTACAATCAACAATTAATCACACATTCTATAATCATCAAAATAATATGTTTAAGACTGTTATTCTCATAAGTATAAAATCATTCTATTATTATTTATTATAAAAGCCCCATTTATTTATTACATCTCAAAATAAAATACTTCAGTAAAAACAGTAATATACTTCCAGAATCCTTTATTGTCCTTCTATTTCTTCAAATAACTCAAAACATCCTATTTTAAATTGAAAAGAGTAATTTACATAAAATTACATTTCCAAACAATAATATTATTATTTTATACCAAAATAATAAATATACAAAAATCACCACTGCAATTTATCTCAAAAAAATATTATTTTATTTTTAAAACCGCGACTTCTTTTTATTCCTATTCATCTCAAAATATAATAATTTAACCCAAAACACTTTTGGAAACATATCTTCACTACTAATATTCTAAAAATATCCTTTTTACTTTATTAACCAAATGGTGATGATAGCAATAATAGTAATTTCATCCATAAAATTTATAAAATCAATTATAATTTCATTTATTCAGAACAATACTATTTTCATATAAATATTATCATTAATGAAATCTAACTTTATTTCATAAACAATAATAAGCTTCTCGAATCTCAATTTAAAATGGTTTTCTTTATCATTCATAAATATCCCCAAACGTTCG
Organism: Allium cepa; assembly: GCA_030765085.1. Taxonomy (NCBI): domain Eukaryota; kingdom Viridiplantae; phylum Streptophyta; class Magnoliopsida; order Asparagales; family Amaryllidaceae; genus Allium; species Allium cepa. The sequence goes on along the minus strand of CM060932.1, from coordinate 633,215,916 downwards.
TAAATAATAATCTATTAAATTTCTTACTTTAGTTTTAATAATTTCTTCAAATCATTGTCATTTGCAGATACCAATCAAAATTTGTCAACAATCCAATTTCCAATCATTTATTTATAATTACCAAAGTTATACAATTTCATCCAAATTTTATTAATTTGTTATTTTCTATTTTAAATCGAAAATTAAATATAATTAAGCATCCAATAACAACAAAATCAACAATAGCAATCCGACCAAGGTACAACTTATCAAAAACATCATACTAATCAAATAATTATCAAAAAATATTGATAAATATTAATTTTCATTAACTAGTATGTACTTAATATTTTAGAATTCAATTAATTAAAAGAAATAAATCACACCAACACACTTTTGAAAATTATGCCAAAATTCAACAAATCTCCTACCAAATTATTTGGAATTTTGCCATGGGTCCAACGAGATAAACTGCATATGAATTAGAGCATATGTGAAAGATATGTCAGATATATGTTTTAGGATTTAAAATATAATATAATAAGGGGTACTTTTGGCACAGGTCCTTAATAGGTTTCAAAATTCACAAAAACCCAGTCGAAAAAAGTAAGTAAATTTGGTCTTTATTTTTCGAAAATCATCAAAAAAACAAAAAAAAATCCAAATTTTAAAACTTATTTGTATTAATATTTATCTTCATATTCATGTCAAAAAAAATCAAAAAACAAGGATGAAAAGGGAAAAAAATGACACAAAGTATGTTTCAGGAATACTTGCAGACATGTATGCAATTTTAGATAATAATTGCAGACATGTCTGCACTTGTTCTGGATAGCATGCCTTTGCAACAGAAAATTGCAGATATGTCTGCAATTTGAAGGAATAAGTGCAGATATTTACATAAATATCCTGACTGTTAAATCAAGGTGCTGTTATTCAGTGAATAATTGCATACATGTCTGCAAATATATGAAATAATTGTAGACATGTCTGCGATTATATAGATTTTTATTCAACACAGTTATTCAATGGATAATTGCGTACATGTCTGCAATTATATGGAATAATTGCATACATATTTGCAATTATTCAGATGTTTATCGAATGCAATTATTCACTAAATAATTATAGACATATCTGCAATAATATGGAATAATTGTAGATATGACTACAATTTCTTTTTTTCTTTCAGAAACCTAGTTATAATATTTACAATTTTTTTTTAAAATTTTTTTAAGCACCGGCGCAATAAAAACATAAAATACATGATGCTACAATAAAATAGTTATACAGACCCGTTTTACAACTTTTTTTTGGGAGGATGCCATTTGAATTAACTTTGGTTTTAGAGATGCGTGACTAATATTCACTTTAATAAAATACATGGGAATTTATGAAATTTTACCTCTTTCTAAAGTAACATATATAAAACCACTTCAACCTTTTCACCGCGTTTGACTACTTAACGTCATCGCCTTAGACCGAATTGCCAACAATGACCACTCACAATGACCATAGCCCTACTGCCACACCTCCTCCTAGTGCCACCATTTGTTGTTACTGCCATTACTAAAAAATAGTGCTGTTATAGATTATTGGGAAAGTTGCAAGCAACTCCAATTTCTTTCATGAAACCAAGACCACCATTGGGTTTATATCATCGAGTTCTACAAATCTATGTTATCAACTTCACCAATCAATGGCCGAACAAAAAATGCCCGAATCACTCTTGGGTTTCACCACCCCTGTCGTTGACTGTAATTTCTATTTAACTCGAGCAATATTGTGAAAAACGACAGCTTGTCATTGATCCATCTTGTCAAAGGCTTTGAAACAATTTGTTATTCAATGGGTATCAAATACTATGAATTTCGAAAAAATATATAATTAGTGAAATCATCCCACATTAAAATGAGATTAAGAGAAATTTTAGGATTATAGAAGATAGATTAATGTAACAGCTGCTCTCAAGGGTATCTTGACATCATAAGGTAGAGTGGTGAGTTTGAGTTTAGTTATGTGTAACTGTTTGGCCTAAAAGTGGCTACACACTCTTTTTCAATATTGTAATGCCTCCAGTTTGCAACTCGTAGACTTAATTCCATCAGATTTACATGCTAAACGGATAACGTCAGAAAGACATACATAATGGTTCTAAATATAACACCTAATTCGTTATTTTATCTAAAAAATCCATTTGTAATTATTCTAATATTAACAGTGTCAAATTTGCGGGTCGATACATATTGTATTGACGTTGACAATATATATTTAGAGATACATGATTATCTAAGTTCTCTTCTTTTAATGTTATTTTAAAACGACCTGAGAAAAATGATCCCCTGAGAGAATAAAATAAGTGCTTTGCTTCAACTACATATCACTCTTGTTATTGGAAAATATCCTGAGAAGACATTGTTGATATGAACTCAAGTGTCGGCATCAAGTAGTGTTGAAAATTAGTCCTCCTAGTGAAGAGGTGTTTTATCAGTGAAATTTCTAATGTAAGTTTTGGTATTATATGTAGAACAGGGCCTTCCACGCTAGTATAAATTGACTATGTTATTATTTTATGCTGTAGTTACGATTTTTTGGTGGTATATTCATAGTTTTTGGCCATCTGACCCCGATCCTAATACCAGTGTCATAGAAAATTCTTATACAAGTACATAGAAACTTTTAGAAAAATTTGAAACAGCGTAACAATGACCAAACCCGTAACAATGCAAGTGAAACTGTCTCGGTGACTGGAAACACAATACAACATAGCAATGTGAATGTACAAACTCAATGATACAACATGCATATGACACAAGACTGCAAACAAGTCTTGATATCAGACTTAATGAAACAACACTGCTGCACTACAGATGCAAAAAGACTCGAGTGCTACGAGAACTCAAAAGCAAGTAGTGAACTAGTAAATGACATAGTACAAGACGAAATCACATACGTACATAAATTTATGTACACAAGTGGATGAATACATATGCAAATGCCACTGTGATTTCGACAAACCAAAATAAGTTGATATGCACATATATACACAATCAGACTAGGGATGAAACTCATCATAATTCAAACTTCAACAGATGACAATAGTGGTGCAACAAAACCCAATACAGTGAACTACATGATGTACATGTTAGCAGTGGACACAAGTGATGAACCAACAATGCTAGCAAGACCAGACAACATGAAATACAGTGAACAATGCATCAAGTTGAAAATGCCACAAGAATGAACAACATGACTAACACATCATAAATACATATGCAGGTACATATGTGAATGTACAACTATAGATCACTTGAAGTGTGTCGACCAAACAACTCAGTGCAGCATAAACTAAACAAGCCCAGACTCAAGTGAAAACAACAGTTACAAACAGGTTCAAGAAGACCGCAGCTCCAAAACATCACATATACATGTACATGTTCACCATGCCTTAACATGTAGCTCAACAACATATATGTCGAAGTCATGAAATAGCAGTCTCAGTGGTGAACCATGAAAACAAGTGAACCAGTAAATGATACAGTGGTGGAAAGTTCGAACAAATCCAAAGCCGAGACAAGCAAGCAATACAAGTATACATGTATGCATATATATCTATACACATACATATCTATATCAAATGAAACAGTGCCAGCATAAGCAAGTGACATAGCTAGTTCGAACAAAGACAGGAACAAACTGCAGTTCAAAGTAATGCCGAAGTCACAGTCGAAAACGAGTTTAAAAAATCATGGAACAACAGTTTCAAATCAAGACAGTGCCGAACCCAAAATATTTTCACAAAATCAAAAGTGATCGAAGTCAAGTGATGTTGAAAAACAAGTTGAAGCAGAAAACAAAAAATTGGAACAAGTCAGAAACCAACAGTAGCAAGTTCAACCGTGAAGGCCGAAGTCAAACATTATTATAGTATCAAGCCGAAGTCAACAAGAACAGAATCGAAAGTTCAAAATCAAGCCGTGGTTTCCACGAAATCAAATCAAAGCCGTGTGAACAATCTACCACCAAACCAAATCAAATTGTTTTTTCCTTTTTAACTTGTGTAAATTCTAGTCGTGTGAGAATTCGCAACTCAATGGCTGAGTTGCGGTAGGGTTTTGAGCGTAGAGTTAAGGCTAGTCGATAGCGGGTGTCACGAGTTTACGTGTGTAAGCGTCTGACTGCTTAATTTCTAGTAGAAACCTTGGGGGCAGCAAGTAGGAAGGGTTTTGCCGAAGCTGGGTAAATTCTATGTCGTTCTATTTCTGCATTTATTATTCTGCTATTATCCGTGCTGCTATTATTCTGATATATCTGCATTGAAATTATTTTATATAAACTTTCGCATTAAATTTTTATAATTGATAGCATCACCCTATTCACCCCCCCTCTCCCCCTCCCCCCCCCCGCCTAGGGTGAAATCGATCCTACAAGGGGTATCAGAGCTATGAATAAAAGCCATTTTTTAAAAAAAATTGATTTTTCAAAAGCCGATTTTTTTTTTAAAATTTTAATTTTTAAAATGTCTTCTCTTAATAATGCTTTTGCGGAGGGTCAGTCCATAGTTAGACCACCAATGTTCAATGGTGAATATGCTTACTGGAAAAATAGGATTGAAATTTTTCTGAAAACCATTGACGCTTAGGATATTATTGAAACAGGATATAGAGCACCAACTATAATTGTAATTAATCAGAAAATAAATAAACCGAAGGATCAATGGACAATGCTAGAAAATAAATTACAAAATGCTAACGCTAAAGATATGAATTCTATTATCTGTTCATTGGATCAATTTGATTTAATCGTGTCTCACATTGTCTTACTGCGTAGGAAATATGGCATACACTCGAAGTTACTCACGAAGGAACATCTCAAGTCAAAGAATCTTGTCTTGCCATCCTGAGTAGCGAATACGTGAATTTTACAATGGGAAAGGAAGAAAATGTTAAAGAGATGTACGCACGACTTTCCAATATCGTATACAAATCAAAAGCTCTCAGAAAATCATACACGGAATTGAAAGTAGTCCGAAAAATTCTCAGAGTCCTTCTATGAAGTTTGGAAGCAAAAGTGACTGCCATTCAAGAATCGAAAGATTTAAAACAAATCAAAGTTGAAGAACTCATCGAAAATCTCACCACTTATGAGCTAGAATGAAATTCAAGGAAGAGCGTGAAGGAGGAGATACTCGAAAGAAATTGATAGCTCTCAATGGAACAACTGATAGTGATGATGATGATGATGGGGATGGAGAAGCAGAATTGGAAATAGTAATAAAGAGGTTAAAAAGATGGAACCGCAATACGAAAATCCAGCTCTAAATCAAAAATTAAAAAGCAGAATAATCAAAGTTTTAGATAACACAGCACATCATATAATCATCTGTCATAAGTGCAACCAACCCGGACACATCAAGTCCAATTATCCTCAAAACCGACACGACTTTGAAAAGAAATTAAAAGGGAGAAATTTTACAGCCATGTGAAATACAAGTGATGAAGATAATAAAAGTACTAGCAGTGAGACTGATAAAGCAGATATGTGCCTTCAAGGTAATATAACTGATAGCGACGGTGACGAGCCAAGCGAGGTATCAAAACTCACTCACTCAGAATTACTTATATATTTCCACGAAGTAAATGGCTGTTCTGAACGACTTACGGAGAAGCATGCCAAACTTGAATCAAAAAAAGATACTTTGATAGATTTAAATAAACAACTTGACCAATTAGTTAAAACCTATCAAAGTAGGATCCCTAAATTTGATAAGTGTCCAACATTCGAAGAAGACATTAAAAAATCAAAATTAAATCGTTTAAAAATGAAATTTTGATTTTGAAAGAGAGTGAAAATACAAGAAGTGAAAATTATATTAAAAGATGCACACAATTGTTAAACGAAAATGAATCTCTCAAAACACAAGTCCAACAACTGTAGATAAATTTTCAAAAAGTGAAAAATCGTTGAATATCTATTAGGAAAACAAACTGCTACACTGTTGGACAAGGACTTGGATATAATCAATCTAAAAATGTTAGAAATTAAATTAATCAAGTCGATTCGATGTGCACAATTTGTAGAAAATTTGGACACAATCAAAATAATTGTTGGTATAGACCTAAACACGTGAAAACTATACCAATTTACTGTGCCAAAAGGAACATATATAAATAGTTATGGGTCTCCACGAAATTATTTTTCAAAATATTTTTCCACTAACAACAATGGACCTATAAAAACAAATAGATCACAAAAACCTTTTATCGTGTAGGTATGGTGGCAGGCTAAGGAACAACATCAGTGTTATCTTGAATTCTGGCTGTTCCAAGAACACAATGGGCAACAAAGCAAAGTTCCTTAGTCTAGTATAAAGGTGACAGAATCACAATGGGCAACAACAAAAAATTATCGTAAAGGTAAAAAAGGTAATGGTATATTCTATTTATTAAATATGATAATCTGCACCATAATTTAAATTTAAATCAGCCAGTTATGTTATAAAGAAATGAATAATGACAATGATTCTGACTTTTTCAAAATTGTTGGCCAATTATTCTTTTATGCCTAGAACACCACAATCCTTGAAATACTTCGTATAGATTTGATTGATGATAATACATTTGGCTGACTCTATATTCGCGGTTAATGTTTATTTACACGGCTTAAATTCAAATTCAAGAGACTTTCATTTAAAAAGTTGTTAAAAATGATTTTGATATATTTTGTTGCATACTTCATGATTTGGTCTAAAACATTGAACTAATAATATTTTCGAGTGAAAGAAAAATTCAGATGCAGATTACACTGGTAATCTAGTTGGTAGAAAAATTACTAGTGGAACGTGATTTATGATGAGACATTTAGTAACTGCATCATTTTTTAAAGAAAATATCTGCATATTTTTCATTTCAAATATACTCAAATAGCAGATTTTTTTTGTAAAACCCCTTCTAGAAAATCATTTTTGAACCTGTTTCAGATTAGTCATTTGGCAAATTTGATTTGATAATTCTTTTTGAATTTGACTACATTGACTAATCTGACTCCCTACTAATTATCAAAAAGATAAATAGGGATTGAATAAGTGATGAGTGTTGATATTTATCATATATTATAACTCGAGATGGTGTGATTAGTAAATTTCTTTAGAAATTTGAACAAGAGTTATAAAACTTTTTGTTGGTAAAAATTCCATGACCATTTTATTTCTACCATATTTCTATCAACCATCACTCATCAAAATCCATTATAGTATGTCAATATGTGGTGATATAAACATGAATCATTCGTTTATCATTTCATAGTTATAAAAAAACGAAAAAACAAAAAACTTAGTATTCACTCTCATTTAAAAGTCCTCACGATTATGAATGGGTGAATTACTTGGAATTTTTGATTATGTGTTTCCATGCTCATTAAAAGTCCTCACGGTTATGCATGTATGGAACGCATATCAAAATTGATTTATTAAATAAACAAGTTGATTCTAATCCCATTTAAAAGTCCCCGCGGTTGTGCGTGGTTAGGAGATACTTGAATTCATTTTTTAAATAAAATTGAAGTACTACAATCTCATTTAAAAGTCCAAATGGTTATGCATGGTTAGTAGATATTCAAATTCCTGATATGAATATACCATAAATAGACACAACTATATGGTTTTATATGATGACATTATACCTATCATTCTATAGTGGAATATGCGCCTAACAAAGTATTTATGATTTTTGTTTGATTTTTTATTGAAATTTAATATTTATATTTAATTGAGTTTAATGTTGTATTAATGTCTATCATTTTATCTCTATTTTTCTAACACTATTACTCTTCTGCTGATAACAAAAGGGTGAGAGAAAAGTTAAGATTTTGATAGATAAAGGTCAAATATTTTCTATTTGCATTTAGGCTCAATTGCATATTTTTATTTACATGCGCATGTGAAGGGGGAGCTTTGTGTAGAGAGGAAGCATTTAAATATGGGGAGCAAGTAGAGTATATCAATGATCAAATACATTTAACATATTCAAAATCTTATATATATGTTTGTTATCATCAAAAGGGGGAGATTGTTGAATACGCAAGTATATGATTTTTGTTTGATGATAATAAACATATATATATATATATATATATATTCATTTAAATGTATTTGTTAATGTACTATTTTATTTTTCACATCATTAAATAAATATTTGGTGAATAAAATAAAAACATAGAATTCAAATTCAAATAGATATTTTATTCAAACAAATATTTATTACAATTTTGAATAGTACAAATTCAAGCTCTCACTATACATATACAATTTTGATTACAATACAAATTCATTTACATCACAATCTATAATTTACAAATACATCTCACTACATATCGCTCATTCACTCATAATTTATCTACAACTTTATTCTAGATTGAATCCAGCATCTGAGCAATCAGCAAAAATAAATACTCACGCAGTAAAATTGAAAACAAAATATTTTTGCAGCATAAAATAAAATGTAATTTTGAAAATATTATTTGCCTCGGTTATTTGGGTTGTTCGTCATCATTTGAATTTGAATTCATCATACACGAACAACTTGTGACATGCACAGTGTATCACTGTACATGCCACAAGGTCGTGCGCACCGATATATAATTGATAAAGTTATAGGGACGGTGAGCACAAGGTCAAACCCAAATCAAAAGCCGGGTTCAGCTCAAGTGCAATAAAAATAAAGTCACGATATCATAAAACTGTCGAGCATGAGAATTCAAATACAACCAGTGCAGCAGTTCAAAATGGCAATCAACAGAGATGAGCAAGTGCACCAAAGACAAACAGTACATGTCGACTCGGCAGCGAACAAACTTAACAAAACATGCATCATATGCATGGCAACCAAATGCAGTATAGAGCACAAGAAAATATACAGTTATAATATGGTTGCAGTGAATCAAGCAACTCGAGCAAGTCCAGCTATTATATGAATGCATGCATATGGTATACTTCTAACCAGTTGCTGCAAACCAGGTTACAGTGAAACCCAAATGAACATGACCGAACCCGAAACAATGCAACTGAAACTGTCTTGATGACTGGAAACACAATAAAACATAGCAATATGAATATACAGACTCAATGATACAACATGCATATGACACAATACTGTAAACAAGTCTTGAAATCAGACTCAATGAAACAACACTGCTACACTACAGATGCAAAAAGACTCGAGTGCTACCAGAACTCAAAACCAAGCAGTGAAATAGTAAATGACATAGCACAAGATGAAATCACATACATACATACATAAATGTATGTACACAAGTGGATGAATACACAGGAAAATGCCACTGTGATTTCGACAAACCAAAACAAGTTGATATGCACATATATACACAATCAGACCAGGGATGAAAATCATCATAATTCAAACTACAATAGATGACAACAGTGGTGCAATAAAACCCAATATAGTGAACTACATGATGCACATGTTAGCAGTGGACACAAGTGATGAACCAACAATGCAAGCAAGACCAGACAACATGAAATACAATGAACAATGCATCAAGTTGAAAATGCCACAAGAATGAACAATATGACTAACACATCATAAATACATATGAAGGTACATATGTGAATGTACAACTATAGATCACTTGAAGTGTGTTGACTAAACAACTCAGTGCAGCACAAACCAAACAAGCCCAGACTCAAGTGAAAACAACAGTTGCAAACAGGTTCAAGAAGACTGCAGCTCCAAAACATCACATATACATATACATGTTCACCAGGCCTTAATATGTAGCTCAACATCATATATGTCGAAGTCATGAAATAGCAGTCTCAGTGGTGAACCATGAAATCAAGTGAACCAGTAAATGATACAGTGGTGGCAAGTTCGAACAAATCCAAAGTCAAGACAAGCAAGCAATACAAATACAAGTATACATGTATGCATATATACGTATACACATACATATCTATATCAAATGAAACAGTACCAGCATAAGCAAGTACACGGCTAGTTCGAACAAAGACAGAGGAAATTTCAAACTGCAGTTCAAAGTAATGCCAAAGTCACAGTCGAAAATGAGTTCAAAAAATCATGGAACAGCAGTTTCAAATCAAGACGGTGCCAAACCCAAAATATTTTCACAAAATTAAAAGTGACCGAAGTCAAGTGATGTTGAAAAACAAGTTGAAGCAGAAAACAAAAAATTGGAACAAGTCAGAAATCAATAGTAGCAAGTTCAACCGTGAAGGCCGAAGTCAAACATTATCGCAGTATCAAGCCAAAGTCAACAAGAACAGAATCGTAAGTTCAAAGTCAAGCCATGGTGGCCATGAAATCAAATGAAAGCCGTGTGAATCAATATACCACCAAATATATGAAATTGACAAAGTCGGAAATCATCACTATCATCTATATGAAAATCAGTGGCCGAGATGAATTCAAGCTAAATTATTTGACGAATTCGTATAAAATATACGAATGAAAATATAGGGGTTCGAACCCTAGATAAACACTAACATCATCGGAAGTTTTAATCATTGAGTTCAAGCATTCCACCAAGAGAGAAAAAGACATAAATTACATACCGGAATCAAAGTCGAACTCAACCATCGAGAAGCAGTCGAGCGCAAATCAAGGAGACGAACGATCGACAGAGCAAACACATGAATATCCATTTGATCGATTAACATTCAAGCGGTGGCTTCGAAGATTTTCACAAGCCCTAATTTATCAAAGAGGAACTATCGAAGAAGCCATTTTTACAAACCAAGGAGAAAAGGGCTAGCAAATTTTTCTTTGTTATAATTCATTTTGGGCCGGCTAATTAAAGAAAGGGATTGGGATTTAGTACATTCAAATTTGGGATTTATTGTTTAAATTGTTTTTTCCTTTTTAACTTGTGTAAATTCTAGTCATGTGACTAGGGGACAAATTACGTGGTGTAGTTTGAGAATTCGCAACTCAGTGGCTGAGTTATGTCACGGTTTTGAGCGTAGAGTTAAGGCTAGTCGATAGCGGGTGTTGCGAGTTTACGTGTGTAAGCTTCTGACTGCTTAATTTCTAGTAGAAACCTTGGGGCAGCACGTAGGCAGGGTTTTGCCGAAGCTGGGTAAATTCTGTGTCATTCTATTTCTGCATTTATTGTTCTGCTATTATCTGTGCTACTATTATTCTGATATATCTGCATTGAAATTATTTTATACAAACTTCCGCATTAAATTTTAATAATTTATAGCATCAACCTATTCACCCCCCTCTAGGGTGAAATCGATCCTACATATTCCTCCCATATAGCATCCAAGATAGCCTGCATAAGAACCATAAAACTTTGAATATAATATGTTTTATGGAAAGTGGAGTAATATCTACAAGGCATTCTATGGAAAAGGATAAATTTGAACATGGCACACACATGTTTGAGGAAAGAAACGAGTATAAAATCTTGATGTTTAGATTAAACTTTTTGGGAAACCCGCAGATAATGCGCAACACACTCACAAACATTTACAAATCATACAAGTAACTTTAGACATATTTTGTGAATTTTTACCTAATTTAGCAAAAGGTATTTATAAAAATGAATTGATCACATTTTGTAACACATTTTGAATATCGTTCTGAAATGCCAAAATAGAGTTCCAAATCTGAAACATTCCAAATCTGAAGCGGTGGCATTTATGATTGCATCCATTCTTTCTAGAATACATTCAGGAACACTATTTTGGGATGTTAAAATAGAGTTCCAAACAGAAGCGTTCCAATACTGAAGAATTGGTAATTATGGTCACACCTTTATGTTCTGGATCACATTCTATGACTTTTTTCATTTTGAACTAAAATATTTTAAATCTCCCATCACAAAAGTTTAAGCATCTTTTCATATATTTCAAATTGTTTCTTCTCATTTCTCTCTTTGAATTTTCTAGTTGGATTTGGCACTTTTCAACGAAACTATTCACTTATATAAATGGGCTCTTTGGTCCAAAATTACTAATGGTATGAACGATTTATGCTCTAGTTTCTTGATTCTACTTTTTAGGCGTTTGCTTATTCGAAAGCACTTAAATGGCTATGTTCTTCAACTAATATGCATTCTAGTTTGATGTTTTTATATCCTAAACCTCTACATACACACTATACCACTATGTGTAAAGATTATAAGATAATGTTTAGTAGTTGAATAATCAGTATATTGGGAAACCCTATTATCGATGTTCTCTTATACTTGAAGATGTTGTAAATTTCTTGAATGACATTATTGAGTTGAAGTCTTATGTTAGCATCATAAAGTATGGTAAACCCATTTCTCATGATATAATGGTAAATTTATATTTATAATACCAGTACCAAGCATTTGGTATCTAATATGGAGCTACACCGATATATAATGCTATTGTACAATAAGAGTAACTTTAACATTTTTAATGGTACATTTAGTGGTAAATAAATGTAAAAAACTTGGTAATAGTAAATTTACTAGTCATATTGATTTTTTTTAACTATTTAAATTAAGGAAATTTTTGGCCTATATCCTTATAATTGAAAAACTTAAGGCCTATATCCCTTCAAATTTTAATTTCTAACCTCTCTAGCTGACTTAATCTAATCTAAAGAAGGAGGCTACCCTACACCATACCTCCTCTAAGATAATTGTACTTAAAAACCTTTAGGTGAAACATTTGAATTAACAAGCGGATGAATTTGATGAGAATAAGTACTTGTAAAAAAGATACTTCAACATAGGAACAAACATCCAAATCAAAAGCAAGAATGCTTTAAACATCATGAGCAAATGGAAAACCTCGAATGTGCCATATACCACAACTACATTGCTGATTACCTAAATTTGCACGATAAGATTGAGAAGAAGGAACTTCATAAACATCTATCGTAGATCTTATAAATTTCCATTGAAAGCCTTTAAGATCTAAATCCCTTAAAAAACTTTCCATAATAGGGCACAATTGACTATTCCAAATAACATGTGGTAACCGGTAGATATATTTCCTTTAAAACCAACGGTTAAAGCTTTTTGCATAGTCTAAACTCATTTCTCCGGAACATTTTCCAACAATTAACACATTAGAAAAATTCTTGAAAGGCGAACATTGTAAAATAAATTCTACTTTAACACCATCACTACTCTTAAATTCAGCCAAAGCTTGATTAAACTCATCTAATGTCGCAGTATTGACAACATGGGAAAAAATGCAAAATAATCCATTTATTTTTACCTTCAGGACCTTTATTATTAGACAACTCTTCAAATTGTTCTTTAATAATAATAACAAGATAAGTGTGACGTTCAAGGAAATACCTGAGGAACAAGAAGAAGAAGACCGAGAAGTTAATCAGACATAAAAACTAAAATCGTGGCCATCTTCAAATATCATTTCCCTAAGCTTGGTCTGAAAGCAATACAAATTAGGCTTATCTTCACCGGATACAACACCCATATCAAGAGGAAATAGTTCTAAAATAAAGACAAATACTGATAATGTATTTGTGACATTTTCCCTATACCTTGGTACCCAACATAACTTGTAGAGTACCTTGCAATAGTGCTTGACCGATGTAGAACAATAGTAAAGGGTGGTAAAGAAAATGAACGCCAAAGAAGAATCTATTATGTATCTAAAAATGCAAGGATAAATATAATAATCAAGACAGATGTGAAACATGCGAGACAAATAACTAAAACAAACCACGTAATTGAAGTGCAACAGGCTCATCATAAGTACATGCATAGATCATAGAGTCTATAAATTAAATAGTAAACCCAAATGTAACCGTCTTTAATAAAAACTAAGCACTAATAAGCTCCATGGTGCTGCACAGTGGAATATAAGCAATAATAAGACCATATATATATATATATATATATATATATATATATATATATATATATATTTGCGAAAGCGTAACCTTCTTCTCATCTCTATAACTGCTACCTAGTCTACTTATTTAAGAGTACTTGTGATGACAAGAAGGAAAGCATAAAACTCTATTCATAAAACTATATGGTATGAGTGATCTACAGTCTCAAAATACTATAAAGTTGATATAGTAAAATATAACATAAAATATAGAGAATCATATTCGACCTATCCCTGCATCCAAAGAATTTAAAACATAACATCAGTATGTACTAGTCTACTATCATCAACATATTGATGTACTATAAGTCAATGTATAGTGTTGGGTGTTTAGGCATCTAAGTAGGTAGTGCCTACGTCATGTTACTCCCCTAACAATAAAACCACATAACATCCATATCAACCATCAAACTATCCTTACATTACTCATTCAAGTGCGTTGGATATATGATAGCTCATATGGCCACATTAATGGTTAAAGTCTACTTAACATATAGGTTTCTTAGCGCTCGACTCTATGTCACATTGTAAGGCAAGGAACTTGACTCAACAATAAAAATTCAAGGGTACAAACGATCACGTCAACAATTTAGGATCAACAAAACAAATCTAGGTGAGCATCCTTATATACCTTCCTTATGACACATTCAAAACCATTGAGTATCAACGATCCCTTTGCACAGGTTTCCATAAGAGAACACATCAACATTCCATTTAGTCCACTTCCATAGTAGAACACATCAATGTTCCACTGCACTAGTTCACCTACACAAACTTGTCCTTATTTATCATCATCACTACTTCCATCATCGAGTCATTCATATCTGGATCATCTCTAGATGCCAATTACAAGTCGTAGAGTCATCACTACTAAGTTTCGAATTTTCGTCTCAAAATCCTCAGGTAAGTCCCAAAGCGACTAGGCAAATCTCCTAAGTGAAGCCCGAAGTCAACAAGCCAAAGTGTCACATCATTTCTGCACTTGCAAACCCACTCATCGTAGGTCATAATTTCCAAACCAAGAATAAACGAACATGCGATCAGTCATAGCACACTCTCTTAGGACTAAACTTCATTTTTCAAAATTTACCATCAAAAATTATGGTCGGCACTGACTACTCCAATGTGGTCAGCATCGACCATGTGGGCCCATCCACTAAGCTAAAATTAGCTAAGTGTAGGAAAAAACTCTTATGCCTTCCTTTAATGCCCATAAATGGTCACCATGCAACTACTCATAAACCCAAGGATCTCGCACCCAAACCCAAAAGCTCCAAATGCCTACCCTTCAAATTGTTCGAGGTCACCCCAATCCTTTCGGGGCTTGTACGCCCCAAAGCTCTTAAAGATAAAAGCCGAAGTTTAACTCAAAAATCCCCAGGCACCCTAAGTCCTGAAGCTTCAACACCAGCTACAACTCTTAGATATGCCACTGATCACTCCTTCATCATATCATAATATCATCACTTTTTCCCCAAAAACCTTGCAACTGTAAAGGTAGAATCTCCATACCATCATCAACTCCCCTTAACAGTCATATTATGTTTCGAGAAATTTGACCCTCCGATTCACACAAAAGAAAACTGTTCACTTAGTACACTAGAACGAGTCAAACATACATCCAAAAGGCTATACACAAACATTATAAAACAACATACATCATATCAAACAACATAAACAAGATTCAAACATCAATAACATCCAAATTGGCTATATAGAAAAATAATGACCGGTTTGGTCAGATGGTCAAAAATGGATTAAAATCAATATTAAACTTTTTAAATTCATTTTATAACTAATGTTAAGTTTAGGTCTATCAGAAAAATCATTTTAACATTTGAAACCATTTTAAAGACTACATGTTCAACCACATAAACATGTATATTATAGTTAAAAGTGCAAACCACTCATCTAAATTCCAAAATCACAGATAGCAAGACAAATTTGAGATGAACAATGATTTTCCAAATTAAAGGATACCTAAGTTAGGAATTAATTAATCTATAACTAATTCTCTTATTGATTACTTGATTTGGCTTTTTAAAATGTGGATTATGGCTGAATTTTAGCAAAGAAATTAATTAATGGTGGTTTTAAGCTACTTTTCGGAAGTTTGATAATGAAGTGAGGCAGTCCCTTTAGCTTTTTTAGGCACAAATCCCCAAAATGGGTTAATGGGCCTAATCTGAGCCTCAATAGTTATCCACTAATCTGTGCAAAAATTATCTAAGTTTAAATGCCATGTTTCTTAAGCGGTAAAGCCAATAAGTTACTATTACTACTCTATAGAAAGATAAATCATAGTATCTTTCATTTGAAATTAGATTCAGACCCTAATTTGGCTCCTATCTAAAGTTATAGGCTATAAAAGTTTTTAGGGTCAGGACTATCCAATAATAATTAAGAAGGTAAATAATGTCACTACTCTGCATTAACCTAAGTTATAAACTCATACGACCGAATTTAGATTTAAAAAATAATGTTTTATAATCCTCTAATATGTAAGATACGGTCATATAGCCGCCATCACTTTAGGAATTTCACCCCCGAAATCCTATTAAGGAAAAATCAAATGGGTAATCACCCTGCATACTTAACAGTCAAAAGAAAGCATACCATACATCAAACATGCACACATAAGAAAGAAACAAATCTTTGCCTATCCTAGCATGAAGAGTACTGATACTATTAAATGTGATATCAAATGTAAAAGCTATCAATAAAATGTAAATCGTACCAAGTAAAGAGCTTTAGATAAGTGGTCTTATGTAGCATCCCCCTACTTGGAGGCCCAAAACAAATGGCTACGGATGTTGCAGTCATCAGTAGTTATTAATATTCGACAACCAAATATGGAAATGCTAGATACATTGATACACAGATCACAAAAATATGAAAAAAATTACAATTGAAAAACATATTTCCACATTCAAATTAAAACATTTCGTTTTCATTACATAATCCCCAAAGTACGTTAACCACGTTCAGCAAAATATAATTATTAATATTACGCCAAGAGTGACATATGAGGATGCCCCCTTGGTTGATTAGAGTATATAGTAAGGCTAATAGATCTGCCTTTACAAACAAACCACATAGTGGAAAGAAAAATTCTAAATAACCATCTGCCGGAAGCTTTATTCGTCTAAGAAGAAAACCTGAGAACCTTAAATCTCAAACTACTCAAAATCAACTGAGTACCCAAGTAAGGGGAAAACAAAAACTTTGAGTTAGACATAAAGCCTGCTACGAATAATAGTCTAACATCCCAATCCTTTTTGATATCTAGTGAGACCACACCGCTTAGCAGAACGGGTTTTCCCCTCACTATTATCCTACAATCTTTATAATACCAAAATTTATGCTCTTGCATCCACAATGGTTAAAACATGCATTATAAAACATTATGATGATGATATGCATACCTGAAAATATATAAGATTTTACCATTCCTAGTTCAATCTGACACCCTTTCATTATTATAATGTCTAGGGTCACTATTAACCTTTTCAGTTTTCATGAGTTTACTAATAACCTTGTTCTAAGTAATAGATACCCTATCTTATTCATAGTTTTCATAGGATCACTAAGAATCTATATGCTACTATCAGTTAAATTATTTAATTCATGGGTCCTCCTGAACCTATTAGTCATTCCAATTACTAATCACCTTATCCTAGTTTTCATAGGTTGACTATAAACCTATGGACTTATCCAGAAACTCACTGCACATCTTAGTTATCATGGTTGACTAGGAACCTACTGATACTTCCACTAGCCACTTACTTATCCTATTTTTCATGGTTCACTAGTTACCTATTGACTGATGTCAATTCTTAATCCGGATATAGTTTCCATGGATTCACCACAAACTAATTGTCCCCGGCCAATTTTCCTTATACATGTTTTCATGGGTTAACTATGAATCTTTTGGTATAAACCAATAGCTATCTTATCATAGTTTTCATGGGTTTACTATGAAAATCTTAGTATGCACCAATAACTACCTTATCATTGTTTTTATAGGTTTACTATGAACCTCTTGGTATGCACCAATAACTACCTTGTCATAGTTTTCATGGGTTTACTATGAACCACTTGGTTTACCTCCAATAAATACAAAGTTTAGGCATCCTATATTTTTGGTCATCCTGACTCAATGGATGCTATTCTACTCATTCAAGAGTTTAAGTAATTTATATTCACTATTTGAGTTAACCTACTGACTCTTCTACCCTTTTTCCCAAGGTACAGTTATAGGTTATCGTGCGAATTTACTCATATTTGAAGAGGTAAAATATTAACTAACAATACCACTCCTGTGGTTTTAAGGTCCTTGAAATACATATCATAAAATATTGTTAAAACCTTTAACATATATTTTTATCGAGGTAATACTTATTCAAAATTACATACTTATAACCCTTACAGAACTCCTTTATATAAGCCGTGGATTTTCCTTTAAAAATTAGAGTATGGGTTTTCAAATCTTTTAAAACCAAACCTTTCGACCTTGTCAAAAGGTCTTCAAAACAACCATTTGAATCCTAACCCTCTTGAACTATTGAAAATATTCAAAACTTTAAACCTTTCGAAAGCATTAAACTCTTTTTCGGCACCATTGGATCTTACCTTCTCAAAACTTATTGGGTTCAAGTTAAAACATGCGGAAGGTTGTCTTTTAAAACCTTTCGACTACGATGGAAACAACCTTTCAACCTTGTCGGAAGGTCTGCTTCAAGAGCTTTAAAACGTTTCATTTAAAATAATAGAGCTCCGCCTTCTAAAGCAACTCCTTAGAAAGCTTGGGTTACACTTCAATTATAAAAGAAGGGTAAATCGTCTAAGTCGAAAGCTTTAAGACCTTTGGAAAGCAATAGGAGAATCGACTGGTTTTTAGAACAAGTAAACCTTTCGTCTTTGTCAAAAGTAACGACTTTGAAAAGTTGGAAAAAGTGGCTATAACCTTTCAACTGTGTCGGAAGGTTCCAAACAAAACATTGGTAAGTGGCAGTAACCTTTCGACTGTGTAGAAAGGTTTCAAAACAAAATAGTGGTAAAGTAATAGTAACCATTCGACTTTGTCAAATGGTTTTAAACTTAATTTTAAACATTTGACCTGGTCGGAAGTAGCGGAGTCGAAAGCTCTCGTTCGAAAGCAAAGCAGGCAATCTTTGGTTTATAAAACAAATACACTTCAACCTCTTTGGCAACCAACCTTTTGACTTAGAACCCTTCGAATCTATCTAATTCATTACATACCAAGATACATAATGCCATATGCATTGATATGACTTAGTCGAAAGCTATAACCCTTCGACTTAGTCGAAAAGTCTGGGTCGGAAGGTATGATACCTAAAATGGCTGAAACATGTTGCATGATTTTCTTATTTTTAACTTAAAGAAGATAACTTTTCAACTGACCTAAGTTGGTTTGTCAAATTTTCATTAGTTAATAATTACTGTATAGAAAAATAATGCCACTAATTTCGAAATTAAATAATAATTTTATTTTATAAAATGTCCCTTCTCCTTAATTAAATATATAAAACATTTAAGTCCCATACCTTAAATAATTTTATATATTCATCAAAACACTTAGGAAAAATCTGGTAAAATTCAAGAAAATCGATTTTAATTTGTTTTCCAACATATAAAAATTCCAAACCCAAATAATTATTATCTTTGTCATAAATATTATAACCCAATAAATTATTTACTTTACTAGAAAATTAATATAAAATCCATATAAGCTTGAAAATTATGAGAATTGCAAGCTAGCTCTAAAATCATGTTTTCTACATCTCGGTTTTACCCGAAAACCATGTATATCTACCTTTTAAACAACCTTTTTCAGTCCATATAAATCATAAATCTAGCATATCATCATTCTGTAGGATCGATTTCACCCTAGAGGGGGGGTGAATAGGGTGATAGTATTAATTATAAAAATTAATTGCGGAAGCTTATAAAATAATTTCAACACAGATCACAGAATAGTAGCAGCACAGATAAAAGCAGAATAATAAATGCAGAAATAGAACGACATAGAATTTACCCAGCTTCGGCAAAAACCTGCCTACGTGCTGCCCCCAAGGTTTCTACTAGAAATTAGATAGTCACACGCTTACACACGTAAACTCCCGACACCCGCTACTGACTAACCTAACTCTACGCTCAAAACCATGCCACAACTCAGCCACTGAGTTGCGAATTCTCAAGCTACGCCACGTAGCTTGTCCCCTAGTCACACGACTAGCAAATACAACGGTTTGGAAAGAGTTTCAAAATTTAAAAACAAATTTAAAACAAGAATAAGATAAAACCCTTATTTTAAAACTAAAGCCCTTATAAAACTAAATCCTTATTTTAAAACTGAAGCCCTAAAAATTAATGGCCGACCCCTTTTTATTATTTCGACCCGATCCTTTTTCTTCCTTTGGGAAAATGGCGGCTTCTTCGATCATAGTTTAGGGCTTTTGTCCTTCGATCAAAATTAGGGTTTTGGATGCCAATTTATCTCGTTGCTCTTGTCGATTGATATTGATGCTCTATTGATCCGCTTGCTTGGAGTCGCGCTCGGCTGCTTCTCTTGATTTGTTTGTGAAATTAGGGTTCGGCTTCGGTTGCTTCGAGATAATTGAATTCGCCTTTTCTTCTGGTATGTTATTTGTATCTTTTGCTTTTAGGTTTGATTGCTTGAGTTCGATTGCTTTTTCATTCATTGCCGATGATGATACTTTGGTACTCGCATTTATATGAATTCGAATACACTAATTAACTCGATACTTTCCTGAAATTCAATTTCCTGATGCACACGACTTTCCTGATATTTTTTGCAACTTGCTATTCACGGCCTTGTTCGATACTTACTTGATTCATACGGCATTAAAACTTTCCATTTTACTTCCTGACTTTTTCAAAGATGTGCACGTGACTTTTGACTTCGGTTTGATTTGTTTTTTTATACTGTGTTGATTTCACGAATCATATCCACTACACGACTCTGCATTAAGTCGATCATCACTGTTCCTCTGCACATATGATTCTCTGGTGCATTTGCCTTTGTTAAATTTTGGCCTTTGCTGGTTCATATGTTTTTAACATATTTGCTGTAGTCGGTTGGGCCTGCACATTCACTTGTTCATTTGATTCTGCTTCGGCCTTGACTTTTATGAATTACATGAATTTTTGGCTTCACTTGTGAACTTTCGAGTTGTACGCTGCTTGTTAATTACTGCTTCAACTTGATGAGTTCCTGTAGTTGCTGTTACATCACTTCAAATTGCATTTATGTCCAATGCATAGCTATCTTCATTTTTGCTGTTTGCATGCTTCATTGACTTGAACTACTCTCTGACTTTTGTCTGAGTTCATATATATATGCTCCATTTGTCATGTATTAGTCAAGCAGTGTTGCAGTTTGGCTTTGTCTGACTTGTAGTGTTCATTTGAGTTTGGCATAGTTTATGTTGACTTGATCATGGTTCCTGTGCGTTAACTGTTACATGAAACTGCACACTTGTTTATGCTTGAACACTGCACTTGTATATATTCACTATCACTTGCTCTTAGCTTGGAGTTGCATCACCATGCATATTTGAAACTCTGTTTTGTTGCATCTCTGTCCATTGGGCT
Organism: Allium cepa; assembly: GCA_030765085.1. NCBI lineage: Eukaryota > Viridiplantae > Streptophyta > Magnoliopsida > Asparagales > Amaryllidaceae > Allium > Allium cepa. The sequence goes on along the minus strand of CM060932.1, from coordinate 633,194,420 downwards.
GCACACTTGCTCGATTTTAATTGCTATTCATAGTCATTATATCTTTACTGCCATGTTGTTTGCATTGCATTTGTGTTGACTCTATGTTTGCTGTAGTCTTCAAGCATTGCCCAGTCACTTGAATTTAATGTGGTGTTTATACTGCTGCATATCACGACATTTTCTTTACTGCTATACCATCACTTGTGTCTGCACTGATGTTCATCTGTTCATGTTGCATATATCACTGAGTTGCCATTTCATATGCTTGCACTACTTCATTTTGTATTCGTTTTGATCCACTTTGTCACTGCATATCTATATATGCTTGACCTGTTTCATTTAGTTGTGCATGTCACCGTGATGTTTGTTGTTTGGACATTTTCTTGTGTGATCATGACTATTGTCTGCACTGTCCACTTGTGTATTGCCTTTGACATCCATGTTCTTCACTCTGGTTGGTCGAGACTTGTTGTTTTGTGGTCTTCTTATTGTGATGATTTTGTTACTCTGACTTTATCACTGGATCCATTCTGGTTTGAGCTTGTTCGCAATTTTGCCTTGACCATCTTTATGCTGTAACCATACTTTTGGCATGATTGATATTTAGACCCGTAGTCTTCATTTGCAGCCTTGTGTTGAACCCAGTTTCAAAAACTCGGGTTTGACCTTGTGCTCGTGTCGTGATTGCACGTGAGTTGAACTCGGCTTTTCATTTGGGTTTGACCTGTGCTCACCTGTTCCTGTAGCATTATCAAGTGTATATCGATGTGCACGGCCATGTGGCATGTACAGTGACACACTGTGCATGTCACATTGTTCGTGTATGATGAATTCAAATGTGAATTATGACGAACAACCCAAATAACTGAGGAAAATCGTATTTTCAAAAACAATATTTCATTTTATATTGCAAAAATATTTCTTTTTCAATTTTACTGCGTTAGTGAATATTTTTGCAGATTGCTCAGATGCTGGATTCAAACTGGAATGCAGTTGAAGACAAAATACGAGTGTGAGTGATATGTAGTGAGGTTATTAATGTAAACTGAATTGTGATGTAATTGTGATGTAATCAAAATTGTATATGTATAGTCAGAGCTTGAATTTGTACTATTCAAGATTGTAATAAATATTTGTTTGAATAAAATTTCCGTTTGAATTCAAAATCTGTGTAACTTGTTCTGTTTGAATTCAAATTCAAATTCTGTGTAATTTATTTTATTCAACAAATATGTATTTAATCTATGAAAAACAAAATAGTACATTACCAAATACATTTAAATGAATATATATATGTTTATTATCATCAAACAAAAACATATAAGCGCATATTCAACATTCTCCCCCTTTTGATGATAACAAACATATATTTAAGATTTTGACCATGTTAAATGTATTTGACCAATTTTATACTCTAATTGCTCCCCCTATTTAAATGCTTCCTCTCTACATGATGCTCCCCCTACATATATGCATACAAATAGAAATATTCAAATAAGCCTAGATGCAAATGGAAAATAATTTGACCTTTGCTTGATTTTATTTGACAAAATCTTAACTTTTCTCTCCCCCTTTTGTTATCAGCAAAAGAATAATAGTGTTAGAGAAAAATAGAGATAAGGTGATCAATATTAATCCAACATTAAACTCAAATTGAATATAAATATTAAACTCCAATAAGAATCAAACAAAAATCATAAATATTAAATTGAATTGTGATGTAATTGTGATGTAATCAAAATTGTATATGTATAGTGAGAGCTTGAATTTGTACTATTCAAGATTGTAATAAATACTTGTTTGAATAAAATTTCTGTTTGAATTCAAAATCTGTGTAACTTGTTCTGTTTGAATTCAAATTCAAATTCTGTGTAATTTATTTTATTCAACAAATATTTATTTAATCTATGAAAAACAAAATAGTACATTACCAAATACATTTAAATGAATATATATATATATATATATATGTTTATTATCATCAAACAAAAACATATAAGCGCATATTCAACACATTCAATATCATAAAAATAGATTTATCATTAAATTTAAAATAATTTGATGTAAAAATAAAAACAGACATGTAGAAACTATTATTTACCTTAGATTGGATAAGGAAATTGAAGTTTGATTGAAATTTATTTCTCTAGCTTAAATCCTAAGCTTTATGTTGATTTTCTCTTCTCTTCTTCCTAATGGCCAGCCTTGCTTTCACTTCTTACGGTTATAAAATTTGTTTTGGTGATAATGAACGTGTGGGTCTAAGAAAGATAGTATGAGGGTTTGAAATGTGGGCGACTATTTACCCTAATGCCCTTATATTTAATTTCCCAACCATTTATATAAGTTCATTAGTTTTAATATGCACGGCCACCTAGTTTATTAATCAACCTCAATCTCCTTAGCCACATCATTCTATTTAATTTATTCTAATTAAATTTCCTAAATAATGTCAATAAAATTAGAGGTGTTACAGGCTCCACTCCTTAAAGAATTTCATCCTCGAAATCGAGTAAGGACTAACTAGAAAATATAACAATCATCTATAACATCTTCTAAGAACCATACTAGCCTATCCGACTAGAAACAAATCTGTATAAATCTAATATAGACATACCATCAATGTAATATCCTGGAATTTTGGACAATATAAATTTAACAATCTGTGTTTAATTTGATAATTTTTGTTATTCAATAAACTTCTTTTAATAAATATTTAATTAGTGGATTTATTTTTAATAAATTAATAAATTATTTTCTATTTATAATATGTATCTGTAATTATATATATTTTAAATAGATGAGTTGGTTTTAAATTTAAATTAGTACAGCATATTTTCTAATTTTAATATTTTGAAATTGGGAAATTGTGATTTATTTTTAAATTAAGCTTTTCAAAACTATTTAATAAAATAACTAAATGATTTTAAATATATAAGACAAATGTTTTATTTGTTCAAAATATATTTTGACTTGAGTTTGTATATTAAAATAAGTTAAAAATGTTTGTTTTATTCTTTTCAAAATATTGATTAATAATTTGATTGTAAATTAAATATGAGAATTTAAAATACAATTTATAAATGAATCATGTATTCATTTAAATAACAAATAGGTTACAATCTCTTTATAAATTTATTTTAAGTGATCAAAATATTATTTTCAAATAGCTGATTTGTATATTGTTTTTATTTATAATAATACTTGTTTATTCTTTAGAAATTATTTAACTAAGTATTAAAGAAATAATTAATTAAGTTTAAGAAATGAATTTAAATTTAAATTTTTTAATTACTTTAAAAGGTTAAATGATTTGAATTTTAAAAGTTGTAAAATGTAAATAAGTCTTAAAGATTTAAGTTAGATCTGGAATAAGATTCAAACTATATTTCAGTTTTGAAATTAAAAAGTAAATTTTAGATTGAATTTGTTTTTAAAATAATCTGGAATGTTTAAGTATTTTTTAAATTGTTTTGGATTTAAATTGAATTGGATTTAAATTGAATTGGGATTTAAATTCTTTTAAAATTTATTTTATAAAGTGTATGTTTCTTTTAACATATGAGATAAAGGTGTTAAATTATTTTAAAACCTTGTTTAAATAAAATTGTATTCATTTTAAAATCTTGAAATTTTAGAATGAAATTTAAAGTGAAATTTGAAACAAAGTGTTTTGAAAATACTTTGATAAGTAAGAAATGTTTCTTAAATTAAGTTAGAATTTGAGAATTTGGATTTATTTAAATTATTAAGTTAATTTAAATGGGTAATTAATTAATTAATTAGTTAATAATGTGAATTATTAATTAAGTAATTAATAATTTTTAATTTGGTTAATTAAGATTTGAGATTAATTAATTAAGGTTAATTAATCTGCAAATTAGTGATTATTAATTAGATTTTAATTAATAATTAAGATTAATTAAACAAGTGATTAAGGATTAATTAAGGTTTTAATTAACATACACTTAATTTAATAATTAAGGATTAATTAATTGTTAATTAATATTAATTAATAATGGTTTATCTGAATTAATTTCTTAATTAAGTAATTAAGAAGTGTTAATGAAGTCATTAACTTAAGATTATTTAGCGGTTAATTAATGTGATTAATTTAGATAATTAATTAGATTAATTAATTAATAATAATCATTTATGTAATTGTTTATGTTTAATTACTTAATGGAAGTAATTAATGAGTTAATTACTTAATGTAATTAATTGGTTTAATGTGATTAGTTTATATTAATTAATTAAGTTTAATTAATTTAAACACTTGAGGATTGATGAATAATTACTTTATGTAATTAATGAGGTTGTAATTACTTAGGGAAGTAATTAATTGATAATTACTAGATGTAATTAAAGATGTTTATTGATGGAAGTAATTTAGGTTTAAATTACTTTGAAATTAATCAAGGGATTAATGGAGATAATTAATTAAGAGTAATTAATTTATGGAATGAGTAATTAAGGGTAGTAAATTACTGGGTGTTATTAATCAAGGGTGATTAATATATATATATATATATATATATATATATATATATGTATGTATGTAGTTTAATTGCAGATTAATTACTTAATGTAATTAATTTATATAGAGAGATTAAATAAATTGTAATTGAAAATCATTAATTAAATTAATGATGTAATTTAAAATTGATTAATTGAAGAATAATCAATAAATGAAGTAATTAATTAATAAAGGTTTAATGTAATTAATTTTAGTTAATTAATTGATTAAGTAATTACAAGTTAATTATTTGTAAAGTGTTAAGTATAATTAACTTGTGTAATTAATTTAAAACTTAATTACTTATTGTAATTAGGGAATTATTAATCAGAAATGATTAATTGAAAAGAATAATGAGGTGATGATTTGTTAATTTATTTGTAATCAATTGATGATTAAGATAAGCAGGATTATAATGATGAAGTAATTAATTTTATTCATTTTAAATTAAGTAGAGATTAAGTAATTAATTTAATTCATTTTAAATTAGTTGTAGATTGTATGATCATTAGATCATTGCTTATGTTTGATGATTGGTATTGGTTGCCTTGTATGGTTTGTAATCTCATCTATGAGATGAGTAATGTTATATGATATGGATGCATTGGTTGCATTATGATATTGATATGGATTATCTGTTTATGCTGATATTGATTATCTGTTGGTGATGATAATGTTGATTATCCATTGTTATGTTGTGAATTATCTATCTGTGTGTATATAGATAATGAATTGAATTGTTTTAGACTTTAAAACAACTTGGCCTTAAAAGACACGTTTTGGATTTCGATAAGACCGGGATCGGGTTTCCATATTTGGATATCCGAAAACCACATCGATCCAAATTTACGTTAGGTCGTGAATCTGAAGTGAAGATGAAGATTCAGAGTGCAAGGGTTATCGTCGTTAACTCTGAGGGTGATTCCAAAATGAGTGTAACGAGATAATGCCTTCGGTTTCATTCGAACCCGGAACGAACTTGTATGGATTGAATGCTTTCAGAACATCGTCAGGTGGACGATGAGCATTCTAAGTGATATGTCCTATAAAGGCAATCGTAGCCTCAAGCCTCATCAATCGGGAATGGCTAAAATAGGGGAGGTGCAGCAAGGCTAAGTGGGTCATGCCCAAGTAGGACGAGATTTACCCCTGTCTAGATGTCCCTTTATTTCGGCTTAGTGGTGCGGTTGCTGATCACAACTGCGGGGTGGTCTTGTTCGGAACTGTTCAGTAAGGAATGGTTCCGGCTTTGTGTTGCAGGGGAGTGGGGGTACTCCTCGGTACGGTGATCTAGCCCACGTACTGTGACGGGCGGTACCCCAGTAGCCCTGCTATTGTATGGAATCCAAAATCCAATAAGTGCCAATGGTTTTGATTGTATTACCCACTTTTATGGCTAGTAGCTGGAATCTAATCATATAACAATTTCGGCTATTTCATATTTACTTGAAAACCCTAGACACTATTATAATATCATTAGATTTCCTATCAAATGTTTGGTTAGCGTAAGGTAAAAACTTTTCCATGTTTATGTGTGGGAAGTCTTACGTGATATCTTTTCTTTTCAAATGTTTTTCAAAGTTAAGCAACTTTAACCTTTTACTCACACTAGACCCATGTCTGACCTGGAGTTATTTCTGTTTTTCTTTAACTCTTGGGTACTCAAATTTTTACGAGTAGCCAAGGGATTCAGGTTAGCTTTGACGAATTATGGAGTTGCAATGGAGCAGGAGGCTTCTGCGTGTAGATATATAGTTTTCCGCTGTGTTGGTATCTCTGGGTGTTTTTTGTATTGTGGTTGAGTTGTAATAACTAGACAGGTGTTTATAACTGTCTAGTATGTGCTGTATTATCTGTGTAACTCTGAGACTGTTGTATACTATGTAATATTTATGTTATTAATATAATTTATTCGTTCCACTGTTGAGATTCTTGTGTTGTTTCTTCTTTCTCTTCTTTCTTTTCTCTTTTCTATCCCTTTCTTTCTTAAGGATGATACGACTCTTTGTGGAGAAAAAGTCGGGTCGTCTCATTTGGTATCAGAGCACTAGGTTGAGCGAATACCTAGTCTTTGGAGTGGTGTCTATCTTGAGAGAGCGTATTTGTATTTTTAATATATATGTATATATATTTATATTTCTACCTATTTGTTGGGTTACCTGTTCAGGTTTTCCAATATAAGTTATAAAGGTAGATGAGGTAGTAGTGTGTGAACACGGCAACTACCATTGGTTGGGGTTTGAATGTATGAGGTTGGAAGGGTATCTGTCGAGACTGTAAACCTAATACCGTCTCGAGTAAGTTTTGCCTGGTGTAAGGATTTCATCGATCTCTTAAGGAAACCTATTAAGGTTCGGAGTTCATTTTTGAAGTTCAAAGTTGGATGAGTTGAGTTTGGATCTGTCGGTTCGGTAGAAGCAAGCAAGTGATGTTATCTTGATACCTCAGGAAGTAGAAGCTGCGTGATGAGATGCAGTGACTATGGATGTTTCTGAAGATGTTTCTTTGGAACAAGAGTAAGGAAGTGAGTCTACTTCGGTGTTGTGGCTGAGTCCAGTAGGGTGTTTCTGTTTGCTTTGGAGTTCGAGTTTCTCGAAGAGCATTGGATTGAGAATTCTTTGGCTTTAGTGTTAGCAGTGCAGCTCGGTGTGTTCTTTGTTGGCAAGAAGTTTTCTGGCTGAGTAGTTTTTCTGAAGTGGAGTTCAGAAGCAGCAAAGTGGATCCGTTTCTTCGATAAATTGGCTAGGCACGCATAAGCTGTTTTGATTGGTAAAGAGAGAGCAGTTTCTTTGGAATTAGGTTGAGTTGATCGCAAAAGTGACTTGCGATAGTTGAGTGTTCTCTTGGCTGTTGAAGATTTTTCGGATGTCTCCAGGGAAGTCAGAAGTTTGTCCACATCCGGAGATCGAGTTTTCTTATCGGCTGGTATTCCAGGATTGGAACTGGTGGTTCAGTTAGTAGATGGATGGTTCCTTGAGATAGGAGTTGGTGAAGCAGCTCGGTTTCGGAGGAACATCTGAGTTTTCTTTTTGGATAGGTTGAACCATATTTCTGCGCTGGGTTGTCCAATCTGTGCTTGTGCTCTTCATCAGCATTTTATTCTACTTCGGATCAGAGTTGTGCAGCGGAAGCAGTTTGGGGTGCATATGTTTGGTCTTTTCCGGATAAGGAGAAGTTTGTTCTGTCTTCTGTTGTTGAGAAGTAGAGTGTGTGTTCTTGATTTTAGATTGATCTTGAGGAGATCATGGTGTTGGGTTGTTTTGATCCAGTTTGTTTCTAGAGGCATCAGCTAAGGTTGAGCTGATCAGGAATGATGTTGGTGGTCCAGGATTGTCCGAAGAATTTTGTGGATAAGAGACGGAAGAAATTTGGATTCTAGAATCAGAAATTTGGTTTGGTTAAGTTTTCTCTGATCCAAGGGCTATAAGTTTTGGGAAGTCTGTGAAGCTAGCTCCGAGATGTTTTGGGTTTCTTCTGTGTTTTGGTAGGATAAGTGTTTGGTTTTCAAGAGTTTAATTGCCGGTTTGGATAACTGGGATTCGATATGTTTCACGTATCTATGAGGGAGTATGTGTATGAGCTATTTCTGGTTATAGAACCAGTAGTTCTGAAGGTTTGGTTATTGAGTTAGACTCATCTGTAGTCTGATATTCTGTTTAGAGTTGTTGATAGGAGCTCTATAGATTAGTAGTATTGATTCTTTGAATTTTATAGAGCGAGTATCCCGATATTTATATCTGGAAACTCGTGAAAGTTCTATCCAAAATTCTTTTGGATAACTAGATTTGTTCTGATTGTGTGAATTGGTTGCTATGGTGGTTAGCATATGATTAACATATGCTGTGTTTTAAAATTAAATCTTTAATAAGATTATTAAATTACCTTTGTTTTAAATTTCGGGGACGAAATTCTTTTAAGGGGGAAGGATTGTAATATCCCGGAATTTTGGACAATATAAATTTAATAATCTGTGTTTAAAATTAAATTAATTTGATAATTTTTCTTAATAAATTGAATTGATTCAATAAACTTCTTTTAATAAATATTTAATTAGTGGATTTATTTTTAATAAGTTAATAAATTATTTTCTATTTATAATATGTATATGTAATTATATATATTTTGAATAGATGAGTTGGTTCTAAATTTAAATTAGTAATAGCATATTTTCTAATTTTAATATTTTGAAATTGGGAAATTGTGATTTATTTTTGAATTAAGCTCTTCAAAACTATTTAATAAAATAACTAAATGATTTTAAATATATAAGACAAATGTTTTATTTGTTCAAAATATATTTTGACTTAAGTTTGTATATTAAAATAAGTTAAAATTTTTGTTTTATTCTTTTTAAAATGCTGATTAATAATTTGATTGTAAATTAAATATGAGAATTTAAAATACAATTCATAAATGAATCATGTATTCATTTAAATAACAAATAGGTTACAATCTCTTTATAAATTTATTTTAAGTGATCAAAATATTATTTTCAAATAGCTGATTTGTATATTGTTTTTATTTATAATAATACTTGGTTTATTCTTTAGAAATTATTTAACTAAGTATTAAAGAAATAATTAATTAAGTTTAAGACTTCATTTACACTTAATTTAAAAATACTAATCACTTAAAGGACAAATGTAAGCATAAGCATAATTAACATGTGTAAATTTAAACACACAGGACATTTACAAGTGTTCTTTTTTTTTTGTTTACAAGTGTCATTTTTTTAGTTTTATTTTTCTTTGTTTTTAAAAATAAATCATAAGTATGGTTATTTAAACTTGCATCTTCCCTTTTATTTTTCTTTCTTCATTTTCATTCTAAATCAAAGAATTCTTTCAGCTGAGAAAAACCATTTTTCATCTCTTCAAAAATTACATATCAACTCCTATAAACAAATTCCTCAAATCTGTAACACATGCAAAAATCAAACCATGTTCGAATACATTCAAACTCTTCTAAAAATCCGGAAAAGCAAGAAGTCTGCATTTTTTCAATTCTGAAACAAAGGCCTGCATTTTTCTGGAAATCAAGGAAAGCTTGCATTCATTCAAATCTGAAGTTTAGCTACCTGCATGTAAAATATGGAGACAATAAGCAAGTTTTAAAGCATTCAAATTTAAGGTTGATAAAGCAGTAATAAAAGCAGGTTGCAAAGGATGTTCTGCTTGCTTATAAAAATATGTGATCTGTCTGCATTGTTTAAAAAGGCGAGTAACTTTTCTTTAAAAAAAATTAAAGGTTAAAATTTGTTGCATGCTCATATCTGTAAATCAGTATGATTTGTGAGTAAATTGCAGTGCATTTCTGTGAATTAATATGTAATGGGTATGTATATAATATGCTGTGTATAAGCTTCTGTCGGTGTTTTTTTTGTAGTATGGATTTTGTTAAAATCCATTTCCCATCTTATAACAATCCATGTTTATATGTAAACTTCAATACAAACTTGTTTGTTAGGATATAAAAATAGAGTTTAAAATTTATACAAGTTGGGTATTACTTCTATTGCCTGGAAGTATTAATATAGAGCAATAGAATTGTATAGTTGAAATATAAACATTATAAATCAATGTTTCAGAATTATGACTCAAAACATCACGAAGAATTATGATTTTTAAAAGTAAAATTACAATTTTTAACATCAAAACCAAAGTGCAGTTCCAGTTTTACTGTAAATGGAGTTTTTGGTCATCTTTGTTGCCACAAGTGGTTCAAGGTGATGAGATTGATCCTGGAGGAGGATAAGTTAACAGAGATAGTGGGAAAATTATTGGATTGAGGTGCAATTTCGATTTTGAGGTTGTAATAGGGTTTTGCAACTTTAAACCCTAGTTTCAGTGCGGTTGGAAAATTTGATCATTCGGCAAGTATATTTGTTCGAGTGGTTTGGGGTTTTAGGAAATGGAGGTTGATGGATTGACGAAGTCGTCGCCGGAGTTTCGAAGGTGATGGTGGCCGGAGTCGCGTCAACGAGGCCGTTGATAGGTTGAAGTTGTTTGGTTCTGTTGATTCCAGGTTTGGGAATTTTGGTCGAATCTTGATTTAGGGCAAATGTCGATGGGGTTGGTGTTTGGTTGGCCTGAGGGGATGATTGTCGAACGTGGGGAGGTCGTGTAGTTGGCCAGTGGTGGCCGGAGGTGGTGTGTAGGTGCACAGGAGCTAGGATGGACATGATGGTGATGTTGGGTTTCAGGATTTGGTGCCTCGTGATAGTATCAGGGGAATTGGGTTTCTAGTCGAAGAAGTATGAGTTATGACTCGAAGTAAAAATAAGGAGGCTCGAGTATACCTGATTGTTTCAGGTTTTAGGAATGAGCAGAAAACTGTTTCCAGTTTTAAAATTTAAAAGTAAGATTTTTAAAATGTAAAGTTAAATTTGAACTAAGTTAAAAAAAAACTGAATTTAGATATGAATTCAATTAGTTTAAATTTTGGGTCTTTGAAATAATTTGATTTTTTTTAATTCTAGTTTGATTTCAAATAAAAACAGAAACTGTTTTCTGTTTTTAAATTTAAAAGCAAAGTTTAAAATTCAGGTTGAAATTTAAACTGGTTTTCAAAATCTGAAATTGAATATGGATTCAAATTAGATTGTCTGAGATTTAAAATCATTTATGTTTTTAAATTTACATTTGATTTCAAAACTCATAAGAGTAAAAGCATATGTATGCTTTGAGTTTGAACTGGAAGTTTAAAATTTTAAATTAGAAATTTAAAATAGGTTTAAATTTGGGTTTTTAAATTTTTAATTAAATTTAAACTTAAAATTTTAAAATAAAATGAATTTAAATTTAAATTGTTTAATTATTTTAAAAGGTTAAATGATTTGAATTTTAAAAGGAAATTGTAAAATGTAAATAAGTCTTAAAGATTTAAGTTAGATCTGGAATAAGGTCAAACTATATTTCAGTTTTGAAATTAAAAAGTAAATTTTAAATTGAGTTTGTTTTTATAATAGTCTGGAATGTTTAAGTATGTTTTTAGATTTTTTTGGATTTAAAATGAATTGGGATTTAAATTCATTTAAAATTTATTTTATAAAGTGTATGTTTCTTTTAACATATGAGATAAAGGTTTTAAATTATTTTAAAACCTCGTTTAAATAAAATTGTATTCATTTTAAAATCTTGAGATTTTAAAATGAAATTTAAAGTGAAATTTGAAACAAAATGTTATTATAATACTTTGTATAAGTAAGAAATGTTTCTTAAATTAAGTTAGAATTTGAGAATTTGGATTTATTTAAATTATTAAGTTAATATAAATGGGTAATTAGTTATTTAATTAATTAATAATGTGAATGATTAATTAAGTAATTAAGAATTTTTAATTTGGTTAATTAAGATTTGAGATTAATTAATTAAGGTTAATTAATCTGTAAATTATTGATTATTGATTAGATTTTAATTAATAATTAAGATTAATTAATCAAGTGATTAAGGATTAATTAAGATTTTAATTAACATTTAATTAATTTAATAATTAGGGTTTAATTAATTGTTAATTAATATTAATTAATAATGGTTTATCTGAATTAATTTCTTAATTAAGTAACTAAGAAGTGTTAATGAAGGTCATTAACTTAAGATTATTTAACAATTAATTAATGTGATTAATTTAGATAATTAATTAGATTAATTAATTAATAATAATCATTTATGTAATCGTTTATGTTTAATTACTTAATGGAAGTAATTAATGAGTTAATTACTTAATGTAATTAATTAATTAATTTAATGTGATTAGTTTATATTAATTAATTAAGTTTAATTAATTTAAACACTTGAGGATTGATGAATAATTACTTTATGTAATTAATAGGGTTGTAATTACTTAGGGAAGTAATTAATTGATAATTACTGGATGTAATTAAAGATGTTTATTGATGGAAGTAATTTAGATTTAAATTACTTTGAAATTAATCAAGGGATTAATGGAGATAATTAATTAAGAGTAATTAATTTATGGAATGAGTAATTAAGGGTAGTTAACTACTGGGTGTTATTAATCAAGGGTGTTAATATATATGTGTGGTTTAATTGCAGATTAATTACTTAATGTAATTAATTTATATAGAGAGATTAAGTAACTTGTAATTAAAAATCATTAATTAACTTAGTGATGTAATTTAAAATTGATTAATTAAGGAATAATCAATAAATGAAGTAATTAATTAATAAAGGTTTAATGTAATTAATTTTAGTTAATTAATTGATTAAGTAATTACAAGTTAATTATTTGTAAAGTGTTAAGTATAATTAACTTGTGTAATTAAGTTAAAAGCTAATTACTTATTATAATTAGGGAACTATTAATCAGAAATGATTAATTGAAAAGAATAATGAGGTGTTGATTTGTTAATTGATTTATAATCAATTGATGATCAAGATAAGCAGGATTATAATGATGAAGTAATTAATTTAATTCATTTTAAATTAACTAGAGATTAAGAAATTAATTCAATTCATTTTAAATTAATTGTAGATGGTATGATCATTAGATCATTACTTATGTTTGATGATTGGTATTGGTTGCCTTGTATGGTTTGTAATCTCAGCTTTGAGATGAGTAATGTTATATGATATGGATACATTGGTTGCATTATGATATTGATATGGATTATCTGTTTATGCTCATATTGATTATCTGTTGGTGATGATAATGTTGATTATCCATTGTTATGTTGTGAATTATCCATCTGTGTGTATATAGATAATGAATTGAATTGTTTTAAACTTAAAAACAACTTGGCCTTAAAAGACACGTTTTGGATTTCGATGAGACCGGGATCAGATTTCCATATTTGGATATCCGAAAACCACATTGATCCAAATTTATGTTAGGTCATGAATCTGAAGTGAAGATGAAGATTCAGAGTGCAAGGGTTATCGTCGTTAACTCCGAGGGTGATTCCAAAACGAGTGTAACGAGATAATACCTTCGGTTTCGTTCGAACCCGAAACGAACTTGTATGGATTGAATGCTTTCAGAACATTGTTAGGTGGACGATGAGCATTCTAAGTGATATGTCCTATAAAGGTAATCATAGCCTCAAGCCTCATCAACCGGGAATGGCTAAAACAGGAGAGGTGCAGCAAGGCTAAGTGGGTCATGCCCAAGTAGGACGAGATTTACCCCTGTCTAGATGTCCCTTTATTTCGGCTTAGTGGTGCGCTTGCTGATCACAACTGCGGGGTGGTCTTGTTCGGAACTGTTCAGTAAGGAATGGTTCCAGCTTTGTGTTGCAGAGGAGCGGGCATACTCCTCGGTACGGTGATCTAGCCCACGTACTGTGACGGGCGGTACCCCAGTAGCCCTACCATTGTATGGAATCCAAAATCCAATAAGTGCCAACGGTTTTGATTGTATTACCCACTTTTTTGGCTAGTAGCTGGAATTTAATCATGTAACAATTTCGGCTATTTCATATTTACTTGAAAACCCTAGACACTATTATAATATCATTGGGTTTCCTATCAAATGTTTGGTTAGCGTAAGGTAAAAACTTTTCCACGTTTATGTGTGGGAAGTCTTACGTGATACCTTTTCTTTTCAAAGGTTTTTCAAAGTTAAGCAACTTTAACCTGTTACTCACACTAGACTCATGTCTGGCCCGGAGTTATTTCTGTTTTTCTTTAACTCTTGGGTACTCAATTTTTTATGATTAGCCAAGGGATTCAGGTTAGCTTTGACGAATTATGGAGGAGCAATGGAGTAGGAGGCTTCTGCGTGTAGATATATAGTTTTCCGCTGTTTTGGTATCTCTGAGTGTTATCTGTATTGTGATTGAGTAGTAATAACTAGACAGGTGTTTATAACTGTTTAGTATGTTCTGTATTGTCTGTGTGACTCTGATGACTGTTGTATACTATGTAATATTTATGTTATTAATATAATTTATTCGTTCCGCTATTGAGATTCTTGTGTTGTTTCTTCTTTCTCTTCTTTCTTTTCTCTTTTCTTTCCCTTTCTTTCTTAAGGATGATACGACTTTTTGTGGAGAAAAAGTTGGGTTGTCTCAATCAAAGCAGATAAGGATAAGCCTCTCAAATCCTGTCCTCCGTCACCCAAGTACAGTCTTTCTCGTTGTCGCTCCACTGAAGCTTCACCAACTAGACTGTCTTGGTCCTCAATTTATTCTTATCTCTCGCTACAACCCAAACTGATGGTCTAACTAATGTCAACTCGGGCTCTACTACTAAGTCCTCCAACTCTGTCCGTAGAATAATAGCCTTTGGATCCTGCACTTACTTATGAAGATGAGACACATGGAATACATTATGGACACCTGCCAAAATGCTCGACAGCTCTGCTCTACAAGCAATCTTTCCAATCATTTCTACAATTTTAAATGGACCAATATACATTAGGGCAAACTTTCCTGACTTTGCAAATCATATCACACCCTTCATCGGTGATACCTTATTGAAAACTCTATCTTCCACTGAGAACTCTAGGTCTTTACGCCTTTTATCTGCGTAACTCTTTTGTCTGGATTGGGCTTCCTTCATCCGTCCTCGGATTAACTCAATCTTTTCTGATGTGCCACTTATTAAATTTGGACTTAAGACCAATCTGTCTCCAGTCTCTAACCAACATGCCGGCAATTTGCATGATCTTCCATAAAAAGCTTCAAAATGCGCCATTCCTATACTAGCCTGATAATTATTATTATAGGAAAACTCAATCAAATATAGATGATCTTCCCCAGATCCACCAAAGTCCAATACTCAAGCTCTTAATAATTCGTCGAGCACCTTATTGACTCTCTCTGTCTGCATATCCATCTATGGATGATATATTGTACTCATCTTGAGATTGGTACCTAATACCTCTTGTAGATTCCTCAAAAATTCGCTAGTGAATATGCATCTCTGTCGCTAACTGTGCTACTAGGAATCCCATGAAGCCTAACTATGTTCTTCATTAACAACTTAGCCAAAACCGGTGCTGTTTTGGTTGACTTTATCAGAATGAAATGGGCAATTTTTGTCAACCTGTCCATGGTAAACCACATATTCTCATTTCCCCGACCTAAACTTGGCAACCTGTCTATAAAATCCATCGATATAGTATCCCAATTCCGAACCGGAATATCTGAAGGATGAAGTAACGCACTTGGCTTCTGTTATTAAGCCTTCACTTGTTGATAACACTGCCTAACCCACTAGCCAACATCCCTCTTCATGCCTTCCTAATAAAAGCCCCTCTTCATATCTCGATACATCTTGGTGCCTTCAGGATGAACTATAAACTTTGACCTATGACATTCTTCTAGAAATTCTCTCCTTAAGCTCTCTTCATTTGAAACGCAAAGCCGTCTCTTTTTGCTCAACCATCCTCTTTGGTAAATTCTAAAATCCTTTATGTCATCAACCTTTGAGCCTTCCTCAAGCCTTCTTATCCTCTCGGCTAAAACTGGATCTTTTCATTGCTTAGAAGCTATCCTCTCAATTAGCACCGATCAAAATTCTAAACAAGATAACATGGCAGTACCTTGACTAGAACTAGTAGTAGATCTCAACTACACACCAAAACTTGCCAAATCTTCTAGATCCTTCCAGTCTACCAACATTGCAAACACCACATTATGATCTTTTCTACCGAGAGCATCTGCTACCTTATTTCCTTTTCTAGGAGTACAGTCTATATCGAAATCATAAGCAGCCAAAAAATCCAGCCATCTCTGCTACCTCATATTCCTCTCCTTCTAAGAGAATAAATACTTTAATGAATTATGATCGGTATACAACTCAAATCTCTCTCCCAAAAGATAATGCCTCCAAATATTCAAGGAAAATATCAACGCAGCTAACTCTAAGTCATGAGTAAAATATTAACTTAGTGCATTCTAAGCTGCTAAGATGCCTAAGCAATAGCTTTGCCCTTCTGCATCAATACTGCTCCTAATCCAGTGCCACATCTATCAGTGTATACTACCAACCCTTGGTTACCATTTGGAACGACTAACACTAGTGCTTTGTTTAACGAATGTTTTAACTTAAGGAATGCTTCTTCACACTTGTCGGACCAAACAAACTTCATGTCCTTCTCGGTCAACTTAGTCTAATGCGTTGCGATCCACGAGAAATCCTTGATGAATCTTTGGTAATAACTAAGAAGTCCAAGAAAACTCCTGATCACGGTTACCGTCTCTGGTCTCTTACTATTATTGATTGCCTTGATCTTAACTAGATCAAATAACGACCCTTCCTCTGAAACCACATGACCAAGAAACTTAACTTCACTCTTCCAAAAATGTCATTTGGAAAACTTTTCCTTCAGCTGATAGTGCCTCTACATCTCCAACACAAGTCTAAGATGAATCTCATGCTTCTTTTCATCTTTTGAGTATATTAAAATGTCATCTATGAACACCAACACAAACCTATCCAAATTCTTTGGGAAAACCCGGTTCATCAAATCAACAAAGAAAGCATGCGCATACGTCAATCCGAATGGCATTACTAACCACTCATTCGAACCATACCTAGTCTGAAATGCCGTCAAAGGAATGCTATCCTCCACCATTCTCAACTGATGGAACCCTCTTGCCAAATCCAATTGGAAAAATAATATGGCTCCACGCAACTGATCAAACAGATCATCTATCCTCATCAGAGGATACCTATTCTTGATTATCCTTTTCTTTAACTTATGATCGTTGATGCACATCCTTAACGACCCAATTGGTTTCTTCTCAAACATCACGGTTGCTTTTCAACGAGAACTACTTGGTATGATAAAATTCCTTCCCTTAAGATCCACTAGCTGCACCTACAACTTCTTCATCTTGGTCGCTGTCATTTTGCTAGGTGGTCTATTAGCAGATTCAGCTCCTGATACAAGGACTATTCGAAAATCAACAGCTCGTTTCGGTGGTAATCCACTGACCGGCTCAAATACATCCGCAAACTCTTTGGGCACACGAACCTGACTAAGCTCTTCTTTAACCTCCATTGCATTTAATAAAGCACAAACACTCTTACTGGAATTCTCCACTAAGAAGATGATTCGGTTATGACTATCAGGGTGCCTCAATGATATTTGCCCATCCTAGCAAAATATTCTAGCCACATACTTACCCATACCTAAGATTATCGCGAAATCTACAAAATCATAAACATGCAAACTTCATGCAAAATTATGACCTAACAAATCAAGTTCTAACTGGTCACGTCTTATCCTAAGAGTTGCATACCCTCCTATTGGATTCGCAACCCTTAAGGAAGGAACAAGGTATGTCGGTTCTATACATAACCTATTAACTAAATACTGAGATATAAATGAATGTGATGCACTGGTATCAAAAAGTATCCTAACTGGTATATTTTGAATCAAAAGCGTACCATCCATCACAGTCTTTCCTTTTTCTACTGTAGTGGGTTTAGAAGAAGATGGTGGTCCAATTGCAAATACCTTCCCCCTATTCACCCTAACTGGCTCTGGAAACTAGTTCTTATAATACCTAACTTGGTCATAGTTGAAGCATTTCACATTCTTCTTCTCTGCCGGCATCTTTCCTTCAATAGTTCTGCACTTGTGAGCATAATGGACCTTCTTATCACACTTATAACACACCAAATCAGCCTTTACCTTCTTAGCGGCCTCCCCTTTCTGGGCTCCTTTCTTCTTAAAGAATTTCTTTTTCTTTCCCTGAAAACCTTGGGACTCAACTGGCCTCTCCCTAGCTGAAACATCAAGCATCTCCTTATGTCGGACGGTCATCTCCACTATCACAGGATAAGGCTCTCTAATACGAGTCATGGCCATCCTACCAAGCTCTGGCTTCAAAACTCTAATGAATCTCCCATTCCTTCTGACATCAGTGTTAACAAAATCATAACCATATCGAGATAGCTCATCAAACTTAGCAGCATACTCGATCACAAACATCTATCCTTGGACTATTTCCATAAACTTCTCATCACTGCCGACTTGGAAACCTCAGACAAGAACCTTTGCTCAAATCTCCTCCTGACCTCCAGCACTCCAGTCGTCACACTGTTCCACCAATGAAGCGCTAACCCCTGCAACTATCTAAAGGCTAGCCTCCGCTTCTCTCCGGCAATTTACCCTAAATCTATAAAAATCCTCTAACAGTTTAGCAGCCAGTCCTCTACTTCAACAACATCTTTTGTTCCGACAAACGCTTTCCTTCCAGGCTGATATAGTCTCTACTCAGCTTAGCATAACTATATCTAACTGCAAATACAGGATTAGCTCCTCCAACATTACTAGAAGCTCTTGCTTGCAAAATATTAGGCATAAACTAATGCACCATCCCCACATCTACTGGCGGATTTCCAGCACTTACATTGGCCTTAACATTTTGGTTAGCATTAGCTTATCAACCTTGGCTTTTTCGAATATTAGGTCGAGCATTTCCACTGGTAATGGCACTTCCTCCACCTAGATTTCCTCTTCCGTTTCCAGCCTCTATATCCTCTTTCTCGCATGTCTACATATGAGCATTAGTAAAATATAGAAGAATGGTCTAAGAGAGAGGGGAATATGTATTTAAATATATACCTATATATATATATATATATGTCAAATACAAGTACGTTACTATAGCGTTAACCCAAACATTGATCTTAGTTTCAAATTCATTAGATTATGTTTCGAAAAGCTATAAGATTTACTTTTCTTTTAAAGTTTCATAAATCTATGCTCTGATACCAACTGTAGCATCCCCCTACTTGGAGGCCTAAAATTAACGGCTACGGATGCTGCAATCATCTATAGTTATTAAGCTTCGACGACCAAATACGGCGGTGCTAGATACGTTGATACACAGATCACAGAAATAAAAAAAAAATTACAATTCAAAAACATATTTCCACATTCAAATTAAAACATTTCATGCTCATTACGTAATCCCTAAAGCATGTTAACCACATTCAGTAAAATATAATTATTACAATTACGCCAAGAGCGACATACGAAGATGCTCCCTTGGTCGAACATAGTATATAGTAAGGCCAATAGATCTTCCTCTATAAATAAACCATACAACGGAAAGAAAAACTCTAAATAATTATCTACCTCTTACATGCCTCTGGAAGCTTTGTTCGTCTAAGAAGAAAACCTAAGAACCGTAAATCTCAAACTACTCAAAATCAATTAAGTACCCGAGAGTTTAAAGGGAAAATAAAAACTTTGAGTCGTACATAAAGCCTGATATGAATAATAATCTGACATCTCAATCATTTTAGATATCTAGTGAGATTAGGTCGCTTAGAGGAACGGGATTTCCCCTCACTAGTATCCCAAAACCTTTATAAAATCAAATTTTATGCTCCTACATCCACAATGGTTAAAAAATATATTTCAAAACATTATAATGTTGTGCATACTTGAAAATGTATAATATTTTTCCATTCCTAGTTTAAGCTGACACCCTGTTATTATTATAGTTTCTAGGGTCACCATTAACCTTTTTAGTTTTCATGGGTTTACTAATAATGTTGTTATAACTAATAGACACTCTGTCCTATTCATAGTTTTCATTGGATCACTAAGAAGCTATAGGCTCCTGCTAGTTAACTTAATGAATTCAAGGGTACTCCTAAACCAATTAGTCATTCCAATTAGTAATCACCTTATCATAGTTTTCATGGGTTGACTAGGTACCTGTGGACTTATCCAGTAACTCTTTACACATCCTAGTTTTCATGGGTTGACTAGGAACCTACTGATACTTCCATTAGCCACTTACCTGTTCTAGTTTTCATGGTTTTACTAGGAACCTATTGGCTGATGACAATTCTTAATTTGGATATAGTTTTCATGGGTCCACTACAAACCAATTAGCCTCTGCCAACTGTCCTTATGCGTAGTTTTCATGGGTTAACGATGCACCTTTTGGTATGCACCAATAACTATCTTATCATAGTTTTCACGGGTTTACTATGAACCTCTTGGTATGCACCAATGACTACCTTATCATAGTTTTCATGGGTTTACTATGAACCTCTTGGTTTCCCTCCAATAACTACAAAGTTTAGGCATCCTATATTTTTGGTCACCCTGACTCCATGGATGCTATTCTACTCGTTTAGGAGTTAAGTAATTTATATTCACCGTTTGAGTTAACCTACTAGTTCTTCTACCTCTTTTTCCCCAAGATACATTATGGTTTATCATGTGAGTATACACATATTTGAAGAAGTAGAACATTAATTAACAATACCATTCCAGTGGGTTTAAGGTCCTTGAAATACATATCATAAAACATTGTTAACACCTTTAACTTGTATTTTTATCAAGGCAATACTTCTTCAAAACTACATACTTAAAACCGTTATAAAACTACTTTATATAAGCTGTGGGTTTTCCTTTAAAAATTAGATTATAGGTTTTTAAATCTTTTAAAACCAAACCTTTCAATCTTTTCGAAAGGTCTTCAAAATAACCATTTGAATCCTAACCCTTCGAAACTATTGAAAACATTTAACATTTCAAACCTTTCAAAAGCATTGAATTCTTAGAATATAAACCTTTCGAAACCATTAGATCTTACCATTTGAAAACTCAATGGGTTCAAGTTCAAATATGCGGAAGGTCCTCTTTTAAAACCTTTCGACAACGATGGAAGCAACCTTTCGACCTTGTCGAATGGCCTGCTTCGAGAGCTTTAAAATATTTCATTTAAAAGAATAGACTTCTGCCTTTAAAGCAACACCTTCGAAAGCTTGGGTTACACTTTAATTATAAAACAAGGGTAAATCATCAGAGCCAAAAGCACTGAAACCTTTCAAAAGCAATGGGAGAAGCGACTGGTTTTTAAAACAAGCAAACCTTTCATCTTTATCAAAAGCAACAACTTCGAAAGGTTGGAAGAAGCAGCTATATCGACTGTGTCGGTAGGTTCAAAACAAAATAATGATAGGTGGCAGTAACCTTTCGACAGTGTCGAAAGGTTTCAAAAAAAATAGTGGTAAAGCAGTAGTAACCTTTCGACTTTGTTGAAAGGTTCAAAACCTTTATTTTAAGCATTTGACCTGGCTTGAAGCAGCCAAGTCGAAAGCTCTCATTCGAAAGCAAAGCAGGCTATCTTTGGTTTATAAAACAAACACACTTCAACCTCTTTTGCAACCAACCTTTCGACTTAGAACCCTTCGAATATATCTAATTCATTACGTACCAAGATACTTGATACCATATGCATTGGTTTGACCTTGTTGAAAGCATAACCCTTTGATTTGGTAGAAAGGTCTAGGTTGGAAGGTTTGATACCTAAAATGGCTGAAACATGCTAAAAGCATGATTTTCTTTTTTAAACTTAAAGAAGATAACTTTTCAACTAACTTGCTTTAATTTATCAAATTTTCATTGATTAATAATTACTTTTCAAAAAAATGTTGCCACTAATTTCAGAATTATGTAATAATTTCATTTTATAAAATGCCTCTTCTCCTTAATTAAATATGTAAAATATTTAGGTCCCATACCTTAAATAATTTTATATATTCATCAAATCACTTTGGAAACATCTGGAAAAATTCCTGAAAATCTATTTTAATATGTTTTCCAACATATAAAAATTCCAAACCCAAACAATTAATATCTTAGCCGTAAATAATTTATAACCCAATAAATCATTTTCTTCACTAGAAAATTAGTATAAAATCCATGTAATCTTAGAATATCATGAGAATCGAAACGCATCTCCAAAATCATGTTTTCTATAACATTAAATTTTCCCAGGGTATTTAAAAATCATTTTATCTTGGTTTTACCCTAAAAATGTGTATGTCTACCTTTTTAGACAACTTGTTTAATCCTTATAAATGATAAATCAAGCACGTCATCATTCATTATCATAAAAATAATTTATCATTAAATTAGAAACCATTTGATGTAAAAATCAAAATAGAGATATAGAAACTATTATTCACCTTAGAATGGATAAGGAAATTGAAGTTTGATTGAGATTTATTTCTCTAGCTCGAATCCTAAGCTTTATGTTGATTTTCTCTTCTCTTCTTCCTAATGGTCGGCCTTGCTTTCACTTCTTGCGGTTATAATTTTTTTTTAGGGTTAATGAATGTATGGGTCTAAGAAAGATAGTATAAGGGTGGGAAATGTGGGCGACTATTTACCCTAATGCCCTTATGTTTAATTTTCAAACCATTTATACATGTTCATTAGTTTTAATAAGCACGACCACCTAGTTTATTAATCAACCTCCATCTCCTTATTTATATTGTTCTATTTAATTTATTTTGATTAAATCTTCTGAATAATGTCCCTAAAATTAGGGGTGTTACATCTTATGCTCTCCTTAGTATCCTAAGTGTAATAGCTCTTATTTTTACCCCATTGAACCTTCACTAACTTCACTATCTTCCTCCTAAGCTCCAACTACACTAGTAGTCCTATGAGGTCCCAAAACTTCTGGTTCAATCTTAATATGATCTTGTTGATTTGGTGTTACTATTACACCTGAATCGTGCATAAATTGCTGCAAATGAGAAACATGGAACACATTATGCACACCCACTGTTTTCTGAGATAAGTTGACTCTATAAATTTAGGTTCCCAGTCTTCTTAAGTATCGAAAAATGACCTATGAATCTCAGTGCCAACTTCACCTTAGTATTAAACAGAATTACATTCCTCAACAAAGAGATCTTGACAAACACAATATCGCTAACAATGAACTCCAAATCTCAACTTTTTTATAAGTGTAGCTCTTCTGTCTATCTTGAGCTGCTTTTAGTTATTGTCAAATGATCTTAATCTTCTTCGAAGTTCTCTGAACATATTTTTCTTAAATATTAGTATCGCCCTGGCTTCCTCCCAACATGAATGAACGTTGTGTGATTGGCCATGTACTGCCTCAAATGGAGCCATACTAATGTAGAATAGCCGTTTTTTAAGGAAGACTCAACAAGATGTAAATGATCATCCCACGAGACTCAAAGTCAAGTATGCAAGCTTCCAAGAGATCCTTTAAGATATGATTTACTCTCTTAGTTCATCTATCAGTTTGTGGTGATAAGACATATTCACTCCAGCTCTGTCCGTAACAAATCTTGTAAGCTCTTCCAAATTCTACTAGTAAATAACGAGTCTTGATTGATTACAATACTCTTCCGCACACCAAAAAATTGCACTATTCATTTCTCCTACAAATCAACCAATTTGGATGATGTTCTTTTAAAATTTATAGGTATTAGTCGAGCACTCTTCGTCAATCTATCAACTATAACTTAGATGCGATCATTCCCTTTTTTGTTCCTTGGCAATCCATCAATGAAGTCCAAGAATTTCTTTTCTTATTTCCACTCAAGATCTTCAAGCAGTTGTAGAAAATCACTTGGCTTCTTTTGCTCAGCCTTCACTAACTGGCAGTTCATGCACTTCGAGATGAATGTCCCAACATTCTCTTTCATCCCTTCCAAATAAAATATTTGCTTCATAAATCTTATTGCCTTCGAGACGTGTAGTCAATCTTGAATGATCGAACACACACAGTACCTCATCCCTTAACCCATCGAAATCAGTACAAACAATCTCCCACCTTTATGGAGCCGACAGTCTCGATCGAGTCCAACCTGTTTCATTACTCAGGCTCTACTGTATTCTAGATCTAAGCAATGATCTCTACTAGTCTGACATCATGTCTCTGATTAATATCAATCTACTCAATTAGAGAAGGTTTGACTATCAAACTTGTCAACATCTCTAGCTCTAACTCACGTCGAGGTCTAAACTCTTAATCACGATATATTCTAATTGTATTCACTGTAGGAACATAGCTCTAAAGCTAACATGCCTCTTACTCAATTCATAAGAAAATACATTACCCTTATCAGGCGTATAGGAAATATCGAAGTCCTAGGAACCCAAGAACTCTAACCATCGCTGCCGAAGAAGGTTAAGGTCCTTCTGTGAGAAAAGGTACTTCAAAGATTTGTGATCGTGAAATAACTCAAAAATCTTTCCAAGCAAGTAGTGCCTCCAAATATTCAAAGTTAACGCTATTATTGCTAACTCCAAATCACGGTCGGGTATTTTCTCTTATGTGATTTCAGGAAGTATGCACGATAACTTTTCCCCTTTGCATCAATACCACGCCCAATCTGGTACTACGAACATATGTGTATAGCATTAACTTCTCATTCCCACTCAAATGAATAACCTCAATGCACCCGTCAACATCTCCTTTAGACTCATGAATGCGCACGCACACCTTACATCCGAAACAAAAGTCCAATTCTTGTTCTTCAAGTTGGTAAATAGTGCTACGACCTTAGAGAAGTCCTTGATGAATCGTCTATAGTATCTCCTAGTCCAATGAAACTGCTCACATCTGTAGCACTCTTAGGTCATTCCTAAACCTGGACTATTGCTACTTTTGCAGGATGTGTAACAATGCCTTATGCAAAAATAATAAGTCATAAAAATCGCATTTCGCTCCTCCAGAAGTAACACTTTAAAAACTTCTCCTTCAATTAGTGCTTCCTCAACACCTCAAGCACAATCCTCAAACGTGTCTTGTGTTACTCTTCCATTTGGGAAAACATAAGAATATCGTCAACAAACACAAGTAAAAACTTATTTAGGTGACCCATGAAACACGGTTCATAAGATCCATAAAGTTTATCAGTGCATTGGTTAGACCGAATGACATAACCAACCACTCACAAAATCCAGGCAGCTTATGAAAATCTCTAATCGACAAGCTCTCCCTTGCTACCTTTAATTAATGAAGTCCCGTAGTAAAGCCAACTAAGAGAACACTTTTGCACCATGGAGCTAATTGAATAAGTTATCAATACATAAGTGTGGATACTTGTTCTACCTCGCACTTTGTTCAGCTCATGGTAATCAATACACAACCTCAAAGAGTCGTCTGCCTTAGTAGTGAACATTACAGGTGCTCCGCACTCGCATACACTCCTTGTTAAGACCAAGCCAACATGCAGCAGGGTAAATGAGTAAATTTCAAGAAAAATTATCCCATTTGGATCTTATTAAGCCTACGTAGTCTGAATTGATTTAGATCTTATGTAAATTTATTTTAAATAAAATCAATATTTTATTTATTTTTAAAAAAGTTTTATTTATTATTATTTTTGTAATATATATTATAATATGTGTATCATATACACATATATGTGTGTATGCATGTGCAATATAATTAGTGTATATGGTTTAACATGCTCGTGTATAAGTATTGAGACCTACACTGCAATAGACATATTAGCCTCCATATACATGCATGATGTCAAAATATATGTATAACACATATATATATAGTTTTGTATATTATAAATCATTATTTTTCAAATATAAATGCATATATGAATTCATTTATATGCATAGTTACATTGCAATATAAAATAATTGTAAATTTGAATATAAATATCTGTGGTTTCAAAATCATATCTAAAATTCAAATTTGAAATTTTAGATCTAGATATACTTAATTTGATTATAAATATATTAGATTTTAAATATATATGTATAAATATATAATTTGAACTTACTTTTTTATAGTATTCATACACACAAATACTACAATAATATTTAAAATTACTATTTGTATATGAAAGATGTCTATATTTATATATGCTTTAATGTAAACTAATATTTAAACATATATATATATATATACACACACACGCACACACATATATACACATTTGGCCATAAGAATTATTATTTTTAATTGAGTTTTAAAATAGTTTTAATTTAAAAAAATCCTTTTTTATATTGTATGGAAAAAAGAAATTGATTTTTTTTTCATTTTAATTTCCAAAATATTATTATATATGTATGTATGTATGTATGTGTATATATATTAAATATTTGCATTCATATTTATGATATTTATACATATATACATATTATATATATATATACCGTATTTTAATTGAATAACGTATATATTACATTCGAAATTTAGTGTATGTGTATGTAAAAGAATTTATTTTCGAAAATTTTAAATACACGCACACGTATGTGTATATATATATATATATTAATAAAATATAAAACATTCTTTATATAGTTATGTTTGTATTAAAATCAATCTTTATTTTAATATCAATTTGACATTATTATATTAGAAAAAAATTAATTTTTAGGCCATGAGTTTGTCTATATAAATACACATAATTTTTTTAATATACAAACATATATATATATATATATATATATATATATATATATATATATTCATCCAATAAAGGCAACACCAATATATACAAATTAAGGCAATCGTACTCTAGCTAAACATACATATATTATAATAAAAATTTAATTGTGTATTTATATTCTAAATAGAGGATTTACATTGTCCAAATACTAGATGAAGCACCTAGAAATGCCAAATCGCATAACCCCTTGGATAAGTATCCAGAATCCAAAAAGAGCTACCAATTTGAATTCATCAACCACTAATCTTCTAATTTATTTTATTTTGTATGTTTGGAAGCTTGAGAATTAGAGGAGGGGGTTGAAGGATGGCCAGCCAGATATGGAGAGAGGAGCAAAAACAAGTAGTGAAAATGAAGGGGTTTTGAGTGTTCAAATAACAAAAGAGAATAGGAGCTAAAAGTGGATCCAGATACACTTATCTCTCTTGCTATTTCAAAACTCACTTTGATTATTTAACCCCTCCTTTATACTATGTTGACACTATATAGGCCTCCAAATTTCTTCAAGCCCAATCAAATAAATATGCATTAAATCCAACTCAAATGCACACTGATATCGTATATTGATACATGTGTCTATAACCAATATGTACACACTATTTAATATTGATCAACAAAAATCAAATAAAATTTTATAATCAATATTATATTTATAATTAATTAAATTAATTTATAACAATTATATTTTACAACAGTTTTAATTAATTAAATCGGGAGGTATTAGTAGTATTTAATGTTTCGGTTGTGTGACTCTAGGAGTAAATTCGATCAGCGATTAATATCGAACAATTCGAATATTAACATTCACATATCATTTAGCAAGTGGTGTGGTATTATGGAAAAATTTATCTCTTACATAGCTTCCGCAAAATCCATTTTTACTTTATTTAAGCGTTACCTGGTAGTGATAATTATTTATACCATTTCTCTTCGTCAAAATCATATCATAATAGGACTTATGAAATTTAGTAATGATCGACGTTCCAAAATTGTCCAAATTCAACCATATAGTCTAAACACAATGTCCATGGTTTAATAATAACAATTATTATTAACCAAATTTCTCTAGCCAAAGACTTTGATTTTCGGTTAAATTCAGTGGGCCGTGAAACTAACCCCATAAAACTGAGGAAATGAATTCTCTCTTGCACAGTGTGTCACTTCCAATGCTTCCGCTTGATCAAACTATAGTCGTTCGATGAATGTTGTACAATGATTTAGCTATAATCGAAGCGAAGTTTTCCAATTGAAACTCAGTAGTATTCTCAAGTCTAGGGACTTATGTAATATTGTCTCATTGATATTTTCTGTGTGACGTTAGTTATATCAACCAATAGAAAACTATCGAGTGAGTCATTGTATATGTGATGATCGAATTTTCGACGCTCGAAAACCGACATCAATACGTCCACTGTATCAACTGCAGAACAATCGAAGGCCGGAAAACCGTACCGTTAGGGTTAAAGAAGAGGTAGAAGATAGAAGAAGAAAGAAAAAGATAGAACAGAACAGAAACAACAGAACAATATCAGAATCTCACAATCGCAGCGGAACAACATATAATAGATAAATGAATAATCTTTAAACAAAGAACTATATCAGTTATTACATTACATTACATTACATTACATTACATTACATTACATTACATTACATTACATTACATTACATCATCAGAGTCTACAACAACAACAACAAACAGCGGAAAAGAAATACTATATACTAGTGAATACGCCATGCCATCCAACTTGTCTCCAGCAACTCCTGAATTA
This sequence comes from Allium cepa, assembly GCA_030765085.1. NCBI lineage: Eukaryota > Viridiplantae > Streptophyta > Magnoliopsida > Asparagales > Amaryllidaceae > Allium > Allium cepa. The sequence goes on along the minus strand of CM060932.1, from coordinate 633,165,966 downwards.
CAAAACATCCTGATAAACTAACTCTAGACTGCCCGTTTAGAAATTGGTGGGCACCCAGAGTTTAGGAAGGAAAACAATAAAATCCGAGTCAGTCATATGACTGGTGTGAGAACTAAAATAGTTTATTTTTAAAACAAAATACAGGATAATTTTAATATAGATTCGCAATGCTTTTTAGAAAATGAGACTACCATAAAGCCTCCCGCACACACACACAATGCAAACGCAGAATCGGAGGAGATTTCTCCTTATGATAGTCAAAGATGCTTGATACGTATTAAAAATAAACTTTTGATATTATTACTAGTGCATAGTGTAGAAAACATTTTGAAAGTAAAGATATAAATCTTAGCCAACATACGACCATTATCGTATGCCTACTATAGCTACAATGTTCAATAGCAGGTTACCGCCACATTCCATGGAAGGTTATACAACTAAAACCCGACAGGGTTCGTATTGTTTCTTTGGATTTCCAACAAATGGTCAGGCCAAGGAACTTCCCATTGCCACATGGGTACGCCTCTGGAAAGACGACCCAAGAACCTAACCGGATCTCTGCCAACACAAGGCTGGGTTACCCCAAACTGGGTAACTACTGACACGAATATGTCATTCCCCGATCGTAACCGATCTATATCCGAGGATCCTCGATTTCCAACAACCACAAAGCAATAAATTTTCAGCAACAACATAGGTTAAGTATCTGGGCTCCATACCATGATACCACCTCTATCCAGAAGGAATTACATACACTAAAGGGGCGCTACCCCCTAATAACCTTGCCGTATCCTTCCTGTTTTGACCATTTCCGGGGTGTGAGGTCCGACGAAGTCTCGTCTACAAAGCCACGCTTTATACAAAAGCTATGCTTTGATCATCAAATGCTCAACAACACTTCGAGTGCCACTTTACCAATTTGGGAATATATCACTAGTAACCATTAACTACATAACCTCTAAGGGTGTTAAGCTAAGAGAATAAATTCTTTGCCACCAACGGAAATATATTTGATAGAAACCATCTTTACATCTCAAATTGTAACGTCAGACACACATCCATACAAGTCCGTTCCGGGATCGAATGGAACCGAAGGCACTTACAAAGAAGTCCTTGCAAACCGGATATTCACTAATCACGACTGGACTTCCCATCACAAAGGGTAATAAATTTTTAATATCGGAGATCAGCCGATGCAGAAACATTCGACGGTAATCTTTCCGTTTTCACAAATATCCGGTCTTCAACACCGGTAATCAAATGCAATCCATAACGACGTATCACATATTCGGAATGGGTTATACGACCCCAAGGTCCTTTCCCGGCTAACCCGAATAGTGAGCGCTTATTTCCAAAATAAGTGTGGCATTCAAATTCAAGCAAATCACAACAAATACCTATTTAAAGGTAAATATTGATAGCCGGTTATTTAACTATCAATAGGCATGCTCAACATCACCAGATTCCAAATAATTTCCCAAATTATTTTTTTTTCCCAAAATATCTTTACTAGATATATAATTTCCACACTTCAACCATTTGAAAACAAATTTTCAAATCACTTTTCACCTTTACCACTTTTGAAAACAAATTTCAAGCATTTTCCTTACGCGGATGTACTTTCATTTCAAAATGGTTCATTTAAACCAATTAAATAAATCCTTAACGATTTACTTTATATTTACATTCCAAATCCGTAAATTTATTCCCATACTTCAAAAATAAATCAACGTTTATTTTTAAACAAATTCCCCTTTCTTTTATAAATTCCATAGTGAATTTACACTTCCAAAATATCTATGAATCTACGATTTTCAAATTGATTTCTAATATTCATTGTCAATTTATCTTTAAAAGATAAAATCCCAAAATATTCACTCATATTGGAAAACATTTCCATACTTATTTAATAATAAGTAATTCACAAATCCACTTATTTTCAACATTTGGAAAATATTCAATATACTTAAATCGAAATTAAGTATATATTTCATTCTTTAAAGAAAACATCATTTCAAACACATTTATTTGAGTCAAAACGAATGTTACGTAAAACATCGTTACGATGACCCAAAATCACTAGTATAGGGATTCGAAATTTAGATAGATATATAAATCCCAATACTATACAAAAACATTTCCTTTCGGAAATCATTTACTATAACAACAGTGTTATAGTCCACCATTTCCTTATTTCTCAAAAACGTCTATTTCAACAATGAATGTTGAAATCTATGTATTCGATTCATATTACATTCTAAAACATCTTTTTAAAATAATTAACTTCATTTTATAATATAGCTTTCCCAAAACATAACCATTTTATTTAATAATATATTCATTGTCCAAAATCGTGAATATACTTCACTAACCAACTTTCAATATTTCTACACATTTTATATAAAGAATAGTTCGCTATCCAAAATCGTGAATATACTTCTTTTAATAAATTTCTATATTCAATTTATCAAATTCCATTGATTTCGAATTTATAAACAATGTCTATAAATTCCATTTCTAATTATAAACTTCGATTTATAAGTCTCCTTTATTAATCCAATTTAATTTATATATCTCAAATATATACCCAAAGTCCATATTATAAGTTAAATATTTATAATTCATTTATTTACAAAATCGTTCTTTTTAAAACTTCTATTACTTATAAGATTCATTTATATTTTATGACAACTTCAACTTATAAAAATCTCCTTTATTAACAATTTCTATTAATATCTCATTTAAATGCCCAAAATCAAGTTTATAAGTTGATTACTCATAATCTTTTATTTTACGAAATCTATTTATTTTAAAATTTCACAATTTATAGATTTCGTTCACTTATGAAATCCATTTATACTTCTTTTTAAGACTTATAAAACTCGTTTTATAATTCCTATATTTTTAATTTATAAATATTTATTTTAGAAATCTTTTATATAAACCGTTTATAATAATTCAAAAATCTCAATTTAAATAAGCCAACCCTTTTAATAATTTACAAAACGTTATTTAAAACTTATATAACTCCAAAATCATACTTAAGTACTATTTTCCAAAAATATAATTTTTATAACAATAAAATTACAATGTTTACTTATTTTAACAATTCAAAATTTAATAAAACGTATACTTTCAAAAATTACTTTAAAATTCTTTTTAAAATCAAAATCATTATTTTAAAACTTCAAAAATGGATCTGATGATGCAACAGCACCAAATAGTCAATCACGACATCCAAATATCATATATCGATATGATAATCAACAAACACCACAATATTTGCAAACAAATAAATACTGGTGAGGAATCCAGTTGGATCCCTCCAATCTGTTTCCCTGCATCCACAAACATTAGCACAATACCAATTCCGTGCCAGTACAGAATTATCGCGGTATGTGGGATTGATAAAAATATTATCATCTTAATAGGCGGCGCAATAGGGTCTCATCCGCTATATAATGCGGGAAAATCAACTCCAAGTACATATATAATACCAATTTCACTTTGGAGTGAAATTACCGCGGTAATAAATAACATCCGCTTACTAACGGCGCATAATGTATATTTTAACAATCAATAGATAACAATCAACATTCAAACATACAATCAAGAAATTTTAAAAATAACTATTTAAAATTTAAATCGAAATAATTCAATTGAGTGAGAAGTTCTCACCTTGCTTTCCATTCAGTTTCGCGTTTTATTTTCGAATAAAATTAAAAACGCGTTTAATTTTACCCAAAATTCAAACTAGCTTCAAACGACTCCAAACTAGCTCCATAGCGTAGTGCTCGACAAAAATGAAGCCAACGCAATTTGTTTCGTCAAATTCCGACCTTGTATGAATAAGATATGATATTTTAAAGTTTACACGCATTATAATATAAATTAATTTTTATTTTCTTTTATATTTTTGTACCCAGATTCAATCACAGCCATTGATTTCAAATCCCTCAGATCTGGGCCGCATATTGCTTCTTCTCCAACATCGGAAAACACGCACCGAACATGAACCCAAGCCGCCATCTCTTCATCAATTTTCGCAACCTCTACAAGCTGCTTCAACTCGATCAACAACATGGGTTTCGAAGCCCTATGAAAGAGCTACCTACGGCCGAAAAATGGTGGAGCTCGGTCCCCCTTGGACCTCAAGATGCGTGCATAAATGCAAGACGAGCGCGGCCCCAATTCGACTTCAAACGACGATGATTACTCAAATCCACCGTTGGATTTATAGCTTACGCAATGCTCTACAAGTTTGCTTTAGAAAGTTTATGATAAAGGTCGATGGATTAAGAGATAAATGGGGGGGAAGGTGGTAGAGTTCCGGCCATTGGTTATTATAGAAGTGACGGCTCTGGTTTAAAACCCTAGGCTCGTTTTGATTTGTGAAAAAGGGAAAAATATAGGTCCTTTTATAGAAAATTGCCAAACACTATTCATCCAAAATTTTCCAAACTCCAAACGAAGCGTGCCGGTTGGCATTTCTAAGGTTTACCCTGCGTTCCGAACGCAATGGAACGTGTTTCGGAGGCTAATTTGATCATCTGTGCGAGTTACGGCAATAAACGATCAATTTTAATTTATACTGATTAAACGAATTTTCTATGCGTTTTGGCTTGCCCCGGACAAATGGTAAATCCGATTGACACGAAATTTGAAATCTTACAATAGTATCACATTACAAATTCGATGAAACTGGTTTCGTCGAAATCTGATACTGTTTGAAAAATGGCTATTTTAACTCATCAATTAAATATTAAAATATTCAATTTTCACAAATTAAATTTTAATTCGATTCTAAAAGTTCTATAACATTATTATAACTCCAACATGATTAAATAAAATTTTACAAATCAATTTTAATCATATTTAATGCAATTTTCAATTATTTCTGTATTTTCAACTATTAAATTATCGATTGAATTATCCAATTAAATCTAGATATTCGAAATTTAATTTATTCGACTTATAAATTCCACTTATTAATATTTAAATTCAATTAAATACACAAATTTTAATTAACATAAATTCTGGGTCGTTACAGTATAATTATCCAATAACTATTAGTATGTAACCCTTTGCTTCCTGTTATAGCCATGAGTAATATACTACCAACATTGGAAGAAAGTTATATACACTAATCTCAACTGATGTATCAATATCCAATCTCGATACATCTTGATTAGGAATATTTAAAAAGGTACGTTTATTGTATTATTATATATCACTCATTATACAACAATTTGTAACTACTGTTACAAAACATGCCATTTATGGATATTCTATTAAATATGCTTTTAATTTTATTAATTAATTAATGTAACATATTATATAAAGTGTATAATAGAAGGAAAACATCTTTTATTTCGAACAAGGTTGATTATCGAGTTAGATATATGTAAGAATTTCATAAATACACTTAGAGCACACCCTTAACTCTATTAATCTCTCACTCACACTTATGGCCATTTATGGATCTCTGTACCATAACTTTGGTCAATTTGATGAGAACTAATTTAGTTTGAGTCTTCTTGAATAGATCTACTATGTTTTTTTAATTATCTACTCTATCAATCCACTCTCTCCGATGTTGATATACTACCTTTATCATACGGAACTAGTCGGAGTATGTTTCTTGACTCTAGTAAGCTTTTGTCATTACATTGTTATTATATGATAATATTGTAGTATTATTAATACTTGGAATCGCCCTAGTTGGTTATAAATTTACACATTTATTTTATACATTGCTTTTATTGTGGCACTATTCAAGGTGATGTTCTTAGCCTGTTTATTAAATTAGTCGCTATATTTCATTTGGAACATGTTAGCAAATTTATTCGCTAACCAACTATACAAGATTAGCTGAGGAAGGTCTGAATAAGGGCTTAAGTAGCCTTATGCAAGTCCAAAAGAAGTATGCTAGACCGAGTATGGGTCCATGTTCAAAGTTTAATAAATGCGTGTTCGTGGCTTAATTCATATTTAAAAGGAAGTGACATTCATGTCCACGTCATAATAATAGTCAAATTTATTCGATTGGAGAAAAATATGTTATGCAAAGTTATTATCAAAGGTCCTATATGCGAAAGTACAAAATTTATAATCAGCTCAACTTTAAAAATTTAAGGAAGGGAAAAGAATTATTTGTTGCTTCCTTGGTGTCAATGGGGGTCTATTTTTAGAGTTGTCACCCAAGCAGGATGGTTGACATATATCATGCCTTCGAACCTAAGGATTATGATAGCATTGTTGTGATGGAGTCTTGGCATCCTATTATCGAGATTTGACATATTTAGTTATACAAGTTCGATAATGCTATCTCCTTGTAGAAGCTTGACATTCTTTACACCTTCGGGACTTCGATATCCCTTGCCTACTGTAGAAGTTTGAAACCCATTGCGAATTTTATATGCTTTATAACAGCTATAGTTGTAAAGGCTCGACGTTAGTTAGAGACTTTATACCCTCCCAATCATTAATGAAACTTCACATTATTTTTTTCATAAATTTAGCAATGCAACTTTCCTTTGGTAGCTACCCAATAGCCTTCGATATGGTGGGTGCTCGACATCGGTTATTGTGGTAGCAACTTAGTGATAGTTGATGTAGCATAAGCTCAATATCTCTAGAAGCTCGACATCCTCATTCCAAGGCTAAATCTCGATGTATTCCTTTTTTACTCATTCTACAACACTCCTTGTTATAGCGGTTTGATATATCCCCTTTCATCTTTATCAAATTTGTTATCTCTAGGTTCGGTAGCTTTTGCATTAAAGAAGGTCGATATTATTTGATATCTTTACCACTTTACAAGCTAGATACCCTAGCTTACTTGACATCTTCTTTTGCTTGTTACATATTCGACAATCTTTATGGACATTAAGGCTGACACCATCTCCTCTTTGCGTTCAAGTTCAATAACTCTTATACTTGCTGACTGCTTTTAGTTCAATATCCCTAAAAGCTCGATACATCTAAATACTCAACACCTTTTTTATGTAGACATTCAACATCTTCTCATTATGCTTAGGAGTTCACTATCTTTTATTAAATGATGAGGGCTTAATGACTTGGCTTACTTCAAGCTCGACCCTCTTTGTTGTTACCAAACTTGATACGTTCTCCTTCAGAAGCTTGACATGAATATTTGTAGTAACATTTACCACCCTATGTGGAAGAAGCATATAATACTTTAGCATAATTTAACTTTTCACATTGTCGTCCCGGTATTAAAATTCCCGCCTTTCGATATCAGCATTGCTGCCCATTGATATTCTGCTTTATTCTTATTCATTCATTTGAATTTAAATCAATGCTCCATGCTACTTTCCCTTCTTCTATAAATATGTGCTTCTTCTCCTTCTACAGGCTTTGCCTGCAAATTATACTCATAACTGCAATTTTATCTTTCTTATTTCATTTAAAAACTTTCATTTCACATAACATTCAAGCTAAATTTAAGGTGTGACTACTATTTGCAACCGATTTAAACGAAATATGGGGATTTTTAATTTTGAAATAAGGGTTTTAGCAACTGGTCGTTTATGATCCATCTTAGGTTCGATTAGTGATTGGATTTGTGTACTTCTCATAATTTTAAGAACTATGGTGTTCAGATTCAAATGTTGATCACAATTAATTAACAGAAACCTGATAATTTGATAACTGTCATAAAGCAGACAACCTTTTGGAAATTTGATAATTTACTGGAGTTTTGACAGTTATAAAGATTGATATCTATTTGGAGGCTCGACACTTGATTGGGGGGTTTCGTTAGTTGTTAAAAACTCGATATCTACATAGAAATCTAATAGCCGTTTGGGGATTTCCCAATTAGTTATTGGTTTGTCAGTTAACCATAAATTCATCAATTATCTTAAAACTCAACAATTAGATAGAAATTTGGTACCTTGCTGAGGATTCACTGACTAGTTACAAACTTGACAGTGAATTGGAGACTTGGTAGCTAGCTGGAAACTTGATAACCAATTATGACTCCAACAACCATTCAATGAATTTGTCATCCAATCGTAAATTCAAAACCTTTTAATGAGTTGCTAACCTTATACAATTTTAGTAACTATTTAAGGGTTGTTATTTAGTTACAAACTCAATATCTTATATAAATTCGATATCTTACTATAGGTTCAAAAATCAATTATAGCATTTCCAACTAGTTATGAAGTCAACAACTATTTTGTATTCGACATCTTACAAACTCGATAACTAGTTAGAGTGCCTTTAAATGATTTTAAACTTATTAATCCTTTATGACTTTGATACCTTGTTATGGACTCGTTAACTAGTCATAGGTTCGACACCCTATTTTAAGCTTAATAATGAGAACTAAATTTGATATCTTGTTATGAATCCAAATTACTAGTTATGAACTCGATATCTTATTCTGAACTCAGCAACTAATTAAAAGTTCCCAATTAATTATGAATTGACTAACCTTCTATGAATTTGACATCTCATTATGGACACTACAACTATTTAGTGAATTATCGAGTAGTCAAAAACATAGTAACTACTTATGGGTTTAGCATCTTATTGTGAGCTCGATATCGATAACTAGTTAAACGATTTTTGACTTACTATGAACTCATTAACTATTTATAAGTTTGATGCCTAATTATTCATCGACATTTCTAGACTTAACTTTTCCTTAACATTTTTCTTGAATATTTTAAACTTTCCTAGAATATGTAATACTTCCCCTATTTTGCGTAATATCACTGAATGGATAAATGGCTCGTTGAAACTGGTAAAGGCTCTAAATCCTCTCATGCTTTAGATAAAGGATCCTGTAGGTCATGCTCAATCCTTTATAACTACCCAGGATGAACTCAACACTATTCTTCAACAATTTGGGACTATCAATGTAGAGATGAGGATGGTAGGCCCATCTGGAAGAATAAACATCATCCGGAAGGCTTCTTTGCTTTTTGCCCGATTTACATTTGGAATTTAGGCTACCTTCCCCTCTCATTCTTTTTAGTTCGATTTTTGAATCATCTAGGTATTTCCTTGATACAATTGCTACCCAACTCCTATACTTACCTTAGTTGTCTTGAGATTCTAGCTAGGGAGACAAAGCTTCCCTCTGTTGATGTTGAAACTCTTCATTTGTTGGTAATTCCTATTCGAGTAGGGAAACAACTGACGAGTATCATATATCATCTTCTTCCTCAAAAGAGCCTATTTACTAACATGATCAATAGAGCTAAGGACTGCGAAAACTAGTTCTTTTATGTTAAGAGCCATAACCCTAAAATCAAAGTGTCTTTTTCTACGCCCAAAAAGGCTTGCTACGTTCCCTCTACTATCTACACTATGTTCTTCTATTTTTTCATAATAGTTATTTTCTCAAAAACTGTTGTTAAGGGAATGAATCCATCCATTGCTAGTACAATTGGTACTTTGGGCCACAAACTATTAGAGACAAGTGTAAAATCTTAACTGAGGCCAACCTTAGAAAGTAATCTTTGATTCTGGGGAATCATAAAGTGCTCGGGAAGCCTCCGATGAGCATGAAGGATGCTTCCAGGAAACATCCCTTGGTCATCAACAACATAATTGCCATTTCTCCTAACCCCTATCCAACCTGATCTCTTTGGTAATTTCTTACTATGATTTGATAGAATTGTCTATACCATTTGCTTCCACTGGAAACAACAAACTCAGGGATTTTGCCACTTAGAGGTTGAATTTAAAAGTGTAAGGATTCAGATCTGAAAAGCTATGACGAGGCAATCATGTAGAAGACAAAGAATAGAGAGAAGTCGACATGAAGGAAGCCAAGAGGCATCATCAGGGGTTAATCAGACTTCAGCTTTCATCACCACAGATGAGACGGAGATGTTGATAGGAGCTATGCATGAAGATTTTTGAAAAGACAGAAAGAAATGTCCAGAACCTCCTCGGATAGTTTGGACAGGCAGGGACAGCTGGAGCTTCAGGAGTTCAGATCCACGGAGCTGGAACAGAATGACCAAACAGGAAATTGAATAGAGCAGCTCAATAAGTCGCCATCCCTAATCAGCACACAATTGCTAATCTAGATGGATCCAAGCTCGGGGGCATACCACCTGATAATGATGGACCGACTCATGGAGAAATTCCAGGTGACACCGCATAATAAGATGCTGACAGGAATATAGGAGCGCGTGATGAAGAGTACGTGCCGAAATTCACTCGAGGACTCGGGGGTAACCCTTGACGGACAACGCTGGATAGGCTAAAATTATCAGGCGAACTATGCAGGGAGGATTGACAAACAGAGATCTGGAAGGAGTAAACAGGAGTCCATTTACTCGTGAAATCAGAATGGCTCGAAACCCAACAGAGTTCTAGCTACCTACTTTGGAGGTATACAATGGCAAGGCTGATCCAACTGATCACTTAATGAGGTACACAGGACATGTGGAAGTGCTGGAGGCATCGGAGCAAGTGCTGGCCCGGTGTTTCCACCTGTACTTGACGGATATAGCTGCTATGTGTTTCAGACAGCTTGAAGAGGGATCTATCAGGACACGAGCAGATTTGGTGGACAGGTTTCTGAAGTAGTTTCGGGTTCATATCAAAAGGCCGAAGAACGTAACGACACTAACATCGGTAAAGCAAAGGATAAAGGAATCGCTCAGATCTTTCTTAACTTGGTTCAATGCAGCGGTTTCTTGGTGGATCAGCCGGATCCATCAATGGTTTTAACGGCAGCAGTGTTAGTGGTCAGGGAGAATTCAGATTTCAAAGTGTGTCTAATACGGGACCCACCAATGGATCTCGAGGAATTCTTTCATGAAGCTGAGAGATTCCTTCAGCAGGAAGATGCATGTTCAGATATGAAGGTAAAGGATTTGAACGCGGCTAAGGATGGAGTGCCATCCAACGGAGGCCTGGATAAAGATAAAGATAAGGAAAAAGCAAGTTGGATGACGAATTACGAAAAGCTAGGAAGCGATGGAGAGAGCCAAAATTTTCCGCTTACACAGGATTGAATGAGACGTTAGAACCGATATTCATGGAGAATTGGAATCGCCTTCCCTACCGAAGGCCAACAAGGAGAGAACCCTCGGAACATGAAAGGGAATCAGGAAGGCACTGTCTCTTCCACAATTTGGACGGACATGATACCAACAGCTGCAGGCATCCAAAGGATATAATTGAGGAGCATGTAAGGAATGGACAGTTGCGACAATATGTTGGAGCTCAGAATGACGTAGTGGAACAGGAGCTGCCACCATCTACCTCAAAAAATAATGGCGCGAGGCTCAGGAATGATGGTCGGTTGGTAATCAATTGACAGGGATAATGTGGAATAACTAGAAAACTACAGACAAACGGCCAAGTCATTTACTTATGTACGGGGGCAGAGATAGCCCCTAGGCATGCTCTGAATGATGATAAACCGCAATGCTATGGTTTGTAAAATCTAAATTTTCTTTTTGGATTGGACCCTCGTTTTCTCTTGTTTGGTTTTGGAGTTTGGTTTGAACTCCTGATTTTGTTTGTTTTCTGGTTGAACTTTTGTTTGGATGATGTTTTCATGTTTGGATATTGGTTTGGATTTCTAATGTTAATTTTTGGTTTTCTGATTTGATTTGGATTTTGGATTGGTCTTCGATTGATTTTATCTGGCTTTTGGTAAATGGTCGTTCGGTATGGATTATACCTGACAAGGAGTAAGTCGCTTTGTCCGAGCATGACGAATTGACTTACTAGGTCGTTGAGTACGGATTATGCTCAGCAAGGGCCCGAGAGACCAGCATTCAGCCTAGGACTTAGGCTCTATATTATCGGTTACTATTTCAGGTCGTTGAGTATGGACTATGCTCGGCAAGGGTCCGAAACGACCGGGATTCGGCTTAGGACTTAAGCCATGGCATTACTCAATGTTTGACACTAGACCACGGATACCAAGGCATTGCTTGGATCATGTCGCTGAGTACGGACTACGCTTGGCAAGAACTGGAGAGGTTATGAATATGAATATCGGCTATGAACAGCTAAGGATTTGGATATCAACCCGGAGAGGTCTTGGATTCGGTTATTGGTTATTGGATAAGGATGGATTAGGACCGGTTATCGGGATCAGATGGATATGGAATTGGCTAAGGCTTCGGTTACTGGATTTGGAATTGGACATCGACTCGGAGCAGTCAAGAATGATGCACTCGAATGGGATGGCTTGGTAATGGATTGGATTATGAGTAGAATGGTATGGGTATAAAAAGAATATGGACTTCAAATGTTGGATCCGGAATAATTCAAAACACACCTTCTTACCAAAAGGCATGTTTTGGGGGGAATGTTATCCCACCTTTTGGTCAAGGAATATCAATAAGCTGGATGGAAAGGATGGGTATCAGGATTGCGGATCAGTTGGAATCAAGGTTATGATGGACAAGGACCAAATTTTACCAAACTCAGATTAGGGTGAAATTGGTAGAAGATGAAGAGCAAGGCTAGAAGAGGCTATGTTTTAAGTTTCAAGTCAAACGGAATTCAGTTGCTCAAGATAATGATGGATACGTAGACAAGAGAACTTCACATCTCATATCGGTATGATTTCATATCCATCAGAACGGATATGAATTCATTCTTCGTATCAATCAGAGGAGAAGGAGGAGGGAAGGTTTTGACTCAATGATTTCATGTCGGTCCATATGAGAATAGGTGGCATGCTTCGAATCGGTACTTTTGTATCGATCATGAAGAACTTGATACTTTCATATCCATCAGGAGCTATTTTGATTCGTATCCACCAGGTAAGGCTTCATTTGTACCCATCCTTAGATTTAGTTTCGTATCTATCCGTTGGCCTTACCTATCCCTGTTTCATATCCATCACCTTGCGACCTTTTCGTGTCGATCAAGAATGCATTCTCCATGGTTATTTCCTATCGATCAGCATGTACAGGATCGATACGAAATGTACTCTTGAAATCGACATGAAAACGCACATGAATTGATGGATGCAAGCAGTTGGACACGAACGTACCGATGCGAAACTATGGGTACAAATGAGCATGAAGCATGGATGCAAATGGAGAATGTTCACGATTCAAATGGAAGAAACGTTCAACACAGTATGGAAAGTGGATCGAGCCTTGAAAATAGAGCCACATCATCAAAGCGCACGTGCATGGTGTTGATACAAACGACTATCGATATGAAACAATCAATGTGAACTAAGAGAACTACATTTCGAATCGATCATATCTCGAGATCTACAAGTCCAAATGCCATGAAATTTTCACAGGAGCTTACATACGAGCTAAAGAAGTTTCGTGCCAAATTTCGACTCCATTGGAAAAAATCCTTCTCGATACGAATTACGTTCGTATCGATCACGGATCAAGTCGAAATCGCCTGGGATCGATCGCGTAGGCCCACTCACCTGCCATAAGAAGTCTTTCGAGATTTGAGCGAGATATCTGCAGCCTACGCCTATAAATAGCACCTCAGAATCTACAGAAAAGGGACCTTCCGACGTCCAGACTCTATCGAAAACATCTTTGCACTACAAGGCTGCTGTTGCACTCGAATTCTGTCACTGTAATCTAATGTAATCTATTGTAACCAGCAAGGAAAGTCAATAAAAGATTAACTTTTGAAGTGGACGTAAGCCGGAGATAGCCGAACCACTATAAACCTTGTGTCTCTGTCTATTTCTTTCGTTTAAAGTTTATTATTCTTCATGTTTTATTTCTCTACATTACTTATATCTGAGATATGTGATCATATACTACCGACCTGCGTTCATACATTGGCGCTTTCACGATATTTTGGGTTTGTGACCAATTTTGGCGCAAAAACCATTATCTTATGGTTCCTTCTCCAAGAGTTACGTTCGACCCTTATCATCCCGGTCGTTATGCCCAAAAAAATTAGAAATTCTACCTCTTCCTTAACTGCAACTAGTTATGTTGATGATGCACTTAGGGCTATTGAGAATCGCAAGAGAAAGAGTGATTCTACCCGTCTGTATGATTCTTCAATTCCTATACTAAGAAAAAAGGCCAAATTTGAGAAAGTCAACCACTGATTATTATTACTAAGAACATGAATGCAACTTTGGCTTTCCAATCAATTAAGATTCCAATTTGTTGATTTAACCTTGCTAAAGCAGGATTCTCAAGTCCAAACCGAAGTTGCTCATACACCAAGCCATGTTATAGACGTCATGAATCCTTCATCTACAACTGCTTTCCATCATTTGTACTAGGAGTTGGGACTAACTCCTTCTCCTGAAACTTAGCATTATGAATCTCTAGTTCAACCTACTCCTTTAAATTTCAATGATTTTGTGTGTTCATTCATTCAGTCTCCGACCGTGGCTTCTCTAATGTCATTGCATCCTTCTGTCTTTTCTAATGATCATTTCCACGTCCTCTTTCAACAACTTCTTGTTTTACTTATCTCTATATGCTTGGCTAACACAAAATTGAAGGTCCTTATATTTTATTATCATAAATTTTATATTTTTCAAGTGGCTAAATACATATTTTTCCTACAATAAGCTTCTCATGAATCTATTAGCAAAGTCCCAAATTTAAAACAATGGATTACATCGTTGGCAAAAAAAGTTAGGTCTCTTGAGGGCCAAATTCTTAATATTACCACAAAAAGGGAAGAGGTTACCTTTGAAAAGGATAAATTTGCCTCTAATTTGGAAGAAGAAAATAAAACAAGGGTGGTGGTTGAAGAAAACGTGAAATTGCTATAAAAGGAACTTGAGCAGGCCAACACTAAAATACTCAAATGGATGCACAAGCTACAACCATGAAGGATAGTCTAGAAAGCAAATAGGCTGTCTTTGTCTATGAAAATAACATCATTAGGGATGCCAAGAAGAAAGTCACTTATTTCAGAACAAGACCTCCCCAAGATAGGAGAGAAGTGCTACGAGGAGGCCCTTTTCATCGGATATTACGATATTATAGAAATCCTCCGGAGTTAGACTTGCCTTCACTACCAACATTGAAAGACAAGCTCAAGAGGTAGTTCGATCTTGAGCTGGGGAGAATTCCTAAATCGCTACAAGATGAATTCCCAAAGGAGGAAGCTATTAATCCTCCAGACCTAATATTTTTTGATGATCCTCTATGAGATGTGGACAAGGATTATGACGAGAGAAGGGATGATGATAAGGATGACGATGATGGCGATGAAGATGATGACAATGTTGATAATGACTCTAGGAAGGATGGTGATGGTGAAAAAGATCTTACGGGAACATGAATTGGGGGAATGGATTAGGTGTCCATGGCTTGGGCCCATTTGCTCATGATATAGATTATCCCAATTTTCTTGATCCTCATATTACTACTTAGGAAGACACCTCCACAAAGGATATTCAAGATGTTAACAAAGAATTAGGTGGGAAGAAAATTCGGGCCTCACAGGCTCTCGCAGTACAGGTATAATTTCGTTATCTTTTAATGCTTATATTTATATGTCAACTTTAGTCAATAAATCTATAATTTTTGTTAAGTAAAAGGAACAAATATCACTTTAAAATTTTACAGCAAGAAGAATGTATTGTGACAAAATAGAGAAATCAAGAAATTGGTTGAAGATTACAACAGTTTGTCTGAAAAATATGGGTGTCTTCTTATTTATGCCCATCGATTGAAAGATTTTAAAGAGAAACAGGAAGATCATCTCTTGAAAAGATCTCGCCTTCGTTGGGAAAGAGTTATAAAAGAGAATATGGAGCTGACGACGTCTTTTGGATGCATGTGGATGATAACGACACTTTAGTAGAGTTCATTTATAAAGTTTATTCTATGAACCTTTTTGCTGATTTTTCTTTTCTAGGAAAAGAGAGTGGGGGGTTTCTTCGGCGTTTGCAAAATAGATATTTGAATGATCATTGGTCCGGTCCTTATCCTAGGGAATGCTGGAACCTTCGCATGGTTGAAGCCATTCTGCTTTCTACACGCACTCTTCCTTCTAAAAAAGACAAGTTTAAAAAAGAGAAATTTATCACTGAGTATTTACAAAGGGTCCATATTGTATGAACCTAAGTGATTTTGTCATTATATTATGTAATTCGTATAATCTTTATAAATTCCAACGTTTCGTTTTTTGTGGCTTAGTCTGTTTTTCTTCAAATAAACAGGTTAAGGAACCACCACTACTCTAATTTCAAAAGAAATTTTAGTAAATTTGTTAAGCTAAAAAGGGATTTTAAGGAGAAAAAAATATTCTCAAAACCTCTCCACTAGAAAAATAATGCTTCCTTAAGGACCTTCAAGAAGTTTACACATAACTTCCCTGCTTATATATTGATTTCTTATGTGATAAAAAAGATAGTTTACTTAAAGAAATGTAGTCTAATTATACTAAACTGTTACGTAGAGACTCTGGTTCTTTTGTCGAGTGATGGGATTATCATTAGTTTGCCCCGGTTATTATTCCTCTCGTGTCTAATGCTTCTTTTGACACAACCTTCCTTTGTCCATGGGTTCTCTTAAAAAATTCTCAAACTGCTGCTTTTAAACTTAAGAAATGAGTGTATAAAACTTAAGTTGTCAATGTAATTTGAACTTATTAATGCTTGACACACCTTGTTATTACTAATAAAAGAATAGGTTTTTCCTATATATTGATTTTTCTTTACTTATTCTCACTAGGAACTTCAACTTAACACTTGTGTCCAACGATCTTGGCTTTCCTTCTTGATTAGCTAGAATCAAGGCCAAACTAACGTTAAATATTAGGAAGCACTCCTCTCTAGGTGCTTCAGTTGTACCACTTCCTGATAACCTAGAAGCAAGTAGATATCATAACAGATACTACAAATTAAGCTCAACATTTAGTAATATGAATGAAATGACCTCAAGTTTAGAAGAAAAGGTCAAAGAGAAAGATAAAGAGATTAAAGAGCTAAAAGAGAGCATAGCTTTAGTTAGCCAATTTGGTCCTCCATACCAAAGAATTGAGGATGGTGTAGAAATTGCCCAACTGCACTAGAAAATTAAAGACCTTGAAGTTGATTAATTGAGGAGTCAAGTATCCTATCAGTCTTTAGAGCTTATCACTGGTGGGGGTAAATCTAGCCTTCCCACTCCGACTCCTACAAGGACAACTAGGTCTCAATACTCAGTCGGTAAAAAAAAATTGATTCTTTGGAAAATCCACTTCTAGGTTTAAATGATGGAGAAATTTCCAAGTGGTCCCATGACTTTAAATATGAATGCACCAAGTTTTTGAAAGGAAAGTGGGAAGAACAAGTTTCTTAACATCTCAACAAGTATCAAAGTTAGGTTGAAGAGCTAGGACATGGGAAGTATGCTCTTGTGCAAAATGCCAAGACTCTTAAAAGAGCAAATAAGATGCCTGGAGTGTGTATTCTCCATGTAGCAATCCGACAGTCCAATTTTTCCCTTTCGGTGATTGGAGCTTGCAGCTTTGAACCTATATTTGTTTATGCATGCAATCAAAACCATCATACAACAACAATTTAAAAGAGAGAGATGGGAAGTAAATTTATAGCAAGAGACTTCAGAGCATGAATGACACGGTTTCATAACATTGTTTTACAGTTAACTAGGCAGCCAGAGACCATCCAAAAGTTCACAAACAATTCAACCATCACCATGCATTTGAACTAAAACTAGATGTGAGGATTAATCACCTTCTTCAATTTAGCAACCAAGACTTTAAATTTCAACTTAATTCTTCGACCATCAAACCATAAATAGCACTCCAACAAAATGGACACAAAACCAAATTTAATTTACTGTAAAACTAAAATGAGCTTTCTAATAAGATGAACCTGGTTTTGAGATCATTACTTAAGATTAGCTTTACAAGATATTTTTAGTTTGATCCAAAATGAGGAAATTGCAAACACTATTCTAGGTTTTGAAAGAGGTGGCAAGAGGTTCTGCCTCATTTTTCTTTTCTTTACTACAAATGATGAAAAGAACATACAATAAAAGAATGAAAGGGAAAAACCCCTTTCCTTTTGTTTTACAATTGAGGTTTGGGCTGAAGTAAGCCAAATAAGAAAAATAGTTATTCCTAATCAATAGAGTTTTCCCACTTAGATAAAACTTATGTAGCTTTCCTTTTCAATACAATTTTCTTCCCTAAAAAGTGTTTAGTATAATAAATCCATTATTGGCATTAATACCCTACTAATTATGAAATCATGAGCTACAATTTTTAATTTCCTCATATTGACAAAAATAAACATCCATCCTTTATTTGAATTCATTCACTATCTTTTTAAAACCTTTTTCTATCTTAACCTTAATTCATCTCAATTTCTTACCAAATTTATAATTCAATATTAGTCTATATTACCCAGCTTTCCATTACTATACGCATGTTACCTTTTCAATTATAAATGTAACAAAGCATTAGGTTTAGCAATTTCCAAATTACCAATTATTACATAGCTAAGGTTATTTTTAATTATTGAATTAAAAGTACTAGCTTAGGACAATAAATTGCCTATTAATAATCCTTAACTATCTAAGGTGTTTAATTTGAAAAGAATACCTTTAGGACTTATTATATTTTTTCTTTTTAATAAATAATTGAATACTTGAACAAATAAAGAAGCAGTATATCTTTTAAAATCAGTTACTTACAATTTCCATTTCTTAACTCCCCTTTGTAATAAATGAAAAGTATTTATCAAAAACAAAATCTCTATTCTTATTATAACAATAGATTTATTTATAAATTCTAAAATATTAATTTCATATCTTAAATTTCACAATATCAACGGAATTTTGAGTTTGCATTCAAGAGGAATTTATTATCTTTATAAAAGAATACAAGTTCAAATTTCCTTCTATTTTAGTACTTGAGAAAAAAAAAATTCTCATTTAAATTTCCAATTTAATTCACTATTTATTTTATTAAAGCAACTGTAAAAATTAGGGTTGTTATAAACTCTCTCTTCAAAGAAATTGCGTCCCTATAATTCTATTATAGAGAAAATTCTATAATATATATATATATATATATATATATATATAATTCTTAGAAACACATTCATTTTTTTGAATATACAATACATACCCAACAATCAATATTTTTAAATTAATCTCAAAATAAAATCATGTTCATTTATAGTCTAGAAACTGCATATTTACTATTATTATCATCCTTACAATTCCAAGGAGACACTTTATTAATATTAGAAATAATTGGCACTTCTAAATGATCACACTTTAAACCTTAAAACCTTTTGTTTAATTAGCAAATAAAATTTCTCAAAAACTTTCTAACTCTCAAAGTTTTGGGTAAGATTCGGTAGTCTCCTTTGTGCCGCTCATACCAAGAAAATTGCCAAAACACAAAAATGACAATAAGCATGATCAACATGATCAGAATTGCAAAATTTCAATTTTGAAAATATATTTCCTACATAGGTATAATATAATATATATTGATTTTTACAATATAGGAAAAATATACCCGTAGTTTGCTAGTTTGCTTAAAGAAAACAGTGCAAAGGAACGAGTGAGCATACAAAAAGAAATGATATGCCTTCATATAGTTGTGCTCATTCTTAATATGCATATGAGTACAAAAGATAAGTATGGAAAATAAAACAACATATAAATTCCATCATAGAATTGCAGATTTAGAATTCTTGTAATCACTCGTACTCCGACTAACGTAAACATGACAAATTGTCAATTTTTTCGAAATGGACTAAAAGTTAAATTGTAACGCATGTAACTAGCTTGCCAAAATATTTTTTGGATATTGAAAATAGTTTGCACATCAAAAGTTATAGTTATTACACTACATAACACAAAATCTAAGTTTGCAAAACTTGAAATAAAATTTGGCCTGAATTGCAGCAGGTTTGTACAAAAGCTATGCTCAAAACCTATGAAAGGGGTCTAAATTAAAATTACTCGTCGCCTTTAGCTTTCTACTGAATGTAATTTTGTCGAATTTGGATAAGAGCGTCAGGAGTTTTAACTGAAACGATAACAAGTAAATCCTTAGGTTTTGCAAAAAAAGCATGCTAGAAATTTAGCTTGATTAAATTAGGTTTTTAAATTAGTAAAGCTTAAAATTATCGAAAAGTATTTTGAATAAAAGCTGTTACTTATCAAATTAGCTGTAACAACCTAATTTTCCATACAATTTAAGCTGATAATAAACCATACATGTCTAATCCAAATCGAATGGAAAGATGGATAGTTAAGGGAAAGAAAGAAGAAAGAAGAAAAGTAGAAGAAGAAGAAGAGAAAGGGAACTAAAAACAACATAGAATCTCACAATCGCAGCGGTACAATATATAATATAATATCAATGATCTTTACAAAAAAAGAAACTATTATACACATGCATCCATTAGAGTACTACAACAATCATAATCATAAGCCTGGACAGTTATAACAACCTGTTTAACAAATGATGAAGATTTCAAGAACAAAACAGTAGAAAAATAACCATATACATGAATACGTCTCTAAGACTCCAGCTCGTCTCCTGAAGCTCCAAAGCATTCTAACTAAATCTATAATATGCTCGGTCTGACCCGAGCATTATAATAAAATAACATCCGAGACAGTCTGGAAAACCAATGTGAGAAAACACACCCAATTAGATTTTTAAAATTATAGAAACCTTTCAAAAATCAAAGGTATCTCGTAAGACCACTCTCCACATAAACACGGACGGGTTGTTACCTTACAATAACCAAAACATTCCATATGAAATCCTCTGATATTATAATAGTGTCAAATATACAAATACATATTAATCATAGCCGAAATTGTTACATTAATTAAATTCCAGCATATTAGGCTTTACAACCAAAATCAAAGGCTTGTAATGGACAATGGATTCCAACTATGAAAGGGTAAGTGTCTACCCACCAAATCTGTACACCACAAGATGTAATGTATGGGATGTTACAACACGCTGCACCTCTGTTACTCAGGACTAGCATTATCCCTTTCTCGAGTAGCATCGAATATGATCATCCCTTGGTTGCAATCAACAACCACACAATGGGACCACGAAGTATACATGAATATCGCTCTAGATTTGGGATGACCATACCCTACTTGGGTGTGACCCACTTAGCCATGCCGTGTGTAACAATCTGCCTTTCTTACACCTAATGACGACACTTAATATATCCTCTGTATTCATGTGCCTACCATTTAAGTGTCTGAAAGATAGGTCATTTGGGCTAACTCAATCCGGTTCTTTGGAAGTATGGAATAAGTATTTGAGTCCTCACCGGGGAATTTGAATATACAATTATACTTGCTGAGTCTTCAAGATTTGATAGTCGGTTATTTAACTATCAAATAAACAAACAAAAACAATTCAGAGATTTACTTATCCATAGGACCAATCCTTAAAATAATTCTCTCTTTTATTAAAAACCTCCTTTCAAAAGAGTTTATCAAAAACATCCATATACTTATCTCACTGGCATAAGTATATTCACAAAACATTTTTGAAAGGTTTCTCATTTACAAATCACATCAAAAAGTATCAAATTACTCCAAACACCTTTAATTGCCTAATTATTTTTTATATATTTTTAAATGTAATAAACTTTAAACCATTTTCAAAGGGATAAAATGAAATATTGGATTTCACATGTTTTGGAAAACGGCTTAGTGAACACAATGGTTTTTATTTTAATTTAGTTTAACTCTCCAAGTTATAATATGGGTATTTACATAAAAGCACTTAACAACCAATCACGTGGAGACAAATATCCAAGTTACTATAATAGCAAATGGGGTGCGTTATGCTAAATACATGTCCAAGTTAATATTATAGCAGAATGGTGTTTGGTTCTGCTAACAGATGTTAAATATAACTTAACTGGCAGAATAGTGATTTATTCTGCTAAACAAATGTCATTAGATTTCGTATTCAATGAAGTTACTTAAAGGTGATTGACAAAGAAATCCCTTAGATTTAAAATATTCTTTGAAAGCGAGTTACTTAAAACAAAAATCCGATTTTTGGAAATAAAATGGTTTTAAACCTTTAAACTTTTATTTAAAAATAATTAAATAACATTTAAGTTCTTTATTAAACAAAGATTGACCTTTAAATAATTAAACAATAATTAAATATTAAATAAATAATTAAATAATAATTATCCTTAAATAAATAATTAAATAATAGTTAGCTTTTAAATAGGTAATTAAACCGTAAATAAATCTTTAATTAGTTATTAAATAGTAGTTTAGAATTTTAAATAATTTTTATATATTAATCAACCTAAATTAATTTTTATATCATCCTTAATTAAAAATCAAATAATAAATAAATTTTGATTTAAAATAATTAAAACAGTATTAGGTTCAAATTAAATATTAACTTAAATTTAACTTGATTAGAAACTAAATAATAATTAAACACTTTCTCAAATAAATAAATAATTAAATTTCAATTAAATAATAATTAACCTTTTATTATGTAAGAATTAATAATTAACCTGCTTAAAAATAATTAAGCACTAATTACCCTAACTTAATTAATGATTAAGTACTAATTACCTTAATTAATTAATCATTAAACAAATAAATAAATAACTAAATAAAATTTCTTCTCATATTTAAAATGTGTTTAAGCATACATTCCAAAAATATTCTTAAGTTATAACATTTTAACTTCAAAAGGAGTTCGTTTTCACAAACTGCATTTATAGCGATTATTGTTATACGACTTAAAATTCTGAAATCTTGTTTTACACTCAAATAGCTTTCAAAACTCTATCCTTTATGATTAAATTACTTTTTTAAACCTCGAATAAAGTGTAGAAAACACAGATAAGATTTTTAAACTTTTATAAAACATTTCCATAAAATAAAGTTAGAAAACAAGCTTTTGAATGAAAGGATCTCGATGTCGAAATGTAATAACTCAACATACTAACTTTTTCATGTACATAACTATAAGGTCAAGAACACAACACACACACACACACACACACACACATATATATATATATATTTGTCATCACAATGTACCACATAAACATCCGAACTTTCAACCCTCACTAATCCTTTTAACTTAAATTTCTACTTCAAATCTAAATTACAACATTCATAAGCACATGTATATGCATACAAAGCAACACCATATCAACCAATCAAGCAAGGAAGTTACATCGAAGTATACATAATATTACCTAAACAATAACATATTTTCCAATAAATTATGAGCAATAAATTTTCATAAATTTTAAAGTTTTAACCTCAAGGTAACAAGAGATTTTTCTCACCAAAACTCGACTAAATCAAAGAACCTTCCTTTAAAACTTGAATATGACCAAGAACTATGCTTTGACTTTGGAAAAATGTGATTTTTGGAGCCCTTTATGGCTCATGGTGGTTCGGCATACTTGTTTTAAGGAGTTGAGGGTTTGATTTTGGAGATGAGGATTTGTAGTAGTGAAGGAGAATGGTTTAAACAATGGTTTAAGTGCTTGGAAGTAAAGAAAGTAAGAATTTTTAACTTAACAATTTAGAGTGGAAGCCATGAAAGATTATAGGAAGAAGATGGAAATTTTCATGAGAATGGAAATGAATAAAATAAAATGAAAAAGAAATTTGGTTTTATATGAAATATATAGAGTAAATTACCAAAATACCCATGTACTTTGTCCTCCACTCCCCTTGCCCCACTCACTATGTCCTTCCTCCACCCTAACTCACGCCTCCATCATGTCCCTCTCCTTGTACCTTTGTCCAACATGTAATACATGCAATATTGTACTTGATTTAGACTTATTTATCACCTTAAGTATTTCATGTTTCCATAAGAATCTTTATGTTACATACTTAAACATATACGTACAAACACACACACACACACACACAAATATATATATGTATGTATGTATGTATGTATGTATGTATGTAAATGTTATAAAATTCTAACTAAACATAAATGAATGTGTATATTTATATCATAGTGTACACAATAATGTTACAACAATTTCGACAACTTTTAGTTGATGAAAAGCCTGAAATTCAAAAAAAGGAATTCCGGTCACATTTTCAATTTTTCTTCAAATTAAATAACAAACCGTAAATTTTAACGGTTTTTAATAACGTAATTAATTGATTTTTCTGAAATTTTAAATAATTAAATTTGCAGATAAAAATTTGATATTTGGAATACATCTACTTAAATACAGCAAATGGTAAATTTCTATCAGAAAATATGAATGTTTATTTATTTGTGTAATTTTATTTAAATTTAAATCAGTTTATATTTGATGATAATAAAATATTTTTCAAACTTGAATATTTTTATATAATAAATTTGCAAATCATCTTCTGAGTGAGACATCATATTTTGTTTCATCAAATTTGGACAAGCATTGCTCCATTTATCTTAATTTCGGCGTTTTAGCAGTAGTTTCGGTAACAAATATTGACTTTTGAAAGTTCGGTCGTATCACTGATATCTGTATACTGTTTCGATCATCTCATCATGTTGATCTCCATAGTATATTCCTTGCGTGCTTTAATGCCTAGTACGTGGCGGAACACGCGAAATGTTTCACCGTAACGGTATGTCTTTTGTTCTCTATGACCCTTCATTATCCACCGTATTGTGAGAGCAATAACCTGTAGCTTTCATATTTCCCATAAATTTATTTGTTGTCTTTTATCATTCTAACCCGTTAGTTTTTCGTATTCCCTGAAGCCAATATTCCATCGTTTCATTTTTCTCTTCCCTTCATTTTTTTTTTCTGTCTTCATTTAAGGAATATAAAAAAATCTACTATCGTTCACTTCCTCATTTACATCTATTCACTCTCCATCTCCTCTCTTTTTCGGCCTTTCCCCTTCAACAAAAAAAAACTTTGAAACAAAGCCTTTTGCCTTCCTTCTTCTCGTTCACTCATCGCGCCCTCTCTTTTCTCTTGGATCGGCCAAACGACAGAGCACCGCCGTCGAACAAATTCAATCGCTACCCTTTGCCACGGTTCAAACCCGTCACCTGAGCCTTCTAAACTCTCACCGCGCCAAGCTCCTTCACCCTAACCTGACCCGCTACCTCCTCCTTCTCTCCTTAACTGGCCGAGACCCCAGCAGCAGAAGTAACCGGCCTCTGCCACCATGGCCGCTCTACCATGGTTTCCGGCTCTCCCTTCTTCCGCTTCTATTCCATTTGCTTAAGAAGCTTACCCTTCATGCATTAAGCAATTGCATTCCTACCTGTTGCTTATATAAGCCTATGTATATATATAATAATTACCGAAGCTTCTATTTCACTTTTGGGTTTGGTTATATTTTGATTTTCATAAAATAGTTTATATAGGCTGTTTACGTATTTGTTTACAAATATATATATATATATAGGTTATACTGTTTATACATATTAGGTAGATATTGTAGGTCAGCATATTTCAGATTTTGAAGTATATTTATAATCTTTTTGAAGTATCATAATATGTAATATTGTATATGTATATTTGTTTATACATATATATGTCTGTTTCTATGTTAGTATTGATATAGTTTTATAACATATCATCTTATACACACACACACGTTCGTACGTATATTTGTTAGCAACTTTGATTTTACTGCATATATATATATATATATATATATATATATATATATATATATTATAAAATGGTTTATGTTGGGAAGTTATAATAGCCGTATATGAAAGTTTATATATGTGTGTGTGTGTGTGTATGTGTGTGTGTATGTGTGTTTATGCAAGTTACACTTATGTTAGTCTATGTATATATATATAGTTTGTAAAGATTTTGAATATGATATGTATTAGTACTTTGATTTTTATGAGTATGTGTGTGTGTGTACATATAGAAGTAAGATCTTATATAAAGGTAAGCCAGCAGCTTTTCATTTGTTCCTTGTTTTAAGCTGTTCATATCTTATTTACATATGCTGTCATATGTCAGAATACATTATTTTATTTTCATTTATTTGCAACTTTAAATAGTTTAATATATGTGAATTTAAGTTTTCAAATATATATAAATATTTGTGTTGGGATTTAATATTGATTTGAAATAAATATATATTTTATTTTAAAATATATGTTTTAAATTGATTTTAGAAAATTTTAAATATGTATATATTTTGATTTTGGAGAACATGGGTGTTTTATTTTAAAATATGTGTTTTGATTTAAAATAATGGTTTCGAAATACATATATATTTAAATTTAAAATGTGTTTGAATTTAGAATATGATTTATATATGTAAATAGTTATATATAGTTATATATATATATAAGTTCACTTGTACTATTTATCTTCATCAATCCAGATCATCATGCCTTGCTCTTGTCTCGCCAATGTCCAAGTTTGTCGTAGCATGTTTTGATTTTATCATATCCGTATCAGTGTGCATATCTGTGTCATCTTCTGTATTCTCTAGCCTCGAAAGGTGAGCAATCACTCATGATTAACGTTCTTATATTTATTAGATTTGATTTCATTTGAAACGACAATTGAAATATGCTACTAAATTGAACTGTTAATTATTTGCTATACATATATGCCTTATCTGTAACTGTTCACCTGTGACATCTGACACCATGATGTGTTATTTATAATTTATTTGTTATTGATGATATATGCATCTTATTGATATGTTATATTATTATCATCACTGTTCTCACTCTGCAAGTTTCTTATTAGTATAGAATTCCCTATGGGTTGAAATGTTACATACCCAAACGATCTTACAGAATAAGAGAAAATCGTTATGGGTTGAAATGATAAACCTAAGCGATTTTCAATTTAATTGAATTTGGGATTGCGGATTGAAAAGATATATACCCATAGATATTTAAATTGCGGATGGAAATGGTAAATATCCGTATCACTTAACTATAGGATAGAAAATTATATATAGACACCATTGGTCTATATATATTTTTTGAATGATTTCCAAGGTTTTAAAAATATATATATATATATATATATATATAATTTTATATAAATATTGATTTTAAATATTATATATATAAATGTTATTTTTATATATGTTTAGATTCTTGATTTTAAAATTATATGTTTGAAAATTTTAAAAATTATAAGTTAGTTCTGAAATTTAAATTTTAAGATTTTTACTTATAGTTTTACTATTTTTAAAAATATATAAAATAAATTTCAATATAAATAAATTTTAGTATAAATAAATTTAATGATAATATTTAATTTACTAAAAGTTTTATTTTCCTTTATAAACTATTTTTAATATAAAACTATTTTAATATACTAGTTGATTTAATATAAACTATTTAATTTATAACTATTTTTATATACACATTTTTTTATTATATTAACTATTTTATTTATAACTATTTTAATATTTATAATATTATTAATATCTAAACTGTTTAAGAGGGAAGAGTTATGGATTTCAAAGTATTATGACTTCAAAGTGTTATTATGTCCAAAGTGTTATAATTTCTAAGTGTTATGGTTTCGAAAGTTTTATAACTTTGAAAGTACTATGATTTTGGAAATGAATATTATTTTTAAGTGAGAAGTGATATCGTATTGATATGGTTTTGAAATTGATATGATATTTTGGTTTTGAAGTACGATATTTTGAAATGACTATGGTGTTATAATAGCGATTGGTTGTAAAGAGACCGGGATCGGTTATTGTCATACACTCTACCAATACCAAAAGCCACTTTAACAACCATGTACGTGGTGGAGATTCCAGAATGAAGTAAGATGGTTGGCGACAATTCTATTTGAGGTATATACATGGACCTGACTCCCATGAGTTAGCTTAAGGTGGCTAAAACAAAGCAATTGATGGGCCAAGTGAGATAGCTCCTCCGATCGGACATATTTTTTCGATACCATTGCATTACTTTGTGATTTGATTGGATGCACCCCTCGAATTTTTAGGAGTGTGGATCGAGGTGGGCGGTAGCTGCAGCCATGCGTTACCACCTGCCCGGAAGTGTAATTGGTATATCTACCATAGCATTGCCTAGTTGTGTGTGTCACCTACCATATCGGCCCCACTACGAGTTTGTTCTGTATTTCATACCTATGGAGTGCCCTCTAATAAGCCCCAGTTTACGAGGAAGTTACGGTACTGTTTAAACTATGGGAATATATAAAAATGTGTTAAGAGGGATATGGGTAACGCCCTAAAGCTATTTTAATAGTTTACTTTACTATAGACATATTATAATAGCGTATTGTACTACATAGTAGATAGTTTCACGGATCCTTGGAGGATCGCTATCCCAAACATCATTTGAGTTACTTGTATTTCAGTTGATATTTCACTTGAGCTGGATTTATTGATATAAGAATGTTAATCCTGGCTCGAGTGTTATGTGTTTTGCTTTATGCTCGGGTCAGTCTGAGTGTCATAGCATTAGAGACTCACCTTTGGAGTTGGAGCTTCGCTTGGATTTCCATCTATATCTATTCAGCTTCTAGTTTTTAGTTGAATCCATTGATATATTTAAATTTTGTTATTTGACTATTGTATTGAGACTTCTATGTATTCGAGACTCTATTGTATCATGTTTAAAATCTGTTATATGTATATAGTAGCTTCATGAACTACTATTTAGTTGATTCCGTTGCTTATTGTTATATTACTCGGTGTCTGTGATTCTGTGATTTATTTATTTACTGTATATGTTAAGTTTTTTCAAATATAAATTAACAATCTAATATTTTAAGCAATTCTAGTCCGACATGTATGGATGTGAATGGTCCAAAATACCAGTCGTTACATTAAATATTTTTGTAAACATATTTTGAAAAATATTTCTCCATCATTATTTATTATTTCAAAGAGTTTTATTTTAATTATAAAATCTATTATTTGAATATTTAAAGTTAATTAAATATTCTCAAATTAAAGCTGTGAAATTCCGGGTCATTACACCGCATGTCCGTACTTTATTCGTTTCTCGGGCGTGAGGCTCGAAGAGGCCACGCTCTTACCATTATATAGCACTTCCCACTTGGAAAGCTAACAATGCCCTCCAAGAAACAATGTAATATCAACATTCATCAATAAATTTCATTCTGGGACTGAATGAAACGGTTGAGAGCTTTGTCTGCAATTCCATCATCTTCAAGATGTCTTCACTTCGAATGCTTGATTTGGATCGAAGTGGTTTTAGAAAAACATATTCGGTCCAATCTCTTCAAAACAACATTCATCAGTTTTCGATAAACTCAACCCCAATTCTTTAGAAAACAAACAATCAAATATAAGATCGAAGATTACCTCCAAACCGTCAGTGGATGGATTTCCTTATCATTTGTCCTAGAAGAATGAAATAAGATTTACACGCATAGTATAGCTTCATCGGAGATGTCTGTGCCACAAAACTCACGTGTTTTTTCTAGATATTTCAAAAGTTATATTGGGTCCAAATTCAATAGTCGGTTATTTGACTATCGAATAACAAACGTTCAATCAGGGATTTAATTCCGTAGGAAAAACCAACATTTGATTAAGCACCAAGCAACATTAAGCCTCCTTAATTAATCTTTTCATTAATTAAAACCATCTTGCAATGCTTGTATCAAAACAGTTTTACGAAGATATATTCATAACCCTTATATTTCAATACTTAGAAAATATCCATATAATTATCTCAACGGTATAAATATATCTACCAAACACTAGGAAAGATCTCCTTTTTACCAAATTCTAAGATTATTATAAACTCCATTATAAATTTATAAAACCATTTATAAATTATTCTTCAAGTCATTTCTTACCCTTATAAAACCATGCAATTATTTATAAACTCTTTTTATAAATCTATAAACCATTTAAAAATCTCATTTATAAATATCTATCTATTTATAAACTTCTTTACCTTGTAAATAATCTCCCGTTAGATCTTCAAATCATTTTGTAAGCTCTTCTTATAAAAATCCAGGTCCATTTTCAAAACTCTATTTATGAATATCAAAACCATCATAAATAAATAATTATTATTAACTTTTAACCTCTTAAAAATAATAATTAATAATTCCAACCATTACAGATAAAAAAATCATTAATATTTACCATATAAACAATAATAATAATAATAATAATAATAATAAATTACAAAAATATTATTAATAATCATCATTATTAATTCCAAACCATATTAATAATTTAAATAATTAACCTTTCAAATTATTTAAATATTAATAAATAACTTTGAGCAATATTAACATGAATAACCAACTTTTAAAACATAATATATTTCCTTAATAAATATCCATTCTTAAATCTTCAACCCAGTCATTTCCATATTTATAAAACAATATTTAAATATATCTTTCCCTTTTATAAACTTCCTTTCACCAAACCTGTTTATTTATGAATTCCATTTATAACATTATTTTTTTTATGAATCTCACTTATTCATAAATCTTATTTAAAACATCAATCACCATCTAATTTAGCGTTACTTCCATATAGATAAACTCCTTTTATAAATCTATTTCTATTTATATAATATCGTTTAACATTCAAATTTACCCTCGCTTTCAATTTCCAAAATAAAGTCAACTATTGCTAAAATATCATTCCATATCTTATAATAAATCCACCATTTGTTTTATTCTCCAATTTATCTAACAATAATCGCTCCCTTTAAATTATAAAACCCATTTATAAATTTATACGTTTATTTACAATATACGATTTTACTAATCTTTACTTCCTTTGTAAAAATATCACTCTTGTAAATTATCTCATTTATAAATTTCACGTTTATAAATAAATCATAATATATGTACCTGTATAAATATATATCACTTTATACAAAGATGATTAATAAATGTTATCTCAAAACATTTCTAATTTCTTTTAAAACGTATCTACTTATTATAAATGATGGATTCTCTAAGATTTTAAAAATCTATATTTTACGATTTGAAAATATATATTTAGAATATTTTATAAAACTATCAATTTGTAATATCTAAAAGCATATTTCATTTAAGAAAAATTATTCAAAAACATATAAAACTTCCAAAATCACTTTGAAATCCCTTTTTAAATCAAATCATTATTTTATAGTATGTTAAAATACCAAAATGAGGCCCCCTACTACTAAAGTACTAATTAAGCAAAATCATATCTATGTCATCAATATGGCATTCAAGAATCATATATCACTATATATATGACAATAAAATCAACAGTGTGAGGAATCCCGTTGGATCCCTCCAACCTGTCCCCTTGCATCACATACGGTGTATATCCAAATAGTTAATAGGGTCTCATACACTCCAATAGGTAGTGATATATCTAATCCAACTAATAAATATAGTAAATTATCCAAAAAGTTAATATCTATCAATAATAAATATCCAAACATCAAATAGATAATTTTTTTATCGACTGAAAATATTTCTAGTTAACCAAAAAGGCAAGATTAACTCACAATGATTTTTAATAGTCTCCAAACGTTCCATTTGAATTAAAATTGAACGGATGTTCAATTTTAACCAAACATTCCAATTTACTTCGAATCCATCTAATCCAATCACATAGCGCAGTGCTTGTTGATACGAATTCAACGCAACTTGTCGCGCTTGAAATGGACCTCGTACGAAAAAGTTACAAATTTATAAAAATTCAAGACAATTAAAATTTAATTAACTTAATAAATAAAAATTAAATTTAAACCTTAATAAACTTTCCCTCTCGCTTATCATTCACAAGCAGCAAAAAAATCGTACCCAACTCGACTCCTTCGACCACCCACTGCGCCACTCGTGTCCTACCATTATCCCATCCAACATCGTTGTCGCAACCCACTTCATCTCCTCCATCCACGGTCAGAGCGCGGCCTTCCCCCATCTACAAAAATCGCACTGCCAAGCCTAACAACGGCTATAAGCGAAGCAAAAATATGGCTCCAATTTTCAATAACACGATGATTTAACCATACAAAACATAGAGCTCATCGAGCTCTACGACTTTCCTTTTCACACCTCGGCAATTTAGGTAGTGGATGGTGAGAAATCCAGGGAGGAAGTCAAGCTATTTTCGGCCATCGATGTTCTAAAAGAGGCGGCTGAAGCAAGAACAAGGTTTTGATTGCAAAATGCAAGTCGTTATACAGAAAATTTCATAGCACTATTCATGCGCTAAAATTCGAACTCCAAACGAAGTGTGTCGCCTGGGGTTCAATACATTATACCCCTATTTCGAACATATTGGAATATATATTAGAAGCCAATTCTATCATATACAGAAGATAGCTTTCCAAAATCAAATTATATTAATTAAATTCCTTAAATTAATTTCTACGCATTTCGAACTCACATGACCAAACGATACGTCCAAACGCCACGAAATTCGACGACGTATAATAATTTACTATTACAGATCCAATGAAACCGGTTTTATCGAAATCCGAGACAGTGCTCCGGAAGGCTATTTTTGCACGTTATTTAAAATGAGAAATTTCCGAAATTAGTTAAATCACTTTTAAATCCAAATTTAAAAGTTCATTATCCTGCTTCTTATTCAAATAGAATTTAAATCAACTTTAGAAATCATTTCCATTCACATAAAATTCGAGATTCAATTATTTAAAAAAATTCCAAAAATCAAATTTAACAATTTAATTATCAAATAAATCGTTATATTTGAAATCCAAGTTATTTAACTTACAAAATTAACTTTTCAATATTAAAAGTCCATTAAATATTCCGAATTTGAATGACGAAAATTATGGCTCGTTACATTAGCTTTTCGAAAAATGCAAAAACATGAAAATCGAAGCTGGAATGAATGAGATATGACTAAAATACTAAGGTACTCTGGTTCAGATTTTCCATATGCGGGTCATAGTTCAACTATGTTTCAAATGAGTTTTCAATACAGTAAATTACAAAAGTTTCAAAAGTGTTCAATATTAAAGTTATTCATTATCAGATTTTCTTTCTGAAAAGTGTAAAATAGACAAAATTGAACCTGAAATGAAAATGATATGGTCAAAAACTAAAAGGAGTTTAAATAGAGTTTTGAATAAAAACTTTGATAAAATAATTCATCCACATTGAAAAAATAATTTCTTGAGCGTTAAAATCGACAATTTGGAAAAGTAATATATACATGTTGTAAATGATCAAATTCTTTTTCTAAAAATTCAAAAATTGCTTAAAACGGATATTTACATAATAAATTAATCATTTATTTCAAACCATCCACTAATAAATACTCTAAACAATTTACATTACAATATAATTATACATACTTACAATAATTCCAGTTATTTCAAAAAGTATTATATCATGCCATAATAATTTCATCTATTCGTAGACAGTGAAATTTTTTTACTTGTTCGCCAGAGAAAACACTAGATGATTTACTAATATAAAAGTTTACACACAATAGCTTATACATGAATGGATAAATAAAAATAAGTCAACTTCTATCTCACTTTGATTTAACAAAAATCTTCATTTCAAGATGTGAAGTCATAAACTTTAATACTACTCTTAGGTCCAATTTCTAAATACACTTTGAATCGATTATTAATAAAATAATTGTTTACATAAATTCATAACACTTTGTAAATTGTCCTCCATAATAACTTTCTCATATTTTTTTGCTTTGAGAAGGTCTTTCAATATTGAATTTCATCATTTTTTTTCATCCTTTTCTAATATTCATTACCAAAATTTTATTATTAATTTCTTCCATGTTCTTCATTTTTAGATAAACTCCATTAATATAGAACATTTTTTTAAACATAGTGTGTCAGTTTACAAAAACAAGGATATCATTTTTTCCCATTTTATAATTTGTAAATAATACTATAAAACCTTTTTATATTATTATATTCTGTATAAACGCTATTTATTATTATAATACTAAATATTTTTAGGAATATTAAGATGTTCAACTTAATTAAACCCTTGAAGTAAGGATGTAAATCAATTTAAAGGTATCCTAAAAAATATTATAACCCTTTATAGTTCAAAATGTTTTAATACAAAATTTCATTTCTTTTAAAGGGGTTACTTATCTACTTGGTTGAGAAATCATGACTAACTTATCATTAATAATTCTCAAAATCAAATTTTCCATCTTTGAAATTCAACAATTGAAAAATGCTAATCCTTTAGAATTATGTTCTGTTTATAAAAACCTCTCTTACACAAAATGTTTCTCATTCACAAAATAGATTACCCAAAATTCATTATCTCAAATTAATTAAATAAAGGGACTATGGTTTTGCTTCGACTTCCTTTAAATTAGAACTCAAATGTATATACGTTTTATCGTCTACTTAGATCATAATAGAATATACATAACTAATCAAAGCAACATACAATATTACATAAGCATACAGCTTATAGATGAATATACATATATATATATATATATATATATACAAAATTTATAAATATCAATTAAAATAATAACTTTGCCTTGCCATCCTTTTATAGCGAACTGCTTTGTCAATTAGTTGCAATGTCGACTATGAAATCAACATTGCCTCACCACTGACCTTGGCTCTCACTAATATTTAGCAGCCACACTAGCCGTCTATATGTCAATATGTATCATGCGGCATTATGGTTTTTATCATGACTACTTAAATAAACTAATGGTTTGTTCAGGTTCAGAAACTTTTCATCGTACAAGGGTGATAAATAAACTACCAAGTGTACCTTACGCTCAACAGCCTTAGATAATTACTTAATAGATTATTTATACATCCTTAAATAATTCGAAGTATCATTCCCCTAAACTACCCATTAGCCAAGCAAGAATGAATTTAAATGTTATTTAAGTTTATTTAATATGCTTCCCTTTTTCACATTATCTACTTTCCTTTATTTTCAGTTCACATTCATTTCAAGCCATCTTTTATAAATTTTTATTCAATTATTCACATAATATATTTCCCATTCAATATTTGAAATCATCATTGAATACATTGTTAAAGCATTACATGCATTTCATGTATTTTCAATTTATTCATACAAGGTTGTCTCTAATTAGTTTACATTCATTCATTCACATTTATTATTTACTTATATAATTTGATTCCCATTTAATATTAATATCCATTAGTGAAAAAATTCATACTTAAGGTTCTCTACCTTTTAATTCACATTTATCCTTTCTTTATAGTGTCAATTAAAAATAAACTTATTAATGTATCTTTTCAGTCATTTCTTATGTTTATAACATTTTCTTAGATATTATTCACTTTTACAAATCAATCTAATTACTAGCATTTCAAAACAATAACTTAAGCTTAAAACATTTCATGTACATCAAAAAAATTATTTGTAGAAATAATTCCATTCGAACACTTTTATTACTTAAATTTTACTAGTATAATATCCTATTACCTATTCCTATTTAAAATTACAACTTTTAAATATTTCAGGTAAGTTAGATATATGTTTTAAGAATGTAATTGAATGTTACACAAGTTTATCTTATTCATTTTAGTTAACAAAATGTTCAATAGTTACATCTTCTAAATTTCATATCATTTTGATTAAGTTACAAATTTCCAATTCTTATACATTTCATTAATCACTTAGCATCAAATTTCTTATTTTTCATTTTAAAAGTTTCCAATTATGAAAATAGTTAAGATTTTGTTTCATTATAATAATTGAAATCCCTAATTTGTATAAATTTAAGAACTAAATACCGGTTCCATTTTAATTCATTTAAAATATACACATACATACATACATACATACATATATATATATTCATTCCTTTTATATATCAATCACACTTAAGAAAATAAAATTAATTTTTTTATCAAAACAAATGTGTAGCAAAGCTAGTATAATGGTCATCCTACTTTGAGACTCGAAAATGAATGTCGATGATGTGACCGTCATCGTCGAAATCATTTTCTAACGACAAGAGAGGGGAGAAAAGAACTTGTTTCCTTTTAAAATCTTTAAAAACATTTCTTTCAAATCATATTGAAAATATTTATATCCGAAAATACTTCCAATTGATACTAATATTATCTTCCAAAATCTTTGAAAACCAATTTCAAAACCCCAGAATTGAAGTTCTTAAATTTCTAATTCATAATTACTTTATTTATAAATCCTATTTACAACCAATATTTATAGATATCACTTCCTAACAAAAAAACATATTACACACTACTATATCCATTTAGAAGAATTATTATTTTATATAAGAATATAACACTAGGTAAAATTATTTCATTTACCTGTATTTCAAAAACAATATTGTGTCGGTCTGCCTTATTAGGTGTTTAGAAATCCCTATCGATGCCATAGTATCCTATATACTGACCAAAATTTATAAATACTTAACAGAACAAATTAACACAATATAATAACATTTATATAACACTAACAAGTACGCTCTCTCATACATACACACTCAGACAGACTCATTCTACGGTATTACTAACCTATCTCTAATGAGTCAAATTCCATAAAGCTAAGGTTACCGCTAAACCAAAGCACCGATACCAAATATAACGACTCACCATTTTGGACGGTTTAAATCGACAATGAACAACACATGTCAGACTCAAACCATTCAAATGGAAGGAATGTTATGGGGTAAATACTAAAAAATAGGAAAAGAAAGAAAAACAAATACAGAATCTTACAGCGGAATGACAAAATATAATAATCAAATAAATAGTTCATGAAGCTGTTTTACAAATATCATTTGATTACACTTTTACAATACAGATCAGAGTTATATGTGCAATATGAATAAATAAATAATGCACCAGAACAACATGATACAGTGGAATAAATACTAGTAAATAGTAATAATATACTAAATTTTTGTCTTCATCCTTCAAAAAGATAGTCTTCAACAATAAAATGCTCAGGCTGAACCAAGCGTAATGAAAACAAAACACTCGAGTCAGAACTAAAAGATCTTATGTAAGTTAAATCAATATTAAATAAATTGAGTGTAACGGCTCCAGAGATGTTTACGGGGTTTCACATCTCCTATCCAGTGTCTAACGTGCATGCAATAACTTAAGAGATGTTTAGGATTCCATCTCCTAAGGATCCATTAAACTATCTATATGTAGTAGAGTACACTATTATAATGTAACGACCCAAAATTTTCGATCCCGAAAATTCCAAATAGTTAGGGAAAAGAAGAAAGAGATAGAAGAAGATCATAAACACCAACATCTCACATTCGCAGCGGATAAAATATAATAATAAATAACAATAGTTTACAAAGAATTCTGTATCTTTCAAAATACCTTTACATCATAGTTACTCATATATACAGACGCTGGATATACACAATCATCATGTCTCAGATATACAACAATATAATACAGCGGGAACACTCCATACGTTCTTGCTATCCAGCTCACCTCCTGAGCTCCAGAACGTCCTTACCTGAAAATCTGTAATACTCAGTCTGGCCCGAGCATTACGTCATAGTAACACCCGGGTCAGGCTGGAAACAAGCTTGAGTAAACCCATCTAACATGGCATATAAAGCATACAACTTATATATAACCCGAAGCAACTCGTATAAATTTACAAATTCACAATTTGTTATAGACATCACTTATTTCACATGTCAAATCTCTAAGTACCAAAAACTTAGATTAAATGGTCCAGTTCACTTAAATCATTCCATACGAGCCTATTGATTTCACATATCAATTTCTAAAGAATCGAAGTGGTTTCGGATATTTTCTAATACCCGACCCCGGTCTCTTCGAGTCTCATGTCATCCTAACCCAAGTTATCCAAATGAACTACACTTCAACTTTAGACAAAGGATGTCACTTTACACAACAATTCATCATTGATAGATAACCACAATATCCTGTCCTCCCAAACATATGTTACCACAAAATATTTCATATCAGAGATATCCACTCATTCAAGGCATCCAATACCATTCAATCATCCATAAGCAAAGCTTGATAACTTCCAAAACTAATTTAATTAATTCTAATTGAATTACTAACCTCAATCACTTAAATTCCTTCACTTGACTTTAATTAATTTCAAATCAATTAATTAATCATCTCTTAATTATCGATCTTAATTAATCACCTCGGATTAATTATCCTTCAATTACATTCAAGTAATTATCTTTAATTAATTACACAAATTAATTATTATTAACCAAAAACAGTAATTAATCTTTAATTATTTCACAATTTAACTAACTATCATTAGTTACATTAATCTTTAATTACTCATATTAACTAATTTCTCATAAATCACTTATTATTGATTAATTATCTTAATTCATCAACCTTTAATTATATCATTAATTATATAAATTAATGATTTCTAATTACATTTTAATTTATCCTAATCTAAATTAATTGCATTAAGTAATTAATTATTAATTAAACCACAAATTACTAATCACTCTTGATTAATGTCAACCGGTAATTTACTACCTTTTTTTACTTCATTAAATAAATTAATTACTCATTTTATAAAAGAAGTTTAAAGGAATTTAAAACCAAATTCATTTTTAAATTCAGTATTCCAGTTATCGCTATAATTCATCATAGAATATCAAATATAACACAAAATATTAAACAATCTAAACAATTTTGAGGAATCCAGTTGGATTCCTCCAACCCGTTTCTCTGCATCCATAGAAGTTAGCACAATACCAATTCCACTTCGAGGAGGAATATCGCGGTATATGGGATTTATATAATATCGTCCGCTATTATACGAGGGTCTCATTCGCTATATAATGCGTGAAATCAATCACCCAATATATACTATATACTACTATATATAATATAGCACATCAATTCAATTCAACCATTCAACCAATCATTTAAATTTAACCATTTAAATTTAAATAAAAACCCAGTTGAGTGAGATTAACTCATATTTGCTTTTATGTTGCAACCCACTTCCCATCCGGCTTATTTCTATGATTTCGACCTTGTATAAACATTATATAATTCATTAATATTTGAAATAAGCGAATAGTAATTTTCCATTTATTAATTAAATTAATGATTTAATTTTAAACTAGAAATTTTCCTCTTGGAACTACTTATACATTTATAAAAATAATTTATAGATTTAAAAAAAATCTAACTTTTATAGATTCTCTTATATTCGAAAATCTTATTCATATATATATACACATTCTGTTTTTAAACCTACTATATATTGAAATAGAAAAGTTTTATATCTCACTATATTTAATTTCCTGTTTTTTAAATAAATATATAAATATTAAAAACTGCCTTTACATATACTTTACTGTAAATAAATTTATATATGCATTTTTTTCATTGACTGATTAAACCAAAGATGAATTAAATTAACAAAGCTAAACCTTCAACCTGGCAAATCGATCTCGTCAAGCCTTTCTTTGCCACACATGCTTCGTCCCACCAGAATCGTCGCAAAACAAAAGTCCTGAACCCACCAATGTCAACATCTACATGCGGAAGTGTGTCCCTTCCTTTGGCCTTGCGATCGAAACCTAACGCCATTTGCGAGCTCGAAATCGATGCCTCCCTTCCTCTGGCCTTGCAATCCAAACTTACGAAGCTCGCACTCGACACCCCAAACCTATGCGCGAACGCGTCCCCTCATTTAATCAAATTCGAATTCGATTTTTGGGTGTTGAAGCTCAAACGAGATCCAAATACGAAGAGAAAGATGATTTTGATTTTAAATTTGAAAAGGGGGAAGAGGGGAGAGAGTTAGGGTTTGGTTTGATGATAATATTCTTCCTAAGATCACCCATACATTTTTTTTGCCAAGATAAATGTTCCAACTTTTTTTTATTTATTTTACTTATTTTTATTTCGTCGAATACAAGGTGCTCGGTTGATCCAGATTTATTCTGAAAACAAACGCGCGTTGAAGTAGAAGTACGTGTGTTAGAAGGGGTATGCCACGTGTCTCAAAGGCTTGCCAAAATTGATTCAAAAATTTAATATTTAAATTCAATTTCAATTTCAAATTGTCTCAGAAAATGCAACTCAAATGTCGAACTCCTATCGAGACGTGCCACTAGGCGTTTATAATGTTAAACCCCTATTCTGAACGCAATGGAAAAGATTTCGAGTCCTAATTCGATTGTATGGAGAAGATAGCTTTTTAGACCCAGTTATTATATAGAATTTACGATATAAATTTCAGCGCGTTTATATATCATACGGTCACACAACAACTCCAAATATTATGAAAATTGAAATACGATAATAATACAATATTACGGATCCAATGGAACTGATTTCATCGAAATCCGAGACTGTGCCTCGGAAGGCTATTTTTAAATTCAATTTAAACAATATATAATTAAAATTGAACAAATCACCTTTAAATTAAATTTTAACCATTCTATTATCTTCAATATCATCATTATAAATTTTATAAGCCTTAAATTATTTTTAATAGGCTTAAAACTGAAGATTCAATAATTTACCCAATTTCCATTAATTAAATCCGATAATTTAATTATCAATTAAATAGTGATATTTGGAATTCAAGTTAAAATAAATCTTTCAAATATCTAAAATCAATTAGATATTCCAATTTCAAATGCTCAAAAATTCTAGGTCATCACATATAATATGCCTACAGCAAAGTAAAGTATTAAAATAGCGTTAAGGCGGTATTCATATCCGCCTTAACACATTTTTATATAAATGCCATATTCTATATAGT
The DNA here is from genome assembly GCA_030765085.1 of Allium cepa. Lineage (NCBI taxonomy): Eukaryota > Viridiplantae > Streptophyta > Magnoliopsida > Asparagales > Amaryllidaceae > Allium > Allium cepa. The sequence goes on along the minus strand of CM060932.1, from coordinate 633,125,303 downwards.
ACTGCAAACTCCACCATAAATTGGTGGGCTATCATGGAGCACTTCATAGGTACGACACGAACCAAACTTGTAATGGGCTCGATAAGGCATATGACAAGGCACGCGAGGCAATGCCCGTTGTAGGATACTACCGTTTTGCGGATCCGGACTGGTGGTAACACATAACAGCTACTATCGCCTACCTCGATACAGACTCCCATAATCAAATTAAGGGGTGGCCACCTATCAATCATAAAGTAATAAATATGGTATCGAAGAAATATGCCGATTGGGGAAGCGACCCCACTTGGCCCGGCGTGGCTCTTGTTTTAATCATATGAAGCTAACCCAAGGGGGTAAGGGTTGGTTCATACCTCATACAGTAGCGTTCACTAACCATTCTATTTCGTTCTTGATTCTCCACCATGTGCACAGTTACTAAAATGGTTTTCGATATTGGCAGATTGTATGACAATATCTGATTTTGGCTTCTTTAATAACGAACGCTTATTGCACGCCGGTTGGTTCCTTTACAATTCCAAAACTAATTCAAAATTTCATATCAAAATATCGTATTCACTTCAAAATCATATCACTTTCGAAATCATATTCACTTTTGAAATCATATCACTTTAATCGTATTCATTTTCAAAATCATAATTACAAAATAGGTTAAATCATCATATCAAAATATTCGCACTTAAATCAATTAATTTTGAATCATAACCGTCCAATTTTAAACAGTTTGAATATTGAAAGTAGTTTATGTATTGGAATAATTATACATTGAAAATAGTTTATATTTAAAAAAAGATTATAGATTAAATTAGTTTATATATTAGAAATAAATCATATTTTAAAATAGAATATAGATCAAATATATTAAAAGTCATTTATAAATTTAAAATAACATATATTAAAATAGTTTATAACTTAAAAATAGGTTATAGATTAAAATAGTTATATATTAAAATAGTTTATAATAGTTAAAATAGTTTAAAATAGGTTTATTAGTTTAAAATAGTTTAATAGTTTAAATAGTTTAAGTATTTTAAAATAGTTAAAAATAGTTTAATAAAAAATGGTTTGATTATTGGAATGATTTATATAGTAATTAGTTTGAAAATCTAAGTAATCTAAAATTTAAAATAATAGATTTTTAAACAGTTTATATTAAATAATTAATTTGAAAATAATATCAAATTAAAATATTTCTTCCATTTCAACAAATCTGGACCATATCTAGATTTCGAATCAACACAAAACTCAATTCTAATCTTTCAATTCAATTCCCCATTAAAATAATGTAACATCCTGGTATTTTCAACCATTCGCATCCACACATGCCGGATTTGAATTGCTCAATATACCAGATTGTTAATTTATATTTGGAAAACTAAGCACATAAAATAAACAAATAAATCACAGAATCACAGACACGGTGTAATATAACAATAATGCAGCGAAAACAAAGGAATAGTAGTTCATGAAGCTACAATATATATATATATATATATATATATATATATATATAACAGAGTTAAATAAGATACAACAGAAGTCTCAAATAAAATAGTCAAATACAAGATCAGAATACACACTGGAATCAATTGAATAACTACAAGCTAAAAAGATGTAGATGGATCTCCAAACGAATCTCCAACTCCAAAGGTGAGTCTCAAAAGCTGTATCACTCAGTCTAACCCGAGCGTACAGCAAAACACAAAACACTCGAGTCAGGATTAACATTTTTATATCAATAAATCCAACTCAAGTGAAATGACAACTGAAATACAAGTAACTCAAAATATATTTGGAATAACCATCCTCCAAAGGTCCGTTAAACTATCTACTATGTAGTAATATACGCTATTATAATAATTTCTATAATAAAGTAAACTATTGAAATAGTGTTAAAACTTTACATTTTCTACCTTAACACATTTTATATATTCCCATAGTCCATACAGTACCGTAATCTCCCCCATACCGGGCGTTATCAAAGGACACCCCATAGGTATGGTAAAAAAACAAACTCTTAGTGGTCTCGATAGGGTACGTGACACGACACAACAAGGCAATGCCAGGGTAGATATAACAATTACGCATTCGGGCTAGTGGTAACGCATATCAGCCACTACCTCCCACCTCGAAAAACACTCCCAAATAAAAAAAATCAAGTGTGGCCACCAAATCAGTCACAAAGTCAGAATATAGTATCGAAGTAATATGTCCGATCGAAGAAGCTACCTCGCTTGGCCCAAGAATCGCTCATGTTTTAGCCACCTTATGCCAACTCATGGGAGTCGGCTCCACGTATATACCTCAATAGAACGTCGCCACCATCCTACTTCATTCTGCAATCTCCACTGCGCACACATTTGTTAAAGTGGCTTTCGGAGTTGGCAGAGAGTATGACAACTTCCGATCCCGGTCTCTTTAACAACCAAACGTTATTATAACACCGCGGTCATTTCAAAATAGTTTATACTTCAAAACCCAAATATCATTGCCATTTCAAAACCATATCAATACGATATCATTTTCATTTCAAAACCAAATCAATACGATATCATTTCCATTTCAAATATATGCATTTCCAAAATCATAGCACTTTCAAAGTTATTACACTTTCGAAACCAAACACTTGAAATTATAACACTTTCAAAACATAATACTTTGAAATTCATAACTTTGAAAACATAACTTCCACCACTTAAACAGTTTAGATATTAAAATAGTATGTATAATAAAATAGTTCATAAAGTAAAATAATTTTTATAAAAGAGTTATAAGTTAAATAGTTTATATTAAAATAATCTATGTAGTGAAATATAAATAGTTTTAAATATAATTTAAAAATATTTTATATAATAAAATTGTTTTCTCAAATTCCACAAATCGATTCCAAATCAACTCGAATTCCAAAATTCAAATTTAACCAAATCCCAAATCATCAATTTCAATTTAATTCAGTTTTCGATTTCAAATTATATCGATTTCAAATACACATTTTTAACCACAAAATAAACCATTTCAATTTCAATATTTTCTCAAGCTTTAAATAATCAACATTTTCAAAACTAAATTTGATAATTATATAATTATATATATGTATATCAAATTCAATTTACTACTATTTTGTTTTAAAATATTTACTAAATCCAATATCATTTAAATAAAACCTCAAATTTTAAATAACTAAATAGTTCCTTCAATTGATTTAAACTTGAAATTACCTTAAACCAAAATAAAGTTATAAAATCATATCCTTTAAAAATCCCAATTCAATAAGTTTCAAAACGATTTACTTAAATAAAATTCTTAATTAAATACAATTTCAAACAAATTCAAATTTATCTTCCCAACCTAACTTACAAAACTCATTATAAAATCTATTTTAAAATATAATTTCAATACTGACTTATAACCTTTAAAACTTTCAAACATATAAATTTAAAAGTCTACATTTTAACCTTTATAAAATAACACATATATAAATCTTAAAATCAATATTTATTAAACCATATATTTCTTTCCAAAACCATAGAAATCATTTCTAAATATTTATATATATATATATATATATATATATATATATACACCAACGGTGTCTGTATATAATTTTCTATCATGTGGTCAAGTGATACAGATATTTATCATTTCAATCCGTAATTTAAATATATATGGGTATATATCATTTCAACTCGCAATCCCAAATTTAATTCAATGAAAATCGCTTGGGTTTATCATTTCAACCCATAATGATTTTCCCCTAGCCACAGATTGTTCGGGTATGTATCATTTCAACCCATAGTGAATTCTATACTAACAGGGAATTTGCAGAGTGATAACATATATGATAATAAGATAACAGGCATATACTATCAATATAAATAATATGTGATGGTGTCAGATGTCACAGGTGAACAGATATAGATAATAGCTTATATAGCAATGTAAATAACTAACAACATCATATTTCAATTGTCGTTTCAACTGAAATCAAATTTAATAAATATAAGAACATTAATCATGAGTGATTGCTCACCTTTTGAGGCTAGAGAGGATAGACAATGAAATTGAGTTACTAAAAGCAAGCATGACATCTAGAGCAAAGCTTAGATTAACACGAATTCAATGGACAAGCTGATAAATGTGAGTCGACGAGAATGAATCAAATCAGTTTGATATAAATTAAAAATATATACCTAAACATATATTAATTTCCCTAAACCAATATTCAAATAAAATACACATTCAAATATATATATATGTAAATCTACCTGCTAATGCTTCAGATCCAATTCTTTATAAAAATCATTGCTTTATTAAAGTCAATATATTTGTATATAACTCGACCGGTTATATATATGTATATATTTAAAAAACCAATATTTAAAATAAGCTATTATAAATCTTTACATTAAACATAAAAGACTAACATATATATCTTGTATATATACTTTAATAGTTATATCCTCAGATATAAACTTAAATCACAGAACATGCTTATATATAAACTATTATCTGGAACCCATATATAGTTGCCAAAATGAAACACTGAGATATGAAATATGTACACAATATATAAAACTGCAACTGTAGCTAATATATATATATATATATATATATATATATAGAGAGACTATGTATATAACTAATATATATATATATATATATAGACATATATATTTAACCGTATACTTGTAGACAACAGTACATATATGTCAACTAAACAGAATATATACATATTATACATTTTTATTACAAAATCCATTGCAAAAATCTAATGATATAAGAATCCATATCTTACTGATATATACACTCCTAAAAACCAAAATACTCATACATATCATATTTAAAATGTTTACAGAATATATGTACAACATCTTACAATATAAAACATAGCTTATATATATACTGTCTAAAATAAACAACCTATATAACTTTTTATATTAATAAACTTATACAGTTTTATACATAAAAAACATATACAAAGCATATATTGAGATGAACGCCATATATATACGTGTGTGTGAAAAATGTAACAGATATTTTCCACTTAAAACAATATTATATATATAAACTGTAAGTTATGCAACTAAAAAAAATAGAACAAGAGGAAGCAGCCGCTCTAAAATGAAAATATATGCAACAATGGATATAAATTTACTTACCAAAAATTTACACATCAAAAGAAAAATAGGCTGCGAGTGATCGGATCAAGGAAATGGTGAATGCGAGGTGGAATTAAGCTCGGTGGTCAGCTATTGACTGGAAAGCGAAGGCCAGGTTTAGGGGTGGTTCGACGGTGTGGCAGGTAGTGGGTTGTTAGGCGAGGTTGCTCGGTAGGGGGGAGGGAGAGCAGGGCCAAGTGGCGGTTGGCATTGGAGAAGAGGTGACCGACCTAGTTGAACTTGGCGGAGTGTGTGAAGCTTTGGTACAAGGGTGAGGTGGTGATGGTTAAGAATGCACAGAAATGATGGTTTAAAGTTGGAGAGTGAGCAGCTGATGGGAAGGCATGGATATGTGAAAGGGGATACAAAGTAAAGACGTGTGCAGGCTAAGAAAAGGGAAGAGAGAAAGTGGTTTCAAAAAAATGTGAATAGACTTCTTAAAAACCGTTATTGGAATTTATGTAAATGTATCGGCTCAGCAAGATTATCAAGCGAAAATAAAAGCCAAAGTATGTGAATCAGCTAAGGCTATTTGTATTATACGGTGTATAATATAGAAAGACGCAAAGAGTCCAAAAATTGAAATAGGATACTAGTACGGTTGACCGTTTCATGGTTTCCGCTGTGTACTGGACATCAAATCATAAAATTGAACATACCGTATAAATCAGCGCGACGAGATAATCAAAACGGTACACAGACGTTAGTGGTACGATATCCTATCAAAAGTCAATAATCAATACGAAAAATACTGATAATTTGCCGAAAATAAGATAGACGGAGCAATAATAGTCGAAATTTGACGAAACGAAACATGACCCTTCACTCAGAATATGATTTACAAATATTTACATAAAAATATTCAGGTTTGGAAAACATTTTATTATCATCTAATATTAACTGATTTAAATTTAAATAAAATTACACAATAAAATGAACTTCCATATTATTTATTGAAAATTTAACATTTGCTATGTTTTTAAATGCGCATTTCAAATATTAAATTTTCATTTCAAAATTTTATTATTTAAAATTTCATAAAATTTCAATTAAATGCATTCATAAAACAAACAAAATTATTAAAAATTTACGGGTAGTTACAAATAATTTCAATCTATATCGATTTCAAATCTATTTTTGAACGACAAATTCAAACCACATCAAATTCAATAGATTTCAAAGCTTAAATATTCAAACGTTTACAATAACTCAATTTTGATAAATTTCATTTATTTTTCAAAATTCAACTTATAAAATTTCAATTTAAATTCTTTAAACAGTTCGTTTGAACCAATTTCAATTTCACATTTTAAAGCTTGGATTTTGAAAACAATTCAGTTCATATAAATCGAATGTTATTTCAAAATACCATTTAACCAGATTCAGAAATTAAGGATTTAAAATAATTTAATCTAACCAATCCGGTGTCCGTATATAATTTCTACCCTATAGTCAAGTGATACAAATATATATCATTTCAATCCATATTCCCAAATAAAATTCAAAAATGCATAAAATCGCTCGAGTTTATCATTTCAATCCATAATGATTTTTCCCTATGTATAAGATCATTCGGATATGCATCATTTCAACCCATAGTGATTTTTCTAACAATAACTAAGGAAACTTGTAGTATGATAACAACATATAAAATAAATATAATATCCACTCATCTAAATATCAAACATCCATCATAGTAATCATTCAAATCAACTAACAAATCAAAACAAATAATTTGGTTATCATTATCAGGTATTTAACTGGCAATTAAATTCAATATTAATTTAAATGACAATTATAATTATAAATTCAATTTTAACTGGAATGATAATTTAAATGTACCAAACACCAATCAATCAATTTTTAATCACATAAATTTAATTTAACCAACGTAAGATAGTTTAGTATTTGTGAGTGGGTTAAAACACTCACCATTGGTTTGTCGACACTTTAAAATCAAAAAATAGCCCAAAAATCCGACAATCTTATAATTCAACCAAACTAGTCTCTTTATGTCCAGAATTTCGATACGATCGCAATGGAGAAAATCGCATGTGAATCCGAGCTCGTATGCAGAAGTTATGAATATTAGAACATATGAAATTTAAATTTTATATTAAAATAAATTTAGGGCATTTCTGCAAATAATCACCTCAGCAAACCCTACCTATAGCAAGACTCGAGCATCACTAATAGCGCCGCCATTCTTCCAGGCAATAACACAGCCATCCAGACATGCTGCTGCTACATCTGACACCACCGCTGAGAAATCCTGGCCGAGCCGCACCCCCTTGACCAATGCGGCCAACTCCAGCCCCTTCTTCGTTCAATGACGCCATTCCACTACAAGGCCAATCTTGGCAAACCGATAAACTGCTGAGGCGAACTAACCACATGGATCGACTTCATTTTCGGCCTCCTCTATGTTCCAGCACCACCTGATCATCCCAACGGCGATGATCCACCATTAAACGACAAAACCATAGTTTCAACGACAGAGACTAAATCGATGATTTATGTCCAAATCGAGACTCGAATCAAAAAACGAATTATTGTAGTAGATTGCGGTCGTCGAGAGCTTTCCAATGATATGTAATTCGATATAGTTTGTGTAGTTTAAATTTTTCGATTTGATTTTGATTTGAAATCGGGTTTAGGAATTAGGGTTTCTGTCATTGGAAAGGAAGAAAGGAGCAGATGGAAATGTATGTACAGAAATAAGAAAAAGGATATTAGGGTTTGGAAGATAAATCTATTTATATGGACAGAGCTAGAAAAGAATGAATAAACAAATCGAATTGGGTCGAAATGATAGCGATGAACCAAAAGGCCCGTTTCGTTTCTGAAAGGAAATTAGGCCATCATATATATCAAAATAGACGTTTTCGATATTTTTAAACTCAATGGAACTAGTTTCAAGCCCTAATTCCATCGTATATAGAAGTTAGCTTTTAAAATCAGATTATATTAATTGAATTCGTTAAATTGATTTCTAAACATTTCGAGCCCGTACGATCAAACGACATGTCCGATCACTATGAAACTCGATTCAGTGTTACGGATCCGATGAAACTTGTTTCTTCGAAATTCAGACAGTGGCCAAAATGTCTTTTTTCATGTTAGTTAAATAAATTATTATTAAATTAATTTAATCACCTTCAAATTTTAAATTTAGAAGTTAACAGTTTAACATTCTTGATTACATAGAAATTAATAATCCATCAAAATAAAATTTCCATGTTAAATTCACTATTTAAATATTTCACTAATCATCAATGTTCAATTACATTGATATAAATTCATTAATTATAATTTAAATTCAAATAACTTATTTTATTTAAATTTTCACTTTTATTATACAATCACCCAATACCATATATATATTCATTTAACACTAGTTTACATTTTATTACATTCTTATTCTACAGTTATTATCTTTTACCATATTAATTATAATATTTCAATTTCTTTAATTCCATTAATTACTAATTTAATTCTTTATTTACAATTATAACCAAATTAACTTTACAATTATATCAATTGATTGAAATTACTTAAAAATAGTTGTCAGAAACATTCAAACAACGTTATCAAGACATATTTTAATTATTTTTCTCACTAATAAATCATAAGTTTTTAATTTCTCATAATATAGATTTTCAAAATCTTATTCAATTTAATTGTTTTAATTATCGAAAATTACGTGTCGTTACAAATTATATTTTCAACGTTCCTTTAAATATGATACACATTTCATTGTTTTACTTTCACAAATATTAACTTGCTTATATTAAACCATTTCCAATTTTCAAAATCATAAGTTTCATGATTTCTAATAGTCCCTTTTCCCATACCTCCCCTTCCCTCCATCCTACCTTTCAAATCTCCTATACAATCTTCCAACTTGGCTGACTTTAACCCAATAGTCTCCTCCCAACTCGACCTTCGTCCTAGCCTTTCTCCTCTACCTCTCCATTCCCATTTCACTGTCATTCCTCCCACCTCATCCACTCTTCCATCTTCATCCTTTCCCCTTTTATTTTCAACCCTTCCACCTAGTGAATAGAGCTGGAATTCCTTACACAAGCATCTTCCTTGAAATGCTGGGAAGTGCAACCTTGTTCAAATGAGCCAATTTTTTTGTGAGAAAGCCATTATTCCCTTTTCGTAAGTCCTCCAAGCTGGTTCCCAAGCTTGGAGCTAATATGTAGTAGGATTCTTCTTGGACTGCCCACTTTCATGCACTTCTATGATATAACATTTAAAGAAGATTTGGAAGCTCAGAGGGAATATCAAAGTGAAATCAAATGGGTCGATCTTTCTTTTCTTGTTGTCTGATAAAGGTGATAGGATGAGGATTATTGAAGGAGATCCAATCATCATTAGAAACAAACTGTTTGTTCCTAAGGAGTGGGATCCAAATGTTAGTAATGTAGTTGGTTCGATAAAAGATGTGCCAGTATTGGTCCATTTATCCAATATACCCTTATTTTCTTGGTCTTCGATAGGGATTAATTAGCTAGATAATAGGTTGGGTAAATTGATATGCCTTGATGAAGTCATTGAAAAGCTTGATAGGATCCAATTTTCCAAATGCCTTAGCGAAATATCTCTATTGAGTCAGCTTGTTAACTCTTTCCCTTTTCAACTACTTGATGGCTCTCTGCAACATGTCCAAGTCTTTATTAATGAAGGAAAGATATTTGTGATTTATGTAAAGTGTTTGGATACACAAATTACATGTGTTTAAGTAGTGGGCATGAGAAGGTCAATTCAGAAGATGATAGTAAGAAAAGATGCACCCAATTTGATGATAATGTTCACCTCAATAAGAAGAACAAAAATGGCACTTCAGTTCCTAAGCCTATTCTTAAAAATGATTGGAATAAGGATAGTTCCATAAGGAAATATGTAAGGAAGCATAACACTAAAGATGTCTCTCATGTTGTAGTTGATATTGTATCTTCTAGCAAGGTCACTGAGGAAAATTTGAATCTCTCAATTCCTAATCCCTATGTTTGTATTTTTGATCCCTTTATAACTTCCATTGATGCAACATTATGTGGTATGACTCCAATAGATTTGCTATACATGACAGTATTAATGAATCTGAGGATGTAATAGAGCCAATAGAACTTAAAGGAAAGCAAGTTGTTTCACAGGTACTTGTGAAAGATAATGTCGTAAATGGTAAAGGTTGCTGTAAGGTTTCACTTATTGATCCTTCTAATTAAGGGCACCTAACCAATTTGAACCAAAGCTCACTCTCTAAATGTCTTGATGTTGAAACTATTCACAGCTCTCTTCCTAAAGGCACTTCTAAAACCCCTCTCTTTGATCAATTGCAATGCTCTAATGCCGTTCTCCATCCATCTGTTGACACTGATACAACTAAACTCATAACATCTGCTTCTCATTATGACTTGTCTGATATCTCTAAAACGATTAATCCTTCCTCTGTAACTACCTATACTTGCGCTCTCTCTAGTTACTATAACTATTCTTGTGTGCATATGTACACTTATACATGCACACCTTGTCATGACACTTTCTTGCATGTGGGATCATCCTCCATTTTTGATCCTGCGAAAACCCTATCTCCTTCTCATATCTCATCTCTTAGTAACAACATCTCCTCTTCCATCATCTCTATCTCTTCCCTTTCTAAACAAGCTCACCTTGCCCTTCCTCCTTTTGTTGCTAATAAAGACTCAACCAAGAAAAGTACCAAGAACAAAAAAAGACTAATTTCTACTTCTAAATTCAACTCCAAACTCAGCTCGTCATTGCTTGCCAAATGGAGATCAAAATCCTCATCCTCCCTCTCTACCTTCAATGCTGATGACTTAAACTCCCTACGGATAACATCACTGATGAAACAATCACTCTCACTTGTCTTAGAAGTACCGAAAATTCGAATAAAAAACCCACATCAGTTATTTAATGTTACACAATATGGCTGCATGGATCATTAGTGGTGCACATATGGATAAAAAAATTAATCAGTTAAAAAACCTCATTCATGAATAAAAGCTATCACTAATTTCTATCCTTGAAACTAAGCTAAATGCCAACCTTTCAATAAGTGTTGCCTTCTATATCAATCCCTCCTAACTCTCCATTAGCAAATTGAACAGGCCTCATATGACAGACTTCTGATAGTATATAACCCTTCCATTTATCTTCTTTCTCCAATTCTTTCAGACAAGCAATTTATTCACATACATGTTACCGACCTTCCCTCAGCTACCTCTATGTACTTCACATTTGTCTATGCTATGAACTCCTCCTCCCTAAGGCAACAGCTCCTTAGCTACCTCCCTCATCTTAGCCAAGTAACTCATCTCTAGATCGTATTTGGAGACTTCAATTGCTGCTATGTGTCCTCCCTTAAATCTGGGGCCATTCCACTCTCGACTAGAGAAATCTCTCCTCTCAATGTAGCCATCCTCTCCGCCTCTTTATTTGATATCCCATCTATTGACTTCCCCTTCACATGATGCAATAAGAGAAAACAAGGCCATAGAACTCTCACTAAAATTGATCATGCATTTTCAAACTACATTACCTTTTAGAAATAGCCTTCCTTATTTGTTCACATCCTCACTCCTAAGCCATCTAACCCCTGCCACTTAATCCTCTCCTTTGGTATGCCATTAAAATTAACACTAATTTTAAATTTTTTGATGAATGGACTAAATATCCTAACTTTTTTGTAGATTGTTCAAGAAGCATGGAAAATCAGAACATATGGAAATGCTATGTATGCCCTTCATTAAAAGCTTAAAATATTAAGAATGCTCTAAGTTCCTGGGCCAAAGATAAATTTGGGAATGGCCAGAAACTTTCCACCATCATCAAAGAGCATTTAAACAAGTGCGGGTACAAATTATGAATAATTCTAATGTCTTGGGTCTAAGCTCTATAAAAAGTGAATTGTCTTCCCAACTTGTTAATGCTTTATCCTTTGAGGCCAATATATGGAAACAAAAGAGTAGGGAGCAATGGACTAAATTCGAGGATAGAAACACTAAGTACTACGAAGCTTCTATTAGGATCAAGCAAGCCAAGGCTCATATTTCTCAAATTTTTAATGCTCAAGGAAAACTCCATTCCAATCCCTTTAATGTTGATGAAGCCTTCATTAACTACTACTACTTTGCTTAGTACCCAAGATGATACTGTGGTTGATGACAGTTTTCTTTGTAATCTATCCCTACCTCAACTAACCTCTAAGAAGAAAGATTTCCTCTCTTCCTCAATCTCTGATGTAGTTATAAAACTCTCCGTCCTTAGCTTTAAACAGTTTACCTATAGTGGCCCTGATGGGTTTAATGCCTATTTCTTCACCCATTGCTGGCATATTATTGATGAAGATGTGCTTAAAGCCGTCCATAACTTTTTCTGTAAAACTAAAATGTTCAAGGCTATTAACTCTACTAATTTGGCCCTTATACCTAAGATATCTATCCCATATGATGTTACTCAGTATAGACCAATTACTTATTGTAACACAATATACAAATGCATCTCAAAAATTATAGCCTCTAGATTGAAGCTTAACCTATCTACTGTTATCTCTACTAACCAAGCTGCTTTCTTACCTTAACATAAGATTCTTGACAATGCGATGGTTGCTCATGAGCTACTTAGTATCTAGTCAATTGCTGCTATATCTCCCCATGCTATGATGAAAACAGATATAAGAAAAGCCATTGACTCAGTGAAGTGGTCCTCTCTTATCTCTATTATCAAGAGAACGAACTTTCCTGAAATTTTCTCTGGATAGATTTTTGAATGTATTTCAACTGTTAGATACTCTATTCTGATCAATCCACATACCGTTGGATATTTTTAAAGCTTATAAGTGTCTGAGGCAGGGAGACCCATTTCAGCTTATCTATTTATAATAATCATGGCTGTCTTGACTCATGCTCTCATTAATCAGGTCAATGTGAAGACCCTCTCCCTTCATCCTAAGTGTAATAACCCACAACTCACATTTTTAGCCTTTGTTGATGACTTGATTTTTTTTTTACCATACCCTCAATCTCCTCTCTCACTTGCATTATGAACACCTTGTTGTCCTTCTCAACTTTCACAGGCCTTCCCATTAATTCATCTAAATCCCACATTCTTTTACTCATGCTTTCTGGCTATTTTGTTGATCTATGTCTCTCCATTACCAAAATGCAGCCTCTTGTAGATGATAGGAGTTATCTCAGCATCCCAATGGCTTTAAAAATAATAACTAAAATTAAATGCCTTCCATTATATGAGAAAATCATTGCAACTATGAATACACGGCAGAATAGGTACTTGTCCCAGTCTGGCAGGCTAACTATCATCAAGTCCATCAATTTATCAATGAATGTCTACTGGGGTAAGGGTTTCATATTATGAAACAAACTAATATCTACGATCAAAATTGCAATGACGAGATTTCTGTGGTCAGGTTCAATTTTGTCCAAGAAACTTGCTCTCATAGCTTTTAGGAAAATTGAACTGCCTAGATAATATGGAGGCCTCTAGATTAAAATTTTGAAAGCCTAGAATTATTTTGCCTTCTCTAAGCACCTTAACAGCTTGCTGAATAACTCTAATTCTATTTGAATGGACAAAGAAATATAGACTAAAATCTGATGCCTTCTTGCTTATGAAACCTAAACCATCCTCTAGTTGGATTTGGAAGACTATGCTAGGTCCGAGGTGTAATGATACAAACAAAACACGGAAGCACACTTATCTATCCACGAGACATTGTCTCAGAGCATATCAACCGCAGATCATGATGAACGGCCAGGATGGATTATTATAGTTTGGTTTAGATTACTGAATATATGCGGGCTGGATTGTTATTAGGCCCATTCTCTTGTATATAAATACAATTCTGTACCACTGTATCATTATTAATAAAAAAAGTTTGTTTTCTGCTACATCTGATTTTATGGTATCAGAGCAGTAAGCCAAACGGCAAATCTTATCAAAAAAAAAAAGGATTAAATCAAAACTTCAAAGATTTAAGACTGCATTGGCTCCTCTTAGAAAAATTTCATCACTGAGGAGGTATATCTTTCTCTTGATCACGCCAAGATCGGTTGCATCTGTTCTATATTCATCTCAGAGGTGAAATCAGATTATTCTTCACTTTTCCCTCTGATTGCAATCTTCTTTCCTACTGCTGTTCATACATATTACTGTTTCTTGATGAAACAGTAATATATACCTATCACAAGCAGTTTCGATTCAAACCAAGTTCTTGATTCTTGGCTGCTATCTTTTGATAGCCACGCCAAAATAAAGAAGATATCCCTGTTTTCTGCAATTCTCATCAAGAAACCGGCATTTCAAAGAGTATTGAATCACCATGGCATTTGATGAAGAAGCAATGACATCAGCCACTTTAGGGAGTCAATCAAACAATATCCAGAATTCAGATTTGATCTTGATCAAACCTAAAAGTCAAGTTGTCACAACATCACTGGATGAAGACAATTATGTTTTGTGGAAATATCAAGTTGAAATAGCATTAAAAGGACATGACTTACATGATTATGTGGCTGGAACCAAAATCATACCACCAATCATGATAACTGACAAAGAAGGCAAGATAGTTAGTAATCCAGATTACAAACATTATCAGAAGCAGGATAATCTCCTATCATCTTGGCTATTATCTTCAATTAGCCAAAGCTTACTCTCACAAATGGTTGGATGTAGCAGTTCTTATGAGATATGGTCAGCAATTGAGCGCATTTACAGTTCGCAGTCAGCAGCAAAAGTCATGCAATATAGAAGAGAGTTACAGAATGCAAAGAAAAATGATATGCCAATGAGAGAATACCTTGCAAAAATCAAGAATTTATGTGACAAATTAAAGGGTGTTGGTCACAATGTGTCGATCAGTGAGTAGATTTTAATAATCACTAATGGATTGGATCAAGACTATGAGTCTTTAGTAACATATATTGGCACACAATCAACTCCGCCTGATATTGGGTACATACACACAGCCCTACTTGCTCATGAGGGAAGAATTCAACAAAGAAAATCAATGCAAGAAGAATACAGTGTCAACTATGCAGCCACATCAAAAAACAGAAATCAGAGAAATTCATCAATTCAACCCAGGCAAGACTATCAAAGCCAGGGAGGAGGTTATACTCAAAGAGGCAGAGGCAGAGGGAGGAGTGGATACAACAATAAGGTCAAATGTCAGATTTGTGAAAAATTTGGGCACATGGCAACCAAATGCTACTTCAGATATAAAGAAGATTACAATGCAGGGCAAACATCTCAAACCAGCAAGAAACCAAGTGCTAACATGACTCAAACCAGCAACCAGTCCAGAAACAGTGGAGATAATACCACTGATGACACACCTAAAACTGAAGATTACAACATGGACGAATGGTTTCCAGATTCTGATGCCACAAACCACATCACAAACAATTTACAGAATCTTAATCTGGGCAACAAAGCATACACAGGTAACCAATCTGTTCTTATGGGAAATGGTGAAGCTGCAAATATAACACATGTTGGTACTGGCTGTATAAAAGGTACTAGGTTACTCTATTTAAACAATTTATTAAGAGTGCCAAGTATCAAGAAAAACCTTATTAGTGTTTCACAATTTGCTAGTGAAAATAAAGTATATTTTGAGTTTCGCCCAAAAACTTGCTTTGTTAGAGATTCATTAAATAAAACAGTATTATTACAGGGCAATCTGGATAATGGCCTATACAAGTTCAGCAATATCCAAAACAATGGTGCTGCTAATGAGAGAATATGGTCAAATAATGTTAGCTCAAGAAATGACAGTAATGTAAAATTGTTTTATGAATGGCATTGTAAACTTGGCCATCTTAGCTATGATGTAGTTAAACTCATTTTAATGCAAAATAATATCTCTGTTCCAAATAGATCTGATTTATCTTTGTGTGATCACTGTCAAATGGGAAAAATGCATAAATTGCCTTTTCAAACTTCTAAAACTATATATAAAGAACCCCTTGAGTTAATTACTGCAGATTTATGGGGACCAGCACTTCTTTTCTCAACACAAGGACACAGGTATTATCTATCACTTGTGGATGCACACACAAGATATACTTGGATTTATTTTCTCAAAGCTAAATCTGACACTAGCCATGCTATAATACAGTTTGTCACTCATGTTGAAAAACAAATTAACAAAAGTGTTAAAATAATACAAACAGATGGTGGAGGATAATTTAAATCATTAAAGGAATTTTTCAACAAAAAAGGAATTCTACACAGAACTACCTGCCCCCACACATCGGAACAAAATGGTTTAGTTGAGAGGAAACACAGACACATTGTGGAAACTGGTTTAACACTTTTATCTCAAGCATCCCTGCCATTGAAATACTGGAGTGATGCTTTTGCCACTGCAGTATATCTCATTAATAGGATGCCCACAAAGGTGTTAAACAATGACTGCCCACATGAAAAATTCTTCAAAGTAAAACCAAAATATGATCAGTTAATTTTTTTGGATGTTTGTGTTATCCTTATCTTAGACCATACAATAAACATAAGTTGAGCCTAAGGTCAAGTCCATGTACTTTTCTAGGGTATGCACATAACCAAAAAGGATACAAGTGCATGGACAACCAAGACAAAATTTACATTTCTAGGCATGTTGTGTTTAATCAAAATGTATTTCCATTTGCAGGAAGAAAAGAGCAGAATCACGAAATCAATGGCAAAACATGTGGCTTTCACATTCCAGTACTATCAGAATGTACACAAAAAGAAAATCAGAAAATACAAAATTTTGAAGATAATGCATCTGTATCAAGCACCAAATCAGGTTACAGTTCAGATAATGGATGTAATGATCATCATTCACCAGTTGATTCAAATGATATACAGAATGCAAACGTGCCAAGCAACAACCAAGATAATGATCAAAATGCAGGTATGACTAATAATAATCAAGCAAAGGATGCTACAGTCAACTACAATGATGATCAATTAGAAGACTCTTATAATCAGCATCATGGATCAGGACACCCCATGATTACCAGATCTAAAAGTGGTATTTTTAAACCAAAATTATACACAGCTCAAGCAAATGAGGTGGAGCCAAATTCTTATGATCAGGCTAGCAAACATGAAAAGTGGAGAAAAGCAATGGATGAAGAGTTAAGTGCATTACTTAAAAATAAAACCTGGACACTATTGCAACCACCAAAGAACAAAAATGTTGTGGGATGTAGATGGACATATAAAATTAAAAGAGATGCAAATGGTAATATATCCAAATATAAAGCCAGGCTGGTGGCAAAAGGGTACTCACAGTAGTTTGGTTTTGATTTCACTGAGACTTTTTCCCCAGTGATCAAACCAACCACTATAAGGATCATGCTAACTTTAGCTCTACACAAAAACTGGAAAATAAGACAGCTAGATGTCCATAATGCTTTTTTAAATGGTGAATTATGTGAAGATGTCTACATGCAACAGCCAGAAGGATACAATCATCATACAAATAAAGGCTATGTTTGCAAATTACACAAAGCTATATATGGATTGAAGCAAGCCTCTAGAGCATGGTATGAAAAGCTTAAAAGCACACTAACACATTTGGGTTTTAATGCAACCAAATCAGACACTTCACTTTACTTAAAAAAGGATAAGGATGCAAGCATATATGTACTTGTGTATGTGGATGACATACTCATTACAGGAAATAATCAACAGGAAATCAACCACATCATAGAGCTACTAGACAAACACTTTGCAATCAAGGACATGGGTGAATTGAAATATTTTTTAGGGATAAACATCCAAAGGAAGACTGACAATGAATTTTTTTCTTTCACAGAAGCAATACATCAATGACATTCTGATTAGGCACAACATGGACAAAGCAAAGTCACTGCCCACCCCTATGAAAAGCAATAAGCAGTTGTCTAAAAACAGAGGTGAGCCTATTGATAATGTCAAGCAATACAGGAGCATTGTTGGAGCACTACAGTACGCTACTATTACAAGGCCAGACATATGCTATAGTGTCAATAGAGTATGCCAATACATGCAGAATCCTTTAAACGAGCATTGTATTGCAGTTAAACGAATTCTCTGATACCTCAAAGGCACTGACACTTATGGGTTACTTTTAAAGGGTAGTAAAGATATAAATATACATGCTTACAGCGATTTCGATTGGGCAAATGACATTGACGACAGAAAATCCACTTTTGGATACTGTGTATATCTGGGTCCAAACCCGATTTCTTGGTGCACAAAGAAGCAAACTACAGTCTCCAGAAGCAGTGCCGAAGCCGAGTATAGATGCATAGCAAGTGCGGTCGCTGAAATTGTTTGGATCGAAACCCTAATTTGGGAATTAGGGTTCGAATCAACTCGCAAGCCCATTATTTGGTGTGACAACCTCAGTGCCATCTCTCTTTCCATGAATCCAGTTCAACACACTCGCACTAAACACATGGAGATAGATCTCCACTTTGTACGAGAAAGGACAGGAAGCGGCAAGCTCGCCATCAACCATGTTCCATCTTATTATCAAAGAGCAGATTTTCTAACCAAGGCGTTATCAGCCAGAAATTTCCATAGATTTCGTAAAGAACTCAAAGTTTTTCCAGCCGACATGAAAGAGGAAGAAGAAGTGAAACCCTAGTTTTGTTTGAAGGGGAGTGTAATGATACAAACAAAACACGGAAGCACACTTATCTATCCACGAGACATTGTCTCAGAGCATATCAACCGCAGATCATGATGAACGACCAGGATGGATTCTTATAGTTTGGTTTAGATTACTGAATATATGCGGGCTGGATTGTTATTAGGCCCATTCTCTTGTATATAAGTACAATTCTGTACCACTGTATCATTATTAATAAAAAAAGTTTGTTTTCTGCTACATCTGATTTTACGAGGGACATTCTTCTTCCACACACAGACTCCTTCAGGCTTTGAATAGTGAAGTTAAATTTTACCTCGAGCCATTGCTAGCTAAGGGACTATTCTTATGAACTGCTTGACTCATGATGAAATTGTTCGAACTAGAATTCTAGTGCAAGCAAGGGCTGTCAACTACATCATATATGGCATCATCACCCTTCCCAGGTCTCACAGCCAACCCTCTAGAATGAATACAGTGACACTTATATTTCACTTGTTGAAAAGGATAACTATGTTTGGACGAAACCCTTAACTCCATATTTATCCAAATCGATCTACAAGGATATTACAATTTAGCAAACAGTTTGCAAATTTCCATGGTTTGGTTTATTTTAGAATCTGCCGACTTTTGAAAAGCTCAACTTCTTCTTTTGGAAGATCTTGAGAAATCCAATTCATACACTTACCAACCTTGCTTATAAAGGATTAGTTATCTCAACCACTTGTTTACTTTGCAAAAGTAGCCCTAAGGACAACCTTCAACTCTACTTTGAATGCCCCTACTCCCTTTACCTCTGGAAAAAAACTAATAGTTGTTGGTGAAAAATATCATTTGTACTATGATAGCAAAATGGAACGGCAAAGCATAAGGAAACTACTTGAAAGAACGTGTCCTCCTATGGACTGCTGCTTATTTTAAAGGAGTTTTCTATTTCGATATGGAAGGATAGAAACACTCAATTGCTTGATGGCGAGGAAAAGCTCAGTCTTGCTATCTACCGACAGATAGTTATTAGATTTAAAAGGAAATGAAATTCTCTGCTAATATATACCCAGATGAAATGATGAGTACGTGGACAGTTGCATAAGTTGTTGTCTATGCCATTTTGCTTTTTTTGTTGTTGTCTTTTCATTTATTTTCCTTGTTTCTTCTCTTAGTTTACCTCTATAAGTCTCTTATTTCTTGCTTGTAATACATAGATAATTACAAAAAGGGTAAGGGCTCGGTTAACCCCACTTTCTTGGCCACAACTGCCATTCCCTCTTCGTTCTCTCCCACTTTTGACTCTTCCATACCATCGTACCTTTCAACCTCTCCATCATCTCTATCTACCATACCACCTCTGCCTGATCTGCCACCATTACCCTCTGTTTTCCCTCCCTCCCTCCTTGGTCCACCTCCTAATCACGTTCATCTGTTCTTCTTCCTCCTCAACCACTTTGGAATTCCCTTCTCAAAGCCAAGCCACGCAATGCCGGTCGTTTTGAACCAGTCGCTTTCCTGTTGGTTTTTGATGAAGGTGTTCTTGTTCCACCTGTTGAAGTAATCAATGCTGGAAATGCTATTTGGAGACATTGTCTTGTTGGTTTCTTTCTTGACACCCCCCTACTGTACATGGTCGTTCTGCACCACCTTAAATGAGTTTGGCGACTTAAAGGCTCGATTGAAGTAAAGTCAGATGGTCGCTTGTTCCTCTTCAATCTGTCTTCAGATGAAGATAGAAGGAAGATAATCCAGTTTGACCCTATTGTGATAAGGAACAAGTTGTTCATAGTTAAAGAATGGGATCCATCAATTGGTAATAGTGTGAGCACTATTAAATCAGTTCCCGTTTGGTTGAAGCTATCGAATATTCCCCTGTACTGTTGGTCTCACATTGTAATAAATTGGTTAGCACCTCGACTAGGGAAATTCCTTTGTATGGATGATAATACTGAAAAGTTGGAAAGGATAGGTTTTGCAAAATGCTTGGTTGAAGTTACTGCATGCACTAAGTTGCCTGGTTCGTTCATGGTTAAGCTACTGGATGGCTTTGATCAGCATGTCAGAGTTGATTATTTGTGGAAGCTTTTAATCTGTAGTGAATGTAAATTTTTTGGACATCAAACATTTTGTTGTCAAGTGATGAAGAATTCAAATGCCTGTAATGATGTGGAAATTCCAGCTGCTGATGCTGATATGAACTCAACTCCAGAGGGTAAAGATAATAAATCTGATGGCAAAGATGAACAAAGAAATGTAAGTACTAAAGGAGGGTGGAAAAAAGTCCCACTAAGGAAAGGCAAGGATCACAAGAATAAGAAAATGAATAGTGACAATGTATCAAAACAAATTGTTAATGTAATAGATCATAACAAGGACAAGACTTTGGAATTGCCTCTGTTCCCTGAAGCTAATACTGATAGAAGAGCCGATGTGCATGTTCATGTGCATATTCAAACTGTTGATAGTTTAAATACTGAAGGAGGTAATTCTGAAGTGCAAATGCAAGAACACCCACCTTATCCCGAAGTTAATTTGCAAGAAGTTGGAATGATGTTTGAAGCAGATTTGAATGCAAACCCTTTTTCTGTTCTTATGCAAGATACAACTGAGACTACTGATAATAACTTAATAACAAACTCTTTTATGGATGGTGTGGACTGTTTTTTAGCATCCAATCCTGTTGTTGACACTTCCATAGCTCCAACAATCCCTATGCAAGTAGTGGAAACTCCATCATCTTTCGTTACTGAATTTAATATCCAGAAATCAAGTTTGTCATCTGAAGCAGTAAATTTAAGCACATTTCCCTCTAGCCAATCAAATCCTAGTATACTCAACTCCCATGCAAAGGTGGTTGCTAACGCTATACATACAACAACGATTGAGAAAACTTTCTTAAATCAACTTGAGAACTTCGTCTTTGATCTATTCAAACCTTCTCCTCTCTCAAATAATCCCTCTACCTCCTTGCCTCAGTCAAATTCTCCCATTCATACTTCCTTACCCTATACATTTCATGGTGCCATCCCTGGGTGGGTATCACCTCCTTCTCACCTAAATAAGCTAAGTCCTAGTGCATTAAGGTCTTCCTCATTAGCAGCCAAATTAAAATCTGTAAGGTCTGACCCTCCTACAACTAGGAGTAAGGCAAGTGTGCACCACCTTTAAACAATGTTTTATAATGAATAATATTACATCATGGAATATTGGAGGAGATCATAATCAAGTCAAGCTTGACCGTGTTAAGTCTCTGATCAATGTTCACAACATTAAGATATTCGCAATCCTAGAAACCAAACTATCTTTACCTTTATCGCAAAAAGCAGCCTACTATATCAACCCTGCTTGGCATGTCCATCATAATCTGGACAATGCTTCTTATGGAAGGATCCTTACAGTCCATGATCCCCACTTCTACACTCTCACCCCTATCCTATCAACTTCCCAGCTTATCCATTTTCAAGCCACTTTCCTTCCTCTCAATATCTCTTTCTACTTGATCTTTGTATATGCTCATAATGCTAAAGCTGCAAGGCAATCTCTCCTAAATCTTCTCCCATCATTAAGGCAAAATTCTCATCCTTGGCTTGTTGTTGGTGATTTCAACCACTGCTACAACTTATATGATAAAGTTGGTGGTCATCCATTAACGCCAAGGGACATTGCTCCCCTTAATATCTCCATTTCAGACTCTGATCTTCTTCCAATTGTTCGAACCGGTGTGCCTTTCTTGTGGAACAGCAGAAGTCGTATTGGGCAATAAACAAATACCAACATTGACTTATCTTTTTGTAATGATTCTGCCTTAACTTTGTGGCCAACCATCACTGCACATCTGCCTCACCTATCTTATCTGACCACTCACCTATAGTTCTTTCTCCCTCCCCTATGCCTTGCAGAGGAAAGATCTCTTTTAAATTCTTCAATGTGTGGGTCAAAGACCCTGAATACTTAACAATTATATCAACATCTTGGTCTAACTCTTTTTATGGCAATCCTATGTTTATCTTGCATAGGAAATTGAAAGCTGCTAAGACTGCATTACGTCAATGGGCATCATGTAAATTTGGAAATGGAACCCTTATTTCTAACTCACTTAAGGATTTTCTTAAGAAGGCACAAACTTTACTTGACAGGGATCCTACCAATCCTAACCTTGCCCAAAGTGAATCCATCCTCTTTCATCAGCTCAACGAAGCATTGGAAATTGAAGCCAACATGATGAAGCAAAAGATGCATCAAAAATGGGTGAGAGAAGGAGATAGAAACACTGCATACTTCCATGCTTCTATAAAGAACAAGCAAATAAGTGACCACATTCATTCTCCGTGGGACGATGAGGGTAATCATCTAACAACTGTTGAAGAGATTGACGAACATTTGGTTCAACATTTCTCAAAACTTTTAGGTAACTATTATAATTTTGTTCCCAATCTCGATATTCTCAACAATCTTCCTCTTCCTATGTTAAGCTCAACAATGAATAACATGCTTGTGACAATGGTCACTTAGAAGGAAATAAAAGATTCTCTGTTTGCAATGAATGCCTCTTCGTGTGGTGGGCCTGATGGATTTAATGTAGTCTTCTTCAAAGCTAGTTGGGAAATTATAAGATCTGAATTTATTGTTGTTATTCCCAACTTTTTTTAATAACTTCAAACTGCTTGGTGAGATCAGTGCAACCAATCTTGTCCTAATTCCTAAAGTCGGGCCCATTGAAAATGCCTCATCTTTTCGACCAATATCATGTTGCAATGTAGTTTATAAGTGCATTTCCAAGATTCTAGCCATTAGGCTTGTATCTGTGCTTCCTGAAATTATATCGTCCAATCAGTCTGCTTTTCTTCCAACAAGGAGCATACTTGACAACATCATGATGGCTCATGAACTAATTAATGGTTATAGTAGATGTCAGATCTCTCCAAGCACTATGCTAAATCTTAATATCTCTAAAGCTTTTGATTGTCTGCAGTGGTCCTCAATTGTTCGAGTTATGTCTTTGATGGGATTTCCTAAAGCATTTGTAGCTTGGCTTTATGTCTGTATATCAACTCCATCCTTCTCTCTATGCTACAATGGGAAAACGGCAGGATATTTTAAAGGGAAACAAGGCATTCGACAAGGGGATCCGATCTCTTCTTACATTTTTATAATTGTAATGGAAGCACTGAACTATATGCTAGCAATGAAATTTGAAGATAAATCAATCTCTTACCATCCTAAGTGTAAGCATCAACGAATATCCTCCCTTTTTTTGCTGATGATATAGTGATCTTTACAAAGCCTAATGACCATTCCATAACTGGCATCCTTCGGTGTCTTCACTCCTTTTTTCTTGCTATTGGACTTAAGATAAATCATTTAAAATCTTAGATTCTTATCTCTGGCATTAGCATGAGTGAAAAAGCTAGGCTATTGACTCTTTCTGGTCTTCAGCCAATGGAAAATATGATGACATATCTTGGCCTACCTCTATGTACATCCAGAGTTTACAAGGCTCACTGCATCTCACTGTATAATAGAATCACTTCTAAACTAAGCTCATGGACTACCAGGTTGCTGTTCATGGCTGGTAGATTAGTGCTTGTCTAGTCAGTTTGTTTTTCCATGACTGTGTATTGGGCAAGAACATTCATATTACCCACTCAACTTCTCACTATGATAAGAACTGCCATGTTGAGATTCCTCTGGACTGGATTAATACACAACTGGAAGATTATTCTTCTGTCATATAGTTGTTTAGAAAAGCCACTAAGCAATGGTGGTCTAGGAATCGTCAATATCTCAATTTGGAACAAGGCAGCGGTCAGTACCCATGTGGATGCTTTGTTGAATAAGAAGGAAAGCCTCTAGGTGAAATGGGTCTGGAATTATTGTATTAAGACTGAGAACTTCTGGACAATCAAAGTATCACAAAACACAAGTTGGATTTGGCGGAAAATTCTCAGCATCAGAAGTTTTCTTCTTCCTTTTGCTAAGAACTCAATTTCCCCTGGTAGCACCGTTAAATTTTGAAGGACCTTGGTTGGATGATTGCTTGGTGTTACAAACCAAATCGAGTGTTCAAGAACGAATGCAATCAAGAATATAAGGAAATGCATGTGCAGTTGGGTACATTGTTAATAGGAAGCTGTGCACTCCCACTACCAGTAATCAAGTTGTCAAAGCGTTATGGGGGAGCTTGCGTGATCATTGGTCCCTATCAGACATGAATCTGCTTTACTTTGGAAGGGTAGACCTCATAGCATTGGTCGGGTTTATGATCTTCTTCTTCATACTGAAACTCTTCCTATCTCACTTTGGGCTAAGGTGTGCTGGAATTCTATTTCTACGGCAAACGATAATTTGATGTTTTGGCGTATCATTCACAAAGCTGTGCAAACCAGAGACAAGCTTTTGTCTGTTGGTATGGTCATTGATCATCAATGCCTCTTCTGTAATATGCTTCCTGAATATGTTGATCATCTATTCTTCGAGTGTGCCTTATTATCCAATATGGTGAGTACACTGTTTAATAAAATTGGTATGGCAAGCCATGATTGTGACTCTGTAGCAAAATGGAATGATCTTAGGTTTGCTACGAGGAACAGAGATGGAAATAGAGACATAACTTTCTTTGTGCCTAAAATATACTTTAGAACTGTTTGGCTTGAACGAAATTCTCAGTGCTTTAAACATGTAGCTGTTGCTGCTCCTCAACTTTGGTACACAATTATGTCAAAGATTGAATCAGGGATAAGATTCTCTTGCCATGGATTCTCCCCACACAGTTGTGGGTTTTGGAATTGACTTGGCATTCATTTTGGTTATCAATTCTTCACGTTTCTGCATGTACATCCCTCTTTGCTTGTTGATGTTTCTTCACTGGCAAATTGTTGCTGCATTGGTGGCTAATTTTCTCATTAGTGTGGTACATTTTGGGTGTATCTTGCTTGTTTCTGTTTTCCACCATTTTGAATGTTTTGTGACAAAAGCTTGTTTTTGTCACAATTTTCTTATTTTTTTCTTCTATCAATAAACACTGGTAGGGGCCCAGTCAACCCTGCTTGCCTTTTAAAAAATAATAATAATTCACTAATGACAATTCTATAATAAAACCATTCATCCATGCATATATCAAGCACTATCAAATGTTAAATTCATCTTAGTATTTAATTAATCATACAAATAGATTAGTATTCTATTTTATACAAAAATAAAATTTTCAATATTCCTTGCGATAACTACACTATTGAAAGACACCGCAAGGTCTTAACATCAATATTGAGTAGGTTTCTAAACTCCAAGTGAAGATTCCTCCTCAAATATTTTTTTTTTATAATTTCAAACAACCAAGCATCCATCAACAAATCAAACATATATAACTAAACAATGTGCTCAACAGAAAGCAATCCATCCGCTTTCGCTGTGCAACTCTGATCACTAATAAGTCAGGACAAAAAAGCCATCTAAGATCTAATCCATGTTATCCATTAAATACCACTCTTGACAAAAGTGAGTTCTAAACTTTATATCCATTTTCATAAAAGTAATTTGTAAAGTAATTCAAAATTTTACAAATATGTCTCAATGATTATTCCTAATAATCATTTATATTTTTATCCTAAATAGGTATAAATTCTAAATTCTACCCTACGCCCCAAGGGACTGGACTCTAAGTCCGTCTATGTCAAGATTCAAGTCTCAAATGTCGTATATTTTTCTAAATATTTGCTTTGATACTAAGCTGTAACGCCCCATTTTATACTTGTATTGACAAAGAATACTACATAATAGTATCATATGCTAATATAAAGAATAAGGTTGGTTTGGAGCGACCTTACGTGAGTATTCCTTTGGTCAACCATTGTCATGTCTACAGTTATACATATTTTTTTTTATAGGAATCAATTCTGACATGAACGATCTCGGCACATAGTAATATCACATTGGCTTAGTAAGATTAGAGTAATATATACAATATCACCAAACACAGACTCACATAGTATAGCGAATACATATAATACACATGAATGAGGATACACACACATATACATAACGATTCTACAAAAGGTAGTAATACCAGTTCCATGCACTATACATGATAGGGTACTAGTCTAAAGCCAAAAGAATAAACATATTACGAGTCATTATCTTATCAGAAGGCATACACAACCCAAAGTCTAGAACAACAAGGTATGGTTATCATAGATATAACTATGTCCAAGCTAAGTCATCCTCTAAGTCAATGGGTTCCTGTACCTAAAATATCTTAGTATTACCTGAGTATCATAATATAATAGATGGGCGGCTAGTTCTAAATCGAAATAGTAAGATTGCAATGATAATCATCATGTAATATCAAGAAATATAGTCATCCCTATAATAATTATGTCAACTCAAATATAGCCATAAATTGGCTAATACACAATGACATAGTTGCAACCAGAAAATGTGTCGTCACAAAATAACACAAGTGGAATTATCATAAATAAAGATCACCATGTCATAAGACCAAAATTATAACCTTCATAGGCAAATAAGAAATATGGTGATCAAGATATTTTATTCGAACATAAAAGTTGTAAATAAAAATAACATAAAAGGCTCCAACACAAGAGGAGCATGAAGGCTTGGACAAACGCTAGATCAGCACGAAGGCTATGCCAACCACAATACGAGCACGAAGGCTACGCCAAACACAAGATGAGCACAATGGCTGCGCTAAACCCAAGACGAGCATGAAAGCTACGTCGAATGAAAAACTGTAGTATCCTTCTAGTAGATGATTAAACGAGTGTCGCTAGATGTCCCATAACACTTGGCAACGCATAAATATTTACCGAAAGATTGTAAATCCCACTTTAATAAATTTTCAATTGAACAAGTCCAAGAATTAACCTATAAAGTAACATAAATGTTTCATACTACTTGTTCTACAAAATCCTTTAATTAGATTTCTCATTCAAGTTAGGTAATAGTTTTATTTTGGAAAATAATTTATTTAAAATAGTTTGAAATATTATTCTAATGACTAAAAATTAATAAATTGGAATTAAGATTTTATTTATAAAATTTAAAACCTCATTCTGAAAGTAGTTTGAAAAGTATAAACTTATTTATGAAGTTAGTTTTGATAACCTTTCTTTTTACATAAATTATTTCCAAAAATACTCCTTATTAAAAACTTTGAATTTAGTTCATTATATATATATATATATATATATATATGTTTTCATAGGGTGAAATTTCCATTGCATCAAAAGAAAATAAAAAAGAACATTCAAAATCTGAAAATAGGCAAGTAGAAACCCAGCAAAACCACGCTTTACAACAGCACATTAGGCAACACAAGAGGCGATAGGAAATTGCAACACAATAGCACAATGAAGGAGGTAAGAATTTACTTAGAGCTCATGCACTAGGCTATGACCAATCGACCGGTCATTGATCGCCGGTCGATCGGTGATGTTGCCTGGAGCGTATGTTCTCCAGGCAGCACTCCAATAGTCCAATTTTTGCCTTCTGGCTACTAGAGAATGCAAATTTGAAGCAATATTTGTTTATGCACACACTTAAATCCATCATACAACATTTTACAAGAGAGAGATGGGAATCAAATTTACATTAAGTGATTTCAGAGCATAAACCGTCATAGTTTCATATCATTGTTTTACAGTTAACCAAGCAACCAGAGATCATCCAAAAGTTCACAAACAATTCAATCATCAACATGCTTTTGAATTAAAACTAGACGTGAGTGTTTGTCGACGAAATTCTATCGGTTTAGAAAACCGTCGAACGAACTTAAATTTAAAAATAAACCGCAAGCGCACGACGTACACTTGAAGTACGTGGCGAATACGGGTCGATCCGCAGGGAGTCGTTAGAGTTTTAAAAATCTATTCAATTAAATTAGACCAAATGGAGGAGAAATTGTTGACTAGAACTAAAATGAAGCTAAACTAGAATTAAAATGTGATTAGTAAACTATTGAACTAGAGAACAATTTAGAGGCAAATCCACTCTCATATTTTTGTAAATCAACAACAAACAATTTATGATCTCTAACTCTGATTTAAGTGAAATATTGTTGTATTTATCATAAGCATGGTTTGTTTATGTTATTAATTAACATAACTCAAACCATCAAACTATAATGCAACAAATACCCACTTATAATTCTCATGAAAATGAAGCAAAAGCAAAAGCAAAAGCTATTTTAAGCATGATCTAATTACTATTGTATCTAGTAATATAGGTCATCAAATTTCATTTTTACTTTAATTTCACAATCAAAAATGGATTAGCAAATGATGATGCAACTTGTGTTTATGTTGAATAAGAATAGCTCATTTGCATAAGAAATATAAGCTATCAAACTCACTTGTATAAACTTGCATCAAAATCCACTTCATGAAGCATAAACCAAAAGAGATCATAAATCATGAAATGTTGAAACTACATAAAGTTAGAGAGCTTCATTACCCCTAAATTGAAGGGGTTTAGCTACTCATTTGTGGCACTGAAGCAACACAAGTAAGTTTCAACATTAAAAAGAAAAGAAAATAGAAAATAAGCAAAGAAAGCAAAAGAGATTAGCTACTAACTACTTGCATAAATGTAAATCTAAGCTATGAACATAAGGAGAAAGAGAGCATAGAAATAAACATTAACAATAAAACAAAGAAGAACATGTAGAAAAGAGAAAAGAAAGAGGCTTGAAAGCCATTATTATTTCATAGAACATTGTGCTTACACTTTGATTTCTTAATTTCCTAAGTAAAATGAAAGGGTAGATGATAGTTACATATCATAAGAGGGCTATATATACATGCATAAAACCCTAATTCTATTTTTAGGGGGCTACCTAAAATGCCCTTTAGGAAGCGTGACCACCAAGTAACCATTAACCACTAATTAATCCATCATTTGTTGTGCATGAAGCTTTATCCTACACTTAGTTGTCTTTTAGCTCATAATTGTACATTTAGGTAAGTGGGTGGGGTCCTCCATGATCTTGAACTTGAATTATTTCCTCTTCATTCCTTTGTATTTCATTTTGTGCATGCATGTATCTTCATATAAGACTCTTCCATATGCATCTAAATTCCTACAAAAATTATCAAAAAATGTCCAAGTAAAAAATTCTTAAATTGGCTCATGCACAAAAATGACCATTTTACCCCTGAATGAAGATGAAAATATGATGGTTTGAAAATAATCGAATTTTGGTTTTAAACATGTTAAAATGCCCAAATATGATGTTTATTTAAATAGAAGGAGATAAAATATGGATGTAAATAAATGCACATTTACGTGCACATCAAATACCCCCACACTTGTCTTTTTATTCGTCCTCGAATAAAGGAAAACTAAGATAAATCCGTTTTCGTAGGAAGCACGATTGCATTGAGCGTATGCAACAAGCCGTTAAACCTCTGGGTGTCCCCAGTAGGACGAGTGTTGTCTCGTGAGGGTTTTCAACGGATAATACCCACAAAATCCAACGCAAAGTGAAAATATTTACAAAATGCAATATTTATTTACAAAGAGATGAATGTGAGTTTTTGGAAATATTTACAAATGAATGGTTTACTTTTAAATAGACACAAATAAGTTAAATACAAGTTTTGGTCATTGTCTTGAAAATTTAAGTCATTTACTCGTCAAAACTTCAAATAAAATCAAGTTCCCACAACAGATAGACCATAGTTTGGCTAGTTGTTTCGGTTGATAACACAATGTAATTATGAAATGAATCCTAAGTTGTTTATCAAAGTTTATTAAAGTGGTATTTTCATTTCTTTTCAATAACAAGTTAAATCAAACAAGTTAAAATAATGCTAGGATTTCAATTGCTTGCTCTCTCATTATTTACAAGAAAAATTACACACCTAGCTCACGTATACTGAGGCCAGGTATACCACCCATGCATTGCCTTTCGGGCTTATGTGAGGGGAGTTTAGAGCATGGCGAGTGCACACACTTTTGTGCATACACCTATCGACCGTAGGCAGTGTTTATTAAGTTTGTTCATTTTTCGTTTTTTTGGCTTGTGTTCCATACATGCATAACCGTGAGGACTTTTAAATGAGTATGAAAGCACATAATCAAAGATTCCAAGTAATTCACCCATGATAACCATGAGGACTTTTAAATGAGAGTGAATACTTGGATTTTTTATTTTTTATTTTATCTTTTTAAGAGAGAGAGAGAGAGAGTTTTGCAAAATCATCTTAGCGCCATTTTACTTAGAAGACAAAAAATGTTATATCCTTTACTTTAAATTCACCACTTTTTAAACAAAGATTTTCAATTAGAATATACTTCATAATTAAGATAGATGAATCTTCCTATATACTAGTTAGACTATTGTTATTTGTAATCAAACTTTGTTTTTATTTTTGTTAAGACAAATAAATTTTCAAAAATTTCAATTTATTAACCTAAACTTATACTTATCCCATAGTGTTTCTTCAAAAATAAATCAAAATGGTAAAAAGAAAATGTTTTTGAGAATTTTTTTTTTAAGTAAGAAAATAAATTTTCAAAAATTCCATGAAAAACTAAAAATGAAAATGAGACTCCCCCCACACTTAATTTTTGACTGTGTCCCCACAGTCAATGCATGATATAATGAGTGTAACGGGAAAAAATATGTACATATTTACAAAAGAGGGTTAACATTCTTACTGGATGTAGCTTGGCTTATGAAGGATCATGAGCTCCTCCTCTTGATTAGTTGGCAATTCCAAGAAAGGTTTCAAACGATGACCGTTGACTTTGGAAATTGATCCATCCTTGGGGTTTTCTATTTCTATGGCACCATGTGGAAAAACAGTTCGTAACACAAATGGTCCGGTCCATCTTGATTTAAGTTTCTCCGGAAATAAATGAAGTCTTGAGTCATATAAAAGAACTTTCTGGTTAGGCGAAAACATTTTCCTTAGGATTGACTTATCATGAAAAACTTTGGTTCTCTCTTTGTAAATTTTCTCATTTTCATACGCATCGTTCCTATGTTCTTCTAATTCGTTGAGTTGTAGTTTTCGGTTTTCGCCAGCTTTCTCAAGATCAAAATTTAAGTTCTTTATTGCCCACAACGCTTTATGTTCAATTTCAATAGGTAAATGGCAAGCTTTACCGTAAACTAAATGAAATGGGGACATCCCAAGGTTAGTTTTAAAAGCGGTACGGTAAGCCCAATGCGCGTCATTCAATTTTTGAGACCAATCTTTTTGATTTTTGTTAACAGTTTTCTCCAAGATTTGTTTTATTTGTCGATTTGAAACTTCAACTTGACCACAAGTCTGAGGATGATATGGAGTGGATAACTTGTGGGTTATCGAGTATGTTTTTATTAAAGTTTCAAAAGAACGGTTGCAAAAATGGGTTCCGTTATCACTGATTATTGTGCGAGGTGTGCCGAACCTCGAAAAGATGTTTTCTTTGAGAAATTTCACAACAATTCTATGGTCGTTGGTTTTGCAAGGAACGGCTTCGACCCATCTTGAAACATAATCGACAGCGAGAAGGATATACAAGTTTCCAAAAGAATTTGGAAAAGGTCCCATAAAGTCGATACCCCAAACATCAAAGATTTCGATCGTAAGAATGGGGCTTAGAGGCATCATATCTCATCGCGAAATTCGTCCAAGCATTTGACATCGATCAAAAGTTTTACAAAATTCGAATGAGTCTTTGAAAAGAGAAGACCAATAGAAACCACACTGAAGCACCTTTTCCGCAGTTTTTCGAGGACCGAAATGTCCACCGCACGCTTGATCGTGGCAAAATGAAAGAACACCGCGTATCTCATTATCCGGAATGCAATGTCGGATGATTTGGTCAGGACAATATTTGAACAAATATGGATCGTCCCAATAGAAATATTTCACTTGGGACATGAATTTGCATTTGCCTTGTTTGGACCAAGATGATGGAGTTTCTTTAGTGACTAAGTAGTTCACTATATCAGCGTACCATGGATCGATAGAAATAGAAAGAAGTTGTTCATCGGGGAAGTTTTCATTGATCGACAAGGAAGATGGTGCGTTCGAAAGACGAGATAAGTGACCGACTATGAAATTATCGGATCCTTTTTTGTCTTTGATTGTAAGGTCAAATTCTTGAAGTAAAAGGATCCAACGAATCAAACGGGATTTAGCATCCTTTTTAGCGAAGAGATATCGAAGCGTAGAATGGTCAGTGTAGACCGTAATGTGTGAACCTATCAAGTATGCTCGAAACTTTTCAAGCGCAAAAACGACAGCTAGAAGCTTTTTTTCGGTTGTTGTGTAGTTGAGTTGAGCGTCGTTCAAGGTCATACTCGCGTAGTAAATGACATGAAGGATCTTGTTGGTGCGTTGCCCCAAGACAGCACCAACGGCAAAGTTCGAAGCATCACACATTATTTCGAAAGGAAGATCCCAATTGGGCGCACAAATGATTGGGTCAGAAATGAGTTCGCTCTTAAGACGTTCAAAAGAAGAGATACAATCAGAGTTAAAATCGAAAGGAACGTCTTTTCCAAGAAGGGTCGTCAAAGGATGGGCGATTTTTCTAAAATCTTTCACAAAACGATGGTAAAAGCCAACATGTCCTAGAAATGATCGAATGTCCTTAACAGATTTGGAAATGGGTAGATTTGCAGTGACATCGATTTTTGCTTTGTCTACCTCAATGCCATTATTTGAGATGATATGTCCAAGGACTATGCCTTGTTTGACCATAAAGTGACATTTTTCCCAATTTAAAGTCAAATATTTTTCTTTACATCGATTCAAAACCAACTCGAGGTGATGTAAACATTAATCACCAAAGATAGAGAAATCGTCTATAAAAACTTCTTGAAAGCGTTCAATCATGTCAGAAAAGATGCCAACCATGCATCATTGGAAAGTCGCAGGGGCGTTACATAGCCCGAATGACATACATCGATAAGCAAAGGTACCGAATGGACATGTGAAAGTCGTTTTCTCTTAATCTTCGGAAGCGATTGGAATTTGGTTATAGCCAGAATAACCATCAAGGAAGACGTAAAATTCATGGCCGACTAAACGTTCAAGCATTTGGTCGATGAAAGGAAGGGGGAAGTGATCCTTACATGTTGCGGCATTTAGTTTTCGATAGTCAATGCAAACCCGCCAACCCATTTGAGTACGAGTTGGAATAAGCTCGTTTGAACCGTTCTTGACAACGGTTAGCCCAGACTTTTTCGGTACAACGTGAATTGGGCTAGCCCATGAACTATCAGAGATTGGGTAAATGATTCCGTTATCGAGAAGTTTAAGAATTTCATCACGCATCGCATCTTTCATTTTTGGATTAATCCTTCGATGTGCGTCACGAGTAGGCTTGGTATCGTCAACTAAATGGATGCGATGTTGAACCAAAGCGGGACTAATTCCTTTTATATCGAAAATCGACCATCCCATTTCTTCCTTATTTTTCGAAAGGATAGAGAGAAGAGAAGCTTCTTGGTCAAGAGAAAGATTGTTAGAAATGATGACAGGACGAGTTTCAATTTCACTTAAGCATGCGTACTTAAGGTGATCGGGAAGCGGTTTGAGGTCCAACTTTGGAATTTTTTCAATCGAAGAATTGGGTTGAGATTCAGACTCAACTGAAAGCGATTCAAAAGGAAGAGTGTATTCAATATCGTTGGGAATTTTGTGAAACAATTTTTCATACTTGGCCTCACATTCATCATTAAGATCAAGTGTTTCGTTTTCAACATTTTCATGAATGGCACTAACTTCCAACGTTTGGTCACAAGGTTCATTCAATTGGCTTTCAAGATTGAAAATATTAAGATCCAAAGTCATGTTTCCAAAAGATATTTTCATTGATCCGTTACGACAATTGATTAAGGCATTTGAGGTGGCTAAGAATGGTCGGCCTAAAATCAATGTAATTTGAATTGAGGGATTCGTCACGGGTTGTGTTTCAAGAACGATAAAGTCAACGGGGAATATAAATTGTCCTACTCGAATGAGCACGTCTCCGATTTCTCCCACGGGCTTCTTAATGGAACGATCAGCAAATTGAAGCGTAACTTTCGTGGGTTTGAGCTCACCTAAGCCTAATTGTTCGTACACGGAGTATGGAATCAAGTTGACAGTCACACCTAAGTCTATCAAACATTTATTAATCGTCTTGTCTCCAATTGTACACGAAATCGTAGGGAAGCCAGGATCTTTGTATTTAACGGGCATGGATTGGGACAAGACTTCACTCAAACTAGCGGCTAAGAAGACTTTTTTGGGCATTGAGTGTGTCGCTTTTGGGTGCGCAAGTCCTTAAGAAATTTCGCGTAAGTTGGGACTTGCTGAATGATGTCAAGAAGTGGGATGTTCACTTTTACTTGGTTAAAATTTCCAACATCTTTTCCATTTGGTCCGAGTGTTTCTTTGGTCGAAGACGATGTGGAGATGGAACACGATACTCAGTAGGCGGGTCTATTCGAGTAGAAGAAGAAGAATTTTGATTATCCTTTGATTCGACGTTTGGCTCCACGTTCTGTTCTAAGTCGTTCGTTGTTTTAGAAGTGTCGAGAAAAGTTTCTGGTGAATCATTTGGATTAGCGACTTGATTATCGATTTGTTTACCAGAACGGAGCATTGTGATAGCATTCAACTGGGTGACGTTGCTATCTTGAACAACATGGGCTTGATTTGAATTTGCGTTTTGATTTCTGGGATTTGGAAGGGGCTGGCTTGGGAATGTTCCTCATTCACGTTCACGTACAGATGTAGCTAATTGACTCATTTACATTTTGAGTTTTGCAATCGATTGATTTGTGTTTTGCATATATGAAGTCAATAAATTTTGCAAATTGCTGTTTGATTGAAGGCTTTGAGTAGTTGCCTTAGCCAACTGTAACAACCCTGTATTTTGTAATTATTTTATTGTATATTTTAATTATTTTTAATGTAAGATTTTGATTTTAAAAAAAACTTATTTTACTTATTTGAAATGATTTAATTTATTATTTAAATATAATCTTGATTTTTTTATAAGTTATAATTCCAAACTTGTGTAAGTTGAATATTTGCCTAAAATGCTGATTTTGGTCAAAATAGTCAAACTGTGATTTTCAACTTAAAATTTTAAAAGTTTGAAATTCAAATTTTTTTCTTTTATTACGAAAGTACATAAAATTCTAAGAACACCACTTTTCATTTCGTTGAATTTGGATGTAAATTGTGAAAGTTATACCCTTTACAATATTGTGCGTATATAGGGTTATTTACAATGACTATTTTAAACTGTATAAATTACTTCTTCTTTGTTATATTTTATTTTAATATGTGATAATATATTATATTATGTATATTTTGACTTTTAAGTATTTTTAAAATGAGAATATAATTTTTCTAAAGTTTATTTGAATTTATTTCAAATTATAAAGCCTAGTTGGTATTTACTGCATTTTTCTTTATTTAACTTTCTATTTAATAAAAATTAAATTATTATTTTACCTTGAAAATGTTTTAAAACCATTTTTAATTCAAATTTTGTGTTAAAATATATTTTTTGTGAAGTAATAAATTTTCCATAGTCATTGGAGATTTTCTTGTAATTTTTATGTCAGGGTTGCTATTTTTAAGCAATTTCTTATTTCCTTTTTCTATTTTACTTAAAATAATTTTTATTTTATTTTATTCGTACTTAGTTTCGGTTTTAAATAACATTTTTGAGTTTATTTGTTTTTATAAAATTAAAAAGAAAAGGAAATGCAAAAGGTTTAGAAAGTTAAGAGATCTTAAAAGCCTGAAACGTAAAGGCGTTTTATCCGTTTCTTTTTGAAATTAATACATCAATTTATTGATTTATTTTATACATTCACTTTTATTGCTGTGTTTTACTTTATTTTATTCATTTTACATGTATTTAAATTTAATATGTATATGAATATATATAGGAGGTTTAAAAGGTTTGAAAGCAAAGAAACGTAAAACTGTTTTAACGTTTCTTCTTCCGTTTCTTTTCCAATTAATAGATTTAATTTTCTTTGACCGTTCCTTTCTTTATTTTCGAATTCTAACTGAAATTTATAAGTGTTTTCAGTTATTTAAGATGTATATGAATATATATAGGAAGTTTAAAAGGTTTGAAAGCAAAGAAACGTAAACCCGTTTTAACGTTTCTTCTTCCGTTTCTTTTCCAATTAATAGATTTAATTTCCTTTGACCGTTCCTTTCTTTATTGTAGTTGTGCATTTCTTACCTCATTTTCACGTGAAAACATTCCTCTCCACTTCATTTTCACGGCTAGAAAGGTTTGGTAATGGCTCCTCTTTTCCTCTTCCTTTTGCTCTTCTTTTTCCATTGTTTTCTTATATTTTGCCTTGTTTTCTCATGAGTATTGCTTTGCCTCTCCTCCATAACCATGGCCACCACCTCCTACAACTCTTCCCTGCCATCATCACCAGCTACCCCTCTGGTCTTGACCAAGGCCGAGCCCACCATGGTGCCAAAACTCTAAAAAAATGCAACAATGCCCTTGAACAATGCTAGTTTGACCACCTTTGCCTCATCTCCTTCATCTCCACTTGTTGCCTTGCCTATATGATGTTAAACCTGACCTATATGATGTCATACCTGAGCCAAAACATCATCATAGCCAAGCATAAGTGTCCCTTAGGCCAAGCATTGAAGTGGTTGAAGCAAGGTCCAATCTATCTTGTTCATTTTGCTTTGTATTTCAAAATTGTTTCAATGTTATTTTATGTTGAATGTTTATATATCGTATGGTTTGTTTTGTTTTGGGTTGTTGATACAAAATCATATCTTGGCTATCTTTCAACTCAAATCAAAAGTCGTGAAATTGTGCTTGTCGTGCCTTTGGAGTCGTGCTTGTATGTTGTTTTGGTCTCTAGCTTTGAAAAAGGTGAGTCTTTCTCACTCTGACATATATACTTATGAAAAGTGGATTGATGACAAGTGTTTAGTAATGTAAAATGTTTATGCAAGTTAATGATGATCATATGATATGCTATGTCGTGTTATTACCATGTTAAAACTGTTAATTTTCACCTGACATCTGATACATGACTGTATATTGTGATATTGACATTGTTTATATTATTTCTGTATATGATCACACTGCAAGTTCCCTGTTAGGATAAAAATCATCATGGGCTGAAATGATAGGCCTGAGTTATTTTATTTATTTATTTAAACTTGGGATTGCGGGTTTGAAATGATAGAACCCGGATTTTTACCTTTTAAACTGCGGATTGAAATGATACATATCCGTATCACTTGACCTAGGTTAGAAAACTATATACAGACCCGTGGTTATTCTATAAAGTGCTTTGAATATTTTAAGTATTTTAAAAATATAAAATTATGAAATTTGATTTAAATAGATTTTGAAAGGTTTTAAAATAAATAAATTATGATTTTTCTATGTGTTAAAAATGTAATTTATGAATGGATTAACTGGATTTTGAAATATAACTTATGTTTGAAATTTGGAATTTTGACTAAAAATGATATTTAAGTTACATGAATAAAAAGGACTTTAATTTTATTTGGAAAATGGTAAATATGATAAATTGATTTATATTTGAATTTAAGTGATTTATTAAAGAATTATTGATTTTCTATAAATTTAAGTGGTTGAATAAATAACTGTTGAAAATGAAATTTTAAAATATAACTTGACTTGAAAATGTGAAATTTGAGTTTTAACTAAAGATGTTAAATTAATTAAATAAACTGGAAGTTTAGTTAAATTTGTGAAATGGTAATATAAATCTGAAATGTTAAGTTTTAATTAATGAAAGAAACGTATAGGTTGAAACGTATAGGTTTTAATTTATGAAAGAAACGTATAGGTTTTAATTTATGAAAGAAACATATAGGTTTTAATTTATGAAAGAAACATATAGGTTTTAATTTATGAAAGAAACGTATAGGTTTTAATTAATGAAAGAACGTATGGTGTTCTAATTAATGATAGGAACATGTAAATTCCTAATTATTGAAAGAAAGGTATCAGTTTTAATTAATGAAAGAAACGTATAAGTTTTTAATTAATGAAAGAAACGTGTAAAGTCCTAATTAATGAGAGAACATGAAAGTTTTAATTAATGCAAGAACATGTAAAGTTTTAATTAAGAAAGAAACATGTAAAGTTTTAAGTAGTGTGGTATT
The DNA here is from genome assembly GCA_030765085.1 of Allium cepa. NCBI lineage: Eukaryota > Viridiplantae > Streptophyta > Magnoliopsida > Asparagales > Amaryllidaceae > Allium > Allium cepa. The sequence continues at coordinate 633,086,334 of CM060932.1, read as the reverse complement.
GATTTAATTAATAAATGTCATTATTGTAATAGGAATATAAAATTTAAAACGTACATTTGACACGTAGATTTTAATCAATGTAATGGTGTATTTTAAATTGATTAAAATGATAAGTGTTACTTACTGTAATAATAAAATGTAAGTTGATAACGTACATTTGATAAGCAAGTTTTAATTTATGTGAATGACATACTTTAAATGATTAAAATAATAAAGTTTCTTTATTGTAATAATAATGTAAGTTAATAAGGTGCTATTAACTTAACATAAGAATTTCGGTTTAAATTGTATATTACAGTAAGAAAGTTTATTTAACTATGAGGCTATGATAAATTGACATGTTAAAATTTTAAGCTTATCAATACTTTGAATTATATACAATGTAAAGTGGAAAGTAGTACATTCCAAAAATGCTATGATTCCTTAAGGTAACATTTCAAAAATGCTACGATAATTTAAAGGAATATTTCAAGTTTAATAAATTTAAAGAAATATTCAATGATTTGAAAATTTGGGTTTTATTTGAATGATATAATATTGAATTATTTTTGAAATGGAAATGATACAATTTTGATATTGTTTTGAAATGAGTATGATATTTTGGTCTTGAAAGTATAAATTATTTGAAATAAATATCCATGGGTTATAATAACGATTGGTTGTTAAAGAGACCGGGATCGGATATTGTCTTATAGCCGGACAATACCGAAAACCACTTTAACAACTGTGTACGCGGTGGAGATTCCAGAATGAAGTAGGATGGTGGCGACGTTCTCGAGGTATATATTACGTGGATCCAACTCCCGTGAGTTGGCATATATGACTAAAGCAGGAGATATACCGGGGTACACAAAGGGTCGCACCCTTTCATCGAGCGTGCTCCATCGGAAACCATTCTATTACTGTTGTGATTCGATTCGGTGGCGCCACTTTGATTCGGGGGTATTGTTCGAGGTGGGCGGAAGCTGCTGGCTTGCCGTCACCACCGGTCCGGGAGTGCAAACGGTGTATCCACCCCGGCATTGCCTCGCGTGCCGTGTCATATCCTTATATCGAGACCACTACGATTTTGGTTTTAAAGATCCGACCGCGTTAAGGTTCACCATCCCCTTAACGCTATTTTCTATATGATTATACTTTACTGATTAGCCATTACCGTATATAGCGTATATTACTACATAGTAAATAGTTTAACGGATCCTTAGAGGATGGGCGGTCCCAAGCATCCTTTAAGTTACTGATGCATTTTGTTACTGTTCACTTGAGTTGATTTACAGTTTATAAGTATTTATGTCCTGACTCGAGGGTTTTGTGTTTTGCTTTACGCTCGGGTCAGATTGATTGAGTTAGCATTCAAGATTCACCTTCGACGTTGGAATTTTCCTTGAAGATCCAGCCATCTATTTTGTTTCAGTATCCAATGGTTCAGTGATGTATCTGATTTGTACCTGATGTATCCAGTTACTCTTCTGTTGTATCTTATTTAACTTTGATGTATCTCATATTTATATAGTAGCTTCATGAACTGCTATCTCTTTTTCTTCCGCTGCATTTTTATATACTCTGTGTCTGTGATCTGTGATTTTTATTTACTGTATATTCTGAGGTTTGCCAAATTTTTAATTACAACGCGATATTTTGAGAAATTCAATTCCGGCATGAGTGTCTACCTATACACCTATAATGGATGCGAATGGTTGAAAATATCGGGTCGTTACAGTTGGTATCAGAGCTTTGGTAGCTCTAGGCAAAAACTCAGCATATGTAGTGAATATATTTACAAAATCACTTTCATTCGAGTTTGAATCTCTTCCTTTTTGACTCAATTCCTTTGAATTTTGGAACATTCCCTACGGTTCCAAAATCCATTCGTATCCCTCACTATTCATCTTCTTTTGATTCTGGAGTAACCCATAACTCCGCTTCGAATGATCTTACTAGTGAGTCGGCGGTCACGCCAATTTCAAATTTAATTGAAAAAGGGGGAAAACTCCTTTGCAGTTCGCATCGATTCACCAGAGATTCTTATCTATCCTTGGTTTAGATGCTAATATCTTTTGTTATTTCAAACTCTAACTCTTGAGATCGAATGTAGATTTACCCTAGAAAAATCAACATTGATCTTATTCTTTAAGTCACAGTTGACCCGGTTAAGGTTGCCCGTGATTTATATAAGCTTATCCATCTTCCTATTCTGTTATTTAATCATGTCATCCTTGTTTCCAACTTATTTTTAAATCATAATCTCCTTTGATTTGTATTAATAAAAATTTTGAATCTCTACCCTTCTTTGAAAATCTATTCATGTATAGTTTTTTTGTAAACTAGTATTTAAAATTAAAATGTTTTATATATTGTTTTGTTTGAGTTGTTGATGTTGAGTTGGGTTTCTGATCGATACGTCAGATCAGCGCCATCGATAAGATTTCCAAAACACTTTGACGGAACAAACGGACACAATATATTTAAAAAAAAAAAATTTTGATGAAATAAATTTTGATATATAAGTAAATTTATGGAACTTAATGAAATGAATTTAAAACAAGAATATGAGGATTTAAATTTCGATTATTTCGAACTTTGGTTTAGAGATTTAAAAGGTTATATTATTTAAAGTATTTTGAATAGAATTTGTTTTCAAAGAATTTTAAAGGTTTAAAATTAGTGCTCTTCTCTTAGTCGCTGGAAAATAACTTCGGTGATGATCGCGACATCATCGACGTTCATTTTCGAGTTTCGAAGTTAAGAGACTGTTATGTAGTCTTGCTACAGCTTTGTTTTGGGAAATTAAATTGATTTGAATTTATATATATATATATATATATATATGATTGAAATTTGGTTTGACATATTATATATGTCTATATATAATTTCTTATCTCTAAATGGTCTGAAGAAATCGGAAATTTAATTCTTAAATTCTATTTTTAAAGAATAATTTCAATTATAAAAAGAAAATAATTTTTTTTTTTGAATAAATGATTTAGGCTTGAGATAATTGAATTGGAGTGTTTTATTTGTATAATACAATTGCATTCAAATATAACTTACCTTAATTTCAGAAGTTAAAAACGTAATTGGATAATATACGATATAAAAAGATTTTATAGATAAAATTTGAGTGGTTATAATATATGTTATACACTTAAATTTTAATTATAAAATGATTAACAGGGGTAAATATAATAAATGGTAATTGAATAACTTACAATAAAATAATGTTAAAAGAACTAAGAATAAAAGAAAGCAGTTGTAATAAGTGTAAGTATGTCTAACATAAGTGATAAATATAATGAGAGGAATAAAGAGAACTAAATTTATTAAGTACACTGTGAGTGTAATAAATGATTATTTTTCAAACCCAAGGTTTTAAAAATGGTTAATTTTAGATGATTGGATAATAAGATAATGAAATTTGAGATAGTTAAGATTTATTCTCTGTTTAAGTTGAAATTTCCATGCTTTCAAATTTATTTCCTTATTTTGTTTTCAAACTATCTTTTGGTTGTCCTTATCATCCTTATCTTGCTATAGACTGGTATAGGCATCTTTCTATAATATTTCTGTTTAGACATCTTTCTATAATCTTTGATTGACCTTTGGTAACCATTTTGAATCCACCTTTTTCGTGCTTGTGTTCTTGATTCTGGAGGATCTTGGAAAGATCACCTCCACCTTGTTAAGCTTACCTATAACAACAGTTATCAGGTATAACTTCAATCTTCTTATAATCTTATCTTAATCCTATTTCACTCTATCTTTTATGGGCCCTTCCATACCTCATTCCTTTTCGGGGACGAAAAGTTTTGAGTGGGGGAGAGTGTAACAACCCTGTATTTTGTAATTATTTTATTGTATATTTTAATTATTTTTAATGTAAGATTTTGATTTAAAAAAAAACTTATTTTACTTATTTGAAATGATTTAATTTATTATTTAAATATTATCTTGATTTTTTTATGAGTTATAATTCTAAACTTGTGTAAGTTGAATATTTGCCTGAAATGCAGATTTTGGTCAAAATAGTCAAACTGTGACTTTCAACTTAAAATTTTAAAAGTTTGAAATTTAATTTTTTTTCTTTTATTATTAAAGTACATAAAATTCTAAGAACACCACTTTTCATTTCGTTGAATTTGGATGTAAATTGTGAAAGTTATACCCTTTACAATATTGTGCGTATATAGGGTTATTTACAATGACTATTTTAAACTGTATAAATTACTTCTTCTTTGTTATATTTTATTTTAATATGTGATAATATGTTATATTATGTATATTTTGACTTTTAAGTATTTTTAAAATGAGAATATAATTTTTCTAAAAGTTTATTTGAATTTATTTCAAATTATAAATCCTAGTTGGTATTTACTGCATTTTTCTTTATTTAACTTTCTATTTAATAAAAATTAAATTATTATTTTACCTCGAAAATGTTTTAAAACCATTTTTAATTCAAATTTTGTGTTAAAATATTTTTTTTGTGAAGTAATAAATTTTCCATAGTCATTGGAGATTTTCTTGTAATTTTTATGTCAGGGTTGCTATTTTTAAGCAATTTCTTATTTCCTTTTTCTATTTTACTTAAAATAATTTTTTATTTTATTTTATTCTTACTTAGTTTCGGTTTTAAATAACATTTCTGAGTTTATTTTGTTTTTTATAAAATTAAAAAGAAAAGGAAATGCAAAAGGTTTAGAAAGTTAAGAGATCTTAAAAGCCTGAAACGTAAAGGTGTTTTATCCGTTTCTTTTTGCAATTAATACATCAATTTATTGATTTATTTTATACATTCACTTTTATTGCTGTGTTTTACTTTATTTTATTCATTTTACATGTATATAAATTTAAGATGTATATGAATATATATAGGAAGTTTAAAAGGTTTGAAAGTAAAGAAACGTAAAACTGTTTTAACGTTTCTTCTTCCGTTTCTTTTCCAATTAATAGATTTAATTTCCTTTGACCGTTCCTTTCTTTATTTTCGAATTCTAACTGAAATTTATAAGTGTTTTCAGTTATTTAAGATGTATATGAATAAATATAGGAAGTTTAAAAGGTTTGAAAGCAAAGAAACATAAAACCGTTTTAATGTTTCTTCTTCCGTTTCTTTTCCAATTAATAGATTTAATTTCCTTTGACCGTTCCTTTCTTTATTGCAGTTGTGCATTTCTTACCTCATTTTCACGTGAAAACATTCCTCTCCACTTCATTTTCACGGCTAGAAAGGTTTGGTAATGGCTCCTCTTTTCCTCTTCTTTTTGCTCTTCTTTTTCCATTGTTTTCTTATATTTTGCCTTGTTTTCTCATGAGTATTGCTTTGCCTCTCCTCCATAGCCACGACCACCACCTCCTACAACTCTTCCCTACCATCATCACCAGCTACCCCTCTGGTCTTGACCAAGGCCGAGCCCACCATGGTGCCAAAACTCCAAAAAAATGCAACAATGCCCTTGAACAATGCTAGTTTGACCACCTTTGCCTCATCTCCTTCATCTCCACTTGTTGCCTTGCCTATATGATGTTAAACCTGACCTATATGATGTCATACCTGAGCCAAAGCATCATCATAGCCAAGCATAAGTGTCCCTTAGGCCAAGCATTGAAGTGGTTGAAGCAATGTCCAATCTATCTTGTTCATTTTGCTTTGTATTTCAAAATTGTTTCAATGTTATTTTATTTTGAATGTTTATATATCGTCTGGTTTGTTTTGTTTTGGGTCGTTGATACAAAATCATATCTTGGCTATCTTTCAACTCAAATCAAAAGTCGTGAAATTGTGCTTGTCGTGCCTTTGGAGTCGTGCTTGTATGTTGTTTTGGTCTCTAGCTTTGAAAAAGGTGAGTCTTTCTCACTCTGACATATATACTTATGAAAAGTGGATTGATGACAAGTGTTTAGTAATGTAAAATGTTTATGCAAGTTAATGATGATCATATGATATGCTATGCCGTGTTATTACCATGTTATTACCATGTTAAAACTGTTAATTTTCACCTGACATCTGATACATGACTGTATATTGTGATATTGACATTGTTTATATTATTTCTGTATATGATCACACTGCAAGTTCCCTGTTAGGATAAAAATCATTATGGGCTGAAATGATAGGCCTGAGTTATTTTATTTATTTATTTAAACTTGGGATTGCGGGTTTGAAATGATAGAACCCGGATTTTTACCTTTTAAACTGCGGATTGAAATGATACATATCCGTATCACTTGACCTAGGTTAGAAAACTATATACAGACCCGTGGTTATTCTATAAAGTGCTTTGAATATTTTAAGTATTTTAAAAATATAAAATTATGAAATTTGATTTAAATAGAGTTTGAAAGGTTTTAAAATAAATAAATTATGATTTTTCTATGTGTTAAAAATGTAATTATGAATGGATTAACTGGATTTTGAAATATAACTTATGTTTGAAATTTGGAATTTTGACTAAAAATGATATTTAAGTTACATGAATAAAATGGACTTTAATTTTATTTGGAAAATGGTAAATATGATAAATTGATTTATGTTTGAATTTAAGTGATTTATTAAAGAATTATTGATTTTCTATAAATTTAAGTGGTTGAATAAATGACTGTTGAAAATGAAATTTTAAAATATAACTTGACTTGAAAATGTGAAATTTGAGTTTTAACTAAAGATGTTAAATTAATTAAATAAACTGGAAGTTTAGTTAAATTTGTGAAATGGTAATATAAATCTCAAATGTTAAGTTTTAATTAATGAAAGAAATGTATAGGTTGAAACGTATAGGTTTTAATTTATGAAAGAAACGTATAGGTTTTAATTTATGAAAGAAACGTATATGTTTTAATTTATGAAAGAAACGTATAGGTTTTAATTTATGAAAGAACGTATGGTGTTCTGATTAATGATAGGAACATGTAAATTCCTAATTAATGAAAGAAAGGTATCAGTTTTAATTAATGAAAGAAACATATAAGTTTTTAATTAATGAAAGAAACGTGTAAAGTCCTAATTAATGAGAGAACATGAATGTTTTAATTAATGCAAGAACATGTAAAGTTTTAATTAAGAAAGAAACATGTAAATTTTAAGTAGTGTGGTATTGATTTAATTAATAAATGTTCATTATTGTAATAGGAATATAAAATTTAAAACGTACATTTGACACGTAGATCTTAATCAATGTAATGGTGTATTTTAAATTGATTAAAATGATAAATGTTACTTACTGTAATAATAAAATGTAAGTTGATAACGTACATTTGATAAGCAAGTTTTAATTTATGTGAATGGCATACTTTAAATGATTAAAATAATAAAGTTTCTTTATTGTAATAATAATGTAAGTTAATAAGGTGCTTTTAACTTAACATAAGAATTTCGGTTTAAATTGTATATTATAGTAAGAAAGTTTATTTAACTATAAGGCTATGATAAATTGACATGTTAAAATTTTAAGCTTATCAATACTTTGAATTATATACAATGTAAAGTGGAAAGTAGTACATTCCAAAAATGCTATGATTCCTTAAGGTAACATTTCCAAAATGCTATGATAATTTAAAGGAATATTTCAAGTTTAGTAAATTTAAAGAAATATTCAATGATTTGAAAATTTGGGTTTTATTTGAATGATATAATATTGAATTATTTTTGAAATGGAAATGATACAATTGTGATATTGTTTTGAAATGAGTATGATATTTTGGTCTTGAAAGTATAAATTATTTGAAATAAATATCCATGGGTTATAATAACGATTGGTTGTTAAAGAGACCGGGATCGGATATTGTCTTATAGCCGGACAATACCGAAAACCACTTTAACAACTGTGTACGCGGTGGAGATTCCAGAATGAAGTAGGATGGTGGCGACGTTCTCGAGGTATATATTACGTGGATCCAACTCCCGTGAGTTGGCATATATGACTAAAGCAGGAGCTATACCGGGGTACACAAAGGGTCGCACCCTTTCATCGAGCGTGCTCCATCGGAAACCATTCTATTACTGTTGTGATTCGATTCGGTGGCGCCACTTTGATTCAGGGGTATTGTTCGAGGTGGGCGGAAGCTGCTGGCTTGCCGTCACCACCGGTCCGGGAGTGCAAACGGTGTATCCACCCCGGCATTGCCTCGCGTGCCGTGTCATATCCTTATATCGAGCCCACTACGATTTTGGTTTTAAAGATCCGACCGCGTTAAGGTTCACCATCCCCTTAACGCTATTTTCTATATGATTATACTTTACTGATTAGACATTACCGTATATAGCGTATATTACTACATAGTAAATAGTTTAACGGATCCTTAGAGGATGGGCGGTCCCAAGCATCCTTTAAGTTACTAATGCATTTTGTTACTGTTCACTTGAGTTGATTTACAGTTTATAAGTATTTATGTCCTGACTCGAGAGTTTTGTGTTTTGCTTTACGCTCGCGTCAGATTGATTGAGTTTGCATTCAAGATTCACCTTCGACGTTGGAATTTTCCTTGAAGATCCAGCCATCTATTTTGTTTCAGTATCCAGTGGTTCAGTGATGTATCTGATTTGTACTTGATGTATCCAGTTACTCTTCTGTTGTATCTTATTTAACTCTGATGTATCTCATATTTATATAGTAGCTTCATGAACTACTATCTCTTTTTCTTCTGCTGCATTTTTATATACTCTGTGTCTGTGATCTGTGATTTTTATTTACTGTATATTCTGAGGTTTGCCAAATTTTAATTACAACGCGGTATTTTGAGCAATTTAATTCCGGCATGAGTGTCTACCTATACACTTATAATGGATGCGAATGGTTGAAAATATCGGGTTGTTACAGCAACATTTCAAGAGTTTTCTCAAGTGAAGTTAAACGTTTATCGTCTTGTGGAGGATGAGCAGAATTTGGTGGAAAATTTGGTTGTTGCGGTTGATTATGAGACAGGCCCGCAAAGTTTGGTTGAAAATTATTGGGCTGAAAGGGAGGATTCGAAGCATTATTCGAAAATGCTTGAAAATTAGAACGAATCGTATTCGTGTTGGGATTGTTTTGGCTCCATGCAAAATTCGGATGATTTCTCCAACCAGGGTTGTACGTTGGAGAAAACGGGTCGTTTTTGGCTTTATTGAAAGCATTGATTTGTTCGATAGAGTTGGGACACTGATCGGCTATATGATTAGGATCATTGCATTTATAACACATCGGTTGGGAAGCTTGGTTCATTTGATTCGATGAGAAATCGTTATCGAATTTTTTAATCATTGCGTCGATCTTAGCTTTCAAGGCAACAGAAGATCCTATCGAGTGTGCGCTCGATCGTGAGTAGATTGATTTTTCGTTCGAGCGTTCCTATTGGGATGACTTTTCAGCGAGGTTTTTAAGAAATTGCCAAGCATCATCATGATGTTGGGCAAGAAAATTGCCTTGGCACATTGATTCAAGCATTGTTCGCGAGCTGTTTTCGAGTCCATCGTATAAGATTTGGCAAATCGTCCATTTTTCAAAGTTATGGTGTGGACATTTTATCAAAAGCTCTTTGAATCTTTCAAAATATTTTCCAAATGGTTCACCCTTGAATTGATGAAAATTTACAATTTCGTTTCGAATTCTACTTTTTTTCCAAGGGGTAGAACTGTTTTAAGAAAGCTTTTACAAATTCTTCCAACGTTTTAATTAAGTTCGAAGGTAAGCTGTACAACTACTTTTCAGCATAATCCGTAAGAGCAATGGGATTAATCGAAGTTTGATTCCGTCATCAAAAAGTTGTTGAAGTTTAATGGTGGCGCAAACTTGTTCGAATTTAGTCAAAAAGATGTATGGGTCATCGTGTTCGAAATTGCCAAATTTTGGAAGCGTGGAAATGTGGTTTGAATGGATTTCGAAATGGTTACCCGTAGGGGCGGGTAACGAGATGCAAGATGGAATAGAAACTCTATCAGGAAAGATTCTATCCATAAGAGTTCGAGGAGCGTTTTCGTTCGCCATTTCAGGAGGATCGTCTGTTTGAGTTAAACGGTTTGTAGAAGGGTCACGAGTCCAACGATTCGTTGTTGTGTCACGAGTCCAAGTACTCACGCACAAGTGAAAGTCGAAAAGAGAAAGGTGTTAGAATTGAGTTTAGGGAATGAAAGAAGATTTGAAAATGTGTTTTTGTTTTTTGACTTTTTTTTTAACAAAGTAGAAAACTATTTAACAAGTGAGATTTATTTTCAAAAGAAAAGTTTACCTTTTGTTTTGTTTTTGGTTTTTCAAATTTTTTTATGTTTTTGGTTTTGTATTTTGAATTTTTAAATATTTACCAAAAGGTTTTTTCAAAAAAATAAGGAATTTGATTTTTGTTTTTTTTTTGAATTTTCAATTTTTTTCTTTTTGAAAAGATTTATATTTTTTTTAATTTTTGTTTTTGAATGAAAATTTTCAAAGGAAAGGAAAAAAAGAGAATTTTTTTTTTGGAAAAATCAAGTTAAATTTACAATTTTTTTTTGGATTTTTTTTATTTTTTTTAAATATGCATGAACTAATGCAACTAAATGAATGCAAAGGACTTAATTACGGTTTTCTGTCCTTAGTAGCTCCTAACCATAAACTGTATAATCACACTTTGTCTTAAATCAACAAAAATATTTCTCAGCCAGATAACGGACAGGGTTTATCGGTGCACCACGAATCACCGTAGCAATGCAGCCGAAGGTTTAAGTATCTTCATAGGAACAACCAGTATAATATTTACGTATCACCGTAATTTTTATAACTGGTTATTACTCTGTCATAGCCTAGACACCAAGAAATAAAATCGTTCAAATAAAACAATTGTGAAGATACAATTAAGCCCTAAGTGAGCTCGTGACACCCTTAGGTCCAACGTCTAACCTTTTTTATTAGTCAAATTCTACGATGAAATGCGTTTGTGGGCTAAGGAAAGGGTGATGAAATCCCTCACCTTATGTGAATTGAGGTATTGCCCTTAGAAAAGAAAATAAGATGAGATGAATGCAAAACAAGAAATTAACCGTCTATTAACAATGCAACTAGGATGAAGTTTGTTTTTAGTTTTTTGGATTTTTAAATTTTTTTAATGCAAATGCAAGCAACCAATAATGCAAATAGAGATGGAAGCACAATACCAGAGTGTGCTGATTATTAGCAATTAATTTTTTTTATAAGCAAGTAGCAATTATTTTTGGGCAAGCAGTTCTTCCTTTTAATCTGCTTTGGCAACCTGAAAAGGAGTGAATGAAGATAAATACAAAAAATTTTGTTTTCTTTTATTATATTTATCAAGGATGAAAAACAAAGGAAAAAAAATGAAAACTAAAACAAGCGAAAACAAATGAAAATTAAACAAAGCGAAACCTTTTTTTATGTTTTATGTTTTTTTTGTGAAAAGGAAAGAAAATTGAAAAGTAAAGTTTTACTTAAAAAATAATAATTTACTGTCTCTTTAAAAAAATAAAACAAAGAGAAACTTAAGAACAATCTACTCAACCCACAAACCACAAACAAAATTATATCAAATGTAGCCCATTTCAACCCACAAACCCAATAACTTATGAACGAATATTTCACGAAGAACAAATTCTCGTTCTATTCTTGCTTCCCAAAACAAAAAAAAACTCCCGTTCAATTCCCAATTTCTGAGCGATTTCAAAAATTAGCAATCCAAGTTAACAAAAATGCTCAGTCTCCAAAGAAAAAGATCGAAATTGCAGGTTGGATTTGCGAGGTTAGTTAGGAGATTTCGCGAGTGGTTACTGCCGCGGATTTGGGTGTTGGCTGCGGATTTGGGTGGAGTTTTCTGGTCGCGAGTGGGTTTTCTGGTAGTGGGTTGTTCGTTTTGATGGGTTGAGGATGGTGACGGGTTCGATTGGTTGAATGGAGCTGGGTGGATGTGTTGAACTGGAAGGTCGTCGATTGGGGATTAAGGAAGGTGCGGCTTTGAGGAGAGGTGGTGGTCGCTGTGTGACTTAGAAGAGATTATGGAGTAGATTGGTGATTTTCAGGTGAAGATGGCTATGTCGTGGTTGATGTTTTGGTTTCGGGATTGTGCTATGCTGGAGAAGAAGTTTGAAGAAGAGTAGGTTGGTACGCACTGCTATGTTTGGTGAACTGTGGATGATTGGCTATGGCTTTATTGCATGGGTAAGCAATTGGTTTGCTGGTGGTCTGGTATGTTCAACGCCTTTGAAATTTTTTTTGATGGGAATGAGAAGTGAGGTAGGGAGTTTGGTCGTACTGGAGTGGGTTTGTACAACAGTTATTGTGATCGATGGTGCAGTTGGAGGCTCAGGTCGATGATGATTGTAACGACCCAGGATTTTTATTAATTAAAATTTGAATATTTAATTAATTTTAAATATTAACTTGTGAATTTATAAGTCGAATAAATTTTATTTCGAATAATTGGATTTAATTGAATAATTGAATCAATAATTTAAAAGGTGAAAATACAGAAATAATTGAAAATTGGGTAAAATATGATTGAAAATGATTTGTAAAATTTTATTTTATCATGTTGAAGTTAGAATGATATTTTAGAACTTTTAAAATCGAATTAAGAGTTTATTTGTGAAAGTTGAATATTTTAATATTTAATCGACTAGTGAAATTAGCCAATTTTCGAAAAGTCTCGGATTTCGACGAAACCAGTTCCATTGGATCCGTAATAGTTAGTTATTACCGGATTTCAATTTTCGTAGCAATCGGAGTTATCGTTTGATTGTGGCAACTCGAAACGCATCGAAATTGTTTTAATATTATTTGGCGAGTTAAAATAGCCATTTTTCAAACAGTGTCGGATTTCGACGAAACTAGTTTCATCGGATCCATAATGTGATATTATTGTATGGTTTCAAATTTCATGTCAATCGGATTTACCGTTTGTCCGGTGCAAGCGAAAACGCCTAGAAAATCGTTTAATCGGTTTAATTTTAAATCGAACGTTTATTGCCATAACTCGCACAGATGACCGAATTAGCTTTCGAAACCTGTTCCATTGTGTCCGGAACGTGGGATAAACCCTAGAAACGTCGGTCACCGCGCGTAAATCGGAGTTTGGAAATTCCGGAATGAATAGTGTCGTTCAAACTTCTATAAATAGACCATCCTCTTCACAAAATAAAAAAAATTAGGTTTAAAAACACTAGCCGCCAGTAGCTTCATTCAATGGCCGAAATTTACAGTTCTTTTCCCCTCATTTTCTTCAAATCCGTGAAGCAATCCAAGAAACTTTCAACATGAAAGTTGTAGTCGACAATGAGATCTTGATATCCAACGGTTGTGATCGAAATTGGAGTCATGGATCGATGGAAAATCTCGTATGAACTTAGGGGCCCGTGCACGACTTTCTGGAAGCTACAGAGGGCCGAGCTTTGCAAGGTGGTGGCCGAACGTAGAGAGAGAGATGCTCGTTTGAATGGAGGGGCCTGATCGAATTTTAGTCGAGTGTTGGTGGCGCGAAGTGAAACCCTAGTTGTGTAAAATGGGTTTGTGCGCGTGAATATAACTGGAGCAAGAATCACGCGCGTGAAAGGAAGATGAAGACGTGCGGCTTGATGTTGCAAGGTTTGGATCCAAGGGTTGTGATTTGGCTTGGGTATAAAAATTAAATTTTGTTGTAAATTTATGAATATAAATTCGTGTAAATTTGTAAAAATCATATCCTTTTCATAAGAGGTCGAAAACGTGCGAAACTAGTTGCGTTGGAATCGTATGGACGAGCACTACGCTATGGAATTGGATTGGAGTCGTTTGGAGTTAGTGAGAATTTCGGGTAAAATTAAACGCGCGTTTAATTTTATTCGAAATAAATCGCTAAAACGAAATTAAAATCAAGGTGAGAACTTCTCACTCAATCGAATCGGTTTCAATTTTATTTTAAATAGTTATATTTAAAATATTTGAATGCTTGTTTGAATGATGATTGTTATCTATTGATTGTTAAAATAGACATTATGCGCCGTTAGTAAGCGGATGTTATTTATTAAAAACATATACCGCGAATATTTCATAAACAGTGAAATTGGTATTATATATAATAGCAATATATATATTGGCATATGTATATATTGTAGTTATTGATTTCTGGCATTGTATAGCGGATGAGACCCTATTGCGCCGTCTATTAAGCGGATAATATTTTAAATCCCATATACCGCGATAATTTCGTACTGGAACGGAATTGGTATTGTGCTAACATCTTTGGATGCAGTGAACAGGTTGGAGGGATCCAACTGGATTCCTCAACAATATTTGTTTGATTATGGATATTTTGATATTCGTTGATTATCATATCGATATATGATATCGTTGTTGTCGTGATTGACAATTTGGTATGTAGCATCACTGGGCCAAATTTTGGAATTTTAAAAGGATTTTAAAGTGATTTTCTAAAGTATATGTTTATAAAATATTTTTGGAATTGATCCATTTTAAATAAATAAACACATGCTATAAAAATTATGATTTTTGAGAAATATAGTTAAAAGTTGATTTTTGAGAAAAATATGGGTTAATGGTTTTATAAATAGTTTAAATTGGGATTTTTGAATTTATTATAAAAAGTTTAAATATAGGATTTATGAAATTTAATTATTTTATAAATCAAAGAAAATGATGAAATTATAAAGGATACTAAAGATGTTTTAAAATAATGATATAAATTGATTTATATAAAAGATTTATAAATTGATAATTTATAAATTAAGATATTTGAATTATAAAACAAGTTTTTATAAGTGTTAGAATGAACTGTGAATAAATTTCATAAATGAATGAAATTTATAGAATTATAAACGGTGAAGTAATAAATGAAATTTTATAAGCAGTAGGTTTATAAATTTGTAAAGTTATTTGAAGAATAGATTTGGGTTAGATAAATGAATCTTATAAGTTATAAGATTTATAATTTGGGAAGTTAAAGTAACGATCTTGTAAACAAATAAATGATAAGTGTTTAGCTTATAATGTGAACTTTTGGTTTATAATTGAGTTACAAATCGAATAGGTTAATAAAGGAGATTTATAAAAGGAAGTAGTTATAAAATAAATAGAAATGGAATTTATAAACGTTGTTTTATAAATTCGCAAACAACTTATTTTGATAAGTAAATTGTTATAACTTATTTATGAAGTTATATTCACGTTTTAGACAGTGAATAATCCTTTAAAATAAAGTGAATAGAAATGATGAAATTGTTAACGTAGTATATTCACGTTTTTGAAAAGTGAATAATATGTTAAAGAAAATGTTTAGGATGTGATGTTTTAAATAGAATTAAAACGACCTAATGATGTTTTCAAAAGGTGTTGAGATTCGAAACCATAGATTTCAACATTCATTGTTGAAATAGACGTTTTCGAGAAATAGAAGGAAATGGTGGACTATAACACTGTTGTTATAGTAAATGATTTCCGAAAGGAAATGTTTGTATAGTATTGGGATTTATATATCTATTTTTAATTTCGAATCCCTATACTAGTGATTTTGGGTTGTCGTAACGATGTTTTACGCAACATTCGTTTTGGTCAAATAAATATGTTTAAGAGAATGATTTCCTTAAAGAATGAAACATATACTTAATTTCGATTTAAGTATATTGAATATTTTCCAAGTGTTGAAAATAAATGGATTTGAGAATTACTTAATAAATAAGCATGGAAATGTTTTTCCAATGTGAAATGAAACGTTTTGAGGATTTATCTTTTCGAAGATAAATTAAAAATGAATAATTGAAATCGTATATCAGTAGATATTGTGAAATATAAATTCACTATGGAATTTATAAAAGAAAGTGGAATTTGTTTGAAAATAAATGTTGATTTATTTTTGACATATTGAAATTATATATCTTGTAAAGATATTTTTAGGAAATAAATAATTTGGAAAATTATTTGGAATCTGGTGATGTTGTGCATATCCATTGATAGTTCAATAACTGACTATCAATATTTACCTTTGAAAGGTATTTGTTGTGATTTGTTTGAATTTGAATGCTACACTTATTTTTAAATTATTGCGCTCGTTATTCGGATTACCCATTCGAATAGTGATACGACGTAATGGATAGCATTTGAAGATCGGTGTTGAAGACCGGATATTTGCGAGAGCGATAGGATGACCTGTCGATTGACTCTGCACCGAGTTGCTCCGGTATAGAGTTCTCCATATGTGATGGGGAATCCGATAAGGATTGTGGATATCCGGATTGCAAGGACTTCTTTGTAAGTGCCTTCGGTTCTGTTCGATCCCGGAACAGACTTGTATAGATTGTATGTCTGACATTACAAATTGAGATATAAAGCTGATTTCTTTCAAATATATTTCTGTTGGTGGCGGAGAATTTATTCTCTTAGCTTAACACCCTTCTCTGAGACGTACGAGCTCAGAGGTTATGTAGTTGAAGGTTATTAGCGATATATTCCCAATTTGGTAATGTGACATGCTGAGTGTTGCTGTGAAATGATCATTGTGTTGATCATTGGTGATAAGATCATTTGTTTGATCGTTTATCTTGGTGATCATTTCTATGATCATTTGTTGACCCAAAGCATGGCTTTTGTATAAAGTATGTATTTGTGGACGAGACTTCGTCGAGCCTCACACCCCGGAATGGTCAAAACAGGAAAGATGTAGCAAGGTTATGAGGTGTCAGGACCCGATTCTTCGTCTTCCGAAAATTCAACATCGACACTCACTTTATCGACTGCCGAGTAATCGAACGACGGAAAACCGAACACTGAGGGTTTTAAAAAGAATTTAAGAAAAGAAAAGAGAAGAAGAGAGAAGATAGAAAATAGAGAGAAAAGAAAATAGAAAAGAGAACAGAAAATTTTAAAATAGAAGAAAATAGAAGATAGGAAATTTTAAAAATAGAAGAAATAGAAAGAAAAAGAGAATAGAGGAAAAAGAAAACAACAGAACAACAACAGAATCTCACAATTCTCAGCGGAACAACATATAATAATAAATGAATAATCTTTAAACAAAGAACTATATCAGTTATTACATTACATCACATTTCATTACATCATATCATCAAAGTGTACAACAACATACGACAACAACAGTGCAGCGGAAAAGAAATACTATATAAACTAGTAATACGCCATGCCATCCAGCTTGCCTCCAGCAACTCTAGAATATCCAGAATATCCTGATAAACCTAACTCTTAACTGCCCGTGTGGAAATTGGTGGGCACCCAGAGTTTAGGAAGGAAAACAATAAACTCCAAGTCAGTCATGTGACTGGTGTGAGAACTCAAAACAGTTTATTTAACTTTAAAATCAAAATAGAGGAATATTTTTAAATTAATTCGCAATGCTTTTAAAAATGAGACTACCATAAGGCCTCCCGCACACACACACAATGCAAACGCAGAATCGGAGGAGATTTCTCCTTATGATAGTCAAAGATGCTTGATACGCATTTAAAATAATATTTGATATTATTACTAGTGCATAGTATAGAGAAAATTTCATTTCAAAAGTAGAATATAAATCTTAGCCAACATACGACCATTATCGTATGCCTACTATAGCTAACTATGTTCAATAGCAGGTTACCGCCACATTCCATAGCAGGTTATACAACTAAAACCGTACAAGTCACGTATTGTTTCTTTGGATTTCCAACGAATGATCAGGCCAAGGAACTTCCCATTGCCACATGAGAATGCCTCTGGATGGACATCCCCGAGAACCAAACCGGATCTCTACCAACACAAAGCCGGGTTACTCCTAACTGAGTAACAACTGACCGAATATGCCATCCCCCGGTCCTTTGGGACCTTTTCACCGAGCGCTCGTAATCAATTCACACAATCATAACAAAGTGTTTTCAACATGAGTAAGTATCTGGGCTCCATACCATGATACCACCCTTTTCCAGAAGGAAATGGACACATCCTAAAGGGTGCTACCCCTCATAACCTTGCTGCTTCTTTCCTGTTTTGACCATTCACGGGGTGTGAGGCTCGACGAATTCACGTCCACAAAAACATACTTTATACAAAAGCCATGCTTTGGGTCAACAAATGATCAACACAATGATCACAAGGATAGACGATCAAATAAACGATCCTATCACAAATAATCAACACAATGATCATTTCAGCATCACTCAGCATGTCACATTACCAAACTGGGAATATATCGCTGATAACTTCAACTATATAACCTTTGAGCTCGTACGTCTCAAAGAAGGGTGTTAAGCAAAGAATAAATTCTCCGCCACCAACAGAAATATATTTGAAAGAAATCGGCTTTATATCTCAACTTGTAATGTCAGACATACAATCCATACAAGTCTGTTCCGGGCTCGAACAAAACCGAAGGCACTTCTTACGAAGCCCTTGCAAATCCGGGTATTCACAATCCCGATCGAATTTCCCATCACTTAGGAGATCTCTATACCAGGAGCTACCCAGTGCAGAAACAATCGATAGGTCATCCTATCGCTTTCACAAATACTCGGTCTTCAACACCGATCTTCAAATGCAATTCATAACGACGTATCACATATTCGGAATGGGTAATACGACCCCATGGTCCTTTCCCGGTTAACCCGAATAGTGAGCGCTTATTCAAAATAAGTGTAGCATTCACATTCAAACAAATCACATCAATTACCCATTCAAAGGGAAATATTGATAGTCGGTTATTGAACTATCACTGAATATGCACACATCACCAGATTCCAAATAATTTTCCCAAATTATTTATTTTCCAAAATATCTTTACAAGATATATAATTTCAATACTTCAAAAATAAATCAACATTTATTTTTTTTTTAAACCCATTTTCCAATTTCATTTATAAATTCAATAGAGAATTTACAATCCAAAATATCTATGAATATTTGATTTCAATTATTCATTTCAATATTCCTTTTCAATTTATCTTCAAAAAAGATAAATTCTCAAAATATTCACTTTATATTGGAAAACATTTCCATACTTATTTATTCATAAGTAGTTCACAAATTTTATTTATTTTCAACACTTAGAAAATATTCAATATACTTAAATCGAAATTAAATATATATTTTATTCTATTAAGGAAAACATTCTCTTAACATATTTATTTGGGTCAAAACGAATGTTGCGTAAAACATCGTTACGACAATCCAAAATCACTAGTATAGGGATTCGAATTTAAAATAGATATATAAATCCTAATACTACACAAACCATTTCCTTTCGGAAATCATTTACTATAACAACAGTGTTATAGTCCACCATTTCCTTTTATTTCTCGAAACATCTATTTCAACAATAAATGTTGAAATCTATATTTTCGAATCTCAACACCTTTAAAACATCGTTAGATCGTTTTAATTCTGTTTAAAACATCACATTCTAAAACATTTTCTTTAACGTATTATTCACTATTTAAAAACGTGAATATACTTCTTTAACAAATTCCCTCCTTTTATTCATTTTAATTCAAAGGATTATTCACTGTCTAAAAACGTGAATATGACTCTATTTCTAAGTTATAACAATTAACTTATCAAAATAAGTCGTTTGCGAATTTATAAAACAACGTTCATAAATTCCATATCTATTTATTTATAAAAACTTCCTTTTTATAAATTCCTTTATTAACCTATTCCAGTTTATAACTAAATTATAAACTAAACGTTCATATTATAAATTAAATACTTATAAAACGATTATTTTACAAAATCGTTCTTTTTATCTTCCCAAATTATAAATCTTATAACTTATAAGATTCATTTATTTAACCAAATCTATTCTTCAAATAATTTCACCAAATTTATAAATCTTATTATTTATAAATTTCATTTATAACTTCACAGTTTATAATTCCATAAATTTCATTCTATTATGAAATTCATTCTCACATCATTCAAACATTTATAAAAACTTGTTTTATAATGTCTATATTCCAATTTATAAATATCCATTTATAAATCTCTTAATATAAATCAGTTTATATTATTATTCTGAAACGTCTTTAATTTCCTTTATAATTTCACCATTTTGATTTATAAAATAATCAAATTTTATAAATCCTATATTTAAACTTTTCATAATAAATTCAAAAATCCAGTTTAAACTATTTTATAAAATCATTAATTCATATTTCTCAAAAATCAGCTTTTAACTATATTTCACAAAAACCATAATTTTTATAACAATAAAAATTATAACGTTTATTTATTTAAAATAGATCAATTCCGAAAATCTTATATATTTTCAAAATCACTTTAAAATCATTTTAAAATCCCAAAATCTGGGTCCAATGATGCTACACACCAAATAGTCAATCACGACAACAACGATATCATATATCAATATGATAATCCATCAAATATCAAAATATCTGAAAATCAAATAAATACTGTTGAGGAATCCAGTTGGATCCCTCCAACCTGTTTCCTGCATCCAAAAACATTAGCACAATACCAATTTCGCTCCAGTACGAAATTATCGCGGTATATGTTCTTATTAAATATTATCCGCTTAATAACGGCGTAATAGGGTCTCATCCGCTAAAAAATACGGGAAATCAATCAACTGCAATATATACATATGCCAATATATATATATTGATATTATATATAATACCAATTTCACTGTTTATGAAATATTCGCGGTATATGTTTATATTAAATAACATCCGCTTACTAACGGCGTATAATGTCTATTTTAACAATCAATAGATATTAATCATCATTCAAACATGCATTCAAATATTTTAAATCTAACTATTTAAAAATAAAATCGAAACCATTTCGATTGAGTGAGAAATTCTCACCTTGATTTTAAATTCCGTTTCAGCTTTTATTTCGAATAAAATTAAACGCGCGTTTAATTTTATCCGAAATTCTCACTAACTCCAAACGACTCCAAACCAACTCCATCGCGTAGTGCTCGACCATACGATTCCAACGCAACTGAGTTTGCATTTTTTCGACCTCGTATGAAAAAGATATTGATTTTACAAGTTTGTACACGATTTAACTTATATAAATACAACATTTACAAACCCATTCTCCATCACAGCCACAAGATCCAGATCCAACGGCCCCTGTTCATCTCCTACACCCACGCACATCTACAGGTTTTGGCCGTTACCATGAAACCCAAAACAAGAAACTAGGGTTTCAAATTACTCTTCAATCGCACGACGAAACTCGATCACACAACCACCATCGCGTAGAGCACGACGCAAGCTACCCTCACCATCCTTGGCCTGAAGCTCGGCCTCATCTACATGCGTGCGCACGTCCCCTAACAGCCCACGAACGGCCACGTTTTGCTCACTCCCTGTTGCTCTAACCAAGATCATATCCGTATGGATTTCAAGCTCTCTTCATGCTCTACCTTTTTCGTGTTGAACACTTCTTCTAATTCTTTGTAGATTGGGAGAGATTGAGGGATGAAGGAGGATGATTTCTGGCCCTTGAATTGTAACTGGCGGCTAGGGTTTGTAATTTAGGGTTTGGATATATTTTTTTTATTTTTTAGAGTGAGGGTGTATTTATAAGAAAAGCAAGCGTAAACACTATTCATCCCGGGAATTCCGAACTCCGATTTAGGCGCCGTAACTAGCGTACCTAGGGTTTATCCCGCGTTCCAGACACAATGGAACAGGTTTCGGAAGCTAATTCGGAAGTATGTGCGAGTTATGGCTGAAAACGTTCGATTTAAATTAAACCGATTTAAATCGATTTCTAGGCGTTTTAATTTGTACCGGACAAACGGTAAATCCAATTGACTTGAAATTTGAAACCTTACAATAATATCACATTACGGATCCGATGAAACTGGTTTCGTCGAAATCCGAGACTTTTTGAAAAATGGCTATTTTAGCTCGCCAAATTTAAATTAAAAATAAATCGATGCGTTTCGAGCTGCCACGATCAAACGATAGCTCCGATTGACACGAAAATTGAAATCCGGTAATAACTAACTATTACGGATCCAATGGAACTGGTTTCGTTCAATTCTGAGACTGTTCAAAAATTGGCTATTTTACAGTCGATTATTAAATATTAAAATATTCAATTTTCACAAATTAACTTTTAATTCGATTTTAAAAGTTCTAAAATATTTCTATAACTCCAGTATGATTAAATAAAATTTTCCAAATTATTTACAATCATTTTTAACTAAATTTTCAATTATTTCCATATTTTAACGTATTAAATTATCGATTTAATAATCCAATTAAATCCAATAATTCAAAATAAAATTTATTTGACTTATAAATTCACTTATAAATATTTAAAATAAATTAAATATTCAAATTTAAATTTATAAAAATTCTGGGTCGTTACAATCTTTCCCCCTTAAAAGAATTTCGTCCTCGAAATTACAAGTAAGAGAAGTTACAGAATCTATTAACTTTCCAAAATTTATAATTAAACTTATTTCAAATCTTTACTAAGTTTTCAAATCATACTTAGTTATCTTTTCAAAAACAATTATATCATTTAACTTTCAACTTTAAATCAAAGTTAAAGTTTTCAAAAAAAAATTCCAATTTTCTCAAAATTTTCCTAACGCCTTAAATTTCCGGAAAAATTCGCCATAGTCTCCTTTGCGCGGCTCGATCCGAAAAAAAAATGACAGTATATATATCACAAATATACATCTCATCAAGTAATGAGGCATCCCGCAGGGAAAAAAGTATAAAAGTGCGATATTTAATCCGAGATATGTACCTTATATTTTATTAGCGAGCATATACGGCTAATATAGCGCTAAAGCGAGCTCCAAATGCGAAGCAAACGCGATCCGCACCTACTAAACACTTAACAAACAACATGAGAACATGCATATATGTAATAATCTCAATATACAACATATATATCCATATGCTAACATAGCAAAAGCAACAAATGCAATATATATTCAACCATCAACCAACTAACATCCATATCCTATAAACATTCATTCATATTCTCATTCATATTCAATGAATTGGTTTTCACTCTAAATCATATTTGATTTATTAACATTGGATTTTATCAACATTCATTCTCAATTCAATTAGTTTACATTTACTAATTAAATCCAATTCACATTCAATTCTATTCAAATCTATTTACTTCAAATTTGAATTCAATTACATAGCTTCCAATTTCATTAACACTTAATGAATTACATACAATCAATCAACAATCATATAACAATCAATGTATATTAATTTCAACCAAATTCCTTTGCTTATATTCATTCATTTTTTTATTCAACTTCTAATAACATTAGATTTTAATGAATCAACACTTATATTCATTATTTTATATCAACTTAAATTTACATTTAATTGATTAACATTCAATTCATTCAATTTCTAAAGTTGAATTTCATTTATATAACTCAAGTTCACCTTTGTCACTTTTATTTACAACTCATATTCAACAACTCTTAAGTTATATTCCATTTAACAAACATTATTTGTTTTTCATAACTTAAATTCCCACTTGTAAATAAATTCAGATTCCAAATTCTAAAGTAAATTTTCCATTTAACTTTAAATTCATTTTTATTCACAACTCATATTCATAGATATATCCATAAAGTTTCACTTTTTATATATATAAGTTTATTTCACAATTGTAAATCACTTTAATTATAATTCAATTCTTATAATTCATTTGTTTATACAATTATTCTTTTATTTAGATTATTCAGACAACCAAACAATCAACTTATATATACTTTAATAATTCTGAAAAATTATTCCTTTATATATAAAATATAATCAAGGTAAAATTATTTCATTCACCCAATTTTAAAATCAATACTATGTCGAATTATCTTGTTTAAGAGTTTAGAAACCCCTATCTACGATAGTTAGCTAGACTAGATCGATCGGAATCTATAAACAATCAACCGATAAGTCAACACAATATAAAACAATTTTTTTATTCACTAACAAGTACGCTCTCATAGCTATTATTACACTCAAACTCATTCTAGAGTACTACTGACTCTATCTCTAATGAGTAATACCCTACAGAACCATGGTTGTCGCTTAACCATCAGCTCCGATACCACATTGTCAGGACCCGATTCTTCGTCTTCCGAAAATTCAACATCGACACTCACTTTATCGACTGCCGAGTAATCGAACGACGGAAAACCGAACACTGAGGGTTTTAAAAAGAATTTAAGAAAAGAAAAGAGAAGAAGAGAGAAGATAGAAAATAGAGAGAAAAGAAAATAGAAAAGAGAACAGAAAATTTTAAAATAGAAGAAAATAGAAGATAGGAAATTTTAAAAATAGAAGAAATAGAAAGAAAAAGAGAATAGAGGAAAAAGAAAACAACAGAACAACAACAGAATCTCACAATTCTCAGCGGAACAACATATAATAATAAATGAATAATCTTTAAACAAAGAACTATATCAGTTATTACATTACATCACATTTCATTACATCATATCATCAGAGTGTACAACAACATACGACAACAACAGTGCAGCGGAAAAGAAATACTATATAAACTAGTAATACGCCATGCCATCCAGCTTGCCTCCAGCAACTCCAGAATATCCAGAATATCCTGATAAACCTAACTCTTAACTGCCCGTGTGGAAATTGGTGGGCACCCAGAGTTTAGGAAGGAAAACAATAAACTCCAAGTCAGTCATGTGACTGGTGTGAGAACTCAAAATAGTTTATTTAACTTTAAAATCAAAATAGAGGAATATTTTTAAATTAATTCGCAATGCTTTTAAAAATGAGACTACCATAAGGCCTCCCGCACACACACACAATGCAAACGCAGAATCGGAGGAGATTTCTCCTTATGATAGTCAAAGATGCTTGATGCGCATTTAAAATAATATTTGATATTATTACTAGTGCATAGTATAGAGAAAATTTCATTTCAAAAGTAGAATATAAATCTTAGCCAACATACGACCATTATCGTATGCCTACTATAGCTAACTATGTTCAATAGCAGGTTACCGCCACATTCCATAGCAGGTTATACAACTAAAACCGTACAAGTCACGTATTGTTTCTTTGGATTTCCAACGAATGATCAGGGCAAGGAACTTCCCATTGCCACATGAGAATGCCTCTGGATGGACATCCCCGAGAACCAAACCGGATCTCTACCAACACAAAGCCGGGTTACTCCTAACTGAGTAACAACTGACCGAATATGCCATCCCCCGGTCCTTTGGGACCTTTTCACCGAGCGCTCGTAATCAATTCACCCAATCATAACAAAGTGTTTTCAACATGAGTAAGTATCTGGGCTCCATACCATGATACCACCCTTTTCCAGAAGGAAATGGACACATCCTAAAGGGTGCTACCCCTCATAACCTTGCTGCTTCTTTCCTGTTTTGACCATTCACGGGGTGTGAGGCTCGACGAATTCACGTCCACAAAAACATACTTTATACAAAAGCCATGCTTTGGGTCAACAAATGATCAACACAATGATCACAAGGATAGACGATCAAATAAACGATCCTATCACAAATAATCAACGCAATGATCATTTCAGCATCACTCAGCATGTCACATTACCAAACTGGGAATATATCGCTGATAACTTCAACTATATAACCTTTGAGCTCGTACGTCTCAAAGAAGGGTGTTAAGCAAAGAATAAATTCTCCGCCACCAACAGAAATATATTTGAAAGAAATCGGCTTTATATCTCAACTTGTAATGTCAGACATACAATCCATACAAGTCTGTTCCGGGCTCGAACAAAACCGAAGGCACTTCTTACGAAGCCCTTGCAAATCCGGGTATTCACAATCCCGATCGAATTTCCCATCACTTAGGAGATCTCTATACCAGGAGCTACCCAGTGCAGAAACAATCGATAGGTCATCCTATCGCTTTCACAAATACTCGGTCTTCAACACCGATCTTCAAATGCAATTCATAACGACGTATCACATATTCGGAATGGGTTATACGACCCCATGGTCCTTTCCCGGTTAACCCGAATAGTGAGCGCTTATTCAAAATAAGTGTAGCATTCACATTCAAACAAATCACATCAATTACCCATTCAAAGGGAAATATTGATAGTCGGTTATTGAACTATTACTGAATATGCACACATCACCAGATTCCAAATAATTTTCCCAAATTATTTATTTTCCAAAATATCTTTACAAGATATATAATTTCAATACTTCAAAAATAAATCAACATTTTTTTTTTAAACCCATTTTCCAATTTCATTTATAAATTCAATAGAGAATTTACAATCCAAAATATCTATGAATATTTGATTTCAATTATTCATTTCAATATTCCTTTTCAATTTATCTTCAAAAAAGATAAATTCTCAAAATATTCACTTTATATTGGAAAACATTTCCATACTTATTTATTCATAAGTAATTCAGAAATTTTATTTATTTTCAACATTTAGAAAATATTCAATATACTTAAATCGAAATTAAATATATATTTTATTCTATTAAGGAAAACATTCTCTTAACATATTTATTTGGGTCAAAACGAATGTTGCGTAAAACATCCTTACGACAATCCAAAATCACTAGTATAGGGATTCGAATTTAAAATAGATATATAAATCCTAATACTACACAAACCATTTCCTTTCGGAAATCATTTACTATAACAACAGTGTTATAGTCCACCATTTCCTTTTATTTCTCGAAACATCTATTTCAACAATAAATGTTGAAATCTATGTTTTCGAATCTCAACACCTTTAAAACATCGTTAGATCGTTTTAATTCTGTTTAAAACATCACATTCTAAAACATTTTCTTTAACGTATTATTCACTATTTAAAAACGTGAATATACTTCTTTAACAAATTCCCTCCTTTTATTCATTTTAATTCAAAGGATTATTCACTGTCTAAAAACGTGAATATGACTCTATTTCTAAGTTATAACAATTAACTTATCAAAATAAGTCGTTTGCGAATTTATAAAACAACGTTCATAAATTCCATATCTATTTATTTATAAAAACTTCCTTTTTATAAATTCCTTTATTAACCTATTCCAGTTTATAACTAAATTATAAACTAAACGTTCATATTATAAATTAAATACTTATAAAACGATTATTTTACAAAATTGTTCTTTTTATCTTCCCAAATTATAAATCTTATAACTTATAAGATTCATTTATTTAACCAAATCTATTCTTCAAATAATTTCACCAAATTTATAAATCTTACTATTTATAAATTTCATTTATAACTTCACAGTTTATAATTCCATAAATTTCATTCTATTATGAAATTCATTCTCACATCATTCAAACATTTATAAAAACTTGTTTTATAATGTCTATATTCCAATTTATAAATATCCATTTATAAATCTCTTAATATAAATCAGTTTATATTATTATTCTGAAACGTCTTTAATTTCCTTTATAATTTCACCATTTTGATTTATAAAATAATCAAATTTTATAAATCCTATATTTAAACTTTTCATAATAAATTCAAAAATCCAGTTTAAACTATTTTATAAAATCATTAATTCATATTTCTCAAAAATCAGCTTTTAACTATATTTCACAAAAACCATAATTTTTATAACAATAAAAATTATAACGTTTATTTATTTAAAATAGATCAATTCCGAAAATCTTATATATTTTCAAAATCACTTTAAAATCATTTTAAAATCCCAAAATCTGGGTCCAATGATGCTACACACCAAATAGTCAATCACGACAACAACGATATCATATATCAATATGATAATCCATCAAATATCAAAATATCTGAAAATCAAATAAATACTGTTGAGGAATCCAGTTAGATCCCTCCAACCTGTTTCCTGCATCCAAAAACATTAGCACAATACCAATTTCGCTCCAGTACGAAATTATCGCGGTATACGTTCTTATTAAATATTATCCGCTTAATAACGGCGTAATAGGGTCTCATCCGCTAAAAAATACGGGAAATCAATCAACTGCAATATATACATATGCCAATATATATATATTGATATTATATATAATACCAATTTCACTGTTTATGAAATATTCGCGGTATATGTTTATATTAAATAACATCCGCTTACTAACGGCGTATAATGTCTATTTTAACAATCAATAGATATTAATCATCATTCAAACATGCATTCAAATATTTTAAATCTAACTATTTAAAAATAAAATCGAAACCATTTCGATTGAGTGAGAAATTCTCACCTTGATTTTAAATTCCGTTTCAGCTTTTATTTCGAATAAAATTAAACGCGCGTTTAATTTTATCCGAAATTCTCACTAACTCCAAACGACTCCAAACCAACTCCATCGCGTAGTGCTCGACCATACGATTCCAACGCAACTGAGTTTGCATTTTTTCGACCTCGTATGAAAAAGATATTGATTTTACAAGTTTGTACACGATTTAACTTATATAAATACAACATTTACAAACCCATTCTCCATCACAGCCACAAGATCCAGATCCAACGGCCCCTGTTCATCTCCTACACCCACGCACATCTACAGGTTTTGGCCGTTACCATGAAACCCAAAACAAGAAACTAGGGTTTCAAATTACTCTTCAATCGCACGACGAAACTCGATCACACAACCACCATCGCGTAGAGCACGACGCAAGCTACCTTCACCATCCTTGGCCTGAAGCTCGGCCTCATCTACATGCGTGCGCACGTCCCCTAACAGCCCACGAACGGCCACGTTTTGCTCACTCCCTGTTGCTCTAACCAAGATCATATCCGCATGGATTTCAAGCTCTCTTCATGCTCTACCTTTTTCGTGTTGAACACTTCTTCTAATTCTTTGTAGATTGGGAGAGATTGAGGGATGAAGGAGGATGATTTCTGGCCCTTGAATTGTAACTGGCGGCTAGGGTTTGTAATTTAGGGTTTGGATATTTTTTTTTTATTTTTTAGAGTGAGGGTGTATTTATAAGAAAAGCAAGCGTAAACACTATTCATCCCGGGAATTCCGAACTCCGATTTAGGCGCCGTAACCAGCGTACCTAGGGTTTATCCCGCGTTCCGGACATAATGGAATAGGTTTCGGAAGCTAATTCGGAAGTATGTGCGAGTTATGGCTGAAAACGTTCGATTTAAATTAAACCGATTTAAATCGATTTCTAGGCGTTTTAATTTGTACCGGACAAACGGTAAATCCAATTGACTTGAAATTTGAAACCTTACAATAATATCACATTACGGATCCGATGAAACTGGTTTCGTCGAAATCCGAGACTTTTTGAAAAATGGCTATTTTAGCTCGCCAAATTTAAATTAAAAATAAATCGATGCGTTTCGAGCTGCCACGATCAAACGATAGCTCCGATTGACACGAAAATTGAAATCCGGTAATAACTAACTATTACGGATCCAATGGAACTGGTTTCATTCAATTCTGAGACTGTTCAAAAATTGGCTATTTTACAGTCGATTATTAAATATTAAAATATTCAATTTTCACAAATTAACTTTTAATTCGATTTTAAAAGTTCTAAAATATTTCTATAACTCCAGTATGATTAAATAAAATTTTCCAAATTATTTACAATCATTTTTAACTAAATTTTCAATTATTTCCATATTTTAACGTATTAAATTATCGATTTAATAATCCAATTAAATCCAATAATTCAAAATAAAATTTATTTGACTTATAAATTCACTTATAAATATTTAAAATAAATTAAATATTCAAATTTAAATTTATAAAAATTCTGGGTCGTTACATGAGGGGTAGCTCCCTTTAGGGTATGTGCATTTCCTTCTGGAAAAGGGTGGTATCATGATATGGAGCCCAGATACTTACTCATGTTGAAACACTTTATTTATGATTGTGTGATGATGGTGACGAGCGCTCGGTTAAAGGTCCCAAAGGACCGAGGGATGGCATACTCGTGTCAGTAGTTACCCAGTTAGGGGTAATCCGGCCTTGTGTTGGCAGAGATCCAGTTTGGTTCTCGGGGACGTCCTTCCAGAGGCGTTCTCATGTGGCAATGGGAAGTTCCTTGGCCTGACCATTCGTTGGAAATCCAAAGAAACAATACGATCTTGTACGGTTTTAGTTGTATAACCTACCATGGAATGTGGCGGTAACCTGCTATTGAACATGGTAGCTATAGTAGGCATAAGTGCGAAATGTCTATGCTGGCTAAGATTTATATTCTACTTTCGAAATTGTTTTATACACTATGCACTAGTAATAATATCAAATGTTCTTTTTAATGCGTATCAAGCATCTTTGACCATCATAAGGAGAAATCTCCTCCGATTCTGCGTTTGCATTGTGTGTGTGTGCGGGAGGCCTTATGGTATTCTCATTTTTAAAAGCATATCGAATTGGCTTTAAAAATATTCCTCTATTTTGATTTTAAAGATAAATAAACTGTTTTGAGTTCTCACACCAGTCACATGACTGACTCGGAGTTTATTGTTTTCCTTCCTAAACTCTGGGTGCCCACCAATTTCCACACGGGCAGTCAAGGGTTAAGGTTTATCAGGATATTCTAGAATTCTGGAGTTGCTGGAGTCAAGCTGGATGGTATGGCGTATTACTAGTATATAGTATTTCTTTTTCCGCTGCATTGTTTGTTGTTGTTTGTTGTTGTACACTCTGATGATGAAATGTAATGTTTAAAATGTAATAACTGATATAGTTCTTTGTTTAAAGATTATTCATTTATTTATTATATGTTGTTCCGCTGCAATTGTGAGATTCTGATGTTGTTCAGTTGTTTTCTTTCTGTTTCGTTCTATTTTCTTTTCTCTCCATTTTCTATCTTTTTCTCTCTTCTTCTACCTTTTTCTTTTTCTTAAACATTAAGAATTCATATTTCTGTTCATCTTGAATTAATCAATGGAGATTAGTGTATATTCAAGGAGTACGGATTTGCGGGTCTTCACAATGATGGTGACGTGGTTAAAGGCATGGGTTGCCGGAGGAAGGTTGTAGTTGATTGTTAGTGAAGATGAACTGTGGGGGCATCATGGGGACGATGGTGGTGATTGAGTCAATAAGTGGAGTTGCGTGTAGATTTTTGTATGAAAGTCGCAGGGGTATGGTAGCAGGATGTAGCAGAGGTGATGGGATGAAGAAGTATGGATAGTTGGTTGCTTGCTATTCGATTTTATGATGAAATGTATGCTGCAGCGATGAACAATTGTTCAGTTGTAAGGTCAGTGGTTCAGGTGGCTTGATGTTGAGGTTGTGATGAGGTATGTCAGAATCAGTACTGTACTGTGATGATAGATGGCTGTATGTCAGTGGTTTTGAAGAAATGATGTCAGTGATACATGTGTTGCGTTGTAGAGTATAAGTTGAAGTGTAGTGGATAAGGGAGATTTGGGAGGCGACTGGAAGTTGGTTAGCAGTAGCAAGGTTGGTGGTTGAGACGTGGTAGTAGTGAATGAATATGTGATGTTGTGGAACAGCAGTTTTGAGGAGGATGAACTGGATGAAGTAGAGGTTGCGTTCTGCGGAAACATTGTCGGTGAATGTGGAAATGTTGATGTAACAGTGAAGTGGCAACTGGTCTTGCTGTGGCAGTTTGCAATAGTTTGTTATGATGGAGTGCTGTATGCACGCAAGTGCACAGTGTAGATGGTGACAGTGGAGAATGTGGAGGGTAGTTGGTAGGGAGACAAGTTGAATGAAATTAGAGATGAAGTTGATGGAGGAATTGCTGTTTTGTTTGATGATGGGTTTGAGGTGAATGTTATTGGCTGTGGGGAAGTTAAGGCAGTGAACAGAAAGAGTTTAATGGCTGAAATTTTGGTTTTTGAAGAATGCAACAGTGCAGTTTGATGGGTTGTATGTAATGGTTTGAGGATGCGTGTAAATGTGGAGTGAAGAAGGAGATGAAAATATGCTTGGTGATGGAGAAATGCACTGTTGTGTAGAGTTAAGTGGTGAAACAGAGAACAAAAATGCAGTGCATAGCAGAGCATCAGTGTAAATTGCACAATAGAGTATCAGATTAGCAATGCAACAGTAACAACAATGAAAATTGTAAATGGAATCTAACTTGCAATGAAATAAAATATTTTTGTTTTTGTTGAAATCGTGTATGTCGTTTTTTTTGTATAGAAAATGAAAATGGTAATGAAAAAGAAGCTAGCAACCTACAAACAACAAAATCAAAATGCACATAAACACACAATTTTTTTAAATGTACAAACACAAGCAAAACAAACACACGAAAATTAAGCAAAAATAATTCAAAGAATAGAAAATCAAAATCAAAACAAATCCCCGGCAACGGCGCCAAAAACTTGTTTGTCGACGAGATTCTATCGGTTTAGAAAACCGTCGAACGAACTTAAATTCAAAAATAAACCGCAAGCGCACGGCGTACACTTGAAGTACGTGGCGAATAGGGGTCGATCCGCAGGGAGTCGTTAGAGTTTTAAAAATCTATTCAATCAAATTAGACCAAATGAAGGAGAAATTATTGACTAGAACTAAAATGAAGCTAAACTAGAATTAAAATGTGATTAGTAAACTATTGAACTAGAGAACAATTTAGAGGCAAATCCACTCTCATATTTTTGTAAATCAACAACAAACAATTTATGATCTCTAACTCTGATTTAAGTGAAATATTGTTGTATTTATCATAAGCATGGTTTATTTATGTTATTAATTAACATAACTCAAACCATCAAACTATAATGCAACAAATAACCACCTATAATTCTCATGAAAATGAAGCAAAAGCAAAAGCTATTTTAAGCATGATCTATTTACTATTGTATCTAGTAATATAGATCATCAAATTTCATTTTCACTTTAATTTCACAATAAAAAATGGATTAGCAAATGATGATGCAACTTGTGTTTATGTTGAATAAGAATAGCTCATTTGCATATAAGCTATCAAACTCACTTGTATAAACTTGCATCAAAATCCACTTCATGAAGCATAAACCAAATGAGATCATAAATCATGAAATGTTGAAACTACATAAAGTTAGAGAGCTTCATCACCCCTAAATTGAAGGGGTTTAGCTACTCATTTGTGGCATTCAAGCAACACAATTAAGTTTCAACATTAAAAAGAAAAGAAAATAGAAAATAGGCAAAGAAAGCAAAAGAGATTAGCTACTAACTACTGCATAAATGTAAACCTAAGCTATGAACATAAGGAGAAAGAGAGCATAGAAATAAACATTAACAATAAAACAAAGAAGTGCATGTAGAAAAGAGAAAAGAAAGAGGCTTGAAAGCCATTATTATTTCATAGAACATTGAGCTTACACTTTGATTTCTTAATTTCCTAAGTAAAATGAAAGAGTAGATGATAGTTTCATATACATAAGAGGACTATATATACATGCATAAAACCTTAATTCTATTTTTAGAGGGCTACCTAAAATGCCCTTTAGGAAGTGTGACCACCAAGTAACCATTAACCACTAATTAATCCATCATTTGTTGTGCATGAAGCTTTATTTTCCACTTAGTTGTCTTTTAGCTCATAATTGTACATTTAGGTAAGTTGGTGGGGTCCTCCATGATCTTGAACTTGAATTATTTCCTCTTCATTCCTTTGTATTTCATTTGTGCATGCATGTATCTTCATATAAGCCTCTTCCATATGCATCCAAATTCCTACAAAAATTATCAAAAAATGTCCAAGTAAAAATTCTTAAATTGACTCGTGCACAAAAATGACCATTTTGCCCCTGAATGAAGATGAAAATATGATGGTTTGAAAATAATCGAATTTTGGTTTTAAACATGTTAAAATGCCCAAATATGATGTTTATTTAAATAGAAGGAGATAAAATATGGATGTAAATATATGCACATTTACGTGCACATCAGTGAGGATTGCTCACCTTTCTTCTTCAGTTTGCAGCCAAGATATCTAATTTCAAATTAAATTTGCAATCATCAAACCCTTAATAGCACTCTAACAAAATGGACACAAAACCCAATTTAATTTACTGCAAAACTAAAATGAGCTTTCTAATAAGACGAACCTTGTTTTCAGATCATTACTTGAGATTAGCTTTACAAGGTATTTTTAATTTGGTCTAAAATAATGAAATTGTAAACACTATTTTAGATTTTGAATGAGGAGTGAAAGAGGTTCTGCCCCATATTCCTTCTCGTTAATGTAAATGACACAAAGAACATATAATAAAAGAATGAAAGGGGAGAAACCCCTTTCCTTTGTTTTATAATTGAGGTTTGGAATGAAGCAAGTCAAATGAGAAAAATATTTATTCCTTATAAATAGAGTTTGCCAACTCAGACTAAAATTATGTAACTTTCTTTTTTCATACAATTTGGATTTGCTTCCCTAAAGAGTGTTTAGCATAATAAATTCAATAGTGGCATTAATACTCTACTGATTTTGAAATCATAAGCTTCCCATTTTAATTTCCTCGTGTTGACAAAAATATACATTCATCCTTTATTTGAATTCATTCACTATCATTATAAAACTATTTCCTATCCTAACCTTAATTCATTTCAATTCCTTACCGAATTTATAATCAAATATTAGTCTATATTTCCCTGCATTTCATTGCCATTCACATGTTACCTTTTTAGTTATAAATGTACAAAGGATCGGCTTTAGTAACTTCCAAATGACTAGTTATTACATAGTTAAAGCTATTTTCAATTTTTGAATTAACAATACTAGTTTATGATGACAAATTGCCATTAATAATCCTTAACTTTCAAAGGTGTTTAAATTTCAAAACAATCCCTTTAGGAATTATTATTTTTTTGTATAAATTATTGAATATTTCAACAAATAAACTATCAACATATCTTTTAAAAATAGTTACTTACAATTACCATTTCTTAACTCCTCTTTGTAATAAATGAAAAGGATTTACCAAAAATAGAATCTCCATTCTTCTTATAACAATAGATTCATTTATAAATTCTAAAATATTAAATTCATATCTTAAATTTCCTAATATCAATTGAATTTTGAGTTCACATTTTGAAGGAATTTATTATCTTTTACAAAAGAATACAAGTTCAAATTTCACCCCATTTTAATACTAGAAAAAAATTCACATTTAAATCTCCCATTTAATTCATTATTTGTTTTATTAAAGCAATTCTAAAAATCAGTATTGTTACATACTCTTCCCTTAAAGAAATTACGTCTCCGCAATTCTGTTACAGAGAAAAGTCTATAATAAATATATTATTTTTAGCAACACATTCATTTCATTTTTTTAAATATACAATACATACCCAACAAGTAACCATATTGATTAATCTCACAGTAAAATCATTTTCATCCATAGTCCAAAAACTCCACATTTACCATTATTATCATCTTTACAATTCAAAGAATACACTTTATTAAAGTTAGAAATAACTGAGAGTTTTATATTACCACACTCCAAACTTTAAAACCTTTTATTTAGTTGGTAATTTTTTTTTTCAAAAACGTTCTGACTCTCAAAGTTTTAGGGGAAATTCGACAAAGTCTCTTTTGTGTGGCTCATATCGGGAAAATTCCTAAAACACAGGAATGATAATAAGCATGATCAACATGATTGGAATCATGAAATTTCAATTAATTTTTTTTTCACATGTGTATAATATAATATATTTTTAAATATTTGAAAAACATACGGACAACGAAATTTCTGCTAGTTTGCGTAAAGTAGATGATGCAAACAAGCAAGTAAGCATAAGCAATGATATGCCTTTATGTACCTGCACTCATTCTTAATATATATATATTAGTACAAAAGATTGAATATGGAAAATAAATCAATATATAAATTCTTTTATAGAATTGCAAATTTATAATTCATGTAATAGTTCATGCTCTGAGTAATATAAACATGTCAAATTGTAAAGAAAATGAAATGGACTAAAAGATAAATTGCAAAGCTTGTAATTAGCTTGCCAATTTTTTTTTTCGGATATTCAAAATAGTTTGAAAATCAAAGTTATTGTTATTACACTACATAACATAAAATCTAAGTCTGCAAAATTTGAAACAAATTTTGACCTAAATTGTAACGGGTTTTTGCAATAGTCAAACTCAAAAATATGAAAGTGGTGTAAATGAAAGTTACATGTTACCCTCTTAGTTTTCCAGCGAATGTAATTTTGTCACATTCTGATAAGAGGGTCAGGAGTTATGATTGAAATAACACCTGGTAATACTCGGGTATTGCAAAAAAAATCTAGCCAGAATTTAACCTTGACTGAATCAGGTTTCTAATTTAGTAAAGCTCAAAACTGCGAAAAGTGTTTTGAATAAAAGTTGTTGCCTATCAAATTATTTTTTTTAAAGTGCAAAAACTTGAAAATCAGAGCTGGAATGAATGAGATATGATCAAAATACTAAGGTACTCCGGCTCAGATTTTTCATATGCAGGACAGAATTTAACTATATTTTCAAATAAGTTTTCAAAATAGCAAATTCAAAATTTTCAAAAGTATTCCAGACCAAAATAATTCATTATCATATTATCTTTCTGAAAAGTGTAAAACCGACAAAATCGGGTCTGAAATGAAAAGGATATGATCGAAAACTATAAGGGGTTCGAATGGAGTTTTAAATAAGGACTTTGATAAAATAATTCATCAACGTTGCAAAATATTTCTTGAGCGTCAAAACACACTATTTGAAAGATAAATACATACAAGATGTAAATTTTCAAATCCTATTCCAGGAAATCCAAAAATTGCTTAAATAGATATTTACATAATTAGTTGATCATTCATTTCAAACCATCCACTAATCGATATGTTAAACAATTTACATTACAGTACTGTAACTACACATACGTTAATGCAATAATCCAATTATTTCAAATAATATCATGCCATAATAATGTCATCAATTCACAGATAGTGAATTTTTTTCTTATTTGCAAGAGCATACAACAAATGATTTGCTAATATAAAATGTGATACACAATAACTTATACTTGAATGGATAAATAAAAAGAATTTAACTTCTATCCCAGTTTGATTTAAAAAAGAACATCATTTCATGATGCAAAGACATACATTTTAATATTTTCAAAGTTTCTTTAAATATGATATAGATATGTCATTTAATAATCTTACTTTCGAAAATATTAACTAGCTTACATTAAACCACTTTCAAATAAGTCTTTATGTATTCATACAAGTAATAATTCACTACTGACAATTCAATAACACAACCATTCATCCATGCATACATCAAGCACTATCAAACCTTAAATTCATCTTAGTATTTAACTAATCATACAAATAGATTAATATTCTATTTTATATAAAAATAAAATTGTCAATGTTCCTTATGGTAACTACACAGTTGAAGATACCACAAGGTCTTAATATTGACATTGAATAGGTTTCGAAACTCCAAGTGATGATTCTTACTCATTTTTTTTTTAAATTTCAAACAACTAAGCATCCGTCAACAAATCAAACATATATAACTAAATAATATGCTCAGCGGAAAGCACTCCATCCACTTCCGCTGTGCAATTCTGATCACTAGTGGTTTAGGACAAAAAAGCTAAGGTCTAATCCATGTTATCCATTAAATCTCACTCTTGACAAAAGTGAGATCTAAACTTTAACCATTTTCATAGCAATAACATGTAAAGTAATTAAAAAACTTTACAAATACATCTAGATGATTATTCCTAGTAATTATTTATATTCTTATCCTAAATAGGAATAAATTCTAAATTCTACCCTGCACCCCAAGGGACAGGACTCTATGTCTGCCTAGGCCAAGATTCATGTCTTAAATATTGTATATTGTTCTGAACCTTTTCTCTGATACCAAACTATAACACCCCTCTTTTATATCCGTATTAACCAAGGATACTATGGAGTAATATTGTTAACTGAGTTTTCAGTCAAGCAGAAATCAATAAAAGTTAGAACGTCGAGATGAATACGAAACGACTTGAAATATTGGAGGAATGCCAAGATATGGAAAAGGAATGGCTCAGACGAGTTTCACCTGAAATTATGCCAACCATAGAGGTCAATATCAACTCCTTATGTCGGTGGAGACTTCACATAGTCTCATGTTTTCCAATCAAGCTTTATAGGTGTAATTCCATACTTCTTTAATGCTTGCTCAAGAAATTTCCAAGGGTTTTGAATAACTAATTATCAGAGTTAGAGAGCTAGTAACTAGAATAGCAGAACAAGCTAAGTGATGAAGGAACCATCACCAATATCAACCAACTACCTATGAAAAAAACATGGGATGACTCAATATCAAGTTGCGTGAACAGTGCAAAATAATTCAACTCAATTGGGTTCAACCATAGATGTCGACACCGACATGAGAGGTCAGTACTAACTTGTGTGGTTAATCTTGATGACCTTGCGATTTAACACACTCTTTCAGGCCTACATCTAGACTCTGCTGCAATTCTCATTCTGGCCTAATATGACTGCTACTTCTATAAATACAAACCATAGAGTAACTAAATAATGATCTGATTTTTGCTAGTACTGCGCGGAAGCTCTATCTTTTCTTCATCTCTTTCCTCTAAACAATAGTATTCAAGGTAGCTACTTTAGGCAATTCTAGGACTTAAAATTGGTCTAACCCATGTACTAGTCATTTGTTCTCTCTCAAACTCTTTGTAATCTCAATCAAATCCATAAAAAAACAAAGCTATAAAGTGGACATAGGCCTACGATTGTGGAATCACTTTAAAGTCTTACGTCTCTCTTTCTTATTGCTGTTTATTTCCCTTTACTATTACTATTTCCTAATAGATCTAGGTCTCACAGGTTTCCTACAACCTATTCTTGGGTGTTGATCCACTTTCAACATAAACATTTCGGTGCTTTCGATGAGAAAATCCGAATCCAAGCTTAGATCTAGCTTGTTATTTGGATTAGGAGAGATCCAATGGTAAGATCCAAAGAATTTGCTTTGAAGGTTTGTAGGCTTGCTGTTGGAGATCAATGGCACCTAGAAAATAGAGAACTACTTTTGAAAGATCAACATGGGACACAGATGGTGATGATGCAAACTCCTAACCAACTGAAGTGAATGATGCCAACAATTATCGAACAGAGGTTAATACTAGAAATCTAACACTAGATTACTCTGCTCAACAGGATGTTGTGACTAAGGGGAGCTTAACCAGATAGTTAAAGAACTCAACTAGAAAATGTTTGATAGCCAAAAGGCTCTTATGGACAAGATTGATGCTTTGCTTGCGCTATAGCCACCAAGTTCTCCAAGACCCAGACAAGAAACTACAGCAACTATCAAACAAGAGAATTCCTCTATTTTGGGCTTGAATATAGAAACAATAAACAAGAACAGTAGGAAGTTGTTGGTGGAGCTACAATAATTGTAAAAGAAGGCAATGGAATTAATCCTCCTACTAGAAAGCAGCCTGCTGCAAATCCAAATCTTGGAGTGAACGCTCGTCAAGTGAATAACGCAATGCTTGTTTCTGAGTCTGAAGATGGCATGCAACCTGACGGTGAAGCACTGGAACTAAATGTTGATGTAAACAGGAAAAATGCTGGAAATAAATTTCAAAATGCCCCGATAAGACCAACAATGCACCAACGGGACTCTACATGAGTATTTCTTCCAAAAAATGGAGAACCTAGGCTTCAGTTGGCAAACCAAGACCATTTGCGGAGTCAAACACTTGGCATAGCCCCTGAAATCCGACCTATAGACCATCTTGCTAGTGAGGAGTACATTGCTAACATAGTCAAACAACTATTAGAGGAGAGTAGGGGAAAATAAAGAATGAATATTGGGGTTTCACGCCAAGTTGAGCTCCATTCGTTGAAAATGTTCAAAGAGAAGAATATCCTAAGGAGTTCATTATGCCGACTATGCCACCATATAATGGAACGAAGGACCCTAAAAAACAATTATACAAATATGAGTTGCATATGGATGGATCTAGGGTGACAGATGTTGTCCGCTGTAGATGTTTTCCTATCTTCTCGAAGTAGTTGTTTTCTTGTAGTTCACTAGACTTGCATCGAGGTCTATTTCCACTTTCGATGAATTAACAGAAAAGTTTCTGGTGCAATTAGACTCCATAATGCATCTCTAAAAGAAATGATGTCTATGTCCAGCTTTTTCCATGGACCCAATGAGTATCTAAAATCTTCCATGAACTGGTTCAAGATCACAGTTACTGAGTCGAGCAATCTAAAGGACATGTTTTTTATGGCTTTTGTCCGAACCCTTCACCCGGACATGGATTTTGGTAAATGGGTTAAAATAAAACAACCCACTACCATGGAGGAATTCCATGAAAGGCAAACTAGTTTCTAAAACTGAAAGAGGAAAGTATGATCGAAGGAAAATCTTTTGGTGAGCAACCAAAGGAAATGGTTTAGACCAATGTCATGGTTAAGCAGGATGGAAACAGTTCTGGAGCTACTACATCAAAGAATTCGAATTAGAAGAAGAGGCATCAAAACTATAGCAGGCACGATGGGAACATGCAACGTCTAAGGAATCTCAAATTGAGGATTATACTCCATTGAACGATAGCTTTGAAAACATCTTCCTTGCCACTCAGGGAACCGAGTGATACAACAAATCGCCCAAGTGGCATGTATTTGAAAAACAAAAGAAATCGAGGAAGTTTTGTCACTTTCCCGAGACTCATGGGCATAACATAAGTGAATGTCGGCATCTAAAGGACTTAATCGAGGAACTAATACGGAACTACAGGCTCAACCAATATGTGAAGAAATCATAGAATTATGATCAAGCCACTGCACTCCAAGTTCGGGGATATCAAGTCGGACCTAGTTGGGAAAGGACTTATTAGACTGATTAGAGACTCATCATAAGTACCATCATTGGAGGACCTCACCCTTTGTAGAATAGTTGCGTTCGTTATTCTTTGAAGCATGCTCCTAAGGAAACTTGTTATGCCGTTGAAGATTAAGCCCAGGCCAAATAATAGAAGTTAATAACCGATGATATCATATTCTAGAACAGTGATATTGAAGGTATATCTGCACCAACTGTCGACCTAATGGTGGTAACAATTGGAATCGGGCCAACAGTTGTGCGTAGAATGTTGGTTAACAGTGAAAGTTCAGTTAACATCCTTTTTCGACAAACATTCGATCATATGAAGATTAACATGATGGATGTGACCGCTTGTAGGATGAAGATTTAAGGATTTACAAGTGAACCAAAAGAGCTAGTTGGGACTTTTGATTTACCTATAAAACTTGGAGAAGGAGAATGAAGGGTATTTCTTATTCCAACCTTCGTGATAATTGATGAATTATCAGTTTACAACACTTTGTTGGGCTGACCGTCCCTTGCTAATTTCAGAAAAGCTTTGGCTCCATGGTGCCTTACAATGACATTCTCGATGGGAAATAGAGTTGAAGTGGTAAGAGGAGACCAAAGAGTGACAAGAGAATGTTATGTCGTCGAATTGCACAAAGCCAAACAACGTGAGAAGGGGAAGAATGTGGGGAAGACTCTCCACATTTGTGACCCACAGCCATAACAATTGCAGAACGTCCCTTGGTACATGGACCATAGTTGCTTCGAAAAGAATATGGGCCTATTATCCCATCTTTTGGTGGGCCACGATACCATGGATTTAACCCAATGGATCTCGTAGTAATCAAAGAAGGATGCCCAGAGAGATGACTAATAGGTTCGAATATCGTATATATTCAAGACTATGGATGATAGTCGAGTGGATTTTGACGGATGATACTTTGGAATTAGAAAAATATGAAATTGGAGCTTCCACTAGGCAGAGGATCAAATCAGATCAATGTGATGGAGTATAGATCGAATCAGACCAATATGGCTATGGATCACTCAGACTAGCAGTTCAACTCAACGAAGGTCGCTTAATAACTCAACAAACCCCGAGGGAACCAGCCAAACAATAGTGAATGCACGAATAGGGAGTGGAGGGAGACTACCATGATTGATTGCGTGGTGCTACATGGCCCCCACCACAGATCAACACTGATCAGTCGTATGGTTCCAGACGGTTCATATTTTTTCGAATCAATCGGTTTTAGATTTGGTCTTCTACATATGGATTTTCAGCTCGATATTTGCACATCACCTCCTATAAATACAGATCATTAGTTCATCGTAGGGGATCTTCTTTTTGGATCTCTTCATCTTCTTCCCTAGGCCATACGCGCCAGAAATTTTATTATTAATTTTCACAAATTGTAAATGTAATCAGTAGTGAACAAAAGTAAAACTTTTGGAGCGGACGTAGGCCGGAGTTGGTCGAACCCCTATAAATCCTCTTGTTCATTTACTTTGTTACCATTTTTGATTTTCTATTCTTCATATTTTGTTCTTTACGTCACTTTATTTGGATTTGAATATTGTATTTGTGGTGCTATCATATTAATCGAGTGTTTGTGACCGAAGTTGGTGTAAATATTTTGGTATCGGAGCCAAGTTATTTGCACCTGTGGATTTGGAAAAGATTGGGAGTTTGGATTTGGATTAGTGGTCAGGTAATCTACAAGGAAAGCACCTGCGGATACGAGTCACTATGGAGGAAGTCAGGAGGCATCCTCTGGAGTTAGAGCTAATCAACCCTTGGTATACATCGCTAGGAATGAGATGGAGACTATGATAGATGCTATCCATTAGTGAGTGATAAAGAGGCAAGAGGAGATGATGTAGAATTTCCTTAGGAAAATCGGATAGGATGTAGCAGTAGGAGCTGTTGGAAATGTGGATCAAGGAGTTGAATTAGCAGGTGCTACAGAAAATCATAACCAAGGATAGGGAAGTGATGCTAACAGATAGAGGAATAGAATCGAGCAGCTAGGGGTAGCCCCGGTCTACATGGAGGGATCGACACCTATCCCTCCATAGGGGTTGGAGTCGATCGCTTAGGACGCGGGGGCATGTCCCTGAGTTTGGTGGATTGGTTAATGATGGGCTAGTGGTTGGTGTTACGCAATTTGGTGCGGATCGGAATGTGGATGCATGTCATGAAGAGTATGTTCCAGAGTACCCATGCAGA
This sequence comes from Allium cepa, assembly GCA_030765085.1. Taxonomy (NCBI): domain Eukaryota; kingdom Viridiplantae; phylum Streptophyta; class Magnoliopsida; order Asparagales; family Amaryllidaceae; genus Allium; species Allium cepa. The sequence goes on along the minus strand of CM060932.1, from coordinate 633,043,413 downwards.
GTTGGGGGACAGGCTGGGAATGTGGATTACAAACTACCTGTGGATGAGCATGAAAGGATGGATGAGTTGATACATCGAATATTAAGAGGAGTATTTCCCAACAAGAGCTTGGAAGATGTCAATCAGAGTCCTTTTGCTCCGAATATCAGGAATCATAGGAACCCACTAGAGTTCAATCTTCTGATACTGGAAGTATATGATGGAAAGTTAGATCCTACAATGCATATGATGAGGTATATCCAAAATATGGTAGTGCTTTGAGCATCAGAGGTGGTCATGACGAGATTTTTTCCTTTGTACTTGATGGAGTTAGCTGCACTTTGGTTTCCACAATCGGAAAATTGATTAATCAGGTCATGGAATGAGCTAGTGGATAAGTTCATGATATAGCTTAGGTTCACATTTCGCAACCTATATTGTGATGGCATTGGAGGCGTTGAACAGAGGATCGAAGAGTTCTTGAGGAGCTTTTTAACACGATTTTATGGGGCAGTGGCTTCGGTGGATCGGCCGGATCCATCAATGGTTTAAGGCGGCGATATCAGGAATTGCTTATGAAATGGACTTCAACATTTCACTAGTATGGAATTCACTAATGGATCTCAACGAATTCTTCCATGAAGCGGAAAGGTTCTTGCAGCAGGAGGATACACGAACCAACAAATAGGAAGTAAACACTACATAAGGCAAAGGACCATCGGTAAAAGGACACAGGAAGGATAAGGGTAAGCGAAAAATGGACGACGGATATGATAGATTGAGAAGGTAGAGGAACAAGTGAGAATCGAAGTTCCCCTCTTATTCAGATTTGATGGAAAGCTTGGAATAGATTTATCCGAACACTATGGGACTCTCCTATTGGAAAGTGTCAAGGAGGGATACTATGAAGGAGGAGTGTAGGTCTGGAAAAAGCTGGCCATTCCATTAACTAGATGGGCATAACATAGATGAATGTAGGAACTTAAAGGATATGGTTGAGGAACACATCAGGAACGTCGAGATGTCATAGTACGTAAGGACTCGAGTAGCGGTGGTGAAACAGGAGCAACTACCATCCGCATTAAATGGAAATGGCCTTGGAGCGAGGTCATAGATCATCACCTCCTGATCAGAATGGCATGAATTAAAATAATAAACTCTATAATAAAATGGGCCACTTACACATGTATGGGACCGAGGAAGGACTCTACGCATGCTCTGAATGACGATAAATCATCACCCCTAAAGGGGTAATGTTTGGTTTTCTTTATTTTCTGGTTTTCTGGTAAGGGCTCAAATTTAATAATTTACTTCAAATCTACATTAATGCGATGAAAAAAGAAGGTCGTGGTTCTCTCGACTGGAGAGACGGGGCGATAACTGCAAAATGTGAATCCTTTCGTCGGAAAGCAATGAAATGGATTTATACGTTATGGATTAAACCCTCAACCAGAGAGTCAAGGCTAGAGAAAGGAAGTTAGTATAGAATTGATAGCTTTATGTCCCTAACTGGAGAGTCATGTACCGAAGTGTAAGAAGTGAGTCGCTTCGTCGGAGAGCGACAAGATCAATTCACTTATCAATGTTCCCCTTATGCTGCAGAGTGATTGGATGGGGTCTGGCAAGGGTATTGAGAGATATTGGTCGGCCTAGGAAGGTCATAACATCTCTATATGTTCAGGGACACTGAACCATAGTGCAAGAATTAATGCTGCTTTGTTGGAGAGCGACAAGATCGACTTACTTGTCGTTGTTACCCATTTCATCGAAGAGTGACAGGATAGGGTGCAGCAAGAGCTCGGAGAGGCTGTGATTGGTCCAGGAGGATCAAGACATCGCTATATGCCGTAAAAGCGTCGTAGTGCAAAGAGTGAGTTACTTTGTCGGAGAGTGATATGATCGACTTACCATATTTTAAGTTTGGATTGAAATTGGTAAGGGACCGAAGAGACCATCGATCATTCTAGGGGGCTATGAACTTGGGTGACGATCCAGAGAGATCGAGTATTTGGCTTACTGACTTCCAAGATTTCGAATGGTTATGGATTTGAACGTTGACCCAGAGAGGTCGTGGATTTGGCTAAGACCCTGAGAGGTCGAGGATTTGGATAATGAGCCGGTGAGATCAAGACTTTGGATTTGGCAAAAGATTTGGAGAGATCAAGGATTTGGTTACTGGTGTTGGATGATATGGATTTGAATAAGAATCTAGAATAATTTTGAAATTGGCCGTCGACTCAAAGCAGTTGCGGATCTCACCAATGATCCAGAGAGATCGAGGATTTGGCTTGACATATGATTGGATTTTGGATTGAAAAACTTGGCTACTGATGGATTACGGATTTCAGATTCATGGCAAACCATCCTATTACAAAGCAAGTTTTGGCAGCTAAATGTTATTCCGCCTTTTGGAATAGCCGTGATATCATGGATTTAACCCAATGGATCTCATGATCATCAAGGCATAAGCTCGAGACATGATTATTAGGTTTGAAAATCGGATATATTCAAAACTATGGATGATAGTCGAGCGGATTCGGACAGATGACACTCTGGAATTGACTAAGGATGGAATTTATGTTTCCCTTAGGCAGTGGATCAGATTGGATCAATGTAATGGAGTATGGATTGGATCAAACCAATATGGCTATTGATCACTCGGATTGGCAGCTCAACTCAACGATGATCGCTCAATAACTCAACAAATACCAGGGGAACCAGGAAAACAACAATGGAAGCATGAAGAGGGGCGGAGGGGGACCACCATGATCGATCGCATGGCACCACATGGCCATCAGCATCGATCTGTCATATGGCCTCAGATGGGCCCCATTTTTTGGGCATCTGTCCTTCTTGGCTTCGATCTTATGCATGCGGATTTTGAACTAGATATTTGCATGTCTTCTCCTATAAATGCAGGATCATTGGCTCATTGCAGGGGATCTTCTTTATGAGTCTTTTCATCTTCTTCCCTTGGCTCTACTACACCATTTTTATTCTTAATTTTCACAAATTGTAACTGGGATCAGCAGTATTAATCAATAAAAGGAAAACTTTTGGAGTGAACATAGGAAGGAGTAAGCCAAAGCACTATAAATCCTCTTTTTCATTTACTTCCTTACTGTTTTTGATTTACTATTCTTCATATTTTGTTCTTTACATTAGTCTGTTTCGATTTGAATATTGAATCTATGGTGATATCGTATTAAATGATTGTTTGCGACCAAATTTGGAGGAAATAGGACACTAGGAAGAAGAATGCAGGGGAAAAATAGGCAGCACTGGTAGAGTTTATGGTTGATGTCCCTGTCGACATGGATGACCCAGCTCGGGTCTTGAAGATAAGTTCACAGCTTGCAGTCAAGATGCAAAACGGACTAATAAAATTTCTTCATGCTAACCTTAAAGCATTCGTTTGGATGCATTCCGATATGTATGGGATATTGCCGGAGATAGCATGTCACGCACTTAATATTGACCCTAAATTCGTACCAGCAAGGCAGAAGAGAGGCAGTCTAGATCCAGAGCGGTCTGCTATATTGAAGGAAGAAATGGATAAGATGTTGGCCAACTGCTTTATCCAAGATGCAATGTATCCTGAATGGATGTCAAACCCTGTACTAGTCAAGAAATCGAATGGAAATGGCGGACCCGTTTTGACTACTCGGGCTTGAACAAAGCTTGCCCAAAGGATAGCTTTGCCTTGCCTAGAATCGACCAGCTAGTTGACGGAACCACGGGACATGAGTTGCTCTCGCCCATCGACACCTACTCAGGATACAATCGGATTATGATGCATGAACCCGATAAGGAGAACACCAACTTCATTACTGGCTTAGGGATGTAATATTATTGCGTGATGTTGTTTGGCTTAAAGAATGCCGGTGCTACCTACCAATGGCTGGTGAACGCAATGTTTAAGAATTAGATCGGATGTACGATGGAGGTATGTGGACGACATGCTTGTGAAATCACAAGAATCTGGAAATCATCTGGTTAATCTTTCGAAGATGCGTGAAATCCTTTAGAAGTATGGGATGAATTGAATCCTTGAAGTGTTCATTCGGTGTTTAATCAGGAAAATTTCTTAGATTCGTAGTAAACACGAAGGGCATTGAGGCCAATCCAGAACATATCGCTGCATTACAAAATGTCAGAGCCTCATTGAAAAAAATGGAGTTGCGAGTCTAAATGTGAAGATCACAGCATTGAGTCGCTTCATATCCAAGTGACGGATAAGTGTATACCTTTCTTCGACGCAGTTGAAGAAGGTTAAGAAGAACTTTGAATGGAATCAAAACTGCCTGACAACACTTAAGGAATTACTTCGACACTTAGAAGCACTGCCAGTCATATGTAAACTGGTATATGGAGAAAATCTATTCCTTCGCTTGGTAATGTCTACCCATGCACTAAGTATAGCACTTGCGTGTAAAGATACTAAGATTCAACGACCCGTCTACTACATCAGCAAACGGTTCACCATATTCGAACGAAACTACACAAAGTTTGAAAAGTTAGCATACTGTTTACTGATAGCATCAAGGAAGCTATGGTCATATTTTCAAGCACACCCCATCAAGGTTGAAGGATCATCCCTTGAAGTAGGTGCTTTACCGACTCGAGACCTCAGGATGGCTTATGAAGTAGAATATTGAATTTAGCTAAAACGGTATGACTTATCATCCTCAGAGAGTGATTAACGAACAGGTGTTGGTGGACTTCATCGCCGAGTTGACAATTCAGGATGATGAGGAGGAGGACACATCGGTCGGCGTATCATAGTAGAATTTTTTTTCCGATGGTGAATCAAACTAATTTTGTTCAGAAGCAGGAGTTGTACTTGAAACCCCCGAAGGACGGTCGATCTGATATGCTCTAAGGTTAGGATACCCTGCTAATAATAATGAGGCGGAGTACGAGGCATTAATATTAGTGTTAAATATTGTGAAGGAACTAGGAATCAGAGCTCTTTATATATACAGTGACTCTTAGTCGTTTGTCAAGTGAAACAGGAGTATCCGGCTAAGGGTGCGAACCTCACCCTTTACTTTTCGAAAGCATAGGAATTTCTCGGTGGAATCGAACGCTACACAATAACTCATATTCCCAAGAAACAAAATGTGAAGACTAATCACTTAGCTAAACTGGTTATTTCTGGAGGTGCATTGTTGCGAGGACTAGTTCCAGTGGAAGTATTGTCGGCTCCCGGCTTTGATCGGATGGATGTCAACTGGATTCTGGAAACCACAAAAGATGAGCAGTCGTGGATGACAAGGATCAAGGACTATCTACTCAAAGGAATACTCCTAATGGTCCAGAATGAACGAAAGAAGCTCCTTTGAAAGGAACCGCGATTTGTTATGCAAAATGGGAGTACCATACTGGAGAGAGTTCTCCGCTCCTTTACTTAGGTGTGTGACTAAAAAAAAGCCAAGAAAATCCTCATGGAAATTCATGAAGGCAATTGCGGTGACCGCACCAGATAGTAAACATTGGCAAAATAGGCTCTCCGCTATCGATACTTATGACTGAGAATAAACCAAGAGGCGGCGAACTATTCCAGAGGGTGGAATCGATTCTAGAGATTTGCAAAGATTCTATGAACCCCATCGATAGAACCACACAAATGCTTAGTCCATGGCCATTTGCAATTTGAGGAATTGATCTAATATGAGTATTACCAATAGCAAAACGAGGAGCCGAATAAGCCATCATTCCAGTTGATTACTTTACAAAATGGAACAAAGTGGAACTTCTTTCCAAGATTACTACTAAAAAATTAATTAACTTTGAAACTAAAAATATTATTTGCAGGTATGAAGTACCACTGAAGATCATCGCGGATAATGGGACTCGGTACGAGAGTGTCGAGTTCAAGGAATTCTGCAAGCATTACCAGATCGAGAAAAGATTTTTTGTAGTAGCACATCTATAGGCAAACGGGCAAGTGAAAGCAGTGAACAAAATCATCATACCTTGCAAATAGAAGAGGTTGATGAAAGCTAAAGGAAATTGGGTTGATGAGCTTTCGCTTGCACTATGGGCTTACAGGACAATGCACAAAACTGTGACTGTACATTCTCCCTTCACTTTAGCTTACAGTTCAGAAGCTATGATACCAATGGAACTGGAAGTCCCCTATCATTATATAAGGCATTTCAATCAAAGAGAAAACAAGCAACTATTGCTCGAATCACTTGACCCGAGAAAAGAAAGGTAGATGAGCTGAGGACTGCTGCTCACTAGAAAAGAGTGGCATGACACTTCAACACCAAGGTTCGTAACTGCACTTTCGAAGTGGGAGATCTTGTCTTGAAATTGAAATTCCTAAATATGGGAGTAATTGGTCCAAATTAGGAAGGGCCCTACACTATCGGCTAGAAACTTAGAGATGGAGCATTCAAGCTGACGATGGTCGGTGGAATTCCGATTCCATGTGCTTGGAACAACGACTCTCTAGGGCCTACTATATTTAATACTTACCTATGTATTTTCTATTTTCAAAAATAAGCCATCTAGGGATGCTAGAGGCATTGTAAATAGGCATGACTTTCCTTTCCTTCTATTAGTAAAATATCTCACTTCTTAAACCAACAGAACCACATTCTTATAAGAAAAACATCGAATCGACGGGGAAAGTCGACCTAAACCTCCAGATCGATGAAGAAAATCGATCCAGGCCTTTTGAGAATTGGCGTTGCTCCAACATCGTCAGGAATGCCAATCTATTTATGTGCCCCTAATAAGCTGCATGTCACTACTTGAACCGATGGAACCATGTTCAGGTATGCAATACACTTTGTGCGCCACCGATAAGCTGCATGCCGCTGCTTGAATCAATAGAACCGCGTTCAAGTATGCAATACACCTTATGCACCACCAATAAGCCACATATCGCTGCTTGGATAAATGGAACTATGTCAAAGTATGCAAAACCACTCTTGCATCATCAATAAGCCACACATTGCTTCTGGAACCGATGGAACCATGTTCTTGCAAGCGACACACGACCCACATGACCAGGAAAATACTTCCCAATTTCCGAATAGGAAGTATAGACAATCAAACCTTCGGATCGATGGAAAATTGATTCAGAATTTCCTAAGTGCCAGTGCTGCCTCGTGACACTGGAAAATCATGGTATTCACTAGTAACCAATGTTACCTTGGTAACACTGAGAGCTCATCTAAAATTTCCAAATACCGACATAGCTCCAATAGCATCGAGAAAGTTTTTATCACAGGACTGGTCGAAATTAACATTGCTCTAGCAATGTGATGAAAGTCCAAGTACTTGATTTTTTCAGAAGTTTCTAGAGATATAAGGTGATATGCAAACAGGGTCTCAGCATTAAACTTGGAAGAATACGATCACAATCAAGGCACGAAATGCTTGTAATCAACTATTTGAACCGTGGGTTCCCGGTGACATGGCCTACCGCACGATCTAGACTAGAAGCAACCAAACAAGTTTCCCAAAACAAACAATATTTATCTAATTACTTGAACCCTAAGTATGGAGTAACTAGCTTTGTAGAGTAGGGGGTGTATTATCAAGATCGGCCAAATCGAGATATGCCACAGTTTTGTTATAGCGAACAGAGTATTTTTGAAAATTATAACCATGGTAAGTAATATAATATGCTAAATAACTGTAGGAATACATTTGCATACATAGAGTTACGGTAAATAAAGATATGGCACAAACACATAAGTATATGATATAGTAAATTGCAATACTGGAAATATATTACATACACATGCGGTCATTTACAAAAAAAGCACGGTCCATAGAGTGCAGCAAAATTGTACATGAGATATTATAATAGAAATAATAATCTTTCATTACTAATATCATTTTATGTACATAATCAACAAATAGCGGGGGCCGTTCCTGCTTAATATCGAGAAATTTCAAACATCATGCAAACAAAAACAAAACAAAATAGAAAGTACAGGCTTTGTACTTGTATAGACTTGATCGACTAAAAAACAAACAAAAACCACAAATGCTCCTCTCCACTGAAGCTTGGTCACATCATCGTATCTTTTCACCATGGCCACCATTCCAATCCTTTCCTGGATGAATCAGAATCTTCTTCCACTTGCTTTCCTTGCCAAGGGCAACAACACTTCAAGGATGCAAACCCTCTCCATAGCAGGGTCAGACCCCTCTAAACCTTTTGTAGCGGCGTCTCAATTCTTAGATGTTCGAGGCTTGATTGTAATTGGATTCTTGCGTTTTGTTTCCTCTTTCCCCTTCTTCGTCCACAACACTTTCTTTTCATTTTCAAGTCTCTTTGTCAACGTCATCAATCGGGTCTGACTCATCGGTCACCGCCACTTCTTATTCTAGATACACAAAGACATCCTCCCGATTTTGTAGTGCCGCTATTTGCTCAGAATCGAGCCTAGGCCCAGAGATTGATACATGAATTGTACCCGAAGCAACTACAGAGATTATGGTGGAAGCGATAAAGATGGTAGAGGCTTTTGAGCCTTATGCAGCTGGAGGATAAGGTGGAAGAGACGGATGACCTACAAGTTGGGAAATGAAGTTGTATAGTTTATCAAAGGAATCTAGAGTAAACTAGAGCTTTTGAGGTAATAGAGAAACGAGGGAAATACCTGAACTAGGGTTTTCTCGTAACTTGAACTTCGAAATCCTCTGCCCTGGTCCCTATTTCGATAGGTCACACGACAATTAGAGGAAAGTATGGCTCATGCAGAACTTCAGAAGATGGATGCTTGTGAGTGGATTTAGTGCTAACAGTTATGGATGTCGGAATGGTTGTTGCTTGCCAATGAGATTTAGGAGATGATATTTCACCCTGACCCAAAGAACTTAGGCTAGTAAGAGGTTTAGCAGTGGCATCAGTGGCATCCTTCTTTCTATTTTCTTGTAAAATTTCCCTACCTGTCGCTAGGAAATTTATGTCCTTAGAATTGAGATAAGTTTCCATTAACTCTTCTTCAGATCGCATATCCCTGGATCGCTCTAATCTAACTAATACTTATTCCCAAACCATAGCGAGAATACGGGGATAATAGTTTCGAGCCACTTTAAACTGCCCTTGTTTATAACATTGCAAGTATAAAGATGCAGGACGCTGGAATTCATCTGGCTCATCACTTCATCATGCTCCTCTTCAAGGCCTGAGTGCTCCGATCATGTGACCAAATGATCGATCTTGGCTGCCAGTTTATCAAATGCAATCTGTTCTTTATCCTTGACTAGTCTTCCATTCTCCTCATGAAGTTGAGTGAGTTTAGCAGCCTACCCAGAAATGGTGGTGGCTTGTTCAGCAATAGTTTGGTCTCAAGCCTTGACAACCTACTCTCTTTTTGTGACTTGGTCTTTCAGTTTTTCGGACTTCTGATGAGATTCTTTAAGCTGATCATTAATCGGGAGAATTGCTTTATCGTGAGCCCAGCTTGCTTCGGTTAGAAGCTTGTCATTGTCAGCTTTTCTTCTCAAGGCCGCGTCTCTCTCGATCCTCAATAGAGCTATCCCATTACCGCAATCCTTAATTACTCTTTCGTGGGTATACCTTTATGCCTCGAATGAAAGAATCTCCTGGTAATTAATAAGGTTAAAGTCAAAAAAGGCTCGTACGAGACTCTACCACTCAAACCCAGCCTCTAAGTCCTCATGGACCGTGACGAGATTGTGAAGTAAAGTAGCTCTATTGGTGGGCTTTATGTTCTTATCAAATTTAACACTGCACAAGAATAGATGTAGAAAGGTAGCTTGAAGCTGGGGTGGACATGATGGAAGTGTGAACATATTGCCCCGATTGGAAGAAGCATGAGCAACTATAATAGTGTTGGCCTAAGAGGATTGAATTTCCTACAACGCGTTAGTATGAGCCTCAGTGTTTGGAGAAGCAATGGACAGTGAGGTCTCGAATTGGTCATGAGAATCCATGTGGCACTTGTGCATATTGCCAGGGGCATCACCTTCGTTATTCCATTTTCTCTTCTCTCCCCTTTTATGCTTTCTCTAAGTGGAAGGCCTCATCATCTTTTCCTTTCCTCCTCACCTTTCAGTTTCACAATAAGAGCGATGGACATGATCCGAAGTTCGGTCCCTATAAGAGCCATTATATTGACGTGGTTGATGGTATAATCCATGACCCATAGAACTTTAATGAAAAGACAAATGAAGTTAACTCTCGAATTCTAAAACCTAACTCGATGTAGAAATAAGTAGTATCCATGATCCTGAAGTGGAATATGTAGTATCGATGACCCCTATATACTCTACAAACTATATCAACATGGTTTCAAAGTTGGAGTCCTACCACCTTCACTTATAGAGGCACTAGAAGATATGTTGATATGCGAGCCAATCCTACCTATCATCTACTAATTGAAAAATCCATGGATTCATCAAAATGCATGGAGATGTCCCTTAGAAAATCAAAGCGCTGTGTATCTCCAACAGGGGTGTCAATAGCTTGACCCTAATTGATTGAGGGATTTCAATGATTAGTTGTACTTGAGAAGAAATGGAAAGCTCGGGAGTCATCTTCTTGGTAGCAGCATTTCCCGAGAAGGTAGGAGAGGGAGAATAGGGCTCATTGTGGGTGAGTCACTGAAGGACTCCTCCCCTTCCCTCCTCGCATGGTAATCGCTGTCATCGTCATCAGACTCCTACTCCTCTTCACCAACAATCGTCTCTTTTCCCGACCTCCTCACAAATCCCACGTCCTCCTCCAGGATCATATAGGAATTCTAACACCATCGCCGTTATCACCAAGGGAATCATCTTCCATGGGCTCATCGACCCCTATCCTAACAGCTTCTTCTTCATCATCCCCCAAAGGCTTATTAGTCTCTATATCAATAATACCCTCTTTATTTTTATCCCCTGATATGCTTTCTTTCCCTTCCTCTTAAGAATGCTCATTAGAGCCATGAGTAGGGGAAGTGGAATAGGTGTGTGATCTAGAACTTCTCCATGTTCTGTGTTGGCTATTTTTCTTGATCGAAGCAGTCCATACTCTTGTAAATTTTTGTTCGTCAAAAGGAACTTGACAGTGAGTTGGCTCACCTTGACGGCCTTAAGTCCTCAAGCATTCTCTCTTGCTCAGGTTTCTTAGCCCTTTTTGGAATAGCTATAGGGATATGTTAAGTTAAGAACTTATAGACTCCAACGTTGGAAAGACTAATGAAAAGAAACTTACTTCCTCTTAACTATAAGTGATTAAACTCTTCTGGATAACGTACAAAGAAATATTCATTTTTAAAGTAGGAACACCTATTATGGAGGTACTCAATGAACTTGCATCTTATCCAAGCCTCAATAATCATGAAAATGAGCATTCTTTTCTCCTCTTAAACTTGAGACGGTATGTGAGCTCGTTGAATCGAGGAGGGCGACCAAATCTCCGCATAAATAGGATATATAATAAATGCGACAAGGCATGTCCATTCAGGTGCGAAATGGTGTGAGCCTAATTTCTCCTAGAAAACTAAGGAAGGATTAAAAGACAGGATGGCACCCTAAGACATATATAATGACTACAGTTTATGAAGTCAGGCAAGAGGTGATGGGCAAATTCATTTTCTACTTGTAAACGAACATCTTCTTTAGGATTATTGTATTGCATGCAAATGTTCTTAATCATTTTCGTGGTCAAATTGGAAGACCCCCTTTCCGATGGATCATTCGTAATCAACCCAAGAGTAAATGAGCATAGAACGGGTTCAATCGATACCATCAGACCCTCATACTCAGAGGTCGAAGGTCGGCTGGCTCAGATCGAAACGGATGGTGAAACAGGAGCATTAGTGTTTGCAGCTTCAGAAGGTGTAAACGATTCTTTGCTATGTTTGAAGCGAGATGATTGACAAGTCATTCTAAACAGGAGAATATGGCGTTCAACACAGTCAGGTAAATTTAACTTCCGTTTAACCAACACCTGGATTCCAAAAGATATCGACATGTGTTGACTGATTAGACTCTGAATATTGTCCGAGGCAGATGTTATGTGTTGTTTATATTGTGTGTGTTGAGTATCTCGAGCACTATGAACAAGCCATCCTATGTAGATAGCTTGCTTGCATTTGAAAAACCAGTCGCATCGCATCTTGAAATATCTTCTTTCTTGAACTTACCCATAATCGATTAATAATCGAGAACATATTCATTGTTCAGAGCAATGCTGAAAGTTTTTCTTTTCATGATCACTGGTAGTGTAGCAATGGAAACGCGATGCGATGAAATTATCCAATTCACCCAAGTTCAAAATGAATTGTCTTATTGGAATTTATTTGATAATCGAGATTTAGCAAATTTCACGAAAAAAGACAATTATGGTCAAAGATTCAAACGTCTCTCCTGAATTACATGAGTTCATCCGAGGCAAGATTTAACTTCAACATAGTTCAAATGCACCAAAAATCAATTGTCTATCTTCAAATTGAAATCAATCAAGTCAAGGCCATCATTTCCATCACTAAATTCATCAACTCTAACCTCTGATTCAAGTGCAAATTCAGGTCGGGTCCTAGGGTTTTGAGTACTAATCGGGTCCGAAAATTCAACCAATAGATCTGGAGGTTGCTGCAATACTTAACAGCACCGAATAATTTAGAGAGGCGGTGGTAAGAGATGGTGGCTCGAGATCAGGTCGATGGTGTCGGCCGTATAAGGTTGAAGTAAGGTCGGTAGAAGAAAACTTGGGTAGAAGACTTGGAAAACTCGATACTAAAAGGAAAATACGAAAGCATGAAAAGAATATGTGGACAAGTGTTAACTTATAGGGAAAACGGGAAAATTTTCTCAAGTCAACATGTTTAAGTCAGTGCTAACATGCTATTTTCCCACCAATTTTGTTCAAACTTATTAAAATGGAACTATTTAACAACCTAAAGCAGCACGTGGTTTTAGGTATACAAATTGCATCACCAATGTAAGGAAAAGAAATGTCAGTAGAAGCTAGTGCAGGTAGTTAACGTAAATCAATTAATTGAAGTCAAGTAAAAGCAATGTTTCAAGAAAACATTCAAACGATTAACTGGATTTCACAAGACAGTAATCCAAGACTTGTCTCGATCTAGAGCACACATTGTTTTAAACAAAAGCATACTCTAGGAGAAAAATGTTAACTGAGTTCTTAACCAAGCAAAAATCAATTAAAGTTAGAACGTTAAGGGAAAGACGAAATGACTTAAAATCTTGAAGGAACACCTAGATATGGCAAGAGAATGGCTCGGAGAAGTTTGACCTAAAAATATATCAACCATAAAGATCAACTCCTCATGCCGGTGGGACTTCGCATAATCCACTCAAACTTTACAAGAGTTATTCCATACTTCTTCTATGCTTGCTCAAGACATTTCCAAGGGCTTTGACCAACCAATTATCAGAGTTAGAGAGCTAGTAGTTAGAACAACAGAACAAACTAAGTGATGAAGGAACCATCAACAATATCAACCAACTACCAATGAAAACAACATGGGATGACTCAAAATCAAGTAGCATAAATGGTGCAACAGAAGTCAACTCAATTGGAGTCAACCAGATGTCGGCACCAACATGAGAGATCGGTATCGACATGTGTGGTTAATCCTGATGAACTTGCAATTTCACACGGTATTTCATGCCTACATCTGGATTCTACTCCAACTCTCCTTGCCCAATACAACTACTAACACTATAAATACAAACCATAGAGCAACTAAAACATGATCTAGTTTCTGCTATCAGTACACGGAAGCTCTGTCTCTTCTTCATGTCCTTCCCCAACACAATAGCCACCAATGCAGTTATTTTTGCCAATTCTATGACATAGAATAGGTCTAACCCTCTGTAGTTTGACTTTTTCTCTTTCAAACTCTTTGCAGTCTCAACCAAATCCATGAAAGAAAAGCTATAAAGTGGACATAGGCCAAAGATTGCCGAACCACTATAAAATCTTATGTATTTCTTGTAGGATCGATCTCACCCTAGAGGGGGGGTGAATAGGGTGATACTGATAATTATAAAAATTATTGTGGAAGCTTATAAAATTATTTCAACACAAATAAATCAAAACTATAGCAGCACCGATAATAGTAGAATAATAAATATAGAAATAAAATGACACAGAATTTACCCAGCTTCGGCAAAACCCTGCCTACGTGTTGCCCCAAGGTTTCTACTAGAAATTAAGTAGTCACACGCTTATACACGTAAACTCGCGACACCGCTACTGACTAACCTAACTCTACGCTCAAAACTGGCACAACTCAGCCACTGAGTTACGAATTCTCAAACTACGCCACATAGTTTGTCCCCTAGTCGCACGACTAGTGATTACACGACTTCAAAAGAAAATACAAAAGACAACAATTTCAAAACAATTAAAAAAACAAAACTCTAATTATCCCTTTTTAATGTAAACCAATTTAAAGATAAAAGGGCCGGCCTAATATTATTTATCACTAAAATACGTGGCCTCCTTTTTCTCTTTTATGAATGTCGGTCGTTCCTTCTTTCATTCGTTCCTTTTACTTCTGAAATTAGGGCTTATGCTTTCGAAGAATCCGATTGATTGTTGATCGATTACACTTGATCTTCTGATTTGCGTCGGCAATCAATTGTCTCTTCACTTTGCTCATGGTTCCTTCAATTTGGGTCGAGTTCGAATCAAATTTGGTATGTAATTTTCTTTTTTCTTTTCTGGTTTTGCTTACTTGAACTCGATGCTTGCAATTTGCCGATGATGTTACTTATTTATATAGGATTCGAGATCCTTGATTTTTGTTCGTATACATTCATTTGAATTTGTCAATTTTTTATCTCGACCATTCGATTTTGTTTTGATGTTGATGATTTCTCTGACTTTGTCAATTTTGTATAATTTGATGATGGCTTGTTCATCACGGCTTCGCATTACTTTCGTGACTGCACGGTGTCAATTCCTAACTTGTTCAACTTCAGCACTGACTTGGTTCATTGTTGACTTCAGTTTTGATTTGACCTGAAGTTGTCTTCGACTGCAAACTTGATTTTGTGATGTTGATCTTGTTCGACTTTTGCCATACTATTCACTGACCTTGGTAGGACTTTCGACCTTGTTCGATTTTACTTGCTATTTCATGACTCCGGCCAATATGTCTTTACTGCCATATGTATACATACATCTATGTATGTATATATGTGTTGTATCTGTAATGTTCACTATGATTCCTTTAGCCTATTATCATTTTGCCTGTACTCTGCTTGATTTTCTATTGTACTGTCTTGAGCTCGAGTTGCTTCAATACAATGTTTACACTGCTTCATATCACTGCATTGCTTCGAGTCATGGTAGCAGTCGAGTCTTGTTCAAGTTTTCATGCATTGTCCACTGTTTCTAGTTGTACTTAGTATCACTTGATGTTGTAGTGCGTATTTGTGTTATGCTTTTGTTTTGGTGCACGTCCTTGACCTATTACAGTGTTCATGTATGGTTGTTTATAGCCATTTCATTGTTGAGGCTATGTCACTGATGTTGGCTTGCATTGTTACTCCTGTATAGACTTGTTTGCTGGTACATATGTTTCATTTGTTGCCAGACCTTTATATACATTTCAAGTCTTGTTGACATCACTGGTGCACTGTTTGGTTCACGTGAAGTTCATTTGATCTGTGTTTGTATTGTTAATTGTAATGTTCATTTGAAGTTGTAGCCTTTGTGCTCGAGTCTGATACTTGCACTGTGCAGTTTCACTGTTACATTTCATATACATGTTTCCTGATCGTACTGTCCACCTAAGTTCACATGTATTGAGATCTGGTTTCATTTTCATACGCAGTTTAGCTTGTTGATGATTTGATGTTGAGTTTACAGTGATGCATTATGGTGAGTTCGATGTGCATGCTTTGTACTTGTAGTCTAGTATATTGTTACTGCACACTCTGGCCTTCATGTATACTTGATGTGTGCTGTGCATTTGTAGTTGAAGTATTTTTCTGTTTAGTATTGGTGCATTTGGTTTGCATATAGTTTTCACTGTGCAGCCTTGCTCACTGATCATTTGATCCACCGCTGCATTTGTTTTGGTTGCTGCATTTCAACTTGAACTTCATCTTGATTTTTGTAATCACACCTGAGTTGAATTCAGCTTAAAGCTCGGGTTTGACCTTGTGCTGATATTGTGACATTATTTTTATTGCTCTTGAGTTGAACCCGGTGTTTTGGGTTTTACCTATGCTCACCTATCCACGTAATTCTATCAAGTGTATATCGGTATGTACGGCCTTGTGGCATATAAAGTGATACACCGTGTATGTCACAAGTTGTTCGTGGATGATGAATTCGAATTTAAATGATGACAAACAACCCAAATAACTGAGGCAAATATTATTTTCAAAATCCACATTTTATTTTATACTACAAAAATAATTTATTGTCAATTTTACTGCGTCAATGTATATTTTTGCAGATTGCTCAGATGTTGGATTCACATTGGAATGAAGTTGAAGATCAATACAAGTTGAGTGAATGAGTGATATGTATTGAGGTGCAATGTAAATGTGAATTGTAATTTAATCAAATTTGTATTGTAATTGAAATTGTATATAGTGAGAGTTTGAAATTTGTACTATCCCAAAATTGTAATATATATTTGTTTGAATAAAATTTCTGTTTGAATTCAAATTCTATGTTACTTATTTTATTCAGCAAATATTTATTTAATCTATGGAAAAATAAAATAGTACATTAAAAAATACATTTAAATGAATATATATATATATATATATATATATATATATATATTATCATCAAACAAAAATCATATAATCGCATATTCAACAATCTCCCCCTTTTGATGATAACAAACATATATTTAAGATTTTGAACATATTAAATGTATTTGTTGATTCCATTTGCTCCCCTTATTTGAATGCTTCCACTCTACACAAAGCTCCCCCTTCATATATGCATACAATTAAAAATATGCAAATGAGCCTAGATGCAAATAGAAAATATTTGACCTTTGCTTGATTTTATTTAACAAAATCTTAACTTTTCTCTCCCCCTTTTATTATCAGCAAAAGAGTAATAGTGTTAGAGAAAATAGAGATAAAGTGATCGATATTAATCCAACATTAAAACTCAATTGAATATAAATATTAAATTTCAATAAAAAATCAAACTAAAATCATAAGTACTTTGTTAGGCGCATATTCCACTTTTAGAATGATGGGAATGATGTCATCATATAAGACCATACAGTTGTGTCTATTTGTGGTATATTTATATCAGGAATTTGAATATCTACCAACCATGCATAACCGTTAGGACTTTTAAATGAGATTAGTAGTGTTCCAATTTTATTATAAAAAATGAATTCAAGAATTCTATAACCACGCACAACCGTGAGGACTTTTAAATGGGATTAGAATCAATTTGTTTATTAAAAAATATCAATTTTGATATGCGTTTCATACATGCATAACCGTGAGGACTTTTAAATGAGCATGGAAGCACATAACAAATTCCAAGTAATTCACCCATGCATAACCATGAGGACTTTTAAATGAGAGTGAATACTTTGGATTTTATTTTAATTTACTTTATTATTATCATTATTCTTATTATTATTATTTATTAAAAAATATAAAATGAAAAACGAATGATTCCTGTTTAAAGTACCATATATTGACAAACTATATTGAATTTTGATGAGTTATGGTCGTTAGAAATATGATAGAAATAGAGATGGTCGTGGAATTTTTTACCAACAAACAGTTTTATAACTCTTATTTACATTTCTAAAGAAACTTACTAATTATACCGTCTCGAGTCGAAATATATGATAAATATCAATACTCATCACTTTTTTCAATCACTATTTATCTTTTTGATAATTAGTAGGGGGTCAGATTAGTCAATGTTATAATTTAAAAATTAAATGCAAAAGTAATTATAAAATCAATTTTTCTAAAAATGACCAATCTGAAAACAAGGTCAAAGATGATTTTCTAGAATGGGTTTTATGAGAAAAATTTCTGCTATTTGAAAAATTATGAAATGAAAAATATGCAGATATTTTCTTTAAAAAATGATGCAGTTACTAAATTTATCAACAAATCACGTTCCATTAGTAATTTTTCTATCAACTAGATTACCAGTGTAATCTGCATCTGAATTTCTCTTTCACTCAAAATTATCATTAATTGAATTTGATAGACCAGACCATGAAGTGTGCAACAAAAAATATCTCAAAATCAATTTTAATAACTTTTTAAATGATATTCTCTTGAATTCGAATTGAAACTGTGTAAATAATCAAAAAACCGTGAATATAGAGTTAGCCGTAAAATAACCAAATGTATTATCATCCAATAACACACTATTATTAATCCAAACTAATATATATATATATATATAATAATTCCAAGACTCTATAGATTTTTATAGTTTTCTTGGCATAAGAATATAATTGGCCAACAATTTTGAATAAGTCAGAATCAAAATCATCATTATTTCATCATTAGATTATTGGTTGATTTAACTCAGATTACGGTGCAGATTATCACATTTAATATATTGTTCAAATAAATATACCATTACCTGTTTTACCTTTACGATATTTTTCGTTGTTGTCCATTGTGATTCTGTCACTTTTATACTAGGCTAAGGAACTTTGCTTTGTCGTCCGTTGTGTTTTCGAAACAGCCAGAATCCAGATAACACTATTGTTGTTCCTTAGCCTGCCACCAGACTTACACGATGAAAGATTTTTGTGACCTGTTTGTTTTTATAAGTCCATGATTGTTAGTGGCAAATATTATGAAAAATAATTTTGTGGAGACCCAATACTATTTATATATGTTCCTTTTGGCACCTAGATTTGTTTAACTTTGAGAGATTTTATATTTGTGCCTTTTGGAACGCAAATTGGTATAGTTTTCACATGTTTGGGTCTATACCAACAATTATTGTGATTGTGTCCATATTTTCTACAAATTGTGCACATAGAATTGGCTTGATTGATTTTGCTTTTAACATTTTTAGATTGATTATATCCAAGTCCTTGTCTAACCGTATTAACTGTTTGCTTCCCTAATAGCATATTCAACGATTTTTCACTTTTTGAAAATTTATCTAAAGTCGTTGACAATTGTTGGACTTGTGTTTTGAGAGATACATTTTCGTACAATAATTGTGTGCACTTTTTGATAGAGTTTTCTCTCCTAGTATTTTCACTCTCTTTCAAAATCAGAATTTCATTTTCAAGTGATTTTATATTAATTTTTGGTTTTTTAATTTCTTCTTCGAATGTTGGACACTTATCACACTTAAGGATCATACTTTAATAGGTTTTAACTAATTGGTCAAGTTGTTCATTTAAATCTATCAAAGTATCTTTTTGTGATTCAAGTTTGGCATAATTCTCCCTAAGTCTTTCAAAACATCCATTTACTTCGTGGAAATATATAAGTAATTCTGAGTGAGTGAGTTTTGATACCTCGCTTGGTTCGTCATCATCGCTGTCAGTTATATTACCTTGAAGGCACATATCTGCTTTCTCACTCTCACTGCTAGTACTTTGATTATCTTCATCACTTGTATTCCACGTGGCTGCAAAACTTCTCCTTTTTTATTTCTTTTCAAAGTCGCGGCGATTTTGAGGACAATTGGGTTTGATATGTCCGGGTTGGTTGCATTTATGACAGATGATCTTATGTTCTTCTGAGTATTCTAATGCTTTGGCTATTCTTCTTTTCAATTTTTGATTTCGAGCTGGATTTCCATATCTATGATTCCACTTTTTGAATTTCTTTATTTGTAGCGCCAGCTCTGCTGCTCCATCGTCATCATCGTTATCATCATCATCACTTTCGGTTGTTCCTTTCAGAGCTACTGATTTCTTTCGAGTATCTCCTCCTTTATGCTCTTCCTTGAATTTCATTTCTAGCTCATAAGTGGTGATATTTCCGATGAGTTCTTCAACTTTCATTTGTTTTAAATCTTTTGATTCTTGAATGGCAGTCACTTTTGCTTCAAAACTTCGTGGAAGGACTCTGAGGATTTTTCAGACTATCTCCAACTCTGTGTATGATTTTCCGAGAGCTTTTGATTTGTATATGATATTGGAAAGTCGTCCATGCATCTCTTTGACATTTTCTTCCTTCACCATTGTAAAGTTATCGTATTCGCTGCTTAGCATGGCGAGGCGAGATTCTTTGACTTGAGATGTTCCTTCGTGAGTCACTTCTAGTGTGTGCCATATTTCCTGCGCAGTTAGGCAATGTGAGACACGATTAAATCCAAATTGATTCAATGAACAGATAATAGAATTCATAGCTTTAGCATTTTGTAATTTATTTTCTAGTTCTATCCATTGATCCTTTGGTTTATCTATTTCCTGATTATCTACAATTATAGTTGGTGCTCTATAACCTGTCTCAACAATATTCCAAGCGTCAATGGTTTTCAGAAAAAATTTCATTCTATTTTTCCAATAGGAGTATTCACCATTGAACATTGGTGGTCTAACTATGGACCGACCCTCAGTAAAAGCAGTATTGAAAGAAGTCATTTTAAAAATTCAACCTCCTTTTTTTAAAACAAAAATTGATTTTTGAAAAAGAATCATTTTTTTTTAAAAAAAGCTGACTTCTATTCCTAGCTCTAATACCACTTGTAGGATCAATTTAACCCTAGAGGGGGGTGAATAGGGTGACACTGATAATTATTAAAATTATTGCGAAAGCTTATAAAATTAATTCAATACAGATAAATCAAAATTATAGCAGCACAGATAATAGCAGAATAATAAATGCAGAAATAGAACGACACAGAATTTACCCAGCTTCGGCAAAACCTTGCCTACGTGCTGCCCCCCAAGGTTTCTACTAGAAATTAAGTAGTCACATGCTTACACACGTAAACTCACGACACCCGCTACTGACTAACCTAACTCTGCGCTCAAAACCCTGCCACAACTCAGCCATTGAGTTGTGAATTCTCAAACCACGACACGTAGTTTGTCCCTTAGTCACACAACTCGTGCTTACACGATTTTCAAATGAATACAAAAGACAACAATTTAAAAACAAGTAAAAAAACAAAACCCTAATTATCCCTTTTTAATATAAACCAATATTAAAGATAGAAGGGCCGGCCTAATATTATTTATCAATAAAATACGTGGCCTCCTTTTTCTCTTTTATCAATGTCGGCCATTCCTTCTTTCGTTCGTTCCTTTTAGCTTTTGAAAGTAGGTCTTATGCTTTCGAAGCGTCCGATTGATTGTTGATCGATTACACTTGATCTTCTGATTTGCGTCGGCAATCGACCATCTCTTCACTTTGCTCACGGTTCCTTCAATTTGCGTCGATTTCGAATCAAAATTAGTATGTAATTTTCTTTTTGCTTTTTTTGTTTTGCTTACTTGAACTCGATGCTTGCAATTTTCCGATGATGTTACTTATTTATATAGGATTCGAGATCCTTGATTTTTGTTCGTATACGTTTATTTGAATTTGTCAATTTTTTATCTCGGTCATTCGATTTTGTTTTGATGTTGATGATTTCTCTGAGTTTGGCAATTTTGTATAATTTGATGATGGCTTGTCCATCACGGCTTCGAATTACTTTCGTGATCGCACGGTGTCGATATCTGACTTGTTCAACTTTGGTACTGACTTGGTTCGATGTTGACTTCGGTTTTGATTTGACCTGCAGTTGTCTTCGACTGCAAACTTGATTTTGTGATGTTGATCTTGTTCGACTTTTGCCACACTATTCAGTGGCTCTAGTAGCACTTTCGACCTTGTTCGATTTTACTTGCTGTTTCATGACTTCGGCCATTATGTCTTTACGGCCATGTGTATACATACATCTATGTATGTATATATGTGTTGTATCTGTAATGTTCACTGTGATTCCTTTAGCCCGTTTTCATTTTTTCTGTACTCTGCTTGATTTTCTGTTGTACTGTCTTGAGATCGAGTTGCTTCAATGTGATGTTACACTGCTGCATATCACTGCATTGTTTAGAGTCATGGTAGCAGTCGAGTCTTGTTCAAGTCTTCATGCATTTTCCACTGTTTCTAGTTGTACTTAGTATCACTTGATGTTGTAGTGAGTATTTGTGTTATGCTTTGGTTTAGTGCACATCCTTGATCTGTTGCAGTGTTCATGATGGTTGTGTATCGCCATTTCATTGTTGAGGCTATGTCACTGATGTTGGCTTGCATTGTTACTCCTGTGTAGACTAGTTTGCTGGTGCATATGTTTCATTTGTTGCCAGACCTTTATATACATTTCAAGTCATGTTGACATCTCTGGTGCACTGTTTGATTCACGTGAAGTTCATTTGATCTGTGTTTGTATTGTTAATTGTAGTGTTCATTTGAAGTTGTAGCCTTTGTGCTCGAGTCTGATACTTGCACTGTGCATTTCCACTGTTGCATTTCATATACATGTTTCCTGATCGTACTGTGCACCTAAGTTCACATGTATTGAGCTCCGGTTTCATTTTCATGCGCAGTTTAGCTTGTTGATGATTTGATGTTGAGTTTGCAGTGATGCATTGTGGTGAGTTCGATGTGCATGCTTTGTACTTGTAGTCTAGTATATTGTTACTGCACACTCTGGCCTTCATGTATACTTGATGTGTGTTGTGCATTTGTAGTTGAAGTATTTTTCTGTTTAGTATTGGTGCATTTGGTTTGCATACAGTTTTCACTGTGCAGCCTTGCTCATTGATCATTTGATCCACTGCTGGATTTGTTTTGGTTGCTGCATTTCAACTTGAACTTCATCTTGATTTTTGTAATCACACCTGAGTTGAATTCAGCTTAAAGCTCGGGTTTGACCTTGTGCTGATATTGTGACATTATTTTTATTGCACTTGAGTTGAATCCGGTGTTTTGGGTTTGACCTGTGCTCACCTGTCCCTGTAATTATATCAAGTGTATATCGGTATGCACGGCGTTGTGGCATATAAAGTGATACACTATGTATGTCACAAGCTGTTTGTGCATGATGAATTCGAATTTAATGATGATGAACAACCCAAATAACTAGGCAAATATTATTTTCAAAATCCATATTTTATTTTATACTGCAAAAATATTTTATTTTCAATTTTACCGCGTCAATGTATAAATTTGCAGATTGCTCAGATGCTGGATTCACATTGGAATGAAGTTGAAGATCAGTACAAGTTAAGTGAATGAGTGATATGTAGTGAGGTGCAATGAAAATGTGAATTGTGATTTAATCAAATTTGTATTATAATTGAAATTGTATATAGTGAGAGTTTGAAATTTGTACTATTCAAAAATTGTAATAAATTTCTGTTTGAATAAAATTTCTGTTTGAATTCAAATTCTGTGTTATTTATTTTGTTCGGCAAATATTTATTTAATCTATGAAAAATAAAATAGTACATTAACAGATACACTTAAATGAATATATATATATATATATATATATATATATATATATATTATCATCATATAAAATCATATAATCGCATATTCAACATTTCTTTCTTATTGCTATTTATTTCCCTTTAATATTATTATTATCTACTAGATCTAGGTCTTACAGGTTTTATATAACATATTCTTGGATGTTGATCCATTTTTGGCAGTAACAAATATCACCTGCCAATATGGAGAATAAGACTTATTAGGAGCGACCATATGTGAGTATTCATTTGGGCAAACATCATCACATCTATAGTTATACATATTTTTTCATATGAAATTTCGAAGTGAACGATCTAGGCACAAAGTGATATCATGATGGCTCAGTAAGATAAAAAAATGTAATATCACTTAGCACAGAATCACAGAGTATGGCGGAACACATATAATACACATGTACATTAGGATATATATACATATCATAATGTTTCTACAAAAGGTAATAATACCATATCCACATAATATACATGATAGGGTACTAGTCTAAAGCCAAAAGTTTATACATATAATGAGTCATTATCTTATCAAAATGCATCATAATCAAAAGTCTAGAACAGAAGAATATAGATATCATAGATATAATTATGTCCAAGCTAAGTCGTCCTCTAAGTCAATGGGTTCCTATACCTGAAATATCTCGGTCTGACCCGAGTATTATAAAATAGTAAACGGGTTAGGCTAGTTCTAATTCAAAATAGTTAGATTGTAATGACAATAAACCAGAGAATCTCAAGAAATATAGTCATGGTTATAATAATTATGTCAACTCAAATATAGCCAAAAATTGGCAAATACACAATGAAATAAATGCAACCTGAAAATATGCCATAACAAAATAACACAAGTGGCGTTACCATAAACAAAGATCACCATGTCACAAAACAAAAATTATACCCTTCATAGTTACATAAGAAATATGGTGATTAAGATATTTTATTCAAGTACAAAGGTTGCAAATAAAAGTAACACAAAAAGGCACCAGCACAAGACGAGCAGGAAGGCTTCATCGAGCATAAGACGTGCACTATAACGACCCATAATTTTTGACAATTAAATTTTTGCAATTTAATACGGAAAGAAAATAAAAATATGTAATTTAATAAGGAAATCACTAAAATAAAGGTAATAATGTAATTTGATTAGAAAATTTGAATATATATTTGGAATAATGTTAATTCTATTTACAATAATATGATAAGTGGAAATAAAAAGAATGGGAATCAAGATTTATTAATTTAAATTTAATACTTGGATTAGTTGGGATTAAATGGAAATTAATATTTAAATATTACATAAATAGGGATTAAAATGAAACTGGGAAATATTAATGTACCATGTTATAAACCAATGCTAAGTATATCCTTGTTGTAATAAAAGACTTGAATAACAAGGTTTAAAAGTTAACAAATGTATTTTGGAATTTTAAATTTATAAATTTCTGAATTTAATGAAATTGAAATTTAACACTGAAATTGAGGAGTTAATCAATTTTAAATCAACAGCTAAATTTGTTTAAATTATTTGTAAATGGTTAAGAAATCAAAATTGATAGAAGTTGTAAATTATAAAAATTTAAATTGAAAAGTGATTAATTAATTTAATATTAATTTATTTAATTAACTAGAAAATATCTATTTTGGCCATTGACTTGGATTTCGACGAAATCAGTTTCATCGGATTCATAGCAGTGAATTACTGTAGGATTTCAAGTTTCGTATCGATCGGACTTGTCGTTTGATCGTACGGGCTCGAAACGCCTAGAATTCAATGAATTTGAAATCAATTGAAATCAATTTGAAATAACTTGGTTTTAGCATAACTTCTTCATACGATGGAATTTAGACTTGAAACCTGTTCCATCAATGTTAAAATATTCAAAAACATCTATTTTGATATATTGGTCGACCCATTTTAGTTCCGGAGTCAAAACGGGCATTTCGAGCCATTTATCTTTCAACTTTCGATCCAAATCAATCCGGTCCATTCTAATTTCAGCTTTGCGTATATATACCTCATTATAAACCCAAGCCTATTTCTTATGTTCATTTTTCTATACGTATAATTTCAATTGCTCCTCTTTCTCAATGGTATACAAACCCTAAATTTCACAGTCTAATTTCAATATCAAATTCAAACCAAAATTTCAAACTCCACAAACTATATCGAATTATTTGTGGATTTGAATCTCTCGACGAGCGCAAGTCAAATACATGATTCGTTTTTCAATCTAGGTTTCGGTGTGGTCGAAAATCGATGAACAATTCACGGCCATTCGTTGATCGTTGATGAACTTTGACGGATCGACAAATCGTTGGTACCGTTGGGTAAAGGATGTCGAGGAGAGTTCATCTAGGCGCGTCGCACGAAGTTTCATCGGCCAGATCGACCGTAATAATTTGATTAGGGTTTTGATTTTTTATGGCGGCCTGTGCTTTTAGGTGTCTTCCGGGGTCAGGTGGGGGGCCGTCATGGTCGGCGTGGTTACGAGGTGGCCTTGGTGAAGCCGCGGCAAGGAGAGGTGGCGACCGGTTGTGGGTACGTGGCCTTGCGTGTAGTGGTGGCTGCATTCCACGTCGAGCTCGATCTGATGCTAGGGTTTGGTCGTATTGAAGATGTAGACGTTGCAGTCAACGTGTAATTTTCTAGTATTATTTTTATTCATTTTACATTTGAAATCTACATCTTCTAATCGCTACAACTTTTGCATACGAGGTCCGTTTTATGCATGGTTTTCTTCGCTAGGATCATATTGAAATTTCGAACATTTTAACACTAGTTTGGACAAATTCTGAGACTGTTCAAATTTTGGGTTTAAGTTGGATTTAAACTCAATTTAAATTCAAAAGACGAGTGTTTTAACACACTGACAACTTCTAAAATTTCTTATGTGTGTTAAATTAATTTTTGATGTGATTAGAAATATATTTATGACTGTTTGGCATATTTTTAATCATCATCTCAGTTAAATTGGATTTATTGGGTTAAATTGTTATTTAATTTATTATTGCATATAAACTTCCAGTTAAATTTTTATTTAATTATTGCATATAAACTGTCAGTTAAATTGTTATTTAATTTATTATTGAATATAAACTGCCACTAAATGCCTATTATTTATTATCTGTTCTATATTGATATTATTAATTGAATTGGATGATGATTGTGATAAATGTTGATGATTGATATTGAGTGAATGGATGTTGTGTTTTACATCATTATAAACTGCAAGTTGTTATGGATTTTTATTTTATTCGGGATTTCGGTTTGAAATGATATATAACCGTATTTGTAATTTGAATTATAGATTGAAATCATAAATTTCCGTATCACTTGACCATAGGATAGAAAATTATACACAGACACCCTCGGTCTATATATAAATATTTTGAAAATGATTTCTATGGTTTTGGAAAGAAATATACGGTTTAAAAATACTGACTTTTGATATTATATAAATATTATTTTCTATATAGTCAAATTCTTGAATGTAAGCTATGTATAAATTTTTTTAATAAAAAATAAGTTTAATAACAGAGTTTGATTTTATTTAAATATAATATGGGTAAGTATTTAAATTATATTTTAATATAGAGTGTATAATGATTTAAATAAATTAAGGTTGACGGGTAAATGTGAAATTTATTTGAAACTGAATTTAGTTGAGAATTAAACTCAAATAAGTTTGACATGAAATGTATTAAATTTGAGATTTTAGAAGGTATGAATTATAAATTGATCTTGTTTAAGGTGAATTAAATGAATGTTTCAAGTATAAATAAATTGAAGGAAGCATTTAGTTATTTGTAATCGGGGTTTCATTTAAATGATAATGGATTTATTAAGTAAATATTTTGAAACTAAATAATAGAAAATCGAATTTGATATATATGAGATTTTCAAACTTAGTTTTGAAGTTGTTGAATACTTAAAGTTTGAATATATTGAATTTGAAATGGGTTATTCTGTGGATCTATTCTATCTTGAAATCGATAAATTTTGAATAGTTGATTTGGAACTGAATTGAAATTATGATTTGGGATTTGGTTAAATAAAGAATTTAGAAATTCGAGTTATTTTGGAATTGATATGTGAAATTGAAGAAGTTATTTTCTTATATAAAACCCATTTAAGTGGTGGAAGTTAGGTTTCAAAGTTATGAGTCTCCCGGTATTATAATTTGAAAGTGTTACATTTCAAGTGTTTTGATTTCAAAATGTTATAACTTTGAAAGTGCTATGATCTTTGAAAAATATATATTTGAAATAAAAATGATATTGTATTTATTTTGGTTTAATAAAAATGATATCATATTGGTTTGGGTCTTTGAAATGGAAATGATATCATAGTTGTATGGTTTTGGAACGGATATTATATTCTGGTTTTGAAGTATAAACTATTTTAAAAATAACCGCGGTGTTATAATAATGTTTTTTGTTAAAGAGACCGGAATCGGAAGTTGTCATACTCTCTAACAACTTCGAAAACCACGTTAACAACCGTGTACGTGGTGGAGATTCCAGCATGAAGTAGGATGGTGGCGACGTCCTTTGAGGTATGAACGTAGACCCGACTCCCTTGAGTTGGCTTAAGGTGGCTAAATCAGGAGCGATCTCGGGCCAGTGAGGTAGCCCCTCTTATCGGACCCACTCCTTTGATATTATATTCTTACTTTTGAGATTGATTTGGTGGCCACTTTTAACTTTTGATTTTGGGGGTGTGGCTCGAGATGGGCGGTAGCTGCGCGCTATGCGTCTCCATCAGCCCGTGTGTGTAATTGGTATATCTACCCTGGATTTGCCTTATGTTCCATATCACCTACCCTATCACGCCTTGTATGAGTTTGGTTTTCTTCCGTAGCCCGTGGTGTATTTAGGGTAGTCTCTCGATCTGGAGATGCACTAATACTGAATGGACTACTGGGACTATTATTGTGTTAAGGGGGAGATTGGCTAACTCCTTAACGCTATTTAAAAGTAAGTTTATTTTACTATAGACATTATTATAATAGCGAAATATTACGACATAGTAAATAGTTTAACAGATCCTTAGGAGATGTGAATCCCAAGCATCTCTTAAGTTACTGCACTCATGTTATACACTCAATAGGAGATGTCAAATCCCGTAATCATCTCTGGTGCCGTTCCACTCATATTTATCTGTTGATTTAACTTACATAAGACCTTTTGGTTCTGACTCGAGTGTTTTGTCTTTTCAATTCGCTCGGGTCAGTTTGAGCATTTCAGGATTCGAAGACTTTATTTCTGGAGTATGAAGACGAAGATTGTATTACTATTATTTATTATATCATTCCGCTACATTCATACTGTTCGGTTGCATTATTTATTATTATCTAGTATGTGTAACTCTGATATGTGTTGTACAAGTATAATAAAAGTTTTGTAAAACAACTTTGTAAAATGTTATTTGATTATTATATTTTATCGTTCCACTGTAAGATTCTCTTTTTTTTCCTTCTTTCTCTGCTTTTTCTTATTCACCCCAATAACAATCCGCCCTTCTATATGGTTAGAGTCTGACATGTATGGTTTATCGTCGATTTAAAGCATATAAAAAGGCGGGATGTTACTACCTGGTATCAGAGCTTTAGTTTAGTGAAAACCTTAGCTTTTTGTGGTCTAACTCTTTATTAATAGGGTAGTAATATCCTATGATGAGTCGTTGAGAGTATATGTATGAGAGAGCGTATTTGTTAGTGTTATAAAAGTTTTTATATTGTGTAAATTTGTTCCATTTTGTATTTATTGATTCTGGTTGGTGCATAGGATGCCATGACATCAATAGAGATTTCTAAACACTTAATAGGACGGACCGACACAATTTTTATTTTGAAATATAGGTAAATGAAACAATTTTGCCTATTGTATATTTTGTGTATAAAACAATATTTTTATAAATGATATATATTTGGTTGTAATATATTGGTTGTTAGGTAGTGAAATCTATAAACTTTGGTTGGAAATAAGATTTGAAAAGAAAATAATAAATGAAAGACTAGAAACTTAGAATTTGAGTTTCGGGATTTTTGGAAAAATTTCTTTTGAATGATTTTGGAATATAATAATAATATTATATAGAAGTATCTTCTGATATAAATATTTCAGTATAATTTGAAAGAATTTTTTAAAGAAATTTTTAAAAGAGATAAGTTCTGTATTCCCCTCTCTGTCGTTGGAAAATAATTTCGGTGGTGAGTGCACACATCATCGACATTTCATTTTCGAGTTTAGAAGTGGGAAGGCCACTGTAGTAGTTTTACTTCAGATTTATTTTGATAAACAAATTTAATTTTTTTTTTTGGATATATGAGTTGTTAGTATATATTCATATATTTTATTAAAACGATTTGAAATTAAACCCGGTATTTAGATCTTAAGTTTCTATTAATTAATAATTTCAATTAGGGTAGTGAAATGGAATTTAACTAATAATTGAAACCTCTAAATGAAATAAGAGATTTATAAATAAAATTAAAAGAAAGTTGAAATATGTAACCTAAAAACAAAAGATATGATTATTGAACATTAATTTATTTAACGGAAAGAAGTAAGACTTGTATAACTTTCGATTGCATTCTTAGAGCATATATATAACTTACCAAATATTAAAAGTTAAAATGCTAAAGATTTTGCAATGGAAAATTTGTACAAGTAAACTTATGTAATGAAAGTGTTCAATGAATTCCTTAATAAATAAGAATTTGATGTTGTATTGCTATAAACTTATGTTATGATTGAAATATTACTATAATAAATTTTAATAGAAAGTAAGTATTATAAGAAAGTAATTAAAAACTTAAGTAGATGAATTGATATGCTAAGAAATGGAATTGGATGTAAATAAAGTAAATAAATGAAATCATGTAATGAATGAATGTAATGCAATAAAAAGAAAATTTATGTGATATGAATACATAAAAATGAATTTATGTAAGTATAAGTGCAAATAACTGAAATTAACACTGAATAAATGGATGGAAATTGAAATTTGTAAGAAATAAATGTAAATAATAAGATAAGTCATTGTATAAATGAAAAGGAAATCAAACGACGAATGCTATGAAATGAAATTAATAAGAATGAACTTGAGCTATTGTTTGAAATTGTTGTTTGATTGGTATATGGTTGTTTGGGCAAGGATACTTTAAAACTGTTTGGATGTATGAATAACCTATTTGTATGATCGATTTCACCCTAGAGGGGGGGTGAATAGGGCGATGGAATTAATTATAAAAATAAATTTTGGAAGCTTATAAAATTAATTTAACACAAATCACAGAATAATAGCAGCATAGAATAATAGCAGAATAAAATGCAGAAATAGAACGACACAGAATTTACCCAGCTTCGGCAAAACCCTGCCTACGTGCTGCCCTCAAGGTTTCTACTAGAAATTAGATAGTCAGACGCTTACACACGTAAACTCACGACACCAGCTATCGACTAAACCTAACTCTACGCTCAAAACCGTGCCACAACTCAGCCACTGAGTTGCGAATTCTCAAGCTACGCAACGTAGCTTGTCCCCTAGTCACACGACTAGAAATTACAACGATTTAAAAAAAGAAAAATACAAATTAAAAACAATTTAAAAACAAACAACCCTAATTTTAAAAAAAAGCCTTATAATTTATAAACTTTTAAAAACAAAAGAAAGGGCCGGGCCCTTTTTCCTCTTTTATATTATTACGGCCCGTTCCCTTGTAATTGATAATGGCGGCATGTGTTTCTTGTTCGTTCCTCTTCCTTCAATAAATTAGGGTTTCGTATAATTAGAAGAAGCCGATTCTAATTGCTCGATTGAATAGATGAATCAGCGTCCTTTTTCAATTAATTGATGGTCTCTGTTAATTTGCTTCGACTGCTTCGAATTGATTGAGTTCGAGAGGGCTTTGGTATGTTTTTTATCCTTTTGTGCTTTAATGTTTTTTGTACTTGAACTCAATGCTGAGACTGCCGATGATGATTTTTTTATATAGGGTTTGTAACCCTAGTTTGCGTTCGTACAACTATATTTGAATTTGTCAATTTTGTTTGATCGGCCGTTCGATTATGCTTCGATGTTTGAGAGGATTTCTGACCTTTTCATATGCGTATATTTTCTAACTTAATTCCCACAGTTTTGATTTTGATTACGGCTTGACTTGTCCGACGCCTTGATTGCCACGTCTTTGATTCATTTCGTGGTCACCACGATTTTGACTTTGATCAAAAACATGGCTTTGATTTCCTTTGACTTTGCCCAATTTTTGGTTTCGTGAATTTAATGGTCGGCTTCGACTTTGGTTCTTCCACGACTTCGACATTTACATTGTTCATTTCTGCTTCATGTTTGATTATACTGCCGTTGACTTGACTTATTTACCTCGGCTTTGATTTTGTGGCTTTGACATCTTATATTCATGAAATGTTCATTGTGAAGCTTGGTTTACTAGTCTATTGTTGTCATTTCTTATTTGGTTCAACTTTGTAGCATTGACTTGATATCATTACTTCAATGTTTCTGATGCTCCTTCGATTTAGTGAGGCTTGTATTTGAATGTCAGTTGTATCAGTCCTTGGTGCAGTTGATGTTTATAATTTCATTGACGTAACAGTATTGCCATATTGTTGCAGTCTTGAGTCTTGTTTCATGCGTCACTGTATGTCCCTATTGTTGGCATTCTTTATGTTGTTCAACACATGATGCTTTGTTCTTTGTTTTTATTGTTTGATACATGTTTGAACTGACTTGTGATGTTGCTCTGTCTTTGTGCATTTCACTGCGTTCATTTGAGTTGTTGCAGTTCCACTACTTTGGTTGACATTTGATGGTCTTCATATTCATGTGTCTTGTTGAAGTGGTTGAGACTAGTTTCATTATTTGGTTGGGTCTGCACATTCACCTGTTGTTGTATTCATGCACCCTTGACTTTTCCCATGCTATTTACTGGTTCGTGTATATGAGTTGTTTCACTGGTGGCCTGTTGTAGTGGTTGCGACCTGCACTTGTATACTGCTGTTATTGTTTGAGTCTTGTTCATCCCACTGGTATACCTGGTGTATCACTTGATTTGTTGTATTGTCTCTGACCTGATGGCTTTGGTTTTTGCTTGCTTGATGGCATTTGATCTTGCCTGGTGTTTCCTTTGTTGGTTTGTGATGCACTTGTTTTTTCTGAAGATCGAGTTGCATTGTCTATTCAGTTGACTAAATATGGACTGTCTTGATGCACTTGAGGTCAGGTTATGTGCATGCAGTTTCTTAGTAGTTGTACGCTTGTGTACTGGTGCTTTATCTTTGTGTATGGCTATTCTTTGACCACTTCTGATCTAATGCTTGAGTCTTACCATTGTTGATTTTGGATTTTGACCATTTTTTTGAGCTTGTACACTTACATTGCTCCTGAGTTGAATTCAGCTAGTAGCTCGGGTTTGACCTTGTGCTGAGAGTTGTGACATTTATTTTATTGCACGTGAGTTGAACCCGACTTTCCATTTCGGTTTGACCTGTGCTCACTTGTTCCTGTAAATCAATCAAGTGTATATCGGTGTGCACGGCCTTGTGGCATGTACGGTGATACACTGTGCATGTCACATTGTTCGTTTGTGATGAATTCAAATGTAAATGATGACGAACAACCCAAATAACTGAGGCAAATAATATTTTCAAAATCCATATTTTATTTTATATTTCAAAAATAATTCTTTTTCAATTTTACCGCGTTAGTGAATATTTTTGCAGATTGCTCAGATGCTGGATTCTAACTGGAATGAAGTTGAAGATAAAATACGAGTGTGAGTGATATGTAGTGAGGAATTTATGTAAATTAAATTGTAATGTAATTAGAATCAAAATTGTATATGTATAGTGAGAGCTTGAATTTGTACTATTCAAAATTGTAATAAATATTTGTTTGAATAAAATTTCTGTTTGAATTCAAATTCTGTGTTATTTAATTTTATTCAGCAAATATTTATTTAATCTATGAAAAATAAAATAGTACATTAACAAATACATTTAAACGAATGTATATATGTTTATTATCATCAAACAAAAATCATATAATCACATATTCAACAATCTCCCCCTTTTGATGATAACAAACATATATTTAAGATTTTGAATATGTTAAATGTATTTGATCATTCATATGCTCTAATTGCTCCCCATATTTAAATGCTTCCTTTCTATACAAAGCTCCCCCTACATATATGCATACAAATAAAAATATGCAAATGAGCCTAAATGCAAATAGAAAATTATTTGACTTTGCTTGATTTTATTTGACAAAATCTTAACTTTTCTCTCCCCCTTTTGTTATCAGCAAAAGAATAATAGTGTTAGAGAAAATAGAGATAAAGTGGTTGATATTAATTCCACATTAAAACTCAATTGAATATGAATATTTAATTTCAATAAAAAATCAAACAAAAATCATAAATATTCTGTTAGGCGCATATTCCACTTTTAGAATGATGGGAATTATGTCATCATATAAAATCATACAATTGTGTCTATTTGTGGTATATTTATATCAGGAATTTGAATATCTACTAACCATGCATAACCGTTAGGACTTTTAAATGAGATTAGTAGTATTCCAATTTTATTTAAAAAAAATGAACTCAAGTGTCTTCTAACCACGCATAACCGTGAGGACTTTTAAATGGGATTAGAATCAACTTGTTTATTTAAAAATCAACTTTTGATATGTGTTCCGTACCTGCATAACCATGAGGACTTTTAAATGAGCATGGAAGCACATAACAAATTCCAAGTAATTCACCCATGCATAACCGTGAGGACTTTTAAACGAGAGTGAATACATTGGTATTTATTTATTATTACTATATTTTTTTAAGAAAAAAATGAAAAACGAAAAACGAACGATTACTGCTTAAAGTACCACATATCGACAAACTATATAGAATTTTGATGAGTGATGGCTGTTAGAAATATGATAGAGATAGAGATGGTCATGGAATTTTTACAAACAAAAAGTTTTATAACTCTTGTTTAAATTTCTAAAGAAATTTACTAATTATACCATCTCGAGTCATAATATATGATCAATATTAGCACTCATCACTCTTTCAATCACTATTCATCTTTTTGACAATCATAAGGAGTCAGATTAGTCAAAATAGTCATTTAAAATCAAATTCAAAAATAATTATAAAATCAATTTTTCAAAAATGACTAATCTGAAAATATGATCAAAAATGATTTCTCGAAGGGGTTTTATAAGAAAATTTTTTGCTATTTGAAAATTATTTGAAATGAAAAATATGCAGATATTTTCTTTGAAAAAACGATGCAGTTACTAAATGTCTCAACAAAAATCACGTTTCACTAGTAATTTTTCTATCAACTAGATTACCAGTTTAATCTGCATCTGAATTTCTCTTTCACTTAAAATTATCATCAATTGAATTTGATAGACCAAAACATGAAGTTTGCACCAAAAATTTCAAACTCAATTTTGATAGCAATTTAAATGACATTCTCTTGAATTTGAAATGAACCCGTGTTAATAATAAAAAACCGTGAATATAGGGTTAGCCAAATTATAACCAAATGTATTATTTATCCAACAAAACACTATTTTTAATCCAAAATGATATATATGAAGCAATTCAAAGAATCTAGAGATTATTATAGTGTTTTTGGCATAAGAATATAATTGGCCAACAACTTCGAATAAGTCAGAATCAAAATCATCATTATTTCATCATCTTCATTATTGGCTGATTTAATTCAGAATATGGTGCAGATTATCACATTTAATATATCGTACAAATAAGTATCCCTTTACCTGTTTTACCTTTACGATATTTTTCATTGTTGTCTGTTGTGATTCTGTCACCTTTGTACTAGGCTAAGGAACTTTGTTTGTCGCCCGTTGTGTTTCTGGAGCAGCCAAAATCCAGAGAACACTGTTGTTGTTCCTTAGCCCGCCACCACACGCACACGATGCAAGATTTTTGTGACCTATTTGTTTTTATAGGTCCATGGTTGTTAGTGGCAGAAAATTTTGAAAAACAATTTTGTAAAGACCCAAAATTATTTATAATTGTTCCCTTTGGCACCCAAATTTGTTTAACTTTGAGAGTTTTTATATTTGTGCTTTTTGGAACCCAAATCGGTATAGTTTTCACATGTTTGGGTCTATACCAACAATTATTGTGATTGTGTCCATATTTTCTACAAATTGTGCACATTGAATTTTCTTGATTAACCTTGTTTTCAACAATTTTTGAACTACTATATCCAAGTCCATGTCTAACCGTATTAACTGTTTGCTTTCCAAATAGCATATTCAACGATTTTTCACTTTTTGAAAATTTATCTAAAGTCGTTGACAATTGTTGGACTTGTGTTTTGAGAGATTCATTTTCGTTCAATAATTGTGTGCACTTTTTGATAGAATTTTCTCTCCTAGTATTTTCACTTTCTTTCAAAATCAGAATTTCATTTTCAAGCGATTTCATTTTAATTTCTGATTTTTTAATTTCTTCTTCAAATGTTGGACAGTTATCACACTTAGGGATCCTACTTTGATAGGTTTTAACTAATTGGTCAAGTTATTCATTTAATTCTATCAAAGTAACCTTTTGTGATTCAAGTTTAGCATATTTCTCCCTAAGTCGTTCAAAACAGCCATCTACTTCGTGGAAATAAATAAGTAATTCAGAGTGAGTGAGTTTTGATACCACGCTTGGCTCATCATCGTCGCTATCAGTTATATTTCCATGAAGGCACATATCTGCTTTCTCACTCTCACTACTAGAACTTTGATTATCTTCATCACTTGTATTCCACGTGGTTGTAGCATTTCTTTGTTTTGATTTCTTTTCAAAATCGCGTTGAAATGGCGATAATTGGGCTTCATATCACAGGGTTTGTTGCAAATAATCCCGTGTTCTTATGAGTTGTTTAGTGCTTTGACTATTCTCCTTTTTAATTTTTGATTTAGAACTGGGTTTCCATATTTGTGGTTCCACCTTTTAAATTTCTTCATTATTAACGCCAGCTCAGCTGCTCCATCATCATCATCCTCATCACAACTGCTTTTTACAAATCCTGTTAAGCACATTTCTTCAACTGAGTTGGTTGTGGAGGATTTCTCATTGCTGTTGACTTTTGCACCATATATTGCATCGAAAGTATTCTAGATTTCCTATGCATTTTCACAATGAGAAATGAAATTAAAATTATCTTGATTAATATGAGAATATAATATATGCATAGCAAGAGCATTAATCGAGATAATTTTCTTATCTGTTATATCACACCCATTTTCAATAATATCCCAACATTTAATATTAACAGATTTTAAATAAAATTCCATTTTCAATTTCCAATTCAAAAAATCTGTTCCATCGAAAATAGAAGGAATTATATTGGAACGACCCTCAACAAAAGTATTATTAAAAGAAGCCATTTTAAAAATTCAATTTTTTTTAAAACAAAAACCGATTTTTGAAACACGAATTTTTAAAACAAAAATGGACTTCTATTCCTAGCTCTGTTACCACTTGTAGGATCGATTTCGCCCTAGCGGGGGGGTGAATAGGGTGATGGTATTAATTATAAAAATTAATTTCAGAAGCTTATAAAATTAATTTAACACAAATCACAGAATAATAGCATCACAGAATAATAGCAGAATAAAATGCAGAAATAGAACGACACAGAATTTACCCAGCTTCGAAAAAACCCTGCCTACGTGCAGCCCCCAAGGTTTCTACTAGAATTAGATAGTCAGACGCTTACACACGTAAACTCGCGACACCCGCTATCGACTAAACCTAACTCCATGCTCAAAACCCTGCCATAACTCAGCCACCGAGTTGCGAATTCTCAAGCTACGCCACGTAGCTTGTCCCCTAGTCACACGACTAGAAATTACAACGATTTAAAAAAAGAAAAATACAAATTAAAAACAATTTAAAAACAAACAACCCTAATTTTAAAACAAAGCCTTATAATTTATAAACTTTTAAAAACAAAAGAAAAGGCCGGCCCCATTTTCCTCTTTTATATTATTGCGGCCCGTTCCCTTGTAATTGATAATGGCAGCTTGCGTTTCTTGTTCGTTCCTCTTCCTTCAATAAATTAGGGCTTTCGTATAATTCGAAGAAGCCGATTCTAATTGCTCGATTGAATAGATGAATCAGCATCCTTTTTTAGTCAATCGATGGTCTCTGTTAATTTGCTTCGACTGCTTCGAATTGATTGAGTTCGAGAGGGCTTTGGTATGTTTTTTCATCCTTTTGTGCTTTAATTTTTTTTGTACTTGAACTCAATGCTGAGACTGTCGATGATGATTTGTTTATGTAGGGTTTGTAACCCTAGATTTGCGTTCGTACAACTATATTTGAATTTGTCAATTTTGTTTGATCGGCCGTTCGATTATGCTTCGATGTTTGATATGATTTCTGACCTTTTCATATGCGTATATTTTCTGACTTGATTCCCACGGTTTTGATTTTGATTACGGCTTGACTTGTTCGACGCCTTGATTGCCATGGCTTTGATTCATTTCGTGGTCACCACGATTTTGACATTGATCAGAAATACGGCTTTGATTTCCTTTGACTTTGCCCAATTTTTGGTTCCGTGAATTTAATGGTCAGCTTCGACTTTAATTCTTCCACGACTTCGACATTTACATTGTTCATTTCTGCTTGATGTTCGATTATACTGCTGTTGACTTGACTTGTTTACCTCGGCTTTGATTTTGTGGCTTCGACATCTTATATTCATGAGATGTTCATTGTGAAGCTTGGTTTACTAGTCTATTGTTGTCATTTCTTGTTTGGTTCAACTTTGTAGCATTGACTTGATATCATTACTTCAATGTTTCTGATGCTCCTTCGATTCAGTGAGGCTTGTATTTGAATGTTAGTTGTATCAGTCCTTGGTGCAGTTGATGTTTATAATTTCATTGACGTAACAGTATGTGCATGCAGTTTTTTAGTAGTTGTACGCTTGTGTACTGGTGCTTTATCTTTGTGTATGGCTATTCTTTGACCACTTCTGATCTAATGCTTGAGTCTTACCATTGTTGGTTTTGGATTTTGACCATTTTATTGAGCTTGTACACTTACATTGCTCCTGAGTTGAATTCAGCTAGTAGCTCGGGTTTGACCTTGTGCTGAGAGTTGTGACATTTATTTTATTGCACGTGAGTTGAACCCGGCTTTCCATTTCGGTTTGACCTGTGCTCACTTGTTCCTGTAAATCAATCAAGTGTATATCGGTGTGCACGGCCTTGTGGCATGTACGGTGATACACTGTGCATGTCACATTGTTCGTGTGTGATGAATTCAAATGTAAATGATGACGAACAACCCAAATAACTGAGGCAAATAATATTTTCAAAATCCATATTTTATTTTATATTGCAAAAATATTTCTTTTTCAAATTTACTGCGTTAGTGAATATTTTTGCAGATTGCTCAGATGCTGGATTCTAACTGGAATGAAGTTGAAGATAAAATAAGAGTGTGGGTGATATGTACTGAGGAATTTATGTAAATTAAATTGTGATGTAATTATAATCAAAATTGTATATGTATAGTGAGAGCTTGAATTTGTACTATTCAAAATTGTAATAAATATTTGTTTGAAAAAAATTTCTGTTTGAATTCAAATTCTGTGTTATTTAATTTTATTCAGAAAATATTTATTTAATCTATGAAAAATAAAATAGTACATTAACAAATACATTTAAACAAATTTATATATGTTTATTATTATCAAACAAAAATCATATAATCACATATTCAACACTATTTAGTTCCATCTAAGACTATTGAGTAAATGATGCACTTAATAGTTTATTTTCCATTATGTACAATTTAAAATTTTGAACCCGAACAACCTTTTGTTTTGTTTGATATGGATGGATAATAGAATTGTGTTGATTCTGTATGATGATTGTATGTTGTGGTTGCATGTGATTGTTGTTGTTTGACAATGATTTGTTTGCTAGTGGATGAAACAAAATTAATATTTCATTCTATATAATTATTAACTCTTTTAGATAAAATAAGTGAAATGCAGGTTATGGAAGCAATTGCTAGTACCGCTTTTGGTTTCATAAAATAAGCGTTAATTGCCCGACAAATAGGTACGTTCTCGGATTACGGTTTTATAATGTTATTATATTTTTTTCCCCGTGTTGGCATATATTATTTGGAAATTATATGTCATATATTGTTATATTTGATATTATATTTTCTCCCGAACCTTTCCGTACAAATGAGACTCTGCCGAAATTTTCCATAAATTTTGGACGTAAAAAAATTTTGAAAAATGTTTTCAAACTTTATTAATTTGAGTATAAAAAGATTTAATGGTTATAAGTTGATATATTTTATTTAAATTATTAAATTTTGTAAATTTATTTGTTTATAAAGTTAATATCTTTGAATAAGATGTATTGTTTACTTAATTCTTTCTTTTCCCTTCTTTTTCCTTTTCGGTGACGAAAATTTTTGAGTGGGGGAGAGTGTGACGAACCTTAATTTTCGATATTTGAATCTTGGTAATTTAATACAGAAAGAAAATAAAAATATGTAATTTAATAATGAAATCACTAAAATAAAGGTAATAATGTTAATTTGATTAGAAATTGTGAATATATATTTGGAAATAATGATAATTCTATTTACGATAATATGATAAGTGGAAATAAAAAGAATGGGTATCAAGATTTATTAAATTTAATAATTGTACTAGTTGGAATTAAATGGAAATTAATATTTAAATATTACATAAATAGGGATTAAGATGAAAATGGAAAATATTAATGTACCATGTTATAAACCAATGTTAATTATATCCTTATTGTAATAAAAGACTTGAATAACAAGGTTTAAAAGTAAACAAATGGATTTTGGAATTTTAAATTTATAAATTTCTGAATCTAATGAAATTGAAATTTAACACTAAAATTAGGGAATTAATCAATTTTAAATCAAAATCTAATTTTTTTAATTATTTGTGAATAGTTAAGAAATCAAAATTGAAAGAAGTTGTAAATTATACAAATTTAAATTGGAAAGTGATTAATTAATTTAATATTAATTTATTTAATTAACTAGAAAATAGCCATTTTGGCCACTGACTCGGATTTCGACGAAATCAGTTCATCAGATCCATAGCAGTGAATTATTATAGGATTTCAAGTTTCGTATCGATCGGAGTTGTCGTTTAATCATACGGGCTCGAAACGCCTAGAAATCAATGAAATTGAAATCAATTTGAAATAACTTGATTTTTGTAACGACCCGTATTTTTACGAATCGAAAGATTGTGAAACTGTCGACATTAAGTCGTTGATGTTGTTAAGTCGTTTAGAGTATGAGTCGACCAAAGTTTAAGTCGTGTTAAGTTATCTCGTGTGGTGCTTAGGTCGTATGAGAGTTAGGTTGAGTGGAGCGACCTATAGAAGTAACGACTTAAGTATGATTGGACGAGTTAAGGGATTTGAGTTGAGCGACTTATAGGTTTGGAACGACCTAGGAATTAGATCATGTAGGGGTTAAGTTGTATAGGAGATAGGTCGTGTGGAAGTTAGGTCGGTTGAGCGACCTAAGGTGTTGAGCGACCTAAGGTAGTGGAGCGACTTAAGGTAGTTAACGGGTTAAGGGTTCTAACGACCTAGTGGGGAGCGACCAATGTTGCTGAGTATATTTAGGTCGGAAGCGACCTAAGGCAGGATAACTATTTAGGTTAGTTAGCGACCTAAGATAGTGAGCGACCTATAGCAGTGGGCCGTGTCTAGTTAGGTCGTGAGCGACTTACGTTAGGTCGCGAGCGACTTAGTAGAGTTATGACCTATAGAGGTGAGTGAAATTAGGTCGTGGGACGACCTATGATAGGTTGTAAGTCGACCAGGCGACTTAGGTAAGGATGCGGCTGTGTTAGAGCGTTAGGTCGTAAGTCGTTAAGTCGCTAGGTTGTGTGTAGTTAGGTCGCGCATACGTGTTATGGCTTAGGTCGCTGATCTGTTAGGTCATGGTGTTAGAGTTAGGTCGTATACTTGTTAGGTCGCGCGTATCTGTTAGGACGTGTGCATGTTTTAGGTCGCATAGTTGTTAGGTCGGCAGTGAGTTGGGTCGGGTATGTTGGTTAGGTCGTAGGTCTTTAGGTCGTTAGGTCGGAGGTTTTAGGTCGTTAGGTCGGCAACGACCTAGGGGCGAACGACCTAATTTTCAGCCTATAAATATACGTCCATATCTTCACTTTTTGACACCGGATTTTGAAGCGACGAAGTGCTACCATTTTGAGAGCTCGACTACAACACTTTTTCACTTCTTTTCTCCACTCTAATCTATTGCTTACATCCATCCAAGATTGAAGATCAATGTTGAAGATCCAAGATCCAAAGTTGAAGATCTAAATTCTTCAAAGAGAGATTTCATCGATTGAAGCGAGATTTTGCCGGATCAAGCTTAGTTCTTCGCTGTCCAGATCTGAAGTTGTTATCTTTTGAGGTGTTTAGGTGATTCGGTGAGTGGTGGTTATCTCTCACACGGACCCAAAGGAGTATATTGGATCAGTGGTT
The DNA here is from genome assembly GCA_030765085.1 of Allium cepa. Lineage (NCBI taxonomy): Eukaryota > Viridiplantae > Streptophyta > Magnoliopsida > Asparagales > Amaryllidaceae > Allium > Allium cepa. The sequence continues at coordinate 633,001,425 of CM060932.1, read as the reverse complement.
TGTTTATGTATTAAAGAGAGTGATTTCGTGCATTTTTCTCAAGTCTGCATGTAGATCTATTGTTCATGATGATTTGACATCTATTTTACTACATGTTTACTTATGCAAGTTCATTCATCAAGTTGTAGAGATATTGTTCATAATTCATGTTTGTTAGAATGCATGTTAGATTTGGACTCTTTATTTACGAAATTGCCATTATTGTGTAATTGTTTATTTAGATCTTGTTTGAATGATTGATTACTTGGATTAATGTTTGATTTGATTGATTAGTTGATCGATAACTTGATTTGGACAATTTGGTCGAAGACGATTCAAAAGCTAAGTGGGAAGGCTCTTGAATAAGGAAAGCTGCTTGTGGCATATGAAGCGGATGTTGAAACTCATATGGATAGATTTGATGATGATGTTGAGATGGGGCTTTGCCATGATGCGATGAGGCAAACCATGATGTGAGAAAGCCTTGGTTTAATCCAGACGGGATCATCCCAAGCATGTTGGTAACTCGATGATGTGGTTCGAGTTTGTGGATAATGGTTGGCTCGAGAGGCGCTTGAGCTAGTATGTGAATAGTCGTCGGGGAGGATGACTAGAGGGCTGAGATCTCATTGTTATTGAAGGTTCTAGCATGCTCAAAGCAAGAGTACGTTGGGACGGGTCACGACGACATCCCAGACACGGGTCACGATGACGTGTTAGTACTCTGGGCAGATGCGATAGTCCTAGGCACGGGTCACGACGACGTGCGGAGTTATGTCTAGAACCGGGGTTGCCATTAGCCCTTGACGGACGGATGAAATAATGGGTCGGTCATTCAATTAACGATGAAATCAAGGCAATGATAACAGTGATAGCCAGAGTCATGGATGTTTGGATGTTTGGTTGTTCCGTCACTTGGGCCAAGAGCGATGTTTTCAGGGTGCTTATCTGATCTTGGTTTAGGCCTTGGTGTTTTGTACTTGGAAAACGCCGACCTTGACTCGAGTGATAATTACTTTGCTTTGAATGTCTGAATTGCTATGTTTGCTTCTGCTTAGTGTGTCTGGGGCTATCACTGTAGAAAGAGGTGGAGTGGGATGGTTGGGTTCCTATTCCTTTTACCCTTTATGCTCTTTTGGTATGTTTGATAGTTGATTTACTGCTCACTAAGACTTTTGTCTGACTCAAGGTTTTATGTTTAACTCTTATTACCTTGGGCCGTTCATCCACAATGGGATGGGCAGACTAGGTAGCAGGTGACAGGTGCTGTTCTTAGTGACTAACGCTGCTGATGACGAAGACGAGCTGGAGGCTTTTGCGTGTTGTTTTCTTACTATATGTACTGGAAGTTCCGCTGTTTGTATTCTCTGAGTGTTATGTAGTGAGGCTTGATGTATTGGCTATTCAGATGTTTGTATCAAATTGTTATGAGCTTATATGATGAGACTTCTGTTCTATAGAGCTTCACTATGTATACTTTCTATTATATTTTATCCATGCGCTGTAAGTAATACGATAGGCTGTTCTGTGTTTACCTCACCTTGATGGTCGTCCATGGCTGCCTGACACACCTTTCAGCGCACCATTCCCTTGTTTATGTACGGGAGTCATGGGCGGTCGTCACAATTTTAGCATAACTTCTTCATACAATGGAATTTGGACTTGAAACCTATTCCATTGATTTTAAAATATTTAAAAACATCTATTTTGATATATGGGTTGATCCATTTTAGATCCGGAGTCAAAACCGGCTTTTCAGGCCATTTATCGTTCAACTTTCGATCCAAATCAATCTGGTCCATTCTCATTTCAACTTTGCATATACACACACACACACACACACACACACACACACACACACACACATACATACCTCGTTATAAACCCTAGCCTATTTCTTATGTTCATTTTTCTGTACGTACAATTCCAATTGCTCATCTTTCCCAATGGCAGACAAACCCTAAATTTCACAGTCCAATTTCAATATCAAATTCAAATCAAAATTTCAAACTCCACAAACTATATCGAATTATATATAGATTTGAAGCATTCGACGAGCGCAAGTAAAATATATGATTCGTTTTTCAATCTGGGTTTTGGTGTGTCCGAAAATCGATAACTTTCCACTGCCGTTAATTAATCTTTGATGAACTTTGACGGATCGACAAATCGTTGGTACCTTTGGGAAGAGGAGGCCGATGAGAGTTCATCTAGGTGCGTCGCATGAAGTTTCAACGGCTAGATCGACTACAGTAATTCAATTAGGGTTTTGATTTTTTGCGCCGGCCAGCGCTTTTAGGTGTCGTTCGGGGTCAGATTGGGGGCCGTGATGGTCGGCGTAGTGACGAGGTGGCCTTGGCGAAGTCGCGGCAAGGCGAGGTGGTGACCAGTTGTGGGTGCATGGCCTTGCGCGTAGTGGCGGCTGCGTACCTCATCGAGCTCGATCTGATGCTACGGTTTGGTCGTATTGAAGATGTAGATGTGGCAGTCAACGTGTAATTCTCTGGTATTACTTTTATTTATTTTATATTTGAAACCTACATCTTCTAATCTCTAAAACTTTGCATACGAAGTCCGTTTTATGCGTGGTTTTCTCCGCTAGGATCATGTTAAAATTTCGGACATTTTGACGCTAGTTTGGACATATATTTATGTGTGTTAAAATGGACACTTCTAAAATTTCTTATGTGTGTTAAATTAATTTTTGATGTGATTAGAAATATATTTATGACTGTTTGGCATATTTTTAATCATCATCTCCGTTAAATTGGATTTATTGAGTTAAATTATTGTTTAATTTATTATTGCATATTAACTGCCAGTTTAATTGTTATTTAATTTATTATTGAATATAAACTGCCAGTAAATGTCTGTTATTTATTATCTATTCTATATTGATGTTATTGATTGAATTGGATGATGATTCTGATAAATGTTGGTGATTGATATTGGATGAATGGATGTTGCATTTTATATCATTATAAACTGCAAGTTGTTATGGACTTTTATTTCATTCAGGATTGTAGTTTGAAATGATATATAACCGTATTTATAATTTAAATTGCAGATTGAAATGATAAATATCTGTATCACTTGACCATAGGATAGAAAATTATATACAGACACCGTCGCTCTATACATAAATATTTTGAAGATGATTTCTATGGTTTTGGAAAGAAATATACGGTTTAAAAATATTGACTTTTGATATTATATAAATATTATTTTATATATAATTAAATTCTTGAATTTAAGCTATGTATAAATTTGTTCAATAAAAAATAAGTTTAATAACAGAGTTTGATTTTATTAAAATATAATATGGGTAAGCATTTAAATTATATTTTAATATAGAGTGTATAATGATTTAAATAAATTAAGGTTGGCGGATAAATGTGAAATTTATTTGAAATTGAATTTAGTTGAGAATTAAACTCAACTAAGTTTGACATGAAATGTATTAAATTTGAGATTTTAGAAGGTATAAATTATAACTTGATCTTGTTTATGGTGAATTAAATGAATGTTTCAAGTATAAATAAATTAAAGGAAGCATTTAATTATTTGTAATCGGGGTTTTATTTAAATGATAATGGATTTATTAAGTAAATATTTCGAAACTAAATAATAGAAAATCGAATTTGATATATATGAAATTTTCAAACTTAGTTTTGAAATTGCTGAATACTTAAAATTTGAAATATATTGAATTTGAAATAGGTTATTCTATGGATCTAATCTGTCTTGAAATCGATAAATTTGGAATAGTTTATTTGGAACTGAATTGAAATTATGATTTGGGATTTGGTTAAATATAGAATTTATAAATTCGAGTTATTTTGGAATTGATTTGTGAAATTGAAGAAGCTATTTTATTATATAAAAACCATTTAAGTGGTGGAAGTTAGGTTTCAAAGTTATGAATCTCCAGGTATTATAATTTGGTAGTGTTACACTTTAAGTGTTTCGATTTCGAAATGTTATAACTTTGAAAGTGCTATGATCTAAGAAAAAGATATATTTGAAATAAAAATGATATTTTACTGATTTTGGTTTAATAAAAATGATATCATATTGGTTTTGGTTTTTGAAATGGAAATGATATCATAGTTGTATGGTTTTGGAACTAATATTATATTCTGGTTTAGAAGTATAAACAATGTTGGAAATGACCACGGTGTTATAATAACGTTTGGTTGCCGAAGAGACCGGGATCAGAAGTTGTCATACTCTCTGCCAACTTCGAAAACTACTTTAACAACCGTGTACGCGATGGAGACTCTAGAATGAAGTAGGATGGTGGCGACGTCCTTTGAGGTTTGAACGTGGATCCGACTCCCATGAGTTCGCTTAAGGTGGCTAAAACAGGAGAAATCTCGGGCCAGTGAGGTATCCCCTCTTATCTGACACACTCCTTCGATATTATATTCTGACTTTGAGATTGATTTGTGGCCACTTTTGACTTTTGATTTTGGGGGTGCGGCTCGAGGTGAGTGGTAGCTGCGTGTTATGCGTTACCACCAACCCGTGTGCGTAATTGGTATATCTACCCTGGCATTGCCTTGTATGCCGTGTCACCTATCCTATCGTGCCTTGTACGAGTTTGGTTTTCTCCCGTAGCCCATGGAGTATTTAGGGTAGTCTCCCGATCTAGAGATGCGCTGATACTGGATGGACTACTGGGACTATTATTGTGTTAAGGGGGAGATTGGGTAACTCCTTAACGCTATTTAAAAGTAAGTTTATTTTACTATAGACATTATTATAATAGCAAAATATTACTACATAGTAAATAGTTTAACAAATCCTTAGGAGATGTGAATCCCGGGCATCTCTTAAGTTACTGCACTCACGTTATACATTGGATAGAAGATGTCAAATCCCGTAAACATCTCTGATGTCGTTCCGCTCATATTTATTTCTGTTGATTTAACTTACATAAGATCTTTTAGTTCTAACTCGAGTGTTTTGTCTTATCAAATCGTTCGGGTCAGTCTGAGCATTTCAGGATTCGAAGACTTTATTTCTGGAGGACGAAGACGAAGATTGTATTTCTATTATTTATTATATCATTCCGTTACATTCATACTGTTCCGCTGCATTATTTGTTATTCTCTGGTATATGTAACTCTGATATGTGTTGTACAAGTATAATCAAATTTTGTAAAACAGCTTCGTGAACTGCTATTTGATTATTATATTTTGTAAGATTCTGTTTTGTTTTTCTTCTTTCTCTGCCTTTTCTTATTCACCTCAATAACAATCCGCCCGTATGGTTTGAGTTTGACATGTAAGGTATATCGTCGATTTAAAGCGTATAAAAATGCCGGATGTTACATGCACGAAGGCTACGCCGAAGACAAGACGAGCACGAAGGCTGAGTTGAACAAAAGACGAGCACGAAAGCTATGCTAATTGAAAAAGTGTAATTTACTTCCAATTAGTGATTAAATAGGTGTCGCCAAATGTCCTATACCACTTGGCGATACTTAAATATTTACTAAAAGATTGTAAATCCAACTTTAATAAATATTCAATCGAATGAGTCCAAGAATTAACTGATGTAGTAACACAAATATTCTATATCACTTGTTTCACTAAATCATTTAATTAGATTTCTCATTCAAGAGTAGTAATGGTTTTATATTGGAAAATACTTTATTTAATATTCACTACAAGAAAATCATCTTTTGGTCGCAGAAATTTGTAGCATTTTTATGTAAGTGCAACTAATATTATTTCATATTGTATTATAAATGCAACCAAAAGAATTACTCATTCGCCCCTTTATTAAATGAAATTTCGCGTGACCTTTAAACGTAACCTGGAAATTCGTCGCCTATGAAATTTTTATTAGCTACTTGGATTTCTTTTTCTCACTCTCATCCATTTTATTATCCATCTCCTTCTAAAAGGAAGAAAACCCTAAACTAACATTTTCCCAAAGTCGACTTAGCAAATCTCCTGTTACAACAACACTTCAAATCTTCGATTTGCCTTGCTTAGAATAGCTGCTGTTAAAGAGCTTAGTTGAATCCAAACTCGAACTAGACCTTACAAAATCATTTACTATTATTTGATCAGTAGCACGCAGTTTTTCCATCGATTGACAGATCTAAAAGCAGATGCATACAATTACCACAGCCAAAAATCCACCGTCTTCAATTTGGAGCTTACGCATCAAAAAAAGAAAAGTATTTCGATCTCTGTTGAAAGAAAGAGAAGCTTGAGCTTGTTGCCAATTTCTGCCGTGCTTCTCATTTCAAGACGTGAGATCGTGATGTAGACGAGGTGCTTGAAAGAGATGTCGATGTGCCTGGAGTTTGAAAGTTCAAATTTGGAAGTAAAAGTGTAATTCCCTAAATTTTAGTTCGCATGTGTCGATCTCGTGTATGCTAGAGACAGATCGTCATCTGCTTCTTCTTGTATCTGAGAAATATGCTGCTGTAATTAGAAATTAAACTCGTATGGCACGTTGCTCAATTTTTGCTCATGATGGCTAGCTCTGTTTTAGGAGGCCGACAGTGCAGATGGATGCACCAAATTTTGCAATGATGTCGATCTGCTCAAAGGATCATATGGCAAATCACTTGCCCCTTTTCCTCAAGGTATATTTGTGAAATTTTTAGTAAATACTTAAATTCAAGAGAAAATTTTAGTATAAAACTTTTAGTTGTGACATTTGTTTCTAAAGTTTATTAGCTGATTAGTTCAGTTTAATATAAATTCATGTCTAACGATCACAAGTATGTGAAATAAGGTGTTTTTATTCAAACAATCTTAGAGGTCTGAAGAGTTATGAGATACCAAACAATAAAGTGACTGGAACCTTTGAATCTGAAGATGAGCTTCCACTTTCCAGGTTCATTTTATAGCTCATCCATTCGTTCTTTAGCACACTTGTAAGTATAACTTGTTACAATTTTATCTTTCTTTTAAGATGTATTAGCATGGTAATGTTAATGAGCTATGTACGATTTGTAACCAAGTGTGAATTACATTTTATTTACTTAGTCTAGATATGAAAAATAAAAAATATTGAAGCATTATATATAGTGATCATTTCAATATACAGAGATAAGTCATGGGCCAACCATGTGCTAGTTTTTCAAATGAATGTGAAAGACAAGAAGTATCAAATCATGTCGATTGTACTTTCTTAATTTAGGAAGCCATGGTTCTGATTAGTTTGGAGATTAGGAGAATGTAACATTTGCTACCAGGGTCATGGTTCTGATTCTACAACTCTAAATATGATTAATTTTATCAATTTTGCATACGCAGTTAGTTTATTATTATAGGACATAGAAATAAAAGCAACATATAAAGAGAATATGTTATTATACTGTTCCGATAACAAAAAACAAGAACAGACAGGGTTATTACTTGATAAAATCATAATACTGAATATCAATAACAAAATTAAACCGTACAACAATGTTTCATAGCCAATCAATTATTGGCATTCAAAAGTTTTATTTTTGCATGATTGTTTACGCTTGTTCACTTTATTCATGGCTTAGCGTTACATCGGAAGTCACACTGCATTATCAATGGTGATTATAGCTCGTGGGTTTAGGCTTTTGGTGTTAGTGGTGTTTCTGATACAATGCTATCATTTTCTGGATATGGGATTATTGATGTAGCCATAGTATGTGCAGGAGGAAGCAACAATGGAGCTTCTGGTATTGTATTTTGGCCTGTCGGTATTGTATTAAATTTGAGGTTTATGCTTAAGTGTGTTGTTCACCATTTGTTTAACTTTTAGTTACTGAAGAGCCTTTAGACTGCATGTCCTACATGTTCCCATGTTTTCATTTTTCTTATAAACTGATGTTTTTTTAAAGAGACTTATTTTACAGAATTGGCTACCGATAAGCTATTCTATGATGCAGTCTCTGTATAATAACTGTATGTTGACGACATGGTCATATCATGTGTACATTACTTGCAGTGGAACCTGCATTGTGCTTAACCAGGCCATCGTATGCGCTATTAATGCTATTCAAAACAACATAGTACTAAGTAAAATTGGTAATATATTTCAGACAAATGCTTTAAAATATTTTCAAATTATAAATAAAACAATAAACATTTTAAACTCAAGAAACCAAAAATAATACACGAGTCTGAATAAACTTTCCAATATAAATTACTAGGAAGATCTCACCCAATTGCAAAAGCAAAGAGCGCTCAAGTGTTCTGAATAGAAAAGCAACTAAATTATACCTAAAACAAGCTCAAATTAATATTTAGCCAACGGAAAAATGAACTACTAATACCCTAGTGTCCCATAGCTCATGTCCCCAGCATCACTTAGTCCAGGAACTGTGAATCTGGTTGTGTCAAAATGCAAGGCAAAATGTTAGTTATCTGAGTGTGAAATACTTATTAGTCATCAAAAAATTAGTTTGTTATTTCTTTTAAATTTTATAAAGATGCAAACAAACTATTTACTGAGGTGCATGAATTTAAATATATATCATTGACAGCTCCTGCCATCATAATCCTTAAGCAAAGAAATTTATACATTTCCCTTTAAAGAACAATTTTTCTTCTTTGGCACTGTTCGCAATATTTAACCCCTCATTTCTACTTGGTCATGCACAAAGAAGTTATCTGTTGCATTCAAAGGCAATTTTCAATATCCATTGGACCAAACCTTGTTTTGTATTACATGCGTTCTTCTAAAGTTTGAAGATTATATGGAGTTGACTGGTTTTTGGTAGGTAAGAATACAAACGACAAGGTCTGGCTGCGGCCAATATCAAGTTATGCCAAAAAGGCCATGTCGCCAATATTGTAATTAAAGTCGACATTCCAAATACACACATTGAGAAGGTATAGACAAGCAGAACGTAAGTTGTATATTAACCAGCTTCTACTTTTCCTTTAAATACTTCTAGATATTTTAGGTTGAATGGAATAAATTTTAGAAGCTCGTTTGTTTTTAGAGGATAATTCGTTGAATATGAATAGAGATTTGAAACTACAATAGTTTGAAACTCAGTTTCCATCTCAAAAATAATTATTTTAAACCAAGTTATAAACTCGGTTTCCAAGCTGAAATTCAGTTTCCAAGTTGAAACTTAGTTTCAATACTGAGTTAAACTCAGTTTTGAAACCCTGTTTCAACTCATTTTTGAAACTGAATTCTTAATTAGTGGCATATTTTAGAAACTAAATACGAAACTCGTTTCAAAACTCGGTTTTGAATTTTTGAAACAAGACCACAAGTTGGAGTCTAGATATATATTCTCTGGTCTCAGATTGGATGCACTTCATGAAAGCAACTGGGTCAGGGTGAGAATTTATACTTTCATTATGCAGTTTGCGTTATGTGCGACCTGTTCTAGCATTTGTAATTTGAGTTCAAAAACCTTAAGGTATGAGATGTTTTGTATTCAAAAATATCTAATGTTACAGAATAAAGAGAATGAAGGCAATTAGAGAGAGAACAATTCTATTGAATTGAGAGATATATTTACAATACAATCAAGCTACATATTTATAGACTACTTATGCAGTGCACATTACAATAATGTCCTTTCATATTTAGCATATCCATCCTTATTATTAATGTATATTACAACACTCCCCTTTAATATGCGTATGTAAAGATGATAAGAGTAATTGCCTCATTAAAAACCTTGTTATGAAAAACCCAGTGGGAAAAAATCATAAACAAGAAAAAGAGTACAACATGATTTCATCTTTAAGTAACATATATTTTATAATGTTACTACGAGGGTTGATTCTTCTGGATCAAGATAATGTCTCATTAAAACCTTACTAATAAAAACCCAGTGGGAAAAAAATATTAGTGAAGGAAAAAGAGTACATTATAGCGTATTTCATACGCTCCCCCTGGATTATAACGCATTATTCAATTAGTTTGTTGATGCAGCCGACGCATACCAATTTTGTACACCGTCTTCTGAAATGTTGATTTTGGAAGCGCCTTTGTGAATAAGTCCGCTGAATTTTCTTGGGATCGGATTTGTTTCACTTCTATCTTATTATCCTTTTGTAGCTCATGTGTAATGAAAAATTTAAGAGAAATGTGTTTTGTCCTATCACCCTTAATGTAACCCGCTTGAATTTGAGCTACACAAGCTGCATTGTCTTCATAAATAATGGTTGACCTTTCCGTTACTGATGGAAGTTGGCAGCTTTTTCGAATATGCTCAATCAGTGATCTTAGCCAAATACATTCTTTACTTGCTTCATGTAGTGTTAGTATTTCAGAGTGATTGGATGATGTTGCTAGCAATGTTTATTTTGTAGATCGCCATGAAATTGCTGCGTTGCTGTTATTGAATACATATCCAGTTTGTGATCTTGCTTTATGTGGGTCAGAAAGATAACCTGCATCAGCATAGCCAACTAGATTTGGATTATTGCCTGTGTTAGAGTAAAATAAACCCAAATTTGTCATTCCACGAAGATATCTCATGATATGTTTTATACCATTCCAGTGTCTTTTTGTTGGTTCTGAACTGTATCTTGCTAGAATATTTACTGAAAATGCAATACCTGGTCTTGTGCATTGGGCCAAATATAATAATGCACCAATGGCACTAAGATATGGCACTTCCGGGCCAAGCACATTCTCATCTTCTTCTTTTGGGTAGTAAGGGTCCTTTTTAATATCTAAAGATCTAACAACCATTGGCGTACTAAGTGGATATGCTTTATCCATTTGAAAACGCTTTAGAATTTTCTCAATGTAGTTTGATTGATGGATTAATATGCCATTAGTACTATGCTCAATCTGTAGACCGAGACAGTGCTTAGTTTTGCCAAGATCTTTAATTTCAAATTCCTTCTTTAAATAATTTATTGTTTCATCAATCTCTTCTGGAGTTCCAATCAAATTTATGTCATCAACATAAACTGCTAAGATAGCAAATCACTTTATCGATTTCTTTATAAAGACACATGGACAAATGAGATTATTTTTGTATCCTTCTTTTACCAAATATTTACTACGACGGTTATACCACATCCTTCCAGATTGTTTCAATCCATATAGTGATCGTCCTAGTCTTAATGAGTACATGGACTTTGATTTTGCTTCAGGAAATTTATATCCATCTGGAATTTTCATGTAAATGTTGGTATCTAATTCACCATAAAGATAAGCTGTCACAACATCCGTTAATCTTATATCGAGTTTTTCAGAAACTACAAGGCTTATCAAATATCGGAATGTTATGACATCCATGACAGGGGAGTAAGTTTCCTTAAAGTCAAAACCTGGTCTCTGCAGGAAATCTTGTGCGACAAGTCGTGCCATGTACCTCACGACTTCATTTTTATCATTTCTTTTTCTAACGAATACCCATTTATAACCTACTGGTTCAATATTTTCTGGTGTTTTCTCTATTGGTCCAAATACACCATGTTTTTGAAGTGAATCTAGTTCCACTTGGATAGCATCTTTCCATTTTGGCCAATCGTGTCTTTTTTGACATTCATTTATGCTATTTGATTCATTATCATCATTCTCATTATTCTCATTATGGTCATGACTTTCAATTATTTCAGTAGCTACTGCGAATGAGAATACATCATCAATTATTATTTTACTTCGATCCCATATTTCTCCGTAGTTCGTATAAAATATTGAGATCTCATTATTATTAGGTACCATTTTATCATTTGAATATTCTTTTATCTCTTCTGGGATAATATTTCCTTCCGCGCTTCTAGTAGAATTGGGATTTTCATTTGAGTGATCCTTTTGATCATTTATAACCTCTTCAGGAGGTTCCTTAATTGATGATTTTTCATTAGACTTTCTTTTTCTAGGCGCCAAGCCTTTTGAACCAATTGGCCTTCCACGTTTTTGTCTTGCTTTAGATTCATTTGCTGCTATATTTACTTTTAATCCTTCACGGACATCAATTTTTGCTGGTGCATTTGCTGCTGGAATGTGAGATTTAGTTATTTTTGCAGTGTCGCTAAATGCATCCGGCAGTTGATTTGCAATATTTTGAATATGCAAAATTCTTTATACCTCATATTGGCATTGTTTAGTACGTGGATCCAAATAATACATAGATGGATTATTCCATGATATTTCACGCCGTTCCACTGGAACGGTCTTTTCTCCCCCTAACGACAGGAAGATTGTCTCATCAAATTTACAGTCTGAAAATCTTGCAGTGAAGACATCACCTGTAAGAGGTTCAAGGTAACAAATTATCGATGGGGAATCAAATCCCACATAAATTCCCAACCGTCGTTGAGGACCCATTTTAGTACGAAGTGGGGGATTAATAGGTATATGCACAGCACAACCAACTTTTCGTAAATGTGAAATATTTGGTTGAAATCCAGTTAAGAGATGTGATGGTGAAAGCTGATGATAAGCTGTTGGTCTAATTTTAACCAATTTCGATGCATGCAAAATTGCATGCCCCCAAGCTGAAACAGGTAGTTTTGATTGCATAAGCAATGGTCTTGCAATAAGTTGCAAGCGCTTAATTAATGATTCTTCTAAACCATTTTGAGTATGAACATGAGCTACTGGATGTTCAATTTCAATCCTCAATTATAGACAATAATCATCAAATACTTGAGAAGTAAATTCTCCAGCATTATCTAGTCGAATCGATTTAATTTGATGATCAGGGAAGTGTGCTCTCAGTTTTATTATTTGAGCAAGTAGCTTGGAAAATGCCAAATTTCTTGTAGAAAGTAAACAGACATGTGACCAACGAGTTGATGCATCAATCAATACCATAAAATATTTGAATGGTCCACATTCAGGGTGGATTGGGCCATATATATCACCTTAAATTCTTTGTAAAAATGTTGGAGATTCAGAAGTGATTTTACTATATGAAGGTCGAGTGATTAATTTTCCTTGTGCACATGGGGCACATAAGTAATCACTTGGTAAATTCAATTGGTTTGATAAATCATGTCCGTTTGTGTTTTTGGCAATTTTACGCATCATAGTTGATTCAGGATGACCCAAGCGATCATGCCAAAGAATCAATATCTTTGTATTTGTGAGCTTCTGGCTCATGTTTATAGAGTGAGATTCAACTATGCCAATTTTTGTAAAATATAAACCAGTTGAAATTGTACCAAATTTTTCTAGGACAAGCTTTTGGTTTTCACTTCTAAAAATAACACAAAGATATTCTTTGTTGTTTTCATTTATAGTTTCAGTATGGTATCCATTCATTCTTATATCTTTGAAACACAGCAAATTCCTTTAGAGTTGCTTGAGTATAATGCATTCTGAATAAAGATATGCGTACCATTTGGTAATATTATATGGGCTCTTCCGGACCCGTCAATTATATTAGCAGATCCAGCTACAGTGGAGACTTTAGCTGAGAAATTTTCAGATAGATCAGAGAAAGACTTCTGGTTTCTCAAAATTATATGAGTAGTTGCACTATCTAGTAAGTTTATATATCATCACCCAAATGGCGTTCCATACCTTAAGAATTAAAGACAATGATTAGTCAATCATTAAAAATTTGTATGCATAAATAAATGTAATGTAAACAAATAAAGTAATATGATTAAAATAGGCTATTGATTAAAAACAACATCCACATTACACATTACTAGTACTGCAAAGGGAAATACAATTAAACGAACACAAACTTCAAACTGATTTATTGATGCAAGCTAATGAAATAAAACGAAAGTCACATAACAAACTTCAAGACATTTCTAATTGATCAACTCGGTCGTATCATTGATCATTGCACTTAGATTTTCATCATTAATGAAATTTCCATTGTCATCTTCGAAGAAATCATCTAACTTCAGGTTAGTGTTTTCAGGTAACTTTTCGGCATTATTTGCCTCAATATTCTTCGAGCGATGATATTTTGCAACTGTTTTCTTTGATGATCTACATGTACGTGACCAATGACCAGATCGTCCACATCTATAACAAACTTCCTCATATTGCCTTCTATTTTCTGAAGCTGAATCATTGTTCTTTGTAGGCTCAATTTTCTTTTGTTGTTTTTAAAGTTGGTGGTTTTGTTACTTTTAAAACCACCATAACCACCTCTGCTAGAGTTATATCCACGTCCACGACCATGTCCTCTACCTCGACCTCGACCCCTACCTCTTCTAGAGTGGGCAAAATTAGCATTAACTTCAGGTAATGCAGTTGAACCAGTTGGTCTTGAGGAATGATTTTTTATAAGCAATTCATTATTTTGTTCAGCAATTAATAAGCATTCTATGAGTTCAGAATATTTTGTAAAATGACGCTCTCGATATTGCTGCTGCAGGAGTATATTCGAGGCATGAAATGTTGAGAAAGTCTTTTCAAGCATTTGTGCGTCATCCACCTTTTCTCCATATAATTTCAGTTTAAAGTGATTCTAAACATTGCAGAATTATATTCTCTTACAGACTTAAAGTCCCGAAACCTCAGGTTCAACCATTCTTGCCTAGTGTTTGGAAGTATGACCGTCTTCTAGTGGTCACAACACTCCTTCAGGGAGTTCCAGTAAGTGGAGAGGGTCTTTTTCAGTCAAATATTCTGTTTTTAGATCGTCATGTATATGACGTCTTAAAAATATTAGAGCATTTGCTTTGTCCCGCTGGGACATAGTATTGCCATTTTTAATGGCATTTTCTAAGCATTGAGATTGCAAATGAATCTCAGCATCCAGTATCCATGATAAGTAGTTGTCTCCAGATATATCCAAAGCTTTAAATTCAAGTTTGGCGATGTTTGTCATTTTGTGAACTGTTCATAAAATAAATTGCATAAGGTGAATATATTCGCCACAACAGCATTCACTATTTGTTTGTTTCCATCTAAAAAGGAGAAAAAAAATGGAAAGTCTTCATTCATGGTATCAAACAACTATACCAAAAAAAAAATTATATCAACAAAACCAAACATTTGGATTTTGCAACTTCCGTGTATTTATCAAATAAGAAAGAAAAGTCAGCTTTTGCGTATATTCCATTCCAAACTTTTGAATTATATTTGGCAATAGATCCGCAAAGGGAAAAAATATAATAATATTGAGTTTAGAAGCCAAAAAATAAAAATAAGAGTGATACAAGAAAAGACATGAAAAATATAGAAGCGAACCCCAAACTAGCATGTGCTGACTTGATAGCTTTATCAAAAAAAATATGATAATGACAATTACCTTTTTGGAGAGAGGAAAAGTAACGAGTTTATAAAAGAAATGTAAGAACAATTCCTTTACCTGCTGTTATAAAGGAAATAAGAAATGGAATGTATGTAGATATATTCTGAAAGACTCGTCTGCACTAATATATATATAGTAGGATTTTGAATATAAAGAATGGTCAGAAGAGAAACAGTCAGAGTAATTAATATTTAATTACTTGTTGAGAAGCTGGAAAGTTTGAAGGTGAACAGGTTGAGGTCAATAATTAATTCGCATTCCTTCATGCTGATAACGTGTTACAGAATAAAGAGAATGAAGGCAATTAGAGAGAGAACAATTCTATTGAATTGAGAGATATATTTACAATACAATCAAGCTCCATATTTATAGACTACTTATGCAGTGCAGATTACAATAATGCCCTTTCATATTTAGCATATTCATCCCTATTATTAATGTATATTACAACATCTAATAATTTCTTACCACTTTTTTCATAGGTTGAAACATTCATTTGTTGTGATACAAATAAAGAACATGAACCGCGACCTTTCCTAATTAAGTAAGGTACCTTCCTTTTTCCTTGAAATATATTAGGTAGACTGCTATAACTATATCTGCCATATTTAACTTGTTTTAGGAACGCATATCTGTTTTAATGTTAAGATTTATCGAAACTATGAAGCAAAGTCATTTTTCATGAAAGGGTATTAGTTATTCATAAAGATATGCATGTGTTTATTCATATCAATTTGATGCAATTAGATTGGTTATTCATCAATCAACGTGTAATGACTGGATACATTATTTAAAATATTTTTCACACCTATTAACTATGAATTGGTCATTAATATTTACAGTTTAAACATCTCATTGACATCTACATATATTAGCCTATATTACTAGTTAAAGTATTAATCGGTCTGTGTTAGTATTTACAATTTTAAATTATACCGGTCTTTGCTACCAGTTAAAGTACTTCATTGTAATATCATTATTTTTGTACTCCATGCTATGCATGAATAGTGCACATTTATATAACAGGCAATCCTATCACATGTAGTTTAAATAATGAGATATTTGTATTTTTTGTTTGTAATTTAGTAGTAAAGAGCACAGTCGCAAAGAATGTATTCTTTGCTACTACTGTAATACACTAACAACTGTTGTTCACATTGGTTTATGCATAATTGCTTTGGCTATACACTTCAGTCTTACAAAAATATTGTTGATGGGCTTTTCCCATCTAAACTTGCCAAGACATCAAGTACTTCCCAATGCAACCGAACCAAAAATAATTAATACAATAATAAAGCTCCTTGGATAAACTCTTAGGCACTATATTAATTGCACCTTCTTTTTTCTGCATTTCTCGATCCAGGCCATCATGCTACTGATTATTGTTAACTTTGACAAGATACATATAGCTGCACGCCATTTAATTTGTTGACAGATATGATATTATTCTTATATATTTTCCCAAATTACCACAGAAAACATTTACTTGCTTAGTCCATTTAACCATAACTTTATGTCAATTAATATGTGGATATAATGTTAAAAGTACTCAATCTAGGGTACCTTTGCTTATATAGTATTGTTCAAGCTCTTGTAGGAGACAAAGTGGTGTACTGTTTGTGTTTGATTTATGTTTAGTTCATCTATTGACTAAGTTTGTTAAAATTAAACAACTTTTATAAAATTAGCTAACTTTAAGCCAACTAAATTTTATAAATAATAATATAGCTAATGTAACAATGTTTTATAAATAATCACAATGATTATGATGATGATGATGATGAATTAACCGTGTTTATAAAAATTAACTAAGTTTATAATAATAATATAATTAAATTAACCGAGTTTTAGTAGTAATAATAATAATAAATTAACTAAGTTAACCTAGCTAATAAAAATTAACTAAGTTTTGTTAAAATTAACTAAGTTTTGTTAAAATTAACTAAGTTTAAGTTAACTAAATTTCATAAATAAAAATAATATAACTAATTTAACAAAGATTTACAAATAACAATGATGATGATAAATTAACTTTGTTTATAAAATTTCACTAATTTTATAATAATAATAATAATATAATTAAGTTAACTGAGTTTGAATAATAATAATAATAATAATAATAATAATAAATTAAGTTAACCAAGTTAATAAAAATTAACCAGGCTTTGTTAAAATTAAAGAAATTTTATAAATTAACTAAGTTTAAGTTGACTAAATTTTATAAATAATAATAATATAACTAATTTAACAAAATTTTATATATAACTATAAGATTGGACTTTCTTTATTTCATTTCATTTATAACTTTGATTATTTATATGACATTATTTATAATATGATATACTCGTACAATTTTGTAGATGTTTGATATTAGATCTAAAATCCTATGAATTAACATAATTGTTTGACTATATGTTGTGCTTTCACTTGTGTAGGCATTGGATTTCCGAAGAGAGTAAGGTTGGAATTTTATGGTGCTAGCTTTCACTTGTGCATGCAACAAAGAATTTAAGGTAATCAAGCATTTTATTAGCACCAGTTTGATATAATATTTTATTAGTACTAGATGTATAAAATTTGTATACGATTAGTTATTGTAAGTGAGTTTGGTCATTTTATCATAAAAATATTGTAATGGAATGGTTATGGATACCTAATTTGATTATATGATTAATACGTTCTTTTAATTGTTTGAATATGATGATTATGTGAGCGATTGTTGATTGATATAGTAGAAACGAAATAGACAATCAACAGAAAATAATAGTATGAAAAAATGGTGCAAAATGATCAACACTTTGAGTAGCGTTTCAAAAACACTAAGAAATACATATAGTGGTGTTGAGTAAACACAACCGTAAAGTAGGGGTAAAATTGGAAACTCTATTGGTTGCGCCAAAAAACCATTGGTGGCTTTTTAAAACGCTACAAAAAGATTTATAATGGCGTTTGAGAAATGCTACAATAAAAATATTTATAGTGGAGTTGAAATAAATGCAACTAAAAATCATGGGATTTTAGTTGCGGGCTTTATCAAAACGCTGCCATAAGTTTTGGTAGCGTTTTTTGTGTGCCACCAAAAATAAAATTTCTTGTAGTGATTGTTTGAAATATTACTCTAATGACTAAAAGTTAATAAATTGGAAATATAATTTTATTTATATAATTTAAATTCTCATTAAGAAAGCAGTTTGAAAACTATATTTATTTACAAAGTTAGTTTTAAAAACCATTTGTTTCACATAGATCAAAAATACTCCTTATTAAACACGTTGAATTTAGCATATAATAAAGTATATAATATTTTCATAGCATGAAATTTCCATGGCATAAAAAGGAAACAAGAAAGGAAATTGAAAATATGAAAATATGCAAGTAGAAACCCAACAAAAACATGCTTGAAAACAGCATATTAGCCAACAAAAGAGGTGGTAGAAAATTTCTACACAAAAGCACAATTGCCTGGAGCATACATTCTCTAGGCAGCACTATGATAGTCCAGTTTTCACCTTCCGACGACTGGAGCATGCAACTTTGAACCTATATTTGTTTAAGCATGCACTTAAAATGATCACACAATAACATTTTAAAAGAGAGAGATGGGAAGTAAATTTATAGTAAGATATTTAAGAGTATGAACTGTCATAGTTTCATAGCATTGTTTTACATTTAACTAAGCAACCATAGATCTTCCAAAAGTTCATGAACAATTCAACCATCAATATGCATTAGAATTAAAACTAGATGTAAGGATTACTCGCCTTTTTTCTTCGATTTAGTAGCCAAGACTTCTAATTTCAACTTATTCCTTCAACTATCAAACACTAAATAGCACTCCAACAAAATGGACACAAAACCCAATATAAGTTACTATAATACTAAAATGAGCTTTCTACTAAGACGATCCTGGTTAGATCATTATCTGAGATTAGCTTTAAAAGATATTTTAAATTTGGTCTAAAATAAGGAAGTTGCGAACACTATTCTTTTGAAAGAGGGGAGAAAGAGGTTCTGCCTTATATTTCTTTTCTTTACTATAAATATTGAAAACAATGTATGATAAAAGAATGAAAGGGAAGAAACCCCATTCCCTTTGTTTTACAATTGTGGTTTGGGTCGAAGCAGGCCAAATAAGAAAAATATTTATTTTTTATTAAAAGACTTTGTCAACTTAGATTAAAATTATGTAATTTTCCTTTTCAATATAATTTGCTTCCTTAAAGGGTGTTTAGTATATTAAATCCAATATTGGCGTTAAAACCCTACTAATTATGAAATCATGAGCTGGCCTTTTTAATTTCCTCATGTTGTCAAAAATAAACATTCATCCTTTATTTGAATGCATTCACTATCATTATAACACTATTTTCTATCCTAACCTTAATTCATTTCAATTTCTTACCGAATGTATAACTCACTTTTAGTCTATATTTCTCAACATTCTATTACATTCAATGTTACCTTTTCAATTATAAATGTAACAAAGCATTAGCTTTAGTAACTTCCAAATTACCAATTATTACATAGTTAAGGCTATTTTCAATTTTTTAATTAACTATATTAGTTTATGGCAATAAATTGCAATTAATGACCCTTACCTTTATAAGGTGTTTAAATTTTAAAATAATCCTTTTAAGAATTATTATCTTTTCTTCTTTTTATAAATAATCGACTACTTCAACAAATAAAGTATCAATATATCTTTTAAATATTAGTTACATACAATCACCACTTCTTAACTCCTCTTTGTAATAAATGAAAAAAATTAACAAAAATAAAATCTCTATTCTTCTTATAACAATAGATTTATCTATAAATTCTAAAATATTAAATTCATATCTTAAATTTCCAAATATCAACTGAATTTTGAGTTCACATTCCGAAGGAATTTATTACTTTGATAAAAGAATATAAGTTAAAATTTCCATATATTTTAATACTTGAAAAAAAATATCATTTGAATCTCCAATATAATTCCTTATTTACTTTATTAAAGCAATTCTAGAAAACAAGGTTATTACAGTTCTGCTCTTAAGCGCAAGATCTTATGGAAAAAACTTAAGTCAACTTCACTCATCATTAATCGTACCTTGTTTAACAAAGTTCGATTACTTCTTATTGATACATTATTATGTACTATAGGGACGAATAGCTTTTGAGGTTGAATCTATATTTATTTTCAGGTACGTTCAGAAATCTATCTAATATAATCACCTATTTGATCAAATTGAATCATTTTATTTTCTATTTCATGTAATATAGAAAGGTCAAGTTGCATAAATGAACTCAACTACACACTATTTAGCATTGACCAACAAAAAATAAATAATATTTTATCATTAATATTTCATAAATATTAATTAATTTACAATAATTATTTAATTAAATCAGGGGTGGTAGGAGTATTCAACCTTTCGGTTGTATGACTTTTAGGTGTAAATTTGATCGTTGATTAATATTGAATAATTTGAATATTAACATTCACATATCACTTAGATTACTTAGCTTTAGTAAAATCTAGTTTATGAAATTTAAGAGTTATTCGGTAGTGATAATTATTTTCACAAATTCTCGTCATTAAAACGATATCACATTAGTACATATGAAATTTGGTAGTGGTCAAAACCCAATATCATCCATATTTAACTTTATAGTCCAAAAAAAATATCTTTGGTTCAATAATAACAATTGTTATTAATCGACTTGCTTTGGTCAGAAACTCTAACTTTGAGTTGACTTTAGTTGACCGTGATTCTATCCTCATATAACCAAGGAGAAGAATACTCTCATGAATAATGTTTCACTTCCAGTGCTTCCACTCGACCTAACTATAGTCGTTCGATGGACGCCTTGCCATGATTTAACTATATCAAAATAGGAGTTTTCACATTTAAGCTCGACAATATTCTCAAGTCGAGGGAATTGCATAGTATTGTCACATCGATATTTTCTGCTTGCCTTAGTTATATTAATCAATAGAAACCTATCGAGCCAATCATTTCATAGTTAACCAATAACTATCAGTACTTAGCCCCTTGGTGACCCCAGTAGCCATGAATAATACACTGTCCAACATTTGGAGTGTGTTACGCACTCAAGTCTCAAAGGATGTATCGATATCTAGTCTCGGTATATCTTGACAAGGAATATTTAAAATGGTATGTTTATCTTATTATGATAAATCGCTCATGCTTACAGACACATTGTAACTACTATAACAAAATATACCATTTACTGATTTTCTATTAGATATACTTTTAATTAAATTAATTAATTACCATAATATGTTATATCAGGTATAAAACAGAAAGATAACACCTTTTATTTCGAACAAGATTGGTTATCGAATTAAATATGTGTAATAAATTACATAATTACCTCTAGGGCATACCCTTAACTTATCCTATAAATGAATCCCTCCCTCAATAGGTTGTTCACTTGAACCTTAAGTTTCTTTTTCTTTTTGAGTGTCATTCACCTCAAAGGCATAACTACTTGTCTGATATCCTTCACCAAATCAATACAGAACTATTTCTCCCTATGTGAAGGTAGTCCACTCACCTCCTTAAATATGTTTAGATACTCCATATATATAGGCACCGATGACAAGTCATCATATAAGATCTCGAGCGAATAATGATCAATACCAAATATGCATCCATGGCTCGATAAGACCACATCGTGACAAACCATACACAAGATAGTTGAAATTCTTATAGGGCTAACATAATCAAGAGTCTATCCTGTAATGTCCCCCATTTTGCGGCCTTAAACAAGGCGCTACAGATGTTGTAGTCATCCATAGTGTTAATTCTCGATAAAAAAATGAGATTAGTTAATTATACTTATAACATCAGTAGCATATGAACATGAAAATTTTCAAAAAACACATTTCGTTAATCGTTCAATACATAATCCCATCGACTCCACATTCAAAGAAAATATAATAATTACAACTATATTCCAAGAGCGACATATGAAGTTTCCCCTAGGATAATCAGAGTCCAACTACTCGAAAGTTATAAATTATGTCATAACATCCATTCAAAAAGTGTAAACTTTAAATAACATAGAAGAAATAAACTCCTAATATTTTCCTACCTCCCATATTTCTTGGAATCTTATTTGTCTAACCTGAAAACCCTACTTCTGATCTACTCAAATAAGTACCCGAGAGTTTGAAGGGAAAAACAAAAACTTTAAGTCAGAGAAAATGTCTAGTGTGAATAATAATATACCAACTCGAACCAAAAATAGACATCGCGTGGAGCGGGTTTTCCCCTCACTAGTATCTTACCAGAATATGTAAATCTGAGCATTAATCTTGCACCTGAAACAACAATAGTTAAAACAAAACATGATATAATCATATGCATGAAATATGGGTAAATGTGATTAGTCTATCATTATAGGATTATGCACTACCAAAATTTACGCATCCCAAAAATTGATTGTCTGTCTCAAATCATAGTTTTCCTAGGGTCACTATGAACCTATTAGTTTTCATAGGGCAACTAATAACTTATCAAGTTGACTTGGTCCAAAACATAACCAAATGTTCCAAATCTCCAAATACGGTTAGAAGTAAATTCAATTAAACAATACAGTGAGCATATAGAGCCACGAGTTCCTTTCTATGCATACATATCTATTAGTTGCATTGTTGACAAAGCCCTATGCACTGGAATCGTAGACCTTTACTAACCGAGGACTAACAGCTGAAGCATAGGGCATGACCCTACACCTGTTCCAACAAAACATTATATGGTTTAAATCTATGACTCATGTTGTTTTGATTAATTTAAGGAATCTTAACAGAATTGATCTATCTGGTCTCTTGGATGCAATTCTATTCCTTCAGAAGTTTAGTCTGACCATACTCACTACAGGAACAACCCAACTGTTAATTATATTCCTAAGACCTAAGGTGCAATGTTGGGTAATACAAATGTGAGTATGACAAATGATAAAATATATAACTAAACTGATCATATGTTAACAAGAACAGATAACATCGTACATCACAATATTTTTAATCAATAGTTATATCCATAACAAAATTACTTAAGTTTAAGTAATATTTTCCTTTGGAAAAATTCATAAAAAAGCGGGCCAAAACACCATTCATTTCCTTGAAAACATTTATCTTTAGAATCGATAACCCTCTTGAAATCATACTTAAAACAGGATAAACTTAGCCCCAAATACATAGCGAAAATCATGTGCCAAAGCACTATCATTTATACATAGCTTTTAAAACATTTGCTAACGAAATAGGGATGTCGAGCTTCTAAGAAACATGGGCTATCGATCCTTTAAGACTTTAGCTTTTGAAAAATAAACTTGTTAACAAAACAAGTTTATCGAGCCTTTAAAAAACATAGTTATCTTGTTTGCAAAACATATAGCTATTGAGCCTATAAAACTTAGTTATCGAGTAGCTAAAAGAAAGCTATCGAGTCACTATAGGACCGGGGGTGTCAAGTTCTTAAAATCATGAGGTGTCGAGCTTCTAAAAAACATAAGGTTGTCATGCCGCTATGTTCAAGGGTATTGAGCCTCTAAAAACTTAAGGATGTCGAACTTATAACGAAAAGAGGTTGCTGAGTCTCTAAACCATGGAGTTGTCAAACTTCAACAAATCATGGGATATTGAACCCCAAAAAAACTAGATGTCAAATCCTTGTGAAAGAAAATACATCACATAGATATAAGGTACCTATCACATGCATTAGCTTTTATGGTTATTGAGTTTCTATGAAATAGAAGTATCGAGCCCCTAACGATGGCACTTCTATAATTAAGTTAAAACCGAATAATGTCCTTTTAAAGTTAAAACTTTCCACTCATCCTTACCCCATATCAAACTATTATTGGATAACAAAATATTTTTCTTATTATTTTCAAAAATACTGGAAGATCACGTTCTACCTCTCATTCAAGTTTGAAAAAATATTATTATTAACATTATTAACTAATATTAATTAAAAGCTTATTTAGAACAATAAATTCATAGAAAATCATAATCATGAGGGAAAATTCCCCAAAAATCATCAAAAATTCGAATTTCCATTTTCTTCCATATACAAATATTTTGGGGTCAATGCTGATTTATTTATTTTTAATAATCAAAACTCAAATTAAGCACATTTCCCTCTTAGAAATTCATAAAATATTCATATGAACTTGGAAAATTTCAAAAATCAAAAACTCATCTCTAAAATAATGTTTTACGCAACATCAATTTTCAAGTCAATAGAAGTTCAAATACTTAGGTTTTCCTTTAAAACCCCTTAGATTAGTTCCATAAAATTCCAACAAATCATCATTCAATCCATAATCATATTACCCATCCAAACATGACATATTATCACAGCAAAGTCGAAAACTAACCATACATCCAAAAATAAGACATAATAAATGAGATGTAACTATTATTCAGCATAGATCGGATAAGGGAGATCGATATTTGATGCAGATTAATTCCTCTCAGCTTTCCCCTTTGAATTCCTTAAATTTATTCTCCTCTTCCTTTAGGTTATGGCCGACATCTGTTTAAGGTTTTTCTTTGATTTAGAAAAATGAAATTGGAATGAATGAGAGAGGAAAGGTTTAAGGAATGAAAAAATAAGTTATTCTTATTATGCCGCTCTCATCAATCCCTTTCTACTCTATGTTTAAAACAATCTTATTAATTAATAAATTAAGGCCCGACCCAAATTAATTAGTAAATTTCATTCTCCTTATCATCTTACAATATTCTATTTAATTTATCTAGTTAAATTCCCTGAATAATGTTAAACAAAAATTAGAGGTGTTACAGGCACTCCTCTTAAAGAATTTCGTCCTCGAAATTACGGTAAGGAAAACAACAAGCTTAATAATCATGCAAACACGTGAGACCGACACTTAACAACAACACTAGTATATCATGCTAAAAAAATTCTATATGACAGATATAGGACAAACCATCAAAACAACTCATGATAAGTATCTCTAACCCAGTCTTCTGTCTCCTATGTACAGTCTTTCTAATTGTCACTCCATTAGAATCTCACTAACATAACTTTCTTTTTCCTTAATCTCTTCTCACCTCTTGCTATAACATGAATTGGTTGTCTAACAAAAGTCATATTTAGTTCCACAGCTAGATCTTCTAATATAGTCGGTGCAAGTGGTCTCTAGATCATGTACACAATTTCTATGATGAGAAATATGAAAACATTATGGAAACTTACCAAATTATTTAGTAACTCTATCCGATAAGTGAGATTCTTGATCCTTTCGATGATAGGAAACAGACCGACATATCTCAATGTCAATTTCCCTGACTTTCCACATCGTACCACACCCTTCATCGGTGATACTTTAACAAAAGCATGGTCTCCAACTGAGAACTCTAAATCTTTACGCCTCTTATATGTGTAACTCTTCTGCCTAAAATAGGCTTTTTTCATCCTTGCTCGGATCAAATCAATCTTTTATGTTGCTTCTCTCACCATATCTGGGCCTAGAATCAATTTGTCTCCGATCTCTAGCCAACATGCTGGTGATTTGCACGATTTTCCATAAAGAGCTTCAAAAGGTGCTATTCATATACTAGTTTGATAACTATTATTATAGAAAAACTCGACTAAGTGCAAATGGTCCTCCCATGACCCTCCAAAGTCTAGTCCATAAGCCCTTAAGAAATCTTCAATAACTTTGTTGACTCTTTCTTTTTGCACATCCGTTTGTTGATGGTAAGTGGTACTCATCTTTAGTTTGGTACTTAACACTTCTTGCGGTCTCTTTCAGAATACAACAGTGAATAAAGTATCTATATCATTGATTATACTACCAGGAATTCCATGCAATCTTACAATATTCTTCATAAACAATTTTGCCAAAGTATGCATCGTCCTTGTCGACTTAACAGGAATAAAGTGTCCACCCTTGGCTGGGCTTTCTATCATGACCCAAATGCTTTCATTTCCCTTATTCGACCTTGGCGATCTATCAATGATATCCATGGAAATATGACCTATTTCCCAAGTGACACTTCTACAGGTTAAAGAAATCCACTTGGCTTCTGCTGTTTGGCTTTTAGTTATTGGCAATTCATACATTCCTTTGCCCATAAGCCTGCATTTCTTTTCATTCCTTCCCAAAAGAAACTCCTCTTCATATCCTCGTATATTTTTGTTCTTCTAGGATGAATAGTAAATTTTGATCGGTGAAACTCCCTAAAAACTTCCTTTTTTAGGTTACAAACATCTGGAACACACAACAGCCCTTCTTCCTTAACTGTCCGTTCTAGTCAAGAACAAAGCCTTTCAAAATCATCAATTTAGTTCCACCCCCAAGTCTTCTAACCCATTCAGCTAGTAATGGATCATCTCTCTACATAGATGCAATTCTATCGATCATTATAGGTCGAATTCCAAACATGACAACATTGCAGTATTCCAACTAGAACTAGTCATTAACCTTAACCATACACCATAAAAAGTCAACGTCTCAAAATCTTTCCATTTTTCTAACATAGCTAACACCACACTCTAATGTGTCCTATTAAGTGCATCTACAGCTTTATTTCCTTTCCTCGGCATATATTATGCTACCAAAACCTCTAGCCACCTTTGTTGTCTCATATTCAACTCCGTCTAAGAGAATAAATACTTAAAAGACCTATAATCTGTAAATAACTTGAATCGTTCTCTCAGAAGATAGTGTCTCCACGCTTTCAAAGCAAAGATTACTATTGGCAACTCTAAATCATAAGTCGGGTATATAACTTCATGTGGTTGAAGCTATCGAGAAGCGAAGGTAATCACTTTTCCTTTTTGTATTAACATAGCTCCTAACCTTATATCACATGCGTCAGTATACACAACTAAATCTTGATTTCCATCAGGAGCAACTAATAAGGGTGCATTGGTCAATAATGTTTCATCTTTAAGAATGCTTCTTCACATTTATCGATCCAAACATACTTTACGTCCTTCCTTGTTAGTTTAGTCATAGGTGCAGCTACACAAGAGAAATCCTTGATGAATCTCCAATTATAGCCAGCTAACGCCAGAAAACTTCTTATCTCGATCATAGTCATGGGCCTTTTCCAATTATTAATAGTTTCAATCTTAACTAGATCTACCGCTAACCCATTTTCCGAAACTATATGACCAAGGAACTTTGCTTCTCTCTTTCAAAAATGACATTTTGAAAACTGCTCTTTTAGTTGATGCTGCCTCAATATTTCTAGCACTATTCTAAGAAGAATCTCACGATCTCGTTCATTTTTAGAATATATCAGAACGTCATCTATAAACACTAATATGAATCCATCCAAATGCTCTTGGAAGATTCGGTTCATCAAATCCATAAAGTAAGCAAGTCCATTGGTTAGTCCAAAGGGCATTACTAACCATTCATATGAACTATCTCGAAGCACCGTTAATGAAATGCTTTCCCCTACCACTCTAAATTGATGGAACCCTGTTGCTAAATCCAATTGGGAAAATATCGTGGCTCCACTCAACTGATCAAACAAATCAACTATTCTTAGCAAATGATACCTATTCTTCATTGTCATCTCATTCAACTTACAATAATCAATACATATCCCTAATGACCCATCTGGTTTTTATGAACACCGCGGCCGCTCCCCAAAGTGAACTGCTTGGCCCAATAAAATTAGCCTTCTAAGTCCCCCAGCTACACCTTTAACACTTTCAATTCAGTAGGTGCAATTTTTCTAGGCAGCCTACTCACGGGTTCAGATCGAAGTATAAGATCTATTCGAAACCCAATAACTCATTCTGATGGTAGTCCTATACATGTTCGAAAACATCTATATACTCTCTTATAAAGAAAACCCGACGCACCTCGTATTTTGCTTCCATTGCACCCAATAAAGCATATACGTCTAAACTTTAATTTTCTACTGAGTATATAATTCGATCTTGGCTATTAGGGTGTCTTAATGATATCTTCCTACCCTGGCAAAATATCCTAGCATCAGATCTACTTAACCAATCCATACCCAGAATAGTCCAAAAGCCCACAAAGTAAAACATATGTAAATTGCAGGTAAATGCATGACCTAACAGTTCAATTTCCAAAAGGTCACATCTCATCCCAAGAGTTGCATAATCTCCTATCGGATTTGCAACCCTAAGGATGTAAAAAAGGTAAGATGGTTTTTGATCTTACTTATCTACCAAACATTATGAGATTAAATAATGTGATGCGCAGTATCAAATAAAATTTTAATAGGTATTCCATGAATCAAAAGCATAGTTCTGATCATATACTTTCCTTTATCTTCTACATTCAGTCCTAAAGCAGATGGTTCCAGAGCGAAAACCTTTCCTTTAATAGCCTTGGTTGGTTCTCAACATTCATTCTTGTAATGCCCCATTTGGTCGTATCACTTCGCACCTGTCTTTCTCATAACCTTCTTTCCTTTACTAGATCGACGCTCATTAGCGAAGTGCACATTCTTATCAGACTTATAGCAAACAACATTAAACTTCCCTTTCTTGGCTGCTTCGCTCTTTTGAGCTCCCTTCTTATTAAAGAACTTCCTTTTCTTGCCTGAAAACCTTGAGTCTCTATAGGTTTTTCACTTCCAAATGTTGAAAGCATTTCCTATTTCGTTAATGCCATCTCTACCACCACATTACATGGATTCCTTAGATCCGACATAGTTGCCTTGACAATTTCTGGCTTTTATCCACGAATGAACTTCTCGTTCCTTTTTATTACAGTATCAATAGTAGCATATCCATAACTGGAAAACTCATCAAACTAAGTTGCAAATTCCAGTACAGACATCTCTCTCTGCTCCAATTCAGCAAACTTCCTGAGCAAAGTTAACTTGGCTATCTTGGACAAAAACTTTTCCTTAAATCTCTTTCTAAATTCAACCTAAGTCATATTCTACCCCGGTACTTCTAAAATCACACTATTTCACCAATACAAAGCATATCCTTACAAATGTCTAGATGCCAACCTCCTCTTCTGCTTAATCAAGCCTAAGTCAGCAATAATCCTTTCACAGTGCAAAAGACAATTCTCTACTTCAATAGCACTTTCCATTCTAAGAAAAGGCTTTCCTCCATGACTGGCATAATCACGGCTCAACTTGGCATAATTGTTGCGAGCGGATAACTCAAGATTATCTCCTTCCGCATTGTCATCATTTCCTCTAGCCAAACCAAATGCTTCTCCAACTTGTTTTATATTCATGAAGAATTGATACACAACCATCATATCTACTGGTGGGGTTCTAGCACTCACATTAGCATTTCATTTGTATCATCATTTCCTATCGACCTGGATTCCTTGTAGTGTTAGGTCGAACATTTACTTTAGTCATGGTGCTTCCTCTACCTAGATTCACTCTTTCTTTTCCTACTTCTGTATCTTGCTTTCTCGTAATCTGCATATAAGTCTTTGTATGATACAGAAGAATGGTCTAAGAGAGGGGGGAGAATAGAGATAAAATACATACTTACATATAACAAATAACAAATACGTTCCTATAACATTATCCCATACCCAATTTTATCCTCTGATTTATTTGGATCATTTTCTCAAAATCTTTTAAATTTTACATAAGCCTATGCTTTGATATCAAGTAGTAATGTCCCTCACTTTAAGGTCCGAAACTAAGAGTACGTGTGACGACCCAGAATTTTTGGTATTTGAATTTGACAATATTTGAGTGATTTTAAATGTTTGGAAGATAGGTTAACCTGAATTTCAAATTTTCAGAGCGAATTTGGCAATTAAATTATTGAATTTAATTTATTAAAGTTGGCTAAAATATTGAATCTTTAATTTTAAGCTGATTAAAAAAAAATCATGGCTTAGAAAATTTATATTGATTATACTGAGGTTAATGGAGGCTTCCGAATTGAATTTGGATATGCTTTGTTCATTTTTGAAATCATATGATTTAAATTGATGTTTAAAAATAGCCTTCCGAGGCACAGTCTCGGAATTCGACGAAACTAGTCTCATTGGATCCGTAATGTTGAATTATTATCGGATTTCAAATTTCGTAGCTCTCGAAGCTATCGTGTGATCGTACGAAATATAAACGCCTAGAAAATAATTAATTGAATTAAGTTTAATTGTCAATTCAAAAGGCTATCTTCTCCATACGATCAAATTTGGACTCGAAACCTTTTCCATTGCGTTCGAAATAGGTATATAATATTATAGACGTCTAGCGGCACGCCGCGATAGGATGTCGAGATTTTGAATTGCAATTATTGAGACAATTTAAATTTAAATTACAATTAATATATATTTTTATACCCTAGTCAATCTGTAGCTGCATTACTATCACATCAGCATGCAAACTTTGCGTCCCGTTCATTTCATACTTTATGCAACCTTTCCTGCTGAAATATAAGAAGAAAAAAAATCAATGTCGCATTCATCTTTCTATATTTCTAACCCAATCGCGCGTCTCCCTTTCCCCAAATTCAGAAATCAAGTTCGAATTTTACGAAATCAATCTTTAAAAAAATAAAGAAAAAGGGCAGCCCACTTCCTAATCAAAAATGGTCGCGAGCGAATCAAACTCGAAGCGGCGGCATGGTGCATCGCCTCGCGCGCTCAGGGGGGATTCTCGAACTATAAATCACGGCGCTGTCGCGATCATCATGGCCGAAGGAGGGCGCAAGTGTGCAGGCTCGCGCAAGGTGTAGCATCTCGTCTAGGCTCGCAGCGGGGTCGTGAGTCAGAGCAAATGAGTCTTTTGATTTGGGGATGTGCGTACTCGAATCGAGGGTTCAAGCGACGAAAAATGGATTGAAGCACGGCGGCGGGGCTATCGGGGCGCGGTGTGTGTCAAAGTTTATTGGAAAAGGCTGGGTTTCGTGCGATGTAGTTTGCGCACGCGATAGTGATGGTCGCGACAAACATTGGCAAAATGTCTATCGTCGGAGCATAAGGTATTTCTGTTTTTCGATTTTTTAATTTGAATATTAAAAAAAAGTGTATGCAGTTTTTTCCTATGAAAAAGAAAATTTCTAGGTTTAGTTTAAAACGGGAAATTTTACTTATAGTTAAGGTTTGGAAAAAAAAATATATAAGAGTCATTTAAAGACAAGAATTTTAAAATAGCTTATTTTAATAAGAAGCTTGAAATGAAAAAAATAAATAAATATGAATTTTGAATTATTTGAAAGTTTATATAAAACCAAATATTTCATTAAAAAGAAATTTACCAGTTTGAATAAATTGTTAGCTTAAAAACTAAAATTATAAAATGGCAAATTGAATTGTTTGATTTATTTCGAATATTAATCAATTGTATAAATTATTTATACAAGGTCAATATCTGAAAGAAATCAAGTTGGGATGAAAATGGATTACATGCATAAGCAAAGGTGAGATCTTCTCACTCAAAATGATGATTACAAATTTTTAGTTATTGATTGATTGTTGAATTGTGATAGTTAAATTTAAATTGTTGATTGTGTGCTTGGATGATTAATTTATTATTAGTTATGTTAGTTTAGACCCTGTGCACCGCATAATAGCGTAGGTTATTATATTAAACTCATATACCACGATATTCGACCACGAAGTGGAATTGGTATTATATATGTATTTGGAGTTGTTGATTTCCCGCATTATATAGCGGATGGACCCTATTGCGCCGCATAATAGCGGATGATATTTTATAAATCTCATATACCGCGATATTCCACCTCGAAGTGGAATGGGTATTTAATTGTTATGCTAACGTCTGTGGATGCAGGGAAACAGGTCGGAGGGATCCAACTGGATTCCTCAAATGATTCAATTTGTTTCAATAATTTATGTGTTAATCTGTTTATAATCTATGTGTGACTATTTATGATTGAAACTGTTGAAGGCTATAATTTAGCCAATTATATTTATGGTATCATAGGATACCAGAAAATAGATAAATTTGATTTTTGAAATTTAGCAGCAAATTATACTAAATTAATTTCAAAAAAAATGAATAAATTTAAAAGAAGGAATTTGTTTCAAAAGATAATAAATGTGGTGTTGAAATAAATTTAGAAATCAATTTTGGAAATTGATTTGGTATTTGTAAATAAATTTGGAAATCAATTTAGATTTTAGTTCGGTGCAGAAAATGAATATTTAGAGATCGATTTGAAAATCGTATATCAATGGATATTTAGAAGTTTAAATTCACGATGAAAATTTATAAAGGAAAGGGAATTTTGATTTAAAAGTAAATGTTGGTTTATTTTT
Organism: Allium cepa; assembly: GCA_030765085.1. Classification (NCBI taxonomy): domain Eukaryota; kingdom Viridiplantae; phylum Streptophyta; class Magnoliopsida; order Asparagales; family Amaryllidaceae; genus Allium; species Allium cepa. Next base: position 632,969,038 of record CM060932.1, on the reverse strand, counting down.
AAAGGTGTGAAAAGAAATTTATGGATTTGGAACGTAAATTTAAAATAAATCCAGAAAGATTTATAAATTGATTTGAATGAACCATTTTAGAATGGAAAGTTTATTTTCCCTGGAAAGCCAAGTAGGTTTGTAAAATAGCTTTTGAAATATAAGCTAAATGTTCTAGAGTTGATTTTAAAAGAATATTTTGGAGAAATAAAGATTTATTTAATTAAAAAAGATTTATTTAATTAAAAAAGGGACTATTTAAAAAAAATTAAATTGATATTCGTTTTAGAAAATGGTTATTTAAATATTTATACTTGTCTACTAATTTTATTTTAAAATTAGTTTGGACTTGAAGTTTTATATTAAATATTGGTATAATGCTTTCATAACTAATATTCAAGTAAGTGTTTCGAAATTGTTTTTATTTTAAATATATCCAAGTATATATGTTTGGGTAAGTAAATTTAATTATTTAAAGTATTTGAACTCGACAGATTTTTAGTGTAAATGAATAAATATTGGAAAGGTATTCCGCGTAAGGAAAAGTGATTTGAATTTTTTTTCAAAGGATTGAAAAGTGAAAAGTGATTTGAAATTTGTTTTCAAATGGTTGAAGTGTTAAAAAATTGTATCTTGCAAATATATTTTGAAAATAATAATTAAGGGAAAATTATTTGTTATCCAGTGATTGTTGTGAATATTGATTGATAGTTAAATAACCGACTATCAATATTTGCCTTTTAATGACATTTGAATTTCGATGCGACCGGGGGTCGGATTCCAAGTGGATATTGGAAAACCACATCGAACCTTTGTGATTTTGATGGATCTTTTATTTTAAAGATCAAAGTGGAAATTGTTGTGATTTGTTTAATATCTGAATGAACACTTATTTTTGGAAATAAGCGCTCATTATTCGGATTAGCCGGAAGAGGACCTTGTGTCATAAAACCCATTCCGAATAATGATACGAAAAAATGTGATTGCATTTAAAGACGGTGTTGAAGACCGGGTATTTTCGAAAATGAAAGGATTACCTGTCGAATGTTTCTGCACCGGGTTGCACCGGTATAGAGATTTTATCACCCTGTGTGATGGGGATTCCGGACGTGATTAGTGAATATCTGTATTTGCAAGGACTTCTTTGGAAGTGCCTTCGGTTCCGTTCGATCCCGGAACGGACTTGTATGGATATGTGTATGTACACTTTGAGATGTAAAGCTGGTTTCTATCAAATACATTTCTGTTGGTGGCGGAGAATTTATTCTCTTAGCTTAACACCCTTCTCTGAGACGTACGAGCTCAGAGGTTATGTAGTTGATGGTTACTAATGATATATTTCCAAACTGGTAATGTGGCATATGAAGTGCTGATGATCATTTGTTGATCAAAGCATGACTTTGTGAAAAGTGTAGCTTTGCGGATGAGATTTCGTCGGACCTCACACCCCAGAAATGGTCGAAACATGAAAGATGCGGCAAGGTTATGAGGGTCGCGCCCTTTAGGGTATGTTATTTCCTTCTGGAAAAGGGTAGTATCATGGTATGGAGCCCAGATATTTTACCTATGTTGTTGCCACAAATTTATTATACTTTATGGTTGTTGCTTTGTGGTTGAGGATCCTCGGATAATGGTCCCAAAGGACTGGGGGATGGCATGCTCGTGTAGTAGTTACCTAGTTATAGATGTAACCCGGCCTTATGTTGGCAGAGAGCTGATTAAGTTCTCGGGACGTCCCTCCAGAGGCGTTCCCACGTGGCAGTAGGAAGTTCCTTAGCCTGACCATTTGTTGGAAATCCAAACAAAACAATACGCGCCCTGTACGGTTTTAGTTGTATAACCTGCCATCTACTTATGGTGGCGCCCCACTGTTTGGATATTAGCTATAGTGGCATACAATAACGGTTGTATGCTAGCTATGATTAATATTATACTTTCGAAATGTTTTCTACACTATGCACTAATAATAATATCAAAGGATTTTGCGTACTAAGCATGTTTGACTATCATAAGGAGAAATCTTCTCCAATTCTGCGTTTGCATTGTGTGTGGCGGGAGGCCTTATGGTAGTTTCATTTTTCAAAAGCATAGCGGATTTCTTTTTATTTTCTTTGTGAAAATAACTGTTTTTAAGACCTCACACCAGTCCAACGACTGACCTGGAGTTTATTTTTCCCTTTCTAAACTCTAGGTGCCCACAATTTTCCACATGGGCAGCGTAGAGTCAGGTTATCATTATTTGGGAGCAAAGTCAAGAAGTTGCTGTGGAGATCAGGAGTTGGAGCTGGATGGCGAGGCGTATCACTTATATACGTAATAGTTCTTTTCCGTTGTGTGTTGTTGTAACACTCTGATAATGTAATGTGATGTAAAGTAATAACTGATATAGTTCTTTGTTTGAAAGATGTTCACTTATCTATTATATTTGTTTCGGTGCGATATGTGAGATTCTGTTATTGTTTTCTTTTTCTTCTTCTATCTTCTTATTCTTAAACCCTAATGGTTTGGTTTTCCGGCATTCGATTGTTCTCAGTTGATACAGTGGTCGTATTAAATGTCGATTTTCGGAAGTCGAAAAATCGGGTCGTTACATGTGGTAACAGAGCATTTGGTTAAGCGAAAACCTTGGCTCTGTTGGGTGTTACTCATTAGAGATAGGGTCAGCAGTACTCTAGAATGAGTGTGAGTGTAATAATAGATATGAGTCCGTATTTGTTAGTGAATATAAAATTGTTTGTATTGTGTTAACTTATCGGTTGATTGTTCATAGATTCTGGTCGGTGCAGTCTGGCCAACTGTATCGATAGGGGTTTCTAAACTCTTTAACAAGATAAACCGACAAAGTATTGTTTTAAAATAAGGTAAATGAAATAATTTTACCCTAAACTATTTTTGTATATAAAAAAAATGATTTTCTGTGAATTTTTATGGTATATGGTTGCTTGGTTGTTAGGAAGTGATGATATTGAATTATCCTCACTATTGTATGGAAATTTAATAAGAAATAGTGGTATAACCAAAGATTTGGAGATAAATTCATTTAACAAATGGAATTTATAAATATGAATTGGAAGGATAAGGGAATGAATTCATATACAAATGGGATTTGTAAATGTAAATTGTAAGTGTGGTTTATAATTTGAAATAAAGTTCATTCACGGAATGAAATTGGTAATGTGAATTTATCAATGAGTTTTATAAATTGAAATGAAATGCTAGAGTAATTTTTGGAATACAGATTAAAGGATTTGGATTGAAAATTTCCAAAGATTAAATTTCTTTAATTTGAAAATGGTTTCTAAAAGTATGGAAAATAATTATTTGAGAAGTATTTTTGAGTTGAATATGAAATCTAGTGGGGTTTGAAGTTCAAAAATATTTGGAAAAATATTTTGAAGGGATATAATTGATTTTCAAAGTTGGTTTTGAAATGTGAGTAATTGTTAAAAAGACTCTGGAAATCTTTAAAATGTTACGGGATATAAATAAGTTTGATAACTCATAAAAATATTTGAAATTTGATTGGAATAAGATTCAAATTGAAAAGGGATAAATAAAAGTAAGTGTGGAATAAATTTGTGAATGAACAAATGAGTTAACATTTGCAAGTAAATGAATTGGATTGAAAAATGGGATGAGATTTTATTTGGATCAAGTTGAATAAAAATTCAAACATGGGAAAAAAATGAGAAAAATAAAATGGATTGAATCCAAGTAAACTAATATGATAATTAATTAATTCATGAAATAGGAAAGTTGAATTAGTTAAATTAAAAATTCAATTGTGAGTTAAATTTGCAGATAAATTCAAGTAAGTAGAAATAAATTGAAAATTTCCTTGTTATTGATAGAATAAATTCGAGATGAATTGAGAATGGAAGGTTGAAATTTAAAAATGGATAAGTGAGTAAAACTAATTTAATTTAATTAGTAGATGGAATGGATTTGATAAATGACAAATCAAATGAAGGATTTAAGTTTGGAAGTGTTACAAGGAAAAATGAACTTGAGTTTTGAATAGAAATAACCTAGGTAAATATTGGATAAAAGCTCGACTTAAGTAAACATTGTGAAATGGTCGTTGTCAAGTTGTATGGAATGGTTTTGAATGAAACTTGTTTGATTAATGAAATGAAAATGAATGGATTAGAACTAAAAATGCAAGTATAAATAGACAATGAACTATTGAATTAATATGATGTGAATTTGAATGTCAATGAAAAAAAAGGAAAAAACTTGGTTTTGAAAATTTGATGCCAAGTATAGTTGTTTTGTATGCTATAACTTCATAGTGAATGCATACTAGGGTTGTTGAATATACATAAATGAGGTTTATGAAATGGATGCTAAACAAAGATTTTTGTATATCAATGCATCAAAATGAGTGAATATGGAATGCAAAATGAATTGAACGAAATCAATTGGAAATGAAATAGAATAAAGAGTAAATTGAGTTTGTATCAATTTAAGTTAGTTATAAACTAGATTGGATATTCTATTAAGTGAATGTCGTCGAATTTGCATAGAAATGGTTGTCGTTTGATGCAAACGTGATTGTATATAATTCTATGAGTTAAGGAAAGCCAATAAAATTGATTTTTGAATCAATTGAAATGGATATGAGTTCGTTTTGGTTAAAAATGAATTGAATGAAAGAAAGTGTGTTGTAAACTATTCAAATTGAATGGAAATGATGCGTGATTTAGTTGTAAGCAATTAAAATTGTATCGAAACCATATAAATTGCTAATGGAAATAATTTTGAATATTTTGCTTTTGAAAACTATGTGTTTACTATTGAAAATGAGTGAAATGTAAATGAATTTCCTATATATGTCACTTATGGGTTTAGATTGAGTAAATACAGTACATGAGGGCCGTTTGGCTGGATTTGGTCGCGCTAAAATGCTAATTAAATAAGCCGCTTGCTTAAAAATGCTAAATAAGGAAAGCTTACGCAATAAAAATAGAAAATATGAACCGTTTTTGTTTTTTCCGACTGGGTGCGTCGATGTATATATATTTATATATTTTGTCAAATTGCAAAAGCTTCTCCGTACAAAGGAGACTCTACCAAAAAATTTCGAAAATTTTGGGAGATAGAAAAAATTTAGGAAAATTTTTTGTTAACGACAAACGATTTCAAATTGGAATTTGAAGTAAATTAGTGAATGAAACTAATTTAAAATATGAATCAGTTATAATTGAAAGATAAAATTCAATATTCAGAGTAGAAGATAAATTTAATTCAAATAGAATTGAAATTGTGAATTAAATTAAAAGGAAATTGAAGATGCAAGATTGAATGATAATGGATATAACTTCAATAGTGAAGTAAAAATGTATAAGAAGTATATATTGAAATTCCATAAAGGAATGTGCAAAATAAATTTGAATTTTGGAATTGGACATTGTGGATATCAGGATATACAGGTATTATAAAGAGAAAGGAAAATTGGTTTTGATTTCTGAAGTTAAATTTGAAATTGCTCGACAAAAAGGTATGTATTTAAATTTCAGTATGAAATTTGGCGATTCTCTTGTCCAGCCACTTGACCTTTTGTTTTCTTTTGGAAATCTGAGGGCCTGTGGTGCCATTTTGTAGTCGTACCGAGCTAGCCGCGCAAAGGAGATACTGGCGAAATTCTTCGAAAACTCAGGAAGTTAGAAAAATTTTGAGAAAATTTTGATAGTTTAAAATTTGAATTTGAATTGTGAAGTAAATGAAGTTGTTTGGAAACTTATGATTAAATTTGTAAAATTAGTTGAAATGATACTGAGTCTTTAAATAAAAAGGATTTATTTTGGAAAGTTGATAAAACTATTTGGTTTGGAAAATATTAAACGGGTTGAGGATCATTTTTCTTAACTTGTAATTTCGAGAAGAAACTCTTTTAAGGGGGGAAGGATGTGACGACCCAGAATTTTTGGTATTTGAATTTGAAAATATTTAAGTGATTTTAAATGTTTGGAAGATAGTTTAACTTGAATTTCAAATTTTCAGAATGAATTTGACAATTAAATTATTGAATTTAATTTATTGAAGTTGGGTAAAATATTGAATCTTCAATTTTAAGCTGATTATAAAAAAATATTTTCATGGCTTAGAAAATTTATATTGATTATACTGAGGTTAACGGAAGCTTCAGAATTGAATTTGGACATGCTTTGTTTAGTTTTGAAATCATATGATTTAAATTGATGTTTAAAAATGGCCTTCCGAGGCACAGTCTCGGAATTCGACGAAACTAGTCACATTGAATCCATAATATTGAATTATTATCGAATTTCAAATTTCGTGCTCTTAGAGCTATCATGTGATCGTACGAAATACAAACGCCTAGAAAATAATTAATTGAATTAATTTAATAGTCAATTCAAAAGGCTATCTTCTCCAATACGATTAAATTTGGACTCGAAACCTTTTCCATTACATTCGGAATAGGTATATAACATTTTAGACGCCTAGAGACATGCCGCGATAGGATGTCAAGATTTTGAGTTGCAATTATCGAGACAATTTAAATTAGAATTAGAATTAATATATATTTTTATATCCTGATCAATCTTCAGCTGCATTTCTATCACAACAGCACGCAAACTTCACGTCCCTTTCATTTCATACTTTATGCAACCTTTCCAACTGAAATATCAGAAGAAGAAAAAATCAATGCCGCATTCATCTTTCTATATTTCTAACACAATCGAACGTCTCCCTTTCCCTAAATTCAGAAATCAAGTTCGAATTTTACGAAATCAATCTTTAAAAAATAAAAAAAAGGGCAGCCTACTTCCTAATCAAAAATGGTCGCGGGCGAATTAAACTCGGAGCGGCGGCATGGCGCATCGCCTCGCGCGCGTAGGGGGGATTCGCGAACTATAAATCACGGCGCTGTCGCGATCATCATGGCCGAAGGAAGGCGCGAGTGTGGAGGATCGCGCAAGGTGTAGCATCTCGGCTAGGCTCGCAGCGGGTTCATGAGTGAGAGCAATTGAGTCTTTTGATTTGGGGATGCGTGTACTCGAATCGAGGGTTCAAGCGACGGCAAATGGATTGAAGCACGGCGGCGGGGCTATCGGGGAGCGGTGTGCGTCAAAGTTTATAGGCAAAGGCTAGGGTTCGTGCGATATAGTTTGCGCACGCAACAGTGATGGTCGCGACAAACATTAGCAAAACGTCTAACGTCGGAGCATAAGGTATTTCTGTTTTTGGATTTTTAATTTGAATAAAAAAAGTGTATGTAGTTTTTTCCTATGAAAAATAAAATTTCCAGGTTTAGTTTAAAAAGGGAAATTTTACTTGTAGTAAGGTTTGGAAAAAAATATATATATATATAAGAGCCATATAAAGACAAGAATTTTAAAATAACTTATTTTAATAAGCAGCTTGAAACGAAAAAAATAAATAAACATGAATTTTGAATTATTTGAAAGTTTATATAAAACCAAATATTTCATTAAAAAGAAAATTACCAGTTTGAATAAAAATTTTAGCTTAAAAATTAAAATTATAAAATGGAAAATTGAATTGTTCGATTTATTTCGAATATTAATCAATTGTATAAATTATTTATACAAGGTCAATACCTGAAAGAAATCAAGTTGGGATGAAAATGGATTGCATACATAAGCAAAGGTGAGATCTTCTCACTCAAAATAATGATTAAAAATTTCAGTTATTGATTAATTGTTGAATTGTGATAGTTAAATTTAAATTGTTGATTTTGTGCTTGGATGATTAATTTATTATCAATTATGTTAGTTTAGACCCTATGCGCCGCATAATAGAGGAGGTTATTATATTAAACCCATATACCACGATATTCCACCTCGAAGTGGAATTGGTATTATATATGCATTTGGAGTTGTTGATTTCTCGCATTATATAGCGGATGAGACCCTATCGCGCCGCATAATAGCGGATGATATTTTATAAATCCCATATACCGCGATATTCCACCTCGAAGTGGAATTGGTATTTAATTGTTGTGCTAACGTCTGTGGATGCAGAGAAACAGGTTGGAAGGATCAAACTGGATTCCTCAAATAGTTGAATTTGTTTTAATAATTTGTGTGTTAATCTGTTTATTTGTGTGTGGCTATTTATGATTGAAACTGTTGGAGGCTATAATTTAGCCACTTATATTTTTGGTATCGTAGGATACCAGAAATAGATAAATTTGATTTTTGAAATTTAGTAGAAAATTTATAGTAAATTAATTTTAGAAAATTTAATAAATTTAAAAGAAGGAATTTGTTTCAAAAGATAATAAATGTGGTGTTGAAATAAATTTAGAAATAAATTTTGGAAATTGATTTGGTATTTGTAAATAAATTTGGAAATAAATTTAGAATTTAATTCGGTGTTGAAAATGAATATTTAGAGATCGATTTGAGAATCGTATATCAATGGATATTTATAAGTTTAAATTCACGATGGAAATTTTATAAAGGAAAGGGAATTTTGATTTAAAAATAAATGTTGGTTTATTTTTAAAGGTGTGAAAAGAAATTTACGGATTTGGAACGTAAATTTAAAATAAATCCAGAAAGATTTATAAATTGATTGAATGAACCATTTTAGAATGGAAAGTGTATTCCCTAAAAAGCCGAGTATGTTTGTATAGAGTAGATTTAAAAGAATATATTGGAGAAATTATTTTCTTAAGTTGTTTTGAAAATCTTTAAGTAAAGATTTATTTAATTAAAAAAGGGACTATTTAAAAAAAATTAAATTGATATTCGTTTTAGAAAATAGTTATTTAAATATTTATACTTGTCTACTAATTTAATTTTAAAATTAGTTTGGACTTGAAGTTTTATATTAAATACTGGTATAATGTTTTCATAACTAATATTCAAATAAGTGTTTAGAAATAGTTTTTATTTTAAATATATCCAAGTACATATGTTTGGGTAAGTAAATTTAATTATTTTAAAGTATTTGAACTCGGCAGATTTTCAGTGGAAATGGATAAATATTAGAAAGGTATTCCGCGTAAGGAAAAGTGATTTGATATTTGTTTTCAAAAGATTGAAAGGTGAAAAGTGTTTTGAAATTTGTTTTCAAATGGTTGAAGTGTTAAAAAATTGAATCTTGCAAAGATATTTTGAAAATAATAATTGGGGAAAAATTATTTGGAATCCAGTGATTGCTGTGAATATTGATTGATAGTTAAATAATCGACTATCAATATTTTCCTTTTAATGACATTTGAATTTCGATGCGACCGGGGGTCGGATTCCAATTGGATATCCGAAAATCACATCGAACCTTTGTGATTGTGATGGATCTTTTATTTAAAGGATCAAAGTGGAAATTGTTGTGATTTGTTTCATATCTGAATGAACACTTATTTTGGAAAATAAGCGCTCATTTTTCGGATTTGCCGGGAAAGGACCTTGTGTCATAAAACCTATTCCGAATAATGATATATGACGAAATGGGATTGCATCTAAAGACAGTGTTGAAGACCGGGTATTTTTGAAAATGAAAGGATTACCTGTCGAATTTTTCTGTACCGGGTTGTTCCAGTATAGAGATTTTATCACCCTGTGTGATGGGGATTCTGGACGTGATTAGTGAATATCCGGATTTGCAAGGACTTCTTTGGAAGTTCTTAGGTTCCATTCGATCCCGGAACGGACTTGTATGGATGTGTGTCTGACATTACACTTTGAGATGTGAAGCTGGTTTCTATCAAATACATTTCTGTTGGCGGCGGAGAATTTATTCTCTTAGCTTAACACCATTCTCTGAGACGTATTAGCTCAGAGGTTATGTTATTGATGGTTACTAGTGATATATTCCCAAATTGGTAATGTGGCATACGAAGTGTTGCTGATCATTTGTTGATCAAAGCATGACTTTTTGAAAAGTGTAGCTTTGTGGACGAGACTTCATCGGACCTCACACCCCGGAAATGGTCGAAATAGGAATGATGCGGCAAGGTTATGAGGGTCGCGCCCTTTAGGGTATGTCATTTCCTTCTGAAAAAGGGTAGTATCATGGTATGGAGCCCAGATATTTTACCTATGTTGTTGCCGCAAATTTATTATATTTTATGGTTATTGCTTTGTGGTTGAGGATCCTCGAATAATGGTCCCAAAGGACCGGGGGATGACTTGCTCGTGTAGTAGCTACCTAGTTACAGAGGTAACACGACCTTGTGTTGGCAGAGAGCTGGTTAAGTTCTCAGAACATTCCTTCAGAGGCGTTCCCATGTGGCAGTAGGAAGTTTCTTAGCCTGACCATTTATTGGAAATCCAAACAAAACAATACTCGCCCTGTACGGTTTTAGCTGTATAACCTGTCATCTACTTATGGTGGCGCCCCACTGTTTGGATGGTAGCTATAATAGGCATACAATAATGGTTGTATGCTGGCTAAGATTAATATCATACTTTCGAAATGTTTTCTGCAATGTGCACTAATAATAATAATATCAAAGGATTTTACGTATTAAGCATGTTTGACTATCATAAGGAGAAATCTCCTCCAATTCTGCGTTTGCATTATGTGTGTGGAGGGATGCCTTATGGTAGTTTCATTTTTCTAAAGCATAGCGAATTTCTTTTTATTTTCTTTGTGAAAATAACTGTTTCTAAAATCTCACACCAGTCCCATGACTGACCTGGAGTTTATTTTTCCCTTTCTAAACTCTAGGTGCCCACAATTTTCCTCACGGACAGGCTAAAGTCAGGTTATCATTATTCGGGAGCAAAGTCAAGAAGTTGCTGTGGAGATCAGGAGTTGGAGCTGGATGGCGAGGCATATCACTTATATGTGTAATATTTCTTTTCCGCTGTTTATTGTTGTAACACTCTAATAATGTAATGTGATGTAATGTAATAACTGATATAGTTCTTTGTTTAAAAGATATTCATTTATCTATTATATTTGTTCCGCTGCGATATGTGAGATTATGTTATTATTTTCTTTTTCTTCTTCTATCTTCTTCTTAAACCCTAATGGTTCAGTTTTCTGGCATTCGATTGTTCGGCAGTTGATACAGTGGACGTATTAAATGTCGATTTTCGAAAGTCGAAAAATTGGGTCGTTACAGTACGGATGCTGCAATCGTCCATAGTATTAATTCCCAACGAAAAATGAGATCAATTAATTATATCTATAACATCAGGAGCATATGAATATGAAAATTTTCAAAACACATTTCATTAATATTTCACACTCATTACATAATCCCATCGATTCCATGTTCAGAGAAAATATAATATTTACAATATTCCAAGTGACATATGAAGATGCCTCTTTTGATGATCAGAGTCCAACTACATGACAATTACAAGTTCTTTCGATACATCCATTTAAACAAAGTATAAACTTTAAAAAACATAGCGGAATCAAACTCCTAATATTAGCTTGCCTCCTGCATGTCTCCAGAAGCTTATTTGTCCAAACTGAACACCATACTCCCAATCTACTAAATTGAGTACCCGAGAGTTTAAGTGGAAAAATAAAAATTTTGGGTCAGAGAAAAAGTCTGCTGTGAATAATAATAAACCATATCACACTAAAAATAGAACATGCCGCAGAATGGACTTAGTTCTCCCCTCATTGGTATTTTATCAAAATATGTCAATCTAAGCATTAATTATGCACCTGCAACCACAATGTTAAATAAAATATGATATGGTCATATGCATGCAATATGGGTAAATGTGACTAGTCCGTCATTATAGGGTTATGCATTCCTAAAGCTTACCTGCCCTAAAAACCGACTGTCTATCTCAAATCATAGTTTTCCTAGGGTCAATATGAACCCATTAGTTTTCACGGCCAAATAATAACCTATTAGGCAGATTCAGGCAAAAACATAACCAGATGTCCCAAAATCTCTAAATACGTTTAGGAGAAAATCCAATTAAACAATCAGTGAGCATATGGAGCTACCATACGAGTTCATTTTTTTGTGCACACATCTTTTAGTCTCATTACTAACAAAGCCCTATGCACTAGAATTGCTAACCTTTACCAATCAAGGGCTAACGACTGAAGCAAGGAAGTAACCCTACACTAGTCCAATCAAAAATTTATCTAGTTTTAAATCCATGATTGATATCTTTTTGATCGGTTCAAGGCATCAATTGATTTATCTGATCTCTTGGATGCAATTCTCCTCACTTAGGAGTTTAATTTGACCAAACTCACTACTGGATCAACTTAACTGATAATTTTGTTCCTAAGTCCCAATGTGCAATGTTGGGTAATGCAAATATGAGTATGACAAATGATAAAACATGTAAATTTAAGTAATCAAATGATAATAAGGACATATAACATCAGACATCATAATATGTTCAATCCATAGTTATATCCATAATAAAGTTACTTAAGTTTAAGCAATATTTTCCTTTGGCAAAATTCGTATAAAAGAGGGCTAAAACACCATTTCATTTTCTTGAAAACATATATCTTTAAAATCAATAAACCTCTTGAAATTATACCTAAAACAAGGAAAACTTAGCAGAAAATACATAGCCAAAATCTTGTGCCAAAGCACTATCATCTATACATAGCTTTTAAAATATTTGCTATTGAAATAAGGATGTGAAGCTTCTAAGAAACATAGGCTATCGAGCCTCTAAGACTTCAGCTTTTGAAAAATACACTTGTTAACAAAACAAGGTTATCGAGCCTCTAAGAGACATAGTGTAACACCCCTATTTTCAGTAAAACATTATTCAAGACATTTAATTAAATAAAATATATAGAATAATGTAAATTGTTAAGGAGAATGAGATTTGAAAATATCAAGTCATTCCTTAATGAACTAAGCAATAAGATTGTTTAAACTTAACATATAAGAGAATATATAAGAGGGGAAATTTAAGAAATTGACCTATCCTTTGCCTTAAACATCTCCCTCTCATATCATTCTCATTTTATTCATACAAAAAAAACCAATCAAAAGAAAAATATCAAGAGGCCAGCCATTAATCAACCTAGGGAGGGTGAAATCAATCGCAAATTCAAGCTTAGGGATATAAGAGCTAAATCAAGCCTTAACTCCAACAATTAATCTAAGGTAAACAATAAGTGTTCCATCTCTATTTTTGCATTTGAATTCAGTTATGGATACTACCCGATGATTGATGTTTCTTTTGTCAAGATATGGTTGTTTAACATTGTTTGGATAGAATAATGGTTATTAGAATATTTATGAAATTATTTAAATGGATTTTAAGGGTGAAACCTAAGATTTTAGTCTCCAGACGCTTTGATTTTTTGATAAGTTCCATAAAACATTACAACGTTGATTTTTTAATTTCATAATTCAAACGAAATTGAATATTTTATGAATTTCTTAAGGAGAAAATAGCTTAATTTTGGGTTTTAATTATTTAAAATAATCAAATGTGTTTTTTGGCTTTGAAATTTTTGTATGACAAAGAGAAGTATACTCTCTATTTTTTCGTGAATTTTAAGATTTTTCCTAAGTAATTTTGAATTATTGTGAATTTATTATACTAGATAAGCATATAAAAGGATAATAAATTAAGGATATTAATTAACGACTTTAAGTGTGTTTGGAACTTGAAATTTTAGTGCGGCAGTAATTCTGGAAAGGATTTGTAAAGAAATTGTTTTATCCAATAGAAATTGGATAAGAAACAAGATGTGGAAAAAGTTTTTGCTTAAAGTAGCATTAAGACAATTTTCACATGAATTATAATAGTGCCACACCACACTAATGTTGTCGAGCCAAAGACAAGGTCACATCTATGAGTATCGACATTGAAGTGAAATAAAGCATAAGATAGTGCTTTGGTAGCTGTGTAATGTTTCCAAGTAAGTCGAAGTCGACATCGTCGACACTATAGTATCGGTAGCAATGGCAGTTTTACATGATACCACAACTAACCACTTTGACTATTTTACAGACTAAGGCAGCAATGTCATTTTTATTGACTTCCACTATATATATAAAGCATCACAATAGTCGAAGTGGTTTAAATAAGAAAGTTTTATTATGACGTAGAGGCTCTTGGGGTCGATGTGCATTAAGGTCGGCGATCTTATGTTTTGGAGACAAAGCCTCATGTCCAGGACATTGCACTTCCTCTTTTAAGGCTGAAAAGGCTTGATTTTATATAAATTGAAAACGTTTTAAAGGGGTGAAGGGGTCTATGTTTTAAGAGGGTCAATGTCCCTATGTCTTCGATAGTTAGCTATATAACTTATAAAGGTTTAAATTTTGTTTAATAGGTGGATAGCCTTAATCTATGAAGTCGACTTTGTTATCTTCGATGTGAATTTATACTTAAATGAACCAAATTTGTTATTATATTGGGTAGAGAGTCGATGTGGTATAATGCTGCTTGAAAGTTGCCTATCTTTATCAAAGGAGGAGAGCCTTATGTTTTACATTTTGACGTCGTCAATGGGGATACCAATACCATTTTAAATTGTAAATTTCGACACTATCATTAGGGACACCAATGTAGATGAACTTCGACACTGATCCAAATAAACCTAATAAGTATGACAAGCTTATTGTTTTACGACTTCAATTTTAAACATTGGGGAGACCAATGCTATTTTTATTATAAATGTTGACGCTATCATTGAGGACACCAAAGTAGATTTGTTTTGACAAACTAAATGTTTGATAAATGGGACTTTGTCATTGGAGACACCAATACATTTTGTTAAAGGAGTTCAACATTGATCAATTGGGTACCAATGTGTCACCGAGAAATGTTATAACTTTAAAGGGAGATAACCTAATTAGGGACACCAATAAACATAGGCTAAACATGTAGGTAACATCAATTAAATTGTTAAATGAAGGGTTCATAGTCATCTTAGGAAAACTATGGATGTGAGATGGAGAGTGTCTATGAGGATAATGAAGGGTGTAGAGTCACCATAGGAAAACTATGGGATGTGTGATGGATAATCCACATCATTTTAAGTTACATGGAATATGTGTGATGGATAGTCCATATAATTTTGAGTAATTAAACCATATGTGATGGATAGTCAATGTGGTAAGGGAAGTGTAATCCGAGTAACAATTACATGTTAAATGGATAGTGCACATAATTCTTTATATGCTTGCATGTGAGATGGGTAGTCCACATAAACATAAGACAAATAGTTGGATAAAAATAAGATGGGTAGTCTGTTTAAATTGTGATAGGTAGACATTTTAAATTTAGATGGATAATCTAATGAATTGGGATGGGTAATCCAATATATGTTGCATAATTATATATGTTGTTCCTAGTTCTAACCATTGTGATTTCAGAATCACAGTGTATAGTTATTTTTTTTTAAGATACCAGTGTAACATCCCTCACTTTGAGGGCCAAAACTTATGGCTATGGATGCAGTAGTTATCCAAATTCTCGTTGACCAAATATGGTAACGTTAGATACATTGATATAACAGAAACACATAGATATGGAAAAAAATTAAAACCATTAAGCAAATTTCTCATTCCATTTCAAATCAAATTTCAAACTCATAAAAAGATCCCAAATTCGAAAACCCTATTCAAAGAAAATATAGTTATTACAAAATACACCAAGAGGGACATATGAAGATCCCCCTTTGGATAACTAGAGTCTATATATTGGCCATTAAACAAAAAAAACACAAAGGGATCATATATAAAACTCCTAATAGTTAGTGTTAACCCGCATTTCGGCAAGGCCATGGAGTGGCGGATTTAACTTAACCAACTTCACGATAATCAAAGCTGAAATATGATGAATTCGGTTTAATGGATGATGTTCACTTGGATAGATGCTCGGTCAGGATAGGTCGTTTGGTCGGAATAAAGTAGTTCGATGTGTTTGGAGTTCGACCATGTCGCTTGGCCGTTCGGTGTGGCATAGTCTGGTTGTGGTATAGAAGTTCAGAAAGGTCGTTTGGTTGCGACTTAGCATGTGTAGATCAGTATTTCTGGTTCGGCATGGTGCTTCAGTCAGGATCGCTCGGCATTGTGGCTTGGCATGGGTCGCTCGACATTATGGCTCGGTATGGGTTGCTCGGCATTGTGGCTCGGCATTGGATGTCGCTCGGCATTATACCTCGCTCAACATTGTACCTCGCTCGACATCATACCTCGCTCGGCATTGAACGTCGCTCGTCGTTGTGGTTCGAGTAATATCACTCGGCGTTGCCTTTGGCCTTGGTTGCTATTCAGCATGTGTAGATCGGCATAGCAGGAGGTCGATGTTTCAAGGAAGGAGGTTCGGCACTTGGTTGCAAGTTGTAGGCAAGTTTACTCCGAGTCTTGGATAAAACTGCTTCAAGTCATGGCCGGGAGATGTGTTTCGGCATTCGCAAGTCGGTAGATGCCGCTCATTGAAGGTTGGAAGTCCATATGTGGCTCGGTCATTGGTGGAGTGGTTCGGCATAGACCGATCGGCATGGAAGTGTGGGTCGGTTACGATGAGGAATGTTGGCTTGGCTATGGTCCTGATGGGCCCCGATTACTCAGGAGGCCCAATTACTTGGATTTGCCTATAAATACAGCATGTGGGGTTCCATTAAAGGGATCTTCTTCTTTTGGCTCTCTTACTTTCTTTTCTCTAAAGCTAAGGCACTCAGCCATTATTAAACTTTGGATTGTAACTGTAATCGATTATTACAACAATAAAAAGGAATTTTCTAGAGTGGACATATGCCAGGGTTAGCCGAACCACTATAAAATCTATTGTTCTTCATTGCTTTCATTTTAATTTTTTACCATTCTTCACATTTATACTCTCTACATAAAATCTATCTATAAGCTGTGATTGGTACTTGGTGCTTTCATCTGGATTTGGGTGTTAATAACCAATTTTGGCGCTAACATTTTAGTGCTTCCATTGAGAAAGCTAGCACTCGGGGATTTTGGAGCTTGGATTTTGGATTGAAATGATTGGAAACTCAGAGTTTAGAGAGCAATGGCTAGACCACCGACATGGTAGCAAAAAGTGAAAAGGAGCAAACAGGAAGGAAGTCAAGCGGCCTCTTCTGGAGCTGGAGAGGATCATGCGTCCATCTACATAACTCGAGATGAGATGCAGGTTATGATGAATTCTATGCAGGAGCAGATGATGAAACGGCAAGAGGGGATGATACTGGCTCTTCTTAGGCAATTTGGACAACCAAGAACTACAGGTACTCAAGTTCTTGGAACTGGACCAAAGGAATTCAACCAGCAGGTGAATGGAGTGATTCAGCGGGGCAGCTCCTAATCGACAAACAGCTAACAATCTAGATGGACCTAGACTCGAGGGCACACCACTAGGTAATGCTCGACTAGTCCATGGAGGGATACCGGACGACACTATGTGGCCCGACGTCGATAGGAATATAGAAGTACATAATAAGGATATGTACCAGAATTTCCTTGGGGACTTAGGGGCAGTTTGGAAACATGGATAGGGGGTAACCCTTGGTTGGAAACGCTGGATTGGCTGACATTATCAGGTGGATTATGTTTGATGTGATTTTTTGTTTGATGATAACAAAATATATATCAATATATATATGTGTTTGCAGTTTGGACTATATACAGAAAGGAAGAAATATTCATATTGAATAATTATACTATTGCACAGAATTTATATAATTCAACCACTATTTTTTATTCAATATAATATTTTATTACAACACTTAAACAATACAAAGTTTTCAGCTCTCTCTCTATATATATATATATACACACCAGTTCATACATTTTACATTTCTCACTACAACACTCATCACTCAGTTTTTCACTCTGTCTGCACATCTGCATCTATCTGCATTGTCCAGCTCCATTTCTTGTCCTGTCTCCTGTGTACCTGTATAATTAGCAACTACAATAGTAATCTGAAAACAAACAAATTTGAATTTGCAAAAATAGAAATTTGTTTGTGTCTCGGATACATGGGTTATTGTCATCATCTTTGATTGTGTAATATCTGTGCATATCAGTGTTCTTACAGATAATCATGAGTGGTTGCAATACACACGTGTACATTTATACACGTGTGCACTGCCTCACCAACTCGTGTGCGCTATCAACAAAAGCAATCATACACAATATAGACTCGGCTGGATATGCAACCTGACTGTGTTCAAAGTCTCGACCAAAATCAGTGACTCAATGCAAATACAACAACAGAGCACAATGCACAAAAATCACAAACAAGGTCAAACCCAAGATAGGTTCAACTCAAGGCAACTTGAAGCATACGAGGTCAGACAAATCACTGCAACAACAAACTCAGTGAAGCCAAAGTGCAGTGCAACTACAAAGAAGTCAGTGGCAAGCTACAAACACCGAGTGCAACAGCAAACACATCATGAAGGACCACAAAATGCTACCAAGCAAACAAAGACCAGACAGTACAACATGTACAAGGATCAATGAATTGAATGAACTCGACCAGACACACATGAACAGAACATCAACTGGGCAGAGACAAAACAACACAGTCAAGTCACAATGAAACTGCAGTAGACAAGTACACAACAAACCCGAATGTCACAAAGCATACAAACATGTATGCAACATGGTGAGCAACACAAGGGCAGTACAATGCAACACAGTGAAAATGCTCAATGCACCAAGTACAGACAATAAGCTACGTGCAGTGTGCAAGTACAAACTCCAATGAGCAAATGCAACAGTGAAACTCGAGACCAAATGCAACTACATGAACAACAGAGAAGATGGTCAGAAGACACAGTGAGCTCAACAGTTATGCAAACATGTCCAAAGTCAAAGAAAAAAATAGGGTTGAATTTAAAAATAAACATCGGGTTTTAATTAAGTCAAAGAAATCTAATTTGGAAAGAAATCTCTGCATCAAATTTCTCGAATACATATATGGTCAGTGTTAATTCAAATAGGGGCCGAGACAACCAATATAGGAAGAAATCTTCGAATTAATTAATTCGAAAACAAATATGGACAGCAATAATTCGAAATTAAATCAAAAAAGGAATACTCCAAATCCAGAACAAATTCAGGAAAAATAATCAACGACGTGTAGAAATCAAATCTGACAGTGGTTATTAGGGTTTCAACCCTATAAATAAACCCTAAGAAATCATCATAGAACACAACAACTATCGAGTCAAGCAAGCAATTAAAACAAGCAGCGAAAGAGAATACATACAAATCTATCAAACTCGATAAAAGGAGCAGCTGTGAAAAAAGCGCAAGTAGAATCGATCATCAGAGAGCGAGCGCGAACATGAGCATCAAAAATCAGTCAAAGCCCCAATTTGGATCGCAAGGGAAAGAAGCCCTAATTCAGATCGAATAAAGAATACAACTGAGGGCCGCCATTTTTTTTCACAAACAAAAGACAAAGGATCGGGTGAAATAAGATAAGAGGGAAGTGACCGCATATTTCGTTTGTTTTGGGTTAGGGTGTTTTTATTTTATTTTAAGGGCAAGATAATTTAAATTGTTTTTAAATTTAGTGCTTGCTCTTATAATTTGTTTTATTTGTCTGTTCTTTTCAAAACAAATCATGGTAAATCATCACCTAGGGTTTAGGTGTTGTCAGATTGTCTAGTTAGAGTTAGTCCAGTTAGCAGGGTTTGCGAGTTTGCAAAACTCTATAGGCGGTAGCAGGGTTTGCAAGTCTGTTAGAGTGTTTGTAAGCGGGAAACTGTTTAATTCTAATAGAAATCTGGGAATGCAGCAGTAGGCAGGGGTTGCCGAAGCTGGGTAAATTTTGTGTGTGATTTATTTTTCAGCATATTTATTTCTGCAGTTTGTTTCTGTGTTTAATTCGGAAAAATTTGCTATAACCCTATTCACCCCCCCTCTAGGGTTAATTTAGATCCTACAAGTGGTATCAGAGCTAGGTATTTTACTTTAACTCTAGAGTCATGAATCCACCAAATAATGCTTTTTCTGAGGGGCAATCTATTGCTAGGCCACCCATGTTTAATGAGAATGATTATGCTTATTGGAAAGTTAGGATGAGTATTTATCTTAGTTCTGTCGATTATGATGTTTAGGATATTATTGAAACTGGCTATAAATCTCCCACTATAGTTATTGGTGATATTGAGATTCCTAAACCTAAGGATATGTGGGATGCTAACGATAAGAAATTAAAAACTACAAATGCCAAAGCAATGAACGCTTTGATCTGTGCTCTTGATAAAAATGAGTTTAATAGAATTTCTCGTTGTACAACAGCATAGAAATTTTGGCACACTTTGGAGGTGACACACGAAGGAACTTCTCAAGTCAAGGAGTCACGTCTAGCTCTATTTAGCAATGAATACGAAAACTTTTCGATGGAAAAGGGCGAGAGCATAAAGGATATGTTTGGACGTTTTTCAACTTTGGTGTACAATGCTAGAGCGCTTGGGAAGGTCTTCACTGAAGTAGAGCTTGTGCGGAAGATACTGCGAGTCTTACCAATGAACTTTGAGGCAAAAGTCACGGCAATACAAGAATCGAAAGATCTGAGTAAACTAAGCATGGATGAGTTGATCGGAAACTTGATGACATATGAGCTTGAGCTAAAGGCAAAGGAGGAACGTAGCAACTCCGAATCAAAAAAGAAGACAATTGCCTTAAAGAGCAAAGAAGAAAGCGATGAAGAAGAAGAAGATCTAATTGAAGAGCTTGCGATGGCTGTCAATAATCTTAGAAAATGGTCAAAATTCAAGCCACGCAAGAAGAAAACAAGTGGTAATAGGTCAAAAGATTCTGACGATTCCGATAATGAATTGACATGCTTTAACTGCAAAAAGCCTGGCCACTTCAAACAAAAATGCCCACTTCTCAAAAACAACAAAGGAAAGAAAAAGAAGAAGAAGGCCTTTGCAGCAACTTGGGATGATGAAGAAGGAGAAGAAGTTTCGGATAATAGCTCAGAAGAGGCTAACTTGTGCCTTATGGCAAAATCAGATTCAGAAACAAGTTCAGAGGAATCCAGTGAGGTACGTGACTATTCTTATAAAGAACTTGTTTTGATGTGTTATGATCTTACTAATACAATTGATACTCTTGAAACTAAAATTGAAAAATTGAAGTCTGACAGGAGAGAACTTGTTCATGAGAATACTAGGTTAGAAACTGAACTTGAAAATATTCAAAACCTAGACTGTAAAAAATGTAAAATTTTAGATTCAGAAATATCAAGACTTAAGAATAGCTTCGATAATCTTGAAAAAGAAAACTCAAGTCTTAAGGAAACCATTGACACTAGGAAAAATGATTTTATAAATAGATGCACCACACTTGTAACTGAAAACACAACACTAAAAACCAAAGTCCAAAATCTTGAGAAATATCTGAATAACTTTTCAAGAGGAGAAAAATCATTCAACATGTTATTGGAAAATCAACTCTTTGCTAATAACAGAAAAGGACTAGGTTTTGGGAAAACACAGGTTGATGATCATGCAAAAGGTAAGAGTGTCTTTGTTAGAAGTGAAATTGGACATCGTGTTGAAAATTGTAGTCATAGGAACAAGAACATAAAATTTATACAAGTTTGGGTTCCTAAGAATTCTACAAACAAATTCCATGTCTATAGGAACAAAAATGAAAGGACAAAACAAGTTTGGGTTCCAAAGGGATTGTTTGTTCACAATGCTTCAGTTACTAATATCATTGGACCTAAGAGTTTCTCTAGGTCATCCTCCTCTCTCTTTATGTAGGTCTCTTGGCGGGCTAAGGAGCAACAAGAATGGTTTCTAGATTCAGGTTGTTCTAGACATATGACAGGTGATAAATCTAAGTTCCTTAGCCTAGAGAATTTTAGAGGTGGAAATGTGATCATGGGAGACAATAGCAAGTATAAGATTATTGGGAAAGGTGAAGCAAGTAACGGTACTTTTTCCTTGACTAATGTTTTATACGTTGATAATTTGCACACAATCTCATTTCTATTAGCCAACTATGTGATAAAGGTATGAATGTGGTTTTTGATAGTGATACTTGCAAAATCATTGATAAAACTTCTAATAACATTGTTTTTATGGGCAAAAGAAAAGGAAATGTTTACTCGCTTTCGTTTGACAATCTAAATCTTTCCAGATGTTTGGTAGCCACTGACGAAGAGGCATCTTTATGGCATAGGAGACTTGGACATGCTAGCATGAGTCTCTTAAAAAATCTTGAAACGAAAGAATTAGTCAGAGGGTTACCACATCAGAAATTTAAAGATAACAAAGTGTGTAAAGCATGTTCCTTGGGCAAGCTTAGTCGATCATCATTTCGCCCTAAAACCATTGTTAGCACATCAAGGGTCCTCGAATTAATTCATATGGACTTATTTGGACCAAATGAAATTGCAAGCTTGAATGGAAAACGTTATTGTTATGTATTGGTTGACGATTATTCTAGATTTACATGGGTTTATTTCTTTGCCAAAAAGTCTGAATCTTTTGATTATTTTTCAAAATTTGCTAAACTTGTTCAAAATGAAAAAGGAGTTTCAATTAAAACTTTAAGAAGTGATCATGGAGGCGAATTTGAAAATTCGGAATTTGAAAACTTTTGTGAAGAAAATGGTTTAAAACATGAATTTTCTGCTCCACGAACACCTCAACAAAATGGGGTGGTTGAAAGGAAAAATCGTACATTGCAAGAATTGGCTAGATCCATGTTGAGTGAGTATAAACTACCTCTAACTTTTTGGGCAGAGGCGGTGAATACTTCGTGCTACGTAATGAATAGAGTAATGATTAGACCAATACTTGGCAAAACGGCTTATGAAGTGTGGCACGAAAGGAAACCTAATATCTCTTACTTTCGTGTTTTTGGATGCCCTTGTTTCATTCTTAACACAGGTGATCAACTTGGAAAATTTGAATCAAAGGCCGATGAGGGAATTTTCATAGGCTATTCAACCAGGAGCAAGGCTTACAGGATATACAACAAACGAACAAAGACAATTGTTGAATCAATCAATGTGAAATTTGATGAATCTGATCTGGAAAGGACGACTGAAAAAACGGTTTATGATGGGGTAGATCATGAAGGCATTAAAGAAGGGACATCTAGTGAGAAAGATGAAAGTTGGACTGTTGATGCTGATAGATTGAAGTTCAAATCCAATCATCCTCCTGAATTGGTTATAGGAGATCCTACGGAAGGTATACGCACTCGCTCTTCATTTGATAAAAATTTGTGTGCGTTTTGTTGTCATAGTGGTTTTATTTCTGAAATTGAACCTGATTCTGTTGAAATGGCTCTTAATGATGAAAGTTGGATTCTAGCAATGCAAGATGAACTTAATCAATTTGAGAGAAATAAAGTTTGGAAATTAGTTCCTAGGCCAAATGACTATCCAATTGTAGGAACTAAATGGGTGTTCAAAAACAAACTTGATTAATCAGGAAATGTAATTAGAAACAAAGCTAGGTTGGTCGCAAAAGGATATAACCAAATAGAAGGCATAGATTTTGATGAAACATTTGCTCCAGTTGCTAGGTTAGAAGCCATTAGGATTTTGCTAAGCTTTGCTTGTTATAAAGGTTTCAAACTTAAACAAATGGATGTAAAAAGTGCTTTTCTAAATGGTGATTTGAAAGAAGAGTTTTTTGTTGAACAACCCCCCGGTTTTGAAAATCACGATTTTCCAAATCATGTGTATAAACTTGAAAAAGCATTATATGGTCTTAAGCAAGCTCCTAGAGCCTGGTATGACTTCCTTTGTACATATCTTTTGGAAAATGGCTTTAAAAAGGGGAGTGCTGACACGACACTGTTTCTATTACATAAAGGAAGGGATTTTTTGATTGTTCAGATTTATGTAGATGATATCATTTATGGTGCTACTAATGAACTCTTGTGCGAGAAATTTGAACAAGTCATGCAGGCTAAATTCGAGATGAGCTTGGTTGGAGAATTGAAATATTTTCTTGGATTTCAAATCAAGCAAAGCAGTGATGGCATTTTCATTTCACAATCCAAGTATGTGTTGGAACTGTTGAAGAAATTTGGAGTTGAGAACTCCAAACCATTGAGAACTCCTATGAGCCCATCAACAAAGTTGGACAAAGACGAGAAAGGAAGTGCTGTTGATCAGAAGAAATATCGAGGGATAATTGGTTCACTTTTCTATCTTACTGCTTCTAGACCTGATATTATGTTTTCTGTGTGTCTGTGTGCACGTTTTCAATCTAATCCTAAAGAATCTCATTTGAAAGCCACTAAACGAATTTTGAGATATCTTTCACACACAAACAAACTTGGGTTATGGTATCCTTCTTGTGAAAATTTTGATTTAGTTGGCTATTCTGATGCTGATTATGCTGGTTCATTGGTTGACAGGAAAAGCACTAGTGGAACATGCTTTATGCTAGGACACTCGTTAGTTTCATGGTCAAGTCGAAAACAGAACTGTGTTGCATTATCCACCACTGAAGCAGAATATATTGCTTTAGGGAGTTGTTGTGCTCAAATTTTATGGATGATGCAAACTCTTTCTGATTTTGGCTTAGTTTATAAACAAGTTCCATTAAAATGTGACAGTAAAAGTGCAATAGACTTATCAAATAATCATGTTCATCATTCACGCACAAAACACATTGATGTGAGACACCACTTTCTTAGAGATCACATTGCTAAGGAAGACATTTACATTGAATATATTTCGACTGAGACTCAACTTGATGATATTTTCATAAAACCCCTCCCCGAAGAAAGATTTTCCAAATTACGTTTGGATTTGGGAATTATAGAAATTGACTAAACAATTTTCATTTTTTGTTTGAAATATTCTTGGATATTCATTTTCAACTTCAATTTCTAGAATTCAAACCAGTTTAGGATATTATTCAAAGATTGATTTAAATATGGTATTCAGTAGTGGAAATATGTTCGTTTTATTTTTCTTCAAACAATTAAATAAAAAAAAAATATTTAATTAAAATAAAATAAAATAAAAATAATTATCTCTCATGCATCCATCCTAATTTAAAAGTCCTTATGGTTGTGCATGGATGGAGCATGCGAGTGAATTATTGTACCATCATCACTCCATTCTCATTTAAAAGTCCTTATGGTTATGCATGAATGGAGCATGGTAGCTAAGTATCCTTCTGGTCTATCTTAATAGTCCGGATACTTAGACTAATAAGTAACTGCTAATCCCATTTAAAAGTCCTTATGGTTATGCGTGGTTAGTAAGTGCTTATTTTTATGCT
Source organism: Allium cepa (assembly GCA_030765085.1). Lineage (NCBI taxonomy): Eukaryota > Viridiplantae > Streptophyta > Magnoliopsida > Asparagales > Amaryllidaceae > Allium > Allium cepa. The sequence goes on along the minus strand of CM060932.1, from coordinate 632,943,910 downwards.
TAAATGTCAATTTTAAAAAAAATAAAAAAATATAAAAAATATAAAAAAATATATAAAAAATAATAATAATTATTTGAATACATTTCCCTACTGTTCCATTATTTTTTTATGTCTTTTGATAATGACAAAAGGGGGAGAAAAGAACTAGATTTTGATAAGGAAGTTAATATTTTTGGAATACTTCAACAATATTTGTTTAATGTTGTTAGATAATTTTCCTTAGTTCTTTTATTCGTCAGTAATTTTTGTTATCTTCTAAATAGGGAGTGGTCTTAGTTGTAGGGGGAGCATTCAGATAGGGGGAGCTAAACATTTCATGCTCAAACACATGTATTAGCATTTCAAAATCTTTAATATATATGTTTGTCATCATCAAAAGGGGAGATTGTTTGATGTGATTTTTTGTTTGATGATAACAAAATATATATCAATATATATATATGTATTTGCAGTTTGGACTATATACAGAAAGGAAGAAATATTCATATTGAATAATTATACTATTGCACAGAATTTATATAATTCAACCAGTATTTTTTATTCAATATAATATTTTATTACAACACTTAAACAATACAAAGTTTTCAGCTCTCTCTATATATATATATACATACACCAGTTCATACATTTTACATTTCTCACTACAACACTCATCACTCAGTTTTTCACTCTGTCTACACATCTGCATCTATCTGCATTGTCCAACTCCATTTCTTGTCCTGTCTCCTGTGTACCTGTATAATTAGCAACTACAACAGTAATCTGAAAACAAACAAATTTGAATTTGCAAAAATAGAAATTTGTTTGTGTCTCAGATACATGGGTTATTGTCATCATCTTTGATTGTGTAATATCTGTGCATATCAGTGTTCTTACAGGTAATCGTGAGTGGATGCAATACACACGTGTACATTTATACACGTGTGCACTGCCTCGCCAACTCGTGTGCGCTATCAACAAAAGCAATCATACACAATATAGACTCGGCTGGATATGCAACCTGACTGTGTTCAAAGTCTCGACCAAAATCAGTGACTCAATGCAAATACAACAACAGAGCACAATGCACAAAAATCACAAACAAGGTCAAACCCAAGATAGGTTCAACTCAAGGCAACTTGAAGCATACGAGGTCAGACAAATCACTGCAATAACAAACTCAGTGAAGCCAAAGTGCAGTGCAACTACAAAGAAGTCAGTGGCAAGCTACAAACACCGAGTGCAACAGCAAACACATCATGAAGGACCACAAAATGCTACCAAGCAAACAAAGACCAGACAGTACAGCATGTACAAGGATCAATGAATTGAATGAACTCGACCAGACACACATGAACAGAACATCAACTGGGCAGAGACAAAACAACACAGTCAAGTCACAATGAAACTGCAGTAGACAAGTACACAACAAACCCGAATGTCACAAAGCATAAAAACATGTATGCAACATGGTGAGCAACACAAGGGCAGTACAATGCAACACAGTGAAAATGCTCAATGCACCAAGTACAGACAATAAGCTACGTGCAGTGTGCAAGTACAAACTCCAATGAGCAAATGCAACAGTGAAACTCGAGACCAAATGCAACTACATGAACAACAGAGAAGATGGTCAGAAGACACAGTGAGCTCAACAGTTATGCAAACATGTCCAAAGTCAAAGAAAAAAAAATAGGGTTGAATTTAAAAATAAACATCGGGTTTTAATTAAGTCAAAGAAATCTAATTTGGAAAGAAATCTCTGCATCAAATTTCTCGAATACATATATGGTCAGTGTTAATTCAAATAGAGGCCGAGACAACCAATATAGGAAGAAATCTTCGAATTAATTAATTCGAAAACAAATATGGACAGCAATAATTCGAAATTAAATCAAAAAAGGAATACTCCAAATCCAGAACAAATTCAGGAAAAATAATCAACGACGTGTAGAAATCAAATCTGACAGTGGTTATTAGGGTTTCAACCCTATAAATAAACCCTAAGAAATCATCATAGAACACAACAACTATCGAGTCAAGCAAGCAATTAAAACAAGCAGCGAAAGAGAATACATACAAATCTATCAAACTCGATAAAAGGAGCAGTTGTGAAAAAAGCGCAAGTAGAATCGATCATCAGAGAGCGAGCGCGAACATGAGCATCAAAAATCAGTCAAAGCCCCAATTTGGATCGCAAGGGAAAGAAGCCCTAATTCAGATCGAATAAAGAATACAACAGAGGGCCGCCATTTTTTTTCACAAACAAAAGACAAAGGATCGGGTGAAATAAGATAAGAGGGAAGTGACCGCATATTTCGTTTGTTTTGGGTTAGGGTGTTTTTATTTTATTTTAAGGGCAAGATAATTTAAATTGTTTTTAAATTTAGTGCTTGCTCTTATAATTTGTTTTATTTGTCTGTTCTTTTCAAAACAAATCATGGTAAATCATCACCTAGGGTTTAGATGTTGTCAGATTGTCTAGTTAGAGTTAGTCCAGTTAGCAGGGTTTGCGAGTTTGCAAAACTCTATAGGCGGTAGCAGGGTTTGCAAGTCTGTTAGAGTGTTTGTAAGCGGGAAACTGTTTAATTCTAATAGAAATCTGGGAATGCAGCAGTAGGCAGGGGTTGCCGAAGCTGGGTAAATTTTGTGTGTGATTTATTTTTCAGCATATTTATTTCTGCAGTTTGTTTCTGTGTTTAATTCAGAAAAATTTGCTATAACCCTATTCACCCCCCCTCTAGGGTTAATCTAGATCCTACAAATTATGCACGGAGACCTGACAAACAGGGATTCAAAGGAAGTTAACAAAAGTCCGTTTACCCGGAACATCAGGGCAGCTAGGAATCCGCTCGATTTCAAACTGCCCACTCTTGAAGTATACAACGGGAGGACGGATCCCACTGACCACTTAATGAGGTACACTAGGCATATGGAAGTGCTGGGGCAACAGAGGAGGTTATGGCCCGATGTTTGCCCTATACTTGACTCATATAGCTACTATGTGGTTCAGACAGTTGGAGGGTGGATCCATTGGAACATGGATGGAACAAGTGGACATGTTCTTAAAACAGTTTCGAGTTAACATAAAAGGCCAAAGAACATCATGACGCCGACGTTAGTTAAACAGGTGGTGGATGAATCGTGAAGGACATTCTTGACTCGGTTTATTGCAGAAGTTGCTTCGGTGGATTGACCGGATCCATCAATGGTTCTGATGGCTGTAGTATCAAGAGTTAGAGATAATTCAAATTTCAAAGTATTTTTGACACGGGACCCATTATTGGAATTCGGGGAATTCTTTCATGAAGTTGAGAGATTTCTTCGACAAGAGGATGAATGTTTGGATATAAGGTCAAAGGAAGTGAATATGGTTAAGGATGGAGGACTGCACGGTGAAAGCTCGGGTAAGTACAAGGATAAAGGGCAAAGGAAGCGTTAGGGAGAACTGTTAGCGCCAAAATTGGCCACTAACACCCAAATCCATATGAAAGCAAAAAGTACCAGTCACAACTCACAGATAGATTGTATGTAGAGAGTATAAATGTGAAGAACAATAAAAATTAGAATGAAAGCGGTGAAGAACAATAGATTTTATAGTGTTTCGGCTAACTCCGGCCTACGTCCACTCCAAAAAATTCCTTTTTATTGCTGTAATAATCAATTGCAGTTACAATCCAAAGTTTAATGATGCTTAAGTGCCTTAGCCTCAGAGAAAAGAAAGTAAGAGAGCCGAAAGAAGAATAAGATCCCTTTAATGGAACCCCATATGCCGTATTTATAGGCAAATCTAGGTAGTTGGGCCTTCTGAGTAATCCGAGCCCATCAGGATCATAGCCAAGCCAACATCCCTCATCATAACTGGCCCACACTGTCGTGCCGACCGGTCTATGCCAAACCACTCCAACAATGACCGAGCCACATATGGACTTCCAACCTTTATCGAGCTTCATCTACGACCTTCCAATGCCGGGCCACATCACCTGGGCACGACTCGAAGCAGTTCTATCCAAAGCTCGGAGTAAACTTGCCTGCAACTCGAAGCAACCAAGTGATAAACCTCCATCCTTGAAACATCGACCTCCCGCTATGCCGAACACAACCAAGCCAAATGGCAACGGCGAGTGATTTTGATCGAACCACAATGCCGAGCGACATTCGATGCCGAGCGACTTCCGATGCCGAGCGATGTACAATGCCGAGCGACGTCCAATGCCGAGCCACAATGCCGAGAGACCCATGCCAAGCCTAATGCCGAGCGACCCATGCGGAGCCATAATGCCGAGTGATCCTGACCCAAGCACCATGCCGAACCAGAAATACCCGTCCACAAATGCCGAGCTACAACCAAATGACCTTCCTAAACTTCCATACCACGACCGGACCATGCCATGCCGAACGGCCAAGCCTCATGGTCGAACTCCAAACACTTCGAATCACTTCATTCCGATCGAACCACCAATTCTGACCGAGCATCTATCCAAGTGAACATCATCCGTTTAAACCGAATTCATCATATTTTAGCCTCGATAATCGCAAAATTAGTTAAGTTGAATCCGCCTCTCTATGGCCTTTCCTAAAGGCGGGTTAACAGATAGCTTGCCTCCTGCATGTCTCTGGAAGCTTATTTGTCCAAAGGAGAACCTAAAAAACATAACCGTCAAACCACTCAAAATTTATTTTAGTACCCAAGAGTTTAAGGGGAAAACATTAATTCAAGGTAGATATAAAGCATAGTATGTATAATAACCTACCACATCGAACCATTTATATATCTAGTGAGACCACGCCACGTAGCAGAACAGTTTTTTTCTCATAGTATTACCCAAAAATTTATAATAACCATATACTGTGCTCCTGCATCCACAAAGGTTAAAAACTTAGCAATTTAAAATATCGCAATGATATGCAAACAAGCAAAATAATCTGGATTTTCCATCCCCATTCATTTGACTATTAGTCTCAATTATAATTTCTAGGGTCATTATTAACCTATTAGTTTTCATGGGCTGACTAATAACCTGTTTAATGCTTATAGACTAACTGTTCGGTCTTATAGTTTCCATGGGATCACTAAAAACCTTTTTGTTTTCATTGGACGACTAATTACCTTTCTAAACACTTAGGGACTATCTGTCCGATTCATAGTTTTCATAGGATTACTAAGAATCTATTAGCCCCTACCAATAACTTCATCCAATTATTTCATGGTTCTCCTTGAACCTATCGATATCTCCAATAACTTCTTTCATATCATAATTTTCATGAGTTGACTATGAACCTATTGATTTCTGTCAAAAACTTTATCTGGATATAGTTTTCATGGGATAACTGTGAACCTATAGGCCCCTTCCAACAACTCTTTCCAAACATAGTTTTCATGGGTTTACTCTGGACCTGTCTAACCGACAACTTCTTTGATCGGTCTATGGGTATCCTATGTTCTGGTCTATCAGACCTCTTGGATGCAATTCTACCCATTCAGGAGTTAACTCAATTTATATTCACTAATGGGTCCACCTAGCTTGTTATTCTGCCCTTTCTCCTCAAAATACAGTTGTGTGTCCATTATACAATGAAAATGTTAATTAAAGAGGGAAACCAATAACATAACACTACTGACATTTATGGTTTAATATCCTTGAAATCATTTTCACATCAAAACATGGTTAATCCCTTTAACCCATTACTATTATCAGGAAAGCTTCTTCAAAAACTCCAAATTTAAAAGCCATTTCAAAGCTCTTTTATATTGCTATGGGTTTTCCATTTAAAAATTAAGATTGAGTTCCTTGTTTTGAAAACTAAGGCTTTTGAAACCTTAGAACTTTACTTTCAAAACTATTAGAATATCTCTTTCAAAAGCATACGAATCCTCTTTTCAAAACACCAAATGTATGTCTTTTGTAATACTTTAAAACCTCTCTTTTGAAAGCATCAAAACCTTCCTTTTGAAACCATTAAAACATTCCTTCCGAAAGTATTAAAGCATATCTTTCCAACTTGTAGAAGCATAACTCCAAAACCATATGAAAGTACCACTTTTGAAACCATTGATTTAATCTTAAATATAACTTTTGAGTTAAAATAAACATAAGCAAAAGTAACCTTTTCGAATGCATTAACCTTCAAATAAAAGGATTTGGGAGCTTTAATCTTTTAAGTAAAAAATTTGGATGGATAGCTTCAAAACTACCTTTCAAAGCCATTTCTTTCGAAACCTTTAATTGAAATTGCTACTAGAGCCCTTTTGAAAGTGTTTGGAAGTGACTTTTATATTTATAGAACAAAAGCATACCTTTCGAACTCATTGAAGCTTCAATCTATTTGAAAGGTACGAAGATGACTGTAAGATTTCAACCTGGTTCAAACAACCATTTCGAAATATTCTCTTTAAAACATAGTATACTCATCTAAAAGCTACCCTTTATATAAAAAGGCAGCAACGCCTTCGAAAGCTTTATAAAAGTAGTTCAGCCCTTTCGAAAGCATCCATTAAAAGCAAGACAAGCGACATCTCTTTTAAAAGAAAAACAAAGACCTTTGAAAGATAATTTAAAATGGCCTCAATCCCTTCGAAAGCATGGTTTTGACTCTATACCTACCGCATTTCTCCAATCCATTACATACCAAAGCATTATTACATTTGTATTGGTTTCGACTTGGGTGGGGGCGGAGGTATGGGGTTAGAAGGTAGCAAACGGAAGTGGCGAAGCAGTGAACCTGTGCAAAACTGTTTTGTTGCCTTTTTAAGTAAATACTTTTCAACTAGCTTGCCTATTTGTAAAAATATACTTGGTTGAAATAAACTATACCAAAATCTTTTCTAAAAGACAGTCGAATTCATTCAAAATTAATTTAAAATAATTAACATGGATGCCCTTCCCTTTAACAAATAATTAAGACATATAAGTCTTCCAGCTTAATTAATTTAATTTCCATAGTAAATCATTTTGGAAAAATCCCCAAAATTCATCATAATATACTTTTAATATGTTATCTACCATATATAAATTTCAGACCCAAAATCCTTTATATAATTGCTGAAATAAAATTTCAAACCCAAATGATCTATTTCATCCATTCAAGATCCATAATAAATTATCCATGGCTTGGATAATTATGAAAATTTAAAATCATATCCAAAATGATTTTTTACATAACATATTAAATCATTGTAGCATTTAAAACCCAATAAATATGGTTTTAGCCTTAAAATCAAATAAAACATGAATCAAACAAACTTGTTTATATCAACCATATCATGTAATCCAAGCGTATCCATTAAAATCATCGTAAAGGTTTTAAACTTAAAACCCAAAATTATGATCTTTAAAAGCAAAAATGAGATGGTTTGATTATAATTCACTTTGCTTGGATAAGGAACTTGATATTTGGTCTTGCTTAATCCTTATTGCTTGATTCCTTAGCTTTTAATTGATTTTTAATTCTCTTTTTCCCTTAGGTTAAGGCCGGCTTGAGCTCTTTGGTTTATGTTTTAGAATTATGAACTTGTAGAATGAAAATGGGAATGAGGGTTTAGGGTTAAGAGGTTATGTTGGACGGATTCCCCATAATACCTTTTCCTTATTCTCTTATTAATTCGCTTATAAAACCATTTCTATAAACTCATTCTTTAATCTTATTTAGTTAAGCACAACCTTTATTTTAAATTCAAATCCAATCTCCTTATCTCTCTAATCTTTGCATTATTCTATTAAACTTATCTAATAAATATCCTGAATAATGTTATTTAAAATTAACGGTGTTATAGGCTCCCCTCCTTAAAAAAATTCGTCCTTGAAATTCAGTAAGGACTAAATACTAAGCATACCTATCATCTATAACATCTCCTAACTACCATACCATCCTACCTAACTAGCAAGGGTCTATATAAAGAAAATATAGAACATACCCTCATAGCAGATCAGGATAAGCATCTCTAATCCTGTCTTCTATCTCCCGTGTACGGTCCTTCTCGTTGTTGCTCCACTGAACTTTCACCAACTTGACTATCTTGTTTCTTAACCTTTTCTTACATCTTTCTACAACTTGAACCGGGTGTCTATCAAAATTCAAATTCGATTGTACTATCAAATCTTCTAACTCTATTAGACGAATAATAGTCTCTGGATCATGCATAAACTTGCGATGATAAGACGCATGAAAAACATTATGGACACCTAATATACAGCTTGGTAACTCCACTCTGTACATGAGCTTTTCGATCCTCTCTATAATAAAGAATTGGACTAACATATCTCGGTGCCAGTTTTCTGGACTTTTCGAATCGTACCACACCCTTCATCGATGATACCTTAACGAAAACTCTATCTCCAACTAAGAACGCTAGATCTTTATGCCTCTTATCTGCATAACACTTCTGCCTAGACTGATCTTCCTTCATCCTTTCTCGGACGAAATCAATCTTCTTTGTCGCTACTCTAACCAGATTTGGACCTATGACTAATCTGTCTTCAGTTTTCAACCAACATGTTCATGATTTGCATGGTCTTCCATACAAAGCTTTGAAAGGCGCCATTCCTATACTAGTCTGATAAATGTTATTTGTAACATCCCATATTTTTAAGACATTGAATTTGAAAATTTAATTCGTTTTAAATGTTAATGTGGATTCTTAATTGATTTTGTAAATGGATGGATTCGGGTTCAATCAAAGAAACAAGCTATAATTGTTAATTATAGTACTTCCGGTTGAATTTGAATAATGGGAAAATAATAATTTAAATATTCGGAATTGAAATAAAAGTAAATCTGGATGTAAATAGTGATAAAATGGTTTTAATTTTTTTTTTGAGTTACTTGAGTGTAAATAGCGTGGTGGGAATTTTAGAAGAATTTTCAAGTTGATAAATTAATATTTGGGATTTTATATTAATTTAAAAATGAATTTAATATTAGTAAAATGTAATTAATCAGATTTTGGGTCCGGAGTGAGCCAAAATGATTTGTAACGTGATTTTTTTTATGATTTATTATTAAAGTACTAAAATTTTAAAAGCGAAATTTTAAACGTTTTCGTTAATTTTGAAATTTGCTCGATTTAATAGACGAGTTAAAATAGCCTTCCGGGGCACAGTCTCGGAATTCGACGAAACCAGTCCCATTGGATCCGTAATAGTTAGTTATTATTGGATTTTAATTTTCGTAGCAATCGGAGTTGTCATTTGACCGTGGAAGCACGAAACGCATAGAAATCGATTTAACCGATTTAATTTTAAATTGATCGTTTAATTTCGTAACTTGCACATACGATCAAATTAGCTTCCGGAACTTGTTCCATTGTGTCCGGAATGCGAAAAAACCTTAGAAATGCCTGTCGGCATGTGTGTTTTGGAGTTCGTTTGCAAATGTTCATTAAAATTGATTTTAATATTCAAATAATGTTAACAAATGAATATATATATATATATATATATATATATTCACTTTTTAGCCCTAACCCAAATTTTTCTCAAGCCGCCGTTCTAATCGTTCAGTGGCCGAAAATGATTCTTCTTCTTCCTCCACAATCTCCTTATCCATACTTTGATTCAAAGAATTATCTAAATGAAAGTTGTAGATCACAAAGGGATCTACACATCCAATGGAGGGAATTGATTCTCGTGCGGCGTGGTGGTCGAAGTCGTGCGATGAAGGGCAGCCATTCGTCCTCGTTTTACTCGCCGTGGTGTTGACCGAGCCTGGCCGTGCTCTGGCCAGAGGTGGGGCTCGCGACACGCGTCACCGTGGTGGGTGTTGATCGAGTCATTGATGCATCCGGTGGAGTGCGAGTTGATCAAGGCGGTCGTAGTTTGGGTTCGTGATGGCCTGTTGTTCGTGCGCGAGAAGAAGATGGGGTTACGGCCCAATTTTAGCCTCTGGATTATGCGGCTGTGATTTGGTATATATATATAAAAAAAATTGTTTATAAATTATAATTCAAACTTTAACAATTCGTATCTAACGCATGCTTTGTCGAAATTCGACGAAACAGGAAGCGTGGGAATCGCAGCGACGGGTTGCACGCTGTGGCACATATATGAATTCGATTCAAGCAAGTAGAAATTTGAGTTAAATCGAACGTCGTTAGGTTTAATTTAAATTTCGAACGCTCGCCGAAACAAGGTGAGTTAATCTCACTCACATCTGGATGTTAGCTGATTCCCGTAGTTAATATTTAAATGATTGTGTGATTGGATGGAATTTTTATTTATATAAGCCTGAATTGATATATATGTTGTTGTGCTAATATTTGTGGATGCAGGGAAAACAAGTTGGAGGAATCCAACTGGATTCCTCACACTGTAGTAATCATTTTATAATTGATGCTGTAACCTGTTATATATTCTGATTGATAACCTTGAATTAAATTGTACTGTGATATTGCTGGATAAGAATATACACAGAATTTTAAAACATAAAATAAAATAAATTAGATTTTTAAAGAAATAAAAGGAATTGATAAATAAAGAATTTAAGGGAATTAAATTTGGAATCTGGGTTGAGTGAAGAATGGAAATTTGTGAAGTTGGAAATAAAAATAAGTGGGACATTTATTAGTTAATAAATGAGGAAGTATGGATCTCTGGTGATAATTTCAATAAAAAATTATAAATTGTAAAAGTATAACAATGGGGTTATTTAGACAATAATGTTCTTTGAAAATTAAATATGATTTCAAAAGAAACCCTTCAAATAAAATTAGAAATAAATTGAATGTTGCAGAAGTATTATTTAAAACCATTGAAAATTTAAGTAGGTATATAGTTAAGAAATTATTTAAGTATGATTTCATTAAATAAATTTACCTTTTAACTTATACCTTGGAAGTGAATTTCCGGGAATGGAAATGTGGTTAAGCTTCGTAAGAAGTTATTTTTGACCTGGATAGGAAATTTATGTTGTTAAACATAAATCTGAGTTGAAATATAATCGACAGAATTTATGAATGAATCTTCTGGGTTTGAGTGGGAATGAGTTTCCCTGGGAAAAACCAAGTTCGAGTTTTAAATAGATTTTATTAAAATAAAGTTTTAAAAAATTCAAACTTGTTTAAAAGGGTGTTTTGGAAATTATTATTTTAAGTAATTATTGATAAATTAGCAATAGTAAATTTTTATGAATACCTTCGTAATTATTTTTACAAATAGACTTATTTAAAGGCTAGTTTTGAATAAATTTATTTGAAATTATTATTAATCCTTGTTAAAACCTTCTTTTCAATTTAGTTTAATTAAACTTTTATGTAAAACCAAGTTTAGATCTAAATAAATAGTTTTACTTCACTTATTTTAAATTTATATTTTTAATTAAGTAACTAGAAGTAAATTTACGCATTTTAAAGTATATTTCAGTATAAAATGTTTTAATTTTTTAAATTCTAAATTGTTTATGAACTTGGTTATTTCCAATGGAAATAAATGGTAAAGGATTTGTCGGGTAAAGGAAGAACTTTAGGAAATTGTTTGCAAACGAGTTTTGAAATTTTGAAAATATATCTTGTAAAGATATTTGAGGCAAATAAATAATGTGGGAAATTATTTATTGTGTGATGGTTGCTTATGAATATTAATTGATAGTTAAATCACCGACTATCAATAATGGACAAATGCGTTGATCGTTTCGAAGAGACCGGGATCGAGATTTATTTCTCGAAAACTACTTCGATCTGGTTTGTACGTTTCGTGGAAAAACGTGTTCGGAGTCGAAGATTGAGTAGTGAATTGCAAGGGCTAGTCGCTACTAATCCTGAGGATATTTCCAAAATGGATGTAGTAGGAGTAGTGCCTTCAGTTCCGTTCGAACCCGGGACGGACTTGTATGGACGAATGCTTTCAGAACATCGTCAGGTGGACGATGAGCATTCTAAGTGAAACGTTCTTAAAAGGTAACATTTAACCTCAAGCCTCATCAACCGGGAATGGCTAAAACAGGGGAGGTGCAGCAAGGTTAGGTGGGTCATGCCCAAGCAGGACAAGATTTTCCCCTGTCTAGATGTCCCTTTATATTCGGCTTAGTGGGTGGTTGGTCGCACCAACCACGGGGTTATCTTGTTTGGGACTGTTCAGTAAGGAATGGTTCCGGCCTTGTGTTGCAGGGCAGCGGGCATACTCCTCAGTACTCTGATCTAGGCCAGGTACTGTGACGGGCGGTACCCCAGTAGCCCAGCCATTGATGGAAATCCATTCCCCATACGAGCCTTGTACGAGTTTTGTTTCTATTACCCACTTTTGTGGCTAGTAGCTGGAATTTAATAGATGTAACAATTTCGGCTATTTTATAAGTATTTGTAAATAGACCCTAATATAATATCAGAGGATTTCTATAAAAAGTGTTTTAGCTATCGTAAGGTAAAAACCCGACATGTTTATTTGTGGCGTGGTCTTACGAGATGCTTTTGTTTTCAAAAGAATTTTTGAAACTTTAATAATCAATTTGGATGCATTATTATCAGCTGGTATTCCATACTGACTCGGGTGTTATTTCATTATAATGCTCGGGTCAGACCGAGTATTATATGTACAGGACATGATGCTTTGGAGCAGCAGAGGAGCTGGAGTCCGAGACGTATTACCTATATATATGTGTATTCCGCTGTTGTGAATTGTATGGTATGTCTGAATGGTAATTTGATGTATGAGATACTCTGATGATGTGATGTCTAAAACAGTTATAGATTTCATTTTGTGTAAAGTTCTATATTTATTATTATATTTTATTCCGCTGCGACTGTGAGATTCTGATATTGTTTAGTTACTTCTTCTTCTATCTCTTCTTCTTTAACCCTAATGGTTCGTAATTCTGTGCCACTTGAGTTAATAGAGGTAGAATAGTGTTGATTCAAGGGGTACGGATTTGCGGGCTGTTACACTTGGTATCAGAGCCACGTTGGCGACAACCTAGGCTTTGGTGGGGGAAATTACTCATTAACTAGAGTCGATAATACTCTATAATGAGTTGAGAGTAATAATAGATATGAGAGCGTACTTGTTAGTGAATATAAAATTGTTTTTATACTGTGTTGACTAATCGGTTGAGTGTTTATGAATTCTGGTCGGCACGGGAAGTACAACCGTATCGATAGGTGTTTCTAAACTCTTGAACAAGATAAACAGACATAGTATTGTTTTTAAAATGGGTAAATGGAATAAATTTTACCCAAAATTATTTTTGATATAAAAGAAATAATGTTCAAAAATTATTATATATTTGGATGATTGGTTCTTAATGTCTAAATCAAATAAGGATCTAAAATTTAATCTGGAAATTTGAAATAATTACAATGAAAATAAAATGCTACAAATATAAATTATATAAAAGGGAGAATAACTAAATTTGAATTGAACCAGGATTTAAATCCCGGAATTTTTGGGAAGGATTTTAAATGTATTGAAACAAAAGTTTGAAAATTTACAATCCTGGGAAAGTTTGAAATGTTTGCTAAAGTGTTTGAAGGTAATGATGGAATATTGTTTTGGGTGATATTTTCGAATGGGAAACTGTTTAGAAATGAATTTGGGAGAGTAAGAAAGCATTGAACTCACTTCAGTCGCTGGAAAATAATCCTGATGATGCTGGCCACATCATTAGAATTCATTTTCGAGTTTCTAAAGTGATGGATTGCTACCAAAATGGTTGGTTATGATATTTGTTTGATCTGTTGGGTATACAAGTGGTTTTATAAATTTCAAAGGGAAATTTGTGTTAATAAAACCAAGCGCTTTGGAATTTGGAGATTTGATTTGATACCAGGAGTGTATGAGTTGTTTATTATTTCAAATTGGTTTTGAAACAAATCCGGGTAAATTGAATTCTGGAGATTCTGTTTAGAATAAAAATGTGGAAGTTAAAATGAATCAATTATATAATTTGTAAATAAAGTTGATACAAAAAAAAAGTTGGAGTTATTATTAAGTAAAAAAGGGAATGAAATTTTAATCCTGAAATTAAAATTAATTTGGGTACATGGAGGTAAATGAAATTATTGAAATGAATGGAAAGTTGAATTTAACTTGGGATAAGTTAAATAAAATTGGGAATTAGAATTAAATTGATTTGGGTTGAATGGAAATTTAAAATAACTTTGTAATTGTGGGTCATTGGGTAATGAATTGTACCCATAGGCTATTAAGTGTTATACTTATAAATAGAAAATGAAGTTATAATCACAATTGGGAAATAGTTGAATGGTATGGTGAATTCAAACCTAATCTCAAATGAAATGTGAATTGAGATAAGGTAAAGTGGGATATAAAAGATGTAAATGAACTTAAGTTAATAAATAAGTTTTGAACTTGTGTATGGAGAATTAAAATTAGATTGAATTGGATTTAACTTCGGTTCAATGGAGTTGAGTTGAATTTAGATTAATTAAAATCAAAAATTCAGTTGGGTTATGAATAAAAATGAATGGAATTTAATTCTTATTTAAGATAATAAAGGAAATGGTATGGATTCAAGATGGCTAAATAAATTTGGTTAAATTTGAGTTTAAATGGGAAAAGAATTGAGTTGAGGGAAGGTTAAATTTAATTGAAAAGATATTGGATAATTAAATCCTCACTCAACTAAATTTTAAAGGAATTGTTTGAAAATGAATTTAGCGTAAGCTAAATTAAATAAAAGAAGCTTGAAGATGAATTTAGTGTAAACTAAATTTAATGAAATTGGTCTTGGCCTTGGTGGAATTTTGGGTGGTTTGTTAAGAAGATTTAGTTTGAAATGAAGAATAATTGAAAACCCAGTTCTAGTATGGGATTTAGTTTTGGCAATAAAAAGTTGAGAGTGTGAATGAAAATTGTCATATTATAAAAATGAATTCAGAGTGAATTGAGGAAGTGAATTAAAACCTAATATGGATTAGGTTATTGACTAAATTAAATTACAATTTACTGGGATTTATTATGAGATGAATAGAATTTTGAAAGTTTGGTCAAAATCTGGAAAGTAAATAAAAATCCAGTGTGGCATGGGATTTAATTTTGGTAATAAGTATTGGAAGTGTGAATGAATAAATGAAATTAGATTATAATTGTAATGGTTTGAATTGTAAATAAATTCCAATGAGTGAAATAATTTAAAATGGCTCTTTGTTAATAAAATAAATAAATCTAATAAAAAAAATTTAATGAAGAAATAAACAAAGTGCATTAAAGTTTGTAAATGGATTTGAATTGATTGGGATGAGAATCAAATGAAAATAGAAATTGATTTATAAGAAGATAATGAAATATTGTGAAGAAAGCTTAAGCAAATTAAATAATTGTTATTAAGCTTTATAACGTGGTCTTGGATAAATTTGTTTAGATGCTGAAAATGAATTGCAAGTGATTTGGTATTAATTAATTGTTGTGATAAATTAAGGATGTATGGATTGTAAATAATCCAGGATGGAATGAAACTAATATAAACCTGAATTGGTTAATGAAATTAAAATGTAAGGGAAAATTTAACTTAACAATTGCATTGGAATAAAAATACTTGGCTTGTGAACTAGGCAAAATTTAATAAAATCAATATAAATCTAAGTAAAATGAATTTTAATGGTTATGTGCTTAAATGAGGATTATTTTTGCTTGAATGACATGGGCATTTACATGCATTCATAATTGAGTTAGATAAATGCAATCTAATTAGGCGATTTTGCATATAAATGGAAATGGAGCATACAAAAAATGCAAATGTTTCAAATTTAAAAATAAAATTTGATTTGTAAATCAAATTGGGAATGTAAGTTAAAATAAAGAAATGTAAATAAGGCATATGTAAGCATATTGAAATAGAAATGAATTGGTGATAGTAATTATGACTGGAGAATGGTAAACTTGTATGTAACTCATTTGTGTGAAATAACTTGGAGTTTGGCATTAGAAAAGGAACTTTGTATATGCTTTAAAATATGATTTACTTATGAAATTTTGCAAAGTGTTGTTTGGGATGTAAATGGATATGTTGGCTTACATTTATATTGGAAATGTTGTTAAAATGTTCATATCTTTGAAAACTGACGGGTTTGTTGAGTAAGTACAGGTATGCGAGGCGTTCGATAGAGTTGGAGCGCATATATGCTAAAATATTAGCCGCTCGCTATTAAAATTTGCTAAAAAGGTACGCCTACGCAAGTATAATTGGGAAATGATATATATATTGTGATATATTTTGGTTTCCGACCGTGTGGGTCGATGCATGTATATTTATTTGTATCGCGATATCGCGAAAGCTCCTCCGTGCAGGGGAGACTCTGCCAAAAATTTTCGGAAATTTTGGGAGTTAGAAAATTTTTGGGAATTTAAAAATTTGTAATCAACATGGAAAGTTGTTTTAAGAACAAAATGTTGGAACAAAAGCTTTTGAGTATAAATAAAGTAAATGAGTTTGGATTTGAGCTAAATGGTTTTGGGAAGAGTGTATATAAGTTGTAACTAAAGAAGTTTGGGTTAAGTTAATGAGTGTAGGAACATTTGTTTCATTAGTGACAAGTTGATTTCAAATAAACAATTGAAAATAAAGGATTATGGAATAGGATTGAATTAGTAGTTTCGATTTGAAACTAAAGGAGTTTAGGCAAAGTGAATTTGGGATTTTCACTAAATGAGTTGGAGAGTATTTTCTACCCTAGCAAATTTCGGGGACGAAATTTTTATAAGGGGGGAGGAATGTAACATCCC
Source organism: Allium cepa (assembly GCA_030765085.1). NCBI lineage: Eukaryota > Viridiplantae > Streptophyta > Magnoliopsida > Asparagales > Amaryllidaceae > Allium > Allium cepa. Next base: position 632,927,261 of record CM060932.1, on the reverse strand, counting down.
GTATTTTTAAGACATTGAATTTGAACATTTAATTCGTTTTAAATGTTAATGTGGATTCTTAATTGATTTTGTAAATGGATGGATTCGGGTTCATTCAGTGAAATAAGCTATAATTTTTAATTATAGTACTTCAGGTTGAATTTGAATAATGGGAAAATAATAATTTAAATATTCGGAATTGAAATAAAAGTAAATCTGGATCTAAATAGTGATAAAAATGGTTTTAAAAATTTATTTTGAGTTACTTGAGTGTAAATAGCGTGGTGAGAATTTTAGATGAATTTTAAAGTTGATAAATTAATATTTGGGATTTTATATTAATTTAAAAATGAATTTAATATTATTAAAATGTAATTAATCATATTTTGGGTCTGAAGTGAGCCAAAATGATTTGTAACGTGATTATATTTTTTTATGATCTATTATTAAAGTACTAAAATTTTAAAAGCGAAATTTTAAGCGTTTTCGTTAATTTTCAAATTTGCTCGATTTAATAGACGAGTTAAAATAGCCTTCCAGGGCACAGTTTCAGAATTCGACGAAACCAGTTCCATTGGATCCGTAATAGTTAGTTTTTATCGGATTTCAATTTTCGTAGCAATTGGAGTTGTCGTTTGACCGTGGCAGCACGAAACGCATAGAAATCGATTTAACCGATTTAATTTTAAATTGATCGTTTAATTTCGTAACTTGCACATACGATCAAATTAGCTTCTGGAACTTGTTCCATTGTGTCCAGAGTGCGGAAAAACCCTAGGAATGCCTGTCGGCATGTGTGTTTTGGAGTTCGTTTGCAAATGTTCATTAAAATTGATTTTAATATTCAAATAATGTTAACAAATGAATATATATATATATATATATATATATATATTCACTTTTTAGCCCTAACCCTAATTTTTCTCAAGCCGCCGTTCTTATCATTCAATGGCCGAAAACGATTCTTCTTCTTCCTCCACAATCTCCTTATCCATACTTTAATTCAAAGAATTATCTAAATGAAAGCTGTAGATCACAAAGGGATCTACGCATCCAATGGAGGGAATTGATTCTCGTGTGGCGTGGTGGTCGAAGTCGTGCGATGAAGGGCAGCTGTTCGTCCTCGTTGTACTCGCCGTGGTGTTGACCGAGCCTGGCTGTGCTCTGGCCAGAGGTGGGGCTCGCGACGCGCGTCACCGTGGTGGGTGTTGATCGAGTCATTGATGCATCTGGTGGAGTGCGAGTTGATCAAGGCGGTCGTAGTTTGGGTTCGTGATGGCCTGTTGTTCGTACGCGAGAAGAAGATGGGGTTACGGCCTGATTTTAGTCTCTGGGTTATGCGGCTGTGATTTGGGGTGTGTGTATATATATATAATTGTTTATAAATTATAATTCAAACTTTAACAATTCGTATCTAACGCATACGTTGTCGAAATTCGACGAAACAGGAAGCGTGGGATTCGCAGCGACGGGAAGCACGTTGTGGCACATATATGAATTCGATTCAAGCAAGTAGAAATTTGAGTTAAATCGAACGTCGTTCGGTTTAATTTAAATTTCGAACGCTCGCCGAAACAAGGTGAGTGAATCTCACTCACATCTGCAATGTTAGCTGATTCACGTAGTTAATATTTAAATGATTGTGTGATTGGATGGAATTTTTATTTATATCAGCCTGAATTGATATATATGTTGTTGTGCTAATATTTGTGGATGCAGGGAAAACAGGTTGGAGGAATCCAACTAGATTCCTCACACTATAGTAATCATTTTATAATTGATGCTGTAACCGGTTATATATTGTGATTGATAACTCTGAATTAAATTCTACTGTGATATTGCTGGATAAGAATATACACAGAATTTTAAAACATAAAATAAAATAAATTGGATTTTTAAAGAAATAAAAGGAATTGATAAATAAAGAATTTAAGGGAATTAAATTTGGAATCTGGGTTGAGTGAAGAGTGGAAATTTGTGAAGTTGGAAATAAAAATAAGTGGGACATTTATTAGTTAATAAATGAGGAAGTAGGGATTTCTGGTGATAATTTCAATAAGAAATTATAAATTGTAAAAGTATAACAATGGGGTTATTTTGACAATAATGTTCTCTGAAAATTAAATATGATTTCAAAAGAAACCCTTCAAATAAAATTAGCAATAAATTGAATGTTGCAAAAGTATTATTTAAAACCATTAAAAATTTAAGTAGGTATATAGTTAAGAAATTCTTTAAGTATGATTTCATTAAATAAATTTACCTTTTAACTTATACCTTGGAAGTGAATTTTCGGGAATGGAAATGTGGTTAAGCTTCGTAAGAAGTTATTTTAAACCTGGATAGGAAATTTATGTTGTTAAACATAAATCTGAGTTGAAATATAATCGACAGAATTTATGAATGAATCTTCTGGGTTGTTTGAGTGGGAATGAGTTTCCCTGGGAAAAACCAAGTTCGAGTTTTAAATAGATTTTATTAAAATAAAGTTTTAAAAAATTCAAACTTGTTTAAAAGAGTGTTTTGGAAATTATCATTTTAAGTAATTATTGATAAATTAGCAATAGTAAATTTTTATGAATACCTTAGTAATTATTTTTACAAATAGACTTATTTAAAGGCTAGTTTTGAATAAAGTTATTTGAAATTATTATTAATCCTTGTTAAAACCTTCTTTTCAATTTAGTTTAATTAAACTTTTATGTAAAACCAAGTTTAGATCTAAATAAATAGTTTTACTTCACTTATTTTAAATTTATATTTTTAATTAAGTAACTAGAAGTAAATTTACGCATTTTAAAGTATATTTCAGTATAAAATGTTTTAATTGTTTAAATTCTAAATTGTTTATGAACTTGGTTATTTCCAATGGAAATAAATGGTAAAGGATTTGTCGGGTAAAGGAAGAACTTTGGGAAATTGTTTGCAAACGAGTTTTGAAATTTTGAAAATATATCTTGTAAAGATATTTGAGGCAAATAAATAATGTGGGAAATTATTTATTGTGTGATGGTTGCTTATGAATATTAATTGATAGTTAAATCACCGACTATCAATAATGGACAAATGCGTTGATCGTTTCGAAGAGACCGGGATCGAGATTTATTTCTCGAAAACCACTTCGATCCGGTTTGTAAGTTTCGTGGAAAAACGTGTTCGGAGTCGAAGATGGAGTAGTGAAGTGCAAGGGCTAGTCGCTACTAATCCTGAGGATATTTCCAAAATGGATGTAGTAGGAGTAGTGCCTTCGGTTCCGTTCGAACCCGGGACGGACTTGTATGGACGAATGCTTTCAGAACATCGTCAGGTGGACGATGAGCATTCTAAGTGAAACGTTCTTAAAAGGTAACGTTTAACCTCAAGCCTCATCAACCGGGAATGGCTAAAACAAGGGAGGTGCAGCAAGGTTAGGTGGGTCATGCCCAAGCAGGACAAGATTTTCCCCTGTCTAGATGTCCCTTTATATTCGGCTTAGTGGGTGGTTGGTCGCGCCTACCACGGGGTTATCTTGTTCGGGACTGTTCAGTAAGGAATGATTCCAGCCTTGTGTTGCAGGGGAGTGGGCGTACTCCTCGGTACTCTGATCTAGGCCAGGTACTGTGACGGACGGTACCCCAGTAGCCCAGCCATTGATGGAAATCCATTCTCCCTACGAGCCTTGTACGAGTTTTGTTTGTATTACCCACTTTTGTGGCTAGTAGCTGGAATTTAATAGATGTAACAATTTCGGCTATTTTATAATTATTTGTAAATAGACCCTATTATAATATCAGAGGATTTCTATAAAAAGTGTTTTAGCTATCATAAGGTAAAAACCCGACATGTTTATTAGTGGCGTGGTCTTACGAGATGCTTTTGTTTTCAAAAGAATTTTTGAAACTTTAATAATCAATTTGGATGCATTATTATCAGCTGGTATTCCAGACTGACTCGGGTGTTATTTCATTATAATGCTCGGGTCAGACCGAGTATTATATGTACAGGACATGATGCTTTGGAGCAGCATAGGAGCTGGAGTCCGAGACGTATTACCTATATATATATATATGTGTGTATTCCGCTGTTGTGAATTGTATGGTATGTCTGAATGGTAATTTGATGTATGAGATACTCTGATGATGTGATGTCTAAAGCAGTTATAGATTTCATTTTGTGTAAAGTTCTATATTTATTATTATATTTTATTCCGTTGCGACTGTGAGATTTTGATATTGTTTAGTTACTTCTTCTTCTATCTCTTCTTCTTTAACCTTAATGCTTCGTAATTCTGTGCCACTTGAGTTAATAGAGGTAGAATAGTGTTGATTCAAGGGGTACAGATTTACGGGCTGTTACATTATTATAGGAAAACTCAACTAAATCCAGGTGATCTTTCCAAGATCCACCAAAGTCCAACATACAAGCTCTTAACAAATCCTCAAGTACCTTATTGGCTCTCTCTGTCTTCCCATCCATCCAAGGGTGATACGTAGGACTCATCTGGAGCTTAGTACCTAACATATCTTGTAGAATCTTCCAAAATTCACTAGTAAACAAAGTGTATCTATCACTGATTATACTATTAGGGATTCAGGTAGTCTAACTATGTTCTTCATGAATAACTTAGTCAAAACAGGTCCCGTTCTGATTGACTTAATTGGAATGAAAAGGGCACTCTTGGTCAACCTGTCTGCTATGACCCATATACTTTTATTTCCTCTATTTGACCTTGGCAACCCATCTATAAAATCCATGGATACCGAATTCCATTGCCAACTAGTATCTTGGAAGGCTGAAGCAATCCACCAGCTTTTGATGTTCCGCCTTCACTTGTTGACAGTTCACATACTACCTAACCCACAAGCCAACACCTTCTTCATACCTTCCTTGTAGAAGCTCCTCTTCATGTCCTGATACATCTTAATCCATCTAGGATGAATCGTAAATTTGGATTGATGACATTCTCTAAGAACTTCTTTCCGCAATTCCTCAACATCGAAACACACAGCCGTGCCTTCTTTCTCAACCATCCCCTCTAGTCAAAACTAAAATCCTTTGGATCATCGATCTCCAATCTGACCTTAAGCCTTCAAATCTTCTTGGCTAATAATGGATCCTCTTTCTGCTTAGAAGCAATCCTTTTGATTAATACCGGACGAACTTCCAAATAGGAAAACATGGTGGGGCTATGACTAGCACTAGAAGTCGATCTTAACTACACACTATAAGTAGTCAAAGCTTCTAAATCTTTCCATTCTGTCAAAATTGCTAACACTACATTCTGACGTTTTCTACTAAGAGCATCTGCTATTTTATATCCTTTCCTAGGTATATATTTTATACCAAAATTATAAGCTTCTAAAACTTCAACCACCTCTGTTGTCTCATGTTCAACTCCTTTCGAGAGAATAAATATTTTAAGGACTTATGATCTATGTACAGCTCAAATCTCTCCCCTAAGATATAACATTTCCAGAGCCGTTCCCATTGCATGGACTGCTCAAAGAAGAATAATCATCTTCTTTGATCCTAAATGGAAAGTGTTCAATTGGAACATGAAAGCGCGAATGAATTGGTCTTAGTTACCCTTCGATATCTTCAATGCGAAGATCACTGCAGCCAACTCGAAATCATGCGTAGGATATCTTACTTCATGTCGTCTAAGCTGTTGTGAAGCATAGGCAATGGCTTTACCCTTTTGCATCAACACAGGCGTGTTGGTTAACAAATGCTTTAACTTAAGGAATACTTCCTCACATTTGTTAGACCAAATAAACTTCATGTCTTTCCTGGTTAAATTAATCAAAGGCGCTGCTATCTGCTAGAAATCCTAGATGAATCTCCGGTAATAGCCAGCAAGTCCAAGAAAAAATTCTAACCGTAGTCACCATCTCTGGTCTCTTCCAGTCATTAACATCTTTGAACTTATCTGGATTGAATGACAAACCCTTCTCTGAAACCACGTAACCAACAAACTTAAGCTCTTTCTTCCAAAAATGACACTTGGAAAACTTTGCCTTAGTGTCTCAAGCACTACTTTAAGTTGATCTTCATGTTTTCTTTCATCTTTAGAGTATACTAAAATGTCATCCATGAATACAATTACGAACCTATCCAAGTACTCTTGAAAAATCGGTTCATCAAATCCATGAAGAAAGCTGGTGCATTCGTCAATCCAATGGAAATACTAACCACTTGTATGAACCATACCTAGTCTGAAATGTTGTCAATGGAATATTATCCTTTACCATTCCTAACTGATGGAAACCTATCACGAAATCCAATTGGGAAAATAATATGGCTCTGCACAACTAATCAAATAGATCATCAATTCTTGGGAAAGGATAGTTATTATTAATCGTCTTCACGAACACCGTTGCCGTACCCCAAGGCGAACTGCTTGGTCTACTAAAAATTTTCCTTCTAGATCCACTAGTTGCACCTTCAATTCCTTTATCTCGATCGATGTCATCCTACTAGGTAGCCTACTTGCAGGTTTTGCTCCCGGCACAAGATCTATCTGAAACTCGACGGCTCATTTCGATGGTAACCTGTAACCGGCTCAAAAACACTTGCAAATTCTCTTGCTACTCGAACCCGACTTAAGTCTTCTTCTACTTCTATAGAGTTCAACAAAGCATAAGCACTCTGATATGAATTCTCCATTGAGAATATAACTTGGTTATAACTATTAGGGTGTCTTAGCAATATTTATCTATCTTGGCAAAATATCATAGCCTCATATTTACCCAACCAATCCATACCCAAAATTATTTCGAAGTCGATGAAATCGAAAATATACAAACTGCATGTAAACTTAAGACGTAATAAATCAAATTCTAACTGGTCACATCTCATTGCCCAAATTGCATACCCTCCTATTGAATTCGCAACCCATAAGGAAGTAACATGGTATGTGGGTTCTAAGCATAACCAATCAACCAAACACTGAGATATAAATGAATATGATGCACGGGTATCAAATAGTACACTAACTGCTATACTTTGAATCAAAAGCATACCTTCCATCACAATCTTTCCTTTCTCAGCTGCAGTTGGGCTAGCAGACGATGGTCCAACTGCAAAGAATTTTCCGTTTTTCCCCCTGATTGGTTATGGACACTGATTCTTATAATGCCCAACCTAGTCGCAGTTAAAGCACCTCACATCCTTCTTGTGTGTGGCCTTCTTCCCCTTTCCAGTTCGGCATTCATGAGCATAATGACCCTTCTTATCACACTTAAAGAAAACTGGATTATCCTTTTCCTTTTTAGCAGCTTCTCCTTTCCGTGTTCCCTTCTTCTTGCCAAGAGAACACCGGGTATCAACATGCTTCTCCTTCCCATAAGTAACAAGCATCTCCTCATGTGGATTTCCATTTCCGCAATAACATTACATGGATCATGGAGATGTAGCAAGGTCGTGATAGCAATCTTGGGTCTCAATCCCTGAATAAACTTCTCATTCCTCTTGATAACTATGTCAATGGTAGCATTCCCATATCTGGACAGCCCATCAAACTTCATAGCATACTCAATCACCGACATCTCAACTTGTACTAAATCCATGAACTTCCTCAACAATGCCGACTTCGTAACTTCAGAAAATAACCTCTCTTTCAATCTCCTTTGAAATTCTGCCTAAGTCAATTATTCCTCGGCAACTCCAACTGTAACACTATTCCACTAATGAAGCGTTGCTCCCTGCAACTGCCTAGAGGCTAGTCTCCTCTTCTACTTACCATTCAATCCTAAGTCAACGAAGATTCTTTCACAATGTAACAGCCAATTCTCAACTTCTATAGCATCCTCTGTTTCCAAAAATGGCTTCCCACCAAGACTGGTATAATCCTTGATCAGCTTAGCGTAATTTTTTCCAATTGGAGCCACGGGATTACCTCCTCCAACATTCCCAGCATTGACCCCAACTACTCCTGCAGCAGCTCCTGCTTGTATCAGATAGAAAAAGAACAAATACATCATCCCCATATCTACTTGTGGATTTCCAGCACCTACATTTGCATTTTGATTAGCATTTCCTTATCGACCTTGGTTACTCCGATTGGATCGAGAATTTCCATTTGTGGTGCTTCATCCACTGAGATTTCTTCTTCCGTTTCCTACCTCAATATTTTCTTTCTAGTAAACCTGCATACAAGCGTTAGTAAGATACAGAAGAACGGTCTAAAAGAGAGGGGGGTGTGTGTATTTATATATCAAATACAAGTATGTTTCTATAGCGTTAACCCAAATCCCAATCCTATTTTATAATTCATTGGTTTATATTTTAAAAATATTTTAGGTTTAAATTTCATTTTTTTAGTTTTCATAAGCCTGTGCTATGATACCAACTTGTAACATCCCCCACTTAGAGGTCTAAAAATAACGGCTATGGATGTTACAGTCTTCCATGGTTACTTATTCTCGGTGACAAAATGCGGTAATGTTAGATACATTGATATAACAGAAACACATGGATATGAAAAAAAATTAAAACCATTAGACAAATTTCTCATTCCATTTCAAACCAAATTTCAAATTCATTACATAATCCCAAATTCGAGAACCTATTTCAAAAATATATAATTATTACAAAATACGCTAAGAGCGATATATGAAGATGCTCCCTTGGATTATCAGAGTTTATACATAGGAAATTAGAAAACTTTGCTTTACAACCAAAAAATGGCGGAATCAAATAGAAAAGAACTCCTAATAGCTAGCGTGCCGCCTGCATGTCTCTAAAAGCTTATTCGTCTAAAGGGGAACCTGAAATCCTCAACTCTTAACTACTCAAAATTTAACTGAGTGCCCAAGAGTTTAAAGGGAAAGTACAAACTACGAGTCAGACATGAATCCTAGCATGAATAATAACCTACCATCCCGAACCATTTAGATACCTAGTGAGACCATGTCGCTTAGCGGAACGGGTTTTCCGCTCACTAGTATCTTACCCAAAAATTTATAATAAACATATATTATGACCTACATCCATAATAGTTAAAAACATTGAAATTTAAAACATTGTGATGATATGCAAATAAGCAAAATAATTTGGATTTCCAATCCCCATTCATTTGACTATATGTCTCAGTAATAGTTTCTAGGGTCACTATTATCTAATTAGTTTTCATGGGCTGACTGATAATCTATTTAAAAGTTATGGACTAACTGTCTGATCTCATAGTTTTCATGGGATCACTAAAAACCTTTATGTTTTCAAGGGATGACTAACTACCTTTCTAAACACATAGGGACTATCTATCCGGTTTCATAGTATTCATGGGATTACTAAGAACCTATTGGCCCCTGCCAATAACTTCATCCAATTATTTCATGGGTTCTCCCTGAACCTATTGGTATCTCCAATAACTTCTTTCGTATCATAATTTTCATGAGTTGACTATGAACCTATTAATTTATGTCCATAACTTTATCCGGATATAGTTTTCATGGGATCATTGTGAACCCATAGGCCCCTTCTAACAACTCTTTCCAAACATAGATTTCATGGGTTTACTAAAGACTTGTCCAACTGACAACTTCTTTGATCAATCTTTGGGTATCCTATGTTTTGGTCTACCTGACCTCCTGGATGCAATTCTATCATTAAGGAACTCAATTTTTTTCACTAATGGGTCAACCTAGCCAGTTACTTTGCCCTTTCTCCCCAAAATACAGTTATGGGTCCATTATACAGTGAATAGGTATATAGAAGAAGCAAGTACAACAACATAATAATACCAACATGTATGGTTTAATATCCTTGAAATCATTTTCACATGAAAAATGTTTAATCCCTTTAACCCATTACTTTTATCAGGAAAACTTCTTCAAAAACTCCAATTTCAAAAGCCAATTCAAAGCTCTTTTACATTACCATGGGTTTTCCTTTTAAAAATTAAGATTGGGTTCTTTGTTTTGAAAACTAAGGCTTTCGAAACCTTAACCTTTACCTTCAAAAATATTAGAATATCTCTTTCGAAAGCATACTAATCCTCTATGCAAAATACTAAACATATGACTTTGAAACACTTTAAAACCTCTCTTTCAAAAGCATCGAAACCTTCCTTTCAAAACCATCAAAACATTCCTTTTGAAAGTATTGAAGTATATCTTCCAAATTACAAAAGCAAAACTCTGAAACCATTTGAAAGTACTTCTTTTGAAACTATTCGGTTTAATCTTAAATATAACTTACGGAAGTGAATGTTAACCCACCTTTTTGCCCGGCAGTGTACATGTGGATTTAACCCAATGGACCTTATGATTGTCAAGGCCTATGGCTATAGAGCGACGATTATAAGGCCAGTAATTAGGTACAGATGGTTACATGGAGTCAAGATTGAATGGAGCTGATAGACATGCATGACAAAATGTTCAAAGTATGGAATACGATTCGACGAATGGAAGGGCTCGACATAATACGACAAATTGGAGGGTTTAACATTATTGAAAAAGAGGGTTCGGCATGTTTCATCTCATAAAGGATGGATCAACATAATCTAGAAAATGGAAGGAGTCGATATGCTCGAGCTAGAGGGATCAGTATAATTCAATGCTTAGCAACTTTGAACGGATAAGTATATGTTGGCTTCCGTAGAGGGTTTTGCGTGTTTAGTGAATAGGGATCGGCATAACTGATTAACATTGGTCGGCATGGTTAGCTAATGAGGTTTCGGCATGCTTTGTTAAAGAATGGGCTGACATGCTTCAATATAGAGGGTCGGTCTGAGTTGGCTTCATTGAAGAGGGATCAGCATACTTGATTAAGATGGTTCAGCATACCTTTTTCCACATAAGAAGGCTTGGCGTAGTTGTTTAGGATGGCTCAACATTCATTCACTCATAGATAAGGGATCGGTATGATTGGATAGGCAGGGGGTCACCATAGTCGAAGCAAAGGAGGAATCGGTGTAGGTGAGAGCAGCTGGGTCGACATTTTATGTAGGAGGGTTCGACATGTGCCTACTTGAAAGGTTTGGCATATCACACGATGATCTATAATAGAATGTCGATCCCTCTCTTTCATATGATATGTCAAACCCTTTAAGTAGGCATGCCGATCCCTTCTTAATAAAATGCCAACCCATCTGCTCTCACCTACACCAATTCCTCCTTTTCTTCGACCATGCCGACCCTTTTCCTATCCAATCATATCGATCCTTATCTATGAGTGAATGTATGCCGAGCCATCCTAACCAACTATGGCAAGCCTTCTTATACGGAAAGAGGTATGCCAAACCCTCTTAATCGAGTTGGTCGATCCCTCTTCAATGAAGCCAACTCACATCAACCCTTTGTATTGAAGCATGTCGATCCATTCTTTAACAAAGCATGCGGAAACCTCGTTCGCTAACCTTCTCGACCCATGTTAATCAGCTATTCCAATCCCTATTTAGTAAACCATGCCAAACCCACCATAGAATCCAACCTATACCGATCCCTTCCAAGTTGCTAAGCTTTGAAGTATACAGATCCCTTTAGATCGAGCATGACTATCCCTTCCATTTGCTAAGTTCTAACGGTCCATCCTCTATGAGATGAAAAATGTCGAACCGTCTTTGTCAATAATGCTTAACCCTCCAATTTTCCATATTATGCCAAACCCTTCCATTCGTTGAACATATTCCATACTTTGAACATTCTGCCTTACATATCTATAAATTTCATTCTATCTCGATTCCATGGAAAACATCTGTACTAGATTAGTGGGCCCTACAATCGTCGCTCTGTACCCATCGGCCTTGATAATTGTGAAGTATATTGGGTTAAATACGTCTGTATACTGCCTCGCCAAAATGCGGATTAATAGTGAACATAAGGAAAAGTAACCTTTTTGAAATCATTAACCTTCAAACAAAAGGATTTGGGAAAACAGATGGTTTTGAAAACATCCTTTTGAAAACTTTAATCTTTTAAGTTAAACAATTAGAAGGACATATAAAAATTTTAGACCTTTACTTTTAATATGTTATCTAACATATAAAAATTTTAGACCTAAAATCCTTTATATAATTGCTGAAATAAATTATAAACCAAACCATCTATTTCTTCCATTCCAAATTCATAATAAATTATCCATAACTTGGATATTTACGAAAATTTAAACCCATATCCAAAATAATGTTTTACATAATATATTAAATCCTCAAAGCATTCAAAAACTAATAAATACAATTTTAGCCTTAAAATCAAATGAAACATTAATCAAACATATTTGTGTTAACTAACCATATCATGTATTATAAGCATATCCTTTTTAAAATCATCATAAAGGTTTTAAACTTAAAACCCAAAATTAAATTCTCTTTAAAAACGAAAATGAGATGTTTTTTATTATTATTCACCTTACTTTGGATAATAATTTGAGATTTGTTCTTGCTTAATCCTTCTTGCTTGATTTCTTAGCTTTTAATTCATTCTTAATTCTCTTTTCCCCTGCGGTTATGGTCGGTTTGAGCTCTTTGGTTTCTGTTTCTAGAATTATGCCCTTTTAGAATGAAAATGGAAATGAGGGTCTAGGGTTAACGGGTTATGGTGGATGGATTCCCCATAATAACCTTGACTTATTCTCTTATTATTTAGCTTATAAAACAATTTCTATAAACTCATTCTTTTAATCTTATTTGGTTAAGCATGGCCTCTATTTTAAATTTTCCAATCTCTTTCTAGTTATCTCTCTAATCTTTACATTATTCCATTTAATTTATCTAATTAAATCTCCTTAATAATTTATTTAAAATTAGGCATGTTATAATCAGTGAAGGGAAAATCCGTTTTGCTTAGCAGTGTGGTCTCACTAGGTACCTATTTTCGTTCAAAGTGGTAGGTTATTATTTACACTAGGTTGTTGTCTAACCTGAAGTTTTTGTATTTTCCCTTAAACTCTTGGGTACTCATTTGAGTAGGTTGGGAGTAAGGGCTTTCAGATTCCAGTTAGACGAATAAGCATCCGAAGACATGCAGAAGGCAATCTAACTATTAGGAACTATATCTTTTTTCGCTGTATAGTTTGGTTTTTTCATATCTGGGTGTAATGGCAAATTTGTATAATTGCTAGATATTTGACTTTGATCAATGAAGGGGGCATTTTCCTATGTCGCTCTTGGAGTATTTTGTAATAATCATATTTTCTTTGAATGTGGGATTACAAATGAGATTATGTGATGAATATGAAATAATAATTGTGAAATGATATGTGAAAATTTGTTATTAAACTATGTTGAATTTTTTTATGTTCACATGCTTCACATTATTGATAGGATTAACATCATCGGAATTTTTCACCGAGAATTAATAACTTTGGATGATTGTAGCATCCGTAACAGTCAATTTTGGTCCTCAGAATGAGGGATGTTATATATAGTTATCATGTTTGCAAACGTATGACTATCGAGCCTATAAAACTTTGTTATCGAGTAGCTATAAGGACATTATTGAGTCACTGTAAGACATAGGTGTCGAGTTCTTAAAATCATAAGGTGTCAAGCTTATAAAACACAAAGGATTGTCGTGTCGCTATGTTTAAGGATGTCGAGCCTATAAAACCTTAAAGATGTCGAACTTATAAAGAAAAGTGGTTGCTGAGTCTCTAAACCATAGGGATGTTGAGCTCCAATAGTTGTTTAGCGAAAGATGGATATTAAGGCTAATTTAACACTATATGAGGGGAATAGTGTTTTTATAATTTTTGTGAATCCTTTTGAATTCTTTTAATACTATAGTTTAAATAATGCAATTAACAATCATAGTTCAAATATAGATAAATATAAATGTAGTAAAAGTAAAAAAGGAAAGAACACGCCAGGATTTTGTATTGGTTTGGAGTTACCCTACATCCAATCTCGTACAATTCCTTGCATGGATTTCTTTTCAAACAACAAAAGTAAATACAATCTCGATTCAAGGAAGAGGGACACACCCTTCGAACTTTTCGACCTTTGGGTAGAGCCACTTGATTTACATGGACCACCAGCACACCCAATAGAGTTTCAGGCTACTAAGCACACCCAATTGATTTACACAGGCTACAATCACACCCACAAGTATAACAATATGATTTGATAGAGTTTTACAAAATCAGATCATTGCCCTTAATTACAAATGATTTTATAACCTGTTGAATAGCACTTTGATCTTATTTGAGTGAGAGGGATGAGATAAATCAGAGAGTAATTAATAGATAATCAAATACATGGGGTTTGAAATTTATTTTGATTGAATTTGTGAAAATCTTGCATATATTTTCATTTAGAATTCAAGAGAGTAAAAGAGGAGACAAAATATAAGAAAGTAGTTAACAAAAATTCATTTTTTAACCCCTATTTATAGAGAAACAATAGTCATATCCATTCGCAAAGAGATACAATGACATGATACATCCATTCCAATTTGAATTTTGAAATTTATGGTCCATATGTCAACATATGGGATTAGGGTATGTCGACATATGTAACGACCCACAGTTCTGAACCATCCAAATTGACAATAATCCATACATGTCAGACTTGAATCGTCCAAAACAACAGATTGTCAATATATTTATTTGGCATATGTGATGATCAAAATTTTTAGGCAATATCAATTTAACAATCTGTAGTAATAATTGTCTTTTATAATTGTAATTTAAATGGGAAATTTTATTCTTCTATAAGAAAATAAATATTTAATTGATAATTTATCTTTTAAAAGCTAATAAATTATTTTCTATTTATAATGTATATATATTTGTATACATTGTAAGTAGAAAAGCTTTGGTTTGAAATTTAATAGATAAATAAATCTTGTTTTCAAATTCTAATATACATTTTGGTAATTTGGAAATTTTGATTTAAATCTAATATATAAGTTTTCAAAGCTATTTAATAGTTAACTATATAGTTTTAAATAATTAAGATAAATGTTAATTGTTTAAAATTTATTTTAGCTTAAGTTTAAGTTTAAAATAGTCAACAAAAAGGTTTATTTTTTTTCTTTTTAATATTTCTTAATAAATTGATTTGTAATTTGATATAAAAGTTTAGAAAACAATATTGCATATGATATATTAATTCATTTAAGTGATATAAGTAATTTATTAACAATAAGGTAATCTCTTTTATAAATTATTTCAAATTGATAAATGTGTTATTTTCAAATAATATTAATAAATGTATAGATATAGATAGGTTTTAAAGACAATAGAATTGTTATTTGTAAATTGAATAAGTAGTTATATATGTGTATATATAACTTGATTTTTAAATTTGATTCTAGAATTTAATTTGAATTTGAATTTAAAAATTTGAAATTCAAAAGTTAGATATTTAAAATGTTTTTGATTTTAAAGATATACGTATAAGCTTTTATTTATATATAATTTGTTTTATTACATTTTCTTTAAAAGAAATTCATATATGTATTTACATAAGAATGTATTAATTAAGTTAATAACCTTTATTAACATTTAAAATAAAAATAAAATACTTAAAGGACAAGTGTTATTATATTAAAGCTTAATATAACATGTGTAAATTAAATATAAAAAGTAACAACAAGTGTTAAGTAATTAATAATACTAATGTCACATTTAATTTAATTTTTCTTTTGTTTTTTTAATCAGCCTATATATATGTACATATTTTTTTACCTACCATCGTTTTCTGTTCTTTTTCAAAGTCAAGAGAAACTTCACCCTGTAAAATAAAATCTGCCTCTCAAACCAGAAATCCAAAATCTAAATCAATTTCCACAAACTAAAATTTATCAAACAATAAACTGCAAATCATTTTCAAAAGAAAAACTAGCCTGTATTTTCTTCAACCTATAATCAAAATCAGCAAGCATCTTTTCTAAACTGAGTTTTATCAAAGCAAGTTCAACTCTGTTTGAAAACAAGATGAGGAAAATCCATCAACCTGTAATTCCATTTTCAAGTTTCAAATTTAAAGCATGTGCATTCTTCTTCTTCAACTTGGGTTTCAAACTAAAGCAAGTTAAAACATCACAACAACAAAGTATTTTTCCAGTTTCAGTAGCATGCAATTGCAGTTCTAAAATCAAAGACAAATTCATGCAACTCAAGCTTTTAAATCAGAACAAGGAAGCAATTCATGTTAGCATTCCAGTTTTCAAAATAAAGGAGGCTCTGTTCTTCATTTCCAAAAACTATGAGTAACATTTTTCTAAAAAGCTTAAGTATAATGAATCTGGTTGCTTGATTATCTATGGAGATAAGTATGTTTGTATATATCTTTATAAGTACATTGCAGAGTATATATATGTATGGGATGTGTGCATGCGGGTTGTATCAGTACTCTTCTTGTTTCTAGTTTCAGAGTTAGAGTTTTTAAACAAAAATCATTATCTCTTGATCTGATTCTTGTTAGGGTTTAAGTCTTAAACAATTGTTTGATTAATCATAAACTAATGTTTAAAATTTTAATTAAGTTAAATTAAAACATAAATGTCTCTGGAAACTAGAAACAATAGTGCATGTTTAGGACAAGTGAAATTTAAGTATCTTAATTTATCAAGAAAGGTTTATAAACCGAAACCCTATATAAAAACTTGATTTTTAAAAGAAAAATCGCAAATTTTAGAATTGAATTAGAAGAGCAATTCTGGTTTAACCAGAAATGGATTTCTGATGGTCTCTGGTGATCTCAGTGATTGAAATGGTTGTGGTCTTCTCTGGTGGTAGTGGGATGATCAGAGAGTAGGGGAAAAATATCAGAAGTGATGGCAGGTCACTGTAGCGGCGGTGGTTGTTCGATCTAATCTGTAACCCTAGTTTGGATAGGTTGGGAATTTTTGATCGTCATGGCATCTCTGGTGGACCGAGCTCCACCAGATTTTGGGAAATGAAAGCTTGGACGTCAGCGAAGTGGTGGCTGGAGCCTCTGACATTCTAGTGGCCAGAGGAACAAGCACGAGGGAGTTATAAGTTTTGTCTGTTGTTCCAGATTTGTGACTTGATGCTCGATTTTGTTTTTTAAGTGTGGATCGATGATTTGATGATCGGGATGGAGTGCGAGGGAGATCGCCGATGTGAGGAGGCCATCGTGGTTGACCTGAGATGGTCGGAGCCACCGTGCATATGCACGGTGCATTTGTTTGTACTTGCTGAAGCCTGGGTTGAAGGGGAGAGAGGTACTCGAGTATTGCTCGAGTAGTTTGAGTGTTTTGGTCGAAGCTGTGTGGGTTTTGACTCGAAGTTTTTGAATGATGGCACTAGTCATTTGCTTGTTATAGGTTTTAAACCTATCAAGTTTCCAGAATTTAAAATAAATTTGAAAATTTGAAGCAAGATTCAAAATAGAGTTTTAAATCAAGTTTTAAAGTATGGATTCAAATTAAATTTGTATCCTAATTTGTAAATAAATAAGTTTTATAAAAATTTAAAATGTCTAAAACAACTTTAAATGTTAAAGTATATTTTAAATGATTTGAATTTAAAATGAATTTGGTTTAAACTCTTTTAAATTTCTTTTATAAGATAAGTGTTTCTTAACATGTGATTTAAAAAGGTTTTAATTTTTTTTTAAAGTTTTGTTAGAATTTAATTTTATTTGGTTTGAATCTTGATTTGAAATGAAATTTAAAAGTAAATTTGAAAGTGAAATGTTTTCAAATGTATTTGTAAATGATAATTAAGTCATTAATAAGAATAATGTTTTTATCTTAAAGTTAATTAAGATTTAATGATTTATGATTCATTAAATAAATAAGGAAAGTTAAGGTTATTTAATTAATTTGATTAATTAATGATTTAAGATTAATTAGTTAAGTAATTAAGGGTGAAATTTAATAAATTAAGGATTAATTAAATAGGTAATTAAGAATTTAAGTTAATTAATTAAGGGTTAATTAATTTGTAATTAAGGATTATTGATTAGATAAGATTATATTATAAATAAATGATTAGAAATTAATTAATCAAGTAATTAAAGATTAATTAAGTTACAGTTAAGCACTTAATTTATTAAATAATTAGAGATTAATTAATTGGTTATTAAAGATTAATTAAATTATAAATAATAATTATTAATCTAAGTTTAATTACTTAAGAAAAGTAATTTAAGGAATTGTTAATAGTTAAAGAGAGATCATTAACTAGGGATTATTAGATAATCAATTAATATGATTAATTTTAATAATTAATTAGATTAATTAATTTAAGATAATCATTTGTGAAATTGTGTATGTATAATTACTTAATGGAAGTAATTAGAGGAATTAATTACTCAGTGTAATTAATTATACTAATGTGATTAGTTTAAGTTGATTAATTAGTTTAATTAATTTAAAATATTCATTGGATGATGGGATAAGTATAATTACTTAATGTATAATTACATAGTGAAGTAATTAGTGATGGTAATTAATTAATTGAAGATTGAAAGTAGTTTTAGGTTTAATTACTTTGTGTAATTAATATGAAGGTTAATTACTTAGTGAAAGTAATTAATAATTAATTACTTCGTGTAATTAATTTAAGAATTAATTAATAAGTTATTTGAAGTTAATTAAGTAAGGTAACTAATTAAGGGTAATTAATTACTGATTGTGATTGATCAAGGTTGATTAATGAATAAAGATTAATTAAAGACTAATTATTAAATATGATTAATAATTAACTAAGAAGTAATTAAGGGATCATTAATTAATGTAATTAATGATGTAATTAAGGATTGATTAATTAAACGTAATTAATCAATAATGAGTGCTCACAAAGTAATTAATTAATGTAATTAATTAAGGATTAATGAAATTAATTATAATTAATTAATGAAGTAATTAAAGTTTAATTACTGTAAATGGTTAAGGATAATTAATTTATGTAATTAATTAAAGGCTAATTACTTAAATTAATTAGAGGATAATTAATCAAGGGTGATTAATTAAGATGGATAATGAAAGAATGATTAATTAATTGATTTGTAATTAATTAATGGTTAAGTAAGCAGGATTTATGTGATGAATGTAATTAATTTATTTTAAATTAATTAGAGATGGAAGTAATTAATTTAATTCATTTTAAATTAATTAGAGATAGTGTGATTTATTAATCATTGCTTATGTATGGATGAATGATATTGATTGCCTTGAATGGTTTGAGATCTTAGATATGAGATAAGTGATGCGGTGTGATATGGATGCTTTGGTTGAAGTATGATGATAATGTGAATTATCTATTTGTGATGATAATGTGAATTATCTATTTGTGATAATAATGCGAGTTATCTATTTGTGAGATGTGAATTATCCATCTATGTGAATATAGATAATAGAATTGAATTGTTTTAATGTTAAAACAACTTGGACCTAAAAGATGGTGTTTTGGATTTCGACGAGACCGGGATCGGTTTTCCTGATTTGGATATCCGAAAACCACATCGATCCAAATTAACGATAGTTCGTGAATCTCAAGGGAAGATGAAGATTTAGAGTGCAATGGTTGTCTTTGTTAACTTTGAGGGTGATTCCAAAATGTGTGTAATGAGATAATGCCTTCGGTTTCGTTCGAACCCAGAACGAACTTGTATGGATTGAATGCTTTCAGAACATCGTCAGGTGGACGATGAACATTATAAAAGATGTGTTCTCTAAAGGTAATCGTAGCCTCAAGCCTCATCAACCGGGAATGGCTAAAATAGGGGAGGTGCAGCAAGGCTAAGTGGGTAGCACTCAAGTAGGATGAGATTTACCCCTGTCTAGAAGTCCCTTTATATTCGACTGTGTGGGCAGTAGGTTGCAAACAACTGCGGGGTTGTCTTGTTCGGGACTGTCCAGTAAGGGATGGTTCCGGCCTTATGTTGTAGGGGATTTAGGATGGATCCTCGGTACGGTGATCTGGGCAACGTACTATGACGGGCGGTACCTCAGTAGCCCTGCCATTGATGGAAACCCATTCTTCCTACATGCCTTTACGGTTTTGATTTTATACCTATGTATGCTGGAATTTAATAAATGTAACAATTTCGGCTATTTCTTTTTACTTGCAAACCCTATACCCTATTATAATATCACTGGATTTCCTAACAAATATTTTGGTTAGCGTAAGGTAAAAACTTACCCATGTCTATGTGTGGGAAGTTTTACGTGATATCTTTTCTTTCAAAGGATTTTCAAAAGTTAAGCAACTTTGACCTGTTACTCACATCAGACCCATGTCTGACCCGGATTTTATCTTCTGCTTTCTTAAACGGGTACTCAAATTTTTATAAGTTGCCAAGGATTCAGGTTATCTTTGACGAATTCTGGAGGAGCAATGGAGCAGGAGGCTTCAGCGTTTGTAGATATATTAGTGATTCCGCTGTGTGATCTCTAAGTCGCTTGTTTGAGTTGTTTTTTGAGTTGTAATAACTAGACAGGTTTTTATAACTATCTAGTATGTGATGTATAATCTGTGTAACTCTGATAGTTGTTGTATACTATGTACTATTTTATGAGATTAATATAATTTATTCCTTCCGCTGTTGAGATTCTGATGTTGTTTCTTTCTTTCTTCTCTATATTTCTCTTTTATATCCCTTTCTTTCTTATTGATGATGCGTCTTTCTAGGGAGACAAAGGCGGGTAGTCACAGCATAGCTTAGCATATACAGTAAATAAATCAATTAAACAATCACAGACACAGAGTTTACAACAAAACAGCAGAATAAAATAAATATCAATTCATAAATCTACTATAGAAATAACACAGTCTATGTAACGACCAGCAAATCCATACCCTTAAGTCGACACTATTCTCCATCAATCAACTCAAGATGAACGGAAATGCAAACCATTAGGGTTAAAGAAGAAGAGGTAGAATAAGAAGATAGAAAACAACATCAGAATCTAACCATCGCAGCAGAATAAAATATAATAGATAATCACAGATCTTTACACCAAAAGAAAACTATATTTGTTTTATACATACATTGCCAGAATGCATCATCAGCGTTCAATGGCATCAATAACATACAATCTGGATAGTCATATAAACTTATCCTCAAAACTGAATACGCAGCGAAATAATAATCAAGTACGAAAGTACATATCGCCATCCAGCTCGTCTCCTGAGCTCCATAGCATCCTTTCCTGCAATCTATAATACTCGGTCTGACCCGAGCATTATAGTTAAATAGCACCCAAGTCAGTCTGGAATACCAACGTGAGAAAACCACACTCGATTTGATTATTAAAGTTTCAAAATTCCTTTGCAAACAAAAGCATCTCGTAAGACCACACCACAAATAAACATGTCGGGTTTTTACCTTACGATAGCCAAAATACTTTTTATAAAAATTCTCTGATATTATAATAGCGTCTATAGAAAGTAAAATAGAATCTAGTTGAAATGCTTGCATCTCACATTTCAGCAATAGTTGGGCACAATCAAAACAGTACAGGCGCGTAGGGAGAATGGATTTCTAACTAATGACTAGGCACTGGGGTACCACCTATCACAGTACGTGGCCTAGATCACTGTCCTGAGGATTACTCCCAATCCCCTGCAACACAAGATCGGGACTACACCTTACTGGATAATCCCGAGTATGATCACTCCACGATTGGGATCAGCAACCGCACCACTAAGCCGAATAAAAGGGACATCTAGACAGGGATGACCTCACCCTAATGGGCGCTACCCACCTAGCCTTACTTACTCCATTTATTCCAAAATCCATTAACTTCAGATTTTTATTCCTTAATTATGATTTAAAATCTTTTAACTGAAAATACCAATTTCATATTTCCCAAGTTCCTTCTTTATTTTTTTTCAATAATTTAAATCTTAAATTTAAAATAAATTCTTTATTCTTTTAAATAATAACACTTAAGTTTAAAATTCATTATCTTCCTGTTTATTCAAAATCCCATTTTCATACATGGAATTTATTTATTAGAATTTTAAAACCACTATTTTTCTTATCCAGTTCATTCTTAAATTTATTTAAATTCTCTATAATCATTTCACTTAAAAATTCTCTTCTTTGTTTTCTTTTCAAAAATTCAATTCTATACATTTTGATAACTCAGTGTACCGAAAAATATCAAGTAAACCATGGCATTCAATATTCCAATTATCAATAATATTCATCACAGAATATCAAATATTCATAACACAGAATATTAAACAATCTAAATAAATTTGAGGAATCCAGTTAGATCCCTCCAACCTGTTTCCCTGCATCCACAAATGTTAGCACAATATAAAATATCAATTCCACTTCGAGGTGGAATATCGCAGTATATGGGATTTTAAATATAATATCATCCGCTATTATGTAGCGCATAGGGTCTCATCCGCTATAAAAATGCGAAAAATCAATCACTCCAATATATACTATATATATACTACTATATATATATATAGCACATCAAATTCAGTTCAAACATTCAACCAATTATTTAAATTTAACCATTTAAATTTAAATTAAAACCCAAACGAGTGAGATTAACTCACCTTTGATTTTTGCTATCCCAATCCTATCTCAACTTGTTTCCCCATGAATTTAGACCTTGTATAAGAAATTTATGATTTATTAACAGTTGAAATAATCTAAAATAATTTACCATTTATTAATTCAACTAATAATTTAATTTTAATCTAATTTTTTCTTGTTATCCATAATTTCTTGATCTACATATATCTAAAAAAGAATTGCTTATATCTGCTGTAATAATTTTTTTCTTTTTATTTCCTGTTATAAATTTCATCCTATAATAAATTCATTTAATTACCTAATTTACAGATAAATTATCAAAATACCTCACAGAAAAGACGCTGCATCACCCATCATCAACCAACAGTCATCGACTTCCTCTCCGAAACCTCCTCTCGTTCTCCACCGTTACCACAAGCATCGCGTACCCAAAGCCCTAGCCGCCGACCAGCACCACGTCGAATAACTACGTCTACATAGCCTCGCGCGCCTCAGCCTCGGACAGGTGCCAATCGATCGCGACTTCCCATCTCGCGACTTCGCCAACGATGGCGCCTTATCCTATCGCGTGCGCCCCCCTCCAGAGCCGACGATAACCACCCTCTGTCGTTGGACTAGAACCCACAAATGCCAGAAACAACACGCGCCTCCCTATTCTTCCATGCAAGCGCACCCCTTGGAGATTCTCTGATCGGCTTTGAAATCGATTTCGTGAGGGGAAGGCTTGGCTTCGATTTGAGGGGGGAAGAGGAATAGGGTTTGGCTTCGATTTGAAAAGACACGATGATATATATTCTTTCCCGCGAATTAATTTGGGGGATGAGGCAACTAAAAAGAGGAACGAACACGACCAGATTTTTTAACGAATGAAACTGGGAACAAAGGAAAAAGTAGAGGAAGAACGGCGTAAAATAAATAGGTAAGGAAGAAGTTGTCGCCATTTATCCTTCATTTGATTTCGTTTTTTTCTTATTAACCGAAGGACGGATACATGGTTTAGAGAAGTAGTGAAAGACAGGAGAAGGTGGCGTGTAGGAGAAGGTTGGCTATAGTGACCTCTGAAAAGAACATAAAAAGTTTTAATGTGAGAGGATTTGACTGGTCAATATTTAAATCTAGATTTGAAATGTCTATAAAACCGTGACTTAAAATTTTGACTTCCTATCGAGGCGCGCTACTAGGCGTTCATAATGTTAAACCCCTATTCCGAACACAATGGAAAGGTTTCGAGTCCTAATTCGATGGTATGGAGAAGATAGCCTTTTGGACACAGTTATTATATTAAATTTTCAATATAAATTCAGTGGGTTTATATGTCGTACGCTCACACAACAACTCCAAACACTACCAAAATTGAAATCCGATAATAATATAATATTACAGATCCAATGGAACTAGTTTCGATGAAATCCGAGAATATGCCACGGAAGGCTATTTTTGAATATTGATTTAAACGATAAAATTTCAAAACTTAGCAAAACATTTCCGAATCAAATTTTAACACTTTTGCTATCTTCAGTAGTATCAATATAAATTTTTCAAGCCTTCAAATAATTTTTGCTGGCTTAAAACTCCAGATTCAACATTTTACCCAACCTCAAATTATTTAATTTAATAATTAAATTATCAAATAAATAGTGATATTTGAATTCAAGTTAAAAATTAACTTTTTAAATATTTAAAATCAATTAAATATTCCGATTCAAACATCCAAAAATTCCGCATCGTCACAGTCTAAAACAGAAAAAATCATAAATCCCAGTACATAGAAGTCTCTAGTACAAAGCAAATGACAAGTCTGAACATACAACTGGAAATAATTGAAATAAATCAAAAACTAAAATAGATAAGCTAGATCTTCCAACGAATTCCGGCTCCAAAGAATGAATCTCAAATTATGACACATAAGCTAACCTGAGTGTAAAGCAAAACAAAACACTCAAATAAAGATTAACATTCTTATGCAGATAAATCAAGTTCAAGTGAAATGTCATGTAAATGCAATATAACTTAATGGGATGTTGGGATTCCATCCTTTAAGGATCCGATAAACTATCTACATACATAGAAGAATAACTACATATATAATGTATACGATAAAGTGAAGCATTAAAATAGAGTTATGGCGTTACCCATATCCTCCTTAACACATTTTATATATTAACATAGTCTATCCAGATACTGTAAATTCCACCCGCAGGTGGGCTATCAGGGAGCACTCCATAGGTACGACAAAAACCAAAATCGTAGAAGGCACGATAAGGCATATGACAAGGGACGCAAGGCAATGTTGGGGAAATATACCGTCTATGGATCCGGACTAGTGGAAACACATAACAGCTACTGAAAATGTGCCATGGATTGTGTAATATGGATATATGATAATACAGAGTGTAGTGATGATAGCTATATAGTAAATAGTGTGGAATATAAAAGCAGTATAATAAAAATGACCCCAGAGATTATTATATTGGTTTGGAGCTTCGTCATACGTCCAGTCCCAGACTCCTTCTGGAATTTCACTAAAACAACAACCCTTACTTAACCCGGAGGAACAGGTCTATATAACCCCTGAGCAGTCGAACAGGGACATGAGCAACGGAGCAGGATTTCGCCTAAGCAGCCAAAGAGGACTTCACATGCCTGAGTAGCAGAACATGACTTCTTCAAAAATACAAAAGATTGTTTGACTTTTTGTCTTCTGATAATACCGATAAGTCTGTTTACACTACACCCTTCCTACGATCTTCTCCTCGAGTATATATATATATATATATATATATATATATATATATATATATATATATTTGAAGTTAATGAAGAAAAGAAAGGTATAATATTGCTTAGAATATGTTAATGCAGAATATTTGAGAGTACAGTTGCAAGTATGTTCAAGAGATTTAGATAAGAAAGATAAGAAAATTCGGTAAATTGGAATCAACTTAGAGTATGTATCTATAGATGTTAAAAAGCAGCGATTATTGATTGAGAGTTCCGGTTGAAGTGTTGCATCAAAATCTTTTTGTAGAGATTCGTAACTCTTCACAAATAGTCGTGTCTTTTCAGAAAATATAGTTGCTGTAGAAATTTAGTTAACCGAACCTCTGGGTCAGTCGACTGGATATTCAAACGAATGTTTTTAATATATATTTGTTTATTTGTGTGGCTGTGCATGTTGCACAGAAATTGTCAGGTCAGTAGACTGACCTACTAGGTCAGTCGACTAACGTGGTAATTTCTGTGCAGCTAGCATAGTTTTCACAGGTTATATATATATTATATGATTTTAAGGAAAAATTTTGATAATATATATATATATATATATTATATGCTTGTATGTATAATTATTTGAAAATAAGGAGATTATATATAAGCTAATATATACGTTTAAACGAGGAGAGATCTTAACAAATTGACTTAAGACTCGAAACAAGAGAATATAAAAATTAATGCATCGATTTTGATGCCTTGTCTCCATGTAGTATATATTCTCTTTTTATCGTAACAGTCATCAAATCTGTATGTTTTAGTGATAGCTTTGTGTCATGAATCAAAACTAAGTCTCCCAGCTACTACCGCCCACCTCGAGACACGCTCTCAAATTTGTGCACATGAAAAATCAAATCACAAAAGCAACAGATATGGTTTGGAAGAAATGTGCCTGATAGGAGGAATGACCTCACTTGGCCCATTGTGGCTCCAGTTTTAGCCATATCAAGCTGACTCACAAGAGTCGAGGCTATGTAAATAACTGTAGCGACCCGACTTACTATCACCAGAAAATGACATCACTAATTAAGAAAGAAAGAGATAGAAGAAGAAAAGAAAGAGAAGAAAAAAAGACAACACATCAGAATCTCATAGTGGAACGATTAAAATATAATATAGAACATATACATAGTATAATATACATCAGAGTACGCAACTATACATCTCAATTTAGACAGTTACAACATTTCTGTCTAATACAATATAAGACATCATACAGAATAACAACACATCGGAAACTCTAACTATATATCTATACGCTTAAGCCTCCTGCTCCAAAGCTCCTCCAGAATTCGTCAAAGATAACCTGAATCACTTGACTACTCATACAGAATATGAGTACCCAAGAGTTTAATAAAACAGAAAATAAACACTTGGGTCAGACAAGGGTCTGGTGTGAGTAAACGGTTTAAGATTACTTAACTTTAGAAAATCTTTTGAAAGAAAAGGTATCACGTAAGAGTTCCCACACATAAACATGGAAAAGTTTTTACCTTACGCTAACTAAAACATTTGATAGGAAATCCAGTGATATTATAATAGTGTCTAGGGTTTTCAAATAAATATGAAATAGCCGAAATTGTTACATGATTAAATTTCATCTACTAGCCACAAAAGTGGGTAATACAAACAAAACCGTAGGGTCTCGTAGGGAAAATGGGTTTCCAACAATGGCAGGGCTACTGGGGTTCCGCCCATTACAGTACGTGGCCTGATCACCGTACCGAGGAGCCACCCTAACTCCTCTGCAACACAAGGCTGGAGCCGTTCCTTACTGAACAGCTCTAAACAAGACAACCCCGGCAGTTGTTGCAATCAACCGCCCCACACAGCCGAATATAAAGGGACTTCTAGACAGGGGTAAATCTTGCTCTCCAGTGGGAGCTACCCACGAAGCCTTGCTGCACCTCCCCTGTTTTAGACATTCCCGGTTTGATGAGGCTTGAGGCTGCGATTACCTTTGTAGGACACATTTATCTTAGAATGCTCATCGTCCACCTGACGATGTTCTGAAAGAATTCAATCCATACAAGTCCGTTCCGGGTTCGAACGAAACCGAAGGCATTATCTCGTTACACTCATTTTGGAATCACCCTCAGAGTCAACGACCATTGCCCTTGCAATCTGAATCACCATCTCGAACCTATAAGTACTATTCCGTCAAACTCATTACGGAATCACCCACAGAGTTATACTGACGTATAGTTCCTACACCTCGAGTCTTCACTTGCACTCCACTTGGATTCACGACCTAACGTTTATTTTGGATCGGTGTGGTCTTCGGATATCCAAATATGGAAACCCGATCCCGGTCTCACCGAATCCAAACGCCATTTTGATGTCCAAGTTGTACTTAAGGGTTTTAAACAATAGATACTAAGAAATATCATTTAAACATAAATGGATGATTCACAACACAGATAAATAATCCACTATTATCACATTCGTCCATGCATATCACAAAGCAACATATATATCACATCTCAGATATATCACATTCATATCATCACATATCAACCAATGACATATAATATCAACCAATATCATTAACTCATCCAATGATACTTATCAATCAATCATTCATCATCCATAAGGTTGATCCAACTTTAATTAATTTAATTCATCCTTAAATAAATTAATTCCTTACTTAAAAACTTGGATTATCATCAACCCAACTTTCCATTTATTAATTAATTACAAATTAATTAATAAACATTCCCTAATTAATCTCTTTAATTAATCATCTTTGATTAAGTATTACTTAATTACTATAAGTAATTATTCCTTAATCACAAATTTAATTAATCATCTTGATTAATAACTTCTTAACTATCCAAATAATTATCATTCAATTACTTTTTAAATTAATCACACTTGCTTAATTATTATTTAAATACCTAAATAATTATTTAATTAATCACACCTGATTAATCACCCTTAATTAATCATACTTGATTAATTACTCTTGATTAATTATCTTTAATTAATCATGCTTGATTAATCATTTTTAATTAATTACTTTTAATTAATCACTTTTGATTAATTACTTTTAATTATATTTAATAATTAAAACTTAATTATCCTTAAATTATTAATTAACAATTAATTAATTATTTCCATTAATTAATGATTACTTCATTAATTAAAATCTTAATTAATTATTTAACAAGTAATTAACCACATAATTAACTACTCTAAATCTTTTATTAATTAACCATTAATTAAATAATTTAAACCTTTAATTAATTTTATTAATTAACTCTTTAATTAATAACTCAAGGGATTAACTCTTAATCACATCCACTTAATTACTTTCATAAGTAATTATCTCTTACTAACTACTTCCTGTAATTAATCATTTAATTACTTCACCCAGTAATTATACTTAATCAACTCTGAAGTGATTATCTTTAATTAACCACTAATTAATTACTTAATTAATTATTTAACTAATCATTTAAATTTAATTAAATGATTCTTAACTTCTTATATTAAAAAGATCCCAAATTAAGAAAATCATTTTCTAATTTTGATATTTTATATTTACCAAAATACTTTGATTACTAATAAAAATTTAACTATCTTAATTATTTTCGCAAACTTATTTAGCTTTAATTAAATCAAAATTCTAAATTCACATAAGATAAATCTTTATTAAACTGATTTCCAAATTCTAATCATTACACTTTATCTAAAATAAAATATAACATTTAAGAAATCAATTTACAATTAAACATATTTTAAATTACCTTTAAATCTTTAAAACTTTCCCCAAAGTTATTTAATAAAGTTTAGTACTAATTTATTTCAAAATTCACTTGTCTTATATTAAAACTTTCATGATTTTATATATAAACATGTTTAAATTTAAATTTTTGAAACAAATCTAAGTTATAAATAAAACTTGTTTCACTTTTGTTTTACAACTTGTATCATCTAAAAATCATATTAGTTTGTTAAAACTTTAAAAAAAATCTTACAATTACATTTCGAAATTTAAAATTGTTGAACCCATCAAAACAAACCCAGTTCGAAGCAACTCGAGCACCTCACTGCAAATACACGTGTCAAACCCGAGCAACCCACTGATTTTCCCCGTGCTTACCCCGAGTCTCTCCAACCCTAACCTGCTTCGAGAAAACTCAGCAAATTCCCGAAGGAAAACTCGAGCATTCACCTTCGTTCTCCCCTAAACAAAATGCAGTGGCACGAAATCGTGCACGTGAACGTGCACACCGCCGATGGTCGACGGCGGTCCTCTCTCCGGCCTCCACCAAGTCGCTCACGACCCCTACAATGAATCGCACAACCCAGAAATCCAATTACACTTCGAAAATCAAAAATTGACCTTCAACCCAAACTGCCAGAACCACCCCTCATCCAATAATCGTCCGTCACCGATGATTCTCCATCCGAGACACCACACCAACCTTCCCAACGCTTCGACACAACCTTTAGAACCTTCGGCAACAAACTTGATCGCCTCCAGTCATGCCTTGCGGCCGCGAAAACTCGATGAACCATGACGTCAAAAACAAGGAATAAAACCCTACTTGAACGAATAACGACCACCCCAAACATTAATAAATCACCGATGTAATTTTCTGATGATCTTCATTCCCCCAACAACCTTCACGCTCAGCCGCGCCGAAGAATTCGCCGCCGTCCGCCTCAATTTGGTCGAAATGTCCAAAACAGAAAATCAAGGAATTCACACAGATTATTCAACTAAAAATCGTGATACTAACATTAAAAATCATGATTTAGTATTATGAAATCAATTATGTAATTCAAACTCAAAATTAATTCGATTAATTTTTGACCCATATTAAAATTTTACTGTAAATTTCTAAATTTAAACTAAATACCCATTATAAAAACCTATATCTATTTTCAGAAGGAAGATTGCATGATTCTAAAAAACTATTGTTTACAATCCATAGGCCAATTCAAATTAAAAATTTAGTTATTGGATTTTATTATGAATTTGAAACTGTGTTATAAACTCGGTGACAAATTTTTTATACTATACAGACATTCAATCTACAAATTCAAGCATGCATCGAATTTAAATCAATATTCCTTATAACATCATGATATCATCATACTACTAAGTTGCAATCAAGATTAAACTATTTTTAAAAGATTCAATTTACTCACCTTGTTATTTGCAGAATGTAAAAACTCGTTCCAGGCTTGAAGCTTCACTGCATTTCTTTTTCAGGTTCTAAAATTTCTTTGCATGTTGATTTTTATTTTCTTGCTGTAAATCCTTAATTACATGTTGATTTAATCTCTGAGTTGTTTGATTGTACTTGCTTGCCTCTGTTTTGAATTTTATTTTCATCCTCTTGCTTCAGATTGAAAATCTAGGTTTTACAGTATCTTCTTCTTGTTATTTTCTGTGATCTTTGGTTTTGATTTGCATTTGTATTCATTTTGTTGAGAAAAAAGAAAGAATTTGCTGAAAGTAAAACTCCTCTTTCCCTTTGCAATTTTTAATTCAATTAAAAGAATTTGATATTTATCCCTTGGATGCTATAATTTTCTAACACCTATGCAATTTAATTTACACTTGTCTTCAACACATACTAAAATGTTTACAAGTGTTTAATGTTAAATTGATATTTACAAAAGTATTTTCCTAATGTCTTATTAATGTTTTTAAAAATGTTACTTTCTTATTTAAAATTTATTTAAGCTATACGATGTATTTATGTAATATTTAGACAATTATAAAATGTCTTTATCTTATAAAAATAAACTTTAGACTTTAATAAATATTTCGAAAGAAAATTCATATGAACATTTATTGACAATAACTTATATCTTGGTTCAATTCTATATAACATGTGTTTATAAATTTGAGAAATTAAATTTAACTCCTTATATAAAATTTTTAAAACAAATTTATCCTACGATAAAATTAAAATGAAAGAATTATTAAAAAAAAATGAACCTTTAAATTTAAATTTTATTTAAAACTTAAGTACAAAATACATGTTTATAATAAATAATAAATTAACTTTGTTATTTAAAATTTGATATCTCAAATATTATTTGCAATGGTATTAAGTCAAATTAACATTTCAAATTGCAAATTATATATTTATTAAAGTTTGCAAATACTTATTAAATTCAAATTAATAAAATTCCTATTTCAAATATATATATATATATATATATATATACACACACATTTCAAATAGAAAAACATTTTATCATTAATTTTGATAATTACCATATTAAATCCTAAAACAGATTTCAAATCACAATATAATATTCATATATATTATAATTTTAGTAGATAGCTTTTATTACTTGAAAACTTCCTATTTACAAGATATATCAATATATATATATATATATATTATAAATAGAAAATATATTGATTAGCCTTTGGAAAATAAGTTTTACCAATACTAAATTGCCAAAATAAATATTCCCAAACTAAAATACTATAAATTTTCAAAAGAAATAAACTTTCTGATTTATACTGTTAAGAAAATTGTTGATAGATACTAAAAAAATTATTATTAGTTTTTTTTTAAATTTAACTTGTCAATTTATAATGTAAAATGATCAAATCAATTTAATTATTATCAAAGATTATTAAATTGATATTGCTCAAAATTCCGGGTCATCACATTCCTCCCCCATTAAAAGAATTTTGTCCCTGAAATTTAAAAGCAAAGATAATTTAATAACCCAACAAATGAATTTAAATTTCAAACAGCAATCACACAATCAATCATACACAATCAATCAGAGCAACTAATGCAACAAACAATTCTAACTATCCAGACAAATTCTGAAGAGAACTTCCTAACCTTATCAAAAATTTCCAGTTACCTATACTGGAATACTCGCTCTATAGAATCTTAAGTAACTACACTACTATAACCAAGAACTCCCTCTTCTGATCCTACAAATCTGAACAGAACATAAGACTATACTCAAAACCAGCTTAACCACAGATCCTTCAGAACTATTGATTCTATCACTCGAAGAATCATACACATATTCCTTAGAAATATGCGAAATACAATGAATTCCAGTTATGCGAACTGGCAATTCAATCCTGTAGATCAAAATCTAATCTCTAGAAAACACAGGAAAACTCAAAATACTTTCGCAGCTAACTTTCCAGTTTTACCCATTCTTATATCTTCTTTAATCGGATAAAACTAAAGCAATATCCAAATTTCAACTTCACATTCCAAATCTCCTTAATTCTTAACTGCACAATTCTTCTGATGTTCCTGAGTCACCTCCAATATTCCCGATCAGCCTAACCCTTGCTGATTGCTTTAAGAAACAAACAGGACCAAAATCAAACCAATCATCTGATCCTACTCAACAAAATGGCTCTCCCAAAAATTTGCTGAAATCCAATACTCAACTCTATTCCATAAACATTAGTGGGCTTCAGACCTACATCTCATAACTGGAATAACCAAATAGTTGCACCTGACAACCTTACCTACCAAATCCAGAAAATTTCTTCATACTTGAATTCCCTATAGAAATCCTTTAATCCAAGAAAACTGCAACTCCCGGTTGCTCCCACTCTAGAACAACTGCTATCTTGCTTACGCTGCACAACTCTGATCTGGAATAGATGAGAATGCTATCGAAGAATTCGAGCACAAACCTTCCCCATATACCGTTCATCCAATCCATAAAATCTTAGTGACCATCCCACTTGATCAAAACATCTCAGCAGAATCTCAACTTAGAATAAGATGATCAATCCCTCTCCAAAGAATCCTGAGCTGCCTCACCAAACTTTTCTCGCTCTAAGAGTCATCCCACTATATGGTTGAACCATCAATATTACTCCTGGATTCCAAGTCGATAAGGAACTCAATCTCCGATTCTGGTAAACTTCTGATTTCCTCAAAAACATCGGGAAAATATCTGACTACTTAAGCAGCCTTTACCTCCATATGAGATGCCTCAATCCAAAGAATACTCAAAGATTCCCAAACTAATCGCAAGTCACTTTTGCAATCCTATCCAATTCAGATTCCAAAGAAACTATCTCACAAGAACAGCTTTTCCTAATCGAGATCAATCTTTCCAGAATGGCTTACCTACCAAAAAAACTGATAGACCGCTTCCAGCAAATATCCTGCTCTGCTAAGCCTCCCGAAGAAAAGAATAAACCTTCACTATTTGTCTGGTCTGCTGATAGTAGAATCTCAAAGATTTCAGAATCATCGAAGAAACAGATCCATGCAGCTGCTTTCCAATTTCACTTCAATGATACTGCTAATCCAAAAGATCATCCTTAACCACAAGTTTCTTGAAACACAAAACTAACACCCAATTCCACCAAAGATCCTTGAGTCGAGTAGACATCTCCTCAAGAAACTCGGCTCCAAACCAAACACCAATCACTTATCTTCTTAAGGAAAAACAAATGAGACCATGTCCGAAATGAGATAACTCATCGACCTTAGCCTCATACTTCAAAATAGATAAGACACCCTTGTTGAGTCAAGATTTTTATAGAGTTTTGATTTCTGACAAAGGAATAAGCCGTGATCGACAAAAAGTTATTCATTGAAGAAACACAAAGAGCTCCATATATTAGAGGTTGATTATTTGGTATGTTAGTAATTTATGTTAAAAATCTATCCTCAAATAATCATATAACTTCAATCTTTCAATATAT
Organism: Allium cepa; assembly: GCA_030765085.1. NCBI lineage: Eukaryota > Viridiplantae > Streptophyta > Magnoliopsida > Asparagales > Amaryllidaceae > Allium > Allium cepa. The sequence continues at coordinate 632,893,437 of CM060932.1, read as the reverse complement.
ATACATATGCACATTAACTGTGCAAATTGGACTAAACCGGTCGACCGGTTGAAAATAAGGTGGTCGACCGTTTTTGCCCAGAATGCACAGATAACATGCACACATGCACATAACATATATATATTTGAATTCCTGTCTACCGGTCCATTTTTGACCTGTCGACCGTTTTTAAACAGAAAGCAACTTTTCCAAAAGACACTTCTCTTCTCCAAAGGTTGCATCTCCTATCTTTCATCAATGATCATAACTCTTAATGGCAACTGTTCACAAAGAGTTACAACTATTTTTCTCTATATATACTCATCTAAATCATTGATTCAAACACAAGTTTTTACACAATCATATATGCTCTCTAATCTAATCTCTAACACTCCTGCATTCTAAAAATTAATTTAGCTTATTGAATCATTGAAATTATTTCATATCTTTTGATTCAATAAGTAAATACCTTCTTTAATCTTTACAAAACATCATTCATATTCTTTGAGGATAAGATTATAGGAAGGGTGTACTACTAGTGACAAATCCGTGTTTTCAAGAACACAAGTTGTCAACAACAATTGTATTTGTTTTTGTTGAAGTCCTCGTGTTGTAAGAGGCAAGTGTTGAAGTCCTCAGTGTATTAGAGGCGTGAAATCCCGTTCGGCTGTTCGGGTATTGTAAACCTGTTCCTCCAGGTGAAGCGAGATAGTTAATAGTGAAAATCCAGATAGGAGTCTGGGACTGGACGTAGGACGGTGCTCCGAACCAGTATAAAAATCTCTGGTGTGATTTTTCTATTTTTATTTTTGCTTTGCTACTATCATCTATTTTCCGCATTTATATTATAGTCCATATTACACGATCCGTGTATACTATATTAACACATATAATTGTATACACACCGCACTTTCATTTGGTATCAGAGCATAGCGACCTTTCATTTGGTATCAGAGCCTGGTTTTCTAGAGATCGTAACAACATCCTAGAATAAATGGCTACAAAGAGATCTAGTCAAGGCAATAAGAAGAGGAAGAGCAATAAAGAACAATCAAAGGAGCAAACAAACAAATGCTTCATGGCAAAAGATAACGAGGTTAGTGATCTAACTTTTGATGATATGATAGAAATAAATTCATAACTTCTAGACACTTTAAAAAGTCTCAAAAGAAAATATAAGGAAGCTCTGGAAAATCAGAAGAAAGCAGAATTCGAAAGAGATATGCTTAAAGACGAGAAGAGAATATTAGAAGAAGAACTTGAGAAAATTCAAGATTCAGACAATTCTCAACTCGCTCTATTAAGTCAAGAAATAGAAGCTCAAAAAGAAAAGAATAATGCTCTAGCTTCTGAAAATCATGAGTTAAAAACAAAAATTAAAATTGTTGAGTTAGATAACACTAGTCTCAAAACTAAGCTTGATGACATTACTAAAAATATTTCCAATTTTAATAAAGGGAGAGAAAATTTATCCAGGATTATTGAAAATTCTCAACCTGCTTCAAATAAGAAGGGATTAGGTTATGTTAAGAATCCAAAAGCTCACAATGATAGAAGTGGTGTAGGCTATAAACAAGCTAAAAGTAAAAATAGTACTAGATATGCATTCATGTATACTAACTCTAGTGCTAGTACTAGTAATCAAGATAGTTTTAAAACCAGTTATAGTCATAATAGTACTTTGTTTAGAAATGATAGAAATTATTCTTTAAGTACTAAGCTAATGACTAATAGTATTAAGATATGGATTCCAGCTAATATGATTGATCATGATAAACAACTTTATATTAGCAACTATTATAAGAATGTAATTTGTAATAAAAATTATATTTATAAAGGTTCAACCACACCCAAATGGGTATGGTTTCCAAAGACCTAACCCCCCGGACCCTAACATAGTAAGTGGGTACCGAAAATTATTTTTTTTTTTTACAGGTACTCAGAGAAACAAAAGGAAAAGGATAGATTTTGGAATTTCAAAGAATGTTCCATATGTTTAATAGAATTACGTGCTTACAAATAAATATGGACTTCGGTAAATATGGTAAAATTTATTTCACTTTTCCTTCATAATTAATAATGAGTTTATCTCGTTATATACAAGATATTTTATATAATTTTATATATTTCCTCATTCTTTTTAATAATAACAAAGGGGGAGAAATTCATATGCATATAAATAGAGGGGGATATTATACTTAGGGGGAGATGTTATACTAAGGTGGAGCTTTAAAGACATTATCTGGCACTTGTACTAAATATTGCCGTGTTTTAATTCATACTAGACTTGTGTGTATTATCATCTTGTGAGAATGTTACTCTTGATCTATGGTAGTAGTTTTATGTTGCTTATAATCTTTTTTACATCCTCCATTTAAACAACTCCTTTTTGTCGATGACAAAGGGGGAGAAAATTGTGCTAACAGTATATATGCAGGACACAATCTCAGGGGGATATCTTATACAGGGGGAGATTCATAAATATGTTGTCATCAATCAAAAAGGGGGAGAATGTTGAGTCAAGATTTTTATAGAGTTTTGATTTCTGACAAAGGAATAAGCCGTGATCGACAAAAAGTTATTCATTGAAGAAACACAAAGAGCTCCATATATTAGAGGTTGATTATTTGGTATGTTAGTAATTTATGTTAAAAATCTATCCTCAAATAATCATATAACTTCAATCTTTCAATATATATACATATGCACATTAACTGTGCAAATTGGACTAAACCGGTCGACCGGTTGAAAATAAGGTGGTCGACCGTTTTTGCCCAGAATGCACAGATAACATGCACACATGCACATAACGTATATATATTTGAATTCCTGTCTACCGGTCCATTTTTGACCTGTCGACCGTTTTTAAACAGAAAGCAACTTTTCCAAAAGACACTTCTCTTCTCCAAAGGTTGCATCTCCTATCTTTCATCAATGATCATAACTCTTAATGGCAACTGTTCACAAAGAGTTACAACTATTTTTCTCTATATATACTCATCTAAATCATTGATTCAAACACAAGTTTTTACACGATCATATATGCTCTCTAATCTAATCTCTAACACTCCTGCATTCTAAAAATTAATTTAGCTTATTGAATCATTGAAATTATTTCATATCTTTTGATTCAATAAGTAAATACCTTCTTTAATCTTTACAAAACATCATTCATATTCTTTGAGGATAAGATTATAGGAAGGGTGTACTACTAGTGACAAATCCGTGTTTTCAAGAACACAAGTTGTCAACAACAATTGTATTTGTTTTTGTTGAAGTCCTCGTGTTGTAAGAGGCAAGTGTTGAAGTCCTCAGTGTATTAGAGACGTGAAATCCCGTTCGGCTGTTCGGGTATTGTAAACCTGTTCCTCCAGGTGAAGCGAGGTAGTTAATAGTGAAAATCCAGATAGGAGTCTGGGACTGGACGTAGGACGGTGCTCCAAACCATTATAAAAATCTCTGGTGTGATTTTTCTATTTTTATTTTTGCTTTGCTACTATCATCTATTTTCCGCATTTATATTATAGTCCATATTACACGATCCGTGTATACTATATTAGCACATATAATTGTATACACACCGCACTTTCATTTGGTATCAGAGCATAGCGACCTTTCATTTGGTAATGAAAGGTCGCTATGCTCTGATACCAAATGAAAGTGCGGTGTGTATACAATTATATGTGCTAATATAGTATACACGGATCGTGTAATATGGACTATAATATAAATGCGGAAAATAGATGATAGTAGCAAAGCAAAAATAAAAATAGAAAAATCACACCAGAGATTTTTATACTGGTTCGGAGCACCGTCCTACGTCCAGTCCCAGACTCCTATCTGGATTTTCACTATTAACTACCTCGCTTCACCTGGAGGAACAGGTTTACAATACCCGAACAGCCGAACGGGATTTCACGCCTCTAATACACTGAGGACTTCAACACTTGCCTCTTACAACACGAGGACTTCAACAAAAACAAATACAATTGTTGTTGACAACTTGTGTTCTTGAAAACACGGATTTGTCACTAGTAGTACACCCTTCCTATAATCTTATCCTCAAAGAATATGAATGATGTTTTGTAAAGATTAAAGAAGGTATTTACTTATTGAATCAAAAGATATGAAATAATTTCAATGATTCAATAAGCTAAATTAATTTTTAGAATGCAGGAGTGTTAGAGATTAGATTAGAGAGCATATATGATCGTGTAAAAACTTGTGTTTGAATCAATGATTTAGATGAGTATATATAGAGAAAAATAGTTGTAACTCTTTGTGAACAGTTGCCATTAAGAGTTATGATCATTGATGAAAGATAGGAGATGCAACCTTTGGAGAAGAGAAGTGTCTTTTGGAAAAGTTGCTTTCTGTTTAAAAACGGTCGACAGGTCAAAAATGGACCGGTAGACAGGATGCAACCTTACTTGAGATCCAGAAAATTTTTAAACATCCGAATTTCCTTGCAGTAGGCATCAATGATCCTCCAATACCATCTTAATTTAGCTCATAAAGAACATTTCAGAACCATCTATGGATACTGCATCCCATCACACAACTATTCATTCCTGAAGCTACAAAGATACCATCTCCTGCTTCTGCTCAGTTGATAGATTCAACTCCTGGAAATCCTTGCTCACTCGAGAGCAAATCAACCTCATACTCCAAGAATATACTCCAACTCTTGAAAATACTTCCTTTAGGATCAATGAAATCCTTTCCACAAAGCTTATTCGAGACGGTATTAGGTCTACAATCTCGACAGATACACCCCCAACCACAACATATGAGCCTCTTCCATTAGTGATGGTCGTGTTCCACACACTCCTACCTCATCTACCTCTATAACTTATGTTGGAAAATCCGAGCAGATAACCCAACAGATTAGGTAGATATATAAATATATATAAATTATAGGTACGCACTCTCAAGATAGACATCACTCCAGAGCCTAGGTATTCACTCAACCTAATGCTGTGATACCAACTGTAGCGACCCGACTTTCTATCACCAGAAAATTGCATCACTAATTAAGAAAGAGATAGAAGAAGAAAAGAAAGAGAAGAAAGAAAGACAATACATCAGAATCTCACAGCGGAACGATTAAAATATAATATAGAACATATACATAGTATCATATACGTCAGAGTACGCAACTATACATCTCAATTTAGACAGTTATAACATTTCTGTCTAATACAATATAAGACATCATACAGAATAACAACACATCGGAAACTCTAACTATATATCTACACGCTGAAGCCTACTGCCCCAAAGCTCCTCCAGAATTCGTCAAAGATAACCTGAATCACTTGACTACTCATACAGAATATGAGTACCCAAGAGTTTAATAAAACAGAAAATAAACACTTGGGTCAGACAGGGGTCTGGTGTGAGTAAACGGTTTAAGATTGCTTAACTTTAGAAAATCTTTTGAAAGAAATGGTATCATGTAAGACTTCCCACACGTAAACATGGAAAAGTTTTTACCTTACGCTAACCAAAACATTTGATAGGAAATCCAGTGATATTATAATAGTGTCTAGGGTTTTCAAATAAATATGAAATAGCCGAAATTGTTACATGATTAAATTTCAGCTACTAGCCACAAAAGTGGGTAATACAAACAAAACCGTAGGGTCTCGTAGGAAAAATGGGTTCCCAACAATGGCAGGGCTACTGGGGTACCGCCCGTCACAGTACGTGGCCTAGATCACCATACGGAGGAGCCACCCTAACTCCCCTGCAATACAAGGCCGGAGCCGTTTCTTACTGAACAGCTCCGAACAAGACAACCCCGGCAGTTGTTGCAATCAACCGCCCCACACAGACGAATATAAAGGGACTTCTAGACAGGGATAAATCTTGCTCTCCAGTAGGAGCTACCCACGAAGCCTTGCTGCACCTCCCCTATTTTTAGCCATTCCCGGTTTGATGAGGCTTGAGGCTGCAATTACCTTTGTAGGACACATTTATCTTAGAATGCTCATCGTCCACCTGACGATGTTCTGAAAGAATTCAATCCATACAAGTCCGTTCCGGGTTCGAACGGAACCGAAGGCACTATCTCGTTGCACTCATTTTGGAATCACCCTCAGAGTCAACGACCATAGCCCATGCAATCTGAATCACCATCTCGAACCTATAAGTACTATTCCATCAAACTCATTACGGAATCACCCACAGAGTTGTACTGACGTATAGTTCCTACACCTCGAGTCTTCACTTGCACTCCACTTGGATTCATGACCTAACATTTATTTTGGATCGGTGTGGTTTTCGGATATCCAAATATGGAAACCCGATCCCGGTCTCACCGAATCCAAACGCTATTTTAATGTCCAAGTTGTACTTAAGGGTTTTAAATAATAGATTTTCAGGAATATCATTTAAACATAAATGGATGATTCACAACACAGATAAATAATCCACTATTATCACATTCATCCATACATATCACAAAGCAACATATATATCACATCTCAGATATATCACATTCATATCATCACATATCAACCAATGACATATAATATCAACCAATATCATTAACTCATCCAATGATACTTATCAATCAATCATTCATCATTCATAAGGTTGTTCCAACTTTAATTAATTTAATTCATCCTTAATTAAATTAATTCCTTACTTAAACATTTGGATTATCATCAACCCAACTTTCCCTTTATTAATTAATTACAAATTAATTAATAAACATTCCCTAATTAATCTCTTTAATTAATCATCTTTGATTAAGTATTACTTAATTACTATAAGTAATTATTCCTTAATCAAAAATTTAATTAATCATCTTGATTAATAACTTCTTAACTATCCAAATAATTATCATTCAATTACTTTTTAAATTAATCACACTTGATTAATTATTATTTAATTACCTAAATAATTATTTAATTAATCACACCTGATTAATCACCCTTAATTAATCATACTTGATTAATTACTCTTGATTAATTATCTTTAATTAATCATGCTTGATTAATCATTTTTAATTAATCATTTTTAATTAATTACTTTTAATTAATCACTTTTGATTAATTACTTTTAATTATATTTAATAATTAAAACTTAATTATCCTTAAATTATTAATTAACAATTAATTAATTATTTCCATTAATTAATGATTACTTCATTAATTAAAATCTTAATTAATTATTTAACAAGTAATTAACCACATAATTAACTACTCTAAATCTTTTATTAATTAACCATTAATTAAATAATTTAAACCTTTAATTAATTTTATTAATTAAGTCTTTAATTAATAACTCAAGGGATTAACTCTTAATCACATCCACTTAATTACTTTCATAAGTAATTATTTCTTACTAACTACTTCCTATAATTAATCATTTAATTACTTCACCCAGTAATTATACTTAATTAACTCTGAAGTGATTATCTTTAATTAACCACTAATTAATTATTTAATTAATTATTTAACTAATCATTTAAATTTAATTAAATGATTCTTAACTTCTTATATTAAAAAGATCCCAAATTAAGAAAATCATTTTCTAATTTTGATATTTTATATTTACCAAAATACTTTGATTGCTAATAAAAATTTAACTATCTTAATTATTTTCGCAAACTTATTTAGCTTTAATTAAATCAAAATTCTAAATTCACATAAGATAAATCTTTATTAAACTGATTTCCAAATTCTGATCATTACACTTTATCTAAAATAAAATATAACATTTAAGAAATCAATTTACAATTAAACATATTTTAAATTACCTTTAAATCTTTAAAACTTTCCCCAAAGTTATTTAATAAAATTTAATACTAATTTATTTCAAAATTCACTTGTCTTATATTAAAACTTTCACGAATTTATATATAAACATGTTTAAATTTAAATTTTAGAAATAAATCTAAGTTATAAATAAAACTTGTTTCACTTTTGTTTTCAACTTGTATCATCTACAAATCATATTAGTTTGTTAAAAATTTTAAAAAAATCTTACAATTACATTCCAAAATTTAAAACTGTTGAACCCATCAAAACAAACCCAGTTCGAAGCAACTCGAGCACCTCACTGCAAATACACGTGTCGAACCCGAGCAACCCATTGATTTCCCCCGTGCTTACCCCGAGTCTCTCCAACTGTAACAACCCGACTTTTAGGGATACTAAATTGGGAATCAACTTAATAAATTGATAATTAATTAGTTAATAATAATAAATAATTAAATATTTATTAAGAAAATAAAATAATAGATAAATGGGAAAAAATGAGAATTTAATATTAATAGCGTTGAGAGGAAAATAAATGATAACAAATTCGTACGCTTTTATTTGGAGTTATAAATTGTTCCTTCTTGAGGTAGTGCAATTTATTTTAATAAATGAACCATTTTATTAACCTAAACTATTCAAAAAAAAAAAATTAAATTAAATTAAACATTGAAAATGATAAGTTTTTTTTCTTATGAAAGAATGGTAACTAATTACATAAGATAAAACGCGTTTTATGTATGAAAAGTTTACATAAGAATTTTTTTATGTTGATTTACAATTAGATATAAAAGGAAAAAAAAAAGAAAAGGGTAAAATAATAATAGTAATAAATAACAAATAATAATATCTTTTTATAATGTAATGTAGGAAAGATCTAGAAAGTGAATAAAATATTGTTAAGTAAAAGAAAAATCTAGAATGAGGACAAAAGATAATAAATAAATAATTTTAAAAAGAAAGAAAGGGGGAGAAATAATAAATTAAGGTTTAATTGGAAGAAGATTCTAGAGGAGGGGCTTTGTAATAAAAATACCATTCCCTCTCCTCAAATTTTTCACTGTACGTACAGATATCAGAAAGGAAAAAAACAAGAGAGAAGGAAAAAAACCCTAAAACCTAATTTCCAATCTTCTCATCCAAATCCAACTTTGCAATTGAAAGATAAAAGAAAAGATTCCCAATTCTAATAGTAAGTATTCCTAAATCAGCTCAATTCCATCTCTTTCTTCTTATTTTCACAAATAGGTATTTAGGCTTTTCTTTCATTTTGTTAGCAATTGAAAGGGGAAGGTCAAGCAATCAAGGGCTAGCTGTATAAGAGCTTGAAGATTGCAATTTGAAGTGTTTAGGTGAGTGAAATTATAGTCTTATTTTATTTTCATATATGCATGCAAATATGGTGTGAGAATTTTGAATATGATGGTTGTTTGCTCATTCCATAAATCATGTTATTTGATTGAAATATTAGGTTGAAGAAGGAATAGGAAACAATGCATATAATTTGAATGCATGCCTTGTGTTTGCTTAATTGCCACAATGAATAACATCAGCCTTCTATTCAAAAAAAAAAAAATTTGCTTTCAAAACTGCACTGTGCAGCCTAGACGAGGCTGCAAGTGCAGCCCCGCCAGCAGCTCAGCCTGGGGCTGCACAGGTGCAGCCTGGTGCTGCACAGAGGTGCAGCCCAGACCGGCTGCAAATGTGCAGCCAGGGGCTGCACACCTGTGCAGCCCAAGTCTGCACAGTGGCAGCCCGGGCGGCTTGCGGGTGCGGCACCCGGCCCGGGTGCCGCCCAGGTGCAGCCCAAGCCCAGTCCAGGGGCGGCCCGGTGCCGGTCCGGTGGTGCAGCCCAGGTGGGCTGCACCCGGGCTGCCCGGGGCGGTGCAGCCCATGTGGGCTGCACAGGGGCAGCCCGGGCGGGCTGCACAGGGGCAGCCCGGGCGGGCTGCCCTGTGCAGTCCATGTGGGCTGCACCTGTGCAGCCCAGGGCTGCACAGGGGCAGCCCGGGCGGGCTGCCTGGTGCAGCCCGGGCGGGCTGCAATGTGCAGCCTGGGGCTGTACAGCCCAGGGCTGCACTGGTGCAGCCCAGGCAGGCTGTACAGCCCAGGCAGGCTGCACAGTGACAGCCCAAGTCGGAGCTGCACCAAAGTTGGGGAAAAAAAAAATTTGAAAAAAAAATTAATTAAATTTTATTAAAATCAATCTAAATTAGCGAATTAAATTTATTTTGGTTAAAAAGAAAACTATTGTGTTATCGATAAATATGTGTTTGAAAATAATAATAATAATAATAACAACAACAATATGTAAATAAAACATTTTAGCATTTTGATTACGTTTTTGAGTACTAAGCTTGCCTTTTTAATTAAATTTATTGCTATCACATTTTTTTAACTTAACGAATTTTTGCAATGAATGAGGTTTTTGCGTTTCGTCTTAATACATAAGTATTATGGGGTACTTATGTGTTAATGCGAAATGAAAATGTTATTATTTTCTTTTATACACACAATTATTTGCTAAATTTTATTCGCTTTTGAATATTATACTGGGTTTACTAATGGAATTTTTGAAAGGCGATTGTCATCGTTGACTTTTATTTTTAAGAAGTGTTTTAAAATTATAAACACTTTGATTTTTGGGTCGGGATAGATTGGACTCTGTTGTACCAATGAGCCAAAACTCCACCTTGGCCGACCTGATTCAGGATCGCTACCTGAATCGGTGGTATATCACATGCCCTTTTACCACCAAAGGTCAACGGTCTGCTACATAGGGCTAATCTTATTTTGATCGGGATCTCCGATCGGCGGGTCACGGACTATGAAGGATGGAGGCGTGGGGGTCCCACGTGTAGATCCGTGAACGGGTAGCATACGGCCTTTGCCTTAGACCGTCTTGGTTATCCTGAGTTGATCGCCAGGTGTATTATGGCGTTATGAGTAGATTACGGTGTTGATGTCTCCGTGCGCGCTCGAGCTCTACCACTGTGATTTTACAATACTAGCGTCTGTTTATTTGGTATATTTTATGAGTAATGTTATATTTATCCCATAATTCCCATAATGCAATTTTCTTTACTTTATGATTTTTGGAAGTATTAAAGTTGATTTTGAAAACCCAGTATCTTTGGAGAATGTGTGTATGAACTTATTCTTTGTGTTACAAATAATAATTGGGATGGTATCGTATTGGATTATATACGATAGGTTTGGCCTAAAATCATTGTTTGATTAAAGGAATTGTTTATGAAACCAAATTTGCATGTTAGTTCTCACACACATATATGCCTCATGTTGGTTTATACATGTGGCGTTTTCTTTCCCTTTTGTTGATTGAGACAATTATTGTTCATAGATCTTACTTCACTCACACTAGAAATAGTCTGACCTGTGTGATTTGTTTTATAATCCTCGGGTCAGTCTGAGGATTGTGGTTGCAGGTTAGGTTGCGTGGATTGTAGCAGAATTATTATCATTTTCCACGTTTTGGGGTTTTGGACTTTTCAGCTTGGACTTAGGAGTAGTTAATATGTATTATGGTATGTATGTTATTATGTATTTTGGAAGTGATGTACTATGGACTATGTATCGTGGACATTATGATATGTATTATGCATTATGCTGTTTTTGGTGCTGAATTGTACATTCTATTATATTCTATACTATGTAACCTGGAAATTTTTTATCTTGTACCATTGCATTGAACCAACACTGCGCACAAATGGTAAGTAGAAGGAAAAAAAATCGAAAAATTTCTCGTGCCAGTGTTAGTTCAAGGGAATGAGTACAACATTTAGCCCTATCGAGTCCCATTCTCCGTGCTTTCCGACAGTAATACTTAGTATTGCTCTTGGCTGGCATGGGTATAGGGGCCGGGTGTTACATTTTTGGTATCAGAGCCCAGGTTAACAATAGCATAGAATATATTTAGAATATAAGTTAGCACAAAGCAGTAGAAGCATTGTACATGTCTATATACCATAAGTATCACTTTCATAATATAATAATAGTCATACATACCTAAACCAAAACCCCAAATCTTTGATCTTTTTAGTATGAGAGCTATTTTGATTCCAGCATAATAACATTTCTCACTATGCAGAGTAGTGAGAAAGATGGCTGGAAGAACTCCCCATTTGACCATGGAGCAGTGGTTAGAGTTAATGCGGAACATGCCACAGGCCGCACCTGCTCCTAATGCTGCTTCTAGAGTTGATTTCGCTCGTATGTGTAAGGATTTTGTGAGCCTTGGAGGGAAGCCTTTTCATGGTAATGAATGTGATGGAAGGAGATCCAGGCCCGAGTCAGAGGAAGGGAAAGCAAGTGGCGGTCATGGAAGGTACGATTCCTTTTAGAGATACTTTTATTCGTATACTCTTTGACACCGGTGCCTCCCATTCTTTCATATCTAAGGAATTAGTTGATAGATATGATTTGAAAGTTGTTTACCTCGTGACATCTCTAAGGGTTGCGAATCCCATTGGTGGGTCCGCAACACTTGGAATGTTGTGTAAAGGCTTTGAGCTTTCCTTATGCGGGCTCTCTTTTCTCTGTGATTTGCATGTATTTGAGTGCCTTGGCTTTGATATTATCTTGGGGATGGACTGGTTGGATCGTTATGATGCACAGCTTTCCTGTTCAGACAGAGTTTTTACTTTGAAGCATCCATCCTATAAAGGGCTTGTTAATATGACTCTGGATGTACCGAGCTCTAGTGCTTATGTTTCTTTGTTTTCCATGGAGTCACGAGAGGAAGATGAGATAGCCAGGGTACCAATTGTCAGAGATTTTGGTGATATATTTGAGCCTGTTACAGGCTTACCACCAAAGAGGGCCGTGGAGTTCCGCATAGATCTAATTCCTAGAGCCCAACCAGTCAGTCGACCACCTACTCGTATGCCGCGAGTCGAGATGGAGGAACTTCGTAAGCAGTTGACTGAATTGGAAGGGAAGCAGTTTATTCGATCTAGTAGCTCTCCTTGGGGAGCTGCTGCTGTGTTTGTAAAGAAGGCTGATGGCTCTCTTCGTTTATGCATTGACTACAGGAAGCTTAATGAGCTGACTATAAAGAATAAGTATCCATTACCTCGTATTGACGATCTTTTTGATCAGTTGAGTGGAGCAAAAGTATTTTCCCAGCTGGACTTAGCCACTGGATTCCATCAGTTGAGAGTAGCGGAAGATAGCATTCCCCTTACTGCTTTCCGCACTCGTTATGGTTCATATGAGTGGCTGGTGATGCCGTTTGGGCTTACAAATGCTCCTGCATATTTTGTTGACCTGATGAATAGAATATTCAGAAGCTATCTTGACCAATTTGTCCTGGTCTTTATTGATGACATCCTAGTGTATTCCAAGTCCGAGCAAGAGCATGAAGGGCATTTGAGGATGGTTTTGGAGACCTTAAGGGAACATAAGCTAAAAGCTAAGTTCTCCAAGTGCCACTTTTGGCAGAAAGAGGTAAAGTTTTTGGGCCATATAGTCTCCGAAGCCGGTCTGGCAGTGGATCCTTCTAAGATTGAGGCCATACAGAATTGGAAGAGACCAGAATCTGTTACCGAGATATGGAGCTTCTTGGGACTAGCTGGTTATTACCGACGTTTCATTAAAGATTTCTCCAAGATTGTGACTCCTTTGACGAGGCTGACGAGGAAAGGAGTTAAGTATGAATGTTCAGATAAATGTGAAGAAGCTTTCACAAAGTTGAAGGAGATGCTCACTAACGCCCCAGTTTTGGTGATTCCAGAGGGTAATCAGGATCTTGTGGTCTATACGGATGCTTGTGGCTCTGGCCTGGGAGCGGTACTTATGCAGAAAGGGCGAGTTGTAGCTTATGCATCTAGGCAATTGAGGCCCAATGAGATTCGGTATGCTATTCATGATTTGGAGCTAGCAGCCGTGGTTTTTGCTTTGAAGTTGTGGCAACACTATCTTATGGGGGAGCGGTTTGTTCTCTATACAGACCATAAGTCCTTGAAATACCTATTTTCCCAGAAGGAACTGAATATGCGCCAACAAAGGTGGTTGGAGTTTTTGGCAGCCTATGATTTTGATATTCAGTATACTCCTGGGAAAGGAAACCGTGTTGCGGATGCCCTCAGCCGTAAACACCAGGCAGTCGTATCGATGATGGTGGCTGAATGGCGTGACTTAGAGGTGTTAGCTTCTAGTGGGATCTGTTACAGTATGCCTACTCATAGCTCAGGGAGGATGTTAGCTAGCTTGGTTGTGAGACCAAGTCTTATGGACATGATTTCTCTTGCTCAGAAGGGGGATTCAGTTGCTTTAGATCGTGTTCATCGGTTGAAGAATGGAGAGGAAGCGGATGACCTGAAAGGTTTTGAGATGGATGCTCATGGTTGTTTGAGGAAGAAGGGTAGAATCTTTGTACCTAATGTTGCAGGGCTTAGACAAGAGGTGATGAAGGACTGCCATTGTTCACGATACACTATTCACACAGGTGGCAGCAAGATGTACATGGACATGAAGCGCCTATATTACTGGGAAGGAATGAAGCGTGATATAGGTGAATATGTTAAGAATTGCATTACTTGCCAACTGGTGAAATGCGAGCATCAAAGGCCTAGCGGTCTTCTTCATCCCTTGGAGATTCCATTATGGAAATGGGATCAGGTATAAGTGAATTTTGATTTTATAACAGTTCACTTATATAAACCCTTATTTGTGATCCAATTAGTGTTCCATTAATACTTTATTTAGGTATCAATGGATTTCATTGATGGCTTGCCTCGATCGAAGCAAGGGCATGATAGCATATGGGTAGTAGTGGATCGTTTGACGAAATCTGCCCATTTTATTCCTGTCAAGGCAAAGAGGACTGCATCTTATTTGGCGAAGCTGTATGTGAAGCAAGTTATTCGTCTCCATGGTGTACCTAGTGCTATAGTTTGTGACAGAGATCCATTATTTACTAGTGGATTTTGGAGGAGCTTACAAGCAGCTTTGGGGACGAAGTTGAATATTAGCTCAGCCTATCATCCTCAGTCCGATGGACAAACTGAGCGAGTCAACAAGATATTGGAGGATTTGTTGCGATCCTGTATTCTGGACTTTGGAGGCTCTTGGGAGGACCACCTGTACTTGGTAGAGTTTTCGTATAATAACAGCTTTCAGTCTAGTATAGGCATGGCTCCTTTCGAAGCACTGTACGGAAGACCATGTAGATCTCCTGCATGCTGGCTTGAGACTGGAGATAAGTTAGTTCTTGGTCCCGACACTGTACGTGAAGCTTCAGAAAAGGTAGAGATAATTAGAAGGAGGATGAAAGAAGCACAAGATAGACAAAAGTCCTATACAGATAAAAGAAGAAAGGACTTGGAGTTTAGCGTCGGCGATCATGTGTTCGTGAAGGTTACTCCTTTAAAGGGGGTAATGAGGTTCACCAAGACGGGTAAGCTTGCTCCTAGATTTATTGGGCCTTATCCTATTGTGGAGCGGATTGGGAAGCTTGCCTATAGAGTTGCTTTACCTGAACACTTATCAAGTGTGCACAATGTCTTTCATATGTCACACTTGAGAAAGTGTTTGAGAGATTCCGAGGAGGTGATAGAGCCAAAGCAGTTGCAGAAGCTTGGGATCGCCCCTAATATGACATATACTCGAGAGCCTATCCGTATCATTGCCTCTGAGACGAAGAAGTTGCGTAGTAAGGTGGTTCCACTAGTCAAGGTGCAATGGTCGAGCAATCCGAAGGACTGCACCTGGGAAACACAAGAGTCGATGCAGAGGCATTATCCTGAATTGTTTGGCGCTCGAGTAAGGTATGTCTTATTCTTTTTGAAATTTAAATCAACTAATAAAGTTACAGATATCGCCCTTACGTAGAAATTGCGAGGACGCAATTTTTGTAAGGGGGGAAGTCTGTAACAACCCGACTTTTAGGGATACTAAATTGGGAATCAACTTAATAAATTGATAATTAATTAGTTAATAATAATAAATAATTAAATATTTATTAAGAAAAAATAATAGATAAATGGGAAAAAATGAGAATTTAATACTAATAGCGTTGAGAGGAAAATAAATGGTAACAAATTCGTACGCTTTTATTTGGAGTTATAAATTGTTCCTTCTTGAGGTAGTGTAATTTATTTTAATAAATGACCAACCCTAACCTGCTTCGAGAAAACTCAGCAAATTCCCGAAGGAAAACTCGAGCATCCACCTTCGTTCTCCCCTAAACAAAATGCAGTGGCACGAAATCGTGCACGTGAATGTGCACACCGCCGATGGTCGACGGCGGTCCTCTCTCCGGCCTCCACCAAGTCGCTCACGACCCCTACAATGAATCGCGCAACCCAGAAATCCAATTACACTTCGAAAATCAAAAATTGACCTTCAATCCAAACTGCCAGAACCACCCCTCATTCAATAATCGACTGTCACCGATGATTCACCATCCGAGACACCACGCCAACCTTCCCCACGCTTTGACACAACGTTTAGAACCTTCGGCAATAAACTCGATCGCCTCCGGTCATGCCTTGCCGCCACGAAAACTCGATGAACCATGACGTCAAAAACAAGGAATAAAACCCTACTCGAACGAATAACGACCACCCCAAACATTAGTAAATCACCGATGTAATTTTCTGATGATCTTCATTCCCCCAACAACCTTCGCGCTCAACCGCGCCGACAAATTCGCCGCCGTCCGCCTCAATTTGGTCGAAATGTCCAAAACAGAAAATCAAGGAATTCACACAGATTATTCAACTAAAAATCGTGATACTAACATTAAAAATCATGATTTGGTATTGTGAAATCAATTATGTAATTCAAACTTAAAATTAATTCGATTAATTTTTGACCCATATTGAAACTTTACTATAAATTTCTAAATTTAAACTAAATACCCATTATAAAAACCTATATCTATTTTCAGAAGGAAGATTGCATGATTCTAAAAAACTATTGTTTACAATCCATAGGCCAATTCAAATTAAAATTTAGTTATTGAATTTTATTATGAATTTGAAACTGTGTTATAAACTCAGTGGCAAATTTTTTATACTATACAGACATTCAATCTACAAATTCAAGCATGCATCGAATTTAAATCAATATTCCTTATAACATCATGATATCATCATACTACTAAGTTGCAATCAAGATTAAACTGTTTTTAAAAGATTCAATTTACTCACCTTGTTATTTGCAGAAGGTAAAAACTGGTTCCAGGCTTGAAGCTTCACTGCATTTCTTTTTCAGGTTCTATAATTTCTTTGCATGTTGATTTTTATTTTCTTGCTGTAAATCCTTAATTACATGTTGATTTAATCTCTGAGTTGTTTGATTATACTTGCTTGCCTCTGTTTTGAATTTGCTTTTCATCCTCTTGCTTCAGATTGAAAATCCAGGTTTTACAGTATCTTCTTCTTGTTTTTTTTTGTGATCTTTGATTTTGATTTGCATTTGTATTCATTTTGTTGAGAAAAAAAGAAAGAATTTGCTGAAAATAAAACTCCTCTTTCCCTTTACAATGTTTAATTTAATTAAAAGAATTTGACATTTGTCCCTTGGATGCTTTAGTTTTCTTACACCTATGCAATTTAATTTACACTTGTCTTCAACACATACTAAAATGTTTACAAGCGTTTAATGTTAAATTGATATTTACAAAAGTATTTTCCTAATGTCTTATTAATGCTTTTAAAAATGTTACTTTCTTATTTAAAATTTATTTAAGCTATACGATGTATTTATCTAATATTTAGATAATTATAAAATGTTTTTATCTTATAAAAATAAACTTTAGACTTTAATAAATATTTCAAAAGCAAATTCATATGAACATTTATTGACAATAACTTATATCTTGGTTCAATTCTATATAACATGTGTTTATAAATTTGAGAAATTAAATTTAACTCCTTATATAAAAATTTTAAAACAAATTTATCCTACGATAAAACTAAAATTAAAGAAATATTAAAAAAATGAACCTTTAAATTTAAATTTTATTTAAAACTTAAGTACAAAACACATTTTTATAATAAATAAGAAATTAACTTTGTTATTTAAAATTTGAAATCTCAAATATTATTTGCAAAGGTATTAAGTCAAATTAACATTTCAAATTGCAAATTACATATTTATTAAAGTTTGCAAATACTTATTAAATTCAAATTAATAAAATTCCTATTTCAAATATATATATATATATATATATATATATATACACACACACACATTTCAAATAGGAAAACATTTTATCATTAATTTTGATAATTACCATATTAAATCCTAAAACAGATTTCAAATCACAATATAATATTCATATATATTATAATTTTAGTAGATAACTTTTATTACTTGAAAACTTCCTATTTACAAGATATATCAATATATATATATATATATATATATATATATTATAAATAGAAAATATATTGATTAGCCTTAGAAAATAAGTTTTACCAATATTAAATTTCCAAAATAAATATTCCCAAACTAAAATACTATAAATTTTCAAAAGAATTAAACTTTCCGATTTATACTGTTAAGAAAATTGTTGATAGATAGTAAAAAATTATTATTAGTTTTTTTTTAATTTAACTTGTCAATTTATAATGTAAAATGATCAAATCAATTTAATTATTATAAAAGATTATTAAATTGATATTGCTCAAAATTCCGGGTCGTCACAATAACATACAGAATCGTTCATCAAACCATCCTTCTGCATTTTGGAATCTCCACCACGTACACAGTTGTTAAAGTGCTTTTCGGGTATTGGCAGAGAGTACGACAATATCCGACTCCGTTCTCTTTAATAACCAAGCGCTTATTTCGCACCGTATTCATTTATTACTTTACAAACATTTAAATAAAATATCAAATACAAATTTAAGTCAAAACTAACATTCAATTTCAATTCTTTTTAAATATTAAAGCGTTCATTTAATCACCTTTTATTAAAACAGGTTATAATTCATTTCCAAAAATCATTCAGTTCTGAATGAAACATTATTTAAATTCAATTAATAACCAGTTTAAATTACCAATCAAATTCCAATATACCTTTACAACCTTTTTATTTATTGAAGTTATAAAAATCTATTATATATGTATATAATTAAATGAACCTTTTTAAAATATTATATATTAAATAAAACCAATTTTATACAATTTGAAATATATTAAACTTTTGATTGATTTATTTAAATTCTTACTTTATATATATATAGAAAATAAAACTATAAAGTATAATTTTATAAATGACCTTTAAATTAAACTCATACTGTTTATATCTCCAAAATCAACATTTAAGGTTATAAATTTTGCAATAACAAAATGGAATACTTATTGCATTTAAAATCAAACTCATATATTTCCTTTCAAATATTTGAAAATCATTTTTTAAAAATAGACCAATGGTGTCCGTATATAGTTTTCTATCCTATGGTCAAGTGATATGGGTATTTGTTATTTCAATCCGTAATAATTTAAATTTACGGGTTTATATTATTAAACCCGCAATCCAAAATTTTTAATAATAATTGAAAATTGTTTGGGTTAATTATTTCAAACTACAACGAATTTTCTCCTATTCTAAAGTCCGTTCGGGAATATATCATTTCAACCCAAGGTGATTCCTAAAAGTATGGGAACTTGCAGAGTGAGAACAATAAATAACATAACATAACATAACAATTACTGGCATAAATGATCGATAATAACAACAGTTGTATGAAATAATAAGTTTACACATAACAGTGTCAAATTTACCCAAGTGATCAATTTAAGTAACAATTTATTATTTTTAATAGTTAATAACTAGCAATTCAATTTTTTTTACAGTACATTTAAATTGTCATTTCCTATGAAATCAATTTAATGAGCATAAGAATATTAATCGTGAGTGATTGCTCACCTTTCGTGGCAGGAGAACGATGGAAATTAAAAGCAACTGACACGGATATGAACACGGAACGACACTTCAAATAGCTATGACAATACAAAAATAAATTTAGCATGATAATTTGACAAAAACAAATATATGTACATATGTAATATATACATTCATTATATACATACATACATATATGTATTGAACATATATCAAACGAAATGTATATTTACGTGAAATATATGTTTGCTTCTGTCCTTTAGCACATATATCAAAAGAAAAGTATATGCGCATATTTCCATCACTAGCATATACTTAGTGACAACTAAAAAAGAATAAGATGTCATATTATTTTTTGCTAGGACAGTGATAAACAATTCATATACTAAAGTACACACACAAATATATATATATATATATATATATATATATATATATATATATATATATATATATATATATATATATATGCGTGAAGCAACTGCATATGGATATATACAATTCATATCGGCTAAGAAAAGAGGTTTAGGCATGAGAACAGGCGCAAAAGCAAGGAAGAAAACATATACAAACAACACACATTATTGTTGTCAACAATTTTAAAGGTGATAAATATAACAATACACATATATGTATATTATATATGACTTAAACCTATCCCCAGATTTAAAGGTACATTTTGTCGAGCAACTCGCGTGCATTCAATATATGTGTATTAATATATATACAGTGACGTAACTAGGATTTAGGTTTGTGGTGGGCAAATTATGTGAATGTAAATAAAATAAAATTCAACTAATTGCATTAATTAACTTTGATGCTTGCATGCACATCAACGTTCAACTATATGCATTAATATATATAATTTTATTTAAAAAAATTCAGTAAATGAGATGCCATTTAAATCAACAAAAAATTTGGATACCGAAGGATTAATTTTCATACCAATCTAGATGCTAACAATTTGATTTAACTCAGCAACAAATTCAATAACAAATTTAGATGATAAAATTCAAATCCTAATATACAGTAGCTTGGAAAATCAGTCGAGAATTTTTACTATATTTTTTGACCAAATTTAGATATAAATTGATATTTTTTGAGAAAATTATTTTGTTGCTGATTTTTTGATACAAATTTTAAATGTAGGTTCCTTTAGGAGAATTTTCGTGAGAAAACTGTTTTACTGCTATGGTTTGAACAAACTAGTGGTACAAGTTTTGTGAAGAAAAATTAGGTACAAATTGAGAGTTTACTATTTACAGCCATAGTAGAAAGCTGCTAGGGTTTTGAAGATTACAAGATGAAGAATAGTGAAGTAAGTAGTTGATGTCGATCAAGAGCAATGAGCTTACATATGCAGTGTCTACTAATGTGAGCTTCCTCTGTCTGATGTAAACTGATACTTGTATAGAAGGTGGAAAAGTCAATGAATTTGTGATGGGGTTTTTGAACAAGTGCACAAAGCTCTCTGTTTTTGCTTTACTATTTTTTTTGCATAGGGCAACTGCCCACCCCACCAATGGTCTAGTTACGTCCCTGAATATATAGATATACGAATTGTGGCTTCCTTTCAATGTTATAATATATGCCCATGCAGCTCGCGACAAGCAACAACGACCAAATAAAGAGATAGCCGATTGTATATGTATAATATACACAATGCTTTATACAAGCAGAGAAGAGGATGGCCTGGGTCACAGCAAATGCAACATGGAAAGTTACATGATGCAATTAGAGTGATATGTTGCAAAGCTCCTGACACCATAATTATGTATAATACACATATATAATACACGTAGGTATTCACAACAAAGCAAACATGTATATATCAAGCGATATGTATATATACGCTTTTAGCACGAACATAAATAGACAAAGTCCAGCGGTTTGTATGCGAGGCTGAGGAGGGTGGTTGCTCCCCTGCGGTCAGGGAAGGTGATGCTTCGTGTTGTTGATGGTTGAAGGGTGGTGGTCGGTCAGGGGTTTTGGACGGTGCTTGGGGTCAGATGGCCATCACTCCGGGTCCAGGGAGAGACTTGCACGAGTGTGGTTCTTTTGAAAAAAATGGAGAAAGGCTTAGGTTTTAAAAGAAGAAAAAAAACAAGAAGAAAGCTACAGAGAAGAGAAGAAAAATAGGAACGTACCTGGTTTGTGAATGAACATAGAGCAAAAGAAAAGGCAAAATGAATATATACAAAAAAATGTAATATCAACAGTCAAGCTTTTACTTAACTGAATTTTTTTAAAGCAATTTATTGTTGCTTGGTTGAGTAGTTCAAATTCTGAAAGTAAAACGAAAATAAAAAGGCTCAATTTATAGTATCGATACGATGCATAGTTTTATCGTTTTCGTTGTGTACCGGATCTCAAAATACAGAAATAAATATATTGTGAAGATTAGCATGATGAGGCAAATAGGATGGCACACAAATATCAATGAAATAATTCAAATTTTAAACTCGAATTCTCACAACTGAAAATGCTGCTAAAACGTAGAAATAAGACAAACGGAGCTATAAAAGTCAATTTGATGAAACGAGTATGACATCTTTCCCAAAAAATGATTTACATTTTTATTATATAAAAATGTTCAGATTTTTGAAAATATTAAATTTTCAACCAATAGATTGATAAATTTTATATTTTAAATTTCACTACTAAGTCAACTTTCATATTTTTCAATAAAAATTTACTAATTGCTATAATTAAATAGACGCATTCCAAAAATCAAAATTTTATTTCAAAATTTTATCATTTAAATTTCAAGAAATTTTTGTTATTTAGTTCTAGAATCGTTGAAAATTCTCAGGTCGTTACAACATATCCCTTTGAAAATTTGAAAAACTCATTTTAAATTTGTTTTGAATATAGTAAGTTTTGTAAAATATTTTGATACTGCGCACCATCATATAAAAATAGTTTATACATTTTTTAATTATATTAAAACTTGAGAAAACTTTGTATAAATATAGTTAAATATATAAAGGATTCAAATATGAATTATAAATATAAAGTCAAAGTGAATTTATTTGAAATCAAAGTAATAACAAATATCATAATAAACTATTAAATATTTGGAAACCTTTAAAAACTAAAATTTTAACAAATATAATAAAATCAGAGGATAGAAATAATTTGAAGGCTATTTTGAAAAATTAATTTGAAAACAAGAATTCTTTTAAAACCAATTTGAAGTATATAAAGGATTTAAATGTAAATAATAAAGTATTTTTTAAAACAATTTTAAAAAACAATTTTAAAAAACAATTTTTGAATTTTAAGATATTTGAAATCTAAAGTATTTGAAAATGAATAATAAAGAGAGATATCATAGAAGTGCTATCAAGGTTTTAACAAAAATTCTACGACTCTATAACTTATTTGGAAATATCGAGTTCTTTAATACTCATGGGTCTTCAATCTTAAACTCTTGTGTCCCTATATTAGCCTATTGAATCTTTTATTGATACTATATAGTCTTTTTAATCGATACATGTCTAATATCTTGCACTATATACTAATATAACTTGATAAAAACATTAGTATCTATATTTTATATATTGTCATATGGTTGTTATCATTAAAACCAACTCCTAAGTAACTAACATTCTCCTCCTTTTTTATGATGATAACTATGTATATAAAATATGTTATAATTCCTTTTGAGTTACAAAATCCCCCCCCTTATTCTATGCCTAAGTTCCTAGATTTTCTGTATTTCTCCGGCTTTGTTGTCAATCGAAAATCTAACTAAAAAATCCCCCTAACTAAGGTGCTACATAATATTTAATACTGAGACATAAAAGCAAGTAGAATAAGCAATAATAGTAATTTAAAAGTGATAAGAATAATAAGCGATGATAATGATAGGCGATGACATAAATAACTTGTATTAATCACAACAATCCAAGGCATATATTTGAATTAAAGTGACATGAAATAATTTCAAGTAGTCAAATTAATTCATACTCATTCAATCAAATAAACAAATTCAATCCAATCAACAAGTCTTGTACACAAATCTAAAGTAAATCTAGATCACACAACAAATCAAACCAAACAAGTAAATCAAACCCTAACAAATTATACTAAATGTGCTAATCCTAGGACTAAAGTTTCTTCTTGATAATTGGAGATTTCTGGATGAAACAGAAGGGATAATGATGGAAGAAATTCCCTTTCTATTCGACGAGATTTCCATCTCAATCGAAATAAACTTCTCCAACACAATGGACTTCATCTTCGTCCATTTGTTCTTCCACTTCATTTTCTTCTTCTTCCTCTTCTTCTTCTTCCACTTCTGCATTTGTAGGATTAGGACTATCCTCTTTAATCACTATTGGATTGTTGAGATGATCCAATAGATACTTCTGTAGATTTCAAAGAATTTTTCCCATTTCTTTTGTTCTTTGAGGATATGAAGTTAAACCGCTTGTATTTTAGTAACCATTTGCAGAACACTCTTCATTTCTTCCTCCAAGTTAGTCACTTTGACCATGGTGACTTTCTAGAGTGGCCCTTGAGTAGGAGATGGGAAGAAAAAGGATGTATTTCCTCTCTTGGACACTTAGAATTAGAGGAGAACATGGGATTACTTTATTTCAGAATATAGAATGGTAAAAAGATAGAAAAATGAAGAAGAAGTCGAATTTTGGTTGTTGTATAACCCCAGTTCAAATTTTCAATTTAAGAGGGAAATTCGAAATCTGAATTTAACTACATATGTGACATATCCATTCCATGTATGTTGACATATCTTGTGTAAATTTAATAATTTGTTTTTCTTTTTATTTTCCGATTTATATGTTATTATTTTTATATTTTTGATATAGAACAAATTCCTAATCTCTTCCTAGCTTAGTAAATGATGTTTGGTTAAATGGTGTTGTTAATATATCGGCTATTTGATTTTCAGTATTTATAAATTCTAGTGAGATTATTTCTTTGTTTACGTTATCTGTTAGAAAGTGATGTCGTATATCCATATGTTCAGTTCTAGCATGATGATTTGGATTTTTAGACCATATAAAGCTTTCTTTAATTATAAACGTGATTATAGAATTTTTCATCCTAAAAAGTGGAGGTCGTTCTATATAAAAATCTTCTTTAATAAAACCATTTAAAAAGGCACTTTTAACATCCAATTGAAATAATTTAAAATTATTATGATTTGCAAAAGCAAGTAAGATTCTTATCGTGTAATGACCCGCTATTTCAAACCATTCAAATCGACAATCATCCACACCTATCAGACTTGAATTGCTCAAAACAACAGATTGTTAATTTATATTTGAAAAAATTCAGCATATACAGTAAATAAACCAACCACAAAATCACAAACATGAAGTAATATAACAATAAGCAGCAGAACTGATAAATAGTAGTTCATGAGGCTACTATGTAAACATCAGAGTTTAAAGTAAAATACAACAGATATCCCGAATACAGATTAGTCTCGAATACAAAAGTAACTGACAAGACTGAACATAAACAACTAGAAATAACTGAGATAGCTGCAAAGCTGAATAGATAAGAGATAGATCTTCAAGCAAAGCTCCAAACTCCAAAGGTGAGCCTCAAATGCTGAGACACTCAGTCTGACACGAGCATAAAGCAAAACAAAAAACACTCGAGTCAGGATTAACATTCTTATACAAGTAAATTAACTCAAGTGAAATGTCAACTGAAATACAAAATAACTTAAAGGATGTTTAGGATTCCCATCCTTTAAGGATCCATGGAGCTATCAACTTTGTAGTAATATACACTATGATAATATGTTTATCAGTAAGGTAAAGTATTAAAATAGCGTTAAGGCGTTACCCAATCCCTCTTAACACATTTTATATCGTTCCATAGTCTATACAATACCTTAAGCTCCACCAAACCGTGGTTTCCCCAAAGGGAACTCCATAGGTACTGTATGAAACAAACTCGTAGTGGGCGCGATAAGGCATGTGACAAGGCACGCGAGACAATGCCCATTGTAGGATTCTACCGCTTTATAGATCCGGACTTGTGGTAACGCATAGCAGCTGCTACCACCCACCTCGAGACATACTCCCAAGCCAAGAGTGCACCCAATCAAATCACAAAGTAATAGAATGGTATCGAAGGAATGTGCCCAATCGGAGATGCAGCCTCACTTGACATGACATGGCTTTTGTTTTATCCACATCAAGATAACTCGTGGGAGTCAGGGCAGCGTTAATACCTCATATAGACGTTGCCAAACAATCCTACTTCGTTATGGATTCTCCACCACGTACATAGTTGTTAAATTGGTTTTCGGTATTGGCAGTGATTATGACAATATCTGATCCTGGTCTATGTAACAACCAAATGCTTATTTCACACCATGGTCATTTACATTTCAAATAGTTCATACATCATATCAAAATATCACATTCATTTCAAAAATCATATCACTTAGGAATCGTATTTACTTTCGAAATCATATAACTTAAAAATCATAACCAGAAATAGTTTAAACCATTATATCAAAATATTCGCATTTAAATCCATTAAATCTAAATCATAACAGTTCTAACTTAATCAGTTTAAATATAAAAAATAGTTTATATATATTAAAATAGTTATAAATTAAAAATAGTATGTATATATATATATATTTAAAAATAGGTTATAGATTAAAATGGTTTATATAATAAAATAGTTTATATAATTAAAAGTTTATGTCGAAAATAGTTACAAATTAGAATTGTTTCTTTCAATTTCATAAATCAATTCGAATCAACTTTAAATTTACAATTCAATTTAAATCAATTTCAGTTTAACAATTTCAACTCAAAAATTTAAAGGTTCAATTCATATTCTTGTTAGTCCATTTTAATTTATAGCGATTTCAAACCCAGGTTTGAATCACAAATTTAAACCGCTTCTAATTTAATAGGTTCCAAACTTTAAATATTCAAACAATTTACAATAACTCAGTTTGATAAATCTGATTTATATTTCAACATTCAACTTTAATTTTATTTAAATTTGAAAATGTTCACTTAATCATTTTAGTAACATTTGAATGAAATCTCAAATTATAAATAAAATCAATAATTAAATATCTAACTTCAATTATATTAAATTTCGAAAATATTCATTTAATCACTTTTATAAACATTTAAATAAAATCTCAAATTCAAATTTAAATCAAAATTAAATATTCAATTTCAGTCTTATTTAAATTTGAAAATATTCATTTATTCACCATTCAACAAAATCAAATTATCACATTATAAATTTCATATCTTTAAAATCTCAAATCAATAATTCCAAATCAACTCTTATTTAAATTCAATTCTTAACAAATTAAATTGTGAATCAATTTTGATTTATCCTTCCAACCTTAATTTATTGAAGTTATAACAAAATCTATTTTCAAAATATTAATATAAATTTAAATAAATACATAAAAACATAATATATTTATTATTATTTTAATTAAATTCTCAATAAATTTTATTGTATTAATTATTACTAAATTAAAGCATATTATTATTAATTCTATTTTAAATCTTATTTTGTACATATTTAAAATAATAAAATTATAAGTAAAATATATAATTTACATTTTAAAACTTTAACTTATAATTTTTAAAATTTCCAAAACATATAACTTAAAATCTAAATTTATACACATACTAAAATTTAAAATAAAACCTTTATATTATATTTTAAAAATCAAATTTAATAAAATCCATATGTTTCCTTTCAAAATTTTGGAAATCATTTTTCAAAAATAGACAACGGTGTCCGTATATAATTTTCTATCATGTGGTCAAGTGATACAAATATTTATCATTTCAATCCGCAATTTAAATTTAATATTTACGGGTATAAATCAATGAAAATCACTTGGGTTTATCATTTTAACCCATAACGTTTTTTCCCTTAATCTATAAGATCGTTCAGAAATGTATCATTTCAAGTCATAGGAAACTTCTAAACTTAGGGAACTTACAGAGTGAGAACAAATATGGTAATAATATAACATATCAACAATAGGCAAATATCATCAGTAATAAATATAATATATACAACAGGTTATGGTGTCACATGTCATAGGTAAACAGTTACAGATAATGGCATATCATATCTAGCAATAAGAAAACTTAACAATTCATATTTAACAGCATATTTCAATCGTCATTTCTTGTGAATTAAATTTAATAAATAAGAATGTTAATCGTGAGTGATTTCTCACCTTATGATGCTAGAGAAAACAATTAGAAAGGGAAGCATGAACACGAATACACATGAACACGAATACACATGAACAAGGTAGAGTTGTAGAAAAATCTCCAAACAGCAACAGAACAAGCGAAGCAAGGTGGACTAGAGATTGATGAAAAACAAATTATACATACATACATATATATATATATATAGAATATTTTCTCCTTGAAGTTAATATTCAATTTAAAACCAATATTCAAAATAAAACCATCGTATTATATTCTTGTTAAATCAATATTCATTAAAGCCCATAATTTACCAAATGCTTAAAGTAAATATTAAACATGATATATATATATATGTTTTAATATAAAAATCCTTTTCAAATATTAATAAAACATATTATATATATATATATATATATATATATATATATTCACATTCCAAAATGCCAACATTAACATTATATATATGTATATATATTTCAAAAATCATTAACATAAGTATATTTTATATATACATGCACATTTCAAAATATCACATAACGTATATATATACTATTCGAGCGAATCATATATATTATATATAACAAAACACTGTAATACATGAAAGCAACATTATATCATTTTCATCATTTAAATTTAATATCAACAATGGTGTCGCCTGTTTCGCCACTGCTTTTGCCTCGTTCGCTTTAGCTTCCGTTCACGTCAGCTTCCGTTCGCGACCTACTTGCCGTCGCCTTTATGCCTGACTCTCCTCATCTTCCCCTCCTCCCCTATCCCCCGTCCCCTACGCCTTTTTCAACCAGATCTGGTAGAGTATTTAAGGTCGTGCCTCCAGCGTCTTCCTGCCCAATGCCTTCTTTACTTGACGATGTTGTTTTTCCTCTTCTGCCCTCACTTCCTACTACCGAAGCTGCCATTGTTGGCTCATGCCCCCGATCTTTGCTAACGTCCCCAATTCCAGGTGAAGTTTTTTTAACTGCTACTGATGGTATGCCGCCGCGTGTGGCTGAGGTTGTTGACTCTTGTGTTGATGGAGTGGAGTATGGATCGTCTGACCGTGAATTGCATGCACCTGCTACTGATTGTGCGTGTCTTGCACGATGCACTCCTTGTGTTCGGCTTTATGCTGATGAGAATTGTGCTCCCATACTCTTTGATAGGTGCTCTGTTAAATCGAACCAAGTTGCGCAGCTGATAATCCCATTGTCGTGGAGCCTCCTACTGCTCCCTCCTTGTCCTGTTCGAAATCTTGGTCTTCGCTTTTCACTTCTTTGCCCCGGAATGCGGGTGATTACAATCCGATGTATATATAGTGATGATCCCTCCTCCAATTGTTATGCAAGCTGGTTTGGACTATTGGTTAGAGTACTTGGTTGGATTCTTTCTAGACCCATCTCATTGTCTGCTTGATGCGGCTTCAGTTTGTCGTAGGGTTTGGAGGCTACGTGGCGATCTTCATGTTAGGCTGGTTAATTCCATGTATTTCCTTTTATTCTCCTCCGCTGACGATCGCTGTCGTGTTCTCGATGCTGAGCTATCTTTTTTTGGTGGGCAACCTTTTATTATTACTCCTTGGTCTCCGACTGTTGCTAGTGCTCGAGAGCAAGTCCTCTCTATCCCCGTTTGGGTCTACTTTTCCCATATCCCCTCTACTCTACAACCTTTACTTGGATTGAATTGGCTAGCTTGTAATGTAGGTAAATTGAAATGTTTTGACACAAATACAGTGGTGCACGATAAATTGATGTTCGCTAAGGCTCTGATCGAGATTTCCCTTTCTAAGCCACTTCCTTCCTCTATTCCCGTTCAGTTAGCTGTTGGGCATGTTGTGGAAGTCCATGTTCGCTACAGCTAGGTTCCTGACATATGTTCATCCTGTCACTCCTTTTGCCACCTGGAAATTGACTACTCACATTCTGTTGTTTCTGCAGGGGCTCCTAAGATCCCTCTTCCTTGGCCTTCGCTCAGGAAATGGGTTCCTAAGGTTTCTCCTCAGGTTGCTCCTCCTCCTACTCCTTTATTTGTCCCAGATCCGCCTCCTTGTTCTGTTGCTCGGCCTACTTCATCTTCTATGGCTCCTACTTATGGTTTTGCGGTTCCTATCCCGGTTCCTCCTCATTTGCCGGTTGTTTGGGACGAGTCTGAGAGATGTTGGGTTGATCACATTTCTGATATGCGTTTGAACTCCTTGGATGACTCATATTTTCGATTTGTTTCGGATGATCAATTAGACCTTAGATTCCTTTATTACGTGCCTTCTGGTGACTCCTTAGTTCTCGATGTGGATGGTCCGTATGCGGCTTTGAATACTGTCTTGCTTGCTGATTCATCTTGGGATCGTTCCTTCGTATACTCATCTGATGTTGTGGCTTATGGTTCTTGTCTTGCTGTTCTTTTCCGCCCCTTTGCTGGTATTTTTGGGAATGACCTTGTTGTTTCTTCCCATGTGATTGTGGATGTTGGTGATTCTGCCTCCGCAGAGGAGACGTAGTCTAGGCGTTATTTCGTAGCTGTGGCATGTTTGTCACACTCCCGTGCTTTTTTTTTCCATTTCATAGCAGTTAAGGTGTTTTTACCTTACTCCTGTATCTAATGTTTTTATTACATTCGTAATAAAAAGTGGACGGTCCACTTAAAAACCGGTTGGCCTTGCCAAAAAAAACATTATATCATTTTATATATAAAAGAAGAGAAAGAGAGGCCGGGCTAGGCGAAGCTGACAGTAGGATGGGTAGGCTACCGAGTGATGTGCAGTTGCATGGACAAGGAAGAGTGGTAGGCAGGAACATGCGTTGCTTGACGACAGGAAGGAGAAGGATCTATGGTGATGGAGCATTGTCTGATGGAGAGGTTGGCCGAACTAGTGAAGGGAAGAGTGGGTGTTATGAGTTTGAAATGGGCGCTGCTATGACACAAGAACTGCTGACGTGGCTATTGGCTACGGATATCGCTACTATGACACAAGAACTGCTGACGTGGCTATTGGCTACGGGTATTGGGTTTGTGGAGTTTCAATAAGGGATGCGGCTGTGCTTACAAGGGTGTATGGTTGGAGAATGGTCTACGGTAGAGGGATTTGTGATATCAGAGGGTGGTGGTGCTTTGGAGGGAGATCTGGCGATGTGGCTTCAGGATAAAGGTGGCAGAGGCTGGGCGGATTTGAGATGGCAAAAGGCGTGCTATGGCCAGGTGTTGTCATGGAGGAGAAAGTGGGGAGAAGCTACCGGCTGTTGCGGGATAGGGTGTTGTTCTCGGGTTGGGGTGTGGCTGTTCGTGGGTGGTTACGTGGTGTGGAGGAGGTAAGAAAAGGAGGTGGTCGGCTGTTGTTTCTAAAGTGGTGGCACTTGCTAGTGGAAAGGTGTTAGGCGTTGACGTGGTTATGTAGGTTAACAATGAAGGACGAGCTGGAGGAAGAATGGATAGTGGTGGAAAATAATGGGTTTGAGGGAAAACGAAGAGGAAGGGAGATGGCTTTAGAATAGAAGCGCGTGTGTGTGTGTGTGTGTATATTAGTATTTTCTTTTTAGCACGGAGAACAAGTTTAGTGCAGAGAACAACGAATAGGAAATAGGTTAAAGAAACAAGAATGGAAAAGTAACCAGTAATATGTATTGAAAATAGGAATTAAAAAAGTCATGTACAATTTGAATTCAGTGAATATTAATAGTAATGACTATTGGTTGTCTCGGGAAACGAACGAAAAGACACAGAACCCAAAAGGCTCATATGCAGAACTAGTACGGCTAATCGTTTCGCAGATTTCACCGTGTATCGGACGTCGAAACATATAAATGAATATAATATGGAGATCAGCATGACGAGATGAATAGAATGGTACATATATATGGACGATACGACCATCCTATCAAAAGTCAATATTTGCTGTCAAAAGTACTGCTAAAACGTCAGATATATGATAAATGGAGTTAGTGCTGTCCAAATTTGGCGAAACGAAGTTTGGCGTCTCATTCAGAAAATGATTTACATTTTTATTACGTAAAATATTCAATGTTTTGAAAATATTTTATTTCAATCAAATATTAACTGATTTAAATTGAAACTGAAAATTACACAACATAACTAACTTTCCTATTTTCGGATGAAAATCTATCATTTGCTATGTTTAAATAGACGTATTCCAAATATCAAATTTTCATTTCAAAAATTTATTATTTATTTTCACGAAAAGTTTAGTTAATTATGTTATGTTTATCGACAAAATTTCTATCGGCTTAGAAATTTGCCGAAAAATTTCAAATTAAAATAAACCGCAAGCACACGGCGTACTATCGTAGTACGTGGCGAATACGGGTCGATCCACAAGGAGTAGATGATTTTAAAAATCTATTCAATCAAATTAAACCAAGGTTGAAGAGAATGTTAAACTAGAAAAGAAGAAAACAAGCAAAAGAAAACTGATAAAAATATGAGAGTGTTAAGACAATTTAGAGGCAATTTCCACTCTCTAGATCACATAAATCAACAAAATGGAGTTATGATCTCTCTTTTCTTGTCATTAGTGAATTAGTTGATGTGCTTATCATAAGTATGGTATATTTGTGCTATTAATTAGCTTAATATAAACCATCAAACTATAACACAACCACGAATAAACTTTTAAATCTCATATAATATGACAACAAAGTTGAAAGAAAAATCTATTTTAAGCATGGCCTATTAACTATTAATTATAAATATAAGCCATCAAATTTGAATTTAAACAATCACTTCTTTGCCATAATCATATGTAAATGAAGAGACAATTTGTGTTTTTTGTTTGTTTAAGCATAGCCTGTTTGTTATGAACAACATAGACTATCAAATTCAAAGCTAAACAACATCATTAAACCACTTCAATCATTCTCATTATGCATAAAAAGAGAGCATAAACATCAAATTAAGTTGAAGCTACATGATTAGAGAGCTTCATTACCTCTAAATTGAAGGGGTTTAGCCTCTCATATTTGCTACCATATGAACAAATGTATCTTGCAACATGAGAGAGAAAGAAAAAGAAATCAAGATAAAGAAAAACTATTCTACTTGCATGAAAAATAAATCTACACTACAACATGAAAGTAAATAAGCATGAAAAAAAGAACATATATTGAAGTTGCATAAAAAAATTACATAAAAAAGAAATGGCTAAGTAGCCATGAAAGAAAGAAGAGATCTTGGTTTTATTTTGTGCCTAAAACTAACTAAAGAGAGACTAAGGGAGGAGAGATTACATGAAACATATGGGTATTTATACATGTATGAAACCCTAATTCATATTTTTGGGGAATGCCCAAAATACCCTTGAGGTAGTGTGGAGGCCAAGTAATCATTAGCTTCTACTAATCATCATTTAAGTATACATGAAGCCATTAATTCCATAAGCATGTGCATTAGCCTCTAACTTGTACATTAAGGTAGTGGATAGGTGGAGTCCTCCATGATCTTCACTTTGAATTATTTCCATCTTCATTCCTTTATATTCATGTTGTGCATGCATGTGTCTTCATGAAACCACTCCTATTTGAGAACAAATTTCTACAAAAATATATATAAATTTCCAATTAATTTTTCTCAAATAAATATATGCACGCAAATGACCATTTTGCCCCTATATGAAGATGAATATATGACAATTTGCAATTAATATGGATTTTGGTTAAAATAAGTTAAAATACCTAATATGATCATTTATTTAATTTAAAAAGAATAAATATGGTGGTAAAAATATGCACATTTACATGCACATCAAATACCCCTGCACTTATCTTTTTATTCGTCCTCGAATAAAGGGAAACTAAGATAAATCCGATTTCGTAGGAAGCACGATTGCATTGAGCGTATGCAACAAACCGTTAAACCTATGGGTGTCCCCAGTAGGACGAGTGCTGTCTCGTGAGGGTTTTAAGCAGATACTACCCACAAAATCTAAATGCAGGATGAAATATTTACAAAATTCAAGATTTATTTACAAAGAGATGAATGCAAGTTTTTGAAAATATTTACAAACGAAGGATTTATTTTTAAATCGACACGAATAAGTTAAATATAGGTTTTGGCTATTATCTTGAAAATTTATGTCATTTGCTTGTCAAAATTTCCAACAAATATTGAGTTATCATAACAAATAGACTATAGTTTAACTCGTTGTTTTGGTTAATAACAAAGTGTAACTATGAAATGGATCCTTAGTTGATTATCAAAGTTTATAAAAGTGGTATTTTCATTTCTTTTCAATAAAAATCAAATCAACTAAGTAAAAATAGTGCTAGGTTTTCAATTGCTTGCTCTCTCATTATTTGCAAGAAAAATTACACACCTAGCTCAGGTAAACTGAGGCCAGATATACCACCCATGCACTGCCTTTCGGGCTTATGTGAGGGAAGTACAGAGCATGGCGAGTGCACACACTTTCGTGCATACACCTATCGACCGTAGGTGGTTTTTATTAAGTTTATTTTTTTTACATTGTTCCATACATGCATAACCGTGAGGACTTTTAAATGAGTATGAAAGCACACAATCAAAGATTCCAAGTAATTCACCCATGCATAACCGTGAGGACTTTTAAATGAGTGTGAATACTTTGGATGTTATTAATTTTTTATTTTTTTATATTTTTTTAAGAGAAATCGTTAAAATTTCTAGGACGTTACATTTTTCTTTTAATCTAGCTACGAGTGCAAAGGTTTCATCAAAATCAACATCTTCTTCTTGACAATAACCTTGAGCTACTAAACTAGCTTTATTTCTTACAACTTCTCCTTGTTCATTCATTTTATTTCAATATACCCATTTAGTTCCTAATATAGATTTATACTCAGGCCTTGGGACTAATTCCCAAATATCATTTCTTATGAATTGATTCAATTCTTCTTCCATAGAAACCATGAATCATCTATTAATGCTTCCTTTGGATTTTTAGGTTCAATTATTGAAATGAAAGCAATATTCATTTTATTTAGTTGATCTCTTATTTTAATAATAAATTCTATATTTTCTAGAATGTTTTCTATAAGATGATCCTTTGATATTGTGGTTCTCTTATCAGGATATATAAATTTAGTATCTTTATCGTTTTCATTATTAATGATTTCATTATTAGTAATTTACTTTATATTATTAATATTTTCATCTTTACCAATACTTGTATTATAAAATTTAAAATTTTCATCAAATGAAACATGTAATGTCTCTTCAATAGTATTAGTTTTAGTATTTAAAACTCTATAAGCTTTACTTCTATTTGAATATACAATAAAAATTCCTATGTCTTATTTAGCATCATATTTATCTAAATTTTCTTTGGTATCAATATAAAGCATTTGCTAAACGAAAATTCTAAAGCACAATACTTTAGACTTTTTATTATAAAATAACTCTTATGGTGTTTTCTTAGTTAAAGGTCTTATCAAAACTCTATTTAAAATATGACATGTTGCATTAATTACTTCAGCCTAAAAAATTTAGGTAAATTACTATCATTTAACATAGTTCTAGCGCATTCTTGAATCATTCTATTTTTTTGTTCTATTACTCTATTTTGTTGAGGTGTTTTTGGAAAAGAAAAATTATGAGTAATTCCTTTCTTATTACAAAAATTTTCAAAATTTTCATTTCGAATTCTCCTCTATAATCACTTCGAATTATTTTAACAAATATTTTAACAATTCAAAAGCATCACTTTTAAGTTTTAAAATAATCATCAAAGTAAACCAACAAAAATGATCTACAATTACAAAGACATATCTATTATGATTTATTGATTGTATTTGTGAGGGACCGAACAAATCTAAGTATAGAAATTCAAGGAATTGAGAGGTAGAGATCATATCCTTCGACTTAAAAGAAGTTTTTCTAACTATTCCTAATTGACACGCATTACGAAGATTATTAACATCAAAACTTATTTTAGGAAGACCCCTAACCAGATCATTTTTGAAAATTTTGAAAGTTGTTTAAAATTCAAATAATTAAATCTTTTGTGCCAATCTGAGGGTCACATGATTCAACCAAAAGACACAAATTATCACTTGATACTTTCATAGTTAATATATAAACGTTTCTTTTCCTAGTTCCTTCAAAGATAATGTTTGCCTCATCATCTTAAATATGACATTTATCTTTTTCAGATTTAATTTTGAAGCCCTTATCACACAATTGACTAATACTCAATAGATTACGTTTTGAATTCCTAACTAACAAAACATTAGAAATGGTAGGAGATTTAGAATTACCGACATTGTCGATGCCAATCACATATCCTTTAGAGTTGACTCCAAAATTGACTGATCCACCGCCTTTGAAATGATATCTTTCAAGATCTTAGGATTACCAGTCATATGCCTAGAGCAACCACTATCCAATATCCATTTTTCCTTTTTTATTTGTAGTGTTTGATCACCAAGTTTTTGTTCATCAAAAGCACCGTAACATGTCTGTTCCTGCAAATTATACCTTTCAAAAGATCAAATGACTTTTCGTATAAATGCAAATTCATGAAACAATGCCGTGTTTACTATGTTAGATTGCTTTTCAGAAATAGTGTTAAAAATAATATCAACATCTCTTGCCATTAAACTTTTTCAAAACTCAAAATTATAAATGCTTTGAAAACCAACGCTCTAATACAAAATGTTGTTTAGCGGAAGATGGATCTTAAGGCTAATTTAACATTAAAGGGGGGATGGATAGTTTTTTTTTATAACTTTTGTGAATCTTTTTGAATTCATTTAAGATTATAGTTTAAACAATGCAATTAAAAATCACAGATTCAAACATAGATAAATATTAATATAGTAAAATTAAAAAAGAAAGAACACACCTGGATTTTTTAATGTTCGGGATTACCCTACGTCCAATCATGTACAATTCCTTGTAAAGATTTCTTTTCAAATAGCAAAAGCAAATACAGTCTCGATTTCAAGGCAACGAGACACACCCTCCAAACTTTTCGACCTATTGGTAGAGTCACTTGATTTACATGAGCTACAAGCATACCCATTAGGTTTCTGGGTTACCATGCACACCCAGTTGATTTACATGGGACACAATCGCACCCACAAGTATAACAATATGATTTGATAGAGTTTTACAGATAGTCGATCTTAATTACAAATGATCCAATGGCCTCTTGAATAGCACTCTGATTTTGTTTAAGTGAGAGAGATGAGAGAAATCGGGAAGTAATCAATAGAGAATCAAATCAATGGGATTTGAATTTGGTTCTAATTGAATTTGAGAATAATTTGAGTAGTTAATCTTTTAGAATTCAAGAGAGCAAAAGAGGAGGGAAAATATCAGAAAGTAGTTAGCGAAAATTCATTGGTTAACCCCTACTTATAGAGAAACAACAGTCATGTCCATTCGCGAAGAGATGCGACGAAAAGACACTTCAATTCAAATTTGTATTTTGAAATCTACGGTCCATATGTCGACATATAGGGTTAGGGTATGCCAACATATCCCTTTGAAAATTTGAAAAACTCTTTTTAAATTTGTTTTGAATATAGTAAGTTCTGTAAAATATTTTGATACATTGTACAATCATTTAAACATAATTTATACATATTATATCATTTTAAAACTTGAGAAAACATTGTAGAAATATACTTAAATGTATAAAGGATTGATATATGAATTTCTTTTGAAAATAATAAATATAAAGTAAAAGTGATTATATTTAAAATCAAATTAATAACAAGTATTTTTACAAACTTATAAATATTTATAAATCTTAAAAATTAAAATTATAACATATTATAATGTTCAAAGTATATTGCATACAATAAAATCAAAAAATAGAAATAATTTGAAGGCTAGTTCGAAAAATTATTTTGACAACAAGAATTCTTTTAATACCATTTTAAGTATATATAAAGGATTTTAAATATAAATAACAAAGCATACTTCAAAACATTTTTAAATACTATTTTTGAATTTCAAGATATTTGAAATTGAAAATTTTTTGAAAAGAAAAAATAAAGAGAGAGGGATCAAAGAAGTGCTATCACGGCTTTAACAAAATTTCTATGACACTATAACTTATCTTGGAAATCTTAAGTTCTTCAAAACTATTGACTCTTCAATCTCTAATTCTTGAATCTCTATATTTGCCTCTTGCATCTTCTCTTGATACTATACAGTCTTCTTACTCAATATATGTCTAATAACCTACATTATATACTAATATAACTTGATAAAAACATTAGTATATATATTTCATATAATGTCATATGGTTGTTATCATTAAAACTAATGCCTAAGGTACTAACAACAACAAATCATAGGATATCGAACCTGAAAAACATTAGATGTCAAATCATTAGAAAGCAAATACATCACATAGATATAGGGTATTTATCACAAGTATTAGCTTTTATGGTTATCCAGTTTCTATGAAACGGAGGTATCGACCCCCTAATGATGGCACTTCTAATTAAGTCAAAAACTGAATAATTTTCTTTTAAAGCTAAAACTTTCCACTAACTCTTGCCCCATATCAAATTATTATTGGATAACAAGATAATTTTCACACATTTTAGAATAACTGGTGAATCACATTCTACCTTCTCATTCAAATTTGCCAAAACAATATAATTAATATCATTGACCAATATTGATTAAAAGCTTTTCAAGAATAATAAATTCATAGAGAATCATAACCATTAGGAAAAATTCCCCAAAGGTCACCAAAAATCCAAATTTCTATCTTCTTCATATACAAATATTCAAAACCAAAATATTAGTTTAATAATTTTTAGTAATTAAAAACCTGAAATATACTTATTTCCCTCTTAGGAAATTCATAAAATATTCATGTAAACTTAAAAAATTACGAAATTAAAAATCCATCACCTAAACTGTGACGCCTCACCCTAAGACGCACATCAACAAATAGAATTACTTAGTAATTCCATCTACTAATGCAGAAAATAAGGCTAATAAAGGGTGACCATCATAGTCTTCCATTAGATAAGAGCTAAATATGTCAGTATTTGTACTTTTTTTCATTTCATCACAAGTTTCAGCATGCTTAATTCCTATCTATTACACTACTATGGTGGCTACAGGATCGATTCAGAAGAAAAATATAACAACTACAAACATAGCAAGTCACAAAATAGCAACATTGATAATATATACATACACATACATCAAATATCATACAACATATCACAAGTGTTATTCAACCACCATATATATCAATACATCCCCCACAAAAGAATATATATCATAAGGTTCCCAAACAAAAGGCTACTACACAAACCTATGCCATATCCAAAGTCAATGGTGGAGTCTAAAAGGTAAAGCGAGCTAAGAGTCCAACTACCTAACCTACAACTCGATCTGACCCGAGTAATAAATACACGCGTCAGGCTAACTAGAACTTGATATTAGTATAAGATAAGAGGAATATAAGTGCAAATGGGAACTCTTCCTTTAGTTATAAAGGAATGATATACAAGTATAGCTCAAACGCAATGCCATGAAATAGATTCCTTAAGGTTTGTCGCATGAATAGGTTTAGTTCAACATATTATTCTAAACACAAAGGCATTCAATATAAATGCAAGTAACCATTCAAAAGCTATAATGGAAACTCATCAAAATTTCCAATATAAATGTAACATTCTCGGTTTTTAGCTAGATTTAAGTTGATAATTAATTTAATATTTGTAATTAAATTGTGAATTTATTAGTGAATTAGTTTGGAAAATTTCTAGAATAAATAAAGATATGTGTCGTTTATTTAAATATATAAATTGATTTTAAATAAAATTTGGGTTTGAAATTCAAGATAAATATTTGATAAATAAATTGGATTTAAATACTCTACATTTTTATGTTTAACAAAAATGTGTTTTCTAATTTTTAAATATATGTGTTTATTTATATATATATATAATTTGATTTCAAAATTATTTTTCTTTAATTTGTATAGATATAAACATCGGGTTGGTGCGTGAATATGACAACATATTTTAAAGATTTAAATTAAAAACATAAAAAGAAAGAAAAGCAAAAGAAAGGGAAGTGACTCAGGGGAAACATGGGTTTGACTCAATATTTGCTTGGGTTTTTGTTGTATTAGCTCAGGAATTTTATGAGATAGCTTGGATTGTTTATTTCAAGTAACAGGTTTTTAAATATTTAAAAAAGGAAATTGTTCCAGAGTTTAAATTTCAAAAGAAAAACAGGTACGAGGTTTAGCCGAGTTTTAAAAGTATATTTTAAAATGAATATGTTTTCAAGGCAATATTCATCAAGTTTTAAAGTGTTTTTTAAATACATATGTTTCATTAATTAATCATTAAACTTATTTTAAATAATCTTTAATTAGCTTAATTAAGAAGTCTATTAAGAAGATAAAAATGTTTATAATTGTAATTAACTTAAAAGTTTAAGTTAATGGGTTAATAATAAATTTCATTTTTAGGGGTGAATCTTAAAATTAATTGTTTTTTTAAATTAAATGATTTGGTTTGAAATAATTTCATTTAAATCTCTAAGTTTTTTTCAAAGAATTTAAAGATGTTAATTAAGTAATAAAAGATTAATTACTTAACAATTAAAGGTTAATTTATTAAGTGATTTTAAGATAATTAATCAAGGAGATTTATTAACTAGTGTAATTACCTAAGGTGATTAATTAATATGGGTAATAAAAGAATAATTACTTAATGAAATTAATTACTTAATTAAGGGGTAACTACTTTGTGTAATTACATTAAAAGAAAATTGATTTATGTGACGAAGTAATTAAAGGTAATTAATTACATAAAGATAATTACTTAATTAAAGATAATTAATTAAGTGGTAACTAATTAAGGGTTAATTAATTAACGAAAATTAATTAAAGGATAACTAAGTAATTAAAGGTTAATTATTTAATGATTAGAAGTTGATAAATTAATAATTAAAGGTTAATTAATTTATCATTAAAGGCTAATTAATTAATGGTTAAAGGATAATTAATTAAAATGGTTGTAATTAATTAATTCTAATAAACCAAGATTAGTAATTTATTCATAAGTAATTATCTGATTAAAATTAATCAGAAGATTAATTAATCTGACTTATGGTTGTTTGGATTGCATGGAATGTTGTGAATTGTTTGATATCCCTGATGTATGATGCTTTGTGGAATTATTTTGATTTGAGCTGTGATGGATGTAATTTATTTATCTGTGATAAATTTATTTATCTGTGAATCTGTGAATGAAGATAAGCGTTATAGGATTATACCACTTATCGATAGTGCTGTGCTTGGATTGTGATGATTGATGATGTTGCACTATTATGTAAAACCCTTGGACTACACTACATACACACAAATATAGATTTCACAAGGAAATTGGTTAAGTCATAGATATTTTGAAATCTAAATATTGTTTTGCTTAAAAGTTGAAGCTTGAATTCGAATGGTTTTTGAAATGGAATTGAATTGAATATGAAAAGCCTTTGATAGGAAAGTTTTGAAATTGAAATTTAGTTTTGAATAAACTATATCTTGTTAAACATTATTTGAAATTATTTTGGAAATCATGGTTTGAAAGGTTTATACAATATATATATATATATATATATATTTGTATTTAAAACTATTTTAAA
The DNA here is from genome assembly GCA_030765085.1 of Allium cepa. Lineage (NCBI taxonomy): Eukaryota > Viridiplantae > Streptophyta > Magnoliopsida > Asparagales > Amaryllidaceae > Allium > Allium cepa. The sequence continues at coordinate 632,851,996 of CM060932.1, read as the reverse complement.
TAAATTGTTTTTGAAATTAAATTAAATTCAAATTAGAACTTGCCGATGATACGACATTTTGTTGATTTTATGGTTTATACCTTTAAAGGCTATAACTTGTGTATATTTGATCGAATTTTTTCGAAACGAAATGTATTTGCGTTCAAATGATTATAGCTTTCAAATGAAGAAAGGATTTCCATTTTTTGTTGAGAGGGGTTTCAAATTTTGAAATGGAATTGTTTTGAAAGCTATAGATTAATCTTTGTGAAAAAATTGGTAAACTTTGTTTTCAAATTGAACTGGATCTTAAAGGCGTATCTTTTGTATAAAAGATTTGGAATTGGAATAGTTTTAAAAAACTATGAATGAATCTTTGTGAAAGATTGGTGAACTTTGTAAAGTGAATCATTTTGTGTAAAAGATTTGAAATGGAAATTTGTTTAAACCATTTAAAAGAAAGGTTTTGGGTAATAAGTTATGAGTTAACTAAGATCCCAATATCCATATGTTTTTAAATATAGCGCTCATTATTCAGTTTAACCGGGAGAGGACTTTGTGTCATATAACCCATTCCGAACAGTGATACGATGACATGGATAGTATTTGAAGACTGATGGTGAAGACCGGGTATTTTTGAGAATGAAAGGATTACCCGTCGAATGTGTCTGCATTGAGTCGCGTCGGTATAGAGATCTTCATATGTGATGGGGAGTCCGATCGGGATTGTGAATACCTAGGTTGCAAGGGCTTCTTTGTGAAGTGCCTTCGATTCTGTTTGAACCTGGAACAGGCTTGTATGGATGTACGTTTGACGTTACACTTTGAGATGTAAAGCTGGTTTCTATCAAATACATTTCTATTTGGTGGCGGAGAATTTATTCTCTTAGCTTAACATCTTTCTCTGAGACGTACGAGCTCAGAGATTAGGTAGTTGAAATCTACTTGTAATATAATCCCAATTTGGTAATGTGGCATATGAAGTGCTGCTGATCATGTGTTGATCAAAGCATGGCTTTTGTGTAAAGCATAGCTTTATGGATGAGGATGCAACAAGGTTATGAGGGTCGCGCTCGTTAGGGTATGTCCATTCCCTTCTAGAAAAGGGTGGTATCATGGTATGGATCCCAGATATTTAACCCATGTGATTACTGCAAATTTATTACTTTGTGGTTGTTGGTGTTGAGAGCTCTCGGATAAAGGTCAGTAACGACCAGGGGATGGAATATTCGTGTAGTAATTACCTAGTTACAGAGGTAACCCGACCTTGTTTTGGCAGAGAGCTGTTTAAGTTCTCGGGGCGTCCCTCCAGACTCTGTCCCTGCAACCGACTCCTCGACGCCGGTAACCCCTGAGATGTCCCAATCAGTAAATAAGGGAAGAGGAAGAGATGTATTTTACCTCATACGGCCTGCCTTAGACAACAAAAAGCCTATATACCTAACTCCGGCTAAGCAACCGGACCGGCCAGGTCACTCACCTAAAAACAGAGTTCGTAGGACCTTATCGAGCACAGGATAGGCAATTGAGAGATAGAGTTAGCCTATTCGTTATGGGGAATCAATGCTCCGGACCGAATAGAGCTTACCTCACCTTAGAATTAGAAGTAGCTAACGCCAACCCAGCCGAGACGAACCCATGCGGCCCAGGAAGTTCCTTTGTCTGAGCATTTGTTGGAAATCCAATCATCAATACACGCCTTGTACGGTTTTAGTTGTATAACCTGCCATTTACTTATGGTGGTGACCCACTGTTTAGATGGTAGCTATAGTAGACACAATACGAAATGTCTATGCTGGCTAAGATTAATATACTTTCGAAAGGTTTTCTGCACTAATAATAATATCAAAAATGATTTTTTGTGTACTAAGCATGTTTGACTATCATAAGGAGAAATCTCCCCGATTCTGTGTTTGCATTATGTGTGCGGCGAGTGGCCTTATGATAGTTTCATTTTCCAAAAAGCATTGCAGATTTCTTTTTAAATTCTTTTTTTTTTCAAAGATAAATGTTTTGTTTGCTCACACCAGTCCCGTTACTGACCTGGAGTTTATTGTTCCCTTTCTAAACTCTGGGTTCCCATAGTTTTTCCACATAGACGGCCTAGAGTTAGATTTTCAGATAGTCAGTTAGTAGATACAGATTCGGTAGCCTTCGGCTTTCTACTTAGAATTGGTTTGGAGTCTTTGGATTTTGGTTATCGCTTTGTACTTCTTTTCAACATTTGGGATCTGACCTTGCTTAATACAAACTTGATGATGATTCGAGCTTTTGAATTGTGAGCTGTTTGCCGAGGAGCTTTGGAGCATTAGATGGAGATGCATTCTATTGGATCCTCACTTTCTCACTTGGAAATTCTATTGGAGTTATCTTTCCACTGTCGATGGTTGCAAAGTCTGGGCCATCCAGTTGTGTTATATTTCCGCTGTTGTCTTGTATCTCTGATATTTGTCGATATTCATTTGTATCATGTTGTATCAACTGTTGTGCATCAATGTATTATTCATTTTCTTCCGCTGTATTGTTGTATTTAATGTGTTATAAGCTCTGGCGAACCAGATTCGACGTTTGAATCCGCTGCATTTGAATACGGGTGATTTATTCGGATGTTGATTTTCGAAGGTCGAGTCAGGGTCGTCACATTTGGTATCACAGCAGAAGGTTGAGTAAGAACTTTTGCTCAGGAGTATAACACATTTGGTAACTCATTAGAGATAGGGTTACAAATACCCTAGAATGAGTATATCCCTAAGATATCCGTCTGTATGCCTCAATAAATTCTCTTACTATTCACTGATAGTAAGTATGAGTGCAAGAAGAGGACGAGGTAGGGATAGGGGAGTACCACTACAAATGGTCAATACCCACAACAACAAGGAAACAACTTTCTCTATTAATATCTTTTCAATTCTTTGATGGCTTTATGGCAGCTCCAGGAAGAAGCTTCGGTGTGATGATGGCCCAGCGAGTAGCTATAGATAAATTCTTATTTCGTATTCCATTCATCAGTTTTTCGATTTTAACTTTAATAAGTTTGAAATTTTATTTGGAATAAATTGGTTTACAAAATATAAAGTTAAATTGGATTATATCAATAAAAAGATTTCGGTTGAAACCAAAGTTTGAAATTTCTGTTGTAATTTCTTGTGAGGATCAAAGTCAGAAAAGGGACAAGTTGGTGTATACTTTGAGATATTCCAACCTGGATTGAGTATCCATTGTTTGTTCCGTTGGGTCCAGATATATTCTACGAATGGTTAGTTATCCTTCGAACTAACCAATGACCCTGCATATTTCGTAGATCGGATGACCCAATTATCTTGTGAATTATTAAATATAGTTGCTCTCATATTGATGATATTCTGATTCGGTATGCCAAATGCAGAATAGATATTTAGTTTGATCCGGTAAAATATTCTCCATCTATTCTTTGATTGTCTCCCTATCTAGCAAATTTAAGGGATGAAATTTTCTTAATGGGGGAATCTATAACATTCCCGGCTTTTAGCTAGATTTAAGTTAATAATTAATTTAATTTTTGAAATTAAATTGTGAATTTATTAGTGAATTAATTTGGAAAATTTCCAGAATAAACCAAGTATGTGTTGTTTATTTAAATATATAAATTAATTTTAAATAAAATTTGGGTTTGAAATTCAAGGAAAATATTTGATAAATAAATTGGATTTAAATACTCTAATTTTTATATTTGATAAAAATTTGTTTCTAATTTTTAAATATATGTGTTTATTTATATATATAATTTGATTTCAAAATTATTTTTCTTTAATTTTATAGATATAAATAATAAGGAAAATGTATGAATAAGAATCTAAACATCTATATATATATGATTATTTATTAATGTATGATTAGAATTAAAATCATTTTTCAAGAATGAATAAAAGCTTTAAAAGTGTGTGTATATATATATTCATATCTTTTAAAATTAAATAAGATTTATAAAGGTTTAATTTTATTTCTTTAGGAATTTCACTTGTATTAAAAAGTTTGTATATTTAAAGAACATCATCAATAAATTTTTTTGAACTAATATAAAATTAAGAATATAAAAACATAAGAATATTTGATTTTAACAAATGTTAGTATGAATTTAAAAACATATAAATAAAATTAGTTTTGTACATATTGAAACCAAATAGAAAATACATTACATAGATATATGAAAATATAAAACTAAGTATAACTTGTATACATATGAAAGTTTGTAAAACGTATGTAAAAATAAAACTAAAATAAGAAATCATGTTTCATAAATTAAATTTAAGTAAGGGTTTAAAAAAAATTGTAAAATTTAAAAGAGGGGTTTAAACATAAATTTAAGTGTTTTAACATTTGTAAGCCATGAAATTTGGAAATTAACAAGTGTCAACAAAATTAACAAGTGGCCATTTAAACTTCTTTTAAATTAAATTCATAAATATAATGTATAGAAAGTAACCAGGCTATTACATTTTCATTTGAAAACTATCTTCTCTTTTTTCGAACCTGAGAAATGAAAGAAAAAGAGAATCAAACCAGAAAAAAATCAAAACTAAAAATCAGGTTTCAATCTTCAATCTGAGATAAAAATCTTCAACCTAAGAAACCAAATTCAAAGCAAACTAAGCCTGGAAATCAAATCCAGATCAAAGTAAAAGATTAAAACAAAACCTGAATCAAACGTCTCAAACCTGGGAAATAAAAAAGGATTCAACTTGGGGATTAAATCTTCATCAAAGCTTCAAGCAATTGACATTGGAAATCAAAAAATAACAAAAACTGAGCGATTCAGAGCTAAAATATGATTCAATGACCAGGGCAAAGAGAAGTTTAAAACATTCAAAGCTGAAGCAAATCAAAACAGCAAATTCAAAGTTCAAGTACAAAATAAAATTCCAGTTTTTTGTCTTCCATTCCAGGTGAGCAAACCCTTTATACCTGTTATATCTCTTGAATTTTGACGTGAACTTGAAGTTGTGATGTAACTATGCTTGTATGATTGAGTGTATATATCTGCATGAGTGTATATATGTATATAAGAAATCAAATATGTATGTACAAGTATATATACACCTGTACTTGTGTTTACAGGCTAAAAGAAAATCAAAATCTCTTAGATCATTCACTTATAGGTTGTGGTATTTAAACAAAAAGTATTCAAATAAACAAGAACAAAGATTTAAAAATACTTTTAAGAATAATTTGGAAATAGCTTTTAACTGAAAGAAGATATACATTGAAAGTTTTAAAACTTATCAAATTCAAGAATCATGGTTTCAAGTTTCATTTATATAATTTGGTTCATTTTTGAAAGCCATGAATTTTTAAAGGTAAATTAAAAAAAATAGTTTAGAAAATTGTGAAAAATTGCAAGTTGAACAGAAAACATAGATTGGGTAATTTTTGATGATCGACGACGATCAGCGGGTCGGGGTTGATGCCGGGGATGGTCAAAGGTCTTGCGATCATAGGAGAAATACTAATTGAATTTATAAAGGATCGAGGTGGTGAAACGATGAAGATCTAGGGTTTATCGACCTACCTTGGTTGATGCTAAAGATGAGGAGAATTCGTCAGCATCATCGCATCATGTTGAATCGCGACCGGGGGAATTAGGGAAGGGAACAGCGGCGGGGCTCTGGTGAGGTCGACAAGGGTGCCGGTGGTCCGACATGATAGCTAGCGGGATTTTTCTGATGGGTTTGGTTCCAGTTTTTTTGTTCGAAATGCTCGATTTAATTCTCTGGCGAGTTCATCGAAGTTAATGGGTCAGATGTGATGGTGAGATGATCGTCGATTTGTCGACGATCAGAGACTTGGTCGGAGATGGCTAGTTTGGCCATGCGTGTGCACATGTGCATGCCTATATCTAGGTGATGGTTACTGATGATGGTTGGTTGGAGAAGAAGATGTTGAACTCGAAGTCATGCACGTGAAATCTTGGTGTTGGCTCAAAGAAAACATTGGGTTGGTGCGTGAATATGGTAACATATTTTAAAGATTTAAATTAAAAACAGAAAAATAAAGAAAAGAATAAGAAAGGGAAGTGACTCGGGGGAAACCCGGGTTTGACTCGATGTTTGCTCAGATTTTTGTTGTATAAGCTCAGGAATTTTGTGATATTGCTTGGGTTGTTTATTTCAAGTACCAGGTTTTTAAATATTTAAAAAAGGAAATTGTTCCAGAGTTTAAATTTCAAAATAAAAACAGGTACCGGGTTTAGCCGAGTTTTAAAAGTATATTATAAAATGAATATGTTTTCAAGGCAATATTAATCAAATTTTAAAGTGTTTTATAATACATATATTTTCATTAATTAATCCTTAAACTTATTTTAAATAAATTTTAATTATATTAATTAAGAAGTCAATTAAGAAGATAAAAATGGTTATAGTTGTAATTACCTTAAAAGTTCAAGTTAATGGGTTAATGATAAATTTTATTTTTAAGGATGAATCTTAATTTTTTTTTAAAAACTCTAAAAATTTTTCAAAGAATTTAAAGATGTTAATTAAGTAATTAAAGATTAATTACTTAGCAATTAAAGGTTAATTTATTAAAGTGGTTTATTAAAAGACAACTAATTAAGGTGATTCATTAATTAGTAATTAACTAGTGTAATTAACTAAGGTGATTAATTAATATGGGTAATAAAAGAATAATTACTTATGAAATTAATTACTTAATTAAGGGGTAAACTTTGTGTAATTACATTAAAAGAAAATTGATTTATGTGATGAAGTAATTAAAGGTAATTAATTACTTAAAGATAATTACTTGATTAAAAGTAATTAATTAATGGATAAGGTTGATTAAGTAATTAGGGATAATCACCTTTTGTAGTTAATTAAGGATAATTAATTAAGTTGTAATAAAGGGTTAATTAGTTAATTAATGAAAATTAATTAAATGATAATTAAATAATTAAAGGTTAATTATTTAATGATTACAGGTTGATAAATTAATAATTAAAGTTTAATTAATTTGTCATTAAAGGCTAATTAATTAATGATTAAGGGATAATTAATTAAAATTGTTGTAATTAACTAATGCTAATAAATCAGGATTAGTAATTTATTCATAAGTAATTATCTGATTTAAATTAATTAGATGATTAATTAACCTGACTTATGGATGTTTAGATTGCATGGAATGCTGTGAATTGTTTGATATCCCTGATGTATGATGCTTTGTGATATGAATTATTTTGATTTGAGCTGTGATGAATATAATTTATTTATCTATGATAAATTTATTTAGCTGTGAATCTTGAATTAAGATAAGTGTTAATGGAGTATACCGCTTATCGATAGTGCTGTGGTTGGATTGTGATGATTGATGATGTTGCACTATTGTGTAAAACCCCTGGAGTACACTATACACACACAAATATGAATTTCACGAGGAAATCGGTTAAGTCATAGATATTTTGAAATCTAAATATTGTTTTGTTTAAAAGTTGATGTTTGAATTCAAATGGTTTTTGAAATGGAATTGAATTGAATTCAATATGAAAATCCTTTGAAAGGAAAGTTTTGAAATTGAAATTTAGTTTCGAATAAACTATATCTTGTTAAATATTATTTGAAATTATTTTGGAAATCAGGGCTTGAATGGTTTATACAATATATATATATATATCTGTATTTAAAACTATTTTAAATAAATTGTTTTGGAAATTTTCAAATTAGAACTTGCCGATGTTACGACAGTTCGTTGCTTTTCTGGTTTATACCTTTAAAGGCTATAACTTGTGCATATTTGATCGGATTTTTTCAAAACGAAAAGTATTTGTTTTCAAATGATAATAGCTTTCAAATAAAGAAAGGATTTCCAGTTTTTGTTGAAAGGGGTTTCAAAATTTGAAATGGAATTGTTTTGAAAGCTATAAATGAATCTTTGTCAAAAATATTGGTGAACTTTATTTTCAAATTGAAGCGGATCTTAAAGGCGTATCTTTTGTATAAAAGATTTGGAATTGGAATAGTTTAGAAAAAACTATGAATGAATCTTTGTGAAAGATTGGCTAACTTTTTAAAGTGAAACTTTTTGTGTAAAAGATTTGAAATGGAAATTCGTTTAAACCATTTAAAAGAAAGGTTTTGGGTAATAAGTTATGACTTAAGTAAGATCCCAATATCCATATGTTTTAAATATAGCACTCATTATTCGGTTTAGCCGAGAGAGGATATTGTGTCATATAACCCATTCTGAATAGTGATACGACGATATGGATAACATTTGAAGACCGGTGGTAAAGGCCGGGTATTTTCGAGAACGAAAGGATTACCCGTTGAATGTCTCTGCACTGAGTCGCGCCGGCATAGAGATCTCCATATGTGATGGGGAGTCCGATTGGGATTGTGAATAACCGGATTGCAAGGGCTTCTTTGCGAAGTTCCTTCGATTCTGTTCGAACTCGGAACAGACTTTATGTATGTATGTCTGACGTTACACTTTGAGATGTAAAGCTGGTTTCTATCAAATACATTTCTGTTTGGTGGCGGAGAATTTATTCTCTTAGCTTAACACCCTTCTCTGAGACGTATGAGCTCAGAGGTTATGTAGTTGATATTTACTAGTAATACATTCCCAATTTGGTAATGTGGAATATGAAGTGCTGCTGATCATGTGTTGATCAAAGCATGGCTTTTGTGTAAAGCATAGCTTTGTGGATGAGACTGCATCAGAACTTCACAACCTTGAAATGGTCGAAATAGGAAGGACGCCGCAAGGTTATGAGGGTCGCACCCTTTAGGGTATGTCCATTCCCTTCTGGAAAAGGGTGGTATCATGGTATGGAGCCCAGATACTTAACCCATGTGGTTACTGCAAATTTATTACTTAATGATTGTTGGTGTTGAAAGCTCTCGGATAAATTCGGTAATGACCTGGGGATGGCATATTCGTGTATTAGTTTCCTAGTTGCAGAGGTGACCTGGCCTTGTGTTGGCAGAGAGCTGGTTAATTTCTCGGGGCATCCCTCTTGAGGCATACCCATGTAGCCCAGGAAGTTCCTTTGCCTGACCATTTGTTCGAAATCCAATCAACAATACGCAGCTTGTACAGTTTTAGTTGTATAACCTGCCATTTACTTATGGTGGTGGCCCACTGTTTAGATTGTAGCTATAGTAGGCATCGTACGAAATGTCTATGCTGGCTAAGATTAATATTATACTTTTGGAAGGTTTTCTGCACTATGCACTAATAATAATATCAAAAATGTTTTTTCGCAGCATGTTTGATTATCATAAGGAGAAATCTCCTCCAATTCTGTGTTTGCATTGTGTGTGCGGCGGGAGGCCTTATGATTGTTTCATTTTCCAAAAAGCATTGCGGATTTCTTTTTAAATTCTTTTGTTTGTTTTTCCTAAAGATAAAACGTTTTGGTCTTCTCACACCAGTCCCATGACTGACATGGAGTTTATTGTTCCCTTTCTAAACTCTAGGTGCCCACAATTTTTCCGTACGGGCAGCCTAGAGTTAAATTTTCAGATAGTTGGTTAGTAGATATAGATTCGGTAGCCTTCAGCTTTCTACTTGGAATTGGTTTGGAGTCTTTGGATTTGGCCTATCACTTTGTACTTCTTTTCAACATTCGGGATCTGACCTTGCTTAGTACAAACTTGATGGTGATTTGAGCTTTTGGATTGTAAGGTATTTGCCTAGGAGCTTTGAAGCATTGGATGGAGATGCATTCTATTGGAGTTATCTTTCCACTATCGATGGTTGCAAAGTCTAAACCATTCAGTAGTGTCATATTTCCGCTGTTGTCTTGTATCTCTGATATTTGTTGATATTCATTACTATCATGTCGTATCAACTGTTGTGCATCAATGTGTTATTCATTTTCTTCCGATGTGTTATTGTACTTAATGTGTTATAAGCTCCGGTGAACCAGATTCGACGTTTGAATCTGCGGCATTTGAATACGGGTGATGTACCCGAGTGTCGATTTTCGAAGGTCAAGTCAGGATCGTCACATATTTCCGTTGTTGTCTTGTATCTTTGATATTTGTTTATATTCATTTGTATCATATTGTATAAACTGTTGTGCATCAATGTATTATTCATTTTATTACGCTGTGTTGTTGTACTTAATGTGTTATAAGCTCCGGCGAACCAGATTCGACGTTCGAATCTGCGGCATTTGAATACAGGTGATGTATTCGGTTGTCAATTTTCAAAGGTCTAGTCAGGGTCGTCACAATAAATCACATGGAACTCAAAATAGAGCTCAAATCACATGAATGCGAAATCACCCTATATAACATCTCATGTAGCTCTAGACAATCGATGCAACAAAATCTCAAAATGGTGAAATCGCATAAAACTCAGAAAACTCCAAAAAACGGATTGGCCAGATCCCCGATTGCAAATCTGAAGCAATGTTGCATGTACTAAACTCTTATCCAGTGCTATTTATAATTTAGGTACCTAACTCGTGGACCCGAAGGTCATACTCATGGTGACCGAAGTCACATAACTTGTCGTGACCGAAGTCACATCACTCGTGGTGACCGAAGTCACATACTTAGATGACCTAAAGGTCTATAACACTGGTATACTCATGGGTGAGCCACAAACTCTGGGAAAGGAACCCGAAAAGTGTTAATGTGCGTCCCATACCACACTTCGCACTAAATGGTTTACTAACCGATAGTTATCTCCACATCATAAATAAAGTCTCAAATCTCAAAAATTTCAAATTACTCATATATCTTGCCACGTCTCGTCAACAAGTGAAAATAAACCTCGTAGTGGTTTCTCATGAACTATAATTCTTGGAAAGGGAAATCTCATCTCAAGACTCACCTCGTCTCATTGGCAAGAAAAATAATGTATATAAGTGGTTCTCTTCGATTATTACTCTTATAATAGGAGATCTCGAACCTATCAACTCGCCAAATATTGGCTAACTCAGATAAATCCGATAATAGGAATTAAAAGTCCCAATAATCGACTATAAAACAATATACTCAAGAGATTTCGATTGTACAAGTCAGGAATTAACCGAAAAAGTAAACTCACGTGTCACATACCAGGTGTTTACTAAATCATTTAGTTCTCTTTCTCATACGTCCGAAAATTATAAAAATAAAGTATATTCTTTATAAAATAATTTTATAGAGAAAACAAGATTTAAAAATAATTTTCTAAAACCATTTTGGAAGCAATTTAGAGAAATTTCTCCTTATTATAGGAAATAAATATTTTAAAATACTTTGAATTAATTTAACAATAATTTAAAAATGATTTGAAAATATTTGATAATGATGATTTCAAAAGCCAAGTATTTAGAAATTTTCTCAAAATTTATTAGGAAGAAATAGTGCTTGAAATCGAAGAAAAACGAAGAAATCATTCCAAATCGATATTTGAATTCAATTCGAATTTAAACTAAATTTTCAATTTCAAATTCCTCCAAAATTTGGATAATCCATTGATGGATATCATAGCCTATAAGCATCATCAAAACCATCTCAAAATTTGCATTGTAATAATTTTAAAGCCATAGAATAAGGAAGAAGAAAGGTGCGGAAGGCTGGAAAAACAAGGTGACAACACACTTGAATTGGTCGGCCAAGAGGTCGACCCCATGCCTCAACAGGTCGACCTCCTGGTTAACCCCTAAGAGGACCAGGTTGATAGGCCGGTTGACCTGGTGAGGATCTTGCTCGACCATTGATACCGTACGTTTTTATTACAAGCGATTAACACACACGTATTAAGATAATAACACTGAGGATGAAATTAATGACCTGCTTTAATATAAGAAATATATATTAACGAATAAATAAATAGAACAATAATGATAATAATACGTAACTACAAGAATAATAATAAAATATATGAGTAGCAATGAAAATATTGGCCAGTCCATGAAAAATTAGATAATTGAAGGGGTGCCATATTATAATTAGTACAATATATAACAGGGAAAACTATTTTGCAATTGATCTTATAATTAATTTTCCTAATGGTATATATAATAATGACTAAAAGGTAATGTAATAAGTAGTAATTCAACTAGAAAAATATAATCTTGGTAGTACTAAGGAATAGCATTGAAATTAAGAATTATTATTAATAGTAATGGAAATTAGCCATGCACCTTTGTTTTCAAACTTACTAGGTGGCGACACCCTCCATAAAACCTAGTTTCACCAAACAACCATCCCTAAGTTTTACAATAATCATTATTTTTTTAATTTTGATCTGCCATATTTTTTGCTATTTATGAGCAAAAAAATCTTTTTTTTGAAACTTTTCATCTTTTGCAATAAATATTTGCATTTTTAAAAACTAAAACTTTAAATATTAGGGGCAAAAAATGAACTTTTGGTAGAATGTCATTTTAGGAGGGGCCACAATGCATTTTGAAACTTGGGGAAAGATGTTTCAAAAATTGTCCTAATTGTAATAATAGATACAAACCATTACACATAAAACTCCAAAGTGAGTTGCTGCTAAATAAAAGATATATGAGTTACATCTATTAAACTTCAATAACATTTTGGTAAGCAATGATATAAATCAAGGTAAGCAATAATAGTAATAAAAACAACAATACTAAAGATATTTATAATAAACCCAACAATACAAATAAACATTTTAAATATAAACCCCTATTTGAAATCAATTAAATTTGCATTGAGTGTCTACTAAATATAAATCCAAAAATTACTCTTATTAATCTCTCTTTAATAAAAAGGTAGGTAAAAATATAATTAAGAATAAATAATGATAGTACCAATAGTGACAAAATTATGAAAAATAACAAAAAGTGGAAAATAGGCACAAGGACAAACTTTGAAAGAAAAAAATTAGGCCGAAGGACAAAAAAATTCATTTTTAGGTAAAAAGACAGACTTTGAAAAAAAAGTTAGGCCGAAGGATAATGCTAAATATAACTAGCATTTTGTACAGTGTAAAACTGAATATAATGCTAGTTATAACTAGCATTTTGTATAATGAAAAATTGAACAAAATGCAAGTTATTACTAGCATTTTCCTCCAGTCTAATTTTCTTTCAATATTTATCCTACGACCCAAAAATGAAACTTTGTGTGCTTCAGTCTAAACTTTTTACAAAGTTTGTCCTTATGCCTAATTCCCTCTGATAAAAATATATGTTATGTTATAAAAGATAAATCCCCTAATGTAAATGATATTGAATTACGTTGACTACCTACTAAATATAAAATTAATGAATTGGTCATATTTGGCAGGTCATAATTTTATTTTTATCATAAGTGGTTTAGAACAAAATAGTAATAAATTCAATCACAACTGAAATAATATTTTCTTATCAATAAGATTTCTAGTATTTAAACTAACAAGATCAAACCATCTCATTTTAGTTATTAAAATCTCTTCCTACCAACAAATCTAACTTCTTATTTCTCTACATGAATACTCTCTTTAGGATTATATTAAATCTTGTAAACGATAGCCTATCAAATTTTTTCTCATATTTTAGAAAAATCTAACTCCTCGCACAAACCCCATCTCTCTTCCACCAAACTCTGACTAAATGGAAGTAATTCTATTGGCAAAGTATTTATATAATATACTCGAGCATCATTGCATGTTTTTCTCTTTATTCAAACTAAGTCATGTGTGTGCGTGCGTATGTGTGTTTGTGTGTATGTATATGTGTGCATGTATAAGAGTGTGTGTGTTGTGCGTGTTTTTATATAAGTGTGTGTGTATTGTGCGTGCATGTGTGGTTTGTGTGTACGTACGTATGTGTGTGTGTGTGTGTATATATAAGTGTGTGTGTATTGTGCATGTTTTTATTTTTAATTTGCAGATGATATTTATACTTAATTTATTTGTTAGTATTTAGGTTAATGATGTTAATGGTTTGTTTAAATAATCAATTAATTAGACATTGGACTCATGCTATTGACCATGACCAAACTTTCCCTTAATAATCTTAAACTACAGTAAATTAATTTTAGGCTATAACGAATTCATGTTTGATAAAAACTAGGAACACCAAATTATTTTCTTTAAATACCCTTTATATTAGTCAATCAAAATATAAATCATTTGGAGTGATCGGTAGATGAATATATTTCCTGATGAAATATACATATTACTAATATATTATTTAATATGACCAAGATCAAATTATTCTTTTTTATTTAAATAATAAAGTTTAAGATTATGTAGTTGTCCATTTTTAAAAGTCTCCCATTCAATATAAATACTCACTTTTTAGAGTATACTTATTCCAGCTTTATAAAGTCTTATAAACTATAAGAGTATTTATGGATAAAAGTTAGCCTTACACATTCCATTAAAAAATGCAGCAACCATTTTAGAGCATGTAACTCCTAGTTTACGATTGAGATTTATAATAAGGTATTACAAATGATAAAGAATCGTGTAGCTGCTAAAGTAAACCAAATAAAACATGAGTTAGGCATACATATTTTATTAGACAATTCATTGCATTATATATATTATAAGATAATCCTAAAGAGGATTAAGGCTAAAACATTCTATTAAATACTATGTTATACACTTATTTTTCTAAGTATTTATATGCTTACATAAAAATCTAATTATATAAAGGATTAATAGACAAAGGCTTCAAATAACAAAAGGACTTGTCCTCTTGGCTCATACTCATAGTCAAAGTCCTCAAGAGCTTTTCTCATGGACATTAGACTTGAAAGATAAAATGTATCACACCTTTTTATTAAAAAACATGATTAGAGGACTCTTCCTAAGATCTTAACCACCCTAATATGTCACATCCCCCGTTTCGAGACTTGGAAATTGACGCTATTGATGATGCAGTCATCGGTAGTATTGTTTTTTAGCAAAAAATGAGATCCATTATTGAACCAATGACATCAAGTGCTTAACAACTTAAAAAATTTCACAAAACAATTTCATCGTTATTACATATTCCAACATAACTTCATGATTACAACATTTGGATAAAAATATAATAACTACAAAATATAATTTAAGGAGCAATATATGATGCCCCTTGAGTTATCGGAGTCATAACTATGGATGGTGAATTACAGTGTTATGTTGCATAATACAACAAAATAAAACTAATGTTTGTTTGCTTCATGCATGTCTTTGGAAAGCTTTATTTTCCTAAACCCCTAAAATTCCTACTCTCGACCTACTCAAATAAATACCTGAGAGTTTAGGAGGAAATCAAAAACATCGGATTAGTTTGAATGCCAGGCACGAATAATATTAGTCATCCCAAACCAAAATAGATACATAATGAGACCATAATGCTTAGTGAAACGGTTTTTCCCCTCACCGGCATCTTACCGTTCAAAATGCCAATATACCTTCGGTGAATAGGATGGGACATGCCTAACGCACTGTGCTCTCCTTACCCACCTATAACCACAAAGGTTTAGTGTAGCATAAACACCACAAAAATTAGTTTAAGGTGAATAGGTCAGTATTCGGTAGGTTTCAAGCACGTTTCATATGTTACCCATCCCATTAAGTGTTAACATATCAATATAGTTTTCATAGGGTCACTACAAACCTATTAGTTTTTATAGATCAACTATAAACCTATCAAGTTGACTCACGTGAAAACCAGGTGAAAACATGACTTTCATTCCCATAAGGAAACCAAGATATCCCTAAGACAAAAGAAAATAATAGGCAACATCCCCACTCGATCCATGGCAGCGTACACGCAAAATTTAGCCTCGATGCTGGCAAGGCCCTACTCATTAGGATCATTGACCTTAGTAACCAAATGGCTTATTGGTTACAGTGCGAAATGCTGCCCTAACACCAGTCCTACGAATCTTAACTCAGTTTTCCAAACATTGAACATGTCACTTTTACCATGATTAGTTGTATACATCCTAACATCTTTAGATCTTCCCGATCTCCTAGAACCAATTCTACTTACACTAGAGTTTCGCCTAACCACACCCAATAATGGGACAGCTCTACATGGTTATCAATTTTCAATACCCAATATCATTAATATAAGATGATTTGATATAAGTAAGCACATCTATAATTTATAAAGATGATACCTAACTGATTAAAATGTACAACGATGCATATAAAGTAACCAGAGTAACTTCAACAATACAAATACATTCTTACCATAATTGTTTGTACATATGTATCGTTTGAATAAGCATGCTACAAATTATGCATAAACTTAAATAATCATGACTAAATTTTTGTTTACCATTTTCCATCTTAAACAATTTTATTTCCAAGTTTCCTTCCCTTTAAAAATTTCTTAATAAATTTATAAAGTTATCAAACCTAACTTTGGTATTAGGAAAGCTCGGCCCATTAATTAATAATATACTTTATTGCAACTAAGCTTATAACCATAATCTTCATACTTTCTAAGAAAATGGACTATCAAGTCTATAAAGTTGATATTGGCTAATAGGCATTGAGTCTACAAGACTACGTTATCAAGTCTATGGACTACCACGCTATCAAGACTATAGAATTTTGCAATCAAGTCTATAAATTACCATACTATCGAGTTTAAGATTATCATGTTATCGAGTCTATATAATTTTGCTATCCAATCTGTAGACTACCACATTATCGATTTTATAACATACCACGTTATTGAGTCTATAGAATTTTCTTGTTAAGTATATGGATTAACATATTGTTAAGTTTATAGCTCAGTGTTCTATCAATTTTATAGCTTATATAGGTTTACATACTATCAAGTTTATAGCTTAATGTGCTCTCGGGTTTATAGCTTACCATGTTATCGAGTCTATAGATTACTATGCAATCGAGTTTCACGCTAACCATGTTATCGAGTTTAACACTTACCATGTTATCGAGTCCATAGAATTTAGATATCAAATTTAAAGTGGCAACTTTGTATTTAACTTTAAAATATTTTATTTCTTCTTAAGGTGATTGCTTTATGAACAGACCATATCGTATTCGTCAATCACCTTCTCTATAGATTATTTTCCAAAAAGTTTCAAAGAAGATTTCTCTTTTACTTAAAACACCAATAAATTCCTTAATTAATTAATTACCATTTTTACCCATTTTCCACCAGTTGGATTAATTTATTGATGTTCATGATTTCACAGGAAAAATCTTGGAAAATTTTCAAAAAAAAAGTTTTCCTTTTTCTGCCTTAAATAAAAAGTTCAAAGGAGAACAATTATTTTTCATTTTCTAAATAACTAAAACCCGTTACACCTTTTCCTAATTTAGTAAATTCAAAGAAAATTCATATTAAATAAAAATATTCCGCAATTTAGAACTCACTATATTATTAACCACATATCAAAATTCATATCAAATACAGATCATTAACTATGGATTTAAGTTTGAATACCCTTCTTTTGGCTTCTTAATTTCACTATAATATTCATAAATTCGTTTAAGTGAACATGTTAATCAAATTCATGTTTTAACATCATAAAAGATCATGCTTTTAATCCAATATGGAAAATAAAACATTCGAACATAAGGGGTGGTAATATTATTTACCTTATTTAGCTTAAGTATGAAGGGAATCAGCTCTAAGCATTCCTTCTTCAAGCTTTTGAATTCTTCTTCTTAGATGGAGAATAATAATGGGAGTTTTCTTTCTTTTTAATCTTTTCCTTTAGGTAATGAAAAATGAATGATATTTAAGAAAGGGAGAGGGATTATCAAATGGGTTGGGCATTAAAGTTTTCCCTTCTAAATCCTCCCCTACATTACTTTAAAACTTTCATTCTTTCTTCATGTAAAATGTCATTGCCCATTAATTAATTAAGGAAATTCAAATTTCAATATCCTAGACTATCTTCATACTTATTCTATACTCCATATTAATATTTAATTAATAAGAAATTAAATCCTCATAATAACATGTACTAAAAACAGGGTGTTAATATGTAACTATCCACAAATTCGACACTGTTGATATTAAATTAATTTAAAAATTGAATTTATAATTAAATGGTGAATTGGGTACCATATTTATAACCATTGTATGATCATTTTCAGTTAGAAATTTATTAAATTTAGAGTTAAGGTTTGGAAGATACGAGTGTTACAAGCTATAAACAACGTACATAGCTTTTTTAGGCTAAATATGGTACATAGCTCACAACCCAGCTTAACGACAATATAAGTAAAGCTATTAAACTCTTATCATCACCTCCATCCTTATTTTTCAGCCATAATCCTTAAATTCCCTAATCTCTCCCTAATGGTGGATTAATATATTAACTAGAAATCGTTAAAAATTCAAATTGTTCGGACCTTGCCTTATAATATATCGATTCCAAGCTATCGATGAGTAAAAGAGGTGACAATTATTCATTTTTGGTGACGAAATATGAGGTATCTAGCAATTAGCAAACAATTTTCGGCCATCCATTCTAGAGTTTTCGATCAATGGCGAAATAGCGACAATTTTATGATCAGTGGGTATCGAAATGTAGATGAGGCTAAGGGGCGTCAATCCATAAGATTTGATTAAGCTATAGGGAGTCACAGTAACCAAAATTTATGAATTTCTATCCAAAATAAGCTTCAACGGTGGGCAAAATTCTTAGGGAGAGGCTGTAGGGAGGTCGTGGTGGTCAGAGGTGGATGAGGTTTCGACGGCTTGGGTCAGGTGGTTGGATCAAAGTCTGGTGGCCGTGGGTGGCATGTACGAAAGTGAGAATGAACTAGAGATGGATCGCGATAGGTTCTCATGGGATACATATGCTTACATATATGGAATGGAGGAGATATGGTATAGTGCATTTGATTGGTTTTTTAATCATCGAATTACAAATAAAATCCTGTACTGTAAAGACTAAAAAATTTATCACTTTGGAAAATGTATATGATTTTAAATTATTCAAATATAAGATTTTATGACACAAATTATAATGTTTTGAGAAATATAAATGATGGTATACTTGTTTTAAAATGTATTAACAAACGCGGATATTTGGCTTTTCTATTAGGAAAGCGTCGAAAATCAGTTTAAATTGAGATTTTCTCAGTATTAAAGGTAACGAAACTGGATACATACACTTATTTCTCCATTTAAGAAAGAATATGTAATAAAATTATTTTTCTTATTTTTGGAAGTAAAATATCTTTATGAGATCATAAATGATGTCATCATTTTTAAATAATTGATTTTTGAATTTAAATTGAGTTTAAATGATTTCATAATTGTTTTAAAATCAAATAAGACCCTTTAATTATTAAATAATAGTAGAAATTTCATTTTTAAATTTTATTTACACGCACACACACACACACACATATATATATATATATATATTTAAAATAAGAAGTAAAAATGTTAGATGAAAGTGAAATATGTATTCGTAACAGTTTAACGAAGAGGAGTTGTGCAACGTCGTTGACTGTATATGTCATACATGCACACAGATACACACATATGTATGTGTGCATTCATATACACATACATACACATAAAAATTGCCATTTACATCTCATATTTACTAATGGTAATTATGTAAAAATATCATGATATTTATTAACAAAAATCTAGATATTTCCTAAGAAAACCAAAATAAAACTCACCGTCAATTAGGGCTGTCAATTTCCTGCACGACCCGAAACACGACCCGAAACCCGCACGGAAATTAGCAGGTTAACCCGACCCATTTAATTGGCGGGTCATTTTCGGGTCAACCCGAATTTGACCCGTTTATAAACGGGTGGGTTTCGGGTTGACCCGCTAACCCGAAACTGACCCGTTAACAACCCGTTTATACAGTACATAGGTTGAGCTGACCCGTTTACGACCCGCTCCGATCCGTTTATGACCCGTTTGTACCTTATACGGGTTCACCTGACCCGTTTACGACCCGTTCCGACCCATTTACGACCCAATTATACCTTATACGGGTTGACCCGACCCGTTTACGACCCATTTACAAGTTATACGGGTTGACCTGACCAATTTACGACCCGACCCGACCCGACCCGTTTATAATCGGGTTACATGGGTTGGGTCGGGTCAGCCCGTTTATAAACGGGTCGGGTTCGGGTTGAGCTTTTTCGACCCGTTTAATAAATGGGTTGACCCGACCCATTTAAAATCAACCCGAACCCGACTTGACCCGACCCAAACCCGACCCGACCCGACCCATTAACAGCCCTACCGTCAATAATATAAGGACCAACACATAGGGTAGCACATAGGAAAGGGGTAGTTCTTCCATGCGGAGAGGTATGGGGTAGTACATGAGTGAGGTGACGTGTTATGATGATGTTTGTGATATTTTACACATCTTTGCCTATAAATAACAAGGCATACCTTCACAATTCATTCGCTTTCAAAATTCCAATGCTTCTCTTCTTCTTCTAAGGCACAACAATGGCCTCCATCTCCTTTTAAAAATATTTCAAAATCAAGTCGAAGTTTTGTCAAAATAATCATAAGATATAGAGAGATATACCAATATAAATAAAAGATCTAGTTAGTGATCACTTCTTCTTTATTCTTGCTTGGTCGAGCTTATCTAGGCATCTCCACCCTCCCAAATTCAAAGCCAAGCATACCCTAGGATCCCGAGATAGATATCATAAGCTTTGGTTTGAGAGTACTAAAGATATAGTCAATTTCATAATGCTAAGGGTAGGATAGCTATACATGTGAGAATTACAGCGCTTGTTTATTTTATTAAACTATACGATCACATGATAAGTTTTTCCATGCTTTTTTTCTATGTTAGACCATCTTGTTTTGGATGCCGTAATATATTTGCTAGATTGTAGAAATAATTCATGATAAATCCACATCTGTAACGACCCAGGATTTTTAGTAATTAAAATTTGAATATTTAATTAATTTTAAATATTAATAAGTGAATTTATAAGTCGAATAAATTTTATTTTGAATAATTGGATTTAATTGAATAATTAAATCGATAATTTAATATGTTAAATTATGGAAATAATTGAAAATTGAGTTAAATATGATTGAAAATGATTTGTAAAATTTTATTTTATCATATTGAAGTTAGAACGATATTCTAGAACTTTTAAAATTGAATTAAAAGTTTATCTATGAAAATTGAATATTTTAATATTAAATCGACTAGTGAAAATAGTCAATTTTTGAACAGTCTCAGAATTTGACGAAACTAGTTCCATTGGATCCGTAATAGTTAGTTATTACCGGATTTCAAATTTCGTAGCAATCAGAGCTATCGTTTGACCGTGGAAGCTCGAAACACATCGAATTGTTTTTAATATTAATTTGGCGAGTTAAAATAGCCATTTTTCAAAAAGTCTCGGATTTCGACGAAACCAGTTTCATCGGATCCATAATGTGATATTATTGTAAGGTTTCAAATTTCGTGTCAATTGGATTTACCGTTTATCCGGTACTAATTAAAACGCGTAGAAAATCGTTTAAATCGGTTCAATTCAAATTGAACGTTTATTGCTATAACTCGCACAGATGACCGAATTAGCTTTTGAAACCTATTCCATTGTGTCCGGAACGCGGGGTAAACCCTAGAAACGCTAGTAACGGCGCGTAAATCGGAGTTCGGAATTTCCGGAATGAATAGTGTTTCGTCCGTTTTCCTATAAATAGACCAACCATTCACAAAAAAAATAAAAATAAACTAAACCCTAAACCTAACAGAGCCGCCGCCACCAACAAATGAAAGGCCGAAATTTTCTCAACTTCTTCCCCTCCGATCTCTCAATCCATCAACAATCGTCAGAAACCCCCAACTACAATCTTGTAGAGCACAACACGTTCTACGTATCCAACGGTTAAGATGTGAAATGGAGCTGTATTTTGTGAGATAGGAAGCCGCGTTCCCTGGGTGTTGCGCACGGAATTCGAGGCTGTAAGGGGGGCCGAGTTCAACCAGGCTACAGCCGAGTGTCGTGCTCGAGATGCTCTTCAACGTGGTGGTTCCTGATCGCGTTGGAAGTTGATGTGGTGGCCATAGTTATTAACCCTAGTTTGATCTATGATGGGTTTAGTTCGGCCGTGTTTTGTTCTGTGCACGCGTGAACGAGATGGAAGAAAGGGCGTGTGGCTATGATGCAAAGGAAAGGGGATCCAACGGCCAATATTAGTTTAGGTTAAGAAAATTGAATTTAAGTTGTAAATTTAAAATTTAAAATTTAAAATTTGTGTAATCTTTAAACATCCATATCTTTTTCATACGAGGTCGAAGACGCGCGAAACCAGTTGCGTTGGAATCGTATGGACGAGCACTACGCGATGGAATTGGATTGGAGTCGTTTGGAGTTAGTGAGAATTTTGGATAAAATTAAACGTCCGTTTAATTTTATTCGAAATAAATCGCTAAAACGAAATTGAAATCAAGGTGAGAACTTCTCACTCGATCGAATCGGTTTCGATTTTATTTTAAATAGCTAGATTTAAAATATTTGAATGCATGTTTGAATGATGATTGATATGTATTGATTGATAAAAATAGACATTATGCGCCGTTAGTAAGCGGATGTTATTTATTAAAAACATATACCGCGAATATTTCATAAATAGTGAAATTGGTATTATATATAATAGCAATATATATATATATATTGGCATATGTATATATTGCAGTTGTTGATTTCCCGCATTGTATAGCGGATGAGACCCTATTGCGCCGTCTATTAAGCGGATAATATTTTAAATCCCATATACCGCGATAATTCCGTACTGGAGCGGAATTGGTATTGTGCTAATGTTTGTGGATGCAGGAAAACAGGTTGGAGGGATCCAACTGGATTCCTCAACAGTATTTATTTGATTTCAGATATTTTGATATTTGATTGATTATCATATCGATATATGATATCGTTGTAGTCGTGATTGACTATTTGGTATGTAGCATCATTGGACCAAATTTGGAACTTTAAAATGATTTTTAAAGTGATTTTTGAAAATATACTATATGTTTGGAAATTGATTCATTTTAAATGAATAAACGATATAATTTTTAATGTTATAAAAAATTATATTTTTGAGAAATATAGTTAAAAACTGATTTTTGAAAATATGGGGTTAATGATTTTATAAAATAGTTAAAACGGGATTTCTGAATTTATTGTAAAATAGTTTAAATTAGGATTTATAAAATTTAATTATTTTATAAATCAAAATGATGAAATTATAAAGGACTTTAAAGACGTTTTGAAATAATAATATAAATTGATTTATATAAAAGATTTATAAAATGGATATTTGTAAATTAAAATATTGGAATTATAAAACGAGATTTTATAATTGTTAGAATGAATTGTGAATGAATTTCATAAATGAATGAAATTTATAGAATTATAAACGGTGAAGTTATAAATGGAATTTTATAAGCAGTAGGTTTATAAAATTTATAAAGTTATTAAAAGAATGGTTTTGGATAAATAATTAAATCTTATAAGTTATAAGATTTATAATTATGAAGTTCAAAGGAACGATTTTGCAAACAAATAAATTCTAAGTATTTAACTTATAACATGAACTTTTGTTTTATAATTGAGTTATAAATTGAATAGGTTAATAAAGGAATTTATAAAAGGAAGTAGTTATAAAATAAATAGAAATGGAATTTATATACGTCGTTTTATAAATTCGCAAAAGAATTATTTTGATAAGTTGATTGTTGAAACCTATTAATGGAGTTATATTCACGTTTTTGACTGTGAATAATCCTTTAAAATAAAGTGTATAGAAAGGATGAAATTGGTTAACGTAGTATATTCACGTTTTTGAATAGTGAATAATATGTTAAAGAAAATGTTTTGGATTAGGTGTTTTAAATAGAATTAAAACGATCTAACGATGTTTTTAAATGCGTTGAGATTCGAAACCTTAGATTTCAACATTTATTGTTGAAATAGACGTTTTCGAGAAATAGAAGGAAATGGTGGACTATAACACTGTTGTTATAGTAAATGATTTCCGAAAGGAAATGTTTTGTATAGTATTGGGATTTATATATCTATTTTTAATTTCGAATCCCTACACTAGCAATTTTGGGTTGTCGTAACGATGTTTTACGTAACATTCGTTTTGGCCCAAATAAATATGTTTAAGAGAATGATTTCCTTAAAGAATGAAATATATACTCAATCTCGATTTAAGTATATTGAATATTTTCCAAGTGTTGAAAATAAATGGATTGTGAGTTACTTATTAATAAATAAGTATGGAAATGTTTTTCCAATGCAAAATGAAAAGCCTAGAGAATTTATCTTTTTGAAGATAAATTGAAAATGATTAATTAAAATCGTTTATTCATAAATATTTTGAAATATAAATTCACTATGGAATTTATGAATGAAAATGGAAGTTATTTAAAGATAAATATTGATTTATTTTTGACGTATTGAAATTATATACCTTGTAAAGATATTTTTGGGAAATAAATAATTTGGAAAATTATTTGGAATCTGGTGATGTTATGCATATCCATGGATAGTCCAATAACCGACTATAAATATTTACCTTTGAAAGGTATTTGTTGTGATTTGCTGAATTTGAATGCTACACTTATTTTTAAATTATTGCGCTCGTTATTCGGATTACCTATCCCGAATAGTGATACGACGTAATGGATAGCATTGATGACCGGTGTTGAAGACCGGATATTTTTGAAAGTGAAAGGACAACTCGTCGATTGTCTTTGCACCGAGTAGCTACGATATAGAGACTCCCTATGTGATGGGAAGTCCGAATGTGATTATAGATTATTCCGATTGCAAGGACTTCTTTGTAAGTGCCTTCGGTTCTGTTCGAGCCCAGAACAGACTTGTATGGATTGTGTGCCTGACATTACAAATTGAGATATAAAGCCGATTTCTTTCAAATATATTTCTGTTGGTGGCGGAGAATTTATTCTTTTAGCTTAACACCCTTCTCTGAGACGTACGAGCTCAGAGGTTATGTAGTTGAATGTTATCAGCGATATATTCCCAATTTGGTAATGTGACATGCTGAGTGTTGCTGTGAAATGATCATTGTGTTGATTATTTGTGATAGGATCATTTATTTGATTGTCTATCTTGGTGATCATTTCTATGATCATTTGTTGACCCAAAGCATGGCTTTTTTATAAAGTATGTTTTTGTGGACGTGACTTCGTCGAGCCTCACACCTCGGAATGGTCAAAACAGGAAAGATGCGGCAAGGTTATGAGGGGAAGCTCCCTTTAGGGTATGTGCATTTCCTTCTGGAAAAGGGTGGTATCATGGTATGGAGCCCAGATACTTACTCATGTTGAAACACTTTATTTATGATTGTGTGATGATGGTGACGAGCGCTCGGTTAAAGGTCCCAAAGGACCGGGGGATGGCATACTCGTGTAGTAGTTACCTAGTGATAAAGGTAACCCGGCCTTGTGTTGGCAGAGAGCTGGTTAAGTTCTTGGGACGTCCATCCAGAGGCGTTTCCATGTGGCAATGGGAAGTTCCTTCGCCTGAACATTTGTTGGAAATCCAAAGAAACAATACGAGACTTGTACGGTTTTAGTTGTATAGCCTGCTATGGAATGTGGCGGTAACCTGCTATTGAACATAGTTAGCTATAGTAGGCATACGATAATGGTCGTATGTTGGCTAAGATTTATATCTTTATTTTCGAAATGAATTTTTCCTACACTATGCACTAGTAATAATATCAAATGTTTCTTTTTAATGCGTATCAAGCATCTTTGACTATCATAAAGAGAAATCTCCTCCGATTCTGCGTTTGCATTGTGTGTGTGTGCAGGAGGCCTTATGGTAGTCTCATTTTTAAAAGCATTGCGAATTGACTTTAAAAAAAATATTCCTCTATTTTGATTTTTAAAGATAAATAAACTGTTTTGAGTTCCCACACCAGTCACATGACTGACTCGGAGTTTATTGTTTTCCTTCCTAAACTCTGGGTTCCCACCAATTTCTACACGGGCAGTCAAGAGTTAAGGTTTATCAGGATATTCTGGAGTTGCTGGAGGCAAGCTGGATGGCATGGCGTATTACTAGTATATAGTATTTCTTTTCCGCTGTTTGTTGTTGTTGTTGTTGTACACTCTGATGTAATGAAATGTAATGTGATGTAATGTAATAACTGATATAGTTCTTTGTTTAAAGATTATTCATTTATGTATTATATATTGTTCCGCTGCGAATTGTGAGATTCTGTTATTGTTCTATTGTTTTCTATTCCGTTCTATTTTCTACTTTCTTTCCTCTCTATTTTTCTATCTTCTTAACTCTTCTTCTGTCTCTTTCTTTTTCTTAAAACCCTAAGTGTTCGGTTTTTCGGCATTCGATTTCTCGGCAGTTGATACAGTGGACGTATTGATGTCAGTTTTCAGAAGTTGAAGAATCGGGTCCTTACATCTGGTATCAGAGCATATGGTTAAGCGACAACCATGGTTTTGTCGGGTATTACTCATTAGAGATAGAGTCAGTAGTACTCTAGAATGAGTTGAGTGTAATAATAGCTATGAGAGCGTATTTGTTAGTGAATATAAATTGTTTTATATTGTGTTGACTTATCGGTTGATTGTTTATAGATTCCAGTCGATGTAGTCTAGCTAACTATCGTAGATAGGGATTTCTAAACTCTTAAACAAGATAAACCGACATAATATTGTTTTAAAATTGGTTAAATGAAATAATTTTACCTTGATTATATTTTTATATATAAAGGAATAATTTTTCAGAAATATTAAAGTGTATATAAGTAGATTGTTGATTGTTTAGTTCTTTGAATAATCTGAATAAAAGAATAATTGTATAAGCAAATGAATTATAAGAGTTGAATTATAATTAAAGTGATTTACAATTGTGAAATAAACTTATATATATAAGAAGTGAAACTATATGAATATATTTATGAATATGAGTTGTAAATAAAAAATGAATTTAAAGTTAAAATGGAAATTTACTTTAGAATTTAGAATCTGAATTGATTTATAAGTGGGAATTTAAGTTATGTAAAACCAAGTGATGTTTATAAAAGGAAGTATAACTTAATAGATGTTGAATGAAGTTGATTTTGATATCAAAGTAAATTAATAAAGTTAAGTGGTGGATATGAACTTAAGTTATTTAAATGAAATTCAACTTTTGTAATTGAATTGAATGAATGGATTGAAGGTTAAATAGTTGATATGAAATAATGAATATAAGTGTTAATTCATTAAAATCTAATGTTAATGAAAGTTGAATAGTTGAATGAAAATCAATTTAATTAAACCAATTGTAAGCAAAGGAATTTGGTTGTAATTAATATACATTGATTGTTATATGGTTGTTAGTTGATTGATTGTATATAATTCATTAAGTGTTAATGAAATTGAGTTAATGAAATTGGAAGCTAAAGTAATTGAAATTCAATTGGAAGTTAAGTGAATCTTAAATAGAATTGAATTTGATTGGAAGTGAACCAACTTGAATATGAATTAGTGAATATAAACTAATTGAAAATGAATGTTTGTAAAAACATCCACTGTTAATGAATCAAATGTGATTTAAATTGAAAACCAATTCATGGAATATTAATGAGATTATGAATGAATATTTATTGGTTATGAATTTGTTGGATGATAGTTGGTTGATGGTTGAACATAATGCTTTTATTGCATTTGCTATATTGGCATATATAGTTATTATGTTGCTATATGTTGTATATTGATACTATTATCTATATACATGGTTCTCATGTTGTTTGTTGAGTGTTTAGTAGGTGCGGATCGCGTTTGCTTCGCATTTGGAGCTCGCTTTCGCGCTATATTAGCCGTATATGCTCGCTAATAAAATATAAGGTACATATCTCGGATTATATACCGTACTTTTTGGATTTGTTGGATGATAGTTGGTTGATGGTTGAACATAATGCTTTTATTGCATTTGCTATATTGGCATATATAGTTATTATGTTGCTATATGTTGTATATTGATACTACTATCTATATACATGGTTCTCATGTTGTTTGTTGAGTGTTTAGTAGGTGCGGATCGCGTTTGCTTCGCATTTGGAGCTCGCTTTCGCGCTATATTAGCCATATATGCTCGCTAATAAAATATAACTTCTTGGATCGATCCACTTTTCATTCCAAGTGACTGAGTCTTTCATAGGGGTGTATCTTGTTCATATCGATCCAGTTGAGCCTTGTTCGCATCGCTTGGCTGTATCTCACTTCGTATCGATTTTGTGTATTCCACTTTGTATCGATTGGTTGCACTCTACTTCGTATCGATGTTTTGTAACTGATTCGTATCGATACGAACCAAGGCATTTCGTATCGATGACAAGGACATCATTTCGTATCGGTCATTCTACACATTCTTTGTATTGATGACTTTAGTGGTGCTTCATATTGATCGTTGGCCAAAAGATATGAATTAAGTTGATGAGTAAACCTATAGGAAGTACATACGGATGATATCGATGCGAAACATTGCCTATTGTAGGATATGAGGTGAAGTGATCATAATGGACACGAACCAACACTTACCTGATGGATACGAATAGGATGGTTGCAAGACTATGGATACGAAGTGGGTCAACTCTGATGGATGCAAAGGAAGCCGCCATTTGATGGATTCGAACGAAATTGATGCGAAAAGGATTGATCGATGGATTCGATGAGTATCTTTTCTTGGTTTGCACAGATCATATCTTGAGGATATGAACTCGGATTGACTTGAAATTTGGAACATTGGCTTTCATAGCTTTGTTCATCGTGCCATATCAATTGTTGCTCGATCTAGACTTGGATAAAATTTACCAGCATCCATAGTGAACCAGTATGTATCACGTTCTTCGAGGTGATCTGTCTTTGATTTTCAGTTAGTTCCTTGGTGTTACGGCCTTACTAAGATGCGGGATAACATTTGCCCCCAAAAGTATGTCTTGTGAGAATGACATGCTTTGAAAAGTTGCAATCTCTATTCTAAATAGTTTTATCTGACTCGCTTGAACAGTTGTTGTCTTCTCGTCGAATGTTGTAACTTTTGATTGATTTTTATAATGTAAACGATGAATTGTTTGCCACTAATCATTGTATTGCGCACTGTTGTAATTGAGTGTTGCATGATAGTAGTCTGTTGTTCGTTGTTGTCACCAGGTGCGCATTCAATTTCTGTGAATTTTAAAAATTGGACCTCAGTCCGTCATACATGCACGTATGTTAACCTGACTCCCGTTAACGTTCACACGCTCACGAGCCATTGTCAATTTTATTTTATTGAATATTTTATCGATCCTCTCTTGAATCGATGTGAAGTTTGAAATGTAAAAACACTTGATGGTTGTTTTAGTGTATCTCCTCGTATCGATCCTCTCCTAGATCGATGTGAAAAGTTGAAAGATTTTCTTCGTATCAATGGCGAATGACATGAATTAGTTGGTTTTTCAAAGCATTTCGTATCGATGGACCTATGATGGGTACGTACAGTGTTTCCTTAGATAGATGGTACATGGATATGAATAGCCTCTTCGTATCGATTGGAGGAGAAACTTGCTCTAACTGGTCAAAACGACTAGGAGGCGAATCGTTAACCTTCATCTCTCGTGTCCATATAAATGCTTTTCGTACTTAGACATTTTTTTCACTTGCTTATTTTTCCTATAGCCTTCGCATCGATTGGGAAACTCAAAAATAGAACTTGGCTTTTTAATCGAATCAAACACCAATCCCCTTGAGCGAATAGCTAAAATTAGGTAAACAATTGAACAATCTCAATCTTAGCATGGTGAGACTTGAATTCTCGTGTCACTACATTTGAATTCATGGCCGAACGTTATGTAGAGGAGATGGTTGAATGCTAGGTTGAAGAAGGTCTGGGATGTTTTCATGTTTGATTGGGGAAGAAGGTGTTTGGAGGGATGTGAAAGAACTGGTAGAAAGTGGTTCGGCCTTCATTTCATATCGATGGATTGGAGAAGAAGATGTTTAGTTTTGTATCGGTTATATTGCAGTTTCATATCAATCTTGACGCCCTGACTTCGTATCGATAGAGGGTCCTCAAACTTTGTAATGGTCACTTCGAATTAAAATAAATGGATGCCTTCCTGATCGATACAAAACTAAGTTGTTAGATGGGTACGAAATTAATACTTCTTGATAGATACGAAACGACTGGATTGGATCAAAACGAAGTGACTGGCTTGGATCGATACGAAGTGGTTGGCCTTGATCGATACGAATTGAATACCTTGATCGATACGAAATGATTAGGCTCGATGGATACGTAATGATTGTAAGATCGATACGAAATCAATTCGTTTTTTCCATAAACGATCTAGGTTTTGACTTTGATGTATACGAAATTTCATGTACGTTCTAACACTTGACTCCAGCGAGCTTCTGCCTTGCATATCTGGAGTTAACTGTTAAACTGCATACATGATTGCCCTTCGAAGCTCGTCGATGAAACTATAACCTAAAAAAAATTTAATAAACTTTAACTCAGATCGGTCTCTTAAGTCTAGATGGCATGGTTGTGACGGTCAGCGATGACGGTTACTCCAGTTAAATTTCGAAGTCTTTTCGTTTGAACATTCCTTAAATTTTGTAAAATTTCTTAAGTGTCATTTAGCTCCGCACTGCATAACACATTCATGCACTTCACACCGGGGAACACATAGGCTTATTATAATCTAATGATGGTTTTTGATCCAGTTTCGGACGAGCTGCCAGGAGCCAGCTTTTTCGAGAATCCGCAAGACTCTATGCCATTCAACATCTCTGAGAACATATTGGGGAGGATATGCCTAAGACATGGTTTTCCATTGGACGACGTCTTATTACCGAGACCGAATTATAGACCACATGCTCCCCCGAAAGGGTTTACTGCCTTTAATAGACATTCGTACACAGCGGGGACTCTCCCTTCTTTCAACCGATACATTCGAGAGGCGCTAGCTTTCTTTGGAATTACCCCATCATGATTACATCCGAATGGAAACGCACCGCTGAATGGTTTTTTTCCTTTTGATGTAACATCTCTTTAGAACCCCAACCTCAGAAGAAGTCAGATATTTATTTAATGTCAAGAGTCTGGGGGACAATCCTTCATTCACATTCCTGGAAGCAGTTAGGAACTGTCAGGTGGTGACGGGGTCTTGGACAAGGCTCAGCTATTTCAAGACGGAGTGGTTCTATGTCCGTTGCCCTCTAGGGTTTGCCAGCTAGTGGTTAGTTAGACGTAAGTGGCACAATTCCTTCAGTAGTTTACGAGTTTTTTGTAACCGATGTTGAGTCTAATATTTTATTCCTTTACAGCTGTAATTCCATGACTTAAGGGCGCTCATTTTAAAGATATTATACGAATTCTTAGGAATTCCAAATGAAATGAGAGAAATCGATTCGGTGCTCACAGACGAAAACTTGAGGATTACTAGGCTTATTGATCAAAATCAGAGTATTAGACTCGAAGGGTCAATCAGGCCAGTTCCTACAAAACGGGCCAAGCGTAGTGAGCCCGAGATTGTAATAGTTGAGGAAGGCGATAGAGAGGATATGCCCACTGATGACAAACCCGTAGCTGGGCCTTTAGACAGTTTTCAGGATTTAGAGGGAAGGAGAAAAGGCAAGGTAGTAGCACATAAGCGTCATAAATTTTCGAGATGGAAATCCGTAGTTGTGTCTCTACCAGTCTCCGGTGTTCGAATTCCGAAGGCTCCTCCCTCGCAAGTGGAGAATCTTTTTGAAGGGCTTGCCAACATCCTAATTTCGAACTATGTGTCGCTCCAACACAACACCAGATTGGAAGGGCTTCAAAGTGCCTTAGATTTAAGCGAGCCCTACAAGTGTGGCTGACATATCCGGTTGGTCGGGTGGTTTAACACATGCATACACACTTAACAGCACTATACGATTTTCAATCTTGAGTTGTCCACTTCTTGAGATCACTAACTCTGTTTTTCTTTTTCTTTTCAGATACAATGACTAGGCGAGATTCTATGCTTGGAAGTCTCTGTTCGACGTGCTAGTCGTCAAGCTTGTATTATGAGTTCCGCTAGAGAGAGGCAAATAGAGACTGCGATTGTATTAATTCCAACCAAGAACGCTATGAGAGGGAGAGGGACCAAGATATATAATATAGACATCGATCCCTATCATGCTCTCCCCTCCTAGAACCCCAACACAACCCTCTGGTCATGGAAAACGACCATTAGAGCCTCCATGTCAATAACCATCTTATCAAGGCCCCAAGCCTGATTCACAACGTCATAGAACTGAGGCTGAAACTCCCTACGTCATTAGCCATTACTGAGCCCACTTGGGAAGGGGCAATCAAAATGGCCCAGTTAAGAAAAGATTTTCCGAACATTTACTTCGACAGTTTTATCTTCCCTCCTCACTTAATGGAAATTCCATCTGAGGTGGAACAAATGATACATGACTACATTCACGATATTTATACCCAATACAAGGAGTGGACGAAAGCCGATGATAAATCGTCGGCGGTGGCTTTTGAGCGAGCGAAAATAACTGAGAAGTTAGAGACCGACCTCGCTCAGAAGGACCGTATTATTCAAGTGCTCAATGATGAAGCCGAATCTTCTTGGCAACCCGAAATAGAGGCCACCAAGAAAGATGACGAGGAAACTCAATTCATGGAAAGAAAATGACAAATGAATTTCGCTTTGGTGGAGGAGATGAGCCACCGGAACACCACAGTTACAGTCGAAAGGGATGCTACTATGAAAGAACTCAACGATCTTAAGGCCAAATTTTCTGAAATCATCAAGGAAAAGGATGATGCAAATAAAGCATCCCAGGAGTCGTGTGAACAGGCTGTGGTGTTTCGGGGTAAACGGGATGCGTCGCCACTTAAAATCCGGGAGGTTGAGGCCTAGGTTTAGGATGAAGTTAAAATTACGGAGTTCAGGTTAGAGGCAGATATTGTTGATCTTTTCACCACTTATAATGCCATTGTTTTGAAGCACAGAAACCTGATCTGGCTTGATAATTATCCAACACACATGTTCAATGCTTAGGGCTGATTAGTAGAAGATGAAAAGGCTTCCCACCAAGCTCAATCGATTGATGAGTTCGAGCTCGAGAACCAGGTGTTGAGTGAAGACGAACGGAAATATCTTCACGATACGTTGATTTCATATGAAAAGGAGAAACTTAGTGCTCTGCACTTAGAGGTCGGAGATCATTCGGGTAACAAGCACCATGATGTAAGTCCTAAAACTCTCGTGCCGACCTAGCCTGAAACTACATCTGCGGTTGATCCCCAGTCTATTCCTTCATATAATCCCAATCAAACGTAGTTGTATCATGTCCAAGAGCAAGTATTTGAAGGTTCCCCTACAACTGTAAGCCAAACTGAGGAAGATACTCTGAACATTTCCTATGCTTGCTCAAATTCGAAAGCGTTACTTGAAGTAATTATTAACAATTCTTCTTTTGTTTCTATTTGGTGATTAGAACTACATCGGTCGTGCCTCCTGCAACTCAAGAGAGACACCAAGAGTAGGAGGCCATCACAACCGAAGTGAGCACGACGATGGCTACTGCACCAACGGATGGGGTACATGGGAGCACATTTACTTTCAATGAACAGATGATGGAGGAGCTTCTCGGTCATCACAGTGATCCCTTTGTCGACTTACCATTTGTTATGGGTGGAGTAGCACCTTCGGTCGGTACCACAGGCCCAACCGCTAACGATCCCGGTAATGCGCAAACAACTCATGAAGGGGAAATAATAGCCAAAATTAACGCCAAGATGGAAGCGACAAGCGACTGCACAGGCTAGTACTTTTGGAGGTGGAATGGAGAGTCCTGGTCTAGCCCCTTTGCAGATGATCTCCCTGGGAGGAATGGTCGTTGAGACGAGTGTACCCCCTCTTCCTTCGAACATTGATCCTATTCCTCCGACTTCGCCTTCAGGGAGCATTTCTTTTCACTTGAGTTCGAAGGAGGAAGTTGACGTAATGTTCCCAACTGGAGATCGATCGTCAAAAACAGAGGTTCAAAGAGAAAACCAAGCGGCAAATCCAGCAGGACAATGTCGAATAATAAACCAAGAAAGAAGAAAGAAGAAAGAATAGACATGTCTCTTCAGCTCATTTTTGGTAGATAGATAGGAATCTACTTTTGTGTTCTTTTTGTAGGCTGTGTATAGATGTGGGTTCGGCCCTTGCTAGTAGGACTTTTGGTATAGTTTTGAATGACTGAAATAAAATTACATTTCAACTCTTATACAACTTATGTTAATTTTCTTATGTGTTTCAGCACTTTAACTTTCCTTTGATATACTTGTGAAGCTAAAGTTCTTTCATTTGGACCCGAATTTAGTTGCTAAGTCTCGAGGCTACCGTTTTGGGTCGCGATTGAGTGTCGTCAAATTCTAATATCGTACTGCTCTACCAGTGATCGGTACTTAATTTCTGCCCCCGGATTCGGGGATACATTGGAAAGGTCGGTTGGCAACCGCTATTTGTCATTAGCCCATCGACCTCAATCTTTATGAAATGAAATAGAAGCATGGCGAATTCGAGCCATCGACCACGCCGCCTCACCAATTGGTGATCATATCCACACTATAAAGATTACACTTGTTCGTCGGCAGTCGATTATGCCCGCTTAAGTTTTAGTGACACGTCCATGCTCTGGGGACTTAAGTTATATTCAAGGGTGGTCAGTCATGCCTGTTTAATTTTTATAACCGCGTTTACACTCTAGAGACTCATGGGTGGTCAGCCACACCCGTTATGTTTATACTCTAACCACACTCTTGGGAATCAGAGTTGTGTTAATTAAACACCAATCCGCACTCTGGGGATTTTAGAGTTAATTGTTGTCGATACTCTGGCTCGCATTCCGAGAGTCCAGAGTTAGTTGATGTTTGTAGTCCAGTTCTCACTTTGGGAATCTGGAGTTGGTTGATGTTAATATTCCGGTCCGCACTCTGGGAATTCGGAGTTAGTTGAAGTTTATACTCCAGTTCGCACTCCGAGAATCTAGAGTTGGCCAACAGATGGTCAGTCACATCTGTTTAGGCTTTAGGATTTCGTTCACACTCTGGGAACGACGAACCTATCAAGATCGTGGATAGTCGGTTCACATCCACTCTAAATTAACAAGCGAGATCGTTAAATGGACGGATCCATCCTCCTCAAACTTAATCAGTATATGGCTGAAGTCGTTAGGTGGACGGATCCACCCTCTTCGAGACCGTATTTATAAGTTTACACTCCATCTCGCACTCTGGGAATCTGGAGTTAGTTAAAGGATTGTCGTGTATCAATCCTTTTTTGCCTTTGGTGAGATGACTTGCCCCCGAGCATGGATTTCACTTAGCGAATAACCGGTCGTATCACAGTTACTCCCTATTTGAATAAACCCCACTGTCGGGTGGAATTTAGCTTTCCGTGCATAGTGATAGTTGTATGACACATTTCAAATTATCACAAATCTGGCTCAAAGAGATTGCATTTTATTGCTGAAATAAGAAAATACGGCACAGATAGTGGTCTTATTAAAATTCAAATTTTGAAATGCATAAACAAATTGCAAATGAAATGTAAACCGAATAATTAAAGCCTGTCATGTGTAGTAGCAAGGAAGGCTTTCGCTGTTCCAGGCTCTTGGCAGAGTAAGACCATTAATAGTCGATAATTTGAGTGTGTCGTCTCCGAGCTTTCGTTCGATGACATACGGCCCTTCCCATGTTGGTTTCATATGCAAAGGAACCGGGTAGATTCTTTTGAGGACTAGAACGCTAAATTCAAAGGTTCAGGGTTGGACCTTGGCATTGTATAATCGGGCGACTCGTCTTCGATATGCGGCTGCCCTCAAATCAACCTCTTCACACTTCTCATCCAAAAATCCAAAGATTCGGCAAGTAAAATGACATTTTTTTGGATCATATTAAGTCACACGATGAGAAGGTACTTCCATCTTGACTAGAATAATGGCTTCTGAACCTAGAAAAGAGAGAATGGAGTGTGTCCGGTCGTGGGCTTGTGGGTTGTTCGATAAGCCCATCGAGCCATAGGAAGTTCATCGATCCATTTGCACCTGGCCTTTTCCAGTTGTTTCTTTAGAATAGACTTTATAACTTTATTAACAGCTTCAACCTGTCCATTCGCTTGAGGGTGTTGAATTGTGGATAATTTCTTTTGGAAGTGAAATCGCTGACATAAATTCTTAAATTCAACACTGTCAAATTGGGTTCCATTATCAGTAATGATGGTATGTAGGAGGCCAAATCGACAGATAATATTGCGTACTACAAAGTTGATCACTTTCTTCGTTGTGATTGTAGAAAGGGTTTCAGCTTCCGACCATGTGGTAAAGTAATAAATGCAACGATGGCGTACTTAGCATGACCTTTAGCCAAGGTAGAGAATCAATAATCTAAATCCCCATACTTGGAACGACCATGGACTGACCATCCGAGTTATCTCGATAGGTGGGGCTTTAGAAATTCGAGCAAGCTTCTGACATCTGTCACATTTTCTGGCGTAGTCCGATGCAAATTTACAGTCTGCCAATAGTATCCATATCGAAGCACTTTCTTGGCAAGAGCTTTCCCCCCGGTGTGATCATGACATTCTCCTTTGTACACATCATGCAATACTCATTTGATTTCATCATGAGCGATACACCAGAGTAAAGGAATAGAGTATCCTCTTCTATACATGACTCCATTCTGAATAGTGAACCATTAAGGTTTTCGAAGAATTTGTCTCTTTTAATTCCTGCGCTTTGGTAGGATCCTACGCTCGAGATAGTTTCTGAATGGAGTCATACATGACTCCTTATCGGGAACAACCTCAGTTACCCAATCTTTCTCCATTTGATCGATGCTCGAGGAAGATAACATTTGTACAGGAAAGAGTCCCATTTGTTGTGCTTCATCTGTACTGGCTAACTTTTCTAACGAATCGACTTTCTGATTGTGCTCATGGGGTATGCAGTAGATGGCATAATTATCGAGCTTATTTAATATTTCCTAAACCCGAGCATGGTAAGCAGCCAGTTTTTGGTCCTTGGCCTGGTAATCCCCCCTAACTTAACACACGACCAATTACGAATCACAATAAATTTCCACAATAATGATTTTTAAATCTCCAGCAAGTCTCAATCCGGCAAGCAGTGCCTCATATTCAGCTTTGTTGTTGGTTGCACGGAAATCAAACTTTAAAGCATAGCATGTAGATCGACCTTCGGGAGTTTCAAGTACAACTCCCACCCTTGAGCAATGGTCATTTGATGCACCATCAGTACGTAGCTTCCAAATATACCTGGGAGATTCACTGGTTTCGAGCAAGTCCTCTAGGATGGTAAATTTAGCTATGAAATCTACTAGGACTTGTCCTTAAACGGCTTACCTTGGAGTGTAAGTGATGTCAAACCGACTTAACTCATTATTCCACTTGAGTAACCTACCAGATGTCTCATGCCGCATAAGGACCTGTCGTAATGGCTTATCGGTGTAAACGGTGATAGGTTGAGCCTAGAAATACGGACGGAGCTTCCTTGAGGCAATTACTAGAAAATAAGCCAACTTCTCTAGCATTAGATAATTTCTCTCAGCTCCGGTCAGTCATTTGCTAATGTAGTAGACCGACTTTTTTATTCAATGTTCCTCCCGAATCGGTTTAGCACTGATTGCGTTTTCTGACACCTCTAAGTAAATGTACAATTTCTCGTGATCAATAGGCTTTGACAGAATAGGGGGTGTGGAGAGGTGTTGAATTAGCACTCATAACGCGCCCTCACATTCTGTAGTCCATTCAAAGTTTCGTTTTCCTTTTCTGATCAGATCGAAGAAGGGAACGCATTTATTAGTGGATTTTGCGGCTACTTTCCCGTTGAGGCTCTCGAATTGCTTTACGGTTCTTGGAGTCTTAATATTTCTGATTGCCTAGATCTTTTCGGGATTTTCTTCGATTCCTCCGGCGTTGACGACAAACCCAAGGAATTTTTCGGATGCGACCCCAAAGTGACATTTCAATGGGTTGAGCTTCATCCTGTATTCTTGAAGGATGTTAAACATTGACTCCAAGCCTCTGATATGATCAGTGGAGAATCACAACTTCACTAGTATGTCGTCCACATATACCTCAAAGGTTTTTCCGATCTAGGTAGCGAACATTCGATTAACTAATCTTTAGTAAGTTGCTCCGGTGTTCATTAGTCCAAAAGGCATGATTTTGTGGTAGTAAATTCCTAGATCGGTTACGAAGCCGGTATGCCCCTGGTCGGGTAAGTAAATGAGTATCTGGTTGTAGCGAGAATATGCATCCATGAAGGATAAGAGTTGATGTCCAGTCGTTGAATCTACGAGCTGATCAATTTGAGAAAGTGGAAAACCGTCTTTGGGGCAAGCTTTATTCAAGTCTGTGTAGTCAACACATGTTCTTCATTTTCCATTTGGCTTCCGGACAAGTACAGGATTGGACACCCATTCGATGTATAAAGCATCTAAAATAAATCCGTCCGATTTAAGCTTATCTACCTTTTCCTTAAGGGCGGTAGATCTCTCTGGATCCATACCATGCCTTTTTTGTTTGACCGAGACGTGCCGTGGGTCAATGTTCAATGTGTGGCTCGCGATGTCCAGGGAGATTTCACACATGTCAGAATGTGTACTGGCAAACACTTCAAGGTTTGCCCAAAGAAATTCAACCAATTCCTCTTGCATTTGTCAGCTTAACTAAGATCCCATCTTTATCGTTTTAGAATCGTCATTATCATCGGTGGGGACATTGATCATCATCTATGCCAGAGAAGTTAAACTGTCTTTACCTTCCTCTTCACTTTCGATATCTCTCGGGTCAAAGATCCATTGGAAATTTGTTGTGGTGCTCGGGCCCAGACCTAGGCGTTAATTGTCAATTCTCAACAAAGCAGACGCAGAGAGATTCCTCCATGCCCTTTCCTTTTTCCTTTCGCTGTGCCTCTCGTAGCTCAGCAATATAGCAGGCTCGCCCAGCAGCTTGGTCTCCCTAAACGACTCCGACTCCGTTGTCGGTAGGGAGTTTTAGGGTTAAACACCAAGGGGAAATTGTAGGCCTAAATTCAGCTAGGGCCGATTGGACAAAGAAAGAATTTTATAGCGAGTCTATATCCAGCACAAAAAATTCTAGTATCAGGACTCTCCAGCGTTCTCCGATTCCTAACTCCACTGGCAGTTCCACCACTCTAGTGGGTATAGTTGCACTCCCGTTGAAGCCATGAATGCAAGACTGGAAAGGCTTTAGATCGTTAGTTTCCATTTTCAGCTGGTCATAGGCTCGCTTAAATAATATATTCACAGAACTTCCACTGTCTAATAAGATCCTCTTCATCCCAACAGGACTTACTTGAGCTGATATGACAAGTGGATCGATGGTTGGGGCTTCAACCCTGTCGGCATCTCTGTCTCGAAAGACGATGTCATCAGTCATCGTCTTTTGACTACTAGAACACTCAAAGCTCACATGCCTAACAGAATTGGCATACGACTCCATACCCTTCGAGCTTCGGTCTATTAGATGAGGACACCACTAATGGTATTAATCACCAACCTCCTGCCAGTATGAGCGGGTTCCTCATTCTAACCTGATTCGGTACACGGTATTAATTTGATGGGCCTGCACCTCCAGACTGCGGCGCCCACAAAACTGCTCCAATTTTCTCTCACGTATCAATTTCACAATGATATCCTACAAATGATGGCACTCATTCGTGTTGTGGCCGTAGCTTTCATGGAATCTACAAAACATCCATGTCTGAATCTAATCTCTGATGACTGTTTCAAAGCAGGTTTCTTATACCGAATAGTATTGCAGGTCTATAGATACACATTCTCCAACGATGTATTCAACGGAGTATAATTATCAAACATAGGAGCCCTACGTCGTGGACCACGACTCTGATCCCGTTTCCTTTTTTGATTTCGGCACCTTTCTGTTGACTTTGTTTATTCTGTATGTTCAATTGTAGTTTTTCGAAACTCTCCCCAATTTGTTTAACAATAACATTTCTTTGAATCCCTTTCATACTAGGCCCTGCATCATCCTTTTTCCTAGACTGTTTCGCATCCTCCCTTCTCAAGAATTGGGCTTCCTTGGATTAGAAACGGTCCAATGACGCATGGGGTTTTTCGTCCAACCAGTTGTCGAAATCGGGATCAATCCCCTAAGTCAATTCCATTAGAATAGAGTTATCGTTGGGATTGCTGATCTCAGCACATGCAGCATGAAATCTTTGTTTCCAACTGCTCAACAAACTTTGTTTCCAACTGATCAAAACGCGAGATAGATCAAGGTGGTAAACAGGTGAACCATATAGTCACTATGCCCTCTAGAGAGATCGGGAAGCTTCGGCACTTAACTGCGTCATCAGCTCGTGCATCATTCATTAACCATTCATAATTTAAGACATGTTGATTAGGATCGAAGCTTCCTTCATAAACGGGTAAAGTCGGCATCCTAAATCACCGAGGTGGTTCAACATAGAGTATCTCATCAGTAAAAGAGTATGACTCCAAAAGATTCCCCAATCGTCATTGGTAAGGCCTTGATTCTCTCGGATCATCTGAAAGATCATCATCGGGATGTCTGGAATCTATATATTCTAGACGTGTTGAGCCAAGGTGTGGTCGGGTTCCACAATGCGAGGATGAGATGGTTGTGATCGACGGTCCATATCTCACCTTCATGGTTCTAAATTCTCTGGAACATAAGGTTCGGGGGTATATTCATATTGGCGATGGTTCGGATCTGTCCAATTTCGGGCATCAGCTCCCAATTCAATAGTAGCGGTGGCAGTGTGGTTGCTTTAACATGGTGAGGAACGGTACTTCCCTGGGTGGAGGGTCCAGTCTGATAGCTGGTTGACGGGCCAACCCTTGGTTGCCAATATTCAATGTATGCTAATGTCCAGTGGCTTACGTATAACTTCCATCCAACCATGGACGTGTGGATCTATGATGGTAATCTGAAGAGACTGAACTCTCAGCAGATGAATAGGAAGCCTGATCCCTCCTGGATCTCCTTCGTCTTTGAAGGTTCAGTTGGTTGGTCAGTTCCGCATTAGCGTTGAGTTGTTGAGTGAGCTATTGACGGCTCTGAGTTAGTTCTTGCATAAACATCTGAAACTCTTTCCTGGTGACAGTGCCCTACGGATCTGATGGTCCGACAGCATTCTAATCGGCAGGAGGTAGCTGTACGGGATTCTGCTTGTCGCGTCCTTCTGGATCAACGGCAGTCGAAGTAGTCCAAGTGTTAACCATTGTGTGTAGCAAAGCTTTTTCCTTGACTTGGTGCAAATCTGAATAGGAAGGAAGAACTTTAAGCTTGAAATCTGGATCTTCTTATTAGATTTATGCAATCCAATATCGATAGTAGATCCAATGAGTGGGAGGAAAAATGGGTTCTCTCGGTGAAAGCACTAAAGTGTTTGTACAAAAATTGGGAATAACACTCTTTGGAACTGTTTGAACAGATGAAATAAAGAAAATAAATTGAGAAAGAGGATTATCTAACAAACGCTCTAAATAATCAGAAAAACATCAGAGAAATACAGAGATTTAGAGTGATTCGGCGTATGGCCTACGTTCACTATGGAATGATTGATTTTTTTAACTTTTGCTTGCTGGGAACAATGAATTACAGCAGTAAAACTCGAGTACAACAGTGATATCGGCAGAGTCTAGACATAGAAGAGCCAAAAGTCCCTTTTCTGTAGGTCTTGGACTGCTATTTATAGGCGTAGGTTGCAAACATCTCGCTCAAATCTCGGAAGACCTCTTCTCTTACGTAGGGGGGCCAATATTATCGATCTCATGTCGTTTGCATTCCGTCCGTGATCGATACGAACGAACTTCATATCGATCATATTTCGCCCAATCGAGTCGAGATCGATCATGAACGTTCTAGAGGATGTACGCATGCCCCTCTAAAAAATTGGTGGCATTTGGACATGTAGAT
This sequence comes from Allium cepa, assembly GCA_030765085.1. NCBI lineage: Eukaryota > Viridiplantae > Streptophyta > Magnoliopsida > Asparagales > Amaryllidaceae > Allium > Allium cepa. The sequence goes on along the minus strand of CM060932.1, from coordinate 632,810,121 downwards.
TTTGAGTTATGATCGATGCAAGTTTGAATTTATTGAAGACTGCTAAATTCGCATCGATTCCCTTCGCATCGATTTGTTCGTATCGCTTTTGGGCACGTGCTTGCAAGTTGACGGGCGCTAGCTTCTTGGATCGATCCACTTTTCATGTCGAGTGACTGAGTCTTTCATAGGGTGCATCTTTTTCGTATCGATCCAGTTGAGCCTTGTTCGCATCGCTCGGCTATATCTCACCTCGTATCGATTTTGTGTATTCCACTTCGTATCGATCTGTTGCATTCTACTACGTATCGATGCTTTGAAATTGATTCTTATCGATGCGAACCAAGGCATTTCGTATTGATGACAAGGACATCATTTTGTGTCAATCATTCCACACATTCTTTGTATCGATGACTTTAGTGGTGCTTCGTATCGATCATTGGCCGATCGATAAGAATTGAGTTGATGGGTAAACCTCTATGAAGTACATATGGACGATATCGATGCGAAGCATCGCCTATTGATGGATACGAAGTGAAGCGATCTAATGGATACGAAACAACACTTACCTGATGGATACGAATAGTATAGTTGCAAGACTATGGATATGAAGTGGGTCAACTCGATGGATGCGAAGGAAGCCACCATTTGATGAATTCGAACGAAACCAATGCAAAATGGATTGACCGATTGATACGAACGAGTCTATTTTCATGGCTTGCACCGATCATATCATGAGCATTTGAACTCGGATTGACTTGAAATTTGAAATTTTTATTTTCATTGCTTTGTTCGTCGTGTCATATCAATTGTAGCTCGATCCGGACTCGAAAAAAATTACCGGCATCCATAGCGAACCTATATGCATCACATTCTTCATGGTGATCTATCTTTGATTTCCAATCAGATCCTTGGTGTCATGGCCTTGCCAAAAGGTCAGATAACATTGTACAAATAAGACCCGAAATCAAATTATTTATTAAAATTATAAAATTAAGTTATAAAAACATGAAACTTTTTTCGTGGTTTCTATAAAATACTTTGGGTCGTAAAAAAATTTTCTAGAATTTTGTAAATTAAAATGATATTTTTATTCAATTAATTGTTTTCACATCCGAAATAAAACTAATTTTTGAAAATATTATTTTAATTTAAATTTTTTCCTGAAGGCTTATGACACGAAGGATCAATTTTACAAAATATTAAACCGAAGTTAAGAAACATTTATTATTATATATGAATATATTGGTTCAGGCAATCATTAAATATTAAAAATAATAAAATATATAAACATATAAAAAAAATCAGCACTTAAATTCATAATAAATACAACAAACATTTACAAATATTCAGATCTATATGTACAACATATAATAAAACATATCTCTTAATTTAAATTGTATGTGAAGATTTAACACAAAAGATGTAACGACCCATGCTTTTGACTATTGTAAGTTATTCAATTTTACTAAATTTAATGTAATTATTGGATAAATATGGTTAGAAATAGAAATTTAATGATTATTAATAGTAATTTATTGGATAATTAAATTGTTTAAAATTTAATATTGGAAATTATTTAAATAATGGAATCTTGAATTATTGTGAATGAAAACGGTATCGGAAATTGATTTAAACTTTATTTAAATTTGAAAGAAGATCATTTACTTTTAAAATTGAATTTTAAAGTGACTAATTAGAAATAGGAAATTTTACATTTTAATTTAAGTTTAAAAATAGTCATTTTGATTATTGTCTAGGATTTCGACGAAACAATTTTCATCGGATCCATAATAGTGAATTATTGTAGGATTTCAAGTTTTGTAGCGATCAGACTAGACATTTGGTCGTGCGAACTTGAAATACGTAAAAATTAATTTTAAAATTTGATTAAAATAATTCGATTTGAGAAATTTTCTTTTGCATACAATCGAATCAGTCCTCGAGGCTAGTTCTATTGTGTTCGAAACGGGGTAAAACATTATAAATGCCAGTCGTCATGCTCCATTTGAAACTCGAGAAATTTCGGACGTATGAGGCTAGACATTCTCTAATTTAAATAATAATAATATATACAAACGAAACTAAATCATTCAAATCGCATCCCTCTTTCAGCCGTATATCCTTCTCCACCTCCACTCTTTTCAAATCAAGCTTTCAAAAGAAAAGAATGAACGAATAAAAAGAAAAAAATTTATATGATTCGATCGGAAAAAAAAGAAGTAATGGCGAGAGGGACGGCGATAGGGAGGAGTGGAGGCTCATCAAAAGGGATTAGGCATGACGCAATCGATGGTTATAGTTAGGCTAGGGTTCGGCGTCGACCTTCATACACTCTCTACTCTCGAGCGTTGGAGATGAAGCGGCATGGTAGCGTGGCTAGCTGGAGGCGATGGTCAGGCGTCGATCGTCATTGAAAAAAAAATGTAATTGTGGCTGGAAGACTTGCGTGGGCAATGGTAATCAATGCAAAAGAAGGTTTGTTCATTGTTTTTGTTAATTAATTTTAATTTCAATTGAATGTTGTTTAACCCGTAAAATTTTCATACGAGGTTGGATTTGAGTAAAAAAAAAATTGCACTAAAATCGTTTTGACATCGTCTATTCTATGGAGTTAAAATTATCGTTGTTCGCTTAGTTTGAATTTTTAAATTTGAACGAAGGTGAGTGTTTATATGCTCACGTCTGACGAATATATTTTTATGTTAGTAAAATTTTAAACCTCAAATTGATTTAAATTTATTGATGGTTGTTTGATAAATTCAATTGACATTTAATTGACATATGAACTAACTATTATGATTTAAATTAAGTTAAATTAAATTTGAATTTAACTGCTAGTAAAATCCCCGACTACTGATAATTGGTTGATTGTTGTGATTATTGATTGTTTGGATGATTGACTGTGATGGATGAGTGCTTGATATTTGAATCATTAAATGTTTAATTATTTTGATATATCATATTATCATCCTGTGTATTATTTCCGATATATAAAGCTATAAATTGAATTATTTCGAATAAATTAAGAAATAGGTTGAAATGATATACACCTATGACATTTATTTTGGATTGAAATAATATATCCATCTGTGACGACCCATAAATTTTGCCGGTTTTAATAATGTGATTAATTGAATTTTTGTGAAATTTTAAATGATAAAATTTTGAAATAAAAATTTAATATTTGGAGCACGTCTAATTAAACATAGAAAATGGTAAATTTTCATCTGATAATATAGAAGCTTATTTTATTGTGTAATTCTATTTCAATTTAAGTCGGTTAATATTTGATCATAATAAAATATGTTCCAAACCTGAATAATTTTTTATGGAAAATTTTTAAGTCATCTTTTGAGTGAGACATCATATTCCATTTCGTCAAATTTTGACTGTTATTTCTCCGTTTATCTTATTCTTTCAAATTAGCAGCGTTTGCGGTACCGATTATCGACTTTTGATAGGATGATCATACAACTGATATCTGTACACCATTTTGATCGTCTCGTCATGCCGATCTCTATGGTATATTCAGTTCTGTGTTTTGATGTCCAGTAAGCAGCGGAACACGTGAAACGGTTAACCAAAATGGTCCTTTTTTTATTTTTATGTGACCATTTATTTTTCCACTGTTCAAAAACCAATGATTAGTAGCTTTAATTATTTCTTGGAATTCACGTATGACCTTTGGTTGTTCCACTGTTCAATATACTTTTTGATTCGTTTCCATTCTCCTCTGGTTGGTTCATTTTCTTTGCTTTCTTTCACTTTCCTCTTTCTCCTCTCTGTTTCTACCATACTCAAAAAAAATATGAAGATATATAAACGCAAACTCACGTCACCATTCCTAAGCAACCCTCCACCACAAACCGTTCTCCATCACACTTGTCGGTCAACCATGCATGCATTCCAACACCAAGCTACATTGCCTCCTCCATGTAAGCCTCATCACCTCTCATCCCCACCTAACGTCGGCTCCTTCGCCGGACCTACTAATCAACAGCCTGGCCGATGCTCCTCCCCGATCAGCCGTGCTGACGTCTAAATCTTCCACCTTCACACAGTTTTCCAGGCTGCCACGGCATCGTTGGCCTCACGCAAGCCGAGACATATGCTCATTCTTCTCCTCTCTTTCACCTTGGCTTCCTCCCACAGCATCAACTTCCGAATGCACCCATCTTGTTCATGCCGTGTACGTTATTTTCCGCTATTATATTTTTTCTAAGTGTTTGCACCAAAATTGGTCTCAACACTCTTCGGAAGTTTTTGAAGAGATAATAATGAAGAATATAAATTAAAAATGAGGATTATCTAACAAAAACTCGAAACAACAGGAAAGTAAATGCGCAGACAAGCGATTTAAAGTGTTTCGGCGTGTTGCTTATGTCCACTGTGAAATTGTGGAACTTTATTGATTCTCTTTAAATGATTACAAGCGAGTACAGCAAACAACAGCAAGATACAACTGCAAATTCGAATTCAACAGCAAAAGTATGATGTAGGTCTCGAACAGGCAGAATCTGGGCGCTTGAGAATCAAAAGATCCCTTTTCTGTAGGCTTTGGGGCTCTATTTATAGGCGTAGGAGGCTGAGACTTCGCTCAAAATTAAGGAAACTCATTCTGGCACATGAGGGGGCCCACATGACCAATTCCAGCAAGTTTCGCCTCGGTCTGTCATAGATACGAAATCATTTCGTATCGATCAAGATCATGCCTGATGGAGCTGTAATTTGGTGGGAACACTCCTTGGCACGTAGGTAATCTTCTGTGAAAATTTCATAGCATTTGGATCAGTGAATCATGAGATATAGTCGATACGAAATGGAATTTCTCGGTGGCTATTTGGTTCGAACTCATCACTTAGAATCGATATATTCGAGACGATCTTCTCACGTGGTTCTTTGATGACGTGGCACGCACTCTTCTACTCGATCCGAGTTTCACTCCTAGTTGACCGTGTTGGCTCTATTATTTTCACCTTGTTCGTATCGAATTTGACACGTCACCCAGGCTTGTTGACTTGATGGATACGAAGTAGTCATCATCCATGGATTCGAACAATAGTTACATTGATGGATATGAGCTAATGAAGGTCGATGGTTACGAACAGACCTTTACTCGATGGATACGAGCCACACAGCTCCTTAATGGACACGAAGTCAATCGATGCGAATCAGAGTCCTTTGATGGATACGAAGTAAGGTAACCTGATGGATACGAATTGCTCTGCCCAGATGAATTCGAAGAGGCCTCCATGATGGATACGAAGCAGTAACCATTGCCTTAGTTGATGGATGCGAAGTAGACTATCTGCTGATGGATACGAAGTAGGGAGATGCCAATGGATTCAAATAAGGAGGAGCTGATGGATACGAACGAGATCGAGTCGAACCGAGGCTTCCCGATTGATTCGAACTTGATCGACACGATCTGAGGCTCTTTGATGGATACGAAGTCACTGGACCGCTGATCGATATGAACGTGATCGATTCGAACTGGAGTTCGATGATGGATACGAAGACGGAGCTTTTCCCTTCAAATTATATTGGCCATAACTTGAGCATACGAACTCGGATTGACTTGAAGCTCAGAATGTTGGCTCTCTTGGCCTTGCTAGCCGTGTCTTATCAATTATAGCTCAATCCGGACTCGGACAAAATTTATCGATATCCATAGCGAACCTGTGTATGTTTGATGTCCAGGAAGAGTGATCCTTGATTTTCAATCAGTTCCTTGGTATCTTGGCCTTGCCAAAAGGCGGGATAACATTTGCCCCCCAAAGTACGTCTTGTGGAAACATGATGTGCTTTGAAAAGCTGTAGTTTCTTTTTGAACAATCATCATATTTTTCGTTGAAAGTTGCACCTTGTATTGCCGTAACTGACTGTTGTGTGATAGTGATCAGCTGTTTGTTGTCGTAATCGTAATGAGATGAGTATTCGATCCCTGTGAATGTTGGAAATCGAATATTAGTCTGACATATATGCACATATGTTAACTTAACTCTTGTTAACTTTGCGCGTTCACGAGTTGTTGTCAGTTTAGTTTGTTTTTTTATCGAATTTCGTGGCGATTCTCTCCTGAACCGATTTGAAATTTGAGTTGAAACAATGCTTGATGGTTGAAAGGTAGTTTTCTATATTGACGCGGTTTTCATTGATGGATATGAAATGATCGTTCGTATCGATGAGTTTTGATGGATACGAAAATAATCGTTCATATCGACATGCACGCGCTGTTGTGAAATAGATACTTCGTATCGATTGGGTTCAATGTCCTCAGTAGAGCCTTCGTTTTGTATTTCGTATCGATGGATCCTGGTTGTAGTTTCGCATGGATGCTATTGTATAGTCATAACGGATATGAAATCGCTGTTTGCATCGATGTGCATTGGATAGAGTTGCAAATTTGCCGAAACAAGCAAGGGCTTCGAGTTGATGGGAAATTCTGTCACATGGTCACGAACAAAGTGTTCGACTCGATCCTGGGTTGACTGGTTGCGATCGGTCACGTGGACCGTGAGGTGAATCGGCCCGGTTGCCTTCTGAGTTTTATATCAATACTTTGGACTTCATCCTTTTTTACTTTTTGCTTTTTTTTGCCGCCTTTAGCTTTCACATAGATCCAGGGATTAGAAAGAGAAGAACTACATCGTGCCTTCGACTCGATCGAATTCAATTCTTCCAGCCTTTGAATTCTAATTTTAACTTAGGTAATTAATTACGAATCCAAGTGACGAAGTTATTCCAGATCCATTCTTTCTTCTTCGATTATCCCTTCTGGCAATAGGTGAAATCAAATCTGGGATAGTGTTCGGTCGTAAATGGCCATGGCTATGCTCGAATCGATCGGAGAAGAAAGGGTTAAGTATTTTGAACAATCGATTGAGGGTTTCTCGGCCTCCACTTCGTACCGATGAAAAGAAAGCTAGCGCTTGACTTTATAACGATTACTTGGTGTGGGGTTCGCATCGATGTAGTGTTGGTCGAGGAATGATGGTTGCGAACATGATTGATGCAAAGTTCTCTGATTCGTAATCGATACGAGATTGGCGCAACTTAGTCGATACGAGGGGTATCGATTCGATATTGAACGATACGAGACGTATCATTTTGAACCGGTGAGGTACAAAGCACATCGATTCGACTCTAATCGATACAAAGTGTATCGATTCGAACTCGATCGATACGAAACGTATCGTTTCGAACACAATCGATGCGAAAGGGAGACTCTTGACTCTTTACTAACTTGAACTGTGGTGATCGATCCCAAGCCGAAGTTCGATGAATTCGGGAATCTTTTGCATGCTTGAACACTTGACTCCGACGAGCTTCATTCCTGCATATCTGGACTTAACTGTAAAACAACATATCTGATTGCCTTTTGAAGCTCGTCGATGGAACCATAATTTAACAACATAATGAGTAATTTCAACTGGGATCGATTGCTAACATCTGGACGGTTTGGTGATGACGGTCACCCCAACTAGACTTCGATTATCTTTGCCGTTTGCAAATTTTCTTTAACACTGCAAAATCTTTTCAAGTAATGCACTGCACTACACTGCACAACACACACTCTACACGTGGGGAACACATGGGCTCTTCAGCATCTAACGATGATTTCTCGTGAGTTAGTTAACTATGGAAACTTTAAGCTCGCAGCCGCAAGAAACTCAGGGCTTAATTCCTCCCAGACTCGATATACCGGACATTGAGGCCGAAGTCATCGGCCCAGCTCCAGAAGAATTCCCTGATGTATCTTTCATTGCCAGTCCGTCAGACTCCGTCCCCTCCAACATTTCTGAAGATATGCTATGGATAATATGCTTAAGACATGGTTTGTCGATGGTGACGTATTATTGCCGGGGTCAAATGATAGACCGCATAATCCACCAGAGGGATACACTGCATTTCACCGTCACGCGTGTGCAGCCGGGACGCTTCCTCCATTCAATGAATATATAAGAGAAGTGTTGTCGTTTTTAGGGATTGCCCCATCACAGCTACACCCGAATGGATACGCCTTACTCAATAGTTTGTTCATTGCACTTATGGAGTATCTCTATTGGTCGCCGCTCCCAATTGAGATCAGATATTTATTCAACTTCAAAAGTCGAACAGATAGTCCATCCTTCACATTCCTGGAGGCAGTAAGGAATTGCCAAGTGGTCACCAGATCTTGGACCAGGTTGAGCTACATCAAGAAAGAATGGTTCTACGTTCGCTGTCCTCCAGGATTCGCCAGGCGATGGCTGTTCAGACGTGAGTATTGTCATCTTCTGAGGTAGTTGTCAAGACAGCCATAGATGAAGTCGAGCTTATATCTCTTTTTTCTTTCTTTACAGCAATAATTCAGCGACCCGAAGGTGGATATTTCAAGGAGATAGTTCGGGTCTTCCAAGAAATCCCAAGTGAGGAGAGAAATATCGAATTTCTTGTGACGGACAGGAATCTCAGAACTCTTGGGTTGATTGAACAGAGACAAAGTATAATGCTCGACGGTGCATTAAGAACCGCCTCGAGAGAGCGAGTCAAACAAAAAAAGCCTAAAGTTGTCGTAATCGAGGAGGCTGACTCTGAGAGAACTCACACTGATGAGGAACCCTTGGGCGCACCTGTAGATGTAGCCCAGTATACTGAAGAGCAGAGAAAAGGCAAGGCAGCCATTTTTAAGTCACCTAAAAAGGGGAGATGGAAATCCATTGTCACGTCCCGGCCTGTCTCTGGAATTAGAATTTCGGAGGTGTCTCCTCCAAGAACAGAAAGTCTTTACGAAGGGCTTGCCGATCTTCCAATTGCGGACGATGTGTCCATGCAGCACGACGTCGGATTGGACGAACTCCAATATGCCCTAGTTTTAAGTGAGTCTCTACCCGCTAGCGCGGTTGACACATCTGATTGGTCAGGGGGTTGCACATACATCCACACTTCACAGCACTACACTATTTCTGAATGTAGTATACTCACTGTGATAGATTACTAACTTTTGTCTCCGTTTATATTTGCAGATACTATGTCTGGTCACGACTCGATGCTCGGCAGCCTACGCCACAAATGTCGATCTTCATCTTATTATGATTCGCGTAGGAGGGAAGGAGATTGAAATTCTGACCAAGGGTATTCTGGCCAAGAAAGGACTGATAGGGACAGGGAATATGCACATCGTTCTCTGTCTCGCACACCCGCTCCTAGAGTTTCTGTACAACCTTCTACTCATGCCTCACGTCCTTTGGAAGCTCCGCGACATAAGCCGTCCGCCCAACCGTCAAGGTCTGAAACACACCATAGAACAGAGAACGTGGCCCCCACAACAACAGAGCAGACACTGACTGAGCCTTCGGGGGAAGGAGCAGCGAAGCTTTCTCAGCTGAAGAAAGATTTCCCTGAGATCTGCTTTGATGGGTTTGTCTTTCCCCCGCATCTAAAAAGGGTGCCCACGTCGGTCGAACCCATGATGCATGATTATCTCACTGACATATTTATCAGGTATCGGGAATGGTCCAAGGCCACGAAGAAAGCATCGAAAGTGGCTTTTGACCGGGCGGTCATGGTTGAGAAGTTAGAGAAGGAGCTCGGTCAAAAGGATAGGATTATTCAGGCGCTCAATAGTGAGGCCGAGTCTTCTCGTAAGTCTGAAATCGAGGCCCTTAAGAAAGCTGGCGAGGCTCAGGCGATAATGGATAGGATGAAGCGTGAGTATTAGCCACAGTGGAGGACATGGGCCACCGGAATACCATGGTAACCGCCGAGCGGGACGCAGCCTTGAAGGAGTTAAATGTGCTTAAGTCCAAATTCTTAGAGTTCATGAAGGAGAGGGACGCCGCTAACATTTCTGCACAAGAGGCGTGTGATCAGGAGGTAGAATTTCGGAGGGAGAGAGACGCGGCCATGGAAAGGGTCCGCGAAGTGGAAGCCAGGGACGATGAGAAAGTTCCGTTAGCGGAGACTAAGCTTGTGTCAGAAATGGAAGAACTTCTCATTACTTATAATGCCAATGTACTGAGGCACAGAAACTTGGCGTGGCTCGATGACTACCCGACACACTTATTCAATGCCTGGAATTTGTTGGTTGAAAAAGAGAAGGCAACACGGCTGGGTGAAGCTTTCGATGAGTTCGAGTTGGAGAACCGCATATTGAATGATGATGAGAAGAAGGTTCTCCACGATTCTATTATCTCCCATGCTAGAGAGAGACTGGGTACCCAACACTTAGAAGTTGGTGAGGGTTTTGGCGTCGCATACCCAGCTACAAGTTTTGGGTAGATTACTTCATCTGGATCCGAGCCGAGGCCGGCAATTGAGCCGCAGCCGGTCCCAGGCTATGACCCTAAGCAGCCACGCTTATTGTAACAATCCATTAATTTTAATTTTTGAGAAATTTTAAATAATAATATTTTGAAATAAAAATTTAATGTATGGATTACGTATAATTAAATATAAGTAGTGAATAAAAAAGAAAATATATAAATTTAGATTACGATACTTGTTAATTAATTTGGACGTACGTTCGTTTTAATTATTGCATCTATTGTACGCACTCTTTGATTTCATATCTTAGCTGTTAAAAATCAAATCAGGACGTGCATCTAAAAAAAAGGATTAAAACCCTGCCTCCAATTCACGTGTAAAACACTCCACTTTCATTTGCGTCTCCGTATTTAATAGGAATAAAAATCTTTGATTTCCTGACCGTTTCAAAATCTCTTCCCATCTTCATTTTTTTGCAACGCAATTCAGATCTGGAAAAAAGGGTAATGGGTAATGATCCGAAATTTTACACCAATTTAAAATTCTAATTTTTGTTAAAATATTGAATAAAATTTGGTAGAAACGAAAAATGATGGGAATAATAATAGTTCATTATGGAGTCATTCTATCGATATTATTCTCTCTGATTTTTTGGTTTTTTGGATGTGATACTCGAGTGTACCACCGTAGCGTAACCCATGGTTTTTTTCTCTCGTAACTGCCTGGCTGAGACGGCCTAGGGCTACGGATTGTTTCCTGGGGGATCCAAGCGTAACCATTGTGTATCCTGTAATCTATGTAGGTCGCATTAGTAGCGAAACTGCCTGGCTGAGATAGCCTAGGGGTACAGATTGTTTCCTGGGGGATCCAGGCGTAACCATTGTGTACCCTGCATCCTACCAGTCATCATGGCGTAACTCGCAGGGCTGAGAAAGCTTACGGATACAGATTGTTTCCTGGGGGATCCAGGCGTAACCATTGTGTATCTACAAACCATGGTTAGACAAAGGTTTTGGTTTGGTTATTTTTTTTGGATTGTACTTTCCATATCTGTTTTAAAGGTTCATCAAGTATTTTCACTGGTTGTTGAAACAGGTCTACTAAGCACTTGAAGAATTCTAGCTTTACGACTGATCAATGCATGGCCAGAGTCTGCAAGAGCGAGGGTAAACTTGTTGAAGCATCAAGTTATAGAAGTATTTTCGAAAGGAAAATTGGTTTCGACATAAAAGTATTTTTTTTTGAAAAGGTATTTTATTATAAAAGTATTTCCAACAAGAAATTTTGTATTAATCTTTGAAATTGAAATTCTTTTGGTTTGAAATTAACTATTCGTGCCAGATACTATTCTTTTTAATCTACCTTATCTGCTCAGCTTTAGTTATTCACGTTGAATCTGTTTTCCAAATCTACCTTCTTTCCTTGTTGGATATATCCTTTTTAAATATTGTTTATTTATACTCTACATGGTATAATAGAAAATTTTTAGTGTTTCAAAAGTTATTAATTAATTATAACATATTTAAAGAGAATGATTATTAATTTATCTATAATGTTGGAAGTATCTTAAGATATTATTTTTTTTTATAAATTTTGGATTTAATATTTTCAATAGCTTCTTTGTAAATGTAAGTAATAATGTAAATAATTGTTTTCAAAGGAGTTTTGAAAAATATTAAAGTATTAAAGAAAATTAAATTTCAAATGAAGTTTTTAAATGAACATTTCAAGTAAAATTTGTATAGTTTTAAATTAATTGTTTATGTTGTACTTCAATCTATTTTTTCTTTCTGTTTGTCGCTATTCCCCTACCTCCTTACTTTTCGGGGACGAAAATTTTTGAGTGGCGGAGAGTGTAACAACCCATAATTTTTAAACGGTTTTTAATAACGTATTTAATTGAATTTTTGAGAAATTGTAAATAATAATATTTTGAAATAAAAATTTAATGTTTGGATTACGTATAATTAAATATAAGCAGTGAATAAATAAGAAAACATATAAATTTCGATTACGTTACTTATTAATTAGTTTGGGCGTACGTTCGTTTTAATTATTGCATCTATTGTATGCACTCTTTGATTTCATATCTTAACTGTTAAAAATCAAATCATCACGTGCATTTTAAAAAAAAATAAAACCCTGCCTCCAATTCACGTGTAAAACTTTCCACTTTCATTTGCATCTCCGTATTTAATAGGAACAAAAATCTTTGATTTTCTGACCGTTTCAAAAACTCTTCCCATCTTCATTTTTTGCAATGCAGTTCAGATCTGCAAAAAAAGGGTAATGGGTAACGATCCGAAATTTTAGACCAATTTAAAATTCTAATTTTTTTTAAAATATTGAATAAAATTTGGTAGAAACAAAAAATGATGGGAATAATAAAAGTTCATATGAGATTTACAATTTGAATTAAAAACAAGAAATGTTAAGAATTTAATAATAATTTTTAATTGTAAATATTGATCTATTGAATAAAATAAAAGAGGAAACAATAGTTTAATTGTATTGTTGTAATTCAAATAAGTTAACCTCTAACAAATGAACTAAAATTGGTAACAATGGATATGTTGAGTTACGTGAAATTATTAAATAATATTTGATTTATTATTAATAAAAAGAAGTAGTTGAATTACATTTTTATTTGATTTTAATACGAAATTAATATTCGTGTTTGTTGAAATCTTTCCATTAAGGAAAGAGAACGTATTAAAATGAACATTTAATTTGGTAGTTAACATAATAATATTTTATTTATAAGTTTTAAAAGAGAAAATTATTTCAAAATGTTTTCCGAATATAATAATTATTATAAGAAAGATAATTTGAAATAAAAGTAATAGGTTGTATTCTGTGAATTTACAATTTTTTATTTACTATAAAGCAGTAGATAGTTGTTATTATTTTATATGTTAATTTAATGATTTAAAAGTTAATATGGTTTCAATTGGGAATAATATTTATGTTGATGTTAAATAATAAATTTATCTGTAGCCTTGCATTCCAAGTGGGAAAGAAATCATTTCCCTAGACGTTCAATTTCTTCTAAACCTAGTTTTGATAAGTTACGTGCAAATTTCTATGCTTCCCTTTTTCCTCATTTTTATAATAGGAACAAAAAATTCGCGTAGCAGTTTCAAGAAAATTTATTTCTCTTTAGAAATTCAAAATCTGTTTCAAGATTGTTTGAAATTCACGTGTATATGTGTCTCTTCTTTTCCATTTACTCCTTTGCAATTAATAGGAACAAAATCTTTGATTTTCCTTGCCATTCAAATGAAATTCTTTTATTTCCTTAATTTTCCTATACCATTAATTAGTATGTTTCTTTATTTAATCTATCCAACGCAATTATCTCCTAAATCAAATATCACGCGCAAATTCCTCCTGACAGGGATTATTTCCTGCCGTTTCTCCAAGCAATCAATACTAGTTTCATTTAAATACTCAACCTTGTACGCAAATAATTTTCACCACCTTCCCATTTTATAAATATTTCTTGCGTTTTAATCAACGCATTTACTTCCTAATAAATTTTAAACGTGTACAAAATGTTTGCCAAAGATTTCTTGCAGTTTCCTTTTGCTAAATTCACGCAATCAATACCACTGTAAATATTCGCACAAATCTTTCTTGCCTATATTCTCTCACCTCAATCAATGCAATCGTGTATAATTGATTTAAATTTATTTTTTGCCTATATTCTCTCACCTCAATCAATGCAATCGTGTATAAATATAAGCCTCATACAAAAATAGTTTTCAATTGCATCTCAACATTTTCTTCATTTCTTCTTGCGTGCGTGAGCTCTGAAGGTATGGCTTCCATTTTCTTCTTTTTATTTTATATTTTTTTCCATGCTTTACTTCTGCCCTCCCTGTCCTCTACTTCCAATATATTTGACAAATCCATCTTTATATTTCAACATGCGTTCACAAATTTTCACATTATAACAGTCTCCATTTAATTGATATTTTATCATAAAACTATATCTACATATTTTTTTATGTTTAATGCTTATGTGAATTTTAAGCCAAGCTTTTCAGAGACGTATATATACGTTAGTCTTATATGTTATTTGTTATTATAAAATATTAGTAATATACATATTTTAAAAATATAATTATATTTTTATTCCTGTTGGAATATAACATATATTAGTATGACAGCTGAGTGTTGTAAAAGTATTAGTGATTTATGTTGTAAAACTAAAAATTTAAATGTATAATTTTCATCTCGATTCTGGTGTATATATAAAGTATGTTTTGTTTTTTTCTCTTTTCTGTAGTGCTTTCATAATGCATGGTCTATATATATAGATTGATTTTCTCAGTATATGCTTTGAATTTTGAGTAAACTATATATAAATATGTTATTTTAAAATGCGTGTTTTATGTAAGTGATGATTTTTATATATATTATGCCTATATATTTTTGTGTGTGTTTAAATGTAATATTGATTTAAGAGGAAAAACATTTATGTGTTCAAATTTAAGTATTGATTTTTCAATAATATGATGATGTTTTGTTTTAATATGTATTAGAAATTTAATATCAGATTCAAACAATGTGAATATTTTATTTGAATATCCGTCTTAAATTAAATTTATTGAGATTTTAAGGAAATTTAAATAGCACATATAATATATACTCTGTTTATATCAAACTGATTGATTTTTTTTTCATCGATTTCTATCTATCCGCTTTGTCATCAAATTCATGCCAATTTTGCTGTGCTTCAAAGTTCGTATTGGGATCCATAGCTGACCTTATTATCGTTCTTCTCTAGCCTCGAAAGGTGAGCAATCACTCACGATCAACGTTCTTTTATTTATTAAATTTGGTTTCAATTGAAACGACAATTGAAATATACTGCTGAAGTTAGTAAATCTGTTATATATGCTATTATCTGTAAACTGTTCACCTATGGGATATGACACCATATCCTATTGTTTATACTTTATTTAATTATTGTTGATATATGCCTATTGTTATATTATTATCATACCTGTTATATTATTATTATCTGTTATCACTCTGCAAGTTCCCTGTAGTTTAGAATTCACTATGGGTTGAAATGATACATACCCGAACGGACTTTAGAATAGGAGAATTTCGTTATGGGTTGAAATGATAGACCCAAGCGATTTTCATTAAATTGAATTTGGGATTACGGGTTGAAATGCTATCCACCCGTATATATTTAGTGTATGGATTGAAATGATAAATATCCATATCACTTGACCATATGATAAGAAATATATACAAACACCGTTGGTTCATATATAAATATTTTGAAAATAATTTCTATGGTCTTCGAAAGAAATATATGGTTAAATAAATATTGATTCTTAAGACATTAGATAAATGATAAATTATATATATAGATTTAGTAGTAATATTTGATTTAAATTAGATGGATTTAATACGTTGAATATTGTTAAGTATATATGTAAATCTGTATTTCAATAGATTTTCTTGTAATAAATTGAATAAGTAAGGTTGGGAAGGTAAATTTGGGTTTATTGGAAATGGTATTTAAATAAGGATTTTGATTAATCGATTTGAAATTATTGAATGGGAAATTTAAAGGTATGATTTTTTAACTGGATTTTGATTTAAGTGATTTAATGAATATTTCACATCTAAATAAAAAAAATATTTAGTAAAATATAAGTTAAGGTTACTTAAATGATATTGAATCTACGAAGGTAATATTTCAAGACTAAATAATAATAGAGTTAAATCGAGATCTATATGAAACTGTCAATTGAACTTTGAATTGTAGAATATTAAAGCTTTGAACTATACTGGAATTTAATTATTTTATTTGTGATTCATATCTGTATTTGAAATCAATATAATTCGAATTTATTATTTAGAAAATTTAATTGAATAAAAATTTAGTTTGAAACATTGAATAGTTAAAGTTTAAAATAATATTGAAATGTAAAAGGGTATTTTGTGATTTCAAATCCGTATTTGAGATCGATAAAATGTGAAATGGTTATTTAGGAATTGAGTTGAATTTTAAATTAATAAATTGAGATTGAACTAAAATTTGAATAGATTTGAATCACAACTTTGAAAGTGATAAAATTTATATATATATATATATATATATATATATATATATATATTAGATGAAATGATATTTTGGTTTTGAAGTATAAATTAAATTGAAATGACCACGGTGTTATAGTGTATATTTCTATATTGTAGATAGTTCCACGGATCCTTAGAGAATGGTTATCCCATACATCCTCTAAGTTACTTGTATTTCAGTTGATATTTCACTTAAGTTGGATTTATTGATATAAGAATGTTAATCCTGACTAGAGTGTTTTGTGTTTTGCTTTACGCTTGGGTCAGACTGAGTGATACAGCATTTGAGACTCACCTTCAAAGTTGGAGCTTTGTTTGAAGATCCAGCTATCTATCCTTTCAGTCATCCAGTCGATTCAGTGAAGTCATCGGCCCGTACTGGAGACTTCACTATTCATTTATTCCGTCGCGTATTATTGTACTACTCTGTATCTGTGATTCTGTGATTGATTTATTTACTGTATATATTTTTCCAAAATTAATTTAACAATTTGGTATTTTGAATTATTCAAGTCGGACATGTATAGTTTTATCGTCGATTTGAATGGTCCAAAATAGCGGGTCGTTACAGTTGGTATCAGAGCTTTGGCTCTAGGAAAAACTTCACATATATGGTAAATTTATTTACAGAATCACTTTCATTCGCGTGGAATCTCTTCCTTTTGGCTCGATTTCCTTTGAACTTTGGAACGTTATCTGTGGTTCAAAAATTCATTCTTGTCTCTCTATTTACATTCTTTTGATTCTAGAGTATCCAAAGACTCCACTGAATGATTTGTAAAGGGGGTGAAACTCCTTTACAATTGGCATTGATTCACCGAAGATTTGTGTATCCCTCGGTTAAGATGCTACTATCTCCTGTTATTCTGAATTATATCTCTAGCGATCAAATGTTGAATTGCCTCAGAATTCTGCACCGATCCAATTTTGGAATCACGGGTGACCGGTAAACGTCGCCCGTGATTTATAGAAGTATATTCATCTTCTATTTCGTAATTTAATTATCTCATCTTTGATCGAGTCAATCTTCGAATCAGGATTCTATTGATTGGAGTTCCTCTAAATTAAATCTCTATCTTTGTTTTAAAATCCATTCTTGAATCATCCTTTGAAAATGCGGTTTTGTTTGTATTTTAAAATTGTTTTATACGCCGAAATTTTTATTTGGGTAACTACGATTTTATTCTATATATAAAAGAGAAAATGTTTTCGATAAGGATTATATACCTTTAAAAAAACGAGAATTTGAAGTTTCGAAAAGATTTGAAATTTTGAAAATATTATAAGAAAATTTATTCATATAAAAATGATTTATAACTGAAAGGTTTTGAATTTGAAATTCGAGAGATTGGACTCTGGTATTTTTGAAAATTGGTTTATGATTTTGAAATATATAATAATAAGATTTGAAAGTATTTTCTGAATAAGAAATGTTTCAAATGACTTCAAATGAGTTCCAAGGATTTTGAAATAAAATTCAAAGAAGTTTTCAAGAAAATAGTAGTCCAAAACTCACTTATGTCGCTGGAAAATAATTTCGATGATGAGTGCACGCATCATCGACATTGATTTTCGAGTTTAAGAGTGGGGGAGAGGCCACTTTAATAGCTTTGCTATGTGAGTGACTTTGTGAAACCAATTTTGATTTCAAATTCCGAAGTATGATTTGATATTCGAAATATATAGGTATATATATTTGAAATAATTTAAAGTAAGCCGGTGTTCAATACTCGAGTTTTTGATTTGATTTAGTATTACTCTATTTATAAAAAAAAATGATTTACTGATTTGTTGCTGATTTCCAACTCTTGGATTTGAAATTTGATTTCACCGACTATTTTGAAGGTCCGAGCACTTCCAAATCAAGGTTTAAAATTTTAAAACTAAGAAATCTGATAAAGAATATAGGTTTAGTTTTGTATGTTTAAAGTATGAAGAGTATGACTTAAGTAAATTTGAAACTTTTGTTAAATAAATAATTTGAAAAAGGAAAATTGGTTTTTTCATATAGAAATAAATAGTTTAAATGTTTTAAAGGGATAATTATAAATTTAGAAACCATTTTGAGTATAATTGATTTTGAGAAGAATATTTGGTTTGAAATTAGATTGGAATTAAAACCAGTACTTATATGGTGATTTTGGAAATGAATTTGTTTGACCTAAATTTTGTTGATTTGGAAATTTGGATTATTTTCTAAACCTATTGTTTAAGAAACTTTGAAAATGAATATATTTAATTTAGAAGAAAATTTGGTGAAATCATATATGATCTTGAAACTGAAATGTTATTGAAACGAGAAAAAATTTGAGAACCTTGATTTACTAAATACTTGATTTGGGAGTTATCGAACTTATATAAACCTGATTTGTATAGTACAAAATTGATTTGAAACCTATTGATTTGAAAGGTACTCGATTTGGAAAGAGAAATTTTATATAATCGAAGTCTATATAAGTGTGATTTGATATACTATTGATTGGGAAAGTATTCGATTTAAAATGGAATCCTATATATAATGGACTTTATATAAGTATGACATTTGAAAGTGATTTGAAAAGGTACTATATGATACATATTTATGAAGTAAAGATATGGAAAGTGCCTTCTGCTTGATATCCTTTTTGTGGCCACATTATGGAGTCATTCTATCGATATTATTCTCTCTGATTTTTTGGTTTTTTGGATGTGATACTCGAGTGTCCCACCGTAGCGCAACCCATGGTTTTTTTTTCTCGCAACTGCCTGGCTGAGACGGCCTAGGGCTACGGATTGTTTCCTGGGGGATCCAAGCGTAACCATTGTGTATCCTGCAATCTATGTAGGTCGCATTAGTAGCGAAACTGCCTGGCTGAGATAGCCTAGGGGTACAGATTGTTTCCTGGGGGATCCAGACGTAACCATTGTGTACCCTGCATCCTACCAGTCATGATGGCGTAACTCGCAGGGCTGAGAAAGCTTACAGATACAGATTGTTTCCTGTGGGATCCAGGCGTAACCATTGTGTATCTGCAAACCATGGTTAGACAAAGGTTTTGGTTTGGTTATTTTTTTGGATTGTACTTTCCATATCTGTTTTAATGGTTTATCAAGTATTTTCACTAGTTGTTGAAACAGGTCTACTAAGTACTTGAAGAATTCTAGCTTTGCGACTAATCAACGCGTGGCCAGAGTCTGCAAGAGCGAGGGTAAACTTGTTGAAGCATCAAGTTATAGAAGTATTTTCGAAAGGAAAATTGGTTTCGACATAAAAGTATTTTTTTTTTGAAAAGGTATTTTATTATAAAAGTATTTCCAACATGAAATTTTGTATTAATCTTTGAAATTGAAATTCTTTTGGTTTGAAATTAACTATTCGTGCCAGATACTATTCTTTTTAATCTACCTTATCTGCTCAGCTTTAGTTATTCACGTTGACTCTGTTTTCGAAATCTACCTTCTTTCCTTGTTGGATATATCCTTTTTAAATATTGTTTATTTATACACTACATGGTATAATAGAAAATTTTTAGTGTTTCAAAAGTTATTAATTAATTATAACATATTTAAAGAGAATGATTATTAATTTATCTATAATGTTGGAAGTATCTTAAGATATTTTTTTTATAAATTTTGGATTTAATATTTTCAATAGCTTCTTTGTAAATGTAAGTAATAATGTAAATAATTGTTTTCAAAGGAGTTTTGAAAAGTATTAAAGTATTAAAGAAAATTAAATTTCAAATGAAGTTTTTAAATGAATATTTCAAGTAAAATTTGTATAGTTTTAAATTAATTGTTTATGTTGTACTTCAATCTATTTTTTCTTTCTCTTTGTTGCTATTCCCCTACCTCCTTCCTTTTCGGGGACGAAAAGTTTTGAGTGGGGGAGAGTGTAACAACCCATAATTTTTAAACGGTTTTTAATAACGTATTTAATTGAATTTTTGAGAAATTGTAATAATAATATTTTGAAATAAAATTTAATGTTTGGATTACGTATAATTAAATATAAGCAGTGAATAAATAAGAAAACATATAAATTTAGATTACGTTACTTGTTAATTAATTTGGGCATACGTTCGTTTTAATTATTGCATCTATTGTATGCACTCTTTGATTTCATATCTTAACTGTTAAAAATCAAATCATCACGTGCATTTAAAAAAAAATTAAAACCCTGCCTCCAATTCACGTGTAAAACTTTCCACTTTCATTTGCATCTCCGTATTTAATAGGAATAAAAATCTTTGATTTTCTGACCGTTTCAAAATCTCTTCCCATTTTCATTTTTTGCAATGCAGTTCAGATCTGCAAAAAAAGGGTAATGGGTAACGATCTGAAATTTTAGACCAATTTAAAATTCTATTTTTTTTTTAAATATTGAATAAAATTTTGTAGAAACAAAAAATGATGGGAATAATAAAAGTTCATATGAGATTTACAATTTGAATTAAAAACAAGAAATGTTAAGAATTTAATAATAATTGTTAATTGTAAATATTGATCTATTGAATAAAATAAAAGAGGAAATAATAGTTTAATTGTATTGTTGTAATTCAAATAAGTTAACCTCTAACAAATGAACTAAAATTGGTAACTAATGTATATGTTGAGTTACGTGAAATTATTAAATAATGTTTGATTTATTGTTAATAAAAAGAAGTAGTTGAATTACATTTTTATTTCATTTTAATACGAAATTAATATTTGTGTTTGTTGAAATCTTTCCATTAAGGAAAGAGAATGTATTAAAATGAACATTTAATTTGGTAGTTAACATAATAATATTTTATTTATAAGTTTTAAAAGAGAAAATTATTTCCAAATGTTTTCCAAATATAATAATTATTATAAGAAAGGTATTTTGAAATAAAAGTAACAGGTTGTATTCTGTGAATTTATAATTTTTTTATTTCCTATAAAGTAGTAGATAGTTGTTATTATTTTATATGTTAATTTAATGATTTAAAAGTTAATATGGTTTCAATTGGGAATAATATTTATTTTGACGTTAAATAATAAATTTATCTGTAGCCTTGCATTCCAAGTGGGAAAAAAATCATTTCCCTAGACGTTCAATTTCTTCTAAATCTAGTTTTGATAAGTTACATGTAAATTTCTATGCTTCCCTTTTTCCTCATTTTTATAATAAGAATAAAAAATTCGCGTAGCAGTTTCAAGCAAATTTATTTCTCTTTAGAAGTTCAAAATCCGTTTCAAGATTGTTTGAAATTCACGTGTATATGTGTCTCTTCTTTTCCATTTACTCCTTTGCAATTAATAGGAACAAAATCTTTGATTTTCCTTACCATTCAAACATAATTCTTTTATTTCCTTAATGTTTCTATACCATTAATTAGTACGTTTCTTTATTTAATCTATCCAACGCAATCATCTCCTAAATCAAATATCACGCGCAAATTCCTCCTGACAGGGATTATTTCCTGCCGTTTCTCCAAGCAATCAATACTAGTTTCATTTAAATACTCAACCTTGTACGCAAATAATTTTCACCACCTTCCCATTTTATAAATATTTCTTGCGTTTTAATCAACGCATTTACTTCCTAATAAATTTTAAACGTGTATAAAATGTTTGCCAAAGATTTCTTGCAGTTTGCTTTTGCTAAATTCACGCCATCAATACCATTGTAAATATTCACTCAAATCTTTCTTGCCTATATTCTCTCATCTCAATCAATGCAATCGTGTATAATTGATTTAAATTTATTTCTTGCCTATATTCTCTCACTTCAATCAATGCAATCGTGTATAAATATAAGCCTCGTACACAAATAGTTTTCAGTTGCATCTCAACATTTTCTTCATTTCTTCTTGCGTGCGTGAGCTCTGAAGGTATGGTCTCCATTTTCTTCTTTTTATTTTATATTTTTTTTCCATGCTTCGTTTCTCCCTTCCCTGTCTCTGTTTCCAATAAATTTGACAAATCCATCTTTATATTTCAACTGGCGTTCACAAATTTTTACATTATAATAGTCTCCATTTAATTGATATTTTAGCATAAAACTATGTCTACATATTTTTTTATGTTTAATGCTTATGTGAATTTTAAGCCAAGCTTTTCAGAGACGTATATATACTTAGTCTTATATCTTATTTGTTATTATAAAATATTAGTAATATACATATTTTGAAAATATAATTAGATTTTTATTCCTGTTCGAATATAATTTATATTAGTATGGTAGCTGAATGTTGTAAAAGAATTAGTGATTTATGTTGTAAAACTAAAAATTTAAATGTATAGTTTTCATCTCGATTCTAGTGTATATATATAAAGTATGTTTTGTTTATTTCTCTTTTCTGTAGTGCTTTCATAATGTATGGTCTATATATATAGATTGATTTTCTCAGTATATGCTTTGAATTTTGAGTAAACTATGTATAAATATGTTATTTTAAAATGCGTGTTTTAAATAAGTGATGATTTTTATGTATATTATGCCTATATTTTGTGTGTGTGTGTGTTTAAATGTAATATTTATTTAAGAAGAAAAATGTTTATGTCTTTAAATTTAAGTATTGATTTTTCAATAATATGATGATGTTTTGTTTTAATATGTATTTTAAATTTAATATCTGTTTCAAACAATGTGAATATTTTATTTTGAATATCCGACTTAAATTAAATTTATTGAGATTTTAAGGAAATTTAAATAATACATATAATATATACTCTGTTTATATCAAACCGATTGATTTTTTTTCATTGATTTCTATCTATCAGCTTTGTAATCAAATTCGTGCCAATTTTGCTTTGCTTCTAAGTTCGTATTGGGATCCATAACTGACCTCATTATCGTTCTTCTCTAGCCTCGAAAGGTGAGCAATCACTCACGATTAACGTTCTTTTATTTATTAAATTTGGTTTCAATTGAAACGATAATTGAAATATACTGCTGAAGTTAGTAAATCTTTTTTATATGCTATTATCTGAAAACTGTTCACCTATGAGATATGACACCATATCCTATTGTTTATACTTTATTTAATTACTGTTGATATATGACTATTGTTACATTATTAACATATCCTGTTATATTATTATTATCTGTTATCACACTGCAAGTTCCTTGTAGTTTAGAATTCACTATGGGTTGAAATGATACATACCCGAACAGACTTTAGAATAGGAGAATTTCGTTATAGGTCGAAATGATAGACCCAAGCGATTTTCATTAAATTGAATTTGGGATTACGGGATGAAATGCTATCCACCCGTATATATTTAGTGTACGGATTGAAATGATAAATATCCATATCACTTGACCATATGATAAGAAATATATACAGACACCGTTGGTCCATATATAAAATATTTTGAAAATAATTTCTATGGTTTTGGAAAGAAATATATGGTTTAATAAATATAGATTCTTAAGACATTAGATAAATGATAAATTATATATATATATTTAGTAGTAATATTTGATTTAAATTAGATGGATTTAATACGTAGAATATGGTTAAGTATATATGTAAATCTATATTTCAATAGATTTTCTTGTAATAAATTGAATAAGTAAGGTTGGGAAGGTAAATTTTGGTTTATTGGAAATGGTATTTAAATAAGGATTTTAATTAATTGATTTGAAATTATTGAATGGGAAATTTAAAGGTATGATTATTTAACTGGACTTTGATTTAAGTGATTAAATGAATATTTCACGTCTAAATAAAAAATATATTTACTAAAATGTAAGTTAAGGTTACTTAAATGATATTGAATCTAATGAGGGAATATTTCAAGAATAAATAATAATGGGGTTAAATCAAGATCTATATGAAACTGTCAATTAAACTTTGAATTGTAGAATATTAAAGCTTTGAACTATATTGGAATTTAATTGGTTTGTTTGTAATTCAGATCTGTATTTGAAATCAATATAATTCGAATTTATTATTTAGAAAATTTAATTGAATAAAAATTTAGGTTGAAACATTGAATATTTAAAGTTTTGAAATAGTATTGAAATGTAAAAGGGTATTTTGTGATTTCAAATCTGGATTTGAGATCGATAAAATGTGAAATGGTTATTTAGGAATTGAGTTGAATTTTAAATTAATAAATTGATATTGGAATAAAATTTGAATTTGGAATTTGAATAGATTTGAATCACAACTTTGAAAGTGATAAAATTTGAATATATATATATATATATATTAGATGAAATGATATTTTGGTTTTGAAGTATAAATTAAATTGAAATGACCACGATGTTATAATGTATATTCTACATTGTAGATAGTTCCACGGATCCTCAGAGAATGGTTATCCCATGCATCCTCTAAGTTACTTGTATTTCAGTTGATATTTCACTTGAGTTGGATTTATTGATATAAGAATGTTAATCCTGACTCGAGTGTATTGTGTTTTGCTTTACGCTTGGGTCAAACAGAGTGATACAGCATTCGAGACTCACCTTCGAAGTTGGAGCTTTGCTTGAAGATCCAGTTATCTATCCTTTCAGTCATCCAGTCGATTGGTTCAGAGAGGTCATCTGCCCGTACCGGAGACTTCACTGCATCTGGGATATTCTGATGTATTTTATTTCTAACCTTGTTTATATAGTAGCTTCATGAACTACTATTCATTTATTCCGCTTTCTGTGATTGATTTATTTACTATATACGTATTGCCAAATTTAAATTAACAATTCGGTATTTTGAATTACTCAAGTCGGACATGTATGGTTTTATTGTCGATTTGAATGGTCCAAAATAGCGGGTCGTTACACTTATCTCCCATAAGGGAGCATTCTTCAGAGGCTGTTCAGCCAGCTACAAGTCACGTAGAGGAAGATACTCTGCACAAACTTCATATGTATCTGAAATGAAGTTCTTGTTTCGAAATGTGTTCTAACAACTTCTCTTCTTTGTTGTCCAGTGAGCGGAGTTACAGTGACAGCGCCTTCTGCAGTCCAACAGTCACATCAAGAGCAGGAGGCCATTATTACAGAAGCGATCACCATGACGACAGTCGCGTCGACCGAAATGACACAGGGGGGCTCAATCACTTTCGACGAGCAGATGATGAATGAACTCTTAAGCCAACACAGTAACACTTTTGCTGACATGCCATTTGTCCTTAGCGGATTTCCACCGGCCTCTTATACTTCTACACAGACCACTACTTCTTGCAATGAAGCCCGCGTCGCTCACGAAGCATAGATATTGGCCGAAATTAATGCCGAGAAGGAGGCAGCGGCTCGTGGCGATGATTCGGAGGGTAGAGTGACGGCGCTGGGTCCGACCCCACTTACGATAATACCACCCAGGGGACACTTGTTGATACTAGGGTGTCTACTCCACCCCCGGTTGCAGATCCGGCTCTTCCGACTCCTCCTGAAGGATGCGTTCCCGTAGTCTCGAGTTCGGAGGAAGAGATTGACATCATGCCTTCACCTAGAGATTCTCCGCATGAAGAGAAAAGTTCGAAGCGAAAGACTGTGAGCGAGGCCGGTGGCTCCTCATCAAAGAAAAAACCAAGGAAAAAGAAAGAGTAGATAGATTCCTCAAGCACTCTTTTTTGGGATAAATAGGAGATCATTTTTTGCTTTAGTAGGCTGTGTATAGATGCGAATTCGGCTACCGCTAAAAGGCACTTTTTTGGAATGACCTGCATATAAATTCTTATTTACAGTTAGTTGCAATAAAGCTTTATTTTCTTTGTTCCAACTGTTTTTCCTGTCTTTCCTGCTTAAGTGTTGTAATGATTGGCTCGTAACCGCACCTATTACAAATCTTGAGCACACGCCCACGCTCCGGGGACTTAGGATAATTTGCAATAGATAATTTGGTCCACGCTCTGGGAGCCCGATAATTATCGATGTCTACGGCACGGTTCGCACTCTGGGAACTTTGAGTCGATACTTATACTCCAACTTTTATCCTGAGAACTTGGAGTTAGCGTTTACATTTTGGTTCGCTATCCGAGAACCTAAAGTCAAAGTTTATACTCCAATTCACACTCCGGGAATTTAGAGTTAGTGTTGATATTCTGTTTTGCTCTCCGGGAACCTAGAGTTGATATTTATATTCCAATTCGCACTTCGGGAATTTAGAGTTAGTCAATGGATGGTCAATCACACCCATTTTAGTGTTTATACTCCAGTCCACGCTATGGAGACTTAGAGTTATTTAATGTTTGTACTCCAGTTCGCATCTGGGAATCTGGAGTTAGTGTTTATACTCCGGTTCGCACTCCGGGAACCTAGAGTTGATGTTTACACTCCGATTCGCACTCTGAGAATTTGGAGTTAGTTTTATACTCCGGTTTGCACTCCGGGAACCTAGAGTTGATGTTTATACTCCAATTCACACTCTAGGAATGGAGTTAGTTTATACTTCGATTCGCATTTCGGGAACCTAGAGTTAATGTTTATACTCCAATTCGCACTCTGGAAATTTGGAGTTAGTGTTTATACTCCGGTCCGCACTCCGGGAACCTAGAATTGATGTTTATACTCCAATCCGCACTCTGTGAATTTGGAGTTAGTGGAAGGATTGTTGTGTATCAATCCTTTTAGATATTGGTGTGGTGACATGCCCCCGGGCTCGGGTTTCACTTAGTGAGTGACCGGTCGTACAGTTACTCCCTATTTGAATAAATCCCACCGTACGATGGAACCTAGCTCTTCGTGCATCATGATGTTGTACGTCATATTCAATAAATCACAACTCTAGCCCGAAGAGATGGCATTTTATTGCTGAAATGAGAAAATATGGCAAAGTGAGTTGCCTTATTACAAATTCAAATTTCAAAATGCAAGAATATAATGCAAAGGAAGAAATAGACTAAAATAAATAAAGCCTGTCATGTATAGTAGCGACGGAGACTCTCGCTATTCCAGGCTCTCGGCAGTGTGAGACCGTCAACGGTCGATAACTTGAACGTGCCATCCCCCAGCTTTTGTGAAATCACATATGGTTCTTCCCAATTCGGTTTCATGTATGAAGGAACCGGATAAATCCTTTTAAGAACGAGATCGCCGAGTTCGAAGGTTCGTGGCTGAACCTTGGCGTTGTATAATCGGGCGACTCGACTTCGGTATGCGGCTGCCCTCAAATCAACCTCTTCTCGCTTCTCATCTAATAAGTCCAAAGATTCAGCAAGTAATATGGCATTTATTTTTGGATCATAATATGTCACGCGATGAGAAGATACTTCCATCTCGACCGGAATAACAGCTTCTGAGCCATATGATAAAGAAAAAGGAGTGTGTCCGGTTGTGGATTTGTGGGTTGTCCGATAGGTCTGTAATGCCATAGGAAGTTCGTCGGCCCACCTGCCCCCGGCCTTTTCCATCCGCTTCTTCAAAATGGACTTTATGATTTTATTAACAGCTTCAACTTGACCATTCGCCTGAGGGTGTGCAACGGCAGAGAACTTCTTGTGAATATGGAATCGTTGGCAGAAGTTTTTTAACTCCACACTGTCGAATTGGGCTCCGTTATCAGTGATGATGGTATGCGGGAGACCGAATCGACATATTATGTTGCGGACTACAAAATTAATTACTTTCTTTGTTGTAATTGTCGCAAGTGGCTTAGCTTTAGCCCATTTAGTAAAGTAATCAACAACGACGATGGCATATTTTGCTCCACCCTTAGCGAGAGGTAGAGCTCCAGTGATGTCGATCCCCCATATCGTAAATGGCCAGGGACTGACCATTTGGGTTATCTCAATAGGTGGGGCTCTTGGAATCTGAGCATGTTTTTGGCATTCATCACATTTCTTTGCATAGTCCGCCGCATCACGGTTAACAATTGGTCAGTAATACCCGTATCGGAGTACTTTCTTGGTGAGTGCTTGCCCCCAGTGTGATCGCCACATTCTCCTTCGTGTACATCGTGTGACACTCGTTTGATCTCGTCGTGCGCACCGGAGGAGAGGAACATAATACCCTCTTCTATACATAACTTCGTTCTGAATGATAAACCGAGAGGCTTTTCAAAGAATTTTTCTTTTCTCGCTCCTACGCTCAGGCAGTATCCCATGCTCAATATAGTTTCGATAAGGGGTCATCCACGACTCCCTACTAGAAGCAGTCTCAAATACGCAGTCGGTCTCCTTCTGATCGATGCTTGGAGAAGATAGAGTTTCAACGGGAACGAGCCTCAACTGCTGAGCTTCGCCTGTACTTGCTAACTTTGCCAATGAATCGGCTATCTGATTATGCTCTCGGGGTATGTAGAAAATGGAATAGTAATCAAACTGATCAAGCACCTCCCGGACTCGAGCTAGATAAGCAGCTAGTCTTCGATCCTTGGCCTGATATTCACCCCGAACTTGGCACACAACTAGTTGGGAGTCACAGTAGATTTCCACTGCGGTAATTCTTAGATCACGGGCTAGCTTCAATACAGCAAGTAAAGCTTCATACTCGGCTTCATTGTTGGTGGCATGGAACTCGAATTTTGATGCATAGCATATGGATCGGCCCTCGGGGATTTCAAGCACTACCCCAGCACCCGAGCACCGATCGTTGGATGTACCATCAGAATGTAACTTCCAGGTATATTCGGGAGATTTGCTGGTCTCAGGCAAGTCTTCAGGAACAGTGAATTTGGCTATAAAATCTGCTAGGACTTGACCGTGAATGGCCCTTCTTGGAGTATAGGTGATGTCGAATTGACTCAGTTCGATGTTCCATTTAAGTAACCTACCAGACGTCTCAGGCCGCATGAGGACCTGTCGTAACGGCTGATCGGTGTATACAGTGATAGGATGAGCTTGAAAATATGGACGGAGCTTCCTTGAGGCAATGACTAAGCAATAGGCAAGTTTTTCCAGCTTTGGGTAGTTTCTCTCAGTTCCGGTTGGTCGCTTGCTAACATAATAGACCGGCTTCTGCACTCGGTCTTTGTAACAACCCGCAAATCCGTATCCCTTGAGTCAACACTATTCTACAAAAATCAACTCAAGTTGTACAGAAATACGAACCATTTGGGTTTAAGAAGAAGAGGTAGAAGAAGAGAAAACAAAATCAACATCAGAATCTAACCATCGCAGCAGAATAAAATATAATAGATAGTAGATAATCTCAAAATCAAATATATTTGTTTACATACATTAAATCATCAGAGTACATCAGTCACAGCTCACATCAATACAATACAAAGGATACACAGCAACTCAACAGCGGAATATATACATAAACAAGTACGGATATACGTATCGCCATCCTGCTCGTCACCTGAGCTCCACAGCACCTCCTGTATCCTATAATACTCGGTCTGACCCGAGCATTACAGTTAAATAATACCCAAGTCAGTCTGGGATACCAGCGTGAGAAAATCACATCCAAATTCATTATTAAAGTTTCAAAAATCCTTTGAAAACAAAAGCATCTCGTAAGACCACGCCACAAATAAACATGTCGGGTTTTTACCTTACGATAGCTAAAACAATTTTTATAGAAATCCTCTGATATTATAATAGGGTCTATATACAAATACTTATAAAATAGCCGAAATTGTTACATTATTAAATTCCAGCTACTAGCCACAAAGTGGGTAATACAAACAAAACTCGTACAAGGCTCGTAGGGAGAATGGATTTCCAACCAATGACTAGGCACTGGCGTACCACCTGTCATAGTACGGGGCCAAGATCACCGTACCATGGAGTACGCCCGCTCCCCTGCAATACAAGGTCGGAACCATCCCTTACTGGACAGTCCCGAGTGAGATCACCCCGCGGTTGGGATCAGCAACCGCACCACTAAGCCGAAATAAAAGGGACATCTAGACTGGAATGACCTCCCCCTGCTTGGGTGCTACCCACCTAGCCTTGCTGCATAACCCCTGATTTTCAGTCATTCCCATTTGATGAGGCTTGAGGCTAAGCGTTACCTTTTTAGAACTTATTTCTTAGAATGCCCATCTTCCATCTGACGATATTTCGCAAGCATTCATCCATACAAGTCCGTCCCGGGTTCGAACGGAACCGAAGGCACTACACGTACTACATTCAGTTTGGAAATATCCTCAGGATTAGTAGCGACTAGCCCTTGCACTTCACTGCTCCATCTTCGAATCCAAAATCGTTTACACGAAACGTACAAACCAGATCGAAGTGGTTTTCGAGAAATAAATCTCGATCCCGGTCTCTTCGAACGATCAACGTATTTTTCGAATATTGATAGTCGGTGATTTAACTATCAATTATTATTCACAAACATCCATCCAACAATAAATAATTTCCCAAATTATTTATTAACCTCGAAAATATCTTCCCAAGATATATTTTCTATTTTCAATCTTTTGAAAACAGTTTTGAAACCATCTTTCTTTTCAGAATAAACTTTCCAAAATATTTTCTATCTCCTCTGAAATCACTAAGCACAAAAATAGATTTTTAAAATGATTTTAAACACTTTACTTTGAAATAGATACTTTAAAACATTTAGGATAAAACTACTTCAATAATTTGTTAAAAATACATACTACATGAATTTTTGAAAATAAGGTTACTTTATAAAATATAAAACCAGGTTTTCACTTTTGAAACAAATACTAAGTCATTTTTAAATAATTAAGGCTATAATAGATTAAAAGAAAATGCTTACTTTAGAATTTAAATATTTAGGAATAATAAATTTCCCAAAACATACTTTTAAACAACTTTAAATTTTAACTTATATTTAATAATTTACTTTGAAAATGTACTTGGTTATTCAGGGAGACTTTCCAATCTCAATCACTTAAATCAATTTTCTAATTGATTCCCAGTTTATTTTATTTGAAATAAATTCTTTGCTTATCAATTCATTTCAAAATTCATTAATTATGGACTCTATTATTATTTCCAGTTTGATTTATTATTATTTTTTATTCTGTAGCTGAAATATACAAATTTCAGGTTATTCCCAAATTTCTTCTTTATGCTTCGTACATAATTTAAATCTTAAATTTAAAATAAAAGCTTTGTTCTATTAATTAATAACACTGAAGTTTAAAATTCATTCACTTTCTGTTTATTCTAATTTCCTTTCTATACTCAAGATTTATTTATTAGAATCTTAAAGTTACTTTATTTCTTATCCAATTCATTTTTAAATTTATTCAAATTTCTATAATTATTTTACTTACAAATTCATTTTCATTTCCATTTTCATTTTCATTTCCATTTTCATTTTCATTCCAAAATCCAATTTATATTTTTTTTAGTAATTCATTATACCCAATAATTTCCAATCAAACCATAGCATTCAATATTCCAATAAAGTTCATCATAAAATATCAAATAATCACAACAGAGGGTATTAAATAGTTTTAAATAAATGTTGAGGGATCCAGTTGGATCCCTACAACCTGTTTCCCTGCATTCATAGATATTAGCACAATATAACCTACCAATTCCAAATATATATATCACACTATAACACATCAATCAATCTGATCATTCAACCAATTATTTAAATTTAATCGTTTAAATCTAAATTTAACTGAGTGAGATTAACTCACCTTAAATTTCCATTCGCAATCCACTTCAATATCGCCTTGGATTTCCAGATGTTTGACCTTAAATAAATAATTTATATGGTTCATTAATATTCGAATGGAAAGAACAATTTTTTACCATTCATTTATTTAATTTAACTAGTAATTTGGGTTTAAACTAGTTTTCCCTTTTTGATAAATTATTTATAGTAACTTAAGAGCTAAATAAGCTTGTTAAATAAATCAATAACCCTTAATATATAATATATATATTAATAACTAGTAAGTTTTAAAGGATGGATATTTGTTTTATTTTATTTTCTTCCAAATTTGAAACTACATATCTATATGTATATTTATATAAAAATAAATTTGTAGATTTCAAAAGTCTACTTGTATATGTAACTTTTTTCTTTTTTTTTACTGTTAATTGATTTCTAAAACAGAAATTGGTTTTCCTTCTGTAATGACATTTTTTTGTTTTAAATAAAAATTTATTCTCTGCCCTACATACGAATTCATACACATATACTTTAAAATTTACAGAAAAGAGAGAATCCATACCAACACTCCAGATCACCACCACAAACTAACCCTCATCCAACCCTTTGATCACAGGGTAACTCGAAGCGTAATCACCGGTGCCGTTCATCCAAATCTCGAGTCCAGCAAAGCAATACCTATCATCACACGAGAAGCCACCCATTGCCAGAGACGAACCCACCCAAACCATCAGCCAAGATGTCGAGCTTCTTCCTCCTTCCTGCCTCGCGACAGCCCTAAAATCGCGAAACCCCAAAAAGAGGACTCGATCCTTCCACCACTGGAACCGTTGCGGCCCCATGCGAGTTTCTCTCTACGCGGCCTCGGCTCTTCGATTAGGTCAGAGGGTTAGAAGTAGAAGTCGCGATTTTAAAGGTCTTTGAAATGAAAAGGGGAAATTCGATTTTCGGTGCTAACAATGTGGGGAAAAGAAAGAAGCCGGATTTTATAAAAGGAAACTTAAGTGGCTTCGGCTAGAAGATGGATTAGATATTTATTTATTTTATTTTATTTTTTATTTTTTTCTCGAACGGTGTAAATGAGAAGAGGGGAAAGGAAATCTCGGCTTCCTCAAAATAAAATATCTCTGCTCGATTTTGGCTTCTCGAAGAAGGACGAAGAATCGTGTTTGGTAAGCCACAGGTAGTGTGCTTTGCACGATCTTATTGCCGTGATTTTTAAACTGAAAAGGAAAGAAAGGAAGTACGTGAAAGGATTGACTGTTTAAACAATGTCTAAATTTGATTCAAGCTTAAAATTAAATCGACCCGAATTTCCGATATAGATTTAAGCACGTTTATATGTCGTATGCTCACACAACAACCCCAAACGGTACGAAAATCGTAATCCGATAATAATTCAATATTACGGATCCAATGGAAATGGTTTCGTCGAATTCCGAGACTGGGCCCCGGAAGTCTATTTTTAAATTCAATTTAAACGATGAAATTTCAAAACTGAACAAATCACTGTAAAAATTTAAATTTTAAAACTTCTATTATCTTCAGCACTATCAATATAAATTTTACTGACCTTCAAATTATTTTTAACAGGCCTAAAATTCTAGATTCGGCATTTTACTCAACTTCAAATTATTCAATTCAATAATTTAATTGTCAAATAAATCATGATATCTGTAATTCAAGTTAAAATTACCCTATTGAATATTTAAAAGCAATTAAATATTTCGACTCTAAATGCTCAAATATTCTGGGTCGTCACATTCCTCCCCCCTTAAAAGAATTTCGTCCCCGAAATTACTAACTAGGAAGAATGGCCCAAAACCCGTTACTCTTCCCAAAACCAAACAGTTTCTAACAATTCAACATCTTTACCAATTATCTTTTTACAGAAGACCCATTATTATTCTTATTAACTGTCCAATCCTTTGCCTAGATTGCAAACAATCCTATTTGCCCAACCATTCAAG
The DNA here is from genome assembly GCA_030765085.1 of Allium cepa. Taxonomy (NCBI): domain Eukaryota; kingdom Viridiplantae; phylum Streptophyta; class Magnoliopsida; order Asparagales; family Amaryllidaceae; genus Allium; species Allium cepa. Next base: position 632,776,362 of record CM060932.1, on the reverse strand, counting down.
TTTTAATCATAAAACCAATTTTGAATTATCAAAATTTTCTCAAAATTTTTCTAACTCTCTAAATTCCCGAAAAATTTCGCCAGCGTCTCCTTTGCGCAGCTGACTCGGTACAACTACAAAACGACTCTACGGCCTCCCAAATCCAAAAAGAAAACAAAAGGCCAAGTGGCTCAATCCAAATCCCAATCAAATTTCATACCAAATTTAAATACATAACTTTTTGTCGAGCATTTCAAATTTATCTTTCTGAAATCAAACTCAATTCTCTTTTCCCTTTAGATTACCTGCATATCCTGCTTAGCACTAATATCCAATCATAACATTCCAAAACATTTTATCGACTTTTCTCACAAAATGTCAACATCTATTCATTCCAATATTGACTTACATTATATTAGTAGTATCAATTTTCATTTAAGAATTGAACGTTCCTTACTTAAGTCAACATAAGCATTTTATATGTTTCTTATACTTATTTTCACTTTACCACTTAAGTTCATATCTATTTCCATTCAACTTGATTCTTTCATTTCCATATGAGTTCAATTTATCTTTAACTCTGAATATTTAAATTTTATTTTCCATTTATAACCAATTTATGTCATTATTTAAGTTAGTTTCATTTACTAATTATATTTCAATTTCCAGTTTGAAATCGTTTTGCCGTTAAAAAAAATTTCCAAAATTTTCTAACTCCCAAAATTTCCAAATTTTTTTGACAGAGTCTCCTTTGTACGGAGGAGCTTTTGCAATATGACAAAAGAGATAAATATATATACATCGGCCCACACGGTCAGAAAAACCAAAAACAGTTCATATTTCCTATTTTAATTGCGTAGGCGTACCTTATTTAGAATTTTAAGCAAACAGCTTGTTATTTTAGCAGTTAGCGCAACCCAATCCAGCCACACGGCTTCCAGGTACCTGTACTTACTTAATTTAAACATGTTAGTGCCAAATATATGAAGTTTATTGACATTCCACTCCATTTAAGCAACTACAACACATGAATATTAGAAACAATGTAGCTAAACAATGTTTATAAGCAACTTATATGGTTTTTAACACTTACGCATTTTTTTTAACCAACCCATACGCCATTTCATTTAATTTTAATGGTTTACAATACCATTTCTTACCTTCCATTAATTTTAACCCCAACGAGCTCATAGTCAATTCAACTGACTTCAAAACCAATTCTATTTCACTTATTTGCAATAGTAAACACATGACTTCTAAAAAGAAATTTACACCAAACATTTTTCCGTAAGCAATTTATATAGCTTGCATGCTAATTCAACTATTTCAATCAGTTTACAACCCATTTTCATTCAATCCGAATTGTTTTCGATCCATTCGTATACAACTTCATCAATTCGAATGGTTTAAAATTCAATCACTTACATTATTTACTTTTAAGCAAACTGAACTCATATTTAATCCATTCACAATCATTTATTTAGCCCGACACATTCCATTTAAATTTCATTTACAATCCATTTATTTACATTTCATTCCATGTTAGTTTATTCCAAACTATTTTATTTAGCTCGGAAACAATCCAAGTTATTTCATTCCATAACCATTTCTCAACTTATTTAAACCACATTTCTTTTGATACTTATTTATTCCATCATTTATTTATTCAATATAATTAGTTTATCCACATTCACTTAAACCATTCTAATAAACTCAAAACATTCTATTTCCCTTATTGTCTCAAGTTATTTCAATTCCTTAATAATTTTCAATGGTTTACAATTATTTATTCTAGAATTTCATTCCATTAATATTATTTATAACTCACCGAATTTTATTTCGATTAAATTTTTTTTTTCACTTGATTTAAAACCAATCCAAAATTATTAAACTTTGTTTAAGTTGAATTAAATTCAACTCTCTTCCATCTATTCAGCTTAAGTCAATTTACTTAAATTTATTCAAATTTTACACTTAAGCTCATTCTAATTTTGCAAACAAAGTTCTCTTTTATACTCAGCTTAACTCAATTGATTACAAGGCCATATCCAATTTATTTCCACATATTTGGATTTTATTCACAATACAAACCATCCCATTACTTTTTTAATCAAATCACATTTTTATCCGATATATTCCCAATTATATTTAATTTGTTAACGCTCCAAGTTAAATTTTAATATATAACTCAAGTCCTGGATCCATTATTCATTTTCAAATTACCATTCACCTTTAAATTACCCTCCAATTTTATTAACTTACATTGCAATCTCATCCACAAATGAATTAATTAATTTCAAGGCCACTTTTAATTATATTTTCTTCATCGACAATGTAAGTCAAATTTAATTATAACTTGAGTTTTATTTTCAAACCTCATCATAAACTCACAATTCAATTTCATTAACTAGTTTATTAACAAATTAGTTCTCTCTTTTATTTATAATCGAACATTTGAATTTTAATTTCAAATATCACCCCATTAAATTTTCTTAGTTCAAATTATTTTATAATTCATGTTTGGATTTTCTGTTTTACTTTCCAATTTATCAAAATATTTATTTTGGGTTTTCTATTTCACTTTCAAATTTTATAAGTCACAACTTATTATTTTACACATTTCCGTTCCTTATAGACTTGAATAAATTCATCTTTTATTTTTACCTCGAGCCTTATGCTTATTTATAACACAAGCATATTTTTATTTCATGGATTTTTTTTAATTCTTTTACAAGTCATTCTGATTTATTTAACTCAATCTAATTCTTATCCAACTTATTTCCAAGTTATCCAGGTAAAAATTTAATTTCATTTAATAACTTAATTGAATCCTTATTCTAATTCAATTTTATTTTAACTCTGTTTTATTTAATTCAATTCGATTGCAACTAAATTCGAATACAACTAGATATTATTTTCAGCTTATTCAATTTATTTTAATCCAGTTAAATTTTATTCTCCAATCCAAGTTAATTTCATTTTAACTTTTCACTTTAGATTTATATTCCATTATCCAAAGCTTAAATTTCTTCCTGATTTACAAACATTTCCATTTATAAGCTTACAACTTATCTTATCCAGATTTTTTTTGAAACACCCAGCTTTGGTTTCAAATTGTTTTGAAATCTCCTACATCTCAAATCATATTTCTCACAAATTAAACCAATCCTGGTTTTATTCCCAACAAATGTCCTTTGAAATTTCAAAACAATAGGTTTTCCTGAACAAATAATTTGGCAGCAATCCATCACGTAGCAACTCGAAAATAAACATCGATGATGCTGCAGTCATCACCGAAGTTATTTTCCAGTGACTAAAGTGAATTCAATGCTATCTCACTTCCAAAATCCATTTTTAAACAAATTTCCTTTTAGAAATAACCCAAAACATCAATAATACTATTTACCTCCAAAATACTTCCCAAATCTCCGGGTTTTAAAGTTTCAAATTCTATTTTAATTCAAATTTTAACTAAAATGCATTTGTATAATTTAGGCTTATACAAATTCTCATTTGATTTTATTTCAATTTATATTTTACATTTATAATTCATATTTATGAATTTCATTTAATAATGGCTTTATTCCCTTAAACTTTGGTTATGGTTTCAACTTCTAGTTAAATTTTCACTCAAAAATGATAATAATTTAAATATCATCATTCCTAACATCCAAGCAACCATATATTAGCTAGTTTACAAAAACTTTTCTTTATATCAAAAATATATTTTTGGGTAAAATTATTTTATTTACCCACATTTAAAACAATACCGTGTCGATTATTCTATTCAAGCGTTTAGAAACCCCTTCGATACAGTTGTACAGAATCTGCCGATGAAGGTTCATATGCCACTCAATAAACCAATCAACACGATATTAAAACAATTTATATTCAGTAACAAATACGCGCTCATATTTATTAATACGCCCAAACTCATTCTAGAGTACGATAGACTCTATTTTATGAGTAATTCCCACTAGAGCCAAGGTTATCTCCAACCTAAGCTCTGATACCAACTGTAACAACCCGCAAATCCGTACCCCTTGAGTCAACACTATTCTACAAAAATCAACTCAAGTTTTACAAAAATACGAACCATTTGGGTTTAAGAAGAAGAGGTAGAAGAAGAGAAAACAAAATCAACATCAGAATCTAACCATCGCAGCAGAATAAAATATAATAGATAGTAAATAATCTCAAAATCAAATATATCTGTTTACATATATTACATCATCAGAGTACATCAGTCACAGCTCACATCAATACAATACAAAGGATACACAACAATTCAACAGCGGAATATATACATAAACAAGTACGGATATGCGTATCGCCATCCTGCTCGTCACCTGAGCTCCACAACACCTCCTGTATCCTATAATACTCGGTCTGACCCGAGCATTGCAGTTAAATAATACTCGAGTCAGTCTGGAATACCAGCGTGAGAAAATCACACCCAATTTCATTATTAAAGTTTCAAAAATCCTTTGAAAACAAAAGCATCTCATAAGACCACACCACAAATAAACATGTCGGGTTTTTACCTTACGATAGCTAAAACATTTTTTGTAGAAATCCTCTGATATTATAATAGGGTCTATATACAAATACTTAAAAAATAGCCGAAATTGTTACATTATTAAATTCCAGCTACTAGCCACAAAGTGGGTAATACAAACAAAACTCGTACAAGGCTCGTAGGGAGAATGGATTTCCAACCAATGACTAGGCACTGGGGTACCACCTGTCGCAGTACGGGGCCTAGATCACCGTACCGAGGAGTACGCTCGCTCCCCTGCAACACAAGGCCGGAACCGTCCCTTAATGGATAGTCCCGAGTGAGATCACCCCGTGGTTGGGATCAGCAACCGCACCACTAAGCCGAAATAAAAGGGACATCTAGACTGGAATGACCTCACCCTGCTTGGGTGCTACCCACCTAGCCTTGCTGCATAACCCCTGATTTTCAGTCATTCCCATTTGATGAGGCTTGAGGCTAAGCGTTACCTTTTTAGAACTTATTTCTTAGTATGCCCATCGTCCATCTGACGATGTTTCGCAAGCATTCATCCATACAAGGCCATCCCGGGTTCGAACGGAACCGAAGGCACTACCCCTACTACATCCATTTTGAAAATATCCTCAGGATTAGTAGCGACAAGCCCTTGCACTTCACTGCTCTATCTTCGAATCCAAAATCTTTTACAAACCGGATCGAAGTGGTTTTCGAGAAATAAATCCCGATCCCGGTCTCTTCGAACGATCAACGTATTTGTCCAATATCGATTGTCGGTGATTTAACTATCAATTAATATTCACAAACATCCATCCAACAATAAATATTTCCCAAATTATTTATTAACCTCGAAAATATCTTCCCAAGATATATTTTCTATTTTCAATCCTTTGAAAACAGTTTCGAAACCATCTTTCTTTTCAGAATAAACTTTCCAAAATATTTTCTATCTCCTCTGAAATCACCAAGCACAAAAATAGATTTTTAAAATGATTTTAAACACTTTACTTTGAAATAGATACTTTAAAACATTTAGGATAAAGCTACTTCAATAATTTGTTAAAAATACATACTACATGAATTTTTGAAAATAAGGTTACTTTATAGAATATAAAACCAGGTTTTCACTTTTAAAACAAATACTAAGTCACTTTTAAATAATTAAGGCTATAATAGATTAAAAGAAAATACTTACTTTAGAATTTAAATATTTAGGAATAATAAATTTCCCAAAACATACTTTTAAACAACTTTAAACTTTAAACTTATATTTAATAATTTACTTTGAAAACGTACTGGGTTATTCAGGGAGACTTTTCAATCTCAATCACTTAAATCAATTTTCTAATTGATTCCCAATTTATTTTATTTGAAATAAATTCTTTGCTTATCAATTCATTTCAAAATTCATTAATTATGGACTCTATTATTATTTCCAGTTTGATTTATTATTATTTTTTATTCTGTAGCTGAAATATACAAATTTCAGGTTATTCCCAAATTTCTTCTTTATGCTTCGTAAATAATTTAAATCTTAAATTTAAAATAAAAGCTTTGTTCTATTAATTAATAACACTGAAGTTTAAAATTCATTCACTTTCTGTTTATTCTAATTTCCTTTCTATACTCAAGATTTATTTCTTAGAATCTTAAAGTTACTTTATTTCTTGTCTAATTCATTTTTAAGTTTATTCAAATTTCTACAATTATTTTACTTACAAATTCATTTTCATTTTCATTTTCATTCCAAAATCCAATATATATATATATATATACATATATTTTTAGTAATTCATCATATCCAATAATTTCCAATCAAAACATAGCATTCAATATTCCAATAAAGTTCATCATAGAATATCAAATAATCACAACAGAGGGTATTAAATAATTTTAAATAAATGTTGAGGGATCCAGTTGGATCCCTCCAACCTGTTTCCCTGTATCCACAGATATTAGCACAATATAACATACCAATTCCAAATATATATATCACACTATAACACATCAATCAATCTGATCATTCAACCAATTATTTAAATTTAATCGTTTAAATCTAAATTTAACTAAGTGAGATTAACTCACCTTAAATTTCCATTCGCAATCCACTTCAATATCGCCTTGGATTTCCAGATGTTTGACCTTAAATAAATAATTTATATGGTTCATTAATATTCGAATGGAAAGAACAATTTATTACCATTCATTTATTTAATTTAACTAGTAATTTGAGTTTAAACTAGTTTTCCCTTTTTGATAAATTATTTATAGTAACTAAAGAGCTAAATAAGCTTGTTAAATAAATCAATAACCCTATTATTATTATATATATATATATATATTAATAACTAGTAAGTTTTAAAGGATGGATATTTGTTTTATTTTATTTTCTTCCAAATTTGAAACTACATATCTATATGTATATTTATATAAAAATAAATTTGTAGATTTCAAAAGTCTACTTGTATATGTAACTTTTTTTTTACTGTTAATTGATTTCTAAAACAGAAATTGGTTTTCCTTCTGTAATGATATTTTTTTGTTTTAAATAAAAATTTATTCTCTGCCCTAAATACGAATTCATACACATATACTTTAAAATTTACAGAAAAGAGAGAATTCATACCAACACTCCAGATCGCCACCACAAACTAACCCTCATCCACCCCTTTGATCACACGGCAACTCGAAGCGTAATCACCGGTGTCGTTCATCCAAATCTCGAGTCCAGCAAAGTAATACCTATCATCACACGCGAAACCACCCATCGCCAGAGACGAACCCACCCAAACCATCAGCCAAGATGTTGAGCTTCTTCCTCCTTCCCGCCTCACGACAGCCCTAAAATCGCGAAATCCAAAAGGAGGACTTGATCCTTCCACCACAGGAACCGTTGCGGCCCCACGCGAGTTTATCTCTACGCGGCCTCGGCTCTTCGATTAGGTCAGAGGGTTAGAGTAGAAGTTGCGATTTTAAAGGTCTTTGAAATGAAAAGGGGAAATTCGATTTTCGGTGCTAACAATGTGGGGAAAAGAAAGAAGCCTGATTTTATAAAAGGAAACGTAAGTGGCTTCGGCTAGAAGATGGATTAGATATTTATTTATTTTATTTTATTTATTTATTTTTTTCTCGAACGGTGTAAAATGAGAAGAGGGGAAAGGAAATCTCGGCTTCCTCAAAATAAAATATCTCTGCTCGATTTTGGCTTCTCGAAGAAGGACGAAGAATCGTGTTTGGTAAGCTACAGGTAGTGTGCGTTGCACGATCTTATTGCCGTGATTTTTAAACTGAAAAGGAAAGAGAGGAAGTACGTGAAAGGATTGACTGTTTAAACAATGTCTAAATTTGATTCAAGCTTAAAATTAAATCGACCCGAATTTCCGATATAGATTTAAGCACGTTTATATGTCGTATGCTCACACAACAACCCCAAAAGGTACGAAAATCGTAATCCGTTAATAATTCAATATTACGGATCCAATGGAACTGGTTTCGTCGAATTCCGAGACTGGGCCTCGAAAGGCTATTTTTAAATTCAATTTAAACGATGAAATTTCAAAACTGAACAAATCACTGTTAAAATTTAAATTTTAAAACTTCTATTATCTTCAGCACTATCAATATAAATTTTACTGAACTTCAAATTATTTTTAACAGGCTTAAAATTCTAGATTCGGCATTTTACTCAACTTCAAATTATTCAATTCAATAATTTAATTGTCAAATAAATCATGATATCTGTAATTCAAGTTAAAATTACCCTATTGAATATTTAAAAGCAATTAAATATTTCGATTCTAAATGCTCAAAAATTCTGGGTCGTCATAGTCTTCCTCCCGAACAAGGGCAGCGCTAATTGCATTCTCTGATACTACCAAGTAAAGATACAACTTCTCATGGTTGATGGGATTCGCGAGGATCGACGGTGTGAAGAGATGTTGAACCAGTGCCTAAAATGGGCCCTCGCATTCTGCAGCCCATTCGAAGTTCCGCTTTCCCTTCCGGATCAAATTGAAGAATGGGATGCATTTATCAGTGGACTTTGATATAAACCTGCTCAATGCTGTTACCTTTCCGTTGAGACTCTGGACCTGCTTTATAGTTCTCGGCGTTTGCAAGTTTCTGATAGCCTAGATCTTTTCGGGGTTGGCTTCTATTCCTCGGGCGTTGACGATGAACCTAAGGAACTTTCCGGACGTGACTCCAAAATGACACTTTAGCGGGTTGAGCTTCATCCCATATTTTCGAAGGATATTGAACATTGATTCCAAATCTTTGACATGATTGGTGGAGTATCATGATTTCACCAGCATGTCATCTACATAAACCTCCATGGTCTTCCCGGTCTGGTCAGTGAACATCCGGTTAACCAAGCGCTGGTAAGTTACTCCGGTGTTCTTTAGTCCAAAAGGCATGACTTTATAGCAGTATAGTCCCAGATCGGTTACGAAACTGGTATGTTCCTGGTCAGGTACATGCATGGGTATTTGATTGTAGCCTGAGTAAGCATCCATGAAAGATAATAATTCATGTCCGGCCGTTGAATCCACGAGTTGATCAATTCGGGGAAGTGGAAAGCTGTCTTTCGGACAAGCTTTGTTTAAGTCAGAATAGTCAATACATGTTCTCCATTTCCCATTTGGCTTTCGGACAAGTACAGGTTTGGATACCCACTCCGGATATAGAGCATCTCGGATAAACCTGTTCGTTTTCTGCTTATTAACTTCTTCCTTAAGAGCGGAAGATCTCTCTGGATCCATACCACGCCTTTTCTGCTTGACCAGGATATACCGCAAGTCAATGTTCAGGGTGTGGCACGCGATGTCCGGCGAGATCCCACACATATCAGAGCGTGTCCAGACGAACACCTCGAGATTCACTCGGAGAAAACCAACCAATTCATGTTTTGTCTCTTGGCTCAACTGAGACCCAACCTTTAACATTCTCGAGTCATCATCATCGTCACCACCGATTGGAACATCAATCATCAGCTCAGCCAGGGGAGCCTGACTTTCTACAGATTCTTCCTTGTTTTCATTGTCTCTGGGGTCAAGATCCCTATGGAATTGGTTGTGGTGCCCAGGCCGAGGCCCAGGCACCAATTGTCAATTATTCGGAAAATGGACGTAGAGAGATTCCTCTGCACCCTTTCCTTTCTCCTTTTGCTGCGCCTTGCGCAGCTCAGCAACATAACAGGCTCTCCCAGCGGCCTGATCTCCCTGAATGACTCCAATCCCACGATCAGTGGGGAACTTCAAAGTTAAACACCATGGGGCAATTGCTGCCCTGAATTCAGCGAGGGTCGGTCGGCCCAAAAATGCGTTATAGGGGGATTGAATGTGGAATACAACAAACTGTAAAATCCGGACTCTCCAGCACTCCCCAACACCTAACTCCACTGGCAATTCTACCACTCCAGTGGGTATGTTTGCGCTTCCATCGAAGCCATGGATTCTAGATTGACAAGCCTTTAAATCTTTGGCTTCCATTTTCATCCGATCATATGCTCTCTTAAACAAAATATTGACTGAACTTCCACTTTCCACCAGGATCCTCTTCATCCAAGCAGGGCCAACCTGGTAAGATATGACTAGTGGGTCAATAGTTGAGGCTTCGACCCTATCAGCATCCCGGCTTCTAAATACGATGTCATCCGTCATCGTCCTCTGTAGTTTGGTCGGAGCCCCTTCATCAAAATTACTGCAACACTCAGTCCGCATGCCTGATAGAATTGGCATACGAATCCATTTCCCTCCTGCTTCGGTCTGCTGGATGGGGACCACCACTGACTGTATTAGTAACCAATCTTCCGCCCGTACGACGGGGTTCCTCCAGTCTCTCTTGATTCCGTGCATGATTCTGGTTTGACGGGCACGCACCACCAGACTGCGGCGCCCGCACGAATTGATCTAACTTTCTCTCCCTAATCAACTTTTCAATGAGGTCTTGCAAATTTCTACACTCATTGGTATTATGTCCATAACTCTCATGGAATATACAAAATTTTCCTGTTTGAATCAGCCTCTCCGACGATGGCTTCGGAGCAGGCTCCTTATACTGCATAGCGTTGCAAGTTTGCAAATATACATTCTCCAGCGACGTATTCAGTGGTGTATATCTATCAAACATTGGTGCCCTACGTCGCTGGCCACGGTTTTGATCCCGTTTCTTGTTTTGATTTTCAATATTTCTCGACTGAGACTGTTTATTTTGTATGTTCAACTGCACTTTCCCAGAACTCTCACCTGATTGTTTAACTGCCACATTATTTTGGATCCCCTCATTACTGGGTCTCACGTCGTCCTGCTTCCTAGACTGTTTCGTGTCCTCACACCTTAAGAACTGGCCGGCTTTGGAGTAGAAACGGTCCAACAACGCGGGGGGTTTCCCAGCTAACCAATTTTCGAACTCGGAATCAGGGTCAATCCCCTTAGTTAGTGCCATCAAAATTGAATTGTCGTTGGGGTTACTAATCTCTGCACATCCCCTTTCCAAATAACGTCTAAGTGTCTCTCCTGGAGCTTGTGTGACACTGGACAAGGTATTAACATCCTTGGTCTAGCAACATGCATACGAAACCGTTTTACAAACTTCTTGGCCAGCTGATCGAATGAAGCAATAGATCGAGGGGGTAGTCTTGTGAACCACAACGTCGCAATGCCCTTTAGAGAAATGGCAAAAATTCTACATTTTACTGCATCATCAGCCTTTGCGGCACTCGTCGACCATTCATATTTAAATATATGCTGGTTAGGGTCCGAATTTCCTTCATACATCGGTAGTGTCGGCATTCTGAATCGCCGAGGGGGTTCAGCATAAAGAATCTCGTCTGTAAACGGTGTATGACTCCGGGAGATTCCTTAGTCGTCATTTGTAACACCCTGACTTTCTCGGATCATTTGTCTTATCATGTTTGAAAGGTCTGGCATTGCAATATTCTGCGCACGTTGGGCCAAAGTGTGGTCGGGTTCCCCATCGCGAGGTTGGACAGGGCACTGTCGATGGTCCACGTCTCGCCTCCTTGGCTCAATGTCTTTTGGAACGTACGGTTCAGCAGTACGTCCTTGCTAGTTTCGGGTATCATCCCTATGTCAACTGCTGTAGCGGTGGCACGGTTATGTGTGGTGTATTGAGGCACAGTCCCTCCCCTGGAAGAGGGCCCAGCGTGGAAGCTGGCTGATGGTCCATCCCTTAACTGCCCAACAGTCAATATGGGCTGATGTCTTGTAGCTTCTGCATATCCTTCGTCCGGTCGAGGACGGACGGATCTGCGGTTGTATCTAGAGGAAGCAAAGCTTTCTATGGAGGAATGAGAGCCTTGGTCCCTTCTATGTCTTCTGCGCTTATGGCGGTTCAGCTGATTTGTTAGCTCAGCGTTCGCGCGTAGCTGTTCGGTTAGTTGATGATGGCTTTGCGTTAGCTCTTGAAGCAGCAACTGGAACTCTTGCCTAGTAACCAGGCCTTGTGAATCCGAGGGTCCGGCTACATTTTGACTGGTTGGTGGTAATTGCGCAGGATTCTGCCTATCCCGGCCTTCTTGATCGCCAACGTTAGAGTTGGTTCTTGTACTTACCGTCTTGAACAGTGGACTCTTTTCTCTAGATTTTTGCGAATCTGAATAGAATGGAAGGAATCTGGATTTGTGATCTGGATCTCTCTTAGATTTATTCAATCGGGTATCGACGACAGATCCAATGAGCAGGAGAAAATCTGGGTTTTCTCAGTGAAAGCACCAAAGTTTGCACCAAAATTGGTCATAACACTCTTTGGGAGTTTTTGAAGAGATAATAATGAAGAATATAAATTAAAAATGAGGATTATCTAAGAAAAACTCCAAACAACAGGAAAGTAAATGCGCAGACAAGCGATTGAAAGTGGTTCGGCGTGTTGCCTACGTCCACTGTGAAGTTTTTGAAACTTTATTGATTCTCTTTTAATGATTACAAGCGAGTACAGTAAACAACAGCAAGATACAACTTCAAATTCGAATTCAACAGCAAAAGTATGATGTAGGTCTCGATCCGGCAGAGTCTGGGCGCTTGAGAATCAAAAGATCCCTTTTCCGTGGGCTCTGGGGCTCTATTTATAGGCGTAGGAGGCTGAGACTTCTCTCAAACTCCAGGAGACTCGTTCTGGCATGTGAGAGGGCCCACACGACCAACTCTAGGAAGTTTCGCCTCGATCTGTGATCTATACGAAATCATTTCGTATCAATCAAGATCCCGCCCGATGGAGCTGTAATTTGGTGGGAATACTCCTTGGCACATAGGTAATCTTCTGTGAAAATTTCATAGCATTTGGATCAGTGGATCATGAGATATAGTCGATACGAAATGGAATTTCTTGGTGGCTGTTTGGTTCGAACCCATCACTTCGAATCGGTACATTCGAATCGATCTTCTCACGTGGTTCTTTGATGACGTGGCACGCACCCTTCGCCTCGATCCGAGTTTCACTCCTAGTTGATCGTGTCGACTCCATTATTTTCGCCTTGTTCGCATCGAATTTGACACGTCACCCAGGCTTTTGACTTGATGGATACGAAGTAGTCATCAGCCACGGATTCGAACAACAGTTACGTTGATGGATACGAGCTAACGAAGGTCGATGGTTACGAACAGGCCTTTACTCGATGGATACGAGCCACACGGCTCCTTAATGGACACGAAGTCAATCGATGCGAACCGGAGTTGTTTGATGGATATGAAGTAAGTAACCTGATGGATACGAATTGCTCTGCCCAGATGGATTCGAAGAGAGGCTTCCACGATGGATGCGAAGCAGTAACCGTTGCCTTAGTTGATGGATGAGAAGTAGACTATCTGCCGATGGATACGAAGTAGGGAGATGCCAATGGATTCAAATAAGGATGAGCCGATGGGTACGAACGAGATCGAGTCGAATCGAGGCTTCCCGATGGATTCGAACTTGATCGACACGAACTGAGGCTCTTCGATGGATACGAAGTCGCTGGACCCCTGATCGATACGAACGTGATCGATTTGAACTGGAGTTCGATGATGGATACGAAGACGGAGCTTTTCCCTTCAAATTGTATTGGCCATAACTTGAGCACACGAACTTGGATTGACTTGAAACTTAGAATGTTGGCTCCCTTGGCCTTGCTAGCCGTGTCTTAGCAATTATATCTCAATCCGGACACGGACAAAATTTATCGATATCCATAGCAAACCTGTGTATGTTTGATATCCAGGAAGAGTGATCCTTGGTTTTCAATCAGTTCCTTGGTATCTCGGCCTTGCCAAAAGGCGGGATAACACTAAGTATTTATATTGCTCATGAATAAATATATATTTTCGTTTAATATAGTTGTTTTGCTAATAATGGGTTATAGCCTATTACATATATTAGCTTGTAAGTATAATGTATAAATGTAAGGATCAGTTGCACATATATATTAGTTATATAATTCTATATTGAGCTATATATGTATACGTTATAGGGTATTACTAATTATAATAGTTTATTTTAGTTGCAGTATACTATTTGTTATAGAATGAATTTATATAAAGATTATATATTGTGTGCATAAAGTCTATCTGTTGCATTGATATTTTGATACGTATAGTCTATACGTATACATGCTTACATAGTCGTATATCTATAAGGAAGGATATGATTTGCTTTGCCTGTAACTTTTGTATTAGAAACAATGTATAACTGGATATATTATAGTTTGTATAAGAATTTGTTTATTGTTAGTTTAGGTGACGATACATATATGATTGTTGTATATACATTTTATAATATTATATTTATGATGTAATAGTTTGTATTAATTTACTTGTCTATTTATTGTAGCATGATTTCTTAAGTTATATATATATATATATATCAATCGATATAAATATAAATATATATATTATATTAGTATTAAATTTGTTTTGTAAGGTGAATTGGATCATTGCAATATGCTGTATAGTTATATGATTGATTTTAAAAATATTACACATAAGTATACTTGGGTTTGATTTTTAAATTTTATTTTTTATGTGTTTAATTTGAACCAATGATTTTGAAATGAATATATATTTAATTTAAAATGTGTTTAATTTTAAAATATGTTTTATATATGTAAATTGTATACAGTTATATATATAGTTCACTTATAATATTTATCTTCGTCGATCTAGCTCTGATTTGATTTCGTCAAATCTCTATCTTTCAGCTTGTCAGTTGAATCTGTATCCATCTAGCTTTGCTTTAGGTTTCATGCTTGAATTCGTAGCACATCTCAGTCTCGTTCATCTCTAATCTCGAAAGGTGAGCAATCACTCATGATTAACGTTCTTATATTTATTAAATTTGATTTCAATTGAAACGATAATTGAAATATGATGAGTTATTTACATTGTTATATATATGCCATTATATGCTATCTGTTCCCTATCACATCTGACACCATTATCTGTTATTTATATTGATGATATATGCCTGTTATATTATTATCATATCTGTTATCACTCTGCGAGTTCCCTATTAGTATAGAATTCACTATGGGTTGAAATGATACATACACGAACGATCCATAGAATTGGAGAAAATCATTATGGGTTGAAATGATAGACCTAAGCGATTTTCAATTGAATTGAATTTGGGATTGTGGTTGAAATAATATATACCCGTATATAAATTTAAATTACGGATTGAAATGATAAATATCTGTATCACTTGAACATAGGATAAAAAATTATATACAGACACCGTGGTCTATATATAAAAATATTTTGAAATAATTTCTATGTTTTGGAAAGAAATATAGGGTTTTATATAAATATATATTTCAGATATTACATAAATGTTTTTTTATGTATAGCTAAATTCTTGATTTTAAGCTATGTATAAATTTGTTTTAATATAAAATAAGTTTAATAATAAAGTTTGATTTTATTAAATGTAATATGTTTAATATTTAAATTATATATTAATATAAAGTTTATAATGATTTTAATAAATTAAGGCAGGGAAGATAGATTTGAAATTGGTTTGAAGTTGTATTTAATTAAGAATTATATTTTATTAAAATAAATTTGGAACTTATTGAATTCGAGATTTTAAAGGATATGGTTTTATGACTTGACTTTTGTTAAGGTGATTTAAATGAATGGTTCAGGTGTGATTAAATTAAAGGGAAAATTCAGAAATTTAGTTTAGATTTCGAGATTTATTTAAGTGATATTGGATATATTAAGTGGATATTTCAAACTAATAATGAAGTTAAATTTAGATATATATGAAATTTTCAAATTTAGTTTTGAAATGTTTGAATATTTAAAGCTTTGGAAATATTGAAATTGAAATGGTTTATTTTGGGATTCAAATCTGTTTTGAAACCAATATAATTTGAAATGGTTTATTGAGAAACTAAATTGAATTGAAATTGATGATTTGAGATTTGATTTAAACTGAATTTTTGGATTCAAGTTGATTTGAACCAATTTGAGAAGTTTGAGGGCATTATTTCATTATATAAAGAAAATTTTAAATTATATTTAAACTATTTTATATTTTACTTTATAAATTATTTTATTATAAACTATTTTATTATAAATCATTTTAATATAAACTATTTTAATATAAACTATTTTTATGTACTAATTATTTTAATATAAATTATGTTTACTTATAACTCTTTTGTATAAACTATTTTACTTTATAAACTATTTTATTATACATATTATTTTAATATCTAATTTGTTTAAGTGGTGGAAGGTATGTTTTCATTGCTATGATGTCAAATGTTGTGATTTCCAAATTTCAAGTGTTTTGAATTTTTGAAAGTGTTATAACTTTGAAATGCTATTATTTTGTAAATGGATATATTTGAGATGAAAATAATATCGTATTTAGTTTTGAAATGGAAATGATATCGTATTTGATTTTGAAATGAAAATAATATCGAATTGATTTTTTCGTTGAAATGGAAATGATATTTTGGTTTCGAAGTATAAACTATTTTAAAATGACCAAGGTGTTATAATAACGTTTGGTTGTTAAAGAGACCGGGATTGGAAGTTGTCATACTGTCTGCCAGCTCTGAAAACCACTTTAACAACCATGTACGAGGTGGAGATTCCAAAATGAAGTAGGATGGTGGCGACGTCCTATTGAGGTATATACGTGGACCCAACTCCCTTGAGTTGGCATAAGGTGGCTAAAACAGGAACAATTGACGGGCTAATGAGGTAGCTCCTTTGATCGGACACACTGCTTTGATACCATTCTATTACTTTGTGATTGGTACTGTGCACCTTTGATTTTTTTGGGAGTGTGGCTCGAGGTGGGCGGTAGCTGCGCATATGCGTTACCACCGGTCCGGAAATGTAATTGGTATACCTACCCTGGCATTGCCTAGTTGTGCTGTGTCACCTACCCTAACGAGCTTCACTACGAGTTTGATTTGTGTCGTACCTATGGAGTATCCTTTGTGGCCTCCCTGTCATGGGGGACTACGTTACTGTATAGACTATTGGCACTATAAAATGTGTTAAGGGAGATATGGGTAACGCCTCTATGCTATTTTTAAATATATTATACTTTACTTTAGACATTATTATAATAACGTATATTACTACATAGTAGATAGTTTAACGGATCCTTAAAGGATGGTTATCGCAAGCATCCTTTGAGTTACTTGTATTTCAGTTGTTATTTCACTTGAGTTGGATTTATTGATATAAGAATGTTAATCCTGATTCGAGTGTTTTGTGTTTTGCTTTAGCTCAGGTCAGACTGAGTGATACATCTTTTGAGACTCACCTTTGGAGTTGGAGCTTCGCTTGGAGATCCAGCTATCTATGCAGCTTTCATATATTCAGTTGATTCTAATGATGTATTCTGATCTTGTATTTGACTATTATATTCGAGCCTTCTGTTGTATCTATATAACTCTGCTATATATATAGTAGCTTCATGAACTACTATTCATTTTATTTCTGCTGCATATTGTATGTTACTCTGTGTTTGTGATTCTGTGATTATTTGTGTACTGTATATGTTGAGTTTTTCCAACTATAAATTAACAATCTGGTATTTTGAGCAATTCAAATCCGGCATGCGTAGATGCAAATGGTTGAAAATATCAAGATGTTACATGTGGTATCAGAGCTTTGGCTCTAGGCAAAACTTAGCATGTATAGTAAATTTATTTATAGAACCACTTCCGTTCGAGCATGAATTTCTTCATTTTGACTCAGTATCATTTGAATTTTGGAATGTTCTCCTTGGTTCCAAAATCCATCCTTATCTTTCCCTATTCGTATTCTAGAGTATCCCATAATTCCACTTCAAACAATCTCTTTAATAGATCGGTGGTCTTGCCAATCTTCGAATGATTTGTAAAGGAGTGAAACTCCTTTACAATAAGCATTGATTTACCGAAGATTTCTGTATCCTCGGTTTACGATGCTATCTATCTCCTGCTATGCCTGAATTCTATATTTTGCGATCGAATGTCGATTTACCTTAGAATTCTGCATCGATCTTATTCTTGAAGTCCAGGTCGACCCTATTAGGGTTGTCCGCAATATATATAAACTCATCCATCTCCCTATTTTGTTATTTAATTATCTTATCTTTGTTTCAAACCTATCTTCGGAACAAAATTCTCTTTGATTTGAGTCCATCAAATTTGAATCTCTATCCTTGCTTTGCAATCTATTCTTGTATCGTCGAGCGAGGAAATGATATTAAAAATGCTTTATTGTGCTGTTTGAGTTGTTAATGTTGATTTGGGTTTTCAATCGATTCGTCTAATCAACGATATCGATAGGATTTCCAAAACACTTGAACAGAGCAAACTGGCACAATTTTTTTTTTAAATTTGGTAAATGAAATCAATTTTTGTATGATTATATTATATATAAGTATAAGTTTTCTGAAATTAAATAGTTAATGAATTGGTTATTGAAAATAATAATATTTTATTTTCACTTACTATTTTGTAAGCCATGGACTATTTAAACATCCATATTTGAAATTTTGAAATGAATCTAAATTTAGAATTTGAGAATTTAATTTTCGATAATTCCAAATTTGGTTCTAAAAGTTTTAAAATGTATATTATTTGAAAGTATTTTCGAATAGAAATCGTTTCTAAAGAATTTTTAAATGTTTAAATCAGTGCTTCCCTCTTTTGTCGCTAGAAAATAATTTCGATGATGGCGGCTGCATCATCTATATTCATTTTCGAGTTTCGAAGTGAAGAGACCATTCTGCAGTCTTGCTATATTATTATGTTGGAAATTAAATTGATTTGAATTGTTGGAGTATGAATTGATTTATAATATAGTTATATATTTATAGATTTGATTTGACTTATATATATATATATATGTATTTGTATATTTATCTCTAATGGTTTGAAGTTAATCGGAAAATTTATTCTTAGATTTTATGTTAAGGATGATTTCAATTATATATAAATCCAAAAAATTTTGAATAAATATTTAACTTGAAATAGTTGAATTAGAAAAATTTCACTTATGTAATACCCAATTATATTCTAATATAACTTTTCTTAATCATTCAGAAGTTGGATATGTAAACAGATAATACACAATATAAGATGAATTTTATAAATAAAATTTGACTGATCATAATAATAGTTATACACGAAAATTTTAGTTATAACATGTTAATAGGGATAAGTAGAACAATAGGTTAATTGAATAATAAATGAGATAGATAAAATAAATTTTGTTTTGATAAATTGATAAATTGAAATTAAATCAACTCAATGAAATATCTTAAATTTAAAACCAATTATTGAATATTAGTTTGTTTAAATTTAAATTTATACGGTTTAAATTAATTGTTTTATTTTGTTTTCCAATCTATTTTTCTTTCTGTTTGTTTCTATTCTCCTACCTCCTTTCTTTTCGGGGGTGAAAAGTTGTGAATGGAGAGAGTGTAACAACCCGTAAATTTTACCAGTTTTAATAATGTGATTAATTTAATTTTTATGAAATTTTGAATGATAAAATTTTGAAATAAAATTTTAATATTTGGAGTACGTCTAATTAAACATAGCAAATGGCAAATTTTCATCTGATAATATAGAAGTTTATTTTACAGTGTAAGTCTATTTCAATTTAAATCAGTTAATATTTGATGATAATAAAATCTTTTCTAAACCTGAATATTCTTTTATGGAAAATTTGTCAATCATCTTCTGAGTGAGAGGCCATATTGCTTTTCTTCAAATTTTGACTGTTATTGCTCCGTTTATCTTATTTCTGTCAAATTAGCAGCATTTGCGGTACCGATTATCGACTTTTGATAGGATGATCGTACCACTGATATATGTATGACATTTTGATTTTCTCTTCACGTTGATCTCTGTTGTATATTCAATTCCGTATCTTGAAGTCCGGTAAGCAGCGGAACACATGAAATGGTTAACCGAAACGGTCCACCTTTTTATTTTCATGTGACCTTTTATTTTTCCACCGCTCAGAAACCAATGGTCAGAGCTTTAATTATTTCTTGGAATTCACATATGACCTTTGGTTGTTCCACTTTCCAATATACTTTTTGGTTCCTTTCCATTCTCCTCTGGTTGTTTCATTTTCTTTGCTTGCTTTCACTTTCCTCTTTCTTCTATCTTTTTCTGCCATACTCGGAAAAAAATATGAAGATATATGAAGGCAAACTCACGTCACCATTCCCAAGCAACCCTCCACCACAAACCTTTCTCCATCACACTTGCCATTCACCCATGCACGCACTCCAAAACCGAGTTGCATCGCCTCCTCAACGTAAGCCCCATCACCTCTCATCCCCACCTAACTTCGACTCCTTCGTCGGACCTACTAATCAATAGCCTGGCCGATGCTCCTCCTCGATCAGCCGTGCCAACTTCCAAATCTTCCACATGCATAGTTTGCCAAGCTGCCACGACATCGTCCGCCTCACGCAACCCGAGGCATATGCTCATTCCTCTCCTCTCTTTCACCTCGGCTTCCTCCCGCAGCATCAACTGCCAAATGCACCCATCTTGTCATGCTGTGTACGTTATTTTCTGCTATTATATTTTTTTTAAGTATTTATATTGCTCGTGAATAAATATATATTTTTGTTTAATATAGTTGTTTTGCAAATAATGGGTTATAGCCTGATACATATATTTGCTTGTAAATATAATTGTATAAATGTAAGGATCAGTTGCACATATATATTAGTTATATAATTCTATATTGAGCTATATACGTTATAGGATACTATTAATTATAATAGTTTATTTTAGTTGCAGCGTACTATTTGTTATAGAATGAATTTATATAAAGAGTGAATATATATTGTATGCATAATGTCTATCTGTTGCATTAATATTTTGATACGTATAATCTACACGTATACATAGCTTACATATGTGTATATCTATAAGGCAGGATATGATTTTCTTTGCTTGTGACTTTTGTATTGCATACAATGTATGACTGGATATATTATGGTTTGCCTAAGAATCCGTTTACTGTTAGTTTAAGTGATGATACATATATGATTATTGTATGTATATTTTATAATATTATATTTATGATGTAATAGTTTGTATTAATTTACTTGTCTAAACTGTATCATGATTTCTTGAGTTATATAAATATATATATATATATATATATATATATATATATCAGTCTATATAAATATATATGTATATATATTAGTATTGTATTTGTTTTGTAAGGTGAATTGGATCATTGCCATTTGCTGTATACTTATATGATTGATTTTAAAAATATTACAAATAAGTATATTTGGGTTTGATTTTTAAATTTTATTTTGTATGAGTTTAATTTGAACAAATGATTTTGGAATGAATATATATTTAATTTAAAATGTGTTTAAATTTAGAATATGTTTTATATATGTAAATAGCATACAGTTATGTATATATGGTTCACTTATACTATTTATCATCATCGATCCAGTTCTGATTTGATTTTGTCAAATCTCTTCCTTTCAACTTGTCTATCGAATATGCATCCATCTAGCTTTGCTTTGGGTTTCGTGCTTGGATTCATAGCACATCCCTGTCTCGTTCATCTCTAACCTCGAAAGGTACGCAGTCACTCATGATTGCGTTCTTATATTTATTAAATTTGATTTCAATTGAAAAGTCAATTTAAATATGATGATGTTAGTTGTTTACGTTGTTATATATATGCTATATGTTCACCTATGACATCTGACACCATTATCTATTATTTATATTGATAATATATGCCTATTATATTATTATCATATCTGTTATCACTCTGCAAGTTCCATTTTAGTATAGAATTTGCTATGGGTTAAAATGATACATACCCGAACGATCCGTAGAATAGGAGAAAATCGTTATGGGTTGAAATGATAGACCCAAGCGATTTTCAATTGAGTTAAATTTTGGATTGTAGGTTGAAATGATATATATCCGTATATAAATTTAAATTACGGATTGAAACGATAAATATCCTTATCACTTGACCATATGATAGAAAATTATATACAGTCACCGTGGTCTGTATATAAAAATATTTTGAAATGATTTCTACAGTTTTGGAAAGAAATATATGGTTTTATATAAATATAGATTTTAGATATTGCATATATGTTATTTTTGTATAGCTAAATTATTGATTTTAAACTATGTATAAATTTATTTTAATATAAAATAAGTTTAGTAATAAAGTTTGATTTTATTAAATGTAATATGACTAAGTATTTAAATTATATATGAATATAAAGTGTATAATGATTTTAATAAATTAAGGCTGGGAAGATAGATTTGAAATTGGTTTGAAGTGGTATTTAATTAAGAATTATATTTAATTAAAATCGATTTGGAACTTATTAAATTTCAGATTTTTAAAGGATATGGTTTTATAACTTGACTTTTGTTAAGGTGATTTAAATGAATGGTTCAAGTGTGATTAAATTGAAGGGAAAATTTAGTTTAGATTACTTGAAATTTATTTAAATGATATTGGATTTATTAAGTTGATATTTCAAACTAATAATGAAAGTTAAATATAGATATATATGAAATTTTCAAATTTAGTTTTGAAATGTTTAAATATTTAAAGCTTTGGAAATAGTGAAATTGAAATGGTTTATTATAGGATTCAAATCTATTTCAAAACCAATATAATTTGAAATGGTTTATTGAGAAACCGAATTGAATTGAAATTAATGATTTGAGATTTAATTTAAATTGAATTTTTGGATTCAAGTTGATTTGAATCTATTTAAGAAGTTTGAGAAAATTATTTCAGATAAAGAAAATTTTAAGTTATATTTAAACTATTTTATATTTTACTTTATAAATTATTTTATATAAACTATTTTATTATAAATCATTTTAATATAAACTATTTTAATATAAACTATTTTTATATACTAAATATTTTAATATAAACTATATTTACTTATAACTCTTTTATATAAACTATTTTACTTTATAAACTATTTTATTATATATATTATTTTAATATCTAATCAGTTTAAGTGGTAGAAGTTATGTTATCAATGTTATGATGTCAAACATTGTGATTTCCACAGTTGTATAATTTTAAGTGTTTTGGATTTTTGAAAGTATTATAACTTTAAAATGCTATGATTTTGTAAATGGATATATTTGAGATGAAAATAATATCGTATTTGGTTTTGAAATGGAAATGATATCGTATTTGGTTTTGAAATGAAAATAATATCGAATTGATTTGTTTTTTTGAAATGAAAATGATATTTTGGTTTCGAAGTATAAACTATTTTGAAATAACCATGGTGTTATAACAATGTTTGGTTGTTAAAGAGACTGGGATCGGAAGTTGTCATACTCTCTGCCAAATACGAAAACCACTTTAACAACCGTGTACGTGGTGGAGATTCCAGAATGAAGTACGATGGTGGCGATGTCCTATTAAGGTATACATGTGGACCCAACTCCCGTGAGTTGGCATAAGGTGGCTAAAACAGGAGCAATTGACGGGCAAATGAGGTAGCTCCTTTGATCGGACACACTCCTTCGATACCATTCTATTACTTTGTGATTGATTGGGCGAACCTTTGATTTCTTCTGGAGTGTGGCTCGAGGTGGACGGTAGCTGCGGCTATGCATTACCACCTGTCCGAAAGTGCAATTGGTATATCTAACCAGGCATTGCCTAATTGTGCCGTGTCACCTACCCTCACGAGCTTTACTGCGAGTTTGATTTATGTCGTACCTATGGAGTATACTCTGATGGCCTCCCGATCTGGAGGGACTATGGTACTGTATAGACTGCTAGCACTATAAAATGTGTTAAGGTGGATATGGGTAATGCCTTAACGCTTTTTTTAAATATATTATACTTCAGTTTAGACATTGTTATAATAGCGTATATTACTTCATAGTAGATAGTTTAACGGAACCTTATCCCAAACATCCTTGGAGTTATTTGTATTTCAGTTGTTATTTCGCTTGAGTTAGATTTATTGATATAAGAATGTTAATCCTGACTCGAGTGTTTTGTGTTTTACTTTACGCTCGGGTCAGACTGAGTGATACAGCTTTTGAGACTCACCTTTGGAGTTGGAGCTTCGCTTGGAGATCCAGCTATCTATCTAGCTTTCAGATATTCATTTGATTCTAGTGTTGTATTCTGACCGTGTATTTGACTATTGTATTCGAGACTTCTTTTGTATCTTATTTAACTCTGTTATATATAGTAGCTTCATGAACTACTATTCATTTTAGTTCTGCTGCATATTGTATATTACTCTGTGTCTGTGATTCTGTGATTATTTATGTACTGTATATGTTGAGTTTTGCCAACTATAAATTAACAATCTGGTATTTTGAGTAATTCAAATCCGACATGTGTGGATGCGAATGGTTGAAAATATTAGGATGTTACACCATCCTTGAAATTAAATTTAAATAATTGACTCGCTTGGCCATAGGATAGAGAATTATATACGGACGCCGGATTAGTTATATTAAATGATTTGTAAATTTTGATTTGAAATTATTTATATGATTTGGTTTTAAGAAAAAAAATCAAATTTATGGAAATCGAATTATTTTTGAAGTAGAACTCAAAAGGTTGAAATTTTAATTTTAAATAGGAATGTTTTAGATAATCGAAGTTGAGACTTTTAAGTTATAACTGAAATATGATGTGAATTTCAGAAAATTGATTTTTTTTTAAAAGATTGGGCTTTTATTCGAACTTTGAATATTTCTAAGTAAAAGGTGATATAAAAACCTTATTTCGAAATTGAGCTTGGAATTCAATTATATTTGAAGATTTGGATTTTTAAATTGAATATTGAAGGAAAATTTGATTTAAGTGTTTTGAATTGATATTTTGGAAATCGAACTCGTAATTGATTTAACTCGAAATGGTTTAATTTTGGAATTGGAGTTGAAATTAATTTAAGATTGGAATTTAAATTAATTTGAAATTTTGAATTTGAAATTAATTTGGAATTAGATTTGAAATTAATTTGGAATTGTTATTGAAATTAATTTGAAATCGAAGTAAAATTCGACTTGAAATCGGAATGGAATTGAATCGATTAAATCGGAATGGAAATCAATACTAATTTGAATTGGAAAATTTGGAAAGCGAACTGGTTTAACTTTGAAACTATTTTTAAATGAATAATTTTACTATAAACGATTTAAAATCTATATTCTTTAAATATTCAAATTATTTTGATTTCCCAAACTATTTTATAATATAAAACAATTTGAGTACTCAAATTATTTTTTATTAAACAATTTTAACTACTTAGATATTTTTAAACTAATTAAACTATTATTTAAAAATTCAAACTGGTCAAAAGGCGGAATGTTTATATTTAAATGCGAATTGAGTTAAAGTGAAGTTAAAATCAAAATTTTGTAATTTAAATCGAAATTTTGAATTGAAATCGATATATTGAACTGAATTGAAATTTTGAAGCAAAATATGATTTTCGTAGCGAATATGATGATTTCGAAATGGATTTGATTTTGAAAAAAATATGATATTTTGATATCAAATATGAATTGTTTTTGAAATATAAAAGAACCAACGAATGTGTGAAACGACATTTGATTGTTAAAGGGATCGGACACTCTTATTGGCATATTCTCTGTCAATATTGGAACCACTTTAACAACTGTGTACGCGGTGGATGATATCCATAATGTAGTGGTTGAATTAATGATGCTTACTAGAATGAAGTAAGAGAATGATGATGGATAGCTTTGAAACTCATGTCATAATTAAAATGACTAAAATAGGAGCCTTCTGTCCAATGAGATTGCCTACCTCTAGCGACGTTGATCCCTTGTATTACTTTTGTGATTTCGAATTCGATGGGTGCACCTTTTATTGGTTGGATTAATTGTCGCGGTCGGCCACGGATGAGTTACGACCGCCTAGAAAGGGTAAACCGGTAGAATCTACCTTGGGCATTGTCTCACGCACCTTGTCATATTTATCCCTATACGAGCCATTATGACTTTGGTTTAAACTGTAC
This sequence comes from Allium cepa, assembly GCA_030765085.1. NCBI lineage: Eukaryota > Viridiplantae > Streptophyta > Magnoliopsida > Asparagales > Amaryllidaceae > Allium > Allium cepa. Next base: position 632,750,351 of record CM060932.1, on the reverse strand, counting down.
AAATATGTTAAGGTGGATCAATGTAAAGCCTTAATTCCATTTTGATATTTATTTTACTGATAGACATTATCTATTATAGCGTATACTATTATATATATAAATAGTTAAACGGATCCTTAGGAGATGGAAAATCACGTAACATCTCTTAAGTTATTGCACTTATATTTATGATATTGATTTGACTTTCATAAGAGTATTTTAGTCCTAAGTCGAGTATTTTGTCTTTTCATTACACTCTGGTCAGTCACGAGTTTTTCAGCATATTGAAGATTATTCCCTAGAGGACGAAGATGAGGATTTTGGTATATTGCTATTATTATTATTGCCTACATCATGCTATTCTACTATAATGATTATTTATCCCTGATGTTCATATATAAATCTGATAAATGTGTATAGATTATAATCAAATGTATAGTAAACAGCTTCATGAATTATTGATCTAATTATTATATTTTATCATTTTCACTGTGAGATTATGTGTTTGTTTTCTTCTTCGCTTCTTATTTTTCTTATTTGACTTTATTGATTATCTGCATTCCAATTGTTCAAGTCGGACATATGTGGATTTTTGTCAATTTAAACCTTTCGAAATGTGGGTCATCACAATTGGTACCAGAGCCAGGTTTAGCGATAATTTTGGCTCTGTGGGGTTTGACTCATTAGAGATAGGGTTGTAATACTCTAAAATTAGTCTGTTGAGAGTGAGTGTGTGTGTGTGTATACATATAAAAGCATACTTGTCAGTATTATAAAATGTTTTGTATTATGTTTACTTATCCATTGAGTTGTTTATAAATTCTAGTTCATGTGCGGGACGCAGTGTAATCGATAGGGGTTTCTGAACACTTAAACGAGGCAAATCGGCATAATATAGTTTTAAAAAAATCGAGTACATGAAATAATTTTACCTAAATTATATTATATATATAAAGTGATTATTAATGAAATTGTTGTTTTTCGATGATAATATTTAATTATCATCGATTATTAGTTGAAATAAAAATAAAACGAATATTTAATGAATTTTATTTTATAAAGCATTTGATAATTAAATTGAATTGAAATATAATTGCAATAAGAATTGGCTAAAATGATCAAGTTGTAAATTAATGGAATATTTTGATAATAAGTTAAGGAAATTTGTATAAGTATATTATAATATAGCTTATATATAGAAATGATTTTTAAAAATCGAGAATTCTGGAATTTAAAATCCTTTTGTTTTCAAAATTGTTTTTAAAAGCCTTAAAAATTAATAAATAGTATTATTTAGAAGATTTTTTACTAGAAAAATATTTTGAAAGGATTTTATGAAGAAGATAAAAGCATTAAACTCGCTTTGGTCGTTGGAAAATAATTCTGAGGATGACTGTAGCATCGCTAGTATTCATTTTGAGTTTCTGAGTGTAAATTTCTACCAAAAGGAATTTATTTTTGATTAAAACAAGTTTTGATTATGATGAAAAAGATATTATTCCATTATGATTTGATGAATATATGAAAACTGTTTTGAACTTTAAATGAAAATAGTATGGATTAAAATATGTTTATAACTTATAGATTTGAACTGGAAAGTAAAATTTAACATTAAACTGTTGAATATTTATGGTTAAGCAAACACAAGAAAATTTAACTTGAATAAGATTAAATAAAATGAGTGATGGATTAAAATAAAATGAAGTTCAAGTTAATATCAAATAAATTGAATTAGATATTAAGTGAAGTTAGAGGAAATAGTAAAGTGAATTATTTTCACTTGAGCTAAAATGAATTAAAAACGAATACGAACTTGAATTATATAATGAAATGTAATTTAAGCACAGAATACAATAGCCTATGATTTTTTTGATGATAATAAACATATATATATATATATATATATATTCGTTTAAATGTTTTCGTTGTTGTACTATTTTATTTTTCACATAATTAAATAAATATGTGTTGAATAAAATAAATAACACAGAATTCTTACTTAAACAAATATTTTATTCAAACAAATATTTTATTACAATTTCAAATAGTACAAATTTGAGCTCTCACTACATTTATACATTTTCAATTACAGTACAACTTCTATTACAACACAATTTTCAATATACAATTTTTTTGTACATGGTTCACCTCACTACATAAGTCATTCAACGCTATTTAATCTTCAACTTTGTTCCGGCCTATATTCCGCATCTGAACTATCTACGAAATAAACACTACGTAGTAAAATTGAAATAGAAATTATTTTGCAGTGTACAATAAAATGTGTGTTTTTGAAAATATTATTTGCCTCGGTTATTTGGGTTGTTCGTCACAATTTCTTTTAATTCATCATACACGAACAACTTGTGACATGCACAATGTATCAATGTACATGCCAAAAGGCCATGCACACCGATATACACGTGCTTGTTAAAACTACAAGGATAGGTGAGCACAACGTAAAACCCAAGCCTCGGTCGGATTCAACTCAAGTGCAGATTTGATTGAACCAGAGACCATCACAACCACAGGCAACAACAAATCAGAGTCCAATTGGAATAAGACTCAATGCAATGGTCAGATGCAACATGGAGACCAACATACATGTTAAATGGAATCAAGTACAAGACAAATGTAAGAGCTACAGTTCATTTCCACAATAGGCCGGTACAACATGAAAACCAGATTTCCAGTAAACCAAGCAAGTCAGAGAATGCTAGTTATAATGCAATGACAAGGCTCAACTCAAAATTGAAAAAGACCAGTCTACCTCCAGACATTCAAATTTCAACATGAACATGAATACAAGGCATTTCAGCGATGATTACAAGACATGTTCAAAAGTGCATAACAAAATTTAACACAAAGCAACATGATGGATGAGTAGCTCAACCAGACTACAAGTGAGCTCATGAAAATAAGTAAATGGATCCAAGGGACTATAACTCAGAGCAATGAGATCGGAACAATTACCAGAATAAAAAAGAAAAGAGGGTACATTTATATGTCATTGGATTAACATAAATGAATAAGGAACAAGACAAACAAGTATATCTGCACAAGTAGTTGTGAATAAAAGAGATGCAACCAAAATAGCACAAGCGAACCCAGACCAATAGAACATCAACCATAGAATAAAAGTGTGAAGACAAGAACCCACACATGCACAGATGACTCGAAGAAACAACAACTGCCACTCGAACACACATACAACACGATGCAACATGAAGTCCCAAATCAATACAAGTACAAGTGGACATAAACAGTAACTAGATTATCATAAAAGCAAACGGATATGAATCACGAAGCAACTAGCATCAGTTCTATACATATGAAACAAAGGCATGAACAAATTCAATTGCAGACACACACACAACAAGATATGAAATTCAATTAAATCAAAATAAAACATCATTAAAGAGTTCTAAAATTCGAATACTGTCAACGAAAATACAACAGAGGACAGAGGCAACACATGAAGGGTAAGAGCAAGTGGAACCACACCAGTGTATGCAGCAAGACCACAAATGTACAAAAACAATGCGGACAACAGTTAAATTGGAAACCAAGCAAATAGTGAAATGATGATATGCAAAGCTGTTTATAGTTTTATAGGAACTTACAGAAAGCATTTTACATGTTTCAAGAAGAAACAATCATAGCATTTAGCAGTTCAAAAAACAAGTGTTAGTAATTTACATGACGCCAAGGTTCAAACAAACAAGTCATGGTTCAAAAAGAGAATGGAATAGCAATTCGAATATTGCCAGCAAAAAATGGAACATAATTAAGTCAAATTTTATCTCAAAATTCAAATGTCGTAGTCATAGGAGAAATAATGCAAAGAAGTTTGAATATATCAGAGATGGAGCAAGTCGGAATTATCACAAGCATCCAATCAAAAATAAATGGCCGAGCATAGCAATGTAAAAAAAATCAAAAAGATTTATACGAACGTAAATTTAGGGTTTTAATCACTATAAATTACCTGTTCACATCATCGGCAAAAAGTATTCGACTTCGAGACTAAAACCAGTGAGCATACTTAGAACAAATCGAAAAATATATTCAAAACTCAAATCAGTCAAAGTCAAGCATAATCAAATCGAAAAATCAGGTACCGCATTCGAGCTCGATAATTGGAGCAGCCCTAACATTATCAAAGCCAAGGGATCGATCGACATAGCCAATCAAATGAAAGCATACTCTTAATCGATCAAATTTCTAAACGGCGACTTCAATTTTGGAAAAACCCAAGCTTCTGAAGAGGAACGAAGAAATAAAAAGGAGCGGCCATGAAAACTAAAGAAAAGCGGAAGTGTTCTTTTGTTTACAAATTGGGCCGGTCTCATTTTAAATTGTGCTGGGCTTTAACTTTCAAAATAGGGTTTTTTTACTAGTTTTATTTTATTTCATAATTTTCTTTTTAAAATCGTGTAACTTCTAGTCTCGTGACTATGTTACGAATTACGATGGTGTAATTCGAGAATTCACAACTCAATGATTGAGTTGTGGCAGGGTTTTAAGCGTTGAGTTAGGTTGGTCATTAGCGTGTATCGCAAGTTTACGTATGTAAGCGTCTGACTACTTAATTTCTAGTAGAAACCTTGGGGGCAGCACATAGGTAGGTTATTGCCGAAGATGGGTAAATTTGTGTGTGATCTTTACTGCATTATTTTCTACTGCTGGTTTTATTTTCGCAATATTTTTTTTTTATTAGTATCACCCTATTTACACCCCCCATTTAGGGTGAAAACGATCCTACAAGTGGTATTAGAGCAAGGTTAACAACAAGGATGTCTAACCCTAGTTGCAAATCTAGCGAGAGTCAGTCCAGCATTATTCTCCTTATTTTTGACGGAACAGATTTTTTAAATTGGAAAGTAAAAATGAAATTTTATTTAAAATCTATTATTTTTAAATATTGGGATATTATTGAAAATGGGTGCGATATAGTAGACAAGAAAAATACTTCGATTATTGCTCTTCTATGCATATACTGTATTCTCATATTATTCAACATAATTTTAACTTTATCTCCCATTGTGAAAGTACATAGGAAATCTAGAATACTTTGATGCAATATATGGTGTAAAATCCAAAAACAGTGAGAAATCCTCCATAATAGATTCAGTTGAAGAAACGTGCTTGACAGGATTTGCAAAAGACAATAGTGATGAAGATTCAATAGCCGATGAGATAAGTGATCTTTCATTCAATGATTTAGTTCTCTTGTGTCGAAAATTAATTGAAAATAATGAAGCTCTTGAGATGAAAAATAATAAGTTAAAATGGGAACGATCTAAACTACGTCAGAAAAATAATGATTCAGAAAATGAGCTTTAAATTATTAAGAAAAATAAAAATTCTAATTGCAAAAGGTGTTTGGACTATGAAAAAGAATTTGCCTGTTTTCAAGAAAACTTTCAAAGTTAGAAAATGAAATTTTAATTCGGGAGAAAAACAAAACTAAGTTGATTTGTAAAAATAATATTTTGCAAAAAGAGTTGGATAGTTTTAAGAGGTTGGAAACTTCTAAACGTGCGATTTTTGAAAAGAAATTAAATGAGGTCAATAATTTCAAAACCTTGAAAAATAAAATGTGATTTTGAGAAAATCTGAAAATATTCGATTAAATCACGAGTTTGAAAAGGAGATAGAAAAAATCAAGGATTTTGAAAAAATTAAATCAAAAACTCCAACTCTTTGAATATGAGATGTTAGAAATTGGGACTAAAATTAGAGAGCCTGAAAATGAAAATATAGGCTTGAAAATGAATAATTTTGAAAAGAGAGATAGTACCATTAGTTGTTGTTCAAAGCTAATAAATGAAGATAAACTTCCAAAATCCAAAGTAAATAAACTTCAGTTGATTACTCGGAAATTTTTCGCTAGAGAAAAATAATTTAATACACTCTTAGAAAATCAACTCTTCATGAATAAAAGGAAAGGATTTGGATTTGTAATAGTGTCAAAATATGAACAAACGACTAATAACACTATTAAGGGGAAAAATGTGATACCCAAATGCATAAAATGTGGAAATATTGGACATGGAAAGAATAATTATCGAAATATACAAAACTCGTTTAAAAAATATGGATTCTAGAAAGTATGAATATAAGTGGTTTGAAATTTAAACAAATTTGAATTCCCAAGGGTACAATTGTAGATGCTAACAGTTTGTTATATAGACAAATTTGGGTACCAAAGATTTCAATAGATAATAATAGTGTCCTGCATGCTTAGTTAGACCATTTGCCTTCTCCAAAATTTAGATACATAAGTAGGCTAAGGAATAAATTTGATAAAGATAGATTTCGAGTTATTCTAGGTGATTGATAAACTAAAATTTAATTGTTCCTTAGCCTATAAAGATTAGATGGAGATCATCACATTTCGGATATCACAGAATCAAAGGAAAGTGAGGTATGATCTCTTAACTCAATTTTGTTCACATATTATTACTATGTTTTGATCGACATTGTTGAAGCATTTCTGCCATATCTTGAACAACTTGACTTTGATTTGTAAAAGTCTTAATGTTCTGCAAACCTAACCGATAATACTACAACTTTTCTTTTTTTAGTTTTTATCGATTCACTTTGGAATGTCATGAAAAGCTGCTCTGACGGATTTTTTTGAATGTGTGTTTTTGCTCAATATAGATTACTTTACTTGTGCTTGATATAAATGAACGTGCTGAAAGTTTTTCAAGTGTTGTGGAGTGCACGTTTTCTTATATACCACTATATATCACCATGAATACCTCGAATACAAGTGGTATCTGATATAATCTCATGTTGAAATCATTTTTGTAATTATTTAATTATTCATATTGATTTTAAACTAGAAGTCGTTTTCAAAACCCCCTTATAGAAAATTAATTTTCGCTTATGTGAATTTTTGAAACTTTGGGTTTCGTCATGACAAAAACTACTATAGTTTATTTCGGTAAGAGATTTACTCTAGAAAAGAATAACCATTGACTAATCGAAACTTTTGAAACATATCAAAATTATTATAGCGCTTGAAAAGTGATGGATAGTGAATAAAATATATTTCATAACAAGAGGAAGTATAATTTTATAATTTCATAAAAATTAAAAAATATATATAATATTTTTAGATTAGTTCTCATTCCATGATCATTTCTATCACTTTCACCTTACTGTCAATCCATACATCATAATATAGAGTGCAGACTTTGGTATTTCAAAATAAGCGAATATTTTTTTGTAAAATAGTTATATCCAAAAGTATTCACTCTCATTTAAAAGTCCTCACGGTTATGCATGGGTGAATCACTTAAATTTCTATATATAGTCTTCCATTCTCATTTAAAAGTCCGCACGGTTATGCATGGATGAGATGTATATAAGAAAGAGATAAATATCAAGTATATTCTAATCTCATTTAAAAGTCCTCACGGTTATGCATGGTTAGAAAATACTTGACATATCTTTTTCAAGAAAAAAAGGCAAGTACTAACCTCATTTAAAAGTCATAATGGTTATGCATGGTTGGTAAGTGCTTCACTTTTTTTGTATAATATTTGAAAAGAGAAAATGCAAAAATCATTCCTTCATTGAAAATATTAAACTCTTGCCACTATATAAAATTTTCCATAATCCTACCATTTCCCAACAGTGGAGTTTGTTTCTAATTAAATAAATATTATGATTTTCGTTTGATTAATTGGAATTTGAAATTAATATTTCCCTCTTGATTTGATTTTATATTTTTAATCAAAATCGTAGCTATTTCAATTACTATTATTATTTTTGATGATAAAAAAGGGGAAGAGAGGTTAAGATTTTGATTTTTGGGTAATATCCTTACTGACTAATATTCGAAAGTGTTTTTAGTCAAAGTCATTTTTAATTAATTTTTCAGTTTTAACTACACGCATCTATGTAATGGGAGTCTTATTGTAGGGTGAGCATTCAAATAGGGGAAGCTAGTAGAACTCATCAAAACTAAATACATTAAATAGAGTCAAAATCTTAATATATGTTTGTTATCATCAAAAGGGGTTGATTGTAAAATACAATAGCTTATATATATATTTTTGATGATAATAAACTTATATATATTCGTTTAAATGTATTTGTTGCCATACTATTTTATTTTTCGCATAATTAAGTAAATATTTGTTGAATAAAATTAATAACACAGAATTCATATTCAAACAAATATTTTATTCAAACAGTACAAATTTGAGCTTTCACTACATTTATACATTTTCAATTACAATACAACTTCTATTACAACACAATTTTCAATATACAATTTTTTCATACACGGTTCACCTCACTAGATAAGTCACTTAACACTCTATTTGATCTTAAACTTTGTTCCAGCCTGTATTCAGCATCAAAACTATCTGCGAAATAAACACTGACGTTGTAAAATTGAAAAAAAATATTTTGCAATGTACAATGAAATTTATGTTTTTTAAAATATTATTTTCCTCAATTACTTGGGTTGTTCGTCATCATTTCTTTTAATTCATCATACACGAACAACTTATGACATGCACGGTGTATCATTGTACATGCCATAAGGGTGAGCACAATGCAAAACCCAAGCCTAGGATGGATTCAACTCAGGTGCAGACTCAAGTGAACTAGAAACCAACAGAACCAGAGGCAATTAACAAATCAAAGTCCAGTTGGAACAAGACTCAATGCAATGGTCAGGTGCAACATGAAGACCACCATACATGTTAAATGGAATAAAGTATAAGACAAATGTAAAAGCTATAGTTCATGTCCACAGCAGGCCAACACAACATGAAAACCAGATTTCCAGTGAACCAAGAAAGTCAGAGAATGCAAGTTGCAATGCAATAACAAGACTTAGCTCAAAATTGAACCAAACCAGTCTACATCCAAACATTCAAATTTCAACATGAATATGAATATAAGGCATTTCAGGGATGACTACAGGACATGTTCAAAAGTGCAGACCAAAATTTATCACAAAGTAGCATGATGGATGTGTAGCTCAACCAGACTACAAGTGAGCTTATAAAAACAAGTCAATGGAGCAAAGGCACTATAACTTAGAGCAATGAGACCAATACAACTAGAATAACAAAGCAAAGACATATACATTTATATATCAATGGATTAACATAAATGAACAAGGAACCAGACAACCAAATATATCAACACAAGCAGTTGTGAATAAAAAAGATGCAAACCAGAATAACACAAGTGAACCCAAACCAACAGACCATCAAACACAGAATAAAAGTGTGAAGACTTGAACCCACACATGCACAGGTGACTTGAAGAAACTGCAGCTACCAATCGAACACACATACAAACAATGCAGCATGAAGTCCCAAATCAATACAAGTACAAGTGGACACAAATAGAAACTATAGCAGCATACAAGCAAATGGATATGAAACTCAAAGCAACTAGCACCAGTTCTATACATATGAAACAGAGGCATGAACAAATTCAAGTGCAAACACACACAAAACAAGAAATGCAATTCAACTTAAATCAAAATAAAGCATCACTGAAGAGTTCAAAAATTCGAATACTGTCAACACCCAAAAATACAACAGAGGACGGAGGAAACACATGAATGGTAAGAGCAAGTGGAACCACACCAGTGTATACAACAAGATCACAAATGTACAAAAACAATGGAGACAACAGTAAAATTGGAAACCAAGCAAATAGTGAAATGGTGATATGCAAAGCAGTTTATAGTTTTACAAGAACTTACAGAAAAGCAGTTTACATGTTTCAAGAAGAAATAACCATAGCATTTAGTAGTTCGAAAAACAAGTGTTAGCAATTTACTTGAAGCCGTGGTTCAAAAGAACAAGTCATGGTTCAAAAAGAGAATGGAACAACAATTCGAATATTGCCAACAAAGAATGGAACATAATTAAGTCTAATTTTATCTCAAAAATTCAAATGTCATAGTCATAGGAGAAATAATGCAAAGAAGTTCAAGCATCCAATCGAAAATAAATGGCCGAGCGTAACAACGTAAAAAATTCAAAAAGATTTATACGAACGTAAATTTAGGGTTTTAATCCCTATAAATTACCCGTTAACATCATCGGCAAAAAGAATTCGAGTTCAAGACTAAAATTAGTGAGCATATTTAGAACAAATTAGAGAATACATTCAAAACTCGAATCAGTCAAAGTCGAGCATAATCAAATTAAAATCACGTTTCGCATTTAACCTTGACAATTGGAGCAGCCGCAACATTATCAAAGCCAAGGGATTGATCGACATAGCTAATCTAGTGGATGCATACACTCAATCGATCAAATTACTAAATGGCGACTTCAATTTTGGAAATGCCGTAACATATGAAGAGGAACAAAGAAATAAAAGGAAGCGGCCTCGAAAACTAAAGAAAAGAGGTAGTCTTCTTTTATTTACTAATTGGGCAGGTCTCATTTTAAATTGTGTTGGGCTTTAATTTTAAAAATAGGGTTTTGTTTTTCTAGTTTTATTTTATTTGTTAATTTTCTTTTAAAATTGTGTAACTTTCTAGTCGTATGACTAGGTTATGAACTATGGTGGTGTAGTTCGAGAATTCACAACTCGGTGGCTGAGTTGTGGTAGGATTTTGAGCGTAGAGTTAGGTTAGTCATTAGCGGGTGTCGCAAGTTTACATGTGTAAGCGTTTGACTACTTAATTTCTAGTAGAAACCTTAGGGGCAGCACGTAGGCCGGTTATTGCTAAAGATGGGAAAATTTGTGTGTGATCTTTATTGCATTATTTTCTGCTGATATTTTTATTTGCGCATTAATTTTTATTATTATTAGTATCACCATATTCACCCTCCTCTAGGGTGAAAATGATCCTACATTAAGTTGTGAATGAAATTGAAAAAATTAATGTGAGTAATTGAATTTAATCTAAATTTGATGTAAATAAATTAAATGCAAATTGAATGAGTTTTAATAAAAATTGAATGTTAACTAATATAGTATGGAATTAGTTATTAGAACAAATTATGAATTGAAGTTTAACTTAAGAGGAATTGAATAAAAATGAATGAGAGTAATTTAAATTAATATGGTTAATTGAATTTAATTTAAATTGGATATAAACAAATCAATCAGTAGTTTGACAATGTTTGGTTTTCCTACTTTTTCCCCTTCAAATTTGATTTTGCAGACGTCAAACTAAAACTTTGTGGTAAGCAAAGTGTTGGGAAATGCAAATAACCATCTGTAGAAATAATTTTGAAACTAAGACTAAATAAGAGTATGCTGATCACATTTAAAATTTAAATAAAGGAACATAATTGCAAAGTTTATGGTGATATGAACAATTTATGTTATCAAGTCAATATGCATGGCAGAAATCTATAGGGACAAGTTAATTTAAACGATGGATATCAAAATAGTAAAAGATGGGACACACCCGTTATGGATGTCCATCCCGGTAAGCTAGTCCTCCTGATTTGGTATCCATATTATTAACATTAATTTGATGAGCTTCTTGATAATTTTTCTCCTTGGATTTTTTTTTACATCCCTTCACAATAGAAGAGAAATGATGGATAAAAGTGAAAACTCCTACAAATTCAACTCAATACATATAAGATGTTGAACCTGAATCCTCTTTTGGGATTAAGACACTTAATTCTAACCTACAAATATAAGAGGGAATAAAGCATGTATGAGTTTAATACACTTGATTCGAGTGCTAAGAAATATCAAAGAAAATAATGTATGAACTTGCATACAAAGATACATATATAGAGTTATGTTATTTTTATAATTAGGCATGTAGTTCATAAATAAAAAAACTAGAGCATGCAAATGCTGACCTGCAAAATTGTCCCATAGTTGCTGTTTTTCAATGGCAAAGAATATGAACCAGAATCTTGTGAACTCAAATAATCTTTTAAATTTAAAGTAATATCTCCCAATAAACTTGATCTATGTGACCCCTGTAGCATTTAATAGAGAAATTCACATACAAAATCTTATGAATCAACAAACATGTAATGAAATATGTTTATATCATGGTAACAGCTAACTGGATGTTGCAGTCTTTAATCTCCTTGGATGTTCCATCTATAGGAATCCATTTGCCTTCTGAGAACGTCTCTGTCCACTGGCATGTTCCACTAGGAACTTTGGTTTATTTTTAGCCATTGTCTTCCCAATGTCGACTGATATCATATTCAATACAAGTCTGTCCTATCCTTTATGAGTCTACATAAGTAATAGAATTTGATTCAAAATGAAATTAACTCAAGTTGCAAGGTAAATTGAATGTAATGACTTTAATCATTGAAATAAAGTAGAAATTGATTTCAATGAATGTGAATAAGTGAATGTGATTTAATTTAAAATAAATGGAAATGTATGTAAATCAATTAAGAAGTAAATAACGTGAATGTAAATAAATTAGATGTGAATGTAAATTAATTAAAACTAATTCAATTAAAATGTTAATGAAATGAATGTTAATATAAATGGAAGTGCTTGAATTAAAATGTTGACATTGAATAATTGTATGATTATGAATAAAATTTGCATGAATATGGTTGTTTGTATGTTTCTTTTACTGCATAACTATGTTTGCTTGTATGGTTGTTGCATAGTTATGTTATATATTGAATTCTCTTTCCGTATACATATTCTCATCTATTATTGAGTGTTTACTAGGTACAGTAGGCCGTACGCTAGTTTTTGGAGCTTGTTTATGCATTTTGTTGTTTTTGCTTGCTTAATACGAGCGAACTAACTCGTATTAATAGTAATAAGGTACATATCTCGGATTGCATATCATGATTTTATATTTTGCCATTTGGGATGCCTCATCATTGAGATGAGATTTATGTTTGATATCTATTTGGTATATAATGATATATATTATATTTTAAAAATTTTATGATCGAGCCACGCAAAGGAAACTCTACAGAAATTTTACGTAAATTCTAGAGTTAGGAAAATTTTGAAGTTTTAAAAATTTTATAGCTGGTTTTTTTATATATAAGTTATATTTTTCATAAAACCGATATCGGAATGACATAGTAGAAGCGTAGTAATAGTTTAGAAAATAAGATGTTTACGTTTTGTAAGCTGATCGTTTGAATAAAATATATTTTTTGTTAAATTATCTGGTTAACACCTTTTCGAGGATGAAAAGTTTTGAGTGGGGGAAGTATGTAACAACCGCTGCTTTTGACTATTGTAAGTTACTAAATTTAACGTAATTATTAGATACATATGGGTAGAAATAAAAATTTAATGATTATTAATATTTATTTATTAGATAATTAAATTGTTTAAAATAATAGTGGAAATTATTTAAATAATGGAATCTTGAATTATTGTGAATGATAATGGTATCGGAAATTGATTTAAACTTTATTTAAATATGAAAATTGATTTAAACCTTATTTAAATTTGAAAGAAGATTAATTACTTTTAAAATTGAATTTTGAAGTGAATAATTAGAAATTGGAAATTTTATATTTTAATTTACGTGTAAAAATAGTCATTTTGGCCATTGTCTCGGATTTCGACGAAACCAGTTTCATTGAATCCGTAATAGTGAATTATTGTATGATTTTAAGTTTTGCAGCAATCAGACTTGTCGTTTGGCAGTGCAAACTTGAAATGCGCAGATATTAATTTTAGAATTTGATTAAAATAATTCGTTTTGAAAAGCTATCTTTTACGTATAGTCGAATTAGGCCTCAAGGCAAGTTCCATTGTGTTCGATATGGAGGTAAAACAGTATAAACGCCAGTTGGTACACTCCATTTAGAACTCGAGAAATTTCGGACGTATTAGGCTAGACATTCTCTAATTTAAATAATTATATATACAAACCAAACTAACTCGTTTAAACCACATCCCTCTTTCAACTAAATATCCTTCGCCATCTCCTTTTTTTTCGAATCGAGCTTTCGTAAAAAACTATTGAACGAATAAAAAGAAAAATTTTATAGGAATCGATGCAAAAAATAAAATTAATGGTAAGAGGCGACGGCGATAGGTAGGAACGGCGGCTCATCGAAGGGGATTGTGCACGATGCAATCGATGGTTGGAGATTTGAAGCACTGTGGCAGCTTGGGTAGGTGGAAGCGATGCCCGAGCGTCGATCATCATTGAAAATAAAACAGTAATCGTGGCTGGAAGACTCGCGTGAGAGAGAGGGCAACAGTAATCAATAAGAAGAAGGTTATTTTTTGTTATTTGTTTTTAGTAATTAATTTTAATTTCAACTGAATGTTATTTAATCCGTAAAATTTTCATACGAGATCGGATTTGAGTAACACAAATTGCATTGAAATCGTTTTGATGTTATCTAACTATGGAGTTAAATTTATTGCCGTTCGCTTCAATCGAATTTTCAGATTCAAACGAAGGTGAGTGTTTTATATGCTCACGTTTGACTAATATATGTTTATGTTAGTAAAATATTATATCACAAATTGATTTAAATTTATCGATTGTTGTTTGATAAATTCAATAGACATTTAATCGACGTCTGAACTAATTAATATGATTTAAATTGATAGTTAAATTAAATTTGAATTTAACTGCTAGTAAAATACCTGATTATCGATAATTGGTTGATTGTTGTGATTATTGATTGTTTGGAAAATTGATTGTGATGTATGAAAATTGGTTGATATTTGAATGATTGGATGTTTAATTATTTTGATATATCATGTTATCATCCGGTATATTATTTACGGTATATAAAACCATAAATTGAATTATTTCGATTAAACTAAGAAATATATAGAAATGACATATAACTATGGCATTTATTTTGGATTGAAATGATATATATCCATCCCTAAAATTAAATTAAAATAATTGGTTCACTTGGCCATAGGATAGAGAATTATATACGAACACCGGACTGGTTAAATTAAATACTTTAAAATTTTGATTTAAAATTATTTAAATGATTTAGTTTGAAGAAAAAAATCGAATTTATGGAAATCGAATTATTTTTGAATTGGAACTCGGAATGTTGAAATTTAAATTTGAAATAGTAATTTTTTAAATAATCGAAGTTGAGATTTTTAAGTTATAATTGAAATATGACGTGAATTTCAGAAAATTGATTTGTTTTAGACTTTTATTCGAATTTTGAATATTTCTAAGTAAAAGGTGATATAAAAATGATATTTCAAAATTGAGCTCGAAATTTAATTATGTTTGAAGATTTAGATTTTTAAATTGAATATTGAAGGAAAAATTGATTTAAGTGTTTTGAATTGATATTTTGGAAATGAATTTGTAATCGATATAAATCAAAACGGTCTAAACTTGTAATTGGAGTTAAAATTAATTTGAGATTGTAATCTAAATTAATTTGGAATTTGAAATTTTAAGTTAATTTGGAATTGGAGTTGAAACTAATTTGGAATTGGCATTGAAATTAATTTGGAATCAAAGTAAAATTCGACTTGAAATCAGAATGGATTTGAATCGATTAAACTGGAATGGAAATCGAAGCTGATTTGAATTGGAAAAATTAAAAAGTGAACTGGTTTGGCTTTGAAACTATTTTTAAATGAATATTTTTAGTATAAAAGATTTAAAATCAATATTCTTTAAATATTCAAACTATTTTGATTTTCTAAACTATTTTACTATATAAACCTTTTTTAATACTCAAATTATTTTTTATTATACCATTTTAACTACTTAGCTATTTTTAAAATAATTAAACTATTTTCTAAAAATTCAAACTCGTCAAAGATTGAAATGTTTATATTTAAATCTTGCATTTAAATGCAAATTGAGTTAAAGTGAAGTTATAACTAAAATTGTAATTTAAATCAATATTTTGAAGTGAAATTGATAATATCGAACTGAATTGACGTGTTGAAGCAAAATATGATTTTTGAAGCGAATATGATGATTTCAAAATGTATATGATTTTGAAATAAATATAATGTTTTGATATCAAATACGAATTATTTTCAAAATATAAAAGAATCACCGACGTGTAAAACAACGTTTGGTTGTAAAAGAGACCGGTGCCTCTTATTGGCATACTCTCTGTGAATAATAGAACCACTTTAACAACTGTGTACACGGTGGATGATATTCAGAAGATAGTGGTTGAATTGGAGATGTTTATTGGAATGAAGCGAGTGAATGATGATGGTTAGCTTTGACACTCGTGTCATAATTAAAATGACTAAAACAGGAGCCTAACTCTTACCAAGGAGGTTAGCAACCTCTAGCGACGTTGATCCCTCGTGTTACTATTATGATTTCGTATTCGATGGGTGCACCTTTTGTTGGTTGGATAGAGTGTCACGGCTGGCCACGGATGGGTTACGATAAGCTAGAAAGGGTAAACTAGTAGAATTCTACCTTCGGCATTGCCTCATGTACTTTGTCTTATTTATCCCCATACAAGCCATTATGTAACAACCCTAGATTTTGCTTATATTTTTAAATTGACTTTATTTTTATTTTAAGTTATTTTAAATTTTTTTTATTTCAAACATCTCATTTTTTAATATAAATGATGATTATTAAGTGATTTATAGTTCAAACTAGTATAATTTGAATATTTTACTGTAAAGTGTATTTCTGGTCAAACCGTTCAAACTTTGACTTTTAAACTTCAAATTTAAATTATTTTAAATTATTAAATTTTATATTTTATTATGAAAGTACATAAAATAACTTGAACACTGCTTTTCATTTCGTTGGAAACGGACTTAAACTGTAAAAGTTTTGTATATTTCAATTTTGAGTGTAATTTGATTTATTTAACAATTTTGCCTATTTTAAATTATATAATCCTTATTTTCTTTGTCATATCTTGTTTTAATATTTTATTGTATGTATATTTTTGTATTATAATAATTTTAAAATGAAGTAAACAATTTTCCAAAGTCAATGGTGATTTATTGTAATTTCTGGACACTATTTTGGATTTATAAGCAATTTCTTTAAATATTTTTCTATTTTCTTTAAACTTGATTTTTTTTTAATTGTGTTAATATGTTATTTTAAGTATATTTTGTCTTTTAAATATTTTCAAAGTGATGTTATAATTTTCCATAGTTTACTGTGTTGATTTCTTCTTTTTAAGGCTGTTTTCTTATTTTCAGCTATTTTCTTCATTTAAATTTTATTTATTTATTTTGTGAATTAACTTTTTTTATATTATTATTTATGTTTAAAAATATATTACAAGCTCATATTAATTTTCTAAAATTTATTTCATGTAATTTCAAATTTTCTAGACTAGTTTACTATTTTTAGCTATTTTCCTTAATTTAACTTTATATAATTAATAAATATTATATATATATATATATATATATATATTGATAAATTTTCGAAATTTTATCTGGGATTATAATTATTTCCAGAAATATCAAGTTATATAAAAAAATTTAAGAAAGTTGAAAGGTTTTAAAAGCTTTTGAAACGTAAGTCGTTTCTTTTATAGTTTCCTCATTTACTCTTTGACCATTTTTTTTGTTTTTTCTCTTTTTAGCCATGAATTCCTCCTTCATTTTTCACGTGGATCTCAGATCCATTTCTCATCTAAAAAAAATACAGCCATGGCTTGAAGAAGTTGAGGTAAAAAATATCTTCTTCTTCCTTTGTTTTTCTACTTTTCTATTTTGAATTTTGTGCTTGTTCTCACCTTCATAGCTTGGCCCCTCCTCAACCAGATCTGACATGACCTCTACCACCCCTTTCTCTGACCATCACCCATCCTACTACCTCTCCATTTCAGGTCGAGACCATCAATGGCAAGGATCACCACAAAATCCACCAAAAACCATCACAAACTATCACTTATGGCCTAGAATTGTCATCTCCTCCTTCTACCACCATTTGCCGCCACTACCACCACCACCACCACCTCTGACCTGAACTCCACCCTCTGCCACATCATCCACCACCACCTACACCACTGGTTGGGCCCACCTAGCCTCTAGCCGAACCAAACAAGAGCAACAAATGATGTATGTTGCATAGTTTTAGCCTTGTACACCTAGTTTTACGCACCTAGACTAAACCCACCTTCAAACCGATGTGTAGGCCGACCCTTGCACACCCAAACCTGACCCAATTCCCTGAGTTAGCTGAGCCTAATCACTGCCTAACTGAAGTACATGAGGTTGAGAACAAATGCAATTCATTCGATGTTGTTTTGGGCTTTGAATTCTAATGTTATTTGATGTTTAAATCGTGTTGAAACTTACATATATTTGTATTGTTTTGTGTAAATGTTTGGACAAGTCAAATTGCTTTGGCTCTCCACTCTCAAGTCATATCCATGTCATCGTGCCTTCATTGTGTTGCGTTGTGTGCTTTGGCAGCGATCTCCAGCTTTGAAATGTGAGTTATTCTCACCAGACAATATGTACATATATAACTAGTAAATTGACCCCTTTTGAATCTGTAAAATGCATTATCATGTTACACCTTCTATATTATGATTTTATGATGTTCACCCATGCTTAAACACCTGTTATAACATTTGTTACTGTTATATTATGTTGTTCTGCTATTTTATCAGTTTATCACACTGCAAGTTCCCTTTAGATTAGAATCACTATGGGTTGAAATGATACATACCCGAACGGACTTTAGAATAGGGGAAAATCGTTATGGGAAGAAATGATAGGCCTGAACGATTTTCAACTTATTTTATTTACTTGGGACTGCAGGTTTGAAATGATAAAACCCGGATTTTCTTTGTAAATTACGGGTTGAAATGGTATATTACCCATATCACTTTACCTAGCGTAGAAAATTATATACAGGCCCGTAGTTAAAATATGTTTTTCTAAAAAATTTAAAATATTTTAGAAATTTAATTATTATAATTCTTGATTTAAAATTAAATAAAAATATAATTTTTGTAAAGTATTATGGATTTTCTGGAAATCTATAAGTTAAATAAATTATGGAAAAGTTAGAAAATCTGAATGTAAGTTATTTTGGAAATTTTGATTTAATTTTTAATGGAATTTAAATTAACTTTGAAAATATGATAAATTTATGATATTTTGAATTTAAATTAATTTAAAATGATTTTATAACATATTAATGATTTTTGAATAAAGTTAAAATGTTAATGAGTGGATATTGAGTTGAATTTGGAAATATAACTTAAATTGGAATTTATGAATTTGGTTTAAAAGTGAAATTTTAAGTTAAGTTAAATAAAATGGAATTAAGTTATATTTGAAATTTTAAACTTAAGTGTTAAGTTGGAATTTAATGTAATGAATTTAAATTTGAATGTTGAAATTTAATAAGTGAATTATTAATAAATATTGATTTTTGAAAGGAAACTTAACTTTATAAAATCATGAAATTTAAGAAAAATTAAATGATGCTTATGAATCTGAAAATGTATGATTCTATAAGTAAAAAATGATTTAAATAAAAAAATAAGTGTTTGTGAAATTCTATTGGATATTTGAAGTTAATTAACAGCATTTTTAAATGTCGTCTTTTGTTAAATTGAATTGTTTTGAATGTAACTTTCTGTAGCATTTTCCAAATGCTGCGAAACTTGAATTTTCATTGTTTTAATAAATTTAATTACATAAATGAACATTGAAAAGTTTAAAATTTTAGAATTTAATAATTTAATTATTAAATGTAATAACTTCATTTTTATGATTTAGAATGAAGTAATTTGTTTTGAAATATAACTATTTGACATATTAAAATGATTGAAATGTGGTTTCGAAAAGATATGATATTTTGATATATTAAAATGATTTGAAATGTGGTACTGAAATATATGATATTTGGTATATTAAATGATTTGAAATGTGGTTTTGAAAAGATATGATATTTTGATATATTAAAATGATTTGAAACGAAGTTTTGAAAGATATGATATTTTGATATTAAATGATTTGAAAAGAAGATCTGAAAGATATGATATTTGGAAATGAAGATTTGAAAGGTTATGATATTTTGATATATTAAAATTATTTGAAAGAAATTTTTGAAAGGATATGATAATTTAATATATTGAAATGGTTAGAAATGACTTGATATTTATTTTGATAAATATTTGAATTGAAAGATATGGTATGTGATATATTGAAATGGTTTGGAAATGGTTTAATCTTTATTATGATAAAGATTTGGGTTGAAATGACATATTATTTTGAAGTATAAAATATTGTTTTAAAGTTATAAATACGGGTTATAATAACGAGTGGTTGTTAAAGTGACCGGGATTGGATATTGTCTTATAACCATCCAATACCGAAAACCACTTTAACAACTATGTGCGCGGTGGAGATTCCAGAATGAAGTAGGATGGTGGCGACGTTCTCGAGGTATATTACGTGGACCCAACTCCCGTGAGATGGCATATATGACTAAAACAGGAGCTATACCAGGCTACACAAAGGGTCGCACCCTTTCATCGAGCATGCTCCATCGGAAACCATTCTTTTACTTTTGTGATTCGATACGGTGGCGCCACTTTGATTCGGGGGTATTGTTCGAGGTAGGCGGAAGCTGCTGGCTTGCCGTCACCACCGGTCCGGGAGTGCAAACGGTGTATCCACCCTGGCATTGCCTCGCGTGCCGTGTCATATCCTTATGTCGAGCCCACTATGATTTTGGTTTTAAAGATCCAACCGCGTTAAGGTTCACCATCCCCTTAACGCTATTTTCTATATGATTATACTTTACTGATTAGGCACTACTGTATATAGCGTACATTACTACATAGTAAACAGTTTAACGGATCCTTAGAAGATGGGCGGTCCCAAGCATCTTCTAAGTTACTTGTATCTTTGCTACAGTTAACTTGAGTTGGTTTACATTGTATAAGTATGTATGTCCTGACTCGAGTGTTTGTATTTTTTATTTACGCTCGGGTCAGCCTGAGTATTCACAGATTTGGATTTCCACTTTCTAGAGATTGGAATCGCTGGAGATTATCTGCTTGTCTAGTTTTACCTTTTCAGTCTGTTGGTCCTTTCAGCTCTTGTATTAGTAGACTTCTATGTAGTGAGACTTCTTTTGTACTTTATTTCTCCTATTATATTTTATGTAACTCTGGTATATTTATATAGTAGCTTCATGAACTACTATCTCTTTTACTTCCGCTGCATTATTATTACTCTGTGTCCGTGATCTGTGATTTTTATTTACTGTATATTTTGAGGTTTGCCAAATTTTTATTTACAAGTATTTTGAGCAATTCCATTCCGGCATGAGTGTCTACCTATACACTTATAATGGATGCAAATGGTTGAAAATACCAGGTCGTTACAGTTGGTATCAGAGCTTTGGTAGCTCGAGGCAAAACCCAGCATATGGAGTGAATGTATTTACAGAACCACTTTCATTCGAGTTTGAATCTCTTCCTTTTTGACTCGATTCCTTTGAATTTTAGAACATTCCGTACGGTTCCAAATTCCATTCGTATCCCTCACTATTCATCTTCTTTTGACTCTGGAGTATTCCATAACTCCGCTTCGAATGATCTTTTTAGTGAGTCGGCGGTCACGCCAATTTCAAATTGAATTGAAAAAAGGGGGAAACTCCCTTACAATTAGCATCGATCACCAGAGATTCTTATCTATCCTTGGTTTAGATGCTAATATCTTTTGTTATTTCAAACTCTATCTCTTGAGATCGGGTAAAAAGGTTTGAAAGGGATATACTATTTAAAGTATTTTCAAATAGAAATTTGTTTCCAAAGAATTTTAAAGTTTAAAATTAGTTCTCTTCTCATTGTCGCTGGGAAATAACTTCGGTGATGACTGCAGCATCATCGACATTCATTTTCGAGTTTCGAAGTGAAGAGACTGTTCTGTAGTCTTGCTACAGCGTTGTTTTGGGAAATCAAATGTATTTGAATTTCTAAAATACGACTTGATTTATAATATATATAGACATATGTTTTAAAAAAAAAATTGATAAACTATGTACATACATTTAGTTATCTCTAAAATGTTTTGAAGAAATCGGAAATTTAATTCTTAAATTTTATTTTTAAAGAATAATTTCAATTATAAAAAGAAAATCAAAAATTTTGATAAATGATTTAAGCTTGAAATGATTAAATTGGAAAGTTTTATTTGTATAATACAATTGCATTTAGATATAACTTACCTTAATTTCAGAAGTTAACAATGTAATTGGATAATATACAATATAAAAAGATTTTATAAATAAAATTTGAGTGGTTATAATAAATGTTATAAACTTAAATTTTAATTATAAAATGATTAACAGAGGTAAATATAATAAAGGGTAATTGAATAACTTACAATAAAATAATGTTAAAAGAACTAAGAATAAAAGAAAGCAGTTATAATAAGTGTAAGTATGTTTAACATAAGTGATAAGTATATTGAGGCGAATAAATTTAATTTTAATTAGGAATAAAGAAGAATTAAATTTATTAAGTACATTGTGAGTGTAATAAATTATTATTTTTCAAACCCATGGTTTTAAAAATTGTCAATTTAAGATGATTGGATAATAAGATAATGAAATTTGGGATAGTTAAGATTTATTTAACTTGTGTAAAGATTTATTCTCTATTTAAGATGAAATTTCCATGCTTTCAAATTTATGTCCTTATTTTGTTTTTCAAAATATTTTTTTTTGTTGTCCTCATCATCCTTATCTTGCTATAGACTGGTGTAGGCATCTTACTATATTCTTTTTGTTTAGAAATCTTTCTATAATCTTTGATAATCTTTGTTACTCATTTTGAATCTATTTTTGCGTGCTTGTGTTCTTGATTTTAGAGAATCTTGGAAAGATCATCTCCACCTTGCGAAGCATACCTATAACAACAGTTATCAAGTATAATTTCAATCTTCTTGTCATCTTATCTTAATCCTATTTCACTCTATCTTTTTCCGTGCTTTTCCGTACCTCATCCCTTTTCGAGGATGAAAAGTTTTGAGTGGAGGAGAGTGTAACAACCCTAGATTTTGCTTATATTTTAAATTGACTTTGTTTTTATTTTAAGTTATTTTAAATTTTTTTTATTTCAAACATCTCATTTTTTAATATAAATGATGATTATTAAGTGATTTATAGTTCAAACTAGTATAATTTGAATATTTTACTGTAAAGTGAATTTCTGATCAAACCGTTCAAACTTTGACTTTTAAACTTCAAATTTAAATTATTTTAAATTCTTAAATTTTATCTTTTATAATGAAAGTACATAAAATAACTTGAACACTGCTTTTCGTTTCGTTGGAAATGGACTTAAACTGTAAAAGTTGTGTACATTTCAATTTTGAGTGTAATTTGATTTATTTAACAGTTTTGTCTATTTTAAATTATATAAATCTTATTTTCTTTGTCATATATTATTTTAATATTTTATTGTATGTATATTTTTGTATCATAATAACTTTAAAATGAAGTAAACAATTGTCCAAAGTCAATGGTGATTTATTGTAATTTCTGGACACTGTTTTGGATTTTTAAGCAATTTCTTTAAATATTTTTCTATTTTCTTTAAAATTATTTTTTTTTAATTGTCTTAATATGTTATTTTAATTATATTTTGTCTTTTAATATTTTTAAAGTGATGCTATAATTTTTCAAAGTTTACTATGTTGATTTTTTTTAAAGGCTGTTTTCTTATTTTCTGCTATTTTCTTCATTAAAATTTTATTTAAATTTTATTTTTTTATTTATTTTATGAATGTACTTTTATTTTATATTATTATTTATGTTTAAAAATATATTACAAGCTTATATGAATTTTCTAGAATTTATTTCATGTAATTTCAAATTTTCTAGACTAGTTTACTATTTTTAACTATTTTCCATAATTTAACTTTATATAATTAATAAATATTATATATTTTTTTATATTTTGATAAATTTTCGAAATTTTATCTGGGATTATAATTATTTCCAGAAATATCAAGTTGTATAAACAAATTTAAGAAAGTTGAAGGTTTTAAAAGATTTTGAAACGTAAGTCGTTTCTTTTACAGTTTCCTCATTTACTCTTTGACCGTTTTTTTTTTTTTTTCTCTTTTTAGCCGTGACTTCCTCCTTCATTTTTCACGTGGATCTCAGATCCATTTCTCATCTAAAAAAAATATGGCCATGGCTTGAAGGAGTTGAGGTAAAAATTACCTTTTTCTTCCTTTGTTTTTCTACTTTTCTATTTTGAATTTTGTGCATGTTCTCACCTTCATAGCTTGGCCCCTCCTCAACCAGATCTGACCTGACCTCTACCACCCCTTTCCTCTGACCATCACCCATCCTACTACCTCTCCATTTCAGGTTGAAACCATCCATGGCAAGGACAACCACAAAATCCACCAAAAACCGTCACAAACTATCACTTTTGGCCTAGAATTGTCATCTCCTCCTTCTACCATCATTTGCCGCCACTACCACCACCACCACCACCTCTGACCTGACCTCCACCCTCTGCCACATCACCCACCACACCTACACCACTGGTAGGGCCCACCTAGCCTCTAGCCAAACCAAACAAGAGCAACAAATGATGTATGTTGCATAGTTTTAGCCTTGTACACCTAGTTTTATGCACCTAGACTAAACCCACCTTCAAACCCATGTGTAGGCCGACCCTTGCACACCCAAACCTGACCCAATTCCCTGAGTTAGCCGAGCCTAATCACTGCCTAACTGAAGTACGTAAGGTTGAGAACAAGTGCAATTCATTCGATGTTGTTTTGGGCTTTGAATTCTAATGCTATTTGATGTTTAAATCGTGTTGAAACTTACATATATTTGTATTGTTTTGTGTAAATGTTTGGACAAGTCAAATTGCTTTGGCTCTCCACTCTCAAGTCATATCCATGTCATCGTGCCTTCATTGTGTTGCGTTGTGTGCTTTGGCAGCGATCTCCAGGTTTGAAATGTGAGTTATTCTCACCAGACAATATGTACATATATAACTAGTAAATTGACCCCTTTTGAATCTGTAAAATGCATTATCATGTTACACCTGCTATATTATGATTTTATGATGTTCACCCATGCTTAAACACCTGTTATAACATTTGTTACTGTTATATTATGTTGTTCTGCTATGTTATCAGTTTATCACACTGCAAGTTCCCTTTAGATTAAAATCATTATGGGTTGAAATGATACATACTCGAACGGACTTTAGAATAGGGGAAAATCGTTATGGGCTGAAATAATAGGCCTGAAAGATTTTCAACTTATTTTATTTTCATGGGACCGCGGGTTTGAAATGATAAAACCCGGATTTTCTTTGTAAATTACGGGTTGAAATGGTATATTACCCGTATCACTTTACCTAGCGTAGAAAATTATATACAGGCCCGTAGTTAAAATATGTTTTTCTAAACAATTTAAAATATTTTAGAAATTTAATTATTATAATATCTTGATTTAAAATTAATAAAAATATTATTTTTGTAAAGTATTATAGATTTTATGGAAATTTATAAGATAAATAAATTATGGAAAAGTTAGAAAATCTGAATGTAAGTTATTTTGGAAATTTTGATTTAATTTTTAATGGAATTTAAATTAACTTTGAAAATATGATAAATTTATGATATTTTGAATTTAAATTAATCTAAAATGATTTTATAACATATTAATGATTTTTGAATAAATTTAAAATGTTAATGAGTGGATATTGAGTTGAATTTGGAAATATAACTTAAATTGGAATTTATGAATTTGGTTTAAAAGTGAAATTTTAAGTTAAGTTAAATAAAATGGAATTAAGTTATATTTCAAATTTTAAACTTAAGTGTTAAGTTGGAATTTAATGTAATGAATTTTAATTTGAATGTTGAAATTTAATAAGTGAATTACTAATAAATATTGATTTTTGAAAGGAAACTTAAGTTTATAAAATCATGTAATTTAAGGAAAATTAAATGATGCTTATGAATGTGAAAATGTATGATTCTATAAGTTAAAAATGATTTAAATAAAAAAATAAGTTTTTGTGAAATTCTATTAGATATTTGAAGTTAATTAACAACATTTTTAAATGCCGTCTTTTGTTAAATTGAATTGTTTTGAATATAACTTTCTGTAGCATTTTCCAAATGCTGCGAAACTTGAATTTTCATTGTTTTAATAAATTTAAGTGCATAAATGAACATTGAAAAGTTTAAAATTTTGGAATTTAATAATTTAATTATTAGATGCAATAACTTTATTTTTATGATTTAGAATGAAGTAATTTGTTTTGAAATATAACTATTTGTCATATTAAAATGATTGAAATGTGGTTTCGAAAAGATATGATATTTTGATATATTAAAATGATTTGAAATGTGGTACTGAAAGATATGATATTTGGTATATTAAATGATTTGAAATGTGGTTTTGAAAAGATATGATATTTTGATATATTAAAATGATTTGAAACGAAGTTTTGAAAGATACGATATTTTGATATTAAATGATTTGAAAAGAAGATCTGAAAGATATGATATTTTGGAAATGAAGCTTTGAAAGGTTATGATATTTTGATATATTAAAATGACTTGAAAGGAAGTTTTGAAAGGATATGATAATTTAATATATTGAAATGGTTAGAAGTGACTTGATATTTATTTTGATAAATATTTGAATTGAAAGATATAGTATGATGATATATTGAAATGGTTTGGAAATGGTTTAATCTTTATTTTGATAAAGATTTGGGTTGAAATGATATTTTATTTATAAAATATTGTTTTAAAGTTATAACTACGGGTTATAATACCGATTGGTTGTTAAAGAGACCGGGATCGGATATTGTCTTATAGTCAGCCAATACCGAAAACCACTTTAACAACTGTGCACGCGGTGGAGATTCCAGAATGAAGTAGGATGGTGGTGACATTCTCGAGGTATATTACCTGGACCCCACTCCCGTGAGTTGGCATATATGACTAAAACAGAAGCTATACCGGGCTTCACAAAGGGTCGCACCCTTTCATCGAGCATGCTCCATCGGAAACCGTTCTATTACTTTTGTGATTCGTTACGCTGGCGCCACTTTGATTCGGGGGTATTGTTCGAGGTGGGCGGAAGCTGCTGGCTTGTCGTCACCACCGGTCCGGGAGTGCAAACGGTGTATCCACCCTGGCATTGCCTCGCGTGCCGTGTCATATCCTTATGTCGAGCCCACTATGATTTTGGTTTTAAAGATCCGACCGCGTTAAGGTTCACCATCCCCTTAACGCTATTTTCTATATGATTATACTTTACTGATTAGGCACTACTGTATATAGCGTATATTACTACATAGTAAACAGTTTAACGGATCCTTAGAAGATGGGCGGTCCCAAGCATCTTCTAAGTTACTTGTATCTTTGCTACAATTAACTTGAGTTGGTTTACATTGTGTAAGTATGTATGTCCTGACTCGAGTGTTTGTATTTTTTATTTACGCTCGGGTCAGCCTGAGTATTCACAGATTTGGATTTCCACTTTCTAGAGATTGGAATCGCTGGAGATTATCTGTGTCTAGTTTTACCTTTTCAGTCTGTTGGTCCTTTCAGCTCTTGTATTAGTAGACTTCTATGTAGTGAGACTTCTTTTGTACTTTATTTCTCCTGTTATATTTTATGTAACTCTGATATATTTATATAGTAGCTTCATGAACTACTATCTCTTTTACTTCCGCTGCATTATTATTACTCTGTGTCTGTGATCTGTGATTTTTATTTACTGTATATTTTGAGGTTTGCCAAATATTTATTTACAAGGCGGTATTTTGAGTAATTCAATTCCGGCATGAGTGTCTACCTATACACTTATAATGGATGCAAATGGTTGAAAATAACGGGTCGTTACACATTACAACTTTGTTTAAACTATGCGAATGTGTTAAGGTGCATCAATGTAAAGCCTTAATGCTATTTTGATATTTATTTTATTGATAGACATTCTCTATTATAGCGTATACTATTATAAATATAAATAGTTAAAACGGATCCTTAGGAGACAGAAAATCCTATAACATCTCTTAAATTATTACACTCATATTTGCGATATTGATTTGACTTACATAAGAGTATTTTAGTCCTTACTAAAGTGTTTTGTCTTTTCATTACGCCCAGTTTAGTCTTGAGTTTTTCAGCGTATTAAAGATTATTCTATGGAGGACGAAGATGAGAATTTTGGTATAATGCTATTATTATTATCCCCTACATCATGTTATTCTATTGTATTGATTATTTATCCCTGATGTATGTGTGTGTATGTGTGTATAACTTTGATAAATGTGTATATATCATAATCAAATGTGTAGTAAACAGCTTCATGAATTGTTTATTTGATTATTATATTTTATCGTTTCCACCGTGAGATTTCGTGTTTGTTTTGTACTTCTCTTCTTATTATTTTTATTAAACCCTATTAATTATCTATGCTCCATATTGTTTAAGTCGGACATGTATGGATTATTTATTATTTGAAACTTTCAAAATATGGGTCGACACAAAAGATTAACAGATAAGATTTACACATATAATCAATATTTATAAACATAAATAATTTCAAACTTAAAATTAATTTTAATGTTTAATTTCAGATCTGAAATGTAATTCTTGAATGTATCTTTAATTATTATACACATATCCAATCTCTATTACGACAACATAAATATGTACAAAAATCTCACCTAACTAACAAAACAGCAATCTAATTATACACATATGTTTATATGATTAACAAATTATGAAAGCACAATGATGTAATAAAAATAAAAATAAAATTACCCAAACTAGATGCCCTAAAGTCCACCTTTCAATTCCCTTCTTTTGAAATGTATTTGCTTCTTCAAATTGCTGATCTGGAATCTACGACCAATTACTATCAAATAGCTTTTAGTTTTGATTTGAATTTGATATGAGAATTTTAGAATTGATTTAGAGGAGGGTTTTAGCTATGAAAGAGGAAAGAGGGTGGCGGCTCAAAAATTAACAAAATGATTTCTTCCAAATTTGGGTTTTGAGACCGTTTATTTATATGATAAGATAAGAGAGCAAACAACTAGATCTTAAGCACACATCTCCAAACCCTAACCATTTGTTCAAGATACCTCCAACCCTAGCCATAACGAACGCCTGCAACTCCATAATTTCTTGGGTTGTTGGCCCATTTAACCCAAGTTAAATATGTACAATCATATTTAACTCAATTTCTTATCGATATCTTATATCGACCAATATATTTACAACTATTATAAATATATGCAATAAATTTATTTCTCATATCATATTCAAATTATATAATTAATATTTCATAAAAATTAATTAATTTAATCAATTTATAACAAATATAAATCAATTAAATTGTTTGGTCTATAGAGGATTAATTATTTCGGTTGTGTGACTCTTAGGTGTAAATTCAGCCAGCGATCATTATTAAACTATTTGAATGTGAATGTTCACACGTCACTTAGCAGGTGGTATGACATTATGGAAAAATTTATCACTCACTAAAATTTGGTAAATTCCAATTTCACTTTAACCTTTTGTGACAATTATTTACGCCAATTTTCTTCATTAAAACTATGTCGCTTTGGACTTATCGAATTTGGTTATGGTCAAAATTCCAATATCATCCACATTCAACTCTATAATCCAAACATAAAGACCTTTGTTCAATAATAAAAATTATTATTAACCGAACTACTCTGACCAAAAATTTTGAATTTGTGTTGACTTAAGTTGACCGTGATACTAACCCATATAACCGAGGAGACGAATCCTCTCCTCAATAGTGTTTCACTTCCAATATTTCCATTCGACTCAACTATAGTCACTTGATGGACGTCGTGAAAAATTTGACTATAACTAAAGTGGAGCTTATACATTGAAGATCCACAGTATTCTCAAGTCAAAAAACTGTGTAAATTAATCACATCGATATTTTCTATTTGACCTTGGTTATATTAACCAACATAAAACTATCGAGTGATTCATTCCATAGTAATCCGATAACTATAAGTATGTTACTCCTTGGTGCCGTCATGTAGTCATGAGTAATACACTGCCTAACATTTGGAGAGCGTTACATAATCTTGTCTCAATGAGTATGTCGATATCCAGTCTCGATGCTTCTTGACTGGGAATATTTAAAATGATATATTTGTTTCATTGTGATAAATTACTCACAGTCACAACACTTTGCAACTACTATCACAAATCATACCATTTATGTATTTTCTATTAAATATAATTTTAATTAAATTTATTAATTAATATAACCACATTATATTAAGCATATAATAGAAAGAAAATACCTTTACTTCGAACAAGATTGGTCAACGAGTTAGATGTATATAACAAATTACATGATTGCCCATAGGGCATATCTCTGACTCGATCAGTCTCCCACTTGCACTGGGGTCAATTATGGAATCTTATTCCTACTTCTTCAATCGGTTTTCTCAAAACCAATTAGGTCAGTCCCTTTGTAAATGGGTATGCTATTATGTTTTAATTATCTACTATGTCAACCAACTCTCTACGATGGTAATAAACTGTTTTATCACGTGGAACAATTCGGAGTATGTCTCTCGACTTTGAGTGAGCTCTAAGTTCTATTACAAACTATATTACAACATTGTTATCATATAACTCTATCATGAGATTCTCAACGTTTGGAATTAGCTCACTTATAAATTTATGCACTTATATTTTTTTTATATACATTGTTTTGATATGGCGCTATTCAAGACGATGTACCTAGTCTTTTTTCATTGAATTAGCCACAGTCTTTCATTTGGAACATTTCCAACTTAAAGATTTGTTATTGACATATTATACTCAATATTACTTGTGAAATTTTGAGTTTAAACATTCCTTCATAAGGAATTATGTTTCTGCAAACAATTCTCTAGTATTTCATAAATACACGAGAACACTTCAAATAACAAGTTAGTGATATCAATTTGGATTTGATATTTGTTTCATGTATCAAATACATAAACAAATCATGATATCATAGACAACACAACATGTGTGATAATTCCTTTTGCCAATGTGTTAGCACCAGAATTGGTCACTAACACCCTTAAGAAAGATTGTGTAGAGAGATTAATGAAGAAAGTAAATTTAAACAGAGAACAGTATGCTAAATTAAATGCAGAAAACAAGAACACCAGATTTATAGCGGTTCGGCGTAATTGCCTACGTCCACTTTGAAGTTAATCTTTATTACTTTACTTAACAATTATTATAGATATAATCCATACACCAACTATATGAATAAAACTGCTAAACAAAAAGGATAAGTCTTGAATGAGTCTTGAATGCGGTAGAGTCTCCCCGGTGTTCTCGAAAAAAGGTCCATTTCACTGTACCCCTGCCCCTCTATTTATAGATGAAGATGGGTTGGACTTCCCTGATGGGCCTAGTAGCAAGATACCTCGGCCCATAATGAGTGACTTCTGTGTGTCGAGCCATAAGTGCCGAATGGCAAATGCCGAGCCATGTCTCCAAGCCGAACGAGGTAGTATGCGGAGTGAAATGTTTAGGCCGAACGAGATCCGATTCCGATCGAGGGGAGATGCCAAATGGCATGCTTATGCCGAGCGAGACCATGTGCCGAACGAGGCTGGAATGTCGAACGAGGATGGAATGCCGAACAAGGTTGGAATGCCAAACGAGGCATGAATGCCGGGCGAGGCTGAAATGCTAGTCGAGGCATGAATGCCGAACGAGGCTTTATGCCGGTCGAGACTGAATGCCGAACGAGGTTCATGCCGGCCAAGACTGAATGCCGAATGAGCTTCATGCCGGTCGGGACCGAATGCCGAACGAGGCCGGAATGCCAAACGATGCCATGTGCCGAGCGACTCTGCTATGCCGAATGGGGAATTAGGCCAAACGATGCACTAATGCCGAGCGACCTCTAGTTACTTGATCAAATCTCTAGGTAACACTTTCCCTCCAAAGTGCATCATGTGGACGAACATGATGCACTTTGAATCATGAGTTCTCCGTGTTTGCTTCGAGCCCTTATTTCGAATGTCGACCGAGGCATCGTTTGTCGAACGACATACTAATGCCGAACAACATATAAATGCCGAACGATATTAATGCCGAACGAGAGAGGTGTTTTTGCCGGTTCTACCGGTTGCCGTCCCTTCGACTTCTTTTCTCTCTATATAAGCCGATGTTCTTTCTTCTTCTTCCTTTTAATTTTATCTCTGCTTTCCAAGACTTACGAACTTTGCCTTTGAATAGACTTCAGAGAATTAACTACTCTTCCCTTCTCAAACACCATACATTGCCTCACTTCCTTCTCCAATCAGTCGAACCTAATTAGAACCGTTTTCCCTACTCCAGAATCTCCCCGAGTCTTCGTCTCACTTCTTAGGTAAAAACCTTTCCCTGAAACACTTCACCTTGATTAGGAAACCTAGCATGAGATTCGAACTCGTGAATCTCTGCAAAATCGAGGTCAGTAGTAATCGCGTGGAGCAGGAGGAGATAAGGGCGAAGAGTGGGACTTTTGAAGGATTTTAAGGCTAGGAGGAGCAGAGAAGAGAGGAGGACGATAGAGGTGCTTGAAGGAGGAAGTTGGTGGACGACGTACTGAGGTGGCTCAGCATGACTTCTTTATGTTGAGCGATGGAAGGGAAGTACTATAGTGAAATTGGAGTTCAGGTTTAGTGTGCTGAGTGATACGGCTCGGCATGGCCACGGCTTGGCATGATTACCTCATGCCGAACGAGGTAGGAGGGAAAGTAGAGGAGAAGTGGGAACTGGGCAGAATTCCGAGCGATGCGGCTTGGCGTGAGTGTGGTTCGGCATGACTCCTTTATGCCGAACGATGAAGAGGACAGTTGGGAGAGTTGCGTGCCGAATGGTGTGGTTCGACATGTTTTCGGTTCGGCATGTATTGTCGCATGCCGAACGGTGATGATGAGTGGTAAGTGAGTGTTGGTGTTAAGGGTTGAATGCCGAGCGAGGCGGTTCGATGTGATTGTGGTTCGGCATGACCAGTTGAATGCCGAACGATGAAGCATAGGTAGGAGGGTTGTGTACAACAGCAATACCAGTCAAATCTAATGCATAATTGACTCAACACATATTTTATGCCTTAATATATAACAATGGACAAGGAAAAACTTAAATAACCAAGCATATCAGAAAATCCAGACTAATAACCCCGTGTTTAGACAACTGTGAACTTGAACTTATCTTCTTGAGAACAATTAACAACCTTTCACATGCAACGATGATGTCGAGTTCAAAATATAAATCGTCTTATGACAAGCTTTCGTAGACGGTCAGCGATGACGGTCTTCGAAGATGATAATTCAAAGCTTAAACTTATTTCACCAACTTAGTGGTTTTTCATTTCTTGGCGCATATATTTGAATGATTTCACTAGTTCACACACCAAAGGGGGGAATATTTATGTTGTTAAGTCCAACATCGATTGTTTTTCAAGTATAGTCCAAACTGGTGCTTTGTCAGATTCAATCTTCATTAGAGATGTCTAGGAAGCCAAGCTCTGCTACGATCTCGGACAGATCTGGGCCATCCTCTTAACAAGAAGTTGTAGGAACTTCAAACCCGTCAACTACCCCTGCTCAAGACTTACCGAGCCCTGCGACTGCATCTGTTGACTTGGCTCCCGACGCTTTGAAGGCGGCAATTTTCTTAGACGATCCAACTGATTCTCATGCTTCAAGAAATAACGAAAGTACACTCAGTCAGAAATTCTCTGTCCATGCAATCCCCTTCGATGATGTGTCAATTCCATTGGGGCATGATCGTCCTCACTTTCCCCCAGTCGGATATATAGCCTGTAGCAGATTCATGTGCTGGTTTGGCTGCGTGCCGCCATTCAACTCTTTTCTCGAAGACGTGTTGCAGTATATCGAGATTGCCCCATCGCAACTGCATAAGAACAGCCATGCATTCAAATACAGCACTTGCATCCTCTTCATGAGTGTCCTCTTCAGGCTTCTGACTTCAGGAGATATCTGATACATCTATCGCATCAAGAGACGGTCGAAAAGCCCATCTTTCATGTTTCTCGAGCAGCACAGCAAATGCCAAATCTTAACTAGGGCATGGAGCAAGTTTGCCCAGTATTAACAGGAGTGGTTCTATGTGCGATGTCCCCCCGACTTTGTGAGGAGACGGGTGGAAGGATGTAAGTCATTTTCCAGGACCAATACTCATGTTTAGTCGAAGATGTACCTTTTCTAACTCTTCTTCTGTATTTTCAGGTATTAACCCATGTCTCGAGGGCCTCTGATATTCTGAAGCTGTCGAAGCTATCCGAGCCATTCCCGCCGAAGACAGAGACATCAGAACTCTCATTTCGAATGGGTCGCTCATGAAATTTGGGTTGCTGGCGAAAGGTAGCCGGATAAGCCTCCCTAAGGTGTTACCATACCCAAGTCTTCTTCGGGCAAAGGAAAAAAGAAGGCCATGTCCTCAGCGCATAACGCCGCTGACACGCCAGAGGAGGGGGAGATTAAAGAAACCGAAACGCCCAAAGTACAGGGCAAAAATGTTAGTCCATCTTGGGACCCAATAGTCGAAGTTCATGACATTGAAACAACGCCTTCCCCTTCAAAGGGGGAGAAGAAACTGACATATAAGTTGAGGAAGAAAATAGTCGACGGAACTTCTAAAGTTACTCTTGTTCCAGCGGAGAAAGAAGCTTCCTCGTAGCACTTGGAAAGTTCTCTGAAAGGCCTGTCGAACCTCACCATACCTGAAGATTTTCTCAACTATGGTTTCGATGATCCAGAGGCCCTTAAGCTTCATTCGCCCACGAGAGGCGATACAAGTGCTCAAGCCTAAAACCAGGAAGAAAAAACTCTTATTAGTAAAGAAATTGGTCCGCCGGGGGGAAACGCTAGGACACACACAAACACATGCAGTTCACCTCGCACTTAACTTTCTGTCATCACTCTACTGTTTGCTAACTCGACGTTATTTAAATTCCATGTAGGTGACATAGGGCGTACGCATGGACTTGATCGCCTTCACGGTTGATCGATTTTTCACCAATCCGGTCGGTATTTGGTTTCCGGCAAGTGTCGAGATAGAGACGACTCCGGTGATCGAGACTACCACCACCGAGAATCGTCCTACCAGAGAAAATCTTATAGTCAGTCCTCCTACCCTCGTGATCCTCCTTCTCAACTGGAGCATAGAAAAGAAAAACCTGCACATAAGGGGTCTCAGCGTGAGTCTCATTGGGATCAACACTCCGGTTCATCAAGTACCAGACAATCTCGAGATCCCCACAGAACACCTGCATTCTCCATGCAGACTCCTCTTGCTCCCATATCTGATCCATCAATCGTTGAGCGACTTTCTGAGCTTAAAGCCTCGTTTCTAAAGATATGCTTCGATGGCTTAAAATTCCTTCCGATGATTCACCAGATTCTAGGGCATGTCAAACAAAGTGTTATCGCTTGCATTAACGACGTCTATGTTCAACACGATGCGTTCGTGCACTTAGCCGAAAAAGTTTCAGAAATTTCCATAGAGCGTTAACATGAGATCGATCGCTTGAAGCTTGAGGC
The DNA here is from genome assembly GCA_030765085.1 of Allium cepa. Classification (NCBI taxonomy): domain Eukaryota; kingdom Viridiplantae; phylum Streptophyta; class Magnoliopsida; order Asparagales; family Amaryllidaceae; genus Allium; species Allium cepa. The sequence goes on along the minus strand of CM060932.1, from coordinate 632,714,862 downwards.
CATCCATGATAAAGACATTATCAAAGCTCAGGAGGAAGAGCTTGCTTCTTACAAGTCTCAGCTTGAAGCTGCCCAGCAGAGCACTAAAGATACTACCGAGGCCGTCACTCGTCTGGAGTCAACTCATAAAAAGGAAAGTGACGAGGCGGTCCAATGATGTAGGGCCCTAGCTTTAGAGAAGGACTAGGTGTAGAAAGAAAGGGATGCATTTGGCCTCTGAGTCAATGAACTGGAGGAGAAACTCCGCAAAGAAAGAGAAGAGAAGACTCCTGCCCAAGAAGAGTCATAACGGTATTGCGACGAGATTGTTACTACACGACTTCTAAAGGCGAAACTTGATGATGAAATTTCTAAAGTCGGGATGCTAAAGGTTGAAGCCCGTGAAGAGGGCAAGAAAATAGCATTTGCGAAGATTGACTCTCGCCTGGAGGCGGCTAAAGAGGCTGGTAGGGAGGAAGTCAAATGCATGTTCGACCCGTTGATTGCGAAATTCAACGCCTATGTCCACATACATCAAGACTTAACATTTCTGGGAGAGGGCTACCACGAATCCCTGACTGAGGCATGGGAGAATTTAGTAAAAATTAGGAAGGTCGAACATGGCACCGAGGAGGTTGATGAAGATGCTTTAATAAAAGAATTCCCTAAGGGGAACGAGCCTTCATACCTATCTGTGGCGAAAGCTCTTTACTGCAAAGGGTCCCCCTCATCAAAAGGGGAAGACGTTATTACCGGTCCATCGGGGATCGAGTCTCCAGCTCATGCTCCTACTCAGTCGGGCGATCGGCCGATACTTGATCCATTTGAGCAACATATCGGTTATGACCCGAAGGACCCTGGCCTCGACGTTCACATTCTATCTCCCATTCCAGAGGGTGAGATCCCTTGGACAGTTGAAAGTCAGCCAGAAGCTGGTATGTGACACTTCATTTTGAAATTCCAAGAGTCATCCTTTTTTGAGGAGAGGTTATTGTATTCTAATGTTTGTTTTCCATGATTTTGCACAGGACCTTCTGATCCCGAGCCCACTCCGAGGAGAGATGACGCCAAGGAGGTGAATGGAAAAATAAGTGAGGCTACTCATGTAGGGGAGGCTCCCGGTCCAAATGCTCAGGTGATTGGGGCGCTTAATGAGGATAAGTCCGAGACTTCCTCTCCCATCGATGGGAGTTATGAAATTGACATTACAGGCGCCTCTGAACATACATCTAAAATGAGCATGAAGGAGCAGCTCTAGGAGGAAAAGAAAAGGACGGTCGAAATCAAAGTCGAGCCTCTAGTTGTGGACCTGGACCATCCTCTGAATAAGCCATTGAAGATCATCCTCCTTGGTGGGTCCAGGCCAGTGGAAGTTCCCCATACTTCTTCAGTTGTTACCTCCCCGTCAAAGAAAATTACCAAGGGCAAACGCGTGGGAGAGGAGTCATCTGGGAAGTAGTCGAAGAAGTAATCGTTACTCTCGTTCAACAAGAGTTAGTTTAGATTATGTAGTTATTATTTTTATTTCCATAGTCAACGTAGATAGACTTTCGACCTCAAGTTTTGGAGTAGTTGTAGTAGAACCCCATTTTGGATTAATAGATAAAGTTTAGTTTCTTTGTCTTTCAAATGACTTTTGTTGTTTAGCTTTCTATATAATTGTGGTTGAAACCTGAGTTATTGTGCGTTATATAAACCCCAATTCATTTTCGCATAACTCGGAAATTCTTTGGAGTTGTACATTCCCCTATTTCCACGCTTCAGGTACTTGGAATATTTTTTAGTCTGTATGCCGGGGACTTGATGTCTTCAAGTCATTTGCACCCTATTGCGCACTTTGGGAACTTAGAGATTTATAGTCGTTTAGACTCTGATCCACACTTAGGGAACTCTGAGTACTTCAGTCCGTACTCAGAGGACTTAGAGAATTTGAATCATTTATACTCAGGTTCGCACTCAGGGGACTTAGATTACTCCAGTCCGCACTCGAAGGACATGGAGATTTTGAGTCGTTTATTATCCGGTCCGCACTCAGAGTACTCCAGTCCACACTCAAGTGACTTGGGGATTTTGAGTCGTTTATACTCTAGTCCGCACTCAGGGGACTCAGAGTACTACAGTTCGCACTCAGCGGACCTGGAGATTTTGAATCGTTTATACTCAAGTCCGCACTCAGGGGACTCAGAGTACTCTAGTCCGCACTCAGGGGACTCAGAGTACTCTAGTCCGCACTCAGAGGACTTGGAGATTTCGTGTCGTTTATACTCTGGTCCGCCCTCAGAGTACTCCAGTCTGTACCCGGGGGACTTGGAGATTTTGAGTCGTTTATACTCCGGTCCGCACTCAGGGGACTCAGAGTACTCCAGTCCGCACTCAGGGGACACGGAGATTTTGAATCGTCTATACTCTATTCTGCACTCAGGGGACTCAGAGTACACCAGTCCGCACTCAAGGGACTTGGAGATTTTGAGTGCTCGTGCGCGTTCGTATGTTAGACAGAATAATGTACCTCTTAGTTATTTGTCATAGAGTTATCATAAACAGAAAAATCAACGATCCATGGAAAAAATGGCTTCAAGCCTTTATTAATACAAACAAGCTAAATTGTCTTATTACATACTGCAAACTAAGAATAAAAACATGCTGGAAATAATTGCAACTAAAATATGAAAGAAATGAACTAAGTATAATAATGCCGCAAATGCTCGCTATTCTAGGCTCAGGGGAGTGTCGCACCATCAACGGTTGCTAGCTTGAAAGTTCCTTCTCCAAGCTTCCGTTTAATGACGTATGGACCTTCCCATGCGGGGCTCATGTGTGATGGAACTGGAAAACTCGTTTCAAAATGAGGTCACCCATACCATATATTCTCGATCGGACTTTTTCATTATAATATCGACCAACTCGATATCTGTATGCGGCTGCTCTTAAATTAGCTTCTTCATGCTTTTCATTAATGAAGTCTAGTGATTCCAGCAAAAGATCCTGATTCGACTCAGAGTTAAAATAAGTTACCCGATGTGATGGAACTTCAAGTTCTACTGGTATAAAAGCTTTCATGCCATATGCCAATGCGAATGGAGTGTGGCCAGTCGCGGACTTGTGGGTGGTTCTATAAGCTCAAAGCGCTGTTGGAAGCTCATCCACCCACTTGCCTCTAGCCTTTTCCAGACGCTTTTTCAATATGGACTTGATTATTTTGTTAACGGCTTCCACTTGTCCATTGGCTTTTGGTTGAGCAACTACTGCACACTTTTTCTCAATACCATATTTTTGGCATAACTCTTTGAACTCTTTGCTTTCGAATTGAGTTCCGTTGTCTGTAATGATGGTCCGTGGAAGGCCAAAACGACATATAATATTTCGTACAACGAAACGAATGACCTTTTTGGTGGTGATAGTGGCCAAAGGCTCTGCTTCTGCCCATTTGGTAAAGTAATCGACCGCAATTATCGTGTATTTCACACCACCTTTGGATATGGGTAAGGAACCGACTATGTCAATCCCTTATATTGCAAACAGCCAGGGACTAACCTTTTGTGTGAGTTCCGTCGGCAGAGCTCTCTGGATTTTTTTTATATTTCTGACATTTGTCACATCTTCTCACATAGTCTATGACATCCCGATTCACCGTCGGCCAGTAGTATCCATAGCGGAGGATTTTCTTTGCTAACGTCTGCCTTCCAATATGGTCATCACATTCCCCTTCATGGACTTCCTTCAGGACTCGTTTTATCTCATCATGGTCTATGCACCGGAGTTAGGGGGTCAAGAATCCCATCTGATACATTACCCCATCTTGCATTACATATCACGAAGCCTTACGAACGACTTGTCTTTCGCTCCTTCTTTCGGGTATAACCCGGTGTAACAAGTACAGCTTGAATGTGGCCATCCATGACTCCTTCTCGATTTCTGTTTCTAACATGAAATCTACCTCCATCATATTTATGCTCGGAGCATGAAAGGTTTCAATGGGAAATAATCCCATTTGCTGCGCATAGCCAGTGTTTGTGAATTTTGCCAATGAATCAGCTGCTCTGTTTTGTTCACACGGGACATGTGAAATATCATAATACTCCAGATTCGCTAGCATCTCTTGAACCTGTGCCAGATATGGGGCAAGTCTCCGCCCCTTTGCTTGATAGTCCCCACGAACTTGGTACACCACCAGTTGTGAGTCATAAAAGATCTCAACCAATCTTACCTCCAATTCTCTAATAAGTCTCAAGCCAGCAATCAATGCTTCATACTCGGCTTCGTTATTTGTTGCTGTGAATTCGAACTTCAAAGCGTAGCAAACTGATCGGTTTTTAGGAGTCGCAAGAACTATGCCAGCTCCCAAACAATGGTTGTTAGATGCCCCGTCGGTGTACATCTTCCATCGAACGAGAGGTATGACATTGTGGCCGTTTGATTCGTCTGACATGGTGAATTCAACAACAAAGTCTGCTAGCGCTTGCCCTTGTATGGCCCTTCGTGGCAGGTAGGTAATATCGAACTGACTCAACTCGATATTCCATTTTACCATCCTTCTAGAGGTTTATGGTCATTGGAGTACCTGCCGCAAGGGTTGATTAGTGTAAACACTGAATAAGTGTGCCTGAAAGTATGGACGAAGCTTGCGTGATGCAATCACAAAGCAGTAAGCTAGTTTCTCAATCTTGGGATAATTTCTTTCTACCTCCGTCAAACGTTTACTGACATAATACACTGGCATTTGAACTCGGTCCTCCTCACGAACCAAAGCCATACTGATAGCATGCTGGGATACAGCCAGGTATACATGCAGAATTTCATGGCCAATTGGTTTTGATAGCATCAGGGGACTTTATAAATGTCTAACCAGAGCTCGAAATGTTTCCTCGCAGTCGGATGTCCACTCAAAATTTCTCTTTCCTTTCTTTATCACATCGTAGAAAGGAATGCATTTATCCGTAGCTCTAGTATGAATCGACTTAGTGCGACCACCTTTCCATTCAAGCTTTATACTTGCTTTATAGTTCTGGGCAATTGTCCCAAATAGCTTGAATCATCTCCGGGTTGGCTTCAATTCCCCGCGCATTCACAATGAAACCCAAGAACTTCCTGACACAACGCTAAAAGAATACTTCAAAGGGTTGATTTTCATCTCATAATTCCTGAGTATATCAAAAATCTCTGCTAAGTCTCGAATGTGGTCGTTTGACTGTCATGACTTCACAAGCATGTCATCCACATAGACTTCTATCATTCTACCAATCTGATTTTAAACATTTGGTTCACCAGACGCTGATAAGTTGCTCTCGCATTTTTAATCCGAAGGGCATCACGACATAGCAATAGAACCTAACCTCCGTGACGAAACAGGTGTGTTCTTGAACTCGAATGTGCATTGGGATTTGATTGTATCCCGAGTATGCATCCATAAATGACAGTAGCACGTGGCCGGCTGTTGAGTCAACCAGTTGGTCAATTCTAGGTAGATGGAAACTATCCTTCGGGCATGGTTTGTTTAAAATAGAATAATCAGTACAAGTTCGCCACTTCCCATTCGCTTTCCTCACTAGCACAGGGTTAGATACCCATTCAGGGTAGAGGGCGTCACGGACGAACCCATTGGTTTTGAGTTTGTCCACCTCCTCTCTGAGGGCGGCGGACCTCTCCGGGTCCATGCCTCTCCATTTTTGTTTTACTGGGACGTACTTTGGGTCTATGTTCATCATATGACTCGCAATAGCAGGAGAAATCCCGCACATATCAGATTGTGTCCAAGCGAAAATGTCCAGGTTTGCTTAGAAGAAATCAGTAAGATCCTCGGCCAATGACGGGTCGAGTTGCCATCCTCGCACCACGGAAACCGCGACACTATTTCCAATCTCATTCCATCAGAGTTTTAACCGCTTAACCGCTAAGGCAGGTACTCCATCGCCCCGACACATTTGGACGACTACTTAAATGGTGCATTGAACTGAGTCAATATGATATCACCTACCATCCTCACACCGCCATCAAGGGACAAGCCATGGACATTTTCATTGCCGAATTCACTACCAACGAAGGTAAGGAGCAATCTGAAATAACATGAGATATCAAGTGGAATCTCTTTGTAGATGGAGCATCAAACGAATAGGGCTCGGGGGCAGGTATTGTGATAATCACCCCCAGGGGAAGGAAGCTGCACTATGCCCTAAGGTTGGAATTCACTATCACCAACAACGATGCAGAATACGAAGCAGTAATAGCAGGATTAGAACTTGCGTTAGAAATTGGAGTCATTTCTTTATGTATTCATAGTGATTCTCAACTTATCGTAAACCATGTACTAGGAGAGTTTCAGACTCGAGGAGAACGACTCACAGCATATCTAAAGAAGACCAAGCTGCTGCTCGATCAATTGGATCACTATTTAATCAAACACATTCCTCGAGAAGAGAATCGAGAGGCCGAAGAACTGGCAAAGCAAGCTAGCATGAAGAACAGCACCATTTCCGGAACAGTAGCCATCTCGAAACAACGAGGCCCAAGTTTCGAACAAGAAGATCTGATAGCTGCAATCGAAGAAGAAACCTGGATGACTCCTATCCGAAAATACTTACAAGATGGCACACTACCCAACAAGCGTAACGAAGTCAGGAAAATCTTAAGGAGAGCTTCCCGCTACACAATACAAGAAGGCATCCTCTATCGGCGCGGCTTCTCTAACCCCTTATTAAGGTGTGTTGCTGGAAGGGAAGCTAAGAAAATCTTATCCAACATCCATCAAGGGAGCTGCGGAGATCACACTGGTGGGCAAACTCTAGAAAAGAAGACACTCCGATATGGATACTAATGGCCCACTTTTAACAAAGACGCCTTAGACTTCGTCAAAAGATGCGACAGATGTCAGAAATTTGCTAAGATTCCTCGACTACCAACAAATGAGATTACCCAACTGACCAGCCTTTGGCCCTTTGCTGTATGGGGAATTGACTTTATTGGCGAACTGCCGATGGACCGAGGCGGAGCCAAATATGCTATAGTGGCAGTCGACTATTTCACCAAATGGGTGGAAGCATAACCTCTAAATAAAATATCTTCGGCAAAAGTTATTAACTTCTTGATCAAAAATGTTCTATGCAGGTACGGGGTTCCACACAAAATCATATCGGACATTGGACTTCAGTGCGACAGCGAGGAGATCGGCGACTGGTGCCAAGAGCACGGAATTCACAAAAGCTTCTCATCTGTGGCTTATCCCTAGGAAAATGGACAAGTTGAAGCTGTCAACAAAATTCTTAAAACTCTAATCAAGAAGAAGCTTGAAAAGTCAAAAGGCGCTTGGGTGGATGAACTTCCTACGGCACTTTGGGCCTACCACACGTCTTTCAGAACATCAACAGGGCATACTCCTTTCTCTTTGGCATATGGATCGGAGGCCATGCTCCCAGTTGAAACTGTAGTGCCATCCCACCGTAGGATCCACTATAACCCAGAAGAGAACGAAGAACTCCTCCACATGTCTTTGGATCTAATCGAAGAAAGAAGAAATGATGCAGCACTCAAAGCAGCAGCTCACAAGCAAAAAGTGGCAGCACAATACAACTCCAAGGTCAAGCATCGCAGCTTACAAGAACGAGATCTTGTCCTCAAGCGAATCTTCCCGCGCCCCGGAGCGCTAGATCCCATCTGGGACGGACCATATGTAATTCATAAAGATCTCCACAACGGAGCTTATATTTTGTCAACAGTGGACGGAGAGGTGTTCCAAAGGGCATGGATATGATGGCCCGGGTAGTTACCGTGCGTGATCTCGACTTCGATGCGTCTTAAGTACGGCTGTGGTAAAAAAAAAACTCCCCGCGGAGGCGTAAGATGGGTGACAAATGTCTCCAAGACCCACAGCTAGGGAAAGTGACTACAAAGCCCGTTTGCCATGAACTTAAGCACGTCGAAGGCCTTCCGTGATTGGAAGTTTTACTATTTCTTATATTTCCATTTTATTTATAAAAACTTTCCTCCTATCCTCTATAACGATCACTAAAGTAAAGGACACAAAATAGGAGACACTCGCTAATGGAAATAAGAACTCACAGCTGAATGGCAGGTCATTCGGCTGCATTCCATATTCGATTACATAAGGCATTCAAAGCTACCGTTTACAGCTAAAATTTGAAGGGCGCACTTTCTTCTCTTGTACATAAATATGTAACTATAATTTATTCGCACATCACACTAACATTGCAAGACATGAAATTATATTTTAAGCAAGAACTTAGCGTCAGACACAATTGAATCACTAACACATGCACAGTTATATTTTATGCAACACATCAAAATAACGACAGCATTCAAAAATGACAAAATCAGCTTATGTTATAATGTTACATGTCAAAAATCAAGTTGTTCGTTACATAATTATAGCCTAAAAATTACATTAATGTTTTAAGACTAACATAGACAGCAATGTCAAGTAAATTGAAAAATGTCCAGATCAAGCCAAGGAGCCGACTGCATCGGTGCTTCGCCTCTATCCTGCTGGCCCTCCGAGGTCTACTTAACCGCCGGATCAGAACTCCCAGCATGCTGACCAGAGGTAGTTGGCGCTTTAGAGGTCCCGCTTGTCCAATTCAAGAGAACAATTCATTGAATAAACAATAAGCAACCAAGCTATGAAAAGGCAAAAAGGGAAGACTTACCAGCCTCTGTTCCTTGTTCATCATCCCCCAACTGCACACCTACCTCCTCAGCAGCGAGCAGCCGCATGCCCTCCTTCACTGCCACATTCTCCTCCTTAGTGAATTGGGCTGTAACCACATCCATTCTGAAGGCCATGCCACCCTCCTTATCTGCATCAGCCTTGGCCTCCTCCAGAGCCCGGAGATAAATCCTGGCCATGATCCGGGGATAATCATCCATCCAGGATAAGTTTCCCTGCTTCCAAGTATGGAAATACATATCCTGGAGCATCTCATCCATCATCCTCCCGTTCTCCTCAAACTCCCTCATTCGGACCTCAGATGCCGACATCTTTGCAACGGCAGCATCCCTCTCCGATCGGTATCGCGAGCGTTCAGCCTGAAGGGATTTCCTCATCGCCTCCATCTCCTCCTTCAGCTTGGCTTGAGCAAGCTCCGCGGCTTCAAGCTTCCCAAATAACTCCTCTGCCTGCTCGAGATCCGCTTTCCGAACCTCATCCACCGTCGCAATGGCCATATCGATCCGTTCCTTGCAGATGGCCTCCATTTTCCGTTGCTCAGCTTTGCTAGCCTCTTCCATAGTTTTCTTTAGCCGTTTGGAGGCATCCTCGTGCTGAGAGATCTGGATGGCCTGATCGGCGATTTGATTGGCCTGATCGGCAACCACTAGCCGCAATCTTATGTTGGCACTCCCAATTTCCTCCCCGGCCTTGACCAGTCGGGCGTGATGCCCCATCAACTTCCTAGTCTCCTAAGCAACCCGGTCGATATTTGCCTTGGCTTCATCCCCTATAGTTACAATCCGAGTAGTAAGCAAATCAAGGTCCAAAGACTTGGCCTCATCAAGCATCCTTACCATAGGATTTCGAGCGAGAAGGTGCTCACCAGTAACCTCGTCAAAGGAAATATCATGAGAACCCGGATCCAGATCTGGATGACCCGCAAATGGATTACGAGCCAAGCTGGGACGATCAATATGAGTAACGGTAGGATTCTCTGATGGATGCAGAGAGGGTATGAAGTCAGTATCCTCGCCCGTGATATCATGAATAGGCTGGGTTGGGGGCTGAGGTCTAGGTGAAGGTTCGAATAAGGAGAGCCTCCTCCTTTTCTTTTGAATATCCTCTTCAATAACTCCGAGAAGAGGACGGTAGCTGACTACGTCCCCGGACCGATTGGTCAGAGGCTTTGGTTTAGCGGAAGCTTTGAGGAGTTTGAATTGTTCGAGGCGGTGCCGAATATCTGATGTCTTGGCCACCTTACCCGTTCCTGGAATAAAAACCAAGTGTTACAAGCATGCATGAGACTATAATCCAAGAAACATGTGAAGTTAAAAGAGGGCTCAAAAATTCACCTTGAATCGCCGGAGTTGCCCTAGCTGAAATGCTCTTAGAAGATGGACCGGCACCAGTCCCGGCCTTATTAGTTTTCTTTGGCTTCTCCACCAAGGCCGATCCTTCCTCCAATACCTCGAAAGCCTAGTGGAAAGCATCATCTGTCCACTCTTGGATCTCCCCTGCTTGCCTAGAAGACAAAACCCCGGCGCCATTGCCGCTTTGTCCTTCGCCACCAACACCACCATCACCTTCTCCATCACCTCAGGTCTCCTCCTCGCCTCTTTCCTCCTCTACATTTTCCTCCTCCGGAACATCTGGACATGTGCTAGGGGGTTCCATCGGATTTCTTGAGCTTCTTCCCCCCGGCGACTGGAGGTATCGAGAAGGGTTTCCTCTTGCTGCTCTTTGTCGTGGCCCCTCCTTTAGCTTTTGCAGCCCTCTCCTCAGCTGTGTCTCTCTGCTTGACCACAGACCGACGTGGTAGAATCAAGTTGTGTTGCAGAAGAGTAGCATTCCTGATCAGGTAAGAAGCTGACCTCTCCCTTCCTGAAATGGCTTCTATCTCCGCAGCCATATGAACCAGGCGATCGTTCTCCACGACCGCAAAGCCACCTATCGGTAGCAAGAAACAAAAACACATAAGAAGAAGCATTGCAATCGGAACGGAAGTTATAAATAAGCTTCAACTTACAGCCGGAGTTGAAGCGATGGATAGAAACAGAGTCATACTTGACAAAAAACCATTCTTTCTTGAACATGTTGAACTTCGAATATAAGTCCAGGACCGGCTTGAAGGACACGGCCGATTCCAAGCTGATGTATGGACACCCCTTCTTGTAGCCTCTCAAGTTGTACAAATATCGGATCTCCCGGTTGGAAGGGGGATGCATGTATTTTCTCTGAAAAATGATGAATAGGCTCACCAGGATAGCGTAAGAGTTGGGCTGAAGCTGGAAAGGGGCCATCTTTAGGTAGGTGATGAAGCTGACTATCCAAGCATAGATCAGGGGAATGGCCCCACACATACAATGGTACATACTGTAAGCAAAATATCCTTCAGGAGGGTCATATGGCATAACTCCATTCCCTGGCAGAACCATGTGTGCTCTATCAATCCCGAAAGAACGAGATATAACATCAAGCTGCTCCTCTTTGAGGGAGCTAGGAAAGCAGTTAGGAGGAGAGTTCAAGAGCTCCTGAGGGTCATATCCATCCACTAGTGATCTCGGGGTGGGTCCCTGTCGTCCCGGTCCTGGCCGGGCTGGAGGCACAATGGGGGACTCTCTTCTGTCCCTAGATTTACTCTTATCTAATCGAGTTTCCACTTTATGAGACATTTATCTGCAACACAAGAAAGTACATCGTTAAAACAGAAGATATAAACAAGCAAGTGTATGCATTTTGGAATTTCACTCGTAATTCAAAACATAAAAGAACATTCGGCAGTTCAAGGCCAAAAAGTCATTTGGCACCCAAACTCCCGAATTCATTCGGTAAAGCAAGGCAAAAGGCCATTCGGCCTTATACTCCTCAAGTTCATCCGGTAATTCAAATGTTTAAGTTTATTCGGTATTCGAACTCTCCTATCCCATTCGGTAGTCCGGCCATAAAAGTTCATTCGAAAGAAGAAAGCTCACCTGGTTCGGCAGTTAAGTGTGGTCAGTACTCGGTTGATTCGGCTGTTTCGAACAGTCAAGTTTGATTCGGCACTCAATTGATTCGGCTATCTCAAACGGTAAAGGAATAACAGCGGCATGATGCCCCTACTTATAGGCGAGCGCAGGATAACCGGACCAAACGGTTCGACACTTAGAACCGAATAAAGCTATCCCAACTACAAGAAAACAAAGCGCGACACATGCAGACAAGTGCCCCACTTTGGGGGGCAAATGTTGGGCGACTCCTCACCACCGATCCAAGCCCCACCAAACCAATTCGTCACCGGACCGAGAACACCGGATCAATACCAAATCCCAACTCACCTACCACCGAACCATCTCCTTTCCATGTCCCTACCGAACCAACCAACTGCCGAACCAATCCCTAGCCGAACCAACCCATTTCCCATGATTAGCCGATCTAACTCCATTTTCATGCCTAGCCGAACCACTCACCACCGAACCATCCACCACCGGACCGACACACATGCCATTCACTACCGAACCAGAGGCATACTACCACTACCGAACCAACATGAGGAAGGTATTACCGAACCAACACTGCCAGGCCAGATTACATCAGCCCAGGCCCACAAACAGCTATATACATCCAAGACCCCTACCCCCAGCCTCACTCTATAAATAGAGGGGTAGGGGTACAACAATGGCAGACAAGTTTGAGAGCTCAAGCACGGATAGAACTTTCAAACAACTTTCAGATACTTGTAATAAAAGCTTTGTACTTGAAACCTGAAAAGTAAAGGAGAATAACATATAAAGTGGACGTAAGCACATTCTGGCCGAATCACTATAAATCTCTGTGTCTTTTACAGTTTAGTCCATCTATTTTATATATTTGCATAAATGACCCAAATCACTAAGAACAACATATAATCAACTAAATCATACGACTTAGAGGTGTTTGCCCATTTTTTGTTCAAACAGAGCTATTAGACGGAGAATAAGGAGCAGAGCTACCTCCAGCATTCTGATGCTGCTGCTGAGTCAGTTGAGTCATGAGATTAGCATTGGCCTGATTCTTCTCAGCAAGTTGTCTTCTACTTTCCCTGAGTTCAATTCTCAGTGAAAAACACCAAAATGTTAGCACCAGAATTGGTCACTAACACCCTTGAGAAAGATTGTGTAGAGAGATTATTGAAGAAAGTAAATTTAAATAGAGAACAGTATGCTAAATTAAATGCAGAAAAAAAGAACACCAGATTTATAGTGGTTCGGCGTAATTACCTACGTCCACTTTGAAGTTAATCTTTATTGCTTTACTTAAAAATTGATTACGGATACAATCCGTACACCAACTATTTGTATACAACTGCTAAGCAAAAAGGATAAGCCTTGAATGAGTTTTGAATGCGGCAGAGTCTCCCTGGTGTTCTCGAAAAAAGGTCCATTTCATTGTGTCCCTGCCCCTCTATTTATAGACGAATATGGGTTGGACTTCCCTAATGGGCCTAGTAGCAAGATACCTCGGCCCATAGTGAGTGACTTCTGTGTGCCGAGCCACAAATGCTGAACGGCAAATGCCGATCCATGTCTCCAAGCCAAACGAGGCAGTATGTTGAGTGAAATGTGTAGGCCGAACAAGATCTGATGTCGATCGAGGGGAGATGCCGAACGGCATGCTTATGTCGAGCGAGGCCATGTGCCGAACGAGGCTGAATGCCGAAAGCGGCATGAATGCCGAGCGAGGCTAGAATACCAGTCTAGGCATGAATGCCGAACAAGGTTCATGCCGGTCGAGACTTAATGCCAAACGAAGTTCAGGCCGGTTGAGGCTGAATGCCGAACGAGCTTCATGTCCGTCGAGACTGAATGCCGAATGAGGCTGGAATGCCGAACAAGGCCATGTGCCGAACGACTCTACTATGCCGTACGGGGCTTTATGTCGAACGATGTACTAATGCCAATCGACATCTAGTTACTTGGTCAAATCTCCAGGTAACACAATGCAAAGGAATCAAACTTACATGTTCCATATTAAACATTTTAATAAGCTGTCTTTGCATATCATTTGGGTTGTTCCTGACATCTTTTATACTTACTATAAAACGCATTGTTTGTTAACCCAATATTGAGTATTAAAACAACTAAGGCAGATTTTAAACAAGTACATCGTTAAAATCAACGTATTGTTTACTTATAGCTTAGAAATATTAGTGTACCATTTAACATTCTTTCTTTTGAACACATGCTTCTTCTGCATTTTGATTGAAAATCAAACTATTTGATATTTCTATCAAAATATTTATTCAATCTTGATGCTTATAAAATGATACTTTCGAATCATTTCTTGGATCATATCCAAAGACTCGCAAACAGAATATCTCTCTCATTGACTTCGAGATATTTTGGTTATTATATGTAAACTGTTTACTCTAAATAAATATATAGAATTTTTTGTTACCATACATACGTACCAAACATAAAGTCATATCAAGTGGTAATTTTGTGAGTAAATCCAAATTAACTTAAGCAAGTTGAATACGAATCTATTACGCTAGTTTCGACAATTTAAATTTGCGATATTATTCTCATCAACGTTGCTCATATAATTCCAACTGCATTAGTCTTGCTCATAAAGACACAGTCACGGCCTATGGACCATATCCCGTAGTTTACGACTACCAAAATCATATTTTGATAGCGTACCTGGAATTCTTTAAGATTTGCACATCATACCATGTGATAGAGTCAATACCCGTAGTGGTTTAATTAAACAACTGAGGATTATATATTTTCAACAACGATAAGAAACTCATAGTTTCTCTACAATAAGCGAGAATACTTATTAGACATTCTAATCAGTTCTATATTTAGATCGTATCCAAATCCTTTATACTACCAATAATTCCTCAAAGAAATTTCTTTACAATGAAGTTGGTATATCTTTAGATGTTTGTCAACGCAAATAAAATAGGTATTCATTAATGTTTTATGAATTTACTTATTCATAAAATTGATTTGATTTTAGTTTACAAATAATATGTTCGAAACGTAAATATGTCATCTAATGATAGTCTTTTCAAAATTCTTTTGGGAACATTCATATAAGATCTCTCAAAACAATTATTATGTGCAATCTTTCGACTCGCACAACCCGCCAACTCCTTGACTTAGGATATGTTGAAGTTTTTAATAAACCCTTATCTTATATAATTTTGTAAACTACTATTCAGATGAAATAATATTAACCTTGAGTACTACCCATAAGTACATTACCTTATAGAAAGAAGTTAACTCAACTACAATTAATCGTGCTTGTCCAACAAAGTTCGATTTCACCATATCGATGCATCATTATGTATCACATGAAGGAGTAATTTTGAGATTGAATCTTTACTCACTTTAGATACGTTCGGAACATTTTCCAATATACACACTCATTTGATCAAATCAAATCATTTCTATCACATGTTATTTCATTTACTTCTATTTTATATCCTATAAGTTTACCATAAACATGCCACATGCGTATCAAGTACACATGTCATGTTGATAATAACTCATCGGTGAATATGACGAAGTATATGGAACAATTTTGCTATTTATAGAATTACGATTCCATACATCTATATGAATCAATCTAAAGAGTTCATCAACTCTTATGATACTCCCACTAAATGGCCGAACGGCCTTTAATTGTTTGAGATATAATTAACAAATATCGTATGATTCAAAATCATATAATAAAATTATTTCTCAAAACTACGGATTAATCTATAATTCCAAAACAACCGTAAAAAATATTAGATACTTTTGAATTATCCAATCTACGTGACCAAACCATGAATGTATTGAGTAGTTGCAAAATTAAGCACCTACATGGGTGTTGAAACATTAACATGAAGTAGGAATTTAATAGTGGGTATTATATTTCCATTTGTCAACTTTCAATTCATTCATTTGTATATGTTAATTGGTAAACATTTTATCAATCATATTAAATAAACAAATTTTTTATTTTAGATAGTCATAACACTATTTAGCACATGTTATCTATTATAGCGTATACTATTATATATATAAATAGTTAAACGGATCCTTAGGAGATGGAAAATCCCGTAACATCTCTTAAGTTATTGCACTTATATTTATGATATTGATTTGACTTTCATAAGAGTATTTTAGTCCTAAGTCGAGTATTTTGTCTTTTCATTACACTCTGGTCAGTCGCAAGTTTTTCAGCATATTGAAGATTATTCCCTAGAGGACGAAGATGAGGATTTTGGTATATTGCTATTATTATTATTATTGCCTACATCATGCTATTCTACTATAATGATTATTTATCCCTGATGTTTATATATAAATCTGATAAATGTGTATTGATTATAATCAAATGTATAGTAAACAGCTTCATGAATTATTGATTTAATTATTATATTTTATCATTTTCACTATGAGATTATGTGTTTGTTTTCTTCTTCGCTTCTTATTTTTCTTATTTGACTTTATTGATTATCTGCATTCCAATTGTTTAAGTCGGACATATGTGGATTTTTGTCAATTTAAACCTTTCGAAATGTGGGTCATCACAATTGGTACCAGAGCCAGGTTTAGCGATAATTTTGGCTCTGTGGGGTTTGACTCATTAGAGATAGGGTAGTAATACTCTAAAATTAGTCTGTTGAGAGTGTGTGTGTGTGTGTGTATATATATATGAAAGCATACTTGTCAGTATTATAAAATGTTTTGTATTATGTTTACTTATCCATTGAGTTGCTTACAAATTCTAGTTCATGTGCGGGACGCAGTGTAATCGATAGGGGTTTCTAAACACTTAAACGAGGCAAATCGGCATAGTATAGTTTTAAAAAAATCGAGTAAATGAAATAATTTTACCTAAATTAAATTATATATATAAAGTGATTATTAATGAAATTGTTGTTTTTCGATGATAATATTTAATTATCATCGATTATTAGTTGAAATAAAAATAAAACGAATATTTAATGAATTATATTTTATAAAGCATTTGATAATTAAATTGAATTGAAATATAATTGCAATAAGAATTGGCTAAAATGATCAAGTTGTAAATTAATGGAATATTTTGATAATAAGTCAAGGAAATTTGTATAAGTATATTATAATATAGCTTATATATAGAAATGATTTTAAAAATCAAGAATTCTGGAATTTAAAATCCTTTTGTTTTCAAAATTGTTTTTAAAAGCCTTAAAAATTAATAAATAGTATTATTTAGAAGATTTTTGACTACAAAAATATTTTGAAAGGATTTTATGAAGAAGATAAAAGCATTAAACTCGCTTTGGTCGTTGGAAAATAATTCTGAGGATGACTGTAGCATCGCCAATATTCATTTTGAGTTTCTGAGTGTAAATTTCTACCAAAAGGAATTTATTTTTGATTAAAACAAGTTTTGATTATGATGAAAAATATATTATTCCATTATGATTTGATGAATATATGAAAACTGTTTTGAACTTATAAATGAAAATAGTATGGATTAAAATATGTTTATAACTTATAGATTTGAACTGGAAAGTAAAATTTAACATTAAACTGTTGAATATTTATGGTTAAGCAAACAAAAGAAAATTTAACTTGAATAAGATTAAATAAAATGAGTGATGGATTAAAATAAAATGAAGTTCAAGTTAATATCAAATAAATTGAATTAGATATTAAGTGAAATTAGAGGAAATAGTAAAGTGAATTATTTTCACTTGAGCTAAAATGAATTAAAAACGAATACGAACTTGAATTATATAATGAAATGTAATTTAAGCACATAATACAATAGCCTATGATTTTTTTGATGATAATAAACATATATATATATATATATATATATTCGTTTAAATGTTTTCGTTGTTGTACTATTTTATTTTTCACATAATTAAATAAATATGTGTTGAATAAAATAAATAACACAGAATTCTTACTTAAACAAATATTTTATTCAAACAAATATTTTATTACAATTTCAAATAGTACAAATTTGAGCTCTCACTACATTTATACATTTTCAATTACAGTAGCTCTTCTATTACAACACAATTTTCAATATACAATTTTTTTGTACATGGTTCACCTCACTACATAAGTCATTCAACGCTATTTAATCTTCAACTTTGTTCCGGCCTATATTCCGCATCCGAACTATCTACGAAATAAACACTACGTAATAAAATTGAAATAGAAATTATTTTGCAGTGTACAATAAAATGTGTGTTTTTGAAAATATTATTTGCCTCGGTTATTTGGGTTGTTCGTCACAATTTCTTTTAATTCATCATACACGAACAACTTGTGACATGCACAATGTATCAATGTACATGCCAAAAGGCCATGCACACCGATATACACTTGCTTGTTAAAACTACAAGGATAGGTGAGCACAAGGTAAAACCCAAGCCTCGGTCGGATTCAACTCAAGTGCAGATTTGATTGAACCAGAGACCATCACAACCATAGGCAACAACAAATCAGAGTCCAATTGGAATAAGACTCAATGCAATGGTCAGATGCAACATGGAGACCAACATACATGTTAAATGGAATCAAGTACAAGACAAATGTAAGAGCTACAGTTCATGTCCACAATAGGCCGGTACAACATGAAAACCAGATGTCCAGTAAACCAAGCAAGTCAGAGAATGCTAGTTACAATGCAATGACAAGACTCAACTCAAAATTGAAAAAGACCATCTACCTCCAGACATTCAAATTTCAACATGAACATGAATACAAGGCATTTCAGCGATGATTACAAGACATGTTCAAAAGTGCATAACAAAATTTAACACAAAGCAACATGATGGATGAGTAGCTCAACCAGACTACAAGTGAGCTCATGAAAACAAGTAAATGGATCCAAGGGACTATAACTCAGAGCAATGAGATCGGAACAATTACTAGAATAAAAAAGCAAAGAGGGTACATTTATATGTCATTGGATTAACATAAATGAATAAGGAACAAGACAAACAAGTATATCTGCATAAGTAGTTGTGAATAAAAGAGATGCAACCAAAATAGCACAAGCGAACCCAGACCAATAGAACATCAACCATAGAATAAAAGTGTGAAGACAAGAACCCACACATGCACAGATGACTCGAAGAAACAACAACTGCCACTCGAACACACATACAACACGATGCAACATGAAGTCCCAAATCAATACAAGTACAAGTGGACATAAACAGTAACTAGATTATCATAAAAGCAAACGGATATGAATCACGAAGCAACTAGCATCAGTTCTATACATATGAAACAAAGGCATGAACAAATTCAATTGCAGACACACACAACAAGAAATGCAATTCAATTAAATCAAAATAAAACATCATTAAAGAGTTCGAAAATTCGAATACTGTCAACGAAAATACAACAGAGGACAGAGGCAACACATGAAGAGTAAGAGCAAGTGGAACCACACCAGTGTATGCAACAAGACCACAAATGTACAAAAACAATGCGGACAACAGTTAAATTGGAAACCAAGCAAATAGTGAAATGATGATATGCAAAGCTGTTTATAGTTTTATAGGAACTTACAGAAAAGCATTTTACATGTTTCAAGAAGAAACAATCATAGCATTTAGCAGTTCAAAAAACAAGTGTTAGCAATTTACATGACGCCATGGTTCAAACAAACAAGTCATGGTTCAAAAAGAGAATGGAATAGAAATTCGAATATTGCCAGCAAAAAATGGAACATAATTAAGTCATATTTTATCTCAAAATTCAAATGTCGTAGTCATAGGAGAAATAATGCAAAGAAGTTTGAATATATCAGAGGTGGAGCAAGTCGGAATTATCACAAGCATCCAATCAAAAATAAATGGCCGAGCATAGCAATGTAAAAAAATCAAAAAGATTTATACGAACGTAAATTTAGGGTTTTAATCACTATAAATTACCTGTTCACATCATCGGCAAAAAGTATTCGACTTCGAGACTAAAACCAGTAAGCATACTTAGAACAAATCGAAAAATATATTCAAAACTCAAATCAGTCAAAGTCAAGCATAATCAAATTGAAAAATCAGGTACCACATTCGAGCTCGACAATTGGAGCAGCCCTAACATTATCAAAGCCAAGGGATCGATCGACATAGCCAATCAAATGAAAGCATACTCTTAATCGATCAAATTTCTAAACGGCGACTTCAATTTTGGAAAAACCCAAGCTTCTGAAGAGGAACGAAGAAATAAAAAGGAGCGGCCATGAAAACTAAAGAAAAGCGGAAGTGTTCTTTTGTTTACAAATTGGGCCGGTCTCATTTTAAATTGTGCTGGGCTTTAACTTTCAAAATAGGGTTTTTTTACTAGTTTTATTTTATTTCGTAATTTTCTTTTTAAAATCGTGTAACTTCTAGTCTCGTGACTATGTTACGAATTACGATGGTGTAATTCGAGAATTCACAACTCAATGATTGAGTTGTGGCAGGGTTTTAAGCGTTGAGTTAGGTTGGTCATTAGCGTGTATCGCAAGTTTACGTATGTAAGCGTCTGACTACTTAATTTCTAGCAGAAACCTTGGGGGCAGCACATAGGTAGGTTATTGCCGAAGATGGGTAAATTTGTGTGTGATCTTTACTGCATTATTTTCTACTGCTGGTTTTATTTTCGCAATAATTTTTTTATTATTAGTATCACCCTATTTACACCCCCCCCCCTTTAGGGTGAAAACGATCCTACAAGTGGTATTAGAGCAAGGTTAACAACAAGGATGTCTAACCCTAGTTGCAAATCTAGCGAGAGTTAGTCCAACATTATTCTCCTTATTTTTGACGGAACAGGTTTTTTAAATTGGAAAGTAAAAATGAAATTTTATTTAAAATCTATTATTTTTAAATATTGGGATATTATTGAAAATGGGTGTGATATAGTAGACAAGAAAAATACTTCGATTATTGCTCTTCTATGCATATACTGTATTCTCATATTATTCAAGATAATTTTAACTTTATCTCCCATTGTGAAAGTACATAGGAAATCTAGAATACTTTGATGCAATATATGGTGTAAAATCCAAAAACAGTGAGAAATCCTCCATAATAGATTCAGTTGAAGAAACGTGCTTGACAGGATTTGCAAAAGACAATAGTGATGAAGATTCAATAGCCGATGAGATAAGTGATCTTTCATTCAATGATTTAGTTCTCTTGTGTCGAAAATTAATTGAAAATAATGAAGCTCTTGAAATGAAAAATAATAAGTTAAAAAGGGAACGATCTAAACTACGTCAGAAAAATAATGATTCAGAAAATGAGCTTTAAATTATTAAGAAAAATAAAAATTCTAATTGCAAAAGGTGTTTGGACTATGAAAAAGAATTTGCCTGTTTTCAAGAAAACTTTCAAAGTTAGAAAATGAAATTTTAATTCGGGAGAAAAACAAAACTAAGTTGATTTGTAAAAATAATATTTTGCAAAAAGAGATGGATAGTTTTAAGAGGTTGGAAACTTCTAAACGTGCGATTTTTGAAAAGAAGTTAAATGAGGTTAATAATTTCAAAACCTTGAAAAATAAAATGTGATTTTGAGAAAATCTGAAAATATTCGATTAAATCACGAGTTTGAAAAGGAGATAGAAAAAATCAAGGATTTTGAAAAAATTAAATCAAAAAACTCCAACTCTTTGAATATGAGATGTTAGAAATTGGGACTAAAATTAGAGAGCCTGAAAATGAAAATATAGGCTTGAAAATGAATAATTTTGAAAAGAGAGATAGTACCATTAGTTGTTGTTCAAAGCTAATAAATGAAGATAAACTTCCAAAATCCAAAGTAAATAAACTTGAGTTGATTACTCGGAAATTTTTCGCTAGAGAAAAATAATTTAATACACTCTTAGAAAATCAACTCTTCATGAATAAAAGGAAAGTATTTGGATTTGTAACAGTGTCAAAATATGAACAAACGACTAATAACACTATTAAGGGGGAAAATGTGATACCCAAATGCGTAAAGTGTGGAAATATTGGACATGGAAAGAATAATTATCGAAATATACAAAACTCGTTTAAAAAATATGGATTCTAGAAAGTATGAATATAAGTGGTTTGAAATTTAAACAAATTTGAATTCCCAAGGGTACAATTGTAGATGCTAACAGTTTGTTATATAGACAAATTTGGGTACCAAAGATTTCAATAGATAATAATAGTGTCCTGCATCCTTAGTTAGACCACTTGCCTTCTCCAAAATTTAGATACATAAGTAGGCTAAGGAATAAATTTGATAAAGATAGATTTCGAGTTATTCTAGGTGATTGATAAACTAAAATTTAATTGTTCCTTAGCCTATAAAGATTAGATGGAGATCATCACATTTCGGACATCACGGAATCAAAGGAAAGTGAGGTATGATCTCTTAACTCAATTTTGTTCACATATTATTACTATCTTTTGATCGACATTGTTGAAGCATTTCTGCCATATCTTGAACAACTTGACTTTGATTTGTAAAAGTCTTAATGTTCTGCAAACCTAACCGATAATACTACAACTTTTCTGTTTTTAGTTTTTATTGATTCACTTTGGAATGTCATGAAAAACTGCTCTGACGGATTTTTTTGAATGTGTGTTTTTGCTCAATATAGATTACTTTACTTGTGCTTGATATAAATGAACGTGCTGAAAGTTTTTCAAGTGTTGAGGAGTGCACGTTTTCTTATATACCACTACATATCACCATGAATACCTCGAATACAAGTGGCATCTGATATAATCTCATGTTGAAATCATTTTTGTAATTATTTAATTATTTATATTGATTTTAAACTAGAAAACCCCCTTATAGAAAATTAATTTTCGCTTATGTTAATTTTTGAAACTTTGGGTTTCTTCATGACAAAAAATACTATAGTTTATTTCGGTAAGAGATTTACTCTAGAAAAGAATAACCATTGACTAATCGAAACTTTTGAAACATATCAAATATTATAGCGCTTGAAAAGTGATGGATAGTGAATAAAATATATTTCATAACAAGAGGAAGTATAATTTTATATTTTCATAAAAATTAAAAAAAAATTATAATATTTTTAGATTAGTGCTCATTCCATGATCATTTCTATCACTTTCACCTTACTGTCAATCCATACATCATAATATAGAGTGCAGACTTTGGTATTTCAAAATAAGCGAATATTTTTTTGTAAAATAGTTATATCCAAAAGTATTCACTCTCATTTAAAAGTCCTCACGGTTATGCATGGGTGAATCACTTGAATTTCTATATATAGTCTTCCATTCTCATTTAAAAGTCCGCACGGTTATGCATGGATGAGATGTATATAAGAAAGAGATAAATATCAAGTATATTCTAATCTCATTTAAAAGTCCTCACGGTTATGCATGGTTAGAAAATACTTGACATGTCTTTTTCAAGAAAAAAAGGCAAGTACTAACCTCATTTAAAAGTCCTAATGGTTATGCATGGTTGGTAAGTGCTTCACTTTTTTTGTATAATATTTGAAAAGAGAAAATGCAAAAATCATTCCTTCATTGAAAATATTAAACTCTTGCCACTATATAAAATTTTCCATAATCCTACCATTTCCCAATGGTGGAGTTTGTTTCTAATTAAATAAATATTATGATTTTCGTTTGATTAATTGGAATTTGAAATTAATATTTCCCTCTTGATTTTATTTTATATTTTTAATCAAAATCGTAGCTATTTCAATTACTATTATTATTTTTGATGATAAAAAAAGGGGAAGAGAGCTTAAGATTTTGATTTTTGGGTAATATCCTTACTGACTAATATTCGAATGTGTTTTTAGTCAAAGTTATTTTTAATTAATTTTTCAGTTTTAACTACACGCATCTATGTAATGGGAGTCTTATTGTAGGGTGAGCATTCAAATAGGGGAAGCTAATAGAACTCATCAAAACTAAATACATTAAATAGAGTCAAAATCTTAATATATGTTTGTTATCATCAAAAGGGGTTGATTGTAAAATACAATAGCTTATGATTTTTTTTTTGATGATAATAAACTTATATATATTCGTTTAAATGTATTTGTTGCTATACTATTTTATTTTTCGCATAATTAAGTAAATAATTGTTGAATAAAATTAATAACACAGAATTCATATTCAAACAAATATTTTATTCAAACAGTACAAATTTGAGCTTTCACTACATTTATACATTTTCAATTACAATACAACTTCTATTACAACACAATTTTCAATATACAATTTTTTCATACACGGTTCACCTCACTAGATAAGTCACTTAACACTCTATTTGATCTTAAACTTTGTTCCAGCCTGTATTCAGCATCAGAACTATCTGCGAAATAAACACTGACGTTGTAAAATTGAAGAAAAAAAAAATTCAGTGTACAATGAAATTTATGTTTTTCAAAATATTATTTTCCTCAATTACTTGGGTTGTTCGTCATCATTTCTTTTAATTCATTATACACGAACAACTTATGACATGCACGGTGTATCATTGTACATGCCATAAGGGTGAGCACAATGCAAAACCCAAGCCTAGGATGGATTCAACTCAGGTGCAGACTCAAGTGAACTAGAAACCATCAGAACCAGAGGCAATTAACAAATCAAAGTCCAGTTGGAACAAGACTCAATGCAATGGTCAAGTGCAATATGAAGACCACCATACATGTTAAATGGAATAAAGTATAAGACAAATGTAAAAGCTACAGTTCAAGTCCACAACAGGCCAACACAACATGAAAACCAGATTTCCAGTGAACCAAGAAAGTCAGAGAATGCAAGTTGCAATGCAATAACAAGACTTAGCTCAAAATTGAACCAAACCAGTCTACAACCAAACATTCAAATTTCAACATGAATATGAATATAAGGCATTTCAGGGATGACTACAGGACATGTTCAAAAGTGCAGACCAAAATTTATCACAAGTAGCATGATGGATGTGTAGCTCAACCAGACTACAAGTGAGCTCATAAAAACAAGTCAATGGAGCAAAGGCACTATAACTTAGAGCAATGAGACCAATACAACTAGAATAACAAAGCAAAGACATATACATTTATATATCAATGGATTAACATGAACAAGGAACCAGATAACCAAATATATCGACACAAGCAGTTGTGAATAAAAAAGATGCAAACCAGAATAACATAAGTGAACCTAAACCAACAGACCATCAAACACAGAATAAAAGTGTGAAGACTTGAACCCACACATGCACAGGTGACTTGAAGAAACTGCAGCTACCAATCGAACACACATACAAACAATGCAGCATGAAGTCCCAAATCAATACAAGTACAAGTGGACATAAACAGAAACTATAGCAGCATACAAGAAAATGGATATGAAACTCGAAGCAACTAGCACCAGTTCTATACATATGAAACAGAGGCATGAACAAATTCAAGTGCAAACACACACAAAACAAGAAATGCAATTCAACTTAAATCAAAATAAAGCATCACTGAAGAGTTCAAAAATTCGAATACTGTCAACACCCAAAAATACAACAGAGGACGGAGGAAACACATGAATGGTAAGAGCAAGTGGAACCACACCAGTGTATACAACAAGATCACAAATGTACAAAAACAATGGAGACAACAGTTAAATTGGAAACCAAGCAAATAGTGAAATGGTGATATGCAAAGCAGCTTATAGTTTTACAAGAACTTATAGAAAAGCAGTTTACATGTTTCAAGAAGAAATAATCATAGCATTTAGTAGTTCGAAAAACAAGTGTTAGCAATTTACTTGAAGCCGTGGTTCAAAAGAACAAGTCATGGTTCAAAAAGAGAATGGAACAATAATTCGAATATTGCCAACAAAGAATGGAACATAATTAAGTCTAATTTTATCTCAAAAATTCAAATGTCATAGTCATAGGAGAAATAATGCAAAGAAGTTCAAGCATCCAATCGAAAATAAACGGCCGAGCGTAACAACGTAAAAAATTCAAAAAGATTTATACGAACGTAAATTTAGGGTTTTAATCCCTATAAATTACCCGTTAACATCATCGGCAAAAAGAATTCGAATTCAAGACAAAAATCAGTGAGCATATTTAGAACAAATTAGAGAATACATTCAAAACTCGAATCAGTCAAAGTCGAGCATAATCAAATTAAAATCACGTTTCGCATTTAACCTTGACAATTGGAGCAGCCGCAACATTATCAAAGCCAAGGGATTGATCGA
The DNA here is from genome assembly GCA_030765085.1 of Allium cepa. Taxonomy (NCBI): domain Eukaryota; kingdom Viridiplantae; phylum Streptophyta; class Magnoliopsida; order Asparagales; family Amaryllidaceae; genus Allium; species Allium cepa. The sequence continues at coordinate 632,689,049 of CM060932.1, read as the reverse complement.
CATAGCTAATCTAGTGGATGCATACACTCAATCGATCAAATTACTAAACGGCGACTTCAATTTTGGAAATGCCCTAACATTTGAAGAGTAACGAAGAAATAAAAGGAAGCGGCCTCGAAAACTAAAGAAAAGAGGTAGTCTTCTTTTATTTACTAATTGGGCCGGTCTCATTTTAAATTGTGTCGGGCTTTAATTTTAAAAATAGGGTTTTGTTTTTCTAGTTTTATTTTATTTTTTAATTTTCTTTTAAAATTGTGTAACTTTCTAGTCGTATGACTAGGTTATGAACTATGGTGGTGTAGTTCGAGAATTCACAACTCGGTGGCTGAGTTGTGGTAGGATTTTGAGCGTAGAGTTAGGTTAGTCATTAGCGGGTGTCGCAAGTTTACATGTGTAAGCGTTTGACTACTTAATTTCTAGTAGAAACCTTAGGGGCAGCACGTAGGCCGGTTATTGCTGAAGATGGGCAAATTTTTGTGTGATCTTTACTGCATTATTTTCTGCTGCTATTTTTATTTCCGCATTAATTTTTATTATTATTAGTATCACCATATTCACCCTCCTCTAGGGTGAAAATGATCCTACATTAAGTTGTGAATGAAATTGAAAAAATTAATGTGAGTAATTGAATTTAATCTAAATTTGATGTAAATAAATTAAATGCAAATTGAATGAGTTTTAATAAAAATTGAATGTTAACTAATATAGTATGGAATTAGTTATTAGAACAAATTATGAATTGAAGTTTAACTTAAGAGGAATTGAATAAAAATGAATGAGAGTAATTAAAATTAATATGGTTAATTGAATTTAATTTAAATTGGACATAAACAAATCAATTAGTAGTTTGACAATGTTTGGTTTTCCTACTTTTTTTCCTTCAAATTTGATTTTGCAGACGTCAAACTAAAACTTTGTGGTAAGCAAAGTGTTGGGAAATGCAAATAACCATCTGTAGAAATAATTTTGAAACTAAAGCTAGATAAGAGTATGCTGATCACATTTAAAATTTAAATGAAGGAACATAATTGCAAAGTTTATGGTGATATGAACAATTTATGTTATCAAGTCAATATGCATGGCAGAAATCTATAGGGACAAGTTAATTTAAACGATGGATATCAAAATAGTAAAAGATGGGACACACCCGTTATGGATGTCCATCCCGGTAAGCTAGTCCTCCTGATTTGGTATCCATATTATTAACATTAATTTGATGAGCTTCTTGATAATTTTTCTCCTTGGAATTTTTTTACATCCCTTCACAATAGAAGAGAAATAAATGGAATAAGTGAATGTAATGACTTTAATCATTGAAATAAAATAGAAATTGATTTCAATGAATGTGAATAAGTGAATGTGATTTAATTTAAAATAAATGGAAATGAATGTAAATCAATTAAGAAGTAAATAACGTGAATGTAAATAAATTAGATGTGAATGTAAATTAATTAAAACTAATTCAATTAAAATGTTAATGAAATGAATGTTAATATAAATGGAAGTGCTTGAATTAAAATGTTGACATTGAATAATTGTATGATTATGAATAAAATTTGCATGAATATGGTTGTTTGTATGTTTCTTTTACTGCATAACTATGTTTGCTTGTATGGTTGTCGCATAGTTATGTTATATATTGAATTCTCTTTCCGTATACATATTCTCATCTATTATTGAGTGTTTAGTAGGTACACTAGGCCGTACGCTAGTTTTTGGAGCTTGTTTATGCATTTTGTTATTTTTGCTTGCTTAATACGAGCGAACTAACTCGTGTTAATAGTAATAAGGTACATATCTCAGATTGCATATCATGATTTTATATTTTTCCATTTGGGATGCCTCATCATCGAGATGAGATTTATGTTTGATATCTATTTGGTATATAATGATATATATTATATTTTAAAAATTTTATGATCGAGCCGCGCAAAGGAAACTCTACAGAAATTTTACGTAAATTCTAGAGTTAGGAAAATTTTGAAGTTTTAAAAATTTTATAGCTGGTTTTTTTATATATAAGTTATATTTTTCATAAAACCGATATCGGAATGACATAGTAGAAGCGTAGTAATAGTTTAGAAAATAAGATGTTTATGTTTTGTAAGCTGATCGTTTGAATAAAATATATTTTTTGTTAAATTATCTGGTTAACACCTTTTCGAGGATGAAAAGTTTTGAGTGGGGGAAGTATGTAACAACCGGTGCTTTTGACTATTGTAAGTTACTAAATTTAACGTAATTATTAGATACATATGGGTAGAAATAAAAATTTACTGATTATTAATATTTATTTATTAGATAATTAAATTGTTTAAAATAATAGTGGAAATTATTTAAATAATGGAATCTTGAATTATTGTGAATGATAATGGTACCGGAAATTGATTTAAACTTTATTTAAATATGAAAATTGATTTAAACCTTATTTAAATTTGAAAGAAGATTAATTACTTTTAAAATTGAATTTTAAAGTGAATAATTAGAAATTGGAAATTTTATATTTTAATTTACGTGTAAAAATAGCATTTTGGCCATTGTCTCGGATTTCGACGAAACCAGTTTCATTGAATCCGTAATAGTGAATTATTGTATGATTTTAAGTTTTGCGGCAATCAGATTTGTCGTTGGCAGTGCAAACTTGAAATGCGCAGATATTAATTTTAGAATTTGATTAAAATAATTCGTTTTGAAAAGTTATCTTTTACGTATAGTTGAATTAGGCCTCGAGGCAAGTTCCATTGTGTTCGATATGGAGGTAAAACAGTATAAACGCCAGTTGGTACGCTCCATTTAGAACTCGAGAAATTTCGGACGTATTAGGCTAGACATTCTCTAATTTAAATAATTATATATACAAACCAAACTAACTCGTTTAAACCACATCCCTCTTTCAACTAAATATCCTTCGCCATCTCCCTTTTTTTTCGAATCGAGCTTTCGTAAAAAACGATTGAACAAATAAAAAGAAAAAATTTATAGGAATCGATGCAAAAAATAAAATTAATGGTGAGAGGCGACGGCGATAGGGAGGAACGGCGGCTCATCGAAGGGGATTATGCACGATGCAATCGATGGTTGGAGATGAAGCAGCGTGGCAGCTTGGGTAGGTGGAAGCGATGCCCGAGCGTCGATCATCATTGAAAATAAAACAATAATCGTGGCTGGAAGATTCGCGTGAGAGAGAGGGCAACAGTAATCAATAAGAAGAAGGTTATTTTTTTATTTTTTTTCAGTAATTAATTTTAATTTCAATTGAATGTTATTTAATCCGTAAAATTTTCATACGAGATCGGATTTGAATAACACAAATTGCATTGAAATCGTTTTGATGTTACCTAGCTATGGAGTTAAATTTATTGCCGTTCGCTTCAATCGAGTTTTCAGATTCGAACGAAGGTGAGTGTTTTATATGCTCACGTTTGACTAATATATTTTTATGTTAGTAAAATATTATATCACAAATTGATTTAAATTTATCGATTGTTGTTTGATAAATTCAATAGACATTTAATCGACGTCTGAACTAATTAATATGATTTAAATTGATAGTTAAATTAAATTTGAATTTAACTGCTAGTAAAATACCTGATTATCGATAATTGGTTGATTGTTGTGATTATTGATTGTTTGGATAATTGATTGTGATGTATGAAAATTGGTTGATATTTGAATGATTGGATGTTTAATTATTTTGATATATCATGTTATCATCCGGTATATTATTTACGGTATATAAAACCATAAATTGAATTATTTCGATTAAACTAAGAAATAAATAGAAATGACATATAACTATGGCATTTATTTTGGATTGAAATGATATATATCCATCCCTAAAATTAAATTAAAATAATTGGTTCACTTGGCCATAGGATAGAGAATTGTATACGAACACCAGACTGGTTAAATTAAATACTTTTAAATTTTGATTTAAAATTATTTAAATGATTTAGTTTTAAGAAAAAAATCGAATTTATGGAAATCGAATTATTTTTGAATTGGAACTCGGAATGTTGAAATTTAAATTTGAAATAGGAATGTTTTAAATAATCGAAGTTGAGATTTTTATGTTATAATTGAAATATGATGTGAATTTCAGAAAATTGATTTGTTTTAGACTTTTATTCGAATTTTGAATATTTCTAAGTAAAAGGTGATATAAAAATGATATTTCAAAATTGAGCTCGAAATTTAATTATGTTTGAAGATTTAGATTTTTAAATTGAATATTGAAGGAAAATTTGATTTAAGTGTTTTGAAATTATATTTTCGAAATGAATTTGTAATTGATATAAATCAAAACGGTTTAAATTTGTAATTGGAGTTAAAATTAATTTGAGATTGTAATCTAAATTAATTTGAAATTTTAAGTTAATTTGGAATTGGAGTTGAAACTAATTTGGAATTGGCATTGAAATTAATTTGGAATCAAAGTAAAAGTCGACTTGAAATCAGAATGGATTTGAATCGATTAAACTGGAATGGAAATCGAAACTGATTTGAATTGGAAAAATTGAAAAGTGAACTAGTTTGACTTTGAAACTATTTTCAAAATGAATATTTTTAGTATAAAAGATTTAAAATCAATATTCTTTAAATATTCAAACTATTTTGATTTTCTAAACTATTTTACTATATAAACCTTTTTTAATGCTTAAATTATTTTTTATTATACCATTTTAACTACTTAGCTATTTTTAAAATAATTAAACTATTTTCTAAAAATTCAAACTCGTCAAAGATTGAAATGTTTATATTTAAATCTTGCATTTAAATGCAAATTGAGTTAAAGTGAAGTTATAACTAAAATTGTAATTCAAATCAATATTTTGAAGTGAAATTGATAATATCGAACTGAATTGACGTGTTGAAGCAAAATATGATTTTTGAAGCGAATATGATGATTTCAAAATGTATATGATTTTGAAATAAATATAATGTTTTGATATCAAATACGAATTGTTTTCAAAATATAAAAGAATCACCGACGTGTAAAACAACGTTTGGTTGTAAAAGAGACCGGTGCCTCTTATTGGCATACTCTCTGTGAATATTAGAACCACTTTAACAACTGTGTAAGCGGTGGATGATATTCAGAAGGTAGTGGTTGAATTGGCGATGTTTATTGGAATGAAGCAAGAGAACGATGATGGTTAGCTTTGACACTCGTGTCATAATTAAAATGACTAAAACAGGAGCCTAACTCTGGCCAAGGAGGTTAGCAACCTCTAGCGACATTGATCCCTCGTGTTACTATTATGATTTCGTATTCGATGGGTGCACCTTTTGTTGGTTGGATAGAGTGTCACGGCCGGCCACAGATGGGTTACGACCAGCTAGAAAGGGTAAACTAGTAGAATTCTACCTTCGGCATTGCCTCATGTACTTTGTCTTATTTATCCCTATACAAGCCATTATGTAACAACCCTAGATTTTGCTTATATTTTTAAATTGACTTTATTTTTATTTTAAGTTATTTTAAATTTGTTTTATTTCAAACATCTCATTTTTTAATATAAATGATGATTATTAAGTGATTTATAGTTCAAACTAGTATAATTTGAATATTTTACTGTAAAGCGAATTTTTGGTCAAACCGTTCAAACTTTGACTTTTAAACTTCAAATTTAAATTATTTTAAATTCTTAAATTTTATCTTTTATTATGAAAGTACATAAAATAACTTGAACACTGCTTTCGTCTCGTGGGAAACGGACTTAAACAGTAAAAGTTTTGTGCATTTCAATTTTGAGTGTAATTTGATTTATTTAACAATTTTGTCTATTTTAAATTATATAATCCTTATTTTCTTTGTCATATCTTGTTTTAGTATTTTTATTGTATGTATATTTTTGTATTATAATAATTTTAAAATGAAGTAAACAATGTTCCAAAGTCAATGGTGATTTATTGTAATTTCTGGACACTATTTTGGATTTTAAGCAATTTCTTTAAAAAAAATTCTATTTTCTTTAAACTTGATTTTTTTTAATTGTGTTAATATGTTATTTTAAGTATATTTTGTCTTTTAAATATTTTTAAAGTGATGTTATAATTTTCCAAAGTTTACTGTGTTGATTTCTTCTTTTTAAGGCTGTTTTCTTATTTTCCGCTATTTTCTTCATTAAAATTTTATTTAAATTTTATTTATTTATTTATTTATTTTGTGAATTTAATTTTTTATATTATTATTTATGTTTAAAAATATATTACAAGCTCATATTAATTTTCTAAAATTTATTTCATGTAATTTCAAATTTTCTAGACTAGTTTACTATTTTTAGCTATTTTCCTTAATTTAACTTTATATAATTAATAAATATTATATATATATTTATATTTTGATAAATTTTCGAAATTTTATCTGGGATTATAATTATTTCCAGAAATATCAAGTTATATAAACAAATTTAAGAAAGTTGAAAGGTTTTAAAAGCTTTTGAAACATAAGTCGTTTCTTTTACAGTTTCCTCATTTACTCTTTGACCATTTTTTTTTTTCTCTTTATAGCCATGACTTCCTCCTTCATTTTTCACGTGGATCTCAGATCCATTTCTCATCTAAAAAAAATACAGGCATGGCTTGAAGAAGTTGAGGTAAAAATTATCTTCTTCTTCCTTTGTTTTTCTACTTTTCTATTTTGAATTTTGTGCTTGTTCTCACCTTCATAGCTTGACCCCTCCTCAATCAGATCTGACATGACCTATACCACCCCTTTCTCTGACCATCACCCATCCTACTACCTCTCCATTTTAGGTCGAGACCATCCATGGCAAGGACCACTACAAGATCCACCAAAAACCATCACAAACTATCACTTATGGCCTAGAATTGTCATATCCTCCTTCTACCACCATTTGCCGCCACTACCACCACCACTGTAAAGACCCGCAAATCCGTACCCTTGAGTATACACTAATCTCCAGTGATTAACTCAAGATGAACTGAAATACGAACCCTTAGGGTTTTAAGAAAGAAGAAAGAGAAAAAGAAGAGGTAGAAGAAGAGAGAAAAGATAGAACAGAACAGAAAGAAATAACAGAACACAACATCAGAATCTCACAATCGCAGCGGAACAACATATAATAGATAAATGAATAATCTTTAAACAAAGAACTATATCACTTATTAAATTTTATACATTTCATTACATCATATCATGAGAGTGTACAACAACAAACAAACAGCGGAAAAAGAAATACTATATACTAGTAAATACGCCATGCCATCCAGCTTGCCTCCAGCAACTCCTGGATTCCAGAATATCCTGATAAACCTTTACTCTTGACTGCCCGTGTGGAAATTGGTGGGCACTCAGAGTTTAGGAAGGAAAACAATAAACTCCGAGTCAGTCATGTGACTGGTGTGGGAACTCAAAACAGTTTATTGTTCTTTAAAATCAAAATAGAGGAATATTTTTAAAGTCAATTCGCAATGCTTTTAAAAATGAGACTACCATAAGACCTCCCGCCACACACACAATGCAAACGCAGACTTGGAGGAGATTTCTTCTTATGTTAGTCAAAGATGCTTGATACGCATTAAAAGAAACATTTGATATTATTACTAGTGCATAGTGTAGAAAACATTTCAAAAGTAGAATATAAATCTTAGCCAGCATAGGTACCATTATATTATGCCTACTATAGCTACCTCCTGAGGATGCAGGTTCTACAACTAAAACCGTACAAGATCGTATTGTTTCTTTGGATTTTCAACGAATGGTCAGGCCAAGGAACTTCCCATTGCCACATGAGAACACCTCTGGAAGGACGTCCCCGAGAACCAAACCGGATCTCTGCCAACACAAGGCCGGGTTACCCCTAACTGGGTAACTACTAACACGAGTATGCCATTCCCCGGTCCTTTGGGACCTTTAACCGAGAGCTCGTCATCAACATCACACCAAATAATAAGTGTTTCAACATGAGAAAGTATCTGGGCTCCATACCATGATACCACCCTTTTCCAGAAGGAAATGCACACACCCTAAAGGGAGCTACCCCTCATAACCTTGCTGCATCTTTCCTGTTTTGACCATTCCGGGGTGTGATACTCGACGAAGTCACATCCACAAAAACACGCTTTATACAAATTCATGCTTTGGGTCAACAAATGATCATAGAAATGATCACCATGATAGACGATCAAACAAATGATCCTATCCCAAACAATCAACACAATGATCATTTCACAGCAACACTCAGCATGTCACATTACCAAATTGGGAGTATATTGCTAATAACCTTCAACTATATAACCTCTGAGCTCGTACGTCTCAGAGAAGGGTGTTAAGCTAAAAGAATAAATTCTCCGCTACCAAAAGAAATATATTTGAAAGAAATCTGCTTTATATCTCAATTTGTAATGTCAGACAAACAATCCATACAAGTCTGTTCCGGGATCGAACAGAACCGAAGGCACTTACAAAGAAGTCCTTGCAATTCGGATATCCACAATCCTGATCGGATTCCCCATCACATATGGAGAACTCTATACCGGAGCAACTCGGTGCAGAGTCAATCGACAGGTCATCCTATCGCTCTCGCAAATACCGGGTCTTCAACACCGATCTTCAATGCTATCCATTACGTCGTATCACTATTCGGAATGGGTAATCCGAATAACGAGCGAAATGATTTAAAAATAATTGTGGCATTCAAATTCAAACAAATCACAACAAATACCTTTCAAAGGTAAATATTGATAGTCGGTTATTGAACTATCAATGGATATGCACAACATCACCAGATTCCAAATAATTTTCCAAATTATTTATTTTTCAAAAATATCTTTACAAGATATATATTTTCCATTCTTCAAAAATAAATCAATATTTATTTTTAAACCCAAATTCCAAATTTCATTTATAAATACCATATTGAATTTACATTTCCAAAATAACTATGAATATACGTTTTCAATTATTCTTTTTCAATTTATCTTCAAAAAGATAAATTCTCTAAACTTTTCATTTCACATTGGAAAAACATTTCCATACTTATTTATTTATAAGTAATTCACAAGTCTTTTTATTTTCTATACTTGGAAAATATTCAATATACTTAAATCGACATTAAGTATATAGTTCATTCTTTAAGGAAATCATTCTCTTAGACATATTTATTTGGGCCAAAACGAATGTTGCGTAAAACATCGTTACGACAACCCAAAATCACTAGTATAGGGATTCGAAATTAAAATAGATATATAAATCCCAATACTATACAAAACATTTCCTTTCGGAAATCATTTACTATAACAACAGTGTTATAGTCCACCATTTCCTTCTATTTCTCGAAAACGTCTATTTCAACAATGAATGTTGAAATCTATGGTTTCGATAGTTAATACATTTTAAAACATCTTTAGATCGTTTTAATTCTATTTAAAACATCACATCCAAAACAATTTCTTTAATATATTATTCACTATTCAAAAAAAACGTGAATATACTTGTTAACAAAATTTATCATTTCTATTCATTTTGTTCTAAAAGATTATTCACTGTCTAAATCGTGAATATAACTCCATAAATAAGTTATAACAATTTACTTATCAAAATAAGTTGTTGCGAACTTATAAAACGATGTTTATAAATTCTATTTCTATTTGTTTTATAACTACTTCCTTTTATAATTTCCTTTATTAATCTATTCGATTTATAATTCAATTATATACCGAAAGTCTATATTATAAGTTAAATGCTTATAATTTATTTGTTTACAAAATTGTTGTTTTAACTTCATAATTATAAATCTTATAACTTATAAGATTCAATTATTTATCCACATCTATTCCTTAAATAACTTTATAAATTTTATAAACCTACTGCTTATAAAATTCCATTTATAACTTCACCGTTATAATTCTATGAATTTCATTCATTTATGAAATTCATTCACAATTCATTCTAACACTTATAAAAGCTCGTTTTACAATTCCAATATTTTTAGTTTATAAATATCAATTCATAAATCTTTTATATGGATCAATTTATATTATTCTTTTAAAACGTCTTTAAACTCCTTTATAATCTTTCATTTTGATTTATAGAATAATCAAATTTCATAAATCCTATTTTTAAACTTTTTATAATAAATTCAGAAATCCCAGTTTAAACTATTTTATAAAATCATTAATCCCATATTTTCAAAAATCATCTTTTAACTGTATTTCTCAAAAATCATAATTTTTATAACATTAAAATTATAACGTTTATTTATTTAAGATGAATCAATTCTAAAATTATTTTATAAACATATACCTTCAAAAATCACTTTAGAAATCCCTTAAAATCAAAATCGTTATTTTTAAACATCAAAATTGGATTCGATGATGCAACACATCAAATAGTCAATCACGACTTTCAAACATCATAAATCGATATGATAAACAATCAAATATCACTATATCTAAAATCAATAAATATTTGTGAGGAATCCAGTTGGATCCCTCCAACCTGTTTCCCTACATCCACAGACATTAGCACAATACCCATTCCACTTCGAGGTGGAATATCGCGGTATATGGTATTTATAAAATATTATCCGCTTAATAGGAGGCGCAATAGGGTCTCATCCGCTATACAATGCGGGAAATCAATCAACTGCAATATATACATATGCCAATATATATATATATTGTTATATATATATATATCCTAATATATATACTATCACAATCAAGCAAACAATCAATAACTGCAAATCCAACTTATAAATTTTTTTTGAGTGAGAAGTTCTCACCTTAGCTTTTATTTTGCAATCCATTTCCATCTTGTCTCGATTTCCTTGATTTATACCTTGTATAAATATTTTTATACAACTGATTAATATTCGAACAGATCGAATAATAAATTTTCATTTGATAATTTCGATTCATCGGTGATTTCATTTTAATAGTTAAATTAACTGATAGTTTTATTTAAATCAGTTTCTTCTTTAATAATTGATTTAACTAAAGATTAAATTTAAACTAATTTTCTTTAGTAACCAAAAGAATTGACTAAGTTAATTAAACACCTTAATAAATTATTCTTAACCCATTTTTCCAAAAATAAATAATATTTCTTTTGATAAGTCATTTTATTTAATAAATTAAATCTCTAACAAATCTTCTTTTACAAAAAAAAATTCATTTGAAACTAAAATTTAATTCAACTAATAATTTAGTTTTAAACAAATAATTAAATTTTAAACAAAATTTCTCACTGTATATATAAAATAATTCATATAGTTTTCATAGAAATTTAGTTAATAAATAACTTCACCCAAAACATTTTCTTCTGTTTAAACTTCCTTTTTCTTTATCAATACATATATGTGATATAAAAAAAAAACTACCTCACACTAAAGCAAGAAACCCAGACCCCAAACTATCCCAGGTCGCGATGAACCCCAGAACACCTCGCCGCCTCACGCGCGCCTCCATCCCTCTGCTTGCTTGATCGAACGCGAGCTCCCAATTTGCCCTTTTCGAATCAAAATCGCCACCACACCAACCATCGTCGCCTGCACCCTTCGAACTGTGACTTCCCACTCCTCGCAAAACTCGCCGTTGTCGCTACCACACGGCATCGCTCGCAACGGCCTCGAGCGCGCTCTCGAGAAGAACGACAGCCCACACCCAGAATTCGAAGTCGAAGTGGATTGTGGCTTCAGGCTCGCGAGCCCTAACCTTCACGGAATCGAGATCCAAATCGCCGATGAATCGAAATCGCGATCTGGGTCGCGAATTACTGCACGCAGTTTATTTTTTTTCTTTTTTCTGAGCTTTAAAAACTGATTTGGGGATGCGCTAAAGGGGAGGAAGAAGTCATGTAGAACGCGCCTAATTCCTCTCGTTCGATTTTTTTTTTTTGAGTTGAAGAGGAGTGTCGGCCATTTTTATTCCCTCTGTGAATTGATTTTGAAGGTGAGGGAGGGGGTTATTTAAAATTGGAAGAACATGGGTTGCACGATTTCTTCCCATGATTCCCTGCGTGATTTTAGTAGAGGAACGTGGCTGATGTTTGACTAATTATAATTTAAATTTAATTTGAATTCAATTTGATCTTGGAGCGTTTATATGTCGTATTCTCACATATAAACTCTGAAAAATACGAAATTTGAAATCCGAGAATAATTCAATATTACGGACCCAATGGAACTGGTTTCGTCGAATTCCGAGACTGTGCCTCGGACGGCTATTTTTTAAATATCGATTCAAACGATATATTTTCAAAACTGAACAATTCACTTCCAAATTCAATTCTGAAGCTTCTATTATCCTCAGTATTATCAATATGAATTTTACAAGCCTTTGAAATATTTTTAATCAGGTTAAAATTGAAGAATCAAATTATTATTCAACTTTCAATAGATTAAATTCTATAATTTAATCGCCAATTCATTCTGATAATTTGAAATTCAAGTCAAACCATCATTCAAATATTTAAAATAAATTAAATATTTTCAATTTAAATTGTTCAAATTTTTGGGTCGTTACAACCACCACCACCTCTGACCTGAACTCCACCCTCTGCCACATCACCCACCACCACCTACACCACTGGTTGGGCCCACCTAGCCTCTAGCCGAACCAAACAAGAGCAACAAATAATGTATGTTGCATAATTTTAGCCTTGTACACCTAGTTTTATGCACCTAGACTAAACCCACCTTCAAACCCATGTGTAGGCCGACCCTTGCACACCCAAACCTGACCCAATTCCCTGAGTTAGTTGAGCCTAATCACTGCCTAACTGAAGTACATAAGGTTGAGAACAAATGCAATTCATTCGATGTTGTTTTGGGCTATGAATTCTAATGTTATTTGATGTTTAAATCGTGTTGAAACTTACATATATTTGTATTGTTTTGTGTAAATGTTTGGACAAGTCAAATTGCTTTGGCTCTCCACTCTCAAGTCATATCCATGTCATCGTGCCTTCATTGTGTTGCGTTGTGTGCTTTGGCAGCGATCTCCAGCTTTGAAATGTGAGTTATTCTCACCAGACAATATGTACATATACAACTAGTAAATTGACCCCTTTTGAATATGTAAAATGCATTATCATGTTACACCTGCTATATTATGATTTTATGATGTTCACCCATGCTTGAACACCTGTTATAACATTTGTTACTGTTATATTATGTTGTTCTGCTAATTTAACAGTTTATTACACTGCAAGTTCCCTCTAGATTAGAATCACTAT